>JAZHRO010000022.1:69940000-72440000 GCA_037157565.1 Thalassia testudinum | reverse complement strand
TCCCTCTACAATCAATCTGACCATGGTACAGTAGTTGACCCAAAACTTGTATGGCCATCTGGTATGCCTTCCTGGCCCGTGGTGCTGTTATTAGATCATCTTAATTCCTACTATGAAGAGGAAAATATGGACTTATTTAAAGAATTGAGTTACCATTTGACCCTTGTATGTGACAACATTATTTTGATTATGATGCTACCACAATTCTTAGAGTTATTACCATTGAAGTTAACCACCCCCCCCCCCTCTCCCCCCCCAAGCCACCACCTCCTCCAAATGTGAATTTATACAAGAGCGAGTTTTTTCCAAAGAGGGGAGAGCTAATGCAGCCCAAATTTGAAATTAACACCAAAATCAAGTGTATAGTTACAAATTTTCAATTTATTTTATCTTATAATATTTATTGTAATTTCAACCAAGGGGTGTCTTAGTGAAGAGTTGTGATCCCAAGAGTCATGTCTTCTGGGTTTTTGTAATCCCTTTATAAAATGGTTGGGTTGTATCAAAAGGAACTTTTGAAATCGATTGATATTTTTCGCATTCCCATCTTTATTTTTCTCTCTCACCTCTTTTCCCCCTTAAATCTGCAGTCCTCATCCCCCACTTTCCCTCACTTTTCCCACCTTTTTCCCTTCCCAACGAGTCCCATTCCTCTCTCTCACGACGACTCATCCCCCCACCTCCATACTTCCCCATCTCCCCTCACCTTTCTCCCTTTCCATTCACCTCACCCCTCCTCTCAACTTCTCCATCAAAAACCCACCACCACAGTAACCCATCATCATCACCACCTGACCCATCCCACTCCACCTCTCCCCCCGGCAAAGCTCCAACCCCACTGAACCCATCAACACCCTCCCCCCCACCACCACCTTCTCGATCTCCACCTCCTAGCCCATTTTCCTTCACCTCTTCAACCAAACCACCCAACTACCAACACCATCCCCTCCACCAACCCTAAACCCTAAAGGCGATACTACCCTCTATGCCTATATTTTACATCCATTTTCAAGCTGCCAAAGAAGGTGGTGAACAAAATCACTAGATTGATGAGGGATTTTTCTAGACTAAATATGGCTTGAATGGAAAATGTGCTAGGATGGTGGCTTAGGAAGAAGTTTGCAGACCTATGAAGGAGGGAGGGTTGGGGGTTAAGCATTTGGGCATGATGAAAGATAACTTTTTAGTGAAACGAATTACCAGGATTGTAGGGCACAATCAAAACTTGCTAAGGGATGTTATTGAGGCATACTATGGGACCTTGCTAGATTGGGAGTGGTTAGCCTGCCCCCCGGTTGGGAGCTCTTTCTTTCTTAGGGGTTTGAGCCCGATGGCCCTTACGGTGAAACAATTCCTGTCACCTTATGTAGGCGCCGGTGATGTATTTCATTTCTAGAGGAATGATTGGATGCAAGTAGGCCTGTCAAGGAAGAGTCAACCAGTTTAACCCAACCCAAAATCGACCTAACTATTGGGGTCGAACCCAACCCGAACCTGTTTAAATTAAACGGGTTCAAACCCGTTTAAGCCATTTTATAAACGGGTCGAGTTTGGTTTTAAACCAATAAACCCACCTAACCCGATAACCATCCCCCTGTAACCCCATCCCCTACCCGATACCCGCACCCTCCCTTCCCTTTGTGGTTGCAAACTTGCAACCGACCCTACATTTCGCCCACCCAACCCTACGGTCCCTACCCAAGTAAGGAGAGGAGAGGAAACCAAGGTTCGAAATGCCGATTTCAATGCCGTGCCGATGAAATTCTAAGTGTGCATTTCGTAAGCATGCCGAGGGCATGCCATGGAAATGACCGTTTTTCGATGGGCATGCAGATGAGCATGCCGAGGGCATGCTAATGCATACCGACAAAAATAAGTAGTCAAAAAAACCAGTAGCAACCTCGGCATGGGCACCTATTTCGTCAGCATGCCGACCATGCCGAGGGCATGCCAACAATATCCCTGTAAATCGACACTTCATCCGTGTCGGCACGACCCCTGCTCGAAAATGGCCTTGCCGACGGCATTTAAAACGTTAGAGGAAACCTAACCCCTAACTCTCTCTAAGGAGACTCTCTCGCGACGCCACGCAGCTGCAACGTGCCAGCAACGATCGATCGTCGTGCTTCCGGAGGTGGAGGGTGGCCACGACGGGGTCCAAGCTCCGCACAATAGCCGGCAATTGCGGAGAGTGACTGCGGCAAAATGGCGACCCGATCGACGTCGACGGCATCGCCATCGACGAAGCCACGACCACGAGGGCATCGCCGGCACCGACGGCACGTCAACTCGCAGCGACGAAGGCACAGGCTTGACTCTTAAGTGCATTACTTGCTACAAGTCTACAACGAAGGCAACGACGAAGGAAGGTTGGCTCGAGTGATCCCCACCCCAATCTCCCCCCTCGCAAGTGTGTTGCTTGCAGTTTGCTTCTTTAGATCTTCTCCTTCAGATCCATATTGGCACTCTTGCTTTTTCAGGGAGGCCCGCCGCCCGCAACCACTCCCTGACTCCCATCTGTTGCTCTGCACCACCGTTTGCCGTTCGGTCTGTTCCTTCCACCCAGGTTCCCACTGTCCCACATCTATGTTCCTGCATTGCAGCCTGCAGGCGCCAAACCCGTTAAACCCATTTAACCCGTTTAACTAAAGGGGTTAAACAGGTCGAGTCAAGTTTTAAGACCTTAAACGGGTCGGTTTCGGATTTGGAGGTGCTGGACCCGTTTGCTAAACGAGTCCACCCGACCTTATTGCCGACGAGTTTAGGATCAAGCGGGTCGGGTCCAACCCGACTCAACCTGTTTGACACCCCTAGATGCAAGGGTGCAAAAATCGATCTATGCGGCCGATTAATCGACCGCATAATCGTATGCATCCAAAAACGAACCGAGTACCTATATTTGATCCTATAGTCAGTCTATCCGATTAATTGGCCAATTATCCGATTAATCAACCGATTAATCAGCCGAGTAAGTTTAAGGTTTCAATTTTTTTAGCTTTGATGCACTGCAATGCACCCCCAAACCAAAACCCGACGCCTAAATACACCCAACTAAACCTGACTTCTCCCATTACCTTAAGTTCCTAACGCACGAAAGCCTCAGCTCTAAGAAAAGCCCTCAATCATGAGTCCCTCTTCTTGTCTCCTTTACTTCAACTTGTTTCCTTTAGATTTATGATACACCAATCTTAATTTATTTGTCTTATTTTTTGTGTTTTGATACTGACAACTATTTGTTAGAAGTTATATTGAGAGAATATATATATCAAACAAAATATTAATATATATGTGATATTTCAATTCATATAAATGTATATATTAATATATAT
Source organism: Thalassia testudinum (assembly GCA_037157565.1). Taxonomy (NCBI): domain Eukaryota; kingdom Viridiplantae; phylum Streptophyta; class Magnoliopsida; order Alismatales; family Hydrocharitaceae; genus Thalassia; species Thalassia testudinum. The sequence continues at coordinate 72,436,671 of JAZHRO010000022.1, read as the reverse complement.
GTGATATTTCAATTCATATATATGTATACTTAACATGTATAATGGAATATATAATTATATTTAAATTTTTAAATATTAAAAAATGCTACACTAATTAATCCCCAATTAATCACCTGCATATCGTATACTCAGTCGGTGATCTCACCAACTGAATACCGACTGTTGATTTCTACAACTATGATTGGATGGGTCAAGGGAACCTTAGTGCCCAATTACCAAGGCACTTTACGATGGCTACAAATAGAGATGTGAAGGTGGAAAATTGTTGGGATGATTCTTGGTGCTCAACTTTCTTGGGTATCCAGGATTTATAATTGTTACTCTAGGAGCTAGAAGGATTTCAATCGAAGGGGGGACTAGACGCTTTCCTACGGGATGATGGTGATTTTCTCCATTCGACATGCTTACACAAGGCTAGGGATGTAAGTTTTGGTAAACCCGACCCGAAAAGAATAGGTAAAACCCGACCCAAACCCGATTAGATGCAGGTATGGGTTTTACCCAAAGAACCCGAGTGGGTATGAGTATGGGCATGGGTATGAATCAATGCCAAATTACCCGACCCGAGTACCGCATAAAATCAACATTTACCCAAGATATATAACTATCTCCCTAAGTCCCTCATTCCCTCAACCCTAATCTCCTTCGTGATTCCCTCCGTGATTTTCAAGGTTGGGAGTACTTCTAAAGTTTCTATTGAACATTATTTTCGAGGATGGAGATCTGTTATTTGAAATGTACTTATATTTTTTTATTTTTTGTTGTTTTTGATATATTCCTCTTAAAGGGTTCTTTTTGTAATAATTTCAATAGGGATCAATAAAATTAGAGTAGCAAGCCCATATGTTTCAAACTTATTAAAAATAAAAAATTGATTAATCGTGCTATAGATTTTTTTTTCTTTAACTCTAATTTGGGTACTATTTGATTCTAAGATTAATTTATAAATGGATATCCGATGGGTAAATGGGCATGGATATGGGTTTGGCTTTTTGTACCCAATGGGTAAATGGGTAATGTATGGGTATGAATTTTGTAAATAGGTATGGGTATGGTTTAACCAAACCCAACCCGAACCTAACCCGTTTGCATCCCTACACAAGGCTAAGGACAACGGATACTTTGATGGACATGGATTGCAGACAGATCTGGACGGTAGAGTGCCCTCTGAAAATAACAATTTTTGCATGGCTGAACAGGAGAGGGAGACTAATGACAAGAGTGTGCAACAGAGATGCATTGCCCATTTTGCAATGAGGCTAAAGAGGATATAAATCATCTATTTTTTTGTTGCCCGCTCTCCTCACAGGTGTGGAGGCATTTTAACTTTGGGTAGATCTTGCATGCCAACCAAGAAGAATTCTGGGAGTGTTTTAGGAGAGGAAGTCAAAGCATAGGACAGAATACTTTCAAATCAAAAAGGGAGAAGGCCAAGGTCTTGGTGGTATTCTAAGGATTTGGCTGGGAAGAAATGCGACAATCTTTAAGGGGTAGCATCCTTACTCTGAAAATTTTATTGTTATCATTTCATTTTTTATTCATTTTTTGGACAAATTTGTAATTTGGTTGCCTTTTTAGCCCATTGCTTAATGAATTTGGGTGGTTATCATTCGGTTAACCACCCTTCCAACTTTCAAAAAAAAAGATGATCATCAATTATTGTTCATGTTCGAATCACTGGACTTCCATTTAAAACAAACACAAATCCTATTTCATAATCCCATTCACGTTAGGATATCAAGGTTCCTCTTTTCTAATTGAACATCAATCTCCTAATTTCCTAATCAACAAGGGAGTTGAGGAAGGGAGATTCTACGTAGATGCAAGCCAAGCGACAAAGCTATCAATGCAAAAGGCGACACTAAAGCGACAAGGTCCATAACAGCCCAAGATGAGAGGCGACAAAAAGGTGACAGCCCGAGTGAATTGAGACAACAATATATATCTATATATATATAATAGTACTAACTTTATAAAAACATTATGATAATAATATTTTGAGTTCATGGATCAAAACACATGCAAACAAGTCAGACAATAACATAAACATAAGAAATCAAAGTTCATAGATATGTAAAGAACCAAAAAATAATTGTGAACAAGTAATGTTCGCACATGTAGGTTACTTACTATTTGGTATTTACACAATTTAGAATTATATATATTATAATACTATATAATATTATAATAAGTTATAAGCTTATAAATTATAATCTATAAGTTGTAATTTAATTATGCATTATAAAAATGTAGATAGGTCATACGTCTAGCTTACAAATGTACATAGTAAGTAACTTGTACATTTAAGTGTTATAAATTATGTTACTGTTATTGTAAATATATAATAAGTCACTATTATATATTATTGTATAGATATATAATAAGTTACTGTTATTATAATACTATAAGTTTCTGTTATAACACTTATAACTATAAGGCTATTATAAATTATAAGTTATTATTGTATAATATAAATAGTAACTTATTTTATATTAATATCATAACATTTATTTATATTAATATTACCATATCGACATATGACTGAGTTATTATCTAATCTAAATCTAAATTTCACTATGAGTTATTACTTATTAGTACCATTGGGATTTGGAAATTGATCACGTGGCATCTGTCATGTGGCAACCATCAGGCCACATGGCAAGATCTGAAGACCCAACGTGACTAGTTGGTGGTTTTCCTATTTTTAGTAAAGTCAATTTAGGAATAAGAGTTGTGGGATTTGTTTTAATTGAGAGATAAGATCTTTCCATATGAGAAAAGATCTTATCTCTAGAAATAGGAATGTTGGTTACTATTTTTAGGGATATGTCCTCTCTTTAAATAGAGTCTTCCCAAGTTGCTTTCTTTGAACAATAAATAATATTTCCCATCAATCAAGCTCCTCTCCTCCTCTCTCTTCTTCACCAATAGCAGCCAGCATCCGAAGGGGGCTTCCTGCCTCCTGTTCACGGCCACAGCAGACCAGCCAGCCATCAAGAACAACAGGTTCAGCCCCTCTGCAGACCAGCCCAGCCACCAGGCCGGCTTCCTTCACCCATAGCAGACCGGCCTGTCCACCTAGATCAGACATCTGGCTGCACCTACTTCTTGCTGTCCACACATGGGTAGTCCCCTGTTTGGGACTGTTTCCACGCACCTAGAGTCTCCACGCTCCAATATCATCTTGTCAAATCTTGATAGTATCTATACTAAGTTACTAAGTTAAAATATATCAACTATGTTAAAGAAATAATAATATATCAACACATATGTATACTAACTTATCACTAAAGAGTAATATAGGTGATAACATATCACTAGTATAGATAATAACATATCTATACTAACTTATCAACACATATCAATGAGGTTCAACCAAAAATAAAAAATAAAAAAGAAAAAAATGACACGCAAGCCCGACAAGCAGCAATGGAGGTCGACATTTCCTATACCTAGAGGTCTATCCAATGGAGCTCTGGGCGATGGAGGTCAACACGCGGCGATGGAGCTCTGGGTGATGGAGGTCCACGCAAGGCGATGGAGGCCCATGAGCATTAGGGCTTCGAGCAATGGGTGACGAGGCAACACCTTAGTCGATGAGGCACGTCGCCTGGTTGAAGGCTGCCGCCTGGGAGTCCTCTGAGGCGATAAGCTCTCAACTCGCCTCGCCTCAATGCCTCGTAGCTTGAGACGGTCACCTCGACAACACTACCAAGTGATGGTGCGATGGGGCGACCTAGGCGCGCCTGGGGCGATGAGGGATGCCACCGATGGAAGGGCCTCGCCGAAGACCCTCTCGAGGTGACATGCCCCAAGGCCCAAACTTGCCTCGCCTCGTCACCCAAGGTGATAGCCTTAACAGCAATGGGGCTAAGTCAAATAATCTATATGAAGACAATAAGTGATCATAACCACAAAAGACATAATACATGAAAATGCATAAATTCCATGGAGAAGTGGCAAACAAGCCGCGTATTATATTGTCTTCATCCCAAGAAGGAGAAAAATAGTTTAGAACTTTATATAGATCACCTCGCTCCTGAAATAGGCAAAGTGGGATGAAACTCAACCTTATGCTGCATGGATCCATGAGAGGATCCAACTACCAAATTGCCAATCTAACTGTAGCATGCATAACACCTAATAGTGAGGAATTGATAATGCTAGTTATGGAATAGGGAACCAACCAAGATCTAGATTATGTAGAGTAATGTATTTGGTTATATGGATTATTGGATCATAACCTGGATCTATATTGCAGTGCATTTAGTCATACATTTCATAGATGTTCAAATGATTAAATAAGTTTTTTTTCTGTAAAGGAAAATTAGATGGGTCCTAACTTCAAAGGAAATCATAGTCTGATTACCTTTTCTAATCTCCTCGACAAGTTCCTCTCCACCAACAACATCTGCTCCAGCAGCTCTAGCTTCATCAGCCTCAGCCCCTTCAGCAAATACAGCTACTCTTACTACCTAAGCAAATATAACTTACATTAATGAACCTTAAGGAATAATATGCAAATAAAAGGTTTAAAGATGCGACTTGACAAAGAAACATCAGACCCAAGCAAAATTATCCTCCACAGAACTTTGTTAATAAAGAGGGTGTAAATTGTGTGATCCAATAGTCAAACTTAACCCTGGTGATGATGGACTAAAAGGTCGGTTTCTAATGCTTACCAGAGAAATTCTGTGTCCCAGACACTTCCTTTCCAGCAAACATTCATGTGCCCCAAAATAATTCAGACAGAACTAAGGTTTTAATGGCATGGTTAAAAGATGTTTAGCACCCCGCAGCTCTCCCCCCCCCCCCATTTAAACAAAAGAATGCAGCATAGGTTAAGGTACTCAACTTAATTCCTACAACCAGGTAGTTAATATCTCAAATATAGCCAGTGGTAACCAACCCGCCAACCTCATTGTTAGGTTGTATGGCTTTTGCAACTGATTGCAACCATCCTCCATGGCAGAGATTGTTTGAGAATGGAAAACTTGTACCACAACCATACAACAAAAGTAACAGGATACCACAAGCATGCCTATTTGGAACTAATACTTCTCTGACAGCTAGCAATGCTTAAGCAATGCAACATCATGCACATCCATCTTATTTTTGAAATGTTCCAAGATAGAATACCACCTTTCCTGTACCATGAGGCAGTGTCAGCGCACCCCGAACTGTCTGCAACATAATTCAAATAGCCATAAATCACGGTTTGTTAATGCACATTGCTTGCAGGAGCATGAAGGAATAAATAAGAAATCACCAAGTATTAGGATGATTCCAATGTAAATCAATGGAGGAAAAAAGTTAATGTAAGATGATCAGAAATGAAAATAGAACAAAGAAAAATAGACCTGAATCACTGACCTCCTCCTATTCAATTGATAATTAGCACAATTCTTTTTTTTTCCAAAAGGAACACCACAAAGATTTTACTTGCAAATAATTTTGAGGGTGATAACCAATTTGGAATATCCTTGCAAACTTTTGATATTATACAAAGACCCATACCTTTTCAAATTTAGATATATGCCCTTGTAAAGTTGCTCCTTTTCTCAGATCATTGCCTGCATGTTAACTTCCATTACATGTTCAATTTTAACAAAAAAAAAGGTCATCACCAAATTTCTGCTTCTTCTAGATAGTTGTTAAAAACAAAAAAAGGTCTCCCTCTTCCTCCCTTTTTCTCCTCCAACTTCACCTCCTTCTCCCTTTGCCTCCCACCAAAATCTTGCCATACCCCATCTCAAGCTTCTACCTTGATGTCAATGATAAGATGCTCCTCACATCAACGACGTCAATGACAAGTTTTACGATGAGGACAAGATGAACAAACCCAAAGACTCAACATCTCAACCATAGGAAAAGGCATACAATACCGGAAAGCAACTCAAATAGATTCAACCCAGCTCCACCTTCTTGTCACTCTCCTATTATCATGCCAATTGCTAAAGATCTTAAATCCCCACCAGCCACATATAATACCAGTAGCTATAGAACTTGAAATGCCTCTTTCCAGTACAGCAAAGCTAAATGAAAGAAACTCATCAAAGCACCACTGACAGCAATAGTATTCCACTAGGAATCACTAGAAATGAGAGAATTTATATAACAAAACACAATGGAGACCGGTTGAAGCATCACCAATGAGCATTTCAAGGATAGAGATCGAGTTTATCTTAAAAGAGGAGACCATATTGAGGTGTTATTAAGTGCTCTCTTCTCCCCATTACTGGAAATCTCTAAGTGAACAACCAAGCATCTCTAAGTGATGAGGGAAAGAGAGTAAAGCCCACCAAGGGCTGGCCCAAGAGGCAAGCAAGCCCAAGGATAGAGCCAGCCCAGCCTATAAACAAGGCAGCCCCCCCCCCCCCCCCCCCCCTGGCTGGGACGTGACGCTGTTATTTGAGGTGGAACACCCAGCCAGCTAGTTCGCCTGCCTCAAAACATCTTGTTGACTGAACTGCCTAAGCCCTTGGGTAGCAAGGATCACCCAAGAGATGAAGGCACCACAGTCCACCGCTACACCAATCCTAGCGGTGCCACGAGGGAGAGGCATTACCAGTGCAGAAGCCAAGGCCACGGCATAGGAGTTGAAGTAATGGCACACGAATCAAGGCACTGGCACAGAAAGCAAGGTGGTCAAGGGAAAGACGAGGCGACACACTGGGAAAAAGCACCCCATGTAGAGTAAATGATTGCCAGTCTCCATAAGCAGACAACCCTCATATAAAGGAGAGATTAGCTACTTCGAAGAGGGGGGCCCATCTTGTATCACACAAATTTCTAGTGGGCAATGGAGAGTTAAATTCCCTCCCCTCCCTAGACATACACCTTTGAGATGAAACTGAGTCATCAAATCTTTGTGTCTATTTTTTCTATTCCCACGTTAACCGTACTCCCACCTCCAATACTTCATGTCGAGCCCTTTAGCCTCGATCACTAAGGTTGGGGTTTCTGACTATCTTGGTCCTGATATTTTGGTAGACCTTGTGATCACTTTATATCAGACATGTAATTTTGGTTCAACTCCCATAATGTGCAATCTGATCTGACCATCTTGGTCTTGGTCTTGGAAATTGCTGCACACTGTACTGGCTACATCCATGTTCATATGGGCATTACAGAGCTTTTACATTTCCTCAATAAGAAAAAAACTCCCTTAGCCATTTTCTTGTGGAAAAATTAAAAGGTTGACTAGCAAAGGTTAAAAGGTTGACTAGCAAAGGTAAGTGGCCATCCACTTCATTCATCTGAACCAAAATCAAGTTACAAAGATTGAATCAAGAAATTCAACAATGATAAACTGTCCCAAGTAACATTTTCCACACATGCCTGCTCTAACCTAAAAAAATCACCATGTTATGTTGCGACCAAAATGCCCATAACCCTGAAAAAAACTTTATCCAAGTAGACACGTCATCCTATACACCACCCTTAAGGAAATTCAAAAAGCATCCAAAGACACTACACCATCTACGTTGGCCTGAAGTTGTTGCAAATCTCCCTTGAACCCACACTTGAAAAGGAGATCTGGAATGTATCCCTTTGAAAGCCTGCATAAAGAGCAAGTTGTCTTGGAATCTGGCATCCACCTTCTCCTCATAACTCTCGCTACAAGTCTTCCATTTTTAAGCAACAAAGCAAAGATTTCCACCTTCAAAGTAATTCTTGATCATCATCAATGACTGAAATCTATTCCAATATCACAATCTCCACTTCCAGCCACCTTTATAATAACAAAAAAAGGTACGGCTTTTTGACACTAAATTCACCCCTACACCAAGAAAAGAAATCATCTGTCCCCATTTTACGGTAAACATCCTCAAATATCAAATAGCAACATTGCAAGTCTTCAAACCTTGTCTCAAACAGGTTGTCACCTACATGTGGCATCCATACCCCTGCACCTCTTTCCATCAATTCCTCCTAGCAATCGGAGGCCAGAGTGTTCCTATCAATCATGAAAGCATAGAGTCTTGGCACCAAGGAAGCTGTTGGAGAATCCATGTCTCCACGTTAAGTGGAAAGAGGAATATCCACTTGCTAAAATTTTATTTTCCTATTTTGTGTTCTTAGTATTTTTCTATTTTGAGAGTTGTTTAGGATATGATTAGGATTTGAGAGTTTTGTTGGAGATTTGCTTTCTTTATTTAGGAAGTTGGATAATTGGGATGGTTCTCTATATATAAAGAAACCAATCCCCTTACTTGTTCTTTGAGTTTTACAATAATAATAAAATTTCAAGTTCTAGTAAAACTCCACATGGTATTAGAGCAAGATCGATCTTGAGGATGATCTATGCCTCCTCTACTATCCCTATGAGGCTATGATAGCCTCTTCCCTACATGGAGACTGAAACCAGTCCCTTGGTCAAAGTTGGCGGCACCACCACCGTTGGTGGGCACCATAGGAAGCCAAGGCAAGGCCTTGGGCCATCCCTTCCTCATCATCGACTGTGTGGGAGGTCTTTTAAGCCTCCTTCTTCTTCACCAAGTGCGTGGATTAGAGATCCCACACATGTCATCGAGATTGATTTTTTGAACAAGGCACACCAATGTTTTCTTCTCTTCGTCAATCCTCTATACGTGTGAAGCATCCCTGTTAGATGGCGATATGGCAAAGGGTGATCAAACTAAGGTGACCTCTGAAGCCAAGATTTTGGCCTCTATCTATTTCAAGGGACTACAAAGTCCCGTGAGAATTAAATGAGAATAAAAAAATCTATTGAAGAGTGTGGCCTCCTCTCCTACTACTTGGGAACGTTTCCGATATGTGACCGCTACTTCTGCTATAGCCTTCATCGTCTGCTACCGTAACGACTACGACAGATGTTGCCAAAGTTATGACAACCCCAACTACATCAAAAGGGGAGAGTGTTAGTGTCATCAGTGGAAATCCAGATCCAGTTTGACTCTTCTCTTAGTGAGAAGAATTTTTTTTTCTAAAAGTTAGACCACCACTTAATGCTTGGGAGCGTGTCCTACTTCAAGTTCAAGTCTTCAACATCATGATCAAGTTCAAAATTTGTGCATGGCAACGCCTAGGCGCATGCCAGCAGTTCTTCCTCAAGTTGTGCCTAAAATCAATCGTGCTCAAGTTCCAGTTTGGTTTTAATTTGTCCTTGGTATTGACTCCTAAAATCGATCTTAGTGCTTGGAATAGTCTTCCAATTCTAATCTCCAACTCATTTTTTGCTCCGACACTAAGGGTGTTGGATGCTCCATAATGAAGAAAGATTGTTTGCATGTACAAAGAAGAAGTCCATGCATATGCAAAAATATGTGTGTGATTTACACGCATGCTCCAGCCTCAATTACATTAGATGGGGAGAGCATCTACCAAATACTCCTTCAAGTTGGAGCATACACGTCCAACTTGGAGAGCATTGGAGAATACACATCTCCGCATTAAGTGGAAACAAGAATATCCACTTACTGAAATTTTATTTTCCTATTTTCAATTTTTGGCAATTTTATATTTTGAGTGTTGTTTAGGGTATGATTAGGACTTGAGTTTTATTTGAGATTTGCTTTCTTTACTAAGTTAGAGTTGGATTATAATTGGGATGGTTCTCCCTATATAAAGAGACCAATCCCCTTACTTCTTCTTCGAGTTTTACAATAATAATAAAATTCCAAATTCTAGTGAAACTCCACAAAAGCCAAACGAGCAATCCAATCATGATCCATAATTTATAGATTCCACCATCTCCAAAATAGGCTCAAAAAAACGCCAAGACATTGTATAGAATTGGTTCCTTCCAAAGCCCGATGCCCTAACCAAACCATCATCTTGTCCCTCTACTTAGAGGTACCCCATAGTAGGAACACAAGACTTTATCCACAAGTCATTTCCATTCTGCAATGGCTTCAACACCCTCTTGGACAACAAGGCATTAGTGATTCAATAGGAACACAACTCAGCCCTACCTAATAGGGCTACGAATATCATCCCATGTGAGAGCAAACATGCAAAGAAGCCCTTATATTGAGCACCTTGCCAAAAAAATCTTTTTCCAATGGCATCAATTTCCTTTGCAACCATCTTTGGCATCCTATATATGGACAGGTAAAAAACGAGGATGGCTACTAAAATCAACTTTAGAAACACAAGCCTCTCAGCCCTAAAGAGCAATCAACCTCTCCAACACATCAATCAACTTTCAAACTTATTGACCAATGACACCATTGACCTCTCAAAAGATATAAAATAGATTAAGTATAAATGTATATATGAAAAAAATAATAAGCACATGAATGTAAGTAGAGTTGCCAAAAAAAGCTCAAGTTATCTTAGACTTGATTAGACTAGTTAACAAACCAAGCTCAAGCACATATTTGAGCTCGATAAGTTTATGAAGCTGGGCTTAGCTTGGTAAGGCTCAGGCTTAATAAGGACACAAAAGTATGCACATATGTATAACACTTTTATGTTTTGTATAATATATGTATCCATCATTAATACCTTATAATATTTCACGAAAAGTGCAATTTCTCTGACAAATCTCCACATCCCAAAGATCAATTTCCTCCATCTCCAAATCACAAAACCCTATTCCCACCCATAACCTATCACCACCCAACACGATCCAAAGCAACCAGTTTGCTTTCCAAAGCTAATCACTAAGGCCCTATCTAGTGTAGTTATAAACAAAGTCTTTATCCTACATGTTAGTCATAACTGCTGCAATAAATGAATAGTGTAAAAGTTTTATTCCCACCCATCACATCTACCTCCTACCAACACACTCTCAATACAAATAAAAACAAAAACCAATAATAACATATCAACTCAACTATTACATCCACACCCACTAACTCTCCTCTTTGGACTTACCCATCCACATATCCATCCTTAAGACTTCCTAAACTTTACCTAGTCTTAAACTTTAAACATCTACCAAACAAAGCCTAATAGTGCTATAAAAAGCAAAAGGCGCTAAAAGGCGAGGGGGGTCCAAAACGTTGGCGACGCTAGACGCTCGCCCGAGAAAAATGAGACACTAAAGGATATATAGATACATATGCACACACACACACAATAACCAAAATATGGTATGTTATGCATGCATATATATAATATACATGATATATAAATGCTTAGACAAACAAATGCACAACACATACATATGTGCATTGATAGATATGATAGGTGTGTGTATACAGGTTCGTACATTTAGATATATACATATGTAAATGTACACATTATATTTATATGCTTTTATGTTCATATCTATACTTATGCATGTGTGTGTGTACATATATATATATTTATATGTATATGTTGACATGTACATACATACATAATATGTATATATCTATTTAAGCACATGTATATGTATATATCTATGCATATGTGCCTATATATACGCATATGTGTGTGTTTAGCTAAGAAAGGGTACTTAATAACTGAGTAAAAAGAAATTAAAGCCCTTAAAAGTATTTTAAAAAATGAAAAATCAGCCAGCTTGGTTAAGGCACTCGCCTAAGACGCCTAGCACCTTGACCCAAGTGCTCGCCTAGGCAATGCCTCAGACAAATCAAGCAAAGCGAGGCCTGGCGAAGTGCCAGGGCTTCGCCTCGCCTCAACCCAATGCCTAGGCACACCTAAGTGAGTGCCTTGACAACATGGATCATTAACAATCGTTGTAGGCCACATGCCACCTTGCCACCCAAAGCTGATTGCCAACCAACATTGTCAAGGCATTGCCACACTAGATGCTCATCAATCATCCACCATCGTTGAAGACGGGTCACGCTTGTAAAAAGCCAAAAAGCATCCCTTGATAAGGTAAAATGAGTTTTACTAACTTGAACTATCCTTTTTTTTTTTAAAGGGTAAAGGATGGTTACTCAAGATAGTGAAATCTAAGATTTTATCAATTAAAACTCAGCAGTACTCCATTTCAACATTCTACTCCACAACCTTATCAAACCCAAGGCATCAAAAACTTGGGTGATCTTGAAGGGTGGAATTCAAGAGGTCACACAATTGCAGCCTTTGGATTATGTGGACTTGATGAAGTTTTTTTCAATGGGCTATGGGATATCTCCAAACAAGTTTGGAACATATTTCTCCTACTCTTGTAACATTATCATTTGCCTTTGAATTATGTGCATTTGGAAAGGATTTTTTTAATTGAAAGGAAAAAGGATGATTACCGGAGATCAATAATCATCCAAGATAATGTATTAATATATAAAAGGAATGGACTTATAGATTTGTGAGTCAAAACTCAAACAAAAAAGAAATGTCCCTCACTACATTTTCCACCAACACCTCTCCTTCCTGAAAATCATGCCATTTCGCTGCAGCCACAAACACCATAGAATCGACAATCCCACAATCCAACCAGCTGTATCTGCATGGACCCTTCCTCTAAATGTCATCCAGAAGTTGTCAAAAGAGGAGTGATCTACAGTGCAGAGAGTAAACTGTTGCCAAACATCCTTGGCAAAAGTGCAAGAGAAGAATAAATGCTGCATGTCTTCATCAGCATCATGACAGAATGCACGCCTCACATCACCATCCTCAATCCACCTTCTTCTAAAGCACTTCGTGATCAGCTTTTCCCTACGAAACAGCCACAGAAACACCTCAATCTTCAGCGGCAACTTCAGGGACCACAAGCTCCCGCAATCAGATCTGATTTCACTTGAATCAGGTGGTAAACTGTTGCTTTTTTTGTATGCCCTACCAACCGAAGTGTCCCATGACTCCATACAAATTTGTCAGCCTCATTTAAGTTTGGACTGAGGTCTGAAACTGCCAGAAGTAGATGCTGAAGTTCTGTACAGGAAGACTCCAATAACCCAGGGAGTAAAATAATGTCCCAAGATCTTGATTGGAAGTCCCACACGTTTGAAACAGTGACACTTCTATCATTGACCAACTGAAAAATACGTGGGAAAAGCTCCAAAAACAGCCCAAGACCACTCCAATCATTCAGCCAGAACATGAAACAATCTCCTTTACCTAAGATAGGACTGAAGAATGCTGCAAATACACGCATAATTTGTTGGACAGCACCCCAAAAGGAAGATGCACCTCTCTTAACAGCAGCCCACCACCAAATTCATATTCACACCATACGAGTCATTCAATAGTGTTATTGTCATAGCTCCACCCCGGAGAGAAGCTTAACCACCCACCTAAGCAGGAGAGCTTTGTTAAAAGAGTCAAGATGGTGTATACCTAAACCACCATCCTTCTTTGATCTACACAATTCTTTCCAAGCCACAAATTGTAGAAATCGAGACCCTCGAGACCCTTTGAATGCAGATCCTTCCAAAAAAAATCTTTTTCAAATTACCTCTAGCTTCTTAATAATTTTCTTAGGTGGCCTGAAAATCAAAATATAAAAAACCGAAGTGAAGTATAGAACAGACTTAACCACCTCTAGATAATAATCTTCCACTACTAGAAGAAAGCCTGCTGGTGATACACTCAACCAACACATTCCAATCAGATGCTAGCAGCCGCTTTCCCCTAAGCACAAGTCCCAAATACCTTATCAACAAGTGTGCAACCGGCAATTCCAACACATTGGATATAACATCCACCAAACATTGATGGGAACATAAAATGATTTCCTCTTATTTATCTTCAATCTAGAAATTTATGCAAAAATCCTCACCAAGGAAGACATAAGGACCGCCTCAGCACTTCCCCCCGTTGGAACCTTGTTCCACATCTTATTTTGATGTTAACAAAATTATTTTGGATTAATGTTCGCAATTGTGTACTTTTTCGATTTAGGTGAAGATCAAGGCAAACAAAAAATGACAGAGGCATGATAACGAGAAGGAGAAGATCATGATGTGAATGAGGCAAGATGACAAGGAAGAATCGAGGAGGAGAAGAGCATCTTCGTCCTTTAGTTTTTTTTAGGTTTTTCTAATTTATAGAATGTATGTCTCTTAACAAAGAATCAACTTAGATCGTAAAATAAATTAGAAATAAACTAAGATTTATACTATGATCATTTTCAAAGAACGTAATTGATTAATTCTCTTAAAAAATGTACTTGTTAACCCACAAGTACCGATACTAAATTTTAGTACTAGTACATGTGAGTTACAAGTTTGGATTTTTTCAAAGAAACAAACATGTACCCCGCGAGTACCGATACTCATGATCAGTACCGATACTGAAGGGAACGAGTATCGGTACTCATAATCAGTACCGATACAAGTGGGTTACAGATTTGTGTTAACTGTTTGAAACCCAAATCTGGAAGCAACGAATACCGGTACCCATACTTTGGTACCGGTACCAAGTAGCTGTTGGCTCAAAACTAAATGGCTAGAAAATTAATTTAGGCAATATGAACGTTGGGATTTAAACCCCAACGTCTAGTAGACATCCCAACTAGGTCCTAACTCTATAAATAAACCCTTGGACCCTTAGTTTGCATATAAGAGAGACAAGGAAAATTCTAGAGCTTTGAATTTCATTTTTCCACCATATTTGAAGAGAAGAAAAGTGTTTGCCGCCCTCAAATCTCTCTACATTTTGCAAACTCCTCAACGTGTTTTGTTCACGTATTCACAAAGTAAATATCATTCATTCTAGGCTCTCAAATCTGTAATATCATTTATATATATTTGTTGAGAGGCTTAGGTATTTAGTTGTAAGATTTCTTTTATCTTACACATGTTCTCTTATTTGTAATTGAGCTTGTTGCTCATTAGGTTGTAACAAACCCGTTGTTGTAATTGGATTGAGGTAACCCGTGAATTACCTCATTTAGTAAATTGATTTCCTCGAGGTTGAGGGAATCGGGTTAAAAACCCTAAGATGGGAGGCTTAGATAGTGGAGTACCCAAGTGGGGAACTACTATACATCATGTGCCAATTTTTGTTATTGTAATTTGTGTAAATCTTTCTTGTTATTACTGATATTGTGTTTGAGTATTTGTGCGCGTAGCCATTCTATCTATTAGATCCTATCCAGTGGTATCAGAGCAGGTCGAGAAAAGAAGTAAACACTTTCTTTCACAATGGCATCATCAGCCAAGCACACCAAAGAACAGTCATCCACACACCCTCCCTACTTTGATGGGACAAACTATGAATACTGGAAGAGGAGGGTGCAAATCTTCCTCAAGGCCATGGATGAAGACTCGTGAACTCTCATTCAAGAGAAGTACACGGATCCGGAGCTGCAAGAAGGCATTGTTTGGACGGCGGATCAAAAGAAGATCACTGGAAATGCAAAGGCAATGAACGCACTCTATTGTGCATTATCAAGGGAGGAGTTCAATCGTATCTCCGCATGCGAGTTCACATACGAGATATGGAATACACTTCGAGTAACATATGAAGGTACAAAAAAGGTAAAAGAAACACGAATCTCAATTCTAACCAAGAGTTATGAGTGTTTCACGATGACAAAAGGTGAAACGATCAAAAACATGTACACAAGGTTTGGGGAAATAGTTAACCCCCTAAAGAACCTTAGAGTAAAGTACACGAAAGAGCAGCTTGTAAGGAAGATCCTAAGATCTCTTACAAGTGATTGCGGTCCAAAGACCACAGCCATTCAAGAAGCGAAGGATCTCTCCACTCTCCCCTTGGATGATATAATTAGAAGCCTCATGGCCTATGAAGTTCAACTAGAGAACATGAAGAAGAATGAGGAGAAGACATCAAGCAAGAAGAAGAGTATTGCCTTTAGAGCAATTAAGGAGGACACAGATTCAAGCACCTCAAAATCTGAAGATGACAAAGAAATGAAGATGCTCACAAGAAAATATCAGAAATTTCTCCAAAAGCAAGGTAGGCAAGTGAATAAAATTTCGTCTAATATTATTTGTTATGAGTGCAAGAAAAAGGGACACTTGAGAAAGGATTACCCTATAAAAAAGAAGGAAGACACAAAAGACGTGAACAAGAAGAAGAAGAAAGCTCTTAAAGCGACGTGGAGTGATAGTGTCTCCAACATGAACACCGACTCCAGTAAATCGAATGATGATGAGGTCGCACACCTTTGTTTGGTTACAACTTCATAAGACATGGAAAATTAGGTAAGTCTTTATTTTTCTCTTGAAGAATTGTTAGAAGCTTATAAAGAATTATATCATAAAGCTAAGATGTTTAAAAAGGAAAATAAAGTTTTAAAGAATAATTATCAAACATTAGAAGTAGATAAATCATGTTTAGAAATAGAATTGGAAATGTCAAAAGAGACAAATAATCAGTTGCATGCAAAGATAGTAGAGCTAGAAGATATTTATCAGCATTTTGAGGAAACTTTAAATAATCTCAAAACTACTAAGCTAAACACTGAATTTTGTGTTTCTTTAAAATCAAAATTTAAGAGTAAAAAGAATACACATAATAAATCACATGCACGTAAGCATGCATAGATGTACCAAAAGGTCAAAAATCCCAAGAATTATAGATCTAACAAAAGAGAGGTCTATAAATCCCAGAGTTTGAAAGGTCCTAACCTGAAAGGACCCACAAGAAAATGAGTACCTAGAAAAAATATTTTACATTGTTTTGTAGGAGTAGATCAATGGGATCAAAGTGATCAATGGGTGTTCAAGGCACACAACAGAACACTTCAACCTTTCTATAGGTTGAATGAAGTCCAAGAACGATGGCCTAACGGAGCTTGGTACCCACATTCGTCATTCTACTATTGGTAAATTTTATGATATAATATTTTTTACCCCTTCATTTTTTTGTGATTGACAAAAAGGGAGAGAAGAATAAAGAGCAAATAGTAATATTTTTAGGAGCATATATTAAGTATTAAATTAAATATTTTAAATTTCATATATCATTGCTGAAAATTATTTATATCTATTTGCAAGATAGTTTTGTCAACACCAAAAAGGGGGGAAGATTGTTGGAACCTTGTTCCACATCTTGTTTTGGTGTTAACAAAATTATTATGGATTAATGTTTGTAATTGAGTGATTTTCAGATTTAGGTGAAGATCGAGGCAAACAGGAAATGATGGAAGCATGATGATAAGGAGAAGATCATAACGTGAAGGAGGCAAGATGACAAGGAAGAATCGAGGAGAAAATCATCTTCATCCTTTAGTTTTTTTTTAGGTTTTTCTAATTTATAGAATGTATGCCTCTTAATAAAGAATCAACTTAGATGGTAAAATAAATTAAAGATAAAGTAGGATTTATACTATAATCATTTTCAAACAACGTAATTGATTAATTCTCTTAAAAAAGGTACTTGTTAACCCACAAGTACCGATACTAAAGTTTAGTACCGGTACATGTGAGTTACAGGTTTGGATTTTTCCAAAGAAATAAACCTGTACCCCGCGAGTACCAGTACTCATGATCAGTACCGGTACTGAAGGGAATGAGTATCGGTACTCATGATCAATATCGATACAAGTGGGTTACAGATTTATGTTAACTGTTTGAAACCCAAATCTGGAAGCAACGAATACCGGTACCCATACTTTAGTATCGGTACCAAGTAGCCGTTAACTCAAAACTGAACGGCTAGAAAATTAATTTAGGCAATATGAGCATTGGGATTTAAACCCCAACGTCTAATAGACGTCCCAACTAAGTCCTAACTCTATAAATAAACCCTTGAACCCTTAATTTGCATATAAGAGAGACAAGGAAAAGTCTAGAGCTTTGAATTTCATTTTTCCACCATATTTGAAGAGAAGAAAAGTGTTTGCTGCCCTCAAATCTCTCTACATTTTACAAACTCCTTAACGTGTTTTGTTCACGCATTCACAAAGCAAATATCGTTCATTCTAGGCTCTCAAATCGGTAATATCATTTATATATATTTGTTGAGAGGCTTAGGTATTTAGTTGTAAGATTTCTTTTGTCTTACACCTATTCTCTTATTTGTAATTGAACTTGTTACTCATTGGGTTGTAACAAACCCGTTGTTATAATTGGGTTGAGGTAACGTGTGAATTACCTCATTTAGTAAATTGATTTCCTCGAAGTTGAGAAAATCAGGTTAAAAATCCTAAGCTGGGAGGCTTAGGTAGTGGAGTACCCAAGTGAGTGGGGAACCACTATACATCTTGTGTCAATTTCTGTGATTGTGATTTGTGTAAATCTTTCTTATTACTGATATTGTGTTTGAGTATTTGTGCACGTAGCCATTCTATCTATTAGATCCTATCACCCCCTTATATAAAAAAGATCATATCTCCACTTTGCTGCAGCATGAATCCCTTAAATAAACCCTCTCTACAGGCCTTAAAAGCCATATTTGCTAGAGTATCAATTACAATATCAAAGAGGAGAGGTGCCAAAGGACATCCCTACCGAACTCCATGTTGTGGTTGAGTCCACAAGCCACCAACCCGCCCATTAACCAACACCGAAAAAGAAGACAAGGTAATACATCTCTTCATCATCTAAACCCACATCTAAGGAAAACCTCTCCTAAGGATCTTCCAAAGGTAAAACCATAGCACCAAATTGTAAGCTTTGGAAAAATCTACCTTCCACATGAAAGCAGCAACACCCCTTCTCTTCCATGACACTGCCATCCCCTCTACCAACACAAAAGAATCCAACAAAGACCTACCCTATATAAAGGCCAACAAAATGGGACAATAATCTTTAGGCATAATCTAATGAAGTATATTGGCCAACACATTTGCCACCAACAAAGAGATCGAATTGGAAAGATCAATCAGCCTAAAGTCATCAATTGAATATGCTCTAGGCCGCTTCGGCAAAAGAAATAAGCAAAATCTGTTCAATCTATCAAAGCCCTTGTTCTCAGAGAACTCTTAAATCATAGCCATAACACCAAAACCAATAATCTCCCACATCTTCCTGTAGAAAATAACCCGCAACCTGTTTGTGGACCAAGGGACCCCTCCGCCTTCAAGTCATGAAGTGATCTCATGATCTCCCCCTCACATATTCCCCTAAGCAAGTCCTACCTCATCTCATCATCAAAGACCAGCATATCCAACCTCCCCAATCGCCACTTCCCTATAGGTTGTCTCCTAGTGAAATCATGAAAATAATCCCAAAATGCATTGCAGATCTGATCTCTCTAGTCAAGTAAATAATCCCCCACCTTCAAAACACTAATCAAATTAGCCTTCCTCTTAGCACTAGCCGAAAGACGGAAAAACCTGATATTTAAATCCCCCTCAAGCCAATCCTATCTAGTCTTCTACCTCCAATCCATCTCCCTCTTCAATTTCGCCTCCTGGACTGTTGCCCATAAACACTTGCGCTCCTGACACTTATCCACATATAAAGATGTCACGTCCTCCTTCCTATCAAAAGAAGCAATCTTCTGCAAAGCATCATTTCTATGCTTCTCTCGCCACGTCACAAGATCTTGATTGAATTCAATCAACACTACCTTGATACCCCAAATCTTAAAAGCCAAAGTGCAGGTAACAAAATTGGGTGGAGGAATCATCGTCCACTTCTCACGAAAAAAATCTCTAAAACCAAGTTCTTTCAACCAAGACTTATGAAACATAAAACAAGTAAAGTAAGACAAACCATCATCTCTACACCAAACCAAAGGAGAATGATCAGAAAATGACCTCCCCCGCACCCCTACCTTCAACCCCTAGAATGCTTCCACCAAAGCTAGGTTACAAATAAATCTATTAATACATGACGCCACTCCTCTGCCATTCCTCCAAGTGTAAAGTGCCCCAAAAATAGGCAAATCCAACAACTCTAGATCATCCACCACCCTTTGGAAATCAGTTGAAGCTCTATCAAACCTCCCATCTGGTCTATCAATCGAAGGCAATGTAGCATTAAAATCCCCACCAATCAACCATGGCATACCATCAATCATCTGTGAAGTCTAACAAATCTCCTCCCAAAACTAAGGCCTAGAAGCATCATCGCAAGGACCATAAACACACGAGAAGGAGAACAACCCATCAGACTTCCTCGTGAAAGCTCCCGTAATCACACATTTTCCAACTAAGGAAGAATTCAACTAAAACAAATCCTGAGTCCACATCAAAAGGCGACCACCTGACCTTCCCTCCACCTTCACCTCAAGTAAATCTATAAAGCAATCATCACAAATGCTTCTTCTCAACTGAGGAGACAGCAAATCGAAATGAGTTTCCTACAGCAAGACAACATCAGCTCGCCATACAGTCAGGTATCATACCACCTCAAAGTAGACCTCTGTACTTCATCACAAAAACCCCAAGCATTCCAGGAAAGTGCTCTAACCATCAACACCCTGAATTCTCCATCCTTTGTGAAGCTTCTTAACTCCAAGCACACTTGCGACCCCACAATCAACCTCCTCAGAGCTTCCACCAATAGGCTTCCCATCGTTTGGCTTCTTCACCACCACCTTACGTTTGCAGCAGACATTGAATAGCAACTTCCTCTTCTGTGACACCACCTTCCTGCACACTGAGGATCTACTTGAAGAAGAGTTTCGACAAAGAATACTCTTTCCTTTTAAATCCTGCACCCCAGGTCCCCAGCAATCACATGCTTGCCTCCCCCATACGCATCATTCCTACCTGCACTTACTGCAAACTGAACCTCAGGCATGCTTCAAGGCCCAGAATTGCCCACCCTCAGTGCAGCAATTGTCCCCTGCTGCAGTGTAGCATCAACAGTAGCGCCAATCCCCTTCCATCTGGCCAAATCAGGCAGCATCCGAGAAGAAAGCACACTGTCGCCTTCCTCATCATGCCAAAAAAACCACCCAAAAGCATTTGGGACATGATCATCCTACAATAAAGAACAAAAAGCAACAGCAGGCCCAACACCTTCAAAGAAAAGCCCAAAGGGCCAAACCGGTTAGAACATTTGGGTTTGGACTCACCACGCCCGGATCCAATTACAGATCTGAATGCCACCTGTTTAGAGCACATAACAGATCCCACTCCCTCGTTCAAATGCATCTTCGTTGCCAGCTCAACATCCGTTGGGGAGATGTTTTCCAAAAGTGGAAAACTATCAGCCCCAACATCAGGGAGATCTATTGGCAACACTGTTGCTGCTCCAACTGTCGAAATTTTAAGCATGCCAAGCTGGCTGACCAGTTTAGCAACCGGCCTCCAGACCTGCACCTTCCTGCTCCACGTCAGAGAAGACTGCTTGACCAGAATGGCACCGCCTACAGCCACCACCTTAGCGTAGGTGGCAAGCCGCCAAACTTTTTAATCTATGACCTTGAAAGAAATAATGCATGCACTACCACCACACCGCAGAACCAATTTAGCAGGCAGCGAGCTACCCACGAGCACCTCCCCTTCCACCACAACACTAGAAGCATCACCTTCAACAAGTCCAACACCACGACACCCTTTAATACAAGCAAATGGCAAACAAATCACCTCCACAGCCCCCACCATCCTCAATCTAATTGGAATTCCCCGAATGTGAAATTTGATTGGGGGGCACAACGGAATCCGCTCATCAATTGCACCTTCATAAAGACCCGGAAGCCACCATCTAATGCACACCTCTCGAAAACACATCAAAAAAAACCATCTCAGAACATATCATACCTCACGGTGTCTACCACCCCATGACGAAGATCACCACCAACGAATTCATTGGTTGGTGAGCTAGAAAATAAATGAGCTACATGCATGTTTCAATAAAAATTGTCAAAGAATATATCAAATACACCTCAATATACCCATATGTTTGTAGCTTTTACGACCTAGGCTACCGCATGCAGCACTGTTATGCACATGAAGCTAATACTTTGCACATGTACCCATTTTCATAAAAGCCTTTCATTGCATATTCATTGCATGATTTTACAAATCAATACTCAAATGTACATCCACAAAGGCTTAGTTTTGTGGCAAAACTTGATTTAATGATTACAAAATCCACAATTGGGTTTTAAAAAAACCCAGGATTGGGTATTTCATGCATCATAAGATTCAATATTTGATAACACAATCAGCAAAAGTTTGACCATTTGAACTGTCCAAGCCGACTTGAGCTTAAAGATGTTCATCAAAGAAAGCATTGACACTGGCAGATCATCGTCAAGGATGAACTTTGGTTGTTACAAAGTTGGAATTTTCATTGTCTTTCAAGATTTGACCATTTAAAAAGCAAATTAACAAGTTTATTCCATCTGCAAAGCCAATGGATGCCAAATGCAGCAGGAAAAAGGGAAGAGATCATAAAGCATTGACTAAAACAAAATTAGTTTTCTTATCAATGAAACCAACCTGGTCACTTCGACGTGGATTGACACCAAGTCTAACATGTGCTTCAACAGTTTCCAAGAAATTTCTCTTTGCATTGGCCTGAATAATATTGGGAAAAAAAACTCATTGAGTTAAGCCTTTGGAAAGAAGAGGTAAAGAAACACCCAAAACTGCAAGAATTTAAGCTATGGTATTCTACACAAGCATATCAATGAAATTTCTGGAGATTGATTGAGACTGCCAGATTATCAGATTATGTGTAATGCGCATGCAAGGGTTAGTATGTTTAGCTGTCATTGGATGGAAACCAGGTGATGTTGCTTGTTTGCAAGTTTGTAATCATAGATGATTAGCTCTTGCCTCCATAATTCGAACCATTCACAATTAATTTGACTGCATAAAAACCATTAGGCCTAAGTCGACGTGTTGGCTAAAAAGTGGAAACCAGGGAGTGAGCTCAGTAGTTGCAAACAAAGGATCAATGATAGGGAAAACAGGAATTCATTAACCCTACAAGGAGAGGCAAACAAACTACCCCAGGATCAACTACATCTAACCCAAAGGTAAGAAATTTAACCCTTATATTACACTCCCAGCCCAGAATGAGCTCAGTCCTCCATCTAATGATCTAAAAAAAAAGCACAAATCTTCCCGACAATTTCTCAGCCTTGTGACGCACCACCCATGATGGGCCAAATCATAATTAAGACAAAGGACCCCTTTTAACCTCAATAATGGACTTGAATTACTAACCTATGATAATTATACTCAATTCTACATGAGTATCAATACTGTCAAAGTGAAATGGACTCCATATGTCATGAGCACCAAGGTTTGAAATGTCGACAATAAGGGGTTTAGAACATAGCAGCAACCAAGATTCTAAGTGCCGATATCGATGTCATGCCGATAAATTTCCAAGTGTGGTTATCGAGGGCACATCATAGAAACACCCATGTATCGACATCAAGTTATCAAGGTTATCGATGGCCGAAAATTATCCACATTGAGGGCACGCCGACGACATGCCAAAGCATGCTAACTAAATTTACTTAAAATGATTAAAATTACAAGTAAATCAAAAATTAGTAAATGAAAACCTTAAAAGGTTATGCAAGAAGGGCATACATGTGAAAACACAAGCCTTAAATCAATACATACTCAAATAAAGCATGCAATGCATATCTAAACTAATGTAATACAACAACTATTCGACTACCATTGAATAATAACTTAATGTTCCATCCCTTCAACCTCCTCTACTACCTTTCAAGCATCAAGGTCCAACACATGCCTTAATTGACATAGATGATAAAGGCAGAACCAGATAGGTAATACAAAGAGACCCTAAAAGAGTCATTAACACCAAGATTTTAAATATTGATAACGTATCAACAAGTCAAAAAGAAGATACATCGCCGATATATTGCTGATATCAAAAATTTGCTTAAAATGACCTAAAATGGCTCAAAATGCCACAAATTTGATGATATTAACATTTTAAAAATCAATACATACATGAAGAAATGCTAAAAGATCAAAATCATAAATTTTGAATGAAAATATAATGTAAATACGTTGTTTCGATGTTTGCTTAGCTACAGGAAACGATCCTAAGTAGCTGTAACTATCTCATGTCAGTGAAAAAATCCTTCTCTTAAGGAGAAGAGAAATTTGAGACGAGGCATTTAAGTAGGTAGAGGGGGAGAGAGAGCATGATACTTAGTTTTTCACTGGCCATTAAAGTTCTTGGAATCAATTAAGCATGAGTTTAAGCTTTAGTTGAATCTTTATTTGAGCTAAGTGTAAAAATAAATAAATTCAAATTTTCAATTGACTGAAAGCTGTAGCAAATACACCTACATATCTACAATTTTTCCGTGTCGATATGCCCTTTGCCCGAAAGTGTCAATATTACTTTGCTTCACCACATTTCGACCATTTTGATGAAATGGGCGAAATTTCATCAAAACTCCTGTGTTTTGACATAATAATGATGTCGACATGGCATGCTCCAAATAATAGCCATTTCAATAGCATACCATCAAAATTTAAATAATTGATGGGTACCAATGCTAAAGGTTTAGCACCAATACTACCTACATTCTGTTTGAAAGTCACAAGCACTCGACATGTTGACTTTGCCTCACAAGTAGTCAAGGTGTACCGGTACTAAGCATTAGTACCGGTACCTCATGGTTACCAGTTCGATCCTCTAAAGTTCTAGGGCTCATCTGATCTCAACAAATATTAGTATTAAGTCTTAATATCGATACTTGTTGAGTACCAGTGTGGTCCTTTATAAACTAAAGGTCTTCAACTGTATTCAACATGCACCGGTACTAAAGGTTAGTACTGGTATCTGTGACTTATTGGTTAAGAGCTCTAGAATCTTGACCTCTACCTGTATTCAACATGTATCGATATTGAGATTCAATGCTGGTACCAATGACATACAGGTTTGGGTCACAACACCCTTAGAATCAACCTGTATACTACTAATAATGATATCAAGCCTGAGTACCAGTACTTGATGCCTACAGGTTTAGTCCCTAGAACCTTAATACCAAATTTGTATCCTACATGTATCGATACTAAAGTCTTAATATCAGTACCTATAGCGATTACGAAATTATTCCAAAGTTCTCAAGTAGTGTGAAGTGACTAGGCATTCAATGCCTAATCCAAAATAAAGTTTTTCCAGGGTATGCATAAAGGTTCTATACATGAATAACAAAAGTAAACCTAGATCACAACTAAGACATGAAAGGTAATAATTTCTATACGAGAGAATACATACCTGAAGACATGGCTATTAGTACCTTGGAACAAACTTGATGGAAGGTCCTCCAAGTTCAACACGGCCACAATAAGGAATCCAATCTCTCTAGCAATGCTAGCAAGAGACCCATGCCTTGTTCGTCTTCTCTCTCTTGGATGATGGGGAGTCACTTATGAGAGTATGAATGTTTGTTGTGTTGAAAAATGGAGACCATAATCATCCCTCAATTGGTAACCAACCAATTTTTGTGATTTCCATTTCTACAAGTAGAAATGGAAATTAGCCCTTAGGTTCTACACATATTAACCCACATCTCAACAATACATGTCTACTCCTAGGGAGCGTTTGGTTAGCAGGTTAAGTGGGTTTGCACCGGATTAAGTATTTAACCCACCACTTAACTCACCCCCATTTGCACTGGGTTAAGTAAATTTAACCTGAGATGAAGTTATTCCACTCTTTCTGTGGAAGAATCATCTACTTATTCCTCTTACCAAACGAACTCTTATAGTACAGCCCAGATAAATGGGCAATCTTTAATGTATGATTATTTATATATAAGTCCATCGTTGGACCAACAACCCATACCACATACGGAAAAATCTACCAGAGATCCAATCTTTCCCGAAGTGGAACCAGACCCGAACCTTCACTTCCTTGATGGCCTTGTTTAGGTCGAGGACGACCTTGGGGGGCTTCCTGTCGAGCCTGATAAGCGTCGGGAAGGGCACCTTCCCAACCTCCTCCATCGCCCTCAACCTCCCGCCAACCCCGGCGAAGGCGTCGATCTTCCTCGCCTCCTTCCCTAGCGCCCCATCACCCTCTCCCTCTCCTTCCTCCTTGGGAGGCTCCTCCTTGGGCTTGTACTCGGGGAGGGGCGCCACGCGGACGGGGTACGACACGGGGGATATCTTGGGGGCGTCGCGGACGTACCTCGCCTCCTCACGCGTCCACGAGGGGCGGGGTTTGGGGGGCTGCTGCGGCGGGGGGTCGTCGGAGGACGAGGGAGAAGGGGAGGGGTGAGGGGGGTCTTCGGGCTTGACGGGGTAGGAGACGGGGGAGATTGTGGTGGAAGAGGAGGAGGAGGAGGAGAGGGATCTGAGGAGTGTGGAGATGGGGAGGAAGGGAGCGGTTGTGGTGGTTGGGTAATGGAGACGGCGGAGGGCGGGGGACAGGAGGATCCCCAGCTGCGCCATTTTGGAGGATGGGAGGGCGGTGGTGAGGGCAGGGGTGGGTTTAACGGGTTTGGGGAGAGAACTAAAAGCAAATTCCTGCAAACGCCATTTTAGTAGTTTCATTTATTTATTTATGTATAGTGTGGATACGAAAGGAATCATATATTAAAAAATTTTTCGTACTTATTATTATTTTTAATAAAGTAGTATGCAGGTAGATATAGATATATATATTTAAAATTTTATTAAATCTTATATATCATGTACGTCGTTAAATTTTAACATGAATATTTTATTTTTTTACCTAACATTTATTTTAAATAGATCATGTGACTATCAAATCATCATTTGAAATTTTAAATAAAATAATATAAATAGTTGAGTCGTGTCGATTCGTATTTTTTTGATGTGAATGATTATGTCGCGACCTCTCAAAAATAGAATTGGAAGAGGACAACTAATATTACATAGCACTCTATATTCATAAAGGTAGCAGTTCCGATTCCGATGGATTGCAGTAGTATAAGTTCGAATGGAGCAGCTATTCACACAGGTGAGTAACCTTTCGATTTGCATTTTTATTCCAACATGTGAATGCATACTCCGGTAATGTAAAGTTGCAAAATCAACATTCCATATTAAAGCAAATGGGGAAATGGTCAATCAATGTCACAATTGAACATCTTGTAAAGACTAGAGAGTTCTACAAACTCGTAAATTTATAACCTATCACTGCAATAAGAAAGCAATGCTGCTATTGGAATCGTCAAATGGCGAGGAACATTTGCAAACATAATACATCTGTAGTAATGAGGTACCATCCTTTTAGTTGCAGGTTAACTTTGTATGTAACGTATTTGACCAGGCAATGCTTACAAGCAAGTGTGCCTAAATAAGGTGTAGGGTCAAGATCTTCCTCTAATTACAGACGTAATGGAGTAGGCATGAGAACGTTGTAGTAAATGTAATCATATTATCTTGTTAAAGAATTAACAGTTTAAAGTAATTGTAGGTTTACTTGTTGAATTCACTTCTGCGCAATGTAGAGTTCATCTAATTTCGAAAAGTAAACAAGCTTAGGCGCTTCAATATACATGTCAATATGATTAGGGACGAGCTGGTCGAAACAAAGTTCGTTGTCTCTGAGAGATGCAAGGTGAAGAAAGCGGAAGTCGTTGCAACTAGTATTCAATAAGAAGAATTTGTGAGCCCTTATAAGTTAGCGATCTGTACAGGGATATGTGGAAAGTTTTTTATTTTATGACAGTTGTTGACATGTCATCAATGTAAAGAATCGTACATGTCTCAGTTGTTATCGTATAATAGAAATGTCGTCAAAGTGAAAATTCTTAGTGAAGGGGGGTTTATAATATATATGATAGTTTGCAGGTGTAGCTTGTACTAATTGATGTCTGAAATGTTTGTGTGCTTGGGGCTGCTAATCTCATAACTTATGAACCTTGCACAACAAACACTTTCCTTGCAAATGTCAAGCTATGAAATAACTTACATATGTGTTATTTAACAAGTTCTTGTAAGGAGTAACTGTTATCTAAATATAATAATCGTTGGAGGCCTGCTGATTGGAAATTTTTCTAAAGAATGTTACATTTAAATCGAAGAGAACAAATAAAAGAGGTTGTAGTTTTTCCGAGTATTGTTGACTGTGGCCATGTCAGGGTTAATTTGACAGCGCGACATCATTATTCCTTTGCCAGTTGCAAGAAACGAAGTGCCAAATTTAAAATGAAATAAAATTGAGTTCGGCTAAAGTATGTCTGTTTCGTGGACTTGATGACTTCCTAAGAACGTAGTTAAATATAAGTCTCGATTTCGCAGCAATTATGTGAACCCTTGTAAACGTTGCCATCAGTTGTCATACAAAAAAGTTTCCTCATTGCTAAGTCATGATGAACGAGAGCAGAGTTCCATTTGAGAAGAGCATGATAGAAGGTCCCAAGCACACCGCAATCGGTGAGAGAGTCGAAGGAAGGAGAACCCCAACCTAAGGTTAGTGGTAGAGTAGAAGGTTACTTTTGGGCAATTAATTACTATGTTAAAATTGAAAGAGTTTCATATATGTTCCTTGTTTGTTATAGCGGTCCTTTAATCATGCAATTTAGGGTAAGCAAAGATAGAGAGGCCAGCGATGTTGATGGCAAGCAAAACAAGACCGTCAATGTGATGTTGGAGAAGGAACTGACACTCAAACCTGATAATCTACAGGAGAGTAGGTGAGTTTGGTTTCTTTGTCATGTAGGAATCATTTCAACAGTATTCACTTTAGAAGAACTTCATTAATAGTGGTCTATTTTTTAGCGTATATCATCGAAGTAGTTACAAAGTCAATGTTTGCAAGAGCAAACATTTAGGATTTTCTATGTAGGTTAGGGTATAATGAATTTTGCAATCGCTAAGAAATGAAGTTTGCATTTGTTCAACTGACAGCATTATCCGTTGAAGTTGTTGGCAAGGTATGAAAGTAAGATAAACGTGATTTTCCATATAAGAAAATGTTCTTGACGTAGTGGTAGAGTACTAAATAGAGGAAAAGTTTTCAAGAGTGGATAACAGGCATAAAATGTTGTGTATGCAGAAGTGTAGACAATATAAGGCATTTGAAAATGGGATGTGATGTTAAATGTACAGGGTCTTAACAGTAGGCAAATTTTGAAAAGAATCACTCGTGCTAAGAACGCAAAAACCATGTCAAGAGATAAGGTGTACAATTTGTAACATTACTTTTATGCCTTAATTGAGAATAAAGGACAAATTTAAAGATGATGTGTAGGAGTTAATACATCACTTACTTGTGTCGATTAAGTGATACTTTCACTTAGAAACTTCATTATAGTTCAATGATAGGTCCACTTTAGCGGATTAAATTAAAGTCTAAATACATTATTATTATTATGACGTGAATTTAATTTAGGATTTTTAGCATGAATGCCACATAAATCTTTTGAAATTACTTAAATGACATTCAATTTACTATATTTATATATATGCCATTGAAAAAGTAGCATTATTTTCATATTTGCTACTCCATCAGTCATAGCCATTAAACTTAACGGTTTTGAACTGAAAGGTAATAAAAAATTATTTTTTAGTCCTAAAAAAAAATTTTTCAGTCAAATTTTACTTTTTAAATTTTCACCCCCTTCATCCCCCCTTCCCCTCACTAATTCACCTCCCTTCCTCCTCACCTCCGACCACCTTGTCCACCCCCACTCTCCAACCTCCAACCACCTCCTCTGTCCCCTCTCTACTACCTCATCTCTTCTTGAACATAACTAAGGGAGTAGAAACCTGTGCCCAGCCCCCTTACGAGAAGAGAGAAAATACGGAGGGGTCCCTATGTGGGTTGAACAAAATGCGAAAGCTATGGGAAGGCCCTTCAAAGTTTAGAGAATTCTTCGAAACTATGAGACACTATAAAGGACATGTAGAAATTGAGAAATAACCCTCAGATGTTTAGAGAGGTCTACCACGCAACTCCCGTGTGAGGGGGGGAGGAGGTGGTCGGAGGCGAGGAGGAAGGGAGGTGAATTGATGAGGGAAGGGGTTAAAAATAAAAAAAATAAAATTTGATGACAAAAAAAATTAAGGAGTAAAAAATAAAATTTAAAGAGTAAAAAATAAAATTTTATTACATTTAAGTCCAAAATCATTAAATTTAAAGATTATGGTTGACGAAGTGACATATATAAAAATGACATTACTTTTTCAATGGCATATCTATAAATATAATGAATTGAATAACATTTAAATAATTACAAAAGATTTCAGTGACATTAACGTAAAAAATCCTTTAATTTAAAGCGTGCATGATATTGATAAAATTAATTAAACTATAAATTATCATTTCCTACATTTCATTTATATTTTTTTGTACTTTAAGTAATTAAGAATTTTTGGATGCATGATCATTTTATTTAAAAAGTCACTACAACATCAATTTAAAAGTCCATCTTAAATGAGCATGGAAAAATCATTAAAGATCATTAAGGTTTCTTTTAGAAAGCTTCACATTTCTCCTAAAAAACACCCTTTCCATGCTTTCCTAATGTCAAGAATTCCACCAAAAAGAAAGAAAGAGATCCAGCCATTCTCAATTCACACCAACACACCCCCTGATAAAAACATCATCATGAGCCTTAACTAGCATATCTTGATTTGATAGAATGAACAAAAGCTCCTACATAACCTAAAAGAAGGCCTAATTCAGGGAATTACTGATCTGAAAGGAAAACATGAAATAAGGAGCAAAACTGTAATTTTACCATTGCAGTACATCAACGAAATTTATAAAGGTCTAGACATAGGTCAATTGGACTTAATAAAAGAAAAAGTGGGATGGTTCAGTCAAATAAGGGTTATTGTGAAATTTGAGAATTAAATGACATTCTGTAATTCTAAAACAAACCCACTTTAATTCACAAGGTTTCAGGCAAGATAAAAATCAACTAAACCCTCTAAAATTCATGAAAAAATATCCCCTAGGGTTTAG
Source organism: Thalassia testudinum (assembly GCA_037157565.1). NCBI lineage: Eukaryota > Viridiplantae > Streptophyta > Magnoliopsida > Alismatales > Hydrocharitaceae > Thalassia > Thalassia testudinum. Next base: position 72,406,048 of record JAZHRO010000022.1, on the reverse strand, counting down.
AACATTCAATTTGGCCTTTGAAACCTGTTTTGACCTAGATTGGGCACCATGGCCAATATTTGACCTAATTTAGGTTTTTGTGCAAAATGTCCAGTCAAACGTAGTCAAACCTAAAATCCAACTTCACCATTGGATTCCTTAGGTCAAAATTAGGTTTTTAGCAAAATTTGGACCTAAGAGAAGGTCGTCTTGACCCACTTTGCAAATTGGTCCTCCAAATTACATTCAGACCCTCAACTTTTTGAAACCCTTGCAAATCCCCCCAACTTCTTCGCCTCTTTCTTCATTTCGGTCCCTCTTCCATTCGCAGCAAGGACCATACCTCCGGTGACTTTACGTGGAGGTTTTCTCCTCACTTGCATGGGGAGCCGTCCCTAGATTTGAAAGAGGAGCTACCTGCGAAGCCCCCTACCACATTGGCAGCTCCCCATGACCTGAAACTCACTAAACCTCTCGTGCGAACGTTCGAGAGGTATGGGTCTCCCTTCAGCCTTACCTCCAGTGTGGTTTTCCCGCCGTCTCCGTGCGCTTCCTGCTCTGCCTACGCCTATTTAAGGAAGCACTGACCACGCCGCTTCCTAAAAGCTTAATTTGGCCAAAGAACTCCCCCAAATTCGTCTCCTCACTCCGGTCAACATCCCAAAGCTTCTAACGACTTTTTCTCCCTTTTCTCGTCGCTCCGCCACCGTACCAGTGGCAAAGCCAGCTCCGCCTTGCTCCTCCTCATCGCGCCATACTAGCGCGTGCCCTCCGACCCTCTTCGTCGTCGCTGTCATCTCTCCCCTGGGCTTCTTCGCCTCCAGCAATGGCAGTACCCGCCGCTCGCCCTCCACCTCCCCCTTTCGCTCCAAACTTGTTAGTTAAGTTCCTCTCACTCCCCTTTTCATTTCCCCTCTCTTAATTTGCACTTTCGATCCCTCGACTGCTACTACCACCACCATCGTTTCCACCTCTGGTCACCAACTTCGGGGAGGCCGCTCCACCACCACAGGCCGTCCCACCCCTTGCCGACAAGCCCACGAGCTCCGCCTCACCTCACTGACCATTTCCCCTTACTCCACTCACCGCGCCACTTGCTCAAACCACCCCCCGAACACACCCACCTGCACCTCCATGGTGTGCCCTAGGCACGCTCCCACGGCGTTCCCATGCCTCGCCAACCACCTCTGCACATTCGCCATACCTTGGCGAAGCTCCCCAAGGCATTTGACAGGGCCGCGAGGCCATGTTCGTGTTTTCAGGTTCAGAGCCACCTCCGCCATTGGAGCAAAGCTTGGAGCAAGCTTGCAAGCTTCTCCAAGCCCCAGCGCTCCAGGCCCCCAGGTCCAGAATGCACAGTTTGGTCTCGCGCACAACTCCAGTCCACCAATTGAAGCCGCAACCCCTTGCAGCCTCGCAATCAAAGGGAACACCTGCTGCTGCTACATGCGTGAAGCGGGTGGGACGTTTAATCCCACCTCGAAAGTGGGTGAGCAAACGCAGTATCATAAATTGAAAAATTGCTATAGGCTCTTCGCCTTTGAACACGGGGTGAGGTCCCCTCGCCCGTATACCTGCCTTGTCCGCAACCCACGCTACGCGAATCTGGCTGACCCGTTTACCATGCACTCCTCGCCCACCACCCACGTCGGTGCGCCTGGACTTGGGTGCGCGTAACCCGACCCGATTACCCAGCTGGCTCTGAGAGAGCGAAGAGAGGAATAGAGAGAGAGAGAGAGACGCAGGGAGGGTAGTGGTAAGTTTTGCTTCTTTGTGCTGTGTAGGGAAGAAGGAGGACGAGGAAGCAGCTGCGGGGAAGAAGAAGAAAAGAAGAGGAGGCGCAGCAGCTGAAGGAAGCAGAAGCTGAAAACTTAGCCACGCCAAAGAAGAAGAAGGCAAAGGAAGGAGCCGAAGGAGGAGGCGCAGCATAGTGCAAGAAGAGAAGAAGAAGCCAAAAAGGAAATAGAGGAAGAAGGAGCTGTAGCTGAAGACTTAGCCGCAGAGAAAGAGAAGAAGAAAGCAGAAGGAGAAGCAGCCAAAGTCAGAGCAGCATAAGCCAAAAAGAAGGAAGGAAGAAGAAGACGCGATACTGTAGCAAAAGGCAGTTAAGGCGTCTAATTCAAAGAACTACACGTCTGAAGACAGAGAAAGAAGAGAAAAGAGAAAGCAAAGAAGAAAGAGAGAAGAGAATAAGAAAAAAAAGAGAGAGAATCTATTTCTTTTATCTCTACCATTTATCTTCCTTGCATCAGTATCGAATATATTTGAGAATTGTGATTTTCTGCTTCTAAATATCAAATTGCTCCCTGAGTTCGACCTCGGAATGTTTTTTATTTCGAGTAATAAATAAATAAAATTTGATAATCGTTTTTCGTGGTAATACTACAACGAACATATTTTTAAAACTCGACGAACGATGGTCATCACCCCCCCGGTCATTTTCCTTAAAAAAGATGGCCCTCTCTCATGAAAAGCCTTCGTTCTTTCTTCCTTTGGTGGACCCACGTCATCTCTCTATGCACCTCATCCACGTAAACCCACATTCTCCTCTCTCCCTCTCACCTTCGATTTTTACCCACGTAAACCCAGAGGCCCTCATCTCTGCATGCACCCCTGCTGCATGCACAGAACGCCACCGAACCCCATGTACTCTCTCTCTCTCGATCGGCCTACACCCCCAAAGCCACCATGGCTTGCTCTCGGTCTTTTCCCCATCGGCTCCTTGTCAGCATCCACGACTCGAGTGCCTGCAGCAGCAACTCAACTAAGCAAATGCCTCGACCTTCCTTTGATGTTCTGGTCACCACGATCACGACCACGACCATGCTCCTCCACGTTGATCGCAGCACCATCCACAATCGCGCCTCCTCCCTACGTCACCGCGACCTCCTTCCACGAGCGACACTGACAGCCTCCCCCGCTCTCTCACTTGCACGCATGCGAGCGCCACCACCGCGCCACCGTCGACCTCCGACCTCGCTTGACGCCCACTGCGATTGTGCTATTGACAGCCACGACTACGACAACCACGCCCTTGTCATCGTCCCTACGGTGAGAGCGTGGATCACCTTCCCGCTACACCAATGACTGCGAACGCCCGCTCTTCATCAACCGTGATCTTCCTTGACGTCAACCTCTCCGCTATCGCGTGCCATCACCGTGTCGACTACGTCCATGCCTTCCTCAACATCATCACAGCAACTACATTAAGTCTCTTCTTTGATTGCAACGACCGCACACTTCCACTTCCGTCGATCCACGTGGTGACAGCACGTGGTTAACCATCCGCAATCGTGATGGTGAGCCTCGCCACCGCAAACTCCACACCATGTCTCGTCCTCCTCAACTGTGAGCGTTCTCCGTAATTGTCCATCACTGCGATCGGTGGTGATAGCACCGACATTTGCCACTGCGACAATTACTGCGCTACTTCGACCATACACCACCTACTATGTTCGCCATCGCAACTCCACCGACTGCGTTCGCCCTGACATCGCTGCACCGCGTTCGTAATTACGTAATTGCATTGTGATTTACCGCATTTTACTTTTATTTTATTTAGTTTAGTTATCATATTTGATTATTGGAAATCTCTACTTATCATTTTTATACTAGTTTACAAAATCTATTTGTGCATATTTGTCTCCTTGTGGAGACGACATTATTTATGTGGTTCAATATTGATTTGCTTTTTATTTAGATGAATGAGACCCACATTTGAGTTACTTACATATTTGATGCATTCTTTTTTGATTATCTGTTGATTCGAATGCTTTTCCGCCACGATTTATACTACACGACACTTAATTTCATCGATTATCACATTTTTTAAGTGAAAATGCTCCCATCAAATGGCGCCGTTGTCAGGAAGGCAACAGACACAATAGGTTCATGTGATTTTATTTCTAATTTATTTTGTGATGAAATTTGTCTTGACTCATTTGATTTTTCTGTGTGAGGACTTGACGGGTTGAGATGATAGTTGCATCAGAGCCACAACGTGGACCTTGAGCTGCACCCACGGGAAGATGTGAGGAAAAGGAAGGAGACCTAAATCCCGCAACAAAGGGATTCTCCTTTAACAGTGATTGGATTAGGAGATCTGAGAGCTTAGACTAGCTTACTTCCTTGCTTTCTTGTCTTTGTATCTTGGGGTAGGTCTTTGGGATTTGTTCCCCAATTTTTGTTGTGATTGTTTGGGCCCTTGTTGCGGGGTATTTTAGGGGAGCATGTTCCTAGTCTTTAATGACTAGGACTCTATTACTTTGTGTGGGATGATGTAAGTAATTGTTGGTGCAAGGGCACCATGATTGTTGATTTTAATAATAATGAAACACTTGTGTTTTAACATTTATATTTGAGTTTATAAGTTTTAGAATGTACGCAAATAAATACAAGTGTGAAGGAGTTTAAGCTTGTGTAAATGGTGCATTGGAGGAGTCTGATGAAAGAAGAAGAGATGTAGCTTCGCGTGGAGTGAAAGTTTGAAAACAAGAATAATAGGATAGATATTTATCTTTCATGTATTTTGTGTCTATCTTATTGTACTTTACTCTTTTATTTTCTTAGATTCATGTAAAGAGTCCAAAGTTCCTTACATTACTCCTAGGAACACTCATACTATCCCTAAGATACTTAGACAATCTTCAAAATCACTTAGAAAACCAAAACAGTAATCAAACAGCCCGATCAGACATCCAATCTGGACCTCAGACGTCTGATCTTGACTTTTAAGACGTCTGACCTTTTGTCCAGATGTCCAAACACTTAGGCTGAACTTAGTACGTTCTGTCTATTAGTTTCAGACGACCAGCCCATAGTCCAAAAGATCTTACTAAACGTCCAACAATAGGACCGTTGGACTGTCAGATAAAAATCTTGAACGATTAACATATGATTGCATTATTAGTATTTCCAGATGCCCTTAGAGAATCCTAGACGTCCGATAAATAGACGTTAGGCTAAGATTTGACCCAAATCACCTTTTGTCAGACCTAATAGCTATTTGAGCCTCAAGAAATCAATTCTCGCTGAGATTTCTCTTTCCAGACGTCAGAGCCTTTGCTAGACGTCTTATATGTCATCTAACCCTTATAGCACTAGAATCTTGTTTCAATCTGGTGAAAACGGGAAGAAACTCGTTTAGAATTAGATGTCTGATTATATTCCCAGACGACTTAAAACACTCTGCTAGACGTCTATCTAGATCCAACCCAGTCTAGGAACATCAACCCTTCTAGAGTAGACGTCCTACCTTCAGATTAGACGAAGACCCAGACATATGATACTAGATCGAGACGTTTGATAATCCTGTCAGAATCATAAATGATCCTGATTTCGTTTGGATTTTGGCTTGAACTCTTGTGATTTATTCCCAACGGCTATAAAAGCCTTCCAAGGCCTTTTAAACCCTTCTTAGGACCTCTGTAAATAGAGGAGCACCCTTCCTAAGCCAAACACACCTTAAGAAACTACTTCCATACCTTTTGTGTCCAAGAAGAGAAAGTTGAAAGGCGTTCTCTTGCTCTCAAAGCTTCCAATCAAGAGCATTGTTACTCTGCGCAATTGCGCCTACGCACTTCCTATTAAGGGGAGATTTATTGCCTATAGTAGCATAGCCTTATATTTACTTTGTGACTTTATAGGTTGTTTTTCTCTTTTCCTTTGTAGTTGGGTATTCGCTTGCGAATTCCCGTCTCATTCGAGAGACAAAATACTTATCACAAAGAGAAAGAGATTTGAGGTACACTACCTTTGTTCAAAGTAGCGTGGTTGTATTGAGGTTGAGTCACTCTCGTTTAAGTGACTCGGATAGTGGATTTGATCGACTAGGTCGAATAGGAAATCCTAAACTAAGAGGTTTAGGTGGTGGTTTTTATCCAGGTCTGGATTTCCACCTAAAAACCCTTGTATGCTTGTGAGATTGCATATTATTATGATTGTTATATTTTATTTCCGTATTATTTCGTTTATCACGCACATCTCAACCCTCTCTGTTAGAACCTACAATAGCTAGCTTAACTTAGTTCTTGAATTGCTTACTTGATTACAAAAAAAAAAACCTCTCGAGTTGCCTACTTAGCAGTTGCATACCCTTAGGTGTGAGCATTTTAGGGGTGAATGAGTAGCACGTTAGATCTACTTTACTTGCATTGCATACACTACTTGCACAGAGATTGCTGGAGTCAGGTATGTTCACTCATCTTTGCCTCCAGCTCCTATCCATGCATTGCATTTGGGCTAAATTCCAAGACCACTAAATTGTATGAAGCTATTTAATAGGTGGTCACCTTCTAAGAAATTGTGATTGCTAATCAAGGTGGGCCTTAAAAGCAAAAATCACACTTGATTTGATTAAAGGACTTGCGCGCGATTAATTTCAAAGCAAATCGATTTTCAGTGTGATACACACGAGCACCACGTGAGCACTTCACTAAGGGACCCTAGAAACTTTCTATCGCATCCTCTTGCACCACAAAAAGAGTTAGCCAACAATCAATAAGTATGTCTCATCACGCAACCTTGGGGAGTTCATGGTGAGCAGTCTCAATTTGAGGCTAAATCTCTTTGCGAATTGGTCTTAAGCCACTAACGAAAGTCGGCTTAGGACGCGTAATTGATTGGGAAACTTGTTTGGCCACCAAGAGACGACATAATTGTCCTCCCTTCTTCTCCAAAGAGACTGTCAAGGATCTCAGGTCACATTCACCCTCTTATACCACTATAGTGGGAACGGATGGGCACAAATTTGACCCCATTTGACAACTGTGAGAGATAGGTTGGAGGGTGATGAAATCTACTCTAAGAAAAAGAAGTCTCATTGCCTTGTGTTTGATTAGGGTGTGTTTTTCAAATCTTGTTTTAAATGGATTACAATAACTACTTAACTTCTTACTCTCACCCCAAAACACCTAATCCCAATCCCATGACCTACACTTATCCATCCTCTGATGGATATTCTAATGAATAATGGGATCCTTTCTACTCTTATTAAAGAGTATTGGTATGATTAATCCCCAATCCTGTGATTATGAGTAGAACTTAGGAGAGGGATACACCATCCCTAACCCATCCATGACTATGCTCAACCCACCCACCCACCCTTGATGATTCTTACACTCCCAGTTAGATAGAAACTCCTAGGTATTATGACCCTGAGATTGACTATCCTCCCCAATTTGATAGTAACATCTCCTCTTTTATGATAGAAATGTAAAAACAATAGAAAGAAATGATGGAGTCTATGTGAGAGATTTTAAGGAATAGTCAAAAATTAACTGAAGAAATTAGCTAGTGTAGCGACCCTCCTACAATTGATTCTGATCCCAACCTCTCTACCCTTGATCACCAAGACAATTTCGAAAAAAACAGTGACAATAGGGATCTCGTTTTGAGAAGTAGCCATCACTTAGACTCCCCCCATGAGATATGCCCACTAGAAGAAGACAATCTCAGTGATTATCCACCTGATTTTTATTGGAGTCCGAAGAAAGGGAAGATGCTACCACTAGAGGACCTTGACCCTGATGCTAGCATACTTCTCATCCCTAATGACATGCGTCAAGGTCATGTTGTTGACAACATTTCCCGATTGATCATGCGGTGAACCTTGTTCTACCCTTAGTGAACCCAGTCCCAACCCTCAACTTAGGGAACCAACACCTACCATAGAACATTATGAGGATTTACATGTATCCACCATAGGTGACCCTACAAGAATAGACCAAGCTTTAGATCAATTCTGGTCTCGAGGACATAAAGCGTCTATTTCAGAGGAGGATGATGAACCAATTGAGGAACCCGGACATAGAGTTTGGAGTGAATCTCAAGAGGATTATATGTTATTCGATGACTTACCCCCCGATGACATGAATGATTTGGTGAAATTTGGATTCCTTCCGACTGGTATTTTGAAAATCATCCTCTCCAAAATTGGGAAGATATGGAGTCTAAGTTGGAGGAGGACGAGCATAGGATTGACGAGCCTACTTTTAAAATATGGAACTATTCTCGGGCCCAATAAGTATCATGTGAGGATTTATGCCTCAAGGAGATTAAAGAATTAAGAGACATGGCTTTCTCCACAACAGTGAGAATAATCCTGCTCGAATATAGGATAAAAAAGAAACTCTTATTCTTACTGAAACCACACCGACCGTGATCTTCCTCGACGTCAACCTCTCTGCTACCGCATGCCATCACTGTGTCGACTACATCCACACCTTCCTCCTCGACGTCATCATAGCAACTGCACCACGTCTCTTCCTTGATTACGATGATCGTGCACTTCCACTTCTGTCGATCCACGTGGTGACAGCTCGTGGTTCACCATCCACAATCGCGACAACGAGCCTCGCCACCACGAGCACCACCACTGCATCTCGTCCTCTACCTCGATTGCGAGTGTTCTCCACAACCGTCCATTGCTGCAGTTGGTGGTGACAGCACCGACATCTACCACCATGACAATTACTGCGCTACTCCGACCGTGCACCACCAACTGTGTTCGCCAATGGAACTCCACTGACTGTGTTCACCTTGACGTCATTGCACTACGTCCGCAATTGCGTAATTGCACTGTGAGTTGCCACATTTTACTTTTATTTTCTTTAGTTCAGTCATCCTCTTTGATTATTGGAAATATCTGCTTATCATTTTTATACTAGTTTACGAACTTGTTTGTGCATATTAGCCTCCCTATGGAGATGACATTATTTTATGTGGTTCAACATTGATTTGATTTTTATTTGGATGAATGAGATGCATATTTAAGTTGATTATATATTTGATGTGTTCTTATTTGATTATTTGCTGATTCGAGCTCTTTTCCGTCACGATTTATGCTATGTGAGAACACTCAATTTCATTATCACATTTTTGAAGCGAAAACGCTCCCATCATCCAACGAGGAGTTCATGAACAGTTTTGGCGAAAGTGGTTGTAGGTGTAATAAAGCATGCGTTGGTACTTTATTGCAAAGGTTGTAGTAGCAACTACTTTTCCATGTAATCGAAGTCTTTGTACATTTATGTAAAGAATTCATTATGAGGCATTACTTCAGTTATGTGAATCTCATAATCTCTTAGCTTATGAGTCTTTTTCGAGCATTTAGTGTTGGAAGCCTATGAACACTTACCTAAAAAGACGTAATATAAGAGATGACACTCAAATTCAATCAAGAATCGTGGTACCGTTGTTAAAATTATTTGTGATTTCCAATTTATGAGTAGATGCAACGTTCTGATTGCTATTGTATGGAAGAAGTTGGTATTTGGATATTTAAGTAGCATATGTTATCCAATTCAATAAATCACATTAACGTTCACATCAAAGAATTGGATATTCGTTAATTCTGTTGAAGCTAATTTTGTGTAAGAAAAACAAGGAAGTATAACTAAGTATCTAAATATCCTCAATTGATCTTAACTCCAGGGAAGGAAAGAAGAAATAGGATCGAGAAGAAGAGAGAAGAGAAAAGAAGCATAACAAGCACAAACATAAGAAGGAAGGTAGTCACGAGTAATTAGTGAGACTTGTTTACAAGAATAGGACGTCATGGCATACATTGGAAAGGAAAGCATTTAACTAGATGTTTGTAAAGTAAGAAGCGGAAAAGAGAAGAACGTAACAATGAGTCCAAACACAAGGAAGGGAAGAGAGTAAAGGCTTGTGGGGAGGAATCATCTATCAGAAATCTACATCGCAATGTGAAGATGAAATAAACAATTTTGTATGAAATTGTTTAGGCTAGGCTGTTATTGGAATGCATAATTGTAGCTGAACTAGTTAACAGCTTTGAAGGAGGAAAGCGTGGAACACTTTTAAAAGAAGGATTGGAGGTGAACCCCCAAGGAAAGGATGTTGCTAAAGTCAAGTAACAATAGGGGCTAAAGATTTTTTGTAGTTATATTATTTGAAATCAAAGATTTTGTTTTATTATATGTTGCAACTGTGAGGGAAATATTGTAGTATCATATCTATCAAAGCAAGCAGTGGTAAGGAAAAAGAATCATATGTATCGAAGTCAACTAAAAAGAGGACAAGAAGAGATGAGAGGAGGAGAATCAAAGAGTTGTTAAGGTAAATATAGACAAATTCTCGAGACATATTGTTATTTTATTGTAGAAAGCGAACGATATAAGAACAAATGGATAATCTATTTGAGCAGGAAAATGAAGGGTGACGCGAAAACCCGAAAGTCAGTTGTTAGTTATGACAAGTACATGTTTGAAGATGGTATAACATTTGTTACTTTTTGGGAACAATGATAGCTAATAAATTTTAATCCGGTGCATTGATTTGGAGATCATATCCAACATGAAGTTTCCAGACATCACAGAACCAGTAGACCAACCAAGGCCCTCTAGAAGTGTTCGAGGAAAGGCAATTCAAGTATCAAAAGCTACTTCAAAGAAGTTCAATGTATGCACCAGATGTGACATAAAAGAATTCCAAGAGTTGCTTTGGAATTCTTGCAATGAAGTACAGGATAAGTTTAGCGAGATGCCATTCTGATGGCTAGGCAATGTGAAATTCCCTTCAAATGATAGGGAACTCTTTTATCAGCTTGTAACGGCATACCATCCAAAGTCTCACACATTTTGGATCAGCAATCGGAACCATGCATTGGATTGCAAACAGGTGGTGAAGATGATAGGTCTACCTAGGAAAGGGCTACCAGTGTTCCTTCAGTGATGGATGATAGCCTAGCTCTTTAGTTCTATTTGAGATCACACCTGTTTAGAAAAGGGGATTTGAACATTGCAAATGTGAAGCACAAGTTGTCGGAGATTGCATCGGATGTGTCAGTGGGACAATATAAGATAGAGAAGGTAGATGACCAAGTTAGGCTACTCATCCTATATTGCTATGCGACTTTCTTATTCTCTTACGAAACCTACAACATCTATCCTTGACTTTTAACATACATCGAGGATCTAGATTCATTGGCAAGCAATGGATGGGCAAATTATGTGTCGAGCTCCTGCATCGTACAATGGAGGAAGTAAACAAGAAGCTTAAGCAAATCAAGCCCAGTTATCTTAAAGGTTGCACGCCTCTTCTCCAAGTAGTACTTGTTAGGTCTTCGCATGAAATGCAACTGTTCTTTTTATTTTGAATGTTGTAAATTACTAATTCCAACCCTGCAATCATAGGTTTGGGCATATGAGCTTTTGAACCTAATAGATGCCAAGGAGATCCCAAGGGGAACGCCCTTAGCAAGGAAATGGACAGGTTCTTTGTTTGTGAGAAAACTCATACAGAAGCTACGATTGCAACTAGCAACAGTTGCAGATTGTTACATTAAGAGCTCGAAATTTGTGAAAGTCAAGCACATGGTGTATGAGGAGGAGGAGAATGTTGCAAAGGAGGATCCATTCACTGCCTCAATCGTCAAGGAGTTGGACAAAAAAAGTAAGGAAATTGGAACCTTACAAGAGGAAGTCTCGAAGCTATGTCTAGACAAGGATCAGCTTCAGAAAGGTAATGATGCATACCATGAGGAGTTGGGACATATCTGTGTCTGACAAAGGGAACTCGAAAAGGAGAACCATTCATTTGCAAAGGAGAAGGAATACCTTTCTGTGGAATTAAAGAAAATGAATGGACAACTTACAATTGCAGAGAAGGTAAGTAAGCTTTGTTGTAATGTGCTACATTAATTTTGTTGCATAGGTAATAAACGATGGCCTCAAACTGCAGTTCCTTAGAAAATTGGTTGGACCAAGCAGTTCAAAGACTGTAAGCAAGACAAAATCAAAGGCGTACATTTCATACCTTGCAATTGTTATGAACAAATAAGTTCTTGTGAAGTAACAGAAATTCACAACTGTTCATTTCAATATGAGAAGTCATCAAGTGGGGGTGAGTATGAAAGTGTGGACGAGGGAAGTGAGAGTTTACCGTTAGGTGATGAGAACCTCATCATGAACCCTAACTAGCACAATCTAACCTAAATATGAGAGAAAAAGCTCCTACATAACTCAAAGAAAGGCTTGACTCAGAGAATTCTGAGTTTAACAAGAAAACAAGTCATAAGAGGTAAAAATTCAATTTCACCAACACAATCTGTAAACAGGGTAACTCAGGGTCCAAACATAGGTCAAACTAACCTAATAAGAAGGAAAGTGGGATGATCTGATCCAACAAGGGCTACAGCAACTCCAAGGAATTAAATGACATTCTGTAACCCTAAAACAAACCTACTTCAATTCACGAGGTTCGAGGTAGGGTAAAAATCGAATAAACCCTCTAAAATTCATATAAAAATAATCTCTAGGGCTTAGAACCTTCAATTTGACCTTGGGAACCCATTTTGACCTACATTAAGAACCATGCCCAATTAATGATTTAATTTGGGTTTTTACATAAATTGGCCGATCAAACAAAGTCTGACCTAGAAATAAAATTCACCATTAGAATCCTTAGGTCCCATTTAGTCATGCATAAAAACTTGAGCCTAAGAAGAGACCCTCTTGACCGACTTTGCAATTTGGTCATCATCTATTACTTTTTGACCCTCAACCTTCAAAATCCTTACATTTTGGCCCCTAGGTTCTTCGTTGTTCTTTGCATACAGGTCCCTCCTGGAAGTCTCTGCGTAGCGCCATGCTCCGGCGACTTTGTGCGGAGCATGGCGCCGCGCAGGGTGAGAGAGGCGTCCTACAGGTTGAACCCGGTGTTCCCTGCGACGTCTGCTATCGTAGGGACACCACCATACCTTCTGTCCTCGCCCACACCTTCCGTGCGAACGTGTGGAAAGTATGGGTCAAAATCTCGGCCATTCTCCGGCGAGGGAGGCGACGTAGGGAGGCACGTCGCCTCCCTGCGCCCACCCCTCTGTCGCTGCCTTTATAAGGACCAGCATAGCCAGTCGATTCTGAAAGCTTGGTCCTGACGGAGAAAACCCCTACCATTCCTCTCTCCCCACTCCGGCAGAAACCCACCAGCTTCGGCGACTTCTCCTCCTTCGTCTCGTCGCTCTGCTGCAATACCAGCAGTAGAGCCACCTTCGCCTGCTCTTCTCGCTTCGCGCAGTACCCAGCGCGTGCCCTCCGGCTCTCTTCCTCGCCACCGCCCTCCCCCTCTGGGTATTTCTTCTCCGGCGACAGTCAGCACGACTACCGCCCTGCTCCGGCCCCCTTCGTCCCTACAGCTAAGTTCTAGATACTCCCTGTACTCCTCTCTCTCTTTCCCACACATCATTTTATTCAGATCGCCCATCGACAACGCCTGACCACCCTCTTCTTCCACGCCTCCAGCCAACCTTCGGCGAGTCGCCCCCATCATTCCACCACTCCACACGACTCGCCAACCGACCCAAAACCTCCGCCTCATCACTCTGAACCACTTCCGCCCCTCCACTGCCACTCCACACCCCCACAACACTCCCCCAATCAGACCCATTTTTCCGGTCGCAGTCCAACCTAGCCCCGCCGCCAGACACCGCCCCACAACCTGCTACACCCCGCATCACCTTCGCCATGCCACAACGAAGGTCACCCTGTAGTCTGATTTGGCCAAGAGGCCGTGTTTCTGTCTGACAGGGTCGGAGCCCCAACCGCCATTGACGACGACTGAAGGAGTTCCACGCAAGCTCCAGGCCCTGCTGCAGCAGGATCCCAGCTGAGGCAAGCTGCAGAGACTTGGGCGAAGGCAACAAGCAGGTCTGCGAAGAGAGGCGAGGACGCAGCTGCTGAGGCCAGGTCGTGGCTCTGCTGCGGGTGCGCGCGAGCAAGGGACAGAGTTTAGTCCCACATCGTGGGATTTCGAAACGCTGCACCGGCTTAAATTGATTTTGTGTTTTCTCTTAAGCGCCTCGAGACACACGGGTTGAGGTCCCGCACCCTACTCACCCGCCCGGTCCGCGAGTTCACCACGCGGATCCGACGGACCCGACCCGACACCACCTGCGCACCCCCTCGCGTACCATACACACTAGTACGCCTGGTCCTGGGTACGCAACCTGACCCAATAACCTGGCTCTGGGAGAGCTTCCTATGAGCGGTTTGCAGAGAGAGAGAGAGACGTGTGGGTAGAGGGAAGGGTTAGGTTTTGCTGTGGTTTGTGCAGGGACAGGGTGCGAGGGAAGAAGGTTCACACTTGGCCACAGGAAGAAGAACTGCAAAAGGCCAAGGAAGAAGAAGAAGAAGAGAAGAAGGAGAAGCAGCACAAGAAGAAAGGGGAAGCACTGTAGCAGACCACCGTTTAAGCCGTCTGACTGAGATATCCGACGACGGATGAAGCTCTGAAGAGAAAGAAGAGAAGAAAAAGAAAAGAAAAGGTTCCGCAGCTGAAAGAAAAAAAAGAGAAGGAAGAAAGAAAAAGAAAGAAAGAAGATAAAGAAGATAAGAAGAAGAAGAACTAAAGAAGACCCGTAAAGAAAAGAAGAAAAAGAAGAGAAAAAGAAGACAAGCAAAGAGAGAAAGAAGAGGAAGAAAAAGCCAAGAAACAGAAATCCACTTCTCCCCCCCCCCCTCTCTCTCTTATTTTTGTAATAAAGAAACATTGTACTTCTAGAATTCCAGTAGCTCCCTGAGTTCGACCTCGGGAAAAATATTTCTGAGTAAAATTGTAATAGCAGCGACAACCGTAGCTAGTTTATCTATACCACAACGATATTTCTGTAATAAGCACTAAAACAAACAAAGACTAGCCACGGTTCGGTCGACCAATCGCCATTTTCATCAGGTAGCAAAGATTGGGAACAAGAAGACAACAATGATGGTCTTGTGAAAGGAAGCAATCGCTATGAAGTTAAGGTAATCATTAAATTTGAAATTTGTGTGACAGGATTGTTAAATTCATAGGTGGTAACAAATTTTGTAATAGACATAGCAAGTAGGCAAGTACATCAACAGGAACCACTAATGCCAAGAAGGAGCAAAAGCTTAACACTAGTGGTGTGGAAGGGAAACTATTTGGTAAAAGCAAGGTAAATAAACAGGTTCATTCCTTGTGATTGGAAAATTACACTCGTAGTCACTAAATTAAAGACTAAACAGTAGGGGATGGAGTCCTCTTCTTCATCAGTCAACAGTGAAGGTAAGAAGTAGGAAAGGGGTGGTCGTTGTAATCTCAAAGGAAAGAAGGGTGGCAGCACAAAGGTAATTTATCAGTTTCCCTTAATTATCACTAGACCGATAGTTTATCAGATGCTAACGAATACAATAATCAACATGGGATAGACTCATCTTCATCATCATTGTCCAACGGTGAGGAGGAAGGTAGTTCTGAGGAGACGTCAACTAATACCAGTTAAGGGGCAGAGTCAAATACATCATCTGCAACCATAAAGAGGGGTGGAAAAGTGGAGGGAATTTAAGAGAATTGCAAGTAGCTTAGTAAGCTACATGCAACCATCAAGCAAGCAAGAGTCATTGTCATTAGCTGACAAATA
The DNA here is from genome assembly GCA_037157565.1 of Thalassia testudinum. Classification (NCBI taxonomy): domain Eukaryota; kingdom Viridiplantae; phylum Streptophyta; class Magnoliopsida; order Alismatales; family Hydrocharitaceae; genus Thalassia; species Thalassia testudinum. The sequence continues at coordinate 72,390,669 of JAZHRO010000022.1, read as the reverse complement.
TACAGAGAAGAGAACAAGTTTGGAGGTTGATGATAACGTCATCATCAGCCATATCTAGCTTTAATTAGTTATAATCCATTGATAAATGCTCCTACATAACTGCCAGAAGACTGTAATTCACTGCATATCCTTTTTGAGAGATTAACATAAATCAGGGTTAAATTTGCAGTTTTACCATCATATCATGAATGAAGAACAACCATGGGTCTTACCAGGGGTTAATTAAAGGTTAAATGTTCATAAAAGTCTAATAAGAGGGTCCGTGCAGACAGAAACGGGTTTTCGCGCATTTTAAAAATTAATGGACATCTGAGACCCTAATTTGAGACCCACTTAATTAACTGAGGTTCTGGTTAGGATAAAATTCACCTAAACCTTCAAAAAATCATAGAAAAATATTTTCTAAAGTTTGATACATTTGATTTGACGATCTGAACCCATTTTGACCTAAAAAAGAGTCTTAGATAGATAGTTGCCCCTAATTTGGATTTTTGTGTAAATTACCCAGTCAAACTTGGTCAAAACCTAAATACGACTTCACCATTATATTTCTTGAGTCGAAATTAGATTTTTACCAAAATTTGAGCCCAATCAGAGATCATCTTGACTTAGTTTGCATTGCTATCTAGTCTGATTCTTTTTCTCACACACGTGCCCCTAGCTTTTTGAATTTCTTGCAATGACCCCTAATTTGTCATCGTTATTTGTAATCAGGTCCCTCCATTATTATCGAGGAGGAAGTCCTACTCCAACGACCTTCAAGTAAGGATTTCTCCCTGATTGATTGGCAGATCTCTCCTAAAATAGGAAGGGAAATTCATGATGTCATTGCCTTCTAATTGAGCTACACATTGAGGTGGAAATCCTTCCCAAAAGCTCATGCGAAACTTTTAAAGGTTCGAGTTTCCTTCTTCGAGTTGCCATGGTTTCAAGCTTGGAACGACCATCTAGCACTTATAAAAGCACGCACGTTACATCGCCGATCTCCTTAGGTTATCTTTGGCCGAAATACCTCCTTCCCTCCTCTTTGGCTGAATGCTCCACAAGCTCTGGTGATGAGCACCTCATCATGAACCCTAACCAGCACATTTTGACCTAATAAATTAAACAAAAGCTCATATAAAACCTAAGGGAAGGCCTAAATCTGGGAATTACAAATCTGAGAATAAAATAATTCATAAGGGTAAAACTGCAATTTTACCATTGCAGTGCATAAACGAGATTTCTAAGGGTCTAGGTACAGGTCAAATGGGCTTAATAAGAGAAAAGGTGGGATGATTTGATCAGAAAAGGGTTATGACGAAATCTGGGAATTAAATGACATTCTATAACCCTAAAACAAACCTACTTTAATTCACGAAGTTCCAGGAAAGATAAAAATCAATTAAACCCTCTAAAATTTATGAAAAAATATTCCCTAAGGTTTAGAACCTTCAATTTGGCCATTGGAACCTATCTTGACCTAAATTGAGAACCATACCCAATTTTTAACATAATTTGGATTTTTATGCAAAATATCCAGTCAAACTTGGTAAAACCTAAAATCCAACCTCACCATTGGATTCCTTAGGTCCAAATTAGGTCTATACCAAAATTTGGACCTAAGGAAAGGTCTCCTTGACCCACTTTACAAAACGGTCCTCAACAATTACTTTTTGACCCTTAGCTTTTTGACTCTTGCAGAAACCCCCTACCTTTCTCGTCTTTTTCTTTAATCGAGTCCGTCTGCCACCCGCCTGCGTGGGCCATACCTTCAGAGACTTTGCGCGGAGGATGGTGTTGTGTAGACCTGGGGAGCCGGCCCCAGATTTGAAAGAGAGACTCTCTGCGTTGTCCTCTTCAGCATGAGTCGGCTCCCATGCCCTGCCGGCCACCATACATCTCGTGCGAACGCTCGAGAGGTATGGGTCTTTTTCCGGCCATGCCTCCGGCGAGGAACCCACGTCTCCTCCTCGCGATTCCCTCTCGGTCAGCACCTCTTTAAGGAACGGCAGCTCCTGCCGCTTCCTTCAAGCCTGTTTTGGCCGAAGAAAACCCTCAAAATTTGTCTCCTCCTCCTCCGGCCATTCGCCCGCAGGCTCCGGCGACCCTCCTCCTCTCTCGTCGCCCTGCCACCATACCAGTGGCAAGGTTACCTTCGCCGCCGTCCACTGTGTTTGGCCGTACCAGCAGGCACCTTCCAGCACCTCTTCCTCGTCGCCGTCCCTTCTCCTAGGCTCTTTCATCTCCGACGACGGCAGTGCAGTCGCTCGCCACCTCCGCCCCCTCCCCCTTCGTCCAGAGACTCTTAGTTAAGTCCCCTCTCTCTACTCATTATTTTTCCTCATTTATTTCTGATTTTCTGCTTCACTGCTCACACACCACCGCCATCTTCTCCATCTCTGGCCAACCTCCGGCGAGACGCACCCATCACTCCACGCCTCCACACGTCTCGCCACCAACCTCTTCACCTCCACCATCAACCGCTGAACACTTTCCACCCACTCACAGACTGCCACACACACTCCACGCTTCCACCAAACAAACCCACTCACGCGGTCACAGACAGACCTAGGCACGCACACTTAAGTCGGTTTGAGCCATGCCAACCACCATCCCACCTTCGCCAAGACCTGGCGAAGCTCCTTGTGTGTTTTAATGGGGCCGCAAGGCTGTATTCAGTGCTTTCAGGTTTAGCCCTCGGCCGCCATTGACGACCGCAAGCAGCTTGCTTGCTTCAGAGCTCCAGGCTACGCCAGTCCCAGGTCTCTGTCTCAGGCTACGCGGAAGACACTCGTGCACACTTCGGGGTTGTCAATTGGTGTCAAAGGCAGTAGCAGCTACTGCGATCAGGGAAGCCTTTTGCTGCGGGCGCAAGCGCGGAAGCGGGTGGGACTTTAGTCCCACCTCGGAGGTTTGCGAGTGGGCACGCACGCATAAATTGAAAAAGTGTCTCAGGCTAGTTGCCTTAAGACACACAGGGGTAAGGTCGCTCGCCTTCACCAAGCCTCATCCGTAACAATTCCCCCGCGGACCTGGCCCCCGGATCCGACTAACCCTGCCTGTGCACACCTCGCGCACCACCGCACGCCGGTGCGCCTGGTCCTGGGTGCGTCACCCGACCCGCATACCCGACTAAGGCTCTGGGAGAGCGAACCCTGGAGTGAATTTGAGAGAGAGAGACGAGGGGAGGGTAGGGGTTAGGTTTTGCCTGACTGAACACCTGTGTAGGGAATAGGAGAGGAAGCTAAGGAGGAGGAGCGATGAGGACTTAGCCGCAAGAAGAAATCTGCGGCTAGAGGGAAAGGGTGGACTCGCACAGCAGAGAAGCAAAGGAGGAAGATGAAGACGACACTGTAGCCGCAAAGAAGCTGAGGCAGAAAGAGAAAGAAGGACTTGGCGTAGCAGAGAAGAAGAGAAAAGAGAAAGCAGAGGCACAGGGTAGAAAGAAAGGAAGAAAAAGAAGGAGGAGGCGCAGCTCAACAAAGAAGAAGAAGAAGTCAAGAGAAAGAAGAAGAACCAGCAGTAGCGAAGAGGCAAAACACTGTAGCAAGTGACATTTAAGGCGTCTGACCCTTGGAGTCAGACGTCTGAAAAGAGAGAGAGAGGAAGGCTAAAGAAGAAAAGAAGACATTTTTATTTTCCTTTCTTCAACCTTTTTGTAAAATAATATATATTGTAAATTGTGATTTTTTACGCTTCTAGAATTGAGTTTTGCTCCCTGAGTTCTACCTCGGAGATTTTCTGTTTTCGAGTAATAAAATACAATCAAACCGGTCTCGCGACCATTTGGCGACCTCCTCTGACCACCTTCTTCGTCCACCCTCACAGACTATAGCAGGTGGATTCTTCTTCCTCACCTTCTTCTGCGCATCACAATACCAGCGGTCGTAGCCTACGCCCCCTCGTTGTCGTCGCTTCTACCATCGAAGATTTCGTCTTCTCCGTCGCCGGCCTGACAAAATCGGTGCAGATTCTCCCTTTCATCAGTTAGATTTAGGTTAGTTAGGTTCCCTTAGATCCTTAGGTTTATTCCCTCTATTTAAAACCTAAAAATCAACCCTCGACGCCACCGCACGCCACCTTTGTCTCCATCTCGACCATACCTCCAGTAAGGTCCATCTCACACCACACACGACCAAACACCTTATCGACAAGTCCACAAGCTCCGCCATACGCCTCTGCACAAAACCCCTCTCCTATTTCACCTTTTTATCCACCCAAACTCCCCGTTGACCAACCCACCTTCGCAAACCACCACACACCCTCAATCGCCACGAAAAACCCACCACCAACTTCGTCAAGCCCAAGCGAAGCCCCTGAGGTGTTGTAATGTGGCCATGAGGCCTTATTCTTGTTTTCGGCCGAAGCTTCGCCATCGCCGCCATCTTTTCCAATGTGTTCTTCACCTCCGAACGTCGAAGCAACCTGCTGCAACTCTTGATCGCTGTGGTCTCAGGTCCTGAAGCCTCCCAGGTGGTCAATTGAAGACCCTGTCCTATGCAACTCATCTAATTGGCAAGACATCAGACTGAGATGCATGCACGCAAAGAGGTAGTGGGATTGTCCCACATCATAGGATTCAAACACAACGGCAACGCATAAATATCTTTTGTGTTTATGGCTTGCTGCCTCAGACATTGGTGGTGAGGTTCCCTTACCTACACATGCTCGAACCCACCTAACCCTTCACTCCTCGGCTACCATACACGCCAGTAGCCCTGGACCTGATATTGCTCTAACCCAAATACTTGGTTACAACCTGTATCTGAGAGAGGAAGAGGCAGGAAAGAGAGAGAGAGAGGGGTAGGGGTGGGTTTTGCTCTGAGTTGAAGGAAAGGCTGAAGGAAGGAGAAAAGAGAGAGAAGAAGAAGAGAGGCCGTGCTTGAAAAGAAAGAAGAGGAAGAGGCTGAAGAGCAGAAAGGAAGAAGAAGAAGGCTCTCCAGGAGCACTATAGCAATGACATTTAAGTCATCTGATCTAAGGAGTTGACGTCTGATGAACCTATGAGCACAACACTGTGGATACATTTGATACGTGGAATTAAAGCTTAAGTGGTTTAGGCCACTGTTCACTTATTCCATATCTTGAGTAGTTGATATATATGTGCTTAAAACTAATAATTGGTTATCTAAATCACCATTATTTTATCTTAGATCTCTTTTTGTTATCTTAAACTCTTGATATACTCATGTTATGCATTGAATATTAATTTTGAGTAGAGATTATTCATTGAATATTAGTATTGACTTTATTTCCTATGCTCCTTTATATTTTAATTAAGATTAACGCGTGAATTCCAATTTATTTTCTGTGTTTGACCTTGGATTTCATTTTTAGATATTCGAGTTATAAATTTTATTTGTTGTTCGATCGATTGAGGATTTGAATTACAATGATGATAATATAAACCTTCAATAGATCACTTCAACAGAGGCTGAGGATAATAATGGAAGGAATGTAGAAGAAAAGAAGCATGAAAGTTGTGATTTGTACTAGGATGTGGAGATGGAAGTTAATCTCGGCAGGGGAGATGCATATTAGAATTTGATAGTTGCACAAAGAGAACATCGGAAAACAAGAAGCAACGAGTGAGGTGACACCGAAAGGGCTTGCCGAGGACACAACAATGAAGTTGACAGTTGTCATCAAGGTACCTTAGTTATTCTTCGATATATTTTTCAACCATAATACGTGTTTACAATGTATAAAATTTGTTGTAATCTATTTATCAGTCATCTGGAGCGAAGGAGCTTGAGTGTGTTGTTTCATCATCAAGCAAAGACGATGCTAAAGTAGCAAGTGAGAAAGTGGGAAAAAAAGGGAAATTAAGGTAGATGAAGCTATTCTACAAGCAGGACCACCACCAACAAATCCAGTGGAGGAATTGTCACTGTCAAGCAATAAGATGGGCATAGGTTATGATGAGGAGTCGAAACCACCAAATGAGGGTGGGAAACAGGATATGAAAGTAGGTATGAGAAACATTTTTCATTTAACAAGCTAACACACAAGTAAGAAAAAAGAAACACTGGTTGCAACCAATAGATGGGAAAGAATGTGAGCAAAAGTAAAAAAAAGAGAATGAGGCAGTGTTATCAACGATTATGACTATTCTCAACAAAAGGAAATGAGAAAAAAAAGGGAACAACAGTACAAGTCATGCTCTTCCAAAAAATGAAGAGAAGTTATAAAAAAACGAGAAAGGTACCCAAAACAAAACCTAGCAGGTTCTCTCCCAACGAAAAGCTGTGGCAACTACTGGAGGGAACGACGAACGACGGACGGTGGAAGCGTCGAGCAGCGACTGTGGATGAATAGGAAAGCTTCAGGGAAGTTGATCCACCAGCGAGAGTGACGACCTTAGAAATGATAGAGAGCAGTGGCGTAGGCGCGACGAGATTGACAATTAGTCGGTAAGGCGTGTAAGCTCTAATACCAATCTTATACGAGAGGGGAGAAGTGGGTTCATTTTTCTTCGATCAGGGCTCTTGTAAGACGTCCTTATTCTCTCATTTATAGTCCATATGCGCATCCTGTTCGCCCTATTCTGAAATCACCTAACCACGAATTTTGTTAATGATATGTTTGCATGGCTTTAACTGAGAAAGTTAATCACTTGGTCGCTTTTTTTTTTTAATTAATAATATGCTTCATTGTTTTTTTGAATGAATTATATCTGTTAAAATAAACTTATATAGATATGACTTATCAAAGTTTTATATAATTTTTTATTTTAAATCACCGGAAGTGAAGAGTATTATACCTATATATCAAAATTTTTATATGTTGACGTTGAAAGTGTTAGATCAATATATCATAATTTTTATTTAAAATTATTTATTTTTTGTATTTTATTTTTCCTTAATCTATAAAATTCTTAAATAGTCAATTTAAAAAAAAAAAAATTGTCCAAAGTGAAACAGTAACGGCAAGTGAACCTTTTCCAATTTTCCATGGCCGTCCATCCTAGAAAACTCCACGCGTCGGTCATCAACCACTCCACCGAATGGTTCGTCGGATCCTTTTTCCGGAGCGCATTCCGCCCGCCTTTACCGTAACATCGGATTTGGCTAAGTCTCGGCACTCCCCTCCGCTGCAATCTCTGCTGTCCACTGAAAGAGAAAACAGGCGTCCTTGGCTCGGGTGATGGTCTCCATGGTCTCTCGCGCTCACCTCTCCTCACCCCCCTGCAAATGCAAGTGGGTAACGAAGGTAGTGGTGGGCCGCGAGCGACCGCTCTTTGCTGCCCGAACTCGAAGTGGGTTCGTCACCTACTGCTTGAGTTGGCACAATGCCGTTGCTCTTCGTCTCGCGTCTTCTACGAAACCCGAGAAGAGCACTTCTTTAGTAGGAGCAGCAGCAGGCACGATCGCCAGCACCGACGATGCAGATAGCACGCTTGAGATAAAGAGAAGCCTCTACAAGGCTGTGGAAGGTATATGGATTGTTGGGTGCATTTGATTTGGGCGGCTTAATGGTTAGCCTGCCAAGTTTTGTATTTGTTTGAGCATTTCAACCGCTCGTTTCAAAAACCGTGTTCAACTATAGAATCCACACTTCAATTGATGCCATGTAGTGGAATGTGAATTCTATCGACCTTGTTTAATGATCCTTGCAGGATGCTTGCTGTGGGTTTTCATAAAAAACGAGCGATTGAGCAGTATTTGGATGTGTTTTAGATAGGAGATAAGATTGCAAGATGGGACATGCCCTTTGGTTTTTGATATGTATGCTGATGCAAATAGTCTATGGATAATCTTTTATGTGTAACATACCCGATGGATTCATACAACCTGCATATATTGAGAAAAGCATATATTCTGGAGAAGTCCATGTCAGTGTACATGGACAACATGTACAGCAAAACATTACGAAAAATAGGCTACAAATCCAAAAGCAGGTATTTATGAATATAAAAAAAAAGTTTATCTCATCCCAAGCCACCAACCGTTGAAACCTTCCAACATTTGTCCTGTCTCTTATAGAAGAACCTCTTCATAATGACCTCTAGCTTCTATAACACCTTCTTTGATGGCATAAAAATAGACAGATAGAAAACAGGGATGGCTGAGGGCACAACCACTAAGAGAACAAGCTTGTCCTCTTAAGAGAGCAACCTCCCACTTTAAACATTGAGCTTCTTTTCTGTCCTCTCAACCAAAGGAAGCCAATCCTCAATGGTGAGCTACTTGCTCTTCAGTGGCAGGCCCAAATAAACAAATGGCAAGTGTCCAGTAGTTGTGTGAAAGATTTTTCAGAATGGTGACGGTTTATGGCATCGGCTTTTGACGGATTCTTATGGTTCTTCTTTGAACCTGCCTTAGAGGACGGTACTACCTCAGGAAGCATCAGCTTTTTAGGAGGGTTTGGTACTTGTAATGCATAAGGTCTCCTCTTTTCTTCACCCAATTTTAGGGGATAGGAGGACCTTCAGGTTCTAGGTGGATGATTGGTACCTTGGCATTTAGGGGGCTTTCTCTGATCACAAGGTGGAGGAGTTGTAGGAGCTCATACGATGTTTGCAGGGGTGGGAGCTGGAAGGAGTGGATGGTTTCCATTGGGAGGAGGGTGAATTCTCGGTGAAAAAGGCCTATGGCAGGTTACGGGGTCCCTTGCAGTTGACTGACATTGATCTCTTGTGGGATTGCAGATTGGTTTGATCGGTAGAGTGCCCCCTCAAGGCGAAGATCTTTAGTTGGTTGCTGAGGAAAGGAAGGCTCATCACGAAGGTTTGGAGGGCGAGGTGGGCACCTGCAAAAGACATGACGTGCATGTTATGTGGGAGGGAGGGGGAGGATGTTGAGCACTTGTTCTTCAAGTGTGCGTTCACTGGTCAAATTTAGAGGTGGTTGGGGTGGACTGGATCAACCATGGCAGCTACGATGGTTTTTGGGAGGCCTAATGTCTTCAGGTCAAAGAGGGAAAGGGGTAAGGTGTTAGCAGTTTTGTGGGCATCTAGTTGGGACGGAATGAGGTGATCTTTAGAGGGCATACCCCTTATGTTGAGAATTTTGTTGCCTCCATATCTTCTCAAGCGGTGTGTTGGGAGTCCTCCTTGTAACTTATAAAGTTTTAGCTTTGTTTTAATGAAATTTTGGTGGTCATCTCGTGGATAACCACCCTTTTCCTTTTCAAATAAAAAAAAACCTCCAATAGCCATCCTTTGTCTTTCCAAAAAAAAAAAGATTATCTTGCACCTATATTTGTTTCTATGTGGATATATAACTCTATCATCTAATACTCTAGAAAATGGATATGATAATGCATCATATGCAGATATTTCACATCTGAATCCACCCGTTGGTGGGTCTGTGGACCTGTGCTCATGTTGGAAATGAATGTTAATGGGATGGAGTGGCGATTTGGAAATCATAAAAAAAGAATAAATAATGGTCTCATTCAAACTTGAATGAGTAGATTACTGGTACATCTTCATGTAGCTATTATTAGCAACTACCACCAGCTGCTAGTTTTGTTCATGGTGACTTTAATCCATTAATGTTTCTCTCTCATACTTGTGATATGACATGAAATGTTGTGTAGGCATAGACCGTGGCATTTTTGGGGCACCATCTGAGAAGAAATCTGAAATAGAGGCATTAGTAGAGCAGCTTGAATCACAGAATCCAACTCCAAATCCCACGGATCACCTCGCCAAAGTAACATTTTTTCTGATTTATTATCTTTAGAAGCATCAAACTGAATGGAGTTTAATTAGCTAGCAGCTAGTATAATCAAACCCAGCCATTACAAGGTTCCTATTCCTTGCATCTGCTTATTGCATCTTGGTCCTCCCGCCCCCTCTCTTTCTGTTGTTTTTCTGCATGATCTATTAGAATGGATTATCTTAAAAAAAAACTAATGCAAGAAAGGAAAGAAGGAACATAATACTGGGAACACAGTTCTCCACAACACCAGCTATGCTATGACAAGTTTTGGGCTACTTCACTGCTGATTCTCAGTCAATCTTCTGCCTTCTGTTATGTGTCTCCAATTTTAACTCTACCAACATCTATACCCCATCCATCCAACTCAGGAAATGAATCCAAATTTTGGCAGATTGACCATATGGCTCTCTGCTTGTTGCTGATTAGCCTTAAGGGAACTGATCTATGAAGTATTCTGAAAATAATTGCGCTTGACAGATGAACACTCCAAGTACCACGTCTTAAAAGTAGCATGTATCTGGGGCTGTTGCTGCATCCTGTTATTTATCTCTACCTTTTTTGTTCATCATTACCACCTGCTTGTTGTAACTTGCCTCCATGACAAAAAAAATCGCTGCCTTTTATAATTGATTGGAAATGTCCATGTCAGCAGTCTCATGAGAAAGCTTCTATGTTTTACCCTGCCAACAATGATCTCAGGTTATTCTTGTTTCTTATTTTCTTAGATGGACTCACTCAGATGTTCGATGCATTGCATCATGTACCCTACCATGAGTTTTTTTTCTTCCAATTATCACTGATGAAAAAAATCAAAGCAAACCATCTCCTAACTTACCATGCATGACAACCTGTCCATCAGGATAGTATCCTTTCCTTTTATTTTTCTAAAAAGGTAGATAAATGTGTAGGGATTATGTTTCATAAAAGGCTTATGTTGCAAATAATTATTAGGTTTTTCATCACCTTTGTTTTGTTTGTTAAGTTCACGTTCCAATATATTAAAAGGTGGATGGATGCTGGAAGCTCATCTACAGCACGATATCAATATTGGGTTCCAAGCGAACAAAGCTTGGCTTACGGGGCTTCATCTCGCTTGATGATTTCCTCCAGAAAATTGATGTTGCTCAGGTTTGTTCTCTTTTCAATGTAGAGCAGAATGTGGGACAATATCTTTGAATTTTCGTTTAAAATGCAGCCATTGCTAATTGGACTTCAAAGATTATTATGCTATGAGAAAACATATCTTGAATTATTTAAGGGTGGTTTGGCTAGGGTTTCTTTGGTTCTTGACTTTGTTTCCTTGTTTAATGGAGAGATATTGAAAAGCTGTACATATACAGTCAAATGGAGAAATTTAACAGGGAAATAAGGAAAATCTTGTGTATTGAAAAGCTCTACATATGCAATCAAATGGAGAGATAGGGAAATAGAAATCAACAGAAACAGTTTCCTTTCATTAACCTTCTGATATTTAAGCTATGCAATGGGGGTAGGATTTTGGTGGTTTATGTGTTGTGAGTCAAACCTCATATATAAATATGATTTACATCACAAAAAGTAAATGTTGGAGAAAAATGAACTATATTGTTTTATTAAGTAGGCCTTAGCCCTCTTTATATAGAGAGAGGACTTAGGGATAATAGGAAATAATAAAATTCTTTACCAAAATGGGAAAAACTAAAAATAGGAAAAATAACAAATCCTAACAAATTTATTCCTAATCTATTTTATTATCTAACACTCCACCCCAAGTTGAAGCATGTAACACTCAACTTGTTACAAGAAACAAAAGTTAACTCGCCCGCAATGTAGATATTTAGAGTAGTAGGTTGCGGCCGTAGCAGAAGTAGCAATCATAGTAGATAGATAGCAGTAGCAAGCAGGTAGTAGGAAATGATGCTGAGATGATCCCAAGCAGTAGCATCAATTGATTAGAGACAATCTCAAGCAATAGTAGAATAAGAGATGATCCTAAGCAGTAGTGTTGAGAGGTTTCATAGTTTTGGCCTTCTTTATTTTATTGGGTTTTTTACGTGAATGCCACTTAAATCTTTTGAAATTACTTAAAATACCATTCAATTCACTATGTTTACAGGTATACCATTGAAAAAGTAGCGTCGTTTTCGTATTTACTACTCCGTCATCTATAGTCGTTAAACTTAAACGATTTTGGACTGAAATGTAATAAAAAATTATTTTTTAGTCCTTAAAACTTATTTTTTAGTCCTCAAAATTTTTTTTTCGTCAAATTTTATTTTTTTAATTTGCACCTACTCCCTCCCCCCTCTCCTCGCCAGTTCACCTCCCTTCCTCGTCATCTCTGACCACCTCCTCTACCCCCACCCTCCAACCTTTGACTACCTCCTTTGGCCCCTCTCTAACCACCACCTCCTCTCAACCACCTCCTCTCTTCTCAAACATAACTAAGGGAGTAGAAACTTGCACCCAACCCCCTTACGAGAAGAGAGAAAATGCGTGGGGGTCCTACGTGTGTTGGACAATGCGTGAAAGTTATGGGAAGGCCCTTCAAAGTTTAGAGAATTCTTCGAAACTATGAGACACTATAAAAGACGTGTAGAAATTGCAGAATAACCCCTGGATGTTTAGAAGTTTACCACGCGACCCCTGCGTGAGGGAGGGAGCGGAGGAGGTGATCGGAGATTGGAGAGTGGGGGTGGAGGAGGTGGTTGGAGGTGAGGAGGGAGGTAAACTGGTGAGGGGAGTGGAGGTGAAAATAAAAAAAATTTGATGCAAAAAAATTGAGGATTAGAAAATAAATTTTTTATTACATTTCAGTCTAAAATCATTAAGTTTAATGGTTATAGCTGACAGAGTGACAAATATGAAAATGACGCTACTTTTTCAATGATATATCTGTAAATATAGTGAGTTGAATGTCATTTAAGTAATTTCAAAAGATTTCAATGGCATTCACGTAAAAAAACCCTATTTTATTCTATTACTATTTTTCGTTATTGTCGGAGAGTAGAGGGACATGTTTATAGCTTTTCCCCTTGGCCTCCTTTCTATAAATAGAGGCATAGGGTTTCATAGTGAAATCAATTGTATCGATTTTTCTCAATATGATATCAGAGCGGTGATCCTAGACTGGAGCTCTATATCTCCTTGATCTCTCTTTCCTTTCTTTCTCTACTAAATAAGGGTTAGGGGTTCTTCTCTTGCATCGAGAGAGGAATCCCCTTCATTGGGAATCGCGCTCATGGTTCTCTTCAATTCAAGAGTTTGCTAGTAAGCACCATTGAGAAAGACGGAAGGAGAGTCGCTACTGCCAGCAATCGCCTCCAGTCCACTGATGGAGGCATCATTAGTCCAAATCCAATCGGTTAAACCCCTCCCGACTGTTGTTCGTCGCCAGTAGTGTTGCTGCTAGGCCTGTAGGCGAGAAGGGAAGCCTTGGGGCCTTTTCTCGGCCCATTTAGTGCTCGATAAGGGGTTGCCTTAGACCTCTTTCGCAGCTGCACCTAACCGGCGATTGTTGGAGCATTGCCATGGAGCATTTTTTCTCTAATGTAGGGCTATTTTGAATGGAGAAGAGTTGGCTTGTTGTGGTTCATTTTCCCTTCATGTTCCCTTGAATAGAGTAATGGATATATATTTTGCATCGATAAAGATTTCTTACTAATTTGAAGTGTTGGGTCTTCGATCGTGGGTATTATGGCATCCGAAGTTGTTGATTATTCTGCTCAAGGAGAGGGAAGTCAAGGGGAATTCAAGAATCCCTTCTTTGGCCTGATTGCAAACTTAAAAGGGTTTAATTACGTGCTATGGTCGCAATCGATTCTCAATATAGTTTAGGATCATGATAAGGAGCATATACTACTTGAATCGGAGCCCATCGAAGAAGTTGGCAAGTATGCCACATGGAAAAAGGACAATGTCATGGTTAAGATATGGATCATGAATACCACCATACAATAGATAGCTGTAGAGATTATATTTTAGAAGATTGCGAAGGAAATGTGGGAAGTACTTAGCCATACATTGTCAAGACAAGGATGCAACATGCATTTTATAGCTCCACCATGAGATTATCGACATGAGGTAGGATGGGAGGCCACTTGTTCTGTACTACGCTGCACTCAAGTCGTCTTTTGAGAGATTGAATGCCTACACACTAATGTGTTTTTGTGAGTCACAGAAACTCTACAAAGCACAGACCATGGCAGGATGCTTTCTGGCTGTTTTGGTCTCGCTTACGAGGCATCATGATCTTAAATGCTAATGTTGTTAGAAATATTGACTATGAAAGAAGCATATGACTGCTTGAGTAGACTTGTGGTGTCCCTCTTGCCATCTCCACGTGTTAAGCACACATTGGTTATGGCGGCATCCCAGAGAAGAGGTAGAGGCACTAGATAGTTCATTCGTGATCGTGGACGAGGACGAGGTGGTAAGGGGCATGCGAGGTCCCAATGTTTACATTGCGGGAAACTTAGCCATTTTGAGGTGCTTGCTGGACCAAACATGGGAAACTTGTCAGTGCTTATCAGGCTGTTGCTCGTTCAGAGATTTGTCTAGAGTATGCTTCTGTTTCCAGAGCTGAATATGAGGAGTTGATTTAGAGGCTATCCCAACATTGGATATCAGCACCTTCTTTTGCTACTTTGAGCTCCTCTTCCGGATTTGGAGATACTACTGCCGTCAAGTTTTTAAGTATCTATCTTGTCTATCATGCTGGGGTTGACGACGACACGACGTAGATTGGTTGGTTGATTCTAGCACCTCTCGACATATTTGCAGGACATATTAGTGGTTTGCCAGATTACAACCTGACTCATTAGGGAGGACTATAATAGTGGTTGATTGATGAAATTTCCTTGTCATGGGCTAGGGGGAGGTTCATATAGTCCCTCATATACGGCTGCAAAATGTTCTTCATGCTTTAGATTTTCCTTTAAACCATCTTTTAGTCAGTTTTATTACAAAAGAATTGAATTGCTTGGCCATATTTGACATTATGCCATTTGTGTTTCAGGATATACTAATGGGGCAGATGATTAGCTACGGTCGTGAGGAAGGGGGTTCTATTGCCTTATATAGTCACCATATGTTGGCCAAGCTACTATCTCTGTTGGAGGCTCCTCTAGTTATCTTTGGCACTTGAGATTCAAACATCTTCCTTTGACTATGTGTGGTAAGTCCTATTGCAGATTCCACCTACTGCCACTTTCCAGTGTAAGGTCTATCAACTAGGAAAGCACCACATGAGCTTTCCTTAGTTGGCAGTGTCGTAGTTTAGAGTCCCTTTTCCAATTAGTTCATTTTAATGTTTGGGGTCTGAGTTGTGCTCCTCATCGTATATGGCATAGGCTTGATCTTATGGTTGTTGATGGCTTTTCTAAAATCTCATGGGTATTTTTGTCAAAATATAAGTCTGAAGTCGACAGTGTAATAAAAAAATTTCTTGTTGAAATAAAGAATCAATTTGGTGTTAATGTGAAAATAATTAAAATTGACAATCCCTTTGAGTTTTGTATGCACTCTCTTCAGTCCATGTTTCATGGGTATGGGATAATCCATTAAACTAGTTGCCCATATACCTCCCAACAAAATTAAGAAAGCATTGCCATATCTTGGATGTCACCAGAACCCTCATTATCTAGAACAATATTTCTTTTTTTTATTGGGGGGACATTCTTACTGCAGGTTACTTGATAAACCGTATGCCCTTTACCATCCTTGATGAGGTGGTTCCCTACTTTCTTTTATTTCTTGACAACGATTTTTTTGGGGTCCCTCCTAAGGTCTTTGGATGCGTGTTGTTAGTTCATATTTATGGTCCTAACAGGGACAATTTGTCACTTAGAGCAATCAAGTGCATATTTGTGGGATATTCTCGGACAGAGAAGGGGTATAGGTGTTATGATCCTATTCCCAGACGCCATTGTCTTAGTGCCCATGTCTCCTTATTTGAGTTTGTTCCATATTATTCCTCGGTAGGTTCTCATATCATGGCTTCTACCCCTAAGAGTGAATTGGTCCTTCCTATTTTGCTTTTGATGTTGGCTAGAGATTGATGCTTGAGGTTGGACAAGACAGGAGATTCAGACTGGTCTATTCACATTGGCCTAGACAACATTAGGACCCCCCTCCTCTAGTGCTAGAGCTATCATCTACTCTTAAGATCATCCCTTCTTCAGATAATACCGATAATTCGTCTACTTCTGTTGTACCAGATACTATCCAAGATACTTTAACACCTTAGGATGACACAGGGGAATTTATAGATAATTAGGGGGATGTTGATCTTGATGTGCTGATTGCCTTACGGAAGGGGACTAGGGACATGTACTTTTCACCCTATGTCTAAGCATGTGTCTTTGGCCAGCTTGTTCCCAAAACACAAGAAATTTTCCTTGGCCTTATCTAGTATACAGGTTCCTACTATGCATTAGCTGGCACTTGGAGATTTGAAGTGGTTGGCAGCCATGCAAGATGAGATGCCAGCACTACTTTCATAGGGGATGTGGAGCCTTGTATACCCATCATCTGGCGCTACCATTATAGGATGTAAGTGGGCCTTCAATGTCAAGTACTCTCTTGATGGATCTATGGAACGCTATAGGGCGAGTTTGGTAGTGCAAGGCTATACGCAGACCTATGGGATTGACTACTTTGACACCTTCCCCTTAGTGACAAGACTCCCTACAGTCCAGATACTTATTTTGGTTGCAGTACATCTCGACTAGCAATAACATCAATTAGATGTTAAAAATGCATTTTTTTATGGGGATCTTTAAGATGAGGTCTATATACAGCAACTCTCAGGATTTTGAATTAGAGGGGAGTGTTTCGAGGTCTGCAAATTACATAAGGCCATTTATGGCATTAAACAAAGCCCATGTGCATGGTTTTAGAAATTATCTGAAGTGGTTGAGCACATTGGGTTCAAGAGGTCTTGACAGATCATTCCTTGTTTGTGAGGATGATAGCACAGGGGAGAGTTGTTATGTCGGTTTATGTAGATGATATTATGTTGACTGGAGATGATATTGGGGCATCACCACTACCAAGGAATATTTGGAAAACATTTTGTTATGAAGGATCTAGGCCAACTAAGATATTTCTTTGGTATTGAAGTTACTTGCAATGCAAAAGGCATTACACTTTTCCAGAGGAAATATGTACTTGATCTTCTTTAGGAGACATGCATGTTAAGTGCCAAACTTGCCTCCATTCCTATGGACCCTAATGTGCATTTATATGAGGATGACTCTGCTCTAGTGGATGAAAGCAATTTAGATGTCGTGGGAAGGTTGTTGTATGTGATTGTCACATGACTTGATATTGCCCTTATGGCTAGCAAGGTGAGTCAGTTCATAGACAAACCATGGAGAATTTACTGAGATGCAATAATTATGATTCTTAGATATATGAAGTTTGCACCAGGGAAATGACTACTATTTACCTGAAGTGATTCATTGGGGGTGATGTCATACACTGATGCAAACTATGTTGGTTGCTTGAAAGATAGGAAGTCCACTACCAGATTTTGTATGTTTGTTAAAGGAAATCTTGTCACTGGGGAAGCAAGAAATAGACCATAGTGGCTAGGTCGAGTGAAGAGTCGGAATAGAGGATTACGACCCAAGCCACAACTGAACTCGTGTGGATATGGCCGATACTTATGGATCTTCAGATTCCAGTATCTCATTCTATGGAGATGAAATGTGACAATAAGGTTGCTTTATTCATTGCCAACAATCCAGTTTTCCACGAGCAAACTCAGCATGTGGACGTAAGATGCCATTATACACGAGATATGATTCATAATATATTCGCACTGCATGCGTTGTCTGAAGATTAGGTAGCAGATATGTTTATTAAGGCACTCGCTTGCTCCACATTTGATAGATGTTTCAAACTAAGCATGATTGACATTTATGTCCCAGCTTGAGGGAGAGTATTGAGAGTTTTCACAGTTTTGGCCTTTATTTTATTTTGTTACTATTTTTTGTTATTGTTGTAGAGTAGAGGGACATGTTTGTAGTTTTGCCCCTTGACCTCCTCTCTATAAATAGAGGCCTAGGGTTTTATAGTGAAATCAATTGTATTGGTTTTTCTCAACAAGTAGTAGAAGTAGCAGCAACAAACAACTGTAGTATGATTGTAGCAGAAGTGGTAGCAGTAGACAACTGTAGTTTGGTTGTAGCAAAGGTAGTAGTAGTAGACAATCGTAGTATGATTGTAGCAGTAGCAGCATAGTAGTAGGCTGTAGTAGAAGTAGAAGGAGGTGGTCTTAGAAGAGATTGCACACTCTAGTTCCTATTGAAAAAAGACTTTCAATTTTCAGTATGGATCAACAACAATAAAGGCACCAATATCGATAGTAGTAGTAGCATTTACAATGATAAGGTAGGAACATGCTGTGCACGTATAGCAATAGTGCGCATGTTGTTGTGCACGATGAGCAAGTAGTGTATGCTGTGGTGCACAGGAATCATGCACTAGGTGTGCGCGGTGGTGCACGCACAGGTAGAGGTACGTGCGTGGCAGCATGCTCATGGAAGTAGAGCGCGCGTGTTGTGCGTGTAGCAGGGGTAGACACATGCGATGACACGCAACAGGAGTAACATAATGTTGCATGCTATGCATGCAATAAGCAGAATAGCATGTGCTTGTGCGTGGGGTAGGGCAAGGCAACACACACACGATTACGTAATGTAGCAGCAGTAGTCTGTGTGCGTTGCGTGTGGTGGGCAAGGAACCCACGTGTGATGTGTAGCAGGTAGGGAGATGCCTCGTGCATCAGTGCACAGAGGCATGAAGCCTTTGCATGTATGTGCTTCGACCAACTACGACATGCATGGTATGATGCATGTGATGGCTACTACTCCCTCTCCATTTGCATGCGAAGAGGTGTGCGCATGGAGAGGGGCGACAATAATGGTGGTGGGACTCTCCTCTCTCTCTCATGGAGCCTTAGGTTTTCTTTCCCTAGGATGATCTCTGTTCTGATACCATGTTGGAGACAAATGAACTGTATTGTTTCATTAAGCAAGCCCTAACCCTCTTTATATAAAGAAATGACCTAGGGATAATAGGAAACAATAAAACTTTTTACCAAACCAAGAAAAACTAAAAATAAGAAAGACAACCAATTGTAACGAATTCAATCTTCATCTATTTTATTCTCTAGCTGAAAACTTTACTTTTAATATAGTACTTATTTAGGAGATTGAAGGGATGAGGACCATATGGAAATGCTGGAGAGTCTCGAGTGCTTGGAGAAGAATGTTGACAAGGAGGCGATGCTTGGAGAAAAAAATAACTTCACATGGTGCTTCATTTTGGCAAACCATTAACATGTTGGTGATGGTCACTTTCGGATGGATGACAATTACATGCATATAGCGTAATGCAAGTGCTCCATAGGTGCACCAACATGATCCTTCAGGCACACCTCAACATGGTGGTCACAGCCAGGTAGGTTCATGGTGTTACAAGAAGGGTACTTAGATGTAGTTGTGGTGCAGGAGGGAGGACAGGTATCAAAAGTGGAGAAGGGGGTAGGTGGACAGGTATCAAAAGTGGAGAAGGGGGTAGGTGGACAGGTATCAAAAGTGGAGAATGGGGTAGGTGGTAAGTGCTTATGGGCACAGAACACGAAGGACTGCTGGTTTACTTTGCTGAAGTACCATGCAGAACGTAACAAAATAGATGCATTGTACTTTTTTTTTAAAAAAGTAGATGCATTGCATGGATATGCAGTTTCTGTTTAGGCAGAAGGTAACACAATGATCTTCATGAAATAAGCACGGCATAAGATCTCCTTTTCTGGGATGCTGTCCTATTTTTCAATCAAACTAATGGAACAGTAGAGATATGGAATAATTGAGGTGGCACACATGACACGTTTCAGGTTCTTGCTATTTATAATGGCCTGCCTCTGGCAGAGTCTCAACTACCTCTGTGATTACCGGACACCAATCTATAGCTAATTACAAGGGCTACTGCTACAATATTCATCAAATACAAGCGACCTCATTAATCACATTTTCATGACTGCCACTAATCCTCTAACACTATTTGCTCTGAAGAACATTTTCTTTGAAAAATTGTTGGAATGTGCAAGCTGAAGTCAAATTTGTAGTTTGGTTCTTGAAAGTCCAATCCTACACCTTCAATATGTCATGCATATTATTGTTGTCAGACAATTTGCATGTTTTCCAGGGAAAGGCTATCAACGAGATCAAGTTTAATGTAAGAGGTTTGACAATGCTCTCAGGGCAACTTATTGTTACAGCATCCTTCAAAATTTCCTCCAAGTCTGTGAGTATTCAGTTCTACACCTTCATGATCCTTCTCGCCTAAATGATATAATATCCAGGTATACTACTGTTAGACATCCATCAGCAAATAAGCATAGTTGGGTGGACTCTGAATTCATTTTTCTTCCATTATTTAACTTTCCATTTTAATAAGAAATGAACGGGCAATCAGTGAATTCTAGATTATGCAGTCTATATGTAATAAAGAAATTCAAAACATGCTAAATGTAACTTGATGGGTCATTTTTTCTGCGTGGATTATGTTATCGCAATGGTCAAAGTTATTCTTTGTGCTTAGGAAAAAAATATAGTTGACTTTTCTCTGTCTTGTTACTGATGAATAATTTCAGAGGGTAGATATCAACTTCGAGAGCTCCAGCATTTCTCCTGATGAGGTAGTGCCTGATGCTTTCTGTATTCAAGCATGGTTTTGGTTGTGAGCTTCTGATTTTTTTTGGAAAATGTTGTGATCTCCAAATTGGTGATGCTTTGAAGTTTACTTGTAGCTGTTGAATCTATTCCAGAAGAATTACGACCTTTTACTGGGTATTTTTAATCCAGATGGTTGGTTGGAGATAACGTATCCTTCAATTTACAGATTTCTTTTATCCCTTGATTCTACTTGAGCATTGTGGATCTTGATCCCAAAGCAGATATGTTGATGAGTCCTTTAGAATTGGGAGGGATGACAAGGGAAACATCTTCATAGTGGAGAAAGTCTCAACCTCCTAATGTTTACATCTGCAATTTGAAGTGTGGAATGACAATTTTTATCATTTTCAATGGTGATCCCTCCTTTTGCAATTCTTTTACAACACTTTTTCAAATGTTAATCAAGATATCTCTTGTACTGTTTTATACAATGTTGAGTGGTTGCCTGTGCGAATGTGTTACGCATGAGATCAAATATGGCATTTGTTTAGGCTAGTTGTTGCCTGCATTGATGTGTGCTACTTATCGATTCCCAAACTAAAATGGTGAATACGAAAATTGCTATAGATATATGTGGATCGTTGGCCTTATTTGAGGTTCATTTTATGGTTAATGTAGTTGATTATGTTATTCTAATGTTTTATCCAGATACAAAAAGCCTTAGTTGTAATAAATACATGCTTTACAAGAATTCCTGAAGGCCAGACTGTTAGCATCTTCCTATTGGATTATTAAACCTATTTTTTATGATCATGTGAGGCAGAGTATGCATAAGCCTCACTACTATGTAAATATATATTTCCATACTAATTAGATTAGGCTAATGCAACATAATTGCGTTAAAACCAAAACCAAGCCTTTGCCCTCATTAATTGGGATCAGGTTGTTGAGAAAAATGAATGTTAGTTGTTGGGTAATTGGAAAATGCGGAGATCCAATTACATGTTGTTTAGTCTCACATAGTGGAAGTGGGTACTAGAGAGGTGTGTGGTGGCCTATATAAGGGCTCTTGTATCCTCCATTTGTTTTTAAGGAGAAATATTATATGATCACACCCATAGGGGTGCTCCTCCCGTAGTTTTCTCTCATCTCCTCATGAGAGGGATTTTCATGTAAATCCAAGTATTCCATTGCGATGCTGTGATACTTTTGTTCATTTTATTTCGATTATTTATTTCAACATGGTATTAGAGCAAGTCGATTTTGGGTTTGATTGTTCATGCTCAATTTTTTCTTGTTCTTTAAGGGTTGCTTGTTTTGTTGAGGAAAAATGAAAGTCTCTATTTAAAACAAAAATCCTAGCCTTTCTTTTATATCAGAGAGATTTGGAAAAATTACGAAGATACCCTAAAGATAATAAATTAGACAAAAAGGTCCCTAGGCTTAACACTCCCCTTCAAGTTGGGGCATGCGTAGATGTTTACAAGACCCAACTTATCGCACATGAAGTCAAGACGCTTCTTCTTTAGAGCCTTGGTAAATATATTAGCCAGTAGAAGCTCTGAGGAGATATATGGGATACTAATCTTGCCACTAAGTACAATATTGCGAACAAAATGGCAGTTAACCTCAATATGCTTGGTCCTCTCATGGAAGACTGGATTCGAGGCAATATGGGTGGCAGATTTATTGTCACAGAGTACTGGAACAGGTAGAGTAGTCTGGATATCAAGATCCTGCAAGAAGGAGACAATCCACATAACCTCACAAGCAGCTTGTGCCATGGCTCTATATTTCGCCTCAGCACTCAAACGAGCCACAATACTCTGCTTCTTGCTCCTCCAGGAGACAAGATTTCCTCCAATATAGACAACAAAGCCTGAAGTAGAGCGACGATTCTCCACTGATCCAACATAGTCTACATCAGAGTAAGCAAGTATGTCTAGGCTGGCACTGTCTCTATAACACAACCCTCTACCTGGTGTCTCTTTGGGGTACCTTAAAATAAGGCAAACCTCATGTCAGTGGCTATAACGTGAAGCCTGCATATGCTGACTAGCCCTACTTATTGCAAAATTGATATCAGGCCTCGTAATGGTAAGATAGAGTAAGCGACCTACTGTACTACAGCACTGAGTTACATCAACATATAATGGATCCTCTTCATCAGAATGACATGCAGGTGGTGACTCTACAGGTATACCAGAGGGCTTAGTCCCAAGCAAATTGGCTTCCTGAAGAATCTAAAGTGTATACTACCTCTGTGGCAATGATAAACCTGACTCTCGTCGTACAACCTTAATACTTAGAAAATATCTCAACTCCCTCAAGTCCTTTGTAACGAATGTAGACTGTAATAACTTGGTCTGGGCAATACCATCCTTATCATTACCTGTAAGGATCATATCATCAACTTATACGGCTAAAAGAACAGCATGTGTATGCCCTCCGTACTCTACCTTCCTGATGAAGACTGAATGATCAGAAGTAGATTGTTGGAACCCAATCTTCTCAATCTCCGTACTGAACCTCTCAAACTAGGCACAAGGACTTTGTTTCAATCCATATATTGCCTTCTTTAGACGACAAACATGCTCCCCCTAGGTGTTGTAACTCGGTAGCTGTCTTGTATATACTTCCTCAGATAAGTCACCATACAAAAAGACATTCTTGATGTCAAGCTGATGTAAGGGCCATCTCTTGATCACTATAACATATATAATAATCTTGATAGAGGTAATATGTGGTACTGGAGAAAATGTCTCAAAATAATTTTCTCCATATGTCTGTGTACAGCCTTTGGCAACAAGCCTTGCCTTATACCTGCCTACTGTCCCATCCAAGGTTTTAAAAACACGAGGCCGTACCGAGGTAGTTTGCCTTCATCGAGGCGAGGCGTAAGCGTCGAGGCAATCAAGGTGTAAGCCTCAGGATTTGCATAAAAAACATAGAAAAGTGATATGATACATACTTGTTAAGTGCTAATAAGGAAATAATAATGTAAATAATACACTTTCATAACATTTTTTTCTCTATCACATGTTATAACCCCCTCAAAAGTTATTTTGAATGATTTAGTCCAAAAGGAAAAGCCTTTTCTTGCAAAAAGGTCCTCCTTACATTCAAGAAAGGGTTTGAAAAGTTACACATAAAATAGCAACAATAAATCCCTAGTTCCCTACTACACTAAAATAGAAATGAGTTTAACATTTGACAAAAGTCCATATTATGTGAATATAAAACTCAAAGAATAATGTATTATAACAAGTAAAGATATAATGAGTGTGTGCACGTTGAGAAATATAGTGGATAGCTTAGAAACCCAAAATGTCTCTAAAGCCATCCCACAGAATTGTGAAAGTTAATAATTATGGTTAATATCTATATATCCCACTACGACATTGTAAAATGAATTGGCATAGTATCACATTGTTAAACTTGCTATGCATATGTATTTCAGGAAAACCATGCTCTTAACTCTTAAGTACATGTGCCTAAAAGTTATAATGCATTACAAACATGTGGCACGGAATGGGCTTTTAAGAATGATAAAAAAATTCAGGAAACATCGACCTGCAAATATCGCAACATATCTAAACCCTAAATCCTAATGTTAAAAAGAATAGATCCTTAACTATCTACAAGCATCGCAACATATTGCAAACTTTCTATTAGAGAATAGCTATGGTGAAATAGTCTTCCCCAGCAAGGACAGTTCTAATGTAGTTCGCATCAGAAGGATTTCTCCAAATAATAGAGGAAGAACAAAGACTTACCTTGCTCATCTTTTCCAAGACCCTTCCCTTTTCATCCCATCTTTTCTAAGGGTAGAAACCAGCCAAAACCCTTCGACGACGGCTACTGCACCATTGGCAATGCTCCTCCTCCGATGCTGCTGATGCACCTGAGGTGGCGCCTTAGATGCGCCTTAACGCCTCAGACTGCCTCGAGCACCTCGACCAAAATGAGGCACACGCCTCTTGTTGGTAGCCCGAGGCTACCGCCTCGAGGTTATTTTAGGCTGCCTCGCCTCGAGGCATACGCCTTTATAGCCTCAAGGCGCGCCTTTTTAAACCATGGTCCCATCAGGTCTATACTTAACAGTGTAGACCCATTTGTAGTCCACTAAGGTAGCACCTGTTAACGGGTGAAATCGATGTTTTTAAGGATGTAATCGTCGTAGTAAGTCAAAATCGCTCGAAAACACTTAAAATTTATAACTCGCAAGTATGAGGTCGTTCACTGGGAGCAATAATGGCAATTCAATCTCATAGATCATAATTCTAAGCAAAATATAAGCAATTAAGATCAGAGGAATAATTCAAAATAATATATCAATAGATCCAAATACTAATATGCAAAAAGATTAGGATAAAATAGTGATTTGAATCACCAAATTACCCTTTAAGTTTAAACCTCACAAATACTCCAATTTATGAACAGTAAGCTAAACCACATAATCAAATGCCTCAGAAATCAGATGACAGAAAAAAAAACCCAGATGGCTTAAGTGTTCAGGAGGAGCAGCTTTAACAGAGAGGCAAAGGCCTCTACTTCCTTCCTTGAAGCCTCGAGAGAGAGGCATAACATAGCACAAGTTAGAGGCATGAAAGCCTTTTAGCAGCTAAGTGTAGAGAGGGTAAGAGCAAGGGCAAACCCCCCCTTTCTCTTTCCTTCTCTTCTTTCTCTCAAGGACCCAACCGTAATTGGGTAAATGGATCCAGAATAGGGTGCAGGCTTGTGGGAGTGATCGTAGGTGAGCAGTGTGCTCGGGTAGGCGAGTGCGAGGGTGAAGGGGACCCGACCCCCGTGACTTGGGAGAATAGCTGGGGGAAGGAATTCCCTTTATGCGTTGCAGATCAGTCCTCCATTTATGATGTGGGACAAAACAAACAGCCTTCTTTTCGTGAAGCAGCAGCAACAGGTACTACTTGATTGTAGGTGAAGGGGAGGGTGACTCCCCCAACTGTCGGCCTGGGTGTACTCCTGAAGACCTTTTGCGTGGCCTGGAGGTGCAGGTGTGCGTGAATGCTGCTAGAACACAGCTTCAAGGTCGCACAAAGAAGCTTTGTTAATGGTGGCCGAGGGTCTAGTACCTGAAACAAGAAAAAAAGCCTTTTGGCCGCGTCAGAATCGTTTAGGAGGTTCGCCTGAGAGTGGCGAAGATGGTGGTGGGTGTTTTGTGAGGTGAGAATGCGTGAGGAGGTCTGGCGACCTCAATAAGGTGGTGCGGGGATGGTGCTGTCAGGTGGAGTGTTGAGTGAGTAATCCCCTTAATTTCTTGAGGGGTTTTGTTCGTGTGGACTCGGTGGAGGTGTAGGAGCTGATGTTAGGTGATTTGGTGGTGTGAGGCGTGCTATGGAGGTCACCGGAGGTATGCTAGCGATTTTGAAGACGATGGTGGAGCGGACGAGTTGAAGGTCGAAAACGAAGTTTGGAGGTGCTGGGATGATCGGTGGATGAAGGGGCGTTGAAAAGAGTAACTAGCGGACGAGGAAGATACGGAGGAGGCGTCGACCGTGATGAGTCGGCGTCGGAAAAGGTGAATGCTCCGAGGAGGGGTACGGCGAGGAGGAGACCGGAGAGCTCTGTGCTGGTATAGCGAGGTGCAAATTGAAGAGGGGAAGAAGATTCGACCGCCTATTGTACGTGGCAGCCGATGAAGCTAACAAAGGGAGGTGGTCGCCGGAGCGGAGCTTAGAGCAGGCCAGAGAGGGAGAGGAAGAAGGTTTTGTGGCCCAAAAACTCGCTAAGGAGGTGAGGTAGTCCATGAGGGTCTTATAATAGGCCTTCAAGCAAGCTCCCAAGCTTGGAAACAAGCTTGAATGGCTCGATTTTTTAGGGAGAAGATTCTTGGAAATCAAGGATTCACATGAGCTTCTTGGGCGGATTTAGGATCTAGAATTAGGTTTAGTTGTTTAGGGATGGCCTCAAGATCATCCCTTTCAATTTTGGAAGGAATTGATTGAGAAATCAAGGAGGTATCCCTGATTGAAGCTCGGTACCTTTGGGTTCACACCTACCATGACGGTAGGGACCCAACTGCGCAGGAGAAGATAGGGGGTGTTTGCAATAATTTCGAAAGTTGAGGGTCTATTTGAAAAAAAGTCAAGATTGGATTGAAATGCAAACTAGGTTAAGATGATCTTTGATTAGAACCAAATTTTGGTACAAACCTAATTTGGATCCAATGAATCTGATGGTGAAATTGGATTTTGGTTTTGACCAAGTTTGATTGGGTAATTTGTGCAGAAGCTCAAATTAGGGCAACTTTCTGTCTGAGACTATTTCAAGTCAATGGATTCCAATGGTCAAATTAAGGATATCAAACCTTATAGAATATTTTTCTATAATTTTTAGAAGGTTTAAGTGAATTTTATTATGACCAGAACCTCAGTTAATTAAGTGGATCTGAAATTAGGGTTTCGGATGTCCATTAATTCTTGAAATGTGTGAAATCCATTTCTATCTGCATGGACCCTCTTATTAGACATTAATGACCATTTGACCTTTAATTAACCCCTGGAATTCCCCGTGGTTATTCTGTACTTATGAAGTGCAGTTAAAATTGCAGAAATAATCCTATGTTCTCTTTCTTAAAACAGAATAGTATGCACATAGGACCCTCTGATGGTTATGTAGGAGCTTTTATCAACTTTATCAGATCAAATTGGGTTAGGGCTCATGATGGTGTTCCCATCAGCACCCTCAGGACAAGGTACTAACTCCCAAGTCTGTTGTAACTGCAAGGTCTGTATCTCTTCATCCATTACAGGCTGTCACCTAGGATCACATGAATCTTGGACAATCCCTGGGAATAGCAATAGTAATAATAGCTGAAGCAAACTGACGAACACCATCTTCAAGATGAGTAACACCTGTGTACTGAGAAAGAGGATGGAGTGTACCATCCCTACTGGACCTTCTCAAGGATACTTGCTCCTTCGTGTTTGAACTGCTACCAGTTGCCAACTCTGAATCAGGCCCCTGATCAAGCAAAGTGTGTGGTCTCCGGTGACATACCTGAGTCTCCTCTAGAGCATCCTGTATAGATGTTTCTCTGAGAAGTAAGGAATCTCCTAAAAAAAAAGGTAACATCTACAGTAACAACATCTCCTGTGGCTCGGGTCATAACACCGGTATCTCTTCTGCATCTAGAAATACCCAAGAAAGACACATTTAGCTGCCCTCGGAGAGAACTTGTCATAGTTGCCGTACGCCTGGACAAAATAAGTACATCCAAATACCCGTAGAGGTACAGCAAACCACCTGTCACACTCTGGATAAATCACCTGGAAAGGAATCTGCCCTCGAAGAACTGACGAAGGCACTCGATTAATCAGGTAGGTTGTAGTAAGGATAGCATCTCCCTAGAATTGCTTAGGAACCTTTATATGAATGATCAGAGTCCTAGCAATGTTTAGGAGATGGCGAAGCTTGCGTTCAGCCACACCATTCTGCTGAGATGTGCGATCACAAGATGTCTAGTGAATAATGCCTCGGGATGAAAAGACATCCTACACATCTCGTAGCATAAAACGCCAAGGCATTATCATTACAGAAGACTTTAATTGTACCATCATATTGAGTCTGAATCTCTGCCAATAACTGTTGAATAATCTGTGAAATCTCTAGATGTCTTCATCAAGAAAACCCAAGTGAGATGATTATGATCATCCACAATAACAGTATTGTATTGGTGTTCTCCTGGAGTAGGCACTCTGGATGGTCCCCATACATCATAATGTACCAAGGCAAAGGGGATAGTACTCACCTCTGCGTCCCTTTGTGAAATCATACTCCTGTGCTATTTCCTAAACTGACAATCCTCGCATTGTAATGTCAGAGAGTTTGGCAAACTGCGATACATCTGGCGCATCTTTTTGAGTGAGGGATGCCCAAGTCTCCTGTGCCATAGCCATGGATCAGATGCTATGGATGCAACCCTTGTAAATAATGTAGGTGTGTCAAGGTAATAGAGCCCATCCCGCTCTATACCCCCACCTATAATATCTCTTGTCTGCCTATCCTGAAAGTAGCAATAGCCCTCATCAAAGACAACACGGCACCCCAAATCCTTACAGATGCAACTCATTGATAGCAGACTCATCAGGAAGTTAGGGGCACAATGAACTCCTATCAGCATCTTCCGAGAAGCACGTACCTGCCCCATTGCAGTAATAGGTGATGTGGCCCCATTAGCCACCTTAACCTCCTTGATCCCACATGGAGCCTTGGGATCTATGAGGTGTTGCACATCTCCTGTGAGGTGGACAGAAGCAACCGAATCAATTATCCACTGTCCAATGATTTTATTCTTCTTTCTTGCATTGTCTTGTGTTGTAACCACAAACCCCTTCATTCTTGAGATAGAATTTCTTGGGGAGCAAGTCACCTCCTTGTTATGCGAGAGAAGACTCAGCCTTGCAATCAATGCTGAGAGAAGGCTCATCACGATGATCCAGATGTGGGACACATCATCACGTATAAGAGACATCAGGAACGACGAATCGAGATGGTATGTGCCCTGACACTGACATACCCATAGCGGATTTGCCGGTGGCGAGGAAGGGACAGGTGGCCTACGGCACATGGCCAGCAAGGTCGCCAACCATCTCTTGACCAGCTTCGCTGGCCTTGGGGTTGGTAGCGAGGGTGGTGCAAGCCGCTGTAGCGCTCGTAGCAGTGATGGGGCCTCCTGCGGGGGTAGTGATGGCGGTGATGCAGGACATCGCAGCACCAGCGATGGTGATGGGGCCTCGCAGGGGGGTAGTGGTAGCAGGGGCGGAGGTCATCACAGCACCAGCGATAGTGATGGGGCCTCCCACGGGGGTGGCAGCAGTGGTGGAAGAGGGGTAGAGCACGCTATCGTCGCTGCTGCCCCTTCCAATCCACGAGATCATCGATTAAATCCCCATGATCTTGAAGATTCAATCATCTTGTGTAGGATATTTGGTGGGATATCGGAATATCGGCCTTGGGCCGCTGCTGTAATACCATGTTGAGGAAAAATGAAAGTCTATTCAAAATGGAAAACCTAGCCTCTCTTTTATATTAAAGAGGTTTGGGAAAATTACAAAGATACCCCAAAGATAATAAAATAGACAAAAAAGTCCTAGGCTTAATAGTTTGGTATCATTGTGAAGTTTATTATTGAAGGGATTTTATAATCAAACACGAGGAATCTTCTTTGATGTAGTGGTTGAGTCCCTGTAGCAGTGGATTATTTTCCTTGTATTGCGTTGAATTATTTGATGCAAATGTGGGCACATGGTTGCTGTGAAGAATAGAACTACACAAATCTACTTGCTCTCCATTCAAATCACCCCATTAGCGATAACTAACATCAACAATAGACCTCTACGACCCCAAAGTAAGCAGAGTGAGAAAGTGAGAGATAGATCTCATCACTTGAAACTCCAGAGTAGAGAGCAAGAACAGAGCGATGCCTCGACATCCGATGGCACTAGAGGGCTTAGGGGATCCAATCATTAAGGTGATCCTCTTGGAATTGGACCCTTACAGTGTCATCGCCTTCGTCTGCATGAGCTCCTGCTACAGGTCCTCTGCTTTAGACGACCTCCTATGGTTCAAGTTCTGCTCCAAGGAGTTAGATTTAGGGGAGGAGCCCCTCGACCTTGATGATGCTCCTTGTGCTTCTTTTAAGGTGGCATATCAAAGGTGTCAGGAATCATTTGGTACTATAGCATTTTTGGTTGCCCCTTATTCGGCATGTCCCCCTATACCATGTAGATATGGGTTATTTATAGAATACAAAAGTTAGCAGTTACATTTTTGGGGATGTGTTACTGCTAGAGTTATGGGGAGGTATGGAGAAAGAATGAGTTATGGAGAGTTGACTCATTGACTGTAGTCCTACGTCTCTTCGCATTTCCTTGCAGACCAAGTCTATGTGGGTCTTATTGATTTGATCATGAGTTGATTAGGTTTATCTCATGAGGGCAATTTCTTCCCTCATCAGTATGTATCCCTCTGTGCAGATGATGATGGCGCTTATGAGGAGGGGATCCGACATTGGTAAGTGTTGAAAGAGTTGAATGTTTGGTGTTGGGTTATTGGATAATGTGGTGATTCAATTACATTTGTTTAGTCCTATATGGTGGAGTGAGAATTAGAGAGGTGTTTGGTGGCCTCTATAAAGGCCCTTGTACCTCCCATTTGTCTTTGAAAATAAATATTAAAGGATTACACTTATAGAGGTGCTTCTTTCGTGGTTTTCTCTCCTAAGAGGGGTTTCCATATAAACCTAAGTGTTTCATTGCAATGCTTTAGTTTCATATTTGATTTATTTGATCGTTTATTTCGACATGATATTAGAGCAAGTCAATTTTGGGTTTTATTGTTATTTATGTTCAATCATCTTTGTTCATGCCTTCAAGTTTGGGGATTGATGATATCATTGTGGATTTTATTCACAATGGGCCTTTGGTCTAGGATGCGAGAAAGGTGTTCAAGAAGATTAAGGAATGTTTTGGCTTTTTTTGATCTTGACTCTGCGTCGTGTATAGGAACTTGAATGATCTAAACAAGATCTTGTGGCATGTTAACCTTAACCTTACTGTGGTGGTGTTTGGCCCGAAGTTAGTGAAGAAGATAAGCGCATACATGAAGATAAACTCGATCTTGTTCTCTTCTCCTTTGAGTCCTGTAGTGGTACGACACTACCAGGTCCAGCATGAGCATTGTCATGAAGAACCCCATGAATTGGATATGGAAGCGGCTAACGTGGTCAATGTGAGCTACTGTAACCCAGTATCCTGAGATGGTACCATAAAGGGCGATGATATTTTGCGCCAAGGCGATCCTAAACACCTCCTTGATGTCGCTCATCGCAGTGGCCCTTCGAATCCTTCCTATGGCATTGAAGATGTTCTTTTGAAAGAGGTTCTGGCCAAGCAGGTGCAATCCATGCCAAGGAGAAGCTAAGTGCTTGCAATGCCAAGCAGGTGCAATCCATGCCATACATCGAAGACCTTGATAGGATCATGAGGATGGAGGCCACCGTGATTTGCTTTAGCGTTCTTGTGAACTCCAACAACACAAGGAGAGTGGTAGTGGCATTGCAAAGGGTTCAATCCAACCCTAAAAGTATTTATGATTTTGCAAGTTCTTCCTTATTCTTTCTTTTATTTACAATTTGTTGCCTTGATGGTTAAATGTAAAAAAAGGAAGAAAAATGAGTAAATAAAGTGGAAAGATAAAAAATGAAAGGTAGGAGTTGAAGTAAACAAAGAAAAAAGAAAAGGAAAAAATGGAAAATGATGAGTAAACAAAAGGTAAAAAAATGAAGTAGAAGAGAAGAGGAGAAACTCTTCTCTATTTGTTTTTCTTCTCGATGTAGTTTCTTTTTTCATACGAGTATGAGAGAGAGAGAGTTTTAGGCATGTATGAGAGCCTATTGTAAATCCCATATGTGGGAGATTCATTTTTGGGGTACGTACATGAGAGAAGCTTAATATTGGTCTTTGTATGAGAGGAACATATTCCTTGTCCCTATATGAGAGAATTATATTGTGAGATTTTCGTGTTGGAGAGGCCTGGTTCCCAATTCCCGTATGGGAGAGGCCTGGTTCTTGATTCTTGTATGGGAGAGGCCTACTTCAAGTTTTCGTGTGGGAGAGGTCCAGTCTAAAGGTCTCTAAAAGAGAGACCTAATTTTGAGATTTCCAATGGGGAAGGCACTAGCACCATTTAAGGTGTCTATGAGAGACCAATAAGAGCCAGCTTCAGCAGCTCATCTACTAGACTTTAGCCTATGCTTGTGTCATTACTAGCATACTCACCTACAAGTAAGAATGAGGATGTAGTTGTCGTCATTCGCTATAGAGAGCCATTACCCGGTTGCACTAGTTGAGAGTTGTGTTTTGCTTGTTAGAGTAAGGAATTATGTTGTACAAGTTGAGCATTTGATGTTTTAGCGTGAGGGGAAGTGTTGAGAGAGATGAATGTTTTTTGTTGGGCAATTGGATATTGTGGAGATCCAATTACATGTTGTTTAGTCCTACATTTTGGAGTGAAACTAAAGAGGTGTGTGGTGGCTTATATAAAGGCTTTTGTACCCATCATTTGTCTTTAAGAAGAAATATTGAAGGATCATGCCCATAGAGGCGCTTCTCCTGTGGTTTTCTCCCTTATCTTTATGAAAGGGGTTTCCACATAAACCCAAGTGTTCCATTACATTGCTTTGATTTCGTGTTTGATTTATTCGATTATTTATTTCAACAGCAAGGAAGCCTTGACAAGGTTGTGTGATCCACCACTATCTACAAAGAAGATTGGCGGTCATCAACGAGATCAAGGGCACTATAGATCTCTCATAGAAGTCTCGACAAAGATCTCGTGCAATGAAAGTCTTGGCTGAGATATCAGCAACAAGCTTGCATGGGGAAGATCTTTGTGAATATCTTACATGCAAGAATCTGGGAAGGACTCCCACGAATTTGTTCCTGTGGTGGCATGATCTTATTAGGTTCTCGGAACCCTAACGAGAGAGGAGAATCGTTGAAGTTGATGATGGGAAATTTGCATCTTTGACCTTTTTATTTACCATTTATTTGTTTGGTTGGGTTGTTTGCGAAATTAAAAAAAAGGGTGTTAGGTGCATGCTTGCTTTGGGGTCCATCGAACTCCCAATGTTCTTTTTCTATTTTTTTGTTGGGTTATATCCTTTTAAGTTTAAAAAAAGAAATGAAAAAGAAAAAAAAGGAGATAAAAATGAGTACAAGAAAGGAAAAAAAAGAAGTGGAAGAGAAGACGGGGAGAAGCGCTTTATTTGTTTTTCTTCTCTATGCAGTTTCTTTTCCCATATGAGTATAGAAGAAAAAGGGGAGTGTTAGGCATATATGAGAGCCTATTGTGAACCCCATATGAGGGAGATTCATTCTTTAAGGTTCCCACAAGATAGAAGCTTAATATTGATCCCTATATCAGAAGAACATATTCCTGATCCTTATACGAGAGGAGTCTACTAGGAAGATTTTTGTATAGGAGAGGCCTGGTTCTTAATTCCCATAGTTCCCACATGGGAGAGGCCTACTTCGAGTTCTCGTGTGGGAGAAGTTTAGTCTCGATTCCAAGGGAGAGATCCTATTTTGAGATCTCCAGTGGGGAAGGCACCAGTACTATTTAAGGTTTCTACGAGAGTGACAAATTAGAGTCAACTTCGACAGTTTACCTACCAGACTCTAGCCTACGTTGATGTGCCATCATTAGCATGCCTACTTACAAGCAAGAACGATGATGTAGTTGTTGTCACAATGTCATTTGCCATTGAGGGATATGACTTGGTTGCACCAGTTAAGGGTTGTGTTCTGCTTGTGAAAGTGAGGAATTACGTTGTACAAGCATTTCATACTCCAGCGGGGAGTGTTGAGAAAGGAATGTTAGTTGTTGAGTAATTGGATAATGTGGAGATCCAATTACATGTTGTTTAGTCCCACATAGTGGAAGTGGGAACTAGAGAGATGTGTGATGGCCTATATAAAGACTCTCGTACCGCTCACTTGTCTTTGAGAAGAAATATTACAGGATTACGCTCATAAGATCGCTTCTCCTTTGGTTTTCTCACCTCTCCTCATGAGAGGGGTTTCCACTTAATCCCAAGTGTTCTCTTGTGATGATTTGATATTTTTGTTTATTTTATTTTGATTATTTATTTCAACATAGCTAAGTGGATTCTTTGCCTTTACTAGGCTTAGAATTGTTTAATGGTTTTCTTCGGACACTAAATTACTCCTTCCCAACCGCTCCACAACATTCAATATCCAAGTTATATCTTTGGATCTCGGACATTAGCTTGATGCCCAAATCACCTTAATTGCATTTCTTTCATAAATGTTGATTTTGACATCGTTTTGATAAATTTTTAAATGTACATTTTGGAGGCATGCTGTGGAAATGCCCATATTTTGAAGGCAGATTTTGACGATTTTGATGCCTCGAAAATAATCCATTTTGAAGGCACATCGAGGGGCATGTCTACAAAAATAGCATTAGTCAAAATGATTAAAATTTTAAGAAAATTACAAGATGGAATTAAGGAATACAAAGATAAGAGATTCAAATATACAATTTTATAAATAAGTCTGGTGCTGTGAATTGTGAATTAATTTTTATGCATTTTTTATGAAGATCTCTCCCTCTTTCTTATTTATTTCCTTCCTAACGACACCCTCACCTCTCCTTTTCCTTCTCTACCAAAGTGACCGAACAACACATCTCTTCATCTTTTTCCCACTTCTCACCTTATCTCCTTCCCCATTGTAACCTACCACCTTACTCTACCACTAACAGACCCTCCACTTTGAACCTTCTCCCCTCTCATTCGCGTGACCCAATAGAGACTCACCACCACTCCTCACTCCTCCCCACTAGGCATGAGCCACAGTGCCACCACCACTGAGGTAATCAAACTCACCTCACTGGCCACTGTAACAGCAGGCAACAGCCATACCTACATGCAGGAGCAGAGTAGTAGCTGGTGGCATGGTTGGAAATGGTCATGCCAATCGACATACCATTTGAAACAGTCAACATGGCCGAAATTGTTAGCATTCTTGTATTTCAATACTCCTTCCGTGTTGATATGGTCCTCCACTCAAAACCCTCTATTTCGTCGATATTCCGGCAGCATCTTGATCACTGCTCCTGAACCTTTTTCTCTGATACGCCTGGTATACATTTAACCTTTATTTTGCATGTGTAGTCACTATTATAAACAATCACACATGGTGGAAGAGTTTACATAATCACAAGAGCCAAGGATTTTTCCGTCTACAACAAGAGGAAAAAGTCATAGGAGTGTCACACCCTACAACCCACTGGAAGTTAGGGTTATCTTCACTAAGATAAAAAATGACAGGTGGGATGTGAGTACAATAAAGACATACATGGAGTAAAGAGATCTACACCTACGATCCATTTGTTTGAATATAATGCAACTCAAAACCACATATTTACCTTAGCATCCTCATTTCTAATTTCCTCTGCACACTCTTCACTTTTTCTTTTCTTTCCTTCCGTCCTTCCTTCCTTTTCTTGTTGATGAGAACCCTCTTCACGTACTTACAATAAACAGCCTAATGATTGAACCTGTATAGCATCATACATCTCAATTATGGTTTGCACCATTCACCCATAATTTTGTAGGGGACTTTCTTCTCAGATATGACATCTGTAGCACTTTGGGTATGTGAATCTATATCCAAGATGGATCTTATCAGATTGCTTGCTGATCTCACATGTTATGCAGGACTCAGAATAATTGTGCATTTCCATTTAGTATGTAAGACTGAAGGTCTTTTTCTTTGAGATTCTACTCCAAAAAGTGATGGGTAGGTTATGAGGATGGAAGGATGGAAACCTTCACTATCTCCTCAGGAAGAGGTTAGAGTTTTTACAAAGTGCTTGCTCCTCATCTTGTTAAGGCTAGTTTACAAACGGGGTTGAATTTTGTGGGTTAACTTTTCTACAGGGGGTTAACTTGTGTTTCTATTTGGTATGTAGAGGGTTTAACCTCCGAGGTTAACCTATGATTTTTTGGTATAAGAGTGGTTAGGTTGTGGGTGAACCTGGATCTGATGTTGTCATTTGCTTGGAAAGTAGGCTAAGTAGTGGGATAAAGAGCAACGAGACCTTTCGTGGTTTGACTTGGTGACTTGAATGTGGTTGATATTTCTTATTGTTGGTCGATATAATAGTAGTTACTTGTGTATACTTGTCTTTGCATGTTACATTTTGCAAAATGCTAAGATTATAATCATGTTGGCAATCTAAACGTATAAACCAAGATTCATAATAATTCCTTATCCAACTTGTTATTTCATGAAATCTCACTGTGGTATTCTCATGACATCCTGGCTTCAATCAAACTACTTTACAAAATTAACTTTACACCAAAGTTCACACAGTGGAATCCAATTAGAGGTAGAAGAATCCATGCAATCAAATTACTCTCAATCAAATTACTCTCAAGAATCCATGCTTAATTCATAACCTGTATGCTATTGCTACATATTGAATTTGTTTATAATTGATGAGCAAGTGTAAGAAAGTTGGTGAAATCAATCTCAAGGACAAAGTCAGGGTGACTTCTAGTTTGTTGGTCTAGCATGAGCCAAAACAACTTTGCGTCCATCCAACACATGAAACTTGACGAAGTTTGACTTCCAAGACAAGGAAAATAGAAGCTTGCTTTTTGGTCAACCGAAAGTATTACAGGTCCATCAAAATGCTAGAGATTTCATTCAAGGACTCACACTCACACCATCAGTCAAGTACTCATGGCTGAAGTCCATTGACCTTGATATGCAAATCTCAATCAGCCTACCAAAGAAACGAAATGATAATAAAGTTTGAGAAGAACAGAAACTCTAATCCAACTAATGGAGAAAATTGTGTCGCAGCACATGCCTCTTAAATTTGATCCCTATGAGACCTATGTGGGGGACCAATGCACATGTTGCCCCTTTGGTTTGGTTCTAGAAACTATCCTTTCTCAAGCTGGACTTCGCTTTGAGATGCACGTCACATACCTTTCAATGCATGTCATTTTTCACTTGGAGCTTCGCTCTGATCTCTTCGCCCTTGAAACTCACTATGCCAACTTTGTTAGCATAAGCAAAAAGTAAACTAAATTTATCCTCATTTTATTTTTGGTAATTTGAGGATGACTGCTCTAAGCATTGCTTCTTGCCTTTTACACCGAACTTTTGAATGATGATGCTAGGACTAGATCATGGGTTTAAGTTGCCAATTGCTTTCATATGGAAAGTCTCTTGGAAAGAGCAGAAAAAAGAAGGTTCTGTCTACTCTTTTTAAAACTCTTTAACATACATAAACATGTTGACTTTGAATGGTCATGTTAAATTGCATACTTATGTCAAATCAAATCCAAGGAAATGGAAGATTATTTAATGATGTAGGCCTAAGACTCCTCTATCTGAATGTGGAGTTATCAAACTTAATTGAAGGCTGCAAGTGGTGGCATTTTGAAAGATTTTAACATCTTGCTCATTTTTGTCTTTTTATCTTTTTAAGTCATTGTTACTAGAATGTCAGCTGAACTTTTGACAGCCATTTGTGATCTTGTTGTCAAATTTGTTTAATTTGTTATGCCCTTTAATTACTTTTTTGGCATTTTTTACTAGAATGTTTGTTGGAATGGGGTCATCTCTGATAGGTGTAGCGTCTAAAGGTATACTAGGTAAAGACTGATTTAAACGCTTGTGATTGGTCTCCCAGTTTGGATGCAATCAAAGAATTCTAAATAAGTGGCACAATTGATGGGACACATTTGATGTATGCATCAATATATGCAATACATGTTGATGATGAGTTTGGCTAATGAAGTTGTTAAGAAGCAAGTTTTCCTATTAGGAGAAGCTTCACTATTGTTAAATATGCCTTTATAAACCGGTGCTGACTGAATTGCCCCATATTAGATGCAAAATATGATCCTTTGGGTCTACTTAAATGTTGTTCTATAAGAAGAGTACCATAACCTAAATTTTTCCAATGTTTCAATTGATGTTCTATTACGTACTTTGCTCAATTATCAATATTGATAATACCTTCCAATGAACTGGCTTGTTGTTCGGAACTTATTCTTATCTATGGAGACTCGTGCCAGCTTCAAATATCCTTTAAGAAAATGTTCTGGCCAATGTCCCTTTTCACAGATGTCTCTCCTCCTTTGCTACCCTATAACAATATGAATCCTAGCAATATTAAATCTGTCAGTCCTTAAAATAAAAAAAAGTCAGTTAATGGAATTGTGTTGCATAACCTTTCCTCTAGGATTAGGACTTAAGATGGTAGTTATGGGCTTAAGTGTGGGTTCAATCTCATAAAGGGAACCCCATATGATTTTTGAAATCCTAGTGACACAAAGAACCTGGATTTACTCCTGGAAATCCATTTCAATGTCATTAGTATGAATGAATCCTTGCCTTCTTTGTGTTTCCACTGTGATTCATGTGCAGAAGTATTGTTGGAATCTTAACAATGTATTCAATCTATTCTTCATTGTCTAGAGAAAATTTGAATTTCAACGATTCTATGTACTTGTGAGGTTGTGTCGAAGGCTGTGATTGTGGTTGAAGGCTTTCAACTAGTGTTGCACTATTTGGCATACTGGAGATGGATTGCTGTTTACTTTTTCATAAGTAGTCATTGGCTTGATCTGATTGGTATGTAGAAGCCTGCAATCATCCACTGCCTATGCTTTATTTCTGGCTGGATTAAAGTAGAGTAAAACGAAGCCTGACCCTCCTTAATCAACCACCACTACTTAATCCCTTCTCCTTACACGATTCAAGTACATGTATGACATGCCAGTTACAGAATGGTATAAGGTATGAAACAAAGGTACCATAAGTCTCAAGGTAGAAAGTTCAAAATCCTCCACTGCCTCCCCTCCCACGACGATACGCCTCCACTTTAGATCTTGCTGCACGGATATTGACTGTGAATAAAGTCACAGGAAGGCTTCTGCTTTAAAGCTATAACTTTTCTGGTCAGTTTGCACACATTCATGTCTAATATATTTGAATCAGTCAGGTGCTTCAACCTTAGTCATTTGAGATAGTGATTCTTAAGCATTGTTCTTGAGTAGGTAAATGTGTGGGTTATGAGATTTGATCTCATGACCTCTTGAATGCCAATAGGAGGCTTTACCACTAAGCCAACTTCTTTGTGGTGATTCTTAAGCATTGTTAACTGTCATGCAATCTGTTTTAAAGTATAGGCAGTGCTGAGATAACAAATTGTGAGGTGGGCCTTTTTGACGACTGTTGCCAAGAAACTGCTACATCAAATTCTCTGATGGTGGAGACTTGTCAGAAGGCTCAGATTTCTAAACGATGGTTGATGACAAAAGCTGAAATTTAAGAAGCTGTTTATTTGGAGATAGGTGGTATGGTCGGAGCAACTGTTGCTGCATCTCTGCTGTTTTCATGTTCAGAGAAGTACAAAGATTGTTGCATCTGATTCATTTCCTTGTTCATATGTGGCACTTGTAAGTGACATATGGTAGGACATCTTTTATGGGATTGGAAATTATTGTAAAGTAACATTTCTGTTGATAATATAACATGATTTCTTTTAACTATTTCATACTAATGCATTGTGGATCTCAAAGGAGCATTCCAGGCAAAAGGGAGGTTGTGGGTTGGGTAGGACCTACAGAAGATAGGAAAATATGAGCCGGATGATTACCATGGATAATGACTTGGTTTGAATGCCTTCTGTGGATGTTTGTTTTAAATTAACCGATGATGTCCTTTTATACATCCTTCTATGGTTACAGAAAATTCTTAAAAAAAAGAAGGTTTCAAGTAAAAACTTTGAAAGATTGTTGAAAGGATCTATCTCTAAAAAAGACAAATACCAGTTCACAAGAGATGATAGAAAGGATTTACCTCTTGAAGCTGCAATTTCCTTCCACAGAATTATAAACAGGCTTCCCCTCTTGATTGAAATCTTTCCATCAACCTCCCTTGTATGCTTTCAGTCCAAGAGAGGTTTTTTGGCTTAGGTTAGATGTCCTTTTATACACCCTTCTATGGTTACAGAAAATTCTTTAAAAAAAAAAGGTTTCAGGTAAAAACTTTGGAAGATTGTTGAAAGGATCTATCTCTAAAAAAGACAAATACCAGTTCACAAGAGATGATAGAAAGGGTTTACCTCTTGAAGCTGCAATTTCCTTCCACAGAATTATAAACAGGCTTCCCCTCTTGATTGAAATCTTTCCAACAACCTCCCTTGTATGTTTTCAGTGCAAGAGAGGATTTTTGGCTTAGATTACTTGATGGTACAAGTTCCAACTTCAGTGAGGCTCAAGTATCATTCTGCGGAAAAGGTGCAATGAAGGGTGCCTCTAATTATGCTCTTGGAGCAAATGTTCGTATATAATACTGCCCTCATCTAATAGAGTTTGGAGGGCTTCGATCAATTGATCAGCATCTTGGTTCTAATTGAGTATTCATTGGAAACAGAATTAAGTTAAGGTCATTGAAAAAAGTTCAAAATGATGACATTAGGGTCTGTGGTTGAATAATCCTAAAAAGAACCTAAACTTTTGTCTTCCATAACATGCACTCCATACTCTATGGCAAGGGCCTCAACAATGGGCTACTTCCGCAGTGTCCACACCACTTGCTGTCTATTTTCACTCGATGGGATATGTGGAAGTTCAGGTGTTGCTATAATTGCAGATTTTTTGTCTTTGATGATGCAATCTATGCGATATATAGGCAGGAAAGGAGCATAGTTTGATGTGCTTGAGTCAGAGAATTAAGTTGAACACTTCCAGCCTACACCTTAAAAAATCATTCTTTGGTTGCCACCTTTTAAGTATCAATCAGAGTAAATGTTTATGCATATGTCAGTCATTCTGTTGCAGTGTTCTGCTGGTGTTTAGGACTTGAAAGGGCATGGGAATGTTGTCTGGACGGTGTTTTTGAGGTTAACTGATCACTGACCATTTGAATACATTTGCAAAGGGGATAAAGAGCTTCATGTTGACATTTATTGCTAGCAGTTTATTCACTGATGGAACTGCTCTGGGCCATGTACTCATTTCTTTATAATGTTTATGACTTGTTTTTTTTTATTTGACAGATTCTACAGGCTAGAAGCTGTGGAG
This sequence comes from Thalassia testudinum, assembly GCA_037157565.1. Lineage (NCBI taxonomy): Eukaryota > Viridiplantae > Streptophyta > Magnoliopsida > Alismatales > Hydrocharitaceae > Thalassia > Thalassia testudinum. The sequence continues at coordinate 72,349,690 of JAZHRO010000022.1, read as the reverse complement.
AGTTTAGCTATTGGAGGTATACATACATCCTTTTCCTTTAGTTGCTCTGTTTCTACCTTATACTTTATTTCTTAGTTTATTTTGGACGTTAGGACGGATTAAACTGCACGGTCATTTAGTTAACCTTCCTTCCCACTGACTGCCATTCAAATGGTATGCTTCTCCATTAGAAGCACCCGTTCTATCATAACCACGTATGAGTTCTGCAGCAAAACATATTAGGCATATCCTTCTACTTCATTTTCTTCTTTACCATAGGGATCTGTATGATTTGGTTTCCTTGATTCTTATTTGGGATATTGAATTTCAATTGGTGGTTTCAGCGAAAGATCTACAATGGTATGCAAAAAAAAAATTGAACTACCAAAGTTTGATTGTGAGGATGAATGAGGTTGCCTCGATTTTTTCCCTTTTTGAAACTTTAATTTTTTTGAAAAGGATAAAGATTTAAACCCTAATTTTTTTTTGATGGAAGGCAAATTGATCAACTGGTAGCCAATTGGCTCTAAGGTCTTAATAAGAATGAACTACATGTCTCTTTTGACCTATAAGGGCATTTAGGGCTAGTTTATGGTGATGTTAAGCTAACCTAGGTTTGTAAGTTGAGAAGAGGGGATATCCCTTTTAGGTGTTTACGTGAAAAGGGTTAAGTGAGGAGAACCCCCATTTTAGATGATAAGAAGAGGGTTAACTTCCAATCCTCCATCAATGATTGGTTTGAACAAATCTACATTTTCCGGCATCCCTTCTTATAAACAGGTCTTATACCACGTAAAGAGAAGATAACCTTGCAGGTGGACCCTTGGGAATTAGCTCTACTCCGCCCTAGTGATGTGTAAATTTAGTGCTTCATCTTATTATCATACTGAAGAGGCATATATTAGCATAACTTGAATGCAATGATGATTTAGATCAAAGGATTGTGAGAATTAGCACGTTTTCTCAAACTTGTCTCCTCAAGATCTTTGACATGCAAGAAACTTTAAAAAATTCCCCCAAAAAAGGCAACGTAATCGTTGCAATGCTGTTTGGTAAATGAAAACTTATTAGCACTTGCAATCCATCACACAAATATAGTCACGGGAGCAGGGAACCGGGTACTTTTCTATGGAAGCATCTTCCCATGAAGTGTTGGTTTTTATACTGCTTAAATTGGAGGAGTGGATTGGATTCTTTGAAACTCTTGCAAATCTTGAGAGAAGGAGGATGATTAAAAGATTGTAAATAAAATTCCAGAGAACTTATAAAATCAATGCTATAACACTAATCATGATTGTCGTGGAACGCATGTAACAATCTTTGCTAACATTAACTCATGCCGAGAAGTACAATATGTGTATAGACACAAGTTTACATCTATGTTTTCTGGAAAGGGCAAATATGATAGGCATGGAATTTTACCCCATGACCTCTGGATGGCCAATGGGGATTTCTACCATTGCCTATCTCTTGATAGCCGTTTTCCCCTATTTTTCCTTCTTGTTAAACGTGCAGTTAGTTTTGCGACATGGATTTTTTTTTTTTTTTAAGTTCTCGATTATTTTGAGGATGGTTCTGGGAGCTTAGAGATTGCTTGGTAGCGAAGGAGCGTGGGGGACGACGTTGATGGCGATGCAGAACCTGTTGTTGATGGTAGTAGGGTGCATGGTCGGGGTGGCAGGACATGTACGACTACATCTGACCCCCATCTATCTGTACTTACGGAAACAGGCTTGCATCCATTTTCATTTATGGCTTCACTTCTATTTTCTTTTCTTTGAAAGGGTGAAAACTTCATTGATGGGAAAGATGCTCCTTGTATCATAACACCACACCCACCAAAAGGGGGGAATCCAACCTCTCAAGATAGGAAGTAACACTCATCCGATGTGAAACAAAAACACACCGACACTAAAAACAAAGGTGTATGACCTAACTTGTTTCAGAAAATTTTCACACTACGCATAACAATTCACGTAATCAAGTAAGGTAGAAGATTTACATGAGACAGATAAGACCAGTATTTTTATGTTACACACGATTTCAAACGTGACCTATCAGTACTAAATCCAATAAGAAAAGCAAGGATACGAACAAAAAAAAAAAAAAACCAAGGGGAGATGCGGATGGTTGGAGTGACAATGGCGATTGAAACGTCTTGACCTGAGTAACCCACAATAATCACATTAAGAGGAAGGCATCAACAACAGCCAACTGAAGGAATTACGGAGATGCCGAAGATGGTGCCACCCAAAGCCCCAACTCAAACTCTACATGGAGGGAATGAGGTGAAGCCGATGCCAGCACAGCCTCCAGAACTGACAACCATGGGTGAAAGAATGACGATGAAAGGTAAATCCATCGGAAGCTGAATGGACAATCAACCACCCACCTAGCCACCTTGAGGCTGAAGATGCTGAAGAAAGCCCCCGCAGGAAATGGGAAAGGGTGGTGTGTTGGGGAAGGAAGGAGGGCCCAGCCACCGCAAGGCCGACTAAGGCCCCATCTAACGAAGAGGTCACTAGGGCTGGGGAATGAAGGAGTCGCCAGGGCTAGGAGTTCAGGTTGAGAATGATTTTTCCTCTCTAAGAATGCTATCACAAGATGGCCACTCGTACATATAATCTTTTGAAACACCATCAAATATATGAGTAAAAAAGATTTAAAAAAATCCTAAATTCTTTTCCAATTTTGACACAGTAGAACGGGCTGCACAAATTAGAACAGGAAGGCAGAATATTTATCTACCCATTTTCTGTTGCTTTATAGTTCCTGAAAAACCACCTATTTATTCTTTGATGGAAACATGAAATTGTTACTAAATCTCACACATTTAGCACTTCCCAGACTCCCCTTTTCTTATTTCCATCGCACCGAAAATTCAGCCATTCTCCATTCAATGCTCCCTAAGACAATAGCAGAAGAAAGCATAGTTTTCAGTTTCAAGACGTAAACTCTTTACACATATCTATGCATGACCACGATCTACATTTGCATTGAACTGAAACAATGCTATCATTCCTTGCTCTCATCACAAAGCCACCAAATCAAACTATTCCATTCCTTTGCTATATTTCAAACACAAGAATTAGAGGTGTCTGCATATCAAGAATTGAATTGTAGGAGTACCATGACACTTTAAGATGAAAACATGATCAAAAAGTGATAAAAAAGGAAAAATATATACTAAAGTTGTGTATTTAAAAATTGAAACGGTAATGACAGCCTGTCATGAAGATGTTACATGATCCCTGTGAGTAAATACAGCCCATGGTACCTGCATCATCTGCCTTTCATGAGTCTTGCATAGGAAGAGAACAAGGATGGATAGAGAGAGATACCAATGCCACTCACTATGTGTGGCCAGCCATTCTTGCTCTGGCTCTCAATACTTCAGTCCGCTTGCTTCTCTCCATCACATCCACCAGCCAGTCCATGGCATTCTTTATTCCCAACCTGCAGTGTAGTAAAAAGCAACCGTGCTTGGCTCATCAATCTAAATCACCACAAATCAGAAACCGGATCAGATCCTGATGAAATGCCCGCTGAATCTGTCATAATCGGTCCTACGAAGAGGGCTGAGAAAAACAGACTAGGGCGCTAACTCCTTCCACACTGCAGATGCACATGCAAGACCCCACAGGGAGGCATTTGCGCAGGTCTTTTGGGTAAGATATTTCTCATCCCATGCCCAAAATTATGCATCACCAGCAATCCTACGAACAATAGGCTAGTTCGAGTGAAGCTTCCAAAATTGTTATAAAGGCTAACCGGCAACATATCCCCCTGCAAGGATCAGGCTAAGGTGGAATATTTATTTCTAATTGTCGATTAGTAGTGGTTTTGTCATGCCAGTCTTCTGACAGCACAATCTGCTGTGTTTGATGGTTGGACCATAGCTAATTCCACGATTCTTTTTTCCTGGAACAGAATTCCAGGAAAAATAGAACTCCCCTTTTGCTCTTTGTCCTGATCCTCTGGATGTTTGGGAGAAAATAAATTCTCTCTTTCTATCCCTTTATCATCTAATCCAAACCGATCTTTTCCTTTTGAATTTTTTTGTGCCTCAAATCAGCACGTCTTCCTGTTTCTTTCTTCTCACTTCCTATTCCCTTCTACATCTAATCCCTCAACCCAGTGGATCCTCAAGGTGGAAATTACAATATACCAAGATAATCATTTAGCTTTTCTTCCAAAAAAAAATCGACAGCAAAAAACCCACCCATCATATGCAGATACTTCCTCGAACATATGTAGTCTTTCGTCAAGCTCTTTCAGATCCAAGTATCTCGCTACCTTTTCAGCTGACACAGCTCCTGCAAGGTCCTGCCAGTGACACATTTTCTTTTCAAACTATCCAAATTTTATGGTTGAACAAATTGAAATAGTATTGAACGAACTTGGGATACTAATATAATGCAAATACAAATGACAAAGTAAGAAACCTAACAACTAAAAATTAGACAGAAGAAATTGGAAAAGGGAAAAATAACAAATTGACATTAGAAATATCCTTCATTTTGTTAAATTTCAGTCCTAGCTCGGTTTGTCAACAGAATCAAGTGACAATTGATGGACAACCCAATAACTATCACAAAATTAATCTACTAGCTGATTACTATAGACAGTCATAAGTCCCACAATGCACTTCTAACTGCAGTCTAATATGTGATCCTGACTGTACATGCAACGTACTGTTAATATAAAAAAGGGATTTTTATATATGTACCACTAAAATCTTTTGAAATTACTTAAATGTCATTCATTTTACTATATTGTCGGTCATGTCATTGAAAAAGTCACACTATTTTCGTATTTGCCACTTTGTTAATCATAGATGTAAAACTTAATGATTTTAAACTGAAATGTAATAAAAATTATTTTTTAATCATCGAAATTTATCTTTTAGTTCTCAAAATTTATTTTTTAGTCATCAAAATATATTTTTTTAAATAGTCACCCCTTCTCCCCCACCTCAACTCAAAGCCATCAACAACCACCACCACCAATGGCTCTCTTCTCCCTCCTCCTCATGCTCTTTCTCCTCCCCTGTAACGAGCGCGTGCCCCAGACGTCTGTAAAGACGTCTGGGATCACATCCGGACGTCTGACAAGACGTCCGGGATAGTTTACAGACGTCTGGCGAACAGTTATGCTCGCACGGGATATTCGTCTGCGCGCCTGTGCGCGCAGACCTACGATCCCGCATCTTCTCTGCGGCTGCAGGCGACTGCGACCGTCTCTCCCTCCTCTCCGCGCGGCGTTAAAAGGGGGAGGGGGCGCGCCTCCCCTCCCGTCTCCACCATCTTCCTCCTTCTCTCCTGCCTGTGCGCGAGAGCGAGCGGACGCGAGGGCGCAGCGGCAGCGGCGGGCGCAGTAGGCGCGGAGGAGCTGCGGCGTGCGAGGGCGGGGCTCTGCCGTGAGGGCGAGCTCGCCGGGAGCGGCTTGGCCGGCCGGCGGAGGGCGCAGGGGGCGCAGAGCGTCGCGGAGAGGGACCTGCTGCGGGCGGAGCAGCGGACGCGCGAGGTGCGACGCGGGCGGCGTCGCGAGCGGAGGCCGAGCGAGGTTCTGATTCTGGAAAAATCTCCAGAATCAGACGTCTGGACTGATATCCAGACGACAAGGTCGACGTCTGTGAGATCATACAGACGTCTGAAAGGTGAGTTCCGCTTTCTCCTTTTTGTCGACTGACCGTACTGAGGGAGGAGGGTTGGCTGTGCGCAGGTGTTCGGATTCGTCATCCTTTGCGAATCAGACGTCTGGAAGTTGTACCAGACGGCGGGAGTGACCTCCAGACGTCCGGAGAGACCATCGGACGTCTGGGATCTAGGAGAGACGTCCCCACAGACTTCTGGACGTCCGGGGAACCAAGCCGAACAGGTAATTCTCTGATCCACCGTTTAAGACGTCTGGAAGGAGTTCCAGACGTCTGATTTTGCACAGTATTGTCTTTCTCGACCCGTTAGGGCCCGTTTGGGCTCCGTTTTCCGCGATTCGAGTTGCGTTCGTTTCAGAATTTATTCCTCTACCCGCCTACAGTAGCTATACACTGTTTTGAGACACTCCTTGTGTTTGATCCTTGTGATAGGACCTCGTTCGGTTGCCGTCTTGAGAGTCGCGGAGGCGCGCGGGATTCCCGACCACGCCCCCATTACTCCCGTTGTACCTGGTAGAGTGGTTTTAAGTATTAAAAATATGTTAAAGTATGGAATCATAACTAGAACCTAGGGCATTGCATGAATCCTAGGAATGAGAAATGTATGGAATGATAGCTCCTAGGTGTTGCATGAATCCTAGGGCCGGAAAACTAGATTGTATGATAGATCCTAGGATATGGCATGAATCCTAGGATGGAAAAACTAGTGGAATGTACCTTACTGCAGTCTTGGAAAAATGGAAAGGAATATATAAAGCTGCCTGTTATGCATAAAGAATCATGTTGAGATCATGGAAATGTGAGAACGAGAATCTGGAAAGTGAAACATATGATGTTCTGAGATAAAGAGCTGAAACCCTACGGGGAATTAGGAGTGGAACTCCTGGAAAGAAAAGGAATGGAACTGAGATGTAGTTTGTACTGTCTCTTGGGTACGCAGTACCAAGGGAAGTACCTGTACCTGTTTTAGTGCAGAGTGGGGCCAGCCGCCCCAGGGACCCGGGGTTAGGATTGGCCGCTCTGTACCGACTTGTTGGCCCTCGTGTACGTAGTACCGAGGAGAGCTAGTAGTGTTAGGAGAGTACTAGCTACCCCACGGGCCCCGGGGTTCTGCTAGCCTCCTTCACCGACTTGTTAGGCCCACTAGGGCAAACCAGGGTAGTCAGGCGAGGGTGCGCGGACTGTGGAGGGGCAAGGCCCCGGTTTGGTTACTGTGGAGGGGTTGGACCCCTGTTACTGAGAGGGCTCTGCCCTGGTTCCGTGCTGTGCTTTGGGCGCACCCGTTAACGGAAACGACTGACCGCGTGCCAGTACGGGCTAGCAAACTGTGCGTTTATCGCGCGTGCCGTAGTCACCGTTACGTCTGTCAGTGACCTTGGGGTGGTTGACTGAGGGTAGGATCACCACGGGGGACTCTCCCGGCCAGGAGAGCACCACGTGCTACTTCTACCTTTGGAAAAGACTGCAATCAAGATCGTCCCACGAGGACATCCGAGATCAAGTAAAGGATCTGAGAAGTAAATGAAATAGTGAGAAAAATTGAAAGATGTAAATAAAAGGAAGTAATAGAACATAACAGCTACTGTACACTCTACTGTTGCCTTTAGTTAGTTTGCCACTCTACTCAGCGTTTTGCTGACGTGTTACACTCGTTACCTTTTTCAGGACCAGGTGTTGAGCAGCCAGGGTCGGCGGCTGCAGAGAACGCTGGGCCGAGTAGGGTCCAGTAGAGTTGCCACAGCTTTGTACCTTCTTTTGTTTCTGTTCTAGTGAGTAGTTTTGTTTCCGCTGTACCTTCTTTACCTGCAGTTTTTGTTATATGATAAATGTTGTTTTACTGTTGTGGTGGTGCCTACTGTAGTAGTTTCTTTCCTTACTGCTGTACTTTCTTACTGTTAGTTATATTCATGCTGAATGTGGTTTATTTTACTGTCTTTTGGTTACTTCCTCGTTGGACGACTGGGTCTTGGGATTAGTCGAGTCGGTCCGGTTCTCGTGTCTCGTAGGGACTCGGGAACCGGGTCGTTACATCCCCACTGTGACCTCCTTCGCAGGCACCCCGCTCCCATCTGACCTCACCCACATCCTCCGCAGCTCCGCTACTCCCACTCCGCTGCCACCCTCTACTCTACTGCCCATGTCGCTGCTACTTGACCCTGCTACCGCCACTTCATGGCTGGAGTGCCATCAACACCCTCTTCCTGTTGACTCTGCCATCTGCAACCGACACCTCCCCTTCGCCTCCCTCTTCCTCTACCACGTCACTTGCCTCCCACCTCTCCACTTCTTCGACCACTCCGACTTGCCCATCCCCACCTTCCGCCACCGCTATTGCCTCTTCCGTCTGCTGCACCTCCTCTGACATCCCTTGTCTTGGCACCTCCTATGGGAGGTTCCTCTGCCCTTGTGTCAGCATCCTCCAGCCTGACCTCTTCCTCTTTGGGGCTACCAAGTGGCAACCAGAGGCACTGGCAGGGTCGAGGACATTATTGACGTCGTGGATGGCAAGGTTGCTGGAGAGAGGAGGCGAAGGTTGGAGAGAGGGGGTGGTTGAAGGTGGAGGAAGGGAGGTGAAGTAAGGAGGAAAGGGGGTAAGAATAAAAATTTTTTTTTGAGGATTAAATTTTTTTTTATTACATTTAAATCCAAAATTATTAAGTTTAATGGCTATGATTAACGGAGTGACAAATACGAAAATGATGTGAATTTTTTAATGGCATAACGAGCAATATAGTGAAGTGAATGGTATTTAAGTAATTTCAAAAGATTTTAAGTCCATCTTTTTGATTAGATGAGTTTGCAGGCGATCTTACTTGCTAAAGGGAAGGAGAGAGAATGTAGACTTCGATGATGGGATACCAGAGCAATAGTTTGAAACGTTCTGAACCCAAGCTTATAGACTCCAATGATGCATGCTAGGACTTATTTCATTTTAGCTAGGTGTAACACATGATTCAAATAAGCTAGAAAGCTTGAGTAATGTTCATTGAGTCATTCCTTGACCTCAAAAAATACTTTGTTCGTCAAGTTTCTTAAGAGATACTTCAAAAAAACATTACAAAGAGAATTGCCGGTCTTTTGAGGAGTTTTGGCACAGTTTTAGAGGTGGAGGGGGTGATGTTGGACAGGTTGTCTTCCGTACGAAGGAGAGGGCCAGGCCGTTAGCAGTGTCATGGGGCATTTGGTTGGGTAGGAATGCTATGGTATTCAGAGGCCAGAGGCAGTATGTGGAGAATTTTGTGGAGTCTGTATTTTCTTTGTTTAATCTTTGGAGTGGATCTCTTTGAGTGGGGGACCTTGGGGTTCGCCCTTTGTATTGGCAGAGGTTTTGATTCTCTATTTAATATACTTGGGTAGCTATCTATGTGGATAACTACCCTTTCCTCTTCAAAAAAAAAAAACATTACAAAGAGAGTTGCAGCAATGGATGACACCATCCACATGTATTCTCTCTCCCTCCCTCCCTCTCTAGGTTTTAAGTGCCAATTTCGACATCATTTTGATAAATTTCTAAGTGTGCATTTTAGAGACATATCGTGGAAATGCCCATATTTTAATGATTTTAAGACCCTAAAAATAATCTATTTTGGAAGCACACCGACATGCTAGAGGCATCTTGACAAAAATGAAGTAATCAAAATGATTACAATTTCAAGAAAAATAACAAGTTTAAACAAATTTATATAAGAATAAGAATGTTATATCCTAATATTTATATGTAACATATAGTCCACTATGTTCAAATTTAAAAATCAAATATTAATTAATTATAATTTGAATTGAATTGAAGCATACAAAGATAAAAAATTCAAATATAATAGTTTGTGAAGTTCATATCATCATATGACCATTCCTATTGCTTGATTCCAATGTAGTGGTTCCATGGTTTTATTGTTATCTACTTTGAAGTCTAGGCCTAACATCCTATGATCTAAGCATCATCTACAATTGTAACAAACAATTCCAATCATAGTCCAAATGGATCATGTGTTGAAAATATGTCCCAATCATATAATGAATTCAATTATCAATAATGGATGACTATATGACACTTATTGAATATATTTTTCATATTACTGAATATATCATATCTTTCCATGGTGAGCCTTAAATGTTCTTTAATTATATCTCTAATCGTAAGAGAAATGTTTAGCATACAAAAAACCCCACTTAAAAAGCCACCCCTTCCCCATCAAAAACAGGGGCTCAAATCCCCATAGTGGCACTTGCACCCAACTTTGCCTTATTCCCCCTATATCTAATGGGCCACATTTGATAGGTGAGGTGTTGGGTGAAATTTTTGTGTGGCAAATGGCACCGTAATCGTTTCTGACTTCAAACCATAGAACCAATTCAATTGATTAAACCTTTTTTTCTTAAAAAGCTTGAAAATCTCCAACAATCAAATGACATACCAATAATAGCTACCTGAATCCACAAAGCTGATTTAAACAAGCACACATCCTGTCGGCCTCAAAAAAACCTAATCACGTGACACCCAACTCGACAAATCCAAGCCTCATAATTCCATGAAATTCATATGTTATTGCGTCCAAAAAGGTATTTATTGAAATTTTATCGGCATGGTTGAAATTTTCTTGAAATGATCGAAATTTTCTTGAAATAGTTGAAATTTCATCAAAATGGTCAAAATTTCATCATTGTACATGTAAGTTGACATCTACACCATGTCAAAATGATGCTATATCCAAAATGTGACATTTCACTAGCATAACGATGGCATTTCAATCACTACTTTCTCTCTCTTGTGTGTGCGTGCTATTCATTCTCTAGCTTGAAAGAAATCATTATTAGCTTTTTTTGAGAAGTGCGAAAGCATTAAATATGTATATCTTTTGTTGTTTGGATGCTATAGGTGGATTGTCTCTGTTTGTTTGCTTCTTTTTTCAATTGATGCTACTTGTAATTTTTTATTTATTTCTGAATCCTCTGTATAGGATTGCTGATAATGTAGTTTCCTGTCATATGACAGGATGGATTAAGTGTGCTTCCTTTTTTTTTTTCTGAAAAGCTACCTGTTCCATTTGATATGTATTGCTCTGACCATTTTAGGTACAATCTAGACTCCATAAAATACAAATCCATAACATGTTAAGCTGTTGTCTGCAGGAAGTTTTTTCATTGATAAAGAACTTTTTTTTCGAGAAGGTATTATTGATCAAAAACTTAGTATGAAAAGCAAACACAAAAGCTACTAATACAAGCACAGTCAAAATATTTCTATAGAAAATGATATCTTTTTTTCAAAAGGAACTATACAAAATGCTATCATACAACAAAATGCAAAAAAGCCCTCACACAAGTCAGTTACTTCATGCTTATATTCCATATACCTGCTAGGGTGGAAGACTAGGATGGAAGCACTAAAGAGATTCTTTGGAGAAGTTTTGGATCAAAAAGTCCCTTTGTTGCTTAGAGGAGGATATCCAACCTTGCTTCACAAGTTTTTTAGGAGTTGTGCCTTTCAGGACAATAAATGTGGCATTGCTTGCTAAGTGCGTAGGTAGCATCATGGGGAAGGGAGCTGTTTCCTTGAGTTTGGTGTTCTTTACTACCTATGGCAGATGCCGGAAGCAAGTAATCAGGAGTTTCTCACACTTTTTTTTTTAAAGGCAGTTCCTCACTCTTTTTTTTTTTTTTTTTAAAACGAAATTCCTCACTCCTTTGCAAGAGCATTTTGGGTCTCACCCTTTTTCCATGCTATGTTAGGAACAAATCTGTTTTTCCTTTGGAAAGATAACTGGCTAAGGCCCTGGCAACTTGGGCAAGTGGTTTCCATGCCTTTTCACACTAGCCACCACAGAAAAAAGAACAGAAAAGACCACCAATCAACCCCCAGTTTTCACTCCATTTTCTAGGACCGAAGTTTTGAAGATAATTAAACTGCTAGATGTTGAACTGGGCTGTTAGAGATCTTTGGGAGTGGGATGCCTGTGATTTTACGACTGAGTGTATAGAGGAACACCCTTCCACATGTCTAGTTGATTGATCAACCTTTCCTTATAGGATGCCATCTCATTTGGGTTATTAAGGCTCTATTCATGGTCCAATTTTTCATGTGGCTGCTGCATATGAATACATCATTAAGGCATATAGAACGAAGAGGGTGCTTGATGCTGATACGCCCTGTTGCTTTTGTGGCGTGGTGATGGACATTGCTCATTGTTCCTGATTCATGGACATTGCTCATTGTTCCTGATTCATACTTTCACATTGGAGGTTTGGATAAGAGCACTTTCAATGTGGTTTGCAACCACAACCTTCAACAATGACTTTTGGAGAAGCTCCAGGATACTCCAAAGGACTGCCATCCAGTCAACCCACGCCAGCCTTGAAAGATATGTACTTGATGTTTGTCCCTTCCTGAAGCTTCTCCAACACTCATCAAAGGTTGTGGTTGCAATCCACAAGGAACCTTCTCTGAAAGGAATGCAGTTAGGAGAAGGCTTATTTGAACAATGTTGTTCAGAAGGCTAAGGCTCTCTTGGATTCTTAGGAAGAAGCTTTGTACTATGGCTATTTATTAAGCTTTGATGAACTATTAGTTTTAGTCAATATGCTGGATGTCTACCAATCTCAACTTGACATCCTTTTCCCTTTCAATAAAAAAGGCCTTGGAGAAAAATAGAGATTTCACAATATATCAAAAAATACAAACCCTGACCTGCTTGTTTGCAAGTACCAGAACTGGTGCTCCTTTGAGATCCTCATTTCGAAGTAATTTTTCTGGTAACATTGCAAATTTCAGTTTTAAGCTAGAAAATCAGATACAACCCTCTAAACCAAAAAAAAAGAAACACCAACAGGATGGTAATGATAATCAGATTTGACTAAAATTTAAAGTATATAAGAACATCAACACTATGGTGGAAATGAAATGAAGTACAAAAAAAATTCCAGACAAAAGTGTAAAATTTCAGCACCATTAAATTTCCAAAAAGTAGCTTGTGAACATACCCAATGCAGACTTTGAGTCTTCGAATCGTGATGGGCATGCAGCATCAATTACATAAATAACAGCATGTGCTTCCTCGTAGTATTTTTCCCAGATTGCACGGAGACCAACCTGTGATGATTGTAAATCAACGAGTAAATACAAAAGTGAGATAGTTTTTACTATCAAATAAGTTTAATTTTTTGCTATCAAAGAAGTTGTAAGGAACATTCAAAATGTAATACATGGTGGAAATATGACTGGCAGGGATTGAGGTGAAGAAAGAGCTAGGTCAGGAATAATGCTCCAGGACAATTTACTTTAACAACTAATGCTTGATGCAGCAATCATATCCCAAGTGTGTATCTCTTTATGTGAGAACTCACATTGAGAAAAACTAGTACTAAATTACATCCTTTTCCACTTACATCACCAAATAAACCATATCAAATAAGAGATGCATCTCAAAATTAAAAAGAAAAAAGAAACGAAAAAAAAAAGCAACCATGTCAACAATCAAGTGTTGCTACAGCTTAGTATGCTGAATTAAATTTTGAATTGTATCTAAACATATCAATAGCAAGAGAAAGCGCACCTGACCTCCTAGATCCCAGAATACAAGCTTTGTGTTAGACACTTCAACACGACCAATATTGAGCCCAACTGTGGGAACAATCCGATCTGGAGGGAGGCCTTCCAAGGTGGAATAAATTGTTTTCAATTTCTCTAGCAAAGTCTGCACATTTTCAAATGCATAAATATAAATAAAATAATCTTTTTCCAAAACATGGATTCATGAATGTCATTCACATAGATGTTTGGAGATTGTGGGACCTATTGAGGCATGTATCACCTGACCCACAAAATTATTCAATGTCATTCAGCACAACAAGGAAATGGACAAAACATATTACGGTATTTTTACATAAGAACAAAGAAGAAATGCAAAATTATGCAGAACAAAAGGGTATCGAGCTCTGGAGTTAAGGAGTGGATATTTTACAGTAAATTAACCAAAGGAGGTTTGAGGCAAGTCTCAAACTCAAACATTACAGAGATGAGCTTGGTTTCATACCTCACAAGCCTATGTTTAAAAAATAATGCAGCTTTTAAGACATACGATGGAAATCTTCTAAGCCAAGAACAACCCACACTACTCATTAGAGAAGTTCTATGATACAACTCCTGAATATCTTGCAAAGAATTTGAAAGAGAGGGATGCCTTTTTGCACATCAACGCAGCTATCAATATGCATGACAAGTCTAAGATTACTATTAATTTGCACCAAGAATCTTTTTGAGCCATTGACTTTTTACCTCAGGCATTGAACGGTTGCGAAGCGCACCCGTGATGAGATACCGTAGTGCACGCTTTCTGCAATGATATTTTGTAAATGTATGATATACCACGAGTAATACACCCCCTATGACCCAAAGATCCATTGATTTGACTTTTAATTTCTAAGATAGAATAAAACTCGGCCTACTGTGCAACAGATCTGCGAATAGGCTAAATTAAATTACTATTTCCCGGTTAGGGATCCGCTTTTCCTTCCCTCATCGCAAGAGAAACGGAAACCGCTTTCTACCGTCAACCGAGCAAATCCTCCGCAACAATCAGAATCTAAAATGACTAAAACGCTCACAGATATCAAACGAGCCCAGAAAGGCACTCATGAGCAGATCAGATGGAACATCCAACAAAATGGAGGCAATAGATCAAGATTCAAGAAGATTAGCGAAGTGATTATTACCGTCTTGCCAGCCTTGTCGATGCCGAGGATGAGGACGTGGAACTCCGTCTTGCTGAACATGTACTTCCACAGCCCATAGAATAGAGAGAACATCTCCCCCGTTCCCCTCCAAACCCTTAATCTCTTCTCAGTTCTCTGTTGTAACTTTCTAATCTAATATCTAACACCGGCGTTCCTGTATATCGGCATTCCTCCGGTGCCACGAGGGATCGACCGGGGGCTGTCGCAGAAGGCGACGTCGTCTGGATCGATCGATCTGAGCGGATGAGGTGTTCGAGAGGGTTTTCGATCGGGGGAACTTTGAGGCGTGAGGAGGACGGACGGATCTGTAGTATTTGGGACGCGAGAGAGCTTTGTGGAGGTTGAAGGAATCTTAACTAGGTCTTGGGAGCGCCCCGAGGAGGAGGAACAGGGAGACGAACCTGTGCGTGAACAAAGTGAGAGGAGAGGGCGGGGGGACCTCGGGGAGAGAGATTTTGCTTGTTGGGGTATCTGCAAATTAAGTTCCTGTTTTCTTTCCTGGGAGTTACATTGCAAATCGGGAAAAATTACGTCTAAATGAAGGTAGCGAGAATTGCAGAAAACCGTAAATGCGCCTCAGAGTGAGTAGGCGAGTAGTGTTCGATGAAAATATTATAAATAAATGTAAATTAATATAGAATTATGGCGATAGATAAAATATTTTTAAGGTAAAAAATTATTTAGGCAAATGTCATTATCTAAGTCCTTTTAATTTAAGATTTTTTTTTTGACATCAATCAATTTTATTGAATCACATTACGTGAAATAAGGGTAGTGTAACTTTAAGTATTACCTCTCTCCGATCTCGATCGAAAGAGTATTTTGTCTTTTCTTTTTGGGGATGAGATGAGAGTCTCACATTAGACGTCCTTACAACAAAATGAAGAACAAAAAAAAAAAATGCAACACCCTGTAGAACTATAAAATGAAATTAAGTGAATTTAAGTTCTACGAATTTGGATTAATTTCTTTTAGATGATGTGAGTATGTAGAAGCAATGAGATGAAGTGCTTTTAAAGTCGACCGTAGAGAGTTTGAGCACAAAGGTTAAGTAGAGTGTATGAAATTTTGCTTGAGAATGATGGGAGTGCTCTTCTATGTTGTGTAATGCATAGGAATTATTATTTCAAGTGTATTTAAACATCTTAGGAAGCTTCTAGATAGGTTACAATAAGTTATATAGTTGTTAGAGGTCAATCATAAAAATTGTCTAATAGATATATTTAGGAAATCAAAGAGTCAATTAGTAGTTAGTAGTAGTCAGTCAACTACTTGATTGATGGTCAAATACCTAATGAAGTATAGGTTAACTCCTAAAAGAGTATTTGGTCAACCAAATAATAGTAAGGTGAAGAAAGAAAATATGCGAATATTGGTTGACTGACCTAACCATTGGTCGACAAAAATAGTACATGTTGGTCAACTTAACCTATGATTTTGGTTGCTAACATGTGAAGGTTTTTGAAGATTGATGAGGGAGGAAAAGTTTGGCCCCTCAGATAAGGCCCATGAGGCCCAAAAAGCCCTTATTTGGGCAAAATAAAGGAGTGGTCCAAGATCAAGCTAGGAAGCACTAGTAAGCGCACTAGAATTACACAGGGAGGGCACCCCAGATGATTGTCCTACTTGATATATCCATCTGGATGATTATCTCGCTTGATCCATCTGGTGCTTAGACAACATGGCTTGCTAGGAAGAATGATGATAGTCACCTAGCTATGTCAAACGACGTCGAGTGGGAATATGAGGCGACGACACAAGGCACGAGGAGGCAACACCAATATTGAGGCAATAACTCGAAAGGCAAGGCGACGTAGAAGATGATTATGCTCTTCGAGGGGCAAATAACTACTACCTTTGTTGTGCCCTAAGCCCCAAATAAATGGGGATCCCTATACTAAAAAAAAGGATAATTACCCATATTGTACTTAAGAAAAACAAAAGAGAACTTATCCCCTTCCTAGATGCATACTCTAGTGGTAGAACTAGGTAACCACTCCTTTGTCTTTTCTCTGGGTTGCATTCTTGGTTCAATTATTGAATGTCTCTCTCAGTTGGGTCCTTGGACTCCAATCAAAAATAAAATCTTTGGATGTTTCTGGAGTTGTGCAAAGTAGGTACAGGGTCACCCAACCTATTTTAGTGGTTGACCACTCAATGAAAAAATGGTCATCCACTCTAGGGTGTTGGTTATCCAAAAATATGCATGATCCACCGATGAAAAGA
This sequence comes from Thalassia testudinum, assembly GCA_037157565.1. NCBI lineage: Eukaryota > Viridiplantae > Streptophyta > Magnoliopsida > Alismatales > Hydrocharitaceae > Thalassia > Thalassia testudinum. Next base: position 72,333,099 of record JAZHRO010000022.1, on the reverse strand, counting down.
TAATAAAGGCCAATTTCCAATGAAGAATCAATGCAAGTGAATGTTGTATAACCGAGGTTCCTCTATTGGACGTTTCAAAGAGTATTGGTCGACCAATATATGCAATATTGCCTTGCCAAAGTGTGTATTGGACAAGTAATATTCATAGTATTGGAAGTCCAATATGTTAAGTTGTTACGATCGTGGCATCAGATGGGTTTTTAAGATGTCTGGAAATAAATTTTTTCGGCGTATGGGGTTGCGTCTGCGCGCGTGCACGCGTAGACTGCACCCACCTCTTTCGTTCCTTTTTTCCTCTCTCTCTTCCTGCAGGCGCGCTGCTTTCTTCTCTCTCTCTCTGCGCGGCCTTATAAGACACCCTCGCCCTCTCCCTCACCCTCATCTCCTCCGCCTTCCTCTTCTCCTTCTCCCTGCCAGTGCGAGAGCGCGAGCAAGCGAGTGAGCGGCGGCAGCAGCGGCCGCGGCGAGTGTGCGAGAAGGAGGGTTGCGAGCGGAAGGAAGAAGCTCGATCGTGAGGGTTCGAGCTTGACGGGTCAGCTAGAGCTAGCCGACGGGGGAGCGGCGGGCGTAGGGTGTCGCGGAGGGGTTGTTGCAGCTCGGGCAGCATGCGGACGGGGCGCGGCGTGGCCGTGCGTCGCGGGCGGAGAGCGAATCGGGTTCTGGTTTTGGAAAATTTTTCAGAATCAGACGTCTGGACTTACAACCAGACGACGCTGAAGACGTCTGGAGGACTGTCCAGATGTCTGATAAGTAAGATATTTCTATCTTCTCCCTTTTTCGCGTGTACGACCGTGCAGCCGTCCGCCGCGGCTTCACTTGCGTTTCGTCGTGCTGAGAGCAGGTGTGTGTGTGCGCAGGTTCTGCTCGGGAGGGTGCGAGGGCTCGCCATCCCACGTAAATCAGATGTTTGGCCGCAGTGCCAGACGACGGAGAGAACCTCCAGACGTTCGGGGAGACAATCGGACGTCTGGAAACCAAGCCAGACGTCCTAGCAGGCTTCTGGACGTCTGAAGGACTACGCAGAACTACTGTACGACTTGACCCACCTTTAAGACGTCTGATTTTGGACAGTTTCATCGTTTTTGACTCATTTATGGCCCGTTTGGAGTCCGTTTTCTGCGTTTCGAGTTGCGTTCTTTCTAGAATAAATTTCTCTACCCGTTTACAGTAATTGTATACCGTTCTGAGAAACTCCTTATGATTGATCCTTGTGTTAGGACCTTGTTCCGTTGCAGTCTTGGGGGTTGCGGAGGCGCGCGGGCTTGCCGACCACTCCCCCAGTACTCCCGTTTTCCCTGGTAGAGTGGCTTTTTAATTTACTTAACAAAATTTGTTACAATTGTGGAACAATTAATAGAGTCTAGGCATTGCATGAACCCTAGGACTGAGAAACTAGATTGAATGGTAGATCCTAGGGTATTGCATGAATCCTAGGACTAGAAAACTAGATTGAATGATAGATCCTAGGGTACGGCATGAATCCTAGGACTGGAAAACTAGTGGAACATATAAATATTGCAATTTTGGAAAAGTGGAAAGGAAATAATAACTGCCTGTAAATTGATTTAACAGCTGCCTGTTATGAATGAAGAATATGATAGAGAACATGGGTTGTATGAACGTAAAACTGGAACGGTGAAACCTAAAATGGCCAAACCAAAAAGAACATGAACCCTACGGGGAATTAGGAGTAGAACTCCTGGAAAGAAAATAGAATGGAACTGAGAAAGTGAAACGTGGAGGTGTGTTGTTTCTTGGGTACGTGTTACCAGAGAGAGCACACATTACCTCTTAGTGTAGATGGGAGCTTGCTGCCCTCAGGTTGAGACCGGGGTGGGTTTGGCCACTGTACACTGACTTACTGGCCCTCGCGTACACAGTACCGAGGAGAGCTACTAGTGTAGGGAGAGCACTAGCTACCCCACGGGTCCCGGGGTTCTGTTAGCCTCCTACACCGACTTGTTAGGCCCACTGGGCAAACCAGGGTAGTCGGGCGAGGGTGCGCGGACTGTGGAGGGGTTGGACCCCTGTTACTGAGAGGGCTCTGCCTTATACTGGTTCCGTGCTGTGCTTTGGGAGCACCCGTTAACGGAAACGACTGACCGCGTGCCAGTGCGGGTTAGCTACCCGTGCGCTTACCGCACGTGCCGTAGTCACCGTTACGTTTGTCATTGACCTTGGGGTGGTTGACTGAGGGTAGGACCACCACGGGGGACTCTCCCGGCCAGGGGAGCACCACGTGTTACTTCTACTTTTCGGAAAAGACTGCAATCAAGATCGTTCCCACGAGGAACATTCGAGATCAAGAGAAGGATCTGAGAAATAAATCAATAGTGAATAAATAGAAAGACGTAAATAATGAAAGTAAAAATATAACAGCTACTATGCACTCTTCTGCTTCTTTAGCTTTTAGTTGCCACTCTATTCAGCGTTTCACTGACGTGTTACACTCGTTACTTTTCAGGACCAGGTGTTGAGCAGCCAGGGTCAGCGACTGCAGAGGACGCTGGGCTTAGTAGGGTCTAGTAGAGTTACCTGTAGTACTTTTTGTACTTTTCTTCCACTGTAGTGAGTAGTTTTCTTTGTTACTCCCTGTACTTTCTTTGTCGAAACTTTATGTTATGTACATGTTTATTTCCCTTCTGTTGTGGTGGTGTATATTGTAGTATTTCCTTTTCTTACTGCTGTATTTTGTTACTGCTAGTTATATTCATGCTGAATGTGGTTTATTTTACTTCTCTCTTAGTTACTTCCTCGTTGGAGGACTAGGTCTTGGGATTAGTCGAGTCGGTCCGATTCTCGTATCTCGTAGGGATTCGAAAATTGGGTCGTTACATAAATGGTTAACCTATGATACTGATTTGTGTTATATCTTGAGAACTTATAATTAAGTGTTCTAAGAGACTTGTAGTCCTAAGTCCAACAGATATGAAAGTGTTTAGTGCTTTATTTAATTTATTATGGGCTCTTCAACAGCATCTCTAGAAGAAAGAAAATACCAAAATACAATATTTTTCAACATTTGAATTAATTGACATTTTAAGAGTCTTGAGCTTTGCTCTTCTTTTGCTTCAAGCTTAAGGTTCTTTTCTTCTCTTGAATCTTAACTCTTCCTCTTTTTGATTGAGCCACCTTCTTTTGAGGATCAACTCATCTTCTTTAGCTAAAATGTTAATCCTCCAACAATAACAATATATATATTTGTTATCATCAAAATCAAGGGCATTAATGCTTGTGTATTGTTGGTGCCTTTACTATAATTGAACCTAAATGCTTATTATACATCTTTTACATGTTTACACAAGTCCTGGGGGTACAAATTTTTGGCTTCACAATCTTTTATAACCTCTTAATTGTACCGATGATTTGGAGATGATCCACTTGAATTGGTTCCTATGATTGTTAAATAACTATTTTAGGAGGTGACATTTGCATATTTCTCGAATAATGATTGAAATGAATTCCTAAATTATTGTTATTGATGCCTATGATCACAATGAATCTTTCTTTGCTTCTTAGTTATACTCGTTTTTCTCCTTTGAATGATAGGATCGGTATAGTTTCTCGCTTTGCTAAGATTTAGTATCCTGGATGCACTCTTCATATAGCACATTTTCACAATTCGAGGTATGTATGAGAGTTACACCCCACTCAAGTTGAAAATAATTGAAGGGTTATATTATTTGATTAAGCATAAACCAAGAAAAATGTCCTTTCAAAAATAAACTTCTAAGAAAAAGAAAACATTTTATGATTCATAAGCTATTCTAGTTTATGCAAATATTGCATGAAGTGAAAGAATTGTATGAATATAGTTTGATAAAGATTGAAACCTACTATAATAGAAAAAGGCTAACCCTAATAACATATCAAGTATTGTGATTAATATGACTAGCAAATACTTAAATTGACACTATGTTACAATCCTCAACCCTTATAAATACACCTCATATTCAATGGAAATAAATTCTTTTATGTATCAAATCTCTTGTATTTGAGTTTAACTTATTTCAATTTATCCCATATATTTTTAGTAGTAGTGGTGTAGCAGTGGATTCACTTCATGTCATACTATAGCCAACCCCATAAGTCCTTTCCACCTTTTAGGGAAAGTTTGGCCATTATGCCAAAAGCAAAAAACTACCAAGCTTATACTTGAACTTAGTTGAAAAAAACTAACATTGTCAACTTATTAGAACTTATGTTCAATACGTTTAAAGCAATAACCTTGGATGCTTGAACTCAAGTTTAGTTGTAGCAGTCCTCAATCTTACTTTTCTCACTTCACATGAGGTTACTTTTTGGGAGTAGTAGAACATATTGAATGATTTTTAGAGATATATCTAAAAGATAATGTAAAGTTCATCATGCCAAAAATATTTATTGAAATCCTAGAAAAGACTATATCCTGATCTCCATGTCTTTAAACTTGGTTGCATGATTGTGGCCTATGCCTGTGTTTGTCTTGGGAGTATATAGTTATGACCCTTCTTTTCGGATATTCCATCTCAATCATTGTTCAAGGGCATAATAATGCTCATTAAGTATTTAGAGATTGTCTTAGGCAAAGGTAGCATAAAGTTGAATATACTTTTGAAATCATTGACTTTGCTTCTTGAAATAAAAAGCATATATCTACATGTTTAATGAAAGTATGAAAATTTGCCACCAAGGGTTTGATTCATTAGTAAAACATCTCATTGGTATCCAATAGATCATAGGATTAAGTCCAATCCCACCACATTTACTTTCTCCAAAAAAAAAAAAAAAAAAAGTTTGAAAAACTTGTTTACCATGTTATTCTTTTAGAGCAATAACTTTTGGTCAATTCTTTGTATATCCCCTTCATATTATCATGTTTATTTTTTAGTCGATATTATGATTGGAGACTTACAATTTTGCTATTTGAAATTATATATTCGTGAAATTCTAAATCATTCAAGCGAAAGTGTTTCTCGGAGGTCAAATATTCGTGGACCTTATTGACATCAAAAGAAGAGAAATTTAAATTTAAAGAGGTTATTTGAACATAAAAAAGAGGACATTTTTCCTAATCTCCAATTTCCATTGATGCCCTCTTTGATAGAGTATAACCATACCACACCTTGTAAGAGCTGGAGGGCATTTTATAGCAACCATTGCAGGGATGGAATTGTGTGTGGGGAAGGAGCGGGGGAAGCGGGGTGGTGCTGTTGGTGGTGGTGGTTGTTGCGCAGGCAGCGGTAGTCGCTCTCTTGACTTCAAAATTTTTCAAAAACCTACAAAACACGACTTTTAGTTTTAATTGTTTACCTCGTGCCTCGCCCTCGAACCATTAGGTTATTGATAAACATAGCCTCCTATAATTTTACCTCATCTAAACTAAATTTCTGGCCCCACCCATGCAAATATGTGCTACAAAGCCATTTTATATCATCGTCTATTCTTTGTTCCCAAGAAATGAGCACAAAAGCGAAATTCTATGAGTTTTTACTACATGCAAAAATTTAGTTTCTTTAAATGTTAGTTGTATAACTTTCATCGCTCTCAGGAGCATGCCAACATTCCGAACGATTTGAATGGTTCCTTTGAGCTCTGCCTGAAAGCCCTGGTCAATTTGCTCATGCATAGCTGTCGACCAGCCGACACATTTGCATACGAGGACATATTTAACAAATTATAAACCTATCAAATGCCGAATGTGCAATCACTAAAAGATCTCTAGGAGATAAACTTAAAAACTTCGAACAAGTTTGAAAATACAGTACTTGCAATTTCTTTCCCCGCAAAGGAAACTCGCAATTGATTATAGCTACTGGCACAACGTTTGAACTGTAGAACACCCTATGAAAAGGAAAATAGTTGGAAAGTGATTTTCGAACCAGAATTTCCGGGAAGAAATAAATTTCTAAAGGGGTTTCAGATAATGCCTTCAGTAAGTATCTTGAAATCTGGATTATGGACTTTCAGTCTTCTGTACAATAATTCCTTGGAATCAAAATCTTTTGTCAATTACAGCTCTCAAACAAAAAAAAGCTTTGTGGATTACCTCCATGCACACTCAGAGATGGCAAGCTAGCACAAGGGGATCAAACTCGTAAACCTCACGGGCAAATTATCTTCTATAAAATTCTTTTGTTACACACGAATTCCATCTGAATCCTTGATATTAATAATTATTATTCTTTGCGAATGCATGACTTTTCAGAAACTGTTTCCTTTGAGAAACACCTCTACAAGTTCCTGTTGCAACGAAAGGCTCAAAAATGTGAAGAATTTAAATCAAGGTGAATGCAGCATCAGGTAAAGTGATATATAGCTTAAAAAGGTCCAATGCCATCATCGGTATAAAAGTGGTAAGTGGCAGGCAGTGCAAAAAGGCTAGTTCGCATCCATGTTGTCTCAGCTAGCTTCAAGTGACAGGATCTCGAGTTCTGCCCACCAAAGAGGGGAGAGTCTAGGAGTTGCTGAATCCGGTGATATCATGAGGACTTGCTTGAGTTTAGTTGCCACATCTATAATAGATGGCCTTTTCTTTGGCTCTAGATAGATGCACCCTTTGATTACCTCACAAATAACGGTTAGCTGGTCATCCTTGAAGGCCTTCAGTGTGGGGTCGATCAACTGATGGAGGTTGCTTGTATCGTTCAACTTCTCAGAAGCCTGCAGGAGGTTTTATCAATTGCATAGCTTAGAGACTGTGACTGCTAATTGGTTCCGGTTGCAATGAAAAAGTTGACTGCTAATGGTGCAAAATGACCGAAACTGAACTGATGGTTGATGGATATAATAAGGAACCGATCTACTTTGTGTGTTTTAACAGAAAAGGCTAAAAGAACACAAGTCAAATGACAGCTGACATAATAAATTGAATCTGCAATGTTGACTGTTTGACCGGTTTTCCATAGTTGAGAGTCATGACCAAACAAGTAACTGTTGAACTACGTTTGGAGTGAAAGGGGATAAAAATGGTTGAGATTGCACTTATTGTTTAAACAAACCAGAGCCACAAACCTAAATAAAATCAGTAAATTTTGTTTAAATAAAATGGAGGCAGCAGATGCAGCAGAAATTAAAGATATTCTTGCACCCTTTCAACCACAATTCAAGTTAAAATTAAGATACATTGGTGGATGGCTAGTTATCCAATCCATATACAAAAAAAAAAGAGAGAAAATGTTTAGGTGTCCAATTTAGCACATATATTTGACATTATAAACATGTAAAACAACAGGTTCAATTTTTCTGATAAGAAGACAGCTGTTTAAATTGGATCTATTGTTGAAAGTACCATGTACACTTCTGTCAGACAATAAAAGTTTTGGTGATTTGCTCACTCAAGAACTATCAGGATGCCAGAAAATCTACATCAGACCAAGTACTGGTTATTTTTTGTTGGAAAGGTGACGAGTACTAGTGAACGGATTGTTTAGGAGACTTGGTTGGGCCTGTGCTCCAAATCAGCAAGCATCTGTCAGAATTACTGATGATTATGATATTCCAGGCTTCTTAGCTTTATATTGTCTACACATAAACCTAACTATATCTAACTGCAGTTGACACAACCTCTACTTTCATAGTCCAGGTACAAGTACAGACGAACTGGAGACATTTATAGTTAATTAGCACTTACATGCAGCTAAATCTAAAACAAATACACAAAAGACAACCTCCCAGGGGTAAAAACAAAAATGACAAGCTCACTTCCCATGTGTGTGCGTAAACTTTTTATGAACAAAGGCAAGCAAGAGTGTGGGCCCACACATTTTTTCTTGCAGCCCCCATAAAACTAAAATGCCTTGAACTCCACAATTTACTGAAATCTTTGCACCCATCAGATGGATGTGGTGGTGCTATATGTACTCATGCAAGATCACACAAACTCCAATATTGCACCCTTTTCTGTGTGTATCCACATCTAATGGCAATGAAACCAACCTCATAGAACTCCCTCTCTTATTGCATTCGATCAATATTGTTTCCTAAAGTAGAACAGATTTTAGTCATATACGATAATATGTTAAACAGATTCCAAGGAAAAAAGCTCACTATTGTCAACTGGCAATCACAAAGATTTAATTGCAAGCACATCATGTAAAACCCATGTAGATGTAGTGATGTAGTACCTAAAAAACCATGTTTAAATCTTTACCTCCAAAAAAAAAAAAAGATCATCACATATATTGATATTTTACATTTAAAGGATATCATTCCCATATGTCATGAGTACAGTTTGTACTTTGTATAGATTATTTGTTGGATGTATAATTCATGTATGACAATAATAACTGAAAAATCCATTAATTTACTGTAGTATCTAGTGCAGTTTCATAAATACAATCCATAGATTTTTAGGAAAATGGAAAGTATGTATGCCAAAAGCTGTTTGTTTCAATCATAGATTATGTTGTACTGTTAGCTTTTAAAGGCTAGGAAGCTCTAATCAAATTATTAGCATGGCTATAGAAATTATTCGTTGATATTCAGTTGGTGAGATCGTCGATTAAGGAGTACACAGTATGTGGGTGATTAATCAGTGATTAATTGATTAAATAATTTTTAATATTTAAAATTTTAAATATAATTCCATATACTATTATATATATTAAGTATACACATATATAAATTGAAATATGTAAAAATATATTAGTACTATTTTTTTGATATGCAAGCCATGCTTGGTTGCCATACTCAATAAGCACACACAAACTCCAAGAAAAAAAACTATTGAAGGGGAACAAACTGCAATCCAAATACATGCTTCACGTATAATCATGCAACTACTGTAGTTGTGCCAACCTAGGGCATTTGGACTCAAGCACAAACATAATCTCAAAGAGTGCATAGAAACCCCATTTCTAAACATAATCTATGATTGAAATGGAACGTTGTGCTTCAGATTATGAACTTTATCAATATACCCCATTTCTCAATGTAGGTGTGTTGATCTGGGTATCATATTTTAATCTCAAAGGGTGTAAAGAATTTAGAAACCTAGAGTCTCACATGGGTAAAAGGGACAAGATATATTGCCCCATGTAACATACCCACTACGGTATTCACTCTAATGATCAAGTAGCTGGCAACATGATGGAGATAATGGGGGGTTTTAGAGGGATGCTCTTATTGACATACAATAGTTGTTGATTTACAAGTGTGCCGTCGATAATGCCACCGACAACCTCAATATTTTGCCCATACATATTTTGTTTGTGCCTTGCTATTGCTCCTGCATGTTGCTGTTGTTGGTGCTTAAGGGTGCATTAAGGGAGGTTGATGACAAAAAAAAGTGGTAGCAAAGGGTCGTGAGTGGCCAAGCAACATCGAAGGAGGCAAAGGTAATTGGTGTTAATTTCAAGCTAGTAGAGACTTCTTTATTTGAATATGTGTTGATTCAACACTTGTGTTTTTACATTGATGCCCTTCTTGCATAAACTTTTAAGGTTTTAAGTTAGTAATTTGTCATTTACTTATAATTTTAATCATTTAAGTAATTTATTGGCATGCATCAATACATCGTTGATGTGCCCTCGATACGCATAATTTTTAGGTCATAGATATCCTCAATAACCCGACATCGAAATGCAGGCATTTTCACATCGTGCCTCTGATATGTGCACTTGGATCGATATGGCATCGATATTGACACTTAAAACCTTAACTCACCCTTAAGCTGGGCATATATGATTTGCACAACCAGCTTGTTGGGACATTCTAAAGGGCAACACGACCACAATTCCGTAAGAAAACCTGCTCACTAGCCCTCAAATAAAAAATGATAAGCAAAATAGCTATTATTGACTTTTACCATTTCACGAAGTGCCTATTTAGCTCTATATTAGTTGTTCCATAATGTCAGACTTGGCCACTAGCATGGCCAACAATAGCCTTACCATCCCAATGAAAATTTGCAATGCCGAGGTCAATCTCATAATCATTGAGAAAGTAAAGTTGAAAAGAGCTCAGTAACAATGTGCACTATGTACTTAGCTCCCATAATGTATCCTGCACACACGGCTCCTTATTGCACAAGATCACCATGTTATGATTCCCTAAAGCATAATACTTGTAGTAGACGGTAGCTCCCTTACTAGGCCAGCTTTATCAAAGTATAAGGACCCATCAACAAGTTAGAGTATATGTAGGGGTGCTTTTTGTTACTTGTTATTTTCTTAAGGGTGTTCCCTATATTTTACCTATAACCTCTCTATATAAAGAGGGCTAAGCTTTCTTTTGATAATCAAGTTGTTTCATTCTTTTTCAACATGATATTAAAGCAGGGTGAGTCCTAGACTCTTCATGCTCTAGTATCTTCCATAAACAAACCCTAGCAGAGAAAACTCTTCTTTTTTTCTCTTCCATCACACCACCATTGGCATCCTCACCCGCTTTGCCAACTCTTCCGTGTCACCGCAATGCCCAGCACCACCACAGGGGCAATAGTAGCAACTTCTAGCATCACTGTAGGATCAACAACGACCTTCTAATGTCGTCGCAGGACCACCCATAGCCTCTAGCATCATTGCAAAAGCAAGAGGTAGCCTCCGGCATCGCTACCTGAGGCTCGTTTACATCGTTGGGCCTTGCAGCAGCACCACCAGCATTTGTTGCAACACCCACTAGTGTCACCAGGGATCTCTCTTAGATGAGATCTTTAGTGGCTTCCTAAGGGTCCCCTTTCTTGGCTAGGATGCTTCCTATGTTTAGTTCTTGCATCCCGGGTCACATATAGTCCTTGAAGTGGCTTGGGGTGTTCTTGGTTACCCTCTATGGTTCCTATTAGGATGATTTTGGATGAATTCATTAAGTCTGAGTTTTGATTTCTATTGTACTTCCTTCTTTGGATCCAACATAGTGCTTGGACCTTCTTCCTCTTTTAAAGTCAAGCCCATAGCTTCATTTGCCTCTGTGGTGATTCAAGACACCTTTATCAAGGTTAATGGTGTCCAGAATTACCTACTTTAGTTATAGGCATTCAAGATATTTGTTGGAGGACAGAAGAAACTGTACATCCTAACCAAGATTCCTTCTGGCTCCCACTCTGTAGACTTTGAGAGATGGGAACATGTTATGAGTTGGATGATGAATAGTACCAAGCCATAAATTGCTGCCTATTTGCTTTATAAAAAGAACGCCAAGGAGATCTAGGATAGCTTGGCGAAGAAATTTACTCAGAAGTCTAATCATGCCCATCTTGTAGAATCTATCGCTGGATCTGGTCTACATTTCAGGGGGAGTGCTCTCTAGTCAACTATTATACTGAGATGGAGTCTCTTTTTGAGAAGTTGAATGTGTTCCAATCATCATGTTGTGACACGCAGACAGGGCAAAGACAAAAGTGGAAGGTCTATTGATTTTTGGATGGCCTGAGTTCTAGATATTTGTCTGCCTGTGATCAGATACTGGCCAGTGATATTATTCCTAATCTGGAATCGGTGTATGGGAGACTCTAAAAGATCTTTGTTGATGATAGTACTTCGACACATTGTTACTCCCTATGCTACACCTCTCACAGAAACCTCTGCCTTTGCGATTTTTGGTGGGCATGGTGGTTCTGGAGTTGGTCATGGCCGTGGTCACACTTATAGGTCGTGCATCCATTATCAATGGATAAATCTTTGTTCCGAGAGATGCTGGGTCATGTTTGAAAGACTTAGTCAAGCCAACTCTACTGTGATTTAGGGGGAGTCTGCCCACTTGGACTACCTTCCTTATCTACAGATGATTATGTATGCATCCTCTAGATCCTTAGGCAGGTTCTGCCATCTGCTGCATCTTAGGATCCCACTATTTCTCTCGCTGCTGCTATTGGGGCTTCAGCCAATCTAGCCATTACTTCATCCACCTTATTGTGGGTGGTGGACTCAGGTGGATCTAATTATCTAACTTGTAAGAATGAAGCACTTACTTCTTTGCAAAGGAAGCCTGCTGTTACTTCTATTCGTTGGCAAACGATTCATACTCACTTGTCATGACTATTGGAGATGTCTGTTTCATTGATTCTTTACAGCTGTTTGATGTATATTGTGCTTCAGAGTTTCCACTGAGCCTCGTATTTGTCTATAAATTGTGTAAAGATCTATCATATTGAGTGATATTTGATAAGCACTTTGTCTTCTTTCAGGACATCCAGATGGGGAAGATGATCGGTAGGGGAATTAAGAGAGATGATCTCTACTACATCGACGTCCCTCAAGTTTTTGCTGGTCTTGTGTTTGTCTTTGCTGATCCAAAGCTCTGCATCGTTGTCTGGAATACCCTTCGTTCCTAGGCTTCGACAGATGTTTTTGGGTTCCGTTGTTCCAGCCTCTCTTGATTGCGAAGCCTGCTATCTTAGGAAGCACCATCATGTCTCTTTTTCTTCCAGAGAAAATAAAAGGAGTTACTCTCCGTTTGAGTGAGTTTATTGTGATATTTGGGGTCCTTGTTGAATAAATCATCAATTTGTTTTCCAGTATTTTGTCATCTTCATGGATGATCATAGTCATATGTCCTGAGTGTTTTTGTTAAAGGATTGGTCAACGATTGCCATTGTACTCCCAAAAATTTTTATTCTTCTTACATTAAAATTTTCCACAATGATAATACACTTGAGTTTATGCAAAGGGATATTCAGGAGTTTTTGGCAAAAAATGACATCTTTCATCAGTCTTCTTGTGTCTATACTTCCCAAAAAAATGGTATAGCTAAATGCAAGTTGTGCCTTATTATTGATGTGGCCTATACTTTACTTATCGCTATGAAAGTTCCCAAGTATTTTTGGGAGGATGCAATACTTACTGTCACTTATCTAATCAACAGGGTTCCATCCTCTACTCTTAATGGAGATATACCCTTCACTATTTTTTAGCCTGATGTTAATATCTTTGCTTTACTATTGCGTATTTTTTGATGTACGTATTTTGTTCATTTGTATGGGGTGGGTGACAAGCTTTCCCCAAAGTCGATCAAGTGTGTTGTTTTAGGATACTCCCAATCTCAGAAGAGCTATCGTTGTTTTGCCCCTGTTGGGAACATGTATTGTGTTTGCTGATGTCTCCTTTTTTGAAAAGTTGCCCTTCTATTTTGATGAAGGCTCTTCTCTTAGTTGGGTCACGCACACCTATGAGCATCGTTCTAAGGACTTTGTGTCTATTCCCATACCTTCTATGTAGGTGAAGTCCCTGAGGAGAGACCATCTGATTTATCTTCCCCATCAACATCTGATTCAGATACTCCTTCCCTCTTACCGGTAGAGAATTTGCTTATTGCTCCCCGAAAGGTAGTAAGGAGTTGTACTTTGCATCCCATGTCACATTATAATGTTGTTGACCATCTTAGTCCTACATTACAAAAGTTTTCTACAGATTTATCTGGTATGGTAGTTCCTAGGAATTACCACGAGACTGCACAGGACCTAGGTTGGAGACAGGGTATGGATGAGGCGATGATAGTTCTTACTACTCAAGGAACTTGGGAGCTGACCCCTCTCCTAAATGGGGCTACTGTGGTCGATTGCAAATGGGTTTATATTGCCAATTATAAACCTAATAGGACTACGATTGAGAAGTTAAAGGCCAAATTGGTGGCTAAGGGCTATACTAAGACATAGGGTATTGGCTACTTTGAGACATTCTCTCCAGGAGCCTGACTCAACTTGGTTCGTGCGATTCTTGCTGTGGTTGTTAATAAAGCAGTGACCCCTGTATCAACTTGACATGAAGAATGCTCTTTATTCAGCTACTAGGAGGAAGTTTACATAAACCAACCACCTGACTACGTGGTTGAGGGGGAGAAGGTTTGTTGCCTATGAAAGGCTATATATGGTCTGAAATAAAGTCCAAGAGCATGATTTCAAAGGTTTAGTGGGGAAATTCAAAAGATTGTGATGCAAATTGAGTTGTGAAAAGAAATTCCTAACTAAAATGAAAGGAGGTGTGCAATTTAATTCAACCACATGCTATTCCCAATTTCAATGACCAAATGGAATAAAAAAAGGGCAACAAGTTATAAACCTGCTTAACATAAAACAAATAGGGACTCAAATGATTCTAAGCAGATCCGTAAACAACAAAATGAGTTGGGGAAAATGAGAAATAAATGGGGTGTATGCATGGCAAAGAAATACCTGGATGTAGTCGTGAGATGGTGTTTGAACCGCAGGATGCACAAGTACGGGGTGGCTTGGGGAAGTTGGTTTGGAGCACTTGGATAGTGGTAGTATTTTCTGGACATTGAAGTTGCTAGAAACTTTCTTGGCATTGTTCTTTCATAGCAAAAATATGTTATGGAACTCCTCAAAGAAACAGGCTAGCTTGGGGTCAAGCCATCTTTTATTCCCATTGAATCTCAGGGGCACCTAAAGGAGGACAATCCATTATTTGAAGGCAAGAGGTATAGAAGCGTTGTTGGCAAGCTACTATATGTTTTTGTAACTAGGCCAGACATTAGCTTCGTAGTCAATAGAGCAAGCCATTTCAAAGAGAACCCTCACTATAGCCATTAGCATGTTTTTTGCCTTATCCTCAGGTACCTTAAAGGGAATCCTGGAAAGGGTCTCTACATGAAGAACAATGAGCATGTGAACCTGCACTCGTATTTCATGCCGACTATACAGGATTTGTGGAGGACAGGAGATCCATTACTAGATATGCCATCTTTCTTGGGCAATCTTATTACTTGAAGGAGTAAGAAGCAAATTGTAGTTGCTCGATCCAATGTGGACCATGGCTCATACAACCTTCGAAGTCATGTGGCTAGTACATTTCTTGGTAGACCTAGGGATCCAAGTTTCTTTTCTTGTACCTATGTTTTGTGACAATTGCTCAACTACCTTTATAGCCTCCAATCCTATTTTCCATGAGCATACTAAGCATATTGAAGTTGACTACCACTTCGTCAAAAACATGATTATTACAGGGAAGATTAGCACCCCGACTACTATCTCAGAGCAGTAGGTTGCTGACATCTTCATAAAGGTATTCCCACGGAAGCATCACGACTACTTATGTAACAAGCTAGGTATACTTGATATATATGCTTCAGCTTGAGGAGGAACATTAGAGTATATATAAGGCTGTTTTTTGTTATTTATTTTCTTAAGGATGTTCCCTATATTTTGCCCATAGCCTCTCTCTATATCAAGAGGGCTACGATTTCTTCTGGGAATCAAGTCGTTTCATTCTTTTCCAACAAATCCCAAGTTCCTTTGTATATTGTCACTTTGTAGAAGTTCCCTTGGCATGCCTTAGGATGAGACCAACACATTTTATATTCACAGTGCAAAGAGCAAGCATGAGCTAGCTAACCATAGTACACAGAAGATGTCAGGCAATGTGAAAGTCAAATGCATAGCATTCCAACAATGCCATTGCAGTGTTGCTTCATAGTTTCTCCAAGTAGTTCTTAATTTACAAGAGTATTGTCCATGTAACATTTAATGAGAATTAGCCAATCTACCAGTTTAGCATTAAGAATGCCTACCCTCCATGGTTATATCGAGTATATGTATATCTCAAAATCTCCTGACTTTGAAGTTGAAGGAATTGTGTAATAAGGTCTGCAACATGAATGATTGAGGGCTACACAAGGTTCGAATATGCCCTCAAAGAATTTAGATCACTAAAAATATTCCTTCGAAGTGGAAAATTGCAGGACGCACTTCCTTGTGGTTGAGAGAATGGATAGAGGGTGTAGGACGGTGGAGGCCTACCATACTCCAAGTAAATGTTTGGAAGTGAGGTGGTTATGAGGCCTAACTAGAGATCATTGCACAGTGGTCAGCCTTCATTTGCAGAGCATGTTCTAGCTCCAGCCATCGGGCTTTCTCATGCTGAATGACAATGCAGAGATGTCAAGGAAGGAGAATTTGCTTCTAGGAGTTGTAAACTTTGGTGGATGTTGCCATTGGTGGCTTGACAAGTCCCCATTGCATTCACATTTCCATCGAAAAGATAGTTTCCAATTTGTTACAACTGAAATGGATGCAGGCTTGCATAGAGGTTCTTCCGTCATCTCAAGAGGTGGTAATGTCCTTGGATGTAGTATGTGTTCAATTGCATGGTGGAGGTTTCATAACATGGAACAGGTTGAGGAAGTTGTCTCCTAGGTCATGGCTCCAGGAAGGAAGAAGATGCTA
Source organism: Thalassia testudinum (assembly GCA_037157565.1). Taxonomy (NCBI): domain Eukaryota; kingdom Viridiplantae; phylum Streptophyta; class Magnoliopsida; order Alismatales; family Hydrocharitaceae; genus Thalassia; species Thalassia testudinum. The sequence continues at coordinate 72,317,003 of JAZHRO010000022.1, read as the reverse complement.
CTCTCTTTCAATGGCCTGCCTAAGGAGCTGGCAAGGTTCCTGAACTCATTAGTTGGGTCATTTGGGAGGTTGCATCAAGGTGCTATCTACTTGGATGAGGTACTCAAATCGATATGGATGTTGTTCCCGATGGTTGATGCAGTTTCCTTGATCATGAAAGACGATGAAGCTGCCTTAGAGGTGGAAGTGCATATTGTGGACAAGATGAAGCACCTGATCAAACCAATGCCAGAAGCAGTGGTGAGCCTCTATTGAGGAAGACAGGGAAAATATGAGAATTTTGCATAACATTGTAGGTCGACATCTGTGAAGATTATCAAGGGGATATGAATCCAAGCATGGAATGTGGCACATGATATACGACTTTCTGTTGGGCCCTCAAGTGCCAACTCAACCCTAGATGGTTTTTTTTTTGGCCAAATGCCATTACATATGCCTCTTTGTAGGAACATAATCAAAAGATCTTATCAAGGTCCATGAATGACCCCAACATTCGACATTCATTTCCCAAAACAGAGAGCAATCTCCATTGTGTATTGCTACTTATTGTGTTTCATGAGTTCCAATGAAACGGAATAAATAGAAACTCTTGCTCATAGATAATCTATGGAAAAGGGTCAGGTACTATAGTATATATGGAGTATATATATAGTTTCCTTTCTTCTAATTCAATAAAGTGACATAGTGTCTATTTATCTTGAGAAAGAGGTATTTCCATGGGTTGTTATCATTGATTAGTTTGGAGGAGCTGGAGATCTTCTTTGATGATAATAGGTTGTTGGTTATAACTTGGATCCGAATGAAAACCAAGATCCGATTGTCAGGATTTCTAAGGGAAGTGTTGGATTCACCAATCCTCTCCTGATCGATTTTGCAAGCATTAGTTAGTTGAAGCTTCAAGCATTGGAGTAGGAGGTAGAGATATGTCTTTGCATTGGTTGATGATGTCTAAGTGAAGATTAGTTTGGATGAAGTGGCAATAGTTTTTTTTTTTTTTTTTTTGAGATTAGTGCAATAGGTTGTTAAAAGGTGCAGCGGTGACAATGTCTTCGATTGCCTAGGCTCTGGCTAACAATATGGTTAAGGTAGGGGTTGCTCAAGGCAAGTAGTGGATGGAAAGCCTAACTTGCAAGTATTATGGAAAGTTCTAGAGGGCATGGGAGAACTCCTTGCCTCTGAGGCGAGGGTTGTTTCATAAGCTGGTGATCTTTTATACAACCTTATTGAAGGCTGGTTTATTGTAGACTTAAAAGAAAGAGATGAAAGGAGAATGTTGTAGATGGAGACTCGGTTGCTCGGCCTCTTGAGATCAATCTAAAGGTAGCCATGGTGGTGGTGCCAGAAGGTCTTGGATGACATAGGCTAGGGATTGTCACATTAGCCATGGTTAAAGTCCTTTCAAATTTGCAAGGGCTATGCAACTCCACTTGAAGGTCGTCAATTTAAAGGTATGTAACTGAGGGAATTGACATGGTTTTGCTTTAGGAAACTGCTTGCTCTAAGTTTCTGGCAATAACACTTAGGAGTTTACTACTTTCTAAAGAAGGATAGTTAATCCTTTTGAAGTTGTTCCTATTAGCGGTTCCTGTTTCAACTTATCAACGTCAAAGCCACCTAAGAAGGTAATTCAGAAGATCAACTACATTAGGAAGATGCTTTTTTTGGAAGGGAGTGCAACATGAAGGTTGTTTTTGGTGTCTTGTGGCATGGGATGGGATGAGCTCTCTAGGTTGTTGAGCCAAGAAGGCTTTGTGGTTTTCCATATTATTTCAGTGACTAATGGTGCTTTGTTGACAAAGTAGTGCTGAAACTGCTGTGCAATAAGCACTCCATGTGGCATAAAATTTGAGATTCATATGGGTCTTTCAATGATGGCCAGGATCTGTTCATGGTTCAACAAGGATCTTTGTCTTTTTGGAGAAGCCTCTTTGCAATGGTGGCGCACATACATCTTTTTGAACCGGTTTTGGGTGATGGAGCAACGATTCAGATTCTGGACACTCCATGCGGCATAAAGTCCTTCGAGATTCGTATGGGTCTTTCCATGATGGCCAGGAACTGTTGATGGTTCGACAAGGATCTTTGTCTTTTTGGCGAAGCCTCTTTGCAACAGTGGCACGATACATCTTTGCGAACCGGTTTTGGGTGATGGAGCAACGATTCAGATTCTGGATGGATGATGCAATTGGCTCTGGGAAGTTGAAAGATTTGGAGCCTAGGCTTTTTGTGTTGTCTACTGATAAATATGCAGCTGCGATTGGTTGCTAGGAAGGGGCGATGTTGAGGAATGTTTGTGTCTGGTTGCTCAGGTTTAATGATAATCTTTTGAAAGCAAGAGTAGATGATTTCCAGACTCTTCTTGTTGAAGTCAAAGGGATTTAGCCCAAAGAAGGTGCTCCAAATTCTATTGTTTGGAATAGAGGTGCCTCTTCTGTCAAGAAGGCTTGCCATTTGCTTAGAGGTGATTGAGAAATGGTGACCTAAGTCTCAGGGCAAATCGCTTGGCTACTTGGAGATTAGAAATCCCTTAAAGTTAGATTTTTTGCTTGGCTTCTTAGAAGAGAAACACTTGTTAAAAGATGGTAAGGAAGATGCGGGCCCTAAAAGAGGTCTCATTGTGCTTCTTGTGGCTTTTGCAGATGAAGACTTTGAGAACCTATTTCTTGGGTGTGATTTAGCCAAGGAAGCTTGGAGAAAATTGCATTTGCTTGTTCTTGATGTAGATATTAGTGAAGCAGTATGGGTGAATTTCAAGGCCACACCATTGTGTCAATGTCTCATTTGTATGGGAGGTCTTCACAGGCTTTTGGTCTATTTGGCTTGAAAGAAATAGGGTAGTCTTTAGGGGGAAGAGGTGTATGTTGCTATTGTCGCGAGGGGGACCTTGTTTTTTGGCTTGTGGATACAAACTTGATAACGTTGTTTTGGATGGTGCATTGGCAATCAAACAGATGACTATGCATCTTCAGTAGTCATCCTTTTTTCCTTTTGAAACAAGGCAAGGTCTAGGTAAGGTCTTTAGAGTAGTCTACATGGACATACTCATTATTATAAATGAGGCTAAGGGTATTAAAGCTTTGGCTTGGGGAAGCTCAGATGTTTCCTTATATGGAGATTGCTAGAGAGATATTCTTATAATATCACCAAGAAAATTTGTAATTAACATAGTAAGAAGAATTCTTGGTGCAAGATCTTCTACGTCACCATGGACCCATAGGTATCTTTTCTTAATGTGGATGACAAGAAATTTGAAGATACATAGGAGGATCAACAAGGTGACTAGCCTACTCTAGACATTTGGTTGCAATTAGCAATTAATGGACAGATCCTAGTCCCCAAGGACCCTAACATGCCGCAGATCACTCTGAGTTAATTGAAGTCCTATCTTGTGAAGGGACTCATAAGCATAAAGGATGGACATCTTCATATACTTCCATTTACTATTCTTGATATCATAAAAATAGAAGTTCCACTAACTGTATTGTACATATTTTGGTGTCTTTTGTATTTTTCATATCATGTAAGGATCCCTCATGTAATTTGCCCTTTGGAGTCTCTCTATATAAAAGGCTCCTAGGGTTATGGAATAAGATTGATTGTTCATTTTCTCCTAACAAGGTATCAGGGCAATGATCCTAGACCAGGGCTCTGATATCCCACCAATCTTAACCTCCAACATCGCCACCAAAACCTCTCTCTCCTCTCTACCAGCGTCACTAGCCATCCTCCCTTTCAGTGCCGTTGCTTGCAGGTGCTGCCAGCAGCCCAAACCGCGCTGTCGGTCTGATCTCTCATCAGTACTGCCTGTAGCATCAGACCAGTGCTGCAGCAACCCAAATCGGCGTCGCCGGTCTGATCTAACGCCTCCAGCCCACCACAAGGTCTTTTGCTGTACGGAGAGGCGCCGCTAGGGCTTCTTCCACACCCTAGCGTGTGTCCACACTCCCCTTGGCTGTTGTTCTTGAATTCTATGACCTAAAATCTGATTTCTGTGCAAGAAAGTCATCCTTTTATTTTCCCACGACTCGGGGCATCATGAGCGACCAAAAGGAGACCCTTGGATCGCACCATCTCATATGTAGGGTAACTTTATCAAGTTGGATAACACCAACTTTCTTTTGTAGTTGACTTCTTTTTCTCTATTTGTAGGCTCTCATCATACTAACGAGGGATGAACCGGCCGTCAAGACAAATGATTGGGAGGCCGATAATGACTAAGTGGCAACTTATATGCTGAACAGTATGAGAGAATCCATAGCAAAGCAAGTGATGTCTTGCTCATTTGCCAAGAAGATGTAGAAGGTACTCCACGAGATTCATTCTCATTGGAGTAATATTCCTCGTCTTTACCGAGTCACTAAGGAGATACATACACCCCAGAAGGGAACATTGAGTCTGGCTGAATATTGGTCATCTTTACCAATAAGAACATTGCTTGTCTTTACCTCTAAGATGAGCAGGACATCCATCAACCGCTTTCATCAGATGTGTCCATTATGGCTAAGCAGCGGGGAGCCATCAAATCTGTTCAGTTGCTAGCAAGCTTGGGTCCTGAGTTCAGGGCTGTGAAAGACCAACTTATGACCTTGGAGGAGATTCCCAAATCGGCGTAGATTTATGCTTGTCTTTCACGCCTAGAGATATCTAATGTTGTCCCGTCTTCTAACTCCTTTGTTATGGCATCCTTTGGTCATGGTCGAGGGACCCTTGTAGGAAGGGGGAGAGGTCGTGCTACTAGAAGAGGTGGCAGTGATTATGGTCATGATCACACCCAACTTTTTTCCGAGCACTGCCATAAGACGAACCATACTGTTGATTGCTACGATCAAGCATGGTTTCCTTTAAGAGCCTCGGGCACATCAGGTATCTATTGCGTGAGAGGAGAGTCAGTATCAGGAGGACCCTGCCAGTTCCCAGATTCTTATTTCTAGAGAGGACTATGACAGACTCAAGACTTCCCAGTCCATGTCTACATTTGGAGCCTCCGTAGCTCATCTTGCAAGTACTGTAGCTATATCTACCAATACTTGTGCCCCAACATGGATTGCAAATTTAGGTGCTTCTTCCCACATCACAGGCGATGCTACCTTATTTTCCACTCTGAGGTCACTTGCCACACCTTTTCATATTAGGGTGGTCGATGGTGCCATGTCCCTTACGACTGGCCTTGGAGATATTTCTTTGCCTAGTTCTTTGCCTTTAACTGAAGTGATGCATGAACCTAAGTTTACTTTAAATTTAATGTCTATTAGTCTGATTGCCAAGGTATTAAATTGTCGAGCAATTTTCATGATGATTTTTTCTTCTTACAGGATCTCCAGACAATGAAGTAGATTGGTGGACTTGAACAGGATGGCCCATACTACCTCAGTCTATCACCCACACACTTTTCTATTGCTACCGCCTTAGCCACTACTACCTTATAGTGGCATCTTAGCTTGGGTCAGCCTAATATTCTAATTTTGCATCGTCAATTTCCGAAGTTGCAGTTCTCGGAGTCGTTTCAATGTGAGGCCTGTCAATTGGGCAAGCATTCCAAGTCTACTTTTCCTAGTCAGAATAAGAAAATTGAGTCACCTTGTGCTCTTATTCATGCAAATTTGTGGGGACATTTTCGATATTTTCTTCTTTTGGTAGATAATTGTATCCGTGTGTCATGGATCTATATGAAGAAAAAAAAGTAAAAAAAAATTATACTCACTAAGAATTTTTTCAATGAAATAAAAACCTAATTTTCTACTACTATTCGTACTTTCAGGAGTGACAATGGGCCTGAGTTTGTGAATGCTACCTTATATCAGTTTAGGTAGTCCATCAGACCTACGTTCATCCCTTCCAACAAAATAGAGTGGTTGAATGAAAATTGCAACATCTGCTTGATGTGACATGGACTATAATATTTCAGATGTATGTGCCTTCACAATTTTCGGCTGATGTTCTTATAACTACCGTTTTATTAATAGGGTATCTTCCTAAGGTATTGTATTATGTTTTGCTTCCTGATCGAGATGTTTTTATTCTTACTCTTATGATTTTTGGTTGTGTTTATTTTATCCACTTGTTCAAGGTGGACAAGTTGGCTCCTCAGTCTGCAAAGTGTATTTTCTTGGGATACTCAAGGACTTAAAAGGGATATCGCTATTATGATCTGGTAGCTCATAGATTCTACATTAGTATTGATGTTACATTTTTTGAGGACATTCCCTTCTACTTACAAAAAAGGAAGGCCATTTCTATTGTTCCATAAGATATTCCTCTCATGCCATCTGCGTCGCCTCTAGAAACCTCTAAGCCATCCCATCTACCAAATATTGTACCACCAGATTTTGCACCAGAGCCCTCTCTACCTTTTAGTTGTGGACATTCCACGGCATGGCTCCTACTATACTTGCTACTGAGCCACTGTCTACCATCCCTGCTTAACCCTTTATTGATCCTACAGATTCGAATGGAGATCAGGTAATCCCTTCTACTGAGGATCTGACTTGGACCTTCCTATCGCACAGCGGAAGGCCCAACGGTCATGTGTTCGTTATTTTATTTCACAACATATTTCTTTTGATCGTCTATGTGTAGTAGGACAGTTACTATCTCTTACAGTTGATAATCATTAGGTTCCGTGCACCTACACGTAGGCCCTATGGGATCCTTTACAAACATAGGCTACGGAGGAAGAGATGGCAGCACTTTAGTCCCAGGGAACATGGGAGTTGGTTGACCTACCCCTTGGTGCTACTGTAGTGGGGTGTAGGTGGGTGCTTATCCTCAAATATCTCCCGGATGGTTCTATTGAATGCTACAAAGCATGACTAGTTGCTAAATGATATACTCAAACCTTTGGTGTTGATTACTTTGAGACATTTTCCTTAGTTGCCAAACTAAATTCAGTTCGGATCCTCCTTTCTTTTGCAGTCAACCATGCATGGCCTGTTTATTAGCTAGATATTAAAAACACCTTCTTATATGGCAATCTTGATGAAGCATACATGCAGCAACCTCCCAGGTTTGTTAGTTAGGGGGAATGTTATCTATGATTTTGATAGTCTATGTAGATGATATCCTAGTGACAGAAAGTGATGAGGAAGGCCTGGAGGCAATCCAGGCCTTCTTATATACTTTGTTATCAAAAACCTTGAGTTGATTAGCTATTTTTTAAGCATTAAGATACATCACCTGGATGGAGGAATGGTTCTTTCTCAACAGAAGTATGTGCTGGACATGCTTCATGAAGCAGGAATGTTGGGCTACAAACCTGCCACCATACCATTGGATCCTAACACTCATTTAGTTGATACTGATAGTCTTATCTTGGAAGATGTCACTAGATACAGAGCCATGGTTGGGAAGTTACTCTATTTGACTATGACAAGGCCAGATATATCCTATGTAATTAGAAAACTGAGTCAGTTCATGCAGGAGCCTAGAGAGGCATATTGGCTAGGAGTATGCTAGGTCCTGCGATATATGAAGAGAGCTCCTGGAAAGGGTCTATTCTTTCAAAGGCATGGTCATCTTAATATTTGTAGGTATTCCGATGCAGATTATGTTGGTTCTCATGAGGGTAGATGATCTACTTCGGGGTAATACACTTATGTTGGTGGTAACTTGATCACATGGAAGAGCAAGAAGCAAAATGTAATATCCAGATCTAATGTAAAATCAGAGTACCAGGCTATAGTACATATCACCTATGAACTTTTTTGGATCAAGTTTATCTTGCATGATTTTGGTGTTGATGTCTCGGGACTTATTCCAATGTATTGTGACAATAGAGTTGCCACTTTCATTGCTAACAACCCTGCTTTCTATGAGAGGACAAAACATATAGAAGTTGCTTGCTACTTTGTTTGAGATGCTGTTATGAGTGGGAAGTTTCTACACCATATGTTTTTCGTGAGGACCAGATAATTAATATCTTCACTAAGGCTTTGGCAAAGAAGCGGATGGAATACCTATGTTTTAAGTTGAGCATGTCGGATGTTTATGTTCCAGGTTAAGGGGGAGTGTTACGTTAAGGGTCCTTCATGTAATTTGCTCTTTGAAGTCTCTCTAACTAAAGGGCTCCTAGGGTTATGAAAAAAGATTGATTGCTTATTTTCTCATAAGCAAAAAAAAATGGAGAAGAGTTGTTTACATGGAGGTCTAGTTGGAATTAAAGGCCATGGCTCAAATTGCTTATGATTTGTTGATGATTAATCACCTGTTCCAACCCAATCTTCCAACAAAGATGTAGTGTAACAATAATTTTTTTTTTAAATAAGAAAGGATAGTTAACGAAGGTCGATAACTATCCAAAATTCATTAAAGCTCCAAAATAATATAGAAATTACAAGTTACTAGACCAAGATGAAAAAGTAAAAAAGGCTTTAGACCAAGCCCTTTTCCCACTAAAAATAGCACCACTCTGTTACATCCAAAGAGACTAAACCACTGCAAAAGCTTTAATCCAATCAAGCGTTGCCGTTTGAAAATTGCCCCTGAATGAACACCAAAAGTCCTCCCACGAGGAAGCCAGCAACCCCAGAATAGCAAACTGCTCCTCGACCTTTCTAGTAAAATCACAAAAAATAGGTGGCAGTCATCACCAGCATGCCACATAGTTCACAAATCACGTTATCCTCAGGTGCCCAAGTCTATCTGCTAGCTTTCGTAACCAGCCTCCTTCAATGAACTAGCCAAAGAAAAATCTTACTTTAAGCGCCAGTCTCAACCTCCAGATAGCTCTACAATCATCACTAAAATCAAAATCAATCATCACATTCTCACCAATGAGAAGTCTCACCTTCATCGAGAAAGAACCATGTCACCAGACCAGGGCATCAGAAGCAACATCAGAAGGACGGAGACCATGTATCCATCCTAACAACATTTGAAGATCATTCATTCTAGCTTCAAATAAATTTTCATTAAGGTGTAGCACCCCATGAACTAGTCTCAAAAGAGCCATCCCACATAGCTGTAGCCACCTACCCCTTATCAAGCACCAAAGCAAACAACCTAGGCACCAAACTAGCAAAGGCCCCTTCTCCTAGGTAGTCATCTTCCCAAAATCTGAAGGATAACCCATCACCAAGAGCCAGAATACGAAACTGTGCAAAAGCATTAAAAACACCAGATATAGATCGCCCAAAGGTCGACGTGCCAATAGTGTTAGCTTGTCCCACCAAAGAATGTAAAACAGAGCCATAGCCATCCCACAAAATAGAGTGACACATAGTTTGTTGATTCATGAGGAGCTTTGTAGTCCACTAAACATGCAACATTAAAAACCTCCAGATTGAACATGCCAAGGCCCCCCAACTTGATAGACGTGCAAACATCTTCTCATGCAACCAAGTGAAGGAATATATCTTCACTTCCTGATTTTATCAATTAACCATATAATCTTCCCAAGGGATTTAAACACCGAGAAAAATGAAAAATAGGAATGGTAGACAAAATAGACTTCAGCAACACAAGATGCCCTCTGGATAACAATTTCCCTCACCACTTAGCAAATCTCTTCTCCAACTTATCAAATAAATGCATCCAATCAGTCACAGAACAACCATCTACCCTTCAATGGCAGCCCAAGGCAAGTCAAAGGCAAGCTTGTACTTTTAATACTAAATGCCTTAGAGCAAGACTAGATCTCCAATTCATTCATGCCAAAAGGAACAAAAGTAGATTTACGATGATTGATTGTCAATCCTAAAAAAGTTTCAAAAATTCTAACTGGATTAGCCATGTTCTTAGCCTCCAATCCACTGCCCCTAATGTTACGACCTGAGATCCCTACAGGACCTGAGATCGGCTCGTAACAAGATAGTATCAGAGCAAAGTCGTCCCAAGAAATGAACCAATTGGTCCGAGAATAACCACTCACATGCATATAACTGGCTAGCCACCACAATGTGTCACTTTGATATTCGTTTCTGAGTCCTTTCTTGATGTAATCCGGTATCGTTGACAACTCTTGTTCTATCTCTTGCATCTCCTTGTAGGAGATGCCTCGTCGGGGAGTTTCCAAGGCAAGCCGTGGTCGTGGCCGTGGACGAGGTCGGAGGGGCGGACGTGTCGGACCTGAGGCACCAGTAGACCTAACTCTCCTCCTGGGCGTTCAGGTCTAGGGTCTCGCCCAACTGATCAGAGACATTGTGCGAGAGGAGCTCCAGCAGCCTCCACGGATACCTCTCCCTGAGGACATGGAGGGGGAGTCCTCGGTGGGACAGAGAGAGCGTCGCAGCGCAGGACAAGCACAATGGGGGGGGGGGGGGGGGGGGGGGATCCTCCACCACCCCCCTCTATTTAAACCCCCTTCTCACCACCCTCACCACCAGCCACCACCACCTCCAGCGTCCTCCCTGTGCGGCCGTGGTGAGGGAGAACGAGAGTGACGAGAGGGAGGGCGAGCGAGGGAGAACGAGAAGGTGAGCGAGGGAGAGAGGAAGGAAGAGCGTAAGAGAGGTCAGAGGACATTCGGGAGCTCGGCAGAGCTCGTGCGGCTGGCAACGGGCATGCGCACGAGGAAGAGGGGTGCGAGGAGGCGGCCTCCCGACCCTCTGCAGCTGCTGCGGTGCACTGCCGGCGGCGCTGCGAGGAAAGGAGCAACGCGGAGGAGATTCTGGTACTAAAAGTTTTCCAGTATTAGACGTCTGGAGCATCGACCAGACGTCTGACGGGGCATCAGGACGTCTAAAAGCATTATATCGCGTGAGGTACGTATCTTCCTACGCTACTTTCCGCCATGCAGAGTGTAGCGCAGGAGATGTCGGGCTGAGAATGGACTTGCATTTTCGTACGCAGGTGAAGGGCTTTGGGAAGGCACGCGGTGCGCTTGTCCAAGTACTTTTGGACGTCTAATCACGTCGCCAGACGACCGGAGGATTTATCTGACGTCTGGAACTCCTTTCAAACGGTCGCGGAGGGATCCAGACGTCTGAGGATACCACAGGAAACACAAGGTGAGATCTGACGTCTTTTAAGACGTCTAGGGCTAGTCCCAGACGTCTGATTTTGGACAGTAACCGTGTTTTTAGCCCGTTTAGGGCCTAAACGGAATCAGATTTCCGTAGACGAAGTACTGTTGTTTTCCTCCCGTGATATCCGGTAGAGTGTTTTAATTAAATTGTTAAGATGTGAATAAGAATATGCTTGCTTAGACTAAATCGATTGAAACTCTAAGATGTGGAATGAACCCTAGGGTAGAAATGTATGAGCCTGTTTTGAACTATATTGTTTACTTGAGTGCATGGTTAAAATAAATTACTAGCAAATGGTATTAGTGTAATTATGAGATGCATGTTAAAATACGAGTTGCCTGTATGTGAATGAGAAAGTGAACTGTGAAACCACAAGTTGCATGTATATGATCAAGCATTAAACTGTGAAAACACGAGCTGCCTGTATATGGATGAGGAACAAGTTATGAAACATGAGATCTGAGTATGGATAAATGAGATTAATATGAGCATGAACCCTATGGGGAAGTAGGAGTAAAACTCCTGTGTATGAAAGGAAATCTGATATGTAGACGGGAAGTGAGCTAGCCCTTGTGTACACGGTACCAAGGAGAGCAACTGTCTCTTTTAGTGTAGAGCGGAGCTAGCCACCCTTGGGTTGAGACCCGGGGTTAGGATTGGTCACTCTACACCGACTCCTGTGAGCTCTCGTGTATGTGGTACTGAGGCGTGCTACTAATGTAGGGAGGGAGCTAGCCACCCCACAGGGTCTGGGGTTAAGCTAGCCACCCTATACCTACTTTGTTAGGCCCTCTGGGCAAACCGAGGTAGTCGGACGATGGTACGCGGACTGTGGAGGGGCGAAACCCTTGTTGGTTCTGAGGGGCGAGACCCATGCTCTGAGAGGGTAAGGTCCTATACTGTTCTGTGTTGTACCTTAGGTGTACCCGTTAGCGGAAACGACTGACAGCGTGCCAGTGCAGGGTAGCTACCCGTGAGCTTATCACTCGTGTCATAGTCACCGTTACGTCTCGACAATGATCTCGGAGTGATTGACTGGGTGTAAGACTACCGCGGGGGACTCTCCCAACCAGGAGAGCATCACGTGTACCTTCTACACCACAGGAAAGACTACGATCAAGATCGTTCCCACGAGGAACAAGCAAGATCAAGAAATACTTGGATTCTTTGTGAAACAAATGAACCAAAAATACATAGGTGAAGTAAATAGAAATGAGAATAAAACCTGCTTGCTGTTTTTACTTTACTTGGACATAAATCATGTAAACATCACTCTACTCAGCGTTTGTTAACTCTGTCTTTTCATAACCTTATTCAAGACTAGGAGTTGAGCAGCCTGAGTTTTCGGCTGCAGAGGGAGCTGGGCCCAGCTGAGCCCAGCCTTAGTAGTTTTCTTTCCAACTCTTTGTTACTGCTGTAATTATGAGTACTGGACTTTAAAATTACTGTTCCTGTTACTTTCTACTTTCTTTCCACTGTTGTTGTGGTGGCATGTACTATTTTGAGACAGTTGCTCTGCTTTCCTTTACTGTTTCGTTTTTCCTTCTATTTAGTTATATTGCATGTGTGGATGTGGTTTATTTCCTGCTTTTGGTTATTTCTCGTTAGACGACTAGGTCTTGGGATTAGTCAAGGCGAGCCGATCTCGGGTCCTATAGGAATCTGGGAACCGAGTCGTAACACTTAATGAAGAACATAGTATCATCTGCATACTGTAGAATGGGAGTAACAGAAGAACCATCCATGTTGAATGTGAAGCCTGAAAAAGATCCCCCTATAAGCCTTACAAGCCATCCCTGTCAATGTATCCATCGCAATGATGCAAAAGAGAGGCACAAGAGGGCAACGCTACCAAACCCTTCTCTGTGGTTGGAACCACCCACCAACAGGTTGACTGCTTACGAGGATGGAAAAGGAGGTAGTAGTGACACAATGCTTCTCCAAGCCAACTACTCATCCAGGAAACCTTAACATTGAAGAGCCTGCCACAAGTAGGACTAATTGACCGAGTCATAAGCTTTAAAGATATCAACCTTCCCAAGAAACCCTCTTTAATTTGTTCTCCATCAAGTGACCACCATTTCTTTAGCCATAACAAAAGATTCCATAAGTGACCGACCATGAGCCTCTTAAGTTCTCCGCCAAGTGACCACCATTTCTTTAGCCATAACCCTCTTTTGAAAGACTCCTTGTTGGACACCATGAGCTCTCGGATCATTTCCATTACATCACCTTTCATAAGGTCCCAAAACTCCTTATAGAAGAGGACCTAGAAACCATTTGGTCCTGGCGATCCTTCAGCCTTCAAGCCACGTAGAGCCCCAAAGACTTCCTCCACTATAACATCCCTAACCAAAGTGACCTGCTCAACTCCAAGGGCAGGTAAATAAGATGAGAACCATTCCGACCTTCCAGGGGAGCGCTTCCGAGTGAAGTCCTAAAATGCAATCTCAAAGCACCAGTAATTTTAGAAAGAACCTCATCACCAACCCTCAAGCTGCCAATCAAGTTAGATCATCTTCGAAAGCTAGCAACCATTTGAAAAAATCGAGTATCAATCACCTTCCTTTAACCACAGTTGCCTAGAACATTGACGCCAATCCAGCTCTTTCTTGTGATCCTCACCCAAAATTACCTTTTGAACACTTTGCCACTCATCCAATTCGAAGAAACAAATCTCCAACATCCTCCTACCTATCAAGGGCTTCCTGCCTCTGCAAAGCCTCAAGCGTTGTCCTTTCTCTTTCTTTCACCATCTTCTTGAAAGCGATTAGAGTAGCACAAAGGTGTTGAATCTTGGTTGCCAGGGTAGCCGTGGCTAACCCCTGCGATCCAACCACTGCCCACTTCACCAATAGTTGAAAATCAAGTTCCAAAAACCAACTTACCAAGACCAATCCAGCTTAATATAAGTAAAGAAAATGACACCTTAGAATTCCACATTAATGGGGGTGATCAGACAAAGGTCATGGCCTAGCAAACACCTTGGCTAACTAAAAAAGCCCTACTATCTCAACAGAGTACATGAACCTATCAATTTTAGACTGTGAACTCGAAGAATTCCTCCAAGTATAATGTAGAGCAAAAATCGGGGGCATCATAAAGGCCCAAATCTGCCACCAAGTCGATAAAGGCATCAATATTTCGATTGCGTGCCCCATTTGGTCGATCCTCAATTGACAAAGCTGCATTCAAGTCTCCACCAAGCAACCAAAACCTTCCATCCACAAAGGCAGCCACATGTCGTAAATTTGCCCACAATTCATCTCTAATCAAATCTTCGTAAGGGTTATAGACTAAAGAAACCATAAAGGACACCCCATCTGAAATTCTCCTAAACATAGCAGTGATTGTCCAACTCCCAATTAAAGAATCAAGCATGCTGAAAGAGGAAGACTTCCACATAACTACAATCCACCTAGATTTACCAGATGAGGCCACAGTTGAGAAGCTATCAAATGCATCTCCACCAACCTCCCTCTTTACTCTCTCATTGAGATATTCAAGTTTCGTCTCCGGCAAGAGAGCAATATCAACCCCCCCACTCTAATACATTCCACCTCAAAAAGGTCCTTTGAGTCAAATCATGAACACCCCGCACAATCCAGGTCAAGGCCTTAACCATTTGAGATCGCTACATACCTGCCAGAAGAGGCCCTAGCACCAACAACAAGGGCTACCTTCCTCTCCAACTCCAAGTGCACACCAGGAGGAGACCTGCCTTCCCTTGCTTTAGCCACCTAAAGTTGTTAATGCTTGGTACAGTAGACCAATCTTCGTCTCTAGAGAGTAGGCCTCCAAACAAGGGGCCTCCTATGTCGGCCACCACTAGACGTAGAAACTCGATCGGAGGTCTCCCACCTACATGCCTCCCTGTTAACATTTAAGCCCTTATGCACTATGCTACACTCAAAATTACCACCTCTTTGAGAATCAGCCAACCTGGGACCAACAGAAGCACAAACAATGGTTAACCCGAGCTCCTCCATTGTTGAGGCAACCATCACTAGATCAGGAGGCATAGAAGAGTGTGGCAGAAGCAGAAGACCATCTCCAAGAAGAATGATTTCATGGAAGGAAATACCATTGCGCACAAGCTCTTTTGGGAGAGAGGATGGGAGGGGAGGTCAAGGGACCTCACAATAGGGTTCGAGAGAAAAAAATTAGGGCAGGGGAGTTCACAAAGCATAAGTATAAAGCAAAAGGAAACAAGATGTTGGTTCAAGCCTATTATTAGGTCCAAAGTTCACTGTCAGCCCAAGTCCAGAAAAAGTTTATATTTAAATGCTCGCTCATCATGCAAGACAAATGTTCTCTCCACCTTAGCAACACAGTCCTCTTTGAGAAATCAAACGCCAAAAAGCTCCACATCGATCGTGCCATCTCCGAAATCACTGCCTTGTCTTACGCGATCATCGTTACCCCCTCCTTAAAATCTTGAAACCCTTAAGGCAGCCAAACCCTATGCCGAGGAGTGGTGGAGCTTCAACCATCTCCCGTCGAGGACCTTGGCATGGCTGAAGACGATGCTACAACCTTCGCAAAGGACCTCTTCTCCAACAAAAGATGAACAAAAACCACCCAAGAGGACCCACCAGACTGAAGCAATAGCTTCGATGGGACATCATCTAGCGAGGAGACCTCAACCGTGGCCTTAACCCAACATAGATCCTTCACAGGAACCCCAAACTCACGGCACACCTTGAGGCGTGAGAAGATGGAAACAATAGCCTCCACCACCTCCAAGGAGCGAAGGTATAAAGGAATTCTAGCAAGGTAGAGGACCACCAACCTCCTTCTAAGTAGCCGCTTATCCACCACCCCATCAAACTTGGACAGCCTCCTCCACCGTAGGTCCGCAGCACACCGCCATCAACATGCAAGGACTGAAAGCACAAGACGCTTACATCCTCCCCAAAGCAATCGTGAAGTAAGACCTTGCTTCCACACAACCAGGCGAGCGAGAGGGACTTCGACGTCAAACAAAACCTTTATAAGGCATCCTGGACAGCATCAAGAGAGAACACTGGAAACCACATCACCCACAAATGGGCCTTGCAAGAGAACTTGCATCGATTCTAAGGAGTCCGACCGGTATTGACCACTAGCAACCTATCCCCATGCACAATTGGCGCAAGCGACAAAACACCTTTCGTAGCTAAACTTCAATCACTACCACCTACCATCAACCCACACTGAGGACAAGATCACTATTGGTGTCCAATTCCACGACAAAGATTACATATAAATGGGTTGTGGCAATCATAGGCATAATGATTGACCACGACACTTGAGAAACATAGCAAACTTGTGCTCAAAACTCTAGAGGCACAACCCCAACGACTAAAGGGGCGAGGTCCCATGAGATGACCCTTCTTTCCACGTAGCCCACCAACAAGGACCCATCCACCATCGCCAACTCCCTCATCAACACCAACCTTGACTTCTCTATCAGTATCACTAGACTCACCCCCTCCCTCACACTCTCACTCTCGATCCATCTTTTCTTGTGGCTTTTGAGGAGAAAGAAACTACCAACCCTTGACTTTGTTAGCAGATTGTAATCGGAAAGAATTTATGCCATGTTTGACATGTTAAGCCAATGTAACATCAAAACTTCCATCTTTACATTCATAAGATAGAGAAAAATGAGAAAGTTTGTCACTCCAAAATGCATTAACTGAAAGGAAGATTGTGATGGGTGTTAAAGCACATGAGCTATTTTGTAGTAGTTTATTTAGCACATTATCTTGTTAGTTTTTTATTTACTTAGGTTATTTTGTTGAATTTTTAACTTCTTTGTGGATTTCTATATAACTTTCCCCTTATCACCCTCCATATATTAACAATGAATTCCATTAGCAGAATTCACTCTTAATGTCAAAAATTCTTATGCATATGAACACACAATCATGAAGATCTACATACATGTGGGAACCCCTATCTTGACCTTTCACACAATCAACAGTGAGGGAGAGCATCCCTACTGAGATGTTCCAAGGGTGGTTCAAATTTGTTGAAGGGTTCTTTAAACTTTTTTAAACATTGTCATCATGTGGAGTTCGTCTTAAAAACAAGAGGGAATAATGGACCTGTCTTGCACACCAACCCTATTAGACACGCACCATATCATCTAGATACATACTAAAATGAAGTGCCTTTTCCCAACTCTCTTGATGCTGATACATGTAAGTACCCTCTACCCTCCTCTTTTTCCCACAATCCATCTCTCAGCTCATCTCAGAAAATAATAAATTCTTTGTAGCTATCTCTGGGTGAGCTTTCTCAGAAGTACAACTAAAAAGAAACCTCCCTTTCCACCTTTTGCATACTATTTCATTTCCCATTTTTTCAGTGCAATTTAGGTTCTTCAAATATTGCCTTAAGAAAGAAGTGAGCTTCATACCATCATGCCTTTTCACCAACTTAAAAGCACGACTAGAATTAATTATAGATGTTTGAAAAAATGCTAGTACTACTTATAAAATTTGAACAAAGATCGAAAAATGAAAATGTTAGTACTGCTTATAAAATTTGAACAGAGACCGAAAAATGAGTTCATTGAGTTAATTTGATTAAAAAAAAAGTGGGAGATTGTCACCTGCATTTTTATGTTTGTGTTTCATTATTTATGGCAGAAGCAAAAGCATCATTATTTTCCTACTATTTGATAATTTAGGGTTCTCAAAATAAGTTTTTTTGTATATGTTTGGAGATAGCATTCTGCCAAAGGAAGAAAAAACTCAATTAAAAGTTTAAAACCATAAACAATAGAATATCTTTTCAAGGTTTAAACAAAATTAAGCTCCATTCAAATCTGTATTCATTTATACAAACAATCACATGATTTTTTTCTTTTTTCTGAAAAGAATTTTTTTCCTTTTACAACGTGATCCTACAATTTCCTTCTTATAAATATTATTTACTCTCTATTAAAGACTTTCTATAATCTAATAAATCCAAAAATCTTTGTAAAACAACTTTTAGCATATTTCCGTAGCGAAGTATGGATTAAGAAAGTCAGTATGTAAGTAAAAGCAAGTTTCTCCAAAAATATATCCATTGTTCCTGTTTGTTTATTATGTCAGCTATATTGGAGTTTGAATCATGTAATTGAGGAAATACTGGCACTTAAAAGTAAAAATAAATCATATTTCTCATACCCAGTCTGCTATAGAGCCATGTTCTCGAGAATAGGTCTCTTGTCCAGATATGATTTCTAGCAGCAGTACACCAAAATCATAGACATTGCTGGCAGGATCAGCAGGGAATACTTCGGTTTCCATTTCGTCATCTCCCGATATTTTCCCATTGTTAGCAACAGCATATTTCCAAAAATCTATTTCTGATATCTGCATTGCAATCAATTAGAGAATTGCAATAGAGGCCACAAATAGCTTTTTTTTTTCAGAAAAGGAGAGGCCACAAATATATTGCAATTGTTTTACCTTAGCTGCATAATCATCAGTCAAGAAAATGGCTTTAGACTGCAGGTTCTGATGCACTACAGGTGGGTTGAGCTCATGGTGCATGTACTGCAGGCAGTAAGTTATTCCCATAATTATTCTCATCCTAGCAGCCCAATCAAGATACTCGAAGCCCTTATCTGCATAGAAAGAAAAACATCCATTCTACGCTCACAATATTCAAGTCAAATTTTGTCACACATAGCAGATGAATGATTACCATGGATATGCTCAGATAACGTTCCACTAGGAGCATACTCAAACACCATCATCCTGACAAAGGGCTCATCATCATCGCAATATCCAAGAAGATTCACAAAATTCTTGTGATTTATTCGAGATAATGTATCTATCTGTCCATCAACATAACAGATAAATTATGAAAAAAGATACTATCAGGTATGCATTAAATTGCTTTTAAGTCAAAAAAGCAAGAAGCAGTATGCTCCACAAGAATACCAATTTACAAAACCTTTTTCCTGAATTCCGTTTCCATGTGCTTTGTCCAGTCCTTAGGAGAAGAGGCCATAGTAGATAAAACTGCTATCTCAACCCCACTGCACAAAGTTCCCTTGTACACAGTATATTCAGGGTAGCTCTGGATAATGTTACAGAAATCTTCACAAGCCAATTCTAGTTCTTCCTGAGTGAGCTTTGGAATCCCTGCCAATGAGATCAGATTTTATCTTACCATAATGAGATGAAACTAGTCAGCATTATAGCTCGTGCAACTATAAATATACAATGCATGTATGCACATACAAGTGTCTTTATGTAATATAAATATACATATGCATAAATCTACACACATATTTATATTTGAATGAATGTGTGGAGAAACTAATGTACCGTCTTATTGAAAAAAGAAACCTTGATCTCTTTAGTTAGAAAGACAGGTTAGAAAAATATACAATAGTCCCAATAGAAATAGAAAATGACAAATAGGAATAGGAAATAAACTAGAACCTTCAACCTAAATAAAGCAAACTTATAACTAACTAAACTTAGTAACTCTAAACACACCCCCCCGCCCCCCCACCCCACCCCAAGGGGGAGCGTGGAGAACACATCTAACTTGTAGGCAAAAAGAAAAATGGACTCCCCCCAATAACAAAATGATCTAGTTGGAGGAGCAGGTGGGTAGGTACTCATATAGGCAGTTGTAGTAGTTGCTTCACACTAGTGGAAACCTACTGCTCAAGGAAAAAGGAAAAAAACACTGGAGAAAGGCATGCAAGCAGGAAATGACAAGCATCATGCTCAATTCCCCCACTAGTCCATCAGGGTCATCCATATCTCCAAAAGCATTAGTAGTTGTAGAATCAGCAACAAGGAGGGCAGCAAAGCCCAAAGTGACATCAATAGCAGTCGCAAAACCAACAATAGAGGATGACTCGCTCCTCAATAGTGTCCTCAAACAGTCCAACTCTATTGTGGTGAAGGGCAAAGTTTTAAACGTAAATGTCGACGTCATGTCAATAGGTTAAAAAGGGAGCATGTTGCCGACATCAGGGAAATTTTAGGGAAATCGTTTAAAAGGTCCAAAATGTCACAAATTTGATGAAAATTAATATTTTAATAACTACCACATACACGAAGAAATGCTCAGAACACTAAAATCAAATATTTTGAATAAAAAATAATAGAAACATACTACTGGCATAGCTACTAATATATCGATAGAGTCATAGCATTCAAAGAAACGAAACAAGGCAACCATACACAATTTTAAAATTCATGTGGTATCTGTACTTTCACCTTTATGCCCTTCCATATCAAAGAAAAATCCTCAATATTGAAGATCTCAATCCAAAAGTAGATAACCAAGACATGAGGTTATAGCCTCTAAAGTTTGAAGATGTTATCAATACAGCTGTAGCCTTAGGATGTTTTCTTGTCCTTTTTTAGAGGACAAGAGAGTATTTGGGTAGGTCGCATCACCATGGATATCTATAGTCTCTGTTTGTCATGATTTCCACAAATCGCATCAAGGAGAAGGATCTTGAGACCTGATGTATAGGCTTCTACTTCTACTTTGTATTACCATCATCAACCAAATTAGATTTGAGGCATGTGATCTTAAATATATGGTACGTTGTTGCCCATTGGCTCACTACCTCTAACATTACCTCATGATCACAACTCATAATATTTGTAAATTAAGAATCTTACACATACAAGGGCATGTTTTTTTTTTCTTTGAAGCAAGGAAAGACATGTTGGCAACATGTGAGTGATATTTTGTCAATATGTTGAAAATTTTGTGCTAAAAGGTTCTAATTTTAATGATATGTTGCTGGTACCCCTTAATATCGGTGACATATCGACCAACATCAGGGAAAAAGATATGGCAAGGGTTGCCAATATCTTTAGAAGCCTCGATACTAACATATCAACAACATATTGCTGATATGTCACCGACATGTCTTTCCTTGGTAAAGGGCATGGAAGGCCATGCTGGAACAACCTCAAGCACCAGTGTCTTTGTTGTGGTCAATTGGTTAGCTTAGGCAAACTTACCAAACCTCTCCCACTTCTAGTTTATTCCATCCTTAGAGTCAAGGATCTTGCCAATCAACACATGCAATTTGTCTTGTCCCCCGATGAAGATACGAAAGGCACGAAGCACATAGTTCGAGGAACCTGAAAGCTTGATAGTGGTTCCTAAACTAGAATAGATGCTGAAATCATGGCCTTAGAAGTCATGGTAGAAGACTCTGCATTAACCATCATGAGGAGGAGATCGACGCGCTAAGTGGACAAGGGCAGCAAGGACTTGGTCAAGTCAAGTGGCACTCCAAGCAAGAAGGCAAGGTCAGGTGACAATCCCAACAAGGTGGCAGACCAAGCGACGATGACCACATAGTAGCACATGTTCGAGAGAAAGAGAAGAGGCAGGCGGCGGTAGCCCCCTCTTCTCCAAGTAGTTAGTGCATGCACACAAGGGAGAGGAGGGCGACGATAGCCCCTTCTCCTCCAGGAAATCCGCACGTGTGTGTGTGAGAAAGAGTTGAGGAGGGCAGCGATAGCCCCCTCTCCTCTAGGCAATCCACGCAAGAGAGAGAAAGGAGGAGGAAGGTGATCCTCCTCGAAGTTAGGAGAAAGAGAGAAGGTCCTAAAGTTAGGGTTTTTAGAGAGAGGGTCTTAAAGTTAGGGTTCTTTCTTCTTTTCTCTGACTTGCTACGATACCACGTGATGAAACTATTGAAATAGAAAACCTAACCTCTTTATATAAATATTCAAATTAGAAAAATTACATGGTAGTCCCAATAGAAATAGAAAATGACAAATAAGAATAGAAAATAAACTAGGACTCTCAACCTAAATAAAGCAAACTTACAACTAACTAAATAACTCTAACAATATGTATGTATGTAGGTGTGTACATAAGCACTAAAGATTTAACATGAGGGAAGTCCACAAGACCTTGGATTGAAATAGTTCCTGATGGCAAGAACACAAACCCTACTCCATGAAGAAAGAAACTCAAAAGAGTCCAAAGTTTCATATAATTCTTCCTATTTGATAATTGTTGTATAATGGGTTGGGTTGGGATTTTTCCAACCTAATAAAAAATAGGTTGGGCTAGGTTTGAGGCTTAACGAACCCAACCAAACCCGCAAACCAATAGAACCCAATTTATACATGCATATATACATATATATGTTATATGTATTATATGATATCTATATAATTTTGTATATATATATTATATGTATTACATGATATATATATAATTTTGTATATATATATTATATGTATTATACACACACACATATATAATTATATTTATGTAATATATAAGGGGCACTAAGCTACAAATTGAAATTTGAAACATCATCTCGAGTCTCGACATCATCTCACTCCTGCATCCCAAATTCCCAATTCCCAGCCCTCATTGACCCCTCATCTCTCCAATAATTACCTCCACTGGCTCTAAGCGACACCTTCTACCCCACCTCACCTCCAACCTTCACTCCAAATAGTGTCTCTCCTTAGCTCCAAGCTTTAAGCAGTGCCCTCTTCTCTCTTAGGTGGTTGCAACACTACGCGCTCTTCAAGTAACCCTCAACCGTCTCTCTTCCTTTAGCCCCCCACCTCCACCCGAGTCCCCAACGACCTACCTCACCTCTTTTCCACCTCGTAGGGACCCCCCTACCATTACTAGATGACTTACATTTCTCTCTTCTCCATAGGGACCCCACCACCACCATTAAATGACCCACCTCTCCTGTCTTCTTCCCCACAGGGATCCCACCACTACCACGAAAGTACCTCCACTATATTTGTTATCAATTATTGGTATAGATCTAAGCTTTTATATGCACCTATCCATGTATGCCTTTATCTTTTCTCGTTACTTTCAAATCATATCTTTCTTTTTTTTGTTTGAGGTTTTTTTGTTTTTACCTTTTTATTTGCTTCTTATAAGATACAAGTTGCTTATGAGTTCTAATTGTTTTGTTATTCAGTATGAAAGACACAAGAATCATGTAAGAGATAAATATAAGCTTTGACTATTCAACAACATACTCAACCTAACCCAACCAGACCCAATTTTATGAGTTGGGTTCGGTAGTGTAATGGGTTGAGTTGGGTTGGTAAAATTGTAACCTGTAAACCGTGAGTTGGGTTTGGGCTAAGTTCTAACCTAACCTGACCCGACCCGTGCACACCCTTAGGCCCTTCTGTAAACCCACACCCTCATAGAACTCAAGATAATCAATGTGTTACAAAACCAGCACCAAGTATTAACTAGGTCTGGGAAAGGATTTAGATACATCTAACTAGATACATAACTCTCAGCATAGCAGTTAAGTGCACTGCACGTCATGTGGCAGGCATTACCCACGTTTACACAGTTAATATCTAACATCATTGAAAATCACCAGAGAAATTTGCTAGCACGCTGATTGAGAGGGTTGTTACAGGCATTTTAACATATATGTGTTAGTAAATCAGATACCAGGTGAAAGACATGATCTAATTCAAATTGATTTTGGATATGAGTCAAATTGCAAGAAAAATGGTCTGCAGACCATTTACCAGTTACTTTGTTGACACCCACATGTCCCATTTGGATGGATTTATTATATATACCAAATCATTGCACAAAAAAATTGCATAACATAATAAGTAGGAATGAAATGAAAGACTCAAATTTTATTAGGGTCCTACCTCTCTTTATATAGAGAGAGGTAAAGGATAAATTGTAATAGAACCCATCAACTAACAAAAGGCGTACGACACATCCTTACAAATAAAAGTAAAATAGAACTAAGTCTACACTCACCCTCAAGTTGGAGCATATATATCTATCATGCTCAGCTTGGAACAACAAGAATAAACAAGACTTGAGAAGTGGCTTAGTAAATATGTTCGTCATCTGATCATATGTAGCAACTAGGGTTGTATAGAGAAAGCCTTTCTAAATAAGATCTCTACTGTAGTGACAGTCCACTTCGACATGTTTAGTTCTCTCATGGAACATCGAGTTATTAGCAATATATGTAGCAGCAACATTCTTACATCTCTCCATAGGACCGGTAAGCTGTATATGTAAATCTCCCAAAGGTGACTTCAGCCACATAAGTTCAACAGTTGTCTATGCCATAACTCTGTATTCTGACTCTGCACTCGACCTAGAAACAACAATCTGCTTTTTGCTCTTCCAGGTAACCAAATTGCCAACCACATATGTGCAGAATCTTGTGGTAGATTTCCTATCTGCCAAACAACCTGCATAATTTGCATTTGAATATGCCATTACTGACATGGAAGTACCCATAGTAAATAAAAGACCTCAACCTGGTGCCCTCTTGACATAACTCAGAACCATCATGGCAGCGTCCCAATGCTGCCTTATGGGCTTAGCTATGAACTAAGTCTCCCAACTGCAAAAGTAATATTTGTCCTAGTAAGAGTGAGGTAGAGTAGCTTCCCCACTAACTGTCTATATTGACTACTATCCATAGATGGTGCCTTCACATCATAAAGGTGAGCCTTTGGATCTATGGGTATATTTGCTGGCTTTGCCCCAAGCATGCTAACCACCTATAAAATATCCAATGCATATTTTCTGTGTGATAGAACTATGCCCCTCTTTCTATGGGCAACTTCTATCACCAAAAAGTATCATAACGGACCCAAGTCTTTCATCACAAACTGGCTGGCCAATCTCTCCTTGATCTGCCGAATGTCATCTACATCATCTCATGTGACAATCAAGTCATCAACATATACAAGGAGCACTACCACACCTTTCCTCGTCTTCCTGAAAAACAAAGAATGATCTGCAGATGGTCTTTGAAAGCCATCTAACTCCACTACTTGAGACAGTTTCTGGAACCATGCACGTAGACTCTACTTGAGCCCATAGATTGCCTTCCTTAGCCTGCATACACACTCCCACTGCACCTCATAGCCACGAGGTTGTTACATATAGACAGCTTCCTGTAAGTCACCGTAAAGAAATGCATTCTTTACGTCAAGTTGATGAAGTGACCAATCATTGTGTTGCAACGGAAACCAGTATTCTCACTATCGAGAGTCTCGCCACTGGATGAAAGGTATCAAAGAAGTCCACCCCATAGGTTTAGGTGAACCCCTTAACTACCATTTGTACTTTATATCTGACAATGCCTCCATCTGGATGGAACTTGAGTGCAAATACCCATCTGCACCCAACCAGACTGACTCCTGGTGAAAGTGGTGCAAGGTCCCACGTGCCCCTACCCCTAAGTGCAGCCATCTCCTCCTCCATGACCTGACACCACTATGAATGAAGCATGGCTTCCTGGTAGGAAGTCGGCATAACAGTGGTACTCAAGGCTCTAGTAAATCCAGAAAAAGCAGTACCAAGATCAGCAATGTTCAAATATCTCGCCACATTATACTTGGCACAAGACCGGGGAGCCTTCCGCATGGCAATCGGAAGATCACTGTCCACCTGTAAATCCTCCGTAGCCTCAACTGTCCTTGCATCATCACTGGGCACCAAAATGTCAGTGTCTAAACACTGAGTGCTCATCGAAGGGGAGGCTAGAGGCGTGGGAGGAGGAGGCATCTGGAAGGTAGTATGCGACCTCAGATAAGTAACAACAGAGTCCTGAAATCGATCCTTCTTAGTGAAAGGAGTAGAAGGAGCATTCATAGGTATAGCACCAAAAGGAATGGGTGGAATGGACATAGGTGCCTCTCCAGTCACTGGAAACAAGTCTGAACTGGTAGTGGAAAAATACGACACAGACTCATGAAATGTCACATTAGTAGACACAATGGCAGAAATCAAAACACGCTTGACAGCCCACGACACTAATTTATCCCGTCCAGGAGTCAAATCATGAACAAATGCAACGCACCCAAAAACACGAGGGATGACAGAAAGCAAGGGGCGACCAGGATACAAAACCTGTCATAGAATTTGCTCATGAATGGCAAAGTTTGGCATCCTATTAATTAGAAAACAGGCCGTAAGAACAGCATCCCCTAATATAAAGCAGACACAATATGGTGGATCAGTAAGGTGCGTGCAACATCTAGCAGGTGTCTATACTTCCTCTCAGCAACTCCATTCTGCTGAGAGGTATGCCCACAAGTGAATTGGTGGGCAATACTATTAGCACAAAAAAACTGTAACAAGTGAGAAGTGCGAAACTCCAGGGCATTATCAGAGTGAAACATCTTAATGGTAACAGAAAATTGGGTCTTTGTTTTCATAACAAAATTTTCAATGATAGTACCTATATTAGATTTATTTTTCATCAAGAGCAACCAACACAAGAGAAATCACCAATGAGAATAAGAAAATAACGATGCTCGAGGCGGTTAGGAACCCGACTTGGACCCCACACATCCATATGGATCAAATCAAAGCAGAAGACCCAACATGACTGGAAACAGGAAAACTAGCCCGGTGGTGTTTGCCCAGCTAGCATGCGTCGCAGGTAATGGTGGTACTAGCAAGTACATGGGGTAGAACACGTCTAAGTCTCTCCACAGGAAGGTGGCCAAGGCGGAGATGCCACTAGATGGGAGATCCAGTGGCTAAAGTAGTCTCCCCCTTACTCACAGAAGCAGGAGCAACAATCAAAGAGCGACTTAAATGATGCACCCCTCCTTTCTCACGTCCTTCACCAATCGTCCTCCGCGTGAGTCAGTGCTACAAGACACATGATTTTGCATAAAAAGTAGATTTGCAGTGAAGTTCTCTGGTAATACGACTTACAGAAAGAAGACTATTTGGAAAATCAGGGACATAAAGAACATTAGGCAGCTGCAACATGGAGGAAAGAGTTACTCCACTCTTTCCTGTAGCCTGTGATAGTCTACCATCTGCCACCTGGACCGTCCTACTTGGAGGGACATATCTTAAGTCAGAAAAAGCATCCGAGGTGCCACATAAGTGCTACAAAGCCCATGAATCCACCAACCAATCACCGGATCTAAGGGTAGACAAGGAATAAGCACCAATAATACTCGAGGAAGAGGTAACAACAGCAATGTCTATAGAGCTAGATTGGGAGAGATGGCTGATCTTCTGTAACAACTCCTCAATCTCTACTCTGGTAACTGTCTCAAGTGTAGATGGAGTAGTCTTTGTCGCCTAGTAAGCAGTAGCAAGCCTCCCGTGCTTCTACTAGCATGTGGCCTCAGTATGGCCCAGTCGGCTGTAATAAGTACATGGAGGTCTGGCAAATCCTCAAGATCCCCGTGGTCTGACCTGTAGTCTCAATAGAGGTAGCAAGAACAGTGATCCTGCTAAGTCTATTGTAAGTCTCCTTAAGAGTGGGTAGGTCAATGATCGTCAAAATCAAATCTCGTGCTACTGCATACTCTGGTCCTAAGCCAAAGAGAAATAAGGAGACTGCAAGCTCCTTCTTGAAGGCACGCCAAGAGGAGTAATTGCAACCAGGTTTGTAGGAATTATGTCTCTCCAATTATCCCTTGACCTGAGAGTAGTACAAGGGCAAAGCCTTCCCATCCTAATGGAGATCAAACAACTCATGATATATTTGGAAGACTCGAAAGAAATTCTTCTCATGTGAATGTCTCACACAAGGAATCTCACAACTTTCTGGTCATAGGGTAGTAAATGATTTCATCTCTTATCTTGGGTATCACAGAGTTCATCAACCAGGCACAAACCATCGCATTATTGTGATCCCAAGTAGCATTGACTCCCATCTTCTCAGTAGACTCAGGCTGACTCAATATGTGCTCTTTACCATAACCACTGACAATCATCAAGAACATCTGGGACCACCGTGGATAATTGGACTCGTCCAATTTGATCATTGGACCGAAAAATGGACTCTTATATCGCCCGGTATCCGTGGAAATGTCCAGAGAGATCTCAGAAGACCCGGACGGAGTAGAAGAACTTGAGGAAGCCATCTTGCAATCCCCAGCGCCCATTAAATGAAAACAAAGTCAATCTAGATGCAAATCAAATCTGAAGTCACCAAAACATACCTAAAATTGGATTTTCAGACCATGAACAGATTCTAGAACGGCGAAGCTACCTTTCTTAAGGCAAGATCTAGTGAGAATAGGTCGCCTCTCCCTATTTAGACCCCACAAGAGGATCAAACGAAGGGAGAGTCACCCAAGGTGTCCCCTGCCGATCAAAGAAGAAGCAAGAGGCACCGTCGTCCCTACTGATGGCGTTGTTGCCACTGCAGGGCCCTCTAGCAGCCGCTGCGACGTTGCTCAAGCGAAGCACCGACACTGTTGCAACCCCAAGAGGGTTGCCACCCCCTGCGGTGCACTCCAACGACTGCTGCGGCAGTGCTCAGGCGGAGCACCGACATTGCAGCAACCCTAAGAAGGTCGCCACCCCTTTCTGTGTGCTTTGGCGACCGCTGCGGCAATACTCAGGCCAAGTGTTGGAGTCGCAGCAGCCCGCAAGGGGTCACGCGACCCCCTTCCTCAGCAGTCACGATGACTGCACCGGCGAGGAAAGGGTGACACTGCCCCTAATGGCCTCCCTGCAACCTCCTTTCACGCGGCTGGGCAAAGGTGGCGGCACCGACAAATCACTGGTAGAGGTCCCCTTACGGCAGCTAGGGTTAGGGTTTAGGTGGTGGGTGTTGGAGGCTTATTTCAATGGGGTATTTAAAGCACTGGTCTAGAACCACTACTTTGATACCAAGTAAGAATGAAATGAAAGGCTCAAATTTTATTAGGGTCCTACCTCTATATATAAAGGTAAAAGACAAATTGTAATACAACCCGACAACGAATAAAAAGTGTACAACACACCTTACAGATAAAAGTAAAATAGAACTAAGTCTACATAATAGCAATATCAGAGATCAACCAAAGATTGTAAAGGCCATAAGCTATGTGGAAAAAAAGGAAAGTCAAGGGTTTCATATGGGTACCTCTAGAGTCATTTGCAATAACACAATTACTCTTGACTTATTATTGTTTACATAATATCCTTGATTCCTTATATCAAAACCCCTCTATTTAGATATTCCACCAAATTGGACGGAAAAGGATTTTTTCGTTCGAGCTCTTGTGCCTGTGACTTTCATGTGCTGAGGACCTTCCAGTTGGTCCATTTGAACCTACGAGGTTTTAGACTTACTCAGAAATGTCATTGCACTGGTACTGTAAAAAAGAAATGGCTAGAGGAGGAGGAAGCGGAAGAAGGTGGAAATGGAGAAAGAGGATGAGGAAGGAAGAAATCAAATCCATGAAATCTTAAATGCAAAGAATCCTTTAAGTCCAATTATATCGACTTTGACAAAAGAGGCATATTGATGTAATCAAGACAAGTTTATTAAAGTTAGCTATGTAAATAGTAAGAATCAAGGGTTTATATGTTATTGCAAATGATTCCAGGGCACTCATGTAAAAATCCTAACAGTAAAATACATTTTCACCAAAAAACTATCTTAAATTCACTACTGTGAAAAAAAGGTAATTGTCACAAATAGGATGGCAATAAGTGTCCAAAAAAAGGAAAATATTTATCTCATAATTAATCAGTGAACTTTGGGAAAGTTGGATACATCTCAACTACAGTATCAACCTCTGTGTTAAAAAAGTAAATAACCTTCTGTCAGTGCCTTTGTCAGAGCCTTCTGCAACTTGGCACTTAGTCCTGCTCTCCGGAGATCTGTTTCTCTCTTCTTTCTTGATCCACCCAACAGTAAAATGCTAGCAACAAGTAGAGAGAGAACACCTATAATAATCACAACCATGAAAGTCCACTTTGCATGGCCTTTGCCAGTTCGCAAGTGGCTTTCCTGCGGAACTCGCGATGGATCATTCGTAGTAAGTTGGGAAGAAAGTGTTTGATTAGCATTGGAATGTTGAATTGGAGCAGGAGAAGTTTCTAGAATAGTTGAAAGTTTTGGTTTTTTTTCACCTATTACAGTTGCTACAGCAAGAAATGAGCCACTTCCAGATGATGGAACATCACCCATATCTGCAATAGGAGCACTGTCAACAGGAACTGCAGCAGGAAGATTTCTGGCCACTTGAAGAAAAATGCGACGATGGGATTTGCCAGGGTATTTGTCTTCATATACAATGTCTGCTTTGGAAAAGCCTGAAGGAAACATGTAGAAGAATTATTCATTCTTTCTTCCAGCAAACAAGAAAAACAAAGATGAACAGAATGACACCATACTTTTTAGATCACGATAATGTTCTTCACCATTCTTATGCAAAGAACCTTTCCTGTATTTGAACCTTCAGAAAAAGAGGTGCTTCTATAATAAGAAATTTAAATAATAATATCAAGTTACAGAAACAAAAAAGGATATATTTCAAAGAACGTACAAGACCAATACATCCAGAAACTTCATGATATTTCTCTTTAATAGAACAAAGGAACTATTTGATTGCCTGCTTTGTTGCTTCCTATCTTGCAAGAAGCTGAAGACAAGTATCAGTCATTGAAAAAACCAAGTACCATTGTAAACTGTATTTTTTTTGAAAGGTATCATTGTAAACTGTAAGAAGGCATGAAAAGAAATAGGTGCCAGAAGAGGAAAAAAAAGATGCTACAAATGAAGAAAAAGTCTGCCTCCATTTAGAGCATTGTAATTCAACTTAGAAGAATACTTTTTTCTCCTAAGCGTTGGTTGAAGGGTTTATCTCCATGTGGGTGAGCTCTAGTTGGTTCAAGCTGTTAGAGCTCTAGTGGGTGAGATCTAGATGGTTTGGCTGAACCACAAAGAGGTTTGATAATTGGTGTTCTCGAGGATAGGAGTTTCTGTTCCATTGTGTTTACTGCCTATGCTTTCCATTATTTATCCTCTAGTTCAGACCTCCTATGCAACTTTCCCTTCACACCCCACGTGTATCCAGAGGGTATCTTAATGAGAATTATGATCTCATTCTACATGGTATCAAAGTACCTTAACTCCAAGGTTTTCTGAGACTTAGCTTAAGGGGGAGATCTGAGGAGTGAAAACTCATATATTTTTTGAGTCAGAAAGACTCATATGTTTCTTATCAGGCTTGCATTTTTCTTCTTTTTCTGCTGGTTGCATTTTTTGTCCACCATAGTGACATCTGTGGGATCCTAATCATCCAAGACAAGAGAGGCACACTGAAAAGCTTCAGTCTCCATACCAAGTTCAAATATCTTCAGGAAGGATCAGAATCAGATAATCCCTGCGAAGATCAAGCTGAATAGTCACAATTATCTTCCACTATCTCAAGCCTCTCAAATTTGTGGGGCAGAGATGAGAAGCATATTTTTAAATAGCTGAAGAAGAAAGGAGACTATATTAAGTACAAAAAAGACTATTTTCTTACTATGAGTTGGTACACCAACATTATTGTAAAAAAGACAATTTTCTTACATAATCTCTACCATTGAGATCTACAGAAAATCACCTGTTTAGCCTAATAAATTACTGGGATTTGATTCTGCAAGCAGTTCAATATGAATAATGAAATTTCAAACAAAAGAATCAAAACTCGCTGATAAGAAAAGAGAGAGAAACAAAGCAATGACAAGAACAATGAGCCTCATTTTGCTCCACTTCACTTGTACCCCTCAATGGTCAACCAATGACCGACAAAACTCCAAGAGTCTCCACAACTTCTGACAATTTCTGAAACTAGGCATGTGGGCTGCTTGAGGTCATAGATGGCCTTTTTCAGTCTATAGACCTTGTGGCACTTCCCTTAACTTTGAATTCTGAGGGTTGCTGCATATAAACGGCCTCCTAAGGATCTCCATATACAAATGCATTTTTAATGTCTAGTTGGTGAAGAGGCCAATCAAGTTGTACAGCCACAGAGATGTAAATATGAACAGTTGGTAAACAGGCTACTACTGGAGAGAAAATATCAAACTAGTCTAAACCAGGTTTGAGTGTAGTCCTTCACAACCAAACGCGCCTTCTACTGGCTCACAGTACCATCTGAATTCTGTTCTACTGTAAATACCCCCGTGGAGCCCACAACTGTAGCATCAGATGAAGAATCAGCAAGCTCCCAAGTATGTGCAGGTATATCTTCCTCCATTGTATGTCACCACTTCAGATCTAAGATTTCATGTAGTGAACTGGGCAAAGAATACACATAGCCAACCCCGCTTATTGTGGGAAAAGCCCTGTTGTCGTTGTTGTAACATGGCTCATATTGCATGTGGGTTTAATTATTCAAAGAAATTATTATTTGATAAGCTATTGAATTTCACAAATTATCTTTTCAATTCTGTTTTTGACACCCATTTGTGAATACCCATTTGGAACTATTGGATCAGTGACACTTGATTACCTTCCTAGCAAGTTCTATCTTATGCTGGAGGGCATGTGTTTAGGTTAAGTGACCAAGGTAGAAAAAGTTTACATCTTTACTATTGGAAATAACCCTTCAGAAGCTGTAAAAATATCTCACAACAAGTGGAATATGCTGCGATATAAGTGCATAAAATCTTATGAGAAAATGATATAAAGTGCAAAAAAGCCTTCTTGAAAGTATAATAAATCTAAAAATGATATCAAATTCATGGGCAAGGAAACAAACTCAAAAATGTAAATACTTTGCAACACTGTAAAATGAAAAGGAATGTACATGAAGTTGTGAATGTGGCAACACGAAAAAAGAAAAAAATACCATTCCCCAACTTTGCGATTTATACAGC
This sequence comes from Thalassia testudinum, assembly GCA_037157565.1. Lineage (NCBI taxonomy): Eukaryota > Viridiplantae > Streptophyta > Magnoliopsida > Alismatales > Hydrocharitaceae > Thalassia > Thalassia testudinum. The sequence continues at coordinate 72,284,457 of JAZHRO010000022.1, read as the reverse complement.
TGGATTCACTATGTCTGGAAAAAGAAAAGTTTCCATCCAACTGAGATTTGGATATAATGTCAGGCTTCCCAAGCTGCATGCGAACACTGCCTTGCAATCTATTATTATACAGCAATCTGTAGGATAAACAGAATCGCATTAGGGACTGTTTATTGTAAAAATACTCAAGGTGAAGCAAAGGCAACTTGCCAGAATTTTTCAGCAAGAAAAATAGATAAAGCATATGGCTTAGTTGTGACTAGGCACTTACAGGTGTTTAAGTGACGACATCTTTATGATCTCAGAAGGAACAGTTCCACTTAAATTATTAGACCTTAAATCCAACAACTCTAACCTATGCAGCCTTCCAAGCTCTTTGGGAATGATGCCAGAGAAATTGTTATTATAAAGCAAGCTGCAAAAAAAGGTCTCAGACCGATATAGAAAATTCTAAAAAAAAAAAAAAAAAACAATTTCTACAACACGTCAATATGCTTTAGTCAAACTCATGTCCCTCTTTCTTGACGATCTTATGTAGTAACAAAAAATTATGATGAACTAAGACAAGGCAATAGCACCAGAGTTTATTTTAGGATTTTCTTTTTTTTTTTTTTGTTGAAAACTGAAAGGGTGGTCATCTGGATGATAACCACCCAAACTTTTATTTTAGGAATTGGAACTCATTACCTTCAACATATAGCCAAGATATTTAATCTCTCATTTATTTGTATCCAAAAAGAGTTTCACCTTGAAACTCTTAACAATCAGGAAACAGCCCCAAATTTTTTTCGAGAAAGGCCTTTATCTTGATGTGGTGCATCTGCTTGGAGCACAATGGGGTGTTCTTCCATCGTGGAAGATCTTCGACTGAGGGAGTTGTCTATCATTTTAATGCTCTTCATACTTGTGCACTTAACTCCTTTTAATGATAGCGGAGGTTACATTCCTTGTTAATTCCTTTTTTCCTTTAAAAAACAGCTTCAAAGTTACACAATCCAAATCTTTCAAAATTCTTCATTAGAAGGAAAATTGCACTGCCGCTTTACCCACTGTAAAACCCCTTTTAAAGTTATAAGGGCAGAGAAAGATGAACACACTCACACATGGTGAGATGAACGCAATCACCCCCTTATGGTATGGGATAGGATGCCAAGACACCCTCCTCTTATTTTTAAGATCAAAATAACCTTCAACCCGTCAGCTCCCTTCACCTGCTCACCACCAGCACCCATTAGCCCCTTTCTCCCTCACCACCACCCAAAAACCCCTCCTTCACCTCCCCAACTTCCAATCCTCACTTCCTATTCTCTTGACTCTCTCTCCCCATTACCCCTCTGCCCTCTACTTGTAGCAACACCTCCAAAAGCACAAACTCAAGATGATACCCCAAGTTCCAACTTGAACAATGATGAGCAAACCTCCTCCTACTTCTCTGATCTTAATGGTAAAGGTCAAGCTTCTATTGGAGGACAAAGCAGGAACTGAAGGCAAAAGAAGACAAGAGAACCTCTCCATGTAACTCCCTGTTATGATGTAAAATGCAAAAGACATCAAATTCTATGATTCACCTTACATAAATCTTATATAAGCGTGAATATCACTTTGTTTGGAGATGTCTACTATTTTTCTGATGTAGGGAACAATGACCAATCCACTACAAGACCTTGTTGAGAGATGGGGTGCGTTGTAGTGGTACGTTTAGTACCACATAGTGGAATGAAGAAGTCTGATGTGTGTGGGAGCCTATAAATAGGCATTGTAACCACTTGGGTTTACGTGGAAAGCCCACTCACGAAGAGCGGGGAGAAAATCACAGGAGAAGGCCCCGGATAGGGCTGATAGTTCTATTCTTCCCTCAAAGATACGTGAGGTGGGTACAATGCCTATTTATAGGCTCCCACACACATCAGACTTCTTCATTCCACTATGTAGTACTAAACGTACCACTACAACGCACCCCATCTCTCAACACCCCCCCTCAAGCTAGAGTCTGGAATGCTCAGCTTGTACAAAAGAAATCCTCACTCTACATAACTGAACACAACACACAACTCAAATGATGTTGTCAGGTTACTACTTCCTCGCATCCTATGTTATCAACTTCCTTGCATCGTCATTCTTGCTGGTAGGCGGGTGTAGGTCGAAGTCCGGAGAAGTCACTAAAGCTAGTGTTGGTTCCCGTGCCCTCCATTTTGAAGACTCCAAGAGTCTCGTACGGGGTACATTGTGTTGGTTCTTCTGCCTTCCATTTTGAAGACTCTAAGAGTCTCGTACAGGGTACACTCAAATAGGTTATTACACTCCCCCTTTCTCCTATACTCATATGGGAGAAGAAAATAACATAGAAAAGAAATAAGATAGAGAAGAGCTTTCCCCCCTCCTCTCTTCAACATCATCATCATTTTTTCTTGATTTTTTCTTCCTTTTTTTTCCAAGATTTTCCTTTTTCTTCTATTATCCTTTTTTAAATATTTTTCTCCTTTTTTGAAACTCCAACTCACCTTTTTTTTTTCTTTCTTTCAACTCACTCTTGTCCCCGCTCTCTTCTTTTTTAACTTCAATCATTTGCATCCGCTTTTTCTCTCCCCCTTCCTCCTTTTTAAATTATCAAATACCAAAACATAAAGGGTAAGGAGGAAAACAAAATCACCTTCCCAGGCTTCAACGCACAATCGCCACAACTACTAGGCTGCAATGGGGATTCTTGCAGAGACTCTCCTCGACGAGGTAGCCACCTACTGGTGATCGAGATGGGAGATCGTTGCTTCTTCCTCCTTAAGTCTTCATAGCGCCACTGCCTGCTACTGCTAAGGGTCCACCTCCTATCGACCGACCTCAGTTTGATAGATTTAGTGCCATCTTTGCCTAACCTCATTGATTCTACGTTGTCCTCGACAACGATGATCTTCTAGAGCTTCACGTCGTCGCCAGTACTACCGCTTCATCTCATGCAAGTTTCCTCGCTCGATCCTCTTCACACGCGCTTCTCCACGCTGCCTCCTTCGATCAGAAAAGATGGAGGAGCTCTCCATCATGTTGCAACGCCTCCTTCAACCACTTGAACACCTTTCAAGCTCCAGACCTTTGGCCTCATCACCGATTGCTTCAACATCTTGCACTACTCGATTTGACATGATGAAGAACTATCCTCATACCTCCTTGCATGAGTCACGCCCCTCCTTTAGATTAAGCAGTGGATGCCATGAACATGGCAGATCCACCTCCAAGAGCCCAAAATGATAAAAACTTGATAATAAACAAAATGATAATTGATTGTGTAGCATTCATAGGTCTTAATCAACCTAAATAATATTAGAATCCTAGCTAATTTGTAATTATTGCATGCATAACATTTATACATTGAATCACATCATTTTATATAGTTGTACATAAAATAATGAGAGTTTATCATGTTATTTAATGCCTTTGTTGCTATTTGCAGGCAATAAGCAGATTCGAATAGAATTAGGATGCGAAATAAAGCAGAATAAAGCAAGAAGAAGAAAGAAGCCTGATCCAGATAATGGAGAGAGGAGGATATCCCTATCCCTATCCTAAGAACCCTAGGATAGCCTTCCCAAACACAGAATGATCTCCACCTTAGTTGACCTACGATAAATTAACCCTAGAACCCAAAACTTGGATAGTATTATCCACTATCCAAGAACCTATTCCTACCTTGCACTAGCCCAATTTCACCTTTCCTATCCCAATTCCGCTTTAGGTTCCCAAGTAGGCTCACCATTACCCAATTGGGTTCATTTGGATTCAATTGGGTTCACCTAGATCCAATTAAGTCCACCTACACGTAATTAGGTTCATCACTGCCTAAGTAGGAGCACCTAGAATCTATTAAGCTCCCTTAAACCCAATTAGGCTCACATTCGGACTCATACCCACCTAGGCTAGGTTGAACCAACCTTATTTAACCTAAATTCCACAACCTAGTCTATGAAATTCAAACCACACACACCAACACTTTCCAAATTAGCCCTTCCTAATCTAGATCCACTAATTTTGGATGCCAACAACCAACCCCACCAGAGGTGGTGACTTCTAAAGTTGTCTCCACCAAAAGTGGCGACAACCACATTCCAAAAAACCAACCCTTCCCATAAAAGCCTCTCTAAAATTGTCGCATATCAATGCCTTACACCTTGAACTTGAGATCTTCCTCCTCCCAACCCTAAGGGTCATCACCCATCTACCTCCTCTCCAAGAGCCGCCACCCTCCTCTCCTCCAAGGTGCTCCTTGGATGGCTAGAGAAGAAGGCTCAAGGGTGCACGCACCCTCTCTTCTTCTTCTCTTTGAGGGCATGCTTTCTTCTTTCTTGGAGGAAGGCACACGCCCTCCCATCTTCTTTCTTTGGACAGCCAAGAAGGCTTCTTCATAGCCTCTCTTGGTCGGCCACCCCTTGGATGGCATGTAGACGGGTTTCCACACCCATAGTCTAGCCACCACCACCACACAAGAAGCTGACGACCTCTCAAGGCACTTCCGACGTGGTGGATCTTGTTCCTTCCACTTGTTTTTATTTCCACAATATTAGAAATGTGATTGATGTTTATTTGATGTTATTGGTTATTTCTATATCAATGTTTATGCTCGGATTTGTGCTTGAATGATCATGTTTAAGTAGATCTAGAAAATACATTCATGGTTTCAAGTTTTTGGTCTTCTTCTCCATGTTTGCTTCTTCTTCATTGTATATACACGCCCTTCCTCTCCTTAGTTCTTAGGGTCGTCTACCCTAGGTAGCCACACCATGCGCAAGGCCACCATGGCCATCACTTAGATCCACGTAGGTTTTAGGTTGTTCTTTCGTTTTGCTGAGAAAAAGAAGCTCGAAAAAAATTACAAAAGAAGAAAAGACCAAAAAGATTAGGTTAGGTTAAACTTAGGTTAGCAAATCAGATTTCTAATCTAAACGACTCTCGCTTGCAAAAGTTGCCTCCCAGAGACGTACCAGGTCTTGATATTAAAAAGATTAAAAAAAATCAATTGATTAAGCAAGTTTCATAAAACAAAATATTTTTGACGAGATTTAGCGTGAGCGATACTACGACTACAACTTTCAAAAATTATTTCACGTAAATCGCTAATCAATAACCTAAAGAACAAATGAACCCAAGATCGACTTGCTCTAATACCAAGATGTAAAATATATAAAGTGGAAACATGACAAGATATCAAAACGTAAATAATAAAGAACACTTGGGTTTACGTGGAAACCCCATTTACGAAGAGCTAGGAGAAAATCACGAGAGAAGGCCCCGATAGAGCTAATAGTTCTTTTTTTCTCTTAAAGATAAACGAGGGGAGTACAATACCTATTTATAAGCTCCTAAACTCATCACGCTTCTTCATTCCACTATGTGGTACTAAACATACCATTACAACACACCCCATCTCACAACATGCCTCTAGGATGTTACATGATCTTCTAATTGCCTTACCATTGTGATTGCCTACATGGCCACCACCTGCCATCACCATCACCATTCCACTACCACCACCACTTACACCACCATATTTACCAATGTTGCAAAGCCACCTATACCTCCTACTCCTTAGGAATCCTTAAGTACTAACTACTCCTATTAATCCTTCTTCCTTGGATGGAGATCACTCTAAAGTACCCAGTATCTAATCTCGTGTCTTTTGGTCATCTATGCCTTTCCACTCAATAATGTGCTCTTTCCATTAATAGTCACTAGGTTCCTTGGAATCACCTTAAGGTGTTGCAACATCCTTCTTTGAAGAATGCAAGGAACAAAAAATGTTGATGCTGCAGTCACAAAAGACATAAGCACTAGTTTATTTATTCTAGTGAAAGATATTGTTGTCTGGTATAGATAGGTGTTCGCCATCACATACCCGATGGTTCATAAAGAGCTACAAGATGCACGATATACATTGACTTATGGTGTTGACTATTTGGAAACTTTCTCCTTGATTGCTCATTTGCACATGCATTCTACCATCAATCTCAATGAATTTTGGGTAGTAAACTTTTCAATTAGACATCAAGAATGTTTCCATTATGGTGTGTTGATAGGCAACCTTTCCACCATTTATCAAGAAACCTTAGGCCCTCTATTTATAGAGGTCACTAGAGAAATTGCATACATAGTCCTTTACTATAAAGCAATAAAGGAAAAGAGCCAATAACAAGAAAAACAACAATTCTCTCTCTCAAAAAAGAAAAGAAAAACAACAGAATATGGTGCCAAGCTAGAGCATAAATGTCAATCATACTCAACTTAGAACAACATATGTCAAATGTGAAGCAAGGACGTGCCTTTGTAAACATGTCCACTACCTGTCACCAAATGCACATGCACAATACGCATACACCATTCTGCGAGGATGTATAAGGATAGCTAATCAGGTGGATTATCCCCTACCCTTGGAATAAGGACTGAAGGGAATATGTACGAAACTCCAAGGCATTGTCAATTCAAACAATTTTTACATAGGCACCAAATCGATTCTTTATTTTAACACGAAAAATGCCAAATTTAGTTTGACTTCAACAAATAACCCATGACAATCTAGAAAAGTCATCAATCGTTACAAGATAAAACATGTGTCCCAAATGATTAGGAGCACGACTTAGACCCTAAACATCAAAATGAATCAACTGGAAAAGAGACTTTGAACTACAACGCTATTGACTAAGAAATGAGCTCCTATAATGCTTTCCTAGTCGAAATGTCTTACACTGAAAAGTGGAGGTAGACGGAATCTGCGGTATGACACGTCTCAACTTCTTCAAAGGAAGGTGCCTAAATCTCAGGTACCACAGATAACTAGAAGAGCATCTAGCAAAAATAGTAGTGTAGCCAACATAAGGTGACTACAGAAGGCGATAGACCCCCCCTTATTCAAGGCCACATGCAATCACCTACCCCGTTTGTATATCCTAAAATACAAAAGACCCAACATCAAAAATGGATCGACAATTCAATTCTTTTGTAGTTCGGCTGATTGAAAGAATATTTAAAGGAATATCTAGGGCATAGAAGAGATTATGCAACCGTATGTGAGGGATTATCTAAACCTCCCCCTAACTTGTGATGGGGGAATTCTATCCATCTGCAACAACAATGGTCTTGCCTAACGAGTTTGATTGCAATCTGGCAAACTGGTGAGCCTTCCTGTAAATATGTCAAGAGGCACCAAAATCAACCATTTAATCTGCATCATTAATCCCAACATGACAGGCAAGACATATGCCTAAAGACTTGGCGAAAGTAGTCAGATCTCCAAATCCGAAAGAAGAGCTCGAAGCAACAACTGGAGGTACCGATATCCCATGCTAGGATAGCTCTTGAATCAAATCAACTTTGGAAATAAGGGCAAACTCAAGACTCATCTTTGAACCAGTTACAGCTTGATGAGCACTAATGGGCTTTCCATACTTGGGCCAACCAGTCTCCTCTAAGTGACCAGGCTTCCCACAGTAGGAACATTAGGGCCTAGCACGACCCTGACTACCTCACCCTCGTTCGCGGCCATGGGTAAACTGTCTAGTGCCTCTACCTCTTCCATGAAAGACAACCAGGGTTGATAGGTTCCTAACACAAACAGAGAGCAAGAGCGACACCACAAAGTCTACTCAAGCAATTATATGCCTCTTCCATAGTCGGTATCTCGGGTAGCATCAACATATGGGATCATGCTGCCTCATAAGCAAGGTCTGACTCAGCCAGGAAATGTCCTGCCATGGTTTGTGCCATGTAGAGTTTCTATGTCCTACAAGAGCACACAGGTGTGTAGGCATTCAGCCTCTCAAACGCCTACTTAAGTGTGTAATACTAAGCAAGCAGCCTCCCATCTTGCCTTATGTAGGCAATTTCATGATAAAGCTATAGAATGCATGTTGCATTCTTGTCCTGAGAATATATGTGGCGAAGTACTTCCCACATCTGTTTCGCCATATTATGGTACATAATCTCAATGGCAATCCTTTGTATGGTGGTAGTGTTCATGATCCACACTCTAACCATGGCATTGTTCTTGTTCTAAGTAGCATACTTGCCAACCTTCTTGATGGGCTCCAATTCGAGTAATATATGCTTCTTATCATAACCCTCAACTACATTGTGGATCAATTGTGACCACAATGCTTAATTAGACTCATCAAACTTTGCGATCGAGCCAAGAAAGGGGTTCTTGAATTCCTCATGGCTTCCTTCTCCTTGAGTAGAAGGATCAACGACTTCGAAGGCCATAATGCTGACAATCGGAGACATGCTTCAAATCAACAAGGAAACTTCACTTTTGATGCACACCAATCATCTATTTTCCTGTTCACAACCTCATAAAGGGGAAATGAGCACTTCACCTCGTTGTCGCTCAAAACAAACCATGCAACATGCCAAAAATTGCTCTGTAGTGAAGCTCCAATAGGCGCTCCAGCAATTGGATGGTCATCAGTCAAGTATAGGTGGAGGAGAAGGTTAAGGCAACCCCAGTGGTGCCCTAAGGGAGATGAAAGGGGCGGAGGTGGTTGTCAGCAAAGGTGGCAGGCTTTAACCTTCTTTGAGATGGGCGGCAAGGACCGTGCCCTTAGGAGAAGCTTCCTAAGGCACAACTCCCAATGCAACAAAATTCCTTTTTATGGATTTAGAATCCCAATGCAAAAGAAGCTTTGATGATTACTTAGTATAGAAAGAAAGGGGATGAGAGATCAAGGAGGTATAGAGCTTCAGCGTAGGTCTACTGCTCTAATACCATGTTAAAAGAGAACCTTTCCATCATTTATCATGAAACCCTAGGCCCTCTAGTTATAAAGAGAATGCCACGGGAGAAATTGCATACATAGTCCCTCTATTATAAAGCAATAAAGGAAAAGAGCCAATAACAAGAAAAACAACAAAATATGGTCAACATGGTGATCTCACTAAGGAGGTTTATATGGATCTCTAAATTTTCTCATTCAATGGGGATTAAGGGAGTGTTTAGAAATCTACAAACTCACGAAGGCAATAAATGGACTGAACCAAAGACCACAAGCATTGTTTAACAAATTCAATAAATCTATTTAAGCATTTTGGGTTCATTTTATCCTCTTCAAATCACTCAGTTGCTGCTATGTATCGTTCTAGTGCCTTGGTTGTCCTTATTGTATATGTAGATAACAATAAGTTGAAAGGCAATGACAAGGGAGTGAATCTGAAGGTAAGTCCTTCCTACGTTGGCAGCTTGTTGCCAAAGGTCTTGGGCCAATCAGCAATTTCCTTGCCATTAAGGTTACTCAAATGGCAAAATCATTTTCCCTGGAAGAGAAATGTATTGGACATGCTCCATGAAACAACCATGATTGGGTGCAAGCTTGTTGCCATTCCTCTAGATCCTCATATGCCATTTACGGATTCAAATAGCCCAAGATTCAAAGTTGGTGCATGTCATCAAGCATTAGTTGAGAAGCCTATGTACTTGACTGTAACCAAGCCTGATATGGTCTTTGTCATAAGTGAACTTAGCTGATTCAGATAACCACCTCAAGAAACATAGTGGGTTGATGTTTGTTGATTTATAAGATATTTGAAGTCTTCACTGAGCAAGGGACTCCATTTCATGAATCATCATCAGTTCAAAGTTTCAGAATATATTGACGTTGATTATGTTGGTGTATATGAAGAAATTTTTTCTTTCCGAAAGAGGTGTATATGAAGATAAAAGGTCTACCCACTAGTTTTTGTAAATATGTAGCTAGTAGCTTAGTCACTTGATAGAGCAAAAAGAAAAATGCAGTTGCTCAATCTAGTTGTCGAACCTAAATATCAAACTATGGCTCAAAATATATGTAATTATGTGGTTTACCTCTATATTTTGGGATTTTGCCACAATAGCTCATCTTCTAACTACAATATATTGTGAATGAAGCAGCTGCCTTTATTACCAATAACCTACATTCCATGAGTACACCTAACGTATTAAGTCAACTTTCACTTTGTCAAAGATGTTTTGTTTGAACTTTGAAGAGATCTCTACATATCTTTACTAAAGAGTAGCTTGCTAAAGAGAAACTTGCTGGCATCGTTACCAAGTCACTCTGACATCACTAGTTAGAATTAAATGTACACAAATTAAGTATTCATGTAATGGATGATCTGACTTGGAGAGGAGTGTTGGATGGTAGAGTTTGTTTTTGTGTTATTTCTATTATATGTGGGGCATCTTTGTAATATCTCCCAAGTGTTTCCCTATATACACAAATTTGAGGTTAAGGTTCAGTATGCAGTACATAGTTGGACAAGCCACTACATAGTGAGTACTCAACATGCAAGCAAGTATGCATTTTTGTATTTATAAATAATTTAAAATATAAAATAAATAAATTATATTATAAATCAAACTAAAACACAAGTACTGAGGTAAAAAGATGGTAATTAATAGAGAAACAACCACATTTTAGAAGAAAATTAGTACTATAATCAAAATATAGGGTCTTAAAACAAAGCATGAGTAAAATGTTCTAAATTAATAACATATTTTCCTAAAATATAAGTTGTCAAAGATTTAGATATTACATAGGGGTCTTTGAATGTTATGCTTTTAGGTATTACAAAATTAGATTTAATAAACATCTAAATTCACTCTTTGGAAAGTCAGATGAGTATTCAGACTATGCAGACTATGAGTATGTGGCTGAGTAAATGGTCTACCCAGCCGACTTTGTAAATACTGGTTGAGATAGGTTTTAGAGATAGCCTAACAATATTGGATTTGGCCATACCCAAAACCCCTTCTTCCAAAGCTCAAAGAATCACTTTCAAACGACCAAAATCTAACCGAAATACTTGTAATAGTTGATAAACCATTTACAATGTGGGTTATGATGGTAGAAGAGGTACGCCAAACAGCCAAAGAGACAATGGGGCCATGGAAAAGGAAGATGCTGAGAGTTATGTATGTCAATTGGACCCTGATTTCAGATAGTGTTTCAAAGTAGCTTACGCTAGTAGTACACAACACCACAAGTCAAAGTCCTCAAACACATTAATCACCTTAGATTGGCCACTATTCTCTCTCACTTGTAGTGGCACGATGCCCACTCTTCCTCATCCATGGCTTCTCCCAATTCAACAGCCAGTATACACCACTTCTGCAGCCATGTAATAGGTCTAGAATTGCTAGTTGACATTTCCATGGTGGTGCTTTATTTGGAGGAAATCATTGAAGTATAAGTGTTTGACCTGAACTCAAGATGCCAGATGATGGAAAATGATAAGACAGAGAAAATGATATGACAAGATCATGTACAGGAAATTCGTGAACCTAAATCTGCCACTCCGAAATAACATGAAACAGTGAGAATATTAGCCACAACACCGAGAAAACCAAGATATAGCATGGTCTGTGATGTCAAATTGCCACTACTCCATAGGAAAAACCACCTAATTGGCTAGATATTCATTATTTTTTCTTGAAAATAGCACAAGGCTACTTATATGGACCTACTTACTCTCACGAACTCTTAGAATAGGTGAGTTGGGACTAAAGTCAACCTAGTACTGTATAGATGCAGGAAAGGATCAAATTACCTGTTTGGCTCCAAAATACATATCTCTCAACAGGAGATACAAGGAAGACATCTCCAACAATACAAAACAAACTCAATTTTTCATCATTCTCATTATCCAGGCCATACTCGAGCTTAATATTTAGCATAACCTAAAACTAATGAAACCCTCAAGCAACTTTGGTAATTACAACAAGCTCCAAATAAAACAACATATAGACAACAAATTAGAGATAGTGACACACAATTAACCCAAAAACAACCATAGGATTCTTACTCGTGTTGCACATGACCTGGTCCATAAAAGATAGAAATTTAAGTAATGAAAGATATCCTTTGGAGTTCAAGTGTCAAATTTCATAATTATGGTAATCCACAGTGGTGAACTAGAACTTGATTGTGAAGGCTGACATGATCTTTAGACAACTATTCTAATTTTCAATCCTTCATGCTTATGCTGCATTTTATACAAAAGGGAACTTATCAATGGAAATCTCTCACTGGGCAAAAGCATTATATGGATATGCATGTTATATTATTTCAATAGCTTTTTTAAAAAGTAAAAGGGAGAGTTTCTCGAGGTCAGTAACTCTCCAAAATTCCATTAAACTGTGAACAATAGTTCAAGGGCTTCTTAGGAGATATTCTCCCAATCAGCCATCAAGGTACGTGCCCAGAAGGTTACATTCTCACTGTAAGGATTACAGCCCTGAAAAATGCAGCCATTCTATTCACGCCATATAGCCCATAAGACAGCCAGAGGATCTGCCTGCTCATTTTTGGTCCTGAACTGGACCGGTCCATCAGTTGTTCTACCACTCCTGAAGGAGCACCAAAAATCATCAAATGAGGTTGTAGAGACCCACTCAAAGTGAATTTCCTCCCAGATCCTTTGAGAAAAAGCACAGGAGAAAAATAAATGATCAATATCTTCAATCCCATCAGGACACAGGAAACAGGCAGTTGACAAATGTGGAACCCAAATATGCCTTCTAACCTTTGTCACAGCCCTCCTTCGACGCAACTCCCAAGCAAAAAGGCAAACTTTCAGAGGTGTCTTTACTGCCCATGCAAGTTTGCAGTCCCGAACAAAATCATCATCCCAATCCAAAAGGGTAGGACGCAATGAATGATACACCTTCATCATTGTGAAGGATCCATCATGCCAGTCCCAACCATCCTGACCATCTGGATCCAAAGAGTAATGACGTAGCTCATCCAATAACTGGAGAAACTCTAGTTCACAAGCCTCTGGCAAAGCACCCCAAAATATTGGAGTTCAGGAGCCTTCATTGGTGAAAGGACCAGACCAACATGCAGCCAAGTTGGCATCAGCAGAGCGGGCTAAGCTGGTCTACGAAATTCCTAAGAAAATTTGCCAATAGGAAGCCACGGGTCTAACCAAAGGAAACTATTACTGTTTCCAATCCTTGGGATAAAGAATTCTTGCAGCCTTGGAAATAAAGGCGCTAAGCTTTTCCGGAAAAAGGACTCCCAACCGGCGAGCAACCCATGTCTGCCCCAATCTAAAATCTGACCATATGGAGCAACAAGTAGTCATGTGTAAAGGCATACATCTCCGTTCATGACATGAAAACACCACTTTGCCAGAAACGCATCATCCGTAATGCATAAGTTACAGTTACCCACTCCTTTCCCAAACTGCTGGAACACATCCACCCAATCACATTACCGGTCAATTTAATACCACAAAACCAAAAGCAGATATTGAGCTATAGTTCAAAATCCTAACAATTATTATTCTGTTGTCTATGGAGTAGTGTTTTAAAATCCGGACCAAACCAGTCAACCAAACCAGAAACCAGTGAGAAACTGAGTGAACTTGCCGGTTTTTTGAATGGAGATTGAAACCAGCATGAACTAGAAAAAACCCAGTTCAACCCACCAAACTAGTCAAACCGCCTGGCAGTTGAACCAACTTTTTTTTTTTTTTGAAAAAGGAAAAGGAAAAATCCTTCCCAACCCCTCAACTCAAACCACCCCTCTAGTCCCTCACGCTCGACTCCTCCCTCCCCCACCCGTAGGGGTGTTAATCGAACCGAACTTACTCAAACATAGGAATGTTCAAGTACAAGTTCAATAAGATGCCCGATATTCGAGCTTGGTTCAAGTTCTGTAAGTGTTCGATTACATATATTCGAGTTCGATTCAATAACGAAATCAAACGTTCGAGTTTGATTCTTTATTAGTTCGTTTACATTGTTCAAACAAACATATTCGGTAAGGTTTGATAATATGTTCGATGTTCGATGACAATTTGTTCAATAATGGTTTCACTTTCACCTAAAATGTTTTCCTAAAGTTCAAGTATACTATAAGTTTTGAAAGGACATTAAAAAAAAAATTAAAAACTAAGTAAAACTAAGAAAGAAGATCAAAATCATTAAAATATAAACTATAAAATCAAAAACATAAAATAAGACAACTTTTTTTAAGGGACTCATGCTACATTGCTAATTTCCTACATCATGTTCATAAATATGTATATGTGTGCTTTCGAACTCAAACTTTTATCAAATAAACATACTTCAAGTTTATGTTCGATTCGTTAAACTAACGAACTTAGTTACAATGTTCACAATCAATTTCCTTTTTTCAAATGAATTTTTTTCAAATATTTTTTTGAACAAATTCGAGTTGAATTTGAACCATTCAATTCAATTGGCAACCCTAGCCACCCCTCAACATCTCTCTACCCTAACCCCTTATACCCACCATCTCAACCCACATCGTCGTCAATCTCCGTTGTCGATGCCACTCGTACTCCTTGCATCCACCGCTACGTCTATGCAAATATTTTCTAATCGGTTTGACACACCATTCCAAGCTCATATATGCCTTTATCAAGATCTTCGTTTGTGGTGCAATTAAACTTATAAAAGCATATTTTCTAATAGATATATTTAATTGTTTATCAACTAAATTCCAATCTAACCCGATTTGACATGGTTGGACAATGCAAACCAAACAAGACAAGTTTTGATTTTTTCGAATAATGATGTCATCATCGGTTCGACACATTCAAAGCACTAGTTGGCCCATTATAAACCAAAATTGGAGCCTGGTCGGTTCAATGGCCAATTTGATTTTTAAAACATTGCTATCGAGCACTCTTGTAGCCTTTATACTTTATAAAGTTCAATGTTGCAAAAATCGACTGACTGGACCGATCACTCAACCAAGTAGTTGTAGTCAGCCACCTGACCAACTTGAGTATATATGCCGAGGTCAATAATTGGTCATCTTGACTTCTCAACCGAGTAGTTCAATTAGTAGGCTACATAGTCAGACAACTACTTGGACCTTCTAATTGAAACTTTTGTGATTTGCAATGGACATGGCTTATGTAATTTTAATTATTAGAAACTTTAAGTTCGTGTTATTTATTTTCTTCAAACTTATGTTTTATAGCTTATTTTCAGTACCTTGAGTTTCAAAGTGACTAATATTTATGTGATTACAAGTAAATATTTAATGATCCAAATTGATGATCCAAATCCTTAATTGGGTTATATCTCAAGACAAACTCGACAACACTCATTGTTTGCGAATCGAAGTATGTTCGATCATTAACACAATTGCTAGGAAAACACACATAAATTTCATTTTTTTGATCTGGACCTTGGATCAACATTCGGGAAGTGGTTTTAGATTTCTCACATTGCAAGGATCTGACGGTATGCTTTACATAGAGATCAAACCTTCAATCTATGAAATGCACACAAGCTTGTGCACGACATATTTAGGAATCTATATCGTAAAAATAACTTCATATTCAAGATTTGAGAGTTGCGTTGGGTTCGTTGTCTCATAAGGAATCTGATAGTTGCGAAAATCGGAGTTCATTTGATACAAATACTAGGATTTTGTGTGATTCAAAAAAAAAAAAAATTGATGCATTCACCCCCACACAAACCTACCTCCCCTTCACCCAATGGAAGGGACTTCTCCCTCCCCAAGTAACTCAACCACCCCTCCATTTTATCCCCTTCTCCTTCTCATCAACCGACCCAAACATAAAGAGAGGTTTGAGCGAGACAACTTTGGTATAAAAATCATTAATTAAGGCAAAGTCGTGTGTTCAAGGCACAACTTTGGTATAAAAATCAAAGTTGAGTCTTCAAGACATGACTTTGGTAGGACCCTTCAAACCCCTAGTGCACCCTCCTTTCCCCGCCCCTCCTTCCTCCTACCGCTGGGCTGCTGCAGCTGCTGCTGCACTATCTTCCTCCCTTTTGGTCCTAATATGTGGTTCTTGTGGAAATGCTTCTCATGATCGGTAGATTGTAAGAAGCTCTCCATGTGAGAAAACAGTTATCATGATCTTATGATTTTTTTTTTGAGAGATGAATTAATTTTTTATTGTGAACAAACTTAAATGAGCCAAATTTGGACTGATGATTTGATTTCTGGCTTGGATTAGATTGGGATGCTTTCAGATGTAATCTGAGCAACTGAAGGCTTTTGCATCGGTATGGAGTGATAATTTGATTGTATAGCAATATCCTGCACTCACTTTTGGTAGGACAGATGCCCATGCTGCAGTCTGCATGTATTATCTGCAGGATTGATCAGAGAGCATGCTCTGGAAAGGGCAAGTAGATACAGGATGGTGATTTTTTTTTTTAATTGACACCTAGAACAAATTATAGTGCACTAAAGATTTATTTTTCTGCCAGGTCTGGATGTCCTAGAAGCTAACTCACCACCACGTTTGTGCATCCATGTCATTAAATTTCCCTTGTTCAAACAAAACCCCAAGTTTAAGTTTCTTGTGATCGATGGCTGTATTATTTTTATGGCTGCAGATTTGTATTCATATTTCAGTTTGATTATTATATTAAATTGAAATTGTTGTTCATGGGCTATTGTACATGTAGATGGATCCGGGACCCATTGATTAGGAGCTATTGTACTTGCAGCTAGAGCATCATTCACAGGTTGTGTGGGAAGGTCATGTAAGCCTCTACGTCCTTAAAAATACAATTTTCTTTTTTAAAATTTTAATTGATCTAACAAGCATTTCTACGATTTTTTTTTAAAGGGGTCAAAATGTAAGAGAAGCCAAATTGTGTCACAGCAAGTCACACAAGCGTATTGTGCCATACGTCCAGCATATTGGTTTTGGGCCTTTCCTGTATATACCATTCATTTTTCTTGTTGGCATCTCATCGTAACATTGGTAAAGCACCAGAGACGTGAGACACGCTTTCCACATGCATCACAGGGAGATGACTAGTACCCTGCAAGGCTGCAAGAGCAAGACATAGCCGTAATCATGGGTCTTCCCATTGATGGCTTACAGGCACTACATTACAATAATGTTTCTATTAACATTATTGCCATTAATCTCATGTTAATGATATTATTTCTAATGATAAATGTGCAATTTTTTTAGGTGTAACAAAAGTGGATTCTTGGTATAATTTATGCAAGAAGCTACTTGGAGTTAGACCCCTCGCTTAAACATTTCAGGAGTTGCTAAAGGACACAGCGGATGTTGTTATCCAATGGTACACCTGAGCATATATTTTGCAATTGATGGGATGTGTACTTTTTCCGGACAAGTCTGGATCTTTGATTTCGTTGATCTTACTTCCACTACTAAGGGACTTTAGGACAATGGCAAGATACAACTGGAGGTCTGCATGCTTAGCACTATTGTCACATGTGTTTGCAACATGAAACGTCACTGGACAAATTAAGGGCTCATTGATACTCATGTAGATATAGGCATGAAAGCGATCTTCACACATCGCTCCTAATGTGCACCAACAATCTGACTAGCATGGTAGCTTGTCGATGGGGTGCCAACTCTGATGTGACAGAGCATCCCTCGCATTTCACGCAACCTCCCCGTGATTCTTTTGATTTGCAATCCACGAATCAGGTATATGATGTTCCCTTGAGTTTTAATGAATTCATTTAGTACTTTTCAGAATAAGTTTTAATGCCCCATTCCTTCTTGTAGGTTGTGCAAGAGCCCTATTCTGAGGCAATATTAGAAGTATTACCAACATCTTACCTTATGGGTCAAGAATGTTGGCATGCTTGAGTGTCCCTTATTATGTTCCACATAATGGAACATTGTCTTACGGAACGTGTCACGCATCAGTTTGGAGGAGAACAAAAAGTACCAAAGAAGTGTGATGCTGACATCTATCTACATGAATTGGATGAAAAGAGTTGATCTCATTAGAAATCATAGGCCCTCTTTATATAGAGAGAGATCGTAAGAGTCAAAAATACATAAATATCCCTGAGGGACAAAAATTATCATAGCTCTTATAATAAGAGGAAAAATAAAAAGCTAATATGTACTAACACTCCCCCTCAAGCTGGAGCATAGATATCTATCATGCTCAGCTTGGACATACAAGAATCAAATGAAGATCTAGCTAAAGGCTTGGTGAAAATATCTGCAGTCTGCTCCTCAGATGCAACCGAAGTGATATATAGCACCCCCTTCTGAATAATGTCCCTGATATAGTAACAATCAACTTCAACATGCTTCGTCCTCTCATGAAATGTTAGGTTGTTAGCAATGAAGGTGGCTACTCTATTATCACATCACATCTCCATAAGGCTAGAAAACTACACCTGTAGATTAATAAGCAAGGATCTGATCCACATCATCTCAGCAGTCATCTGAGCCATAACTCTATACTCGAACTCGACACTGAATCTCGCAACTGTACCCTATTTCTTGCTCCTCCAAGTGATCAGATTCCCTACAAAGAAGCTGTAAAACCCAGTAATGGATTTGCGATCCACATGACATCCAGCATAGTCTGCATCAGAGTAGCCAACCAACGTCATAAAAGGCCCCTTGGAGAAGAAAAGACCCTTCCCAGGAGCCTTCTTGACATATCTAAGTACCATCAATGCCGCATCCCAATGCTGAAGTGTTGGCTTGGCCATAAACTGACTCAGTCTCCCAACTACAAAGGAGATATTAGTGCCGAGAAGTAAGCGAATCAAAACAGCGATACCTTTTTTGTGTCCAGGTATACCTTAGAAAGATGCACTTAACTACTCTCGGTACAAGTTTATCCCGACTCAGTCCCGACAAATTGACAAAAGCAACACAACCAAATGTCCGAGGGTAACGTGAAATAGGGGCGATCAGGATACATGACCTGAAGAGGAATCCGTTCATGTAACGCAGCATTGGGCATCCGATTAATCAAAAAACATGTAGTCAAAACAGCATCACCCCAATAAAAAGATGGAACCGAATAATGAATCAATAAAGTACGGGCAACATCAAGAATATGACAATATTTCCTTTCAGCGATACCATTTTGCTGAGAGGTATGAGGACATGCTGTCTCATGGATAATGCCACAACTAGAAAAGAAATTACGCAAACGTATAGTACAAAACTTCAAGGCATTATTAGAACAAAAGCACTTCACCAAACACGAATGCTGAGCTTTTATGTCCTTGACGAAATTCTCAATAATTTATCCCACATCATACTTATTTTTTAAGAGAAACATCCAACAAACACGAGAAAAATCATCAACTAAAACAAGATGATATTTATTCCCAAGTCGATCAGGAGTACGACTAGGACCCCACGCGTCTATATGAATCAGATCAAATGTAACAATACAAGAAACAGAGGAAGAACTCGAGAAACTAGTCCTGTGGTGCTTGCCAAGCTAACAAGCATCACAGGTAAGAGCAGTAGTGGAGGGGATGTGCAGTAGAACATGTCTGAGGCAATGAATGGGTAGATAGCCAAGGCGGTGGTGCCACTGGAGAGGAGATTCAACAGAAGCAAGGCCCTAAGTAGCTGAGGTACCAAAAGCAGTACAGCTCAGACGGTACACCCCATGTTCCTCATGCCCTCCACCAATCGTCTTCCCAGTGAATCTGTCCTACAAGACACAACAGGACGCATAAAAAATAGCTCGACAATTCAGATCTCTAGTGATACTGCTAACAGACAATAAACTCAAAGGAAAATCAGGCACATAATAAACATCTGCTAGTCTCAAGGTAGAAGATAAAGACATATCTCCATTGCCAATAAGTGGCGAGTGTCTTCCATCAGCCACATGTACTGTCTTGGCAGGTGTAACAGGTGCTAACTGAGAGAAAGAACCTCTGTCGCCACATAGGTGCTTGGATGCACCAGAATCAATCAGCCACTCACCAGAAGACAAAAGGGATGACATACCAGTCGCAGGTGTCTCTGAAAAGGTAGGCATAGCTGCAGTATCAGGAGTTTGAGAGGAAAAAGCCTGAGTCAATTGAGCAATCTGCTGCCACAAAGTTTCAATCTCAGTACTCAATAAGTTAATATCAGAGGTAGGAAGAGCTGAATCTGAGACCTCAGTTGCCAGATTGGCCATAGGTGGTCTACCATGCTTTTGCCAATATGTAGCCTCAGAATGACCAAGTATGCCACAGTAAGTACACAGGGTCCTAATACATGTACCAGAAGAACATCCACATCCACGACCACGTGCAGGATAAGTGGTACCCCTTGATGAGACCACAATTGTGGGTTAAGTAAATGCTTAAATGCCAAATTACTAAATTAATGTTTGCATGTATATAGCATACTTTAATATATAAATAGATTTGTTTATAAATAAGGGCTTGCATGCATATTCATACATTCCATTGTAGTGACATGCATTTCATGTATTATTTTAGATTATTTTTATAAATAACCTTTTTTTTTCTTTTCTCTAAATTCCTACAGAATGCGCGATCGCCTCCCCAAGCTTCTCACGACCTTCTCTCCCCCAGCAGTTCAGTCGTGCATCTCGCAACCTCACAACAACCTGGTGAGATTGTTGGAGACGATCTCGAGGAAGGAAATAAAACTTGAGAGGCGTTTAAAAAGAGGAGGATGGACAGGGGATAGAGGATCCGCGAAGGTCGGTTGACACCAGGGCCAATCTCCGCCCACCGTGCACGAAGCTTTCACTGTGGAACATAAGGTCGCACCATGACGCCACCGCGAACTCCTCGTCGATCGGCGGTGCGATGACAGCGCATTGCCTCACAATAGCAACCACTTGTGTGCACCCCCACGCCAGCAACCACGCGCAACCCCCCTCTCTTCCCTCTTCATCTTCTTCCTCCATCTTCAAACTCTGCACGCCGAAGGAAGCCATCAACAATCACCATGCCAACCACAACAGCAGTGACCTCCTTCACCCTCGTGTGCACCTCCACACATGCACAAGCCACCGGCGCCACATCTGCCTCCAGCACGTGCCACAACCGCAACAGCCACACCCATACCAACTCACCTCCCACGCGCTGCTCGCACGCAAGTTGCGCTTCCACTCCTCATGCACCACACACGGCATTGCAACAGCCACACATAGCATCCTCCTCGCGCATGCTTTCCCACCAAGCATTGTTCATCTTCATCACCACCAACAGGAAGAGAACCCACAGCCAGCAGCCACGTTCCACGCCACTCGACCTCCGCCCTGCTCGAGTCACGCCATCATCACTAGTACGCATATCGCATGATCGCCAACAAGCCCCACCATCCACAGCGCCTTCTCGGTCATCTCCACGTCGACGTCAAGAAGCCATTGCCACCAATCTTCCCGCCGTTGCGCGGCCACCGGCGGCCATCTCAACCTGCGCCAAGATCATCAACGTGAAGCCCTTGTCGAGGTGAACCTTCCCCTCGATCCTCGTCGTCGGCCATGGACCCTCCACACGCAAGCACGGGAAAGGAATGCTCTATTTCGATCTAGTAAAGCTTCAATTAATAATTACGAAAAATGCCATTACCACTTTACTATTCATTTATTTACTGATTTAATATATTGCAATAAATTTGCATGAGAACCCTCCTAATTGCATAGAAAGTTAAATTAGATTTGACATAATGTTGCAAGAGTTTGAATGCATATCCATTGATATTCCCAGGTAAATACGTCATCATTAATCATTTCAATAGGCTAATTCCTCCCTGTGGAGATGACCTAATCATTGTGGTTAGAAATAATTAATGTTTTGATAGTTGATCTTCCACCATAAAAGCTTTACAACAACACGTCATTTTATGTATAAAATTTTAACGAAAGTGAAGATCGACTCGTCACCCCTGCCACGTCCAGGAATCACAGCCAATGCAGACGACTGAGCAATAAAGTCAGGAGCAGAAGTGCGCATTGCAACTCTGCTAAATCTACTATATGCTTCCTCTAGGGTAAGAAGCTTAGGAGCAGTGAGAATCTGATCTCTAGCTACAGCATATTCGGGTCCAAAGCCAGCCAGAAAAAGGGAGAGCCAACTATCTCCTGACACTCCAGGACTCACAAGCACACCCTGGCAGGTAGGAGTAGTGCCTCTCCAGCATTCCTTTCATAAGGGAGTAATACTGTGACAGCGTGCGTCCCTCCTAACGTAGATAGAAAAGGTCGTAAAAGACCTGGAAAACTCGTGCAGAGTTCTTGGCGTGTGAATAGATATCACGCAAAGACTCCCACACCTCCTTTGTAGTAGTATAATACATGATCTCATCTCCTATTCGGGGAATAACTATCTGCATCAGCTATGCACAAACCATGGCATTATCACTATCCCAGTTGACATTTGTGCTAGTCTTGTTCTCAGGCTCCGGATCTATAAGTATATGGCTCTTTTTATGATCCCTGATGGTCATAAGAAATGTCTGGGACCACCGCGGGTAGTTGGTCTCATCCAACTTAACAACAGGACCAAAGAACAAGTTCTTAAGTACCTTGGTGTCCAAAATAGAACCCAAAGACACCTCGAACTGATTATGTGAAGCTATCTTTGCAATCTGGAAGCCTCGATCAAGCGTCTAGGACCAAGAAACCATCAAATAATATGAAAACCAACATATTCAGATCTATGTAGTTGATAAGAGGCTTCCTTGGACAGATGTTAGCCTTAACTAAGTGCAAGGAGAACACCCAAGGAGGCCCCAAAGAGATTTAGCCTCCTCGCTACAAGAACAGGGACTGCAGTCCCTAGATCAAGGCAAGGTGTCTCACACGATCACTGCACAGAGATCAAAAGCCCCGTGCGCCGCTTCAGCAGATGGTTGCACCATCAATCGCCGTCGGTCGCAACTGCAGATGGCCGTTGAGACGCTGAAGCGGGCCACTACCGGTCTAAAGCTTGTCGCCTGCACTAGCACCTGCTGCAAAGCGCTGTCGAGGGTCCTTGGATTGGCAACGCCTCCGTCAGCTACTGTAGCAGGTCGTAGTGCAACTACAGTGCCGCTGCTAGGTCGACAGATCCTCATCAAAGCGTCGCTACGGTGGTTCAGCGACCCCCGTGCCACCGCAGCCCCGTTGTAAGGTTGAACCATGCCTCCGGAGCGCCGCCAAGGGCCGTTGGGGCTACTGCGTGCGGCCTGAGGGCCACCGAAGGCCACTGTCGCCGTTGAGGAAGGAAGAGAGGAGATCGGGATTCGATCGTAAGGTTTAGGAGGCCTTGAGGGGTGGGATACCTAGAGCTACGGTCTAAGACCGGTGCTCTGATACCAAATTGGATGAAAAGAGTTGATCTCATTAGAAGCCCTAGGCCCTCTTTATATAGAGAAAGACCGTAGAATCAAAAGTACATAAATATCACTGAGGGACAGACTATCATAGCCCTTACAATAAGAGGAAAAATAAAAACCTAATATGTACTAACAACATGCCCTGGATTTGAAGGGGAAATATGACATGGACTAGGTGGAGCGCCATGCACCGCACATACAAGAATGGGATGCACATCGTCAACGAGCTGTAGAGATAACGCCCATAGGTGATGAGGGCCTAAGCATGACGTCAAACTATGCAGCATAGTATTATGACATAGCTCAAAGATGCATAGGTCGTCACAAGGAGGTATTGTGGAGCAAGGTATATATTCCAAAACAACGTAAATTTAATTTAGCTCTTTGTTTTCTTTTTGTTACTTTATTTTAATAAATGGATTCATGTTGAAATTTCAACTAGTTAGGTAGGATCGAGTTTCCACCCTGTTGACAAAAGAGGGCTAATTTCGATAAGCTACGGAGACTTATCAATGACGCAATGCGAGACTTATGAGAAGAGATTAGCCAACAATTTCTTGAGGTTGAAGCTCCCTAACTAGTGATAGAGATGGAGGGCGTCCAATAAGAAGATCAACAAGCAAGGGAGGTGCATGAGGAGCCAAAGGTACAGTTTCATACTGAAGAAGAGCACCTACCCATTTCTTCGTCGAACGGAGTATTGTCATTAAATGCTGTAAATGGGATAGATTTCTTCACCTCATCGATTATCACAACCGATGTGGAGTCCATCACTCTAGGTGCACCCTTAAGAGGCATACACAAAATGAAGACTAAGGGGCTCACATAGACTTCATCGTGGATTCCACTTACACCACCGTGATCACCTCTTTTTAGGACAGATGGAGATTCGCTTATTGACAAGATTGATTAACAATATCGCATCGAGCATATAAGGGACTTCCAGGATTTATCATAAAAGAATAAAAAAGAACCAGTTCCTTTTGTTTATCTTTTTGTTTTAAAGGGCCTTTTGTTTATCTTTTTGTTTGTAGATATTTGCCTGTGAACATTTAATGGGAATACCCATTTTTGATGTATAGCTATCGGTTTGAAAATACATTGTAATATGAATGTTACTTTGTAAACTATGGAAATATCTAATTAAGATACATGGATGTTTTTCATTTGAATTTGACCTACATCCATGGTGTGATGTTTTTATAATGGAGGAATATGGAATCACATTGGATGTTGCCTTTTTAGCTGGTTGATCTTTTTTTGTGAAAAGGAAAAAGGAAGATTAGGAATTTGTATTAATCAAAGTAAAAAAGGAATGACCTTACAAGTTTTGCAGCAAAAAATCGGACAAAAAAATTGTCTCCCTCACCACATTGTCAACCCAACAACGCTCATCTCTAAACACACTGACATTCCTCTGCAGCCAAATGCACCACAAACCAGCAAAAGCTTTCAACCAACCCTCCACGTCAAGATCATAATGGTCCCGAAAACAATACCAAAAATACTTGTGATCCCTGCAATCAACCGTGCATATTTGCAGACGTTCCCACACATCCTTGGAGAAGTCACAAGTGAAGAAAAGATGATCCACCTCTTCCTCCATCTGCTGACACAAAGGACAGGTGGCATCAATATCATCAAACCACCTCTTCAACATAACTCTGGTGACCAGCCGTCCCTCCAAAGTAGCCATAGAAAAATTTTAATCTTCAACGGAAGATCGCATTTCCAAATCCTCCCCATATCAGTGAGAACATCGTTCATAACATCACCCTTTGAAACAGGTTTATCATATGCTTTTTTCACCGTAAAGGAACCATCTTTCCAGCAGAGTTTGTCACGCACTTCAACCAGCGGCTTCAGATCTGAAATCCCCTCCAACATCTGCTGAAAATCAGTATAAGCTCGTTCTGAAACTCCAAAGGGCAGCTGAAACTCCCATGTACATCTTTGTGCATCCCACATATCATTCACGGTGACATTCTTCTCAATGACAAGCTGAAACAACCTTGGGAACAATTCGGAAAAGACCCCCATACCACTCCAATCATCATACCAAAATCTGAAATCCTTTCCATCACCCAAAACAAATTCAAAATTGGCTGCATTCCTCAGAAGAATAGGACTCATGGAACACCAAACAGCGGATGTCATCCTCATAGAAATTGTATCATCACAGAGGTTGACCAACACCCCATAAGAATCATTCACCACCTTTGTTAGCATAGACTCTTCATTAGAAAGAATTTTTACCACCTACTTCAAAAGAAGTGATTCATAGAAATCTTCCAAAGACCTTACATCTAGGCCACCTTGCTTCTTGGGTAAACAGATTTCTTTCCACGAAACCAATTGCGCAAATCTACCTTCATGGTCGGCCCCTTTCCAAAAGAATCTTTTTCTGATTATGTCCAATTTCTTAACAATCTTCTTGGGAGGCTTAAAGATAGAAAGGAAAAAAAATGGAATTGAGAGGACAGACTTCAGCAAGACAAGTCGACCACCTTTGGAAAGTAATTTACCACTCTAAGATGACAACCGCTTCATGAGGCGTTCCACTACACAATTCCAATCCAAAACCGCCAATCTCGTCCCCTTTAAAGGGAGGCCAAGATACTTAATTGGTAAGTGAGCCACCAGGGATTCTATCTAATATATTTGCAACATTCTGCAACTCAAAGTCCGTTAACGAAAACAGCACCATCATAGATTTTGCTCTATTAATCTTAAGACCAAACAAGGAGGCAAAAATCCTTACCAAGGAAGATACACACTCCGCCTCAAGTGCCTCTCCTTCAATAAAAAAATGTTATATCATCAACATATTGCAACAATGGGGTTAAGAGAGCCCCATTGCCTTGGCAAGTAAACCTAGAAAACAGTTGTCCAGCACATGCTTTAAAAGCCAAGATGGCAAGCATATCAACAGCTATGCCAAAAAGCATGGAAGCTAAGGGGCATCCCTGTCTGACACCCCGTTGAGGTTGAATCCAACAACCATCTGCACGGCCATTCACCAACACAGAGAAAGAATTAGTAACACATTGCTTTACCAACTGCACCCACTTCTCTGGAAACCCCCTCTTTCTCAAGATGTCCGACAAATATTTCCAACAAATTGAATCATACACCTTGGAAAAATCAACTTTCCAAAGAAAAGATGGCTTTCCTCTTCTTTTCCAAGATGTCACCATCTCTTCAGCCAACACAAAAGAATCTTGTAAAGGTTTACCATTAATGAAGGCTGAGATATAATATTAGGCAAAACCATCCTCAATCTAATTGCCAAAATTTTTGCCACCAACAAGTAAATCGAATTAGATAGAGCAATTGATCTAAAATCATCCTCTGCTCCCTGCTTTTTAGGCAACAAGAAAAGACAGAATCGATTAAGTCTATTAAAACCTATGTTACCCCCAAAAAATTCATGAATCATGGCCATAACATCCCCCTTAACCACCTCCCAAAATTCCCTAAAGAAAAGTATTTGCAACCCATCCGGACCCGGAGAACCCTCCGCCTTCAAGCCCTTGAGAGCACCCAACACCTCCTCCCCAACCTCCCTAATTAGCTCAACCTTTGCCTCCTCCTTCACCTACACCATGTTCGACATGCCCACGTACCAATCCCCCGCAGTTGCCACCTCGTGAAGTCTTGAAAATGAGAACGGAAGGCATCACAAATCTGATTCCTTTGAAGCAACACACAATCACCCACCTTCAAGGCGTCAATCATGTTGACCCTCCTCCTACTACCAGCTGTTAAATGGAAGAATTTAGTGTTAGTGTCCTCTCAGAGCCACAATTGTCGAGACTTCTGTCTCTAATCCATTTCCTTCTTCTGATCCTCTTCCAATACCACCTTTTGCATCTCCCTACGCACAAGACAATCCTCAGAGGATAGCGGGGCGGCCTTTTCACACCTGTCTAACTCCATCAACCAAGATTTACAAAATTTGAAATACGTAGAAAAACTTGCTGCCTCGTTGCTAAACCACAATATCAAAGTGTGATCCAAGAAAGGTCTATCACAAGCCACCACCCCCGCACCATGAAAAGATTCTGACATAGAGATATTGCACAACAATCTATTAATACAAGACGCCGACCTACTCCCACTCCATGTAAACCGCACCCCAACTATGGGTAAATCTACCAGCTCCAAATCATCAACCACACGCTGGAAATCAGACATGGCTCTATCAATCCTACCATCCGGTTTGTCATCCAAGTGCAATGCTACAATAAAATCAACTGCAACCAGCCATGAGCATCCATTGACGAACCACGATGCCTGTTCAATCTCCTCCCAAAACTGCATCCTAGTGAACTCATCACAAGAGCCATAAACACACAAAATGGCAAATGCAAAGCCATCCCATTTCCTAGTGAAGGATGCAGTCACCATTCTCCCAGCCAAGGAGACATCCAGCTCAAAAGCATCACCATGCCACAAAATAATAATACCACCAAATCTTCCTTTGGCCTTCACCTCAAGATGACTAGTGTATCTATCACCATATAGACTATTCTGTGCCTGAGCAAACATCTCATCAAGGTGCAATTCCTGCAATAACACAATGTCAACACCCCATTCAGCCAAGTACCTCCTCAAAACTGATCTCCGACTGGCATCATGCAAACCACAAACATTCCATGAGAGAACTTTAATCATGAGAACCACAATTAGCCTCACTTCGATGAATCTTCTTCACGCCAACCACTTTGGCGACATGATCATCAATGCCCACAGTACCCTCTCGACCAATAAAGGGTTTACTCTTGGCCAAAGGCTTCTTAGCAAACCCCTTCCTCTTGTAACAAGCAATGAGAACTAGCTTGTGCTTATGCGAGATCAGCTTAGGATGGGAAGACTATCTACTGGAGGAAGTCCACATCAACAAACTGTTCACCTGTTCATCCTTCAAAACGATTCATCCCACAAATCCCACCTCAGAGGCCACATCTTCAAGGCCTTCGATCACCGACCTAGGCCGACCCATCAACTTTGCTACATCCAATTGACGATCCTCTAAATAGTTGAACTGGTCCAGGCATGCGATGAAAGATAGATCCAAAACCACATGAAATTCCACAATCCTGCAGAGAAGGACAAGAACCAGCAGCAACCACAATCTCTTGACAAAAAGGGTCACAAGAGATCTCAAGAAAAATGCACTGGGAGTGAACTCACCACACCTAAACCTAAGCATGGACCGACATCCACCTGTGAATGGCACTGTGCACAATCCCCATCATTACACCAAGCAACACCATCAACACTCTGAAAAGTCACATTCACGTCCCTTGCAACCACCCAACGATTCAAACCCTGCATGCAAACATCTGGTGCAACAGAGAGGACACCCATCTCGAGGTTTGAACAATAGGGAGAAAATCTTGGGCCAAGTCGACTTACCACCTCCAGATCCGTTCTCGGATCCGGAGCCCCCTATTGATTATCAGCATCATCACGCTTCAAACAAATGTCAACATCTTCCTTCCCGCGCCCTGAAGCGTCCACAGGGGAGCGCCCATCCTGATCCGACAACCTTCCCACTTTCTTTCCAAGTTCAGACACCAGGCGCCAAACACGATGAGACCCACATCCTTCCGCAGCAACCTCTCGATAATCCACATCCTGCATCGAAATCTTGGCCGCAACAAAGGGGCCACCGAATTTGAATTTCGAAAGCTAGACAGATTTGGAAACACGAAACTTACCGCCTCCGGATCCATGCACGGATCTGGAGCCCTCCTGTTGCAAGCTGGCATTTTCAAGCATTAAATCAACGTCCACGTCAGTGTCTATAGATGAGCACCCATCCAAATCAGGAAAGCTCTTAACAACCTTCCACATTTGGATGCCTACATTAGCCTCCAAAGATGGACGCCCATCCTTCGACAACTCCAATTTTGGATTTCGAGCGCACTCCAGCTGTCCAACGTTTCCATGTTTGGAAACCAAGCACCAAATCCGACAAGATCCCCGCCCATCAACCTTAAATGACGTTTCAGCGCCAACCACCACACCTCCGCCGTTAGCGGCAGCTGCCAACACAACCACACCATTAATGACATACCACCTCACCCATCCACCGCCACCTCCACCACTGGAAGCCACCACCTGAGCATACAAAACCTTTGGACGAGACACCACATCCTCAACGAAGGAGATGACATAAGCGCAACCTCCAAATCGCAACACCTCCCTTTTCGGAATCGCTTTTCCTACCAACAATTCACCTTCAACCAGGATGGATGTGGCACCACCTTCGCAAAGGCCAACACCAAAACATCTTCGCAGGCGAGTAAAAGGCAAGCAAATCGAGACAATACTCCCAACCGTCCTCAGCCTCGAAGGCACTCCAAAAATCCGAAAGCACACAGATGGAAACAAAGGAATTCGCTCCTCCGTGGCACCCTCGTATATACCAAGAGAGGACCAATGGGTGGAGACATCATTGAAACACATCTCCTTAAACCTCAGACACCCAATATCCGTCTTGTGCAAATCAAAGAGCACCACCTTCTTCTCCGAGAGCAAAGCAACCTTCCAATCTAAAGACAACAGACTCAACGAGGAAACAAATTTTGTGACCTCATCAAGCGTCGCCATCCCTCGCACAAAAACTCCAATCAAAGAACGCTCCAGCAAAAAATACATCAAACCCAACTCCTGCGACCATGGAAGATCTACACCCAAGGACGGTGGCTCGCATGGCGACGGAGGGAGCTGTCCACCACGCGACCTCGAAGTGCATGAACGCTTCGTATGACCACTTCCCTGACAGAGAAAACACTTCCTTGACAGAGAAGACACTTCACCAAATCCCTACACTCACGCACCCAATGGCCTCTCCCTCTACACTTGAAGCAGATAACCTCATGCGGGCGATGGTGAGAAGAGACACCCACATCGCCTCTCCTCCTCTTCCACATCGGCCCCCCTCTTTTGGGTCCTAGTTGGTTGATGTGACAGGATACAAATGGTTGATGTTGGTTTTATAGTAGGCCTTAATGTCATATGCATAATGTATGAACCAAAAGGAGCAACTAATGGCTTAAATGGAACCAGCAACCATTTACGTCGAAGTCATGGCTTGAAGACACGATTTTGCCTTAAATAACGATTTACGTTTTTTTATGGGTAATTAACAAAATACTTTTTTCTTAATCGGTCCGTATGAAGTTTGTTTTCCCTAAGGTCAAGGTGGACCTTTTTTCCCTTCCCCTTTCTTTCCCTCGTTCCACGGTTTAAGGGACTTGAGGAAGAAGGAAGAGCAAAGGAGGAGGAGAGGAGGATGGGCAAGCTCATTAGATGTCACCACAATGGCAACAAGCCGTTGAGTAGCCAAAGGAGGAGGCCTTCTCTCCTATAAATAGAGGTGAAAAACCCAAAGAAGGGAAGAGGACGAAGTTTCTTGGAGTGAAGGAACTAGCCGACAAGGCCCCCCAATAGCTTGCATACTACTCGGAGGCCAGGCAGTGACCGGCGAGCTTATCGAAGGTTGCTGACGTGGGCTCCCCCCTCCCCCTCCAATGGATGGCCCATCGAAGGAGAAAAGGAAAAAAGGGTGAAAAAAGACTATATATTCGATTAAAGGGGTAGGAAAATTGCAATTTTATCTTTATAGGTTTAAATCATTGCATTGAAGTCCCCGTGAAGTTTTGGTTATTTTACCAAAATCAACAACTAGACATGTTTTGCCTAGATCGAACTCCTTCAAAACCCAATTTTGATAATCCATGACTTAATCTAGAGGTTTTTGAACATGACAAATGCTTGGACGTAGAAGCAAATTTATGTGCATGTACCCACATGCACATAAGGTAGAACACTTCTTGATACATGGATTCTCTTATTCTAAAATTTTTAAAAAAAAAAATTGAAACTCATACACCTATAAGGAGTTCATTTATACCTAAGTGACCTATATCTTGTAAATTGTCTTTTTAATTGATACCCAATGCATGGTTTTGATTTCTTTTTCGAAAAGAAAATGGATGATTCCCTAAAAAGAGAGTACATAAAACAAAAACTTCACTTACAAATCATAAGACCAAAATTGGAAAAAAGATAAGAAGCACTCATTACAACATTTTTGAGGTAAATCCTTTCACCCCTGAAGATCGTTGCATATCTACGTCGGCAAACCGACCACAGCACAGCAGCCACCTTTAAATGCACATACAGATTCGCCAATTCACCGATCCGACCAGATCCTCAAAAACTAGCCACCAAATCAACCTGTATTATCAACAAGTCGAGGCAAAGAAAAATGTTTGCAATGAATACCGCAACAAAAGATGCCCCACATCCTCCATCTCCTCCCCACACAAAGCACAAGAATTGTCCTTTATGTGCATCCAGCATTGGACCCTATCTTTTGTGGGCAGTCTCCCCTTCCGCACAAGCCACAAAAAGATTTTTACTTTTAGAGGGGACTCTAAGCCTCCAAATAAGAGAAGTGTCAACCGCAAGATACCCATCATACACTTCTAGCAATTCCCTAAAAATCTTGTAGACCTTCTTTACTGAGAAAGCAACATGTGCCTATCTCAATCTATCAGGCGATCCCTCGGTCAGTGAGAATGAGTCAACCACACTTAGAAGCTCCAACAGCTCTTGATCCTAGCATTCGATAAAGATCCTCTGAAAATCGACCTCCAAATGCCACCATCACCTTTATCTTGGGCCAAAGCATATAGCCTTTGAAATTTGGAATTGAAAACTTTATTTCCTATCCAATCATCATCCTAAAACTTGAACATTTCACCCCCCCCCCCCCCAAAACGAACTCCAACAACAAGACAACCCATCTTATAACTGCAATCAAACCACACCAAAAGGCAGAAGCACCACAAGGAACACATCTCTCCTCCAAGCTATGTAAGTGCCCATATGAGTCCTGCGAGAGCCGAATCCACAGAGTCCTCATTCAACAAAAGCCTCACCACCCATTTAAACAACAAAGAGTCACCAAAATCCGAGAGGTGCAACAGTCCCAAGCCACCCTGATTTACCGACCTGCAAATGCCGTCCCAGGCGACAAGACTCAAGAACCATCCTTTGTGATCAAGACCCTTCCAAAAGAATCTTCGTCCGATACCGTTAATCCTCTTAATGACCATCTTTGGCAGCTTAAAGATGAAATGGAAAACCAAAACAACCAACACCAACTTCAATAGCACCAACCTTCCACCTCTAGGCAAGATCCTACCCTTCCATCAAGACAATCGCCTCTCCAACTTACCAACCAATATGCTATAGTCTCCTACCAACAATTGTTTCCCCTTTAGAGAAAGGCTTAGATACAAAATTGGCAAACTCGAAGCCTAGTCAAAACACACCTCAACATCAGATGACAAGTTCACTGGCACAAAAGTAGACTTCCTATGATTTACAAATAGTGCAGAAACCTCCCCAAAGATACAAATCACCAACTCCAGATGCTTTGCCTCCAAGCACCCTCCATCATCGAAGAAAAGCATATCATCGGCATATTGCAAAATAAGGGTTACCAAAGAACCATCCTGAGAAGCATGAAAACCCCTTAGAAGACCTCCCACACAAGATTTGAAGGCCATCAGTGCCTATGTATCGACTAGAAGCAAATACAGAAGTGGCACTTGAGGACACCCCTGTCTAACCCCCCGCTACGGCTAAATCCAAGTCCCCGTAGGCCTACCATTTCCCAGAATAGAAAAAGTAGTCGTAACACATCCTTCCATCGACTTCTCCGAGAAACACCTCTGGCTTAAAGTCTACAACAAATAGGACTAGGAGATTGAGTCATAAACCTTCGAAAAATCAACCTTCCACAAAAAACCCTTCTTATTCCTCCTTTAAGATGAAACCATCTCTCCCGCAAGGATGAGACTCTTGCAAGGACCTCCCTCTCAAAAAAGCCAACTGAACCAAGCTAATGAACCCTAAAAAGTCTCTCGAAGCCTATTTGCTAGTATCTTTGCCACAATCAAATAAACAAAGTTTAAGAAGGCGATGGGCTAGTAATCATCAATTGCCTTAACTCTTATTTTCTTCGGTAAAAAGGAAGATAAAAGACTAATGAACCCTAAAAAGTCTCTCGAAGCCTCTTTGCTAGTATCTTTGCCACAATCAAATAAACGAAGTTTAAGAAGGCGATGGGCTGGTAATCATCAATTGCCTTAACTCTTATTTTCTTTAGTAAAAAGGAAGATAAAAGATCTATTAAGCCTCTCAAACCCAGAGTTTTCACAAAAAAATTCCTGCAGCATCACCATGAAGTCATCTTTAAGAACGTACCAGAATTCTCTAAAGAAAGGTACTGAGAAGCAATTTGGACTAGGCGAACCCTCGACCTTCAACCCCTTCATTGCCAATAAAACCTCTTCCTCAGACACTTGGTGAAGTAGAGACGCAACAACTTCATCACTAAGCACAGGAATCTCCATCTCTAACCACTACCACTTTCCCAAGCTGGATTGCCTTGTGAACTCATGAAAATAAGTGTTAACCACATTTCCAATCTGGTCCCACTGAAGTACAACTTCATCCACAACCCTCAAAGAGAATAAGGTAGGATCTCCTCCTTACACGGTCACATCAACCACCAAATGGGAGAACTTGGTATTAGTGTCACCCTCCTTCAGCCAAATCTGCTTCAACCTCTAACACTACTCCACCCCTTGTTCATGATCCTCCTTATACACCACCCCCTGAAGCATCCTCTTAGATTGTTGCTCTTGCTCTCTTAAATCCATGGAGTCCTCTACCTTGTCCAACCTTTCAATCCTAATCAGCGGATCATCCCTAACTCTGCTATGCCTCTCCTCTACCTCCTTCTCATAAGCCATCAACTTATACCTCATCCTTTGCAGCTTCATGGCCATCGTCCTCGTAGCATTGGACTCCTACCACACCTCTAACTAGGAGTCACAGACCAAATCCCAAAAATCTGATTCCAAGAGCTAAGACTACTTAAATTTAAAGTAAGAGAACCTGGTCCACTCATTACATACCCAAAGCAAGGGGGTGTGGTCAGAAAACAACCATGGTTTAGCAACCACCTCCCCCATCTGAAATATCTTTGCAAGTTCCACAAATGAGTGGGAACGATTAATCTTTAAATCTAACCCCCGAGGAGTTCCTCCAGGTGAATCTAGAACCTAACACAAGCAAGTCAAAGAGCTCTAAATCAGGCATAAGGTTCGCAAAAGCCTCAGTGCATCTATCACGACACCCATCAAGTAGGTCACTAGCAGAGAACGTAGCATTAAAATCTCCCCCCACCAGCCACGATCTCCCATCCACGGAAGTTGATGCTTGTCTTAGCTCCTCCTAAAGCTCTACCTTCAAACCATCTTCACAAGGACCATATACACACGTAAAGGCCACTGCCATCCCATTTGCGATTCTCCTAAGGCAACCAAATAGCATCCATCTCCCTGCCAACTGAGCAATCAATACAAAAATAGATCCCTTTGAAGCAATCAGCAATCCACCAGACCACTCCACATAATCTACCACCATAAAGGAGTCAAAGATACCCCCCAATCTCCTTTTTTGCAATGGCCTATGAAGACTCAAGCTTTGTCTCCAGAAGCAAAACAACATCCACTCCCACTCAACCATGTACCTACGTAGAGCCCCCCTCCAATCAAAGCATCAAAGCTCCCTCTCATTCCACGACAAAACCTTAATTATTTCTGTTCCATTCACGCGCTCCACTATAACCAAGCTCTAGCACGGGCCTAGCACCTACCACCCTGGCCACCGCGATAAGAGTCAACGTTGGCTCAGAGGCAGCCACCTGCAGCACCTTCCTAATCTGCAAACCTCTTCTAATAAAGAACCAACACTTGTCAATGGGGTAGTGATTTGGGGGCAACTTAGACTTCCCAGGCACTACCTTTTAGCATTTAATCCCCCTTGTATTGAGCTTCCTCAAAGTACCCAAGTTAGAGGAAGATGTTGCCACATCAGCACTATGGCCTACACCCTTTGAAGGAGGACCCCGAGCATCACAGAAGTTACAATGCATCATCGCAACAAATGCCTTACCTAGCCACGTCGAAAATCAACCACCACACACAAAGGCAGCATCACTCCCACAGATCTAGGAGCAGGTAGGAGTGAGAGCTTCACCCCAAAGGTTCTCCTCCTTGAGTGCCTAAGTTGCAGAAACCCACCGTAAAGGAGGGGCTCCTTAAAGGAATCTTATGTATCGACCGGAAGGAAATCCAAATTCAATGTAACTAGGGGCGAGCCCAAAAAGGAATCAGAAAGGGTAGGCCAAGGTTTTAAATATCGATATCGATATCGTATCGACAAGTCAAAAAAGAGATATATCA
Organism: Thalassia testudinum; assembly: GCA_037157565.1. Classification (NCBI taxonomy): domain Eukaryota; kingdom Viridiplantae; phylum Streptophyta; class Magnoliopsida; order Alismatales; family Hydrocharitaceae; genus Thalassia; species Thalassia testudinum. The sequence goes on along the minus strand of JAZHRO010000022.1, from coordinate 72,249,061 downwards.
GGGATATATCGCTGATATCGGTGAATTTTGAGGAAATCGCTCAAAAGGGTCCAAAATATTCAAAAATGTTACAAATTTTATGAAAATTAACATTTTAATAACTAATACATCATGAAAAAATGCCTAGAAGACGAAAATCATAAATTTTGAATGAAAACATAATAGAAATACACTAGTCACATGTCAACAAAGTCATATATTGAAAAGAAAGTATACAGAATATGATAATAATTGAAAAATGTTCATAGTAACTTTCATTACATATTGTTGACAATTGAAATAATACCTTAGTTGTACTAATTTTCTTATCAGTTTCAACATACTCTATTCCAATACTCTTCTTTTTCTCATTGACCTGCCTCAAATTTCGTGAATCACCTTATTACTCTTCTCATTACGATCTCAAGATATGAAATTACAAATACTATTACCAAAGATGCATTTGGTGATAGAAGATACGATTTAGATTACACAAGAGTATATAAGGAACAAATATAAATGGTCAAATAATTAGAACCCTGATTTTCTTATCAATTCCAACACGTTCTCCATTCCCATACTTCTCTTTCTCATTGATCTGTCTCACATTTCGTGAACCACCCTATTACTCTTCTCATTATGAGCTCAACACATGAAATCACATTTCCTACCAACAAAAATGCACTTAGTGAAACAAGACATGGTTTAGATAACACAAGTGCATATAATGAATAAATATAAACACTCAAATAACTAGAGAGAAATTGTGCCCATCATAACATAATGCACAGTTTGCAAGATTAGTGGAGATCAAGGTTTTAAATATCGATATCATATCGACAAGTTAAAAAAAGGATATATCAGGGAATATCAAGGATATATTGCTGATCTCGGTGAATTTTAGAGAAATCGCTCAGAAAGGTCCAAAATGTCACAAATTTTATGAAAATTAACATTTTAATAATTAATACATCATGAAGAAATGCCTAGAAGATAAAAATCATAAAATTTGAATGAAAACATAATATAAATGCACTAGTCTCATGTCAACAAAATCATATATTGAAAAGAAAGTATACAGAATATGATAATAATTGAAAAATGTTCATAGTAACTTTCGTTGTATATTGTTGACAATTGAAATTATGCCTTAGTTACACTGATTTTCTTATCAATTTCAACATACTCTCTATTCCAATACTCTTCTTTTTCTCATTGACCTACCTCAGATTTCGTGAATCACCCTATTACTTTTCTCATTACGATCTCAAGATATGAAATCACAGATACCATCACCAAAAATGCACTTGGTGATAGAAGATACGATTTAGATTACACAAGAGTATATAATAAACAAATATAAATGGTCAAATAATTAGAGCCCTTATTTTCTTATCAGTTCCAACATGTTCTCCATTCTAATACTCCTCTTTCTCATTGATCTGTCTCACAATTCGTGAACCACCATATTACTCTTATTATGAGCTCAACACATGAAATCACATCTTCTACCAACAAAGATGCACTTGGTAAAACAAGACATGGTTCAGATAACACAAGCGTATATAATGGACAAATATAAACGCCCAAATAACTAAAGAAAAATTGTGCCCCTCATAGCATAATGCACAGTTTGCAAGATTAGTGAAGATCAACAAAGCACCAGTACGCAATTACTTAGATAAACCATGCTAAAACAAGTGAGCCTGTCAACCCTACGTTATTGTGGGGGAAAGAAAGAACCATCATGGATGACATCCTTTAATCAAAGGAAGATGACAAGATAGCCCTTTTAATACCCCCATGGATTATCAATCAAGTGTGCTTAGTTTTATGCATCTTTTTATAGAGGTTTGAGGATGCTGATATATTTCTCACCGATGTTTTAGAAGCTTCTTCCTATTTTTCAATAAGTAAAACCAAGTGCAATGACTAAATTGTCGACAGAGGATGTACAGCTCTAAAGTTGACATATTTGATGGACTATAAAGGAACAAGAACCCTAGCATGTACAACTCTAAAGTTCAACAAAAGTCCACGATATCGGCAATGTATCGGCAATATGGGCGATATATCGACGATATCATGAAAAAAAGATATTAAGGCTGATTTCAATATGTACTGACCCGACGATATCGATATATCAGCAATATACCGCCGATATATCAATCCTTGGGATAGGCACAATCCAATAAGGAAAGAAATCTTCGCCAAACCATAAGAACTGCAAATTCATTGTAGTGTTGCTGGGCCTACCCTCGTCCATGTCACCAGCGAAATAGATAGCACCATAAGAGTCACACAAATTTGAAACCGCATTAACTCCATTCTCCACAAAAATCGTAGAAGGGAGTGGAGAAACCTCCAAAACTCTCACGACATTCAACTGCCCGTTCACCTTCCAAATTTGACGAACCCTTCAGTTACCCGTCACTACAACTAATGGTGTCGAAACCACCATCAAAGGTGGCAAAGCAACAACCTCTGCAAAGGTCTTCCATACGCCCTTCCTCCTAACCTTAATGAATCAATAGCCCCCTTTTGCCACCTTCAAAGGGACCTACACATGAACAAATGACTCAATGATGGCCTCAACTGCCCTCAAGTAATCCCCCTCAACCGCCAGGTTTGTGACCTTCCTCGGGCGGCCAAAAGCACCAACAATCAAGTCATTCATCTCTATTAAGCATAAATAGAGAGGAATACCCACCAAAGAGACAAGTATCATCACTTTAACCGAAGGCCTCTCGAACAAAGCCCCATCCACGAGAGAATGCCTCCTCCACCGCACTTAACCCCTACGAGTGGAAGCGACCACCTCGAAGCAAAGTTCCCCAATGGAGTCGAAGCAAGAGGCGCTAAGAATAAACCCCCCCTCTCTGCTGACAGACACCTTGAGCTCATCCTCTTCCTGCAAATGACAAGAGACCCAATCCCTTACGTCAGAGAGAAATGGGCTTCCACACACATCACCCACCAAAGCAGAGCCTAGCTAATTGCGTAACCTCACAAGACAACCGAACCAAGGAGCAACCACCTCAACCCCCAAAGCAAAAGGAAGAGGCAACAACAACACCACAGTAGCAGTCAGGGAAAAGGGTTGAGAAGGCAACACCAACCTTTTGCATGGGGAGTCTCAGTGACCCACCTTTCTACAAAGGGACACAATATCGAGTCTCAAAACTATCTGGTGAAGTGACCTCTCCCCCTACACTGGAAGCAAACAACCTCCTGAACCCAATCTCTAACCTCCATCATCGCAACAATCTCCAAACCTCCATCCCCTATCCTCAACACCCCTTGCTCCCCCCACCCCTACTCTCTCTCGCTCCCCCTACACTGGAACCAGACAACCTCCTAAACACCCAATCTCTGACCTCAATTGTCGCAACAATCTCTAGACCTCCATCCCCTATCCCCAACACCCCTTGCTCCCCCCACCCCCGCTCTATCTTGATCCCCCTCCTTTCCCATTCACTTCTCCCATTCTCCATCACATGATTTTGATTTCTAAATTTCAAAATGCAATCTCGTGATTAATTTCTTGATTAAACATGAATAATTACTAATTTTTCAAATAATGTTTTGATTTGTCTATTAATTGAATTATAAATTTGATTAAGAGAAACCTTATTATCGCATACATAAAACAAACTCTATTTTTCATGATATTGGTACCATTGTAATCCTTAATTGATAACTTAATTGGGACAAGTAATAGAATTTGAAAACAAGTAATTTAACAAGTGCTTTGAGAAATGATGTAATTTAAGCCTTTACACCTATGAATCAAAAATTGTGAATAATTAAAGATATTGTAAATTTTGTCATAAATGACTCAATAATAGCTTTGCAAGATGATGATGAAGTTGTTTAGCAAAAGTTGTTAATAAATAGCTACTTGGGTCACTAACGTTATTGCACATACGTATGCAGTCAATGATCATCTGTGGTGAGGGAGTAGCATGCCTCCCTATGACTCAAGTTTATAGTTAAGTTGGATACAACCTCAGGTTTTATGTTTAGTATCGGATTTTAAGTATCCCATCCATACGCATCATAGAGAAAAGAGTTATCCAAGGTAAACGACACCTTATCCTAAGATGAAGCTACCCTGAGTTTGTCTTTTAAGGTCGTATGCCAATCACATCCCACATCGTGGGTCCTTAAGGCAAGCAAGATACCACCAGCCTTGGTTACATCCAATTCAAGAGACATTACAAGCAAAGACGAGTGCAAAACTAAAATATCTTAGATTTCCAATGTCTATGATACTAGTTAAATGATTTGTTAACTACTTAAATAATAATTTCAATTATGAATAATCGATACATGATTTCTAAATATATAGGGTTAATTACATATATGCCCATGCAATTATTGCCAGAGACATGTATATCCTTGCATCTTTCGTACTTACATCTGTACCCTTAAAAACAACCATTTGCCTTTTTCATAACCTTACGAGATATGCTGACTAAATAATAAAGATTTTCTATACATATACCTTTTTTTCCTCCTCTCTCTTTAACAAAGGGGAAGGAGGTAAGGTTTTTGGTGAAATAGAAGATAAAAAGTTGGTACATATATAAAAAAAATCCTTACTATTTGGTCCATATTTATAAGGATATATGAAAAAGGTGCAGGGTTGTTTTCGGGAGTACATACGTAGATATAGGATATATAGGAGTAAACATAACTTTAACAATGATTAAAGAGGCATATATATAACTAACCCTAAATGATTTGACAAATATTTTTCATGCATTCCAGTTATACCTACACTTCTATACTTTGCCTCAATTCCCTACAAATGCAATTACCTAAACTTTAGATATGTTCTATTGTGAATTTTTTTATTATTAGCCTAATTTCAGACACGGGCATCCCGTGTTCAGACGATAGTTGGCAATTTCTTAAGCAAGGAGTAGACAGTGAGCCATAAGAGTATCAATTACTTGCCATTTTTCCATAATAGTAGTATTAGTTTAGTAGTTTTTTTTTTTTTGCAATTATCTTAGTGTTGCAATGTGACTAGTAAACTTTTCTTAGACTACTGTTTGTATTTCTACGTCGACTTGGACCTTATACTATTTCTTATTTTACATTTTATAATGTGATTAATTATTTCAGTTGATTACGAGAGTCTATGTGTTGGAAAACATGTGACTCAGATTTTGATATGCGACCTATCACCATTAAATACCAGGTCACTGCAAAACATATCTAAGTAATATGTCTTAAGAATATATATCTACACACAAGCTAGTGTAGCACTCTTTGTTATGTCATTACTGCTTTTCCTATTTATATTTTCACATGGACTTATGTTACAATTTACCTTTTCACCTCTCTGTATATAAAGAAATATAAGGTTTCTAAGTTGAATAAAATTATTCATTATCTCTGACTTGATATCATAGCGACGATCCTAGATCGGCACTCCAGTATCCCACCTTACACAAGTCTCTGTACACAACCACCTTATCCCCCCTCTCTCTCTCATCGAATCAACCAACGACGTCACTAGCAGGGAGGGGTAGATCGACGCAGGGTAGCAGACCAGTCAAATCCACCGTCGCCACCTGTTGCCCTAATCAAAGCTGTAGGCCATGGGTTTGCATCGTCGGTGACTACAGACTGGCATCGGTGGTCCTGCAGTGCCCATCGCTACCGTCAGTGGGGTGGTGGTGATCAACTAGGTTCTCTCTTCCGACGAAGGAGAGTAGCACCTCTTAGAGGCACTGTTAGGGATCTCCCCGTGCCCTAGCATGCACTAAATCTAGATCTAAGGGGTTGTTGTGGCTCTTGGGATGACTTCTGAGATTTCTTGATCTTAAATTTCATGATCAAAGAGTTACTTTCTCTCTCATTTCAAGAATTTTCATATTTGGAGGTAGTTTTCATATCTACCATGGTGGCATATTGTGGTTGTACCGAGGTATGATGGCATCTTCAAATACCTCAAAGGTATCATCGGTTACCGCTATGGACATTGGGAGTTACAAGATTCCCTTCTTTGTTACCATCACCAAGTTGAACGAGACCAACTATGCCAAAAGGTCTCAAACGTTCCTTATAACAGTAGAGGGGCACGATAAGGAACATATTCTGATGAAGATGGAGCCACAGGATAAAACACGAAAATACGCCACGTGGGAAAATGATAATGCCATGGTCCGAGCATAGATCATGAATTCGATGGAGTCCCAAATTGGAGATGGTATCATATACCACAGAACAGTGAAGGAGATGTGGGATTTTTTGCATGGCACCTACTAACATGAGAAGAATTTCAGTAAAGTCTTTGAGATTCATCATGCGATTGGTAGCCTCAGGAAGGTATTACGCTACGTTGAAGAGGCTCCTGGAGAAATATAATGCCTGTTGTCCAGTTTGCACATGTGATTCTTAGAGAGTACATAGGAAGGAGTATGCGGTCCTTCAGTTCTTGGATAGTCTTGGACTAGATTATGAGGCTGCCAGGTCCCAGATTTCGACGCTTACTGAGCTTCCATCACTTAAGGAAGCATACAATCTGGTGAGCAAGGTGGTTGTCAAACCATCTATGTCCAATGTTGAACAAACTTCAGCCTTGGTGGCTACTATAGGGCGTGATGAACGTGGCTCTCCATCTACCAGGGGGAGAGGACGTGATCGTGGCGTGTCTAGCAATCCCTAAATCATATGTTCTCACTGTGGCAAGGTTGGACATTTGCATGATAGACTTCCTATAGCCAACCAAGCTATCTCTTCTGAGGAAGGGAGCAACACTGTCACGTGCTGACTATGATGCAGTAATTTAGCATCTCGCCCAGTTGACTTAGGAGCCTGCCACCACTACTGATATTGCTGCATTGGCCTCCTCAGGTATAGCTTCTACCTCCACTTCTAGTAGTGGTATTTTTTATGATACTCTATGGCCAGTAGATTCAAGAGCATCCCGTCATCTCAGTGGTGATTAGACTTGATTCAGACAAATGCAGGTTGTCCCTCCTGGTAGAACTGTTCAGGTGGTTGATGGCAGACATACCAGAGTTGATGGCAGAGGAGATGTGGCAGTGACTCCTTCATTGAAGTTGCCTAATGTTCTCTTTATTCCTGACTTCCCTATTAGTCTATTGTCTGTTAACAGAATTACAAAAGATTTACATTGTCAGGCTGTCTTTGATGAGTTGGGTTGTATCTTTCAGAACTCATAGGGAGGACGACTAGGGGCGAACATGAGGGGTGTGTATCGCCTGTTCCAGACTCCTTTTGCAGCTACGTGTTAGGGCGAGGTTGCTTTTAATGCTGGTACAGCTCTTCAGTGGCACCATCAACTTGGATACGATGCATCATCCCTCACATTTTGCCTACTGTTGAAATTGTATAATGCTTGTCAGCTGGGGAAGCATCACAGAGCCAATTTTCCTACTATTTCCTCTCAGAGTTCTACTACTATTTTTGATTTATTACGTATGGATGTCTGGGGTCCAAGTAGAGTGTCTAATAGACTGGGTCAATGTTTCTATTTGCTTATTGTGGATGATTTCTCCAGGATGTCATGGTTATTTTTATTAAAGTTGAATCTAGATATTTATTTTGCAAAAACAGACTCGATTTTCTACTATTGTGAAGATTGTGCGCTCTGACAATGCATTAGAATTTTGCATAGCAAAATTAGCATCTTTTTACAGGTCCCTTGGGATAATTCATCAGACCTCCTGCCCCACACATCACAGCAGAATGGGGTAGTAAAGAGGAAACACCATTATGTATTGATGTGGCTAGGCCATTGCTTATTCATCATAATGTGCCACAGATTTACTAGGAAGATGCAGTGCTGACTGCATGTCACTTGATTAATAGGTTACCCAACTCAGCCATTCAGGAGCAGGTTCCATGGCATGTTTTTTATCTAGACAGGGAATTGTTTCATGTGCCACCTTGAGTATTAGATATGTAGCCTTTGTCCATATTTTAGGACCTGGCAGGGATAAACTTGCCCCAAGGGCGGTGAAGTATGTCTTTCTGAGATACAACAATACTTAGAAAGGATACAGATGTTATGATCTACGAGGCAAGAAGCATTACGTGAGTGCTGATATAACATTTCATGAGCCTATTCCATATTTTTCCACTAATGTTCATCAATTGGTGTTTGAGGGAAATCCAGCTCCTATACCAGTGCCACCAATTTCTTTCGAGTAGATTCCCATTACTCACAATAGGTATGCCACCACTACAGAGACCACTAACAAGTAGGATACAGAGCCTACTCATGTATACAGGCTAACAGTTGCATACAGACAGCATGCATGGCATCAAATACACATCCCCCACCACCTCAGCCACTTGTCTCCTCCCCTAATTAGGTATGTGTTAATACTGACGTGAGTTGTCCTAGTGGTAGTTGTGCAGGTACTTCTGTTTGTACTACTCCGCCTACTGAGGAGCATGCTCAACTTACTGCTGTTACTGACCTATAAAGAAAGGCCTTGACCTTCAAATTGCTATTAAGAAGGCCCCTCGCAGTTGTGCGCACTACCATATAGCTGGAGCAGTGCCTACCACTAATCTTGGCCGATCTTTTACTATGTTCACTACTGCTCTCTCAACGACACAGATTCCGACTTCCTATCAGCAGGCTATGCTCTATCCGAAATGGCGTCAGGCCATGGAGGAGATGACTACCTTGCACTCCAGAGGGATGTGGGAGCTTACAAATCTGCCCAAACATGCCAAGACTATGGGATGTCATTGGGTTTTTGCCCTCAAGTACAATCCGGATGGCTCCATATCTTGTCACAAGGAAAAATTAGTAGCAAAAGGATTCACCCAAACATACGGGGTGGATTTCTTTGATACCTTCTCGCCTATGACACGACTACCTACTACTCACATCCTACTGTATGTTGTTGCACACTATGGCTGGCCTCTTCATCAGTTAGATATGAAGAATGCATTTCTATATGACGATCTTCAGGAGTGGGTCTACATGCAATAGCCTCCGAGGTTTGAGACTCCGAGGGAGTATATATGTAGACTGAAGAAGACCATTTATGGCCTGAAGCAAAGTCTACGGGCTTGATTCCAAAGGCTATCAGAGAAGGTGCAAACCATGGGACTTATGAGGTGCTTTATAGATCATTCGCTCTTTGTCAGGAAGAGCACAAGGAGAGTTGTGGCATTCCTTGTCTATATTGATGATCTCATTCTTACTGGAGATGACACTACCAAAATAGCTGAGGTAAAGAAGAAGTTGGTTGAGTCTTTTATGATGGACTTGGGTGAACTCAAGTACTTCTTAGGCATTGAGGTGGCACGCAGCAGAGATGGCATTGTCTTGAGTCAGCACAAGTACACTCTGAATGTATTGCAGGAGATGGGGATGTTAGGATCTAAACCTGCCAATATCCCAGTGGATCCCAAAGGACATCTCTATGATACTGAGTCACAGCCTATTAACAGCAAATCTTATAGGCACTTGGTTGGTAAGTTATTATATCTTACTATTTCTCATCTCGATCTCTCCCTCGCAATGGGAAAACTCAATCAATTGATAGGCAAACCAACCAAGTAGCCTTAGGATGCTGCTATGCAGGTGCTTAGATACGTGAAGAAAGCATCAGGCAGAGGCAGTTTATTTCATAAAGGTGAATCTATGAATATTATTGGCTATTCTGATGCTAACTATGCAAGTTGCATGGCAGACAGAAAGTTAACCACCAGGTTCTGCACTTTTGTGGTAGGCAACTTGTGACCTGGAGGAGTAAGAAGCAGCAGATGGTATCCAAGTCAAGTGCAGAGTCAGAGTACCTTGCCATGGCACAAATAACTGCAAAGATGGTCTAGGTCATATCAATGTTGTAAGATTTGCATGTCTAGGTGGAGAGACCAATGGAGATGTGTGATAATCGAGCTGCTACCTATATAGCAAACAACCCAATGTTTCATGAACGTACAAAACATGTTGAGGTTGATTGTCATTATACCAGAGACTTGATATAGCGTGGGATTATCTACACCACTTCAATTGCCTCTAAAGATCAGACTGCAGATTTATTCATGAAGCCATTTCCTCGATCCGCATTTGATATATGATATTCCAAGCTTAGCATAATTGATATATATACTCCAACTTGAGGGAGAGTATTAATGTAGCACTCTTTTTATTATTTCTGTATTATTTTTCCTATTTATATATCCACATGGACTTATGTAACAATTTATCATTTCACCTCTTTTTATATAAAGAGATGTAGGTTTTTGAGTTGAATAAGATTATTCGTTATCCCCAACTATATATAAACCAAGTAATCCCAAATTTTTCCTACATATCATATACTCCTTAATCGGTGACCCAACCGACTAAATACCAACTACCAACTTTTGCAACCCTGATGAAGTTGCATGATTTGGATCCACAAGTACAACGCAACATAGGTGAAGAAGCAATCTTAGTCCATCACACCACCTACTAATTTTCTAGAACTTCTAGCTTCAAATGAGAACCACATGAATTTGTTTATCATTTTGGCAAACTTTTGGATAATTGTCGGATAAGATTATTTGGTAAAATACTTTGGAGCTCATAATCACCTAATTGTTCCCAATAACAATTTAACTTTCCATAGCAAGGGTGCTTCCTCTATTATGAAAACCTACCAAAGCTACTTAGAAGTGAGATAAAAAATGGTGATACGACCATTGACAGGCATGTCTTTGCGAAAGCTAAAGATTTAGTTGTGTTACGAATCACGTGCGTGCAGCGTGGAGGCTTCCTTAGGCGTGGGAAAATAATCTACAACGGGATTGCCCACGTGGAGATCAGGGACCCTTATTGGACGGTGAAGGTGGTCAGCAATGGGGGTGATGGCCGATTGCTTGGAGAGAAGAAGAGAGAGGAAAGGAGTCTTGAGATAATTGGAAATATTATTATTGAACTCAAGAACCAATTACAATGGGAAGACTCTTTATATAGAGAGAACATATCCCAACAAAATAAGAAATAAATCTTATCTCTAAATAAGCAAGAATAAATCCCAAACTAATTCCTAAAATAACTTTTCCTAAAAACCAAACATAACAAAATAGCAAACTTTACATCTAAACAAAACCAAACTTAGACCTTGGGTCCTCCAAATTGCCAGCCCTGAGGGCCCCACTGCAGCTGCCACATGGCCTGTTTGGCTAATACTCCCCCTCAAATCGAAGGCTGGGAGGCCGATGACTTGGTCTTCAACTTGTAAGGTTAAACACTCCACCACTCTTCTTCCTCAAGCATTGTATTCTCGATTTTCTCTTTGGACGAGTCAATGGTGTAGCCTCCTAGGACCTCCAAAGCCGTCCATCTATGGCAACCTAAATAGTCATCGCGACGGTCACCATTGACTTATTCTCTCAAGATCAACAGACATGAGAGAAACCCCATGTGAGGTGCTAGTAGCCTCATGTGATGGTCTTTGCACCTTGTGTGGATTTATAGGAAAGGAACTTCTTAGATCAACAATTAGTCTTTTCACAACCTGGGAAGTTGTTGCTCCTTTTGGCAACCTCGGAAGTCATTGCGTGGACTGTGGTGTCCTCTTCTTGGAGCGATCAACATAATATTTGACATCTTTTCTCCAGGAAAATCTCATCCTTTGAAGGAGATTAAATAACCGAATATAAAGTGTCAATATGAAGATAACTAGATCTCTTCTCTTTTCTAGGATTTGAACTCCATCATCTTTGTTGACAACGTGGCATCAGCAACTATTGTGGAGGCTTCTGTTATCTTCTACTATCTTCCTTCTCCACATAAGGCACCGGATTTGTCGAAGAAGACTCTTGTCGAAGACGAAAGACCACCCACATATGGTCAAAAACCCACATGTCCAAAAGAGCCTAGACCGTAGACTCTGATACCATGTTACTAATCGCGTGCGTGGAGCATGGAGGCTCCCTTGGGCATGGGAAAATAGTCCACAAGGGGACTGCCCACGTGGAGATCAAGGAGAAGAGGACCAGCCACCAGCTACCCTTGTTGGCAGGTGAAGGTGGTCAACAATAGGGGTAATTGCTGGCTACTTGGAGAGAAGAGAGAAGAGAGGAATTTTGAGATAATTGGAAATATTATTATTGGACTCAAGAACCAATTACAATGGAAAGACTCTCTTTACATAGAGAGAACATATCCCAACAAAATAAGAAACAAATCTTATTTCTAAATAAAGAAGAACAAATCCCAAACTAATTCTTAAAACAACTTTTCCTAGAAACCAAACATAACAAAATAGCAAACATGACATCTAAACAACACCAAACTTGGACCTTGGGTCCTCCAAACTGCCAGCCCTAAGGGCCCCACGTAGCTGCCGCGTGACCTACCTGGTTGCCACATGACAATCCCACGTGGCTTCCTTATTCCTAACAAGTTGAAAGTAAAAGTTTTTTGGTGGCTTATTAGGAGATGGATGGTAACAAAGGTAATTAGAAGGTAGACTCAAGAAGTAGGGGTCTCTTGTTTGCTATATGGAGTAAAAGATGAGGATTTATGAGGAATATGTGCGAGTAAAGAAGTTAGTTCAGCGACATCGTCACTCAGATGTAATTCAAAATGAGCAGGGGTTCTCACATAAGGAACACAGAGTAAAAAATCTAATTCCGCCACTTCACCATCGAAGTGTGCTTCAAAAGAAGTTGAGATTTGGTAATTGGAATATTAATACTTTTACCGGAAAGCTCATAAAGATTGTGAATACAATGATCAAGAGAAATATTCAAATTCTTTGCCTTCAAGAGACTAAATGGGTAAGAGAAAAAGCAAAGGAAATTAACAGGTCAAGCTTCAAATTGTGGTACTCAGGAAGGAAGCTAGAAATAGAGTTGGAATTATTGTTCATAAAGATTTAAAGGAGAGTATGGTTGAGGTTAAGAGGATGGGTGGTCAAATTAATTTTTATAAAATTAGTCTTAAAAGAAGAGATCTTGAATGTCATTTCAATTTGTGGACCTTAAGTTGGTTTGAAGGAAAGAATAAAGAAAAAATTCAAAGAAGAGCTTGATATGATAATTTAGGGAATCAATAAAAAAAATGATTTTCTTAGATGAAGATTTAAATGGATATGTGGGAAAAGATGCTTTAGAATATGCAAGAGTGCATAGGAATCATGGCTTTAGTGATAGGAATAAAGAAGGGAAGGCTTTCCTTAATTTTGCAATGACTTATGATCGTTTCATAGCAAATACTTTACTCAAAAAATAAGAAGAGCATTTGATTTCCTACAAAAGTGATCTAACAATAATACAAATTGATCACTTTGCTTTGACAAGAGATTAATTATACTATGAAGAGTACAAGACTATTCCAAGGGAGAGTTTAAATGCTCAAAATCATCTTTTGATGTTGGTCTGCATGTGAAGAAGTCGAAGAAAAGAAAATTGGTGTTCAAAAATATGAGAATTAAATGGTAAAATCTTAAAAAATATATATTTTTCAAAAAAAAAAAACAAGAGAGATTCAAAGAGAAGATGATGCAACAAGAGGCTTAGGATCTTATAGAAGTTCTAATGACCTGTGGATAGATGTGGCAAACTGTATTAGAATGGTAACAAAGGAGGTGTTAGGTGTGTCTAAAGGAACTGTTCCAAGATAAAAGGAGGCTCAGTGGTAAAGTAAGAAAGTGCAGGAGAAGCTTAAAGCTAAAAGAGCTTGCTTCAAAGGCTTATATTGAAATAAGAGAAAGGAAAACATGGAAAACTACAAATATCAAAGAAAGCAATTAGTAAAGCAAAAGCAAAAGCTTAGTACAAGAAAATTGATTCTAAAGAAGGTGAAAAAGACATCTTCAAAGTAGCTAAAGCAAGAAAGCAAAAAATGAAAGACCTTACACATGTAAGGTGTATCAGGGTGTTGCGTTACGTTATTTGTTGAGGGTCATTATGTCTTTTATTATTTTGATTGGACTTATGTCATAATTTTTCCCTCATCTCTCTCTACATAAAAAGGTGTAGGGATGACTTAGTAATTATGAAGTTTCATTTTCTTTAACTAAGGGTACTTATAGCTAATGAGGATATAGAGACGATGAAAAAAATTATTTTCATAGGCTTTTTAGTGAAAATCAGAAGAATGATATCATCTTAAGGGAGTTAGCCGATTCAAAAGATTACTTGAATTAGGCAAGCTATTAAAGGATACAAAAGTTAATAGTGAATGCTTTAAAGATAATGAAAATTGGGAGGGTTGTTGAACCTAATGATATTACTATAGATGTTTGAAGAGTAATGGGAGAAGAGGGTATAACTTGGCTCACAAAATTATTTAATGCTATTTGGAAAGACAAGAGGATGCCAAAGGAAAGAAGGAAAAGTTATGTAATGCCTTTATACAAGAATAAAGGAGATATACGAAATTATTCCAACTATAGAGATATAAAATTAATTAGTCATATGATAAAGCTTTGGGAAAGAATAATTGAAAGAAGGCTGAGGTAAGTCTCCAAAGTAACTGAAAATCAATTTGAATTTATAACAAGCCAGTCTACTATTGAGGTAATACACCTCTTAAGGCATATGATGGAGATCTACAGAGCCAAGAAGGATTTAATATGGTCTTTATTGATTTGGAGAAAGCCTGGCTATGAATCTATTCTAAGAGATATCTTGTGAAGACTTTTAAAGAGGAGACAAGTACTTGTTCTATATATCAACCTTATAAAGGATATATACTATGAAGCCGCAACTTGTGTAAGGACTAAGGATAAATTAACGGACTACTTTGATATCACCATTGTCAACACAAATCAACTTTAAACCCTTACCTCTCTACCTTGTCATGGATGAGTTGACAATCTAAGTGCCAAGGTGTATGCTTTCTGCTAATAACATTGTGTTAGTTGATGAGACAAGAGATGGAGTAAACAAAAAACTTAAGCTTTGGAGAGAAGCCCTAAAAGCTAAAGGCCTATGCCTAAGCAAGATAAAGATAGAATATATAGAATGTAAGTTTAGTGGTGGAGGGAATAATAAAAGGATGGATGTAAAAATTGAAGAATAGTGCATTCTGAAAAATGACGTTTTTAAATTCTTAAGATCCATTTTTCAACAAAATGATTTAATTGATAAAGGTGTTACACATAAAATTAATGCAAGGTAGTTGAAATGTAGAGAAGCATCCAGTGTTCTATGTGATAAGAAGGTTCCTTTGAAAAATAAAGAAAAGTACCATGGAGCAGTTGTAAGACATGCCATGCTATATGGTTCTAAATGTTCTTATATACGAAAGATGTGGGTGACAAAAATGAAGATGTTAAAATAGATGTGCGGTCATACAAAGGACTATATTTCAAATGAGATTACCTAAAAAAAGGTTGGGGTGGTACCGATAGAAGATAAAATAAGACAGATGATTAGGCCACATTAGTGGACTACATTTCCACATAAGTACGTGCATTCCTGTTGCTGGATTAAACTTAGAGCATAGGGATTACCAGACAATCAGCTTAAGTTCGTAAGCATTAGTTTACTCTTTTTTTTTTAGCGTCGTACACAAGATTAACATATAATTCACATATGCATATTCAGGAGCTTAATATGGCAACCACATTGGAAAGAAATTCCAGGACGTAACTGCAAATTCCCGATGCCAGCTTTTCCTTTGCGTACGACACCCACCATGTGTGTAGCTGGCAAATCTTGCCATGGATGGAAGGATTTTATGGATTGGATGCTATCTTGGATAGCATTTTCGAATGCCTACCAAAATTAAACCTCAGATCCATGGTCTATGGTGTAGGAAACGCTCCTGACGTGGGTGGAGTGGGAAACAAAATGCGATTAGCAAGAGGATAGTCGGGCATCTTCATGACCTCTTCTACCTTCACCACCGTGCACCAAGGAGCACACACCGTGCACCAAGCGTGCACTATGATCGAAACTTACTTCGACATCGCCGCTCGTCTCCGACCTAGTGGTGCATGGTGACAGCATGTACCAAACCCTTTCTCGTTCACCGCTCCTCTCTCTCTCTCTCTCTACGTTGTCCACCTCCATCACAACCATTGCCATCCACACCACTCCCACTCCTCTTTCTTCTTCATCTCTAAACTCCCTCCCCTATTTCTCCTCCTTAACGAACCCAACACCCCCAGGCCACAGCTCCTCGCCACTCAGTCGCTCTCGCCATCCACCACCACACAGTCGTCCACACGAGCTCCACTGCCGCCCACATAACCTCCATCGCCGTCCACACTGCTCCCCAACAATCTCATCCTTGCCGACAGGACCGAATGCCACCGACCTCTCCACGCATCGATCGGCCACCAGCGACCGTCTCACGAACCACCACCATCGCTAACGCGAAGCCCTCACTCTAGCCGACCTCCACCAATCTTCTCACCGCCAGCCGACACCTCTCCTTGACGTGTGGATGTCCTTCCTTACTCCCTTGTTTTCATATAGTAAATCTCATATTAGTTGCAATGACTTGGTTGAAGAGGATAATTGAGGACATTGGTTTTTTCATTTATATATTTATATACTGAATTTGCTCCCATACCCTCTCTCTCTCTATTTCTCACACTCTCTTTCTTTCTCTCTACGTGCTCTCTCTCTATATATATTATTTCAAATAATCTGCAGCTATTGTTGAAACATGAAATGAATGATAAATACTTGTTTCATTTGGTTAGTGCCTCCTCGTGGAAACGACTTAATATTGTGGTATAATTTCAATATATTTTTATTAATCTTTGATTTGGGATTTTTCTCCACCACATTTTTTATAGTACAACTGCAAAACTATATAAGAGAACAAAAATCTCTTATCAAGAGACATTTAAGATGGTTTGGACAATTGCAGAGAAGGTCAATAAATGCCCCAGACATGAGATGTGAGGAGTTGGAGGTTGAACCTACTAGGAGGAGACAAGGAAGACCAAAGAAGTGTTGAAAGGAAACTATTAAATATGACCTCAATTACTTCAATTGAAGCTTAGAAATTACTCAAAATATATCTGAATGGAGGCAAAAAATACATGTAACTGACCCCACTTATTATGGGAGAAGACTTGACTGTTGTTGCCGTACATAGTGTTGTAAAACTCGATTAACTAGGTCGACTACTTAGTAGAGTAGTCCTAGTCGACCCTCCCACTGACTCGAGTTCGTATACTCACACCGATAGTCGACTGGCCTAACTACTCAACTGAGTAGTCGAGTTACTCCGCTTACTTTAAGGTTGATTTCTACATGTGGGTCCATTAACAGGTTTCAACCCGACTCGGTTACAGGGTACAATGTTTAGAAACTTTGAGCTTGTGTTATTATTTCCTTTGGTCTTATGATTTGTAG
The DNA here is from genome assembly GCA_037157565.1 of Thalassia testudinum. Taxonomy (NCBI): domain Eukaryota; kingdom Viridiplantae; phylum Streptophyta; class Magnoliopsida; order Alismatales; family Hydrocharitaceae; genus Thalassia; species Thalassia testudinum. Next base: position 72,231,763 of record JAZHRO010000022.1, on the reverse strand, counting down.
CTTATTATCATTACCAATAGTTTCAAAATGATTGATCTTTATGTATGGTACATTTTACTTATTGAAATCTTAAACCGTAAGCACATCTTATTAATATATTTTATGAATATATATATTTAACTATTAAAATAATACTCAAGAACATACTCTTCAAATGCTCCTCCGCATATCGTATACTCCTTAGTCAACGATCTCGCTAACTAAATACCGACTACTAATTTTTACAATACCGATACATTTACATATATTGAAGCCAACCTTATAGATGCTTTTTGGAGTAGTTTCTCCTTTTATTCTGAAAGAACTTTTTGGAGTTGTTTCAATGGTAGTGTATCGACAATTCACTTTCTTGGACAAAGATTTTCGCTCGTTTCAAGTCACTTTAGTCGCAGAGGTGTAGAAGGAAGGGGGATCGATTGGCAATGTTGTAAGGGAGACTATATACATTTAATTTCATGTCACAATTACTACCATTCTAAGCTGGTTTGAGAGTAATGAAGTACGCAATTGTTGACCTCCAATAGTCATCCTTTCCCTTAATAATAAGAAGGGATATTTACATATATGCCCCTGAAATTTTACTAAATTACACCTATACCCCTGTAAACTTCATATATACATCTATATCCCTAAAAGCCATGCTAACCAAACATGATTGTATGCCTAGGTTAATTTTTCGTCGGTTGGGGGGAATATTCCTCTAATGTCATTAAAAGTAATGGCATAAAGTCTAAAAATTACATCTATATCCATATGATATTTTTTTCATCATTTCAAAAAGGGATATTTACATCCATGCCCCTAAAATCTTACTGAATTACATCCATACCCCTGTAAACTTCATCCCCCTTCCATCATCCCTTTATTTCCTTACCCCCCCCCCTACCCCCCTTTCGATTCCTCCTCCAATCCTTCCATAGCTGGCACAAGGGAGGAGGGTAGCAGCCACCACCAACCATAACAGTCAGCTTCCAGCCCCTGGCCGACCTTCGCTGGCCATGTCGGCGCTACACCTCATCACGCAAACCCTCACCTAGCCATAGAGACCCTGCTGGAGGTGGTGGCCAAATGTGGTGGCTGCAAGGAGGGTGGAGGAGGTGGCGGTGGGTGCGAGGGAGGAAGATCAGGGGAGGAGTGTGTAAGAGGTGATGGCTGCAAGGAGGGTGGAGGAGGTGGTGGTGGCTGCGAGGGAGGAGGATCGAGGGAGGTGTGTGGAGGAGGTGTTGGTGGGTGCAAGGGAGGAGAATCAAGGGAGGAATGTAGAGGAGGTGGTGGCCATTGGAAGGTGGGTGGAGGAGGCGGTGGTTGCAGGGGTGGTGGCTGTAGGAAGGAGGAAAGTGGGGGAAGTGGTTGTTGCAGGGTGGGTGGCTGTAGGAAGGAGGGTGAAGGTGGTGGTAGGTGTGGGGGAGTGTGGAGTGGGTGGTGGTTGCAGGGGTGATGGTTGTAGGGAGGAGGTGGGTTTTTGTTCTTTTTTTAAGGTAACTTTGGTATTTGAAGTCTACAGGGGTATAGATGTAATTCAGTAAGATTTCAGGGGCATGTATATAAATATCCCTAGATCTTAACGATAGTTAATGTATTGTACCATTAAATACTAACGGAAGGGTGTATGTGATAAACAACGCAAGTTTATAGGCGTATAGATGTATACATGAAGTTTACAAGGGTAATGATGTAATTTATTAAGATTTTAGGGGCATGGATGTAAATATCCCTAAAAAAATAAAAATAAGAAAAAGAAGAGCATGCCACTCTATTATATAAGTAGGCCATCATGATACAGCCATGTAATTAACAAATAAAATACTCTAACAATGGGTATATGGACACTAATGAGCAATAGAATTTTCCTTTTTTTAAGAAAATAAGCAAGAAAAATTTTGTCAGCACATACATCTTGTTCTTGAATCTTTATATGTAATTTCAATAAGACATCTCAAATAAGTCACACTGCATATTTTCACAATCCATTTGTACGTTTTACATGCACAGACAAAATTGGAAATAGTGAATGCAAATAGAACAACAAATGAAATATGTGAATTCTAAAATTTTAAACAAGTCAACCATTATATAAAACATGCAAAGAGCTGTTAAATAATCGTTGTCTCATGTTCCTATAGACAAAACAGGGAACTTACAGAGATCTTAAGTGGGTAAGCTCCCCAAGCTCAGGTGCCAACACTCCTTGTAAAGATAGTCCATTCAAGTTCCTAAAAGAATGAAAACCACTCAGAACTCTAGTTTTTTTTTCCCTTGGTTCACCCAAACATGATAAGCTAAATTGAATTGACAAAGCATAATTCCACCCTTGACAAGAGAGCAGACCACTCATTATAGCAAGTATGATGTTCCTTTTAATTCCTACAAGCAGAAGAGATATGAACTCACAACATATCCACTTTACCATCAACACAATGTACACCTAGCCATTTGCAAGGGTCACTGTCTACAGGACTCCAGTTCTCAAGCATTCCATGCGGATCAAGCACCACTTTCGAGCGAAAGTCCAACAAAGCCAAGCCTGCAATTGCAGTACTGAATCAACTACATATTCCCAATGACAGCCTCCACTGAGCAACATCCACCCATATCACATTGTTACCTTCAATGTTGAGTGACAAGCACCCACTGGCCTGCAAGTAGAATACTAGAACAATGCACAACCCCACATGTAGATAGAATCCACACAGCTTCTTCCTAGCCTCCATCTCTAAACACAGCGAAGGAAACAATGCCTATAGCTAATAAAGAGGATAGCACCGGAATTGAACTGGCCGCCAGGTTTCTCCACTCTTCCCTCCCTCAACCCTCATTCCTCGATCTCCTCAAGTTCAACCCAGACAAGATAGCTGTGCCATAAGCTGATAACTAACAATTGAGGTCACTGCATACCACTTGAAGCTCAAATTCTGTCCTGCACATATTCACACAAATTAATCCCCTTCTATTCCAATCATAGTACATCCAATTAACATAAAAATACCTCCTACGGATGATTTGCAATTGAAACAATTGGATAAACTCATTAAAAACACATCAGCAAGGAAGCTCCAAACATTTTATGGGTAAGTGTCGTTCATCATCTTGTGACAATCAAGGTTGTGACACTGCCTTGACACAAATAAGTTCACGACTCCTGCTTTCCGCCGGCCATCATCCTCTTACCTCCCAGAATATGGCAAGGAACTTAACACCTCTTTGGCTGCAGATAAAGCCCCAGGCCATCCTGCTAGTGCTAAAGGAGGTTATCCTTGTAGTAGCATTTGAATGTGGGGGAATAAGCTTATCCTTTGTTTGGATTAGCGCAAAATTAGTTGAAAGGAATGAGAAATAAAAAAATTTAGTAAATAATGATGTGATGTAGAGAGAGGAGGAATTACGCTACCATCCCTTTGGTGGAATTAGTTGATGTAACAGAACGATGGCAATTCTAAAAATGGTGTCTGGCAAGAGTAAGCCGATGCTTGCAATTGTGAGTGGCGTAGAGGAATTAACAGAGAAATAAAATGAAGTTTATTTCAAATCTGGAGATAGTTATTCCTCCAAACTAATGATGTCAGTGCCAACAGATTCTAGGAGGGAGGCTAAAACTCTAAAACCAGTCTTACAGTATGCCATTCAATATTCTATACCACAATTTTTTTTCCAAGTTCAAGTACAAAAGCGTACTATGATCACTTTCACAATGATATTAACCATCACATTTAATCTACGACTTACCCACCACACAACCGAACACCTTAACCCCACCCGTCCACAGTAATCTTTTTTCTTTATGATGACGCAGGATCTCATCCGCTAATTAATGCGAGGAAAGGGACTCAAACCTGGGTCTCTCCCGACAAGGTCAAGAGTCCCCACCGTTCCACCATTCGTGTGCTTTGATTTTTCTTTTTGTGTGGGTGTTGACGTTCGAACAAATGACATTTTGATGGGAAGGTCAGAGGTCAGATTCTCAAACTCCATCACTTTGTAAACTTCCGCCCAACATCACTTCGTAAGCTTGTGGTGAAAAGGCCAAATTTATCCTTAAAGCGTAACCAAAATCGGTCCCTTGTTTATGCCAGTGGCTGCCCCAGAGAACGAGAGTCGCCAGAGACACCAACCGATTCCAAAAGAACGAAACGAACAGCAATTACAAGGAAAGCAAGGAAGCAAGCTAGAAAGGGAGAGAGAAAGGAAACCTCGATCTTTTCTCTTTATCGCCTTGGTTTGTTTGTTTTCTTTTTCTGGGAAAAGATTGCTTCTTTGTTGTCTTGTGATGTTCTTATGCTCCTCGCTCTTCGCGGATACGTGTAGTCTCCCTCTGGCCCTCTTGCTCCTCCTCCTCCTCCTCCTCCCTCCTCTGGCCCGATGCGGTGATGAGGAGCCGACGAGCTGCCGGCGTCGGCGCAATAGAGGGGAGAGATTGCGCGCCGGAGAGGGAGGGTAGGCGGTAGGAGGGAGGAGGGGAGGGTGCTCGGGAATGGGTCGGGTGGGAGGTGTTCGGCGACATGTCTGTGTGCGTGTTGGCGTAGGCGTAGGCATCGGCAACGGAAGGGGAACTCCACCGGACACCTCTCCATTCAGGGGAAGTCGCCCGAGAGTTCCGCTGTGTGCATACGATCTAGAAAATTAGTCGTATTTTCATGGGAGGATTCGGAACTGCACCAAGGCCCGTTTGCCCGGAGGATATAATATCGTAGAGATAGATTAGTGTCCTATTAGTAACGTGGAGTATCTATTCAGGTGATAAAATAAGTGACGAGGTAACTGAAGATGAAATAATCAAGTGTACTAATATAGTGTTATAGGTATTTATTTAATATTAAATGTGAATACGTGGAAATTAGTTGATATTTGTTTAATATTAAAAATGAGAGTAGAAAATATTAATAATTATTTATTTAATATTAAAAGTAAGAGTGAATATTATTATATTTTGATGGATAAAAAATTTTAAAAAATTTAAACAAAAATCCTAAGAGGGATATCTATCCACTAACTCTCTCTCCAAATAAAGTTCAAGGAAAATTTCCTTATACAGATACTCTTACCTTTATTTACATTTTATATTTTAAAATAAAAATTTGCGGAAGTAAAGTTATTCATTAATAATAATAATATGTATTTCAAATTTCACCAATAAATATACTCCTTATCCCTTCATCAAGTAAGTTGGATTTTGACAACATTTCAATCATTGGAAAATGATTGTTTTTTATAGAAAGCTAAACGTGTTCGATATGTGACACGTTCATTTAAAATGATATAAATTATTGAAGTTTCATTTCCTACACTTAAGTATAAGCTCTTTTTTCTTCTTTTTATACAGCGGTTTTTACGTAGATGCTACTAAAAATCATCAAAATTATTTTTTTGTTGCTAGGTTGCACATATTGCTATTTTAATAACTTAATTGGAGCCTACTTAAATGAGTCATATCTGGGTTCACAATAGGAGAAATAGGTTCTCTCAATCACACAATCACACAAGAAAACAAGATTTGGTTATCTAGTTTTACCTTAAAAAGTGTGCATCTAGTGAGAGTAGAGATACTCTCGAATTTCGCTAATACTTTGTCTTAGTACAAGAGTTAATTTCTCTCTCCCTTTCTATGTGTGTGTGTCCCCCACTTGCAGTGGGCTTTCTCTATTTAATTGTTATCTGTCATGTAATGCACATAATGCTTTATTCATGCGTTCTTCAGGAAGTGGTAATTACCATGATGCCACAACTCCGCTAAATATGGAATCGTAGGCTTATTGGTAACTATCACCATCCTAAATAGGAGAAATCATCTATTTGGCCTTCAGATGGGAAAAGTAGGAAATCAACCTAACCCTTCAGTTAGCTTGGGGCTACACCAATTAATGTAAGCCTACCTAGATTGTCAGGCAAACTGAACTCATGTTGACCGAAATGCTTGTCAAGCAAAGATAGGCCGCCTAACTTATCTAGTCAAACTGGATGTTTTGTCGGATGGCTTTTGTTTAACCCATTAGAAATGTCTAAGTAGGTTTTTGAGTATTATTCGGTCACCCAAATAAGGAGGAATTTGCATGTCTTGGTAATTTTTGAGCTTATTCTTAGGCCTTGAACCTTAGAAAACCCTTGAATGATTTGATTTTTTGTAAGGATTTTTCCATTCCTGGATCTCTTTTTTCATTCCCTCATCAAGACTTCATGCAATTGTGCCGGTATATTACCTAAGTATTGATTATTCCAAGAACTTACAAGAAATGACCTTATTTTTCTACCTAAAATGTTTGGAAATTACATATAAATGTAGACTTGTTAAGAGCTTACTGTATAAAATGGTATATACATTTTACTAATGTAGATGTTAATTAATAGCAGATAGTTAGGTACTATACATGGAATCCAAAACATTTCCTTTAATTGCATACACTATAAATAAAATAGATATTTCAAGTCAGACCAAAAGAATAATTCCAACTCTTGAGTATAATCATCAATGTATCCTTATTGATATTAATAAAATAACTCATATTTAGCAAAAGCTTAATAAATTATTGAAAATCTTTAATGATCATTGATTATATTATTATAAACATAATTTTGTGTCCAATTATAGTTCAAATTATTTCTTTTGATATGTCTACCTTGCCTTATATTTTTACCTCTGTCATTACCTTTATTTATATCCACTTTTTGTTGGTGCAAATGTACCATGATCATTAATTTTGATAAAAATAAAATACTTAGTATTTAACATTTGCATTAGAGATTAAGATTTCAAGTTAATTACAAATGAAAGTAAATGTGAAAAAGTTCAAGCTCAAGTCCCTGAAATTCATAAGAGCTTGATGGAAGAGCAAAAGCATCAAGGAGCAAGGAGTTGGAGTTTTGCTTGGAGCTAAAGTTTGAAGATGAAGAGAAGAATATGATAGATTATTTTATTCATTGTATTTGTCTTTTATTCTTTATTTCCTTAAATTCACTTTAAAGAGCCCAAAATATAACTACCTAGGTCCTAGATACACTCACATATCCTTAGGACACTTAGGCAAACCCGAAATCTAGTTAAAAAGCCAAAATAGTAAATATAGCCCTTATCAGATGTTCACAATAATCATCATCAGACGTCTGATAATATCTTTTAAGTCATCTAATATTCATATCAAACGTCTAATGACCATATATTCGACCTTAACAAATTAAACACTTAAGCTTCAGCCACCATACCTCCTTCTAGTCGTTCAGATCTATCTACAAACGTTTAAAGACCTTATTAGATGTCCATAAAAGAACTATTGGACCTAAATACGTTTTGTTATAACAAAATCTTCTCGAGACACTTAACTAATATTTTATTATTGTTCCCAAACGTCCAAGACCTTGTCCAAATGTCTAATAAAAAGACGTTAGACCTATTTTAACCCAAATCTTGATTGTCAAACCTTTTATAACCATTAGCTTCTAAGAAAATCAATTCTGGAAGGTTACCTCTAGTCACAAACATCCAATAACACCTTCAAACGTCCTATAGATGCCATATGGCTACATGGTAGATCCCTATTTGGATCTGATCACTTCCAGGAATAAATCCGTTTACTTTTAGACGTCTAATTATTCATCCAGATGTATGAGTAATCAAACATCTAACTCTTAGTGTCATGTACGCTATTTGGATCCAATCAATTCCAATAACAGTAATCCTTATTTTCAAATGTCTGATCTATTTTTTAGAGGTCTAATTTTGTTGTTAGAGTCAATAATTGTCTAATTTGATTTGGATTTCGACCCAATCTTTTGGGATATTCCTCCAACGGTTACAAGGCTTCTCCAAAGCTTTCTTGAACATTCCAAAGGCCTCTATATATAAATAGACCAGGGGTCCTCCTTTGTCCTAGACGTATAGAAATGCTTATTTCCATCTTATGCACATTGTGTGAGAGATCTAAAGTAGAGAAATTCAGTTCTAGCTCTCAAAGTCTTGCACTTCACATCCGAGAGCATCGACTCGTTGCACTTTCTCAACAATCTACTTCCACAAATAGGAAAGTCTCTTCACCTATAGGAGCATAGTCTAAATTATATTTTGTAGCTCTATAGGTGTTGTTTTTGTTTTATATTGTTGATTGAGTATTTGCGTTGCAAATTACTATCTCATTCGTGAGACAAAATTCTCTTCGGGAAGAAGAGGGATTTGAGATACACAGCCCTCGGGTTAAAGTAATGTGGATGTATTGAGGTTGTGTTACCCTTATTTTAAAGTGATGCGTTTAGTGAATATAAACTACTTGGTAGATCGGAAAATCTTAAGTCGAGAGACTTAGGTGGTGGCTATTACCCGAGTTGGATTTTCACCTAAAAATTCTTTTGTCTTGTGGTGAATGCTTGTGTGATTGCATTTTATTTACGTATTATCCTTCAATTACACTATTCTGCCTCCCGTCCAGTGAAATAACACTTTTTACATGCATTCCCTCCCTCTCTATGCACTTCTAGTAATTTCTTTATTTATTTCTTTTTTTATATAAGGGGTGATTTTTAGGTATGTTGGGTGAATATATTTAGGCATTATTTGATAAGAGAGATTAGTTCGTAGAATAAGTAAAGGAATAGGAAAAAAATGTAATAAATGGTGGACTAAGTGAGTTAACACATTTTGAGTGTTTTAGAGAATTAAAGTTATTCTATAGAGAGAGCGAAATAACTTTACATCAGGCTAAGTGGGACTTAACCTAACGCAAGTGTTGGCCAGGTTAAGTGATGGGTTAAGTATTTAACCCGACGCAACTCCACTTAACCTGCCAACGAAATCGAAACTTAACAATTGTCCATGAATACACTATTATGCATTTCATATATGTTAAATGATTCAGGGATTTAATAAGGTAATGGATAAAATTGAACAAATTAGAATATATAAAATGAATATAAAACAAAAAATACTTTATCTCTTGCTTCTAGTGAGAGATAAAAATTAGAGGATTAGGGTAGTATTGAATGTTGTAGAATAAATGAGCCACATATGAAGAACTCGATGTTGTAATTGAAATGGAAACCAGAAACTTAGAATCAAATAAATCATTAACTAAAATTGTGTCTATAAGTTAAAAACAAACTTAATGTTTTATTAAGAAAAACAACATAAATAAAACTTATGGTGGAACATTTTAAAAGTTTCCAAGTCACATTTAGGCTTGCATATCGAGCGATATGAGTTGAGTCAAGCCAAGCCAAGCCTACCTCAAGCTCAAGTTTAAGGAGCCGAACTAACCTTAAGATAGATCAAGCTCAAATAAGTTGGCTTGAACTCAACTTGCTTGAGCTCGAGTTGGCTTATGAGTCAGTCGAGCTCAATAATTTTTTTCACTTAAATGAGTCCTTAAACTTTGCTTATTTGAGCTCGAGTTGACTCTTGAGTTGAACAAGCTTACGTATCTCTTGAATAAATTTTATATGTGATTGGAGTCCTTGAGAAATCCCTATTGGGTTCGGGGTAGGGTGAGGATCTAATCAACAAAATCGAAACAATCACACAAATGAACACAGGAATTAGTAATACAGTTTCACCCTTGGTAGGTGTACGTTTAGGGAAGGGAACTAACCTTCAAAGTTTTTACTAAGTATTGTAGAATATACATAGAGAGAGAGTACCATAATATTTTCCTTATGTACTCCCTCATGTCCCACATCGCATATTTACATGTTCTTTTATAGGAATTGCCCTCAAAAATTTCTAGTAACCATATCTCATTACCAAGATTATAAGGGATTATCCTTTCATAACATTCATGCAATATCCAGCATGCGATTTGTTTGTTCCTTTGACTTTATCACAACCAAATTAGACTATGTCGATGGTGTTTGACAAATGTTTAGGCGAAGCCGTTCTAAGATTGGTCCACCACACCCATCTGACTAACTAACAAGGTCTAGTCTACCTAAATCCTTTGTTAGGACTTCGACAATAATTGTTGCCAGAGTTGATGGTAGCTAGATAATAGGTCACCTATTATAAGTGGGAAGCTTTTGTCTGTTTGACTAGTTTTGGTGGTGGCTTTATTTTTTATCTGCCTATCACCCTATGAGGTGATGGATCCACCTATCTTAATTGAGCGAGGTAATTTCCTTTCTTTGGGTTAAGGTCTAATTTGGGTTTTTAGTTAATGGGCTTATCTGGGCATCTTTCTATTGGGCTTATAGGAGGAATTTTTTCTCTCTTATCAATATGAATTTTTCTTTTTTTTTTTGGGAAAGACTAGTTTCCATTTAATGGTGAAATTTTAAGCTCAAATCCATTTTTCTAGATTGAGTGTTAAGAAGAATTGCAAAATATAACGAATAAAAAGGTGTGACCAATAAATTATCTACTTGCTTCTAAAATCAAGAAAAATTCTTAATCCATTTGTTATTTATAAAGGGTAAGAGGACTACAATTGCTTTGAATTTTTTTTGGAGGGCAACAAGCACCTAAGCCATCTATTGGTTGTAAAAAGCAAGAGAATCATTATCACTAGTACTTCAATTATGTTTGGCCGATGCCATTAGCTTTCTAGATTTTTTTATGAGGGAAAAAAAGCCAAGCCTAATACAAATGATTTGTAAAGCTCAAACAAGTCCTAACCATCCCAAAGAATCGATTGGCCAGTATTGACATAAGGAAAGCCCATGGCGTTGACCCTAGTCACACCACTGTCACCTCAGGCAACTTGCCAGATCCACCCACGTTGACTTACTCAATTTGTCACTAGGGTCACCTAAAGCGATCAACTTGCACTTTCTCTTGAACCGATCAACCCATCAAGACCTTGGGTAGCAAAGTTTGACAGAAAACATGTAGCTAGCCAACCCATCACAAAGAAGCCACGTAGTTTAGAGACAGATGTTAGATGGCACTGAGCAGAGAGGTGAAGCGACAACATGGAAGATGAGGCAGTGGCTCAGAAGACATAGCGTTGCATGGGATGATTACACTCCCCTAAGAGTAAATGATTACTTGTCTTAAATATTGCCCAAAACCCCTATAAAAAGGAATTTAAGTACATAGAAAAAGGGTAATCACCCTTATTGTACTTCAAGAAAAAGAAAGAGAACTTCATAGTACAGTACTGAGGATTAGATCCCCTCCCCATACGTACACCATTTGGGTGGATTTGGGTTACCATCTCTCTCTCTCTCTATCTCTCTCTCTCCTTAGCAATCTACCCAAGCAATTCAAATTCCCTATTCATAACATCTTACCATTGTAGGATTTGAAAACTACGTGCATACGCTAAAAGGGGGTTGAATAGTGTTTAATAAATTGAACAATAAGTCCCAATAAAAAATAAGCTAAACCATGCAATAAATATAAAATGCATAGCGATTCCTCAACCCAGGTGGTGCACTACCTAAGCCTTTCGGTATAAGGTTTGTAACCTCGACTCCCTTGCCCCAAGGGAATTAATTTCACTAAACAAATAAGGTAATTGATAGGTTACCTTAATTCAATTACAAGATCAATGATAAAAAGATAGAGTGTAGGTGTAAGATATGAAATAAAAATCTTGCAGTTATATCCTAGGCCTCCCAACAAAAAATTAGATTAAGATCACCAATTTAAGAGACTAATTGTGACTTGGCATGGGTAAGAGATGTCTAGAACGCATAAGAAATCAGTGGGCATGCAACAACCTCATTGAGAATGTTTATGTAAAAAGTGTGAAGTGTAGAGAATAGAACTCTTCTTATGTGGAGAATGTGTAGAGGATAGGTTTTTAGAGCACTAGATGATTCCTAATACTTGTTGTGTGCAAAATTAGGCTAAAAACACTTATTTATAGCTTCATTATCCATCATTTTGCTTCTTCTTAAGCTTCATCATTGTCCATTTTCTTGCTTCTTTATGACCTTCATTATCCATCATATTTTTTGAGCTAATTCGTTATTTGAGCTCTTCCTCCTTTAAGCTAATATGTCTTTACCATTGCAATCTCCATCATGCTTCTTCCTTTCCATCAAACTTCTTATTCATCATTTAATCTCTACAACGTAACTCAATTTGCAATCATTAGATAGAAAGTGTTTTGTTAACACCAAAACTTAAGATAATGTGGAACTTGGTTTTAACAACTACCTTTTGGTAATAAAATAGGATACCGCAAAACATATACACCATGATGTATGTCAACTTATTTGTAACTAAAGAAAGCTCAAAAAAGCTATCCATAGGTGAAAATTAGTGATGTTTGCCATCCCACTGGAGTCCTAGCACAAATTAAACCTCTAGCAAACATATCCCTTACAAGGTCATTATACAAAAATGGTACCATCCAAACTTCTTCACAAGATTTTCCTTGTTCTACCATTATAACCTTTTCCAATCCCTTTTCAAGCCACCAAAAATTAGATGTGATCACTTCTCATTGGCTCAAGATTTTTACCAAAATCCTAGAACTTTGCAATACTTCACCTACGAAGTATGAACCACTATGATTCCTTCCTAAGGTGTGTTGGTTAAGGAAGAATAGATTTGTGAAATAAGTAGAAGAATAGGAAACGAGTGAGTTAAGTAGGTTAATCCATTTGGAAGAATAGGCGGGTTAAAAGGGGTTGAAATAAGTTTACCTCAAGTTAAGCCTCCCTTAATCCGGTGCAAATGATAGGCAAGTTAAGTGTTAGCAAATAAGAGTTAGTGAACTTAAGCTCCCTTAGCCCACTTACAAAACAGCCCCTGAAGTGTATTGCCCCAACCACCTTTCAATCATTTCTCCCGAAGCTTCATCACGCAGAAGAAGACTGATCCAGAGAGTCCATCTAAAGGCCTAACAAGCCATACAAGATAATCCCTGATCGATGTTTGATTGTGAGCTATCGACTAGGCAATCTATGGGTTGTATGAAGAGAAAAAAAGAGAAAAATCATATGGTTTGTATAGTATAGGGACTTATATAGATGCCAATCCTCCAACTACCACTCTCGTGCTCATCCAAATAAAGGGAGATGAATACAAAAATTCTTTTATTAAATAGGACTTTGAAGAGTATGAAAACAAGACCCTTGGGTAAACGTAGACCACTAATCACATCTTTTGTATTCAAAAACAGTGCACGGCCATCCCAGAACCAGTCTGCGAGAGCAGAAGAAGGTAAAACCATGATCATCAAACCAGATGTACAAAAGGGATGGGACAAATATTAAGGACGAACAATAACGGCATAAATGCTTAAGCAACCCCAAACTCTTCCCTTTCTTTTGTTTTCTTTTTCTCCTCCAATAAACCAGATCTTGCTTTTACAGAAAGCACATATACAACATTATAAGCAGAAACCAACAAGCAACACCCAGCAACAATTGCACAACAACAAGGGGCAGAAAGGTGTAAAAACACTTCATTCACAGGCCAGTTTTGTACCAAAGCTCGTCAGGCAGATTGCGAACGCCTGGAAAGCCGACAGCGGCTGCCGATAGTCCATAGTGAACATGTCGTCCCCAATCTTCCCAAACTGCAGTAGCACCATGTCCTTGTCCCCACATCGTTCAGGTTTACCGGGATCCACGGCTGCTGCCAGCTGGAAGTTCTTTACAGAAGCAACGGTGACCCTCCCGTGGAAATTCAAGCACCAGCATTGCAAGTGTTCGTGCCACCTAGGGGCCTTGTTCTTCAGAACGATCGACTGATTGGCCATGGACGCGCATAGAGAATTAGAGTTTTTTGGGGAATCCCCCTCCTCAAGGGCTTGCTTCATCCAGGGGCACTGCAGGGTGCAGACCATTCTCCTTGGCCCTTTTGATTTCAGCAGGTTGAACTTGTAAGATACCTGTCCTACTGTGAAGCTCCTGGCTGGGACCTGAGGGCTGATCTGTTTGCTGGTGAAGCGACGAGAGGCTCGGCAGCTTGATTGCTTTGCTCCGAGGAAAGGGGCCTGAGTGTCGTATATAGTGAAATTTGTGCCCAAGAAGTCGGACCTGCAAAAAGATCGTATATTTAGATCCTCAAACTTTTTTTTTTTTTTCCTTTTTGTACCAAGAAGAATGAGGCAAAAAGGAGTACTAAAGTGCGAAGTGTTCTCACCTTAACTTCCCCAGGTATGCATTACTCCCTTGGGAAAGATCATCGGCAGCAAGGGATATGATGTATTCTGTGTAAGTGCCATGCCTTACCTTTCGAGCAGCCATGAGAAACTTCCCTTGATCTATAAATGCTGCCAAGATGCAAGCAAAGTAAAATTACCGCTACCAACTAAAGTATCAAATAGCTTCCACAAAAACACATGGATGATAAATGGATCGACACTGATTCTAGCTGAAAACTAGCTTTTTCTCCCTCTCTTTTATGTAGCTGACTGATGTGAATGTGCATCAAGAAATCTATACATTGATTTGAACCCATATGAAAGCACAAAAATCCTACCCAACCTAAACAAGAAGGATAAAAAAGATAAAACCAAAACCAGCCAAAAGCAAACTTCCTTCAGATATCAAGTGTAGCTGGCAAGAGTACACCAAAAGTAACCAGATATAGACAATCAAAGCAGTCTGAGCAAAAAGAATGACGAGATGCATGTTTGAAATGCATGCATAGCTATAATGAGGATAATTGAGCTAATCAGACTAACAGAGGTCCAGAAGCGATAAAATGGAAAAGGAACACATAAACCACACATAGGCGTAACTTCTGTGGTGAAAACAATGGAAGGAGGCAAGATGCATCATGTGGAGTACACATCAATAAATTTATCAAATTAAAGTAGGAACTTGACTCCATCACTTGAGTGGACGCAAGAATGAAATGCAATTGATTGGAGTACAGAATAGAAACAATCAGAAGGATGCAAAAGAGGAATTTCTCCAAAAGATTGTGCCTCAAATCCTTTTCCATGTACTTTTTTCCATCCAAAAGTCCTTCCAATATGCCATCAATCTTTTTTCTTTTTTTTGAAAGATCCGTCAATCATATTTAGATACTACCAACTGTATGAAGGGGAGGAAGAAACACGATTACCCCTCCATCATATAAATAACCAATCCTACGATATGCTCTCATTTTTTCTTTACATTTAAATAGTGTGATCATGCTATTCACAGTAAAGTTTACATGACATTCAAAGCTACTTATGCCATGGAAAACATAAATTCTCTGTACAATCATTCTGCCATTCACTTTTGTCCAGCAAGTTGGTCATCAGCTGTTTGATTCTCTCAATTTAGCAATGAACACAGGCTATTCTTGGAATTCTACGTGGTCACTATTTGGAACTTAAAGAACTGTAAAACATCGAGATTACTCATGAATTACCAAATACTGATTTTTTGTTGCTGAGGAATCAAAAGAATTCGTCAAGACAAATTGTGGCAATGTTGAGTATTACTTTCTTTACAGCCCCACAGTGACAAAAGTTAGGCCCAAAGTATGAAAAAGAGCATCATGCCATAAGACAAGCAATTCGGTCTGATACAAAAAAGAATTCCAAGAAAAAAGCAAGAGAAACACCAAAGATTACCATCTATTAAAGAAACTTTGACAAGTATGGGGGTCATTGCCAATATCCTCCAAGTGATTTATGGAACAAACTAAATTAGCAACATCTACTTCCCAATCTATTTAATAGATCTGAGATATGGTCCACTTACTATCCGCCAGGCCGAGATAGAGATAAAATGTGCCAGACTTCTTGCTCCTTCTGATGAAACACTGCAGAGGACGGTCCTTTGGCCCAGGCTGCAATTTTTTTCCAAGGAAAAGCAAACATTTAACACACGGCAATAACATTGAAAGAACAATCCAAAGATAAGACATGCAGCTGAATTCAAGCAAGAACAAAAGGTATAAGCATGCAAATCAGATATCTATGGATGATGGTATGGGCAACTTTCATCATGGTTGTGCTACCACATTGTCCCACTTAAACGGTGAGTACTCATCATAACTTACAGTGCCGACACCACAAGTTTAGAAATCTTAAATTTATCCAAACCACAAATATAACCCTTGAAATTTGATAAAACCAGCAAAGGCCACATGACATATGGACATCAGTGCAACGTAATCACCAAAGTAATCACTAAACTGATCCAAACAATAAATCTACTACCAAAAGATGCAGATCCCAGATATCTATCCCAAGACCAAGACAACCCAGAACGTCACCAACCATGAATCAAACCCTTTCCAAATCTCATATACCCCCGAAAAAGTTTTTGTTATTCCACCTTTCCTCATAGAGATTCTTTTTTTTTGATAGAAAACTAGAGATTCTAATTTTTGCAATTACCCCACTTGAAAATATCCTTCATCAAACAACCACCGACCACAAACTCCTCAATATCATCACAGCAGCAACCTCTCCCACCTGCTTAGGCAAGAAATCGGAAAAACCCAGAAATCCATCTCAAAAAGAAACACCCAAAGAGCCACCAACCACAAGTCAACACATTCTGGATCTCAGACACACCAAAGAAAAAGCTTTTTTCCCCGCACAAAGATCTCCTTTTTTTAATTACCCGCTTGAGAATTCCTTCCCAAAACGGCAAACCCACCGCAAAAAAGCCTCCTTTTCCACACAAAAATCGTCTTTTTCAATTACCCTACTCGGGAATCTATTCTCCTTCTTGAAACAACAACCCACCACCAAAAAGCCCCTTTTCCCGCACAAAAACCGCTTCTTCCAATTACCCACTGGGGAATTCCCTCCCCAAGACATCAAAAAAGCCCAACTTTCCCCTCATAAAAATCGCTTTTTCCAACTACCCACTCGGTAATTCCCTCCCCAAGACATCAAAAAAACCCATTTTTTCCCGCACGAAACTAATCTCCTTTCCCGATTAACAACCTGGTAGTTTCCTTCCACGCACACCAACAACACCCGACATCGAGAGATCACCTGCTTCAGGGAGGAAGGGAAGGTGATGTTCCCGGACGCACGGGGGGGCCTCACCACCCCGAGGGCCGCCTCCCTCCACCTCCTGCAGACGCACGCGCACGACACCACGTCCTTCCTCGCAGGCCACCGCTCCCCCGCCTTATCCACCCTCCTCACTATGTCCACCAGCAGCTCCGGCAGCAGCTTCGACCACCCGTCCTCCTCCCCCCACTCCTCCTCCTCCTCCCGCGGACGTGGATGGGCGGGGAGGGAGAGTGAGTGGGGGAGGATGTTGGGTAACGAGAAGGGGGAGGAGGAGGACGACACACACTTCCTAAAGAGGAGGCCCCTACTACGCCAAGACATGGTCTTTCGTTGGTTGAAGAAGAGGAAAAGGGAAGAGGAAGAAGAAGAGGAGCAATGGTAATAGGAGGTTAGTTGGTTGTCGAAGGATTTTGAGAAGGGCTCTAATCAGGGTTTAATAGCTTCCTAATGCAACCAGGGGACCTTTTTCTTTGTCTTGGGGCGTCATTCGTGGGATTTGGTTCGGTGCAATGGGATCAACCGTGGTGCAGCGGGAGACTTTTGTGGGTGATGCCTCGCGTACAGCGGGGCGTACACCGAACTGCGCATCCACGGTGGGTTTCATCTGTTGGGTAAGGCCCACCGCGAAGGTCAGGCTTTTATATATATACATATATATATATATATATCTTCTATCATTGTTATGTATGACCCTATAAATTTTATATACATCTAAAAATAATTTTGTATTTTTTTCCTATATTCTTATAAAGTATGTGGATCAAATAAAAAAAATTTATTATATATTTTTTCATTTTCCATCTTCTATAGAATATATATATATTATTTACTTTACACGGTACAAAGGGATGTAAAAAATGTAAATGATTATTTTTTTAGTGCAAATATGTAAATATAAAAAATATAAGGATGTACAAATGTTTAACCATGGTTACAAGGATATACATGCAACTAACCACTATATATATATATATATATATATATATATATATATATATATATATATATATAATTTATTGATTTGTGGGCTCTCTATTATTTTTTTCTCACCCCTTGAATGGCAATTAAATAGTCGAGGAGGGGACCGTCCCACAAGAGAGTTTGATTACTTAACTAAACGTTGACCAGTACTTGCCGTGAACTTTTTCGTCTTGAGAATTTACTTATATACCCCATAGCATTTATATATTATTGATGTTGTGTCCTTGTAAGTCGTTGCGTGTTCAAATGTGTGTTCCCTTCGAAGGGAATTAGAGGGGATAGAGTCGAGAGTAAGGTTAATCTCAAGTCGGGATTTCGTGAAGTCTAATGCTGAGGATGAGACGGAGGTGAACTTTGTAGAATTTGAACATGTAAATTGTAGCTTTTGGCCTAACTTTGTTAATTTTGATGGAACACGTGGGAGATGGGTGTACGCTCGCTCGAATGGAGTACCCGTCAAATGCTTAGGGGTATATGTGTGATTCCACATGCTTGCAAGGCCTGCGTAGAAAAATCCTTTTTACTCTTTCTTTGATTGTATGAGGGTGGTGGTCCCCGCACTTGCTGACCTGTTCACCGTCCTTTATCAACAAGCGGGACCTACTCGTACCCCACCCTTTACCAATTGGAGATACCCACCCCGGTGGGATGGGTGGAATGGTCCCGCCTGCTGGTAAAGGAGCGTATAAATGCGTGTACACTCTTATGTCTGAAAAAATTTTTTCTTTGTAGAACTATGGGTGCATATCTTTCTCAACGAGGATTTTTTTTTTTCTTTTTTGTTAAAAATGGAAAAAGAAAAAACTTCTTACAAGTTACCAATAATTACACCCCTTCCAACATTCTTTACGAGATAATGTTCTTGCATATCATAACTTTGGATCCCTTTGTGTGTAGAATAAAATATTATAGGAATATGTTAAAAATAAATATTTGAATTTGGATGTTTGTTTGGTTGGTTGAATAAGGAGAGTGTTAAGTTGAAGGTTAAAATGATTGGTTTGATGATGTATGTTAGTAGAAATTTTTTTAATAGTATAAGTGAGAGTGGAGAATGGTAATGGGTACTTTTTTTATTTGAAGAAGATTAATGGGTGCTTTTATAATGTGAAAAAAATGAGTTGAGTTTTTTGTAATAAGATGTGATATCTTTTCATGCACTCCATCGAGGCAATCTCTAAACCCACCCAAACACCCCCCACTAATCCACCCAAAACCCAAATCCTTAGGATTAGTTTGGATAGAGAGATAGATTTTATGGGGTAACTTTTTTACATTTGGGTTATTTTCTATTTTTGTTTGGAAGTCACAAATGTTATCCTGATAGGTTAACCTGTGACTGTTTCGAAAATTTCTAGGTTAACATGTAAAAACACATGGGATAACTAAAAAAAAAGCTTATCCCACATCAACCCTGGAATAACTAACTTATCCCGAGTTAAATCCTCTTAACCTGCGTTAAAATATCATTCCTATCAAACAACGTTAACCCCTATTTTTTTGAAACAGACGTTAACCCCTATTTTGATGGATTATCCCTCTTACCAAACTAAACTTTAGTTAATACCCCCACAAATATAACATGAAGGAACATGTGTAAAACTAAGAGAAGAAATAAAGATGCACTCACGAGAGCCTAAATTTTAAGAATAATCCTTAAATCTATTAACACTCATGGGCACGGTTAATAATATTATAGGAAAGTTTCTTTCAAACCAAAGTTTCCTTTTTGCATGCCTATAACAAAATGTCATTTTATTTTTCTTTACCTTAGTTTCTTCCAATGATGACACTTCATGTAATTATTATATCACCCCATCCTTATGTTCACAATGCCCTTCCACTCTCTCTCTTCTTGCTTCTTCTCTCCTCTCCCTCTCGCCTCATCTCTCTCTCCACACTCTCTCTCCTCTCTCCCATGCCTTCCCTCCTCTCTTTGCCCCCTTTCCTTTCCCTCTCTCTCTCTTATGCCAATCTCTCTCACATTCTCTTTCATTTACGCTCTCCCTCTTGCCCCATCTCTCTCCCTCTCATAGCTCTTTCTCACGCTCTCGCTATGCTGAGGGTGGTGGTGCAAAGTTGCGGTAATCCTTCGACATTTGCCAATGGAGGGGTCAACACTAGGGGCATTCTTGGGGTTTCTTGCAGTGAGGATGAAGGCCATCATCGTGAGGCTTGAGGAGGCTATTACTTCCATTGCTTATGATACGTCTAGATATACATTTCATGTGATGAAAATTTTCCTCAACATTCACACCTTCATAATTTTACTTTGGATGGGGAAAGATAGGAGGAGGAGAATAAAGGCTGTGGGAATATGTGGCTATCTAAAAATTTATTTTAGCATATAGTGATACACAGATGAATGAAGGGAGGTGTGAGAAAATTTAATTACAAATAAGATGGAATGAAAACTTCATATTTTCTAGCAATTATTTATGACCTAAAAACACATGGTCTTTAGGTTTTTACTATTATTTCTCTTTCTTTGTTGTTCCTTTAATTTTTCTTATTTTCCTCCAAGCATAATTACAAATGAGACTCAAACTAAGGGGAGCACTTCCTATTTGCAGGGTTTTAATGTGAAGAGAGAGAGAGAGAGAGAGAGAGAGAGAGAGAGAGAGAGAGAGAGAGAGAGAGAGAGAGGAGCCTTCTTTTTTTGTTCCTTTAATTTTTTTATTTTCTACGTATGCAATAACAAACGGCACGCAAACAGCTGATCCACTGTACGGTATTCTTTAGAGAAAAAATATTGAAAATAGGGAAAAATGAAGGAGAGCTTCTTTTGTTCACATGATTTTGATATGGATCGGAGCCCTAAGAGAGAGATTGTGAGAGAGGGAGAGTGTGAATGGGAGAAAGCACGAGAGGTGAGCCAAGAGAGAGAAATCGGAACATAATCATTTATTTAGTAGGATTTATTTCTATGTAAAGGATGGGAAGTAATTAAGTTAGTAGCATGTGACTCCTCGAAACTAGGGCATTAAAGTCAGATCGCCTCCTACGAGAAAATCAGCGACACCACTCTGTACATTATGATTTGGATTATCTAGAACATCTAAAGGGGTGTTTCGTTCGTTGTGGAAGAACCGAAGGAGTTACCTTGTTGGAGAAGGTTACTAAAAGATTATACAAGGGCCGTAAAGTTAATTCCCAATTTCCAACGTTATCTTTTTCTCAAATTTTTCTATCCAATACTACGACAAATTTACCAACAAGTGAAAAATAAGCACAGATGTATGCTGTGTGTTTTGTCATGCATCCCTCCATTGCCGGTGATATTTCATTGTATACCATCAAATGTCATCCGTGACGTTTTATTTTTCAGATGGATTCAAAAAATAATACATGGGTTATAGGGTAAATTATCCGTGGTTCAGTAAATAAATGGCAATTATCGTGGTCTTTGCCTTTAACGTGGGGAGATAGAATTGGACCCTTCACCTTATGTAATGATTCGGTACTACTGTTTCAGCTTCAAGTTTCATTCAAGTTGACGAATAACGATGCTTGGTGAAGCCTTCTTACTGGAACATGTAATGCATGGAAATGGTATGGGAGCGGTCAACTCAAGATATATATATATATATATATATATATAGATGTTAAAATACCATTTTATAGATCCCTTCCCAATGTCAACGAATTGGAGTCGTAAGGCCTATAGTCCATTCAACGGTTTTTATAGTTTATTCAGAGGATGTGACTTGGCATGTCGATCCATTCAGGACACAGTTTGTACGTATCGAGAAAATAAAATAAAAATCCCGTTGACAAACAATTTAATTAGGGGAAAAAAAAATAAATCATGCGCGTTCTCGTCTTACCGGTCGAAGTCGACCGTGTGCCTTACCAGATCAACGCGTCTTGAGGGATCTATATACATTTGTTCCCCCAAATATGAGAAAATTGACGTATATGTATCATATATTTCCTAAATTAACTTTTGATGTCGTTGTATTTTGATTACAACAAGATCATAAAATCATCTATCTGTCGATATATATATATATATATATATATATATATATATATATATATACACGACTTTTATCGAACAGCTTTCGAGTAAACAATAGATAAGAAACGGCCAGATGATACATATATTATATTTAATGTTGTGTGATCCGTTAACAAACCATATTTTCTAATGCTTCTTAATTTTCAATGTAATAACCAATCACCCCGTCTATTTATCCATGTCATTAGCTTGGAATAGGCATAGAGGTTTGGAGTTAGCCCGGATCACCAATATGACTCGATTGGATTGGGATAAGAAGGGTAGCTTCACCATAACAGATCTTATACATGAAGAGGAGAGTCCATATGGTGATGGGACTAGGAGTGGCATATTGATCGATTTTTGAGCTCACAAGCTTTTGTGTTCCACACTTTTATTTTAATACGTAGCTGTAGCAAAACAAATTTGAAACCAATGATCGTGGGGGTGATTAAGGTGCTATTTGGTGGAGTTCTCTTGGAGGTTTCATTCTACCTTTGATGGCTGTCAATAGTGATTAGATTCAAATTAATTAATGCAACCTCATGATTGGTTGGAGAATTCTTATGAGTGTATGAGGATCTAAGATGAATGTCATCATCATATAATTTGATCAATATTTTTCCTTGTATGGAATTTGATTATTACACAGTACTTGCTCAAGTGATTTCTTGCTATTGTCTGAAGAGTATTTTGTTAGGAATTTGCCTTCTTTTAGGAGGGTGCTTAAATTTGAAGATGCGAATCTAGAGATGATAACTTTGAGGAATGAATCACGCCATCGATTAGAAGAACTTACTTAATTGTCATCTACATTAAACAACTAGTGAAGATTTTCACAATGGTTTTTCTCGCATGGAGTGTTAGTGAGACTCATGACATGCAAACCCTTAGGGTTAGTTCACGGCACAGGTTAGCTAACTTGGGTTAGCAAACTTGTAATAGAGGTTAACCTCTATTTGTGATTACTTATAAACAATGGTTAATCCCTGTTTATGTTTACTGAATGGGAATTATCCTATGATGTGATAGGAAAGTGTTTACTTGAGAATAAGGGTTATAATGAGAGATAAGGTGACAAAAGACATGCTTACCTTTGAAATAGTAGGTAAGTTAGTTGGAATGGTCAGAAGTTCCCAACACTTCCCCTACCAAATGGAAAGATACTCCTCCCACCCATTTTCCTAGTGAACTCATCTCTCACAATGTTATCAAGGCATTCCCATCCAAATTGGATTCAGTTGGTAAGTTTTATCATTCATCTACTCACTTGGTATCCCCTCCCCCCTCACTTGCGAATTAAAACAATATACTTGTCAATAGCACCCAACTGGACAAATTCCCGAACATCCAATTTAGGCTTATGCTTATCAAATTGGCTAATTAAATAAAAATCAAAACATTTCCTGAGCATTTTCAAATCTTCTTCATAAAAAACAACATTCTTACCATCAATAATCTGAGATGATCTGACTTTAATGGAAGAATCCCAAACCAACAAAGAGACCCTTTCACAAATCATGGCAGTAAGATTTCTTTGTAACTTTTGCAAAACTCTATTTCTCAGGGCCAACCCCTCTGCCCCATTAACACATTTATTTCCATACCTTATATTTGAGCACCATTGTCTATATACTTAACAAAGTTCTCCATTGCAAATAAAGAAATCCAACAAACTCCAAAACAGATCAAGACCACCACCAACCAAAATCTCTATTAGCAAAACCAACATAATCCACAACCACCAAGAAAGTCGAACTCTTACCTCTAAACTCAGAAACACAAAAAGATCTCCTCTTGCAAAGACCCTTTGAGCTTGTTGTTTGTGAGAGCCAAGAACAAGTCTGCGAGAGCTTGTAGTCCTTGATCACTCTCTCAGTTCATCTAATAGAACATAACGGAACCACTCTCTCATCACATGGGGCTTAATTTGTGTCGAAAAAGTTGTCTATTTCTGACTTCTTCATGGATGAGGATGCGTAGTAGATGCCATTACTATCTTTTGAATTTGGACTTGTAATGGATGACATGACATGTACTCTTAATGGAAGAGGAAGGGGAAGGGGAAGAGGGCAAGGAACAAACTCCACCATTTTGGACTTCAAAATTAAGGCCCTCTGTAGTTACTCCACCATCAGGAAGGACACAAGTATATATTTATATAAGAGAGGGATGTAAAAATGGAAGTTAAACTATCGACAATACTTTGTCTCTATGTTTCTGCAGCATCCACTGAGATGTCTTCTGTATCCCATAGTGGAGGCACTTCCTCACTTCCCCACCTCCTCCTCCTCCTCTGGTAGTACTAGTACCATTAATAGTACCAGTGTAATTTGTCATTGTTGGTGTTGTGAGCTTTATCTTCAGCTTCTTCTTATTAACATTATGATTGTGATCGGCGTTAGGATTATTCAAAGCGGCCAACATGGTGCCATCTACTGTGTTAGCATCTGAGGATGATGGTGGCACATCTGTTGAGTATGAAAACACAATGGGGTGGGAGCGCTTGGTGCACAACACGCAGCCGCGCTCAATTGCACTGGGAGGGCAACCTGCCACCTCCTTGAACTCGCTGATCATACCAGAGCACGAAGCCGACGATGTTGGTGACGATGAGGAGTAATAGGTTGAAGACGACGTCGAGGAGATGCCATGTTGTTGCTTTCGAGGAGGAGGATGCCGTTGCTGTTGTTCTTGAGAATGGAGAGAGGGTTGTCATGTGTCAACCCAGAGAATGAAGAGCTTGCTGTCTGTGAGAGCTTGGGTCTGAGAGCTTGTTGTCTACGCGATTGCGGGAGGAATGAGATCGCGAGGGGCATCTTTGGGAGAATGAGATCGTGGGAGGGGCAGTGCAAGAGAGATAAAATGGGGGTTGGGGGAGCGGGTTAAGTCAACCCCATTCCATCCCGGGTTGGGATAACCGGTGTTAGGAGGGCAAATAGATTTTGGGTTATCCTCCTTCGTAAACGAGGGTTAACCCCTAAAAATAGGGGTTAACCCCCACCGTAAACTAGCCCTTAGTGGCTAGATTACATTGATTGTTTGAAAACTGGAGTTTTCATTTTATTAAAGTGGTGTTTACCTATTTTAATTCTTGTTTATGTTGAAGGAATAATAATCTAGGGGTTAATGTTATTTCTAATTACTTGATATAGGTGTTAGCTTACCATGCTATTGAGGGGAAGATGTAAGAAATAGATCGTGCTTGTAGAGGCTAACACTACCTAGGGCTTAGTAATCCTTCATACTTGGATTTGCAAGACCTGGATTTTGCATCCATAAGTGGCTTTTTAGAACAAGTTACCATTTCAAGTACAATAGGGGTGTTAATCCTTGTTTACAAGGGTTAACACACCTGAAGTAAACTAACCTTTTCTAGGTCTTTTTCCTTTTAATATTCAACTCAATGAAGATTTCATTACTCTTGTGCAAAAGCAAGTGCCTTTAGGAATGCTTATTTGGTTCAATAGCACCATTGGAAACTATCTGGATCGTTTGAAGATGAATTGTAAGAGATAATTCAATTCTTCTAATCAAATAAGCTTCATTGAGAACACATTGGTTTTGATAAGTGTGCGTTGCACCTAGATTTCTCTTCAACAAATGAAAATTTATTGTTTAGAAAAGAAGAACCAAGATCTTCCCTTCCTCTTTAATGTTAAAGCCTTTGATTGTTCCAAGCTACCTTGTATAAAACTTCAATTAAATTTGGTGATCCAAGGATCTTTATACTACAGCAAGTCCCATGGAGAATGACCACCTGAGGGTGGAGGCGAAAGAGAATGGGCTTGTGAACTTATTCACATTAAGCGCAAGCAATGTATCTAGTTTCTATAGACCATGCAAGGTTTGCCGAAGCCATTCAATTAATCGAGCTAGCCAATTGAACAATGGCATGATGAATTTGTAAATTGTCCAATCAAGCCCCATTCATAAACCCAAGATAAATGGGTTTGTCTATGCTAGACCAATCCATTTACACTTGTGATTTCTTACATTTATGTTCTATACCTACTCTTAGCTAGAATAAATATAATTCAAGCTACATCCTTAAAATTTGCATGAACATAGAATATAATATTGTATTACATCACTATAATATCGCACATATATTAAATGAATTTGCTCTTAACATCCCTTCATGGTTAATGCAAGTAATTAAGGAAGAACGAAGAGCATTACTGGTTTATAGATTTACAATAATTTAGAGTTTAGGAAAAGAAACTCTAAAGCTATTAAATTATTTATATATGTCTTTTTTCTTTAATAATATACTAGTATATCTATTTTATATTATATGCATCATAATTGGATTTGTGGATTGTTTGCCAAATGGGTCAAAATCTTGACCAAAGCTCAATTCAAGATGATCAAGAGCTCAAGCTTAGATTGAATTACATGGAATGGGTTTCAGGCTAAGTTGGGGTGACCCAGCTAAATGATTACCTTACCTTAACATATAAAAATGAAAAGACTTGCAACTTCCACATACATTCCTACATCTGATGAAATAAGAGTGCCATGTAATATTTGAGCATTATTGCTTGTTAAGTTGAGTCTAAGCATTTTCTTTTGTTTATTTCACTTATATTTGTTGAGCTTTCCTTAGATGAATTGCGATTTATGCTCGAGTCTTGTGAATATATCGTGCACATAAATATAACAAACATGGGAAGTATGGCAAGTGTTATAGCATTCAAAACGATGGTGAGAATCATTTTGAGATCATATAGGAGTAAGAGGCTAGACTTATCAATAAATATTGATGCAGAGGATATTAGAGTTTTATGTGGATAGTTTGTAATATTCTAAGGCAAGTAATTAGCCACCAAGGGCTTGGTAGAGTGGTAGAGCCTCCTCATTGTTATCTATAAGTCGTGAGATTAAATTCTATGCTTAACGTATAATTTACTCTTATCAATAAAGGATAGAAAAAATCATAGAGATGATGCAATTTGAAAGCGATTGAGGTCTAGTTTCCCTCTCGATTTGCAAAAATCTTTCTACTCTTAGATATCTTGCCCTTCATGTGTAGGTAAATGCGTTTGTAGCAAGTAGGCAAGGTGAGCAACAACCTTTTTCCTAGTGAGTTGTGGAAGAGGTTTTTCAAAACAATCCAGATCCTTGTTGAGACTATGCTCAGATGCAACACTATGGATACTATGTTTCATTGAGAA
Source organism: Thalassia testudinum (assembly GCA_037157565.1). Lineage (NCBI taxonomy): Eukaryota > Viridiplantae > Streptophyta > Magnoliopsida > Alismatales > Hydrocharitaceae > Thalassia > Thalassia testudinum. Next base: position 72,204,761 of record JAZHRO010000022.1, on the reverse strand, counting down.
AGAAGAATCCCTATAAATCACTTCAACAAAACATATATGCATCTAGAGGACATACAACTTTTCAATTATAGGGATTTTCTAATAGAAAATGTCGACTCCCTTCAAAAAATGTTCTTTCAATTCCTTTTACCAAATCAGTCATGCTCAAACAGCTCGAGGAGTCATTGATGCAAGAAGTATGTGATTTACATGCGAGTTAATATCATTGCGATGCGTAAATCCAATCAACTTTTGAATTTGTAAACTTAGATAGAGTAAGTATCTAGTGTCGTCCAAGGAGGTGATGCTAGTTATATAAGTGGTAAAACTCTCTTTCTTGCTCTTTCTCAAATCTTCTTGTTAGGGTTTTTGTAGTTTTACGATTTTTTTTAGGGTTTTCAAAATACGGGGCAACTTGAAAGTGATGATAAACGCTAAAGTAAAGATATGAAATACGAAAACAACAAAATCCAACCTTCTTCAGCTCACACTAGGCAAGTGTGGCCCAGGGTAATTAGGAATGAAGTGAGTGCAATTATGAAGCTAAAGAAGCATGAAAATCTACGAGCACAAATTCAAAAGGCAAACTTTTTTATAAACTAAAGAAGTAGACAAAATGTGATATTTGGAGAGGTCACTTATGCAGAGGATTTCAACACAAGTAATCACCAAATATGGAGGAAAGCTTGCAACTAGAAAATTGAGATACAAAGAAAATAAACTAAGATAGCAATGAGATCTCCAGAAGTAATGCTCGAAGTTATCTTCACTCCAAGTGTTGTTGCTCCCGACTTGAAGAAAACTTCTCTTTGCTCCCAAGATGGTGTTCTCTCTCTCCTAGCTCTCCAAGGGTGGATGTGCACCCTCCTCCTCTTGATTGGCCATCCTCCTTAAGTTGATCCTTAGCTTTTCTCCATGGAAGATAAGAGTAGAAGTAGAACACCAAAGGAGGGTAGTACTTCCCTTTGATTCCACGCCTACTCTTTCTCTTCCAAAGGTGATAGTAGGTAGACCAAGGTAGAATATGTAAAGCCACAGATGTCCAAAAATGCTGGCTATGGAGGAGTTTTATAACCATGAAGGGAGGCGATTATGGGTGGAAGGGCCACCAAAGTTAGTGCCAACTTTGGTCCTTCTAGAAGGTTGGTGGTTGTAGGATTTTGGCTCCAAAATCAAGGATTAAGATGATGGTGGATGTGGAATGGATGGTGGGATATAGTTGGTGTGGGGTGGTGGTTGTAGGGATCGAGTTGGCGCCAACTATAAAGGGCACTTGGAAATGGTTATGGGTGGAAGGATGCCTAAAGGTGGCACCATCTTTTTTAGGTAGGTTTTAGGTGGTGGTATGAGGTAGCTAGGTAGTAGAGTAAGAGGAGAGGTGGTGGACTAAGCTTAGCTAGCTAGAGCTAGCTAGTAGCTAAGGAGAACTTCATGGAGCGGCCTTGAGGTAGTCTGGAGTTGTAGGGAGCTAGAGGGAACTGAAGTATAGTTGTCTTGAACTCCACAACTCAAATTAGCTAGCTAGCTTAGCGTTAGTAGCTATGAGGAGCTAAGTTGAGATTCCTTGAGCTAGATATAACTTGACTGAGCTGAAAGGGAGTTGAGGTGAGCTAACATGCAATTGACTGGAGCTTCTATCTTCTTCTTATGAGGTTTCTACCTTTCAATGTGTTAGGGTTTAGATGATCTGCAAGGATTCTTCATTCCCTGACAAGCAATCACTACACATAAGTTACATATATAAAACAATAAAAACCTAACAATGCATGCATTATCCCTATGTATGCATGAATGACTAATGCAAGACTAATACTGTAGTGCGAGTGTAAAAATACCTAGGAACTAGGTGTAAAATGTGCCTAAGAATGATGATAAACCAGAGTTTATCAGTCATCTACTAAAAAGAACCCTCCATGTTGTGCACTCCTCCTTGAATTATTCCAATCATGCAATACTGGAGGAATACAAAAAACAAAATGCATTTCGATGTTATCCACATTCTTAATTATTTCATGACATTGGGTGTGTCTCAACCATCGAGGATTTGGAAAGTGAATCAAGGGATCAAACATTGAAATATACTCTTACATCGCTTTTTTGTAGAAAGCTCAATCATTGAGGAAAAGTGTTGGCAATTAAATCAAGATATAGCATCTTTGCCAGAGAACTTTCTCTAGTCTCACATCGTAAGCTACATTAAAGATCTTCATGCTCAACCTTCTCCATGTATTGATTGTTTAGACACGGGTACAAAAATACAAACGACGATGCATTTTGCAATGCAAGGAGGTTGGAGCAATCAAAAAAATAAATTCCAAAGTTGAGACCAAGCTACGTTTCTCTCATTCACGCAAAAAAGTAATGCAAGTAATATCATGTGATGAGTTTCATTGCCACTCAAAAAAGCCATCACACTTTTAAACTAAACATAGAATCATTTTACACCGATTTATTTTAGTTCATAATAAAAAATCACCCATTGTCTATCAACTCTCAAATTGATTTTGAACTTTTTTTAATAAAATGAAACCTATCATAGAATAGAACTTACGTTATTTTTTTATTTTTTTTAATATTCAATACCAACTGTTTCATACGGATCACATTCACCACATTTTTATATTACAAAATACTCCACTCTATGTATTTTTGTCCATTTTAACTAATTATCTTAAGATTTTGTAAAAATGACCTCATATGAAAAATCTTAAAAATGCCGGAGGATTTTGTCTACCTTGAAACACCTCCATCCAATCGGCAAAAACACAAATTCCTCAAAATTTTGGATTGTGTAGTGCGTTCTTCGAAAAATTCAAATGCAAAAAGAGGTATCATACTTACATATGCATTCCCCATTCCATAATAGATTGGCCATTTTTGTCATAAGTTGTAAGAGATAAAGTTATCCTCGGGTAATTTCCCAGACAGCGTGACCTCCGTGACAAACTAATAAACAAGTAGTTAAAATCAAAAGATGGATATTATTATTTGCCCATCCCCTAAAGAGATTTTTTAATTAAGAGCTAATCTAAGGGCTATCTCCATCTTGACTCATTGACCCTTCTATATGCAATCATAATCAATCTCGACTTGGCTATCATAATTGAATCAACGGATTTTGTCATTGGTAATTAAAATACCGACCCACGTCAAAACGGGTGAAGAACGTTCATTTTGGAGGAGGAGGATAAATATATAGTTTACAAATCTATGAAAATTTAAATTAAAGATCTACCATTCTCACTTAAGTAACATAAATCTTTCACCAACTGATCTATGCAATGGTTCCGTGTGAAGAACTTTGATCCAATCTAATTTGTTGTACCCTTGGATGACAATGTATGTGACGCACGTACGCCGACGTTAATAGCTGATCCTTTTCCCTTCGTCGTATCCTATGGATCTCACGACTGATCAACGAAGCTTTTTATGTTTTTCATCCACGAAAAGAGGACACCAAATCGTGTTTGTCAACATCAATAAATTAGTCCTTTTATTTTGACATTATATCAGATAAGGTCAATATCTTGGGATGAACCGATGGAAGGACCAATAGTTCAATAGTTGTTCTAGAAGAATGAAATTTTTTTTGAACAAATCTAGGAAAATCGAGTTATTTATTAATTGTTAATTTAGTTAGCACAGTAATGCTTTAATTTCTTTGTATTACTAAGACTACTTACATTGATTAAATAGAAATATTTCTTAACTAATCTTAATATAATTTCATGTCTTTTTTAGAATTAATCATTTTTTTATATTTCACATCATATATTTCCATTACTTGTGAGATCATTTTCTCGGTGGGTGGAGGTAGGACAAGGAAAAATTTCATGATAAGTTACCAACAATCTCTAAATCTTGAACAAATGAAAGTTTATTAATGGGATCATTTTCTTCGGAGGTGAAGGTAAGAGAAGGAAAAATTACATAACAAGTTGCCAACTATCTCTAAATCTTGAATAAATGAAAATTTATCAATGAAAATACAATTTTACAGAAAATTTAGGGATGTGATTTCAAATGGGGAGAAAAGATTGTTGAAATAAAGAAAATTTCTTCCATCGTGCATCATTGATTGATTGATGCACCCTCAATTACCTAAAGATCACGATGGAAGAATGAAAGGGACCCATATGATTTAAGTGGGACGTGGAAAACGATGTGAACTCGTCTTTTACACAACCTTTACATTTTTTCAAGGTCCACAGCACGTGTGGTTTTGGAGGACGTGCATGGGACGACTCCCACATGTGACACTGAGTTGCCAATGCCAACTGCTCTGAAATGGGTGTGGGCCTTCACCGATTGAAGTCCTTTGCACGTTTTATTTTTGAAGGGAAGATACTCCATCAAGGGAATAGAAAAGTTACAAAGTGCCTGGCTATGTTGGAAAAAGGAAAAAATCAAATAACTTGTACACCTCTCAAAGATGGGGAGTAGGAACAGTACTCCTAGAGAGAGGAACATAATAAAACACAAATAAAATAAAAAAAAAGAAGCATCCAAAAAGTAAATCTGTAGCAGATTCAAGGGTATGCTCTATACCGTTAGGAGCATTTGCATCACTGCATGAGTGGCGATTTAGATGATCCACGCAAACGAGTGATAATGGCCAAGAAGCAACCAAATAGACTCGGTTGTATGAAGTCCAACTTCAAGCGTGGTCCAGAGGAAAATAATCTAGCAACAACAAGAAGAAAACACAACCAACAAGAGGCTTGTGCTGTCAAAAGCGAAGGCGAGGTGAAAGCGAGAGCGACATGACCGATGGAGTATCCAACAGTCTGCGAATATGCATCAGCAGCTATTAAGAACATGGCATCAAGCGTCGTTTAAGACGTCTGGGAAGTGGCCCAAACGTCTGGAAGCCTTCCCAGACGTTTGGCCTTAAATTTTTTTGGCGTACGGGTTCGTGTCTGTGCGCATGCGCGCGCAGACTGAACCCGCCGCCCTCCTTCTTCTCTTTCCTCTCCCTCCCTACAGACGCCACCTTTCCTCTTTCTCTCTCCCCGCGTTGCCTTCAAATAGCGCCTCTCCCTCACCCTCACTCCACCGCCTTCTTCTCCTTCTCCCTGTCAGCGAGAGAGAGCAAGCGAGCGAGAGCTGCAGCAGCGACTGCTGCGGGCGTGTAGGGAAGAAGAAGCTCGACCGCGAGGGTGCGAGCTTGCCAGGGCAGCTAGAACCGGCCGGCAGGAGAGCAGCGAGCGTGTGGTGCCGCGGAGGAGCTGCTGTAGCTCAGGCAGCAGGCGGGTGCGCCGCGGCACGGCCGTGCATGGCGGGCAGAGAGCGAAAAGGGTCTTGATTCTGGGAAAATTTCCCAGAATCAGACGTCTGGACTTACGTCCAGACGACGCAAAAGACGTCTGGAGGAAGGTCCAGACGTTTGACAGGTACAATATTTGTTACCTTCCCCTTCTTTCGCGTGTATGGCCATGCAGCCGTTCCACCGAGTTCTTCTGCACCTTTTCGTGATGAGAGCGGGAGTGTGTGTGCAGGATTTGTTCGAGAGGGCGCTAGGGCTTGCCATTCCACACAGATCAGACGTCTAGGCACAGCACCAGACGACAGAGAGGGCTTCCAGATGTCCGGGGTGACAATCGGACGTCTGGAAACTACGTCCAAACGTTCCAGCGGGCTTCTGGACGTCTGAAGGACTACGCAGACAAAGGTATGACCTGAGCTACCTTTTAAGACGTCTGGAATAAGTTTTAGACGTCTGATTTTGGACAGACTGGTTGTTTTTAACCTGTTTAGGGTTCGTTCGGAGTCCGTTTTCCGCATTTCAAGTTTCGTTCTTCCCAGATTTAATTCATCTACCTATTTACAGTAATTGTATATTGTTCTGAGTAACTCCTTGTGTTGATCCTTGTGTTAAGACTCCGTTCCTTTGCGGCTCTAGGGGTGCAGAGGTGCGCGGGATTACCGACTACGCCCCCAGTACTCCTGGTTTTGCGGGTAGAGTGACCCTTTAATTTATTTATAAAAAATTATACATTTATGAAACAATTAATAGAGTTTAAGGCATTGCATGAACCCTAGGGCTGAAGAATTAGATTGAATGATAGATCTTAGGGTATTGCATGAATCTTAGGACTGGAAAACTAAATTGAATGATAGATCCTAGGGTATGGCATGAATTCTAGGACTGGAAAACTAGTTGAACATATATATTGCAGTCTTGGAAAAGTAGAAAGGAAATGATAATTGTCTGTAAATTGATTAACAGCTGCCTGTTTATGAATGAATAATTACTGTTGAGAACATGGGTTATATGGATATAAAGCTGGAACGGTGAAACCTAATTGGCTGAGTTAAAAGAGCATGAACCCTACGGGGAATTAGGAGTAGAACTCCTGGAAAGTGAATGGAATAAAATTGAGGAAGTGAGCTGGCCCTTGAGTACGGAGTACCAAGGAGAGCAACTGTCCCCCTGTTTAGTGCAGAGCGGAGCTAGCCGCCCCAGGGACCTGGGGTTAGGTCTAGCCACTTTGTACCGACTTTTGGCCCTCGTGTACATAGTATCGAGGAGAGCTACTAGTGTAGGGAGAGCACTAGCTACCCCACGGGTCCCGGGGTTCTGCTAGCCCTCCTACACCGACTTGTTAGGCCCACTGGGCAAACCAGGGTAGCCAGGCGAAGGTGCGTAGACTGTGGAGGGGCAAGGCCCCCATTTGGTTACTGTGGAGGGGCTGGATTCCTGTTACTGAGAGGGCTCTGCCCTATACTGGTTCCGTACTGTGCTTTGGGCGCACCCGTTAATGGAAATGACTGACCACGTGCCAGTGAGGGGTAGCTACTCATGCGTTTATCGCGCGTGCCGTAGTCACCGTTACGTCTGTCAGCGACCTTGGGGTGGTTGACTGAGGGTAGGACCACCACGAGGGACTCTCCCGGCCAGGAGAGCACCACATGTTACTTCTACTTTTCGGAAAAGACTGCAATCAAGATCGTTCACATTCAAGATCAAGAGAAGGATCTGAGAAATAAATCAATAGTGAATAAAAGGAAAAATATAAAGAAAAAAATTAAAAATATAACAACTACTGTCCACCTTACTGCTTCTTAGCTTTTAGTTGCCACTCTACTCAGCGTTTCGCTGACGTGTCACCTTTGTTACCTTTTCAGGACTAGGTGTTGAGCAGCTAGAGTCGGCGGCTGCAGAGGGCGCTAGGCCTAGTAGAGCCCAGTAGTGTTACTTGTAGTACCCACTGTACTTTTCTTGCTGTTGTTGTGAGTAGTTTCTGTTACCCATATACTCTTTTCATTGTAAGCTTCATGTATATGTTTAATTCTTTACTGTTGTGGTGGTGTATACTGTAGTATTTCTTTCTTTACTGCTGTATTTTGTTACTGCTAGTTATATACATGGTGAATGTGGTTTATTTTACTGCTCTTTTGGTTACTTTCTCATTTGACGACTAGATTTTGGGATCAGTCGAGTCAGTCCGATTCTCGTATCTCGTAGAATTTAGGAACCGAGTGATTACAGCAGCCCCAAATAATGCTGGAGACATCACCAAGTAAGATGTGTTACCATCAACCATTCTAATAGAAAGAGTCACCAACAAATGCCAGTTGATGCAATGAACACGAAGATCGAGGAAAGAAAGGAAGGGAGGCGAGATTGGCGGACAAGAGAGGAGCCCCAACCAACATGAAAACCAGTTGAGGCCCGGCTCGATGTCAAGGAACTTGAGGTTTCCGACTAGAAAAAGAAAAAATAGGAAGAAGAGGGGGAGCGATTTCGCTGAGGAGGGGCAACGTGGTGGAATGAAGTCCTTTACGCGTTAGTGTGTATGGTTGTATAGACATGAAAGTTATGCATATATAAAAATGATGATTAGGACGTCGGAATTGTTCAAGAAATATATTAAATGATGGATGCTTTAATGTTACTTAAATCTACCAGAATTTTCACCAATGGAAGTCTTTTGCACGTTGGTGTGTATGGCAACATTGATATGGAAGTTATACAAAGAGGGAAAGTATAATCAATTAATTATGAAAAATGTTTAACACACCTTACATCTCATCTATGAAATCTGAATCATGGATGGGGAAGAATGAGATAAAAATCTAATATCTATTTTTATCCCATTCCCTTTTAATGATTCAAATTTTATGGATAAAAGCTTGAGTCAGATCCATAAATATGTTTACCACTCTCAATTAATTATTACACGAGAATATTAAATGATGGATACTTTGATGTTACTTAAATCTATCAAAATTAGGAGAGATTTGATGTGTTGGGGGAATGGTCAATTTTTTTCTAATTTATTAAATTGGATTTTTTACTATGTAAAAAATCTAGGTTAATGAAGCCAGTTGATAAATGAGTTTATTTTCCTTCTTAAATTTCCATGCAGAGCACATTTATGGAGTATCATTTTTATGCAAATAACCTGAAAAATTAGGAGTCTATATATGCTTGCACATTAATGTAAATAATTATGTTGTGGAACTAGTTGTAAAATCTACGCTTTGTTGCATCAGTGAAATTCTAATTATTTATCTAAAAAAATCACTACCAATATAAAATCTTATTTTTTAGAAAGTAAGAATTTATTTGATACTTAAATACATCTAGGTTATAAATAAATGCAAAATTTATTCTATGCATTACTTTTCTATCCATTTAGGTTAATTTGTATATACATTAGACCAAGTTGCACATCTTTACAGCATAACTAGATTATTAAATTCACATATTTTTATGTCTAATTTGTTACTTGATCGCTCCCTTAATGGTAAAATCATGATTTTTTTTAGGATGTGAGTTGATAATTATAAAAATTGATGTAAAAGTTGACGCATAGTTATAAATGTAGTCTTTTTTTCATGTAAAAAAAGTGCTAACAAGTGGTGAGATCCATCATTATTGAAATCAACAACAAATCATTTTCGTAGGGGTGAGAGATTATGCAAAATTACTTCACACCTTCAAAACAATGTTGTACCGGTGTAATAAATTTTTTTGTATCGGTGCAAAGTAAAATCACACCTTACTTTGAACTATTTTGCACCGGTGCAATATTTTTTATACCGTTGTAATATTAAATTACAAGTATTTCTTTACATATGGTAAGTGATTTTTCACCTTAAGATTTAGGATTTAATCTTTAGTGTTTATGATTTATCACCCTAAATTCTAAGGTGAAAAATCACTTCTTATACGTGAAATCACTTTTCATAGACCTAAACCCTAAACTTTAAACTTATAGGTGAAAATCACTTTGAACATGTATAAAATCATTTTAAATAGGTAAAATTACCTTTAAAATAATTTATTACCGATATAAAATTTTTTATCACCTATATATTTTTTAAGTTAAAATAATATAATGATTATTTTAAATATGATAAGAACTATCACATAATAAATTTTATATATTTTTATTTTTTTATATTAAATATAAATTATCAAATAAATTAATATTATGTAAAATAGGAAACGTTTCTCTCTCTTTTAACTTTCCTTCAAGCATTCCATCGTATCTCGAGAAGCACTGGTTTAACAAAATATATATTTATATATAGAATGGAAAAAGAAAAGAAAGAGAATATAACATCCCAAAATGAAGTTGTACATAAAAGTCATCAAGTGCTAGTAAGATGGATAGTGCAAAAGAGTTTGCCTATGATTTGACAAGTGCGATCGAGAAATAAAAAAGAAATAAAATAAATTGATAGAATAAATAAATTAATCTATTTAAATAATTTGATGAATTAAAATTATTTTACAAGAAGGGTGAAATAATTTTTAATTGATATATCTTAGATATTTTTAACTTATACTTTACTATTTGGAGTGTAAAATTTAGTCACGATAGGAAAATTAATAATATGAATTGTTAACATAATTTTTAATTGATATAAATTGATTTTTAATTAATAAAAATAATAAATTATATGTTGTAAAATAGATTATGTAATGTATTTTAATTTTTGATCGGTGAAAAAAAAATATCAATCGAATATTAAAATACATCACACGGTGTAAAATATATTATTCGATAAATTTTGATTTTCAATTAGTATCTTAAATTGAATTTACACTATCTGATTTATATATATATTATTTATATTCTCGTAGAAATATATTTAATATTGATTTTTTATGGAAAAATAAAAAATGAAGAGGTTGATAATAAAAGTAAAATTTAAATGGATGCACGTCACCGACATTGTGTGAAAAAAAAAAAAATAATAAGAGAACAAAAAAGATAAGATAGGTCGGGGAAGAAAAAAGAAAATAGTTGGTTCAACAGTGTACGATAGATTTTATAGATAGATGTGGATTGCGTATTGGGCCGGAGGGGTTAAGGCCGAACTTGGTTTTGATTGGACACAAGGTAGCTTAGACTTTGGTACGACTGGGTTTGAGTCTTTATCTAGCTAGCTTTACTTTTTACGAAAAAAATATAGGTAGAACTTGAACTTGCCTTTGTTACTTATTATATATAAGAGCTTACCGATTACGCTATAGTTTGTTGTGAATGAGCGTGTATATATATTTTTATTTTAAAATATCATGTGCCTACTCTTGGTGGGACCATCAACAAGTCCACTTTTCTTAAATATTTTATATCATGTGTGCGACTCAAATTCATGTCCAGTGGCTACCATAAATAAGGCTTTTACCCATCGGATACAACTTGTTATTGATAAACACCTCGAAGACCTTGGCATATCATGAAGCACCTTGAGGGTTACCCTCAGGAGAAGGACCTAATCATAAAGAGGGTGGGGGGAGGGATTGATAATTTCCAATTAGTATCTTAAATTAAATTTACACTATCTGATTTATATATATATTATTTGTATTTTCGTAGAAATATATTTAATATTGATTTTTTATGGGAAAATAAAAAATAAAGAGGTTGATAACAAAAGTAAAATTTAAATGGATGCACGTCACCGACATTGTGTGAAAAAAAAAATAAAATAAGAGAACAAAAAAGATAAGATAGGTCGGGGAAGAAAAAAGAAAATAGTTGGTTCAACAGTGTACGATAGATTTTATAGATAGATGTGGATTGCGTATTGGGCCGGAGGGGTTAAGGCCGAACTTGGTTTTGATTGGACACAAGGTAGCTTAGACTTTGGTACGACTGGGTTTGAGTCTTTATCTAGCTAGCTTTACTTTTTACGAAAAAAATATAGGTAGAACTTGAACTTGCCTTTGTTACTTATTATATATAAGAGCTTACCGATTACGCTATAGTTTGTTGTGAATGAGCGTGTATATATATTTTTATTTTAAAATATCATGTGCCTACTCTTGGTGGGACCATCAACAAGTCCACTTTTCTTAAATATTTTATATCATGTGTGTGACTCAAATTCATGTCCAGTGGCTACCATAAATAAGGCTTTTACCCATCGGATACAACTTGTTATTGATAAACACCTCGAAGACCTTGGCATATCATGAAGCACCTTGAGGGTTACCCTCAGGAGAAGGACCTAATCATAAAGAGGGTGGGGGGAGGGATTGATAATTTTCAATTACTATCTTAAATTAAATTTACACTATCTGATTTATATATATATTATTTGTATTTTCGTAGAAATATATTTAATATTGATTGTTTATGGGAAAATAAAAAATGAAGAGGTTGATAACAAAAGTAAAATTTAAATGGATGCACGTCACCGACATCGTGTGAAAAAAAAAATAAAATAAGAGAACAAAAAAGATAAGATAGGTCGGGGAAGAAAAAAGAAAATAGTTGGTTCAACAGTGTACGATAGATTTTATAGATAGATGTGGATTGCGTATTGGGCCGGAGGGGTTAAGGCCGAACTTGGTTTTGATTGGACACAAGGTAGCTTAGACTTTGGTACGACTGGGTTTGAGTCTTTATCTAGCTAGCTTTACTTTTTACGAAAAAAATATAGGTAGAACTTGAACTTGCCTTTGTTACTTATTATATATAAGAGCTTACCGATTACGCTACAGTTTGTTGTGAATGAGCGTGTATATGTATTTTTATTTTAAAATATCATGTGCCTACTCTTGGTGGGACCATCAACAAGTCCACTTTTCTTAAATATTTTATATCATGTGTGTGACTCAAATTCATGTCCAGTGGCTACCATAAATAAGGCTTTTACCCATCGGATACAACTTGTTATTGATAAACACCTCGAAGACCTTGGCATATCATGAAGCACCTTGAGGGTTACCCTCAGGAGAAGGACCTAATCATAAAGAGGGTGGGGGGAGGGATTGATAATTGCATGAGTACCTAAGGATTTTTACTGCATTCTACCTCATTGAGTACACATCCTAGGTAATAGATAAATCTCATTTAGTATTTATTGTTGGGTTACGGTTCACTCTCCTCTCCTACTAGTGGGGCAATGCTATGTGTTGCTATATATTAAGGTGCCAACCTTCATTACCATTGTTCCCTATCCCTATATACTCGATGGTAAAGTGACTAACATGAGATTAATGGCTATAAGATGGAGGGTAGAGATTTTGTCTTGGCCATCAAGCTTTCAATGCATGATTCAAATTGCTTCTACACGTTTGTATAGGCATGAAGGGCACTTGATATAAGTATCCTTTGAATCCAACAATTGTAAAAATTCCTCCATTAATGTGGAAAAAGGTGGGTAATGCACTTGACATGGAAAAGGATCATCATGTTAGTGGGTGCTCTTTACGTCCATTGAACATCTTGTTAGGTATGGTCAAGCTCTAATTAAAGGTTGACTGACTTATCATGCTAGGTGAGTTTGGTGAATGGTTATGATCAATGAAGTGGCCTTTTCCTTAGAGAAGCAAGTGTAAGTGGGATAGGTCATGCTCCCCAAGTAGGATTACAATCTAATGGTATCTTTGCAGGGGCTAAAGTTGTTGGTAGGCATCCATGACTTTACTAACCTGAGATGGCAACTCTCTTACACATTACCCTTATCTTGGTTATGCTTTACCTGGATTTAGATGGTGGGCCATATTTGGAGCATGTTTAACATCCCTTCCATTCAATAAAGTTATGTTTGCATTTTGTAGGACAATATCACCCATGCCAATAACCTAAGACAAAGAGCCATTACTAATTCTAAAAATGCCAAAAGTACCAAACTATAGGAAGTGAAGAATTCTTCATTAGAAGTAGCATGAAAATAGTGACCACCTAGCAAACAAGTATTAGCACTTATTACATTACCATGTCAACATCATAAATAATAAGTAAGACATTCTTCTACCATTTTTGTTCTGCCTCCTCCCCATTTTCATTTTTTATCCTTAGTTGAAAGCAATACTTCTTAATATACCCATTTTTCCACAGTGGTAACACTCCATGTCCTTATACTTAAAGCTAGACTTGCTTTTGCTTTTGTATCTATCTCTTTCATTCTTAAACATCCTTCTCCATTCATAGTGACAAGAACCTTTGATTGTGGAGAATAACCTTGATATTTTCTTCTCATTTTCTCATTCAAAACACTTGCCTTGGAAATCTTCAATGAAACAACTCCATTAGATGCGGAGTTGCCAAGAGAGGCCCTAAAAGTCCCATAATTGTTCGAAAGAATAGCAAGCAAAAATAATCCCAAGATCTCATCTTCAAACCTAATTCTCATCCCTAGTAATTAGCTAATGATCCCCTGGAATCCATTCAAATGGTCAAGAACAAAACTCTTGTCCTTGAATCTAATTGCATTACAATGGGTCTACTACCTGCTCCTATCTATTCATCATTTTTACAACAAATTTTTGTATAGCAAAAGCTAGGATGTGTATAACCTTTACAAACATGAGATCCTTTATCTCACTTTCAAAAGTTTGAATTTGTCTCTCTTGGGCTATTCAATCTATGATAAACGTCAATTTATCATCATTCTTATGCCCTAAAATAGATCTAGCTCTTAGGATTTTAACTCCGTAAACGGATTTTTCGAGTTGCATTTAGGCATTCACTTAGGATAGCCATGCATTGCATTTCGTTATGTTTTGATGTGTTTATTTGAGTGCCAGGGATAGATAGAGAATCAAATCCCACAAACCTTGGCACTCAGGAAGGCAGAAGATGAAGGAGAAGCCCACATCAACTGGATCTCAGCTAGATCCAGCCCATCCCAGTTGGATCCCAACACCTTCTAGTTGGATCTACTTATCTTTAGCTCCATTCAACTTATCTCAGCAGAATGGTAGCTCAAACTAGTTCACCTCAGTTCCATTCGACTCACCTCAGTTGGATGGTAGCTTAAACTAGCTCAAGACAGTTGATCCCAGCTCCATTCTAGCTCCTATAGTTAAAAACAGTTCACTAGAAGCTCTACCTAACTAGGACTAGCTACTGCCATCAACTAGCTAAGTCTAGTCAGCTGAAGAAGTCCTTGACCAACTCAAGCCAACTTAAGTCCAGCTCCTAGAGACTTAACTTAGCTCAACTTAGTTGAGCTTAGCTACCTGACCTAAGCTAGTTAGGTAATCTCCGGCAAAGTCAGACCTAGCTCACCTCAACTCACGTCAGCAGAAGCCAACTTATCTTAACTTGGCTTAGCAGCTAGTAAAGAACTAGCTAGCTAAGGAGCTCACATGCAGCTCTCTTCAGTAGCCATCAGCACCAATGCAACTTAGATCCAGCTCTTCCTCAACTCCTCTCAAACCCTAGCTCTACCTTCTCTCTCTACTACTCATCTACTAGCCAAGCTTGAGTATCTAGTCCACCTCCATGGCATCACAACCTAACCCTAAAACCCACCTAACTAGCTCCACCAAATAAGCCTACCTCAGCTCCCCTCCGCCCACCCTTTTTTGGCGCCAACCCTATACACCCCTTCACCCATTTCCACCACCAAGAGGCACCATTATTTTGGCACCAAAACTACTCCCATAACCACCATAAAAATGGCACCAAGTCTAGCCCTCATCACAACCACTCATCCACCACCAAATCCATCCTAACCATCCATAAATTAGCGCCACCTAAGCCCTTCTAGAAGCCCCCTCTTTAGCGCCAACTTTTGGTGCCTCTCTACCACCAAAAGTCATCAACACCACCCATAACCATCACCTATTACATCCCTTTGGTGGCGTCAAACTACATCCACCTTAGGATCCCTTAACCACCCACCAAACCTAATCCTAACCCTACACCTACACCCCACGCCAACTGCCACCTTCCCACTCTATAAAAACACCATTAACTACCCACCTTCCCAACATCCTCCCTTAGTTTAATCCCACTTACATCCACTACATATTTCGGCCAAAGAGTAGAAGAAGATAAGAAGATCAGTGGGGCAACCTACCATCCCCCTTGGTGCCCTTTTCCTCTCTCTTCCTCTCCCTTATGCCACGGCAAGGAGGAGAAGCTTTCATCCAAGGAGGATGACCAGGCATTGAGGAGAAATCTAGGGTGGACGTCCACCCTTGGAGGAGCACTTTGGAGGAGAACCAATTGAAGTAAGGAGCAAAGGAACATCTTCTTCAAGCCTGGGAGCTACCGAGCTTAGAGCGAAGATTATTCCAAGCTTCAATCGGAGGATTATCTTCTCTTCTTTATCTTTACTTTATCTTCTGTATTAGCTAGTGATTTAATGTTTTCTTTTTAAGAAGCATATCTACATGTACTCCATTTACTAGTAAAACAAGAGTTCCATTGCCTTCATATTATTGCTTTTAATCTTAATGTGTTTTTATTGTTTCTAGTAGTTGTAAAGCACACCACACTTCTACCTTCTAATTACCTTAAGCGTACTTGCCTAGGGTGAGCTTAGAGTTGTAGATTAGTTTTTGTCACTTAGGTGTAGTTTTAGCAAAGTTATCTTTGCCTATCATTGCTCGATTGTTTTGAAAACCTTAAAAGCAACAAAATAAAAAATATAAAAATGCAAACTGTGGATTTGAGAGGCAACAGAGAGAACCAACTTTTGTGACTAACAAATTAACCTCCTTGGACAACCTTAGATATTCATCATATCTAGGAATATAAATTAAAAAGTTGATCGATTTTGTACGTTGCAACGACATTAAAACTCCATTTATAAAATCATGCAAATTAGAGCTCCGATATATAGTTGGAGTGGAGTTTTGTGACGACCCGAGTCCTGCCAACCGACACAACTCGAGTCGTTGTGTGCTAACACTAGCATAATCATCCACAAGATCACAGTCACCCAACACATAATCATAAAGTATAAACATAGCCAACAAATAATTCATAGTGCAAAATTGAAAGGAACACAAATTTAATACCAACTAAAAGATTTACCATAGTACATAAGTTCGAGAAGATGTACAACGGAAATCTCTTGGTGAATTGTTAAGTACACCTGAGTACAAAACCCAAAAACACGTCAGTAAAAACTGAGTAGAGTAGAAATAGCAATAGAGTATAACAGTAACCGAGCACAAGAGAAAATTGGTACTACAGATTTGATTAATTTATTTATTAAATATCTCGTTATCTGGTTCCATTTCATATATTGAAAGCCCAATTTATTACAGTTCATAAATTATCAATCGACGTCTCAGGGTACGAGACGATTTCGTGTAACTTTCCGTGGTACAAAATTGATATAAGCCATCCTCCTGCCAAAGAGGGCTTCTTATATATATAGAGTCGCCACACTCCGTCACCCTGGGGTTATCGAGGAAAGGGGTTGGCGACTACATTGTTTGGTGTGAACACGTACATGTGTTATGTACGCTGAGCCATAGACAACCAATGACCTACTCACCGGCCGAAAGAACTGCTCCAACCTTGAGCCCTGTGAATCTGCTATCCCAATTGGCCGCTAAGCCTAATTAAAGAGTCATAAGGAGGCCAACAACTCTTTAAACCAACCCCTTAACTTGGTTTGGAAAGACATAAAGCTACAATCGAAAATCTAGCAAGTAGCAAGGTTGAAAACCAGTTATTTATTTCCTTTAATTTTCAACAATTCTATCGCATTGATTATTTGATCATTTCCAGATAACTATATCTTTTGTTCTTGTTAAATCCAGTCTTATTTAACCATTCCACCTCCTTAAGCCTGGTGGAACATGTATTCACATTATCCTTAATATTATCAATTTTCATATAATTTCTATATGATGATGATTCCATGTTTGTTAACCATTACAAATTCAATGAAATTTATTTCACAAAGGTCTATAAAATCCTTAGAGTGTTTATTTTACAAATCTTGGGATTAACAAAATCATTATTATCTTCCACTCATGCATTTATAGGTAATTAATTCTGAGTTAATTAAATATAGTTAATTATTCACATCAAAGTCACCGACTTGATTTACCACATTGATATTCAATATTCAAGTACCCAAAAATAGCAAAAAGTACGAAAATGAATTCCACACTCAGCAAGAAGTAAGAATGTACACTAAACAATGCACTATATGGGAAAGAGAAAGAATACTGTATCTAATATCACCGGAAGGTCACGGTGACTTCGGAATGGACATCCATTGTTTCTCCTTTACTATTCTAAGGACCCATCTATTCGTATGCACTTTGAGATTAGATCAATGTTAAGATTAACTTGTGAGAATAAAAAAAAATCGTAAGTTTCAACGAAGATTTTCACGAAAAAATAATTTTCAAAATAGAATTTAAAACTTATCTTTGTATGATTCATGAAGAGACGAAACATAAGAAAATGACTTCGTTTCACTTCCTATCGAATTAAAACTGACGTTAAAGAAAAATTCTTGCAGGTGCTGGTAGCCTCGAGATTTGCGTAGCTTACATCACCTCCACCTGCTCGCGTCAGCACCTACTTCTTCTCTCTCCTGCTCGCACGTGCCCGTCTCTCTCCTTCCCTCTCTTCCTTCCGAACATTCTCGAGATTCCGCTCTCTCTCTCTATTTCCATCCCTTTCCCTCCCTCTTTATGACCATCCGTTAACAACCAAAATCTAATCCTATGCAATCTGTAACAACATTTATCTCTTAATTTTTTAAATAATCATTTACGTAACCTCGTTACGTAATAATCAAATCACCGACCTTTATTTCTTTGTTTCATAATAATAATAATAATAATAATAATTTAATTATTATGTTATGTCACAACCTCGTTACGTAATTTTATATTTTTTATATAAATTTTATCACTAAATTCATATTTTTGTAAAATAGATGTAATTGGAAAGTTTACGACGATGGAAATTTAATGGCATACTTTTGACATTGTTGGGTACATTTTTCAAAGAATTTCGATTAGATCAACTCGATTAGATCAAAATGTATTTCTTTTAATTTTTAAAATTTATCAACTCAATTCCCACTCAAATAGTATCGATGGATTTGTCTCGACATACTTAACATAAAAAAATGACCTCAGTAAGTAGGTTCAGGTCTTTACAAGTTTGAGCTCTATCATTATAGCTTTGAAGGTCTAATTCCAACCGTGGTCGTATCGATAGATAGATCGAAATAGGAATAAAGGAATTGGATAAAGTTGGAAAAGTTATTCGATATATCTTCTATTCAAAGTATAATGGTAATTTACACATATCGATTCTTGAAGGGGCAACAATGAGATAAGATCTTAAACCTTGAACTAATTATATGCATTTCCATGTATATAGGACATATGGGATATGCAGTATATCTCAAGGGGTTGGCTATGGTCTTAACAATCCAATAGTTGTTACACTTAACTAGGGTTGTTTGATGATCACTTATTGATTTTGATTATGATTTGAGCTAATTGATAAATTAGAAATTACTCATAATTGGAGAATTTTAGAGTGATACTCAAATTAATTTATCAATGTATATGTTGCAATTAAAGAATTGAGAAATGAATAATAGAATCAAATTAGATCAATATTTGATCTAAGCTTGTAATTCGAGGTGATCTTAATCATAAATGGAGTTTGGATTGCATACGAGATCTACCTACAGCATGACACAACAACTAACCGTGTGAATTGAGGAGGAATATTACTTACATGCTTCAAATCCTTGAAATATATAATTGATAAGTGCTTATAGAAGCTCCAAGAGCATTTTTGGTAATTATCAAAGTGTTGGACTTTCCTCTATTTAAAAAGAAGATTATAAAAGGGCATTGTTGAAATTTTAGAGGAATATGATTACTCTTAAACAATGATTGGAAGTCTCTATATAAGGAGAGGCATTTCAACAAATAGAGGCTAATCAAGCCCCTTAAGAGAGAGCCACCAAGGGGCGTGCTCCCCCTTGGATGTCCTCCTTGGTGTCGTCCCCCCTTCCTCCTCAGTCTCCTCTACACCATTCTTGTTTCTTAGCTTAAAAAAGGGCATCACTCATGTTTAGATCTTATTCCTTGTGCAACTCCAATGCTCTCACTCATCAATGAATATGGAGGAGTTGCACCATGTGTTGTGGACTTTGAATAAACGTGTGGATTCGCATCCATGCATTACATTATTCTCGTGATAGCTAATTATAAAGATATGATCCCTAACTCGTGCGATTAAGAAAAGGTTTTTGATGTTTTAATTTGATTCGATCTACTCTGGGATCATGTTTTCAAGTTTTAAATGACCTCCCATGCTTCTGTGATACGCTACTTCCTTCATAATCTCCACAAAAATCTAACCACAAGTAAAATAATATCTTTAACCTGGAAAATCCCTTCTGAGAGGTGAGGATAAAAAAATCACATGGTTGAATTCAACCTATACCATTTGTTATGATCGAACTAGAGTTCGTATCACAGGGGGAACTAGAGTTCGTATCACAAAGGGACTCACACAAAGCCAATGTTTCTCAAAAGTAAATCTCAATAAGTAACAAGAAATTAATAGGTAAACGTGAAAGAGTGTTACCAAGATGATTACCAATCTTCCCACAAGCAAATAACCCCTAAATGCCTTGATTAGATAAACCCTCCTTGATCAACCCTACTTTGAGAGAAGAAAGATAATAAAAAAAGTAGAAAGTAATGTAGAGGAACACTAAGAGTAGTAAGCAACCATTCCTCTTCTTTAATCTAGGAGAATCCTTTCAAACACAAAAATAAAACCAAAATAAAAAATAGGACACACATGGGAAAGGCCCTTTCATTATTTTCCTCAGATCCAAAGGAAGCAGCACATGCTTTTTAAGAACAATGGGAACACTATAGAAATGACCATGGAAGAGTCGTAAGGATACTACCAAACCTTATCAGTAAGGCTTTGAGTTGGACAACAAAAGATTCAATATAGCTTAGCTCACACACAGAGGGAATCCATTTATTATTATTAAGCTCTATGCTTGATGCCACATTTTCATTAAATTTTTTTGACAATTATGTCGAAATGAAAACCATCATCATCAAGAGGGGTAAATCTAAGATTTTTTTGCCTCTCTTTATGATATTAGATAAATAAAAATGGTCTCTTTTGATTAAAGGATCAGGGCTTTAATTTTATACCAGATTTGGTTCATATCTAAGTTTGATGCTATGCTAATAAAAATAAAATTTTATTACCTAGATAAAAAGGCCAGGTTAGCTATACATGGTTGCACGGGTAGAGATAGATTTATCTTTCACGTTTATTAGCTGTTAGAATAAAATATTATCTTCCAAGTCTAAAACTTTTCTTTGCGATTTTTTTACTCAAATTTTTATAATAGAAGTAAAACTTCACTAAATTAATGAGTATAGAAATGAAAACATAAACATCGATCTTTTATTCTCCCAAAGAAATCAGGGAAACAATAGGCAGATAGTGGCTATAACGCAGGAAAACATAACTACACAGGAAAGCAACCAGCGAGAGAGAGGAAGAGAGAAGAGGACATATTATCATGAAGAGAGAGGAGCGAACAGATCTTCCCTCTCCCCATAAAAGCTTCGAACTACATTATTGCATAATAAGCTTATTAGAATGAGAAAAAAAGTAGTAGTCGAGTCTAACTTGACTCGCCCAATCCGATTCATTTTCAACTCAGATTAGTCTACCTAAATTTAACCCAAATCTGTTTAAGTTAAATAGGTTAAAATTCAATTACCCTATTTACACAAATGGGTGTTTCGTCTCAGCAACCTAACTGATAAACTTGAACCTGATTAACAAAATATAGAAACAAAAAAAATTGATTTGCATTTTCAAACCAATCAAACATGCTTAACCCATTTATCCGCCTAACATGCTAACCTTTTACTTAAATAAGTTGGGTTGGATTTAAGTGGGTCTAAACGAATTAGGCTCAAGTTAGAATTTTAAGATCCATTTATTAATTGGGTTGAATTCGTGCCAACTTGTTTTTAGTCAAGTGTGGGTTTAATGGGTTGATTCGATCGATTTGATAGACCTAGGTAATGTAAAATTTGAAATAAGTCCTTACCTTCAAAGCACACAAATATAATTGCTAACATGAAAAATAATATGTTAATGGTAGAGCATTCCATTGATGTTAAAGAGGTCAACGTACATAAGATTTACCACAAACACACCTACGGTGTGCACCTACTTTTCCTACTTTTTCTTTTCTTTTCTTCTTTGTTTCACCGTTTCCACCACTTTCAGACCAACACACCCATCACCACCTCATAGTCACTATTCATCTTCCTTCCTCCCTTCCACTACCTAACAAGCCCACCACCATCATCGAACACCTCACTGCCATCGCCCAAGACAAGCAACCAATGGCCATCAGCCACTAGCTCTTACCTTGTTGCCGCCAGCACGCCAACAACCCTCCTTTCACTCGCCGGTGTTGCCCCACCTCCCAGCCGCCACGGACACGCCCTCATTGCCGTGTGCAGCTACTGTTGCAGTTGACACCCACCGTCATCGTCTCCTCCATCTGGTCGACTCCAACCACATCACACCTCGTCGCCACTACCACCAAGAGCGACCTTACGGCAACTACCTCCGACACCAGCCTAGCCATCGGCCTCTCCTTCTCATGCACACTGGAGCCCCTCGAAGGAGCTCCCATGTTTCAATAGTGAAACCACTCAATTAGTATTTACATTTTTTGCCATTGTCACTTTTTATTGTTATTTATTGTGATGCACATTGCAATGAAACCCTTCTTATATTGCATAAATGTTGTTACGCTTCTACCGTGTTTTAGTAAAGTATAGCATAGTAGTATAGTCGATAAAGGTTATATAACACTTAAATTTATAAGTACTTGAAAAATCGTGAGTTCCAAGTCTTTCGCAGGGAGTAAATATATAATTCAAACACTAGTCCTAATAATAAACAATGAGCATAATAATTCACAGCAAAGATATGCAAATGAATAATCCGATATAATGATATTCAATAATAGCAAATTGTATCTCAAAAATTAATGGGACAAAAAGAATATAAATGAAGATTTAAATCACCATTTAATTTTCTCAATCAAGCATATATCCTATCAATTTCTCTGTCTTAAGCCAAATCAAATGTTTCAACAGTGGTCTTGAACCACTTAAGCACGCCAGCATAGAGCCAATATCTCCACAATGCCTCAAATCATAAGTCGGACCCTAAGGTCAGATGCCTTAAGTGTTCAAAGCCTCAACCCAAGCCAACTCAGAAATCCGCTAAGTGTTGGGCGCACTGGCATGCACCCCGATGACGAACAGTGCAAAACTTCCCCCTTACCCCCTCAGAAACCTCTTCTCTCCTTAATCCAGAACTGGGTATGTAATCGGGTCAGTAATTAGATCCGGGTAAAGGGATCAGGCCCACTAGCATGCAATGGAGAGAGAGAGAGAGAGAGAGAGAGAGAGAGAGACCTCACCCCCATGTGAGAGGCGATAAGCCTATAACACAAAATCAATTTATGCACAGCTTGGAGTTTAGTGTCCATGATGTGGCACTAATTGGTGTCCTCTTCTTCGTTGCTTCTTTTGTGCGCTGCAGCTGGGTTTCAAGCTTTGAATCAAAGCTTCTGCTGAGGTCTGTTCTTACAATTGGAATCTTGGAGGGCTTTGTAGGCTTAGTCTGCATTGATAGAGGGTGGTGGTGATGGCGTTGACGGTCGGAGGTCGGCGGAGTTGTCAACGGCGGTGAGTACCTAATCATCAAAATGCGTGCTAAATGCCCCAATTAGTAGGTTTACAAGAGTCGCCATGAGTCAAGGAGTTCAATGACGGGGGTGGCGAGGTGATTGGAGGTGTGTGGAGTTAGGACGAAGCCGATAATGTCATGTCGTGGTGGGTGTGTGTAACGACCCGATTCCCGAATCCCTATGAGATACGAGAATCGGACCGACTCGACTAATCCCAAGACCTAGTCGTCCAACGAGGAAGTAACCAAAAGAGCAGTAAAATAAACCACATTCAGCATGAATATAACTAGCAGTAACAAAATACAGCAGTAAGAAAAGGAAATACTACAGTATACTCCACCACAACAGAAGGGAAATAAACATGTACATAACATAAAGTTTCGACAAAGAAAGTACAGGGAGTAACAAAGAAAATTATTCACTACAGTGGAAGAAAAGTACAAAAAGTACTACCGGTAACTCTACTGGACCCTACTAGGCCCAGCGTCCTCTGCAGCCACTGACCCTAGCTGCTCAACACCTGGTCCTGAAAAGTAACGAGTGTAACATGTCAACAAAACGCTGAGTAGAGTGGCAACTAAAAGCTAAAGAAGCAGAAGAGTGCACAGTAGCTGTTATATTTTTACTTTCGTTATTTACTTCTTTCTATTAATTCACTATTGATTTATTTCTCAAATCCTTCTCTTGATCTTGAATGTTCCTCGTGGGAACAATCTTGATTGCAGTCTTTTCCGAAAAGTAGAAGTAACACGTGGTGGTCCCCTGGCCGGGAGAATCTCCTGTGGTGGTCCTATCCTCAGTCAACCACCCCAAGGTCACTGACAGACGTAACGGTGACTACGGCACGCGCGATAAGCGCACGGGTAGCTAACCTGCACTGGCACGCGGTCAGTCGTTTCCGTTAACGGGTGCGCCCAAAGCACAGTACGGAACCAGTATAGGGCAGAGCCCTCTCAGTAACAGGGGTCCTACCCCTCTACAGTTCGCGCACCCTCGCCTGACTACCTTGGTTTGCCCAGTCGGCCTAACAAGTCGGTGTAGGAGGGCTAGCAGAACCCCGGGGCCCGTGGGGCAGCTAGTGCTCTCCCTACACTAGTAGCTCTCCTCGGTACTGCGTACGCGAGGGCCAACAAGTCGGTGTACAGTGGCCAAACCCACCCCAGTCTCAACTTGAGGGCGGCAAGCTCCCCTCTACACTAAGAGGTAATGTGTGCATCTCTTTGGTACCACGTACCCAAGAGACAACACACTTCCACGTTTCACTTTCTCAGTTCCATTCTGTTCTCTTTCCAGGAGTTCTACTCCTAATTCCCCGTAGGGTTCATGTTCTTTTTGGTTTGGCCATTTTAGGTTTCACCGTTCCAGTTTTACGTTTATACAACCCATGTTCTCCATCATATTTCTTCATTCATAATAGGCAGCTGTTAAATCAATTTACAGGCAGTTATTATTTCCTTTCCACTTTTCCAAGACTGCAACATTTATATGTTCCACTAGTTTTCCAGTTCTAGGATTGTAACGAGCGCGTGCCCCAGACGTCTTTTAAGACGTCTGGGAGGTGGCCCAGACGTCTGTAAAGACGTCTGGGATCACATCCAGACGTCTGACCAGACGTCCGGGATAGTTTACAGACGTCTGGCGAACAGTTATGCTCGCACGGGATATTCGTCTGCGCGCCTGTGCGCGCAGACCTGCGTTCTGCCCTCTTTCTCTGCAGCTGCAGGCGGCTGCGACCGCCTTCTCTCTCCTCCCCGCGCGGCGTTAAAAGGGGGGGGGCGCCTCCCCTCCCGTCTCCACCATCTTCCTCCTTCTTCTCCTGCCTGTGCGCGAGAGCGAGCGGACGCGAGGGCGCAGCGGCAGCGGCAGCCGCAGTGAGCGCGGAGGAGCTGCGGTGTGCGAGGGCGGGACTCTGCCGTGAGGGCGAGCTCGCCAGGAGCGGCTTGGCCGGCCGGCGGAGGGCGCAGGGGGCGCAGAGCGTCGCGGAGAGGGACCTGCTGCGGGCGGAGCAGCGTACGCGCGAGGTGCGACGCGGGCGGCGTCGCGAGCGGAGGCCGAGCAGGGCTCTGATTCTGGAAAAATTTCCAGAATCAGACGTCTGGATTGATATCCAGACGGCAAGGTCGACGTCTGTGAGATCATACAGACATCTGAAAGGCGAGTTTCCGCTTTCTTCTTCCTTTTTGTCGACTGACCGTACTGAGGGAGGGGGGTTGGCTGTGCGCAGGTGTTCTGATTCGTCATCCTTTGCGAATCAGACGTCTGGAAGTTGTACCAGACGGCGGGAGTGACCTCCAGACGTCCAAAGTGACCATCGGACGTCTGGGATCTAGGAAAGACGTCCCTGCAGACTTCTGGACGTCTGGGAAACCACGCTGAGCAGGTAATTCTCTGATCCACCGTTTAAGACGTCTGGAGGGAGTTCCAGACGTCTGATTTTGCACAGTATCGTCTTTCTCGACCCGTTTAGGGCCCGTTTGGGCTCCGTTTTCCGCGATTCGAGTTGCGTTCGTTTCAGAATTAATTCCTCTACCCGCCTACAGTAGCCATAAACTGTTTTGAGACACTCCTTGTGTTTGATCCTTGTGATAGGACCTCGTTCGGTTGCAGTCTTGAGAGTCGCGGAGGCGCGCGGGATTCCCGATCACGCCCCCATTACTCTCGTTGTACCTGGTAGAGTGGTTTTAAGTATTAATAAAATCTGTTAAAGTATGGAACCATAACTAGAACCTAGGGCTTGCATGAATCCTAGGAATGAGAAATATATGGAATGATAGCTCCTAGGTGTTGCATGAATCCTAGGGCCGGAAAACTAGATTGTATGATAGATCCTAGGATATGGCATGAATCCTAGGATGGAAAAACTAGTGGAATGTATATTACTGCAGTCTTGGAAAAATGGAAAGGAATATATAAAGCTACCTGTAAATTTAATTAACACCTGCCTGTTATGAATAAAGAAACATGTTTGAGATCATGGAATTTGAGAACGTGAATCTGGAAAGTGAAACATATGATGTTCTGAAATAAAGAGCTGGAACCCTACGGGGAGTTAGGAGTGGAACTCCTGGAAAGAAAAAGGAATGGAACTGAGATGTAGTTGTACTGTCTCTTGGGTACGCAGTACCAAGGGAAGTACCTGTACCTGTTTAGTGCAGAGTGGGGCCAGCCGCCACAGGGACCCGGGGTTAGGATTGGCCGCTCTGTACCGACTTGCTGGCCCTCGTGTACGTAGTACCGAGGAGAGCTAGTAGTGTTAGGAGAGTACTAGCTACCCCACGGGCCCCGGGGTTCTGCTAGCCTCCTTCACCGACTTGTTAGGCCCACTAGGGCAAACCAGGGTAGTCAGGCGAGGGTGCGCGGACTGTGGAGGGGCAAGGCCCCGGTTTGGTTACTGTGGAGGGGTTGGACCCCTGTTACTGAGAGGGCTCTGCCCTGGTTCCGTGCTGTGCTTTGGGCGCACCCGTTAACGGAAACGACTGACCGCGTGCCAGTGCGGGCTAGCTACCTGTGCGTTTATCGCGCGTGCCGTAGTCACCGTTACGTCTGTCAGTGACCTTGGGGTGGTTGACTGAGGGTAGGATCACCACGGGGGACTCTCCCGGCCAGGAGAGCACCATGTGCTACTTCTACTTTTGGAAAAGACTGCAATCAAGATCGTCCCACGAGGACATTCGAGATCAAGTAAAGGATCTGAGAAATAAATGAAATAGTGAGAAAAATGGAAAGATGTAAATAAAGGAAGTAATAGAACATAATAGCTACTGTACACTCTACTGTTGCCTTTAGTTAGTTTGCCACTCTACTTAGCGTTTTGCTGATGTGTTACACTCGTTACCTTTTTCAGGACCAGGTGTTGAGCAGCCAGGGTCGGCGGCTGCAGAGGACGCTGGGCCGAGTAGGGTCCAGTAGAGTTACCCCAGCTTTGTACCGCTTTTTGTTTCTGTTATAGTGAGTAGTTTTGTTTCCGCTGTACCTTCTTTACCTGCAGTTTGTTATATGATAAATGTTGTTTTACTGTTGTGGTGGTGCCTACTGTAGTAGTTCTTTCCTTACTGCTGTACTTTCTTACTGTTAGTTATATTCATGCTGAATGTGGTTTATTTTACTGTCTTTTGGTTACTTCCTCGTTGGACGACTGGGTCTTGGGATTAGTCGAGTCGGTCCGGTTCCCGTGTCTCGTAGGGACTCGGGAACCGGGTCGTTACAAGATGGTATCAGAGCAAGGTCTTCTCGAGAAGTGAATCAACTGACTGGAAAATAACCAATTCACATGTTTATAGCTAGAGTAGCCTCCACAACATATCTCTTGATATGAGCTCTTAGAAGTGTTGTTAGGTACCGTCTGTTTTGACGTTTCCGTTTTGTTTCGTGTCTCCTTGCAGGAGATGCCTCGTCGTGGGACTGGCGAGACTGGCCGCGGGCGCGGCTGAGGGCGAGGTCGGCGAGGTGGACGTGCTTTCGTTGACGTCTCGGTGGATCAGCCACCACTCCCTGGCATCCAGGCCCAGGACCTCGCCAGACTGATACGGGATATTGTACGAGAGGAGCTCCACCCACCGCCCCGAGCACCTCCTCCTGGGGTTGCAGAGGGGGAGTCCTCTGTGGGGCCACGCGACGGACGCGGCGCTGGACACGAGGGAGGGGATGGGCCCCTGCCGCCCCCACCTTCCTCCGACACTTCTGTACAGCACCACTTCGAGCTTTTCGGACAGTTCCGGAAGCTGAAGCCCCCCTCCTTCAAGGGGGATGAGGACCCGACCGAGGCAGAGGACTGGCTTGAGCAGCTGGAGAAGATCTTCGACACCCTTCGCCCCCCGGCGGAGTGCCGCGTGGCCTTTGCCACGTACCAGCTGGAGAGTGCGGCACACCGGTGGTGGAGGGCGGTCCGGGGACAGGAGAGGGACGAGCCGACGTGGGACCAGTTCGTCACCCTCTTCTGCGAGCAGTACTTTCCCCAGACGTGGCAGGACCAGAGGAGGCGGGAGTTCCACACTCTCCGCCAAGGGACGATGACCGTGAGCGCGTACCGCACGCGTTTCTTGGAGCTGTCCCGCTTTGCAGCGACAGCGGTAGCCACTGAGGAGGAGCGCCTTTGGAGGTTCACCGAGGGGCTCCGGCCTGCGATCCGGGGGTATGTCAAACCCCTGAAGCTGCCGACGTTTTCGAGGGTGGTAGAGGCAGCCATGACTTACGAGGAGACCAACCCGTCCGCGCGAGAGACCGACGGCGGGCGGAAGAGGCCCTTTCAGCCAGACTTCTCACAGGGCCGGCGAGAACGGAGACACGTGGCGTCCGCAGGAGAGCCGTCACGTTGTGCAGGGCCATCAGTGGCCTTTGGGGGCCCTCGACAGGGGCCAGTCGCCAGCACCGGACCCCCGCCTAGCCGACAGCAGGGACTCACTGAGGGCGGGAGTCGGGTTCCCCTCTGCTACCAGTGTGGCCAGCCGGGCCACGTCAGGAGGGACTGCCCATCTAGGGCAAGAGGTCAGCAGATACTTCTCGCGCAGAGCACTGGAGGGCGCGCAGGAGGCCGCGGTTCCCAGGCGCGAGGAGGAGGACCGCAGTCGCGAGGAGGGTACCGGCCAGCACCTACCCGTCCGACGCAGAGTGTGGCTGCTTCGTCCGCACCTAGAGCTGAGGGGCGTATCAACGCCCTAACACACAGGGACGCCAGATCTTCGGGATCCGTGGTAGCAGGTATGGTTTCAGTTTCTGGCAGACTCGTTTACACGCTTTTCGATTCCGGCGCTACGCACTCGTTTGTCGCAGCCAGTTTCGCAGTTAGTTTGGACCAGGGTTATACATTGTTAGAGAATCCGTTCGTAATCAGAGGTCCGAGTGGTCGGCTGTTTGTAGCTGAGGAGGTGTACACGGGTTGCGGGGTCAGCATCGGGGGACACAGCCTGCCAGCTGACCTGATTATGATACAGATGGAGGACTTTGGAGTGATTCTGGGGATGGATTGGCTGTCCGCTTACCACGCCTTGGTAGACTGCTTTGAGAGGAAGATTGTCTTCTCCATTCCGGAGTTGCCTTCCTTCGAGTTTCACGGGCAGCCAGTGGACGGAGGGTTCAGGTGCATTTCGGCACTTCGGGCGGCGAGACTTTTGAGCCAGGGGTGTGAGGGCTTCTTAGCTTGTGTGGTGGCAGAGCACAGCCCCGTGGCAGACTTCCAGAGCATCCCGGTGGTCAGAGAGTACCCCGACGTGTTTCCAGACGAGTTACCAGGACTACCGCCCGAGCGTGAGATCGAGTTTGAGATCTCACTAGTACCAGGGACCAGCCCCATCTCCGCCACGCCATACAGGATGGCACCGCTTGAGCTGCGAGAGCTCAAGTCTCAGTTGCAGGACCTTTTGGAGAAAGGTTTCGTGAGGCCCAGTGCGTCTCCCTGGGGAGCCCCGGTACTGTTTGTGAAGAAGGATGGGACCCTACGCCTTTGTGTGGACTACCGACAGCTGAATAGGGTCACCATCAAGAACAGATATCCGCTGCCGAGGATTGACGATTTGTTTGACCAGTTGCGGGGTGCCACGGTGTTTTCCAAGATCGACTTGAGGTCTGGATACCACCAGTTGAGGATCAGGGAGACCGACGTCTCCAAGACAGCTTTCCGCACCCGCTACGGACACTATGAGTTTTTGGTCATGCCGTTTGGGCTGACCAATGCCCCCGCTGCTTTCATGGACCTGATGAACCGGGTGTTCAGATCGTACTTGGACCAGTTTGTGGTGGTTTTCATAGATGATGTACTCATCTATTCTAGAGATCGGACGCAACACGGACAGCACTTGCGGATGGTTCTGGACACTCTGAGACGACGCAGGCTGTACGCCAAATACAGCAAGTGCGAGTTCTGGTTGAGGGAGGTGACCTTTTTGGGTCATGTGATCTCTGGAGACGGCCTGGCGGTGGATCCCGCCAAGGTCGAGGCAGTGCTCAGGTGGGAGAGACCGCGTTCAGTCACTGAGATTCGCAGTTTCCTGGGACTGGCAGGTTACTACAGACGGTTCATCAGAGGGTTTTCGCAGATTGCACGTCCTATGACACAGCTGACTCGGAAGGATGTGCCTTTCGCTTGGACAGACGCCTGTGAGGCGTGTTTTCTGGAGCTGAAAGAGAGGTTGACCTCGGCTCCCGTGCTCACCATCCCTGACAGTAGTGGCGGGTTCGTTGTGTACACGGACGCTTCCTTGCAGGGGTTAGGAGGTGTGCTCATGCAGAGGGGTCACGTGGTCGCTTACGCCTCGCGGCAACTGAAGCCCCATGAGCATACCTACCCTACCCACGATCTAGAGTTGGCAGCTGTTGTCTTCGCGCTGAAGACATGGAGGCACTACTTGTACGGTGAGACCTTCGAGATTTTTACAGATCACAAGAGCCTCAGATATCTTTTTGACCAGAAGGAGCTCAACATGAGACAGAGACGTTGGTTGGAGCTCCTGAAGGACTACGACTGCAGCATCTCCTACCACCCGGGAAAGGCCAATGTGGTGGCTGACGCCTTGAGCCATAAGGCGCCCGCACGCTTGGCCAGTCTACAGTTACAGAGTTGGAGCCTTTTGGAGGAGGTGGGCAGTTGGCGACCTCTAGAGTTACGAGGGTACTGTGGGGCAGTGACGGTGACACGGCAGACCAGACCAGAGTTGATAGACCGCATCATCACGGGACAGATGGCCGATCCGTACTTGCAGTCTTTGCGCGACAGAGTACTGTCAGGGGACCCAGGGGACTTCTCTTTCACAGACCAGGTGTTACGCTTGAGGGGACGGCTGTGCGTCCCCAGAGACGAGGAGCTGTTGAGAGAGCTCCTGACTGAGGCACACGGTTCCAGATTCACCATACATCCCGGAAACACGAAAATGTACCATGACTTGAGACGCGAGTTCTGGTGGAGAGGGATGAAGCGGGATGTGGGTGAGTTCGTGCAGCAGTGCTTAGTGTGCCAGCAGGTGAAAGCCGAGCATCAGAGGCCTGCAGGGCCGCTTCAGCCGCTTCCAGTGCCAGAGTGGAAGTGGGAGAGCATCACCATGGACTTGGTGGTGGGCTTACCTGTTACCCAGCGAGGACACGACGCAGTCTGGGTAATAGTGGATAGATTGACGAAGACGGCACGATTCTTGCCAATCCGAGTCACTTTGGGACCAGCACAGTTGGCAGAGAGGTATATCCGTGATGTGGTGCGACTACACGGAGTTCCGCGGGAGATCGTATCCGACCGGGATACCCGCTTTACGCCCCAGTTTTGGGCTGAGTTTCAGCAGGCTTTGGGGACGAGGTTGAGGTTTAGCACGGCTTACCACCCCCAGACGGACGGACAGTCAGAACGCACGATACAGACACTTGAGGACCTTTTGCGTGCCTGTGTACTAGACTGGAGGGGCTCTTGGGAGGAGCACCTGCCCCTGGCAGAGTTTGCATACAACAACAGTTATCACTCGAGCATCGGCATGGCTCCCTACGAGGCTCTGTACGGACGGAAATGCACGGCACCCTTGAGTTGGGTTGAGGTGGGGACCAAGTGGGAGGTTGGCCCCAGGTTGATCCGGCAGAGTCAGGAGGTAGTTGAGCAGATCCACAGACGACTCCGCACTGTCAGGAGCAGACAGAAGAGCTACGCAGATCGCAGACGCAGAGAGGTGCAGTTCGAGGTTGGGGACCACGTCTTTCTTTGTGTTTCGCCCATGAAGGGCTTACAGCGGTTTGGGGTGAGAGGGAAGCTCGCGCCGAGGTTCATGGGGCCCTTCGAGGTCCTGGAGCGGGTTGGACCCGTTGCTTACAGACTTGCCCTTCCCCCGCAGCTTTCTGGTGTGCACGACGTGTTCCACGTGTCCAACCTTAGGAAGTACGTAGCCGATCCCAGCCACGTACTGAGTCACGAGAGCGTCGAGGTGAGCGACGACCTGACCTACCCCGAGCGGCCAGTGCAGATCCTAGACCGAGCCGTCCGCAGGTTGAGACGAAAGCAAGTACCCCTGGTAAAGGTTTTGTGGAGGAGCCAGCGGTACGAGGAGGCTACCTGGGAGCCTGAGGCGGCAATGCAGGAGCGGTACCCGGAGCTTTTCGCGGGTACGTCTTTTCGGACCGGCTTCGGTCCTCTTTGAGTTTGTTATGGTTATTTGGACACCTTCTTCCCGCACCCTAGTTGGCGCAAGTTTCGGGGACGAAACTTCCTTTGAGTTTGTTATATTGTAACGAGCGCGTGCCCCAGACGTCTTTTAAGACGTCTGGGAGGTGGCCCAGACGTCTGTAAAGACGTCTGGGATCACATCCAGACGTCTGACCAGACGTCCGGGATAGTTTACAGACGTCTGGCGAACAGTTATGCTCGCACGGGATATTCGTCTGCGCGCCTGTGCGCGCAGACCTGCGTTCTGCCCTCTTTCTCTGCGGCTGCAGGCGGCTGCGACCGCCTTCTCTCTCCTGCCCGCGCGACGTTAAAAGGGGGGGGGGGGCGCGCCTCCCCTCCCGTCTCCACCATCTTCCTCCTTCTTCTCCTGCCTGTGCGCGAGAGCGAGCGGACGCGAGGGCGAGGCGGCAGCCGCAGTGAGCGCGGAGGAGCTGCGGTGTGCGAGGGCGGGACTCTGCCGTGAGGGCGAGCTCGCTAGGAGCGGCTTGGCCGGCCGGCGGAGGGCGCAGGGGGCGCAGAGCGTCGCGGAGAGGGACCTGCTGCGGGCGGAGCAGCGTACGCGCGAGGTGCGACGCGGGCGGCGTCGCGAGCGGAGGCCGAGCAGGGCTCTGATTCTGGAAAAAATTTCCAGAATCAGACGTCTGGATTGATATCCAGACGGCAAGGTCGACGTCTGTGAGATCATACAGACGTCTGAAAGGTGAGTTTCCGCTTTCTTCTTCCTTTTTGTCGACTGACCGTACTGAGGGAGGGGGGTTGGCTGTGCGCAGGTGTTCTGATTCGTCATCCTTTGCGAATCAGACGTCTGGAAGTTGTACCAGACGGCGGGAGTGACCTCCAGACGTCCAAAGTGACCATCGGACGTCTGGGATCTAGGAAAGACGTCCCTGCAGACTTCTGGACGTCTGGGAAACCACGCTGAGCAGGTAATTCTCTGATCCACCGTTTAAGACGTCTGGAGGGAGTTCCAGACGTCTGATTTTGCACAGTATCGTCTTTCTCGACCCATTTAGGGCCCGTTTGGGCTCCGTTTTCCGCGATTAGAGTTGCGTTCGTTTCAGAATTAATTCCTCTACCCGCCTACAGTAGCTATAAACTATTTTGAGACACTCCTTGTGTTTGATCCTTGTGATAGGACCTCGTTCGGTTGTAGTCTTGAGAGTCGCGGAGGCGCGCGGGATTCCCGATTACGCCCCCATTACTCCCGTTGTACCTGGTAGAGTGGTTTTAAGTATTAATAAAATATGTTAAAGTATGGAACCATAACTAGAACCTAGGGCTTGCATGAATCCTAGGAATGAGAAATATATGGAATGATAGCTCCTAGGTGTTGCATGAATCCTAGGGCCGGAAAACTAGATTGTATGATAGATCCTAGGATATGGCGTGAATCCTAGGATGGAAAAACTAGTGGAATGTATATTACTGCAGTCTTGGAAAAATGGAAAGGAATATATAAAGCTGCCTGTAAATTTAATTAACAGCTGCCTGTTATGAATAAAGAAACATGTTTGAGATCATGGAATTTGAGAACGTGAATCTGGAAAGTGAAACATATGATGTTCTGAAATAAAGAGCTGGAACCCTACGGGGAGTTAGGAGTGGAACTCCTGGAAAGAAAAAGGAATGGAACTGAGATGTAGTTGTACTGTCTCTTGGGTACGCAGTACCAAGGGAAGTACCTGTACCTGTTTAGTGCAGAGTGGGGCCAGCCGCCCCAGGGACCCGGGGTTAGGATTGGCCGCTCTGTACCGACTTGCTGGCCCTCGTGTACGTAGTACCGAGGAGAGCTAGTAGTGTTAGGAGAGTACTAGCTACCCCACGGGCCCCGGGGTTCTGCTAGCCTCCTTCACCGACTTGTTAGGCCCACTAGGGCAAACCAGGGTAGTCAGGCGAGGGTGCGCGGACTGTGGAGGGGCAAGGCCCCGGTTTGGTTACTGTGGAGGGGTTGGACCCCTGTTACTGAGAGGGCTCTGCCCTGGTTCCGTGCTGTGCTTTGGGCGCACCCTTTAACGGAAACGACTGACCGCGTGCCAGTGCGGGCTAGCTACCTGTGCGTTTATCGCGCGTGCCGTAGTCACCGTTACGTCTGTCAGTGACCTTGGGGTGGTTGACTGAGGGTAGGATCACCACGGGGACTCTCCCGACCAGGAGAGCACCACGTGCTACTTCTACTTTTGGAAAAGACTGCAATCAAGATCGTCCCACGAGGACATTCGAGATCAAGTAAAGGATCTGAGAAATAAATGAAATAGTGAGAAAAATGGAAAGATGTAAATAAAGGAAGTAATAAAACATAATAGCTACTGTACACTCTACTGTTGCCTTTAGTTAGTTTGCCACTCTACTCAGCGTTTTGCTGACGTGTTACACTCGTTACCTTTTTCAGGACCAGGTGTTGAGCAGCCAGGGTCGGCGGCTGCAGAGGACGCTGGGCCGAGTAGGGTCCAGTAGAGTTACCCCAGCTTTGTACCCCTTTTTGTTTCTGTTATAGTGAGTAGTTTTGTTTCCGCTGTACCTTCTTTACCTGCAGTTTGTTATATGATAAATGTTGTTTTACTGTTGTGGTGGTGCCTACTGTAGTAGTTCTTTCCTTACTGCTGTACTTTCTTACTGTTAGTTATATTCATGCTGAATGTGGTTTATTTTACTGTCTTTTGGTTACTTCCTCGTTGGACGACTGGGTCTTGGGATTAGTCGAGTCGGTCCGGTTCTCGTGACGCGTAGGGACTCGGGAACCGGGTCGTTACAAGGATTCATGCCGTACCCTAGGATCTATCATTCAATTTAGTTTTTCAGTCCTAGGATTCATGCCGTACCTTAGGATCTATCATTCAATCTAGTTTTCCAGTCCTAGGATTAATGCAATACCCTAGGATCTATCATTCAATCTAGTTTCTCAGTTCTAGGGTTCATGCAATGCCCTAGACTCTATTAGTTGTTCCATAATTGTAACAAATTTTGTTAAGTAAATTAAAAGGCCACTCTACCAGCGAAAACGGGAGTACTAGGGGCGTGGTCGGCAATCCCGCGCGCCTCCGCAACCCCCAAGACTGTAACGGAACGGGGTCCTAACACAAGGATCAATCACAAGGAGTTTCTCAGAATGGTATACAATTACTGTAAATAGGTAGAGGAATTTATTCTGGAAAGAACACAACTCTAAACGCGAAAAACAGACTCTGAACGGGCCCTAAACAGGTCAAAAACGACGAAACTGTCCAAAATCAGACGTCTGGAACCTCTTCCAGATGTCTTAAAAGGTGGGTCAGGTCATACCTTAGTTCTGCGTAGTCCTTCAGACGTCCAGAAGCCCGCTGGGACGTCTGGCTTGGTTTCCAGACGTCCGATTGTCTCCCCGGACATCTGGAGGTTCTCTCCGTCGTCTGGCACTGCGGCCAGACGTCTGATTTACATGGGATGGGAGCCCTCGCGCCCTCCCGAGCAGAACCTGTGCACAAACACACCTGCTCTCAGCACGACGAAACGCAGACGAAGTCGCAGCAGACGACTGGATGGCTGTACATGCGAAAAAGGGAGAAGATAGAAATATCTTACCTATCAGACGTCTGGACAGTCCTCTAGACATCTTCAGCGTCGTCTGGTCGTAAGTCCTGACATCTGATTCTGGAAAATTTTCCAGAACCAGAGCCCGATTCGCTCTCCGCCCGCGACGCACGGCCGTGCCGCGACTCATCCGCTTGCTGCCCGAGCTGCAGCAGCCCCTCCGCGACACCCCACGCTCGCCACTCCCCCGCCGGCCGGCTCTAGCTGCCCCGGCAAGCTCAAACCCTTGCGGTCGAGCTTCTTCCTTCCGCTCGCAACCCTCCTTCCTGCACGCTCGCCGCGGCCGCTGCTACCACCGCTCACTCGCTCGCTTGCGCTCTCGCACTGGCAGGGAGAAGGAGAAGAGGAAGGCGGAGGAGATGAGGGTGAGGGAGAGGGTGAGGGTGTCTTATAAGGCCACGCGGGGAGAGAGAGAAGAGAGCGGCGCGCCTGCAGGAAGAGAGAGAGGAAAAGAGGAATGAAAGCGGCAGGTGCAGTCTGCGCGCGCACGTGCGCAGACACAACCCCGTACATCGAAAAAATTTATTACCAGACGTCTGGAAAGGGTTCCAGACGTATGGACAAATGTATGCGCCACTTCCCAGACGTCTTAAAAACCCGTCTGATGCTACGTTTGTAACAGTGTGTTCGGGGGGTGGAGTGAGCAGAAGTCCTAATAGGTTTAGGGCTTGTACTTGCGAAGGTGAGTGGAAGATTTTGGTGGTTGCGGTTGTTAGTTTGGTTGAGTGTCGAGGCGGAAAATTATCGCAAAAAGATTGAGTTTGGAAAACCCATTGTTGTAGCACAATTTGTGAGAAAATCCGTCAACAAATAAACCTACCAAAATTCAAAAAGAATTCCGGGTTGAACACAGGGAGGCTACGTTGATTCACAATATACAATTATATTTTTTTTGTAATTTTAGTTTTAAAGCAGGATAATCACAATGAACCTACTTTACTTGCTATATTAACACTAGAAGAGAGAGAGAGAACAAAACACTTTTTATAACAAAGCTAGTGCTTTTACAACTAGAAAGTTGAAAATATTACAACTAGAAAGCAGTAAAGAGAAGTGAGGTGAGAAATTATCCTCCTCCATAGCTGCTTGTTGGACAAGCCAGAACGGATGACGCCTGGAAGACGTAGAGTGAAGATGGAAGACGGAGAACGAAGCGAGAAGAATCGGGGGTGAGACAGGATGTCGTCGTCGTGGGATCCACCTCCAGAACAGGGGTGAGAAGACGACCACAGGAGCTCCACGAACGGGGTGAGGAGACAAAATTTTGATTTTAACTCTAAAGGAGTATCACGGGTTTTAGATAACCTTCTTTAGAGTTTTGGAGAGGGAGAGAGGCGAAGGAAGGGATGAAGGATATGTGGGGGTCGTAGGGCTATTTATAGGTGAAGAATAGAGGGGAAATTAGGTCATTTTATCCTTTAAAATTTAATGCATAGGTCTTTAGTGTCACTAAAGACCTGAACGTGAGCTTAGGTCACGTGCTCGCGCGCCTCCTCTCCTTCCTCTGCTGCAATGCCTTATGCACGTCCAAACATTCTCGGTCGTCCGATCTCGCGATCGACGGCTGTGAATGCATCGCGCCCATGGCTTCAAAATGCCCCCCGCATGCTATCACGCGTACAGAGGTGTGATGAGAACCTCATCATAAATCCTAACTAACACATTTTGACCTAATAAATTGAACAAAAGCTCCTACATAACCTAAGGGAAGGCCTAAATCAGGGAATTGCTAATCAGAGAATAAAACATTATACCAGTGGTAAAACTACAATTTTACCATTGCAGTGCATGAACGGGATTTCTAAGGGTCTAGACATAGGTCAAGTGGACTTAATTGTAAATCCCTACTTGGAGGGGGTGAGGTTAGCGTGACGTAATATAAAATGCGAAAATAAAATAGATAATCTTACAAAATAACAATCACACAATGAACACAATGATTTTTAGGTGGAAACCCAAATCGGGTGAAAACCACCACCAAACCCTCTCGAGTTAGGATTTTTCGATCAACAAAGTTGATCAAATCCACTAAACGAATCACTTAAACGAGGGTGATTCAACCTCAATTATAACCACACTACAAGTGTGAGGGTAGCATTCCTCAACCCCTTCTCTTCACGAGAAGGATTTTGTCCCTCGATGGAGACGGGAATTCGCAACGCGAATACCCAACTAAATAACAAAGTAAAATATAACAAATAGTCCTATAGAGCCAACAAAGTAATTTTAAACTAAGCTTCTATAGGAGGTAGGATGCTTTCCTTTGTTGGAAGTGCGTCGACGACGTGGATGCGTGAACCATGCGACGGCGCAACGGTGCTCTCGTGAACTATGGCGGGAGAGCGGGTGCGCAAATGATTGATGCTCTCTAGATGTAGAACTTGAGCTTGGAGAGCTAGAGCTTCAACTACTTCTCTTGGACACAAAAGATGTGGAAAGTGGTTTGCTTAGTGTGTCTTGGTGTGTGTTTGAGTGGCAAAGGTTCTCCTCTATTTATAGAGGCTTTAAGAAGGCTTTGGAAGGCCTTGGAAGGCTTCCATAGCCGTTGGGTGCAAGCTCCAAGAGAATCAGGCCGAAATCAGGATTAATCATCACACTAACAGGGTTATCAGACGTTTGATCCTGGCATCGGACGTCTGGAAAATCAGTTTAAGATATCTGGGAACAAAGTCAGATGTCAGAATATAGGTGGATTTCCTTCCTGACTTGAATCAGATGTAAACAGGGTTCTAGTGAATTATCATCAGATGACATACAGGACGTTTGGAGTGTTGTCTGGACGTCTGGAAACCTACTTTTCTGCGGAAATGGATTCCTAAGAGATTGCAACGACTATAAAATCTCTGAGAAGAGATTTTGGATCAGCTGAGGTAAAACGGTCATGTATCAGACGTCTGGGGTCTTCTACGGATGTTTGATACCGGCTAACGGTCATATCCTTGATTATTTGCTAGGCCAGCCAACAGTCCACTAATTAGACGTCTGGCAAAATCATCAGACGTCTGGACTAAGGTCTGGATGTCTGATTTCATTAGACTGAACTAACTAAGCCCAGCCTAAACATAATCGGACGTCTGAGTCAACAGTCAGACGTCTTAAAAGTATTTATTAGACGTCTGATTTTCAGATTAGACGTCTAAAAAGACTGTTTGAACCCTAGTTTGGTTTTCTAGGTTATTTACATAAAACCTAAGTATCGTAGGTTTGTGCAAGTGTTCTTAGGACTATTGTTAGGGTTCTTTGAGGCTCTTTAACAAAAATCTAAGTAACAAAATAAAGAGCAACAAAAGAAATAAAAATACAAAGATTATAAGGAAAGGAAATCTATCCTATTCTTCATCTCCTTCCTTCTTCAAGCCATCGCTCCTCGCGAAGCTCCTTTGTTCTCCGTCAAGCTCCTCCAATTTGCCCTGGATGCGAGCTTGAACTTCATCTAACCACGTCTTCATTTGCAATTAACTTGAAATCTAAGACTTCAAGTGCAAATGTTAAATGATAGGTATTTTGTTATCATCAAAATAAACGATCGTGGTGCTCTAGCACCAACATTAATAAGAGAAAACGTGGGATGGTTTGGTCAGAAAAGGGTTATGACAAAATCTGTGATTTAAATGACATTCTGTAACCCTAAAACAAACTCACTTTAATTCACGAAGTTTCAGGCAAGATAAAAATAAACTAATCCCTCTAAAAATCATGGAAAAATATCCTCTATGGTTTAGAACGTTCTATTTGGCCGTCGGAACCTATTTTGACCTAGATTGAGGATCATACCTAATTTAGGTTTTTATGCAAAATGTCCAGTAAAACATGGTCAAACCTAAAATCCAATTTCCCCATTGAATTCCTTAGGTCCAAATTAGGTTGATACCAAAATTTAGACCTAAGGAAAGGTCGTCTTGACCCACTTTACAAGATGGTCCTCAATAATTACTTTTTGACCCTTAGCTTTTTGAAACTTTGCAAATACCCTCCTATCTTTCCCGTCGTTTTCTTCAATCTGGTCCCTCTGTCACCTGCTGTGCAGGCCATACCTCCGGTGACTTTGCGCGGAGGATGGCGCCGCGCATGCATGGGAAGCTGGCCCTACATTTGAAAGGGAGACTCTCTGCGGAGCCCCTTACCGCATGGGCTGTCTCCCATGCCCTGTTGACCGCGATACCTCTCGTGCGAATGCGCGAGAGGTATGGGTCTCGTCTGCCACAAATCCGGTGAGACTTTTCCCGTTGCTCTCGCGTGTTTCCTGGCCAGCCCTCGCCTATTTAAGGAGCGACACTCCTCGTCGCATCCTTTAAGCTCCACCTGGCCTGAGAATCCCCTCCAATTCCTCTCCTCCCAACTCCGGCCATTCACCTAGAGCTTCCGACGACTCTCCTCCTCCGCTCTTGTCGTTCTGCCACAGTACCAGTGGAAGAGTTCCCTCCGCCATCTTCCACCGTGTCATGCCGTACCAGCGGGTGCACTCCAGCCCCTATTCCTCGTCGCCATCTCTTCCCCTGGGCACCTTCGTCTCCGGCAACGGTAGCACCAGCCGCTCGCCACCTCCGCATCCCCCCCTTCACTCTGGACTCATAGTTAAGCTCTCCTTACTCTCCCTTGTATTTCCCTCTGTCAATTGGTTATTTCGACTCCTCGACAGCACTATCCACCATTGCCATCTCCACCTTCGACCACCAACTCCGACGAGGCCATTTCACCACCACAGACAGTTACACCCCTCGCCAACCGGTCCCTGAGCTTCACCTCCACCCACTGATCATCTTGCGACCCTTCATTCACCGCGCCAACCACTGTCACCTCCCCCCGAACAAACCCACTCACACGGAGTCAGACCGACCTGGGCACACACGCCTAGGTCGCTCTGAGCCGCACTGACCACTGCAGTAACTTCGTCGTGGTCTGGCGAAGCCTGCCGAGCGTTTTGACGTGGCC
Organism: Thalassia testudinum; assembly: GCA_037157565.1. Taxonomy (NCBI): domain Eukaryota; kingdom Viridiplantae; phylum Streptophyta; class Magnoliopsida; order Alismatales; family Hydrocharitaceae; genus Thalassia; species Thalassia testudinum. The sequence goes on along the minus strand of JAZHRO010000022.1, from coordinate 72,164,188 downwards.
ACGAGGCCGTTTGCGTGCTTTCAGGTCCCGTGCCTTCTCCGCCATTGACGTCGAGCTTGGAGCAAGCTCGCAAGCAGCTCCAGGAGATGCACCCAGGTTGCGCGGAAGACTTACGCGCGCAACTCCAGGTCTTCAATTTGCAGCGAAGACCTCGGTTGGAGCAGCTATTGCTCGCACTCCCTTCTGCGGGCGCGCGAGAGAGGAGGGGCGCAGATAGTCCCACCTCAGGCGTTTTCAAGCGCCCTGTGTTCGTAACGCTTTTGCGGGTTTTAAAAGAGAATGTCACGTTGTAGTATAGCCGACAAAGCGTTCAAACAAATAAAGAGTTTTTATTACTCGAAAACCGGAGTATCCGAGGTCGAACACAGGGAGCAATTGGAATTTACTACTAATCAAAAGGTAATTGAACACTCTAATTTACTCAAAACTTAAATTCAAACATGAATGTATGCGGGTAAAGAGTAATTATGCCAAAAAAGAATGAAATTGGACGTCTGATCTTGTGATCAGACGTCTTAAAAGTGTTTTCCCTTTATTGCAGATATTTCTTTCTCTGCAGCCTTTCCTTTCATCTCTTCTGTCTTGGCCTCTCTTTTCTTCTGCGTAGGCTCTTCTTCTTGCCTTGCTTCTCAGTCTCTTCTTCTTCCTTAGTCTTTCTTCTTCCTTCTATCTTCTTCACATTATGTGTTGGCTTTCTGAGAAGGCTTCTTCTGCCTTGGTCTCCTCTTTCTTCTCCTTATTTGGCTCTGCAGTCCTTTCTTCTGCCTTCTTCTTCTTCTTTCTGCGAAGGCTTCTCTTTCTTCCTTGGTCTCTGTTCTTCCTTCTCTTCTCTGCCTTGCCTTCTTTCTTCTTTCTCTTCTTCTTTCTCGCGGCTAAGTCTTTCTTCCTCAACGTTCAGCCTACCTGCACAGAGCAAAACCTATCCCTTTCCCTCTACCCGCGCGTCTCTCTCTCTGAGCAATTCACTCAAGGACGCTCTCCTAGAGCCACACGGGTAATCTGGTCGGATTTCGCACCCGGGACCAGGCGCACCTGAAGGTGGGTGATGCACGATGAGTGCGTAGGTTAGGGTCTGGTCGGATCCCGCCAGATCCGCGAGGTGAAACCGCGGACGAGTCGGGCGCTAGGGCAGGTGAGGGACCTCACTCCTGTGCGTTCGGAGGCAACCAAACAATATCATAAATTCAACTTATACCACAGCGACGCCTCGTATTTCCACAATGTGGGACTATCTGGCCTGCCCCAATTTCGCGCGCCCGCAGAGTTTTCTTCGTGCAATTGCCCAAGGTTGCGGGCCTCTCAGCGCTACCAACTGGACCCGAGGGCTTCGCACTTCTCGCGCGCATCTGCTGCGCCTGAAGCCTGGAGCTGCTGCGAAGCTGTTTCAACCTTAGTCAATGGCGGCAGGAGCTTTGATACTGTCAAACACAAAATGAGCCTCTCGGCTCAATCAGACCAGCTGTTGACCTTCGCCGTGGCACGGCGAAGGTGGTGAGCGCTACTGCAGGCCGCATGACGGCCTAGGCATGCGTGCCTAGGTCAACCTGTGGCCGGAGGTGTGGGGTTGTTCGGGGGGTTACTGCGGAGGTGTGGAGTGGCAGTGGAGGAGCGGAAAGTTTTCCTTGTGGTAAGGCGGAGCTTATGAGTCGGTTGGCGAGCCGTGTGGAGGGGTGGAATGGTGGGAGCGGCTCGCCGGAGGTCGGTCGGAGGTGAGGAAGATGGAGGTGGTCAGCGTCGGTCGAGGGGCAATTCAATGAAATAACAGGGGGAAAAGAGAGAGGGGAACACGGGGAGTAGTTCTAACCTAATTGTAGGGACGAAGGGTGGACAGCTGTACCTGCTATCGCCGGAGAAGACGCTGCCCAGTGGGGGAGGACGGCGGCGACGACGGGGCTGAGGCGGCATGCGCGGGTGCTGCGCAACGCGGAGGGGAGTCAGGAAGATAACTCTGCCACTGGTTTTGTGGCAGAGCGAAGAGGATGGGAGAGGGAGTTCGCCGGAGCTTGCTGGACGCTTGGCCGGAGAAGAAAGAGATGAATTGGAGGTAGACCTCCGGCCAAGTCAAGCTAAAGATGGGCGGCCGGAGGTGCGAGTTCTTTTATAGGCACTGGGTCGTGCTTTCAGAGCATGGAGGGCATTCCTATTGCCTCTGATGGCTCGCCGGAGTAGGAAATAGCTTAAGATACCCAAATCCCTCGTGCGTTCGCACGAGAGATTGGGTTCACACCAGAGATTGTGATTGGTCGTAGATGGAAGGGAATTCCTCAGAGAATCTCCCTTCCATTTCTGGGAGGGGATCTCTGAGGAATCAGAGAGTAATCCCTCTCTAAACCTCTTCGGAGGTTGGTTCTGCCCTAACAATGGCAGAAGGACCTGATTGCAAAGGTGGCGAGGAAATTCGGGGGCTCTCTGTAATGATTTTCAAAAGATAGGGACCAAATTATGATTTGGGTGTACTAAATTGCAAAGTAGGTCAAGATGACCTCCCCTTAGGTCCAAATTTTGGTACAAACCTAATTTGGACCTAAGGAATCCAATGGTAAAGTTGGATTTTATGTTTGACCACGTTTGACTGGATATTTTGCGTAAAAACCTAAATTAAGTTAATTGATGAGCTAGGACCTAATCTAGGTCAAACTGGGTTCCAGAGGTCAAATTAAGTGTTCTAAATCCTAAGGAGTATTTTTCCATGATTTTTAGAGGGTTTACTTGATTTTTATCCTGACCGGAACCTTGTTAATTTAAGCGGGTCTGTTTTAGGGTCATCAAATGTTATTTAATTCCTGAATTGCACATAAACCCATTTCTGATTGACTCAACCCACTTTTTATCTCATTTAGACCATTTGACCTATGTTTTGCCTCTGAGAAATTCCATTTATGTACTGCAATGGTAAAATTACAGTTTTACCTTTTAATTCATGTTTTTTTTCTCAAAGCACTTATTCCTTTATTTAGGCCTTCTTCTAGGTTATGTAGGAGCTTTTATCTTCCTTATTGGGTCAAAATGAGCTAGTTATGGCTCATGATGAGGCTCTCATCACCCCGCGGCACATAAAGGGAAAAAGTGACTAAGGCTTATCACCTTAGTGACACAGGGTGAGATCCCTCTCACCCGCTCACCCGGCCTCGTCCGCGAGCACCCGCCGCGGACCTAGCTCGACCCGTTTACCTAAGCTATGCACACCTTGCTCACCACCGCACGCCGGTGGGCCTGGTCCTAGGCGCGTTACTCGACCTGCATACCCGAGTAGGCTCTGGGAGAGCGAACCCTGGAGTGAAACAAAGAGAGAGATGTGTGGAGGGTAGGGGTTAGGTTTTGCTTAACCATATGCCTGTGCAGGGAACTGAAGAAAAAGAAGGAAGAAGAGGGAGCAGAAGAAGCAAGGAAGGAGCGGCCATGGACTTAGCTGCACCAAGGAGCTGAGGCAGGAGAAGAGGAAGAGGAGAAGCAAATTGAAGAAGGAGACAAAGCTCAAGAACTAAAGAAGAAGAAGCTAAGAAGACCAAGCAGGAAGCCAACAGCAGAAGGAGAAGGCAGAGATAGAGTGAAAGGGAAAAGAAGAGAAGGAAGCTGCCGCAGAGAGGAAGGCCAAGCAGCTGAAGAGAAAAAGAAGAAGCCAAGAAAAAGAAGCAGCAGCAGCTAAAAGAAAGAAGGAGAGCACAAGCATTGTAGCAAGTGGCTACTTAAGGCGTCTGATCCATGGAGTCAGACGTCTGAAGACAGAGAGCAAGGAGGACAAAAGAAGCAAGAGAGAAGAAAAGAAAAGAGAAGACAAATTTTTACTTCCTTTCTCTAATCTTTTTGTAAAACAGTGTATTATTGTAAATTGTAATTTTCTACGCTTCTAGAATCAAGCCTGCATCCTGAGTTCGACCTCAGAGAATTTTTTGTATTCGAGTAATAAAATCAAATTAGACTGGTCCCTCACCAGTTTTTGGAGCCGTTGTCGGGGAGCAATGGGCATTTTAGAAGCTTCAAAATCACAATTTCTGATTTTATACTGATTTAACCTCTCTTCTGTTGTGCAGGAAAGGAAGACAAGAAAGAACAAGCTGTCGCACAACAACCACACCAGGGGACAGGTAACCCCAACCCTCCCTCTTAAGCCCCTCACATTTTAAAGAGGAAAAAGAAAAGAAAAATTAATCTAGGGCTACCTGTTTTCCATACATAGTAATTCACAGAGTTGCCTATTTTTGAATTTCAACACATTTTATCTGCATATCCACTTAAGGTAACTAGGGCTAAAACCTTCTTGCTTAAGCCCTAGTTACCAATTTCTGAGGCAACTAATTGGACCAACTAGAGCCAACCTAGGATTCTAAGCTAGGATTTTAGAGACACATCTTCTAATCAAAGAATTGAAAATTCCAAAAGAGGCGTGCCTAAACCATTGTTTGAAAAGACTTATTTAGGAGAAATCCTAAGCAATCAGGCTCTTAATTTACTTGAACACTAAAAGAAAGGACCTAATATGATCTCACAAGAACAAAAAGGTGAAGTTGATCTCTTGGATCAACTAACCTTCAAATTAGGTCACTTTTGCACAAGAAAAGGCTTAAAGTTCAAGTAAAACCCTAAGCACCTTGATCTTAATTAAAAGTGGTAGACTTAAGAAGTCAAGGTCCCCATTTTGGTCTACCTGAAATCTCAGAGTTGGGTGGGGGAAACTCTGCAACCCGTGGGGGCGCTAAACCGTGTAGGGGTCTTCGCGGGACTCACCCTCTCTGGCTGCTCAGGTAATTATCAGGTGGATGACTTTCTAATCAAGGGGTATCATCCGCCCCAAACATCTACAATTTTGGGTGTCTTGATTGGGTCCAGTACGTTCTAATCTCATCCAATCCATCAGTGCATGTTCGGTAGGAGGTCCTTGAAACCTCCTCTAGATATCCACTTTCCCCGAGGCCAAGCCTCGACACCCTTGTTTGTGCGACAACCACTCCACATAGACCTCTCTTCTGATTCTGAACCTAGTTCCCCTTCTTCTTCCATCATGGCTCAGCCTGTTGAAGAAGAGAATAATCTTGAGCACCAGCTCCAGCGTCTTAATGATCTCTTCCAGAATTTCATGAACCCACCACAGTGCCCCATGATGTGAGATCACTATAATCCCACTGCGGTGGCAATTGAGCCTCGAGTCAGTATCCAGGCTGGAGGACCTGATTTTGAATTAAAGCCCAATATGATTCATGCCATACCGAAGTTCTATGGGCTTAACTCTGAAGATCCCTTCCAGCATGTCAAATAGTTTAAACATCTGGCCTAGACCTTCGGGTCAGATGCACAAAATCGGGATATCTTACTCATGAAGATGTTCTCTTTCTCCCCTATGGACAAGGCGGCTCATTGGTATCAGACACAGACCCGTCCGATCAACACCTGGGAAGAACTGCAGTCCGAGTTTTTGAAGAAGTTCTTTCCCGTTGGTCGGAAAAACGCCTTGTGCCATCAGATTACTCATTTCACCCAGCAGACGGGAGAACCTCTTCATGAGGCATGGGATAGATTCCAAGATCTCATGAGAAAGTGCCCCCATCACGGAGTTCCTAGATGGGAACAAGTCCAGTCTTTTTACCAGGGATTCCGTGAAGATATTAGATTGTTCGTCAATGCAACTTGCGGAGGGAATATCATGGGTCAACATGAAGACACCGTGTGGGAGATTCTTGAGAATATGTGCGAGAACTCCATCAACAATGACTCCATGGGATTATTCGACTGGACGAATACCCACACAACGACGAATCTTAGGGGAGCACATGAGATGCAGGGCCTGTCTGCATCCGTCGACTTGGAACTAATGGCCAGTCGGTTGGATAAGGTCTTAATTATTGAGAAAAGGTGGATGAGCTGACTCAGCACTTGCAGCGAGCCACCTCTGCGCAGAACTCCTTCGCACAGCCACCTCCAGTAAGTGAAACTATGCAGAACATTTTCCACCGACCTCCTGGAATGGATCCATATCCACCCCCATCTGACTCTAGGACCGGAGGGACCTTCGATCATTTCTATTCTTGCCGGGGGAACTCTACTCCCCCATTCTCTGACTTTCTTGAGGCTCCTCAAACCTGCGAGGACCTCAACGCCATCCAGAATGACCCATTTTCCAACACCTACAACCCTGGATGGCGAAACCATCCTAATTTCCAGTGGGTGGGAAATTCTCAGAACCCAAGACCACCCTTTCTGCCCCGTCCACAAGCCTCTCGTCCTTATCAGCCGCCTCAGCCTCGACCCAACCCCACCTATTCATCCGGGCCCAACCAAGACCAAATGTCCCTCATTCTTCAAACTTTGGCTGACATTCAAAGAAGGAATGCGGCTATCCAAAAATAACATAAGGGCAAAATCACAGATGTCTGCAACCAACTCGCCCAGTTGGCAAATTCTCACCAACCGGGTACTCTTCCTTCACAACCTTTGCCAAACCCAAATAACGTGTCGACCCAGCAGCGTGTTATGAACCCAAACCCAGGCCAAGCACACTTGATCTATCAGGCCCCTTCTGTTCCATCACTTAACGGGATGGAAGAATCAACCTCCTATGCGGGTTATCAACAGTAGCAACCTATCTTACCAACCCCCAACCAGAACCAGGCAGGACTAAATTCTGTGACAACCCGTAGTGGTAAAGCAACCCAAGACCCACCTTATCCAGACCACTCCAAGCCTGGTAGTGACCCGAACCCTAGGATAGTTATCCAGGATGTCCCTATCCCTGTCCTAGATCAAAAACCTGGACCTATCTTAGAGGAACCAACCAAGGTTCCATTTCCCAAGGCCTTGACCAACGGAAAGAGGACAGCTAAACCCGTGGCTCCTGAGGACTTCATCAAGCTCTTTGAGCAGGTCCAAATAAACATCCCCTTGATGGATGCAATCCGCTACGTATCGGCTTATGCACGATTCTTGAAAAACGTGTGTACATCTTACCGTAAGCCGCGAACCAAGAGTGGCAGTCCGATTGTACTATCAGAGCAAGCCAACTCTATAATCCTAAGTAAACTCCCACCCAAGGCAAAAGACCAAGGCACTCCTCTGATTTCATGTAAGATTGGTGAAACTCAGTTTGATAGAGCATTATTAGACCTAGGTGCCTCCATAAACCTGGTACCCACATCCTTGCTTAACCACCTAGAAGAATCTGAACTGAAACTAACTGAGGTGACATTGCAGTTAGCTGACTGATCTATTAAGTCACTTAAAAGAGTTCTTGAGGATGTTATTGTTAGGGTGTAGGATTTCTACTTTCCTGTAGATTTTATAGTTCTAGACATGGATGCACCTAAGAATTCAAGGGATACACCAATTATACTAGGGAGACCTTTTCTGGCCACTGCAAGGGCCAACATAAGTTGTGAGGAGGGCCAAATAGAGCTGAAATTTGGGAATCAGACTCTCAAGATTGATATCTTTAAGGCTCAACAAGGGATTAATTGCAGTGTAGTAGAGCAAATTCGTGACATCAGAGCCGTGGTTGATGAACCGCAAATTGAGGACAACATGATTATCCCTAACCAACCACAAGAAGATCTAAAATCGCAATTAGAGGAGTCAGAACTTGATCTAGACAAACCCATAACTCCTACCCTTGTTCCCTACACCCACTCTGACCCACCTGCTGCTGCTGATAACCCCGTTCTAGAACTCAAGCCCTTTCCCGATCATTTGAAATATGTCATTTTGGGTTTCAATCAGACACTTCCGGTGATTATAAACTCCAAACTCACACCTAACCAGGAATCCCGTCTGATTGTTGTTCTCCAGCAATATCGTAGAGCCATTGGTTGGACTCTCGATGATTTGACTGGAATAAATCCCTCTTATTGCACACACCACATCTATTCTGAAGAGGGCGCACGACCTTCACGTGAGATGCAGAGACATCTGAACCCCAATCTACAGGAGGTCGTGAAAAAGGAGATCATTAAGTGGTTAGATGCAGGGATCATCTACCCAATCTCCGACAGTTGCTGGCTGAGCCCGATCCAGGTTGTGCCTAAGAAGGCAGGGCTGACCACCATCACGACTGAGACCGGAGAGGTCATACCTACCCGTATAGCCAATTCATGGAGAGTCTGCATAGATTACCGAAGACTCAATTCCTCGACGAAGAAAGATCATTCCCCACTACCGTTTATTGATTAGATTCTCGAAAAACTAGCGGGAAATGGATTCTTCTGCCTTCTTGATGGGTACTCCAGTTACAACCAAGTGGCGATTCATCCAGAGGACAAAGAGAATACCGTGTTCACCTGCCCCTTTGGGACATACGCATTCCGAAGGATGCCTTTCGGTCTCTGCAATGCACCTGCGACTTTTTAGCAGTGCATGCTTGCCATATTCTCTGATATGGTAGGTGATTATCTGGAAGTCTTCATGGATGACTTCTCAGTTTTTGGGGCATCATTTGACGATTGCCTCCAGCACTTGGTTCATATACTCAGGCGTTGCATTGACGTAAATCTGGTTCTTTCTTGGGAAAAGAGCCACTTTATGGTGCCTGAGGGGAAAGTCCAAGGACACTTGATTTCTGAGATAGGCATTGTTGAGGCGACACTGCTCGATCGTGTTTTAACAGTTATTACGTCATAGTATAGGTGATCAAGCGTCGTCAACAAATAAAGATTTTTTATTACTCGAAAATCGGAGTATCCGAGGTCGAACACAGGGAGCAATTGGAATTTACTACTAATGTAATTGAACACTCTAATTTACTCAAAACTTTAATTCAAATATGTATGCGGTTAAAAGTAATTATGACAATAGAAATGAAATTGGACGTCTGATCTTGTGATCATACGTCTTAAAAGTGTGTTATTCTTCTCTTCTAATATTTCTTTTTCTACAGCCTCTCTTTTGCCTTGCTTCTTTCTCTTCTTCTCAGCAGTCTCTCCTTCTTCCTTCTTCTTTTCTCTTCTGCAAATGCTTCTTCCTCTTCCTTGGTCTTCTGTTCTTCCTTCTATCTTCTTCTGATTCTGTGTTGGCTTTCTACGAAGGCTTTTTCTACCTTGGTCTCTTCTTTCTTCTCCTTCTTTAGCTCTGCAGTCCTTTCTTTCTTCCTTGTCTTCTCTTCTTCTACTTCTTCTTCCTTCTTCTCCTTGCGGCTAAGTCACCTCTCTTCACCTCCCGGCCTGCCTGCACACAGTGAAGCAAAACCTAACCCTTCCCCTCTACCCAAACGTCTCTCTCTCTCTCTGCAATTCGCTCAAGGATGCTCTCCCAGAGCCACGGGTATTCGGGTCGGATCTCGCACCCGGGACCAGGCGCACCGGCAGGTGGGTGATGCGCGAGGAGTGCTCAGGTTAGGGTCGGGTCGGATCCCGCCAGATCCGCGAGGTGAAACCGTGGACGAGGCGGGTGTGGGTCAAGTGCGGGACCTCACCCCTGTGCGTTTGGAGGCGAATAGCAGGTAACACAAATTCAATTTAAAGCATACCTGCGCGTTGCGTTTCACCGATGTGGGACTATTTGGCCTGCCCCAATCTCGCACGGCCCGCAGAACCTTCGTACAATTGCCACAGCTGCAGCCTCTGTTAGCGTTGATTACTGAATCAGATGGCTTCGCAGTGCTTGCCCGAATGCGCAGCACCTGAAACCTGGAGCTGCTGACGCCTGGAACTGGCTTGAAGCTTCTTCCCCCGTCGTCAATGGCGGCAGGGGTTTCGATACTGTCACACACAAAACACGCCTCTCGGCTTAATCAGACCAGCTGGGCACCTTCGCCGTGGCACGGCGAAGGTGGTGAGCCATGCGGCAGGCCGTGGGATGGCCTAGGCATGCGTGCCTAGGTCAACCTGTGGCCGGGAGTGTGGGTGTGTTCGGGGGACTGTGGTGGAGGCGTAAAGGGATGGTGGATGGGCGGAGGGTGTTCCTTGTGGTGAGGCGGAGCTTATGAGATGATTGGCGAGCCGTGTGGAGGGGCGGAATGGTGGATGGGGCTCGCCGGAGGTCGGTCGGAGGCGAGGAAGATGGAGGTGGTCAGTGACGGTCGAGGGGCAATTAAATGAAATAACAGGGGGAAAAGAGAGTGGGGAAGATGGAGAACAAATCTGACCTACTGACAGGGATGAAGGGGACGGAGAGGCGGACAGCTGTACCTGCTGTCGCCGGAGAAGAAGCTGCCCAGTGGAGGAGGATGGCGGCGACGACGGGGCTGAGGCGGCGTGCGCGGGTATTGTGCGACGCGGAGGGGAATCAGGAAGATAACTCTGCCACTGGTTTTGTGGCAGAGCGAAGAGGGAGGGGAGGGGGGCTCGCCGGAGCTCGTTGGGTTCTTGGTCGGAGAAGAAGAGACGAATTGGAGGTGGACGTCCAGCCAAGTTAAGCTAAAAATGAGCGGCCGGAGGTGTGGGTTCTTTTATAGGCACCGGGCCGTGCTTTCAGAGCGTGGAGGGCACTCCTGTGTCTCTGATGGCTCGCCGGAGAAGGAAAGAGGTTAGATACCCAAATCCCTCATGCGTTCGCACGAGAGATTGGGTTCACACCAGAGATTGTGATTGGCCTTAGATGGAAGGGAATCCCTCAGAGAATCTTCCTTCCATTTCTGGGAGGAGATCTCTGAGGAATCAGAGAGTAATCCCTCTCTAAACCTCTCCGGAGGTTGGTTCTGCCCTAACAATGGCGGCAGGACCTGATTGCAAAGGTGGCGAGGAAGTTAGGGGGCTCTCTGCAAGGATTTTCAAAAGATAGGGACCAAATTGTGATTTGGGTGTACTAAATTGCAAAGTAGGTCAAGATGACCTCCCCTTAGGTCCAATTTTTGGTACAAACCTAATTTGGACCTAAGGAATCCAATGGTGAAGTTGGATTTTAGGTTTGACCTCGTTTGACTGGATATTTCACGTAAAAACCTAAATTAGGTTAATTGAAGAGCTAGGACCCTACTCTGGGTCAGACTGGGTTCCAAAGGTCAAATTAAGTGTTCTAAACCCTAGGGGATATTTTTCCATGATTTTTAGAGGGTTTACTTGATTTTTATCCTGATCGGAACCTTGTTGAATTAAGCGGGTCTGTTTTAGGGTTACCAAATGTCATTTAATTCCTAGATTGCACATGAACCCATTTTTGATTGACTCGGCCCACTTTTTATCTCATTTAGACCATTTAACCTATGTTTTGCCTCTGAGAAATCCCGTTTATGTACTACAATGGTAAAATTACAGTTTTAACCTTTAATTCATGTTTTCTTCTCAGAGCACTTATTCCTTCATTTAGGCCTTCTTCTAGGTTTTGTCGGAGCTTTTATCTTCTTTATTGGGTCAAAATGAGCTAGTTATGGCTCATGATGAGGCTCTCATCAGGCATCCAAGTGGATCGAGCTAAGGTTAACCTAATTTCCAAACTTCCTATGCCTTGCTCGATCAGGGCCATCCGATCTTTTCTGGTGCACGTCGATTTTTACCGTCGTTTCATTCCTGATTTCTCGAAAATCGCATGCCCCCTGACCACTCTTTTCTCCAAGGATGTACCCTTTGGGATTTCCAAGGAATGCACTCAAGCTTTTGAGATCCTTCGTGACCGAGTCACCCAAGCCCCGATCCTACAGTCCCCTGATTGGTCTCAACCCTTTGAGATCATGTGCGATGTATCTGACTTCGCTATAGGAGCGGTCTGGGGCAGAAGATTGACGGGAAACCCGTGGTCATCTACTACGCTAGCAAGACCCTTGACAAGGCTCAGCGTAACTACACGGTTACGGAGAAAGAGCTGCTAGCTGTTGTATTTGCCCTTGAAAAATTCAGATCTTATCTCCTGGGTTCCCATGTTATAATCTACTCGGATCACACAGCTGTGAGGCATTTCCTTGAGAGGAAGGACGCGAAGACTCGATTAATCCGATGGATCTTGCTGTTGCAAGAATTTGACCTTGAGATTTGCGACAAAGCGGGAAGACAGAATGTGGTGGTTGACCACTTGTCCCGCCTTCCTTCTGAGATCATCGACCCTTCTGGACCCATCACGAAGCATTTTCCTGATGAACACCTCTTGACTACTGGTACAGGGCTTCCATGGTTTGCTAATATAGTAAACTACTCGGCATCACACCAGATCCTGTCTGATTGGTCGAAGGCCAAGAAAGACAAATTGCACTCCGATGCCAAGTACTACATTTGGGAAGACCCGTACTTATTCCACATAGGTGCTGACCAAATTATCTGGCGGTGTGTCTCGGAGGTCGAAATCAATGACATACTCTCTTTCTGCCATGGCCAGACATGCGGTGGCCATTTTTCTGGGCATAAAACCGCATCGAAATTCTCCAGTGTGGCTTTTATTGGCTCACTATCTTTAAGGATGCATACAGTCATTATAAGGCATGTAGTCGCTGCCAAACATTGGGCAACATGAGCCATCATGACATGATGCCTTTACAGCCGATTCTCGTGTGCGAGATTTTTAGTATTTGGGGGATTGATTTTATGGGCCCCTTTTCTATCTCAGACGGCTTCGAGTACATTTTACTCACTGTCGAGTACGTGTCCAAATGGATCGAAGCCATTCCGACCCGAACCAGTGATCACAAGATCGTCATCAAATTCATTCATCAAAATATCTTCTCACGGTTCGGGATTCCTCGAGCTATCATCTCTGATGGAGGGACCCATTTTACCAACGCTCAGTTCAGGTCACTGATGACCAAATACGGTGTGTCACACCGAATCACTATTCCTTATCACCCCCAGACTAATGGTCAAGCTAAGCTATCAAATTGGGAGATCAAGAAAATTCTGCAGGTTATTGTTTGACCTGACAGGAAGGACTGGTCGTCCCGACTTCTGGAAGCTTTGTGGGCTTATAGGATCGCCCACAAGACCCAATTAGGCATGTCTCCTTTTAGACTGGTGTACGGAAAGGCATGTCACCTTCCCGTCGAACTAGAGCACAAAGCCTATTGGGCAGTACAGAACTGCAACCTAGATCTTTCTAAGGCTGGAACCCACAGAAAGCTTCAGATAGGCGAGATTAATTACGCCTTGATGTGTATGAAAACTTGCAAATCTACAAAGAGCGGGTTAAAGCCTTTGATGACAAGCACATATCTAGAAAGATCTTTCACCCTGGTCATAAGATCATACTCTTCGATGCTCGACTTAAATTTTTCCCTGGAAAACTATGATCCAAGTGGGTCGAACCATATCTTGTCCGACAGATCTTTGGAAATGGAGCCGTCGAGATCAGTCCACTCAGCCATGATTCCGAACTTTTCGTCGTGAACGGTCAGAGACTCAAATCGTTCATTGACGTGACTAATATGGATTTGGCTGAGTCATCATTTATCCTCTATTCTCCCTGAGCTCATTGCTTCCAACCGATGGCGTAAAACTCAACGCTTAACGGGAGGCAGCCCGTCATTCTTTTGAAAACCTGAAACCTTTTCTGACATTTCTTTGCACTTTAGTTTCATCCTTTAGGACAGCTGACTCCACCTCAGGTACTCGTACCTAAGATTAGAAATCGTCCGCAACAGTCACCTCTACTCATCCACTTACCCAATACCTGTCCTGATGCATGAACCAAGCTGAATAAAAACTCACCTAATGTACAATGAGAACATTGCAAACCTTAGACATGGGGGGGTATGAAAGTGCAATGAAAACTCATAACGAGAAAACATTTCAACAAAAAAATCACATATGTCAAAAACATTGAAAACAAAAATTGGGAGGAGGAAAGAAAGTGCTAGTGAGCTTTAGAAAAGGAGGAGGAAAAAGCTAAATGCTAAGATGGAGCACAAAATGAAAAAGAGAAGGGATAGTCATTAGTATGAAATTAAGGAATTAACTAAAGTTCTAGACCACATTAAGGAAAAGTAAAGTGAAAGTGCACAAAAAGATTAGTAAGAACGCTAACCTTTGGCCTTCTTGGCTAAACTCTTAATACCCGTTAAGATTTAGATATTCCTTAAGAGGTTGAGGAAAATGAAAAACATAAGTATTAGGTCTAAGGCTTAGGGAGTATTCGACCTCGTTAACTGACCTTCGATTTACGGGACTCAGTAACCTAAGCACCCAAATCGTCTCCTCAGTGCTTGTCTCTTAGGATTTTTACATATCTGATTGCGCAGCAATCATAGGTCTTAATTGACCTAGATTAAGCTAGGACTTAGCATAAGTTAAGGTTATTCATTCATGCATACGCATTATCTGCATCTTTACTGCTTTTCTTTAGCTATTTATAAAATAATGTTATAATGTGCTGATTAAGTGCATTATGTCGATTGCTGGCAATAAGCAAATCTGGAGCTAGATCTGGGGCAAGATCTGAAGCTGGATCTGGAATAACGGGAGTTGTAGCAGAGCTAGAGCAGAAGGCTTAGTTTAGATTAGATGTAGGAATAATAATGTAAGGGCGTTAAAGGTTTACTTTGCTATTAAGTAGAAATAAAGCAGTAAAATGTGAAGGCTTAAGTCCATCCTAGCCCTAGGATAGCCTAGAGACTTCCCCAAGCCTTAGCCACCCTTAGATTAGGTCACAACACCCTACGAAGTCCTAAAACCCTAGTTCCAACCCTTATCTGGATGTTCAGATAAGTTATAGGACGTCCAGGACCTTTAGCCATCTCCCGCACACCTCAAACCTACTTCTACAGTGTTATTGGACGTCTAGACACTTTGTCAAACGTCTAATTTCTGCAGAATACCCAAAACAGAACCCAAAATCCCTCCTGACTCTGATTGTACGTCCAGACAACAAGTCTGGATTTTTGATTTTTGAGTATAAGACATCTGACACTATTATTAGACGTCTGGTACTACTCTCCAGTTCCTTTTTTTTTATTTAAGCCTTGATCTTGGATCTCTAGGTCCCTAAACCCAATTCCAACCCCATAGGTACCTAAATTAAGGTGCCCTAACCCTAGTACATCACCTATAGACCTCCTTAAGGACCTAATTAGGTCCTCACTACACCTAATTGACTTGGATCTTAGTCAATTCCATCAGCCTATTCAATTGGAATCATTGAGTACAATTGAGCCCTGATCTCAGCACACACTGTCCAATTGGACTTAGTGAGAGTCCAATTGAGCTAGACCTAAATTAATTGAGTTGTTTTACTTTCAATTAAGTTTCCACACACCCAATTAAACTTGTATTAAGTTTAATTGTACTTTACCTCAGTGAATTAGGGTTTATAACCCTAATTTGAGACATACCTTGACCTAAACCCGCTAAAACCTAACCTAATCAACCTAGCCACCTAAGTTTCGACCCACACACACCCACACACACCATCCACATGAAAATACCTAGCCTAGAGTTCTCTAGAACTCTCTACCATGTGTGGTTGCCAAAATTAGCAACCAAAAGCCATTCAATTTTTAGATCCACATTTGGTGGATCTAAAAACCACCATCCATCCTCTCTCTCTCACTCTCCCACGAGCTCCCACCATAGGCTTCTCTAGAGAATTTCATAATTCTCTAGAGAGCTTCCCTTAGGTCTATAAAAAGACCTAAGGGGTGGCCATTTGCACCCATTCACTTCCTTGGCAAATTCACTCCATTGGTGCCATTCACGCCCACTTCCACTTAGCTAGCCACTCCACCTCCATGAGCTCACTACCACCACCATGGAGGACATCATGCTGGGATGCTGGATCAATCATTCCTCTCTCCAAGGGTCGGCCTAAGCTACATTGGTCGCCCCTCATTCTCCTCCCGACCACTCCAAGGCCATTGGGGACCACCCCTGAATGCCCTTTCGTTCTGCTAGATTTAGTTTATGCTCTTCGTAGTTTACTGCTTTTTATTACTGCTTAGTAGCGTGGTCTTAACTTCTCCCCCAATGATGCATGCGAAATCCCCCTGTAGATTCTTGTAAGCAATCATTTTCTGGTAGCTAGATTTCTGTTTCAAGCATTTATGTATAAGCTTTCCTCTAAATTTCTTGTGCAAACAACTCTCCAATGGAATGAATGAAAAGACATTTTTGTATATATGTATCTCTCTATATGTTTGAAATCACCATGAGCTTAAATATTGTCATTCCTTTTGCATGATTCAAGTTGCCTGTTTCTAACTCCTAATATTCTTGTAACTAAGTATGTCGTACCTAAATACGTAATAATCATGAACCGACATGCAATTCTAAACAAAGTAGAGCAATAGAAGATCGATTTCAGAAGTAAAAGCAAACACCTCCCAGAGACGAACGACCGGGACTCAAGTCTCGTAATTTTTACAAACTTAATTTTTTACGAACGTTTTTGCGCAACTATACTACGATTTCCGATGACTTTCAAAATGTGTGAAAACGGCTTTTGTCAAAAGGAAGAGAAGGAAGCTGTTGCAGAGAGGAAGGCCAAGTAGCTGAAAAGAAAGGAGAGAAAAAGAAGAAGCCAAGAAGAAGAAGCAGCAGTAGTAGTTAAAAGAAAGGAGAAGGAGAGCAAGAGCATTGTAGCAAGTGGCTACTTAAGGCGTCTAATCCATGGAGTCAGACATCTGAAGACAGAGAGCAAGAAGGACAAAAGAAGAAAGAGAGAAGAAAAGAAAAGAGAAGACAAATTTTTACTTCCTCTCTAATCTTTTTATAAAATAGTGTATTATTGTAAATTGTGATTTTCTATGCTTCTAGAATCAAGCTTGCTCCCTGAGTTCGACCTCGTAGAATTTTTGTATTCGAGTAATAAAATCAAATCAGACTGGTTTCTCACCAAGGTGTGTCTGATCGTGCGTGCGTGGCTCCTTACATCTGGGCATGCCACGTGGCGCTCGCACCATCGCTCATCTCCGATCCGACGACCCAATTTGAGCCGCACCCACTCGCCGTGCGATTTGAACTTTGCGGGGCTCAAACGCACGTTGCTTCTTCTCCCACGGGGTTCATCTCAACTGTGCTACGCGCGTGGATTGTTGCGAAGACCACCCTTGCGCCTGTGCTCCATGGCTATTGGATCAAGATCCAACAGCCCAGATCAAATCTCGTGATTGAGGAGAGAGAGGCAGCTGGTGAACCTTGGCCAGTTTGGGCAACCGAGATGGTGCCACGTGGCACCATCATGGCCGTGCGTCTTCTTTATCTTGTAGATGGTGCCACGGATGTTGGATTGGACTAATTTCTGCGTCGTTGGCCTGTGATCGTCGATCCGAACCCATCAGTGTGGTCGGATTTGTCCTCTGAAGTACGGATTTACACCACTTGGCCCCTTGATCTCAGATCTTTCTCGGATTGCATTTGATGCTACGGAAGTTCGATCGGGGCGACCTTGGAGTCGTTTGAAATGACCCTTTCCAAGGATTGTTCCTAGTTTTCTGGAAAGTTAGGGGCGTAAATGCATTTTTTTACCCTTTTGAGTTGAGTGTGTGAGCCTTGCGGGAACAAGAGAGGAAAGCGGGGGGTGTCAACAATTTGTTCCCTCTCTCTCTCCCTTTCCACACACATACTCGCGCACACTCCCCCTACCCTCCAAACCCTAATCCATTTCTATTTAAACCCACCACCCTTTCCATCTCCACACCACCGCCACCACTGCCACCTCCTTCCCTGGCCTGTCGGCAAGCGACCAACGGCCTCCCCTTCTTCTCTTGCGGCCGCGCGTGGAGGAGAGTAGCTCACGTGAGGAGAAGGAGAGAGGGAGAGAATGTGTGTGCGGAAGAGCGAGGGTGTGAAGAGACGAGAGAGCTTGTGGGGGCTCAAGGAGGAGATCGTGGGAGAGAGGAGGATGCCGGAGGAGAGCTTCTCGACCTCCTGCAGTCGTTTGAGTCGCCACTGCAGTCACTGCGGGTGGAGGCCCATAAGAAACAAAACTGCGCGAGGAGGTTTTGCGTACTGGATTTTTCCAGTATTAGACATCTGGAGAATCTGCCAGACGTCTGGAGCGGCAACGGATGTCCAGAGCTGAAGCTGGACATCTGAAAACTCGCGAAGTGTTGAGGTAAGCATCCTGAACGCTCATGCATGCGTGTATGTTGCCTACATAACGTTGCGCTGTCGTAGTTTTAAACTTGCAAACGTGAGCACAGGTACAAGTCTTGGGAAGGCACGCAAGCATGATCTTCGAGGTGCTTTAGGACGTCTGGATGTCTCCACAGATGTTTGATAGACGCATCGGTCATCCAGACACATCGACAGACGTCTGGAATGACCCAGGGCAACTGTAAAAGGGTTCCATACGTCCGCCAGCAATGCAGGGAAGCAAGGTGAGGTTCTGAGATCATTTAAGACATCTAAGTCTAGTCCCAGACTTCTGATTTTTGACAGTATTTGCATTTTTGGATCGATTAGGGCCCAAACGAAGTCGGATTTATGCAAAAGAAATACCATTGTTTTCCACTAGAGTTTCTCTATGTGTCAGTGTCAATTATATGCTATTTTGAACTCGTCTGATGTGACTTAGTCACTAATATAGGTCTTCAACCTGTATCGTATTCAGGGATTGCGGACGACAAGACCTGCGGTTTTAGCCCCATTCCTTCCGTGTTTCCCGGTAGAGTGGTTTACCTTAATATTATGATTTAAATAAATGAAGTGCATGTTTAGAATGGCTTTATTGAACCCTAAGATGTGAAATGAACCCTAGGACAGAAGCGAATGAACATTGCTTGAGCTACACTGTCTACTTTGAGATACTTGTTAAACCCTAATTGCTAGAAATTGTATGAATACATGATGTGCTGCTTTCTTAATTATTAAAATACGAGTTGTTTGTTATAAAAAAAATTGAAACCCGAGATGTGAACAATGAGATCTGAATGTTGAGAAATGGAATGAAAGGAATACAAGTATGAACCCTATGGAGAATTGGGAGAAGAACTCCTGTATACGGAAAGAACCTTGTAAGTGGACGGGAAGTGAGCTGGCCCTTGTGTACACAATACCAAGGAGAGCAACTGTCCCTTTAGAGTAGAAGGGAGCTTGCCGCCCCTTAGGTTGAGACCTGGGGTGGGATTGGCCACTCTATGTCGACTCCATTCAGCCATCGCGTACGTGGTACCAAGGTGAGCTTCTTAGTGTAGGGAGTTAGTCGTCCCACGGGGCCCGGGGTTAGGACTAGCCACCCTACACCGACTCTTGTTAGGCCCACTGGGCAAATTGATATAGTCGAACGAGGGTACACGGATTGTGGAGGGGCGAGACCCCTGTTCTGAGATGGCAAGGCCCTATGCGATTTCGTATTGTACCTTTAGGCATACTCGCTAGTGGAAACAACTGACCACGTGCCAGTGCGAGATAGTTACCCGTGCACTTATCATGCGTGCCGTAATCGCCGCTACGTCGTGACCGTGACCTTGGGGTGATTGATTGGGTGTAGGACTACCATGGGAGACTCTTCCGGCCAGGAGAGCACCACGTGTACATCCTATATCACGGGAAAGACTGCAATCAAGATAGTCCCCTTGAGGAATAGTCAAGATCAAGAAATAACCAAATTCTTAAGCGAATAAACAAATTAGAACCACTTAGTTGAGCTAAATGGAATTCAATAATAAATTAGTTGCTTGTCTTATGTTAATTGCATGTAAATGTCTTAACTACCACTCTACTCAGCGTTAGCTGACTACGGATTTTATAACCTTGTTCAGGTCAAGGAGTTGTGCAGCCAGTACCACCGGCTGTAGAGGAAGCTAGGCCCAGTTGAGCCCAGCCTTAGGTGTGTTCCTTTTCATTTCAGAGTTTCTTTTGTTGTAGTGAGTATTTGATATCTGTAATACTGTTTTTGTTATATTTCTGTTACTTTTCGTTGTTGTAGTTGTGGTGGCATGTAATATTGTAAGACTTTTTGTTCTGTTTCCTTTAATGTCTCTGTATTATTTTCTACTTAGTTACAATGCATGTGTGGTTGTGGAATATTTTCTGCTTTTGATTATTTCTTGTTAGACGACTGGGTCATGGGATTAGTTGAGGCGGGCCGATCTCGGGTCCTGCAGGGATCTAGGATCGAGTTGTAGCATCGTTGAACTCCAATTATCGCCCTGATTAGATTCGTACAGTTAAATCTTCAATCCGAGGCCCCGATTAAATATCACCCTGACCCTGGCCACCAAAAAGAATAAATTACTATACAATTTGTATAATTTGACTTAAATGCATGTTGATGCATGATATGCAATATTTACAAGATATGATGCTTCTATGATACTAGGAACTTGCATAAATAGACATTTTAGGATATTCAGATGCATACACATCATCGAGTATAGCGACCGGACGAAGCTCGCCAGAGCTTTGCCAGCCACGAAGAAGACGAAGGGGGAGACAGTGATCTGGTGGTTGAATTAGGAAGATGAGGTTGAAATAGAAGCTAAGGAGAGAGAGGAAGTGTGAGAGACTATTGATGAGAACCTCATCATGAGCCCTAACTAGCTTATTTTGACCTAAGAAAGAGAACACAAGCTCCTACATAACCAAGAGAAACGCCTAACTCAAGAGATTACCGATCTGAAAAGAATACATGAAACAAAGGGTAAAACTGTAATTTTACCATTGCAGTGCATTAACGGGATTTCTAAGGGTCTAGACATTGGTCAATTGGACTTAATAAGATAAAAAGTGGGATGGTTCAGTCAGAAGAGGGTTATTGTGAAATTTAAGAATTAAATGACATTCTGTAACTCTAAAACAAGCCCACTTAAATTCACACGGTTCCAGGCAGGATAAAAATCAAATAAACCCTCTAAAATTCATGGAAAAATATCCCCTAGGGTTTAGAATATTCAATTTAGCCTTTGGAAGCTGTTTTGACCTAGATTGGGGTCCAAGCTCAATATTTGACCTAATTTGGATTTTTGTGCAAAATATCCAGTCAAACGTAGTCAAACCTAAAATCCAACTTCACTATTGGATTCTTTAAGTCTAAATTAGATTTGTACCAAAATTTGGACTTAAGGGAATGTCATTTTGACCTACTTTCAAAATGGTGCACCCAATTACATTCTAGACCTTAACTTTTGGAAACCCTTGCAAAAATCCCCTCAACTTTTTGTCACTTTCTTCATTTTGGTCCCTCTGCCATTGCAGCAGGGACCCATACCTCCAGCGAGGTTTCGAGGTGGTTTTCTCCTCATTTCCTCAGGGAGCTGCTCCCAGATTTGAAAGGGGAGCTCTCTGCGAAACCCCCTACCCCATGAGCAGCTCGCCATGCCCTGAATCACCCCATACCTCTTGTGCGAACGCTCGAGAGGTATGGGTATCACCTTCGGCCATGCCTCCAGCGAGGACTTTTGGCTGCCACCTTGTGCCTAACCTCCTGCTCGTGCCTTTATAAGCAAGCCCAGATCCCTCCGCATCGGGCAAGCTTTATTTGGCCGAAGATTTCCCTAGAATTCCACTTTTCCCTCTCCGGCCAAGTAGCCCACATGCTCCAGCGACTCTCCCTCCTTCTTGTCGCTCTGCCACCGTACCAGTGGCAGAGTCATCTTCGCCTCGTTCCTCCACGTTGTGCCGCACCAACACACGTCTCTCCGACCTCCTCGTCGTCGCCGTCTGTCTCTCTCTGGGTCTTCGTCTCCGGCGACGACAAGAACGAGCTGTCCGCTTCCTCCCCCCCTTCGTTCGCTTAGCTAGGTTAGTATTATTCCTCTTTATTCCCTCTTCATTTTCCCTTTATCAATTTCTACTATCACGCACTGATCACCACAGACCACCATCACCTTCTCCACTTCTGATAGACCACCGGCGAGCCGCAACCGTCACTCCACCACTCCACACGCCTCGCCACCTGCCTCAGAACCTCCGCCTTCTCCCACTGATCATCATCTACCCCTCCACTGACCGCCAACACCTCCATACTCGCCCAACGACCTAACCCACTTGCACGGCCGTAGAGCGACCTAGACCTAGGCCACCCCGCGGCCAGCCACTCACCGTCTCACCTTCGCCAAGACACGGCAAAGCTCCTCGTGTGTTTTAATGGGGCCGCAAGGCTGTATTAAGTGATTTCAGGTCTGGCTCCCTTTCTGCCAATGGAGCACAAGCAAGGAGCCCGTGAGCTTATTCCAGGAAGTAATACTCCAGGTGATGAGAACCTCGTCACAAACCCTAAACTAGCACCATTTAACCCTGATTTGCAAGAAAAAACTCCTACATAACCTTAGAAAGGCTTGGCTCAGAGAGATTCTGAGTTTGCAAAGAAAATAGAAATTGAGGGGTAAAAATGCAATTTCACCAATCCAATCTGAAAACAGGGTAACTTAGGATCCAAACATAGTTCAAAACAACCTAATAAGAAGAAAAGTGGGATGAAATGACTCAACAAGGGCTACAGCAACTCCGAAGAATTAAATGACATCCTATAACCCTAAAAACAAACCCACTTAAGTACACGAGGTTCGAGGCAGAGAAAAAATCAACTAAACCCTCTAAAATTCATGGAAAAATGATCTCTAGGGTTTAGAACCTTCAATTTGGCCTTAGAAACCCATTTTGACCTACATTGAGAACCATGCCCAATTAACAACTTAATTTGGGTTTTTGCATAATTTGACCGGTCAAACAAGGTTTAATCTAGAAATAAAATTCAGCATCAGAATCCTTAGTTTCTAATTAGTCATGTATAAAAACTTGTGCCTAAGAAGAAACCTTCTTGACCAACTTTACACTTTGGTCCTCATATATTTACCTTTTGGCCCTCAACTTTTGAACCCTCACATTTTAACCCCTAACTCTCCTTCGTTCTTTGCGTTCAGGTCCCTCCTGCAAAACCTGACTAGCACCATGCTCCGACGACCTTGCGCGGAGCATGGCGCCGCGCAGGGTGAGGGGGAGGGCCTGCTAGGTTAAATGGGGGTGCCCTGCGTCGTTAGCCACCGTAGGAGCACCCCCCTGAGTGTTGCG
This sequence comes from Thalassia testudinum, assembly GCA_037157565.1. Classification (NCBI taxonomy): domain Eukaryota; kingdom Viridiplantae; phylum Streptophyta; class Magnoliopsida; order Alismatales; family Hydrocharitaceae; genus Thalassia; species Thalassia testudinum. The sequence continues at coordinate 72,141,407 of JAZHRO010000022.1, read as the reverse complement.
ACCACCCATACCGCCCGTGCGAACGCACGGACGGTATGGGTATCCTTCCTCCGGTGTCCTCCGGCGAGGGAGACACGTCGTCTCCCTCCGCCCTCCTCTCTGGTTCTGCCCCTATAAATACCCCCGTCGCTCCGCCGTTCTTCCCAGCTCGGATCTGACGGAGATACCCCCTCACTTCCTCTCTTCCCACTTCGACAGACGCCCCCTGCAATACCAGCAGTAGAGCCACCTCCCTGATCTTCCTCCGCGTCGCGCCGTCCTCCCCCACTGGGTACCTTCTTCTCCAGCTCCGGTAGGTACGAGCCGGCAGCCTCTTCGTCCCCTTCGTCACTTTAGCTAGATTAGAATTAGTCTTCTCTATCCCCTCTTTCTTTTCCTCCCTATTTTACAATCAATTACACCCTCGACCGACCCGACCACCGTCATCTTCCACGCCTCCGGCCAACCTCTGACGAGTCGCTCCCATCATTCCGCCACTCCACACGACTCGCTGACCCTCACAAAACCTCCGCCTCATCACACCGACCAACTTCCGCCCCTCCACTACCACTCCTCACCTCCACAACACTCCCCCGAACAAACCAATTCCCCCGACCACAGTCCGAACTCGGGCAGTCCCTTAGGCTCCGCCCCGCCACCTGCAGACCCCCCGTCCACCTTCGCCGTGCTACGGCGAAGGTCCTCCGCGTATCTGATTATGCCGAGAGGCCATTTCTCTATGAGCAGGTACTTCGCTCGCCGCTGCCATTGCTGAGTGAAGCAGCTTCTTCGACCTGCTCCTCCAGGCACGCCACGCCCAGGTCAGACTCCCAGGCTGCGTGGGGTGTCTTCGCGAAGTGCCAGGCTGCAGTTGAGGCGAAGCCCTCACGCGAAGCCTCGACTGCCCGCTGCTTCCTCCGCGCGGGCGCCCAAATTGGGGTGGGACACTTAGTCCCACCTCGGAAACCCACTGAGGCGAACGGGCGCTTAAAGGCAAAAGGTGCCTTAAGCTGTTCGCCTCAGATCACGGGGTGAGGTCCCCTTCACCCGCCCGATTATCCGGCCTCGTCCGCGCTCACGCCCCGCGGACCTGGCCCGACCCGATTAGCCCGACCTGCACTCGCCCACCACCGCACGCCGGTGGGCCTGGACCCGGGCGCGACCTGCGTACCCGACTATCCGGTTGCTGTGGGAGAGCTTTCCTTAGAGCGAATTCTGAGAGAGAGAGAGACGCGGGGGGAGGGTAGAGTAGGTTTTGCCCTCTGATCGAACTTTGAGTGTGCAGCCACAGGTGAAGAAGAGGAAGAAGAAAGCCACAGAGGAAAGAAGAAAAGATACACTGTAGCAGCAGCTACTTAAGTCGTCTGATTGAGAAATCAGACGACGCTCTGAAGGCAAAGAAGGAGCAGAAAAGAGAACAGGATCGTCCAACCGAGAAGAAGATCAGAAGAAAGAAGTAGAAAGAAGATCTGAAGAACAGAAGAAGAAGAGAAAACAAGGAAGAACAGAAGGCAGAAGAGAAGACCACAAGGAGATAAACAAAGAAGAAGAAACCAAAAGCCAAAGAGAAGAGAAGACAAAGAGGAAGAAAGAAGAGAAGAAGAATGAGCCAAATTTTCATCTCTCTCTCTCCCTCTCTCTCTCTTTATTTTTGTAATAAGAATTTGTACCCCTAGAATATGACTTGCTCCCTGAGTTCGACCTCGGGAGAACTTTATTTTCTGAGTAACAAATATTTGTAAACGTTGGAAATAACTACTGTACTACAACGCTATAACAAAACCTAGTTGTCACCACCGTTTGCCACTAGGCTTCCAGGTTCAGGTGATGCGCAAGGAGTGTGCGCACACATCCATTAAGAGCGTGACTGCGAGCGAGGACCTCAGCTGCAGCAATCAGGCGAAGTCCTCCTGTGCGGGCGCGAGCGAAGCGGGTGGGACTTTTAGTCCCACCTCGGAAAGCCGGGAGTGCATAGAGTGAGTTAAATTGAATTTGTGTTTCTTTCTCTTCGCCTCAGAAAATAGGGGTGAGGTCCCTCGCCCTCACTCGTTCACGTCTCGTCTGCGACCTGCCCCTACGGATCTGGCACCCGACCCAATTACCTATCCCACGTGGTCCTCGCCCACCACACACGCTGGTGGGCCTGGACCCGATCTGATTCCCGGCTCTGGGAGAGCATTCCTAATAGCGAAATAGAGAGAGAGATGCGGGGGAGGGTAGGGGATAGGTTTTGCTCTCTGTGCTGTTGATGAGAGCCTCATCATGAGTCATAACTAGCTCATTTTGACCCAATAAAGAAGATAAAAGCTCCTACATAACCTAGAAGAAGGCCTAAATGATGGAATAAGTGTTCTGAGAAGAAAACATGAAATAAAGGTTAAAACTGTAATTTTACCATTGCAGTGCATAAACGGGATTTCTCAGAGGCAAAACATAGGTCAAATGGTCTAAATAAGATAAAAAGTGAGTTGAGTCAATCAGAAATGGGTTCATGTGCAATCTAGGAATTAAATGACATTTGGTAACCCTAAAACAGACCTGCTCAAATTAACAAGGTTCCGGTCAGGATAAAAATCAAGTAAATCCTCTAAAAATCATGGAAAAATATCCTCTAGGGTTTAGAACACTTAATTTTGCCTTTGGGACCCAGTTTAACCTAGATTCGGGTCCTAGCTCTTCAAGTAACCTAATTTGGATTTTTACGTAAAATGCCCAGTCAAACGAGGTCAAACCTAAAATCCAACTTCACCATTGGATTCCTTAGGTCCAAATTAGGTTTGTACCAAAAATTAGACCTAAGGGGAGGTCATCTTGACCTACTTTGCAATTTAGTAAACCCAAATCACAATTTGGTCCCTATCTTTTGAAAATCCTTGCAGAGAGCCCCCTAACTTCCTCGCCACCTTTGCAATCAGGTCCTGCCGCCATTGTTAGGGCAGAACCAACCTCCGGAGAGGTTTAGAGAGGGATTACTCTCTGATTCCTCAGAGATCTCCTCCCAGAAATGGAAGGAAGATTCTCTGAGGGATTCCCTTCCATCTAAGGCCAATCACAATCTCTGGTGTGAACCCAATCTCTCGTGCGAACGCACGAGGGATTTGGGTATCTAACCTCTTTCCTTCTCCGGCGAACCATCAGAGACACAGGAGTGCCCTCCACGCTCTGAAAGCACGGCCCGGTGCCTATAAAAGAACCCACACCTCCGGCCGCTCATTTTTAGCTTGACTTGGCTGGACGTCCACCTCCAATTCGTCTCTTCTTCTCCGACCAAGAACCCAGCGAGCTCCGGCGAGCCCCCCTCCCCTCCCTCTTCGTTCTGCCACAAAACTAGTGGCAGAGTTATCTTCCTGATTCCCCTCCGCATCGCGCAATACCCGCGCACGCCGCCTCAGCCCGTCGTTGCCGCCATCCTCCTCCACTGGGAAGCTTCTTCTCCTGCGACAGTAGGTACAGCTGTCTGCCTCTCCGTCCCCTTCGTCCCTGTAAGTAGGTTAGATTTGTTCTCCATCTTCCCCTCTCTCTTTTCCCCCTGTTATTTCATTTAATTGCCCCTTGACCGTCGCTGACCACCTCCATCTTCCTCACCTCCGACCGACCTCCGGCGAGCTGCATCCACCATTCCGCCCCTCCACACGGCTCGCCAATCATCTCATAAGCTCCGCCTCACCACAAGGAACACCCTCCGCCCATCCACCATCCCTCTACGCCTCCACCACAGTCCCCCGAACACACCCGCACCCCCTGCCACAAGTTGACCTAGGCACGCATGCCTAGGCCATCCTACGACCTGTTGCATGGCTCACCACCTTCGCCGTGCCACGACGAAGGTCTGCAGGTGATTTGATTAGGCCAATAGGCCATATTCGTACATGACAGTATGCCAGCTGCTGCCGCCATTGACGGTGACGCGAAGCTGCTCCAGACGTCAGCAGCTCCAGGTTTCAGGTGCTGCGCATTCGGGCAACCACTGCGAAGCCATCTGGTCTAGCAAGTAGCGCTGCGAAGCCCGCAGCCTTGGCAATTGCACGAAGAATCTTCTGCGGGCACGCGCGAGATTGGGGCAGGCTTGATAGTCCCACATCGACGAAACGCTAAGTGCAGGTGCGGTATAAGTTGAATTTGTGTTATACGCTCGTTGCCTCTGAACGCACAGAGGTGAGGTCCCTCACCTGACCTACGCTCGCCTCGTTCGGGGTTTCACCTCGCGGATCTGGCGGGATCCGACCCAACCCATCTTGAGCACACCTCATGCATCACGCCACCTGCTGGTGCACCTGGTCCCAGGTGCGAAATCCGACCCGATTACCCGTGTGGCTCTAGGAGAGCGTCCTTAAGTGAATTGCTGAGAGAGAGAGACATTCGGGTAGAGGGGACGGGTTAGGTTTTGCTTCCCTGTGTGCAGGCAGGCCGGGCGGTGAAGAGAGGAGACTTAGCCGCAAGGAGAAGAAGGAAGAAGAAGCAGAAGAAGAGAAGAGACCAAGGAAGAAGAAGCCTTCGCAGAGAGAGAAAGAGAGAGAAGAAGAAAGACCAAGGCAGAAGAGAAAGAAGCAAGGCAAAAGAGAGGCTGCAGAGAATGAAATATCAGAAGAAGAATAACACTTTTAAGATGTCTGATCACAAGATCAGACGTCCAATTTTATTCTTTTGCCCTAATTACTCTTTAATCGCATATATTCATATTTGAATTAAAATTTTGAGTAAATTAGAGTGTTCAATTACATTTGAGATTAGTAGTAAATTCCAACTGCTCCCTGTGTTCGACCTTGGATACTCCGATTTTCGAGTAATAAAATTCTCTATTTGTTGACGACGCTTGATCACCTATATTACGACGTAATAACTGTTAAAACATGATCGAGCAGTGTCGCTTCAACAGCTGTGCGGGGAAAGAAGGAGAAGGAAGAGGTAGCTGCTGAAGAAAGACTTGTGAAGGCTCAAAAGAAGAAGCTACGAAAGAAGCTAAGGCAGAGGCAAAATCTTGAAGGCAAAAGCCAAGCAAAGGAAGAAGGCACTGTAGCCGCAAAGGCAGAGGCTGAGAAAAGAAGAAGGAGAAGGTGCGGTTGAAGGCAAAGGCTGCAGAAGGAAGAAGGAAAGCAAAGGTGCGACCAAGCAAAGAAGAAGACAGGGAGAAGGAAAGCCAAGTGAAGAAAAAGAAGGAGCCGCAGCCAAAGCTTAAGGCAGGGAGGAGGAAGAAGAAGAAAGAGTGAAAGTACTGTAGCATTCGCCAGTTAAGACATCTGATTCATAGAGTCAGATGTCTAAGAAAAGAAAGAGAGAAGAGAAAGAAGGAAGAAACGAGAAGAAGAAAGACAAATTTATTTTTGCATTTTCTCTCTTTAGTTTTTATATACATTGGATTGCATTGATATTATCTTTTGAGTAATTTGAAATTGTGATTAAGTTTCTAAAATACCAATTTTCTCCCTGAGTTCGACCTTGGAAATTTTAACTTTCGAGTAATAAAATTATTTTTTGTTCATACACTTCTTCGACTATACTGCAATGAGGTTGATTTAAAACACGACAAGGCGTTACGAACAATTAACTATCTATTAGATGAAAGGGAGAAGTTTCCACGTCGGTGTGCCTTGTCGGACGTGGGAGAGACGAATTTCTCTGGTGGGTGGATCGACGGCAAAGAAGGGGTTGAAGGGGACGGAGCTTTGGTCGCTGTCATCAAAAGAAAACGAGGAATTGGAAGGTGATTCTAATTTAACTGTTGGATGCACGGAGGAAGGGGAGCGAGAGAGTCGCCGGTGCTAAGGTCAGAGAAGGTCGGAGGGGAGGAGGAAGAGGTATTCTGGCCTGAAACCTAGCTCAAATGGAACCTGGGAAGTTGGGTGAACTTACATAGATGTTCTAGGGCCTTGTATTGCACAAAATTAGTGCAAGTTCCTCGTGAAAATCGCCAGGAACTTCACACTGAAATCGTGAGTTCGCTGCTAGTGTAGGGTTGTATTTGGTCCACATGAGATGGATCATTGTGTAGGGAATCTTTGAATCAACAATTCCTCCAATTTTGGAGGGATTTGGTTGACAAATCAAGTAGAACTTCTTAATTGAAGTTCAGCGGTTTGGGTTTGATCCTGTTGATGATAACATCATCATCAGCCATAACTACCTTTAATTAGTCAGAATCAATTGACAATTGCTCCTACATAATCGCCAAAGAGTCAACACTCACTCCATATCCTTTCTGAGAAGAGTGCTTTAAATCAAGGTTAATTCTGTAGTTTTAACAGCATATCATGAATGTAGAGTAATCACGGGGTTTCCCAGGGATTCATATAAGGTCTAATGAGCTTTAATGACTAATAAGAGGGTCTGTACAAACAGAAACAGGTTTTCAGGCACTTCGAGAACTAACATAGCTCTCGAAACCCTAATTTCAAGACCCACTTAAATTACAGAGGTTCTGGTCAGGACAAAAAATCATCTAAGCCTTCTAAAATTCATAAAAAAAAATATTCCATGAGGTTTGGTATATTTGATTTGACCATCTTAACCTATTTTAACTTAGAACAGAGTCTCAGATGAAAAGTTGCCTTAATTTGAATTTCTATGTAAATTACCCGGACAAACATAGTAAAAAATGAAATCCATCTTCACCATCAGATTCCTTGATCCACATTAGGTTTGTACCAAAATTTGGAATTAATCAGAGTTCGTCTTGACCTATTTTGGACTTTAGTCTTGTGAGACTCTTTTTCTCTCACATTGACCCTTAACTTTCAAATTCTTTGCAATCAAGTCCCTGAGCTTTTCATCATCTTCACATTTAGGTCCCTGCTGCCATTAGGAGTGAGCGCAGCTTATCATTGAGATTCGAGTGAGATTTTCTCGCTTAATTCTTAATCAATCAGTCGCAAAATTAATCGAGAGATTTCTTGAGGAATTCCCTTCTAAATGAGACCAGCCATGAATCTTAACTCCCTCCCAAAAGCTGATGCGAACGCTTGGAAAGGAAGGCTATCTATGTGCGCGAGATCCTTGAAGCTTGCAAGCTTGGTTTCTAAGCTTGGAAGGCCTCCTAAAGGCCTATAAAAGGCTCTACACCAAGTTCCTCACCTCCTTACTTAGGTTTGGCCTAAAAAATCTTCTTCCTTCCCTATCCACGGCCAGCTCCAACCAGCTCTGGCGGCTTCTCCTCCTCCGTCTTCCTAAGGACGGCCAACGACCAAATTGGCCCATCCATCTTCTTCCTCACGGTCGTCTGCACCTCGCCAACCACAGCGAGGGCATCCTTCCCCTTTCCTTGCTGCCGTCTCCCTCAACGGCAGGTTCGTCTTCCCCACGTTTAGCCATAACCAGTGTGGGAATCCTCTCTCTTTTCGTCCTATAACTAGGTTTAACTTCTTCCTCTTCTCCTCTTTAACCTCTTTAGCCCCTTAACTTCTTTCGATTGCCAATATGCCATCCACACCACCGTCTTCCCCACGTCCAGTGACACTCCGACGATGCCTCCCTGATGCTACAACACACTGCTCTCCTCACCTCGACTTCCATAAGCATCGCTGCACTCTCTCCATCAAAACCCCTCATTTAATTCCTCGTTTAACCCACCAAATTGCTCCACCGAAAACACCCATCGTCGACCACCTTCTTTGAGTTTGCCTGACCTCCACGGTCACTCCCACGCGACGAAACCATCACAACCACCCTCGCCCACAATTGGCAAGTCTCTTGAGGTAATTTAATGTGGCCGTGATGCTGTATTTCACGTTTCAGGTGTTCATCGTTCTCCGCCGCCACCCTCGACATCTCCGACGTTGGTCGCCTCTCTCTGGCTGCCATCCACTCTACTATCCCTTCCGATCGCTGCGAACGAGGATCATGAAGCCTTCCTGTTTCTCAATTGAGGACTTTAGCACCAGCAACACCAATTCGATGAAATTTTCCTCTACTGTTGCTGTGTGAAGGAAGGGGACAAGCATAGTCCCACCCAGTGGATTTAAAAGCGAATTAGCGCACATATAAGGTTTTTGTGATTTGAGCTCTTCGCCCAATCACGAGGGGTCGGGTCCCTCCTACCCCCTTCACCCATTAACCTGCCTACTTCACTCCTCGATCACCACCCACGCCGGTGACCCTGGACACTGTACATGACCTGAATACCCATGACCGGATCTGAATATGCTCTGGGTCTTGAGAGAGAACTGGACGGAGGACTTATGAGAGAGAGGGGGAGGGTTTTGCTCTTGCAGGCATGTCCCCGTGCGACACTTAGTCACTAAGGGAATTGGTTTCCCGATGATGTGTGTGAGAAAGAGAAGAAGGTCTTTGAAGAAGAAGAGAATCTTAAAGAAGAGAGAAGGCTTGTGAAGAAAGATGAAAAGAAGAGAAGCTGTACCTGAGCAAGAAGAGAGGCTTTTTGAAGAACCTTGTGTTTTGTTAAGACGTTTTATTTGGTTGATAAGACCGTTGCATTATTTAAGTACTATGGTTACTAGTGAATTCTGATTGGAATATTGAGTGCATACTTAATTAAGAGAATAAGTGGTGATCTAAATTACCATTGTTTTGATTCTCTTTTCTTTTTGATTCCATACAACCTTGAGATACATTGATTGATATTAATTCTGATCAATTTCATTCATTGCATATCTAATTTGTGATTGATTGATTGTGCACTTTGATTCTGAATGAGATTAATGTTGTGAATTCCATATTTTCTCCTTGTGTTCGACCTCGGACTCTTCTTTAGAATCTGAGTTATAAATTTATTTGTTTTTGAGCGATTAAGGCTTTGCTATAACGAATGCATATTTAAATCTCCTCTTTCGCTTGTTTAGCACCTGTTTAGACCTCTAATGGCAACAGGGAGCCTTTTGTGAAAACAATGAGAAATTTAGGTGCCTTTTTGTAAGAAACTCGAAACCTAGGGGGCTTGAGTGGAAGAAAAAGAGATTTTAAGGACTAAATGGCAAATTAGGTCAAGACGGACTCTAACTGAGCTTAAATTTTGTTGTTAACCTAATTTTGACCCAAGGAATTTAGTGGTGAACTTGGATTTAAGTTTTGACCATGTTTGACTAGGCAAATTCCACAGGAGCCCAAATTACGGAAAATTTCCATTCGAGATTCTATTCTAGATCAACATGGGTTCAGATAGTCAATTCTAAGGTACCAAACCTGTTAGAATATTTTTCTATGAATTTGAGGAGGTTTAGATTATTTTAATCTTGACTATAACCTCTTCAATTTAGGTGGGGTTGATAATTAGGGTTTTTAGTACTGTTTTCGCCCTCTAAATGTGTGAAACTTTGATTTAGTTAGTGTAAATCCACTTTTTAGTCCTTTATGCTCATTTAACCTTTAATTAACCCTTGAGAAATCTCGTGGTTTATCTACATTTGTGATGTGCTCTTAAAACAGCAGAATTAACCATGTTTTCTTGTTTTCTCTCCAAATCAGATCAGAATGGAATTATGGTCCTCAGGCGATAATTTAGGAGCATTTATCTCATGATTTTGATTAATTTAAGTTAGTTATGATAAATGAAGGCGTTACCATCACTATATGCAATTTTAGCATTATTATCATTAGTTCTTTTATTTTAAGGGTCTTTTAGCCTCATTTCTTTGTCAAATCTTCAGTGAAGATTTTTTTTTTGTCTTTTGTTGGTTTTGACCAATGTGTGCCTCTTTGTGGGTTGACCTAACTTGTCAGTTTATGTGGTTTGCTGTTTACTCTTTTATTTGATTTAACACATGTATTAGCAACTGCATGTACGACTTATACCATTTACTTTTGCGAATTTACATCTACCACCCCCAAATGAAACATACATATATCTAACTTAGGCTCTCAACACTTAGGAAAAATTAGAAACAAAAACCAAGTTCAAAAACACACATCAGATGTCCGACCATGTTCCTAGACATTTGATTTTCCAATTTAAGTCGTCTGACATCTCTATCAGGCGACCAAATGGCCATAGGCTTGCCTTAAGATTTTAAACACTTAGGCTCCAATCGATGAAACTTAACTCCAGACATTCGTTGGTCTAGTTAGACATTCGACAATACCATCAGTTGTCCTTAGAGCGTACCGTTGGTCAAAATATTTCCAAATCTCTTTTTGTTAGAATGGATCCAATGGTAGGATTGCCTTTACCTTTGTTCTAGACATTTGGACATGTCTCCAGACGTCCAAAAAATGAACCATTACACTCAAAACTTTGTGCGAAGATTTGTCAGATCAAGTTTCACTTTTTGGATTCGCAAGAAATCTAAAGTCAAGACAGTAATGATCCTCAGACGTCCAGCATAATTGTCCAATGTCCAGCTAGACGTCTAACCCTTAAAAGCTAGAACTCTGTTTAGACCTAGTCCAAAATAAAAATAAACACTCACAAAATTAGACATACAAATTTGAAGCCAGACGTCTTAGAACCCTGTTTCCATCCAAGAGAAATAAGAACTCTGATCCTTTGTATCAGATGTCTAAATATATGATCAAACGTCTAATAAGATGTTTGACCCAAAAATTAGACGTCTGATCTTGTTGTCAGAATCATTATGAGCCTGATTTGAGTTGGATTTCGTACCAATCTCTTGGGACTTGCCTCCAACGGCTGAGAGCCCTCTCCTAAGCCTTCTTGAAGGACCTAAACCTGCCTATAAATACCGCATAAAACCTCTTGGGCAAGACACATATCAGACGGATCAAACCTGTAACGACCCGATTCCCAAGTCCCTACGAGACACAAGAACCGGCCCGACTCGACTAATCCCAAGACCTAGTCGTCCAACGAGGAAGTAACCAAAAGAGCAATAAAATAAACCACATTCAACATGAAATATAACTAGCAATAACAAAATACAGCATGTACGACCACAACAGTAGAACAACATTTAGTATGACAAGAACTACGAGCAAAGAAAAGTACAGAGAGCAACAAGAACTACTCACTACAGTGGAACAAAAAGGGCATAAAAGAACAGTGGTAACTCTACTGGACCTTACTCGGCCCAGCGTCCTCTGCAGCTGTTGACCCTGGCTGCTCAACACCAGGTCCTGAAAAGTAACGAGTGTAACATGTCAGCGAAACGCTGAGTAGTGTGGCAGCTAAACAAAAGAAGCAGTAAAGTGTACAGTAGCTATTTTATTTTCTTTCTTCCTTTATTTACGTCTTTCTATTATTTCACAATTTATCTATTTCTCAGATCCTTCACTTGATCTCGAATGTTCCTCGTGGGAATGATCTTGATTGCAGTCTTTTCTGAACAGTAGAAGTAACACGTGGTGCTCTCCTGGTCGGGAGAGTCCCCCGTGGTGATCTACTCTCAGTCAACCACCCCAAGGTCACTGACAGATGTAATGGTGACTACGGCACGCGCAGTAAACGCACGGGTAGCTACCCCGCACTGGCACGCGGTCAGTCATTTCCGTTAACGGGTGCGCCCAAAGCACAGCACGGAACCAGTATAGGGCAGAGCCCTCTCAGAGGTCCAACCCCTCCACAGTAACCAAACAGGGGCCTTGCCCCTCCACAGTCCGCGCACCCTCGCCTGACTACCCTGGTTTGCCAAGTGGACCTAACAAGTCTGTGTAGGTGAGCTAGCAGAACCCCGGGGCCCGTGGGGTAGCTAGTACTCGCTTTACACTAGTAGCTCTCCTCGGTACTATGTACATGAGGGCCAACAAGTCGGTACAAAGTGGCCAGACCTAACCCCGGGTCGCTGGGGCGGCTGGCTCCGCTCTGCACTAAGTAGGTAATAAGTGCTTCCCCTGGCACTACATACCCAAGAGACAACGCACCTCCACATCTTTCTTTCTCAGTACCATTTCATTCTCTTTCCAGGAGTTCTACTCCTAATTCCCCGTAGGGTTCCAGCACTTTTAACTCAGCACATTCAGGTTTTACCTTTCCAGTTTCACGTTCATACAACCCATATTCTCAATCATGTTCATTTATTCATAACAGGCAGCTATTATTTCCTTTCCACTTTTTCCAAGACTGCAATATGTATGTTCATTTCGCTAGTTTTCCCATCCTAGGATTCATGCCGTACCCTACGATCTATCATTCAATCTAGTTTTCCAGCCCTAGGATTCATGCAATACCCTAGGATCTATCATTCAATCTGGTTTCTCATTCCTAGGATTCATGCAATGCCCTAGGTTCTATTAATTGTTCCATAATTGTAGCAAATTATGTTAATAATTTTTAAAGCCACTCTACCAGCTACAATGGAAGTACTGGGGGCGTGGTCGGAAATTCGCGCACCTCTGCAATCCCCAAGACTGAAATGGAACGGGGTCCTATCACAAGGATCAAACACAAGGAGTTTCTCAGAACAGTATATAATTACTGTAGACGAGTAGAGGATCTTATTTCGAAAAGAACGCAACTCGAAACGCAGAAAACGGACTCCGAACGGGCCCTAAACGGGTCGAAAACGACGAAACAGTCCAAAATCAGACGTCTGGAACCTCTTCCAGACGTCTTAAAATGCGGGTCAGATGGTACCTTTGTTTTACGTAGTCTCTCAGACGTCTAGAAGCCTGCGGGGGCGTCTGGCCTAGTTCCTGGACGTCTAGAAGTCCTTCCGGTCGTTTGGAAGTCCTTCCGGTCGTCTGGCACTGCAGCCAGACGTCTGATTCGCGTTGGATGCGAATCTCAACGCCTGCATGTACCCACTCATCGCTCTCAGTACAACGGTCGCAGAAAAGGATGAAGGACGAAAAAAATAACTTACTTGCCAGACGTCTGGATAGTCCTCCAGACGTCTTCACCGTCGTCTGGTTGGAAACCCAGGCGTCTGATTCTGGAAAAACTTCTAGAATCAGAGCTCGACACGCTCTCCGCCCGCGACGCACGTCCGCGTGGCGCCTCGTCCAGCTGCTGCTCGAGCTGCAGCAGCCCTCCCGCGTCACTCCGCGCCCGCTTCTCCCCCGCCGGTAGGCTCCAGTTGCCCCGGCAAGCTCGAGCCCTCACGGCCGAGAGTCTCCTCCCTCGCGTGACACCTCCTCCTGCAACTCGCCCCGGCTGCCGCTGCCGCCACTCGCTCGCGCTCGCACTCGCACTCCAGTTGGAAGAAGAAAAAGAAGGGAGAGGAGGAGATGAGAGTGAGGGAGAGGGCAAGGGCCCTTTTAAAGCTGCGCGGGGGGAGAGAGAAGGGGGCAGCGCTGCGCCTGCATAGGAGAGAGGGGAAAAGAGGCGTCGCAGGTCTGCGCACGCAGGCGCGCAGACGAATCCCAGACGTCTGGAAGGGGTTCCAGACGTTTGGTCAGACGTCTTGAAGCCGCGTTCGTAACAATATAACAAACTCAAAGGAATTTTCGTCCCCGAAACTTGCGCTAACTAGGGTGCGAGGAACACGTCATATATAAAAACATAACAAACTCAAAGAGGACCGAAGCTGGTCCGAAAGACGTACCCGCGAAGAGCTCCGGGTACCGCTCCCGCATTGCCGCCTCAGGCTCCCAGGTAGCCTCCTCGTCCCGCTGGCTCCTCCATAGAACCTTCACCAGGGGTACTTGCTTTCGTCTCAAACTGCGGACGGCTCGGTCAAGAATCTGCATTGGCCGCTCGGGGTAGGTCAGGTCGTCGCCCACCTCGACGCTCTCGTGACTCAGTACGTGACTGGGATTGACTACGTACTTCCTAAGGTTGGACACGTGGAACACATCGTGCACACTAGAAAGCTGGGGAGGGAGGGCAAGCCTGTAAGCAACGGGTCCAACCCGCTCTAGGACCTCAAAGGGCCCCACGAACCTCGGTGCGAGCTTCCCTCTCACCCCAAACCGCTGCAGGCCCTTCATGGGCGAAACACGAACAAAGACGTGGTCCCCAACCTCAAACTGCACCTCTCTGCATTTTCGATCCGCGTAGCTCTTCTGTCTGCTCCTGACAGTGCGGAGTCGCCTGTGGATCTGCTCGACTACGTCCTGACTCTGCCGGATCAACGTGGGGCCAACCTCCCACTTGTTCCCCACCTCAACCCAACTCAAGGGTGCCGTACACCTCCGTTCGTACAGAGCCTCGTAGGGAGCCATGCCGATGCTCGAGTGATAGCTGTTGTTGTATGCAAACTCCGCCAGGGGCAGGTGCTCCTCCAAAGAACCCCTCCAGTCCAGTACACAGGCACGCAAAAGGTCCTCAAGTGTCTGTATCGTGTGCTCAGACTGTTCGTCCGTCTGGGGGTGATAAGCTGTACTAAACCTCAACCGCGTCCCAAGGGCCTGCTGAAACTCAGCCCAAAACTGAGACGTAAAGCGGGTATCCCGGTCGGATACGATTTCCCGCGGAACTCCGTGTAGTCATACCACATCGCGGATATACCTCTCTGCCAACTGTGCTGGTCCCAAAGTGACTCGGATCAGCAAGAATCGTGCCGTCTTCGTCAGTCTATCCACAGTTACCCAGACTGCGTCGTGTCCTCGCTGGGTAACAGGTAAACCCACCACCAAGTCCACGGTGATGCTCTCCCACTTCCACTCTGGCACTGGAAACGGCTGTAGCGGCCCTACAGGCCTCTGATGCTCGGCTTTCACCTGCTGACACACTAAGCATTGCTGCACGAATTCACCCACATCCCTCTTCATCCCCCTCCTCCAAAACTCGCGTCTCAAGTCGTGGTACATCTTCATGTTTCCGGGATGTATGGTGAATCTGGAACCGTGTGCCTCGGTCAGGAGCTTTCTCAACAGCTCCTCGTCCCTGGGAACGCACAACCGTCCCCTCAGGCGTAGCACCTGGTCTGTGAAAGAGAAGTCCCCTGGATCTCCTGACAGTACTCTATCGCGCAAGGACTGCAAGTACGGATCGACCATCTGTCCTGTGATGATGCGGTCTATCAGCTTTGGCCTAGTCTGTCGTGTCACAGTCACTGCCCCACAGTGCCCCCGTAACTCCAGGGGTCGCCAACTGCCCACCTCCTCCAAGAGGCTCCAACTCTATAACTGTAAACTAGCCAAGTGTGCGGGCGCCTTCCAGCTCAAGGCGTCAGCCACCACATTGGCCTTGCCCGGGTGATAAGAAATGCTGCAGTCGTAGTCCTTCAGGAGCTCCAACCAACGTCTCTGTCTCATGTTGAGCTCCTTCTGATCAAAAAGGTATCTGAGGCTCTTGTGATCTGTGAAAATCTCGAAGGTCTCACCGTACAAGTAGTGCCTCCAGGTCTTCAACGCGAAGACGACAGCTGCCAACTCCAGGTCGTGGGTAGGGTAGGTATGCTCATGGGGCTTCAGTTGCCGCGAAGCGTAAGCGACAACGTGACCCCTCTGCATGAGCACACCTCCTAACCCCTACAAGGAGGCGTCCGTGTACACAACGAACCCGCCACTACCGTCAGGGATGGTGAGCACGGGAGCCGAGGTCAACTTCTCCGTCAGCTCCTGAAAACATGCCTCGCAGGCGTCTGTCCAAGTGAAGGGCACGTCCTTCCGGGTCAACTGTGTCATGGGACGCGCAATCTGCGAAAAACCTCTGATGAATTGTCTGTAGTAGCCTGCCAGTCCCTGGAAACTGCGAATCTCAGTGACTGAACGCGGTCTCTCCCACCTGAGCACTGCCTCGACCTTGGCTGGGTCCACCGCCAAGCCATCTCCAGAGATCACATGACCTAGGAAGGTCACCTCCCTCAACCAGAACTCACACTTGCTGTATTTGGCGTACAGCCTACGCCGTCTCGGCGCGTCCAGAACCATCCACAAGTGCTGTCCGTGTTGCGTCTGATCTCGAGAATAGATGAGTACATCATCAATGAATACCACCACGAACTGGTCCAAGTACGGTTTAAACACCCGGTTCATCAGGTCCATGAAAGCAGCGGGGGCATTGGTCAACAAAAACGGCATGACCAAAAACTCGTAGTGTCCGTACCGGGTGCGGAAAGCTGTCTTGGAGACGTCTGCCTCCCTGATCCTCAACTGGTGGTATCTAGACCTCAAGTCGATCTTGGAGAACACCTGGCACCCCGCAACTGGTCAAACAAGTCGTCGATCATCGCAGCGGATATCTGTTCTTGATGGTGACCCTAAAAAACTATATACAAATTCTAAAGCAGAAACTAGGGCCTATGGCGACACTTATTTCACCTATAGTGATGGCTTATTCTGTCGGTAAAGCTACATAGTTATTTATATACAAATATTGCTCAAACACTTCTATACTACTTATGTATACTATACATATGCTTATTATTTACGTTATACTTATTCATTTATATATACATATATATACTATACTATACATACGGATATACGTATACTTCTTTCTTCTCTTCTTTTGTTCTAGGTTCTCTCTTCTTCTTCTGCGTTCTTTTTCTTAACTCTTACGACACTTAGCCAATTTTCTCTGTTCACTCTCTTCTCTTCTTTTCTCCCTTTTAGTTCTGACACTTAGCCGCATTTATCTCCTTAATCACTACGACCCTCAATAATCCAAAAATTAGTGTTTAATTAACCGGTAGCACTATTCGAGGGATACACAGCACTCGAGGACCGGATGGGATCAAACCTCTACTTAGTACCACCCTAATTCTTAATTAGGCCAGTTAATCACGTTTTAAGCTCACATTTGAGCTTAAACAAGTCCCAGCACACTACTTAACCTCCAGCCCACACAGTGTCACAATATGCTCAATAATCCAACTTAACTTTTTCAATTTAGAGCACATAGCGTGGCCCAGGGCTTACGATGTGACACTGTGTGTGCCAATTCTGCATTGGAAATCCAGCGCCTTGTGTTGGTTTCACGATTTTAGCCTTCAAGTCAATGGCCATATTTTTTGATAAATTACAATTAAATTATATGTTAATAAAGTATTTACATAGTACTATATAATTGTAAAGTTAATTTAGAAATTTAATTACATTTACTATATAAATAAATTAGATAAGTATGTAGTTTATACACACCAAATTTTAGATTTTATTCTTTAATTACATATAAATTAGTTAATATATGGTCTAATTGACCTTATACAGAGTTAGTATATATATTAAAGTATTTAATACAGATTTTTATTGTATTTTACAAGTTTTATTTCTATTTTATTTACATTTGATTAGTTTATTTTGGACTGTTTTGTTTATAAATTAAGTTTAAATAGTATTTACATTATAAATATACTTAAATTAGGTTAATTTACTTAAAATACATTAGTATAGATGTACAGTATAAGTTAACTTAATTTTAACTTAAATTACTAATTTATTTTAATTTAACTTAATAACTTAACGAGTAACTTAATCAATTACTTATTTATTCTACATATATAATTAAATTATGGTACAAGGTTAAATATGTTTATAATATATATATAAATATGTATTTTCTGTATCATAACTAAATAAGCTTATTTTTAAAGTTTATTAATTTATATAGCTTATTAGTACATATAAGTTAGTTTAATTAATAAATTGTTGTATAATTAAGATATATACAGTATAATCTAACTTAAATACTTAGTTTACATGCTACAATATATGCATAAGTTATTTATACCTTATATATGTATAATTTACACTATAGATATATATCTACTCACTAAATAGCTTATATTTACACTTATACACATAGTATGCAATGGATTTTTGGTTTTTTTGGGGTTTTTTCACTTTTTATGGTTTTTAAGTCTTTTATGGAGGCAAGAGATGAAATGGAAAGAAATAGATGAGGAAAAGAGAGTGTGTTTGGTACTTTTATGTTTAGTTTCTTTTATTAAGTTCCATGGTATATAAAACCATCAGCTGGTATGTTTTATTAAGTCGAGGGTTTGGAATACCATGAAACTTGGTATATACTTAGAAAAATACCTGATCTTCACCAAGACAAGTTTATTTTATTTTTTTTAGAATTTTTATATGGTTTTTGTTTAATTCCAAAGTGAACACATTCTAAGCCTTGCAAATGATTTTCTAAGTGGGTTCTAAGGCTAAGAATGGAGCTTAAGTGGGTTGAGAGGCAGTAGATTGCCTCAACAGTCTCAACATAATATATAGAAAAGATATAAACATTTAAGCACGTAATTCCACATGGATTTCATTTAATCAAACTTAATGGACAGTTAGGCATTAAGACAACTAGCTGATAAAGAATTCTAACTGGATGACATGCATTCAAATGATGTTTAAAGATACATTAAAATTACATTAAGGCTTGTTTACGACTCAATACCCATATGCTACATATCAGCCAATTATAGAATTTAATCTACACCTACTGTCCACTGATTTCTCTACTACTGCAGCAACAACAGATAATTAGCAGTAGGAAATGCAGCAGCAAAGCAGCTGCTGAACTCTCAGCAAACTACACATCCAGCAATCACTAACACATATAGCAGCAGTAGCTGCTGAACACGATCGCTGCAGCAGACAAATTTCCTCTTCAAACGGCTTAACTGCTGCTGCAGTTAATCCATTTGGAAGAAAACTAAGTCTGTAGCAGTAAAGAACCTAAACTCAACTACTTATCTCCTAATTTTGTCACTTATGCCCCAGATCAAATTCAATAGAACCTAATCAAGAATACAAAATAACTGATTCAGGAATTACTTTGCTGGGTTTAGTGGGAATGTAGCTGCAATTGCAGCAATTTACTATGACTCTGGGATTTACAAACACAAAACAGAAATTCTATAAACACCATTTGACAAGGGTTTAAATTCACAAATCACAGAAAAATCACTCGGGAATACAACTTAAAATCAAGATCCCTTGTCGATAAAATCTCATCAAATCAGATCAGAAAAACTACTGATCTAACTCCTTCTAATGCTATCGACATGTAGCAAGGGTTAGAATCAACACAGTAAATCCAAAAAAAACTTAAATCCCAGGACTCTGACGCCTTAAGGAATATTGAAAATTCCTTGGGTTAAGAATCAGAACTGCACTTTAAAATCAACTAATGAATACAAGGTAGAGCTTCAAATCAATAAAGTTGACTTTCATTGGCTCAACCTTGCATTAAAAGCATTCAAATCCTCACAAGAATTCATATCAGATTATGGCTCATCTGAGATGGATTATGATGTCAGAATTCATCTCAGATTCCCAGCCAAACAGTGTGACGAACATGACATCAGACGGGTTTTTAAGACGTCTGGGAAGTGGCCCAAACGTCTGTCCAGATGTCTGGAACACTTTCCAGACGTCTGGTAATAAATCTTTTCGGCGTACTGGTTTGCGTTTGCGCGCGTGCGCGCGGACTGCACCCGTCGCTTTTGTTCTTCTTTCCCTCTCTCTTCCTGTAGACGGATCGCTCTTTTCTCTCTCTCCCTGCGCGGCCTTATAAAACACCCTCGACCTCTCCCTCACCCTCATCTCCTCCGCCTTTTCCTTCTCCTTCTCCCTGCCAGTGCGAGAGCGCGAGCGAGCGAGTGAGCGGCAGCAGCAGCGGCCGCGGCGAGCGTGCGAGAAGGAGGGCTGCGAGCGGAAGGAAGAAGCTCTACCGCGAGGGTTCGAGCTTGCCGGGGCAACTAGAGCCGGCCGGTGGGGGAGCAGCGGGTGTGGGGTGTCGCGGAGGGAGCTGCTACAGCTTGGGCAGCAGGCGGACAGGGTGCGGCACGGCCGTGCGTCGCGGGCAGAGAGCGAATCGGGTTCTGGTTCTAGAAAATTTTCCAGAATCAAACGTCTGGACTTACGTCCAGACGAAGTTCAAGACGTCTGGAGAACCGTCCAGACGTCTGACAGGTAAGATCTTTCATCTTCTCCCTTTTGCGCGTGTACGGCCATGCAGTCGTCTGCCGCGACTTCGTCTGCGCTTCGTCGTGCTGAGAACAGGTGTGTGTGTGCGCAGGTTCTGCTCGAGAGGGCGCGAGGGCTCGCCATCCCACGCGGATCAGACGTCTAGCCGCAATGGCAGACGACGGGGAGGACTTCCAGACGTCCGGGGTGACAATCGGATGTCTGGGAACCAAGGTCAGACATTCCAGCGGGCTTCTGGACGTCTGAAGGACTGCGCAGAATTGAGGTACGAGCGATCAACCTTTTAAGACGTCTTGAACCTCTTCCAGACGTCTGTTTTTGGACAGTTTCGTTGTTTTTGACCCATTTAGGGCCCGTTCGGAGTTCGTTTTCCGCATTTCGAGTTGCGTTCTTTCCAGAATAAATTCTTCTACCTGTTTACAGTAATTGTATACCATTCTAAGAAACTCTTTGTGATTGATCCTTGTGTTAGGATCTCATTCCGTTGCAGTCTTGGGGGTTGCGGAGGCGCGCGGGATTGCTGACCACGCCCCCAGTACTCCCGGTTTCGCTGGTAGAGTGACTTTTAATTTATTTAACAAAATTTGTTGCAACTGTGGAACAATTAATAGTCTAGGGCATTTCATGAACCCTAGGACTGAGAAACTAGATTGAATGATAGATCATAGGGTATGGCATGAATCCTAGGACTGGAAAACTAGTGAAACATATAAATATTGCAGTCTTGGAAAAGTGGAAAGGAAATAATAGCTGCCTGTAAATTGATTTAACAGCTGCCTGTGAGGAATGAATAAATATGATTGAGAATATGGGAACGGTGAAACCTAAAATGGCCAAACAAAAAGAACACGAACCCTACGGGAAATTAAGAGTAGAACTCCTGGAAAAGAGAATAGAAGGGAATTGAGAAAGTGAAACGTGGAAGTGTGTTGTCTCTCGGGTACGTGGTACCAAAGAGAGCACATTACCTCTTAGTGTAGAGGGGAGCTTGCCGCCCTCAGGTTAAGATCGGGGTGGGTTTGGCCACTGTACACCGACTTGCTGGCCCTCGCGTACGTAGTACCGAGGAGAGCGACTAGTGTAGGGAGAGCACTAGCTACCCCACGGGCCCCGGGGTTCTACTAGCCTCCTACACCGACTTGTTAGGCCCACTGGGCAAACCAGGGTAGTTAGGCGAGGGTGCGCGGACTGTGGAGGGGTTGGACCCCTGTTACTGAGAGGGCTCTGCCCTATACTGGTTCCGTGCTATGTTTTGAGCGCACCCGTTAACGGAAACGACTGACCGCGTGCCAGTGCGGGGTAGCTACCCGTGCGCTTATCGCGCATGTCGTAGTCACCGTTACGTCTGTCAGCGACCTTGGGGTGGTTGACTGAGGGTAGGACCACCACGGGGGACACTCCCGGCCAGGACAGCACCACGTGTTACTTCTACTTTTCGGAAAAGACTGCAATCAAGATCGTTCCCACGAGGAGCATTCGAGATCAAGTAAAGGATCTGAGAAATAAATCAATCGTGAAATAAGAGAAAGACGTAAATAAAGAAAGTAAAAATATAACAGCTACTGTACACTCTACTGCTTCTTTAGCTTTTAGTTGCCACTCTACTCAACGTTTCGCTGACGTGTTACCCTCGTTACTTTTCAGGACCAGGTGTTGAGCAGCCAGGGTCAGCGGCTGCAGAGGACGTTGGGCCTAGTAGGGTCCAGTAGGGTTACTTGTTGTGCTTTCTGTACTTTTCTTCCACTATAGTGAGTAGTTTCTTTGTTACTCCTTGTACTTTATCGAAACTTTATGTTATGTACATGTTTATTCCCTTTCTGTTGTGGTGGTGTATACTGTAGTATTTCCTTTTCTTACTGTTGTATTTTGTTGCTGCTAGTTATATTCATGTTGAATGTGGTTTATTTTACTGCTCTTTTGGTTACTTTCACGTTGGACGACTAGGTCTTGGGATTAGTCGAGTCGGTCCGATTCTAGTGTCTCGTAGGGATTCGGGAATCGGGTCGTTACAAACTGTGAATCAAACAAGAGTGTCTCAGTTTGCTCGATTAGAAACCATTCAAAGCTCAGATGATCAAAAATCTTGTAATCTGAAATCCAAGAAAATCTGGCAGACTGATTCTATTTAAAGCTCAAATCAGGGGCTTTTGTGAACTAAGTGAGATGAATGAGAAGCCCCTAAAATGGTTTTTGATGCTAATTTCTTATCTGAAGTTGGAAACCACTCAGATTTGAAATTAGATCTAATGAATGGGTGAATTGCTAAATAAAATCGATGGAATTAGAAGCGATATGAAAACATGTCAAGGAAAAATCATGAACAGTGATTGGGGAAATCTTCCCCTCTGATCTGGAATGATCAAAGGAGGTGAGGGGTGGGTTTTAATCTAAATCTACTCCTAATGCTAAACTAACATGCACAGCAAATCAGGATTACTTCTAACTCTAATTATACTTCTAATCTATCTAACTAATGCTACAGTTAAACTACAAAACAGTAAATCTACTCTAACAGGAAGAATGGGACCTGTGGGTCCTTAGCCGGCGGCTAAGGAGGAAGAATGGAGGAAGAGGGCTCCAGTGGAGGGAAAGCTTGCTAGTGAAGTTTAGGGTCATCCTCAGGCGTACATCATCCCTAGCGACGAGGAGAGTCAGAGAGAAATTGGAGTATTCATAGCCGGTGGCTGTGAAAACTAAGGATTGGTGGGGAGAGGTGGCTGGAGTGGACGAATGATCGCTAAGAATGTAGGAGGGAGCGATCCTTTGCGCGCATGACCAAGGAGGTGCTTAAGTAGAGATTTCAATGAATCTAGGCACCATGCAAGTGAAATTAGGTGTCGATGGTAAGGGCGGCGAGGATGAGAGGAGAGAGTGTGCGTGGCTGCCAAATCAAAAACTGACTGTTGGATGGGATCTGAGGGTAGTGGTGACCACATGCGCCGAATCACGCGAAGGTTTGAATCAAGGAGAGCCACAAATCAATCCAGATGAGAGATCAACGGTCCAGATGGCTCGTGTTCTTCGCGTGCTACAGTGCACGCGTGGGTTGCAGCAAGCACTGGAAATGTGTTAGAGAAATTGCAGGGATACCCTTCTGTGAAGGGGTATAAAAATTATAGGCAGACCCATAAGTGATAGAGAATAGTTACAAAGTGGTCCTTTAGGGCTTACAAAGAGGTCCCTGCAGGTTACAAATAGGTCATAGTAGGTTTTCTAATGAATGGAATATAATGCATAAAGGACCTAAATGTAAATCTTTGATTTACAGGCCTTAATGATGTCCAAATGCCTTCAAGTTTTTATATAAGCTTAATTGAACTTTTAAGAAGTTAATTATACTTTTGATTTGAACTTTTAAACTCGTTTGTGTGTTCAATTTACACTTGGATCATCATTTGCCCTTTTTCACAAGAATATCTCATTTAATGACCTAATTATGCAATTTTAACACATAATTAATGTTTTAGGTCTTTTTCTTTGATTCCCACACTTAACCCTTTTTATGTGTTAATTTGACATTATTTAACCTAGTTTCTAGCTTAACTTTAGCTATTTAGCTATGATGACTAGCCACTCATGAGGAATTGAGTTGTAATTTTATATTCTTTAGAATGTAAGGAAAGACCCACTCAGATCTTACATTAGTATAAACATAGGGAGTTCATATGTAATTCTCACAAGAACACTACACATAGCTTAAATAGGTCAAAATACGTCTAACTAAGTCTATAAGTGTTACTACATGGCCTTAACACTTAGTAAGAACCCAAGATATCAGTTTGGATAGTTAGAGGGCCTTTTACAGGCCATCTAACATTAGGTATATGATACATAACATTCGATAATAGTTTGGTGTCATCTGGAAGCTCCAGAAACTAACGAACTTTGCACTGAACTTTGTACCTAACGTTCAGTGGTTGACTTAACATTAGATAGGGGTTACTAAGTGTTTGATAGGCCATTTTAGGCCAAATTGAGTGACTCTAGATAGTTCACCTAACGTTAGATCACTTTTACTTAACATTAGATAAATCACGTTTGGACCATATCAGTTAGCCATTGGCAAATCAAATTGGGAAACATTTTAGCCGTTGAAGAGGGTCCTTATCCACATCTAAAGTAGTCCAAACACCCCCTATACGTATGAGATGGTTTCCCACTCTTAGAAGGTTGAAGAACACCCAAAACACATTCAAAAGCACATTCAAGCTCACATTCAACAAAGACTCACATTTGGTGTTCTTGGAAGTGATTGAAAGCTTTGATTCTCCAACTCTCACTTGCTTGAAGGTTCATCACTTCAACTCCCAGCAGCATCATCTTCTCACAATCACTAAGGGAGTTCTATTTAGACTCCTAGATAGCTATTTCATATAATTAATTGCATATCTTTTTGGGGCTATCCATAGGAGATAAATTCTATTTTAATTTAGTTTTATTCCTTCATCTACTTGTAATCCGAGGGCCCGAGTTGTGGGTTCCTCTCCTCTTGAGTAAGAGGGGTTTGCTCTCGATTGAGAAATCAAGAGGGTTTGTAAAAGGGTTTGGTATCCTATAAGTATTGGTTAATATTCCGAGTTGGACTCGTGACAAAATCCTAGATTAGGAGATCTAAGCAGTGGTTTTTACCCGATGTTAGGTTTCCACTATAAATACTTATGTTGTGGTTGATGATATATTTGTGAAATTCTTGACTATATTTCATATATGCATTAATTTCAATTGACATTTTGTTTACCCCTTTAGCACTGATCACCCCCCTCTATTGCTTTCATTTGGTATTAGAGCAGGTCTCACGACATTGGCGTAACAACCTGGAGAGGATCCGATGGAGGGAAAGTCCGTAGTTTGCACTGAAGGGCATGACACTTCAAGACCACCATATTACGAAGGTATGAACTTTTCATATTGGAAGATTCGTATGACCTTGTGGTTGCAGGCATTGGATTATAGATTTTGGGAAAAATGTGAGTTCGCATTTGTGATCCCAAAGAAACCTGTGCTTGGTTACTCAGAGGATCAAGTTTTGGATCTCAACCTCAACATAAAGGCTATGAATGTCTTATATTGTGCGTTGAACTCAAAGGAATTCGAGCGAATCCGAGAGTGCACCACCGCCCACAAGATATGGAGGAAGTTAGAGGGCACTCATGAAGAATCATGCTTGGAGGAAGAAGAATCAGATAAGGAATCCGCTTGTCTTGGTCTCATGACAATCGCGGAGAGCGAAAGTTAGGATGAGAACTCTGACGACTAAAAGGTAAGTTCATTTACAAATTCAAAATTACAAGAAACATTAGAAGAGCTTTAACATTTTGTCTTAGGAATTCGAAGCCTTCACCATGAAGGAAACCAAGAGACTTAGGGATATGTACACTCGATTCATGTTAATCATGAATAACCTTAAGCCTCTTGGAAAGGCATTAATCAAAGGGAGCTTCAAGCCAAGCTCCTTCGGTCTCTTAGACCGGAATGAGAGTAAAAAGTCATCGCGTTAGAAGAAGCAAACCAAGTAGAAGATTTAGACATGGACAACCTACTTGGAAATCTGATGGCATAAGAGACCAAGATGGATCAAAAGAAGTCCTACACACTTGAGCCAATGAAGAAGACTTTGGCCTTTATAGTGACATCGGACGATGAGGTAAGTATGGATCACGAAGAATTCATTTTGTTAGCTAAAAAGTTTAAGAAGTTTCTCAGGAATAGAAGATACGTGAAGGAAAAGAAAAAGGAAGAGGAACCTCTTGTATGCTACAATTGCAAGAGGAGAGGTCACATGAGGAAGGTGTGTCCCTTGTTGAGAAGGGATGATGAAAAGAAAGGCAAGAAGCCTTTGGACTACAAGAAGTTTTCAAAGACAAATCCATTCAAGAAAAAGGCATTCCAAGTAACTTGGGATGATTCTACCTTCGAAGAAGAAGAAGAGGAGGAGACGAATGACGAGATTGCTTGCTTGGGGCTCATGGCAACAAACGATGCCTCCGAACCCAAGGTAGACTCTTATTCTCTAAGTGAATTACAAGATGCATTTGATTCATTGTATTTAGAGTTTAAAGAAGTAAAGACTAAAAGCAAAGCACTAAAAACTAAAATTTAGAAAGTAAGGAAATAATCAAGGATCTTAAGGAAAATAATCTAATTTTCACTAATGAAACAACCGCTTTAACTATGCAAGTGGGAAACTTGATGATTGAAAGAGAATCATTAACAAATGATTTATATACAGCCATAAGAGAACAAAAATTCCTAGATAGAGAACTACCTGACAAAATTCATGTTCTTGAAAAATAAAACTCCTTTTAAAAGAATGAGAATGGCTTACTAAGATTAGAGATTAGTGGATTACAAGAAAAACTAGATATAATGAAAATAAAGATAAATCATCTCAAAGAAAAATCAAATCAATTGCTTGAGGAGTTGGCCAAATTTTCTAAAGGAAAGAATAATTTGGAGAAGCTCATTGCCCATCAAAAAACTTCTTCAAGTAAATTTGGACTAGGCTACTATTATCCAAAATGGGCCGAAAAAGGATCCTCCTTCGAAGAGGACCGCTAACAAATTCGGATCCACACTATAGTGGATGCCGAAGAGCCAACTTGAACTTTGTTTTGTGGGCTTCAAGGGACATTATAATGTCAAAAATTGGATCTATAGAATGAAGGAAGCCCAACTCAAACTAGAATGACCTAGGGAAATCCGAAGTCACTAAAGATGGTCTTTTGTAGGGACAAGAAGCCCTACAAGGAAGTCGATGAAGAGATCGCCGCCGTTAAGGTGGTCGATGCGTGATGGACTCTAGATGTTCCAAGCATATGATGGGGGACAAGCACCTGTTTTTGGACCTCCAACCTACGAATGGAGAAACGATTACATTTGGGAACAACCACAAGGGCTATATTATTGGCCTTGGTAGGATAAGTAACCCTTTATCCCCTATCTCAAATGTTTCATTAGTAAAATTATTAAAACATAATTTGCTAAGTGTTAGTCAAATTTATGATAAGGGATATAAGGTAGTTTTTACCTCTAAAAAATTTGAGGTTATGCATGCCTCAACTAATGAAACCATTCTTAAGGGAACTAGGTGTAAAGACATTTACATTGTAGAATTTGATGAGGATAGCACTTATGAATGTTTTGTTGCTAAAAATGAAATAAATGCATTGCATAAAGGACTAGGACATGTTCATATGAGGCTAGTTCAAATGTTAGCCAAACATGAACTAGTTCGAGGTCTTCCTAAAGGAAAATTTGTAAATGATCTTATTTGTGATTTATGTAAGCTAAAAAAGATTATGAAATCTAGTTTTAAAAATAAAGAAGTTATATCCACATCTAGACCATTAGAATTGTTTCACTTATATTTGTTTAGACCAACAAAATATGAGTCTTAGTAGATGCAAATATTGCCTTATAATTGTAGATGATTTTTCAAGGTTCTCATGAGTTACCTGACGTCGTCGAAATGCGTTAAGTTAAATCCATCGTTATGTCATGCGTTTGGGACATCAATTTTAAATGAAAATATGCATTAGGTGAGTTCAAGTGTCAAACATGAGGAGGCGTGAAATCAGATTAGTTTATCGCTTTAGGATGTCACAAAAATGTTTATTTTGTTTGCTTGCGAAAAAAACAAAGGAGAGAGAGAGAGTAAGGTTAGAGACTTGAGATTATAGCATGGTAATTACTTCACTAGACATGAAACATTACATGATGAAATATATTGCGCAAATAGAGTTGTTTTACAATTACAACGATAGAGAAAAGCTTAAAACAATGTAAACATTAAACTAGGGTAGAAAAATGCAAAAGAGAGAGGCGAGGCAGCCATGGCGGTGGATGGGGCTTCCGTCGACGGCTCGGTAACTTCGGAAGAGTGTGAAGTGTACTTGGTAGAGCTAGGAAGAAGCTAGGAGTGAATGATCATAAATGGAGTAGGTGTGGGGGTTTTTATAGAGAAGGAAAGGTTTCTAAATTAGGTAGGGGTTTTAGCGACGTCCAGGACGTCGCTAAAGCCATTCCAAAAACATCGCTGAAGCCCTTCGTGCGCTGGTCAACGCATGTGTGCGTGCTTCTTCCTTCGCGTGCCATGTGCTCACAACCTAAGCCATTGGATGTGTGGCACAGATCGCCATCGGACGGCTGAGATCACTCCCAGACAACTTAGGCTTCCACGCTGATCTCACCCATCGCGGGAGAGACAATCCTGGCTGTCCAATCGTGAGCGAAGGGCTGAGATTGCGCGTGAAGTCGCATGCTGGATTGCGCCTTGCGCGCTTTGGGAGAGCGTCATCTAGCGCGCTTGCATCGAGCGCGCGAGAGTGCGCCGTGTGGCCGCCATTAACACCGTTCGCGCCCACATCTACGGCTGAATTTTGCTTGCACGCCCCTTCACTGTTGCCAAGGCTCAAACGCGCATCTTGCGTGCGTGGGTTGAGGCACTGACCATTGCTCCATTGATGCACATGGTCACGAATCTTCACGCATCCTCTGCCATCCGATGGAAAATCGAACGGCCCATAGTTGCTCTTGTGCGCGATGTAGAGAAGCAGGGCACATTGGTGAGAGTTGGGTGGCTGCCACGTGTCCGCTTTTAAGCCGTTGATCTGTCGAGCGTGTTGTGGGAGCTACAGAGTTCGAATTGAGACGATTTTGAGTCCATTGGACTCCATTCGTCGATCTGGATCCATCTGTACGATCCAATTGGTCATCTGAGGCCTATTTTAATATGCACTTGCACATATAGCCATTAAAGATAGATTATAAGAAATCTAAATTCATTATTCATGCGATGCTCCCAAGCCCATTATGGTATGTCATTAATGCACATATACCCTCAAAACTGACTCTAGTTGATGGAATTATCGTCATCAGATGTAGAGTTATCATACTCCCATTCTTATCCCTTGCTAGTCCCTAACAAGGTTATCCTAGCTGTTATTTTTAGTTGGAATTATTGATCGATTACTCAGGCATATGTTACTTGTCAACAGGAGGAAATTTATACTAAAAAGCTAATCCACAGAGACTAAGCAGTGCTTGGGTGCCTGTTAAATGCTGACCGTCCAAGTCCTCGCTTTAAATTTAAGCACACACACACATATATATGCATATATATTTTTTTCTTTTTCATCCTCTCTAATTTTTTTGGATTTTTGGAGTTGAGTGTGTTTGGGTAACTTTTTTCGGCTACCCAACCCACCCATAACTTGAAAAAGACTCTAAGTGCTAAGCATCTTGGTGTGAAAATTGTGATAAACTCACTCAACGATAATTAAAACAGACTTCGGGTTTCTACTCCCTTAGGTGCTCGAAAAGAAGATGTTACCTAAAGGTGTATCTGTCCAACTGGTAGCTTTCTCCCTACTTTTATTTTGTGTGGGATCAACATAAGGATGTTTCCAGTGTTATTTTCCCAGATTGTTCTACTTCCTCGCTTCTTCCTTAAGTGTTTTGGACTTTTATGTGTATTTCGTAAACTGGGTTCTGAACAACCAATCAATGAGCTGTTACCACAGACCACTTACCAACCATACTCATGCGATGAAGGGTGGCTTTTTTTTTCATTTTCTTCTTTTTCTATTTTTCTTTTCTTTTCTTTTCTTTTTTTGTTTAGTAGGTGGATTTCCTAATTTAAGATTTACCTAAAGGCAATAGTAAAAGAGAATGGTCCTGTGGCTAGGTTCTAGACAACCGACTAACAGGCTATTACCCACGACATCTTGCCAACCATACCACCCTAGAAGGTTTATTAGATACCTAATTTTTGTTAGAATCGTCGAGGAGTGAGTCAGTGAAAAATGTATGCAGATGCTTTGACTGAGAGTCCCTCTAAATCAGAGGGCGGGTTGATAAGTTGTATACTTATCACCCTAGTTTATTGATTAGATTAATATAAATTAAGGCGGCGAGGACTTGAGAACAAATCCACATTTTAGTGGATACCTGGCTGATTAAGCTTGAAGACCTGAAGAGTCTAAGTGTTCAGGTTCTTAACGTATTATTTTCTACAGTTGACAAGCTCCTAATGCCTAAGTTTTCTTTTCCTAATTCTTTTTTCTTCATAATATAATTCAAGCTGATAGTATAAACTCAGAGAATGTGAGTTACCACCTCCCATGCTTAAGTTGGACAATGCCATCATTGGAAGATAAATGCATGTAGGGGAGTAAAGAAGGAAATCACGTGAGTTTAGTTGTGCATCCGGTCAGCCCGAATCCTCTGGGTTGCCTCCCAGGAAGTGCTTAGTTTATTGCCTTTAGCTAGGCGAAGCTCCAGTTTAATCCTCAATGAGGGTTACAGCTTCCTTTGGGGGGACCTGGGCAAGAAAGTGTTTTAATCTTTGGCCATTTACTGTGAAGGTTTGCCTAGTTTTAGAATAAGCAATTTCTACCGCCCCGTTTGAGAATGGTCTGACCACCTGGTAAGGTTTTGTCCACTTAGATCTTAACTTCCCTGGGAATAGTTTGAGTTGAGCATCAAAGAGCCAGACTTGTTGATTTGGCACGAAGGTTTTCCGAGTGATATGTCGGTCATGGACAGCTTTCATCTTCTTGTAAAGTTGATTATTCTTGTAAGCGTCCTGACAAATCTCTTCAAGCTTAGAGAGTTGGAGCTTCTGATGGGAACACCATCATGAGCCATAACTAGCTCAATTTGATCTGATTAAGTTAATAAATGCTCCTACATAACCACCAGAAAATCGTAATTCATTGCATAATCATTCTAAGGGAAAGACAAGAAATCAGGGTTAAAACTGTAATTTACTTTCATATCATGAATGCAGTACAACCATGGGTTTTCTCAGGAGTTAACTAAGGGTTAAATGGTCCTAAAAGGCTAACAAGTGGGTTAGAACAGACAGAAAAGGGTTTTCACGTGTTTTGAGAATTAAATGAGTTTTGAAACCCTAAAAATAAATTCGCTTAATTAATTGAGGTTCTGGTTAGGATGAAAATCACCTAAATCCTCTAAAATTTATAGAAAAATATTCTCTAAGGTTTGGAACCATCAATTTGACCATCAGAATCCATCTTGACCCAAAACAGAGTCTCAGACAGACATTTGTCCTAATTTAGGCTTTTGCATAAATTACATAGTCAAACTTGTTCAAAACCTAAATCCAACTTCACCATTGGATTCCTTATGTCCAAATTAGGTTTGTACCAAAATTTGGACCCAATCTGAGATTGTCTTGACCTAGTTTAAAACTTATTCCTATATGATTGCATTTATGCCCTTAATTTCCAAATATTTACAAAAAAGCCCCTAGCTTTGTCATCATTTTCACAAATAGATCCCTACTACCATTAATCCTATTCCTACAAACTTCGACGACCTAAAATTGGCAAGATCTCCTTGATTCCTTGACGAATTCCATTCAAATTTGAAAGGGCAGTTTGTCAAGGAATTCCTTTCCTTTTGAGCTAATTCCCACGCCCCAAAACCTTCTCAATCTCTGATGCGAACTCATGAGAGATTCGGATATCAAAAAATCCCATCTCCAGCGAAGCTTTCCAAGGATGGGAAGCTTGCTTCCCAAGCTCAAAATTCCTTCCAAAGGCCTATAAAAAGACCTCCAGATCAAACCATTCTGCTTATGCTCGAATTCGGCCTTGAACACCTCAAATTCCTCTTCTCTTTCTTGGATGAATTGCTCCTCGACATCCGGCGACCCTCCTTGCCTCTGTTCTTCCTCTGTTCACAATACCAGCGGCGGAGCTATCTCCCCCGTCTTCTTCCACGTCGAGCCGTACCAACTGACGCCCCCTTCGTCATCTTTCTCATCGTTTCTTATCCACCGGAGCAGCCTCCTTCTCCGACGCTAGCCATACCACAACCGGTGCCATCTCCTTTCCCCTTCGTCCGCTACCGCTCTCAACTGACTCCTCAACTTCTCATCACGCTAGCACATCCAACACACTGCTTTGACCTCGCCAACACCCTCTGCATCTCTGTCTTCCACCTCTCCGGTAGACCTCTAGCGAGCCCTAGCAGCCACCACACATCGCCAAACGAGCTACTACCACCTCCCACACCTCCGCCGTATCCACGTGAGTAAAACCCCTCAAGAGATTGAGGGGATTACTTGTCCACATTTGCCCTCGAACACCACCACCTTCACACGCACAGTTCGCCTCTGTCAGACCTCATCACCCACACCCATGCCACGCCGACCCCCTTAGCAAGTTCGCCATGCTCTGGCGATCGATCCTAAACGATTTGACGTGGTCGAAAGGTCTTTTTGGTGATTTCAGGTACCGACCCCCATCGCCATTGACGCCTAAAGCTTCGCACTTGCTTGAAGCTCTCTCCAGTAACTGTAGCCCCAGGTATTTGTCCCAAGCAGCATGGAATCAACCGAGGAACACTTGCGACTAGTCAATTAAGCCATTAACCGTCCCTGTTGTGTGAATTGGACGACTTCATCTCCAGCTGCTGTGCGAAGAACGAGGGACAGATAGTCCCACCTCGGAAGATTTGGAGCAGTTGAAGCCGCATAAAAGGAAAAAGAGATCGAGGTTTATCGCCTTGAATCACTTGGGGGTGAGGTCCCCCGCACCCTCACTTGGCCTCGTCCTCGACACTGACCCCGCAGATCTGGTATGATCCTATTACCCCCCTAAGCCTGTACACTCCTTGGCTGCAACCTACACTCACAGCCCTGGACCCGGTTGCACTCTAGGTCTGAAAACCCGATAACTCGGTACTGTTGGAGGCTCTGGGGGATCATGATCCAAAGAGAGAAAGAGAAGAGTCTGCGTGGGGTAGAGGGAGGGTTTTGCCCTCTGGGAATTTGGCTAACATTTTGCCAAAATCTGAAAACCCTTCCCCCTCTTTGTGAAGAAGAAGAGTAAGAAGAGCAGAGAAAGAAAGAGAAGGAAGAGAGAGCAGCAAAAGGAGAGGAAGAGAAGAAGAGACGCAACAGAAAGAAGAGCATAGAAAGAAGGACAGTAAGAAGAAGAAAAGAAGAAGAAATAAGAGAAAAGCACTATTCATCAGATGTTTAAGACGTCTGATTGAATATTCAGACGGCTGACTTGAGTTCATTTCATTCATAACTATTGAGTTTCATTTGATATTATTGTAGGGAGTAATTGGTGATTCAAATCACCATTTTACTCCATTCCTTTTGCAGTTTGACACATTGATCTTATTGCCATATTATTCTAGATCAATTTCTGATCATAATTTCTTATATCTATTATTTTAAATTGCAATTTTGAGAATTGAATTCCTACTTGCTACTAGCAAATGACCTAAGACTTTTTCGAGTATAAATTTTATCTATTTTTCGCGAGATTTCAACTATACTGCAACGAAATGATTTAAAACCTGATTTCAAGCGAGCAACATCTTCGTTTGAGTTCCAGCCATATGGGAATCCATATTGCATTATTTGACAGCCCAATATACTCGGTGCTCTAGCTCAACTGGAAGGTGGAAAGCTTTGCCAAAGACCAATCAGTATGGTGACATGCCGATCGAGGTATTAAAAGCGATCCTATAGGATCATAGGTCATCATCCAATCGTGTGGACCAATCCTTCCAGTCAGGTCTCACGGTCTTTTGCAGAATATTCTTGATTTGTCTGTTGGTGTTACG
Organism: Thalassia testudinum; assembly: GCA_037157565.1. Taxonomy (NCBI): domain Eukaryota; kingdom Viridiplantae; phylum Streptophyta; class Magnoliopsida; order Alismatales; family Hydrocharitaceae; genus Thalassia; species Thalassia testudinum. The sequence goes on along the minus strand of JAZHRO010000022.1, from coordinate 72,108,155 downwards.
AACCGTGCTTTCAAACGTCTTTTAAGACGTCTGGGAGGTGTCCCAGACGTCGTACCAGACGTCTGCTATCACTTCCAGACGTCTGGGATTCATTTTTCTGCACGCACACCGTTGCGTCTGCGCGCCTGCTCCGCCTCTTCTTTTTCCCTCTCCCTCCTGCGCCCTCCGTCGCGCTCTCTCTCTCCTTCTCGCGCTACCTTAAAAGGGCCACGCCTCTCCCTCACTCCCGTCACCTCTGCCTCCTTCCTCTTCTCCTTCAACCAGTGCGCGAGAGCGAGCGCAAGGGTGCGGCGGCGGTGGCAACAGCCGCGGCGGGTGCGGGAGGAGGTGCTGCGCGGGGGAGGAGGCGTCGGCCGTGAGGGCTCGAGCCTGCCGGGGCAGTGGGAGCCAGCCGGCGGGGGCACAGCGGGCGCGGAGTGGCGCGGGAGGTCTGCTGCAGCTCGAGCAGCAGGCGGAGCACTTGCGGCGCGGCCGGGCATCGCGAGCGGAGGGCGAGTGGCCCCCTGGTTCTGGAAAATTTTCCAGAATCAGACGTCTGTGCTTCTAGATAGACGACTGGAACGAGGTCTGGAAAACTGTCCAGACGTCTGAAAGGTGAGTTTTTCCGTCTTCTTCCTTCCCTTCGATTGATCGTACTAAGAGAGAGAGGAAATGGGTACGTGTAGGGTCGGAGGTTCGCATCCAACGCAAATCAGACATCTGGCTGCAGCTCCAGACGGCGGGAACGACTTCCAGACGTCCTGGGTGACCATCGGACGTTTGGGAACTAGGCCAGACGCCCCCGCAGGCTTCTGGACGTCTGAGAGCCCACGCAGAGCGAGGTAATTCCCTGATCCACTTTTTAAGACGTCTGGAAGAAGTTCCAGACGTCTGATTTTGCACTGTTTCATCATTTTCGACCCGTTTCGGGCCCGTTCGGGCTCTGTTTTCCGCATTTCAAGTTGCGTTCTTTTCGGAATTACATCCTCTACCTGTCTACAGTAGCTGTATACTGTTTTGGGAAGTTCCTTGTGTTGGATCCTTGTGTTAGGACCCCGTTCCGTTGCAGTCTCGGGGGTTGCAGAGGCACGCGGGATTCCCGACCACGCCCATAGTTCTCCTGTTGTAACCGGTAGAGTGGCTTTAAGTATAATCCGTTAAATTATAAAACCATAAATAGAACCTAGGACATTGCATGAATCCTAGGAATGAGAAATAGATTGTATGATAGAGCCTAGGATATGGCATGAATCCTAGGACGGGAAAACTAGTGGAATGTATGAATACTGCAGTCTTGGAAAATGTGGAAAGGAAATAATAGTTGCCTGTGAATTGAATTAACAGCTGCCTGTTATGAATAAATGAACATGATTAAGAATATGGGATGTATGAACGTGAAACTGGAATGGTGAAACTGGAATGTTCTGAGTTAAAGAGTTGGAACCCTACGGGGAATTAGGAGTAGAACTCCTGGAAAGTGAATGGAATAGAATTGGGGAAGTGAGCTGGCCCTTGAGTACGGAGTACCAAGGAGAGCGACTGTCCCCGCCCTGTTTAGTGCAGAGCGGAGCCAGCCGCCCCAGGGACCCGGGGTTAGGACTGGCCACTCTGTACCGACTTGCTGGCCCTCGTGTACGTAGTACCGAGGAGAGCTACTAGTGTAGGGAGGTACTAGCTACCCCACGGGCCCCGGGGTTCTGCTAGCCTCCCACACCGACTTGTTAGGCCCACTGGGGCAAACCAGGGTAGTCAGGCGAGGGTGCGCAGACTGTGGAGGGGCGAAGCCCCTGTTTGGTTACTGTGGAGGGGTTGGACCCCTGTTACTGAGAGGGCTCTGCCCTGTACTGGTTTCGTGCTGTGATTTGGGCGCACCCGTTAACGGAAACGACTGACCACGTGCCAGTGCGGGTTAGCTACCCGTGCGTTTACCGTGCGTGCCGTAGTCACCGTTACGTCTGTCAGTGACCTTGGGGTGGTTGACTGAGAGTAGGATCACCACGTGCTACTTCTACTGTTCGGAAAAGACTGCAATCAAGATCGTTCCCACGAGGAACATTCGAGATCAAGTGAAGGATTTGAGAAATAGATAAATTGTGAAACAATAGAAAGGCGTAAATAAAGGAAGAAAGAAAATTAAATAGCTACTGTACACTTTACTGTTTCTTTAGTTTAGCTGCCACTCTACTCAGTGTTTTGCTGACGTGTTACACTCGTTACCTTTCAGGACCGGGTGTTGAGCAGCCAGGGTCAGCGGCTGCAGAGGACGCTGGGCCGAGTAGGGTCCAGTAGAGTTACCACTGTTCTCTTGTACCTCTTTTTGTTCCGTTATAGTGAGTAGTTATTGTTTCCGCTGTACTTTTCTTTACCTGCAGTTCATATTATGTTATGAATGTTGTTCTACTGTTGTGGTGGTATATACTGTAGTGGTTTCTTTCCTTACTGCTGTATTTCCTTACTGTTAGTTATATTCATGCTGAATGTGGTTTATTTTACTGCTCTTTTGGTTACTTCCTCGTTGGACGACTAGGTCTTGGGATTAGTCGAGTCGGTCCGGTTCTCGTGTCTCGTAGGGACTTGGGAATCGGGTCGTTATAGTTGGAGACCTCAGTTTGCCCCTTCTTTTGTGGGTGATACAAGGTGGTAATGAGGTGAGTAACCCCGTATTTCTTGAGTAAAGCACGAAACTGGGCATTGATGAAGTGGCTCCCACCATTGCTGATCATGGCCTTGGGTATCCTAAATTGGGAAAAGATGTTCTTTTTCACAAAGTCCATGACAACCTTATGATCGCATTTCCGGGTAGGCACGGCTTCGATCCATTTTGAGACATAGTCAACTGAGACTAGTATATATTCGAAGTCGTTTAATGATGGGAAGAGACCCATGAAATCAATGCCCCAAACGTCGAATATTTTGATGACAAGAATGGGTTGTAGAGGCATCATATCTTTCCTGGTCACGGTCCCTAAAGTCTAGCTACTATCATAGGTTTTAGCAAAGCTATGTGCATCCTTGAATAGTGATGGCTAGTAAAATCCAGACTACAAAACCTTTGCAGCTATCTGTTTCCTATAGATGTGGCCACCACAAGGTTGGTCATGACAGAAGGACAACACACTTTGGACCTCCTCAAGTATACATCTCCTAATGATCTGATCAGAGCAGAGTCTAAACAGCAAGGGGTCATCTCAGAGATAGTGTTTGGCCCCAGCCAAGAACTTGTCTTGTTGCTTTCGAGACCAGCTGTGCGGAATCTGCCCCACCACTAGGTAATTAACCAAGTCAGCATACCAGGGGAGACTTTTGGTTTGCACAGCCAGGATTTGCTCATTAGGAAATGTATCAGTCAAAGGTAGTGAAGGTCCAATATGCTTTGGGTGAAATAGGTATAAGTGGTCGGCTACAACATTTTTGGATCCGGCCTTGTTGCGTATTTCTAGGTTAAATTCCTACAATAGCAAAATCCATTTGATTAGCCTGGGTTTAGCATCCTACAATAGCAGAATCCATCCCCAGGTAGCATCCATCTCAAGAGCTTTCCAACGGTACCTGTCTCGCGGAAATCGGACCCCGTTTGGGCCCTGAACCGGACCAGGTCGGTTCGGCCTAACTGAACCGATCTCCCGCCTACTTCAGGAAGCGTCTGACGCTCGTATCAGATGCCTGAGACACTCCTCAGATGACTTAAACAGCGTGAGACTCCAACTCTCCTCCTTAGACGTCCAGCTCGATCGTCTTGGAACCACTCCGGACGTCCGATATCCTGCCCGGACATCTAAAAGTGCCTCGAAATTTGCTCGCGTGTGACTCCCTACGTGAGCTCTCTTTGCGCGAGTGATGCTTCCCCACGTGAGCTTGCTCTTTGAGCTCGTCCTCGCTGCAGACACCTTGAGTAGGCCGTGTCTCGTGCCTCGCGTGTCCTCGGATGTCCGGAGCTCGACTTGACCATCTGTAGGACGCTGTAAACGTCTAATGGACGCGGGCTCACCCCCGCTTTGTGCGCCTAATGTTTTGCATTTGCCTTGCAATCCCCACCTGCAACGCCTCACACCGCGCGCTCCTCGACTGCTGCGCCACTGCAGTCCTCTCTCTCTCCCACTCTCGCTCCCTTCTCTCTCCCGCTTTCTCTCGCTCTCGACTCTGGCGGCGCCGTTGAGGGAAGGTGAGGGGGGAAAATGGTATGGAAAATGAGGAAGGAAGGGGTTTTTATAGGTCTAGGATTTTAGGGCTAGTTGGGGTTGGGCTTTAGACATTGTGGGGATAAGGTGGGACAGGGAAAAATTGCAGGTTTGGCCCCACAGAACTTGTTTTTTCCTCGTGAAGCCCAAAGAACAAGATTTGGGGGTGTTAGAATTTCCATAACACCCTGAGAAAACCCAGGAATCCGTAGGGACCCCTTGGGGAGGGTCATTTCAGCTCTTGAGTTCAAGTGAACTCAAGATGCATTCGTACTGAAATTCTTGATTAATTTACATATCTGATCTTCAATTGATTCAATTGATTTGTTCTTGAGGTTCTTTGTAACCTCAAGAATCCTTTAAGATTGTTTTTGGTCTGTTTCTTGGAGATCTACTCTTTAGTGAGCTAAATCAGCCGTCACCGGAGCTCCGACGACTTGAAGTTGAACCTCAGCCTTCAGAACTTTGCAAGAAGTTCTAGATCACTTAGTTTTGATTAGAGGATCAGATTCTACTCATATGATATAAGTTTTGATGATTGGATGCTTGGATTGAGTGTTGTCTTCTCCAACTATGACGGAGTTGGAGAAACATAAATGATAAGGAAAAGAATGTGGTAACAAGTTCTAAAGCACATGCAGACTCCAGAGAACCTACTCTAGGTGTAAATTAGGTCAAAGAACCTCTGGTTTCTTCTGTTGATCAAACCTACTTTTGAGCTAAGGTGATAATGCCTAAGAGCACTTGTTGAGTGTTCCAAACATAATTTTTATGTGTTGAATCAATTCCCGAGGTTGAATTAAACATTTTCACACTTTCAATCTGATCTATGAAACTTTAATTTAGAAAGTCAAATCTTGACCTTCAGAAGTCAACCTGGAGCTGTTGTTGAGGTTTAAGTGTCTGAAACATTGATTTAAAGGATTATTTGAGCACCTGAGGTGATTTAAAACATGCTTGATAGGATTTTATTGAGGTTTGAGAGGGATTTTGTGATCTGGTCAGTTTGGGTCTTCTCTGGAACCCAACGCAGTTCAAAGTATTCTTGGTGAATTTTGATGCTAAATCCTATTCAGACCGATCATGTTCTATCCTCTGAATCATCCTAGATCACTTTTGAGTATTCTAATCTTTCTGTTGAGTCAATCCACTTTGGAATCCTCGTTCTGTGCAGCTTGTCTCGAAGCTCTGAAGCTTTTGCAGTTTTTGAAATTGTTTCTCTAATTCTTATTTCACTAATCCCTGTGGAATGCTCTTTTGAACATTTCTCGACTCTCAGATAAGAGAATTAATTGACCTGAAATCTAACTCTGATGGACATTCCAGGCATATTGCAATAGTGTTAAGTTCTTCATTCGATTTCAAGGATCAGATTTGATCCAAACACTAAATTGTGTCTGAAATTGGAAAGCTGAGTCTTAGAGCTTTCCATCGAGTTATGATACGCTTGATTTGGTTAACTTAGCTGGTAGGATTCATTGTTCGAAGACCTAGCTTGAAGACGCTGTGCTGAGAGGAGAGTTGCTGAGATTTGTCCTACCTCGGAAGCGAAGGGATGCTCGCCATAATATAAAAGGATTTTGGTGCCCCAACGCTTCAGATGGTTGCGTTGGGTGCACCAAATACCCATATATCCTTGATCTCTAAGCACGCTGCGTGCACGAGCATATGTGAGTGTGTAAGTGGGCTCAGGTGGGCGTGAGCGTATGTAGGTTGGTTTGGGCCTGACATTGTGCAAATGTTAAATGGCTAAAATCCACAATTAATACATTAGGACCGGTTCGAGTGGGGTTTGGTCCCACCCTATGGGTGTTGTGTATCCTCGAAAGAATCGATCCACCAATTAACCAAAGTTTTGGTTAAGAGAGCAAAACATGGGTTTAAAGGTTTGAAATCGACTAAGTGTGGAAAATGAGTGTACAATAAGGAGTTAAAGAGAAGAAAAGGGTTGCATGGTGAGAGAAGATGAGAGGGTATAAAGGGGTGTTTGGTTAGAGATTAAGTGTGATATTAAAATGGAGAGGGAGAGAAGGCTTAAGAGGAGAGTTGAAAATGAGAAAAGATAAGAGTGATTAAGAGAGATGATAAAAGAAAGAGAGAGACGTCTGTAGGAATAATTGGAAGTCTGATTTCTACATTTAAGTTGTCTGATTCCTGGAAGAGACGTCTGATAAATGAAGGCTGAAAGAGAGATAAATGAAGTGTTTGAGCTTTATTGTAATAAGAGTCGTTGTTTGTATTATTAATTTCTTTTTATGCCTTATATTTTGCAAATACTTGTAATAATCATTTCTCTTTACTATTTAATGATGTAACCATTCATGTACATTTCTTCTATAATAGAATAGTTGCAAATTTTAATTGTTGAATTTCATGTGCAATTATTCATGTGTTTAATGTATTTTGTAATTAATGTAGTAATTACTTATTTGTTAATTTGAAATAATAAATATGGCGATTAATTAAGTTTATACCTCTCAGTGAATGACCTAGACTCAACTAGTTAAATGAATTAAAATATAAAATATTAAGTTAGCTTGACCTTATACTACAATCAACGACAATGATTTAACAAATCAAGTTAACCTAAGTCAATTCTTTATGTAATTAATTAAGAATAACAACCTTAATTAACTGTGTTAGGAATTGAATGATCAATCACCCAACTTTTCTTCTATTGATTGAGTCAATATAGAAGATGAGGATGATTCTTTCATTGATGTGTCTAACATTCCAAACTCTAATATCCATAATCTTCCAAAGGATTAGATATTTCAAAGGGATCATCCTGAAAGCCAAGTCATTGGAAGTGTTTGTTAAAACCTGATCTCGTTTTAATTGCTCATTTGGTCATTCTGCCTTTGTATCTCAAGTTGAATCAAAGAGTGTTGAGGAAGCGTGTTCCAACAAACCTTGGAAGATGGCCATGTAGGAGAAATTCAACCAATTCCAAAGGATTGAAGTTTTGGATCTAGTACTTAAGCCCGAAGGGCAAATGGTAATATGAACGAAATGGGTATTCCGAAATAAGTTGGATGAATCCAGTGTGCTTATTCGGAACAAGGCTAGATTGGTAGCACAAGGCTATAACCAAGAAGAAGGGATTGACTTCGATTAAACCTATGCTCCCGTAGCTCGACTCGAATCACTTCGCATTCTTCTGGCTTATGCTGCCTTCCTTGGCTTCAAGCTCTTTCAAATGAATGTTAAGAGTGTCTTTCTTAATTAATTGGTTCATTAAGGAGGCGGTTTTTATAAAACAACCTTCCAATTTTGAGTCTCATGATAGACTTAACTTTGTCTACAAACTAAACAATGCTTTATATAGGCTAAAACAAGCTCTTAGAGCTTAATATGAGAGACTCAAAGACTATTTGTTGAGTGCAAACTTCTGTATAGGGGAAGCTAATCCTACTTTATTCATTAAAAAAAAGGAAAAGAAATTTGATTAGTTCAAATATATGTAGATGATATTCTTTTCGGTGCTATCGATGAATTGTTGTGTAGAAAATTCTCTAAGATTATGCAGGAAGAAATCAAAATGAGTTTGATAAGTGAACTCAAGTTCTTCTTAGGTTTACAAATCACTCAACTTGAATTCAACACTTTTGTGTGTCAATCAAAATATACAAAGGAGATGCTGAAACGATTCGAAATGGAGAAAAGCAAGGGTAAGAACACTCTTATGAATGTTACAACCTCCCTTGATTTGGAGGAATTAGGTGCGTCCACTGATAAAAAATTGTATCGTAGTATGATTGGTTCATTACTGTATTTAACTTCTAGTAGGGCAGACATCTTGTTTAGTACATGTTTGTGTGCTAGATTCCAATCAAACCATAAATAATCACATTTAAATGCAGTTAAAAGAATATTTAGATACCGAGTTGACACATTTGACTATGGCCTGCTCTATCTTAGGAGGAGTCATTTTAACCTAGTTACATATAGCGATGCGGACTACGTAGATATGAAGAGCACTAGTGGGACGCGCCAAGTTTTGGACAAATCACTAGTCTCTTGGTTCTCAAAGAAACAATCTAGTGTAGCTCTATTAACCACGGAGGCCGAGTATATAGCGGTCGCTTTAGCATGTTTCCAAGTTTTATTGATGAAAATTACTTTAAAAGATTTCAATTTGATATTTAGTAAGGTAAAAATACTATGTGATAATACTATTGCTGTCAAGTTTTCAAAAAATCCCGTACATCACTCTCGTACAAAAGCATACTGATGTTCAACATGACTTTTTGAGTGAATGTACTTATGGGAGAAATTGAAGTTGAGTTTATTTGTATTGAATTGCGGTTGGCTGATTTTTCACTAAACCTATCAATTATGATCAATTTAACTTTATACGAAAAAAGTTAGGCATATGTAAGCTAACTGATATTCAAAAAATTAGTGACTTAGTTGGATTTTGCTTGTAATGAACATTGAAGGAACTTTGACTTTATCAAGTCAGAGATCCTTCAAACCTTGTTCAAAAATCAAAATGCACATTCTATGCAATATCAGATGTCTAACAGTACGTCCAAACGACTTAACTTTGAAAATTGGACATTTGGGCATCTGTACAGACGTTGACTTGTTTAAATGAAATTAAATTATCGAAAAAGTGTCTTTCAGACGTTCAATAGTTTTGCCAAATGTCTGCACTTGTTGTCTAATACCATTGGGCAGACGACTAATTTGCATTAGGGTATGAAGTCAATACTCCTAAGACTCAAAAATCGAACGTCTGATCCTTGATTCAGACGTCATGTAAGTGTTAAGACCTGTGCCATCAAAGCTCTTTAAGACGTCTGGGACTACGGTCAGACGTCTGGTCAGACATTTGGACAACCTCCCAGACGTCTGGAAATTAATTTTTTCGTGCGTATGTCTTCGAGTCTGCGCACGTGTGCGCAGTCGAAATCTTTCTCTCCCTTCGCCGACCTGCAGAACCTTTTCCCCTCGCGCCTACATATACTCCCCTCCCCTCTCCCTCACCACCTCACTCGCATCCACCTTCTCCAGCGAGAGTGAGAGCAACAGCTGCAGTTGAGTGCAGTGGCGGAGAGGAGAGGAGCAGCGAGAGGGAAGAGAGGAGAGCGTGCGAGCCGTGAGAGAGAGCTCGCCGAAGCAGCTCGAGGCCGGTTGGGCATGTGCGAGGCGGAGTGTTGTGTCGGGGAGGTTCCCCCGATGCCGCTGCAGATAGAGCAGCGGACGATCGAGTGCGGCGCGGCCGCGCGCAGCAGGAAGAAGACGAAGGAGCTTCTGATTCTGGGATTTTTCCCAAAATTAGACATCTGGACTTGCATCCAGACAACGCGGACGACGTTTGGAGGAAGCTCCAGACGGCTGAGAGGTACATAATGCGCATATACATCCCTTTTTGCGGATACGACCTTGCAGGACATTCCGCCGAAGCTCTGATACATGCCGTGTTAAGTAGATTTTGCGTGCGCGTGCAGGATTCGCTTCGGGAAGGTGCGGGACACGCCCTCCCACCCGGTTCAGACATCTAGGCGAGGCACCAAACGGCGGAGAGCATCTCCAGACGTCCAGAGGGATAGTCGGATGTCTGGAACTAGGTCCAGATGGTTCAGCAAGATCCCTGGACGTCTGAGGAGCAACGAAGAGTAAGGTTTGGATTTGAACCCCTTTTAAGACATCTGGAAGGTGTTCCAGACATCTGATTTGAGTCTGGATTGTCATTTTTGACCCGTTTAGGGTCCGATTTCTGCGTTTTAGATTCTGTTCTTCTCCGTATAAGTTCCTCTACTTGTTTGAAATACTTTTATCCTGTTCTAAGTGGTTCCTTGTGGTTGATCCTTGTGTTAGGACCTCGTTCCGTTGTGGATTTGGGGGTTGCAAAGGCACGCGGACCTGTCGATCGAGCCCCCAGTACTCCCGATTTTGCGGGTAAAGTGGCTTCCCTTAGTTAATTACAAACATAAATGTATATATGGAATAAATGATAGATCCTAGGGTATGACATGAATCCTAGGACCAGAAACACTAGATTGAATGATAGATCCTAGGGTATGGCATGAATCCTAGGACCAAAAACACTAGATTGAATGATAGATCCTAGGGTATGGCATGAATCGTAGGACTAGAAACACTGGAACGATTGTATTAAATGCCTGAATTGCAGTCTTGGATGAGTAGATAGGATAATAATAATTGCCTGTAATTGGATAACAGCTGCCTGTGAAATGTACAGTACTTTGTTAGTAACTGCTACATGTAATTCCTGTTGTTTGAAAATTTAATTCGAGCTGCTTGTATATAAATTGGAAAAGAAAGATTGAATGTTGGAAACACGTGGTATATGCGAATAAACCTGAAATGATGAAACCTAGTATGGCTTGGCCTGAGAAACATGAGCATGAACCCTACGGGGAATTAGGAGTAGAGCTCCTGGAAATAAATAGAATGGAACTGGAAATGTGAATGGGGAAGTGTGTTGTCTCTTGGGTACGTGGTACCAAGGGAAGCACATATTACCTGTTTAGTGCGGAGCGGAGCCAGCTGCCCTAGGGTTGGGACCCGAGGTTAGGACTGGCCACTCTGTACCGACTTTTTGGCCCTCGCGTACACAGTACAGGGGAGAGCTACTAGTGTAGGGAGAGAGCTAGCCACCCCACGGGGCCCGGGGTTCAGCTAGCCATCCTACATCGACTTGTTAGGCCCACTAGGCAAACCAGGGTAGTCAAGCGAGGGTGCGCGGACTATGGAGGGGTAAGACCCTGTTTGGTTACTGTGGAGGAGCTAGACCCCTGTTACTAAGAGGGTTATGCCCTATACTAGTTCCATGCTGTGCTTTGGGCACACCTGTTTACGAAAACGACTAACCATGTGCCAGTGCAGGGTAGCTACCTGTGCGTTTATCGTACGTGCCATAGTCACTGTTACGTCTGTCATCAACTTTAGGGTGGTTGACTGAGTGTAGGACCACCACGGGGGCCTCTCCCAGCTAGGAGAGCACCACGTGCTACTTCTACTCTTCGAAAAAAACTACAATTAAGATCGTTCCCACAAGGAACATTCGAGATCAAGAAAAAGGCCTGTTAAATAAACCAAGTGAAGAAAGAAAGAATATTAGTTAAATAAAGAAAGAAATTGAAACAATGGCTACCCTTCCACCTTTATTGTTTTTAGTTAGCTGGTTGCCACTCTACTCAGTGTTTCGCTGACGTGTTGTACTCATAACCTTTTTCAGGTCCAAGTGTTGAGCAGCTAGAGCCTATGGCTGCAGAGGGTGCTGGGCCCAGTAGAGCCAGTAGTTGTACTTTTGTCATACCCTGTTTTCTGTAGTTGTGAGTATTTTGTTACACTTTTGTACTCTTGTATTGTAACTTCATATTCCTGTGCCTGTTTAAAATTCTCTACTGTTGTGGTGGTGTGTACTGTAGTAGTTTATTTCTTTACTGCTGTATTTTTGTTACTGTTAGTTGCTTGCATGGTGAATGTGGTTTATTTTACTGCTTTTTGGTTACTTCCTCGTTGGACAACTGGGTCTTGGGATCAGTCGAGTTGGTCCGTTCTCGTGTCCTGTAGAGATTCGGGAACCGGGTTGTAACAGTAAGTCATCTGATTCTAAAATCAAACGATAACCTGTAGCTTGGGTAGATTCCAGGAAGGTCTGAATGCAGAAATCAGATGTCTAAAACTTGATTTGACATCTAATAAATTGCCTGATCGAAAAATCAGACAACAACTTGCAAAGGGTTAAAATCCCTACCTTGCAATCTCGATGTCTGATGACCTCATTAGACGTTTGATTCTGTCGAAAAATGCAATTCTACCTCTATTCCTGGGTTGGTTTTGAGATATAATTTGACCCAACTTTAGGGGGAGTCTTGCCCGACCCCTTGGGGTATATAAACCCTCTCTTCTCCTCCCGAAGGCCCCACTCGACTCAAACCCAAAACCCCTAAAATCCTCCAAACGATGGTCGCGACTTCCACATTTGCTACTGCTGCCCTCGCCACCGAACATCCGCCCAGCCGCTCTAACGACCAACATCCGATGCCTCCCTTCTCCTAGTGTCGACCTCTCCTCCTCGTGTCAGGGGGAGCTCCACTGAGGGTACAACCTCCTTGACTTCTTCTACTCCTTCGCCTTGTGCATTTTTTTATCTCGATTTTGAACAACCTCTTAATGGGGTGTTGAATCTCCTTGAAATCGACCATGGCTTTTACTCCTCTCATGGCTTAAATCTTGAACCTCCTTATGGTCTTGAGCTATCTTGCCCTAGAAGCCCTAAACCAGGGATAGTTTTGTAGGGCGTGGGATTTATGGTCATGTGATGGCTTGATTGCTTATTGGCAAGGGTACCGTCTTAAGTGGTTCAAGCCTAAATCACATGGCTTGAACCTAAGGCATACTGCCACATGGGTCAAATGTCCCTCTTATGGTAAGGGTATTAGCTTAAAATGACTGAAGCTATCCTCTAATTGGCCTGAATCTAATGGCATATTGCCACATTCATGTATGGCAGGTTGTATTGCCTAAGGGCATACTACCACACAAAATGTTTCTTCATGTGATGTATGTGATGGTGTGTGCATGTATGTGGCGGGAATGGAAAATATATTGCCCTATAGGATAGACAACATTTATGCTAATTGTTTGAATGGATTGGTTGTTGTTTTGCAGGTATCTTATCTCCCAACATTCAAACCCAACCCACCCACCCTACTAAATATGCCTCCATGAAGGAAGCAAGTTGAAGGCACTTCCTCTTCCTCTTCCACCTATCTAGTTGACTAGCCACGTAACGATTAACCAACTGTGTAACGACATCGTTAGACAGCAGTTTCGTCGTTTCGCAAACGCCAATGTTAAGGGTCCGTGGTTCATAGTGTGGATTGACTTTGCCCACTTGAACCTCTGAGAACACCTTGAGACTCTACATCTCTTTTGCTACTTTGACTGTTAGTTCCACTTCAACGTTGGAGCTGTTGGAGTGTTCACAGACCTTGTCTGCCTATTTTCCACCTGATGAGTGGCTACTCATCATAGCTAAAAGGCCGAAATTAAGCTAGACACTAAGCAAAACAATATCAAATTAACACATAAAAAGGGTTAAGTGTGGGAATTAAAGAAAAGACCTAAAACTTTTAATGTGTGTTAAAATCTCCTAATTAGGTCACAAAAATGAGATATTCTGAAAACTAAAGAACAAATGATGATCCATGCATCAATTGAACACATAAACAAGTTTGAAAAGATAAATCAGAAGTAAAATCAATGTCTTAAATGTTCAATTAAGCACATGTAAAAATTTGAAAGCAATTGGACATCATTTAGGCTTAGAAATAAATAGATTACAATTAGGTCCTTCATGCATTACATTTCTACCCTTCAAAACTCCTTCTTGGACCTTTTTGCAAGCCGCAGGGACCCTTCTGTATGACTGCAGGGCCCTTCCAGTTACAGTTCTTCTCACTTTTGGACCTGCACGCTATTCTTCTACCCCTTCGTTTAAGGGTCTTCCTGCAAGTTTTCCCTCATTTCAGAGAGAAGCCTGTGTTCTTCACGCGCACTGTAGCGCGCGAAGAACACAGCCATTCTCGACCGTCCATCGCACTTTTGATCTCGATCTGCGGCTGGAATCAAATGGAACCTTCGCGCGATTCGGTGCGTGCGTTCACCTCTCTTCCCAGATCTCATCTGACGGTCAGATCTCTCTCTTGACTCGCCGCGCGCTCTACCCATCTCATCCTCACCGCCGGCCTGATTCTGATTAACCTCACCCTTGCGGTGATCTCAGTCACTGAGCTACTATTTAAGCACCTCAGTGGTGTCGCGCGCAAGGGATCGCTCCCTCCTACATCTCTTAGCGATCAATTCTTCCACTCCAGTCTCTCCTCCTCATCTAGACCCTGATTTCACAGCCACCGGCTGTGGAATCATCGCCTGCTCTCGACCCTCCTCGTCGCTAAGGACCTCGTAGCACCTGAGGACGACCCTGGAGTCTCACTAGCAGACTCTTCCCTCCGCTGGAGTCACCCTCCTCCTTTCTTCCTCCTTAGCCGCCGGCTAAGGACCCATAGGTCCCATTCTTCCTTTTAGTTTAGTTTTTAATTCTGCACAAGTAGTTTTAGATTTAGCTTGCAGTAGTTTAGAATAGATTTAGTTTTAATTGTTAGTGTTTAATGTTAGCTGTAGTTAGATTAGTCTTAGGAGTAGAATTAGTATTAGATCCCCTCCCTCACCTCCTCTGATCAGTCCAGATCAGAGGGGAAGAACCATCTGTTCACTGTTCAATTTATCTTCCTCTTCATGTTTTGTTTTTCCATCATCCAGATTCTGATTCTTGTTTTTTTTTCCTTTTAACGACGAATTTTTCATCAATCACCCACACATCCTGACCCAATTTCAGATCTGATGGCACACTGCCTCAGATCTGAAAGTGGCGTCACAAGCACCATTTGGGGCTTCTCACTCACTCCATTTGTTTCACAAAAGCCCCTCTGTTTTAAATGGATTGCCTCAGTTTGTCAGAGCACTTTTGATCTGGATTTTAAAGGATTTTTACTCTCTGAAATGTTTTGACAGATCTGACAAATTGAAAGGATTTTTGGTTTTCATTGTAGGCAAGGATTCTGAGAAGTTCTCTGGTGACAGAGAACCAATCAGAAGAGCCTTTCATGATTCTGTTTATACTTTGTTTTGAATGCATTCGCCAGCTTCCATTAAATTTCCTTAATGCATTCTTAGTCTCTTTTTGCTATTTCAGAACTGCCATGCACTATTTGTGTTGATGATCATTTCTGTATGGTGATTCTCTAACCTAAGGAGTTTTCCATACTCCTTCAGGTTGCAAGAAACTGGGATTGTGTTTCTTTGGTTTTAATTGATTGAGCTAAGTCTTCCTTCATGCTGTCTATGGCATTAGGAAGACTAACTCAATGCCATTTGCTGTTTTGATCTGAAAGGATGCTTCTGCTAAGTTTTTTTTCTAATGAGTGTTTGAGCTGAATTTACATGAGATTTTCGTGAGATTTAAACCCCTTTCAGATTTGGATTTCAACTCTGTAAATTGTAGTTTGTTTTGAATTTTATCTTACTCCCAGTTACACAGCAATATGCTGCATCTAGCAGCTACATTCCCCTCTTCTCTAAACTCCCTTCTTCTCTAAATTTCCCTCTTCTCTGTAGAATACTTCCCCCCTCTTCAAGTGGACTAACTGCAGCAGCAGTTAGCCAATTGACAGTGGCTTAAGCCACTGCCACTGTAAACCAACACTAAAACAGCACATTCTTCTTTTCTCCATCTCCTCTGACAGTAGCTGCGGCTGCTGTCTAAACTCAAATAAAAAATTCAATCAACTCTAATTCCCTAACTTTATACAAAAGCCTAATGGCATAGACTTATTTTAAAACTGTAAATATACCCATTCATAGTATTATAACTATAACTATAGCATATCAGTTAGATTCATAGTTATACTGTAAATATGTATAAAACCTGTACAGAAATTCGTATACATATGTAATCTATGTAAAAATATGTATATATACTAATCTAGTATGTATGTATTTACTGATTTATGTATATATGTATGTACAGATTTATATTTACTGATTTAGTAGCTAAGTTAATAAGTTATAGCAATAATCAAGTAAATAAATCTATAAACTTGGGAATATATATATATTAAGTAATTTAAGTTAGTCAAAGTATAATTATACCTAGTATAACTTACTGTAACTTAGTTTTAATCATAAACTACACAGAACTGCTATTTTAGCCTAAA
Organism: Thalassia testudinum; assembly: GCA_037157565.1. Taxonomy (NCBI): domain Eukaryota; kingdom Viridiplantae; phylum Streptophyta; class Magnoliopsida; order Alismatales; family Hydrocharitaceae; genus Thalassia; species Thalassia testudinum. The sequence continues at coordinate 72,092,242 of JAZHRO010000022.1, read as the reverse complement.
TAAAACATAAACAAATTCGTAAAAATACAATAAAAATATGTATTAAATACTTAAGTATGTAAGTTAAAACTGTTTAAGGTCAATTAGACCATTTACTAATTATTTTATAAGTAATTAACTATTTAATCACTTAAATCAACCTGTATAATCAGCCTAGTTTAGCGAATTTATTTGTATAGTAAATATATTTAAAATTCAAAATTAATTAATCAATTATGTAGTATTATGTAAATATTTTATTTACCATATTTTATTTTATTTTTTTAAATAATTTATGGCCCCCAAATCGAGGGCCAAAAACGCGCACAGACGCAGCTGCGTCTGGTTTCCAGCGCACGATGTGGCGCTGGAATAGCGCCACATCGTGGGCTGCAAACGAAACGCAGCATATAAATATAATTTATGTTATAACCTTACCAGTCGTCATGGCGCCGGGCGCCCGAAACGTTACCTGTTCCGTCTGATCCGATAACCCGATTCTGATATGTGATGATACTGAATGTGTGGGGCTGGGAGCCCGAGCGTGTGCGAACTTGTTGAAGGCGTTGGGCTGAGGCCCTGCGCTGATACGAAAACGTAATTAAGCACCTAATCTGAGATTAGGGCGCGCTTAGTAGAGGTCTGGTCCCACCCTAAGGGTGCTGTGTATCCCTCGAAAAGCGTGCCCGCTAATTAAACACATTTTACACTAAGGACTCTCCACCGCAGCCTCTGAAAGACTACACAGAACAAAATGAAAGGACAGACGACTTAAAAAATCAAAAAAGAAGAGATAACACGAGATAACAACAGAAAAGACTCTGTACATATGTAAAATTAAACCCACATAATTACTAACAGAATAAAACGACACTATAAATGTCGCTAAAGACCTCAGTTTGCTTCTTTAGGTTGTATATAGTGTTTCCTGAGATGTAGCGACGTTTATATCTGTCACTAAAACTGATATATATGTCACTATAAATAAATGACTAGTAAGTTAAGTTTTTACGCCATGGTATCCTAATGTAGTATGAACTAACATATTAGTGTTAATAGTATAACTTGTAAATACATAGTTTAGAGTATAATAATAGATTGTTTGATGCTTGTTCATAGTTAGCATTTTTGCAAGCACTTCTTAGCAACTAGGTAAATAAAACATTCATTCATTCTTTAAATGTAAAGTTTCTTTTTGAATAAGAAGACAATTTTGGAGATAATCAAAGAGTGACCGAATTAAATTCAATAAATTGCCTCCCAGAGAACGACCTGGAACAAAACCAGTAAAAATTAGATAAATAAGCAAATGATAATAATGGTTGTAATGACTGGAACTCACCCATACTCACCACTATACGACATCCTTAATGTTATATTATACACCCTATACTACAACGACATAATCAACAATTATTACCAACAAACATTTACAACAACCATAACATCGTTGAAGACTATAGCAACGATGAACTTGAGCTCCGCACCCTTCCCTTTGGCCGCCATATCACCATCACATATGATTCCATCTTTGAACTCTTAGACATTCCAAATGAGGGGCATGGTTTTGATGATATTATGAGGGAGTATGATTCCGAAGTCATCAACCAAGAATTAGTTCTCCCTAACAAGTACGAACCAGACCTTGGTACTCTTCCCTGCAAGAACGTCAAACCACTTCCTCGCCTACTCTCTCGTATATTTGGATGGGATCTTCTTAATAAGTATGGTGGATTTGACTATATCTTGCGCCAACACAAGGCGCTCCTCTTTGCTGTTGTTTGCCATATCCCTTTCAATTTCTGCCGCCTAATCGTTCAAGTGATGAATGAGGATCATGGTGCTTCGTTACCTTTCGGGTCCATCCTTTCAAAGATCATTGCAAGCCATAGGATACCCACAGATGACCAAGTTGTTGACAAGAAGGTTGAACCATACAATCGGGCTACTACAGCAAAGATTCACATCCTTCTGGAGCACATCAATCCTAATGATGAGGATGATAATGAGGATGAGCTCCCACCATAACCAGACTTTTATGGGCAACAACCGTTGCAGATAGAGGCCCTGTGCTCAATCTTTGACCGGTCATGGGACCTTGCCACTGATTCTATCATCGATAGCATCTCCATCTTGATGCGGCGCATGAGTGATATGTACTCATATCTCGGAGGCTTATGCGACGACATCAATGAACTCCATGCTGACGCCCATAATCTGCAAATGGGACAAGGCCCTGCACGTCGCCGCCGATGCCAGGATCATCCAAACTAGCCACCCTCATGGCCTTCCTCTACGTCTTGGTTGTAGTTACTTTTGCTTGTTCTTTTTTCTTTTTCTTCTTATGTTTCTTTTGTTGGCATGTATTAAGGGGCTTTGGCCCCGTACTTATGCTTTACATGGGAACAATTGCTAGCATGACTAGGGCATATACATTCTCTCTAGGTGCTTTACTTTTTATGCCCATTAACTCTTGTAGAACTCAGATTACGTATGAAGCTTGTTATGTTTATATTCAATTTTGTGTTACTTATGAAGGTTTTTATGCCCATTTAGAAGCTTTTTAAGTTCATGCATGCTTAATTATGATCTAATTATGAGAAAATTACTTAGTTCAACTCCTTTAGGGTGGCTTTTTGTTGCGTCGCTTTCGTCGAATTTTAAGAAATGCATGTTGTAGTATAGTAAAAAAAATGATACATCATTTAAATTTATAAAACTCAAAAATAAAATTGAGTCCGAGGTCATTCGCACGGAGTAAATTGGAATTTACAACACTAATCGCAATTTAGAAATAATGAGCACAATAAATAAGAATCAATCAATCAGAATATAGTCAATAATAGCTTAAATTGTATCTCAAGAAATAAGGGATAAAAAGAATATAAAGAACTCTAAAAATGATGATTTAGATTACCAATTAATCTTCCACATTAAACATATATCCCAAATATCTCAATTCAATTTTGCAATAGTGGTTAGAATTACTTATTCTTAAATTCTGCATTAGCACTATCAAATATGTCCACAGTAACTAAGATCAGACGTCGGCCACAAGTGGTAGACGCCTTAAGTATCACCAAACCTCAGAACAAGCACAAGGCCTTAACACAGCAGAGGCACAAAGTTGCCAAGGATAGAGTAGAGACCTCAGAAATGCTAAGTGTTTGGCATATGGTCATGCATCTTAAGGCAATAGGGTACAAATCCCAATGCAAAACCAACACCCAGGCTCACATCTAGGCACGCACTCACATGTGCGTGTGAGCGGGCGTGTATGTGCACGTGTGTATGGGGTAGGGGACTCGACCCCCAGTGTTTATGGGCAATAAGCCCTGAGCACAAAATCCACTTATACGGTGGTTGCAGCCTTCCCACATACGATGTGGAACTAAACACCTTCACTTTTCTTCTCGCGTAGCTGCAGGTGAAAGCTTCTCCGGTTTCAGCTGTTGTTGTGGGCTCTACCCTCAATTGGAGTTGCAGTTGTGTTCTCTGGGCTCACATTTAGTTTTTGCTCACCTAAATGTGGGAGAGCTTGTGGACCTGATGGAGCAAAGGTTTGTGACGTAGATTGCCAACGCGAGCTCACCGGAGTTATCGCCAGACTTGGCGAAGACGGAGTGGGAGAGAGGTGGTCATCGATTGAAACAAGAAGGGAAAGGGCTGGGATGGTTCTAGAGAGGGAGAGGAGGAGTTTAAACCTAAGCTAACGAACCGACGAGGGTGGATTCAGTGTTGGCTGTGATTGGCCGGCGCCGAGGACAAGAAGAACTCCGATGAGAGAGACGACGAGGAAGAAGGGCTTTGGTGGCCTTCGCGTTGATCAACGATAGGCGGAAGAAGCTGAGGGAGAAGAAAGGCTAACCAATTTGGCTGTTGGCTGGTCTGAAGATGGAGTTGAGGAGCGTTGCCAGAGTCGAGCCAGAGGTCAGCCAGAGAAAGGAGGAACTGGGGTGTTTTGGGCCTAAACTCAACTCAAGAACAACTTAGGACCTAGAGGAATTTATATAGAACCTTGATCGAGTCTGAGTCAGCTAGAAATCGTGCATAAGATTTGTGGTTTTTGGCAAGTAGATTCCAAGATTCTTAGAGCTCACCTGAGCTTGTAGGTTTACATTAAGACATGTGAATGAGTTCAATTGATTGGGCATTCTCGGAGATCATTTCCTTCAAATTAGGAGGGATTTGGATCGAAATTGGAGGAGAATCGAGTGGTCACAGGTCAGTTTGAGTTGCGGTTTAGGAAACCTCGAAGCTTTAGGTGGCAAGGGTCTTTTTGTGAAGAAGAAGACAAAGGATAGGGGGCTTTCTGTCATTAATTTGAAAGTTAGGAGCTTGGATGTAAGGAATAGAGTTTTTAGGGACTGAATTGTAAATAAGGTCAAGATGAACTCTGATTGAGCCGAAATTTTGGTGCTAACCTTATTTGGATTTAAGGAATCTAATGGTGAACTTCAATTTGAGTTTTGACCATGTTTGATTTGGAAATTTACATAGAGATCCAAATAAGGGTAAAATCCCGTCTGAAACTCTATTCTAGGTTAAAATAGATTTAGATGGTCAAACCAAGGGTACCAAACCTCTTAGAATATTTTTCTATAAATTTTATCTTGACCGAAACCTCTTTAATTTAAGTAGGGGTGATAATTAAGGTTTTATGTCTTAATTCAGTTCTCGGAATGCATTAAACCCCGTTTTTGTTAGTGTGGACCCACTTCTTGGTCTTTAATGCTCAATTGACCTCTAATTGACTCCTGGGTGACCTCGTGGTTACTCTGCATTCATTGTGTGATGTTAAAGCAATAGATTTAACCTTAATTTTGTTGTTCTCTCCTCAAAATAGATCTGAGTGGAATTACGGTCAAGTGATCATTTAGGAGAAATTATCTCTTGATTCCAACTAATTTAAGTTAATTATGACGAATGTTGGTATTACCATCACTTTTGATGACATTCAAAAAGGGAGAGAAAATCTTAGGATTCTCAAAAATAGCTAAAAGTTAGTTTAGTTTAAAAATGGATCCATAAGTACAAAATTTAGGGGGAGAAAATAGATCCTAATAATATATTTTGAAAATCATTAAAATGAGAGAGATTGTTAGTTCAACCTCTCCTAAATAATGTTTTGATAATTTTATCAAATAAAATAAAAGAAATAAATACTTGAAATAGTATATTTTCTATGCCATATCCCCATTGTAGGTTCCGCAATCTCCAAGTCAAAGTTCCGGAGCATGAAGACATGTATTGTGTTTAAGTCTAAGGTTTTGTCTGTATCATTTAAGTGTTGTAATTTTCTATTTATTAGAGTTTAGAAAGAGTTATAAAAAGTCCCTAAATAAAACATATATATATCTAACTTAGGCTCTCAACACTTAAAGAAAAGTTAGAAACAAAAAGCAAGTTCAAAAACACGCATCTGACGTTTGAATTTTTAGTTTAAGTCATCTAACATCTCTATTAGACGACCAAGTGCCCCTAGCCTTGCCTTAAGATTTTAAACACTTAGGCTTTAGTCAACGAAACTTAACTCCAGACGTTCATAGGTGTAGTTAGACGTCCGACAATACTATCGGACGTCTTTAGAGAGTATCGTTGATCAAAATATTTCCAAATCTTTTGTTGTCAGAACGGATCCAACGGTAGGATTGCTTTAACCTTTGTTCCAGACTTCTGGACAATGTCTTTAGGCATCCAAAAAATGAACCGTTACGCTCAGAACTTTGTGCGAATATTTGTTAGATCAAATCTTGCCTTTTGGATTTGCAAGAAATCCAAACTCCAAGACAATAATGATCCTTAGACATCTAGCATAATTGTTCGATGTCCAGCCAGACGTCTGACCCTTAAAAACTAGAACTCAGTTTAGATGTGTCCAAAATAGGAACAAATGCTCACAAAATTAGATGTCCAAATTTTAATGTAGATGTCCAATGATAGCATCCCGGACATTTGACCTAGAACTCTGTTTCCATCCAATAGAAATAGGAAATTTGATCCTTTGTATCAGACATCTAAAAATATAGTCAGATGTCTAATAAGACATCTGACCCAAAAATCAGACGTCTGATTCTGCTATCAGAATCATTATGAGCCAAATTTGAGTTAGATTTCGTCCTAATCTCTTGGGACGTACCTCCAACAGCTAGGAGCCCTCTCCCAAGCCTTTTTGAAGGATCTAAACTTTCTTATAACTACCCCATATCCCCTCTTGGGTAAGACACACCTTTGGAAAGATAAGTTGCAAAGAAATTCACTGAGCTCCAATTGCTCCTAGCCCCCATTACACTACTGCTGTACTACATTCCTTCTTGGGGCAAACTCGTACTCTGATTGTGCTACAACCTTCTTCATGAGGGAGTTTCACTCACCCTTAGTAGCTAAATTACAGTAATCATATTTTGGGGAGCTCTATAGGGTGTTTTATTTTCCGTTTACATATACTTGTTGTAGTTCAATATGTGGGGTGTTGGATCCCTATCTCTTCATGGTGAAGGGAGAAACCTTCGTTTAGGGATCGAAGGTGGGAATTATAACCGAGGTACACTACCCTCATTTCAAGTAGCGTGGATAATGGATTGATCATGATTGTGATTATAAATTGTATGTAAGGGATTGCCTTAGGTGGTGGTTTTCACCCGATTTGGGTTTCCACCTAAAAATCTTGCTCCTCTATTTTGTCATTTAATTTTTATTTCATTATTCACTTCCCTCTAGTGCAATTTCACCAGGATCATGTGTAATTGAAAGTGTGTTTAAAATAAAAAAAAAATAATACTCTCTTAAACTTCCCTTTTTCCAAATTGAAGCGGTAGCATGAAAGGAGTAAAAATTCTTTTGCTATTGAAAAGAGCAATAAAGTGCTTTGAAATCACTTTACAAATCTCTAGAATGATAGAAATTTAGAGTAAGAGAGAGTATGCTGTGTAAAACTCTTAAGCCATCATAGGATATTTATAGAAAGTGTTTTGTGGCTTAATAACTACCTTAGGTTTGAGATCGAAAGTCTAGAAATAAAATGAAAAAGTACAATTATGAAAATTTACGATTCAGTTCAAAAATGTTCAAATTAATCCATTGACACTCGTATTAGTCGATTAAAGCATTGTCATTAATGGAGTAATACAAAAATAATTAATCGATTAATTTTTACTCAACTTAGTTCAATTTAGAACATAAAATCCGAAATTAACTAATTAATCGATTTTCTTTAATCAATTAACCTAAGTTCAATAGCATCCAGATGGGTTTCTAATCGATTAATTTTTAGATTCAATCGATTAATTTTGTACATCCAATACTTAGATTTTTTGTTTAGATATGAAATTAATTGAATAATAATTTTTCTAATTTATTAATTTTATATTCTAAACGTTGAAAACTTTGAAAGAAGTATTTTTTCGAAAGGATATTTTTTTAAATCTATAGGTAACCTTCTAGATGATCCTACAATGTCTCCAATCAATTAATTTTGAATATTTTTTAATATATTTCAAATTTTTAAGTGTTATTTTAGATGGGTGTCAAATGCTGAAGTGTTATGCATTTGCTCTGGTACAAAGTTTCTAGAAAATAATAAAATAAATAGTTGAGCCTTCTTTTGACTTGATGATGTCTTATAATGTATTGCTTGATCCTTGAGACTTACTTGAGCTAATCAACATATATAATGCCATTTATTGAGCTTCATCAAAATATCCAACTCACATCTTCAAGTATCTTTGAAATGACCCTTCCCAAGGGTCATTTGACATTTTCGGAATTTTTAGGGATTTTTGTGCAATTTTAACCCTCCTAGGTTTTTGTTGTGGATATGCGAGGAAAAAAAGGAACTTACGGGGGTGCCCACACAGTTTTCCCATCCCCACACCCCTACCCCACAAGCAGCTTACCCCTCCACCGTACCTCACGCCATCTCCCCCATTCCTCCCCAGTCCTCCCCATTTCCTCCCATGCCTCACGCCATCCCTTCCCCTACACCTCCCACATCCATAAAAACCTCCCCTCCTCCATTTGCTTGCCACACAGCAAGCCGAGAGAAGGAAAGGGAGAGCGAAGAGTGGGAGGAGCACGGAGGGGAGGGGTGCGTGCGGCAGGGGAGGGGGAAGCGGTAGGAGAAGCTGCTGCTGCGGGGTTCGCTGCTGTTGCAGTGGAACATAGGGGAGAGAGAGCTCGCAAATGGTTCTGCGGAATCATTTTTCAGCAGAATCAGATGTCTGGCCAGACGTTTAGAGGTAATCCTAGATGTCTGATAACGCATAATTTTCAATCATTTTTTCCCTACCAAGTTCTAACCTTGCATGCATGTGTCAGAGGTTGGAATGGAGCACTGGTGCGAGGATCGAGGTGATTTTAGATGTACGGGAGTGTTGCCAGACGTCTGAAGACCCCCTTAGACTTTTGCAAGGATTTCTAGACGTCTAAAAAAGACACAGAGAGCAAGGTTAGTTACTGAGTTCGTTTAAGACGTTTGAGACTCTTCCCAGACTTCTGATTTTGGTCCGGGTTGGTGTTTTTGGGCTCGTTTAGGATCCAAACGGCATCGGATTTCCTTAAACGAAATGTTGTTGGATTCCGTTCGAGTTTCTCTACGTAATGATATAGTGTTTATGAAGTTTTGAGCTCGTTTGACCTGTCGGTCCATGAAATGACCCGGTGACTGTTTGGGGTGTTTAAGATGTCTGGATTAATCGTCAGACATCTGTTCGGACGTCTGGATGAAGGGACAGACGTCTGAAAGTAGGAAAATATTGTACGTTCTTTTCGCTCTGAGCGCGGGTAGCGCATAGAGCCTTTCTCTCTCCTCCATCCCCTTTCCGTGAACCCTAAATCCTTCCTATTTAAACCCCCCATCTACACTCCACCCCCCACCACTCGACCCACCGCCACCTTCACCTTCTCCTTGCATTCAGCCACGCCCTACCAGCCTCCCATCTCTGCTGCAGCCGCGGTGAGGAAGGAGAGGAGCCAGCGAGGGAGAACAAGGAAGAGCGAGAGTGAGAGAGTGCGAGGGAGTGAGAGGAGAGAGAGGGAGAGGGATGATGGTCGTGGGAGCTCGGTGGAGCTCTAGGAGGAGTTTGTGGGAGAGAGGAGGACGCCGGCGGGGAGCTTCTCAAACTCCTGAACTGCTGGAGCTGCCGCTACGTCGTCTGAGGGCGGAGGCGCAAGTGGGGTGAGCTGCGCAGGGGAGTTCTAGTTACTGGTTTTCCAGTATCAGACGTCTGGGACGTCGACCAGACATCTGGAGAAGCATCAAGATGTCCGGAGCTAAAGCCGTACGTCTGAAAGCATATTTTTCGTGCGGAGGTATGCGTTTCCTGCGTGACTTTCTGCCATGCAGACCGTAGCGTAGGAATGTTTGGTTGAAAATAGGTCTGCAATTTCGTACGCAGGTGCAGGGAGTTGGAAAGGCCTGCGATGAGCCTCTCCAGGCACTTTTGGACGTCTGTGCACATCGCTAGATGTTTGACGGCGCTTCCAGACGATTGGAAGGAAGGTCAGACGTCTGGAACTCTCCTCAGACAGTTGCAGAGGAGTTTGGATGTTTGAGGCAGCCACAAGAAGTGAAAGGACTAGTCCCAGACGTCTGATTTTGGATAGTATGGGTGTTTTTAGCCCATTCGAGGCCTAAACGGAATCGGATTTTCGTAAACGAAGTACCGTTGTTTTTTGCTTGAGTTTCTCTATGTGTTAGTGTAGAGTATCCACTATTTTGACCTGTTTGATGCGAATTGGTTGCTGGTATAGGTTACCAACCGATGGCGTGTTCGAGGCTCGCGAAGATGACGAGATCTGCGGTGTAGGCTCCCATTCCTCCTATGATACTCGGTAGAGTGGTTTATAGTATTATTCTGATTAAATAAATGAACCCTAGGGCAGAAATGAATGAGCATGGTTGAGCTACACTGTCTACTTAAGATGCCTGTAGAATTGTAAATGTTAGCAAATGTATTGGTTATTTAATATGATGCCTTGTCAGTTAGAAAATCACGAGCTGCCTATTTAAGAATGGAAACAGAAATGTAAATAGAGAGATATGAAAGTTTGGAATATGAAACGGAAGGAATACCAGCATGAACCCTACGGGGAATTAGGAGGAAAACTCCTGTAGACAGGAAATGAGTTGGCCCTTATGTACATGATACCAAGGAGAGCGACTATCCCTTTTAGTATAGAGGGGGTGCCAGCCACCCCTTGGGTTGAGACCTGGGGTAGGACTGATCACTCTACACCGACTCTTGTTGGCCCTCGCGTACATGGTATCGAGGTAAGCTACTAGTGTAGGGAGGGAGCGAGCTGCCTCACGGGGCTCGGGGTTAGGACTAGCCAACCTACACCAACTTTTAGGCCCTCTGGGCAAATCGGGGTAGTCGAATGAGAGTACGCAGACTGTGGAGGGGCGAGACTCCTGTTTGGTTCTGAGGGGCGAGACCCCTGTTCTGAGAGGGTAGGCATACCCGCTAGCGGAAACGACTGATCATGTGTTAGTGTGGGGTAGCTACCCATGCGCTTATCATGCGTGCCGTAGTCACCGCTAAGTCGCGATAGTGACCTTGGGGTGGTTGACTAGGTGTAGGATTACTGCGGGGGACTCTCCCGGCCAGGAGAGCATCATGTGTACCTTCCACTCCACGGAAAAGACTGCAATCAAGATCATTCCCACGAGGAACAAGCAAAGATCAAGAAATACTTGGATCCTTTGTGAAATAAATGAACCAGAAATACATAGATGAGCTAAATAGAAATGAGAATAAAACCTAGTCGCTTGTTTTACTATACTTGCATATAAATAATGTAAACACCACTCTACTCAGCGTTCGCTGACTCTGTCTTTTCGTAACCCTGTTCAGGACCAAGTGTTGAGCAGCCCGAGTTTCCGGCTGTAGAGGGTGCTGGGCTTAGTTGAGCCCAGCCGTAGTCGTTTCTTTCCAGCTCTTTAGTTTTTTGCTGTTGTAGTGAGTACCATACATCTATTTTACTGTTCCTGTTACTTTCTGCCTTCTTTTTTGCTGTTGTTTTTGTGATGGCATGTATTACTTTGTTGAGACTTTTAGCTTTGTTGGTTCTTTACGTCTCGTTTTTTCTTCTGCTTAGTTATATTGTATGTGTGATTGTGGTTTATTTCCTTTTTTTTGGTTATTTCTCGTTGGACGACTAGGTCTTCGGATTAGTCGAGGCGAGCCGGTCTCGGGTCCTGTAGAGATCTGGAAATCAGGTCGTAACAGTCCATGTTATAGGTCTCCAGTCCATAGAGTATACGAGACTTGTGGAGAGGTCGAGAGCTACTGTACAAGCCCCCATTTCACCCAGTTACTTTGGTATAGTGGTTTTCACCTTAAACATGGAGTTAATAATTAAATTGCATGCGTAGAATTATTTGAACCCTAGGTTGTGAGATGAATCTTAGGACTGAAAAGAGATAAATGCATGCTACTTTAAAATATATTCGATTGAACCCTAGGTTGTAAAATGAACACTAGGGCTAGAAAAAATGCATGTGTAGTTAATGAATGATTAAATTACCGTGATGCTTAATCTGTTGTGATGTTTCCTAAATGTGGTAAATCATAACCTACCTAATTACATTTATTAAATCATGATTGAGCTAAAATGCATGCTGTATCCTATATAATTGATTGATGAGATGATTGTCGAATAGTGAAACCATGGGCTGCTTGCTATGTGTTTAAATTTATCATGGCATGAATAGAGATAGATGTTATGCTACGGAAATAAGGAAATCAATGCATGAACCCAATGGAGAATTTGAAAGGAAACCAAAACCCGCGATATGAGAAAATCTGGTGAATGATTGAGAAATGTTGCCTACAGGCGGTTGTTCAGACTTGGTTAAGGGAAGTGCACTAACCCTCATATACCGAGGAGAGCAACTGTCCCTTATGTATGCGGTACTAAGGAGAGTGACTATCTTGCGTACACAGTACCAAGGGAGCCTCTGTCCCTTTAGTGTAGAGGGGAGCTAGCCGCCCTTGAGTTGAGACTCGGGGTTAGAACTAATTACTCTACACCAACTTCTATTTGGCCCTCGCATACATGGTACCGAGGTGAGCTAGTTAGTGTAGGAAAGGAGTTAACCGCCCCACTGGACCCGAGGTTAGGATTAGTTACCCTACACCGGCTCTTGTTATGCCCGCTGGGTGAACCGGGATAGTCAGACGAGGGTATGCGGACTGTGGAGGGGCGAGACCCTTGTTCTGAGAAGGCAAGGTCTTGTGTTGTTCTATGCTGTACTTTTTGGGTATATCCGCTAGCAGAAATGACTGACCGTGTACCAGTGTAGGGTAGCTACCCGTACGCTTATCGCGCATGTCGTAGTCACTACTATGTCGCGACCGTGACCTTGGGGTAGTAAACTGGGTGTAGGACTACCATAGAGGACTCTCTCGACAAGGAGAGTGCTACTTGTACATCCTGCATTGTGGGAAAACTACAAGTGAGATCTTAATTGAGATCGTTCCCTTAGGGAACAAGAAGATTTAGCAATGTTATGGATCCTAATTAGAGTATTCGACTCAGAAACGTATAAATGAGATAAACGAAAATGAATGATAATGAATAACCGGCAATGTGTAATTAGCTAGTTGCTTGTTTAATTATGTTTAGTTGCATGTAAATGACTTAATCACCACTCTACTCAGCGTTAGCTGACCACAAATTTCTATTATCATGTTTGGGTCAGGGATATGAGCAACCAGCGCTACCGGCTGCTGAGGGCGTTGGGCCCAGGCGAGTCCAGCCGTAGTCCTTTTCTGTTGTAGAGTTTTGTTAGTAGTGAGTGGCTTGTAGACTATTCTATAATGTTCAATTATATTTCTACTAGTTTCTATTGTGACGGCTATGTTCGTAACTGTACTTTTCCGCTTGTGCCATGTTATATTCTTGAGATATACTGTTCTGTTTCCTTTACTATCTCTTATGTATGTTTTGCTTAGTCACATTACACGTGTGGTTGTGGAATAAGTATACATTTGGTTGTTTCTCGTTAGACGACTGGATTTTGAGATTCGTCGAGGCGAGTTGTTCTCAGATTCTATAGGGAGTCGAGAATGAGTTGTGACGATCTTTATCTTAATTTAACTCTAAATGTAATGTTAGACTAAAATACTTTATTCTATTAACATTAAAATTCGATCAACTCAGTACTTTCCACTAACAGGGATGAGACACGTTGTGAGATTGTTTTGGAGGGTTTTTCTCTTATGTTAAGTGGAAGAAGTGGGATGTTTATGTCCAAAGCTAACAATGGTGTCAAATATTTTGCAGGTGGGGGGGACGACGTTGGAAAAATTAAAAACTCTGTTGAAGTTTGGAGACTACATTAAAATTTGACATAAAATTCAGTAACTTTTATGTAATTTACTCAAAAGATAAACACCTCAAACCGTCCGTATCTCTATCTCCTGGCATTGCCTAAATGCAAGATCAAAGAATAAACTCGTAGAAAAAGGAAAAGTGGCTTCTATTACATTCAATTAACGTGAAAAGAGAGTTTGAAATCCTCTCGAAAACCAAAAAAAGGATGAGGTGAACGTCGCTGCTGCATATGTTGTGCCAGACGAAGGCAAGCGATATCGATCTGCTGCGTCCAAAAGGAGTCCCCAGTTCCTCAATCCTATTTACTCCCTAGATTAATCTGGTGGTCATCCAACGATTCTTGGCAGTGGGACGCACCTCCTACCGAGAAGGGCGTCCACTGCGGACCGTAAAGACAGCATCCGATCCCTCCGATCCGCTGACGGGAGAGCATCGGAGCAAAAAGAAAGGCTTCCATTAAACGTTGTAAATTACATCCCACGGAGTCATTTTATTTTTACGTCAAGTTAAAACAAAAGTTACCGGGAAAATAATTAAAAAAAATGAAAGGACAACCCGTTCTACGAACAGCACTCACTCTCACGACCACGACTTCCCACGGGCGTCGTCGCGTCCCTTCGATTCTCCCTCCTCTCCAACAGTCTCCGTTCTCCAACCAATGCCCCAGAGGTCCAGAGGCGACATAGAGAAAGAGACGGCCATCCACCATTGCCACCTCTAGTTAACCCTATTCCATCCCATGGCGAGGCGCAACCACCCGAGGGAGGTGGGATTCTTCTCCTGCGGCGACCTATCCGAGCTCGGCGCCGGCCTCCGCGAGGGTTGGCTCGCCGGCGACGACGGCGTCCTTGCCGCCCTCCACGGCCGATCCCTCGCCCTCGCGGGGCCCTCCCTCGCCACCGTCCTCACCCTCGACTCCCCCTCCCCTCCGATCCAGATCCGGCCGCGCCTTTCCCCCGACGAGGGCGCCATCACGGCACTCGAGTGGGTCTTCGCCGGCGACGGCCTCTTCGCCCTCGCCCTCGGCACCTCCGGCGGTTACCTCCTCTTCTACTCCCTCGACTGCCACCTCATCCACCAACAGGTGATCCCTTCCTTCTCTAGAGGCTGAGAGACGTTCTTCTTCCTCTTCGGGATTTTGATTCTCGCGGTCAGAAGTTGTCTTGAAAAGGAGATTACTTGGTGGATTGGTTAGGAAAGGAATCGTGCGATCGGGAGGCACTGAGATGGATCATATTCATACGATGCTAAAAGGCAGCTTTTTGGAAGATATTTCATTGTTAATCTCATCAGATGTCTGCGATTTTCTCGTTGTTGGAAGTTGTGGAGGAAGGAATTTGCCTGGCGGAGTGGCAGGAAAATGGATCACTCTTTGACCTTACGTGCTTGGGCTGCTGAGGGATGGGTTGTAGAATGTTAGAGGTGGTCTCTTTTTGATATCTTTGTGTTAATTTTATAGAATGTTGGGATCTGCTGGGTGTGGAATTTTCTCACGGTTGAAAGTTGTCTGTAAAAAGCAATTACTTGGCGGATGGGTAGGAAACGGGTTCTTGTATCAGGTTACATGGTCAGGCGGCCGCAAGATGGATCATATAATGTTAAAGGCTGCTCATTTTGATCTCCCCCTTTCCGACTTCTTCTCATGCTTGCTATCCCCTCCCCTTATGGAAGATGATGCCGCACTGAGAAGTTCAGAATTCTTGTTCCCTTCCGAGTTTAATGGCTATCCTTCTGGAAGCGTGATCGCTGGGAATTCCATTATGGAAGTCCTTCCCCTTCTACTTGCTGCTGTACTTCTGATTATGCATTTTTGCCCTTATGGGATTTCCTGCTTGACTGTGTCAACTTTATGCCCTCCGGGCTTGCTTTCTTGGTGACTCTAATGTAGAGACTTTTGACCTTCGACTGCACCTAATGAAGTGTAAAGTAGCCTAGAAACATATGACACGAAGTCATTACTCTTTTTCTGAATGGGAACCAGGGTATTGGACAGAATTGCTAGCCTCCTATGCAGGGTTCGGTCTCCACCCTTAATATGATGATGCTGAGTTTTCCTTGTGTTTAGAAGTTGTCGAGGAAGGAAATTACTTGGAAAATGAGTTAATGTAGTTATCACTTGGATAACCACCCTTCTTCATTTAAAAAAAAAAAGTTACTGTATGACATCTCATGCTCGGGTGGGTGGGAGATGGATCGTAGATTGTTGAAGGTGGTTGTTTCTTTGGAATTTTTCATGTTAATTTGGTAGATTTTTAGGATTGGTAGATGTTCTCATAGTTAGATATATTTTTTTGAAAAGGGAAAGGGTGATTGTCCTTTTGATAATCATCCAGAAAATGCATTAATTAATCAAAAAAGAAATATAGAATTCATGTTACAAGAAAGAACACCCCAATAAAAAAGACAACAGGAGGCAACAACATTTTCCACATATGGACACTAACCCCTAAAGACAACCGCATTCTTTCCCAACCAAATAGCCTATAAAATCGCCAGCGGCCGAGCTCCTTTCTTTCTTCGACCAAAAAAACTTGCGCCTAACATCCATACTTCCACATCTAAACGACCTCCAGAAACTGTGAAAAGATTCATGAGCCCACCACCTGTCTTCAATCCGACTCCATACCTGCGATGCCACAGGATAGGTGAAGAACGGTGGTTCACATCTTCATCTGCTTGACTACAAAGCGGGCAAGATCTCTCTGCGTCCTGGACCCATTGCGCCCTCTACACTCTTGTCATCAATCTGCCTCTCCTGAGAAGTCAAACAAAAATCTTCACCCTTAAGAGGCAAGAGGTCCCCCACAATTTCCTGCAGTCTCTAACATGATCAATATCCCCCAAAGTACTGGGACCTCCGAGCCTCCTATATGCGTCACGCACAAAGAAATCTCCTTTCTCTCAACCAAATAAATCCACGCCATCCTCTGGCTGAAACCCCTCCAGCTCCTGCAACAGCTCTTGCTACCTTGCATCTCCTCGATCCTCTGATCTGAAAGATTCTCTGAGAACATGGGGCACTAAGTGCCGTCCTAAACCTCAACCACAGAAGCTCCTCTGTCAACTGCCAATGATGTAAGCCTAGGGAGGTGCTCTGACAGAGCATCAAGTCCTGTCCAATCATCCATCTAAAATATGAAGATATCGTCTGATCCAAGCATCGGGGTAAAGAAAGAATGAACCTTTGGTGCCACTAGAGACAACCCTCTAAGAAGTGAGAAGCACCTCGTGGAGGTGACACCAAGAAGTCCCAACCAAGCGACCTCCCATAGCAGGGATCGCAAGATCCTCCCCACCAAGTAGTCCTCCCCTCCAAGCAACCTCGCAATCCACTTGGCTAAAAAGCCGTCATTCATCCTCCCTACCTCCATAACTCTCAAGCTCCCCTCCTTGACAGGCTTGCAAACCTCATCCCAAGTCACCAGCTTCGCCCCCCTCCCACCTGCCTAATAGTTCGTTTAGAAGAAACTCCTCATAAGGCTCAATCTTATTTTCAACCTGCCGCGACACTTTCACCACAGACGCAAAATAGGATGGCATAGCAGATATTACTGCTTTGAGGAGAACCAACTTCTCCCTTCTCAACAGCAACTTGGATGCCTACCCCGCCAACTAACCTTTAATTCTCTCTATCAGCGGAGCCAAATCCTGTATAGCAACTCTCCTATCTGTAAAGGGTAGGCCCAGATAAGAGATAGGTAGGGTTCCTCTCTTTGTACCCAGGACCAACGAACACACCTTAGCCTCCTCATCAGACATACCAAAGGAGATAAAAGAAGATTTCAAGTAATTAATCTGCAAGCGAGGAGCCTCACCAAACAACTTTAGAAGAATACGGCTCCGCCTTGTTTCTGTCTCTGACCCTTCCACAAAGAAGAGTGTATCATTCACATATTGCCACACTGGTACATTCGCTCCTCCCTCCATAGAGAAACCCCTAATCAAACCTGCTTCACATGCCCTGCCAGATGCCCTTGCCAGAGCATTAGCCACCAACACAAGCATCATAGGTGCCAGAGGGCATCCCTGCCAAATACCCCTCCTTGGTTGTATCCAACCACTTGTTGGGTTCCCGTTGATAAGAACTGAAAAGGAAGTTGTTGTGACACATCGTTTCATATGTAATCCATATTGGCAGGAATCCCCTCTTGATTATGGTTGCCTACAAAAAAGACCACTGGATGGAGTCGTAAGCCTTCATGAAGTCAACCTTCCAAAGAAAAGCCGTCTTCCTCTCGCTCTTCCAATGCGCAAGAATCTCCATGGCCGCAACATACCCATCCAAGATACACCTTCTTGGCACAAAGGTTGTCTGCACCTTCGACACCACCCCACCAATCACCTTCCTAAGTCTATTCGCCAACATTTTTGCCGCAATCAAATAAATCACATTTGAAAGGGCAATGGGCCTTTAATCATCAATCGCCTCCGTCCCCTCCTTTTTAGGAAACAGGAATATATTAAATTTATTAAGCCTGTTGAACCCATTGTTTCCTCCCTGAACTCAGCAAGAACTTGCAAGACCTTGTCCTTCAGTAGCGACTAAAACTCCTTGAAGAAAAGCACTGGGAACCCATCAGGACTGGGGCATTCGTTAGCATTCAGCCCCCAAATTGCATCACGTGCCTTATCCTCTGTGAATGATGCCACAACCCCTCCGCCTCCACTGCACCCACCGTCGGAATACCCAAACCTTGCTAACGTCATCTCCTACCCCTTCTCTTCCCTGTGAACTCCCTAAAAAAATTGGCAGCTACCCTACCCACAACCTCCCTTCCTGAAAACTCCACATCGCCCACAAGGAGCTTATCAATCCAGTTCCTCCTGCGTCTAGCTGATGCCATCATATGAAAGAACTTGGTGCTAAAATCCCCTTCCTTGATCCACTCTATCTGGACCTTGTTCTCCATTCAACCTCCACTTTCCGATCTTCAACCTGAATTGTCTTTATGTGATTCACCCTAACCACTCTCTCCATTGTCGTCAGAAGGCCTTGATCTTCAACTCTATTCAACCTCTGAATCTCCCCGAGCGCTTCTTCCTTTTTGTTCCGCTCTTCTTTCAACTACCTCCTATACTCCTTCAGAAATAATCTCAGGTCCTGGAGCTTTGATTCCAGTCTCGCTGCTGTTGAACCGTCCGGGCGCAGAGTCCACTTGTCCTCCACTGTACCCTTGAAACCCTCCTCCAACAGCCACGCCCTATCAAATTTGAAATACGTATCAAAATGGGAGCCTTTGTTAGATCCCACATCAATGAAGTGTGATTCGAAAAAGGCCTCTCTAGAGCGCAAACTCCCGCCAACGGGAAGACCTCCACCAACTCCACGGAGCACAGGGAGCGGTCTAGTCTATACATCAAACCACCAGATCTCCTCCATGTGTAGGCATAGGAAGTGGAGGGCACATCTTGCAGTCCATGCTTCTCAATGAAACTTGCGAAATCCTCTGAACCACGATCCTGGTCCCCTCTACCGCTAGGCTTGTCCTCCACCACGAGGGTGACATTGAAGTCCCCTTTGATGAGCCGAGGGCATCCTTGAAATTTGACGGCGACCTGACAGAGGTCCTCCTATAGGAATCTCCTACCGGAATCTTCAACTAGTCCATAAACCGCTGAAATCACCAAACAAAGTCCATCACTCTGTCTCCTCAACTGCACGGAGACCACCCCTACCCCCAACTTCGAGTCCACCAGAGAGAGCGTCCTCCTTCCACCCAACCATGACTCCCCCCGAGTTCCCAACCGCATCCAAAGCAAGAAAATCACCCAACAAACCACCCCCAATCTCCCTCTACACCCTCTGATCACATAACTGCAGCTTCGTCTCCTAGAACAAAACAGTATCTGGGCCCCATTTCTGGATATAGGACCTCAGTATCCCCGACGTGAGGGGTCGTTGAGCCCCCTAACATTCCATGTGAGCACCTTCAGCATGGGGCATCATTAGAAACACCCCCCCAATAGAACGTCCAAAACCTGACTCCTCCACCTCCTACTTTAACTCCCTAGGCTGAACACCCCACACCACCCAACGCCACCACTCTCATCCACCCTCTCCCCACAGCTCCTCTCCTAATCGCCACCCTTTAGGGACCCCTCCACCCCACCAACCACCACCGCCACCCCCCTCTCCAGCTCCACCACCCCCCCACCCAGAAGCCACATCCTTGCTCTCCTCATTCGGAACCTCCTCTGCCCTCTCGCCACCCTAGGATTGCGAGGATGTCGCCGCGACCAACCCCACCACTGAATCGGTCTACGCCGTTGCCGCCGTGTAGGAAGGTGTCGCAGCTGCTGCCCTCTGCTTCGTGGAGAAGCTCTGAGCCACTGCCCAGAGCTTTTCCATCCTTCGATGGAGCATCCTCATCGCTCGAAGCATTTGGCCCCTCTCGCCACCACCACCTCCAAAAGAGTCCCCCTTCGCTGGTCCATTGCAGGCAGCCTCTCCAGTGCTCATCGACAAATGTTTGAGGTCAGATTCCCTTGGAACAACCCTTTGTGGGCCCTTTTCGTATAAATTCAAGACGAACGTCGTGTTCAGGTGCGGGTCTAGACCAAGATCTGAGCACCCCCTCCTCTCCCTACTCCATCGCGTAGCCCGTGGCTCCCCCACGTCACACCCCAAGTTAACGACAGGGCAACCAATGCCCTCCGCACTTTCCAACAACGGTATGCCCCACTTTGAATTCCCACCTTCAAAAAAAATCCCCTCGTCTTCCCCGAGCTCCTCCACTCCTCCCAAAAATGCCTCCTTTGCATTAATTGTCCCAATCACACCCTTCGCTCCCTCCTCAACCGCCGCAATGTCCTTCGAAAATAGTGCCTCGCCTTGATTGCTCTCCAATTGCTCCGATCATCGCGCTGCTGACTCAGCAAACGATGCGCCATCCTCGCTGCCAACCTTGGGCTTCCACATTGCCCTCCTCGCTGGAGTGGTCTCCCTCACTGCCTCGCCCCTGCCAGCAGGCCCCCTCACTGCCTTGGCGAAGGTGCGCGACCTACTCCTGATCGGCTTCACTAGAACAACCTAAGAAGCGCCCCCAGGCAAAGCGACACCTTATCGTGGAACACCTTGCCCGACATAAGCTCCACCATTGCCTGCACAACAAAGAGGTCATCTCCCCTCAGTCTGAGACCCCTACACCACCTCACCCTTGCAAAAGGGGCGACCACAGCAGCCACAACCTCCATCGTGCGAAGGAAGAGCGGTATTCCAACGACATCAACCAGCAGCCCCACCCTCCTCGACAGATGCTCTCGAAGCGCTCCATTGGATTTGACAGCCCACCTCCACCTAACCACCCCACTTGAGCAAGGTAGGTTTTTGAAAAGAAGCCTCTCCACCATCTCCGGTCGCACGCCAATCAACATAAACCTCTCCTCCCCCACCGCCTTCAACTCAACCTCACCTACACGGTCGCAGCACCCTCAACACCTCCACCCTAAGGTCACCCTAACTAACACGACGCTCAATCACCACCCCAAATGGAGCCGTCGCTAAGGTTCTCTCGAGCACCCCAACCTCCGCTGACTAGGGGGCCTCAAGGCCCTCAACCTCTATTGACGGCGCACCCTCTGACAGAGGTGGCAAAAGAACCACATGTGCACCCGAAGCCTCCGCCTCCCACACCTCCTTCGAGCACGACGACCTCCAGTAGCCAAGACCCCCACAACGGAGGCACCTCACTGGGTCCCGACATTCCTGTGTGACGTGGCCCCTCCCTCTGCACTTGAAGCACAACACCTCGCCTCTGCCCTTCCCTTCCTCGTCTTTCTTGTCACCACTGTCCAGCCCCTCCCCCCTTCCGCTCACTCATGCTGGCCATCCTTGTGTTGCCCTGGCTATTGAATCATATTTAATTTATTCAACGAGACTTTGTTTAGGATGCAAATTTGGTCAGGAGGTTGATGTCTTGATACCATTTCTCCACCATGCAGATGATACAGTTATGCTGATAGAGGACTCAAAAAATGAAGCAGAAAATGTAGCAACGCCATTGCACCCACAGTTAGACATTGAAAGGGATTAGCGGGCAGAGTGATCAGAAAAGGAGTTACCTTATAACATCACAAGGACTGCGAAATGGATCGTAGACCATGAAAGGGGGGAGTTTTTTTTTACCCTTTTTTGATCTTTGATGTTAGTTTCATATAATTCTGAGATTGTTAGATATGGAAATTTCTTGTGACTAGTGGTTATTGAGAAAGGAAGTTACTGGATGGAGTGGTTCAAAAATGGGTGATCATGTAACATTGTGGTTGGGAAGCTAAGAAATGGATCTGAAAATGTTACAAAGAGTTTTTTTTCTTTTCTTTTTCTGTGGGTTTGACATGATGTTGGGATTTTTAGATGCTATTGCATGTTTCTTGATGATGTAGATTGTGCATCCGGGACAGATTCTGAGGCTGCGGTTTCGGGAATTGGAGGGGGAGCCAAGCTACGAAGCACCTTTGCAGGAACTCTGTGTGGTCATGCCAGGCGTGATAGCTCGGTTTGATGGATCGGATTTAAGGGTATGGGTGAGATAGATCGGGGGAAGGGAAATTGGTACCTGATTTGAGTAGAGAAGCATGGGAGAAAATTCTCACGTACACTTCTTTGTTGTGTAGAGCTTGCTCGAGAGATGGTTTTGGGACAATAGTAGTCGGAACATGGAAGAGTTAGAGGGAGCTCAGCAGCAGCATTTGCCATACCGGCTGTGGAATGTGAGCAAGTATGGAACGTGTGCTGATGCTGCAATCACGGGAATAATGCCTCCACCCCTTATGGAGCTTGAGGTAAATAATACACTTATTTCTAGCATCCTTTTTGATCTTGTTTTTATTTACTTAGGAGATCTTAACTATTTGCCAGTGGCTCTTCGGTAAGCTAATATTTGCTTGCAGCAGTCTTAAACTTAAAACAGTCAATTAAGCACCTAATTTCAATTTTTGTAGCTGATATCTTTGAAATTATATGGGTTGATAAAACTAAATGCTAGATATTGTGAGATGCACATTACTAGTTTACTTTCAAATGGTTAGACATGTGAGCAGCTTTGCACTTAGTATAAGTGCAACATTAGGCCACTGAAATGCACTGACAAATGTTTTAAATTCTGTAAGTGGAGTTTCTAATTCTAAAAATTGCACTTTAGTTAGCCAGTCACTCTATATTATGTTTTGATAAATTGCTGCTTTGTTCATTATTCTTTTTCTCACTGCATCTCTTCGTGTAGTTCTTCTTAGCTAACGATTGCTTAAAATATATTTGAATTGGCTATTGGAAGATCTCTGAATCTATACCGGTACTTGAATTCAGCTAATTTTGTTGTTGGGCAGTCGCAACAATGCCACTATTGTGCTGTTACAATTGGGAATGATGCAGTCATCTCTGCATACAGGTGCCACATCCTCCTCACTATCATATCTTTTTTGAGAAGTTGCTTGCTATCATATTGTGGGGCTAACAGTCGTGCTGTATTATATGCTGCTATTGATGGCCTACTCCACACAAGTACTTTCTTGTGGTCATGTACAGGATCTCAGAGGATCGAAGCAGGTCCTTAGTTGGAGCTATTCTGTCCAAAGTTGTACCTGCTGCATTTTCAACAATTTCTTCTTTTTCCAAAATAATCTGGCGGAGTCCACCGGCTTCTGATAAAAAGCCTGAGAAAGCAACACAGCCATTTGCTAAAAGTTAGTATTGCATTTCTATTCTATATTCCTTTTTTATCAAACTTTCTTTGTGAGCATATATTGCTATACTGACATTTGCTTGATATTATAAATGGAAATTTACTAGCCATGGATTAAACACACAAAATTCTTGGTGCACTGACTAAATGTTGGTGATAGTAGTCAGACAGCCTAGCATGATATAATTTCTATGCATTTTATCTGAAGATGGCTCTTGAGTAAAAGAATACTGGTGCCCTTTCTGTTCTTTTGCTTAATTTTAATATTTTTTGTGCTGTTCGTCGTTGAAGAGCACATAAATAGCAGCCAAAAGACTCCATTTGATGTCTCTTTTACCTTACAAGGTGAAGATCTTTAGTATTTTTACTAGGGGACCGGTCTGAGATTTCTGTCTGTTTCTTTTCGATCTTGTACATCATGGCGAAAGAGAGGGATATCAGTGAGATGACCTAGGGGAAGAGGGCCTTTATGCATGGCATGTTTTCTTCTGATTTCAAAGGTGCGAAAGCTACAGTGACAGTATTTTTACTAGGGCCATCTTCCTAATGAAAAGTTGGGAAACTGGTCACACATCAAAGCACTGGTTGGAAAACAATCAAATTGAATTGAATGACCTTTGATTCCAGCAATCCAGTTGCAGAAAGGAAGTTAGTTGTCTCTTATTATAGCAGAAAGTGTGGTGAAACCAAATGCCACCAAATTCAAAATAATTTATAAATTGTTGGATCTTTTCAGCATTGAAGAGATTTTCTTCGTAAGTGCCTTATGAAGAGATGGAGTTTCTTTCTTTGAAGGGAAATTGATGAGTGCTTGAATTTCATGCAGATGATAGTTTTTTAAAGGATTGGATCCTTTTCATTGGTTGTTTGCTGAATGAGCAATGAAACATTTTTTTTTTAACTTTTAATCAAGGTGGTTTTGCATAAATGTCACTATAAACTTCTGATATTGCATAATTGCCATCAAAAAATTCGTATTTATGTAGATGCCATTACAAAGTTAATTACCTTTACAAAAATGCCAATCAAATTAAGTTCTATCAGAAAGATCTACTACATTGAACTGGAAAAATTTAAAAAAGTTGTCTTTTCTTCTAAACTGTATCTTAAACCTAAGGAAATGCAATTTCTTTCCTCTTTCCGTGCTTGCTCATTTCTTCTAACTTTATTACATTGCCAGATACCTGCTTCATCACTTGCTTGAACTTGGCACCATGGGACTGAATGTTCTCCCTTCATCACATTTCCAGCCTACATTACCTTTCCTCCTTCTAAGCCACTTCAATATGGCTAATGCTTGCCATATACCTAATTAATGGCATTGTTGTTAATGGAGACATTTTGTGGTGGCATATATGTCAATAAAAAATATTCATAATGGCATTTAAATGATATAAAAAGTTTTTGATAGCTGTTAGAGATATTAGAGTTATTAATTTATGGAAGTTTGTTACGAATAATTTTTGTTAGATATTTGTTTCCTATTTTAGAAGATTATGTTAGGATTTCAAATAAGAGTGGGGCGTCTATTTAAAGGGATCAACTCCCCTCATTTGTTTTGAGTTTCACAATACAATTTCTTATTCCTCTAATCTTCAACATGGTATCTGAGCAGCGATTGTAGACTGGTGTTCCATACCTACTTGCTTCTCTCTTATTTATTTTTTCTACCACAAGAAAACACAAAAAAAGGAGAAAAAGGGAAAAAGAAGCCGCTGTTGCTCCACTGGAACCCTAGGAGCAGGTTCCTCACTGTTGCTACACGTCGCCATGCCTCTAGTGAGGGCATACCGCCCTCCTCTCTAGGCGACCTCCTCTAGGATTTTTCCTCTCCCATTCTCTCCCTTCTCCTCTCTATCGACACAGTGCCACCCTCAGCTAGTTACTGCATCACCTCCTACTGCTTCCACGGTGTTGCCATCGACCTTTAGGACTCTGGCAACACCCCTTCTTGTGTCGCTTGACTTGTCACCATACTCTGGTGGCCGACCATCACCATTGAACCCTTAGTTGCGACGACTAGCGGTGCTTCTTTGACCACCAGCGTCGCCCAACACATTGTTGGTCCCTTTTGTAGGCTTCCATGAAGCTGCCCGACCTGACCTCCACCTTCGGTGGACATACAACCACCACCTGCTCTTTTGATCTACTGTCTGCTCCTCTAGAACTAGAAATCTACATTGCAGGCTTCTTTTTTTGTTACAAGTTGGGCATTGCATGCTCCAACTTAAGGGGGAGTGTTAGAGATAGTACAATTATTAATTTGGGAAAGCTTGTTAGGAATAATTTTTGTTAGAGGTTTGTTTCCTATTATGTTAGGATTTGAAGTAGGAGCGGTCCTCCATTTAAAGGGACCAACTCTCTTCATTTGTTTTGAGATACACAATACTATTTCCTATTCCTCTAATTTCCAACAATAGCATTTATGTAAAAAACTCCTTTCACAAACTATGAATTTCAATTTAGCTTTTGCATTGCTTCTGAAATCATTGGTGCTAAGGTTGAATAAAATAGAACCTCTTTGTGATCTCTGAATAGGAGCAGGTTCCTCATTGCCGCTACACGTCGCCATGCCTCTGGTGAGGGCATACCGCCCTCCTCTCTAGGCGACCTCCTCTAGGATTTCTCCTCTCCCATTCTCTCCCTTCTCCTCTCTATCGACACAGTGCCACCCTCAGCTAGTTACTACATCACCTCATACTGCTTCCACGGTGTTGCCATCGACCTTTAGGGCTCTGGCAACACCCCTTCTTGTGTCGTTTGACTTGTCACCATACTCTGGTGGCCGACCATCGCCATTGAACCCTTAGTTGCAACGACTAGCGGTGCTTCTTTGACCACCAGCGTCGCCCAACACATTGTTGGTCCCTTTTGTAGGCTTCCACGAAGCTGCCCGACCTGCCCTCCACCTTCGGTGGACATACAACCACCACCTGCTCTTTTGATCTACTGTCTGCTCCTCTAGAACTAGAAATCTACATTGCAGGCTTCTTTTTTTGTTACAAGTTGGGCATTGCATGCTCCAACTTAAGGGGGAGTGTTAGAGATAGTACAATTATTAATTTGGGAAAGCTTGTTAGGAATAATTTTTGTTAGAGGTTTGTTTCCTATTATGTTAGGATTTGAAGTAGGAGCGGTCCTCCATTTAAAGGGACCAACTCTCTTCATTTGTTTTGAGATACACAATACTATTTCCTATTCCTCTAATTTCCAACAATAGCATTTATGTAAAAAACTCCTTTCACAAACTATGAATTTCAATTTAGCTTTTGCATTGCTTCTGAAATCATTGGTGCTAAGGTTGAATAAAATAGAACCTCTTTGTGATCTCTGAATAGGAGCAGGTTCCTCATTGCCGCTACACGTCGCCATGCCTCTGGTGAGGGCATACCGCCCTCCTCTCTAGGCGACCTCCTCTAGGATTTCTCCTCTCCCATTCTCTCCCTTCTCCTCTCTATCGACACAGTGCCACCCTCAGCTAGTTACTGCATCACCTCATACTGCTTCCACGGTGTTGCCATCGACCTTTAGGGCTCTGGCAACACCCCTTCTTGTGTCGTTTGACTTGTCACCATACTCTGGTGGCCGACCATCGCCATTGAACCCTTAGTTGCGACGACTAGCGGTGCTTCTTTGACCACCAGCGTCGCCCAACACATTGTTGGTCCCTTTGTAGGCTTCCATGAAGCTGCCCGACCTGACCTCCACCTTCGGTGGACATACAACCACCACCTGCTCTTTTGATCTACTGTCTGCTCCTCTAGAACTAGAAATCTACATTGCAGGCTTTTTTTTTGTAACAAGTTGGGCATTGCACGCTCCAACTTAAGGGGGAGTGTTAGAGATATTACAGTTATTAATTTGGGAAAGCTTGTTAGGAATAATTTTTGTTAGAGATTTGTTTCCTATTATGTTAGGATTTGAAACAGGAGCGGTCCTCCATTTAAAGGGACAAACTCTCTTCATTTGTTTTGAGATACACGATACTATTTCCTATTCCTCTAATTTCCAACAATAGCATTTATGTAAAAACTCCTTTCACAAACTATGAATTTCAATTTAGCTTTTGCATTGTTTCTGAAATCATTGGCGCTAAGGCTGAATAAAATAGAACCTCTTTGTGATCTCTGAATGCAGAATCATGGAATACTGAATGTGCACAATCAGTGCTCTTTCAATTTGTAGAATGCTACATCTCTAAGCATAGGATAATAGGGATTTATTCCTTATCTGTCATTGTCCTATGGTGTAAAGAGGAAGTTGAAGAAGATGTGCCTTTTGGGCATTGATCCACTTGAGCTGAAATTTGGTTAACTAATGCAATTATGTCTTGCATTGGCCTAAAACATGTCTTGGGCTAGTATTTAAAATCCACTTCTCCTGACCAAAATAGAAAGTCTTCTTAAGTTGCATTAAGAAGCCTAAAAAGCTATCCCCTCCAAAACAATAGTCTAATTAATCCTTTGGTTAAATCCCATGAAAAGTGTCATCTTAATATATCAAGGTGTAACATTGGAATCATGATTTTAAATTTTGTATGCATGTTGTTGATTTTATTGAAAATGGCATAATATGTGTGAAGACCGAAGAGGACTGCATCAATCTTATGGTAAACAATAATGGCCTCCATTTATTGAGAGGCACACCAAACACAAAAGTAATAGTACATAAAAAGAAAGAAATAGAAAAGAAAAATAATGAGGGAATGTCAATAAGGACTATAGGAAAGGGAGGTAGTTGACGGTAGGAGACTACATTGTCGGCCCCCCACCCCACTTTGTATGTTGGAGAAGGGATTATTTGGTTAGAAGGGCAAAGTTTTATCCAGAGGAGGAAGGGTGGTGTTGTTAAAGTCGATGCTTTCTGCTGTCCCATTGTTCCAGTTATCTATCTTTAAACCACCTTTAGCGATGGTGAAGAGAATCGATGGTATTAGACGAAGATTCTTCTGGAAAGTGTCCGATCATGAAGAGCGTTTTCTGAGCCTCGTCTCTTGGGATGATGTTTATTGGCTAGTTTATTAGGGTGGCTTGGGGGTGTTACATTTGGTGAACTTTGGCGACTCCTTGCTTTCCAAATGGGTGGTCAGATTGCTCAGAGGTGAGGCTCGTTATGGGCCTAGTTGTTGCTCAATTCCTACGGAAGCACTTTGAATCTGGAGAAGAGATGCTCTATTCCTTGCAATGCATCTAGTTTTTGGCATGATTTGATCTCGATGATAAGGAGAGTCTTCGCGATGTTAGATCTGGTCTTGGGTGATGGTTCTACCTTTAGATTCTAGGATGACGATTGGACGGGCAATGGAGCCTTCAAAGTCACTTTCCTGAGATTGTGCATTGGCTTGGGAGAAGAATTGCATTGTAATCGAGTGTTAGTATTATTATTATTTGTTTGTAAGGGTACATGTGCTATTCTCTAGAAGCTTGAGGGCTATTTATGTAATTTACCCTAAGGTTCTCTCTCTATAAAAGTGACCTAGGGTTTTCTTGAATAGACAGAACTCTATTTTCTCTTCTTCCTCAATACCAATATTTAGGAGAGTTTTGCATGATGGTAGATGAGGTGTTTGGTAGTCATTGGTGGGAGACTTACTTTTAGATGCCAAGGTGGAAAACCTGGTGTAGCTTTTACGCTTGACCGAATCTCTTGCCCTTGTTTAGGGGATCTCTGATGCCTTGATTTGGAAGCTCAGGTCATTTATAAAGAAGGTTTACAAAATTTTTAGGGAGAGGGTTGATGCGAGAGATCCCTATCTTGGGGTTTGGACACTTCTCTTATTTGGAGAATTAAGATCCCTTTGAAGGTTACAATTTTTTGTGGTTGGCTCGGAGGGGGATGTTGGCCCCAAGAGGAAGGATTCGAAGTTGGGTGCAGTTGGAGGATAGCTTTTGTGCCTTGTGTGGAGTAGAGGAGGAAGATGTGGGGTACCTTTTGCTGTGGTGCGATTTTATTAGGGGGATTTTTGCCAAGTTGGATTAGCTAGTTCTTGGGATAGGTGATGTTCAAGCTTTCTAGGAGCCTTTCCGGACGGGGATCTTGGTGTAGCCCTCCACTCATTTGAGAGTTGCTGTAGTACTATGGTCGATTTGGTTGTAGCGAGGAGCGAAGGCCTTTAGAGGCAAAAGCATGTATTTCGGGCTTTCTCTTTTTTCAATTCTTAGTGTAATGCTTTGTAAATAATTTTTTGGTTTTTTTTGTATCTTGCCTCTTGAGGTAATATAACAAATGTTTACCGACCTTCGGTAAACATTCTTTTTCTCAATTGTGATAGTTAGTAGCTCTTCTGGAATTCTTTCCGTGATCACTACACCCATGATGTGACGAGATGGATTACGACGGTAGCAGCATTATGGTCCATTTGGTTGCAAAGGAACGACGCTATCTTCAGCTCAGAGCATTGCTGGGTAGATAATGTTGTGGGGGAGACTTTTTTTTTTGTTTGATTGTTGGCAACAAATCTTGTAAGTTCATTCCTTTATTCTTGATTAATACAACTTTTGGATGATTACCGACCTTCGATAATCTTCCTCTTTCTTTCTAAAAAAAAAAACATTCTTTTTCCCTTTAAAAAAAGATTAATTAAAAAATCCTAATTGTCCTCTTAAAAAGCTCTTCTTTAAGCTGGAGCATATGTCATAGATGCCCATCTAGCCCAACCTGGATAAAGTTGTTGAAAGGCAAAGCAAAGAAGAGCTTTAGTAAGATGCCTATTAGCTAAGGATACCTACCATCTCTTCTTCGCCTGTCCGATGGCGAAATGGACTTGGGAACAAATGGGTGATCGATGATGGGCAATTGACAGTCAGGTGGATTTCTGGCAGTCGTTCAAGTGTGGCAGGGTCAACAGAGAAAGTCAGGTGTTCCAGTCGAGGAAAGAATGGGCCAGACTGTTGGCGGTTCTATGGGGAGGAATGAGGTGGTGTTTAGGGGACAACACCCCTATGTAGATAATTTTGTGGGGGCTGTGAAATCTTTGGTGTTGAGTTGGAGTGCCGTCTTTTGATGTAAATTCTAACATTTTGTATTAATGAACATCTGGGTGGGATCTAAAGGATCACCACCCTTTTTCCCTTTCAAAAAAAAGATGCCTATTAGCTAATTCCAATGTGGTATCTATTTTATTCTCGGGGAATTCATATTGATAGTTCTGCCTTGCATTCTTTATCACTCAAATTCCTACACATCAATAGGCATGTTTGGATTCAAAATGGCGACAGGCTATGAAGGATGAGATGCCTGCACTTGTTTTTTGGCACACCTGGGATCTTACTGATCTTCCCCAAGGAGCGATTGTAGTTAGGTTTAAGTGGGTCTTCACTGTTAAATACAACCTTGATGGTATAGTTGCAAGATAGGAGGCTCACCTAGGAGTTAAAAGCTTTACACAGACTTATGGCATTGACTTTTTCGATATCTTTTCTCCATTGGCACACTTGCCCACTATGTGGATCCCCATCCTCGTGGTTGTTCAGCATGATTGGCCACTATATCAGATGGAATCAATAATTCTTTTCTATATGGTGATCTATGGGGGGTGGTTTATATATAGCAAACCCCCGGATATGAGAGTCTTAGGTAGAGTGTTTCAAGATCTATCATTTGCACAAGGCAATCTATGGCCTAAAGTAAAGCCTCGGGGCCAGGTTCTAGAAGTTGTTTGAGGTCGTGGAAATGCTGGGGTTTTGTAGATCCTCGTCAGATCATTCTCTATTTATAAAGAAGATTGTATGGGGATTGGTGGCTATGCTTGTATATCTGGATGCAATCATTCTCATAGGAGATGATTGGCAAGGAATTATTGACTTAGAAGACATGTCTTGCAGAGAACTTTGTCATCAAGGACTTTGGGTTACTTCGCTATTTCCTTGGGATAGAGGCTGCTTGTTGCATGCGAGGAATTATTCTTTTAAAGGAACTACACCATTGACTTGCTATAGGAGACAGACATGCTGGAGGCTAAACTAGCAAATATTCTCATGGATTCGAAGGCATACCTGTATGATGAGTAGTCTAGGGAAGTAGGCACCCGTTAGTATAGTGGACTGATTTGGAAACTACTTTATCTGATGATCACACGACCTGACATTTCTTTTGCAGTTGGGAAGTTCAACCAGTTTATGGACATGCCCACTGAGCAGCACTGGGATAGTGCTATGATGATATTAAGGTACCTAAAGAAGTCCCTAAGGAAGGAGATTTTATTTACAAGAGGAAGCTCCCTAGACATTGTCACATTATGGCCTATATAGATGCTGATTATGAGTTGTGAGTTGCATTGCTAACAAGAAGTCTACTATGGGGCTCTGCACCTATGTGGCTGGAAACTTAGTCACATGGAAGAATAAGAAACAGGTTGTCTCCAGGTCCAATGCAGAGTTTGAGTATTGAGCTATGGCTCAGATACTTACTGAGATGATGTGGATATGATCACTTCTGTCAGACTTTCATATTTTAGTTGATTTTTCAATGGAGATGAGATGTGACAATCAAGCGGCAACCTATATTACCAATAATCCCATGTTCCGTGAGAGTGCCAAGCATGTAGAGGTTGACTGTCATTATACATGTGACTTAATCCAAAGAGGATTCATTCGCACCACCTATATGGCTTCTGAGGACTAAATTGCTGACATATTCACCAAGGCATTGCTATGAGCTTTCTTCAACAAATGTTGCTCCAAGTTAAGCATGATTGATATTTATGCTTCAGCTTAATGGCAAGTGTTGAGAGTTATATTGTTTGGGAGTGCGTTTGTTTATTTGTCCTTTTTTCTAGTTGATTTTGTATGGTCTACTCAATATTTTTCCAACATCTCTATATATTGAGATGTAGGGCTATGGAATAAGTGATTAACTCATTTTCTTCAAGTCCTGCTTGGTGCATGCATTTAGCCAACATGACAAATTCTCCCGAGTAGTAAAATGTGTCTTCTTAGGATATTTACGGACTCAAAAGAGATATCGATGCAATGATCCGATGAGTCGGCGATATATTGTCACGACAGATGCTACTTTCTTTGAGAAGGTACTTTGAAGAAGGGTCAAGTATTGACCTTGATCCTAGAGAGGCATAGACATATCACAGACGTGTGAAACAACCTCCACCTTCTTTACCCACGATCCTTGTCTCTTATTTAGAGGACCACTCTACTAGGACACCTTAGCCCATTGACTAGGCAACACCAAATGACAGACTGATTGCATTAAGGAAATCTACTTGGTCTTGCAATCTGCATCCTATTCGCAATTATAATTCTACCACACATCTAGACCACGAATTGCATCAATTCTCCAGGCATTGATGAACACTGTGGTACCACATGATTACGTTGAAGCTTCCCATGATCTACGTTGGAAGGTAGCTATGAATGAAGAAATAAAGGTATTGCTCTCTCAAGGTACCTGGGATCTCGTGCCTTGCTCACCTTACACAAAATTGGTGGATTGTATGTAAGTGGGTGTACATTGTGAAGTACCCTGTCGATGGTATAGTTGACAGATTCAAGGCCAAATTTGTGGTGGAGTTCACTCAGACATATGGTATTTATTACTTTGTGACTTTATTGCCTGTAGCCAAAGTCTCATCTATCCGAGTTATCTTGTTTGTTGCTATCAAGAACAACTGACCCCTATTTTAGTTGGTTATTAGTTGTAGGGAGATCTTGTAGAAAAAACATATATGCGGCAACCACCAAGATATGAGATTCAGGAGGAGCATGCTTGCAAATTAAGGAAGGCCATATATGGCCTTAAGTAAAGTCTTAGAGCCTGGTTTGACTGGTTAAGCTCAGAGGTGTTTAAGATAGGTTTCAGGAGATCCTCATCAGACCACTTAATGCTTATAAGACAAAATGCTAGTGGGATTGTCATCCTAGTATATGTTGATATGATTCTTACTACGAACAATAATGTTGTCATTGAGGAGACTAAAGCCTTCCTACATAATATCTTTGTTATTAAAGATCTTGGATAGTTGACATATTTTATGAGGATAGAGGGCGAGCGATAGAGTGATGGTCTTCCATTGTCACAACGGAAGTATACTTTAGAAATTCTTGAGGAGGTTGGACTGTTAGGTACTAAGCCATCCGTCATACCTATTGAGTAGACAGAGAAATAGGTAGCAGCTGATGATGAGCCACCTTTTGAGGACGTTCATCGGTATAGAAGCACAGTTGGCAAACTTTTGTACTTGATGATCACACTACCTGATATTAGCTTTGCTGTGAGCAGAGCCAATCAATTCATGGATAGATCGTCTTACAACCACTGGCATGATGTCTGCCTTATTTTAGAGTATTTGAAGGGGACTCTTGGGAAGGGCTTATATTACAAAAACAATGTCTCGATATAAGCTCCTACTCTAATGTTAACTATGTCAGAGCAGTTGAAGATGGGAAATCCACCACAGGCTATGCCATATTCCTAGGAGGAAACCTCGTTCCTTGGCAGAGCAAGAAACAGACTGTGGTAGCTCACTCTAGCGTTGAAGCTGAATACAGAGGGCTATGGCACATACTACATGTGAGGTGATGTGGATCATGCCCTTTCTTCTTGATTTGGGATTAAATGTACAAACTGTTGTCGCTATGTTCTGTGACAATACGTTTACTATATACGTTGCATCGAACCCTATATTTCATGAAAGAATGAAACATTGAAGTTGATTGGTACTTCATTAGGAATGCAGTTCTAGATGGCAAAATCACAACTCTATATGTCTTCTTTGAGCTTTAGGTTGCAAATATTCTTACAAAGGCATTAAAAGAAAAGGCATGCATTTCTGTGTGACAAGTTGAGCCTGATTGACATCTACGCTCTTGCTTAAGGGGGAGTATTGTAGAGAGGGGGAGTATTATAGAGTCTATGTACTGTGTTAGTTATTTTAGTTCTTATTTGGACTCCTTTGTATTTTTTCCTTACTCAGTATATAAGAGAGATTAGGGTTTTTCTTTGAATGATAAACATACAATGAGAATTATCGAACTAGAATACCTATGCACAACAAACAAAGAGTGGTTTGCTAAAGATCTAGAAAAACCTTAGCTACGAATTGCTACATTAGACTTTTCAAATCATGCTCAAGGACCTTGCTTGAGCCCATAATTGGCTTTTCTTAGTTTGCAGACTCTTAGGCTATTGTCCCCCTCATTGATAAACCTTGATGGTCGCTCCATATCTACCCCTTTAGTAATGTCATGATAGAAAAGCATTCTTGATATTAAGTTGATTAGGTGGCCATCTAGAATTGATTGTTGTAGACATCATTGTTCATATAGAATTAAGATGAGCAATGTGTGAGTTTGTCTTCAAATAATCTACATCATAGGCTTCTGAATAGTCCTTTGCCACAGACCTAACTTTGAATCTTTCAACAAATCTAGTGATTTAAATTTTGTTAGCATGCTGTCAAAATGGTTATTTTTGGGTGAAAGGCATGTTGACATCATCATTATGTCGAAACACAAGGGTTTTGCTAAAATTTTGCCAAAATTTTGTCTGTTTCATTGAAATGGTCGATAAATGGTGAAACACACTCGACATTTCGATAGTTACTGCTATTACTCCCATTCTTCGCTGTTGCTGCTGCTGTGTTTTGAACCCCCTATTGTCGGTTCGTAACACAGGGGGGCATCCATTGAAAATTGAAAATTTTTTGCACCTGCCTAAAAAAAAAAAAAGGGTTTTTTACATAAATGACCTTATAATATTTTGATATTACATGCATACTCCTAAGTTCTTGGATGTTACATAAATATCCCTTAAATTTTATACCCGTTAATAGATATGCCCTTTTGTTAGTTTTAACCTTAATGACCATTAATTGTGGGCCAAAGTTTTTGCATACATACCCCTATAATCTTTTAATATTACATACTCACCCATAGGTTCTTAATTATTACATAAATATCCTTGAAGTCTTGTACCCATTTACATGAGATATTCTTGAGTGAATTTCCATTAGTTTTAACCTTAGTGATCATTAACTGTGAGTTCCTAGATATTACATAAATACCCCTTAATTCTTGTCTCCATTAATAGATATGACCTTTCGTTAGTGTATTGTTAGCAACTTAATCGAAGTTTGTCTAAACTTAACTGTGTTATCATGGCCTTTGGTTAACTTCAATAGTCAATGTGTTATCTAGAAATGTCGGAAAAATCTGAATCATCTATCGACTCTGCATACATTTCATGCCACAACTCCATCCACACCTCTTGCCATCCCTTTGCAATGCCCCTCTCACAACCCTAATTTAGTAAAGCAAACCCTAACTCTCCATCCTATTGGTCATCAGTCACCTTCCACAGTCGATGACTCCTCCATTGCACCACCACGCATTATGCCATTAGTGATTCGACCAATCACCACCACTGCCCTCATCACACCCCCATGCATTTTACCATTTGAGCTCTCTCTCATCACATTGTTGTGCATTGCGCTTTAGGGGTAAAAATGTTAATTTCACCCAAAGGTAACAATTGTTAAGGTTAAAACTATTGGAAGTTAACTTAAGGGTATATTATGTAAATGGGAGCAAGATTTCAAGGGCATTTATGTAATATCTAAGAACTTAGGGATATGTATGTAATATCAGAAGATTACATGTGTAATTATGTAAAAACTTTCACCCGACCATTAGTTAAAACTAATGAAAGGGCACATCTGTTAATGGAGACAGGATTTCAGGGGTATTTATGTAATATCCAAGAATTAAGAGGTATAGTATCAAAAGATTATAGGGGTATTTATGTAAAGATCCAAAAGATTATACTAAAACTTTAACTCATACTTAGTTGATGCCAATAACTCTAATGACTATTGGATGAACTAAGCATCACACTCTTCTCCTCCCCTTTACCTACCTGAATGCCTTGTCCCAATTTCCTCTTCTTAAGAGGATTTTTCGTTGTTGTTGGAGTGAGGCGACTATTCTTCTCTTGAGGTTTGATTCTATTCCACATTTATCCTTAATTACAAAGTAGCTCTACACTAGATCTTCTATTATTACAAATATTTAGTTCTAATCACAATTTAGAATTGAGAAAACCTTTGTTTAATTCCCAAAAATAAAATCCTAAGTTTGTGTTAATATTAGCGTCTTTTTTCTTGTAGTCAATTTCAGAAATAGTTATCCATTTAAATAGAGACTATAAGATGGGGTTTAGGATTTGGAGCTTAAATGGAAATAGTTATTCTTAAAATTCTAATAATTTTGATTACTTCTACCATATTTGTTGACATGCATTGGCTTGCCTCCGAAATGGATTATTTTTGAGGCGTCGAAATCGTCGAAATCCAACATCGGAACATGTGTGTTTCTACGGCATGTCCTCGACATGTCGACGAAATGCGCACTTGAAAATTTATCGAAACAACGTTGAAATCAGCATTTCGAACCTTGGTGAAAACCCACCGGTGGTCAATGAACAACTTAGTTCAACTAGATTGCAGAACAGACATCCTTTAGCCAGCAGATTTCTAGGAAAAGGAGACCATAAAGCCTCAATATGAGAGTGTGGAATGGGGATGCTGTCCGGAGAAAGAGCAATATGCTGTGCTATACCATTCAAATGTGAGAGAAACATAAAAGCGAGACATATTATACTTAGCAACATTGGAATCTCTTTCAAAGGACAATAGGGAAATCTAATTTAGTACCTGACTTAGAGTTAAGAATCTCCAGCAGACAGATAATATTTTTGAGATAATGCTAAGAGGTTCGTCACCAGGAAAAGATGTGGATTAGGTTGTGTCGGTATTCACAGACCTTCAAAGGAGGAGCCGGCTGTGTTGGTGGTGGAAGTGAATATGGTGGCAACATGATCAATGCAGGTGATGGTTGTGATATATAAGGAGCAGAGGAACCTTGAGATATGTAGGTATAGGTAGTATAATGTCCTGAACAAGAGGTTCTTGGATGCCAGTTCTTGTGGTGGAATAGTAAGGTACATTCCCAAAGAAATCTTGGTGCTGATGTAGTACTCACAAAAACCCAAGAAATATACTTTTCACTGAATGGTGAGCAAGTTTATCATCGGGAAAGATGTACACAAAGCGGATTTAGCTAGGCATTTTTAGGGTCAAAGAACACCTTATCAGGACATAGGACAGAAAATGGAATTTTGCAACCCACCGCCACAAAATCCAAACAGAGGATGCTTGATTTATGAGATATCAGAATGTAAGGATTGTATTGTCTTGGAAAAAAATTTGGAACATTGCATCAAGTCAAAAAATTTTTTAAACATTCATTTGAAACATGATTGCCTGAGCAACATCTAACGTGTGATGCAATTTTCTCTGAGCAATCCCATGTTCCTGAGAGATCCGAACATAGAAGGCCTAGTGACTCGCTCCCAATTCCCATTTAATGAACTGTTCACAAATTTCAGAGTGTTGTCGGTACGGAAAATACAAACATAGTAGAAAATTGAGTTTTTATTTCACTGTGAATACTAAATAGTTAACTCTTTATATCTACTTTGCCCAAAGGTTACATGCAAAATGCATTCTTTGTCCCATATGTCATCATTAACTGTTGCAAATATTCATATTTATGCCTGCAGAAGCAGAAATTCAGTTGATATATATACTGCTGGCTGTATCACCTTCGGTTGGTAATATTTGAGCTTCAATTCTATATAAATTGACTTATTTGTCGGCAGTGTAATCTGTGGCAGCATCACCTTTGACATGTTTGAAAGACAAGCCAAGGAAAGGAGAGCACCTAACATTGTCCCCAAGTGGCTCCTTGGCAGCGATTACAGATTCACTTGGACGGATTTTATTATTAGACACCAGAGCACTTGTTGTAGTGCGGCTATGGAAGGTTCTCTCTCTTTGATAGAATTGTTCTTTTGATTTGAAATTATCACTTTGTTATTACGATCGGCATGTCAAACTGGTAGGGGCATATTTTTGTACTAAAGTCAAACATATATTCTGATCATTTGTAGGGATATCGTGATGCCTGCTGTTTATTTGTGGAAATGTTAGTTAGTAAAGACAAGGGGAAGTCTATTTCAACTTCGCACGGCGGTGAATATGTGAAGAGTGATTATTGCTTGTGCCTAGCAATCCATGCCCCAAGAAAAGGAATTGTTGAGGTATGCGTGCAACTTCTTAAAATTTATTGACAACTTCTGGACATTTTTGTGGAGATCATTAGGAGTGAAAATCTAGAATATGTACATTTACTTGGTTGATAATTAGGAGATTAAGTAGTGAGGGTGTTTAGAAAAGAGCTTCTTTTTTTTTTAGAATGGTGGGATATTGGTTGCATCTATTCTGTTCACAGCAAGTCTACAAATACCAGAATGAAGTTCAATTAATGTTCACAATACCTTGAAGAAAAATGTGTCTATCTCTTCCCTTGAAGTTTGTGCTAGGAACCTTAACTTGCCAGCGGGTTAACTTAATATAAACTTTGGCAGATAATGGGTTGATTTCTTTTACTTTTATTATTATTTCAGAGTTGCAAAGGATGCCCTACTCCCTATTTGTACCCCTGCTTTTTCCTACCCTTCATCATTCATCATTGCAGCCACTCTTTGATACCTGAAGATTGCTGCTCCTCCATTGCCATTGAATCTGTCACTATTCTCATCCTTGTCTAATTGGGCATTGGAATTGGCATTGGCTGATTGAGAGACCCATGGAAGCAAAGGATGAAAGGCAGTTTCTTAGTGTGCAAGAACGAATCTGGACTATGTAGAGGGTGACTAGTATTAGTTATCTACACAACGTAGCTATCTATAGTGTTCTCAACTTCAGCCATATGCTCTTTCTGGACCTTCAAACTTATCTTTTCCAAAAAGCATTTTTCTCATAGCAGAAAACTCACATCTTTTGTTCGGTGACTGACGGAGAGCTTCTTGATAAGGAGCTGACACCCATGAGTCCTTTTGGAGGAGACATACAGACAAACGGATGGGTTAAACATTCCTTTGAAAAATTGAGAGAGCTCTCCTAATAGGCTGTTTGCTGCACCTTTCTTAGAAAGCACTAGAATAAAGGTTGATTCTTTGTGATTACTAGCCATATGTGGAAGATGTTTTATGATGGATCTTGGGCAGATCCTTTTGACTGGATCATATTTTGTTCCCCATGACTTGAACCTAGTATTGGACAAAACGTGTTCATGCACCCTAATTATTTTGATAAACATGTACATGCAACCTGATTATTGGATAGTCATAGGCCTACATTTTGTTTTCATATGATTAACGATGACCAAATACATGTAGACAATGTTTGTGCATTTGCCATTCTTGTTGAGAATCTAAAGATGTGGTAATTGGGAAGTGCTTAGTATTGAAAGTTGGAAGCAGTATCGGGTGCTCATATTTGTACGAGAGACAAACCCACTGTTTTTCCAAGTGTAGTTGTCACATTAACCATTGATTTGTCTACATGGTGGATCCAAGGAATGGCGCATGCAAGGAGGCAAGGATTAATCCTACCTCTAATGATATGGAAATCGAGAAGTGGTTACTAATGAGTGTTGGGTCTTTCCACTAGCTAATTGATTTTTTTTTCTTTTTTTGGGAAAAGTAAAAGGACTTCTAATCCATTTTTATTAATTTACATTAAAAAAGGATTTCAACAACAGAGATGTTCCAAGGTGTTCCTGCCTACAATAAGGTCAAGTAGAAAGTGCTTCGAACTGAATTCCTACATCATAAAGACAAAAACATATTAACTGGGTCTCCTTTATTTATGAGATGATTGAAATTCTACATCATGTTGGAGCAGATTCACAATGCTTGAGCAAAGTCACGTGAAGAAATGATGTGAAATAGTTCATTTTCCAATCTATAAAAGCCACAATTTTAGTCCCACTTAGATCCAAACCTTTGCAGTGAATCAACCTTGGCGCATGGACCATGTAAGATCTTGTTATTAGGGACATTTGGCTATCCAATTCCTAAGCAAGAGATGATCCTCATCAGGTGGCTCCCTGCAGTCCACTACAAACACCATGAACTGAAAAGTCTCTCTCTGAAAGCTAAGCCTTTGTCTCCCTACTTGGCAAATGATCACCAGTAACTCCAGCACTGTAGAAATTTCATCTAGACATTGGCCAGAAAGATGAGAAACATTGATGGTTCCAACCTTCCTTTATCAACATCAGGGCGACTCAATTGACAGTCATCACGATGCCCCTGGTTTGCAGTCAAAACAAACAGAAAAAGCTTTGTCGAAGAACTAGATGAGTAGTAACAGTTCCTTCAAAATGAAAGTTTCATGGATGCTTCCAGACATGACCAAAAGAAAGGTTCAAATATGTGGAAGAGAACTGAGACAATCTTCTAAAAGCTTAACAATCTTATTGGAAATGGCTTTCCCAATTGAGGTGCTTCCAATAGCAAGTGGACGATTGTTTTTTTGAAAGAACCTTCATGTCCCATGATATGAGAAATCCATTTTGGGAGCAATGAATCATTTGTTATCCTCAGACCCCTTTTAAAAATAAAATTATCGTCCTCAGACTTAGGCTGTCCTTAACCATAGGGTGGCAAACTACATCTCATTGCACCAAAGCATACCTCTTCTCCAGAGCTAAAATTGGTCCACAGGAGCTCCCCCATCAATTTCTCCAATCTTGTTTCTACGTATTTTGGCCAACAGTGTGCTAACATAAGATAAGTTGGTAGAGTGGAGAGCATGAACTTCATGAGAATCAAATGGCTACCTCTTAAAAGCGCTGTAAATGACCACTTGTCTATCCTTTTCTTTGTCTTTTGGAAATCATTGATGTCCAATCCCTGGAGATAATTAACCTATCAGAAAGGGAAGTCCTATGTTGAATATCAATTCAAAGCTCTCAATCTCTCTTAGCATGAAGTGCCTAGGTGCAACTGTACAAGCATCTGCCACCCCACTAATTCTATCGAAAGGAATGAAGGTAGACCTTCCTTATTAATAAATAGGCTCTCACAACTCTGAAATGAAAAACTCTTGAAGCCACTAAAGGTGATATGCCTCAACTACTGACGAGAGAGAAAATTATCATCTAAGTCCAAAAAAAGAGGACTCACATGGCTCAAGAATAAGCCCATTAAGAAGTCTATAAAGGCTCCCACAACAGAATGGCGCAAGGAAAAAGCCTAATAATCGAAGACCCATCTGAGTAACTAAAATCATTTGGATTCGTTTCTTATTTTAAGGGTGCGGTGGCAGGCAATATCTCCTCAAAGAATTGGCTCTCTGCCTACCTCCTTTCCCTTTCAAGCTCCTTTATAGGGGGATATCGCTTCCCCATTGGCTTGATAGTTGGGGTGGGAGGAGTTTGAGTGCGCACATGAGGCGCCCGCTCATCCTCTCTGGCTGTTTCCTCCTAAATTGATCCCCCTATGGGGGGTTGTTGCTTGTTAAAATCCACATCCATGCCGGATGAGAGGAACTTTGAAAGTCTTTGACTGCTCGTGCGATCGCAGGTGGCTGGCTGCAGCGATTAGAGGGGAGGGAATGGACAAGCTGCTTGATTAGGGACTGGTACTTGACCTTCTTCTAGATATTGGGTCGAGTAGGTAGGCGACGACAACGTTTGAAGTGTTGAGGGGATTGGTTGCTGTGTTAAATCCCTTGAGGAGCTGGAGGACACAACTTGGTGCCTTGGGGGGTGGACGTATCGCTCCTACTTTCCGCACTTTTCGCAGCTGCTTGCCCTTGGAAGGAGTGCGTCTTGTTTGTGGTCCTTTCCTTTTTTCAGACGGCCTTGTGGCGGGGGGGGGGGGGGGGGGGGTGGGGGTGGGTGTGACTCTTGGGGGACTCTATCTTCGTCCATACCTCATGTTCACCACTCTTGTGTGAAGATTGGGAGGACGGAGATTCTGCAACCTTGCCTTTTCTTGTTGGTTTGTAGGGGTGTTCCTCCCCCCAGCTATCATAGCATCGACCACCACCACGAGAAGTTCCCGCACCATCGTGACGCCTCTTTTTGGAGAGTTAGGTTTCAACAAAGCATAAAAAGCTACAGAAAATAAGAACCACATAAATACACGAAATGTTGAAACAACTAGTTGTCGTCCAAGCCCCCAGACTTACTTGGCGTCGGATAAGATCCTGACACCTAGCAAAGCACCTTCCAGACCTCCTTTCGCCTAAGGTTAGCCTGGGAGATTGCACCAAAGTTTACAATTCGGTTAGTGTTTGCTTGGTTGGATCGGTCTATTAGACAAGGGAATGATAGACCATCTTTAAGAGTTGGACCTTGCTAAGAATTAAGGACAATCAAGGTCTCCCCAATATAGATCATGAAGAAATGGCAATCTTGACTCTTTAAGTTGCTTGGAAGGTCTACTATCCTATATTTGGTCCACATACTGTACAAGGTATATATACTAGAGGGAGGCTTCCCTTTCCAAACTTTAAGAGGCATAAGGTCAAAAAGTAGGTGGAAGAGCATCAATCAGGGGTGAATGTTCAGATAAAGTCAAACAACTATAAAGGCGTTAAGCACCAACTAGCAGTTCAAATTAAGTTGGAAAGGTGCTAGGTTGTAATAAGACAAAAAAGAAACAATGAAGGGGTTAAGAGGAATCTTGAGGCCATGCCCAATGATATATGTACAAACTATGAAGGCATACTCAGTCCAGGGAGAGCACAGACGGAGGTCCCTCATAGGAACCTCGTGCTTTGCCTTGCCTAAGTTATAGGATTGTAGGAGCGTCTTTATAGCAGACCAGCTATGAAAGTTCGAACTAAAAGTGTAAAGGGCAAGGGTTTCTGCCAATACAGGGGCGAAGAGGTAGATTCACCTTTTTCAGCAAGGCAAGACATACTTTCTTGTGCCAAGCTTTTTCTTGGCAACTCTGGCTGGAAAGACATAATGTATCGAGCACTAAATATGCAAGTGTTGAGGAAATGTCAAGTGGGTGAAAAGGTGCATTCACGTCGCACCTACCCTCCTATTTGTAAGTGTCCATGCCGGAAAAAGGTAGGAAATTTGCTGCCATATCACGTCAAATTGGTCACATCATATCGACATTTAATGCAAACCACTGACGATCCCCCTTCCCATAAATAAGGCTGTGACATGTTGAAATCCCACTTTCTCGAGACTACTGTAATTAATGTAGTAATCAAGATGATGACGTCATGCGCATTATACTGCTAAACATAGAAATTGTTTGGCGGTGATTGGCCATCACTCGCCTTAAAAACATGATCTTAATCGCTACCCACATGAAGGGCATATTAATATACTCAGGTAGGTGGATT
Organism: Thalassia testudinum; assembly: GCA_037157565.1. Lineage (NCBI taxonomy): Eukaryota > Viridiplantae > Streptophyta > Magnoliopsida > Alismatales > Hydrocharitaceae > Thalassia > Thalassia testudinum. Next base: position 72,049,015 of record JAZHRO010000022.1, on the reverse strand, counting down.
TAGACTGCTAGATACTAGGCAATGATATGCTGGCAAGCATCACTACAAATAATGTTACGATATGCCTAAATCAATCCGCCTAAAAGGGCATCTACTCTCGTGTTTGCATTCTTCTCTTTTCAAAGCAATTGTCTACTTATTTAGTACATATAGGTTGCTTGCTAAGAGCAACATGAGGAAGAAATTCTTTTCTAAAAATACTCTCGTAGTTAGCACACTAATTAAAGATACTAGGCGATGATATGCTGGCAAGTATCACCACAAATAATGTTATGATATGCCTAAATCAATCTGCCTAAAAAGGCATCTACTCCCGTGTTTGCATTCTTCCCTTTTCAAAGCAACCATCTACTTGTTTAGTACATATTGGCTACTTGTTGGGAGCAACATGAGGAAGAAATTCTTTTCTAAAAATACTCTTGTAGTTAGCATACTAATTAAAGAGAGTGGGGGTAATTGATGAGGAAAAGAAAATCCTCATCTAAGTCCAACAGAAAAAGACTTACAAAGACCCAAGAATAAGCCAATTAAGAAGCTTATAAACGCCCTCGCAATAGAATGGCGCAAGGCAAAAGTCTAATAATTGAAGACATGTTTGATTAACTAAAATTAGACGGATCCGTTTCTAATTATAAGGGTGTGGTTAGGTTAATCAATCTATGCTCCAACTCAATAAGCTCTACTAAGAAGGTAGTCAGTTTGTTGGACACTTAAACTGACTAAGAAGGTAGTCGGTTTGCTAGACACTTAAACTGACTAAGAAGATAGATGGATAGCTGGATATTCAAACTAACTACGAAGATAACGGTTACATCATCCGTTACTCCACCATCACGATCCTCGGCAAAGGTGGGAAAAGTGGATAAATGTGTGTGATGTGGCGATAACCGTTGCGGGACTCTGGAGACCAAGGATCATGGTCAATGCCTACATACAAAGAAGTCTCACTATATAAAGGAATAGCGACTCCTAAAGAGGGGCACATGAAAAAAGGTGAGAAAGGCGAGAAAAGTGAGAAGAGGTCCTTGTGTTTGTTCTTTTTCTTCCTTAACATACTTGAGTGAAAGATTTCAAGGATTTACATCCCCTGTTCAAACGTACACCCTCGCAAGGGTGAAATTGGGTAACCAAATTTGCTGTCTTTTTGTGTGATTGTCTTTTTGATTTCTTGTGTGAACATAGCCTTTCCTTATTTATGAACTTGGTAGGGCTTGAAAAAGAGGGCACTGATCAACTACCAAGCCTTATATGTAGAAGACAATGCCATTATCATATTGTGAGATTCAGGGACAAGAATGCTGACATCTGGTTGTGAGAAAGAAACTAAGTATGTGGGAAAAGCTGGCAAGGAGACCCTTGGAACAAACTAAGTATGTGCAGAGTGCCAACACCACATTATACAAAACACTAGTGGTCCTAGAGGAACCTTGTTTGATATGAGAAAGAAATGGTTGTGATGTAGTGCTTCATCCATGTAATCCACTTCGCAGGAAATTCCCTCCTAGAAAAATACAACTAGATAAAGGACCAATTCATTGATTCGTGAGCCTCAAAAATTGAACTTCCAAGAGAATCACTTTGTGGCACTTCAAAGTTTTGATTATAAGTTTGAAAAATTGACCTTCCAAGAAAAGCCTTTTGTGGCACTTTAATGTCATGATTATGAAATGAGGCCACACCTGTTTGAATCAGGTTGTTCAGCATTGCCTGTAGCTAATTTGCTAACACTTTGGCAATGACAAGACAAGCTGCAATTCATATAGCAATTGATGCATAGTGACCACCTGCAGATCATCCATCTAATTGTCTTTGACCAAACTCTGAAGCTCCTTAAAGAAGCGGGAGAGGAAGCCCTGTTCAATTTTGACATTCAATCCTCCAATGGCTCTTTGGTAAAAGTGCCTATCGTGTAGTTGTGTTGATATTTCCTAAAAATAAACGAAGAATGCTGCCACTCTGAGATGTTAGTGACACCAAACTTGTCCATCACCAAGGATCACACCCTTCTTTTGGAAAATTACTGGAGACATGTTGTAAGTGACATTCCAAATCATCTCTACCCATTACCTCCTTCCCTGAATGACCACCCTATCGATGATGTTCCTATGCCAACTAGCATAGAAATGAGAGAACCTAGTGTTGGAATCCTTTCCTTTAGCCACGGCTTCTGACATCTTTGCATCCAGGCAACATTGGATTTCCTATTGGAATGAGCTGCTTCTTATAGCTGTCTTTGCTGCCTCAGCCTCCATCAGCTCCTCTGCGCTTTTTGACACAGTCCAGTCCAGAGATCCTAGTCAAAGCCTCAGTCTTTTGCTTTTTCATGGCTCTCCCTGATGTGCTAACTACAAATCTCAAGAAAACTAAAGCAGAGAGCTTTTTGGATGGTGTCAGTTTCATCGAGCCCCCTTTGGGACACTGTTTCCACTTTCCATTATGTTTTCTGAAACTGTTCTGTGATTGTCAACCTTTCAAAGTTGTACTAGGTTCCAAAACTGCAGCCTTTATTAGACCTCCACACCAGAGGAGTGTGATCTGAGAAAGATTGATCCAGTGGGCCAACATCGAAAACCAGGAAATTCTTAGCAAGTTTGACTTCCTGAGATGTCAATTGACCTTCGATCTTGACATTGATGCGGAAGATCTCCTCTAAGTAAAATGAAATTTAGGTTGATAAAGAGCAGAATGCGATGTGAAATTGAAGAAACATTCAAACCCCATGTCATGTTCCTTGCACTGCAACAGCTTATCCTCTGTATTATGAGTGAGTAAAGTCCCTTCCTGGACCCATGTATCTTGTGAAAAGTTCTCCCATCACCGGCATGCTTGAATGGGACTTATCATTCAAGCCATGTACATTCCTAAAAGAACGGCTGCAACTCGGAATTTGCATGTCACCTATGCTCCGCTGGCTTCTTCAATGCTATTGTTTCCTTTGAGAAAGTTTGTTGAAACCCAGTCGCTTGTGTCAGATCTCTAATCTGAGTCTGTCATCCCCTTCTTGCATACCTCTTCCATAAGGAGGTTCAAACTTCCCTTCAATTAACCATGCTCCCATAACATGAGGCCTCCATGGCTTCTGATGATGGCATAGATATGAGCAACTTTGGATCTTGAGTTTCTGAAGACCCTGACAACAAGGGGATGATTCAAATAGCAGGGGTGAGGTGAAAGATTGTTTAGCCTGCCTGATCTATGATCGAAATAATGCTTACTTGACCTGATAATTTGCAGCTCATCTTAAAAGGGCTTACTGAGTGACTTAGGGAACCCCACTGAAGGTGTTTAAATTGAGTTTTTGCCCACAGTAGCTGGAGATAAATCTCTGGACCCCATGATGAGTAAAGCCATATTTGGTCCCTTCTGAAAGAATTCCTGATTGGGGATATTTAAGGCCAGTGAGCTAACAAAATTTCCTCCATGAGCTTGTGAGCTACTCTTTCAGAGCTGATTCGGGAGATGGTAGAACATTTAAGTTTTGGTTGGATGAACAGTCACCTCTTGGCACATTAGCAGATAGATATCTGCAGTTGGTTTGTCTTCTATGGACATGATGACACTGGGATGATAGAGGCTGCTGGACATCCATTTTTATGAGTCTGCTATCCAATCAAAAGCTTCAGGAGTTCCTTAATTTGCAGTGTATTGTGGCCAATCGTAGTCCGATGACTGATAGAGTTGATGGTTGGGTTTGGGCACATGGAACATTCTAAGGTAGATCGGCATATAAGCATCTCTGTAGCCCCATAGAGGAAAGAGACAATCATTTCTTCAGAGACTGCAGGCTGCTATGGAATGCAAAAATGCCCTTGAAGGTGAAGATATTTTTGCATGGTTGGTGAGCACCTTATGATGAAAACTTATAGAACAAAGTTTGCTGTGGTGGAAGATCCTGCTTGTCCACTCTGTCAAGTGGAGGAAACTGTGGCTCACTTATTCTTTGGTTGTCGGTTTGCATCTCTGATATATGGAGGCTAGCAGGATCGATTTGGGCGATGAAGGACTCTTGGGATGGATTTTAGGAGTCTATGTGGAAGGGCACCTTTAGATCAAGGAAGAAAAGGGTGGAGCCTTTTGATGTTCTGTGGGCCATATGGCTCCAAAGAAAAGGGGCAATATTTAGAAAGGAGACACCATTCATGGAGAATGTGTGTAGGGATATTTCTGGGGTTTTGTTACTTTTGAATGCTCCGTAATTTATTTCTAACTTGTACCGTGTTTCTTTTTTAGTGAAGCAGATGGTCACTAACCTCATGTGACCGTCCTTTTTCCATGTAAAACGAAAAATCCCTCCATGAGAGGGATTTGGGAATCAGCTCTTTTGAAATTATGATCCTGCTCATATTTGTATTGTTTAGTTTTCAAAGGCATCTTGCCCCTGCTGCTGGCATGGTTATAAAGTGATTATCTCTGCCTATGAAGGCCCTTGCTAGTCATTTCTTGGGCCTCTGATGGAGAAAGTGAACAAAATTATATTCATTTGAAAGCCCATGTTTTGGGGAATGCTCTTATGGAGTTGATGTCTGCTTGAATAATCATGGACTTGATGTTGCGTGAGACTGATTCCCCCAGGCTTATGAAGGAAGCTGGATATCCCTTGCATCTTAAATCTCATGAAGTGGGGGGTGAGGTAGTATGCTGATGAGTGGATTAATGACTGTCCTGAATGGTGCTGCACGCTATGGCACCATTGGAGACCATCCACCTTTCACACGAGATAAAACTGCCTCCAGCATCTATAAAGTCTTGGAGATAGAGTGATTTGATCTTGTTCAAAAAAAGAAAAAAGAAAAAAGTAAAGGAGAGAGATTGAATTATTCAAATTTGGCATGTTCTCCAAAATGAAGGAGCAATTTTGGTGCAAGGAAGGAGACATCCATGTCAACCTCTGTACTCAACACGCCATGGGAAGTTTTATTTCCACCTCCAAGGATGCAAATGGTGCAGTTGTAACTGCAATGAGGCACATCATTGGTATCTACATTAGTGCTAAAGCCATTTGCTAGTGGTGCATCAACCACTAATGATAGAGGTGAGGAACGAGGAGACTTGCATCAGCAACAGCCCGATATGATTTGGTAGGCCTCCTGGCCTGTGTCAAAAGACGGATAGGTTGTTGACCATGCCAACCACTTTGATAGTTCACAGTACTCCCTCTTGAACCTCCAATGAGGCAAATGGCATAGTAGTAAGTGCAAGAGACACCATGGTAGACATCCACACCAGTGTGGAAACCATTTGCTATTGGTGCATCAGCCACTAATGACAGAGGTGACGAACGAGGAAGCTTGCAAGTTGCAAGTAACAGGGACAAAGGCTACAACTTTATAGGCCTCTTGGCTTGTTAATAATGATGGTGGCCAAATCCACTGCATGCCAAGCAGTTTGGAAGGTCAGCATACTCCTTTGACATGGCCATGATCATAACATCTAAAGCACAAGATCTTTTGTTTGACCTATTGGAGAAACTCCTTGTGCATCCTATGCCTCTTAAAGATGACAGTTATCCTATTCCTCTTAACGATGACACTCTAGCCATTTCCCTTGGGAACTTCCTCATCTTTCTTTTAGCAACTCCTCTCATTCACCTCCTCCCTTTATTCTTGCTCCTCCTGCTCCTGTTCTCATTCTTGTCCCTTAGCAACAAAAGAAACATGTGCATTCATATTGGGGCTTACAAGTAGGTTGATCAAGTCGAATGGTTTAATTTGGGTGCTTTCAAAATTCTCCTTGAGATGGAGGAAGGTACTGCTGTACTGCAGGACACAATTGAAATTGTGTGATGTGAGTTTGCATGTGACTTGTTTCATACTTAATAGAGATGTAAATCAATTAAACTCTTGGTTTATAGGAAGCAAGCATTCTAGTTTATTATATTGAGATCAATTTAAGTATTTAACTGAAGAGGATCTTAGTGGGAGTTTTTATCAATCTCTTTTTCTTGGATAGGCAAAGGATGACTGCTCAACGCTAGCCGTCATCCCACTTTATTCATAAAGTCCAGAGGTTACGGAAAGTAGCAGAAAAATGAGTAGTTCTCTTTCAAGTTAGCAACCTAGAATTCCAACAGAGAAAAAGAGCAATCACTTTGAAGGACACTCTGAATATAAGGCCTGCTACCCCAAATTATTATAGCAATTCTTTTAGCCAATTAGCCCACAGGAAAGCTCTAAGCCTATATCTCTCATGCTATAAGAGCCTGAGTATAGACACCCTCTCTAAAGTTCCTTGATAAAAGTGTTCTTTGCGATTTTGGGGTAGAATTGGTCCGCCTAATCAATGTTATTTTCTGAATCTCCCTGGCAAGAGGATAGGTGAAAAATGGTTGCAGATGATTGGTGTCTTTGACATCAATTCCAGGAAAGCAGCATGACTGATCTGTCCCCATTGCCCATCTTTGTCGATTTTCCCTTGTGATCAAATGCTTTTCCATGCAGAAGCTACATTAGCACTCAAATCCTATGCAGTCTTTTCAACTCGAATAAGATGCCAATCCCTCAAAAAGGCATATTAATACCTGCAGCCTTTTTCACGTGGCTGTAGGCATCTTGAATAGAGAAATCCTTAGGCTGCATAGCCTGCATTTGGTAATGGAATAAATTGTAATTGGGATAAGTTGGTGGGTGGAATAAGTGGAGTTAAGATGCTTGGTTGCATGGTGGAATAGGTATTGGCTTGGATATTATAGTTATAATATTGGAAAAAAAAAGGTTGTAGTTTTTTTTTAATATATTGGAAGGGAACGAACTTGTGATGGAAAATATTGCATTGGCAGCCAGAATCAGAACTTTGTTCCCCCCATATAACCCATCAGCACTACAGAGGATACCCCATCAAAGGGGATTACTTGCAAGCAAGGAGGTCCTAGTGTTATGAACAAAGAAGTTCCCATTGTTGTAGTACAACACTTTTTTATGGTGCCATTGGGTGAGATTTGCGAGGAAGCCTTTATACCATGGAGTTAAAAAAAAAAAAAAAATTCAACAGTATGTTGGTGAAAAGGTCCTGTCTTGGTAATTGCAATCCAGCACCAATGGGTGCTTTAAGTATGGACTGGCAGGATGATGCAGAAGCAGATGTGTCCAAGGCAAGCGCAAACAAACATGGGAAGTGCGTTAACAATATACCATTACAGGACTAATTATTCCAAGAGGGGAACTCACTATGAGTTTGGCATCCTATCAAACAACTCCCAAATCCTTTTGGAAAGATGATGGAGAATCCTTTCTGGAAAAGCAGAAATCCCTCGCAACAGAAACCCTGTTGCTTCAGTTAAGATGACAAGATGTTTGCAGTAACATGCAAATGATGCCTTACGCCAAGGAGGATCATCATCCCCTGTAATCTATTCACCCAATTAAGCATTGTTCACCGTGTGCAGATGCTGGTTGGCTACTATAGCTTCCGTTCAAAAGGCCACACCCAAGAAGACAAAAACATGGAGCCAGGACAGCTGTCTCCTGCTTCTCAATATTTGTGAGGGTCAAGAGACATGCATAAATAAACTGGCAAATTCTGAAAGATTCTTCTTATCACTTCAGTTGCAACTATCCCAGTGGAATAGTAAATTGTTTCTTTGTATTTTGCTTGTTCATTTGGAACTAAGAAATATACGCTGCAATCCTCTTACATCCCATGTTCATATGCAATGTCCTGCAGTTAATTTGTCACATCTTAATTGGGGAGTTTGCAAATGTAAAAGATTTAGGGGTTCAAATATTCAATAAACTATCTGATGTTTATGTAGGTCTGGAAGATGAGAACAGGACCTCGCATTCTTACCACCCAGTGTCCTAAAGGAAGCAGACTGCTTCAACCTTCTTCTAGGTCAGTTTCATCAACAATGGGCTCTTCATATGTTCCTCTTGAGGTGTACATTTTAAACGGGGATTCTGGGCAGTTATCAATATTGAATAGATCCATTGTTTCATAAAAATGATCTCAACCTTTTCAAGGCTATACTGCTGTTAATTAACATGGGTTTTGTTCCATATCTTGGTCATTTGTCAGATTTGTCTCTTATGGATGTTTTCTAATGTGACGCACTGATTCTTGTCCGATATAACACGCCATTTCCTCTCTTATGTGAATCCTCAACCCTCTTATGGGCAAAGCAACTTTGTGAATTTGAGACTTAGTGATGGAACGATTGCTTTGAGTGCACACGCATACACCAAATACTTATTTAAACCGAAACAAGTACACGAATCCCAAAAGCACCGCTAAAGCATATTGATGGATCACCTCAAGGATATTTGCGGGGCATCTTCCTCCTCTTCTCATTACTAATTTCTCTCTTCTTACCCTCTGCTTATCTTCAATGCCCGTAAATTCCCATATCTTTTTGAGGAGAAATTCAAAAGTGCACCATTGCGAGACTGGCTCAGTTGAGCCTACTTGGCTCATGGACATTGTAACCCAAGCTCGCCTCCACCAATTCGTTATTAGTACAAGCACCCATAATGCGAGCAAGAATTATAACTTGGGAGTGGACTAAACACAAAGGTGAGGCTTGCTTCAATGACCATATGATGCCATTGTGAAACAATAGGGTACCTAGGAACTAGGATACAATGATGGAATGGTGGTGGTCAGCCATTGCTCGTGATTTTCACAAGAACTTTGTTACATGAAATTGAGATATACACAGCGTCTTACTCTCGGTCTCTTCTCTGTCTTGACTTCATGTTTTGATGTGGAGTTTAGAGACTTTTCCACTTTGTTTATAGGGACAACATGAGACTTGGAATCCCACTCTTATTAGAACTTTAGTGACAATGTCAAGGAATGCACCCTTGCTAGGGTGTTATTGTTGTTGACCTTCATCTGCAATTTATCTCAGTTTTTTCCTTGTGTTCCGCCTTATGGCCACTCTCATTAATCTGGCGTTGTAGATCTCTTGCGATTAGAGGTTGTGCCACCATTTTCGTCCAAAGTAGACTCCACTCATTTCTTGTTGCATGTTCCTACGAAGGAGATGCTTATAGTTGGTTGATGTTCTCTTGCACTATTGGTTTAGGGAACGAGAGTCCCATTGCTTACGATGACCTTCCATGCAAGATGGTAAGATCTTTTGACATTTTTTTTACCCACATCATATTGAGAACTCCCTCTCTAAGAATAATTTGATGTTCTTCGGATTCCATCGATCTTATGAAATCGGCTTCATTTGCAACAATTAGCACATCTCTGAATCTCGTCAAAATTTGCACCTTGTCATCAAAGATGTGGAAACTTATGAGCCGATGGCTATGATTTTCATGACCTTATACCAAGCTGTGAAACTTTTCCTCTTAATCAGTCACACAATCCCTTTGATTTAAGTTATAAATCTATCTTTTATTACTAAGATGCATAAATGGAAGAAAATGAGAGAATTTAAAGCTATAAAATTCTCATGAATTGCAACGGCTTGTATCCTTTGTTGCACGTTTTCATTTATTGCAGCACTAGACCTGAGTAGAATGAGTAGAAAATAAGGAATGAACAATTATACAGCAAGGAACTAGCACAAGATTGTAATTTAGCTTATTAACTAATTAACTTTTTGACTTGACGACTTAGGGTTCTCTCATTTAAATTTACCAAATATCTACTATGCTAAATCCCCTTCATTTAACCTTATTTCCTATTCTCTAGCTAGGAACCTAATGACTTAGTATAGTCCATACTACTTCCTTTTATATCAAATGGTTACCTTTACTAGAGTTATGTTTTTCTCGTCCGTCGTTAGGGGAAATCTTAGTGCCTTTGCTAATTTAGGATACCAATCATCCTTGTTCTGTTATTCTGATATCTAGTCTTAACCCCCCACCATTGAATTCGTTGATACCTTATGGTGCTTCTGGGTACTCTACACGTGTGCCTCTAACAAACAACAATTGATAGCATGGACCTCTTACCACCAATCATGTCGGGGCCGGTGGATCTCATTGCTTCCTCAAAATTTGTTGACTTTAACACCTCTAAAGTTTAGTATCTTTGCCAGAGGTCATCACCTTCGTTAATCAATGCATCAAACGATCTCATCTGATCATGTCTAGCTTTGGGGTGCGATTTAACTAAGCAAATGAAGGCATCAACTCCATCACATTATTCACATGATCATATGATTTCTAATCGGCAAATCAGGAGTTATGGTATCATTCCCAAGTCATGCATAACAAATTCCAAGTTTCTAACTTCAGTACTTATTGTCAACCATTTCAGGATTCCCTTGTTGGAATTTTTGTCTCATGATATCTGAAAATACCATTTCCAAATTATGGACACGTTATTAGTTTGCTAGGTTATAACATCATAGACTATCAAATTATGTTCTTTTATTAAGTGGGAATAGTTGAAATATTGATGTTGAATTGTCAAATGTCCAAGTTAAGAGCATGTCATTGAACTATAGAACAGCTGCAAAGCATTAGACTCTGATTGGTATTTACCATTAAAAAAATGGAAACCATGTGTGGGCATATAGAACTTAGGATTTGTGCTGTGTGTGAAATCACCCTAAGAGTGGGATGGGAAGGGAGCGAATGGGGAGGATTTGCCATCAACGATGGAACCTATGTTGCATGTGTACATTTTCCATTGCTCTTACCATGATATCAAGTCGAGCGATCAGGGTTCCTACTATTACCTAGAGCAAAAAGATTATTATACAAGGCAATTACTTTCTTAATACCAAGTAATTAACATAGAATTGCTCTTGGGAAAACACACTAAATTTGGGGACATGGGAGGTCCCATGACTTGTTTTGTTCTTATGTATCTCCACCAATTCGAGAGCAGCTATAAATAAAGCATTCCAAGATATGTATGTCCCTCCTCCTCATAAATTATAATGTCCATGCCAGTATTTTGTACATTATCTAATTAATATTCAAAGTCATGGTCATTTCCATTCCAATCATGACACAGTAGTCATTTAATTTGGATGTGTTTTATAAATCTCTAATTACCGATCACAATACCAAATAGATATAAAAATACAAAAAACATGTTGACGTGGTACATCTGTGCAAAGTGATTTTGCATCGGTATTGGGTGATTGTGCACCAATGTCAAATGCTTATGAAGTGATTTTATACTAGTGTAATATGATTTTGGATGATTTTGCATCGATGTAAAATGATTTTTAATGATTTTACATCGTGTGTCATGTTAGTGCATTACAAAATACGTTAACATTTATGCTTTTATACCCGCATCCATTACAAAACACGCCACATGATGTGAGTACTTTTTGTGGACCCTTTTTCTCGACCTTGTTTGGAAATCTTCATTGTTCTCTTGGGGGCCACTATCAATTTATATTGCTTTGCTAGGCTAGGGAAATTGAATAAGGCCTCATTTGGTAGGAGGCTTGGCCGTGGGATAGTGGCACTGTAGCGGCTTAAGGCCACTGTAGCATATGGGATTGAGATGGGTTGAAGGTGGAATCGAGAGAAGGGAGTAATAATTAACTACTAATCGTTAATATCATATCAAAAAACTTTCACTTTCACAAAAATTATTAAATAAATATTCATTAGTATCACATCGCACTACCAATTATTTTATTTTACTGTTTATTCTTATATTACAACTAAACACTTTATAATTTATTATACTTTTATCCCGATATTATCCTTATTTTCCTGTCAAATGAAGTAAAAGAATTTTGTTCCCCTCAATTATGGAAAGAATAAAACCCAAAGGAGAAACAAAATTTGTTTGGTATTTTTTTAGCAAATTTGTCGAGTAAATTACAGAGAAGCTGCCATCTCAGGACCTGACGGTAATGTTGTACCCAATGTGGTCTCCAACTTTCTTACGTGGCACGGTGAAGCGCAGCCATCCCCGTGGGGATGGGGAGGCGCGGGAGAAGGGCAACTTGGGAAAGATGTACAGCGCGAGAGGGGTGCCATGGGGGATAACTCGGGGAATAGGTAAGTTAACCCCTGTGGTAATACGGATAAACACCTCAAATGAATACTTGATTTAAGGGAACGGTAATAGGTGTTAACCTATCTTGTAAAGTAAATAAAAAAAAAGACGGTTAACATTAATTAAACATTTAAAAATCTAGATTGCATAATAGCTCAAAAAAACCTAGCCTTAACTGCACGCATAATGAATCAGCCGGTCATGCTCAGGTTCAGGTAGTTTTTTAAATCAGCTACAAATTGCACTTTAATATATTGAACATGAATGGATCATGAATCTGAGAATTTGACTACCTAAATCCTTCTTCCTCTTTTTCTTCTTACGCCCACGGTCGATGCACATGTAGTTGGAGAATTAGATAAAAAATTGCCAACCTGGATGTGGAAACACTGAAACAGTTGACTAGATAACATAAAATAAAAGGTCCAAGCCAAAGGGCTGTGGCATTTGGATCCAATAAACTTACGACAAGAGGGGCCGAAATCAAAGGAAACTGCGATTCGGACCTAATAGCCGAATCGGAGAGTGGGAGACGGGATGTGAAACTTAAAGGTTTAAAACGGCTAAAACTAGGAATTATGAAGTACTATTCTTAAAAATTTTAAAAGCCAAGAAACCGTGAGGTACTTGCCTCCCGTACCATTGTCTCAAGGTAAACACCGTTAAACTATGAACAGCTGCAAATAAATATGTATTTATGTGATCATTAAGGCTTAATTTACCTAGGAAGATTAACTTCTCTAAATCAAAGTTAACCTCCATTTACGTCATATATTAACACCACCTTTCGAAATTTGTGTTTAGCATAGAAAATACAAGATTTGTAAAGCTTCGGTTCCTACTAGTGTTAAGTTAAAATTGATGTTTACATTTTTTTTTACCTTTCTCCTTATTAACACCTCAGGTTAATGGGTAGTAGGGTTGTCACAGTTGGTACACTCACAACCCATAAGGTTCTCCTTGTGGGGGGTGTGTGAGTTCGATTCCCTGTAACTTGCCCACACTCACATAGAGCCCTTGGAGATGGTTGTGCCACCGTGGTGATCCATCTGGCCATTGAGGTTTGCACAAGGGGTGACAGGCTCCCCAAGGTTTACCTCTAGTTGCATGAGGGTTCCTTGTTATCAAAAAAAAAAAAAAACACCTCATGTTAACACTTACGTAAGTTTGGGGTGTGAAAACCTATGTTTTGTCAACACTAATTTGCATCGGTGTCAAACAAACACTGATTAACATTTTCTCTCATCTTGACATCTCTGACATTTGACATGCCCCCCTGTAAATTGCCCCTTCTAGCCTGTGACGGCCAAATCAACTTTCACCCTCGCTATCGACGACAACAAGCTTGATGCTCCATTCATGCATGAATATTCTCAAACAAATATTAAATATCACTTGTTTATGCTTAAATGTCATTGGTATAATTAGTTCAAGGCTGATAAAAGGGTCATCATCATATTTGTAACGTTATCAAAAACTGATGTTAACAACATTATGTAAGTAAATAAAAATTAGGATTAGCACCATTTTCACATTTCCTAATACCAATTTTTTGCACATTTCCCAACACTAAGTTTCTAACCTCTCAAGTAAACTAGATCTAAAAATTCCAGCTGAAACCCATATATACAGATATGCTGAGAAAATCACTCCCCTTTTTATTAGAAGGCCAAAATGGGAAATGCACTTTCTTGATAAAATTTAAATCCAAGATTGCTTTGCTATTTAGAGGCATTACATAAAAGGCATTAGTAGGGAAATGTATTTTGAAACTTAGAAGTGAAGATCACACCACACACCCCCTTCATGTGTGGACTCCATCCATGCGGGTGGGACCCACCAATGGAATGCATAAGTGCATTCCAATATTATTAATGATATTGTCATTGGTACGTGAAAGATTATGTGTTCCTTGGAATGCACGTGGTGAGGTTCATCGTTTATTAACGATTATCATCTATAACTAAAATCACTGGTAATATTTTAAATATCATTAGTGATATTTGATTAAAATATAAAAATTAATGGTAATATTTTATTTAAAATTAAAAACAACTATGATATTTTAAAAATCATCAATAATATTTAATAAATATAAAAATCATCCGTGATATTTAATTTAAAATTAAAACTAATTATTAATTATATTTCAAAAATCAACAATAATATTTGATTCCAAAACAAAAATCTCCCATGTTATCGTAGCGACCAATTTTGAGAAGGTAATTGATGGTGTAAGGTTCACCAAGTCAGTGATCCAGCGAGAGCGAGTAGTCATATATTCTTTTTGCAAGACTGTTACAAAATGCATCGCAAAAAGATATTTCTTTACATTTTCTCTTACTTAAAGGTTTATTTTGAGTTCTTTTCACATCCTGATTGTCTATCCGGGAGCATACTACTCCTACTTTTCCTCGAGAAAGATGGAGACCTTAATATAGATTTACCTTTTTGGTTGTTTATTTATTCGAGATTATTCTACTATTCCTTGATTAGACCGACCATTTTGAATATCAAACTGTAAACTTTGGAAACCGATCATGCATCTTATATGAAAGTCAATATAGAAAACGACCACTATTATTCCTCCATGATCTCTGTGTAAATATCAATATCAATATATACAACTAAAATGAAGACTACCAACGTCGGAGTTCCTATTCTTTTGCTTTTTTCCCTTTTCCGATTGTTCTATTTTAAATGTTATATTTTTTTTCATTATTTTACTTTTAATATTAGTATTTTATATTATTCATTACTCACAACGTACACAAATTGACATTTCTTAACCTTTCAAATATTTTATAAGCTTACGGTTAGATTTCAATTAATCAACATCGTCAGTAATTTTTATTTGTGACGATAAGAATTGCTATATTTTTATGAGATTGATTAGTAATCCATTACCCATTAAATGCACATATGACTTAAAACATAGTTGAATCTATCTCTTTCTCATCTATAATGGTGATTTTGTGCCATTTTGATTTCTACCATTTTAAATTCGTAGATGGAAGATATTTAAGGTATCTTTCTGATAGGTAGGATTTTAGAGAAGTTCAAAATTATAATAGTGATTGATGATATGCATTATTAATCAGAGAAGGAAAATCTTTACCTAAGCTCAACTCCTAAAAGGGCTCTTTAAGGTTCAAAGTTCAACAATAAGCTAAATATATGTCAATCAAGGCCATAATGAGTGAGACATACAAAATCTCTCTCATCCTGATCGTCGAGCAATGCTTGAAAACTAGCTTAGAAAGTCTTAATGAATCAAACAATGACGATTCATCAAGGAATGCAGTTGGCAGGGTGCTTTGTCCTTCTAATAAGTGATGGACAACCTGGACTAGCCCTACCTGAGTGAGTTTGGTAGTACATTGCCATTCGACAAGGATGCCAGGTGATGTAAGTCATTGGTTCGGTTGGAAGGCCAAGCGGACAACCTCCTTTGTTCACCTGAAGAACTAGGCGGATAAATTGTTCTATGTGATCGTTTGAAGAGTGATGGTTACAAGCATTTACAAGCATTTAGTTCCACGCTCCCACATTCATCGGAGCTGTGGCATTATGAAAGTTATTTTCGCACGACCGCTCATTTGATCGTAATTATCACTACCCGAGAAGTCTTGCTACGTGTGTTACAACGTTCTTAACTAATATATGGCCCGTGCACTACCTAAAGGAGGATGCGCACACATAGGGAGAGAGAAATTGATACTTTGTATTTTGTCTCAATGCTAGTGCATTGGAGACTAATCTTACTCTCTTCAGATGTATACCACTTTCGGTGGAACTATATAATCAATTGTCCTGTCTTTTTATGTACTTATGTGATTGAATAGGATTACTCCTATTACGAATCCAAATAGGGCTAATTTAAGTAAATTCCGATTAACTACTATTTTGAACAAAAATATGTATCATGCCTAAAAGTATGGCATTTAGAAATGGAACTTTATGAAAAACAACAAAGAAATATCTTCAAATGCATTATCATAGGATATGGATTAGATGCCATAAAAGATTTTACTAATTAATAAGAACACTGCCTTAAAGTTCATGGCTAGGACTATATAGAATTTGAGCTCGGGTTAGGTCAGGTTTGGGTTGGTGATGATAATATCATCATCAACCATATCTAGCTTTAATTAGTCATAATCAAGGATTAAATGCTCCTACATAACCATCAGAAGGCCATAATTCATTGCAAATCTCTTATGAGAGAATAACAATAAAATAGCGGTAAAACTGCAGTTTTAATAGCATATCTCAATTGTTGTATAATCGCAGGTTTCTCCAGGGGATAATTAAGGATCAAATGATCTTAAGAGACTAATAAGTGGGTTAGTACAGACAGAAAAGGGTTTTTGCGTGCTTTGAGAATTAAATGACTTCCGAAATCCTAAAAACTGATCCGCTTAATCTACTGAGGTTTTGGTCAGGATAAAATTCACCTAAACCCTCTAAAATTCATAGAAAAATATTCTCTAGAGTTTGACATCCTTGATTTGACCATTGGAACCCGTCTTGACCCAAATAGAGTCATAGACAGACTTTTGCCCTGATTTGGGTTTTTACATAAATTACCTAGTCAAAATAGGTCAAAACCAAAATATAACTTCACCATTGGATTCCTTAGGTCCAAATTAGGTTTGTACCAAAATTTAAACCTAATCTGAGTTGTTTCGACCTAGTTTTGCACTTTGGTTCATGTCTGACTCTTTTATCTCATAAACATGCCCTTAACTTTCAAAATTCTTGCAAATAACCCCCTAGCTTTGTTGTCTTCTTCACAAAATGTTCCCTGCCACCCTAGGATCCTAATCTTACAACTCCAGCGACCTTTGATTGAAGAGAACTCCTTCTCTGATCAATTAATCCCCTCCAAAATTGGAAGGGAGATTCTTTGAGGAGTCCTCTTTCCAATGAATCCGGACTTGAGCCCTAAAACCTTCCCAATATCTCATGTGAATATGAGAGATTCGGGTATCTTCAGGTTTTCAACTTCGGCGAGCCTTCCAAGCTTGGGAAGCCTGCTTCCCAAGCTTTAACCGCTCCCTGAGGCCTATATAAGGATCCCTAGGGATCAGCTGAACTTTTCAACAAGGTTTAAGGCTAGAACAACGTCTTCCCTCTCTTTCACGGCCGGCTCTGACCTTAGCTCCAGCGAGCTCCTCCCTCCGTCGTCCTACGACCTCCCAACAGCCAAATTGGGAGTGCTACGCTCTTCCCCTCCTTCTCTGCTCCTCGACAACTAACTCAGGGGCTCCTAGATCCCCCTCTTCCTCGTCGTCTCTTCCTTCGGAGGTTCGTCTTCCCCAGGTCTGGCCACCACACAGGCGTAGGAATTTCTCCCCCTTCGTCTATTAGATTAAGGTTAGTTTAGTTAGTTTCAATCCTTAGGTTAGTTTTATACCCAAAAATCCCAAAAATAACCCTCGATGCCACCGTTCACCCTCGTCTTCCCCGTCTTCGGCAATCCCTTTGGCGAGGCATCTCCGTCACTACACCCCTCCATCCGCCTCGCCAACCACCTCACAACCTTCGCCACAACTCCACCAATCAAACCCCTCTCCTATTTTGCTCCACCAATCACCCAAACACTCCCCCGAACAACCCACCTTCGCACGGCCATCTTCGTCATCGTCCGGCCACCTTACTCACTCTCACACCACACTGCACCTGCCACCACATTCGCCATCCCACGGCGGAGCTCCTGAACTCATTTGACAAGGCCGAAAGGCCGTTCTTTATGTTTCAGATCAGCAGGACCCCGGCACCATTAACGGCGAGCTTTAGCAAAGCTTGAAGCTCTCTTCGGCACCTGCACTCCAGGCACCACCTCTAGGTGACGCGGCTACGTCCCAGGAATCATCCTAGGTCTTCGATTCAGGCCTCCATCAGCTGTAGCCATCTAATTGAGTGGAAGCACCTTTGCTGCAACGCACGAGCAGAAGGATGGGGACTTTAGTCCCACATCATAGAAGGAGCACCCAGCCATGCATAAATTGAAAAAGTAATTGGGGCTTATCGCCTCAACACATATGGGGGGTAAAGTCCCCCGCCACCCTCACACGCCTTGCCTGTGACAGGCATCACGCGGGCCTGGCTTTGACTCGACCTGCCTAACCTGTGCACAACTCAGTTGCCATTCACGGCCGGCATCTCGAGTGCGCTTAGATCCAAATCCAGCTACTCAGTACAGTGCATGGCCTTGGAAAGGCGGGAAAGAAGGAAAACCCAGAGAGAGAAGGAGAGAGAGAGTGTGGGGGCAGGGGGTTTTGCTCTGAGGAGATTTTGACAGCCAAAATCAGAGTCCCTCTATGTGTGGACAAAGAAGAGAAGAAATAAAGGGGAAGTGTTACGACCCGGTTCTCAGATCCCTACAGGACCCGAGACCAGCTTGCCTCGACAATCCCAAGACCTAGTCATCCAACAAAAAATAATCAAAAAGCAGGAAAGTAAACCATATTCACACATGCAATATAACTAAGTAGTAAAAACGTACAAGCAGTAAATGAAAGTAAAGCTGTTATTCCAACAGAACAACGGAAACAAAAGTAACGGTAGAGACAATAGTAGCTAAGAAAAAGCCTGAATACTCACTACAACAGTAAAGGAGTACAACAAGGAAGTGCAGAAAACTACGACTGGGCTCGACTGGGCCAGCACCCTCCGCAGTCGGAAGCTTGGGCTGCTCAACTCCAGGTCCTGAACAGTATTATGAAAAGATAGAATCAGCGAACGCTGAGTAGAGTGGTATCTACACTATCTAAAACAGTAAAAGTAGCAAATTTAATTCTCTTTTCTATTTATTTATTTTATGTGTATTTCCTTTTCACCCATTTTTCTCAAACTTTTAGATATTCTTGATATTGCATGTTCCTTGTGGGAACGATCTTGATTGCAGTCTTTTTCGAAGAGTAGAAGGTACACGTGGTGCTCTCATGGCCGGGCAAGTCCCCCATGTAGTCCTACACCCAGTCAACCACTCTGAGGTCACTGTCAAGACGTAGCGGTGAGTACGGCACGCGTGATAAGCGCACGGGTAGCTACCCCGCACTGACTCGCGGACAGTCGTTTCCGTTAGCGGGTACGTCCAAAGTACATCACGGAACAGTATAGGGCCTAGCTCTCTCAGAAACAAGGGTCTAGCCCCTTAGAACCAAACAGGGGTCTTGCCCCTCCACAGTCTGCGCACCCTCGTCTGACTACCCCGGTTTGCCCAGAGGGCTTAATAAGTCAATATAGTGTGGCTAGCTGAACCTCGGGCTCCATGGGGGGGCTAGCTCCCTCCCTACACTAGTAGCTTGCCTCAATACCGCGTACACGCGGGCCGACATGAGTCGGTGTAGAGTGGCCAATCCTAACCCCGGGTCTCAACTCAAGGGCGACTAGGTCCACTTTACATGAAAAGGGGACAATTGCTCTCCTTGGTACCACGTACTCAAGGGCCAGCACACTTCCTGTTATGACCCGGTTCTCGAATCCCTACAGGACACGAGACCGGACTGACTCGACTGATCCCAAGACCCAGTCGTCCAACGAGGAAGTAACCAAAAAGCAGTAAAAATAAATCACATTCATCATGCAAGCAACTAATAGTACAAAGTACAGCAGTAAAGAAGTAGACTACTACAGTACACACCACCACAACAGCAGAGAATTTAAACAGGTACAAGAATATAAAGTTTACAATAAAAGAGTACAGAAGTATAACAAAATTACTCACTACAACGGAAACGAGGTACAACAAAAAGGTACAACTACTGGGCTCTACTGGGCCCAGCACCCTCTACAACCGTAGGCTCTGGCTGCTCAACACCTGGACTGAAAAAGGTTATGAGTACACGAAATCAGCGAACGCAGAGCAGAGTGGCAACTAGCTAACTAAAAACAATAAAGGAGGACAGGTAGCTGTTGTTTTCAATTTCTTTCTTTATTTAAGTAAACATTCTTTCTTTCATCACTTGGTTTATTTATCAGGTCTTTTTCTTGATCTCGAATGTTCCTCGTGAGAACGATCTTGATTGTTGTTTTTTCCGAAGAGTAGAAGTAGCATGTGGTGCTCTCTTGGTCGGGACAGTCCCCCATGGTGGTCCTACACACAATCAACTACCCCAAGGTCGCTGATAGACGTAATGGTGACTACGGCACGTGTGATAAATGCACGGGTAGTTACCCTGCACTGGCACGCGGTTCGTCGTTTCCGTTAACGGGTGTGCCCAAAGCACAGTACAAAACAAGTGTAGGGCATAGCCCTCTCAGTAATAGGGGTCTAGCTCCTAAGAACCAAACAGGGGTCTCGCCCCTCCACAGTCCGCGCACCCTCGCCTGACTACCCTGGTTTGCCCAGTAGGCCTAACAAGTCGGTGTAAGGCGGTTAGCTGAACCCCGGGCCCCGTGGGGTGGCTAGCTCTCTCCCTACACTAGTAGCTCTCCCCGGTATTGTGTACGCGAGGGCCAAAAAGTCGGTGCAAAGTGGCCAATCCTAACCCCGGGTCCCAACCCTAAGGCAGCTAGCTCCGCTCTGCACTAAGCAGGGGGACAGTCGCTCTCCTTGGTACTCCGTACTAAAGAGCTAGCTCACTTCCCCATTCACATTTCCAGTTCCATTCCATTTATTTCCAGGAGCTCTACTCCTAATTCCCTGTAGGGTTCATGCTCATGTTTCTCAGGACAAGCCATACTAGGTTTCATCATTTCAGGTTTATTCGTAGGTAGCTCGTGTTTCCAACATTCAATCTTTCATTTCCAATTCATATACAGGCAGCTCGTATTTAATTGCAAATAACAGGAATTTACATGCAACAGTTGCTAACAACAGTACTTTACATTTCACAGGCAGCTGTTATCCAATTACAGGCAATTGTTATTATTCTATTTACTCATCCAAGACTGCAATTCATGAATTCCATACAATTATTCCAGTGTTTCTAGTCCTAGGATTCATGCCATACCCTAGGATCTAACATTCAATCCAGTGTTTCTAGTCCTAGGATTCATGCTATACCCTAGGATCTAACATTCATTCCAGATATGCATTCATGTTTGTAATTAAACTAGGGGAAGCCACTCTACCAGCAAAATCAGGAGTAATGGGGGCTTGATCGGCAGGTCCACGTGCCTCCGCAACGGAACGAGGTCCTAACACAAGGATCAACCACAAGAAATCACTCAGAACATGATAAAAGCATTCCAACAAGTAGAGGAACTTATACGAAGAAGAACGGAATCTTAATTGCGGAAATCGGACCTCAAACGGACCCTAAACGGGTCAAAAATAGCAATCCTGATTCAAATCAGACGTCTTAAAAGAAGTCCAGAACCATACCTCACTCTGCGCTACTCCTCAGACGTCCAAAGACTCTGCTGAACCGTCTAGACCTAGTTCGAGACGTCCGACCACCTCTCCGGACGTCTGGAGACGCTTCCCGCCTTCTGGTGCCTCGCCCAGACGTCTGAATTGCGAGGGAGGGTGTGTCCCGCGCCTTCCCGAAGTGAATCCTGCACGCGCGACGCAAATCTTCTCAATACGGCACGTAATAGTCCCTCGACGGAACGGCCTGCATGGCCGTATCCGTAAAGGGAGGTGTAGATCGCGGGATTTACCTCTCAGTCGTCTGGAGCCTCCTCCAGACGTCTATGTCGTCTGGATGTAGATCCAGACGTCTGATTCTTGGAAAATCCCAGAATGAGAAGCTGCCTTCATCATCTTCGTGCTGCGTGCGGCCGCGCCGCACTCGCTCGTCTGCTGCTCTAGCTGTAGTAGTGTCGGAGAGAACCTCCCCGGTGCACCTCTCCGCCTTGCGCACGCCCGACCGACCGTGAGCTTCTCTGGCAAACTCCCTCACGAGCTCGCGCACTCTCCTCTCTTCCCCTCGCTGCTCCTCCTCTCCGCCACTTCACTTGGCTGCACTCGTTGCTCTCGCTCTCGCTGGAGGGAGAAGGTGGCTGGAACTGGGGTGGTGAACGAGGGAGAGGAGAGGGGTTTAAGTAGGCGCAGGTTAGGGTTTCGTCGACGAGCAGAGAGGGAAGGAATGTCGGTACGTACAGTCTGCGCGCGACATGTGCGCAAACTCGATGAAGTGCACAAAAAATTTGATTTCCAGACGTCTGGGAAAGTGTCTAGATGTCTGACCCATGTCCCAGACGTCTTAAAGGGCTTTAATAGTACGGGTCTTAACAACATAATAAACTCAAAGGAAGTTTCGTCCCCGAAACTTGCGCTAGCTGGGGTGCGGAAAAAGAACAACATACGCATAACAAACTCAAAGAGGACTGAAGCCGGTCCGAAAAGACGTACGCTCAAAGAGCTTCGGGTACCACTCCTGCATTGTTGCCTCAGGCTTCCAGGTAGCTTCCTCGTATCGTTGGCTCCTCCATAAGACCTTCACCAGGGGTACCTGCTTCCGTCTCAGACTTCGGACGGCTTTATCTAGTATCTACATTGGCCACTCGGGGTAGGTCAAGTCGTCACCCACCTCGACTCTCTCGTGGCTCAGAATGTGACTGGGATCGGCGACGTACTTCCTGAGGTTGGACACGTGGAACACGTCATGCACACCAGAAAGCTGGGGAGGAAGGGCAAGCCCGTAAGCAACGGGTCCAACCCGCTCTAGGACCTCAAAGGGTCTCACAAACCTCGACGCGAGCTTCCCTCTCACCCCAAACTGCTGCAGGCCCTTCATGGGCGAAACGCGAAGGAAGACGTGATACCTAACCTCAAACTGCACCTCTATGTGTTTCCGATCTGCATAGCACTTTTTCCTACTCCTAACAGTGCGGAGTCACCTGTGAATCTGCTTGACCACCTCTTGACTCTGCCGGATTAGCCTGGGGCCAACCTCCCACTTGGTCCCCACCTCAACCCAACTCAAGGGTGCAGTACACCTCCGTTTGTACAGAGCCTCGTAGGGTGCCATGCTGATTCTCGAGTGATAGCTGTTATTATATGCAAACTCCTCCAGGGGCAAGTGCTCCTCCCAAGAGCCCCTCCAGTCCAGTACACAAGCACACAAAAGGTCCTCAAGTGTCTGTATCGGGCGCTCTGACTGTCCGTCCGTCAGGGGGTGGTATACTGTACTGAACCTCAACCGTGTTCCCAGGGCCTGCTGAAACTCAGCCCAAAACTGGGACATAAAGCGGGTATCCTGATCGGATACAATCTCCTGCGGAACTCCATGTAAACGTACCACGTCGCAGATATACCTCTCTGCCAACTGTGCTGGTCCCAAAGTGACTTGGATCGGTAAGAAACGTACCGTCTTCGTCTATTTGTCTACGATCACCCATCTCCTCAATGAGTCTCCAACTCTATGCCTGTAGACTGGCCAAGTGGGCAGGCGCATTCTGGCTTAAGGCGTCAGCCACCACGTTGGCCTTCCCCGGATGGTAGGAAATGCTGCAGTCATAATCCTTCAGGAGCTCTAACCAACGTCTCTGTCTCATGTTGAGCTCCTTCTGATCAAACAAGTATCTGAGGCTCTTATGATATGTGAAGATCTCAAAGGTCTTACTGTACATGTAGTGCCTCCAAGTCTTCCGCGCGAAGATGACAGCTGCCTGCTCCAGGTCATGGGTAGGGTAGCTATGCTCATGGGGCTTCAGTTGCCACGAAACGTAAGCGACAACATGACCCTCTGCATGAGCACACCCCTTAACCCCTGCAAAAAGGCATCCGTGTACACAACGAACCCGCCACTGCTGTCTGGGATGATAAGCACGGGAGCCGAAGTTAGCCTTTCCTTCAGCTCCTGAAAACACGCCTCACAAGCGTCCGTCCAAGAAAAGGGCACGTCCTTCCGGGTCAGCTGTGTCATAGGACGTGCAATATGCGAGAAGCCCCTGATAAATCGCCTGTAGTAGCCTGCCAGTCCCAAGAAATTGCGAATCTCTGTCACCGTACACAGTCTCTCCCACCTGAGCACTGCCTCAACCTTAGCTGGATCCACAGCCAAGCCATCCCCGGAGATCACATGACCCAAGAAGGACACCTCCCTCAACCAGAACTCGCACTTGCTGTATTTGGCGTACAGCCTACGTCGTCTCAGTGTGTCCAAAACCATCCGCATGTGCTGTCCGTGCTGCGCTTAATCTCGAGAGTAGATGAGCACATCATCAATAAATACCACCACGAACTGATCCAGATACCGTCTGAACACCCGGTTCATTAAATCCATGAAGGCAGCGGAGGCGTTGGTCAACCCAAACGGCATGACCAAAAACTCGTAGTGTCCGTACCAGGTGCGGAAAGGTGTCTTGGAGACGTCTGTCTCCTTAATCCTCAACTGATGGTATCCAGACCTCAAGTCTATCTTGGAGAATACTGTGGCACCTCGCAACTGGTTAAACAAGTCATCAATCCTCGGCAGCGGATACCTGTTCTTCATGGTAACCCTATTTAGCTGTCTGTAGTCCACACAAAGGGGCAGGGTGCCATCCTTCTTCTTCACAAATAATACCGGGGCTCCCCACGGAGATGCACTGGGCCTCACAAAGCCCTTCTCCAGAAGGTCCTGCAACTGGGACTTGAGCTCTCACCGCTTAAGTGGTGCCATCTTGTAAGGCGCTATAGAAATGGAGCTGGTCCCTGGTACCAGTGAGATCTCAAACTCGATCTTACGCTTGGGCGATAGTCTTGGAAACTCATCTGGGAACACGTCAGGGTACTCTCTGACCACCAGGATACTCTGAAGGTCTGCCACAGGGCTGGGCTGCGCCACCACACAAGCCAGGAAGCCCTCACACCCCTGGCCCAAAAGTCTCACTGCCCGAAGTGTAGAAATGCACCTGAAGCCTCCGTCCACTGGCTACCTGTGAAACTCGAAAGAAGGCAACTCCGGTATGGAGAAGATGATCTTCCTCTCAAAACAGTCCACCAAGGTGTGATAAGCAGACAGCCAGTCCATCCCCAGAATCACGCCAAAGTCCTCCATCTGTATCACAATCAGATCAGCGGGAAGGCTATGTCCCCCAACACTAACCTCACAACTTGTGTAAACCTCCTCAGCTACAAATAGCAGACCACCCGGACCTCTGATCACAAACAGATCCTCTAACAACACACAATTCTGCCCCAAACAAACAGCAAAACTGGCAGCGACAAACGAGTGCGTGGCGCCAGAATAAAAAAGCATGTAAACTAGTTTGCTGGAAACTGTAACCATACCTGCCACCACTGATCCTTAAGCTCTAGCATCTCTGTGTGTCAGGGCATTGATACGCCCCTCATCACTAGGTGCAGACGAAGCAGCCACACTCTGTGTCAGACGGGTAGCCGTTGGCTGGTACCTTCCCAGCGACTGCTGTCCTCTCCCTCGTGCCTGGAAATCGCGGCCTCTTGCTCGTCCTCCAATGCTCGGCGCGGGGAGCATTTGCTGACCTCCAGCCCTAAACGGGCAGTCCCTCCTGATATGACCTGGCTAGCCACACTGGTAGCCAAGGGGAACTCGACTCCCGCCCTCAGTAGGTCCCTGCTGATGGTTGGGTGGGGGGTCTGGTGCTAGCAGCTGGCCCCTGTCGGGGGCCCCCAAAGGCCACTGATGGCCCTGCAAAGGGTGACGGCTCTCTTGCGGGCGCCACGTGCCTCCTCTCTTGTCGGCCCTGTGAGTAGTCTGGCTGATAGGGCCTCTTCCGTCCGCTGTCAGTGTCACGTGCGAACGGGTTGGTCTCCTCATATGTCATGGTTGCCTTCACCACCCTCGAGAACGTAGGAAGCTTCAGGGGTTTGACATATCTCCGAATAGCAGGCCAGAGCCCCTCGGTGAACCTCCAAAGGCGCTCCTTCTCGGTAGCCACAGCTGTCGCGGCGAAACGAGACAGCTCCAGAAAACGTGTGCGATATGTGCTCACGGTCATCGTCCCCTGGCGGAGAGTGTGGAACTCCCGCCTCCTCTGGTCCTGCCATGTCTGGGGGAAGTACTGCTCGCAGAAGAGGGTGACAAACTGGTCCCAACTCGGCTCGGTGCTCTCTTGACCCCTGACTGCCCTCCACCACCTGTGTGCCGCGCTCTCCAGCTGGTACGTGGCAAAGGCCACACGTCACTCCACAGGGGACCGAAGGGTGTCAAACACCTTTTCGATCTGCTCAAGCCAGTCCTTCGCCTCGGTCGGGTCCTCATCCCCCTTGAAGGAGGGGGGCTTCTGCTTCTGGAACTGTCCGAAAAGCTCGTAATGGCGCTAAAGGGGAGAAACTGGTACGCTTCCAAGTAAGGAGGGCTCGTGCTTGGAAGTGCTGGAGGAAGGTGGGGGAGATGGAGGGCCACCCCCTCCCCCACATCCAACGTCGTGTCTGTCTCACGGTCCCACAGAGGACTCCCTCTTCGTAGCCCCAGGGAGAGGCTCTCGTGGAGGCGGGTGAAGCTCCTCTCGTACGATTTCCCGTATCAGCTGGGTGAGGTCCTGGGCCTGAATTCCCGGAAGTAGTGGCTGGTCTACTGAGGCGTCGGGCTCAATGCGCTCGCCCCTCCGACCTCGTTCTCGGTCGCGTCCGCGGCCTGCCTCACTGCCCCCTCGTCGAGGCATCTCGTGCAAGGAGATGCGAACACAGAACAGAAAAGTCGTCAATTCTAACTGACATTCAACGAAAGAACCTCAGAACATATGTCAAAAGGTACGTTGTGGTGGTTACTCTAGTTACAAGCACGTGAATTGGTTATTTTCCAGCTAGTTGGTTCACTTCTCAGGACAACCTTGCTCTGATACCATCTTGTTGCGACCCGGTTCCGAATCCCTACAGGACACGAGACCGGACCGACTCGACCGATCCCAAGACCCAGTCGTCCAACAAGGAAGTAACCAAAAAGCAGTAAAAATAAATCACATTCATCATGCAAGCAACTAACAGTACAAAGTACAGCAGTAAAGAAGTAGACTACTATAGTACACATCACCACAACAGTAGAGAATTTAAATAGGTACAAGAATATAAAGTTTACAATAAAAGAGTACAGAAGTGTAACAAAATTACTCAATACAACGAAAATGGGGTACAACAAAAAGGTACAACTACTGGGCTATACTGGGCCCAGCACCCTCTGCAGCCGTAGGCTCTGGCTGCTCAACACCTGGACCTGAAAAAGGTTATGAGTACACGAAATCAGAGAACGCAGAGTAGAGTGGCAACCAGCTAACTAAAAACAGTAAAGGTGGACAGGTAGCTGTTGTTTTCAATTTCTTTCTTTATTTAAGTAAATATTCTTTCTTTCATCACTTGGTTTATTTATCAGGTCTTTTTCTTGATCTCGAATGTTCCTCGTGAGAACGATTTTGATTGCTGTCTTTTCCGAAGAGTAGAAGTAGCACGTGGTGCTCTCTTGGTCGGGAGAGTCCCTCGTGGTGGTCCTACACTCAATCAACCACCCCAAGGTCGCTGATAGACGTAATGGTGACTACGGCACGCGTGATAAATGCACGGGTAGCTACCCCGCACTGGCACGTGGTTCGTCGTTTCCATTAATGGGTGTGCCCAAAGCACAGTACGGAACAAGTATAGGGCATAGCCCTCTCAGTAATAGGGGTCTAGCTCCTAAGAACCAACAGGGGTCTCGCCCCTCCACAGTCCGCGCACCCTCGCCTGACTACCCTGGTTTGCCCAGTAGGCCCAATAAGTCGGTGTAAGGCGGTTAGCTGAACCCCGGGCCCCGTGGGGTGGCTAGCTCTCTCCCTACACTAGTAGCTCTCCCCGGTATTGTGTACGCGAGGGCCAAAAAGTCGGTGCAAAGTGGCCAATCCTAACCCCGGGTCCCAACCCTAAGGCAGCTAGCTCCGCTCTGCACTAAGCAGGGGGACAGTCGCTCTCCTTAGTACTCCGTACTCAAGAGCCAGCTCACTTCCCCATTCACATTTCCAGTTCCATTCCATTTATTTCCAGGAGCTCTACTCCTAATTCCCCGTAGGGTTCATGCTCATGTTTCTCAGGACAAGCCATACTAGGTTTCATCATTTCAGGTTTATTCGTAGGTAGCTCGTGTTTCCAACATTCAATCTTTCATTTCCAATTCATATACAGGCAGCTCGTATTTAATTGCAAACAATAAGAATTTACATGCAACAGTTGCTAACAACAGTACTTTACATTTCACAGGCAGCTGTTATCCAATTACAGGCAATTATTATTATTCTATTTACTCATCCATGACTGCAATTCATGCATTCCATACAATTATTCCAGTGTTTCTAGTCCTAGGATTCATGCCATACCCTAAGATCTAACATTCAATCCAGTGTTTCTAGTCCTAGGATTCATGCCATACCCTAGGATCTACCATTCATTCCAGATATGCATTCATGTTTGTAATTAAACTAGGGGAAGCCACTCTACCAGCAAAATCAGGAGTAATGGGGGCTTGATCGACAGGTCCACATGCCTCCGCAACGGAATGAGGTCCTAACACAAGGATCAACCACAAGAAATCACACAGAACATGATAAAAGCATTCCAACAAGTAGAGGAACTTATACGAAGAAGAACAGAATCTTAATTGCGGAAATCAGATCTCAAACGGACCCTAAACGGGTCAAAAACAACAATCCTGATTCAAATCAGACGTCTTAAAAGAAGTCCAGAACCATACCTCACTCTGCGCTACTCCTCAGACGTCCAAAGACTCTGCTGAATCGTCTGGACCTAGTTCCAGACGTCCGACCACCTCTCTGGACGTCTGGAGACGCTTCCCGCCTTCTGGTGCCTTGCCCAGACGTCTGAACTGCGTGGGAGGACGTGTCC
The DNA here is from genome assembly GCA_037157565.1 of Thalassia testudinum. NCBI lineage: Eukaryota > Viridiplantae > Streptophyta > Magnoliopsida > Alismatales > Hydrocharitaceae > Thalassia > Thalassia testudinum. Next base: position 72,020,361 of record JAZHRO010000022.1, on the reverse strand, counting down.
CGCACCTTCCCGAAGTGAATCCTGCACGCGCGATGCAAATCTTCGTAATACAGCACGTAATAGTCCCTTGACGGAACGGCCTGCATGGCCGTATCCGCAAAGGGAGGTGTAGATCGCGGGATTTACCTTTCAGTCGTCTGGAGCCTCCTCCAAACGTTTACATCGTCTGGATGTAGATCTAGACGTCTGATTCTATTAAAATCCCAGAACGAGAAGCTGCCTTCGTCTTCTTCGTGCCACACGCAGCCGCGCCGCGCTCGCTCGTCCGCTGCTCTAGCTGCAGCAATATCGGGGGGAACCTCCCCGGTGCACCTCTCCACCTTGCACACGCTCGACCGGCCATGAGCTTCTCCGGCGAACTCCCTCAAGAGCTCGCGCGCTCTCCTCTCTTCCCCTCGCTGCTCCTCCTCTCCGCCGCTTCGCTCGGCTGTACTCGCTGCTCTCGCTCTCGCTGGAGGAAGGAGAAGGTGGCTGGAAGTGGGGTGGTGAACGAGGGAGAGGAGAGGGGTTTAAGTAGGCACGGGTTAGGGTTTCGTCGGCGAGTGGAGAGAGAAGGAATGCGGCTGCGTACATTCTGTACGCGGCACGCGCGCAGACTTGAGTACGTGTACAAAAATTTTGATTTCTAGACATCTGGAAAAGCATCCAGACGTCTGACCCAAGTCCCAGACATCTTAAAGGGCTTTAATAGTACGGGTCTTAACACTTCCCATCTACATTTCAAGTTTCCAACCAACCACAGGAGTTCTACGCCTAATTCCCTATAGGGTTCATGCTCATATTCACCACATTTGTTCCGATCCAGATTCCACCATTCAAAATTCAATTTTCATTTATATGTGGGCAGCTCGTGTTTCCATAATTGAATACATGCCACTGGTGATTTCACAAGTAATTGTTCATTTATCTCAGGCAACTCATTTTCTAACAGGCAGCTCACAACTATATTACTGGCAATTGCTTGCAGTTTAACTTAATCATGTATACAAATACAATTATGCAGTACAATTGTTTTATTCATTTCTCTGTCCTAGGGTTCATGCCACATCCTAGGGTTCTATTTGGCCAATTCCATGAGCACATTCTTACTTAATATAATTAACAGAAGTAGACCACTCTACCAGACAATCCGGGAGTAATGGGGGCTCGAACGCAGACCTATGCGTTTCTACAAGCCCCAAACACGTAACAGGCCGAAATCTTATACCAGGGAATACATCGCAAAAGGAAGGTTCAAAACAGTGTACAAAGGTTTATAGTACGTAGAGAAACTCACAAGAATACTACAGATACTTCGTTTGGGTAAAACGGATCCCGATTGGACCCCAAACAGGTCAAAAACGTGTCTACTGTCCAAAATCAGACGTCTGGGAACAAGTCCAGACATCTTAAAAGATACAAAACCTCACCTCATGTTCCTGTGGTATCCTCAGATGTCCAGGACTCCCCTGCGATCGTCTGAAGGCGGTTCCAGACGTCGGACCACTCCTCCGGTCATCTGGAAGCACCTTCGGTTGTCTGGTGAGCTGATCAGACATCCGAAAGTACGTGGGAGGGCATTCCGCACTCCTTCCCAAGGCTGCTCTTGCGTACGACAGTTGCAGCCACCCAAATCAGGTGCAACACCTCTTCTGCAGTGCAGCCTGCATGGCCGTAACCGCGAAAAGAACGTACCTTAGCGATAAAGCAGCTTTCAGACATCTGATCTTGACTCCAGACGTCCAGATGCTCCGCCAGTCGTCCGGACTTTGCTCCAGACGTCTGATACTAGAAAATTTCTAGTATCAGAACTCACTCCCAACGCTCTCTGCCGCGCCTCTCCTCTCTTCATTGCAGCTCCAGCTACTGCAGGTGGTTGAGGACGTCGCTCCAGACTCCCTCCTCTCGCACGCACCCGCGGTGGCCGTGCGAGCTCCGACGAGCTTCCATCGAAGCTCCCAACCTCGGCCTCCTCCTCCTCCTCCCGTACTCTCCTCCCTCTCGCTCTCACGCTCTCCCTCGCTCCCCTCCTCTCGTCGCTCCCACACGCTTTGTAGGTGGAGATGGTGGTGTGTGGAGTGGAGAGGAGGGGAGGGTGGCTTTTATAGAGGCTGTGGGTTTAGGGTTTGGTAGGGAGAGGAGGAGAAAGGAGAGAGAGAAAAGGAGTTCTACACGCCGCACGTGCGCAAAGCGCAGAGCGTGTACAAAAATTTCATTTTCAGTTGTCCGAGAAAGGGTCCAGACTTCTGATGAGGCTCCAGACGTCTTAAAAGGCTAAAAGTGGGACGGGTCTTTATAGGAAGGTACTGTAGCAAATGCATGTTTAAGTCGTCTGATGGCTTGAGGCGACGCCTGACTTGGGTAAAAGCGGTTGATACTGTTGATATATTTGAGTACCTAAGTTTGAAAGGTTGATGGCACTGTTTCATTATTTGAACTCAATGCATATATGCTTAAATTCAATAATTGGTGATCTAAATCACCATTGTTTTTGCTTTGAGATTCCTTTTACCATGCATAACTATTGTTAAACTCATGCTTTACCTTGATTATCATTTCTGAGTAATTATTATTCATTTCTTGGTATTATTTGGCTTAAATCTTATGCTCAATTACACTTTATTTGTGATTAGCGATTGAATTCTTATTTGCTCTCAGTGAACGACCTCGGACTTTCATTCGAGTATAAATTTTATTTGTTTTTCGCACTGATTCAAACTGTACTACAACGCAAAGACTTTAAAACCTATTTCAGAGCGATTAACATTTTGGCACCGTTGCCGGGGAGCAATGCGCAATTCACTGCTATTCTCTGCATTATTTGATTATATTTGAGTATTGACTTGCCCTATTTGCTTTCTTATGATTTTGTGAGGTACTTCACGAGATCTTAAGCGTAAATCAGCCACCCCAGGGTAGGTAACTTCTCTATTCTTCCCTGGTTAACCTCCTAATCTTAGGAAGACAAAAAAGAAAATAATCAATTAGGAATCACTTGCCTTATTTTTCATAGTAATCATCATTTAAAAGGCAAGTTTCCTGATTGCGAATTCTTTTTTTTAAATATCATTGAAGTTTAAGAGATTCTGTTTAGGATTTCATCATTTATTTCCTATACCTATTAGGGAATACGCTTAAATTCTAAATCACTTTGGGCTAACACATTTTTTGCTTGAAGCCCAAGGTGAACATGTCAAGATCAATTGGACTTAGAAATAGAGCCAATTAGGGTTTCAATTTTTAGGGTTTTGAAGTACTAGTACACATTTTTTGCCTGAATTAAGGGAAAGTTATCCTTTCGCATTTGTGTGCTACCTAAGCCCGTAATTGGAAAGATCTAAAAAGAGAAACCCTAAACTTAGGCTTTAAATTCACTTGAACCCTAAAATCCTTGGACCTAATGACTTGAGAGTCAATTAGGGTGATTTCTAGGTCATGACCTAGATCTCATTTTGCCATCTGTAGGGTAGGTCCTCCAAATTAGGTCACAAGTTAAATTAACTTCTAATCAAGTAAAACTAAAGGCACAAATTAGGACATAAAATTGGTAGATTTAAAATCTTAAGTTCGTACATTTCGGTCTACCTGGACCCTCAGTGACAAGGAAGGTCGGGTGGGGGAAATCCTGTAACCCGTGGGTACGCTCTACCTGTGGGGTCTTTGCGGGGCTCTCCCTTCCTGGCTGCCCAAGTAATTTTCGGGTGTGCGAATTTCTGATTCAGAGGTATCATCTGCCTCGAAATTGCCTTAGTCATCCAAAAATCTTTGGGTGCTTTGATTGGGTCAAAATTCACATCTAGTCCCTCATCCCTTCTATTAGAGTACATAGACAGGAAGGCTATTTGGTTTTTAACCTAAGAAGCCTCACTAGATCTTCTTGGAAATCTCTTTCAGATCTGATTAACTTCAATCTAACCTGAGTTTTGATTCTACATCTTGATTCCACCATTTGATTCAAAAAATACAACCTGACATGTTAGGAAAAGTGATTAGGAAACCTGTGTCCCAAATGATCATCAAATATAAAATGATTGAGGTTGTTTATGGATACCATGAAGAATATTATGGAACCTTAGATAGCGACATTCATGATAAATTTGCAGAAACAACAATCCACATTGTGAACCGTGTTGAAATACTTTATATATGAGTCTTACATGGTTCAACCCGAGAGGATCTTTTATCAGAATTCAGTGAATTATGGAGATTGTACAATACCGAGTGTCTACAATGTTGTTCGAATCCACAAGTTTGGGAAACATATCAAAGTCTCATAGAATAACGTGGGGACATGCTAAATCCACTACAAAAGATAATTATTCAAAGATACCCATACATTCCTATAGAAGATGATGAGACATCTTGGAGCAACATTGAGGAGCAAAATCTTCCAAATCTCGGGGACAAGAATCAAGGTTGTTGTGGACCCCCAACCCAAATAGAATCAAATTCAAATTATGAACAAATTGATACACCTAATGTAGAGACGAATTAGGAGGATTTGATTGCAAGTGATCACGATTTTGTGTTAGCCTAAGAAAATCAAGAACCTGGTTTACCAAGCTTAGATTTCCTAGATACCTGTGATACTAAGATTGAATCTCGAGGGTGTACTTTCTGTCCCTTATTCTGATAAGGTGACTCTCAAGAGCAATTCTGACATCCCTATAGAGCCCAAACTAGATTCTAGTGATCCAACCTGCACCCTTAACCTAGAATCTAGATCTGAGCCTTATTGGGATGATTACAAGGCCCTGTATGATGGAAATCAAATTTTGAATCTAGATTACGATTTTGGTCCTATATTTGATGAGTGCATCTCTCCAAACTCCTCAGAAATACAGCTTGATTTTTTGGAAGTCACGCCAATCTATGATACAAAAATCGAGGAGTTGGAAGAGTTGGGATTTGACTGGGTCTTCCCTACAAGCTAAGAACCCGAGCCCATACCTAATAGGGACGTCTTTTTGAGCTCAGAATCTGAAAATAGGTTAGATCCAAGTCAGGTTGCTGAGTTTACATCTTTTGATTTATTCTGTGGTGGAACCTCAGGTCTGGAATCAAATTCAGAATATAATTCTCGCAAGTTCTTCGATGATTTTGAATCTTACTCTGATTTCGGAGAACTGTTGTTTCCTGATAACTATATCTACGACCTCAACATACATTATCCATTCTTCGACCCTGACTCTGAGGTCCTTTGTCCCGAGATCATTGATTCAAAATTAGCTTCCATTGAGATGGAATAATTTCTTTTTGATTCTTAGGAATCAGAAACAGAAATTGCCGAGAGTGTCTATAACCCAGAGTTCGAATCTTTTCTTGACTCAAATTTCCTTGATCTTATAAACACTCTTCAACCATTTACCTTTGATTTTGATGGCTATTATGAGGACTCTCTAGATGAACCCACATTTAAATCCTTCCTAGAGGAGCCCTCACACACAATTCCTATTGAAGTCACCTCTTCTACACATTCAAAACCTTCACAAACCCATTTTCAACCTCAACCCGCAACCAGACTCAATTTCTACTCTGATTCTCCTCTTAATGAGCCGATTGCACATGATTCTCCTCCACATCTTTATCGGGTTTCAGACATCGATCATACTACAAATCACGCCTCGTCATTCTCTAATCACTCTCATAGGGTTCGTACGTCCTCTACTGATTAATTTTCATTTGAGGATCCCTACTGTGACCAGGCTGATTCGACTCAGCCAAACCCTAACTATACAATTTCACATCCTTTTGTGCTCCACAGCATCTGGTGGGTACCGCATCTCTTGATCCATATCTATCAACCCACCAGATTGATTGGGTTTGGGCTGCATCATCAGCCTGTTGGTATGAACAAGCACCTGGTTGGACCAACCAGGCTATTGATCAAGGTACTTATTATGCAAAATTCATCTGATTTGAGCATTCTTCTCCATGACCATTTTCCGCTCGGCTGAAGGGCTTAAATTTAGCGCTTAACGGGAGGCAACCCGTCAATCCAAAAAATTGAGATCCTTCTGATTATCCTTTTTGTACTCCACATTTATTACACTCTACGTTCAGTTTTAGAACAATTGATCCCACCTCTGGTACTCGTAGCAGAGCTTGAATAGTCTGCAATAGTCATCCTGACCCATTCGCCCACTCGATAATCCTGTTCTAATTCCTAAACCCAAAACTATTTCATATCCTCCGTTTACAATGAGGACATTGCAAAATTTAGGCAGGGGGGGTGTTAAAGTGTAAACACACAAAAATTCACAGTTATGAAGGGTTCTCACAAAACAAATACATATTCCAAAAAATCAAAAAATAAAAATTGAAAAAGAACAAAAAAAGGAGAAGGGAGGAAATTTTGAAAAATTGAATGCATATCATTTTTGAGGAGGAAAATGGGAGGTGACTTTGAAATGTCAAAAAGGAGCACGGTTTGAGGCAAAAAGAGTTATTAGTAAAAGATTATGGGATTTATTTAAGTTCTAGACCAAAAAAAAAAGAAGAAACTAAAAGACAAAAGTGCTAAGAGACAAAAGAGATTAGTATGAATGCTGATCCTAGGTCTCTTGAGCTTGTTTTAGGCTTAAAAATTTAAGTATTCGTTATGATCTGGATAGTCCTCAAGAGGTTGAGGAAAATACAAAGCTTAAGTATTAGGTCTAAGGCTTAGGGATTATTCGGCCTCGTTAACTGACCTCTGATTTACAGGACTCGGTAACCTGAGCACCCTAATCCACACATAGTCTGGTTCAGTGCAGTTAATTATCAAAATCACGCAAATGTGTTAATTCTATTTTGAAAAAGCCACCTATGTTAGGAGCGGCTCATCAACACAAGTTGATTTGGAAGAGTTCCCGACGCGAAGAGGCGGGAAATTCCCCTCGAAGACGCGCAATAACATACCGTCTCCTCGGTGCCTGTCTCCTAGTGATGGGAACACCATCATGATCCATAACTAGCTTATTTTGATCAAATTAAGTAAATAAATGCTCCTACATAACCGGCAGAGAGTCACAAGTTATTGCATATTCATTTTGAAAGAAAAATAAGAAACTGGGGTTAAAACTGTAATTTTACCATATCATCATGAATGCAGTACAACCAAGGGTTTTCTCAGGGGTTGAATGAAGGTCAATGGTCTTGAAAAGATAACAAGTGGGATAAGATAGACAAAAAATGATTTGCACGTGTTCTGAGAGTTAAATGACTTTTGAAATCCTAAAAATAGACCCGCTTAATTAATTGAGGTTTTGATCAAGATGAAATTCACCTAAACCCTCTAAAATTCATAGAAAAATATTCTCCAGGGTTTAGAACTTTAAATTTGACCATCAGAACCCGTTTTGACCCAAAATAGAACCACAGACAGACGTTTGCCCTATTTTAGGTTTTTACATAAATTACCTAGTCAAACATGGTCAAAGCCAAAATCCAACTTTTCCATTGGATTCCTTAGGTCCATATTAGGTTTGTATCAAAATTTGGACCTAAGATGATTTTGTCTTGACCTAGTTTGCAAATTGGTCTTGTCTAATTTCATTTCTACCCTTAACTTTCAAAATCCGTTCAAACAGGGCCCTAACTTTATCGTCTTTCCCACAAAAAGGTCCTTGCCACCATTAATCCTATTCCTACTTGCTCTAGCGACCTTAAAATGGAAAGAACTCCCTGATTTCTTGACGAATACCTTTCAAAATTGAAAGGAAAGTTTATCAAGAAATTTCCTTCCTTTTGAAACCAATCCCAAGCCCTAAATCCTTCCCAATCTCTCATGCGAACGCATGAGAGATTTGGGTATCAAGGAACTCCCAAGTTCGGCGAGGCTTTCCAAGCTTGGAAAGCTTGTTTCCCAAGCTCAGACCGCCTTTAGATCCTTATATAAGAGAGCCCAGATCCTCCCAAACTTCCTTAAGCTTGAATTCTGGTTGTGAAATCCCCTTTTCCTCCTTCCTCTTCCGGCTGCAAAGCTCCACAAGCTTCGACGACTCCTCCTGCCCTCTCTCGTCGTTTGACCACAAAACAAGTGGCCGGATTCTCTTTCCCTCTCTCGTCCAGTCTTGGACATACCAACAGGAGCTCTTCTACCGCCGTCGTCGTCGCCATCTCCCTCCTCAGAGAACCATTCGTCCACGGCGTCGGCCAACCACAGTCAACGCTGCCCTGCCCCTTTCGTCCTTACGTGGCGACACACGCACGAATCCCCTATAGTTTTTATTATTTCGTCGTAGTATAGTATAGAGAAGTGGTTACCAGTTTAATACAATTTGTTACTCGGAAAAAGAGTTCCCGAGGTCGAACTCAGGGAGTAAGTTGTATTCTAGAAGTAGAATGTTTCTTTATTACAACAATAAAAGAGAGAGGGAGAAATAAATCTTAATCTTGTGGCTTCTCTTCTCTCTCTTAGCTCATCTTCTTCTTTTCTCGGATCTTTTTCCTTGATCTTCTGCCTTCAGTTCTTCTTATTTCTTCTCTTCTTCAGAGCTTCTTGTCTTCTTCTCTTCTTTCAGCCTCAGCTGCAGAGCTTTTCTTCTTGCGGTCCCCTACCTTGCTCAGCTGCACGGCTTCTTCGTTCTCCTTCTCTCTCTGCAGTCCTTCTTCTGTAGAGCGTCGTCTGATTTTCCAATCAGACGACTTAAATCGCCGCTGCTACAGTGCTCCACCTTCTTCTTCCTTCGGTCTTCTTCATCTTGCGATCTGTTCTTCTTCCTCTGCTTCTTCTTCTCTGCACTGCACCCTGTTCTCTTCTTCTTCTCTGCCTCGGCCTGCACAGAGCAAAACCTACCCTTTTCCTTCTACCCGCACGTCTCTCTCTCTCAAGACTTCGCTCGTAGGATCGCTCTCCCAGAGCCGCCGGGTAATCGGGTCAGGCTTCGCACCCGGGACCAGGCACACCGGCAGGTGGGTGATGCGCGAGTGCTCAGGATAAGTTCGGGTCGGATCCGCCGGATCCGCGTGGTGAGCTCGCGGACCGAGCGGGTGAATGGGCGCGGGACCTCACCCCGGTGCGTTTGGAGGCGATAAGGTAATTTCACAAAAGCAATTTAAAGGAGTGCGCGGCTTCAGGATCTTCCGAGGTGGGACTAAATGTCCCACCCCAATTCGGCGCCTGCAGCTGAGAAAGATGCAGGCATTCGCAACTGTTGCTAGGTCTTCTCTTCAGCTGAAGGCCTGGGCAGCTGCGTGGTCGCAATCCGCATGTCCTGGAGGGCAGTCCTGGGTGGAAGCGCAGCTGCAGCTGCAGGTTGAAGCAGCTTCACCTGTTCGGCAATGGCGGCGAAGGACGGGTAGCCTGTTCACTGAGATACGGCCTCTCGGCCTAGTCAGAAGGTGCAGGGAGCTTCGCCGGAGTGCGGCGAAGCTCGTGCGGGTGGTGGCGAGGCGTGGGGCGACGTATAGGGGCTGCCCTAGATCGGACTATGGCCGGGGGAATGGGTTTGTTCTGGGGAGTGATGTGGAGGTGAGGAGTGGCAGTGAAGGGGCGGAAACGGTTCAGTGGGACGAGGATGAGGTTTTGGGTCGGTCGACGAGTCGTGTGGAGTGGCGGAATGTGCGAGCGACTCGTCGGAGGTGGGCTGGAGGCGTGGAAGATGATGGTGGTCGGGTCGGTCGAGGGTTTGATTGAGCAAATTAAAATAGGGAAAAGAAAGAGGGGAGGAAAAGAAGTAACTGTTACCTACTTGCAGGGACGAAGGGGGAGGAGCAGGGCGGCAGTCGTGTCGACTGTCACCGGAGAAGAAGGTACCCAGTGGGGGCGGACGGCGGCGACGACGGGGCTGAAGCTGCGCGGACGGGTATTGTGCGACGCGGAGGAGAATCAGGAAGAAGTCTCTGCATTGGTTTTGTGGCAGAGCGAAGAGGAAAGGAAAGGGAGCTCGCCGGAGCTCGCTGGGTGTCTGCCGGAGTGGGAAGAGAAGAAAGTTGTGGGTGGTTCTCCGTCAGAATCGAGCTACTGAAAGAGGCAGACGGTGGTGGCTTTTATAGAGGCGAAATCAGAGAGGAGGGCGGAGGGAGATGACGTGCCTCCCTCGCCGGAGGATGGCCGGATCGCGACCCATACCTTTCGCGTGTTTGCACGGAAGGTGTGGGCGATGGCAGAGATCGTGGAGGTGTCCCTGCGACAGCAGACGTCGCAGGGAACACCCCGTTGTCTTGGCAGGGGGTCGCCCTCACCCTGCGCGGCGCCATGCCTCGCCGGATCATGGCGCTGCTCAGGGTTTTGCAGGGAGGACCCAAATGCAAAAAATGATGAAGAATTAGGGGCTAAAATGCGAGGGTTTCAAAAGTTGAGGGTCAAAAAGTAATGGATGAGGACCAAAATGCAAAGTCGGTCAAGAAGGTCTCTTCTTAGGCTCAAGTTTTTATGCATGACTAAATGGGACCTAAGGATTCTAATGGTGAATTTTATTTCTAGGTCAGACCTTGTTTGACTGGCCAATTTACGTAAAAACCTAAATTAAATCATTAATTGGGCATGGTTCTCAATGTAGGTCAAAATAGGTTCCTAAGGCCAAATTGAAGGTTCTAACCCCTAGAGATTATTTTTATATAAATTTTAGAGGGTTTAGTAGATTTTTGCTTTGCCTCGAACCTCGTGAATTGAAGTGGGTTTCTTTTAGGGTTACAAATTGTCATTAATTCCTTGGAGTTGCTGTAGCCCTTATCAGATCAGATCATCTCATTTTCCTTCTTATTAGGTTAGTTTGACCTATGTTTGGACCCTGAGTTACCCTGTTTGCAGATTGTGCTGATAAAATTACATTTTTACCCCTTATGACTTATTTTCTTCTTAGACTCAGAATTCTCTGAGTTAAGCCTTTCCTTGAGTTATGTAGGAGCTTTTATCCTCTGTATTAGGTCAAAATGAGCTAGTTATGGCTCATGATGAGGTTCTCATCATACCCTCATGCCTAGCTTTTGCTAGTCCCTTAGCAAAACTTAAGGTTTCAACCTTTGTTTTAGACCATGAAGTTTTTAATAGCTTCAGATAAGTGCTTTTTCATTTGAGCTTAGATTAGGTTAGAATGCTGACCATAGGCCTAAAAGGTACTCTAGTACCAATCAAGATCCAGATCTGTCTAGCCTCAGCCTCAGTCCTTAGCAAAGGTTTTTAAGGCCTACAAGAACTAACCTAAGGTCTATTGGACTTTGTGGTTAAAGCACCCATGCTTGGAATGATTTTAGCCCTGGCTCAGCTCGCAGTGCGTTTTGTAAGAGAGAGAGAGATAGAAAATGTTTCTGTTTGGAGAGTTTTCTCTCTCTTTTTCTTTTTAATTCTACCTTAGGATTGGCTTTTCAACACAGTCTGTATCAGATTCCTTGCTCCCATCATCAATCCTCAAGGGTTCCTGGCAATCGATGCTTCGAGATAGCATCGCCCATGGCAACCCCCGAAACCCTGGCTATTGAGATTTCGAGATAATCCCATCCATGGTGTTCCGTGACCGAATCCAGACCCTGGCAATTGACATTTCGTGATAATGCCATCCATGGAATCTGAACCAGCAGAGTGCTTACATGCCCCCCGTAGGATATGTAAATATCCTAAAAGACAAGCACCGAGGAGATGATATTTTGTTACGCATCTTCGAGGGGATTTCCCTCCTCTCTGCGCTGGGAACTCGTCCAAATCAACTTGTGTTGATCGGCCGCTCCTACTCTACGTGTACTTTTCAGAATTTTGCGACGCTTCTGCGTGATTTTGATTTTTACGCTTACCGAACCTGGCTGTGCGTGAGGTTAGGGTGCTTAGGTTACTGAATCCTGTAGACCAAAAGTTAGTTAATGAGGTCGAATACTCCCTAAGCCTTAGACCTAATACTTCAACTTTTCATTTTCCTCAACCTCTTAAGGAGTGTCCAGATCTTAATGAGTACTAAGAGTTTATCCAAGAATGCCTAAGGATTGCGTTCTTACTAATCCCATTGTGCACTTTTCAGTTCTTTTCTTGAATGGAGTCTAGAACTTAGGTTAATTCCTTAGTTTCTTACTAATGACTACTTTTTTCTAATAATTTTGTGCTCCTTTTTCATTTTGTTGCTTTTTCTCCTCCCACAAAATTTCCTTTCTCCTCTTATTCTCTTTTTTTTTTTTTTTACTGCTGAGAAATTTTAATTTTTTATGGTGTTTTTGGCATATGTGAATTTTTTTGTTTAAAACCTTTTCTTACAAGTTGTTTTGCACTTTTATACCCCCCCATGCCTAAGGTTTGCAATGTCCTCATTGTGACTTAGGGGATTTTTTATTTACTTAGTTCATTCTTTAAGACAGAAATTTGGATGAGTGAATGGGTTGGGATGAATTTTGTGGACGATTTCTAATCTCAGATGCAAGCATCTGAGGTGGGGTCGGCTGTCTATAAGGGTGAACGTTAAGTGCACAAAAGTGTGAAAAAGGTTTTGGATTTTTAGGAAAATGACGGGCTGCCTCCCGTTAAGCGCTGAGTTTTACGCCATCGGCTGGGCGTAATAAGCTCAAGGGGAATGGAGGATATAAGATGATTCAGCCAAATCAATAGAAGTTACATCAATGAACGGCTTGAGTTTCTGACCGTTCATGATGAAAGGTTCGGAATCGTGGCTGAGCGGACTGATTTCGATAGCTCCATTTCCAAAAACCTGTCGAACTAAATATGGTCCGACCCACTTGGATCGCAGCTTTCCCGGGAAAAGTTTGAGTCGGGCATCAAAGAGTAGGACCTTCTGACCAGGGTGAAAGATTTTTCTTGAGATATGCTTGTCATGGAAGGCTTTAACCCGCTCCTTGTAGATTCGCGAGCTCTCATAAGCGTCTAGGCGTAATTCATCGATCTCGCTGATTTGAAGTTTTCTGTGGGTTCCAGCCTTCGATAAATCTAGATTACAGTTCCGTACTGCCCAATAGGCTTTATGCTCCAGTTCTAAGGGAAGGTGACACGCCTTCCCGTACACCAGTCTAAAGGGAGACTTGCCTAATTGGGTTTTGTGGGCGGTCCTATAGGCCCACAATGCTTCCAGAAGTCGGGACGACCAGTCCTTCCTGTCAGGCCGAACAGTGACTTGCAGGATTTTCTTGATCTCCCGATTAGACAGCTCAGCTAGACCATTAGTTTGGGGGTGGTAAGGAGTAGAGATTCGGTGATACACCCCGTATTTGGTCATCAATGACCTAAACTGAGCGTTTGTGAAATGGGTTCCCCCATCAGAGATTATAGCACGAGGAATCCCGAACCTTGAGAAAATGTTTTGATGAATGAATTTGAGAATGATTTTGTGATCACAGGTTCGGGTCGGTATGGCTTCGATCCATTTGGACACGTAGTCCACAGCCAGCAGAATGTATTCGAAACCATCCGAAACAAGAAAGGGGCCCATAAAATCAATCCCCCAAACATCAAAGATTTCGCATACGAGAATCGGCTGCAAAGGCATCATGTCGCGATGGCTCATGTTGCCTAAAGTTTGGCAACGACTGCATGCCTTGCAGTGACTGTATGCGTCTTTGAACAGTGTGGGCCAGTAAAAGCCGCACTGGAGGACTTTTGATGCGGTTTTATGCCTAGAGAAATGGCCACCGCATGCCTGGTCATGGCAGAAAGAGGGGATATTATTGAATTCCTCTTCCGGGACACATCTCCGGATGATTTGATCAGCACCTATGCGGAAGAGGTATGGGTCTTCCCAAATGTAATACTTGGCATCAGAGCGCAATTTATCTTTCTTAGCTTTCGGCCAATCAAACGGGATCTGATGAGATGCCAAGTAATTTACTATATTAGCAAACCATGGAAGGCTAGTACCGATAGTCAGCAGGTGCTCATCAGGAAAATGCTCAGTGATGGATCCAGAAGGGTCAATTATTTCAGAAGGAAGACGGGACAAGTGATCAGCTACCACATTTTGCTTTCCCGCTTTATCGCGAATCTCAAGGTTAAATTCTTGCAACAGCAAGATCCATCGGATTAATCGAGGTTTCACGTCCTTCTTTGCAAGAGATGCCTCACAGCTGTGTGATCCGAGTATATGATGACACGGGAACCCAGAAGGTATGATCTAAATTTTTCTAGGGCAAATACTACAGCTAGCAGCTCTTTCTCAGTAACCGTATAGTTACGCTGAGCTTCATCCAGTGTTTTGCTGGCGTAGTAAATGACCAAAGGTTTCCTGTCAATTTTCCGCCCCAAAACTACTCCTACAGCGAAGTCAGATGCATCTCACATGATCTCAAAGGGTTGAGACCAATCAGGGGACTGTAGGATTGGGGCTTGGGTAACTCGGTCACGTAGGATCTCAAATGCTTGAGTGCATTCCTTGGAAATTTCGAAAGGTACATCCTTGGAGAGAAGAGTGGTCAGGGGGCGCGCGATTTTTGAAAAATCAGGGATAAATCGACGGTAAAAACTGACGTGCCCCAAAAAAGATCGGATGTCCTTGATCGAGCTAGGCATAGGAAGGAGAGAGATCAGATCAATCTTAGCTCGATCCACTTGGATGCATTGTTCCGAAATTAAGCGTCCCAGGACAATTCCCTCAAGCACCATGAAATGGCTCTTTTCCCAGGAAAGAACCAAATTCACATCGATGCAACGCCTGAGTATCTGGACCAAGTGTTGGAGGCAATCGTCGAATGATGCTCCAAAAACTGAAAAGTCATCCATGAAGACTTCCAGATAATTACCTACCATATCTGAGAATATGGCAAGCATGCACAGCTGAAAAGTAGCGGGTGCATTGCAAAGACCGAAAGGCATCCTTCGGAAAGCGTATGTTCCGAAGGGGCAGGTAAACGTGGTCTTTTCTTGGTCTTCAGGATGGATTGCCACCTGGTTGTAACCGGAGTACCCGTCAAGAAAGCAGAAGAACTTATTTCCCGCTAGTTTCTCGAGAATCTGATCAATGAAAGGCAGTGGGAAATGATCCTTCTTCGTGGAGGAATTAAGTTGGCGGTAATCTATACAGAGACTCCACGAGTTGGCTAATCGGGTAGGAATGATTTCTCTGATCTCAGTCGTTATAGTGGTGAGTCCTGCCTTCTTGGGCACGACTTGAATTGGGCTCACCCAACGACTATCGGAGATCGGGTAGATGATCCTGGCATCTAACCACTTGATGATCTCCTTTTTCACGACCTCCTGCAGATTGGGGTTCAAGCATCTCTGCATTTCACGAGAAGGTCGTGCGCCCTCTTCTGAATAGATATGATGAGTACAATAAGAGGGACTTATTCCAGTCAAATCATCGAGAGTCCACCCGATGGCTCTGCGATGTTGCTGGAGGACAGCAATCAGACGGGATTCCTGTTCAGGATTGAGGTTGGAATTGATAATCACAGGAAGGGTCTGATTAGAACCCAAAAAGATGTATTTCAAGTGAGCAGGAAGGGGCTTCAGTTCGAGGATGGGGTTATCAGCAGCAGCGGGTGGTTCAGTTTAGACGTGAGGTTCAAGGGTAGGAGTTACTGGGTTGTTCATATCTGGATTTGACTCCTCAGTTTGCGGGTCAAGATCTTTCTGCGGTTGATGAGGTATAATCAGGTCATTCTGGAAGTGTGTTTCATCAACCAAAGCCCTAACGTCACAAATCTGTTCTATGACACCGCAATTGATTCCTTGTTGGACCTTAAATATATCAATTTTCAGGGTTTGATTCCCAAATTTGAGCTCTATTTGGCCCTCCTCACAGCTAATGTTGGCTCTAGCAGTAGCCAAGAAAGGTCTCCCTAAAATGATTGGTGTATCCCTAGGGTTCTCAGGTGCATCCATGTCTAAGACTATAAAGTCTACAGGAAAGTAGAAATCCCGCACTCTCACAATAACATCCTCGAGAAGCCCTTTTGGTGACTTTATAGATCGATCTGCTAATTGTAATGTCACCTTGGTTGGTTTTAACTCAGGTTCTTCTAGATGGTCAAGTAAGGATGTGGGTATCAGATTTATGGAAGCACCCAAGTCTAGCAATGCTCTATCAAATTGTGTATCACCTATCTTGCAGGAAATCAAGGGAGTACCAAGATCTTTAGCCTTGGGTGGGAGCCTGCTTAGGATTACAGAGCTGGCTTGCTCTGACAGAACAATTGGACTCCCACTCTTGGTTCGTGGCTTACGCTGGGGTGTACACACATTCTTTAAGAATCGTGCGTAAGCTGGTACATGGCGGATTGCATCCATTAAAGGGATGTTTATGTGGACCTGCTCAAAGAGCTTGACCAGGTCCTCCTCAGGTGCCACGGGCTTGGTTATTCTCTTTCCTTTGGTTAAAGCTTCGGGAAATGGGACCTTGGTTGGTTCTTCTAGGATAGGTCCGGGTTCTTGATCTGGGACAGTGGTATCTTGGATAACTATCCTAGGGTCTTGGTTATCAGGCTTGGAGTGGTTTGGATAATGCAGGTCTTGAGTTTTTTTACCACTACGTGTTGTTACAGAATTTAATCCGACCTGATTTTGGTTGGGATTGGGTAAGATAGGTTGCTGCTGGTAACCGGCAAAAGAAGTGGAGGCCTCTATCTCGTCGGGTGAAGGAACAGAGGGGGCCTGATAAATCATATGGGCATGGCCCGGGTTTGGGTTCATAACGCGCCGCTAGGTTGGCACGTTATTTGGATTAGGAAGAGGTTGGGAAGGAAGTGTGCCTGGCTGGCGAGAATTTGCCAACTGGGCCAGTTGAGTTCTAACCTCTGTAAGTTCGTCCTTGTGTTGTTTTTGGATAGCCGCATTCGTTCTTTGAATGTCAGCCAGAGTCTGGAGGATAAGGGACATTTGATCCTGATTTGACCCTGATGGATAAGTAGGGTTGGGCCGAGGCTGAGGCGGCTGGTAAGGACGAGCGGGTTGTGGGCGGGGCTGAAAGGGTGGTCTTTGGGTTTGGGAATTTCCCGTCCACTGAAAGTTGGGATGGTTTCACCATCCAGGGTCATAGGTGTTGGAGAACGGGTCGTTCTGGATGGCGTTGAGGTCCTCGCAGGTCTGAGGAACCTCCAAAGAGTCAGAGAAAGAGGGAATGGAATTCCCTGGGCTGGTGTAGAAAGGATCGGATGATCCTCCGACCCGAGAATCAGATGGGGATGGATATGGATCTATCCTAGGGGAAGATCGGTGGAGAATGTTTTGCACAGTCTCTTGTGTGGAAGGAGGTTGTGCGAAGGAGTTACGCGCAAAGGTGGCTCGCTGCAAGTGCTGAGTCAGCTCATCCACCTTCTTCTCTATGATTGAGACCTTGTCCAATCGACTGGCCATTAACTCCAGGTCGACTGATGCGGACAGGCCCTGCGTCTCATGTGCTCCCTAAGATTCGTCGATGCGCAGGTATTCGTCCTGTCGAATAATCCCATGGAGTCATTGTTGATGGAGTTCTCGCACATGTTTTCGAGAATCTCCCACACACGGTGTCTTCATGTTGACCCATGATATTTCCTCCACAAGTTGCATTGACGAAAAGACGGATGTCCTCACGGAGTCCCTGGTAAAAAGATTGGACCTGTTCCCATCTAGGAACTCCGTGATGGGGGCACTTCCTCATGAGATCCTGAAAATGATCCCATGCCTCATGGAGAGGTTCCCCTGTTTGTTGAGTGAAGTGCGTAATCTGATGGCGCAAAGCGTTGGTCCGACCAACGGGGAAGAATTTTTCAAGAACTCGGACTGAAGTTCTTCCCAAGTGTTGATTGGCCAGGTCTGAGTTTGATACCAATGAGCGGCCTTGTCCATAAGAGAAGAGGAGAACATCTTCATGAGAAGAATATCCTGATTTTGCGCGTCTGACCCAAAAGTTTGGGCCAAATGCTTTAGCTGTTTGATGTGCTGGAAGGGATCTTCGGAATTAAGCCCATGGAATTTAGGTATAGCATGAATCATGTTGGGCCTTAATTCGGACTCAGGTCCTCCAGTCGGGATTCTGACTCGAGGCTCAATGGCCACCGCAGCGGGATTGTAATGGTCCCGCATCATAGGACGCTGCGGTGGGTGCACGAAGTTTTGGAAGAGGTCATTGAGTTGCTGGAGCTGATGCTCCAGATTGTTTTCTTCCTCAACTGGCTGAGCCATGATGGGGGAAGAAGAGCTTGGTTCTGAATCGGATGAGAGAATAATGTGGTGGGGTTGCTGATCAAACACGGGCGTCAAGGCTGGGCCTTGACGAGAGTGGATTCCTAAAGGAGATCTTAAGGGTGGTCTTAAGGATCTCCTACCGTTCATGCACTGTTGGAATAGATGAGTTTAGAAGGTGCTGGACCCAATCGAGACACCTAAAAATTGTTGGGTGACTATAGAGGTGCGGGGCAGATGGACCCCTTGATCAAAAAGATCGTCCACTTGAGAATTACCTGGGCAGCCAGAGAGGGTGAGTCCCGCAAAGACCCCTACACGGTAGAGCGTCCCCACGGGTTACAGGGTTTCCCCCACCCGACCTCTCTTGTCACTGCGGTTCCAGGTAGACCAGAATGGGGATCTTGACCTCTTAAGTCTACCAATTTTAGTTTAAGATTAGGATGCTTAAGGTTTCACTTGAACTTTTAGGTATTTTTGAGTGAAGAAGTGACCTAATTTTAAAGTTGGTTGACCCAAGGGGTCAACTTCACCTCTTGTTCTTTTGAGAGCTTTTGGGTCCTTTCTTTTTAGGGTTCAAGTGTTTAGAGAGCCATTTGCTTAGGGTTTCTCTTGTGTAGATTTTTTCAAGCAAGGTTTCGGTACACCTCTTTTTGGGAAGATCTTTTCTTTGTTAATAGAAGGTGTGTCTCTAAAAACCCTAGCTTTTCAATTCCTGAGTTGGCTCTAGTTGGTCCATTTTAGTTGCCTCAAAAATGTAGTATCTAGGGCTCAATCAAGAAGGTTTTAGCCCTAGTTACCTTAGCTAGATGGACAGTTAAAATGTGTTGAAATGAAAAATTTAGGCAACTTTGAGGAATTACTATGTATGATGCAGGTAGCCCTAAGTTGATTGATTTTTTTGTTCCTTTTTAAGGGAGTTTAAGAGAGGGCTAATGAAGATTACTTGTTTGTTGGAGTGTTTGTTGTGCGGCTGCTCTTCCAATTTTTACCTGCACACAAGAGAGAGAAAAAGATTAGCAATCTCTTGAAAGAAATTTAAAGCTTCTAGAATAGCCGTTGCTCCCCGGCAACGGTGCCAAAAACTGGCGACACATGCACGAATCCCCTATGGTTTTTATTATTTCGTCGTAGTATAGTATAGAGAAGTGGTTACCAGTTTAATACAATTTGTTACTCGGAAAAAGAGTTCCCGAGGTCGAACTCAGGGAGCAAGTTGTATTCTAGAAGTACAATGTTTCTTTATTACAAAAATAAAAGAGAGAGAGGGAGAAATAAATCTTAATCTTGTGGCTTCTCTTCTCTCTCTTAGCTCATCTTCTTCTTTTCTCGGATCTTTTTCCTTGATCTTCTGCCTTCAGTCTTCTGCCTTCAGTTCTTCTTATTTCTTCTCTTCTTCAGAGCTTCTCGTCTTCTTCTCTTCTTTCAGCCTCAGCTGCAGAGCTTTTCTTCTTGCGGTCCCCTGCCTTGCTCAGCTGCATGGCTTCTTCGTTCTCCTTCTCTCTCTGCAGTCCTTCTTCTGCAGAGCGCCACTGCTACAGCGCTCCACCTTCTTCCTTCGGTCTTCTTCATCTTGCGATCTGTTCTTCTTCCTCTGCTTCTTCTTCTCTGCACTGCACCCTGTTCTCTTCTTCTTCTCTGCCTCGGCCTGCACAGAGAAAAACCTACCCTTTTCCCTCTACCCGCACGTCTCTCTCTCTCTCAAGACTTCGCTCGTAGGATCGCTCTCCCAGAGCCGCCGGGTAATCAGGTCAGGCTTCGCACCCGGGACCAGGCGCATCGGCAGGTGGGTGATGCGCGAGGAGTGCTCAGGATAAGTTCGGGTCTGATCCGCCGGATCCGCGTGGCGAGCTCGCGGACCGGGCGGGTGAATGGGCGCGGGACCTCACCCCGGTGCGTTCGAAGGTGATAAGGTAATTTCACAAAAGCAATTTAAAGGGGTGCGCGGCTTCAGGATCTTCCGAGGTGGGACTAAATGTCCCACCCCAATTCGGCGCCTGCAGCTGAGAAAGCTACTGGCATTCGCAACTGTTGCTAGGTCTTCTCTTCAGCTGAAGGCCTGGGCTGCTGCGTGGTCGCAATCCGCGCCTCCTGGAGCGCAGGCCTGGGCGGAAGCGCAGCTGCAGCTGCAGGTTGAAGCAGCTTCACCTGTTCGGCAATGGCGGTGAAGGACGGGTAACCTGTTCACTGAGATACGGCCTCTCGGCCTAGTCAGAAGGTGCAGGGAGCTTCGCCAGAGTGCGGCGAAGCTCGTGCGGGTGGTGGCGAGGCGTGGGGCGGCGTGTAGGGGCTGCCCTAGATCGGACTGTGGCCGGGGGAATGGGTTTGTTCGGGGGAGTGATGTGGAGGTGAGGAGTGGCAGTGAAGGGGCGGAAACGGTTCAGTGGGACGAGGCAGAGGTTTTGGGTCGGTCGGCGAGTCGTGTGGAGTGGCGGAATGATGGGAGCGACTCGCTGGAGGTGGGCCGGAGGCGTGGAAGATGATGGTGGTCGGGTCGGTCGAGGGTTTGATTGAGCAAATTAAAATAGGGAAAAGAAAGAGGGGAGGAAGAGAAGTAACTGTTACCTACTTGCAGGAGCGAAGGGGGAGGAGCAGGGCGGCAGTCGTGTCGACTGTCGCCGGAGAAGAAGGTACCCAGTGGGGGCGGACGGCGGCGACGACGGGGCTGAAGCAGCGCGCGCGGGTATTGCGTGACGCGGAGGAGAATCAGGAAGAAGTCTCTGCCATTGGTTTTGTGGCAGAGCGAAGAGGAAAGGAAAGGGAGCTCGCTGGAGCTCGCTGGTGTTCTGCCGGAGTGGGAAGAGAAGAAAGTTGTGGGTGGTTCTCCGTCAGAATCAAGCTACTGAAAGCGGCAGACGATGGTGGCTTTTATAGAGGCGAAATCAGAGAGGAGGGCGGAGGGAGACGACGTGCCTCCCTCGCCGGAGGATGGCCGAATCGCGACCCATACCTTCCGCGCGTTCGCACGGAAGGTGTGGGCGATGGCAGAGATCGTGGAGGTGTCCTTGCGACAGCAGATGTCGCAGGGAACACCCCGTTGTCTTGGCAGGGGGTCGCCCTCACCCTGCGCGGCGCCATGCCTCGCCGGAGCATGGCGCTGCTCAGGGTTTTGCAGGGAGGACCCAAATGCAAAAAATGATGAAGAATTAGGTGCCAAAATGCGAGGGTTTCAAAAGTTGAGGGTCAAAAAGTAATGGATGAGGACCAAAATGCAAAGTCGGTCAAGAAGGTCTCTTCTTACGCTCAAGTTTTTATGCATGACTAAATGGGACCTAAGGATTCTAATGGTGAATTTTATTTCTAGGTCAGACCTTGTTTGACTGGCCAATTTACGTAAAAGCCCAAATTAAATCATTAATTGGGCATGGTTCTCAATGTAGGTCAAAAATGGGTTCCTAAGGCCAAATTGAAGGTTCTAAACATAGAGATTATTTTTATATGAATTTTAGAGGATTTAGTAGATATTTGCTTTGCCTCGAACCTCGTGAATTGAAGTGGGTTTGTTTTAGGGTTACAAATTGTCATTTAATTCCTTGGAGTTGCTGTAGCCCTTATTAGATCAGATCATCCCATTTTCCTTCTTATTAGGTTAGTTTGACCTATGTTTGGACCCTGAGTTACCCTGTTTGCAGATTGTGCTGATAAAATTACATTTTTACCCCTTATGACTTATTTTTTTCTTAGACTCAGAATTCTCTGAGTTAAGCCTTTCCTTGAGTTATGTAGGAGCTTTTATCCTCTGTATTAGGTCAAAATGAGCTAGTTATGGCTCATGATGAGGTTCTCATCATTAGGTTAGGTTCCAACGTTCCCTGTCCTTCCCTCCCTTTTCCCTACTTCTATCCCTCAAAAGCAACAACTGACCACACATCTCCCCCTTTGTCTTCTTCCGCTCCTACGAAGCTCCGGCGACGTCCAACCGCTGCTCCACCGCACGAATCACACCACTATCACCTCTATAAGCTCCGCCGTGATCCACTCTTCAAAACCCCTCTTTCCATTCGCTTTATCGACAACCCAAACCACTCACCGAACAACCCATCATTCTTTGACTGACACTGACTTCGCCAGCCACCTACACGCATCCTCGCGCTACGCCACGACTGCCATCACGTTCGTCGTCTGATGTAAACATGTTTACACTACATAAGATGTCTATTTATGCATGTTCTTTAGCATAGAATTGCATTGCATACTATAAATATTGCATAGCATGCATCATCTTGCATTTAGATTAGTTTGAATAAAATAGAGGTTAATTGTCTCCTTTTATGTTCAGGGACAGGAAAAAATTTTTATCGTAGCCTCGGATCGAAAATCCAACCAAACAAATGTGATTAGGGCGACGATTGGAGTTCAACGACTCCAAGATCGCCCTAATCAGATATCTGTAGCATCAGATAGAGACCAAGGAACCCTAGAAGATCAAGGGACAAGATGGTGTGAATCCACACTTCAAACGACAAATCCGACCGCATAGATGGATTCGGATTGACGATCGTAGCCTAATGGGGCGAAAATCAACTCAATCGGACAACTGTGGCACCATCTACATCATCCAGAAGATGGACGGCCAAGATGGCGCCATGTGATGCCATTTTAGCCTCCCAACCGGCCGCTACACCTACTGCACCCTCTCTTCTTCAACGACTCTCCGCTGTGGATGCACGCGCACGATTTGTGAGTGCAACACAAATGCGCTTGTAGCATGTTAGTTGAACGCACTTTCACGATGGGGGGACGCGCGTTCGAGTTGCGAGGAGCGGGCGAGCGAGCGTAAGGAGTGTTGGATCGTGATCGGTCGGCTGCGAGCGCTCAATAGCGCCCATGCACTATCGCACGCCCGAGCATGACGCGCCAACAGACGCGACGAGATCGTGCAGAGGAGGCGCGGCGAGGAGCGCTCTCAGCCATTCGATCTCACGATCGAGCGACCGAGATTTGAAGATCGTGGGCAGGCATTTAAAGAAAGGAGGCGAGCGGGCGCGTGCACGTCGCCCCACTACGCCTACATTCAGACATTTAGTGACGGTTTTATCCATCACTATAGGTCCAGAATTAATGTTTTTCAAATTAAAAAGACCAAATTGCCCTCATTCCTTGCAACTATAAGAGGAGACCTCCATACGAAATCTCCATCCCTTCTTTTTCTTCTCTCCCTCTCCAAACCTCAAGAGAAGCTTGTCTCACACCCGAGATGCTTCTCAAGAGATAAAGTCATTTTCGTCCCCCAATTAGAAGTGGATCCTGCGATAATGACGACGTGCTACCCCGTTCCCATTCTTCTCGCTTCGTCCTCCTTCGTCCTGCTCCGTTCCCCATCTTCCAGTTGTCCTCCTATCTGGCTCCTCCAAGCGACCGTCGAGGAGGATAATTCTCTCTCCATTCTTTTTAATACTTTCTCTAGTAGATTTACTGCTTTCTAGTGTAATCATTTTCTGCTTTCTAGTTGTAATGAGTAGTGTAATGAACAATTTCTTTGATAATGAATTCCATGTTCATCCTACATCTCTTTTTGATTTTTGTTTGTAATATTCTCTCTCTTTCTTTCTTCTATTTATTGTAAATAAATAGATAGTTTCTAATAAATTAATCTGCTTCGTGACAAATAAAACAAATGCGTATTTCTAATCAAACATCCACCTCCCTTAGTTCGACCAGGGATTTCTATTCCGGTATAAATTTTATTTGTTGAACACGAGTTCTTCGCTTTCAAACTACAACGACAAGTTCTTCAAAACCAAATACGTTAGCGTAGTAACCTGTAGCCTCAACATCGTCACACGTCGAAGCTACTGAACGTATTTGACACGGTCGAAAGGCCTTATTTGTTTGTTTTAGGTGTTAGGTCAGAGCTCTGCCGCTGTCGCCATCTCCGGCCTTCTTCTTCAAGCTTCAGGATTAGCTTTAATTATTCATAATCAAGGATTAAATGCTCCTATAGAACAATTGGAAGGCCATAATTCATTGCAAATCCATTCTGAGAGAATAATAGTAGAACAGGGGTAAAACTATAGTTTAACAGCATATCTAAATTGCAGTACAATCGTGGGTTTTTCCATGGGTTAATTAAGGGTCAAATGATCTTAAGAGGCTAATAAGTAGGTTAGTACAGACAGAAAAGGGTTTTCGCGTGTTTTAAGAATTAAATAACTTCCAAAACCCTAAAAACAGACTCGCTTAATCTACTGAGGTTTTGGTCAGGATAAAATTCTCCTAAACCCTCTAAAATTCATAAAAAAATATTCTCTATGGTTTGGCATCCTTGATTTGACCATTAGAACCCGTCTTGACTCAAAATAGAGCCATAGACAAACTTTTGTCCCAATTTGGGTTTTTGCATAAATTACCTAGTTAGGTCAAAACCAAAATCTAACTTCACCATTGGATTCCTTAGGTCCAAATTAGATTTATTACAAAATTTGGGCCTAATATGAGATTGTTTTGACCTAGTTTTGCACTTTGGTCCATGTTTGATTCTTTTATCTCACACACATGCCCTTGACTTTCAAAATCCTTGCAAATAACCCCCCAACTTTATTGCCTTCTTCATAAAAAGGTCCCTGCCACCATGGATTCCTAATCCTATAACTCCGGTGACCTTTGATTGAAGAGAACTTCTCTGATCAATCAACCCTTTCCAAAATTGGAAGAGAGATTCCTTATGGAGTCCTCTTTCCAATGAATCTGATCTTGAGCCCCAAAACCTTCCCAATCTCTCATGCGAATGCATGAGAGATTCAGGTATCTTTAGGTTTCCAACTTCGGTGAGCCTTCTAAGCCTCCCAAGCTCTAACCGCTCCCTGAGGCCTATATAAGGATCCCCAGGGCTCGACCGAACTTTTCAATAAGGTTTAAGGCCAGAACAACATCTTCCCTCTCTTTCATGGTTGGCTCCGACCTTAGCTCCGGCGAGCTCCTCCCTCCGTCATCCTACGGCCTCCCAACGACCAAATTGGGAGTGCTACGCTCTTCCCCTTCGTTCGTTCCTCAACGACCAACTCAGGGGCTCCTAGATCTCCCTGTTCCTCGCCATCTCTTCCTTCGGAGGTTCATTTTCCCCACATCCAGCCGCCACACCGGCGTGGGAATTTCTCCCGCTTCGTCTATTAGATTTGGGTTAATTTAGTTAGTTAAGATCCTTAGGTTAGTTTTATACCCAAAAATCCCAAAAATAACCCTCGACGATGCCATTCATCCTCGTCTTCCTCGTCTCCGGAATCCCTTTGGCAAGGCATCTCCATTGCTACACCCCTTCATCCACCTTGCCAACCACCTCACAACCTTCGCCACGACGCCACCAATCAAACCCCTCTCCTATTTTGCTCCACCGCTCACCCAAACACTCCCCTGAACAACCCACCTTCGCACGGCCATCTTCGTCACCATCCGACCACCTCACACACTCTCATGCCACGCTGCACCCACCACCATGTTCACCATCCCATGGCGGAGCTCCTGAACTCATTTGACAGGGCCGAAAGGCCATTCTTTATGTTTCAGATCAGCAGGACCCCGGCTCCATTAACGACAAGCTCAAGCGAAGCTTGAAGCTCTGTTCGGCACCTGTAGCTCCAAGAACCACCTCCAAGTGACGCGGCTACGTCCCAGGAATCATCGCAGGTCTTTGATTAAGGCCTTCATCAGCTGCAGCCGTCCAATTGAGCGGAAGCATTTTCGCTGCAGCGCACGAGCAGAAGGACGGGGACTTTTGGCCCACATCATAGGAGGAACACTCAGCCACGCATAAATTGAAAAAGTGATTGGGGCTTATCGCTTCAACACAATTGGGGGGTGAGGTCCCTCTCCACCCTCACACGCCTTGCCTGTGACAGTCATCATGTGGGCCTAGCTCTGACCTGACCTGCCTAGCCCGCACACACCTCGGTTGCCATTCACGGCCGGTAGTCCTGGTCTCGGGTGCGCTTAGATCCGAATCCGACTAACCGGTACTATGCATGGCCTTGGAAAGGTGGGAAAGAAGGAAAACCCAGAGAGAGAAGGAGAGAGAGAGTGCGGGGGTAGGGGGTTTTGCTCTAAGGAGATTTCGACACTTAGCCAAAATCAGAGCCCCTCTGTGTGTGGAGAAAGAAGAAGAGAAGAAACAAAGGGGAAGGTACTATAGCAAATGCATGTTTAAGTCGTCTGATGGCTTGAGGCGATGGCTGACTTGGGTAAAAGCGGTTGATACTGTTAATATATTTGAGTACCTAAGTTTGAAAGGTTGATGACACTGTTTCATTGTTTGAACTCAATGCATATATTCTTAAATTAAATAATTGGTGATCTAAATCACCATTATTTTTGCTTTGAGATTTTTTTTACCATGCATAACTATTGTTAAAGTCATGCTTTACCTTGATTATCATTTCTTGATATTATTTGGCTTAAATCTTATGTTCAATTACAGTTTATTTACGATTAGCGATTGAATTCCTATTTACTCCCAACGAACGACCTTGGACTTTCATTCGAGTATAAATTTTATTTTTTTTTCGCACTGATTCGAACTGTACTACAGCGCAACGACTTTAAAACCCATTTCAGAGCGATTAACAATTAGGTTTGGGTTAACATGGCCTAGTGCTCCACCTTATTTGGAGATGTTGCTGAAGAGAAGGCAAACGATATAAGATGAGTCCTAATACATGCACATCTTCAAAACATGGGAGCAATGATGGATATAACTTTGAAGCTCACACACATCTCCAAATGGTAGCAAAATTGACCGTAAGGGGTGGAAGGTGGATCTCAACAAAGTAAACCCACAACTTGGTAAGTCTTTGAACCATGAATCTAGATTAGAACGACTTATAAAAATTGCGGAGCCACAAACAAAATTACAATCAAAATCAAACACAATCAAATGAAGCGGAGGGGAAGGGGAGGAAGGGGGGTGGTGTTGTGAGGTAGCTAGAGCTTCAAACACGATCAATACCAAAATCAGAACTATAGGAAGAGGGAGTTGGAAACCCTAGGGGAGAGCTTGGGGGAGCAATAATGACCATTTTAAGAAAGCTTTGTCTTCGAGTGACCCCAGCTATTAAGACCGAATTTGATTTTGACCTTTTGGTTAATTTATTCGTTCATGTTGGCTTGTTTCTTCAAGTTTTGACTTGTTGGTGTCTTGCTATATCTACGAGCGTGGGATCGCCCTCCTTCAAGAAGTCGTTCGATTTTCGACATAGAGACACCTTTTCTTTTTCTTTAATCCTTTATTTCTTATCTTATTTCTGAGTTTTGACTTCCGCCAATTCTTACCGTGGTATTTTCTTTCGCTCTTCGCGAGAGCGTCAGGCTTCTCCCTTTATTTCTGATGCATCTTTTTGTATCAAGTACTTCCCTTACTAATGAAAACTTCCTTTAAAAAAAAAAAAGAGAGAGAGAGAGATTTGCCTCCATAGTGTTCAAAAGATTTAAATAATCATACTCCAGCAATCCCCACCACGCAACCAAACAAAAAGAAAAACTTGGATGGGTAGGTAAACGTCGATTGATCCAATGATACGGGAAATCCGGGGGAATGCACCAACGGTAGCTCTTCCCACCAAATTAATGGTGATTACCAGACGACCCAAAGGAGGAGACACCACTAGCATGGGCTCAGCAGATTGTGTGATCACGAATCGAGATATTGGAATTTACAAGAATACCCCTTCTTATTTGACGAGGAGAAAGACAGATCTCACAAAAGAAAAAAAAAAGGTAGGGATGTATCCTGGGCCTAATCTTGCAGAGGTCAACCCTAAGATTCTAGATCAGCTTGAAAGAATCTGAAATGCAATAGATTGAAACATTTTAGCTTTAACTTGAATTTTGTTCTTCTACCTGCCGATTGGTTCCTGTAACGTTGACTTTGTTGAATATCTCTGTAATGAAATTTCTGCTTCGATCAATTATGTGGTAGACATGTGGATCCGTCGATCTTTGAAATGCTCTTAAATTGTCACTGAGGGGTCTCGGAGGTCATTGTCGAGATTGCTGAGGGTCATCAAAGAATTTATATACTTAGGAGACGTAACGTAGCTACATGAAAGTAAAAATATACAAGCAACTATACAAACAAAAGGGATTGTTGACTTAATTTCACATGGTATAGGTGTACGTCGTAGAGATCTAACTTTTAATATCAACTATAAGTGAGAATGATACATGGAGTGATAGGCTATCGAGTCGTTGGGTTGCCCTTGTTGATGTGTAGGTAGGAATTATTTATAGAGTACAAATGTTAGTGATTACATTTTAAGGATGTGTAACCGCTATATTAATGGGAGAGTTATTGTAAGATAATGAGAATTATTACGTTAATTCGTAATCACTCAGCGGACTGCGCCTCTTCGCATTTCCACGCAAATTGAATCCAAGCAGGTTCGATTGGTCTGTTCAGGGGCTGATCAGGTTTATTTAGTGAGGTCAATTTTTTACCTCATCAGCCAAAAAAATAAAAAAATGTTTCTCTTGGCCTTGATTTTATCCATCTTTGGTTGGAGATGACATCTTGTCATCGCCCTAAGATGTAGGTTTCTTGGGAGGTTGATGCTAAATCAATGTTAAAGTTGCACACAATCCTCTTTCTTTAACATCACTATTAAGTAAATATCAAAGGGGTTAATATTATAACTTAACACCAATCTAACTATACAAAAATTGATGTTAACATCACTATGCAAGTAAATATAATTAAAAGTTAAAGTAAATTTTACCTTTCTTATCATCATTTTTCTGATCTTCTAAATTAACTCTAATATTTCATGCATGTCCCTCTTAAGTCGTTGAAGCCATACTTACCTTCATGTACGACACCAGAGAATGTAGAGGTTATCCTTTATTTGATCGGTCAAAGTAAAAATTCAAACTGACCATATATAAGCAATAGAGCTCCACCAACTAAAATAAGGTTGGAAGGTGAGAATTTTTAATTTTGTCAGGATAGACACACGTTATCCAAAGAATTGGTGTAGAAGACTTGACTAGTTCTCACCACCGAAAAGAAATTTTAGATCATTAAAAGAAAATTTCCACCAACCAAGGCTAAATTAATCCCCACTAAGTTGGCGAGTAATTGAGCTATAGCCGCAATCTTGATGTTGACTAGGCCAACCAAATTCGGTCAAGCGACAGGTAGGAACCAATTTCAGAAACAAAGTTTCGGGACACCACATGGTATCCATGCAAAATGTGCTGGAACAAGAGAGTACCCACGCAAATTCCCCGGAAAAAAACAAAACCCGTGACCATATGATCATCAAGATAGCCCCCACAGAGGTTAACAAATTAAAAAGGTAAAAAAAAATCAACAAGCAATCAATCCATGCCACCTCCCTTACGACACGCTTTCCTCATAAGGATTCCCTCCGATTCCACCGCTACCCATCTCTTCTCCTCCACCAAAAGACACCTACACAGTTAGGCATTGTTTATCCGTAGGAATTGAATTTGAAGGATTATAAATTGTGTAGATAAAATTGTGAGACAATTTTAAGATTGTAATTATTTTATATTTATTTATATTTTTATATTAAATTAAGAGGTTAAAGGAATTAATTTTTCGTTTGAATAATTAAAATACTTGTTAGTGAGATAATGCAGAGAAATCGTAAAAGTCATACACGGGACCTTAGTACATACACATGACCATGCATCGGTAGATCCATATGATGGGTAACACCAAACTCCCCCCTTCCTTCTTCCTCCTCCTCCTCCTCCCCCTCCTCTTCCCGCTCTCCTCCTCCACGCTTCAAAGCCTCACCACCCAACAGACCCACTACCAAAACTCACAACGACTCCTCCCTCTCCTCTCCTCTCCTCCGCCGCCGCCGCCGCCGCCGCCACCACCACCACCAGAACCCACCACCTTCTTCGAGGTCACCAGACCCATCCCCACCCCTCCACACTCCCACAACTGCTCCACCCTCGTCCTCCGCCACTCCTTTGCCAACACCTACGGCCGCCCCCCCGTCACCGCCCCCTTCTTCCCCTGCCTCCCCCGCCACTCCCCCCAACCCTCCTCCCTCATCCTCCTCCAATGGTCCGCCTACTCCCGCGGCCGCCAGTTCGATCGCATCCTCGGCGTCTGGGCCGGCGGCGTCGAGCTCCTCCGCAGCTGCACCGCCGAGCCCCGCCCCAACGGCATCCTCTGGTCCCTCACCAAGGACGTCACCCGCTTCTCCTCCCTCCTCACCCGTCCGCAGACCGTCGCCGTCCACCTCGCCAACGTCGTCGACGACACCTACACCGGCGTCTACCACGTCAACCTCACCTTCCACTTCTACTGGCACGACCAGTACCGCACCCACCCGCGTAATTCGCGAACCGGGTTCGGTCCGGTCGCCGACCTCGTGCTGCCCGTCTCGCGCGACCCGCCGCCCCCCGACGACGGCCTGTGGTTCAGAGTCCACAACTCAAGTGACGTGCAGGGTAAGAAGCTCGTGATCCCTCGCAATTCCTACAGGGCAGTGCTCGAAGTCTTCGTATCTTTCCACGAAGACGACGAGTTCTGGTACTCCAACCCACCGAACGACTACATCGTCTCTAACAACCTCACCGGCACTCCCGGGAACGGTCCGTTTAGAGAGGTCGTCGCCACCGTCGACAGTTTGGTCGTCGGCACAATCTGTCCCTTCACGGTGATCCATACCGGTGGCATAAACCCGCTCCTTTGGCGTCCGATCAGTGGCATTGGCTCGTTCGATCTCCCGTCATACGACATCGAGATCACGCCGTTCCTCGGGAGGCTGCTTGACGGGAAGCCGCACGTGCTCGGATTCGTGGTGACGGATGCGCTGGACGTGTGGTACATCGATGCCAACCTGCACCTGTGGTTGGACGAGAAGAGCTCGAGGACGAGTGGGAAGCTGGTGGAGTACGACGCCGACGAGGTGGTGCCTTCGCTGGTCTCCAAGTTCCGGGAACTAGACGGGAGATTCGCGACCGAGGCGTCCCGGCGGGTGTCATCTACCGGGTGGGTGCGGTCGTCCCGCGGGAGGATCACCACGCACGCCTACCAGGAGTTCACCTTCAGTAACATGATGGTGTTTGACAAAAATGGCTCGGTTCAGGTGAGTGGTAGCACAACTTTTTGCCCTGGTTTACTCGAGGGATTAATCTCTCAAAAGGAGAGTTAACTTCTGTTTATTATTTGGTTACTTAACACTCTATTTAATAATCCATGTTTAGTTATTTTAATATAGATTTGTCTAACATCAATTTAGATTAGTATTAACTTAACTCGTGTTAAAATCTTTACACAACTTATACCTCTAATAACCCTTATATTTCATATTCGTAACACTATTATCAAATAAATGATACAAATATTAATATCATAACTTAACATTAATTCAAATAGACACAGATTTATATTAACCGCAAGTAATTAATTTTATATATTTTAATATCAATTTTTTAACCTCTGAACTAAACTACCGTTAAATTAAGGTCGGAAACGTTTAGTTCACCTGCAAATGAAATCATGCCGTAAAAATATAAAATACATGAAATTTTATTAAAATCAAACAATCTTAGGCACCCTCTCTAACCAGAGTCAAATTTTATAATATTTAAGCCGTCATAATTAAGTGAGGGTAGGAGTAACAAATAAGGTTAAAATTTATGTATAACATATTCACGTAGAGTAATCTTAATCACTAATTTTTCACCTTTAACGCAGGTGATCAATCAGATGATAAGATCCGAGCACAATATACATGCAAAGAATTCGAAGTCGGTGTTGTATGTGGAGGAGGTGTCCCGTGACTTCCCATTGTACATTTACACCGGTTCGACGGATGCGATCAACGGGAGCTACAAGAGCATTTCCAACGTCTCATTTGCGTTCGACGAGAGGAGGGTTGCGGGAGGAGGGAGGAGGTCGGGGTTATTGTTTAGCTCTTTGAAGAATTCGCAGGAAGGTCAGGGGGAAATGACTGTGAAGGGTCATCTGGTTCAGAGTGGCGTGGGGAGGACTCAGCAGAGTTACAGATATGAAGGCACCGATGGATGCTACTTCAGGGATGTGAGGAGCGATAATTACACGATTCTGTACGATGAATCGGGGATGATTTGCAGCATCGAATCGCAATCGGGATCGTGGGGCGCTCCGGAGAATAAATGGATGTCGTTCCTGTGAGCGGGTCTCTGATGGTTGTTGTTGGATAATTGCGAGTGATGATGCTGGATGGCTATCTGGATCGCTTGATTTTGTTCATTATTCCTTTGATTAGATAGATTGAGATACTGCACTTTTTAAATGATGCAGGGATTCGATTTCTGGGTATTGGTCTCTGTTCTTGAATTTTTTTTTTTTTTTGGGTTTCCTTCCAATTCTTCTGGTATTTCTATGTGTTTGACAAATGCTTCGTTTTTTTTTAATTAGAATGTTCTCTTCAAGTATTCTCTTTATTCTCTTCGGATATTCTCTTCTACCATTGTGGGATCTCTGTTGAAATGGCTGAAGTTGGCTTGAAATATCCAAAGTGGTTGATGGTTTCTGCTTTCTCTCTAACTTGCTAGGACCAATCTCGAGAAGAACAAAGGAGGAGTCGTCTAGTTCTTAGAAACCTGCTATGGTAAATATTGCTGGTTTAGGCCTGTTAATGATGTTGACAGCTGATCTCTAGCCAATGTTCCATTTTAGGTTCGTACTTAAATTCATACTTCATGTGCCACTTTTTTTAATCAATCGCTGATGCAAAATTCACCTTTTTCCCAACTTATGCTGCGACTTAAGGTTTTGCTCAGAAAAGAGTCACTGCTATTGAATGCATCCTTCTTTCTTTACTAAGAAAGGATCTGAGGGGGTACTTTTTGGCTGTTCCTGGCTTTTACTTCAATGAAGTATATGAATATATTCTTATGGATACGGAGTGTGAGATGTGCTGTTTTTTCTTCACCATCTTTTGCAGAAGGAAGAAAATGCTGTCTTAAAAGAAATTGCACCAGAAAGAAAAACGGACCGTGCAAGTCATGTTTCAGTACAAACAGAGGAATTTCAGTCATTATCTCCTTTACCTTTTTATGGTACCTTCTACGCCAAGGACTAAATTTATCCAAAATCCGCAGCAAACAACTTGCTAAATGAGGCAACCTGATGATTAGTGTAATAATAAACAGGCAAATCCTGGTTTTTAAGCTCAAAAGGACAGTAAAAAATACACCGAGTATTCATTGACTTCTTGACATCTTGCTTCGGCTGCTAGCTTCCACGATACTAATTAGTGCAAATCAGACTGAACGCCGGAGTTTTTGTCTTCGATAGCGCTGCTGTCATTCTAGGAGTGGAGCAACTCTTATTTGCTTAGCCATATTGTGCAAGAACATCTTCTTTGATACTTTGTTTAGTTTTCATTTTGTTTTAAGTTCGTAGTCCCCCGATCTTCGAGGAGTGAGTCCCCCTCCCTTAAGGTTGTTCTGATTGCCTTCCTCACCCTCTTGGTTTTGTGTCCTCATATTAATTTCATTTCTGTTAATGGTGATATTACTTTGCAATAAAAAAAAAAAAAACCTTAGGGCTTAGTACCGGGGGATTGCCCCCTTTCAAATAATTATAACTTTTTTTAAAACAATTTTAATTGAAAAGTGTTAAGAGTAAATTCAGATTATATATCGTCCGGTCATGTATGCTTGCTTTATACGCTTCAATGCTAACACACAATTCAAGTGTGTCTTAAGTGGTCTACATCTTCTTATACATGCCAAAACAGATACTTATTCATAATGTTTGTTAAATAAACACATATGGTTGGGTACCATATTCCTATTTACTTTATGCATACAAATTGTGGACATGCATTTTATGAATCTTTTATATGTATAATTAATGAGAGAAAAAATTATCCTCATAAAAATAAGCCTAAGAGGCTTATAATTGGACTTACCAGAGTGTAATTTGCTTGACTCGATCCGCTTTGGAAGTCGAAGAGAGCAAGTTCACTCCACTTCCTCGACAGTTACGTGGGCCAAGCTCCACTACCTTGTCAATAACACACTTCTCTAAACGTGTAACTATCTACTTTCGTATTCTAAAAGAAGGGCAGTCATGTACATGGTGAGAGGCACACCCAAGGGAAGCAACTCAAAGGGGATACAAACCATTATCTTGTTGTATTTCTTCTATATTATTCCATTTATAGTCGATATTGAGAGTTAAATCCCTTCCCCACACATACACCCATATCGAATGGAATTGGGTTATCAATCCTTTATTTTCATGTGGATGCTTGTCTATTTCTATTTTTTTTGGCTTTGGGTTATTGATAAACACCAATTTTGATGATGCATTACCTTCTTTTGCCAAGTATCCTAAGCAGTTTTGTTAGTTAGAATTGCATATTAGTGTGGGCTCTGTACGAGGAACATTGACATATTAGTGTGGGCTACCTCTTAAAGAGGACTTGGGGAGAACTTGGGTACTTCTGTATCCCCAACATGGATAATGGGTGGAGATCGAGTCTCAAATCAGGATGCGAACTCTAGTAATTTGGTTGCGACTTCTACTCTTTACTAACCACCTGATTTTTCAAGAAAATTTGTAACTCCCCCCCTTGGTGAGAGGGAAGAGTGAGAGTGGGGCAAGAGAGCACCTACCTCTCAGCATGACCACACAGTAGCCGCTTGGGGTAAGGGGAACCTCGATGCGAGGGCAAAAGAGAAAACAATTATACTTTGCAATTGACATAGCTAGGCTACAAGATTGGGAGCAACCGATGAGAGAAGAAATTGCCCTCATATAAATAAGCCCAAGAGGTTTGTGATCCAACCCATCGAATTTTAATCAGCGTGCCCTCTGGAAGATTAAGAGATATAAGTCCACTCCCCTTCCTCAGCTGTTGCATAGGTCAAGCTCCAGTATCTTGGCAGTTATACTTCTCTAATAGTGTAACCACCCACTTTTGTACTCTATAAAAGGGCTCTCATGTACATGGTGAGAGGCATGCCCAAGGGTAGTAGTCCAAATGGGATATAAATCATTATCTTATTGTATTTCTTTTATATTATTTCATACATGATGGATATTGAGGGTTAGATCCCCTCCCTAGATAGATGTACACTCATATTAGGTAGAGTTGGGCTACTAATCCCCCATCTTCATGCGGATGCTTGCTTATTTCTATTTTTTTTGCTTTGTTACGTTTCTTGGGTTATACAAACTTTTGATGGCCTTCGGTGGCCTTGACAATGGCCTCTGAGATCCATCAATAATCATGCAATCCAACAAAATATATTTCAATTTTTGATAAATATATGCATGTTGTATTTCATTGTCCTTTACAAGTTACATCCAGTGTTGAGCCTAACTCATTAGGAAATTTTTTTTAAAAAAAGAAAAGACAAAGGACAGGAGAAGTTTGAAGTTGCTGACTTATGTAAGTAAAAAAATGGAACTACTCTACGATTATTGTCTCATCAAGAAGGACAAACAATTCGCAAAAGCAAAAGTTCTGCAGAAGTTGGTGCACCGTCTGTGTAAGTCATAACTCTACCCGTGAAATGAACTTGAGCTTTCTCGAGCAGACTAAATCCTTTGAGATTTTGGAGACGAAATGATGCCATCAAGAGGCAGTACGCTTCACACATGCCATGCAATTTCTTAGGAGATTTTTACTGCAACCACGAGAAGAAGACTGGATCGAGCTGAACTAATGTCATTGATTTGAATAGTAGTCAAACTGAAAGGCTTGCACATTATTTCATATCATGAAAAAGGAGGAAATTTTGCAAAAGGTCGCTTTTGATTACCGGAAGGAAGGCCATGTTTTGTGAGAACTTGATGGAAATTTATCCTTTTTGGTCCATAAGAGGTGCTGTGGAGCAATTCTCAGAAAAGATCTTTGGTTGAAATGCTCAGCTTGCCTGTGGTGCTGTAGGGGAAGGAAGAATACTTGAGTCAGCATGGTATTAGAATCAGCAAAACAAGTTCACATGTTAATTGAGTTGGTTTAATACGATTTAATTCTTGCAATTAGCCAGGGGACATGAATGTCGCAGATATGGTTGCATATCTAAAGTGCCCAATATGTTGGCAGAGGACTAAGAAGGATTTGTTGAAAGCTGATGCCTGTAAAGAGTGGAGAACGTATACCCAAGCCCTTAAGGATGAATGGTGAAATTCTCCAGCTTTTCCTAGTCATACGCTTTGATTACTTTAGAGTTCATAGCTGCTTGAGATCTAAACGAAGAAGTTTGAAGCTTTAGTCCAACGTTACTATCTCTTCTACTTTCTCCTATGTCAATCGAAAAGCCAGATAAATGCAGGTGTGAAGTAAAAGAAATTCGAGTGTTCATTCACTAAATGGTTTCACTCGATTTTGTTGGTTTGGATATTTCAAGGGGTATGAGATGGAGCAGCTAAAGAACTCATCTGAAGTTTAATTATAGACGAAGATTGCATGGTAGCATCTTCAAATTGGGATGTTTCTACACTTTCTGAATTCTTTACGGTTTATAGTAATCCCATATATGGATTATTTATCTGATCATCAATACGTATGGCACCCGAACACTCTCAAGTTTGGTTAGCCAATTACAGCAGGGAAGAATTATGCTGTCAGAATAGGATGGATGTGAAGTAGGCACCGAGATTGTTGTCATAATATATATAACCTTTCCTCCACTTTCCTTCATGCCCCGAGACGACAAGCCAGT
This sequence comes from Thalassia testudinum, assembly GCA_037157565.1. Taxonomy (NCBI): domain Eukaryota; kingdom Viridiplantae; phylum Streptophyta; class Magnoliopsida; order Alismatales; family Hydrocharitaceae; genus Thalassia; species Thalassia testudinum. Next base: position 71,983,730 of record JAZHRO010000022.1, on the reverse strand, counting down.
AGTCCTCAATATGGTTAGCGAGCATCTCAAATACGTACCTATGATACTGTCCACATGAAAAGGGTGGCATTTCAAAGACATTAAAAAAAGCTTAACCTTAACTACAGCGACTGCTTCAATTATGAAGGACAGCCGCAAATAATTAGACGCAAGGACATTGCATACCGTCTGTAGTCATGAAGTCGTCAATTAGATGCTCAATTAAGTGACGAGAACCTTAGACATAATTGACCTCGAGTTTACCTAGATTGAGCCTGTGAAGGAGAAAAAAGGCTACGTGGTCCGTCACGTGACATAGTGGCCATGTAAAACTATCATGCAAGGTTTTAAAGTTCGGATCGGATCGGATCTGCTGGTCCTACCGGTTGGATCGAGAATCGGCAATGAACTGATCAAATCGGTCGATTTTTGAACTGGGTATCTTGAACCAATGGAACCGGCCAAAATCCAGTTCAATCGACCTTACGGTGAATCGGGATCGGCCAATCCACTTATCTCATACCAAAAAAAGAAAAAAAAAAAATGGAGACGGGAGACCTTTTCCCTTGCGTGTCGCTCCTCCTCCCCACCTTTTTCCCCTTTCTCTCCTCGCCACCACCACAACCCACACCCCCTCCTAACGAGATCACCTTCTCGCCTCACCTCCCAACTTCCTCCACCGAAATCCTCGCCACCCTAAACCCACCATCTGAGCACACTCCGTTCTCGTCCAACCAACTCCAACCTCCGCAACCATCTCATCGGAGATCGTTGGTCCCCCCAACCATCTCCAACCTCCGCAGCATAGGAGCGCCTCCGGCTCTTCGCAGCGTGTCCTCCTTCCCAGCGGTCGGTAAACTTCCTCTCCTTCCAACATCTGTGAGGTTGACCACCACCACCATAAAAGACAAAGAGGTCTCCCAATATCTTTGCTTATTCCTAACTTCAAGTGGCCATTGCATGTAAGGAACCCAAAAAGGGTGAGACTAAGATTAAATGAATATAAGATGAACAAAATCTTGTAGTAATATAAGATGAACAAAATCTTGTAGTAGGAAATTCAACCTGTGCTGTAGGTGGAATAATTTTAGGCACCAAGGAGCGTTTCATGGAGGAAAAAATCAAAGCTCAAACTGATCCAAGGGGAGATATGTTTTTGTTTCCTAGAAAAAAGAACATGTCCATGACTCTTCTTCTGGGTCCAACAGCATTGAATGCCCTGCTTTCATGTCCATACTCATTTTCAGTCGGCTAACAAGCAATTTCAGTGAGCTCAAATGATCTTATCAAATCAAATGAGCTTTGGTGTCTGGCACATTTCTAATGGATGTTCTGAAATCTAGAGTAATTTTCATATATGCTCACATGAGAATAGAAGAAACCTGTAGCAACAAAAAATTGTATATGAACATAAAATCTTCAAGGAACAAAGCTAGGATAGGTCACAGAAGTAATGCTCTTCCCTGGGATTCAAATTACTTTTCATCATCTCAACAATCTTTTGTGCAAATCCTTGCATCGAAGACTACAAATTACACATTATTTGTTAGAGAAATATTGTGCCTTGATAGTTATATTTAGTTTTTTATACATTAAATTTCGATTAAACTTGATTCAACTCAGTTAGATCAATATAAACCAAACCTAAGTATGATCGATCCAACTTTTTCCGATCTGATTCTAATTATGACACTATGATCGATTCGATCGATTCAGACCAATAATTGAACAACTAAAAATCAAAACCAAAACTTAACCGATTCGTCGATCGATTCGATTTTTAAACCATTGCTATCATGCGACATGGTTCACGTGTCTAATAAGATCACCGATCTAGATATTTTATGTATTTTTTTAATTAGAAAGTTTTGACAACTCGTGCCATTTATTTGGTAAATTAATTAAAGTTGTTGTTAATGATAATTAGTGATTGTCATTTCTAATTAATTAAGATCCTATTTATAAAAAGAGAAAACCTTACCCATCATCATTTGAACTACAATAACAAAAGTTTCAAATTGGAACTCAACTTCAAAGAAACCTCCACCATTCTGCCAATTCTTTAAGGAGCTATTGCAATTCACGGCAACATGCATTACCTTTTCATTCTCCTAACTCCTGATGCAACATACAAGTTGAATTTCTCGGAAACCAAGGTACGAAGATAGGTGATAAAATTTCTTCTGACCAAGCAGATATACATTTCATCTGGAAATTAGGCACGGGTTCCAACCACAGCCACAATCGCAACAGATTAACCAAAACACAGCACAAGCATAGCAATTAAACTTGCTAAAGAGGGGACATTTTTATTCGCAAAAAAAAAAAAAAGGAAAAGGATTTGTCTCACCTGATCACATCCCAATTTTCGTGTCAAAGCCAAGGTCGACTTCCCCCGTCAATTAATTGCTCGACGATCCTATCTCCGGTTTCACGCCACCCCTGCGGAAGCCACCGAGGAGGCTGCAGGAGTAACCGAGCATCCCGCCGTCCAACACGTCCGCCGCCATTCCGACCTCGAAGTCGAAGACCTCGGAGGTCCCGCCGACGTAATCCCTGGCCACCACCCTCCTCCTCCCCGTCCTGACGAACAGGGTCGAGCCCACCACCTGCGGGACGGACGGCGTAAACGTCGGATCGTAGGTTCCGATCCCCTTCAAGTCGACATCCCAACCCTCGTGGATGCACCTGGGAGCTCTACCGGGTTTGTCCCTCGACAGTTCCCAAACGTCGAACCCTTCCCAGAGCGCGTCCGTGACATAGACGGACTCACCGGAAGTGCACAGTGAGTATCGCGGAGATCTCCGAGACGGCAGAGGGTACTCCCGAGGGAGCCAACCCTCCCGGATATCGACTGCCAGGATGCAACCGGCCTCGTGTTGGACCGTGCAGAGGAGGCCCCCGGCGTAGGTCAAGCCAAGGTCGGCGGCGGGATCCCTAACTGGGGTACCGGACCGTACCCGACGTGCCGCAAGCTCCAGTGGAGGGACTTCTTGGTGCAGTGAAGCACCATGACCTTCCCGGTGCGGTCTGCGACCATGAGGAAGACCCGGAAGTGCCAGCGGGACACGTGCGACTCGTAGTCGATGGCGGCCCCTATGTGCGCGGTGTAGCTCGGGAGCTGGGGCGGGTCCAGCAGCCACCGGAACTCGCGGGTGAAGAAGTTGTTGATCCTGAAGCGTGGGCGCTGGGGGAACCCGCGCACGGTGAGGAGCAGCCCGTTGCGGGCGGCGAGGATCCAGTTGGTCGCGGGGATTGCGAGCGCCCGGCGGTTGGAGAGGAAGCATAGGTACAGCCGCGTCTGCGCGTGCCACGGGGGCAGCGCCCGCTGGTAGATGGAGGCCGTGGTCGTGAGCGGGAGGCTCCTGAGGAGCGCATCCTCGAAAAGGATCTCGCGCCATTGGCTGCTGATGAATCTGAATCGAGTGATGATGTCGCCCGGTAATCTGCGGATGATCTCCCGCATAAGGTCGTCGCAGATCCACAGTCCAGTCATTTGGTTGCACCACGAGGAGAGGAGCCGTGGGGAAGTACTCGTGGACTTGGAAAAGAATATAATCGAGTCGTGGTTCTCTCTCGGGGCTTTCGATCTTGTCCTTGTAGGTAGGATTGAATGTAGGTCTTCCAACAGCTATAATTGTAGCTGTTTAGCTTCTTGATTGCTGTGGTCGAGTTGATGATATTTGCATATCCAACAAAATTGATCCCAAACTAATGTGTTTTGTAGTCTTAGGCTCTCTACAAATAAAGCCAAGATCAATAGAGTCTTCCCTCAGTGATGCTAAGAATTTGACCGATTAAATTGACAGAATCTCCCTCAAAATAAATTGTATGGAAAAATTGACAATGACCTCCCCTTTATATAGTAGACTTAGATACTCGTATGGACCTTGGCTCTAGTACTATATGTAAAATATAGGAACCAAATGAATTATATCAAGAATATCATGCTTAAATTAGCAATTAGCACAAATAATATTACATAACTATTTTAACTTCGTAGCATTTGAACAACTACAAATTAAAGAGACGCCCACCAAGCACTTCTTGTAGTACATGAACACACACCACTCTATCATATACAACATGTACTTAAGGCATATTACACACAATTCTGTCACAAGAACACATGTCACCCAATTCCATCACTCACATACACTCACTTCACTGGACACAACATAAGCAGCCCATTCTCTCTCTCTCTCTCTCTCTCTCTCTCAACCCATACGTAGTGGTGGCTAGTAAGGAGGTGGAGGAGGGGAGTGATGGTTGGTGAGAAGGCAAGGGTGGGGGAAGGTCAGAGGAGGCGTTGGAGTTGCAAGTAAGGAGGAGGATGGGAGGGGGCAGCAAGGAGGAGGAGGGGGCAGTGATGAGGAGAGGGGGAGCTCAAGGAGGTGGTGGTGGTGGAAGTTTGAGGAGGAGAAGGAGGGCAACTTTGGGGGAGGGAGGAGGAGGGAACAACGAGGAGAGGGGGCTACGTGGAGGGCGGAGTGGGGAGGGGGTAGAGGAGGGGGCAAACGAGGGAAACGGGGGGGGGGGGGGGGGGGGGGGGGGTGGAGATGGAAGGAGGAGGAGTTGGTGGTGGAGTAGTACCTCAAAAAGGAGGACAATTGGAGGTTTGGCAAAAGTCGGAGGAGTAGCAACGGAGGTGATCAAGGGGAGGATCGATGGAGAGGAAGGAGGGTGGGGTGGGGTGTGCACTGTGAATAGAATTCAGTAAGTCACTCGGTTGCATATATATTAATTTTTGACGACAGTTGTCAAAAAGTTGTCATTGAAAAGATTCCAAATATTAATTCTTCATTTATTTTGTTTTCGAAAAGCTTCCAAATATTACTTCTTTATTATTTTGGTCACGATTATTGAAGAAATCATCATTGGAAAGCTTTTAAATATTACTTCTTTATTTGTTTTGACGACGATCACCATTGAGCCCACTAAAAGTCGTATTTACTTTTTTGACACCACAAATGTTTAAAGTATTATTTCATTTGTGTTTTCAGCAATAACTAATAATAAAGTCGTCGTTAAACAAATGTTGGCGACATTTCTAAAACCCTCGCCAAAAGATCATCCACCAGAATTATTATCCCTCACTTGAAGTTCTTACCGGTGACCATTTCATTTAAAACTGTTGCCAACAAAAAATGCCTTTTCTAACTGTGATGCACATACAACTCTTTCCGATCATGGTCCATGGCAACAGATTAACCAAAGTGAAAATGTGCTAAAATTAAACGAATGACGTATCTTGCAATGCGTGAATGTAAAGGACGTGGTTGCAAGAATTTTACAAGAAAACCTTTCACTTTGAAACTCATGATTTTCCTGATAGAAAGTTATTTTCAAATCCCTTATAAAAAGTTGAAACCAACAACACAAGTTTTGCCCAAATTGAAAATTGTTAGACTTTGGAGTTACATGTATTCGTGTTGCGTGGTGTTTTAACATGTTTTAATTATATTTTAACTCAAATTTTAAAATGCAAATGGAGACTTGAATCTAATATCCAAAGTCACCCCAGTGGTCCATTTGAAAGGAAACAAATCTTGTGAGATCACAAAATAGGAGTTTTGTAGGTTTCCTTTTCTTAACAGAGAAACAAAATCTACATGCGCCCTAAAAACCCTAGCCGCTCCAATATAGCATGCTTAAGGGTGCCTTCCCCAAACCCCCCCCCCCCCCCCCCCCCCCCCCCCACACACACACACACTTGGAAAATTCCTAAGTAGGATATTTAGGGAATTAATTTTCCTAATTACCGTACCATGAATTTCTTTTTATTATCAACTATATAAAAATCGTGACTTGAAGACATGAGTTTGCATGAGTGTTTTCTTAAACAAAATTCGTCTTTTGTAAAAATGAGTTTTATATTACTATACATCCACCTTACGGCGAAGCGAAAAGTAAGAATGATCTTTACAAAACTCGTGTTCACTGGTCACGAGTTTTAGGATTTTTTTTTTGGTGTTTCGTACTGCTATACATCCATCCCATAGATCTTTTTTAGGTGTTTTGACGTAACTTTTGTACTTTCTTTTTTTATTTCTTATAGGATTTAGTTTGAGTGTTTGTGATGTTATATGGTGGATATAGCCATTTATGTGGATACTTATCTTATTTGTCACTTCGTTACATTTGAAAATGGATATAAATATTTTAATTAACTTTTTATATTCTTTCTTTTTATTTACTTTCTATTACTTGAGGGTTGAGATCTTGATTTAACGTGTCCTATCAATAGTTGTGTACAAATTCGTAAGTACTACTTATAATTTCTTCATCAAATTTATCCTAGCAGTTATGTACAATAAAAAGGGAAAATAAAGATTAAACTCGTAAGTACTACTCACGACTTTTACAAAGACTATCCCATTCCTATTAATGTAGGAAAATAACTTTTATATAAGTCATGTTCGCTAACTATGAGTTTTGTTAAAAACTCGTGACTAGAGACACTAGTTTAATCCTAAACTACCCCCCACATTGTCGAAATTGTGCTATTACGAAACTCGTATCTACATAATTCTAATTTCATTCAAAAAAATATCCCTACAAACTATCTTCAAGTCACAATTTTCATACGGATGATAACAAAAAAAAAAAATCCCCAACACACACGCACACGCACACACCCCCCCGAACCCCTTCTCCCACCCCTGCCCCCCAACTAGCGACCAGCGGGTTTGCCGAACGCCATCCTTCCCCGCCGACGAGCCACCAACCACCACCACTCTCCTTCGTCGATCCTCTTTCCCCCAACTCTCGCTGTGGGTGAGTCCGCAAGGTGTGAGTGCGTCGTGTGTGAGGAGGCGCTGTGCGTGAGTTGTGAGTGTGTGTGAGAGCGAGAGGGAGGGAGGTGTGATCTTATGATTCCTCTGCAGATGTGTTGCTGCTCGTCTGCGGGTAGATCAAAGCGGAGGAGGAGGAGGAGGAGCATACCGCGGTGTTGAACGATTTGATTTGGTCGAATCGTGATGAAGTTCTGATCTACCGAAAGGTGGTTGCATTATGATCAAATTCAGAGATAGGAAAGAGCAGAGGATGTGGAAGAGGAATAGAGGTTTTTGGAACTTTTTCTTGTTTGGTTGATGGATGTGGAAACGTGGAGTTTGGAGGAAGTGTCCGAGGATTCTGGTGGGTTGGATTTGGTGTTTGGCGCAATGGTTGAGTATCAATGGTGTTTAATGTGATGGGGTGTGGCGTGATTTGTTTTCCCATCTGATATTTTCTTTGTTTCTTTTTTTTCTTGTTTTGCTTTTTATCCAATGAAGTGAGAGGTCGTCCTTCTCGGATGTGGTGTAGATTGCGACAGTCGAAGAAGGCATGGCGTAGTATTGGATGTGCGGATCGTTTGTTGTGTAAAATTGAAAGGGAACTGATTCACTGTTGATAAGATGAATTGCTTGATTTATGGAGAAAGATAAGCTATTTAGGTAGGATTTGGATGGGTACATTATTATTATTATTATTATTATTATTATTATTATTATTATTTCCTCTTCGTGGAGGGCCTGAGAGGGGGGGCAAAGAGTGGAGTTCCTTACCGCAGTTGAAGATAGTTCTCGGGCAGCTATTGCTTTAAGTCCTTCAAATGGGGTTTCATGTAGTCCTGAAGCATGAGTATTGTTTACATGCAAGTTTCTATAGTTTCAAATTTGTGCCTATGTGTTCTTTTTTTTTTCCCATTTCACCGTGTCTGTTTTCTACTACCATATAGTTATATTTGACTAAGGTTTAAAAGGGGGATTTTATCCTATGTAAAAGGTAAAGTAAATAGTATATGAATAATAAAAGCATTTTATTTTTCATTTCTCACATTCACCATCATTTATTATATTTATCTCTAACTAATTATATATATTTCCTCTAATTTACTCCTACCCATCACATCTACCAATCACATCTATCTTACTAATTTACTTCTCATATAAATAAAATAAAAAATCAACAATAATATATCAAATTAACTATAACATCTACATCTACTAATCTTTCTCTTACCCATCCACTTATCCTCTTTAAAATTTCCTAAACTTTATCCAATAACTTCTCGTTGGAGACATGCATGTTAAGTTAATTAACAAGGCCATAAATTTATACGTTACTTCTTCCAGAGAAAATAAATTCTACACCCTTATCTTTGTAAAGGAGATGATGCCCTTTGGGGTTTGAGAGCTTCTTGGGTTGTTTTACTGAACGTGGTAACTTCCCCTGGTCCAGAAAGTGCATTCTTTGGCTTCCAAGGTGAACGAATGCATTAGTGGAGTGTGCAGGGGTGGGTTGGTGGTGGGTGCGTAGCTGTGTGCGAGCGTCCACCTGTGTTTTTAGGGATGTAACCTTAGGGTCAGCTGTAGATCGAGTGGACCTCGAGCACATGTATTTCTAGGTAAACTGTCCTCGATCATTATCGACAACCCTTTCAATGCCGTATTAAACAATAAAATGAAAGCTATCTGCCAATTTAAATGACCGATAAATTAATTATCGTAATTTCTGAAATAAAATATTCTGTGTCCTTGAATTTACACCACAAATCTGAAACCTTATTCTTGGATAATGCGAAGGTAATGATCTGTTTGTGAGATGACATGTTGCATGGAAAAGAGTTGTTTGCGGGTAATAGATAAGTCAAAATTTATGATTTGTAAATCACTAGATAAATTGTGAATGGAAAATTGTGTAGAGATACCTGAAAATTGAATGTTAATTGTGAACTTTGCAATACTATTTTCATGTATCAGAAGAGATAAATGTGTAAACAAAATAGAGGTGTTGGATTTGATAAGAAATATGACAAAACAAACTAAGTTGGAGAGTCGTGGATGTGAAAATCGTTCTTGAGTACAAATTTACTTCCGTAGGCAACGACATGTTGTGTCATGACTAGGACTAGTAACGATGTGGCATGCTGGGTTGGCCATCTCGATGTACCTAGTTGAATCTTGCCCTAAGTGCCTGCTCGGTACTTCCTTCTATTTAGCTTGTTAACACTTTATTGAACTTTTTAACTCATGTTGTTCTCTGTTGACTTCCGACCAGGAGTTAGTAGATTACAGGGTTGCATCAAATCACACTACTGTAGTCATTTTTATTTGAGGTAGGTTTCGCAATAGTTGTAGTTGTTTTTTACTCTTGTCATACCTTAAATTAGTTTCTTATTTTCATCCATGCTCTTCAATATGAAAGAGACTATTATTTTTCCTTTGTGCTTTACTATTGTTCGGTTGTGTTGAGCCTATGCTTATTGTTGGACAACAATTTCCAGATCTGATTTAGGCTTGGATTTTCTGACTTGACCCTACAGGGTCGAGTGTTACACTAGTCCTAGTTATACAATTGGCATTTATTAATATGTACATTTGTTAAGTGGGCCCCACATGTGAAAAGTGGGGTCTACTACCACACAAACTGCTAGCAAGTGAAAAAATTTATCGATAATTTTTTATTTTAAATAAAAATACATGTGATTTTTAATTTTATACCTATGATTTTTGACTTTGAATCAAAAGATACCAATAATTTTTTATTTTACATCGATGATTTTCGGTAACAGATAAAAATATCTAATTATTTCTTAATCTTCATTGAATGATAGATTCCGTCGTATACATTGTAAGAGACATGCCTGACAATGAAAAGCATCACTAATGACATATAGTTTGAGTGCACGGATACATTCGGACCTTACATGCGTAGAGGGAGTAGCCACATGAGAGGGGCGCGTGTCATTGTATCCTGCATTTCAAGAGCATTTATCTACTCTTGTGATTAAACAAATTAATACCACTAAATATATATAGCAACAAGGCAACCTAGCTATTAGAAAAGATGACACACATAGATCCTCCTTCAGAAAAAAGGGCCTGCCAAAAAGATGACATCAACTCTCAGTCAAAGAAGACAGGCTCGACGTCTCGCTTTCACCCAATCACATCCAAATTAATTACATTCTCGTGCACCCAAACCCTCACATCTCGCGTCGATACCTGTGAACCAATCTTCTTCTTCTACAGCAACCGGATCACAACACGATTCCCGCGCCGAACCCCCCGTGGAGAAGGCAACCCGTGTAACCAAGCACCTCCCCGTCAACCTCCCCATCCATCCCGATCACGTACACCGTAGACGCCATGCTGGTGAAATCCCAGGCCACAACCCTCCCCCTCCCCGTCCTCACGAACAGCACCGAGCCCTCCACGTGCGGGATGGACGGCGCGAACGTCGGATCGTAGCTATCCAATGTCTCCAAGGGAACGTCCCAGTGGTCGTGCTGCCAGAGGGGAACGTCGGCAGTGGGCTCCCTCGTCAGTGCCCACACGTCGAGCCCGTAGTTGACATAGATTCGTTCTCCTGAAGGGCGGAGATGCCCGTACGGATCCGGGACAAGGGTCGGCTCTCCCAAAGCGTACGCATCCGTGACGTAGATGAAATCTCTGGAAGTGCACAGCCCGTACCGTGGAGATCGCGGAGGCAGAAACCTATGACTCAGATTCCAGACCCGCTGACCGCTTCGGGTATCGGTTACCACGTAGTGACCGGTCTGTTGGAAGAGGGTGCAGAGGAGGCCGACGGCGGAGGCCGAGCCCGAGAGCGACTGCAAGATTTCTCGGTGGGGTATCGTGTACGAGATGACCCGCGAGCCCCAGAGAGCAAATCGGCCGTTGCAGTACTCCAGCACCGTGACCGAACCGGCGTCCCGGTCGGCGAAGACGAGAAAGACCCAGAACCACCGGTGGGACACGTGCGGATCGTACTCGATGGCGGCCCCGATGCGCCCGCTGCCGCCCGGCAGCCGAGGCAGCTCCGGCAGCCGCCGTTCTTCGCGGGTGAAGAAATTGGAAACTCTCAGGTGCGGGAGCTCGCCGGGGGGTTCGTGCTCGGTGAGGAGCAGCCCGTTGTGGGTGGCGACGATCCGATGGTCGGTGGCGGGGACCGTCAATACCCGACGCGTGTACAGCAAGAAGTAGTGGTATCGCGGTAACCGCGGGTGCCTGTAGATGAAGCCCGCGGTGGTGACCGGGAGGCTCCTGAGGAATTCCGTGTCGGAGATGAGGTCGCGGCGCCATTGCTCGCTGAAGCTTCCCATTAATTCTGCGACGGTCTCGATTGGTAATCCGCGCATTACCTCCCGCACGAAGGTGTCGCGGAAGTTCGCCTCTGCCATTTGACAGAAGCTGGAGATCGAAGAAGAGCCGTGGATGAGATTAACGTGGAGATGGAGAAGATCCAGTACTCCCAGCCGTGTTTTCTCTTCTGCGTCAGTTATTATTTCTGGATCTTCGGTTTCAGTTGGTTGGGACATCAACGAACCCTACTTGGCAACTGACCTAACTGAAATAACCGTCCGACCGCGCCACGGCCAAATGGACCGTTGCACGTACTCTGGCATGTTCTTGGCAGAATGGTAAGATATATAAGTTGGTCTTTGGAAGCCGTTTGATTTGGATGAGAAAGAGTTGGACGGCCACGATTTACTAAACTTCTTTTCATCAACGGTCCGGGAACAACAAACTGAAATTTGGAATGGAGGTCCCAAAACGTATGCTCCGATGAGTCTTGATGTGGCTACTACACCGACGGATACTTATCCGATGGTGATGTTCTTTGATTGTCTGTTATGAATTTATGCAAGGGTTGTTGTCCTTAGCACAAAAAAGGAACAATAAAATAGAGCCCAATTCATTCTCATTGTTCATGAGTATGGAAATTTCTAGCAATTCACTTCAGATTTTTTCACTTTCTTAGGTAGATGTTTGGTTTGCATTAACCGTATGTACAAACTTGGCTTTGGTTCTTGTTGATCACTAACTTAAATTGATGTTGAAGGTTAGGGTGGCATCTATTTGTAAATATCAGTAACAGAAATGAGGAAGGAATCGAATATATTAGAAGCATTTATATGATACACCAGTTTATCATGAAAACCACTCAATTTACCTTAAGGCTTACGTTGGTCAACTGACAATTTACAGGATGAAGTGAGAGGAGATCCATCTCCAAGGGGTTCATATAGCATGCATGATTGTTGTGCTTCTTTCTTAGATTAATTGTAGACATGTTCAAATTATTTGTTGCTCTTAATTTCATTTGACAACAATCTTTATTCTTGTACCTTACCTTGCCAGGTCCTTGCAATAATGCATGCATTAGATGGAGGCCTCCTTTGCATGCTTTTTCATAAGATTGGTCACTTTCTGTTAAGTGGTCTCTAAAAGGGCTGTAATTGTAATTGGAATGACACGTTGTTGCCTATAAGATGCCCGCAATAAGAACTCTACCTTTCAAAGATCACATCCATGTCACAGATCCATGCTAGTATGGGCATGATGTGTGGGCTAACAAGGAATTGGTCATCCTCGATGGTTAAGAGTGCTTTGCTCCGTACCATCAGAAGTTCATGCCATCCATCCACGTTGAGGGTTCAACCTTGTTTGTTAGGATTGGAAGGATGAGAGTAGTAGCTTGGGATCACATCTACGAGATTTTCGAGCCCATTGAGGTTAGGATGCTGGATGTAGATAAGCTGAGTGCTTAATTACCCTGCTTCAGAAGTGAAATGCTGGATGAAGTGCATAAAAGTGTCTGAATCTATGAGGAAAATATTGAAGCTTTTCGTGACAAGCACATTGTACAGAAACAGTTCAAGCCCAACCAAAAAGTATAACTTTTTGATGGAAGTCTATGACTCTTTCTTGAAAATTAAACTCTGAGCTCATGCTACAACAATGGTCTTAATACTTGTGATATGTTGCGATTGGTTTTTTGTTGTTATGGAGGCATTTTATCTAAGTTGGCTTTTTTATTATGATTTTTGTATCTAGTTAGATTTGTTTTATTGCATTTACCTTTACGTTCTAGATTATTAATTCATTTTCCTTTATTTTGCATGTGCATTTTGTAGGAGAACTCGGGTGAACCTAGACTAGCATAAATAGGCAAGTCGACTATGAGTCATATTTTGCTTCATTAGGATATTTTCTTAATAATTGCATCATCCTTTCAAAAAGTGCATTGTTACCTTTTGCTTTATCCTCTCCTTGAATTTATTTTTAAAAAATCCCATTCCATAAAACCTATACTTTAATAGAAGACACTGTGGCTATTAGGACAATCATAGGGTTTCTTCACCTATGGAGGATTAGTGTGCATTGTTTATGATTTGATCTTCCTAAAAATGACACACATTTATATGTAGTTCACTTAATTAGCTAAAGAAAGATACATCACTAACAATAACATTAATCTTTGAACCTCTAAATTCATCAGTGGAATGCTAAGATTTGCATTGCATCACATTCTAATTAATTTTTAATGGCAACAACCCCTTATGAGGGAAAGAAAATCCCTATCTAAGTCTAACCAAAAAGGTCTCGCAAAGGCTCGAGAAGAAGCCCACAAAGTCCCAACAAGTGGGGTCTAAAAGTCCAATATCATAAGATCTAACTAAATTGAAGGGAGAGTCAGGTAGATAGCCATCCAAATAGGCAGGTCATTACTGGAAAACTAACTGAAGGTAGACACAATTTGTTAGATGATTCAGATGAACATAGACATAAGTTTAGAATATTCGCTTAAAGACATAAGCGGATGGACAAACTTCCCAATCAACTGAAAGGTCTGGTGGACAACCAAGTTCCTCATCCGACTAAATGCTTGGCAGCCAGGAGCGTAGATCCATCCGAACTCCCAAGAAATCAGGAATTAGGTTAACAGGTGTGGAAGATTAGGTCCTAGCTACTTAAGAGTGGCCAAGATTGTAATTTCTTTGATTTTGCCTCAACTTAATGATAGCTTAAAGTACATGTGGGTCTTACTCAATAATTCGTGGCATACAAAACATGGCATCATATGAAGGAATAGAAAAGAGCAAATGACTAAATAACAACAGCAAAGTGATAATGAAATTAACAGACAAGTATTAAACATAAACTTCATACCGTCCAACATATTGTTCACCAAGTTACATAAAAGGAGCCAATATAATTTTAAAAAAATATTTTGCTTTTACATTAAAAGTGAGACCCAACCATAATATATACAATTACAAAAAGGGACATCAACAGTGAAGCAAAAAGTGACCATACGATACTAGTAATAAGATCTAGTGCCACCAAACAACTAGTCTATATCATCTCTAGGACAAAATCCTGCATAACAGATGGCTTGATGCATGAGGCAGGCTGTAGTGATGAAGTCCGAACTGAGCCCCTATAGCGGTTTAGGGGTTATGTCCACCCATGCCCCTGGAAGTCATACCTCCATCATTGCCATCTTTAATGCCACAAAGCTTGGTAGAAGCGATATCTTTCCCTCTCTTGCAAATAGCATTGGTCCCATGACATCTTGAATCCGTTGTCCCACGATGCCATCTTGTCCTGAAAATTGGTCACAAGTACAGTATGAGCCAAGTGGTCTAATAGGGACAAAACTATCAGTGGGAACCAGCAAGACAGGGTGGTGTGCAAGTATCTACTCAACCAACTAACCAACTGTTAAGAACGCGTGGCTTCAGACGTTTTTAAGACGTCTGGGAGGTGTCTCAGACGTCTGACCAGACGTCTGGAACCCCTTCCAGACGTCTGCGATTCGGTTATTTTCGGCACGCGTGTTTCGTCTGCGCGCCTGAGCGCGCAAACCTGCGAGCGTCTCTCTCTCTTTTTCCCTCTCCCTCCTGCGCACTCTGTCCCGCTCTCTCTCTCCTCCTCGTGCGGCCTTAAAAGGCCACGCCCTCCCCCTCACTCCCGTCACCTCCACCCCGTTCCTCTTCTCCTTCCAACCAGTGCGCGAGAGCGAGCGCGAGTGAGCAGCGGCGGTGACAGCTGCGGCGGGTGCGGGAGGTGGTGCTACGCGGGGGAGGAGGCGTCGGCCGTGAGGGCTAGAGCTTGCCGGGGCAGCGAGAGCCGGCCGGCGGGGGCGCAGCAGACGTGGGGTGGCGCGGGAGGCCCGCTGCAGCTCGAGCAGCAGGCGGAACACTCGCAGCGCGGCCGTGCGTCGGGAGCGGAGGGCGAGTGGCACCCTGATTCTGGAAAATTTTTCAGAATCAGACGTCTGGGATTCCAACCAGACGACGGGGAAGACGTCTGGAGGACTGTCTAGACGTCTGAAAGGTGAGTTATTTTCGTACCTTCTTCCTTTCCTACGACCGTCCGTACTGAGAGAGAGAAATGGGTACGCGCAGGTTCGGGGATTCGCATTCGCGTCAATCAGACGTCTGGTTGCAGTGCCAGACGACTGGAACGACTTCCAGACATCCGGGGTGACCATCGGACATCTGGGAACTAGGCCAGATGCCCCGGCAGGCTTATGGACGTCTAAGAGACCACGTAGAGCAAGGTAACCCCTGATCCACTTTTTAAGACGTCTGGAATAAGTTCCAGACGTCTGATTTTGCACTGTTTCATTGTTTTCGACCCGTTTAGGGCTCGTTCGGGTTCCGTTTTTCGCGTTTCGACTTGCGTTCTTTTCAGAATTAAATCCTCTACCTGTATACAGTAGCTATATACTGCTTTGAGAAACTCCCTGTGTTTGATCCTTGTGATAGGACCCCATTCCGTTGCAGTCTCAGGGTTTGTGGAGGCACGCGGGATTCCCGACCACGCCCCTAGTTCGCCTGTTGTAACCGGTAGAGTGGCATTTAAGTTTATTAGTATAATCTGTTAAATTATGGAACCATAAATAGAACCTAAGACATTGCATGAATCCTAGGAATGAGAAACGAGATTGAATGATAGATCCTAGGGTGTTGCATAAATCCTAGGGCTGGAAAACTAGATTGTATGATAGATCCTAGGGTATGACATGAATCCTAGGATGGGAAAACTAGTGGAATATGTGAACACTGCAGTCTTGAAAATGTGGAAAAGAAATAATAGTTGCCTGTAAATTTGTTTAAACAGCTGCCTGTTATGAATAAATGAACATGATTAAGAATATGGGATGTATAAACGTGAAACTGGAAAGGTGAAACCGGAATGCGCTGAGTTAAAGAGCTGGAACCCTACGGGGAATTAGGAGTAGAACTCTTGGAAAGTGAATGGAAAAGAATTGGGGAGGTGAGCTGGCCCTTGAGTACGGAGTACCAAGGAGAGCGACTGTCCCCCTGTTTAGTGCAGAGCGGAGCCAGCCACCCCAGGGACCCAGGGTTAGGACTGGCCACTCTGTACTGACTTGCTGGCGCTCGTGTACGTAGTACCGAGGAGAGCTACTAGTGTAGGGAGGTACTAGCTACCCCACAGGCCCCGGGGTTCTGCTAGCCTCCTACACCGACTTGTTAGGCCCACTGGGGCAAACCAGGGTAGTCAGGCGAGGGTGCGCAGACTGTGGAGGGGCAAGGCCCCTGTTTGGTTACTGTGGAGGGGTTGGACCCCTGTTACTGAGAGAGCTCTACCCTGTACTGGTTCCGTGCTGTGCTTTGGGCGGACCCGTTAACAGAAATGACTGACCGCGTGCCAGTGCGAGTTAGCTACCTGTGCGTTTACCGCGCGTGCCGTAGTCACCATTACGTCTGTCAGTGACCTTGGGGTGGTTGACTGAGAGTAGGATCACCACGGGGAACTCTCCCGGCCAGGAGAGCACCACGTGCTACTTCTACTGTTGGGAAAAGACTGCAATCAAGATCTTTCCCACGAGGAACATTCGAGATCAAGTGAAGGATCTGAGAAATAGATAAATTGTGAAACAATAGAAAGACGTAAATAAAGGAAGAAAGAAAATTAAAACAACTACTGTACACTTTACTGTTTCTTTAGTTTAGCTACCACTCTACTCAGCGTTCTGCTGACGTGTTACACTCGTTACCTTTCAGGACCAGGTGTTGAGCAGCCAGGGTCAGCGACTGCAGAGGACGCTGGGCCGAGTAGGGTCCAGTAGAGTTACCACTGTTCTCTTGTACCTCTTTTTGGTTCCACTGTAGTGAGTAGTTCTTGTTTCCGCTGTACTTTTCTTTACCTGCAGTTCATATTATGTTATGAATGTTATTCTACTGTTGTGGTGGTATAAACTGTAGTGGTTTCTTTCCTTACTGCCGTATTTTCTTACTGTTAGTTATATTCATGCTGAATGTGGTTTATTTTACTGCTCTTTTGGTTACTTCCTCATTGGACGACCAGGTCTTGGGATTAGTCGAGTCGGTCCGGTTCTCGTGTCTCGTAGGGACTCGGGAATCGGGTCGTTACACCAACTAACCTAATTCAATACTCTATAGTTACCTTGTTAGTTATTAGAGTTTTTATTTATCTTCTCACTCGCCTCATGGGTCTCATTAGTTATAATTGTCTCTCTAAGAGAGGAGATGGGGGTGTACCCTCCTCTAGGCATATCATAGTACAATTAGTTCCTCCTTGATCAGGGGAGAGACTAAAATCCTTGATATCCTCAAGTGAGATGTACCCATCATTGATATGCGAGAACGTTGTCAGCATAGTTATAAGAGTTGGGCCTTCTAGGAGCTACCCATGCCATTACCTTGAGATTAAGAGGAGATAACTTGACTCGGATTGATCAAGGTTGGTCATTGATATTCTAGATCTTCGTTGATGGGGAGGTTGGATGAATTGGGCCACACCATGCTTCCTCTTAGAGCGTGTCCCTGATTTTGTAAGCATGTCTTGTTTCGTCCAGCCTTGGACAAACTCTCATCCACTCATCCCTCTTGTACCTCGACGTCATCCATACTTACGAGCTTCTATAAGGTTTTCGCAACAAGTTCCATTATTCTCGAGTCTAGGTACATTAGTGTCATCCATTAGTAGGAGCCTACAGAGCTTCTCTCTATGAGTACCTCATTTTCGATGATTAGCTCACAGCCTATCACCGTAATCAGGAACTTTCCAAGTTCTATTTTTCTTTGGTAGTGATGAGCTACTAATGCCTCATGTTTACAATCTGGAATTGTGAATCCCATGATTCACGAGGTCATGGTATGACTCCTACAAATCCACCTATATTGACCGATTCTTCTCTTAGAGTTTCATGCCTTAGAATCACTTTCCACAAGAGTCACCTTAGACTTAAGGATTCACTTAGCCTACCAAGGTTTGCTTTAAACTCTAGGAACCTAAGGCCCATTTATTAAGCCCTTGTTAGGGTCATCAACTTTATCACTGTAGAATTAGAGCTTTAGTTACTCTTTTAGGGTCCAATTTAATCCCATTTAGGGGTTCAGACTCCATTACAACCCCTTTATTAGGCCATGAGGGTATTTTTGTAAATTCACCAATCCCTTCAGGGTCCAAATTACCTATTTAGTATCAATTTAGGGTTGATATTCAATGAGGGACTCGTATTAGGCATAAATAGGGCCAAAATCCCAAATAATCCACAATTTAGGCTACCTACTAAATTAGGTCGACTAGAAAATTTTTCTAACAGGCTGAAATTGATGAGTTTAGGTATCCAACTTCATGTAAAACCCCTCTTCCTTACTATATAAGGACTACACAAAAGCTTGAGAAACCACCTATAAGTTTGCCTTGAACATCAGGAGGTCAAACCCATCTAACTACCCCCAGATGGCCTTAATTTCTATTCATGCACACCAATCAACGGCATCCAACCACATATTTTTGTATCTTGAAGCATGCATGACCTCTTACAGCCCTAGAAACCCCAAGAAAAGTAGTTAACAAGAGGGAAAGAGGTCCCTACTTGATATGTTCTTGATTATCCCAAAAACTCTTTTTCTTGGATGTTTAGAGGGAGATGGCCACCAACACCCCTCTTTGTTTCTTCTCCTTCTTGGACATGCCTTCCTTCTTCCTAGACCTTCAACTGGTACAAAAGCCCCTCAACGTCTACTTCTCCCCAGATATCCATTAAAACCTAAAAGAAATGGAGATTAGGAGCAATCCTAGGGCTTAGGGCTTGAAGGGGATCATATAGCTTACAATGGAGGCTACTTCTTCACCTTTGATTTCCTCCAATGGCCGTAGTAAGAGGGTGGAGGGGAGGAGAAGGGAGAAGGACCGGTGGAGGAGAAGAATAAGGGGAGGGTGGCTTTGATTCTACGTCGGGAGCAAATGTGCTCTCATGAGTACTTGAAATATCATATTCTCTCATGGGAACATTAGCTAGTAGCCCTCCCAACTAAAAGTTAGTGTTAAAAGAAGTCCTCCATCATGATTTCTTCTCAAATAGCTCCTCACACAACATTTAAAATGAGCCCAAAGTGTGAAGTTAAGTCCATTAGGTTCCAATTTAAGCTAATTAAGCATAGATAATGTTTAGTGATCAATTAGTAGCCAAATTATGGTTGAATCAACTTTGTTAGGTTAAATTAAAAATTCAAATCCTTAGATATATGTGAGGGTGACATGTATCGATCTCCATTGCTACTGATTGTTATTCTACTTTGGGCTCACGTGTTTGTGGAATCAATGTATTCATTGGACTCGTTGCTTTGGATTTGAGTTCCAAAGCACGTGATTGTTCAAATAAGCCCAAGGCTGAAGAAGACCCTTATTGGGCTCGAACCTAACAAACCTCAACTTGAATTTATTGAGTCTAAGCCCAAGCCTGAAGAAGGTTACATTCTAACTTATTAGACTCGATAAGCAACTCTACCCCTACCTCAAATTCGCCCCCTCTCAGTATACTCATGTACAATAGTCAAAGTTTCTGCCTATTGCCCCTTTTTCTTTAAGAGATATGAGTATAACGTTTTCCTACTTTCTTTACCCACAAAAATGTTCGTATTTTTCAAGTTATTCAGAAATCAAGAATACAGTAAGATAAAGTTCGACGCAGCAAAAAAAAAAAAAAAAAGGGTAATAAGATAATGTTTGCACCTCTGTCGGTAGCCCAAACGTAAGAACATCAAATATCAAGACAAGTTTGCGAAGGGTCAGTGTTCTTCTACCCGATTCCCGTCCAAAAGCTTACCCCTCTGCCTTCCATGAAAAATGACCCTAAACCAAGCGGTTGACCCCGTTGATTACTTTGTCCGGGAAAAAGGAAGCGAACGTTGGAACCGTCTTGTCTTTCTACGATAAAAGCTTCCTTGGATTGAACATGCATCTTCATAAAAACACAAAAACTCACCAAAATTCGAGTGAACAATATTATACTTAAAAAATATTATACATAACCATGAACATACCAAACGTAACATTTAACAGATAACAAAAACTCACAGAAAGAAAATTAATCCAGCAATACACATGAGGAAATCGACACCCAACCACAGGCAAAAAACAAACCCGACGGTACGTGCACGCACCCAACCATAAGATCTCCGATTCCTATCTCTAGCTGCGGTTCATGGACGATTCGGACGGCGATCTTGGAGTGGAAGTTCAGATCCAACGGCCGGTGGACCGTCCATCATTTACATCAATAAAAAATTAAGCAAAGGATCTGGACCGTCCAATCTCCTCCTCAACGTTATCACCAGCAAAAGCTCACATGACGGAGCAAGCATTAGGGTTCTCATCACTGAAGAAGGCCCTCGCCTTCTCACCGTAGTTGTTGGACCAACCCCTCCCCAGCCGGCCGTTGCCATGCGCCCGCGAGTCGCCGTCGTACCCGTGCTTGTAATAGTTGTACATCGACGAAGGCGCGGGGCCGTACGCCGCGGGGTGCTGCACCAATGCAGGGTGTTGCACGTAGCTGCCGCTCCCGCCGTGGACCGCCTGGCTGTAGTGCACGGCGACAGCCCCGTTGTGGCCGTACTCGCCGGCGGCGGTGTTGTACGGCCACAGCACGGCCCTCCTGCCGGTCTTCCTGGCGGCCTTGAGGACCTTCTTCTGGTCCGCCCAACCCGCCACCGTCACCTTCTGCATGGCCATGTCGACCTCCACGCTGTCGACGCCCTTCACGCGCAGGAGCGCCTTCTTGACCTTCGCCTCGCAGCCCCCGCAGCACATGTGCACGCACAACTCCACCATCTGCCCCTGCGAACACACACACGTATGTATACATGCGTCAAAACAAAATTTATACAAAAAAAAGGGAATGTAGAGCGTAGATGGACATGAGTTAGATGAAGCTTAGAATGGTTAATTTCAAGTGAAATCTTGAAGATCGAAATCGAACAACTTATGGATCGAAGGAAGCACGAGCAGTATTCTTACCGTCGACATAGTTGTTGCCGTTGATCTCGCTCTTGCTATTCCCGGTTGTGGCACCTCCAAGTGGCTGTTTCAGTTTCTGTTCTTGTCTCGATTGGGTGTGGGTGATGATTGGGGAAAGAAGTGGGGAGGGTATGTATGTATTTATAGGCCATAAGGGGAGGCGCGTTGGTTTCCCCTGTGGTGGAAGCGAAGTGGCATGCCGCTGGTGCATGCGGGTGTAGTTTCCGTACGGTGGTGGAGTTTGATTAGCTCTGGGTGGACGCGTGGCAGGTGGTGATTGGATCACGTCAGGTTGGGCGGTGGAGGAGGTGGGGCCGTTCTCGGGTGGAGTGGCTCTTGTCGTGTCCTGGTGGCAACCGACCACTGCCAGCCTTACGCGTGTGCTTTCGAGGAAGGAAGGTGTCATGACTTGGGGAGCGTTCGCTGCAGCTGCGGTGCAATTTCTTTTTCCTTTTTATGACGTTTGGCCCGCTCTTTCGGTGCATCCAAACGGCTAGCGAAAGCGACGCTTCTTCGCGCCGAGGCAAGACATCTGGCTTAGTGGATAGGTACGAAAGTGGGATTTTTCGAATGCATCACCCCGCGAAAGGTTACCGGTGTGGGAAAGAGCTTGCAGGTTGCTGGTATTTGCGTGAGAGGCCTTGGAAGCATCAACGGAGAAATTGCTACCTTTGATTGGATTGTGGATTTAATGGATAGAAAACGGGAATAATCCTTGCAGTAAACATGCATCGATGTTGGAAATAGGGAGATATCCCCTGTTGTGGAGGGATATTTCTTGTTTTGGGGGAGATATCCTCTCGGTATTCACGAGATTGCATGTTGTCTCATCTTGTCTTGCGGGGATGTTCCTTTGCTTAGAGGGTACACCCTCTGCATTAAACGACCCCTCATAATTTGTTTTATACAAGGATAGTTTTCCAGTCCATCTGTGGAACATCAATTCCGCACATCTATATGCAAGCGGATTATATTTCGAACATGTAATGAGATTTGAAACTTAGGTTATGTTTTGCAGTGGGTGGAATAGAAATAGGCTTATGGGTTAATTCGCTGTCAAAAATTTTTTATAATTTTTTATTTATATTATATCAACATCAATATTCAATCACATCATAATATATTCACTAATATCAATTTTAATATATATTAAAATATATTCTAATCTAATATATCTACTGACATCACATTATAATATTAAAATATCACCTCCTAATACAATACCACCAAATAAGTCATTATAAACCTCATATCATTACAATCTCTTTAAATAAATACCTTTTTATCTTATTCCACACTAATTTTATCTCAAGATAATCCAAATCCCCTGTCTAACACATCCTTAAAACATCATTTTTATGGTACTTCCAAGGGATCACGCATCCATGCCCGGTTCTTATTTTCCTCGGCGTGTGCAGATAGCTCAAAAAAAAAAAAAAAAAATGCCATTGCAGATGCCTTCGTTGTCGTAATCTACAACAGCGACGGTACAGCAGATAGAGAAGAATCCAGCTGGAAGCTGCACATCCAACCACCATGCATGTAAGATTGAAAGAGATTTGATATCCAATTGGAGCAAACTTGAGCCATGACCGTTTTAACTAGGTCCTAATAGGCGAATAATCTCGTTATCTTTAGGCAATTAGAATGTGGTGAATGTTATTTCCACTCATTATTTCATTGAAGAGGACAAATGAAGTTGGAAAATTTTGAGGAAAGTGCACATGGGGGCCTCACGTGAGGAGAAATGAGGCCATGCGAGACAACGGGTGAGAATTGGAGGTACGAGCCTGCTCACACTTCCAAAATCGAGATTTTAGGACAAGACTATAGATTTATGAAAGCTCCAAAATCGTTCTTCAACCTTCCACGCAGCAGCGGCGTTTTTCGCTGAAATCGTGTTTGACAACGCAATTTTTTCAGCTGATTGTTTCGGATACTTGGATGGTAGATTTGGAGTGTCAAGATTTAATTAAAAAGATAAATTAAATTTTATTACTTAAAAAATCCAAGGCCTTTTAGGTATACATAAGCTACTCAACCCTTGGATACGTTGTGTAAGTAGAATTAGAAAAATAGAAATGAGGGGGGAAAAAAGAATTATATAAGGAATTACGTACTTTGTAAATTTTTTAGTGAAATTATCCGATTCTGGAATTGTGAAATGACCTGATTATTTAAGATATCTAGATAAGTTGTCAGATGTCTGTCCAGATATTTAGATGAAGGGTCAGATGTCTGAAAGTAGAAGAATCGGACCTGCTTTTCTTTCTCACGCATGCACTGCATGCGTACTCACCCCCTCTCCTCACCACAAATCCTAACCTTCTATCTATTTTAATCCCCCTCTCCCACGCCACTCCATCCATCTTCACAGCCACCACCTTCGTTCTTCCTTCCTCCCTTCCTTCCAACGTGACGAGAGGAGAGGAAGCTGAGAGAGAGAGAGACGAGACGTGGAGGAGGAGAGGAGAGCTCGAGAGGAGGAGCACGCAAGGGAGCCATGAGAGCGTGGGAGGAGCTCGGAGGAGCTCGCGGAGGTGGGCTCGCAACCTCCTTAAGCTGTCGGCATCGCAGCTGCAGGCGACGTGGTGAACTTCCACGCGGAGAAGAAGGCTCGTGGAGGTTCTGCGTACTAGATATTTTCTAGTATCAGACGTCTGGAGCACATCCTAGATGTCTGGAATAGCCGAAGGACGTCCAGAGCTGGAGTTGGATGTCTGAAAGCACGCTCTGTGCTAAGGTATGTACTTTTGTGTGGTTACGGCCATGTAGACCTCACCGCATAATATTGTCCGACCTTTTCTGATGGACTACACGTACGTACGCAGAGAGCAAGCCGTTGGAAAGGCGTGGGGTGCATCCTTTGAGGTGCTTTTCGATGTCTAAATACATCGCCAGACATCTAACCGTACCTCTAGACGACCGGAAGAAGAGTCCGACGTCTAGAACTCACTTCAGACGATCGCAGAGGGGTCCGGACGTCCGAGGTAGCTGCAAGGAACCCAAGGTAAGTGTTGACGTCTTTTAAGACATCTAGAATTAGACCTAGAAGTCTGATTTTGAACAGTGTGAGTATTTTTGATCCGTTTAGGGTCCAAATGGGATTGAATTTCCGCAAACGAAGTATTGTTATTTTTCGTTTAAGGTTGTCTACGAGTTAGTATCACTTGTATACGATGTTGAACTCGTTTGATGTGAATGGTCAATTGTATAGGTTTCCAATTAGTCGAGTATGCGGGAGCCGTGGAGGCGACAGAATCTACAATCCGAGCCCCTATTCCTCCCGTATTTGCCGGTAGAGTAGTTTACATTAATATTATGATTTAAATAAATGAACTACATATTTAGAATAACTTAAATGAATCCTAAGATGAGAATGAACCCTAAGGCAAAAATAGATGGTTGACCTATACTGTATACTTGAGAAACATGTAGAACCCTAGGATAAGAATGAACCCTAGGGTAGAAACAGATGGTTAGCTATACTACTTACTTGAGATGTCTGTAAAAATTTTAAATGCTAGCAAATGTACTGATTATTTATGTGATGCATTGTCAATTTGAAAATCACGAGCTGCCTGTTTTAAGAATGGAACCAGAAACGTGAATAGAAAAATCTGAAAGACTGGATTTTGAAACGAAAGAACTATCAACATGAACCCTAAGAGGAATTAGAAAAATGACTCCTGTAGATGGGAAGTGAGCTAGTCCTCATCTACGTAATACCAAGGAAAGCCACTGTCCCTTTAGTGTAGAGGGATACTAGCCGCCCGTTAGGACGAGTCCAGGGGTCAGGCCTAAACACTTTACACCAACTCAGTTTGGCCCTCATTTACGTGATACCGAGGTGAACCACTTAATGTAGGGAGGGAGCTAACCGTCCAAGGGGACCCGAGGTTAGGATTAGCCGCCCTACACAGATTCTTGTTAGACCCACTAGGCAAACCGAGATAGTTGGACGAGGGTACGTGGACTGTGGAGGGACGAAACCCCTATTCTATTCTGTTTCTGAGAGGGCAAGGACCAGTACTGTTTCATGCTGTACCTTTAGGCGTACCTGCTAGCGAAAACGACTGACCGCGTGTCAGTGTAGGATAGCTACCCATTCATTTATCACGCGTACCATAGTCACCGCTACATCGCAACTGTGACCTCGGAGTGGTTGACTGGGTGTAGAATTACCACAAGGGAGTCTCCCGACCAAGAGAACACCACGTGTACCTCTTACATCATGGAAAAGACTGCAATCAAGATCGTTTCCGTGAGGAACAGGCCAGATCAAGAAATATTTAAGTAAATAAAGGAACAACAAATTAGCAGTACTTGGTTGAACTAAATGAAAATAAATAGTTGTTTAATTGCTTAAATTAATTATTTGCCTTAATTACATATAAATGACTAAATTACTACTATACTCAACGTATCAAGAAATGTTTAAGTAAATAAAGGAACAACAAATTAACAGTACTTGGTTGAACTAAATGGAAATGGATAGTTGTTTAATTGCTTAAATTAATTATTTTACCTTAATTACATATAAATGCCTAAATTACCACTTTACTTATCGTTCACTGACTCCGAAAATTTTATAACCTTGTTCAGGTGAGGGAGTTGAACAGCCAACACCACCGGATACAGAGGAAGCTGGTTCCAATCGAACCCAACCTTAACTACGTTCTTACTATTTTTCCTTATCTCATATTGTTATAGTGAGTATTTTTTTTTGTTCTATGTAATACTGTTTTAGTATTTTCAGTTGTACTTTTCTCTGTCGTAATTGTGATAACCTGTAATTTTAATAGACTATATCGCTCTGTTTCTCTTATTATCTTTTAATTTATTTCTACTTAATTACATTGTATGTGTGGTTGCGATTTATTTCTTATTTTTAATTATTTCTCGTTAGACAACTAGATCTTAATATTAATCAAAACGGACCAATCTCAAATCGTATAGGAATCTAAAATCAGATCGTAATAAACTACAAGCCTGATTTAAAACTATTGAATTCTAAAATTAAATCAGTTGAAAACTATAGAATAAAAGTGTCGGTTCCAGTAAGTAAACACTTTCCAAGGAATTAAATAAAATGAACCCACTGCAGGGAGAAAAAACTCCTTCCATGTAATTGCAACAAGTTACTTACAAAATTCAACTACACTTCTCCATGCGTTTCATGAAGGAAGCTCAATATTTCAAAAATTGCTCGATAAGTCCAACAGAACCCCTCCCCACGGGCTCAAGTCATGGACGTAGCCCTCCACTGAAAAAAAGACCTCTAGGTTGCACGACGACACCTTTACCGCTGTGCCAAGGTTTCCATTTCTAAAGCTATAAAATAAATTTCTAAACCTAAGTCCAATAACTAAGTGTCAATACTATGAAATGATTTGAAAGTGAGGGCATTGTTCCCCAAATGAGAACATGGACCATTCCTACGGTCTCGAATTGTTGTAGCGATGCCTTGGTATCTATACTATAACTAAAGGAAGGTGCCAAGCACCTTAAAGTTACAGGTGTCCCTCCTTCCACCACAAAAAAACTCCTCTTACCTTTTCCTAAGTAAGCCTAAGTATTTATATTGATTCCTAGGTAAGCCTATTAAAGGTTTGTGAAAGAGGGTCCTGCAAACATTTCATATTTGGGCAAATAAAGTAGGAGAAATGTGTAGGAAACCTGTAATTTTCTACAACAAACTGCTCAAAGGCTATGAACATACACCTAAGCCCTCCAACCTATTAAGGGAAGGATAGTTTTCCTTCCCTTACATAATTCATTGCAATTCACTATTCTTACATTCCCCTATATGGAGGGAATTTTTCTCCATATAGTGGGTTCATTTTATTTAGCTCCTTGGAAAGTGAATTGACACTTTCATTCTATATTTTTAGCTACTCCAATTTTAGAATTCAATAGTTTTAAATTGAACTCTTAGTTGTAGAATTGGTTAACTCCACTAGATAATCCATTTAATTCCTTAATGTGATGTTTGATATCTCCAAATACCCAATTCCTTCTCTAATTCTATTTTTCCCCCTAATTCCTCCTAATTCTATTTTTCTAAATCTACTTACCCAACACTACCCAAGAATGAGTAACCGATCTATATCTAAAAAGCTTAGGGTATTTTTGTTTAGGTAATAAATTTTAATTTAACTTTTTAATCAAATCTTGACACTCCAAATCCACCAACCAAGTATCCAAAACTATCAAGTAGAAAAATTACATTGCCAAGATAAGATTTTAAGAGTACTTATGTAATATCTAAGAATTTGAGGATATATATGTAATATCAAAAAATTATAAGAGTATTAATATAAAACTAATTATGAAAATCAAGAAAAAACTTTCAACTAGCTAGACTAAATTTTTAAATTAAATAAAAGTGAATCTTATAATATATAATGCACATACAACCTTTCAAAATATACATTTCCTAAAGTTTAAAATGTAATAAATACCAACATATGGGTATAAATAATATCATAAAACATTTAAAGTGACTCTACAACAAAAAAAAAAAAAAATTTAAATTTTGAGTTTCATCCAAAAATGATTTTAAGAACACAATGGAGAAGGGGACTAAGTGGTTCCTTCTCCTATAATATACACATGATTTGAGCAAAACTCCCAAAACAATAGGTTCAACCGATTCAACCACCAATCTGACTGGTTGACGTTGGCATTCTTTTTAAAGTAGTGAATCATTTGAACCATCTGACATAGGGCTGGTTCTTGATCCAATCAGTTGAACTACCTTATCAAATTTGGTTTCTTAAACAGTACCTTAAATAAAAAGATAACTCATCCCACAAAGACACCATTTTTGGCAAGAATAATTTCAAACAGAGAATTTAAAAATGACTCAAACCCATAATTTTTTTCTGCCACATAAAGGCTGGAAAAAGTTTAGTCTACCATTTTATGCCTTAATGTGGTGTAGAGAGCATTGATTTGGTCTCAATGGTGCACAAGTGCAATCATTGAAATCTTAAGAACCTCACCCACAGTATGTTATGAAGAATATGCATGGTTAATCTCCACTTGCCAAGAATTATCCCAAGTCACACTTAAGCCCAGAGGACTGGATGGTAATAAACCCATGGTAATAAACTCCATGAGGAGAGATGGAAAGAGTTACCTCACCTCCTTAAGATGACATAATCCACAACATTTAGAATCTGATGTAATTTAAAATGCCTTTATCAACGTCCCAATTACGTGAATTATACTAAAGTGTATTATAAGAAATTTATTACATTTTCAAATTTAATCGTTGTGTGGCAACCATATTCCATAAAATGAGTAATGAAATCTCAGTATACAAACGTGAAACATCCAACACCCTATCCAGATGGACCTTCCTTCTTCCACACACACCCCTCATCCACATCCCCACACCACCCCCCCTCCCGCGCCACCCTAATTCAACATGCAAGTGCACCCAAACAAGGCACCTCTACCCCCAAGTTACTCCACCTTCCTTAATGTGATGTTAATTGTACTTTTTTTACTCCTCTCCTTTAAGGCATAAAATTGTAACAATTAGAGACTTGTTACTTTTTAGTCCTTTGATATTTTCTATTTCTTTATGGATCTGTATGTAATTTTTGTATCCCTCCCTCTCTATATAAAAGAGGTTAAAATTTCTATTAGAGAGGTTAAGGTTTTCATTTGAAGATAAGATGTTTCATTTTCTTCAATATGGTATTAAAGCGGTGATTTTAGACCAATATTTGATATCTCGATTCCCATGCCATATTCTTTCTCCACCAACAAATCCCTTCTCAATTGATCCATTGATCCATTTGTCGTCGCCACCTCAACCGCCCCACCATAGGAACACCAGCGGCGGGCATGCGCCACTAACACGTGGTAGCACACCACCAGCATGCGGCAACAAAGTGCTACTAGCACACCCAATGTGCGTCAGTAACACATGGGAGCAACGCTACCCACGGGCGGCAGCAACAAACTACGAGTGCAACCGCAAGGTAGCAATGCATGTAACGCATACAGCATTGTCACAACACGTATTTAGTGTGGTCATACGCATGTGAGTCTCCCTCTAGCCTTTCCTATGTTGTTCTCTACCCCCGAAGATGATACTTTGTCCTTCGTGACGCACTCCAAACTTATCTACTTCTTCGGTAGGTTGTGGTTGATCAAGTCTCTACAATGGCAACTTGGATCTTTCTTTAGTTACTAATTGGGAATGTTCCTCAATTACTGCTTGGGAACCTCTTCCACTACTACTTAGGATCGTTTCCAGCTCTACTATTACCCTCGTCTTGGTATCTTGTTGTTACGATCTAATCCCAGATCTCTACAGGATCCGATACTGACTCGCCACGACTAATCCCAAGATCTAATCGTCCAACGAGAAATAACCAAAAGCAGAAAACATTCCACAACTACAAGTATAATGTAACTAAAAAGAAAAATAATACAGAGACAGTAAAAGAACCTGAACGGAATGTCTCATAATAGTACAAGCCATCACAACTACTATAGCGGAAAGTAATGCAGAAAACATAATAGAAATACTATTTCATATAACAAAATACACACTACCACAAAGAAGCTAGAAAACGGAAAGGAAACACAGCTAAGGCTGAGCTCGACTGGGCTCAGCTCCCTCTGCAGCCGGTGGTGCTGGCTGCTCAACTCTCTAACCTAAACAAGATTATAAAAATTCCGTAGTCAACGAACGCTAAGTAGAGTGGTAATTCAGTCATTTACATGCAATTAAAATAAACAATTAATTAATTTTTCATTTTCATTTAACTCAACCAAGTAGTTCTAATTTGTTTGTTTCTTTATTTATCTAGTCATTTCTTGATCTGACCTGTTCCTCAAGGGAATGATCTTAATTGCAGCCTTTCCCATGATGTAGGATGTACACGTGGTGCTCTCCTAGCCGAGAGAGTCCCATGTGGTAATCCTACACCCAGTCAACCACCCTCAGGTCACGGTCGCGACGTAGCAGTGACTACGGTACGTGCGATAAGCGCACGGGTAGTTATCCCGCACTGGCACGCGGTCAGTCATTTCCGCTAGCGGGTACACCTAAATGTACAGTACGGAACAGCATAGGACCTTACCCTCTCATAATAAAGGTCTCACCCCTTACAACAGAACAAGGGTCTCACCCCTCCACAATCCGCGTACCCTTATCTGACTATCCCGTTTTGCCCAGTGGGCCAAACAAAAGTCGGTGTAGGGCGGTTAATCTTAACCCTAGGCCCCGTGGGGCGGCTAGCTCCCTCCCTAAACTAAGTAGCTCACCTCGGTATCACGTACACGAGGGCCAAACAGAAGTCAGTGTAGAATGACTAGACCTAACCCCGGGTCTCAACCCAAAGGGACGGCTAGCTCCCCTCTATACTAAAGGGACAGTTGCTCAACTTCATTCCGCTTACACAAGGGTAAGCTCACTTCCCATCTACTTACTAAGTTCTTCCCATGTACATGAATTCTTCTCCTAATTCCCCTTAGGGTTCATGCTTGTATTCTTTTCATTCCATTTTCCAACATTCAGATCTCACTATTCCCATTACGATTTTTATTCTTATAACAGGCAGCTCGTGGTTTACTAGCTGAAAAGGCATCACATCAATATACTAATGCATTTGCTAGCAAGTTGATTTAACATGCATCTCAAGGAAACAGTGCAGCTCAAGCGATATTCATTCCTTTCTGCCATAGGGTTCATTCCATGTCCTAAGGTTTAATCTAAGTTATTCTAAGCATGCACTTTGTTTAAATCTTGATATAAAAGCAAACCACTCTACCAAGAAACATGAGAGGAATAGGAGCCAGAGTCGTAGGTCCTGTTGTCTCCATAGGCCCCGAACATGCTACAGGCTGGTGACCTGTACCAGTGATTAAGTCACATCAGACGAGTTCGAAAACAGTATAAACTTGACAGTAGCACGTAGAGAAACTCAAGCGAAAAACAACAGTACTTCGTTTGCAAAATTCCGATTCCGTTTGGACCCTAAACATGCCAAAATTGCATATACTGCCCAAAATCAGATGTCTGGGACTCTTAAAAGACGTCAAAACTCACCATGTGTTTCCTGTGACTCCCTCGGATGTCCGGATCCTTCCGCGATCTTCTGAGGTGAGTCCCAGATGTCGGACTCTCCTTCCGGTCATTTGGGAGTACAGTCAGACGTTTGGCAATGTACTCAGACGTCCAAAAGTACCTCGAAGGGCGCACCACGTGCCTTTCCAACGCTCTGCGCCTGCGTACAAACACACAGACCCAAAATCAGCTAAGGGTCCTGTCTGCATGGCCGAACCTCGTGCAGAAACACATACCTTAGCACTAAACGTGCTTTCAGACGTCTGGCTTCAGCTCCGGACGTCCCGCTGCTGCTCCAGATGTCTGGCCAATGTTCCAGACGTTTGATATCGGGCAAGTCTGCCCACAGGCTCTCTCGCGAGTCTTCTTCTCTGCGCGGACTCCTCCGCGTCGCCTGCAGCTGCTATGCCAGCAGCCTCAAGAGGTCACAAAGCCCCCTTCGCGAGCTCCTCTTCCTCGCACGACTCCTCTCCTTGCACCTCCGAGCTCCTCGGAGGTCCTCGCACCTCCAAGCTCCCCCGGCTCGAGCTCCACCGAGCTCGTGCCGCCGCTACCGCTGCAAGGCACCCCTCGCACACGAGCTCCCGCGAGGTCTCCCTCTTTCTCACACCCTCGCTCACACTCTCGTCCTTGCACGCCCTCGCTCACGCTCTCTCCCTTCTCCTTCACGCCCTCGCTTGCTCGTGGCAGGGGGGCAGTGACAAGGATGGTCACCGGCAAGGGGAAGATGGAGGTGGCGGTGGCTGGTGGTGATGGAGAGGGTGGCATGGGTGTGTGGGGGTTTCAAAAGGGGGTTATTAGGGTTTTGGGTGAGGCCGGAGGGGGGAAAAACGCATGCGCGTTGCATGCGCGCGAAAAGTAAAAGAACGTACGGTTTTCCTCACTTTCAGACGTCCTACCATCTATCCAGACGTCTGATGAACACTCCAAACGTCTTATCCTACAAAAAAGTAGAGGGTCATTCCAACATAACAAACCTAAAGGAAGTTTCGTCCCCGAAACTTAAGCTAAGTATGGTGTGGAACGTACATAAAAGCGCATAACAAACTTAAAGAGGACCAAAGCATGTCAGAGGAGACGTACCCTAAAAAAGGTCCGAGTCCTGCTCTCGCATTGTCGCCTCGGGCTCCCAAGTCGCCTCCTCGTATCGCTGGCTTCTCCATAGGACTTTCACCAGTGATACCTGCTTCCGTCTCAGACTCCGAACAGCTCTGTCTAGTATCTGTGCTGGCCTCTTGAAAGAGGTCAGGTCGTCTCCCACCTTGACGTTCTCGTGGCTCAGAACGTGGCTGGGATCGGCATCATACTTCCTAAGGTTGGACCGTGGAACACGTCGTGTACTTCAAAAAGTTGGGGAGGAAGGACAAACCGGTAAGCAACGGGTCCTACCCGCTCTAAGACCTCAAAGGGCCCTACAAACCTCGACACAAGCTTCCCCTTTACCCCAAAACGCTGCAAGCCCTTCATGGGCGAAACACAGAGGAAGACGTGATCCCAAACCTCGAACTGTACCTCCCTGCGATTCCTATCGGCGTAGCTCTTCTGCCTGCTTCTGATAGTACGAAGCCGTCTGTGAATCTGCTCTATCACCTCCTGACTCTGCCAGATCAGCCTGGGGCCAACCTCCCACTTGGTCCCCATCTCGACCCAACTCAAGGGTGCAGTACACCTCCTTCCGTACAGAGCCTTGTAAGGTGCCATGCTGATGCTTGAATGGTAGCTGTTATTGTATGCAAACTCTGTCAGGGGCAAATGCTCCTCCCAGGAGCCTCTTCAGTCTAGTACACAAGCGCGTAGGAGGTCCTCGAGTGTCTGTATAGTGCGCTCGGAATGTCCGTCTGTCTAGGGGTGGTAAGCAGTACTGAACCTCAGACGAGTCCCCAATGCCTGCTGAAATTCTACCCAAAACTGGGAGGTGAAACGAGTATCCATGTAAGATACGATCTCGCGAGGGACTCCGTGCAAAAGTACATCTTTGATGTATCGCTCTGCTAGCTGTGCTGGCCTACAGGTGACTTGGATCAGTAGGAACGTGTCGTCTTTGTCAACCGATCTACTATCACCCAAATTGTGTCGTGTCCCCGCTAGATAACTGATAGACCCACCACCAAGTCCATGGTGATGATACTCTCCCACTTCCACTCTGGCACAGGAAGTGGCTGTAACTGCCTTGCAGGCCTCTGGTGCTCGCCCTTCATCTACTGGCATACCAAGCATTGCTGGACAAACTCTCTAGCATCCCGCTTTATTCCTCTCCACCAGAAATCGCGTCGCAGATCATGATACATCTTTATATTTCCGGGATGTATGGTGAACTGGGACCCGTGCACCTCAGTCAAGAACTCTCTCAACAACACGTCTCTAGGGGCGTATAAGCGTCCTCTCATGCGCAGTATCTCGTCTAAGAAGGAAAAGTCTCCTGGGTCCCCTGTTAACACCCTGTCTCACAGTGTCTGTAAGTACGGATCAGCCATCTGTCCTGTAATGATGCGGTCTATCAACTCTAGTCGTGCCTGCCGTGTCACTGTCACTGCCCCACAGTACTCCCGTGACTCCCAAGGTTGCTAACTGCCCACCTCCTCCATGGGTCTCCAACTCTGTGCCTGCAAGCTGGCCAAGTGGATGGGCGCCTTCCGGCTCAAGGCGTCAGCCACCACATTGGCTTTCCCTGGGTGGTAGATGCTACAGTCGTAGTCCTTCAGGAGCTCTAACCAACATCTCTACCTCATGTTAAGCTCCTTCTAGTCAAACAGGTTACCTGAGGCTCTTCTGGTATGTGAAGATCTCGAATGTCTCACCATACAGGTAGTGCCTCTATGTCTTCAACGCGAAGACAACTACTGCAAGCTCTAAATCGTGGGTAGGGCAGCTATGCTCATGGGACTTTAGTTGCCGCAAAGCGTAAGTGACAACGTGACCCCGCTGCATCAGCACACTACCCAACCCCTGCAATGAAGCGTCGATGTAAATCACGAACCGCCCACTACTGTTTGGGATGGTAAGCACAGGAGCTGAAGCCAATCTCTCCTTCAACTCCTGAAAGCATGCCTCTCACTCGTCGGTCCAGGAAAAGGGCACATCCTTCCAGGTCAGCTGAGTCATAGGACACGCGATTTAAGAGAACCTTTTGATAAATCGCCAGTAGTAGCCTACCAGTCACAGAAAGCTGCGTACCTCTGTCACTGTGCGTAATCTCTCCCACCCGAGCATGGCCTCAACCTTGGCTAGATCCACAGTCAATCAGTCTCCTAAAATCACGTGACCCAAAAAAGTCACTTGTCTCAGCCAAAACTCGCACTTGCTATACTTGGCATACAGCCTACATCGTCTCAAGGTATCCAGGACCATACGTAAATGTTGTCCATGTTGTACTGGATCCCGAGAGTAGACTAAGATGTCGATAAACACCACCACAAACTGGTCTAAGTATTATCTAAAAACACAGTTCATCATGTCCATGAAAGTAGCGAGGCATTAGTCAGCCCAAACGGCATGACCAAGAACTCGTAATGCCCGTACCGAGTATGGAAAGCTGTCTTGGAGACATCGGTTTCCCTGATCCTCAACTGGTGGTAACCTGACCTCAGATCTATCTTAGAGAATACTATAGCGTCTCTCAACTGGTCAAAGAGGTCGTCGATACGAGGCAGTGGGTACTTGTTCTTGATGATGACCCGATTCATCTGTCGGTAGTCGACACAAAGTTACAGGGTACCGTCCTTCTTTACAAACAACACAGGGACTCCCTATGGGGATGCACTGGGCCTCACAAAGCTCTTCTCCAACAGGTCTTGCAACTGTGACTTGAGCTCTCGCACCTCAAGTGGTGTCATCCTGTACGATGCAGTAGAAATGGGGCCGATCCCCGGTACTAGTGAGATCTCACTCTCAGGCGATAGTCGTGGCAGCTCCTCTGGGAAAACGTCGAGGTACTCGGAGACCACCGGGATACTTTGAAAGTTAGGCATGGGGTTAAGCTCTGCTGCCACACAAGCTAAGAAGCCCTCATACCCCTGGTCCAAAAGTTGCCCGAAACGTGGAGATGCACCTGAAACCTCTGTCCAACAGCTGGCTGTGAAACTCAAAGGGAGGCAACTCCGATATTGAGAAGACGATCTTCCTCTCAAAACAATTCACCAAGGCATGATAGGTAGACAGTCAGTCTACCCCTAGGATCACGCCAAAGTCCTCCATAGGGATTACTATCAGATCAGCGAAAAGACTGTGTCCCCCCTATAGCGACCTTGCAGTCTGTAAAGACCTCCTCTGCTACGAACAACTGTCCACCTAGCCACCTAGCCCTCTAATCAGGAACAGAACCTCTAATAGTACACTGCCTGACCCCAAACTGATAGTAAAACTCGAGGAAACGAAAGAATGTGTGACACCATAATCGAAAAGAACATAGACTAATCTGCTAGAAACGGTAACCATACCTGCTACCATTGAACCTGAAGCCTTAGTATCTTTGTGTGTTAGGGCGTTGATACGCCCCTCAGCCCTGGGTGCAGACGAAGCGGCCACACTCTGGGTCAGGCGAGCAGTAGTTGGCAGGTACCCTCCTCGTAACTGTTGTCCTCTTCCACGTGCCTGGTTACTGCAGCCGCCAGCTCGGCCTCCAGCACTCGATGCGAGGAGCATCTACTGTGCTCCGGCCCTAGATGGGCAGTCCCTCCTAATGTGGCCCACCTGGCTACACTGGTAGCAGAGAGGGGCATGACCTCCTCCATCAGTCGGTCCCTGCTGGTGGCTAAGCAGGAGTCCAGTGCTGCTAGCTGGCCCCTATCTAGGGCCCTCAAAGGCCACTAGTGGCCCCGCAGAACAAAACGGCTCTCCTGCGGCAGCCGTGTGCCTCCTCTCCCGACGGCCCTGTGAGTACTCTGGCTGGTAGGGTCTCTTCCATCTACCGTCAGTGTCTCGCGCGGTCGGGTTGGTTTCCTCATAAGTCAGACCTAAATGCACAGACCTAAAATCAGCTAAGGATCCTGTTTGCATGGCCAGACCCTGTGCAGAAACACGTACCTCGTCACTAAACGTGCTTTCAGACATCCGGCTTCAGCTCCGAACGTCCCGCTGTTGCTCCAGACGTCTTGCCGATGCTCCAGACGTCTAATATCGGGCAAGTCTGCCCGCGGGACTCTCTCGCGAGTCTTCTTCGCGCGGACTCCTTCGCGTCGCCTGTAGCCGCTACGCCAACAGCCTCAGGAGGTCGCGAAGCCCCCTCGCGAGCTCCTCTTCCTCGCACCTCCGAGCTCCTTGAAGGTCCTCGCACCTCCGAGCTCCCCCAGCTCGAGCTCTCGAACTCTTCCCCTCGAGCTCCACCGAGCTTGCACCGCCACTCCCTCTGCAAGGTACCCCTCGTGCACGAGCTCCCGCGAGGTCTCTCCCTCTTTCTCACGCCCACGCTTACACTCTCCCCCTCGCACGCCCTCACTCACGCTCTCTCCCTCTCTCCTTCACGCCCTCGCTTGCTCATGGCAGGGGGCGATGACGAAGATGGTCGCCGGCAGGGGGAAGAAGATGGAGGTGGCGGTGGCTGGTGGTGATGGAGAGGGTGGCGTGGGTGTGTGGGGGTTTAAATAGAGGGTTATTAGGGTTTTGGGTGAGGCCGAAGGGGGGAAAAACACATGCGCACGAAAAGCAAAAGAACGTACGATTTTCCTCACTTTCAGATGTCCTGCCATCTATCCAGACGTCTGAACAGATGTTTGATGAACACTTCAGACATCTTATCCTATTAGAAAGTGGAGGGTCATTTCACTTGTCTTCTCATAGGTTTTCTATTTAGATGGAACTACACTAAAGGCACTCTAACCACATGTGACGATGGTCCTCATTCTCTAGTTGCCTTCACCTATGCTGAAATGACCCTTCCCAAGGGTCGTTCATAGTTTTTCGGAAAGGTGGGGGTGTAAGTGCAATTTTAAGCCCCCTAGGTTTAGCTGTGTGGGCCTTGTGAGAAGAAAAAGGTTTTGCAGGGAAGATTCTGTAATTTTCACACACTCCACACACACACACCCACGCACACACCCTCCTCTCTTTAAAACCCCCTCCACCCTCTCCATTTCCTCTTCATCTCCACCACTTTCACCTTCACTCCACCACCCACCTGTCGACGACCACCTCCTTCCCGTTCCCCTTGCGGCCACGAGTGGGGATGGAGGGGAGCTCGAGACAGAGGAGAAGGAGAGAGGGAGAGTGTGGGCGAAGGAGAGGGAGAGCGTGGGAAAGGAGTTAGTCAGAGGAGCGAGGAGCTCGGGAGAGGACGTGTGGCCAGAGGTGTGGCTGAGGGAGTTCTTGGAGAGGAGCTCTGCGACCTCTTGCAGCTGCTAGAGGAGCTGTTGCGGCCTCTACAGGCGAAGGGGAGCGTGAGGAGAAAGCTCGCAAGGGGAACTGCAGAACCATTTTCTGCAGAATCAGACGTCTGGAACCATATCCAGATATCTAGAGGATCCTCAGGACGTCCAAAGCTGGCGTCAGACGTCTGATAGCACGAAGGGGCCGAGGTACGTACCATGCACGAGCCTGCTTTGTATGTACGTAACTTTATATGTGTCGTGTTTTTGAAACGACGTGTGCGTACGCAGGTGCAGGCATTGGAAAGGTGCGTGGTACGTCCTTCGAGGTGCTTTAGGACGTTTGGAGATAGTGCCAAACATCTGACTGCACTCCCAGACGACTGGAGGGAGTGCCAAACATACGGGAACTCCCTTAGACGGCTGCGAAGGGTTCGGACGTCTGAGGAAGCTGCAGGAAAGCAAGGTGAGATTCTGAGGTCGTTTAAGACGTCTGGGTCTAATTCCAAATGTCTAATTTTAGTCAGTATGCACATTTTTGGCCAGTTCAGAGTCCAAATGGAATCGATTTTGCGCAAACGAAATACCGTTAGTTTCCGTTCAAGTTTTTCTACGTGTTAGTGTCACCCGTATACTGTTTTAAACTCGTTCGATGTGATTGGTCAATTGTACAGGTTTCCAGCCAGTAAAGTATACGAGGCCGGCAGAGACGATGAGATCTACGATTCGAGCCCCCACTCCACCCATGTATCCCGATAGAGTGGTTCTCTCTCTAATCCCAGAATTAATAACTAAATTGTATGCTTTACAAATATTTGATTGAACCTTAGGTTGTGAAATAAACACTAGGGATAAAAGAGATGAATGCATGCTACTTTAGAAATATTCGATTGAACCCCAAGTTGTGAAATAAACACTAGGGATAAAAGAGATGAATGCGCATGTATTAAATGATTAAATTGTTGTGATACTTACTAAAAGTAGTAAACCATGAGCTGCATGTACCACATTTAATAAACCATGACATGAATGAAAATATCTGCGGTGTACTGAATAATCGATTGTGAAATCTTAAGCTTCATGTATGCATTTAATGAATCAGATGTGGAAATGAGAAAGTTTATGTACGAACCCTACAGGAAACTAGAAAGAAACTTGTATCTATGGAATGAATATCGTATGTAGGAGGGAAGTGAGCTGGCCCTCGAGTACACGGTATCAAAGAGAGCAATTGTCCATTTTGCATGGAAAGTGAGCTAGCCATCATATACGCGATACCGAGGAGAGCTATCGTTACTTTCGTGTAGGGGGGAACTAGCCACTCTTCAGTTGAGACTTGGGGTTGGGAATGGCCCCCTACACCGACTCGTTACTTTAGTGTAAGAGGTGAGCCAATCACCCCATGGGGCCCGGATTAGAACTGGCCACCCTATACCGACTCTTCTTAGGCCCGCTGGGCAAATCGGGATAGTCGAACGAGGGTACGCAGACTTTTGAGGGACGAGACCCTTGTTCTGTTCTGTGCTGTACGTTTGGACGTACTCGCTAGCGAAAATGACTGACCACATGTCAGTGCAAGGTAGCTACACATGTGCTTATCGCGTGTGCCGTATTCACCGCTACGTCGCAACCGTGACCTCGGGGTGGTAAACCGAGTGTAGAACTACCACGGGGGCTCTTCCAGCCAGGAGAGTGATATGTGTACATCCTAAATTGCAGAATAAACTACAATCAAGATCGTTCCCTTAGGAAATAAGAAGATTAAGAAATGTTGTGGATCCTTATTAGAATAATCGAAATAGAAACACCTAGTTGAGATAAATGAAAATGAATAATTAGTTACTTGCTTGTTTCTTTAAGTTAAATTGCATGTAAATGACTTAACCACCACTCTACTCAGCGTTAGCTAGCTACGAATTGTATAACCATACTTAGGTCAGGGAGTTGAGCAGCCAGCGCCACCGGCTGCCGAGGGTGCTGGACCTAGCCGAACCCAGCTGTAGTGTTGTGCATTTTTCTGTTCCAGAGTTCTTTTGTAGTAGTGAGTACTTTTAGTATGTATTAACTGTTATGTTATATTTCTATTCATATTATATTTCCTTCTGTTGTAGTTGTGATGGCTATGTATGTTAGCATACTTTTTTGCATGTAGCATGTAATATGTTTGAGATTTCTCATCCTATTTTCCCTTACTATCTCTTATTTATTTCTACTTAGTTACATTGCATGTGTGGTTGTAGTATATTTTCTACTTTTGGTTATTTCTCGTTCGACGACTGGGTTTTGGGATTAATCGAAGCGAGCTGATCTCGAGTCCTGTAAGGAACTGGGATCGGGTCGTAACATATGCCAATGTAGTTTAGGAAAATTTGACATTTACCACTGCTAGAGAGTGGGTGATTGATTCAAGTGCATCCACTCATCTCATCAACGATCTTGGTTCTCTATGTGCAACCCAATCAACTAGAGCAATTACCTCTGTGAAGTTGACAAATGACTCCTTCCCAGTGAGCACAATTGAAGATGTTTAGAATTCTTCCAGGTTGCAGTTGTCAAATGTTCACTGCACACCTGAGTTTCCTATGAGCCTCCTCTTTGTGAGCAAGTTGTGCAAGGATATAAAGTGTCGTGTCATATTTGATGAACACTACTGCTACTTTCAAGACAAGCGAACCAGTCAGATTACTGGTGGCGGATATGAGAGAGATGGATTATACTACCTTGATATGCCACTCATTTTGTTGAAGCAACCTTAACTTCCATGAATCCTTTACTCTGGCACCAACAACTTGGTCATCCTTCCTTTAAGAAGCTTTGCTAGATGTTCTTGGATCTACCTTCGTCTACTACATTTTGATTGTGAGGCTTGTCAATTGACCAACCATCATTGATCTACCTTTCCTCCACATAATGAGGAGCTCGGCAAATTACCTTTACAGTTGATCTGCTGTAATGCTTGGAGACTGTCTCACATGACCAGCACTGTAAGTCATCGATACTTTGTCGTGCTCCTTGACGATTACAACAGATCCACTTGGACATTTCTTATGATGTATCCTTCATTTAGTAGAATGTCTACTTAACCTCTATTAAGAACTTCCATAGTGATAATGCTTCAGAATTCATGTAGGAGTTGGAGTCATTCTTTATCATAAATGGCACCTTACATCAAACATCTTATGCCTATACCTCTCAACATAATGGTATTACTGAGAGGAAGCTGCAACATATACTAGACATTGCTAAGACCCTTCTTGACTTCATGAAGGTGCTAAAGCAATTTTGAGATGTACTCACGACCACATATTTGATCAATCGGGTTCCCCATCTATCCTAAAAGGGGAAATCCCATTCCAATTGTTCCATCCTAATGTGGATCAACCTTTTTTCTCCCACTACATGTTTTTGGATGCACATGCATTGTCCATGTCTTTGGGCAACATGACAAGCTATCTCCACGAGTACTTAAGTGCATATTTCTTGATTACTCCTATACTCAAAAAGGTAATCGGTGTAACAATTCAAGTAGTCAACGAAATATAGTTATTGAAGATGCAACCTTCTTTAAAAAGGTTCTTTTCTTCTCTGAAGTCTGAAAAAGGGACCAACATCGAGTTTGTTCCTTGCCCACTGCAAACATCACAAATGAGATAACGAGCCTCCTCCTATTCCACTGCCTACTATGTCCACTCCTCCCCTTAATGATAGTAGTCACATGCTCTTGTAGACACAAAGCCAAAGCAAGGATAATAAGAAACCAATTGCTCTGAGGAAAGCCGTTCACAGTCGCAAACTTTATCATCTCTCATTTTATGACCATGACAAATCTGGATCCTTCTATACATCGATCTTCTAGAGCATTGCTTAGCATTATTATTCCATGTGCCCACTTAGAAGCCTCCTAGGATCCTTGGTAGAAGACTCTATGAACGTAAAGATAGAGGCCCTTGCTACTCATGGCACATGGAAGCTTGTGTCGTGTGCAGTAGGGCCCAAAGTTGTCAATTGTAAGTGGATTTACATAATCAAATACCTTGCAGTATTGATATATTCAAAATGAGACTAGCAACAAAGGATTTCACACAAACCAATGGAGTAAACTACTTTGAGACCTTCTCTCTTGTGGCTCAAGTTATTTCCATATGTGTTATCTTGTCCATTGTTATCAAACAAGAATTGGCAACGAAATCAGCTTGGCATTAAGAATAACTTACTTTATGGAGATATAATTAAAAAAGTATATATGCAGCAACCTCCCAACTACA
Source organism: Thalassia testudinum (assembly GCA_037157565.1). Taxonomy (NCBI): domain Eukaryota; kingdom Viridiplantae; phylum Streptophyta; class Magnoliopsida; order Alismatales; family Hydrocharitaceae; genus Thalassia; species Thalassia testudinum. Next base: position 71,942,023 of record JAZHRO010000022.1, on the reverse strand, counting down.
TGATTGAAAGTATATATCCAGGTTGAAGAAGATTATATATGATCTCAAGCAAAGTCCTCATATTTGGTTTGACAAATTAACTAATGAGGGTATGCAAATTAGATTCAAATGATTCACATCTAATCATTCTATCTTTACTAGGATGACTACCTCTAGAAAAGGTCTAATCATTCTATCCAAGCAGCGTCCTTAAGACATTTGAGGAATTTGGACTACCTAACACAAAGCACTAGGCTATACTAGTTGGGCAAATGAAAATATATGGGGCGATAGAGCCCTTTGAGGATGTCCACTAAAACAGGAGCATTGTGGACAAATTACTATAATTGACTATTATCTACCTAGATATTAGCTTCACTGCCAATCGAGCATGTAAGTATATGTACAAACATTGCTATAATCATTCTCATGATATTTACTTGACACTAAAGTAACTAAAGAGATCTCCTAAAAAAGGGTTGTATTACAAGAACAATGGACATCTAAATCTTTATTCCTATTTCGATACAGACTATGTAGAGTCTATTAAGGATAAAAGATTTACCATTGGTTGTGCCATATTCTTTAGAGGCAATTTTGCCTCACAAAGAAGCAAGAAGCAAACAATTATAACTTCATCGTTGAGGCTAAGTGTAGGAAAATGGTGCATACTACGTGTGAAATTATGTGTCACTTTTTTCCCTGCAGATTTTAAAGTATAAGTGAAAAGCCTAGTTCCTACATTCCGTAATAATAAGTCGACTTCGTACATTGCTTTCAATCTTATCTTTTATAAGAGGACAAAACACACTAAAGTGAACTGTCATTTTATTTAAAATGTCATGATAGAAAGAAAATTAGCCACTCATGTCCTCTAAACTTTAACTTAAAGACATTCTCACAAAAACCCCAACAAAGAAGAGACATATTCCTACGTAGCAAATTGGACTTGATAGATATTTATGTTTCAACTTAAAAGGAAATATTAAAGACTTCTTATTTTTTAATCCTTCAATATTTTTCTATTTCTTTATTAACATGTATCTAACTTTTATGTCCCCTCCTCTTTATTTAAGAGAAGTTACCATTTCTATTCGAAGAGAAGATATTTCATTTTCTTTCATAGTAACTACATCTTATTTCTTAAACAAGGTCTCATCTTAAACTTATTTCTTGATTGAATACCTATATCAATCGAATATAAGCAAAGTTGACCTGAATAATTCCCTCACATTCTATTCCTCAACAAGTTACCATATTACTTCAATGATATATATTTCAAACTTATTCACTGATAGGATTTGAACCATCCGCCAAACAAAAAAAGAACAAACAGAATTATTCATATTCCTTGTCTTAATTCTCAAACCTCTTGCCCATATTCAAACGGTGTGGATTCACTTCACCGAAAAGATTCATCTGCTGATTATAATCTTTCAAAATCACTTCCGGATACATCACAATTCAATTGGTGAAAACAAAGCAAATGCTCTGCATCGAAGAACCAACGAAGATATTTCTTCTCCGTAAACACAATTCACAAATTCATCTACCAGACTCCGGAAGAACCAAAAGGCCAAAATTTTCAAACGCCATGCAGGGAAGATAGTGGATTTCGCAATAAAAGCCGCCATTAAACTGAAAAGGAACAAGTGGGACTAATAGCTACAACAAAACCGAAAAAGAAGATTCCTGATATAGTACAAAGGACATAACTGAAGAGCACAAAAGGAAAAAAAAAAAAAAACAAACTAGAAAGCTAACCTCTCAAGCACGCTAAAGGCAAACAAGACTAGAGAGACATTAACATACTCACTGGTGAAAGAGTTAGAACTACCATGCGTGAGTGTCTGCTGGTATCCGCTTGAGCAACTTGTAAAGTCCAAAAACATTTCTTTGGTTCCACATGTATGGAATGAAGAACGATCGGTGCAAGGAAGGTGATAGTTCACGGTCCAAAAATGGTATAGCAGCTAAGGTCTGAAAAATTTTCGAGAGTTGGTAAATGCATACAAGCAGACTTCTACATAAATGCCACGGGAAACTTATGACATATAAATGCTATCATAAAGTTTGTATTTACATATATGAAACTACAAACACACCTCCATTAGCAAAACAAATCCATTGAAGTAGTTCAATCATATGGTGCTAAATTAGAGTGTGATGATGGAGGGTGAGGCAAAATAAGATGAAAAGCAGGATCGACGACAGATTAGCATTTATTTGGCTTTAGGTTGTAGTGTAGGGTCAAAGACAAGAATTTTCAAAATTTTAGAAGAATGCAAAACATCTTTGATGGGGCTTCATCCAAGTGGCATTTTTCCAAAGGTAATCAACTTTGCAATAGCATTTATGTAAGTATTTTAATTGAGATGGCAATTATGTAAGCAAAAGTTTATTATAACTTTATGTAAAAATTCCTTTTAAAAAATAGCATCATAAATTTATAAAAGACAACTGCAGAATGAAACAAACCTACCTCCCATGTCAATAAATCGCTCCCACGAGTAGGATGTGGCCGTTTCAGATCCAGTTCAACAAAAAGAGTGCAACGTTCAAGATCTTGTAGCTGTAAGAGCAAACGGATAAGCTAACTGGCATGTCTAGTTTCTTAAAAGGAAAAAGGCCAGGGGTAATTCACAATGTTGAGGTCGACAAAAGAAAATTACATATTGCTCATCAGAGGCCTTATTGTTGTTGTTAAAATAGGGCGGTGCAGAGGCAGTTCCACCCAAGGTTGAGTTGAAGGGAAATGGAAGCAGCCCACGGAATCCATCATCCACCCAGCGAACTTCACTTATAAAAGGAGGGATAAAAAAGGATGACGGGAAGCGATGCCATTCACTCCCAATGCAAACAACTGAACCTGCAGTTTACAATGGAAATTGACCCACCAAAACAAAAGCCCCTTTCTTGGAATTGTTTGCATAACTCATTCTACTTGAAAGCATCGTATTGTTATGATGTCCTACAAGGGTAACTATTGCCATTCATCACTATCTTAAATTATATATGTCAAATTATTCGAAGCAACTTAAAGAAATTTTCTCATCATTTTCTTAATTAGGGAGAATTCTGACAAGTTTTCCATGCGCAAATGATCCAGCAGAAGCAGTTCTCACCTGTTCCAATGTCTTCATGATGTTCATCCAGATGCCTGTAAATATTCATAGGTGCTGAGTAACCATTCAGCAATGAGAAGGTCCGACTATGGGATGCACACAAGACAAGACCAAAAACAAGAGATCTAAAAAGCTTTGCAACCTGGAAATCATAGAAAATTTAGTAGTGAGGATTTAGTAATCACCATTTATATAACAAAAGCAGAAGTTCCCAACTTGACATGATAACCTACAAGAGCAGCAATGGAGTCTGTACTTGAATATTTGTCACAGAAAAGGTCTGGAAAGCTGTTGAGTGTTGCTGCAGCAGCAACACAGATAAGAGGGTATATGGGATAAAGAAACCTGTAGAACTTTACATTAGGATAAAGGTAAAGAAAAGAAATGAGACAACAGTCGTGGTGTTAATACAAAAACAGATGCAATTCCCATGACCGAAGGAAGCTCTGTTTGGCTATTTTTAGCTCATCTGTCATAAACTTCCAAACCCATCTATCACCAGTAACTGGTTATCTCAACCCTAAAGAGAACAGAAATTTGCATATTCTAGTGTGATGAATCTGTGTCTCTCCCCAAAACTAGTGCCCTAAATAACAAACACCACATTCTTTGGACTTTTCTTTTAAAACGATACTCTTTGGCCTCTTTTAAATGGCATTCTTTAGTCCTTAAAACAGTTTCTACCACAACCATGATACATGACAAAATAAACGCAACAAGACGTGCAGATCATGGAATATGACAAGAGTATTTTATAACTTGATGAATAGGTTCCAACCAGCTTGCTTTTTAGCAAAAAAATGACTCTGATAAGATTGAGTAAGAAAGAATAAGAAAGTGGTAAGCAGTGCCACATTCAAGTAGGAAAAAAGCTACAATCAAGTAGTTAAGAACATCTTCTCACCTTTCTTCTTTGTGGGGTTGCAAGGACATAAAGGCCAGCCAGATATACACTGGAGCAATTACAATGTAAAGACTGGTAGAATACTTCTGTCTAGCAAATGGCAGAATAGCCAGGAACAGTAATGCAAGAATAAAAGCAACATTAAAATTGTTAAAGCCATTTCGGAAATAAAATAGTGCCCCTTCAGTTCCATACAAATGGCTTTCGCCTCCTCCCCACACATTATAGAACAGCAAATTGAGCACAGAAGACATCCATCTTCCATAGGTGTAATAATCAACAATTGTTGAGACAGTCTGAAGACAAATAAATCAAGGATGAGTGAGAAAGGGACATGCGAAGCGATATGCAAGAAGCTCATTGCTATACTCACAAGCAGGAATACTGAAGTAGCTAGTCCGGAAATAAACACTGCCATAAACCTTCCTTTGATTAAACAATACAGGGTAAGTGGTAAAACAGCCAGGAAGGAGAATGGCCACCCCAAAGTGACCCCAATTGCTGCCGTAGAAACAGCTGCAGCATGTTTCTCCAAGAGGAATAATGCTGACGAAAGGGTAATCGAATACATAGAGAATGAACTAGGCAAGAAACCTGTTAATGCAACCAAGAAAGAAGACAGTCAGAGATGATCCAAATAACAATAATTCCAAACAATCTAGCGAACAAATGTTCCTAAAAATAATTCAAAATAAATTTTAAAAAAAACTACTAACACTGGGAGCAACTTACTTGTGCTCGCAAAATAGCAACCACTGGTTAGACACAACATTGCAAGTAGATATGATGCTAGCCTTTTCCCATACTTCCTTGAAATGGCTACCACCAGAACTGTCTCTGTGATTGCAGAGATGAAACCAAGAAACATCCTCACTGAGTAAAATACTCTAACCTGCATTTCAGCACAGGAAGGAAAATACAAACTACCTCTACAATCAATATCCAAAAGAGTAAACAGCATAACCACTTGAGGCTATAATAGACATTTACAAAGAACTAGAAGCCTGTTAAAAATAAAATTAAAATCGCTTACCTTGTCCTCAGCAAATAACCAGGATGCTGGTACAGCAACCAGTGCATGAAAGAAGATATACAAATATGACCGCAGAGCAAATTCAGAGCTGCACCATAATGTCATAAAATAAGAAAGCCCAGACGACAAAAACATAAATGACTTGAAGCAGCAGAATTTTTACAGGTTTATAATGTCATGCTCTAAAGCAAGTGTTGAGGAATGAGAGAATGACTCGTTGATTATAAAACACTAAGTCCCCTCCAAGTGCACGGAGGGTTTCTGGTCATCAAAAAAAAAAAAAAAAACCCTAAGTCCCCTATATATATATATATATATATAGAGAGAGAGAGAGAGAGAGAGAGAGAGAGAGAGAGAGAGTTACATTTATGTCCAATAATCTAAAAAGAAAAGGCCTGTACTCTGTCACCCCCCCTCAACAAGTAGGAGCATACATCTCAAGCATTCTCAGCTTGTCAACAATAAAGGATAATTGCTGCTAAATGTGCTTTGATGAAGACATTAGCTTGTTTGTCTTCGAAAGAAATACAGACTACTAATATAGCCATTTATAACAGCAAACACTGATTAAAATGAGAGTAAATTTCAATATGTTTGGTCTGCTAATGGAAAGTTACCTTGTTTACAGGGAAGATGGCCACTTTATATCAGAAAACAGACACAGGAAAGTCAATTGAGAAACACATGCAAAATGAAGATCATCCAGATAAACTCACATGTGGTATGGACGATAGCTCAATATTTTAACCCTACACAAGAACATTAAACAAGTGCCTATTCTTGCACCACAGGTAACCTGGCTACTACCAATAACAGGTGTTAGGATGGCAAGAAGAAGGCCTCGTGGACAGCCATGTGACAGTCCACGTGGCAGTCAATAAAGGCCCAACAGGGCCAACGGTCTAGAAGGTCCTATGAACAAATTTTGAGTTTTCTTAGATGTCAAGTTGACTATTTTTAGTAAACATGTTTTAGGAAAATAATTGAAGATTTATTTTCTTTATTAGAGATAAGATCTTTCCTTAAAAGATAAGATCTTTCCTTATTAGAGATATGATTTGTTTCCAAGTGTGGGGATATGTTTTCTCTATATAAAGAATCTTCCCTTGTATGTTCTCTTGAGTCATCAATAATATTTCTAACTCAAGGTTCCTCTCCTCTCTCTTTTCTCTTCACATTCACGTGGACAGTCCTCCTTGAATTGTTTTCCCACGCACACAGAGCCTCTATGCTCCGAACTACGCCGATTCTTGACAAAAGGAATCAATGATAAATTACCACCCTCTGGGACAGCAGCAAAACATGTATTCTAGCACTCCTCACAGCTATCTGAGATTATTAACTTGGGCAGTGTTGGATGCCACAACTCTACTTCAACTTGTCAGATCAAGTTGCAGTTTTATGAGGCTCCAGGAGGATCTTGGTGAGTTCAGGCCAGGTGCTGGGTATGATTGACTCTTGAACATGGAGATGGTAAAGGCAATTCTTATCTACTGCAGTGTGGGTTGGGGCCCACAATGAGTGTGTGATAGGAGATTGCATATATATCTGAAAGCATAGATTGAAATATCACGATATATCGGCGATATATCGCCCATATATCGGTATCGTCGAGGTTGGGCATATCGATACCATTGATAATATCTTTTTATCATGATATCAGCGATATATCCCTAATATTAGCGATATATCTCCCATATATTCCTTTTTTGACTTGTCAATATAATATCGATATCGATATTTAAAACCTTGATGATAATGCAGTGATGGTTGACAAGCCACAGGAAGAAAGTAGTGGTGAAGGAGATGAGGGATATCATCATCAAGGTCCTAGTAGAGAGGATACCCAATATGAATACACAAAAAAAAATACAAATATACATGGAGATCCCGTACCAAGTCCACCTTATGACTATGACGTAGGGACAAGCCTGACAGGGTATGGGTATGCTTCAAGCCATTCTATGATGTACATCGATAATTTAAGTTCATTAGTGGAATCTCTTAATCTAACGTCGGAATCATTCTTTGGAGGTGGCCCAAGATCATCACCATCAAGTTACTATGGTAGCTACGGATCTCAGTACACCAGCCCTCAATACCAACCCCAAGATGAGGCGCAAAGTTCATCTAATTACTTTCACAGCTACACCAGCCCTCCATCTTATTATGATTCCTCATATGGCTATGGGTATGATGATCACCACCAAAGTAATAGTACCCAAAGTGATCTTGCATTTGCAAATTATACCTATGGGGTTTTCCCTAAGTATTTTGCATCTCATGGTCCTTAACAATTTTCTTATCAACCTTCCCACTCTATTGCACCACTTCCTCCTCGACCACCACGGAGTTCATCGATGAGACAACGTGAACCTTGTGAATCATCAGGTTCTACACTGAAACAAGATGGGTCAACCGCATCCACAGATTCAAGAGGACATCGAGATAAGTCTACTTAGAATCAGGGTAGATCTAAAACTAGAAGCGAGGGTAGCTCGTCTAACAGTCACAGTCGATATCCACATCTTGGAATACTTTTCTATTGCAGTGATGAAGACTATCAATGATACATCAATAAATACAATACTCTATATAGCTACATGACATAAAAGTCATACTGTGAATATGTTAGAGTGCTACAAATCGAGGAAGATAATCGGAGGAGAAGTATCGAACCAGGTCAAAGTTCAACCTGGTATTGATTTGGTGGCATTGACTGGTGCTTCCATACTTGGTGTAGTCAATTGATACTCTAACACCATTTATATTTCATTTTTTTTGTAAGTAGCACTACTATGAATAATTTTCAATTATTATCTTGTTCTATACACATTCTTTTCAATATATGACTTTGTCGATATGCGACCAGTGCATTTCTATTATGTTTTTATTCAAATTTTATTATTTTCTTCTTTTAGGCGTTTCTTTATGATGTATTAGTTATTAAAATGTTAATTTTCATAAAATTTGTAGCATTTTAGGACATTTTAAACCTTTCTGAATGATTTCCCTAAAATTCACGGATACCAGTGATATATCTCCGATATATCCCTTTTTTAACTTGTTGATACGATATCAATATCGATATTTAAAACCTTGCTGGAAAGCAAGTATGTTATAGGTGAAGATTTTTGTGTGAATGCTTAGAAGACGAAGAATCATGGCAAAGGAGTACATGCAAAATAATTTTCTAGGAGATGACGTTACTTGCCCCCTTTGCATGCCAAGGACAAAGGATTATAATCACCTATTATTTGAGTGGTAGTTGGCTAGAGAGAATGCTAATAAGATTGATTAGACTTTAAAGGAAAGCTTTTGGGAATCTTTTGCTACAGAAAGAAAGGGTCATTGCCGAAGCCCCAATGTGTTCCCATACAAGATTGGAACAAGCATCTCCTTTTGGGATCCTTTAGGTGTTCTAGTCTAATGTTGTTTTTAGGCATCAAAAGACATTTGTAGATAGTGTGTTTCTTGATTGAGCTATATTTAGATGTTTGTGGGGTTCCATTGTGTAATTGCCTTTGTTTTAAATTCAATTTAATGAGGCACAATGAACACTTATCTTGAGTGACCATACCCTTTACATTAAAAGAAATATGTATTTGAATTTTGAGCAACTCAACACCTTGTGATTGCCAGTATTCCTCAAAGAGTCATCTGCCTCATCAAGACTTCAGCTATCTCTTAAAGAAGAAGAAGAACAAAAAGGACATCAAGTATCTCAGGACATGACATATGGTAAACCAGTGTCCCTCTGTACGTTTTTCCATAGATTGACCAAGGGATCCAACCACAAAAGCAATAAGATGGAAAGGCTTGCTTGCAAGAGTCTTATAACACTATCTTCACATTCAAGACTCCAAAACATCAAGATGCATGTTGACTCGAGAAATGGCAGCATGCTTACATCCCATCATGCTAGTATCAAAAAGTATATCAAGAATTTTTTTTCTAATAAAAAGAACCAAGGTCATTATTATTATGGGTAATCTCAATTACATGAAATAATGGATCCATCCAAGGTCCTTTGTAACGAACCAAGAGTGTGAAAAAAAAAAACCATTAGTTGCAAAACTATCTTCATTATCACCACTAGTGAGCAAATTATCATCCAAATAAACAATACAAAACCAGTAAAATGATGCTCAGAAAAGATAAGAGTAATCTCCTGCTGGTCTTAAAAACCAAACTATTGCATAGATTTACTAAACCTATCAAACCAATATCATGGATTCAATTTCAGCTCATTTATTGCCTTTTTAACTCAGCATGCATTAGAATGATCCCCCTAAGGTTGTTCCATGTATACTTCTTCAGTTAGATCACTATAAAGAAAAGTGCTATATATATCTAGCTGAACACCTGACAGCTAAAATCAAATCAACAAATAACAAGATATGGGCAAATTTATTCTTCCTACTAGAGAGGTCTCAAACAAAACCACACCATAAGTTTAAGTGCATCCCTTGGCAAATAGGATGAGCCTTGAACTGTTCAAAAGAATCAACCAAGTATTGAGGGCTAGCACACACCTACACCCTACAAGCAGAAAACCTGGGGTAGATCTGCCAAATCCTATGTTCCTTCAGAATTGAATGAAGGCATGTCCTACACTGCACATTGTAATGCCTCAAAACAATTTCTGAGCACCTGAACACTATTAAAAAAGAATGGAAGTTCATCTTTAACAAGATGAAAAGTGATCAAGAGACATCAAATTGGAAATTTGATGTCACACATGAACAAATACGGCTTGCACTTAGTGGGATGTAAATGGAAAAGCCTTTAGAGGATACCTATGACCCATAGGATTTGAATCCATGAACTCCATAGTGGCTAAGTTTCATTATAAATAGTAGGAGGAAGATGTTGGCAGCATTAAAAGACACAAAAGGTGTTGGTGATGGTGACGATGTTAGTGGCAGTGGTTGTGATGATATTAGTGGTAGAGCTGTCAAAAAAACTAAGACTCCACAAGCTTGGCTTCAGCTCAAGTCAAGAGGTTTGGCTTACTTAATTAATAAAACGAGCTCAAGGCAAGATCCAAGCTTGATGATCATATTGAGGTAAGCCCAAGCCAACTTAGCTCTTCCCGATAATAAGTGTAGGTACATATTTTTTTAAAATGAATATTATGTCCCAAACACTAAAGAAAAGCTTGTTTTGGATCAACTAGTTGTTGCTTTAGAGATGGAAGTTCAAATCTTCATATTGGCAGTGGATGAAACAATTTCCAGAAAAAATCCGTGCCTCTTCAAATTTCATTATATAGTTTGTATTCTAACACTTGAAAGTGTCATGTTGTCAATGCTGGAGAAAAGTTGTGATAGGAACTCTATTAATGGGGATAGTTCATTGATAGGATCAACACTAAGTGGCATCTCTTGGTGAATTTCTTGAATTAAATAATTAAAAATTCAATTGTTTGGCTCGATAAAGGATCAAACCCAATCGAGCCAAACTGGAGTCAGGCTTAAGCCAACTCAATGATCTGAAACCAAGGGTCCAACTGGTCATGTGCTAATCCACTTGAGCTCAAGCTAGGCCAAGCTTGACTTACTTGGTCCAATAGACGACCATAAGTAGATATATGTATGTGAATTATGCTTAAGTTGATATAGGGAAAGGAATTTCCTAATTCAAGTCAGGTTTCAAACTAGTGCCTATACTAGAATAATATGAGATGTTCTAATTTTAAATGTAATAATGGTAGTATGAAAAGTTACATAATTCTTTCTAAGAGCGAGCAAGAGAGAGAGTAGTCATAACACCTAATACGCATCCAAGATAATAGGGCTTTAAGATGGACTTAGCAACCACCAATCATTTAATAAAGCATCTCATGGATAAGTCCTGTATAGCTAATTTAAAAGAGCTAGGAAATATATAACAAGCCCAATATCATGAAATAGAATTTTGCAAGATTCAACCAGAAATAAATCCCAATGGTCACCCCAGGCAGAGGCTGCTCCCTAGTCTCGCCATATTGAAAACAAGATGCCTTGCTCTTTTCATGGTTTTAGGCTTTGAGGCATGCCACCTACATTCCATCGCTTGGATGCCGATTTCAACAAGTTGAGCGTTTCAGGTCACTAGAATGCCATTTACATCATTACTTGGCACGCCAAGAAAAACCTAATCGTGCAAATATTGCCATCATTTTTTATGACACCACATGCAACTTTTCCAAATCCCCCTAGCACACCATTGAGTCCATATCTTTCACACGCATTTATGAATAAACCTGTTAAGCATTTATGATATCAGGTTTAACTTTGTTGATACTAATTATGCAATGCATATAATGCACAATACTTATTTTTAGTCCGTGAAAAATTTAGCAGTACATTTAACTTGTTTAAACAAATGCCTGGGCCCTTGAGCATTACTTAACCATCCAAGAATGCACAAACAATTACGATGTATACAGTTAAACACCCTACCGTTACCATCCAATAATGCACACTCTATTATCATACATACTGCTCAAAAATCGGCCCACCTTTGGAGTCACTCCCAGATCAATACTTTGATCGACTAACTGTACATAATCTAACATTCAATCCAAGCAAGAACTACAGAAGCAGGTATTAAACAAACGTCCTAAGAAATCCATGCGCTCCAACGGAAATAAAAGGCATCCTAAAAATAAAAATAAGAAAAGAAAAGAAATGTTTCTTCTAGTCTGAAAAGTTTCTAGAAGCCCCGAACATAAAGATGAAGGATTTTTCCTCTCATATCGATCCATCCAACCAATCGAGGCAACAGAAGCGCACCTACTCGCCATTTGCTTCCACACTCCCTCGCATAACCTAACTTAGACAGCAATTTCCGCAAGAGGAAGAGATGATGAGATGAAGGAGCAAGGGAGGTGACCTGTACTCCCAGGTCTGGAAGCCGGACTTGTAGAGGACGTAGTGGAGGGGCTCCCAGTAGTTGAACACCTCGTCGCAGTCGTGCACGATGTTGGAGGTCGCGCTCATGTGCCTTAGCACCCCAAGGAACACCAGCGGCAGGAACCATGGCAGCCCCTTGTCCTCCTCCTCCTCCTCCGCCTCCTCTTCTCCACCTCTCGCTCTCCTCCGGGTCTTGTCCTCCTTCGAGTACCCCTCGTCCTGCGGGGGCTCGGCGGCGGTGGGAGGGCGTCGACGCGTTACGGAGAGGGCCATAGCGCCTTGCGGGCGGAGGCTCGAGGTGTCGCCTCGAGGTTTTCCGGAGGGGGTGTGTATTTTCGGCGACCTAGGGGTATGTTGTGCCTGCGGAGTGTGCTGGGAAGGAGGATGGCGTTGTAACGTGGTTGTAGTGGGAGAATCTGGAGACGTGAGGTCTCTCAGATGGGATGACGAGTTGGATGCGCTCGCGGTGCATCTGATTCTGATCGCCTTTCGGTCTCAGCCTTCTCTTTTTCTTTTTCTTTCTTCTTCTTCCAAAAAGCTCATGCTTATGCTCTCTTGTGCTTAGCACCGAAGCTCAGGGGAGATGGTCTTGGCCAACCATCCCTTACGATTTGTAATTGTTTTGACTGTCCTTGTTCAATGAAAATGTTTTAAAAAAAAAAAACAAAGAATATAGCACATTCTAACATTTAAATTTCCTTTCATTTTTCATTAAGTAAAGATAAGATTATTATACAAAATATAATACCGAATAAGATTTTATAATCCATTGGATAATCTAGTCAAAGGTTTAAAGCTATTCTCTCACTTTTTATCGATAAAATAAGCATCAGATTTGTAATGTTGACTTGACAGGCAATGAAGAAGGTAAACGATGTCATAATATATACATATTCTACTTTGTACGACTTACGTGGTGACTTACGTGGTATGTGAGACTGTCATACTTTTGGATTAAATTTTAAATTCATTTATGCAAATATGATGAAAGATTGAGCAAATCATTTTGAAGAATAAGCGTAAATTTACTCTTCCAGGTATCTTAATGTGAATTCTCCTCCAGTAAAGAAAGAGGTTTTCACATAAATAATATCAAAATTTTTTCATATTATATAAATATTTATAATGAATTTCATATTTACATGTTCGTCACGATAGACATGTCTCTTTTTATAAGATTGTCGTTAGATTAATTTAAAGTTATATTTTAGTTACATCTAAGTGGCCAAAAAGGTAAAAAAGGATTATGGATGGCAAAATAAGTGATAGAGGATCTTTTTTAAGAATGTTGGATAATTCTATCAAGGTAAAAAGAATAGAACAATAATGGAGCCAAGTGGTGGAGCTAGAGAAGTGTAGAAAGAAGATACGATAGAAAAGAGCAATGCATTTTTTTAATGTTTACAAAATAATCTAGAGGCAAAAACAATCATTTGGTAACATCTCTAGTTGAAAATAGTAAATCATCTTTATTAAACCTAATTAGAGTGGCATCTTGCAAAGATAACCAACTTTCTGGTGGCATTTTATGTAAATACTAAAATTATAATGACAATCGTGTAATTTCACAAGTTTATGATGACATTTATGTAAAAATCATACAAAAGCACCTTTTAAGAGACTACACCAAAATTTGATAAAGTACGCCATATCAAATAAGTTTATTTTAACCTTTGTTTCCTCTTAACACTAAAGTTTAAGACCCTTTTAAAGTTGATGTAAAAAGTGATATTGCATATCTCCCTTTTTTGTGTTTTGAAACTTACGTTGACATCACCTTGGGATTTCATGTTAGGTGCATAAAACACGAAAATTGTCTATCAACCTCATACTTTCTCCTAATTTATTGATCTCTTTTTTGCTACAAATTATCTTTAGCTTTACCAAAGTCGTCATTGCAAGGATAAGACCCGGATCCTACGATTGCAAGGATACAAGACTAGCTAATCAACCATGCATATGAAAGCTCTAATGGGTTAAGGTTATCATTTTAGTAGAACATTAGCATACAATATATCCACCTCCAACCTAATTGTAAAGTATAACCCCACTCTAGATTCCATGCGAGACACCCCAACTAGATTTATAAGAGAAGCCAAAGGATGTGAACCGTCATGACTCAAATGGACACCCAAAACCTTATTGGCAAACATTATACCATAAAGCTAATTGAGTTGGTGTTTCATCCACCCACCTGAAGTACCAACAAAGACATGGAGGTGTGTGCACTCAAGGAAGCAAAAATGACACGATGTCCACCAACATTGTGGAGACCGCGCATTATCATGTTAAAGGTGCTTGCAATATCCATTACTAGCATTATCATGCATCATTACGAACAAGAGAAGCACAACCCCACCCCACACCCCACTCAAAACAACAAAATGCATGCAAAATAAATCATGTCCACATGGTCAAGTTTCCTTAACTTTGGTATGGGTGGGGGATGAGTTATCCTGTAAAACGACCCGTCACCTTTCGATCCTTTAAGACATCCGGGATGTTCACCAGACGTCTGTCCAGATGTCTAGAGAGAGAGCCAGACGTCTAAAAACGTTTTTTCTTTTCAGTGCGTATCGTGCGCACGCCACTCTCTTGCCCACGCCTCATGCCTCACCTTGCAACGGCCTCACCCGCACCTCGCACCACTCCCTGCAACAACCATCCCTCTCCCCTCACCTTCCCTCCCTTTATAATCCCCCTCCTCCTCTCTGTCTCACACCACCACAGCCGAGCGGGAGAGAGAGACAGAGAGCAGGGAGTCAGAGCGAGAGCAAGCAGAGAGCGAAGACCTGATCGCGTTTGAGCGCTAAAGCGGAGGGTGCTGTGTTGTTCTACTGCAGCGCCTGCGGCGAAGAAAGCTAAAGCGGTTCCGTGGAAGTCATTTTTCCGCAGAATCAGATGTCCGATGTGACATCCATACGTCTTACCGAACGTCTGAAGGTAGAGTGAGACATCTGATAGAGATCTATTTTCCATCTTTCTCCTCTGCCAAAGTCCTGACAGTGTACGTATATGTGTCAGAAGTTGGAAGGTGGACCGAGGTAGTTTTAGACGTCTGGGAGCACCTCCAGACATCTGACGAAACCCTTGGACGTTGGCACTGCATTCCAGACGTTCGATAGAGGCACCTCGAGAGAGGTATGCCTGAGAGTTGATTTAAGACGTCTAGGATCTCTCCCAGACGTCTGATTTTTTGTTAGAACCCTTGTTTTTGGGCTCGCTCAAGGCCCAAACGATTTCGATTTTCTGTAAACAAAACATAGTTGTTTTTTGTACGAATTTCTTCACGTAATGGTAGCTTATCTTTATCTTTTGGAATCCTTTTGACCTGTCCATCCACGTCTTAGGTCTCCAGTCCGTTGAGCGTACGGGACCTACGGAGACATCGGGAGCTGTTATACGAGCCCCCATTCCTCCTAGTTATCCTGGTATAGTGGTTCTAACTAATTCTCCAAGTTAATAAAATGCTTGCAATTAGTTAAAACCTAAGATGTGAGATGAATCCTAGTAAGAATTAAGTGCATGCTCTAGAATACAGCTATTCAAGTAAACCCTACGTTATGACATGAACACTAGGGATAGAAAAGATGTATGTGTAGAAAGATGGATGATTAAATAAATCATAAGCTGCCTATAATGAACAACATTAATGATAGAAAGAAAAAGAACTCGTACTGTGAAAACAAAGATGCATGTTCTGCATGTAACAAACCAGATATGAAACAAAGAAAAGTTCATGTACAAACCCTATGGGGAATGTAGAACGAAATAAGAATACTGTCATACTAGAGAACAGGATGGTTCTAGAATTGCCACCCACGGGCGGGCGTTAAGGGAAGTGAGCTGACCTTCGTGTACATGGTACCGAAGAGAGCAACTATCCCTTTTAGTGTAGAGGGGAGCTTGCTGCCCTTGGGTTGAGACCCGGGGTGAGATTGGCCACTCTACGTCGACTCTTGCTGGCCCTCATGTACGTGATACTGAGGTGAGCTACTTAGTGTAGGGGGGAGCTAGCTGCCCAAGGGGGCTGTTACGAATGCGCGGCTTTAGACGTCTTTTAAGACGTCTAGGAGGTGGCCCAGACGTCTGGAACCCCTCCCAGACGTCTGGGTTTCGGTTATTTTCGGCACGCGTGTTCCATCTGCATGCCTGAGCGCGCAGCCCTGCGAGCGTCTCTCTCTCTCTCTTTTTCCCTCTCCCTCCTGCGCCCTGTCCCGCTCTCTCTCTCCTCCTCGCGCAGCCTTAAAAGGCCACGCCCTCCCCCTCACTCCCGTCACCTCCGCCCCCTTTCCTCTTCTCCTTCCAGCCGGTGCGCGAGAGCGAGCACGAGTGAGCGGCGGCAGCGACAGCCGCGGTGAGCGTGGGAGGAGGTGCTGCGCGTGGGAAGAGGCTCTCGGCCGTGAGGGCGAGCTCGCCGGGGCTGCTAGGGCCGACCGGCGGGGGAAGCAGCAGACGTGGGGTGACGCGGGAGGCCTGCTGCAGCTCGCGCAGCAGGCGGACGAGGCGCGGCCGTGCGTCGTGGGCGGAGGGCCAGTCGCACTCTGGTTCTGGAAATTTTTCCAGAATCAGACGTCTGGGCTTCCAGCCAGACGACGGGGACGACGTCTGGAGGACTGTACAGACGTCTGAAAGGTGAGTATTTCCGTCTTCCTTCCTTTTCTTCGACTGACCGTACTGAGAGAGAGAGGAAATGGGTATGCGCAGGTTCTGATTCGCCACCCAACACGAATCAGACGTCTGGCTGCAGTGCCAGACGACCGGAGCGACTTCCAGACGTCCGGGGTGACCATCGGACGTCTGATGTAACGACCCGGTTCCCGAGTCCCTACGAGACACGAGAACCGGACCGACTCGACTAATCCCAAGACCTAGTCGTCCAACGAGGAAGTAAGCAAAAGAACAGTAAAATAAACCACATTCAGCATGAATATAACTAACAGTAAGGAAGTATAGCAGTAAGGAAAGAAACTACTACAGTAGATACCACCACAACAGTAGAACAACATTTATCATATAACAAGAACTGCAGGTAAAGAAAGTACAGCGGAAACAAAAACTACTCACTAGAACAGAAACAAAAGAGGTACAAAAGACTGTGGTAAACTCTACTGGACCCTACTCGCCCAGCGTCTTCTGCAGCCGCCGACCCTGGCTGCTCAACACCTGGTCTTGAAAAAGGTAACGAGTGTAACACGTCAGCAAAACGCTGAGTAGAGTGGCAAACAAACTAAAGGCAACAGTAGAGTGTACAATAGCTGTTATGTTCTATTACTTCCTTTATTTACATCTTTCAATTTTCTCACTATTTCATTTATTTCTCAGATCCTTTACTTGATCTCGAATGTCCTCGTGGGAACGATCTTGATTGTAGTCTTTTCCAAAAGTAGAAGTAGCACGTGGTGCTCTCCTGGCCGGGAGAGTCCCCCGTGATGATCCTACCCTCAGTCAACCACCCCAAGGGCACTGACAAACGTAACGGTGACTACGGCACGCGCGATAAACGCACAGGTAGCTAGCCCGCACTGGCACGCGGTCAGTCGTTTCCGTTAACGGGTGCGCCCAAAGCACAGCACGGAACCAGGGCAGAGCCCTCTCAGTAACAGGGGTCCAACCCCTCCACAGTAACCAAACCGAGGCCTTGCCCCTCCACAGTCCGCGCACCCTCGCCTGACTACCCTGGTTTGCCCTAGTGGATCTAACAAGTCGGTGAAGGAGGCTAGTAGAACCCCGGGGCCCGTGGGGTAGCTAGTACTCTCCTAACACTAGTATCTCTCCTCGGTACTACGTACACGAGGGCCAACAAGTCGGTACAGAGCGGCCAATCCTAACCCCGGGTCCCTGGGGCGGCTGGCCCCACTCTGCACTAAACAGGTACAGGTACTTCCCTTGGTACTGCGTACCCAAGAGACAGTACAAACTACATCTCAGTTCCATTCCTTTTTCTTTCCAGGAGTTCCACTCCTAATTCCCCGTAGGGTTCCAACTCTTTATCTCAGAACATCATATGTTTCACTTTCCAGTTTCACATTCTCACAATCCATGATCTCAATCATGTTTCTTTATTCATAACAGACAGCTGTTAATTCAATTTACAGGAAGCTTTATATTCCTTTCCATTTTTCCAAGACTGCAGTATTATACATTCCACTAGTTTTTCCATCCTAGGGTTCATGCCACATCCTAGGATCTAGCATACAACTAGTTTTCCCAGCCCTAGGATTCATGCATCACCTAGGAGCTATCATTCCATACATTTCTCATTCCTAAGATTCATGCAATGTCCTAGATTCTAGTTATGGTTCCATACTTTAACAGATTTTAATAATAAACTGAAGCCACTCTACCAGGTACAACGGGAGTAATGGGGGCGTGATCGGAAATCCCGCGTGCCTCTGCGACTCTCAGGACTGCAACTGAACGAGGTCCTATCACAAGGATTAAACACAAGGAGTGTCTCAAAACAGTGTATAGCTACTGTAGACGGGTAGAGGAATTAATTCTGAAAAGAACGCAACTCGAATCGCGGAAAACGGAGCCCGAACGGACCCTAAACGGGTCAAAAAAGACGATACTGTGCGAAATCAGACGTCTGGAACTTCTTCCAGACGTCTTAAACAGTGGATCAGAGAATTACCTGTTCAGTGTGGTTTCCTAGACGTCCAGAAGTCTGCGGGGACGTCTATCCTAGCTCCCAGACGTCCGATGGTCACCCCGGACGTCTGGAGGTCACTCCAGCCGTCTGGTACAACTTCCAGACGTCTGATTCGCAAAGGATGGCGAATCAGCGAACCTGCGCACAGCCAACTCCCTCCCTTAGTACGGTCGGTCGACAGGAAGGAAGAAGAAAGCGGAATACACACCTTTCAGACGTCTGTATGAGCTACCAGACGTCGTCCTCGCCGTCTGCCTATCAACCCAGACGTCTGACTCTGGAAATTTTTCCAGAATCAGGGCGCTACTCGGCCTCCGCTCGCGACGCCGCCCGCGTCTCACCTCGCGCGCCTGCTGCTCAGACTGCAGCAGGTCCCTCTCCGCGTCGTTCCGCGCCCCCTGCACCCTCCGCCGGCCGGCCAAGCTGCTCCGGCGAGCTCGCCCTCACGGCAGAGCTCCGCTCTCGCACGCCGCACCTCCTCCGCGCTCACTGCGGCCGCCGCTGCCGCGCTCGCGCTCACACTCACGCTCACTGGCTGAAGGAGGAGAAGGAGGAGACGGTGGAGACGGGAGGGGAGGCGTGCCCTTTTAAGGCCGCGCGGAGAGGAGAGAGAAGGATTCGCGGCAGGGGAATCCTGCAGCCGCAAGAGGGAAGAAGGCGAATATGCGGTCTGCGCGCTCAGGCGCGCAGACGACTCGCGTGTGTTGAAAATAACGGATTTCCAGACGTCTGGAAACTATCCCAGACGTCTGGACAACCCTCCAGACATCTTAAAAGACGTCTGCGCCACACGCTCGTTACATCTGGGAACTAGGCCATACGCCCCCACAGACTTCTGGACGTCTGAGAGACCACGCAGAGCAAGGTAACCCCTGATCCACCTTTTAAGACATCTGGAATAAGTTCCAGACGTCTGATTTTGCACTGTTTCGTCGTTTTCGACCCGTTTAGGGCCCATTCGGGTTCCGTTTTCCGCGTTTCGAGTTGCGTTCTTTTCGGAATTAAATCCTCTACCCGTCTACAGTAGCTGTATACTGTTTTGAGAAACTCCTTGTGTTTGATCCTTGTGATAGGACTCCGTTCCATTGCAGTCTCGGGGGTTGTAGAGGCACGCGGGATTCCCGACCACGCCCCCAGTACTCCTGTTGTAACCGGTAGAGTGGCTTTTAAGTTGCTAGTATAATCTGTTAAATTATGGAACCATAAATAGAACCTAGGACATTGCATGAATCCTAGGAATGAGAAATAGATTGAATGGTAGATCCTAGGGTGTTGCATGAATCCTAGGGCTTGAAAACTAGATTGTATGATAGATCCTAGGATATGGCATGAATCCTAGGACGGGAAAACTAGTGGAATGTATGAACACTGCAGTCTTGGAAAATGTGGAAAGGAAATAATAGCTGCCTGTGAATTGAATTAACAGCTGCCTGCTATGAATAAATAAACGTGATTGAGAACATGGATTGTATGAACGTGAAACTGGAAAGGTGAAACCTGAATGTGCTGAGTTAAAAGAGCTGGAACCCTACGGGGAATTAGGAGTAGAACTCCTGGAAGGTGAATGGAATAGAATTGGGGAAGTGAGCTGGCCCTTGAGTACGGAGTACCAAGAAGAGCGACTGTCCCCCTATTTAGTGCAGAGAGGAACCAACCGCCCCAGGGACCCGGGGTTAGGACTGGCCACTTTGTACTGACTTGTTAGCCCTCGTGTACGTAGTACCGAGGAGAGCTACTAGTGTAGGGAGGTACTAGCTACCCCACGGGCCCCGGGGTTCTGCTAGCCTCCTACACCGACTTGTTAGGCCCACTGGGCAAACCAGGGTAGTCAGGCGAGGGTGCGCGGACTGTGGAGGGGCAAGGCCCCTGTTTGGTTACTGTGGAGGGGTTGGACCCCTGTTACTGAGAGGGCTCTGCCCTGTACTGGTTCCGTGTTGTGCTTTGGGCGCACCCGTTAACGGAAACGACTGACCGCGTGCCAGTGCGGGTTAGCTACCTGTGCGTTTATGGCGCGTGCCGTAGTCACCGTTACGCCTGTCCGTGACCTTGGGGTGGTTGACTGAGAGTAGGATCACCACGGGAGACTCTCCTGGCCAGGAGAGCACCACGTGCTACTTCTACTGTTCGGAAAAGACTGCAATCAAGATCGTTCCCACGAGCAACATTCGAGATCAAGTGAAGGATCTGAGAAATAGATAAATTTTGAAACAATAGAAAGACGTAAATAAAGGAAGAAAGAAAATTAAAACAGCTACTGTACACTTTACTGTTTCTTTAGTTTAGCTGCCACTCTTCTCAGCGTTTTGCTGACGTGTTACACTCGTTACTTTTCAGGACCAGGTGTTGAGCAGCCAGAGTCAGCGTCTGTAGAGGATGCTGGGCCGAGTAGGGTCCAGTAGAGTTACCACTGTTCTCTTGTATCACTTTTTTTAGTTCCACTGTAGTGAGTAGTTCTTGTTTCCGATGTACTTTTCTTACTTGCAGTTCATATTATGTTATGAATGTTGTTCTACTGTTGTGGTGGTATATACTGTAGTGGCTTCTTTCTTTACTGCCGTATTTCCTTACTGTTAGTTATATTCATGCTGAATGTGGTTTATTTTGCTGCTCTTTTGGTTACTTCCTCGTTGGACGACTAGGTCTTGGGATTAGTCGAGTCGGTCCGGTTCTCGTGTCTCGTAGGGACTCGGGAATCGGGTCGTTACAAGATGGTATCAGAGCAAGGTCGTCCCGAGAAGTTAATCAACTGACCGGAAAATAACCAATTCACATGTCTATAACTAGAGTAGCCACCACAACATATCTTTTGACATGAACTCTTAGACGTTTTCGTTAGGTACTGTTCCATACTGACGTATTTCGTTTTGCTTCGCGTCTCCTTGTAGGAGATGCCTTGTCGCGGGACTAGCGAGACTGGCTGCGGGCGCGGCCGAGGACGAGGTCGGCGAGGTAGGCGTGCCGTTGCTGACGCCTCAGTGGACCAGCCACTGCTCCCAGGCATCCAGGCCCAAGACCTCGCCCGGCTGATACGGGAGATTGTGCGAGAGGAGCTCCACCCACCGCCCCGAGCACCTCCCCCTGGGGCTGCAGAGGGGGAGTCCTCTGTGGGACCACCCGATGAACACGGCGGTGGACACGGGGGAGGGGATGGGCCGCCGCAGCCCCACCTTCCTCCGATACTTCTGTGCACGAGGCACCGTTGCCTGGAGGTGCACCAGCATCCCCACTCTGAGTTCTTCGGGCAGTTCCGGAAGTTGAAGCCCCCCTCTTTCAAGGGGGATGAGGACCCGACCGAGGCAGAGGAGTGGCTCGAGCAGCTGGAGAAGATTTTCGACACCCTTCGCCCCCCGGTGGAGTGCCGCGTAGCCTTTGCCACGTACTAACTGGAGAGTGCGGCACACAGGTGGTGGAGGGCGATCCGGGGACAGGAGAGGGACGAGCCGACCTGGGATCGGTTCGTCGCCCTCTTCTACGAGCAGTACTTTCCCCAGACGTGGCAGGACCAGAGGAGGCGGGAGTTCCACACTCTCCGCCAAGGGACGATGACTGTGAGTGCGTACCGCACGCATTTCTTGGAGCTGTCCCGCTTTGCAATGACAGCGGTAGCCACTGAGGAGGAGCGCCTTTGAAGGTTCACCGAGGAGCTCCGGCCTACGATTCGGGGGTATGTCAAACCCCTGAAGTTGCCTACGTTTTCGAGGGTGGTGGAGGCAGCCATGACTTATGAGGAGACCAACCCGTCCGCGCGAGACACTGACGGCGGGCGGAAGAGGCCCTTCCAGCTAGACTTTTCACAGGCCGGCGAGAGAGGAGACACGTGGCGTCAGCAGGAGAGCCGTCACGTTTGACAAGGCCATCAGTGGCCTTTAGGGGTCCTCGATAGGGGCCAGTCGCCAGCACCGGACCCCCGCCCAGCCGACAACAGGGACCCACTGAGGGCGGGAGTCAGGTTCCCCTCTGTTACCAGTGTGGCCAGCCGGGCCACATCAAGAGGGACTGCCCGTCTAGGGCAGGAGGTCAGCAGATACTCCCGCGCAGAGCACTGGAGGGCGCGCAGGAGGCCGCGGTTCCAGGCGCGAGGAGGAGGACAGCAGTCATGAGGAGGGTACCGGCCAGCACCTACCCGTCCGACGCAGAGTGTGGCTGCTTCGTCCGCACCTAGAGCTGAGGGGCGTATCAACGCCCTGACACATAGGGATGCCAGAGCTTTGGGCTCGGTAGTGGCAGGTATGATTTCAGTTTCCGGCAGACTCGTTTACACACTTTTCGATTCCGGCGCTACGCACTCGTTTGTCGCAGCCAGTTTCGCAGTTAGTTTGGACCAGGATTATACACTGTTAGAGAATCCGTTCGTAATCAGAGGTCCGAGTGGTCAGCTGTTTGTAGCTGAAGAGGTGTACACGGATTGCGAGATCAGCGTCGGGGGACATAGCCTGCCAGCTGACCTGGTTATGATACAGATGGAGGACTTTGGAGTGATTCTGGTGATGGATTGGTTGTCTGCCTACCACGCCTTGGTGGATTGTTTTGAGGGGAAGATCGTCTTCTCCATTCCGGAGTTGCCTTCTTTCGAGTTTCACGGACAGCCAGTGGACGGAGGGTTCAGGTGCATTTCGGCACTTCGGGCGTCGAGACTTTTGAGCCAGGGGTGCGAGGGCTTCCTAGCTTGTGTGGTGGCAGAACTTAGCCCTGTGGCAGACTTCCAGAGCATCCCGGTGGTCAGAGAGTACCCTGACGTGTTTCCATACGAGTTACCAGGACTACCGCCCGAGCGTGAGATCGAGTTTGAGATCTCACTGGTACCAGGGACCAGCCCCATCTCCACCGCGCCATACAGGATGGCACCGCTTGAGTTGCGAGAGCTCAAGTCCCAGTTGCAGGACCTTTTGGAGAAAGGTTTCGTAAGGCCCAGTGCGTCTCCCTGGGGAGCTCCGGTACTGTTTGTGAAGAAGAAGGATGGGACCTTACGCCTTTGTGTGGACTACCGACAGCTGAATAGGGTCACCATCAAGAACAGATATCCGCTGCCGAGAATCGACGACTTGTTTGACCAATTGCGAGGTGCCACGGTGTTCTCCAATATCAACTTGAGGTCGGGATACCACCAGTTGAGGATCAGGGAGACCGACGTCTCCAAGATAGCTTTCCGCACCCGGTACGGACACTACGAGTTTTTGGTCATGCCGTTTGGGCTGACCAATGCCCCTGCTGCTTTCATGGATCTGATGAACCGGGTGTTTAGACCGTACTTGGACCAGTTCGTGGTGGTATTCATAGATGATGTACTCATCTATTCTCGAGATCGGACGCAGCACGGACAACACTTGCAGATGGTTCTGAACATACTGAGACGACGTAGGCTGTACGCCAAATACAGCAAGTGCGAGTTCTGGTCGAGGGAGGTGACCTTCTTAGGTCATGTGATCTATGGAGACGGCTTGGCGGTGGACCTAGCCAAGGTCGAGGCAGTACTCAGGTGGGAGAGACCGCGTTCAGTCACTGAGATTCGCAGTTTCCTGGGACTGGCAGGCTACTACAGACGATTCATCAGAGGTTTTTCACAGATCGCGCGTCCTATGACACAGTTGACCCGGAAGGACGTGCCCTTCGCTTGGACAGACACCTGTGAGCCGTGTTTTCTGGAGCTGAAGGAGAGGTTGACCTCGGCTCCCGTGCTCGCCATCCCTGATAGTAGTGGCGGGTTCGTTGTGTACACGGATGCCTCCTTGAAGGGGTTAGGAGGTGTGCTCATGCAGAAGGGTCACGTTGTCGCTTACGCTTCACGGCAACTGAAGCCCCATGAGCATACCTACCCTACCCACGACCTAGAGTTGGCAGCTGTTGTCTTCGCGCTGAAGACTTGGAGGCACTACTTGTACGGTGAGACCTTCGAAATTTTCACAGATCACAAGAGCCTCAGATATCTTTTTTATCAGAAGGAGCTCAACATGAGACAGAGACGTTGGTTGGAGCTCCTGAAGGACTACGACTGCAGCATCTCCTACCACCCGGGAAAGGCCAATGTGGTGGTTGACGCCTTGAGCCGTAAGGCGCCCGCACACTTGGCCAATTTACAGTTACAGAGTTAGGGCCTTTTGGAGGAGGTGGGCAGTTGGCGACCCCTGGAGTTACGGGGGCACTGTGGGGCAGTGACGGTGACGCGACAGACTAGGCCAGAGCTGATAGACCGCATCATCACAGGACAGACGGCCGATCCGTACTTGCAGTCCTTGCGCGACAGAGTACTGTCGGGAGACCGAGGGGACTTCTCTTTCACAGACCAGGTGCTGCGCTTGAGGGGACGGTTATGCGTTCCTAGAGACGAGGAACTGTTGAGAGAGCTCCTGACTGAGGCACACGGTTCCAGATTCACCATACATCCCGGAAACACGAAGATGTACCACGACTTGAGACACAAGTTTTGGTGGAGGGGGATGAAGCGAGATGTTGGTGAATTCGTGCAGCAGTGCTTAGTGTGCCAGCAAGTGAAAGCCGAGCATCAGAGGCCTGCAGGGCCGCTACAGCCGCTTCCAGTGCCAGAGTGGAAGTGGGAGAGCATCACCATGGACTTGGTGGTGGGCTTACCTGTTACCCAGCGAGGACACGACGCAGTCTGGGTAATTGTGGATAGACTGACGAAGACGGCGCGATGCTGATCCGAGTCACTTTGGGACCAGCACAGTTGGCAGAGAGGTATATCCGCGATGTGGTATGACTACACGGAGTTCCACGGGAGATCGTATCCGACCGGGATACCCGCTTTACGTCCTAGTTTTAGGCTGAGTTCCAGCAGGCCCTGGGGACGCGGTTGAGGTTTAGTACGGCTTACCACCCCCAGACGGACGGACAGTCTGAGCGCACGATACAGACACTTGAGGGCCTTTTGCGTGCCTGTGTACTAGACTGGAGGGGCTCTTGGGAGGAGCACCTGCCCCTAGCGGAGTTTGCATACAACAACAGTTATTACTCGAGCATCTGCATGGCTCCCTACGAGGCTCTATACGGACGGAGGTGTACGGCACCCTTGAGTTGGGTTGAGGTGGGGACTAAGTGGGAGGTTGGCCCCAGGTTGATCTGGCAGAGTCAGGAGGTAGTCGAGCAGATCCACAGGCGACTCCGCACTGTCAGGAGCAGACAGAAGAGCTACGCGGATCGGAGACGCAGAGAGGTGCAGTTTGAGGTTAGGGATCATGTCTTCCTTCGTGTTTCGCCCATAAAGGGCCTACAGCGGTTTGGGGTGAGAGGGAAGCTCGCGCCGAGGTTCGTGGGGCCCTTTGAGGTCCTGGAGCGGGTTGGACCCGTTGCTTACAGACTTGCCCTCCCCCCACAGTTTTCTGGTGTGCACGACGTGTTCCACGTGTCCAACCTCAGGAAGTACATAGCCGATCTCAGTCACGTACTGAGTCACGAGAGCGTCGAGGTGGGCGACGACCTGACCTACCCCGAGCGACCAGTGCAGATTCTAGACCGAGCCGTCCACAGTTTTAGACGAAAGCAAGTACCCCTGGTAAAGGTTTTGTAGAGGAGCCAGCGGTACGAGGAGGCTACCTAGGAGCCTGAGGCGGCAATGCGGGAGCGGTACCTGGAGCTCTTCGCGGGTACGTCTTTTCGGACCGGCTTCGGTCCTCTTTGAGTTTGTTATGGTTACTATAACGTTTTTCCCGCACCCTAGTTAGCGCAAGTTTCGGGGACGAAACTTCCTTTGAGTTTGTTATATTGTTACGAACGCGCGGCTTCAGACGTCTTTTAAGACGTCTGGGAGGTGGCCCAGACGTCTGACCAGACGTCTGGAACCCCTCCCAGACGTCTGGGTTTCGGTTATTTTCTGTACGCGTGTTCCGTCTGCGCGCCTGAGCGCGCAGACCTGCGAGCGTCTCTCTCTCTCTTTTTCCCTCTCCCTCTTGCGCCCTCTGTCCCGCTCTCTCTCTCCTCCTCGCGCGGCCTTAAAAGGCCACGCCCTCCCCCTCACTCCCGTCACCTCCGCCCCCTTTCCTCTTCTCCTTCCAGCCGGTGCGCGAGAGCGAGCGCGAGTGAGCGGCGGCAGCAACAGCCGCGGTGAGCGTGGGAGGAGGTGCTGCGCGTGGGAAGAGGCGCTCGGCCGTGAGGGCGAGCTCGCCGGGGCTGCTAGGGCCGGCCGGCGAGGGAAGCAGCAGACGTGGGGTGACGCGGGAGGCCTGCTGCAGCTCGAGTAGCAGGCGGACGAGGCGTGGCCGTGCGTCGCGGGCGGAGGGCAAGTCGCGCTCTGGTTCTGGAAATTTTTCCAGAATCAGACGTCTGGGCTTCCAGCCAGACGACGGGGACGACGTCTGGAGGACTGTACAGACATCTGAAATGTGAGTATTTCCGTCTTCCTTCCTTTTCTTCGACTGACCGTACTGAGAGAGAGGAAATGGGTACGCGCAGGTTCTGATTCGCCACCCAACACAAATCAGACGTCTGGCTGCAGTGCCAGACGACTGGAGCGACTTCCAGACGTCCGGTGTGACCATCGGACGTCTGGGAACTAGGCCAGACGCCCCCACAGACTTCTGAACGTCTGAGAGACCACGCAGAGCAAGGTAACCCCTGATCCACCTTTTAAGACGTCTGGAATAAGTTCCAGATGTCTGATTTTGCACTGTTTCGTCGTTTTCGACCAGTTTAGGGCCTGTTCGGGTTCCGTTTTCCACGTTTCGAGTTGTGTTCTTTTCGGAATTAAATCCTCTACCCGTCTACAGTAGCTGTATACTGTTTTGAGAAACTCCTTGTGTTTGATCCTTGTGATAGGATCCCATTCCATTGCAGTCTCGGGGGTTGCGGAGGCACGCGGGATTCCCGACCACGCCCCCAGTACTCCTGTTGTAACCGGTAGAGTGGCTTTTAAGTTACTAGTATAATCTGTTAAATTATGGAACCATAAATTGAACCTAGGACATTGCATGAATCCCAGGAATGAGAAATAGATTGAATGGTAGATCCTAGGGTGTTGCATGAATCCTAGGGCTTGAAAACTAGATTGTATGATAGATCCTAGGATATGGCATGAATCCTAGGATGGGAAAACTAGTGGAATGTATGAACACTGCAGTCTTGGAAAATGTGGAAAGGAAATAATAGCTGCCTGTGAATTGAATTAACAGCTGCCTGCTATGAATAAATAAACGTGATTGAGAACATGGATTGTATGAACATGAAACTGGAAAGGTGAAACCTGAATGTGCTGAGTTAAAAGAGCTGGAACCCTACGGGGAATTAGGAGTAGAACTCCTGAAAGGTGAATGGAATAGAATTGGGGAAGTGAGCTGGCCCTTGAGTACGGAGTACCAAGAAGAGCGACTGTCCCCCTGTTTAGTGCAGAGAGGAACCAACCGTCCCAGGGACCCGGGGTTAGGACTGGCCATTTTGTACTGACTTGTTAGCCCTCGTGTACGTAGTACCGAGGAGAGCTACTAGTGTAGGGAGGTACTAGTTACCCCACGGGCCCCGGGGTTCTGCTAGCCTCCTACACCGACTTGTTAGGCCCACTGGGCAAACCAGGGTAGTCAGGCGAGGGTGCGCGGACTGTGGAGGGGCAAGGCCCCTGTTTGGTTACTGTGGAGGGGTTGGACCCCTGTTACTGAGAGGGCTCTGCCCTGTACTGGTTCCGTGTTGTTCTTTGAGTGCACCCGTTAACGGAAACGACTGACCGCGTGCTAGTGAGGGTTAGCTACCTGTGCGTTTATCGCGCGTGCCGTAGTCACCGTTACGCCTGTCCGTGACCTTGGGGTGGTTGACTGAGAGTAGGATCACCACGGGGGACCCTCCCGGCCAGGAGAGCACCACGTGCTACTTCTACTGTTCGGAAAAGACTGCAATCAAGATCGTTTCCACGAGGAACATTCGAGATCAAGTGAGGGATCTGAGAAATAGATAAATTTTGAAACAATAGAAAGACGTAAATAAAGGAAGAAAGAAAATTAAAACAGCTACTGTACACTTTATTGTTTCTTTAGTTTAGCTGCCACTCTACTCAGCGTTTTGCTGACGTGTTACACTCGTTACTTTTCAGGACCAGGTGTTGAGCAGCTAGGGTCAGCGGCTGCAGAGGACGCTGGGCCGAGTAGGGTCCAGTAGAGTTACTACTGTTCTCTTGTACCACTTTTTTTTGTTCCACTGTAGTGAGTAGTTCTTGTTTCCGCTGTACTTTTCTTACCTGCAGTTCATATTATGTTATGAATGTTGTTCTACTGTTGTGGTGGTATATACTGTAGTGGTTTCTTTCTTTCCTGCCGTATTTCCTTACTGTTAGTTATATTCATGTTGAATGTGGTTTATTTTGCTGCTCTTTTGGTTACTTCCTCGTTGGACGACTAGGTCTTGGGATTAGTCGAGTCGATCCGGTTCTCGTGTCTCGTAGGGACTCGGGAATCGGGTCGTTACAGGGGTCCAGGGTTAGGTATGACCACCCTACACCGACTCTTGTTAGCCCGTTGGGCAAACCGAGATAGTCGGACGACGGTACGCAAACTGAAAAGGAGCGAGACCTTTGTTCTGTTCTATTTTGAGAGGGCAAGGCCCTAAACTGTTCCGCGCTGTAAGTTGAGGCGTACCCGCTAGCGGAAACGACTGACCGCGTGCCAGTGCGGGGTAGCTACCCGCACGCTTATCACGTGTGCCGTAGTCATCGCTACGTCACAACCGTGACCTCTTGGTGGTAGATGGGGTGTAGCACTACCACAGAGGGACTCTCTCAGCCAAGAGAGTGCCACGTGTGCATCCTACATCATGGGAAACTGCAAGCAAAATCGTTCCTTTAGGGAACAGGAAGATTAATGAGATGAACCCTGATTAGAAATTCTACATAGAAAATCGTTATAGGATAATTTGGATCGGAAAGTAATATGTTAAACTACCTGTTAAATACATTTTTATGTTAGCCACCACTCTACTCAGCGTTAGCTGACTCCAGTTATATAATTTTGTATAGGTCAGGGATTTGAGCAGCCCGAGCTACCGGCTGCTAAGGGCGCTGGGCCTAGTCAAGCCCAGCTGTAGTTTCTACTGCTTGTTGTAGTGAGTTCCTGTAGTTATATTTTTCAGCACTTTCCGTTATGTTCTCTATCTGTACTAGTTCTCTTGTGATGGTAGCATTCCTGTTCTTCAAGGCATGTAATATTTTAGAATTACTATTCTTTCATTGCCATTTTCATTCTGCTTAGCTACTGTACTTGTGTGGTTGTAGATTGATGCATGTTATTTAGTTATTTCTCGTTGGACGACTGGATCTTGGGATTAGTCAAGGCTAGCCGGTCTTGGGTCTTGTAGGGATCTGGGTTCGGGTCGTGACATCCTGTGACCTAATCCCTTGCAACCCTTCTCCTCACACCTCGCACTCTTTCTGTCTTTACCCTCTTGCCCTCAAAAAAAGAAAAAATCCACTAACCAACATAACCACCAATCTAGGAGTATAGTTATCTTTTGACAACTTATCTCTCATATGCATCCCTCATTTCCAAGTAAACACCTTAATTTTCCATCTTCAACTTATTCCCATCTTATGTAAACACTCCCACATAATTATCCTAAGTTACACATAATGACCAAAACAAGATATGCCCTATTTGTACATTTTTATTCTGTGGAATACATCTCACAACATAAACTAGCACTTAAGCTACTCCATAATGGAGTCAAACATTCGGTATGATGCATCCTAATCAAGATCCATCTCCAAAAAGGACGTCTGAGAATAACCATGTAATTGTTCAATTTTCTTACATTCTATACTTGCATGAAATCTTCTTTTCACTTGTCTAAGGTAACACTTAACCACGAGCAATGATACATAGACACCATAATGTACATAAGTTTGTGCACAACAGCATACATGACACATGATATTACACGGAACATGCCATGTCATGTTAATGCAACATATATGTGGCACATGGTGTGGTGTGATTGACGTGATTTGTTACTGTATAGAGGTATAAACTATAGTACATAACGTGTCACATGACGTGGCAGACACATCATGTGACACGACCCTACAACTTACATGTTAGTTGTGTACAAATTGGTGTACACTTTAGTGTCCACTAGCAGTTTTCCTTGAACCATATACCTACTCAGTGGGATGAAGTGTCCACTAACTATATTAAAGTTGGTTTACTAAGATAATTACAAGCAAGCCTCTTCATCATTAAGTGCATTCAACTGCGTGGAGTTGATTACCCGACCTTACGGTTGATTTTCCTCAAATCGTGTCAAGTTTCAATTATAAAATATCACACCAACTCTAATTTGATGCTTGATTTCTTACTCATGTTCCTATACATTTATTTGGAACCACTGGAGTTGAATTATGGTGTAGTTTATTAAGTTTTTGTGTAGTCTCCTAGAAAGTGCCTCTTTACGATTTTTACATGAATGTCATCGTAAACTTATGAAATTACATGATTGTCATTATAATTTTAGTATTTACACAAAATGTCCCTAGAAAGTTGATCACCCTTCACAAGATGCCACTCTAATTAGGTTCAATGAAGATGATCTACTATTTTCAACTAGAAATGTTAACAAATGGTTATTTTTGCCCCTAGATTGTATCCTAAATCTTAAAAAATTGCATTGCTCTTTCTATACTTCTCTTTGCTTTATTCAACTCGATATTGTGGGAGTAAAATGCCTTGATAGAACTATCTAACATTCTTAAAGAAAATCCTCTACCACTTCTTTGTCACCCATAGCTTCTTTTGCCTTTTTGGCCACTTAAATGTAACTAAAATCTAACTTCATGTTAATCTAATGGCATTTTTATAAAAAAAGACATGTTTATAGTGACAAATATGTAAATATGAAGTTCATTGTAAACATTTATGTAATATAAATTTTTTTTAATATCATTTATGTAAAAACTCCTTTCTTAACTAAAGGAGGGTTCACATTTAGGTACCTAGAAGAGTAAATTTACACTTATTTCCCAAACTGATATGTTCAATCTACCATTAGATCTGCATAAACAAATTTGTGATTTAAATAGTCTCATATACCATATAAGTGATACAAAGTGGCATGTGTATAAATGAACAACATCCTCTAGATTTTTCTTCGCCTTGATTCTTTGGAGGATCCTTCTCAGAGAATCATCAAATAGGACAAATGATAGGAAGAGGCATAAGATAGATGGTAATGCTTAACATATGATTTCGCTAAAATTGATAGTCATAACTACAAAGAATAATGAGAGATGATGTATCTGCATGCAAATTAATTCAAGCACTTGAAGCAAGGTCTAACATGTACATTGACTACCACCTTAGAGAGAAAAGGGAAGGACAAACCAAACTAAACTCAAAAAATCAAATAGAGGTGCTACCTCGCAGGTTGGTTGAAAGAACTACGGACATAACTAGCCCACATATCATGCATAAATCCAAATTGGTTCTCACTTTCTATGGAGATTCACCTTAACCTTCTTTTAATTACTCTCACAAAACTTCACTGTATGAATCATTGACGTGATACCTCTATAATTGGAACAATTATGCATATCTCCTTTTTTCTTAGATAAAGGTATTACAATAGTCTTCTTTCATTCCTCTAGCATTCTCGTCTCACCAAATAACATTAAATAATTTTGTGAGCCAAGTTATACATTCTTCTCCAATCACTTTTCAAACATCAATAGTAATATTATAAGTCTAACAGTTGTCTCTATATCTCCATTGATTATAACAATCATTCCTTTTTCATCCTTGATATAGTTTACATGTGTAAGATTATTCTTTTTCTACTCTCTTGCTTTAGCTAACTTAAAGATATCCCTTTTTACCTTTTTTAGAATCAAGTTTTCCGTAAATATGCTTCTAAGCCTTTGCTTTGGCTTCACTGCCTCCTTTAATTCTTTCTTTACTCTTTTGTAATTTGCTAAGTTTTCATCAATTTAATTTCAATACAAGGCTTTGAAGCACTCCCTTTTAACTATAAGTTTCCCTTGTTTTTGTTCACTTCACCATTAAGCATCCTTTTGCCCCAATACTCTTCCTTTAGACATGTTTAATACTTCCTTGGAGAATTGTTTATGTAGCTCTATCAAAGGACAATGGGTGCTCATGTTGAGGGAGACTTGTACTCTCCATTCTTATCTCTCTCAAATATATTTAGTAGATATTTTGAGAGTTAAATCTTCTCTCCATACATACATTCCTTTCGAGGTCCTCTCCGTACATACACTCCTTTCGAGGGTGAAATTGGATTACCAATTTTTTTATAATTATGCAATTGCTTTTCTCTCTCGATCCGGTAAAATCCTGTATAAGGGCTTTGATCAAATGATGTAGAACCTTACATTCACCCATACCACATTTAAGGTAGATTTCATTCCTTCCCTAAGGCTATTATTTATGTTTAACAAATAATTACTCAAAGCCATTAAGAAATGATAGGCAAAAATTTTGTTACAGATATTCCTGCAATCAAGGAATATAATACACGAGGAATTAAGTGCTAAGGACGCATAAAGTCCATAACTATAATTGATGTGCATTTTGATGAGAACCTCATCATGAGCCCTAACTAGCTTATTTTGACCTAATAAAGTGAACAAAAGTTCCTACAAACCTAAAGGAAGGCCTAACCCAAGATCTGAAAAGAATACATGAAACAAAGGGTAAAACTGTAATTTTACCATTGCAGTACATCAACGGGATTTCTCAAGGTCTAGACATAGGTCAATTGGACTTAATAAGAGAAAAAGTGGGATGGTTCAGTCAGAAAAGGGTTATTGTGAAATTTAAGAATTAAATGACATTCTATAATCCTAAAACAAATCCACTTAAATTCATAAGGTTCCAGGTAGGATAAAAATTAACTAAATCCCCTAAAATTCATGGAAAAATATCCCCTAAGGTTTAGAACCTTTAATTTGACCTTTAGAACCTGTTTTGACTTAGATTGGAGTCCAAGCTCAATATTTGACCTAATTTGGGTTTTTGTGCAAAATATCCAGTCAAACATGGTCAAACCTAAAATCCAACTTCACCAATGGATTCCTTAGGTTCAAATTAGGTTTGTATCAGAATTTGGACCTAAGGGAAGGTCATCTTGACCTACTTTGCAAAATAGTCCACCCAATTACATTCTGGCCCCTAAATTTTTAAAACCCTTGCGAAAATCCCCTCAGCCTCTTCGTCACTTTTTGCATTCTGGTCCCTCTGCCATTGCACCAGAGACCCATACCTCCGACGAGGTTTCGAGGAGGATTTCTCCTCACTTCCCTAGGGAGCTGCTCTCAGATTTGAAAGGGGAGTCCTCTGCGAAACTCCCTATCGCCTGAGCAGCTCCCCATGCCCTGAATCGCCCCATACCTCTCGTGCGAACACTCAAGAGGTATGGGTATCACTTCCGGCCATACCTCCAGTGAGGGTTTTTGCCCGCCACGTTGCGCTTGACCCTCTACCTGTGCCTATATAAGAAGCACCAGGTCCGGCCGAAGGGGGTAAGCTTGATTTGGCCTGAGAAAACCCCTAAAATCGTCCTCCCTCACCTACGTCCAATAGTCCGCAAGCTCTGGCGACATCTCCTCCCTCCTCTCGTCACCCTGCCACCATACCAGTGGCAGAGTCATCTCCGCCTCGCTCCTCCGCATCGCGCCGTACCCGTGCGAGCTTCTCCAACCTCCTCGTCGTCGTCGTCCTCTCCATCTCAGGGCCTTCGTCTCCGGCGATGGTAGGAACGAGCCATCCGCCTCCTGCCCCCTTCGTCCGCTTAGCTAGGTTAGAATTATTCCCCTCTCTCTCCCCTTCATTTCCCCTCTCTTAATTCGCATTTTCGACCCCTCAACGCCGCAGACCACCACCACCTTCTCCATCTCCGGTAGACCACCGGCATAGGTGCAGCCACTGCTTCGCACCACCACATGCCTTGCCAGACCCCTCATCACCTCCGCCATCACCCACTGAGCACTTTCCGCCCTTCCATCGACCGCCATCACCTCCCTAAACGCCCACCGAACACACCCATAAACACGGCCACAGTCCGACCTAGGCACGCATGCCTAGGCCGTTCCGCGGCCAACCAACCTCCGTCTCACCTTCGCCGTGACACGGTGAAGCTCCCCAAGTGATTTGACAGGGCCGTAAGGCTGTATTCATGAAGTGCAGGTTCGACCCTCTTCCGCCATTAGCGAAGGCATAAAGGAGTTTGCTTGCAAGCTCCAAGTCGTCCCACTCTAGGCAGACGTGTCCCAGGTGTGCAGAATCCTTCTACGAACCAATCACACCCAGCAATCAAGGGCTTCATCAACTGCAGCTGCCTAATTGCACGAGCGTCTGCCCTGCGGGCGTGCGAAGAAGCAGGTGGGACTTTTAGTCCCACCTCGGAAAGCCAGGAGCACGGTGAGTGAGTTAAATTATTTTTGTGATTTCTTCTTATTAAGATCCGTACTGTTAAAACACTTTAAGACGTTTGGGACTTGGGTCAGACGTCTTGTTAGATGTCTGGACGCCTTCCCAGACGTCTGGAAATCAAATTTTTTTTGTGTACGTTCTCGCGTCTGCGCGCGTGCTGCGCGCAAACAGTACGCAACCACATTTTCTTCTCTCTCCTCTCGCTGATGAAACCCTAAACCTCACCCTTATAAACCCCCCTCCTCTCCCTTACACCACCCCACTTCCACCCACCCTTCTTCTTCCCCAGCGAGAGCGGTGAGCAGCAAGCAGCGAGGAGCGGGCGTGAGCGACGTGGGAGGAGAGGAGCAACGAGGGGAAGGGAGGTGAACACGCACGCGAGCTCGAGAGAGAGCTCACCGGAGAGCTCACGGCCGGTCAGCACGTGCGCGAGGCGAAAAGTTGCATCAGGGAGGTCCTCCCCGACACTGTTACAGCCAGAGCAGCGGTCGAGCGGGCGCGGCGCGATAAGGCGAGGGCAGTCTATGGTTTTGGGATTTTCCCAGAATTAGACATCTAAATCTACGACCAGACGACGTAGACGACGTTTGGAGGAGGTTCCAGACGACTAAGAGGTAAATCCCACGACGTACACCTCCTTTTGCTGATACGGCCATGCAGTCCGTTCCGCCGAGGAGATTTTTGCGTCGCACGTGTAGGATTCGCTTCGGGAAGGCGCGGGACACACCCTCCCACGCAGTTCAGACATCTGGGCGAGGCACCAGACAGCGGGATGCGTCTCCAGACATCCGGAGAGGTGGTCGGACGTCTAGAACTAAGTCCAGACGATTCAGCCGAGTCCCTGGATGTCGAGGAGTAGCGCAGAGTTGAGATATGGTTCTTGACTTTTTTTAAGACGTCTGGAAGGTGTTCCAGACATCTGATATGAATCAGAATTTCTGTTTTGGCCCATTTAGGACCTGTTTGAGGTTCGATTTCCACAATTAAGATTCCGTTGTTCTCCATATAAGTTCCTCTACTTGTTGGAATACTTTTTATCCTATTCTGAGTGGTTTCTTGTGTTTGATCCTTGTGATAGGACCTTATTCCGTTGCGGATTTAGGGTTTGCTGAGGCATGTGGACTTGCCGATCAAGCCCCCATTACTCCTGGGTTTACTAGTAGAGTGGCTTCCCCTAGTTTAATTACCAACATGAATGCATATTTGGAATGAATGTTAGATCCTAGGGTATGGCATGAATCATAGGACTAGAAACACTGGAATAGTTGTATGGAATGTATGAATCGCAGTCTTGAATGAATAAATAGAATAATAATAATTGCCTGTAAATGGATAACAGCTTCCTGTGAAATGTAAAGTACTGTTGTTAGTAACTGTTGCATGTAAATTCATGTTGTTTATAATAAAATACGAGCTGCCTGTATATGAATTGGAAATGGAAGATTGAATGTTGGAAACACGAGCTACCTGCGAATAAACCTGAAATATGAATAGTAAAGTTACATGCTACATGTGTAGAACCTGAGAAATGGAAATAGAAATGATGAAATCTCGTATGGCTTGGCCTGAGAAACATGAGCATGAACCCTATGGGGAATTAGTAGTAGAGCTCCTGGAA
Source organism: Thalassia testudinum (assembly GCA_037157565.1). Taxonomy (NCBI): domain Eukaryota; kingdom Viridiplantae; phylum Streptophyta; class Magnoliopsida; order Alismatales; family Hydrocharitaceae; genus Thalassia; species Thalassia testudinum. Next base: position 71,905,443 of record JAZHRO010000022.1, on the reverse strand, counting down.
ATAAATGGAATGGAACTGAAAATGTGAATGGGGAAGTGAGCTGGCCCTTGAGTATGGAGTACCAAGGAGAGCGACTGTCCCCCTGCTTAGTGCAGAGCGGAGCTAACCGCCTTAGGGTTGGGACCCAGGGTTAGGATTGGTCACTTTGTACCGACTTTCTGGCCCTCGCGTACACAGTACCGGGGAGAGCTACTAGTGTAAGGAGAGAGCTAGCCACCTTACACCAACTTGTTAGGCCCACTGGGCAAACCAGGGTAGTCAGGCGAGGGTGCGCGGACTGTGGAGGGGCGAGACCCCTGTTTGGTTCCTAGGGGTTAGACCCCTGTTACTGAGAGGGCAATGCCCTATACTAGTTCCGTGTTGTGCTTTGGGCGCACCCGGAAACGGAAACGACTGACTGTGTGCCAGTGCGGGGTAGCTACCCGTGCATTTATCGTGCGTGCCGTAGTCACCGTTACGTCTGTTAGTGACCTTAGGGTGGTTGACTAAGTGTAGGACCACCACGGGGGACTCTCCCGGCTAGGAGAGCACCACGTGGTACTTCTACTCTTCGGAAAAAACTACAATCAAGATCGTTCCCACGAGGAACATTCAAGATTGAGAAAAAGACCTGGTAAATAAACCAAGTGATGAAAGAAGGAATAATTAGTTAAAGAAAGAAAGAAATTGAAAAACAACAGCTACTTGTCCACCTTTACTGTTTAGTTAGCTGGTTGCCAGTCTACTCAGCGTTTGCTAACGTTTTGTACTCGTAACCTTTTTCAAGTTCAGGTGTTGAGCAGCCAGAGCCTACGGCTGCAGAGGGTGCTGGACCCAGTAGAGCCCAGTAGTTGTACTTTTTTGTTGTACTCTTTTTCCTGTTATAGTGAGTAACTTTGTTACACTTCTATACTCTTTTATTGTGAACTTTATATTCCTGTATATGTTTATTTTTCTACTGTTGTGGTGGTGTGTACTATAGTAGTTTACTTCTTTACTGCTGTACTTTTGTTACTGTTAGTTGCTTGCATGGTGAATGTGGTTTATTTTACTGCTTTTTAGTTACTTTCTCATTGGACGACTGGGTATTTGGATCAATCAAGTCGGTCCGGTCTCGTATCCTGTAGGGATTCGGGAACCGGGTCGTAACACTTCTCTTCGCCTCAGAACATGGGATGAGGTCCCCTCGCCCACATGCACACCTCGTCCGCGCTCACTCCTCCGAGGACCTGGCTGACCTGACCGGATAACCCTGCACTCCTCGCGCATCACCCACGCTGGTGTGCCTAGACCCGGGTGCCTTGACCCGACCCGATTACCCGGCTTTGGGAGAGCATTCCTAAGAGCGAAATAGAGAGAGAGAGACGCAGGGGAGGGTAGGGGATAGGTTTTGCACTCTCTCGTGTGTGCAGGGAAAAGAAGAAATCAAAGAAGAAGAAGGAAGAAGAAAAGGAGCAGCTAAGGAGGAGAAGCAAGATGGCACTATAGCCGCAGAGAAGCTGAGGCAAAAGAAGAAGGTGGAGGAAGCAGCTGCTGAAGAAGGAAGGAGAGGAAGAAGAAGCCAAGGAGGTGTAGCAGAGAAAGGAAAAAAGAAAGAGGAGCAGCTGAAGATAGAAGAAAGAGAGAAGCAGAGACTTGGCAGAGGAAGAGAAGAAGGAGAAGACTGCAGAGGCCAAGGAAGAAGAAAGGCTTGAAAGCAGAAGAAGAAAGAAAGAAAGAAGAAAGAAGACCAGAGGCAGAGGCTGAAGAAGAAAGACAAGGAAGAAGAAGGAGCTGCAGAAGAAGAAGACAGAAAGAAAGGAAGAAGAAAGAGAGCAGAAGAAGACACTGTAGCAACCGTGAGATAAGGCATCTGATTCACAGAATCAAACGTCTAAAAAAGGGAAAGTTAGAGAAAGAAAGAAAGAGAAGGTGCAGCCAAGTGAGGAAAGCAAAAGGAAGAGAAAGAGAGAAGAAAAGAAAAAGAAGGAAGAAGTCACAGAGAGAATAGTCAATTTCCTCTTTCATTTCTATTCTCTTTTTAGTTCTCTTATATGTGGACTCTCATTTATATTATTGTTAAATATCATATTTTGAGAGTTGTGATTTTAATTTCTAAAATACCAATTTGCTCCTTAAGTTCGATCTCAGACATTTTGACTTTCGAGTAATAAAATTATTATTTGTTTATACGATGATTTCAACTATACTACAACGAATGTCATTTTGAACTACAATCTCATCGCGTAACCAAACAATTACATTTCCTTGCATCACAGTTTGCATTGACTTGTATATTAAACTAGCCAATGCTGACAAGCTACAAACAAAATAGTTGGGTAGAAATTTGTTGGCTCTTGAGATATCATACATTTCCTAATGCAGTTGAGTTGCATGAGTTTATAGCAAAACATAGATTCACTTATTAAATATCTCACGGAAACGTGACATATCTGATGAAGTAAATGAGTCCTAAATGAAGTTGCTTTCCTTGTTTGCGCACAAACTTTTATGTTTTCCATCTAATATATATATATATATATATATATATATATATATATATATATATATATATATATATAGTGAGTTAAATTTAAACTCGCGTTGGATCCCAATATTACTAAATACTAACCCAAGATGTTCAATCCAAGCTAGAAATACTAGCAGATCTTGTATGAAACCCGTCGATCATACATTCGTTATGCTATCTCACTTTTCACACTAATCATACATTTTTTATGCTACTCTACTTGCCGCCTTTTTTTTTTCATACTTTCTGCAATACCCTCCATCAAGATTTTGACCACGAAAGAAGGTCTATATCATTTAGCGAGGGGAATCAGGAAGAGAAACAAATCACGGAATAAAATCTTATATAATAGCTTTTTCTTTATTTGTTTAGATAAGGCTTAAGATCAATTACAAAATAACGTGGAATGGATTTTAGTTTAAACGGTGGGGAATTCAAATGATATTTGGAAGTATATTTTTATATGGCTAGTAAAAGGAATAAAGTTAATGCACCCATGTTTAACACAAGATTGAGGAGGCTAACTCATGATAATATCATTATGGGATGAATATTACCGAACAGCGATTTAAAGTAGAGTTATTCCTTTAAATAAAACAGTACACACGTCTAGATGAAGAAAGTGTATTATTCATTTAGGGTGTAATAAATTCTTATGCATCTTCCTCTAAAACAAAACATTATAGGTATGTATGCAGCTTTTAATGTTATTCTCTTGCATGGAAAATCTTAAGGGGTAGTTTATTTAGAAGGTTAACGAAGCAGTGTTAAGAAATGTAAAATTAATGTTAACTTCAAATTATATTTACTTAAAGAATAATGTTAATATCAGTTTGTATTTACTTGAATTAGTATTAAGTTGGAATGTTAAACCCATGTAACATTTAATTGGTAGTGGTGTTAGAAATTTAAATGATAGTTAAATTTGTTAGAATAATATATTTAAATATGAAGGTGATTGTGATAGTTATATTTGTTGGTTTGTATTATATATTAGTAATTATTTATATAAGTATTGTTGTAATGAGTAACATTCCGGTATTTGATAGAATCAAAATAAAGAGTAACTTGAGACTCCACAAAGTGATAGAAATATCATAATTTCTTTCTAATTTTACATTCCTACGCATGTTACATAGTTGCTTCCCATTTTCAATTACAGGTTGAAACATCACAAATAAGAAAAGATAAAATTGCTGGAAACTTGACTAAAATGACTAGAAGTTAGATATCCACGTAAGAAATATCCTACAAATTATTGGTCAACATAAGCAAAAATTTCTAGAAATATAGATTTTCGTAACTACCACTTACATTGAACACAAGCAAATTCGTTAAAGCTACCAACAAGTTGGCGATAGACCACCCCACTCTCATCCAAGAGGTCATAAGATGGGATCAAATTTCATACCCACCACTTTTTACTTGTCGAGAAAAACTATAATAATAAACAAATTTGTTAGAAACCAATAAATAGCATAAAATTTTTTAGATCTTATATCAAAAGGTCTTAATATTTTTGTGAAACATACATAGTGAGTGCTTCTAGGTTAGTCATCAATCATGATAAATTTAACATACTCGTACTTGATCATCTTTCTCACCCCCAGATGAGGAAAGATTTCAATCTAGTAGTTTAAAAAGTAATTGCTTCCGTATGACCATGAGTTTAAAATATGCAACGCAAAAATTGGATTCCAAGGCTGTAAATCACAACCAAAAAAATGAAAAAGGCAAATATTGAATAACAAGAAACTGCTGATTTACGAGAAGTTACTAATGCAATAGGCATTAACTTATATTCCCACATTTTTTTTCCAAGTATTCACCCCCAACATCCTTAGATATAACATATTGCTGTGTTCAGAACTATAGAACCAAAGGTTCAACTAACTTGCCATGCAATACGGTCAATATTAAGGGTGAGTAGCAAAGTCCTTGCACCAAGTCTAGCTGAAGCAAGTGCAGCTTCACAGCTTGCTTGTCCTCCTCCAAGAATAATAACATCATATGTTTCCATAAGTTCTTCATTGAACATTCCCGAATTTGCAAAAATTAGAAAAGATGTTGAACTTCTTTTTCATATAATAGACCGGCAATGGAAGTTGAGTTAAAAAACTAAAACAAGTAGCATTCCAAACACCGTGAAGTATTATATAGTCTATACCATCCAATTTTTTTTGCTTGCAAAACTCTACAGTGAGCAACAGACAAGCTTCAAGTTTCATTACATATACTATATTTGGATTATGCTTTGCTTGTCAAGCATGGTTTACAGCAAAGCAATATTGGAAAGATAAAAGACCTTACTAAGCAATTTCAGTGTTCTAGTAAAGGAACTGAGAACAACAAAATATGCAAGCCATATGTACTTAACCAAGAAAAATAGCAATATGTAAGCTATATGTACGTTATCATTTTTCTAAATTCTCAATCTTTTTCCCATCTTTGTTTATGCATAGCCTCCCCCTTCAAGGGCCTTCTTCCCTGGAAATCGAGGAGAGGATGGGAGGAAGGAGATGTGATTGATTGATTACACATCACACACTAGAAATGGGTTGTTGCTTGAGATCCAATGGTGGTGGTGGTGGTGGTGGTGTGTTGTTTTTGTTGTACCTTCGGAGATTGGGCGTGCTCTTCCTCTTCGTGATCGAAGGGAGGATCGGACTTACAGATGGAGCTGCGTGTATGATCGAGTAGTGGCTTGAAGGTGATCTCCATCGTCAACCACGCCATTGCAAGCACCGATGCCACCATGCCACCATCTTCAACCAGCTCCTATCCCCTCTCTCCCACCCATTCACTGTTCAATCCAATCCCTCTCTCTCTCAATGATCTCTTCTGGTACCATCCAATTCAAAGCTATAATTTTCATGGAGTTCAACAACAAAGGATACCATCCTTTCCTCCTCTCGCATGTCGAGGAGCAACACCGCGGGAGGTGGAAGGGGTGCATGGAGGCCTCACGGGGGAGGATGGCTACGTAGAGGCATGGGAGAGTCGCTGCCAGTGAGCATCGTGGTGGTGGTGGCATCACCCAAGTTGCAGTTGAGTGCCTGCCATGGATGGGAGGAGCTCATGGTGACTGGCCAAGCATTTGGTTGCGATTAGGGAAAGGTTGACAGCGATGGGGCATGGTAACGACAAGGTTGCAACCCATTGGAGTACAATTAGGTCAAGGTCGCGAGAGAAGGAGATGGTTGCGAGGAAGACGATGACCAGGAGAGGTAAGGGGGGTGTGAGGACTGTAAGGCGCGAGTGTGTGGGACCCCAGAATGAGAAGGCGCATCAAATTCGTGGGATCTTTCCATTCATTGGAGACCTAGATCCGACTGCTAGTGGGATGACCAGGAGCTCCTCTAGTGGGATCTTCACTCATTGGAGATCCTCCCTCTATTCTCCCTCTCCACCGCCAGTTGGAGATCCATAGGTTCCATTCTTCCGATTAGATTAGGTTTTACTGCTTTCTTATATTAGTTTACAGTTTTCATAGATAGACTTATTGCTTTCTAGATTAGTTAGGAGTAAATTAGTTAGCAAATTCACTAATTGTTTAGTTTAGATTAGGAGTAGAGTAGTTAAATCTGATCCGCCCTCTCTGATTAAATCAGATCAGAGAGGTGTTTTCGCACTTTCATCTCAATTTATATAGCTCCCTTTACACCTCACGAGTGTTTTCATCTTTTTCCCTCGTTGTTTTAATCCACATTTTACTCCATCCACCCGATCATATCTAGATCCGAAGTTCTTGAATTCCTCGATCTAGATAGCACTCAAATCTACTTGGGGGTCTTCCCATTCATTTCATTTGTTCACAAAGACTCCTGATCTGGATTGAATTGCATCAATTCACTTGATTGCTTTATATTTGGATTTTATGCCCAATCGCAAGATTTGGAGTCAATTTGATTTGAAACGGATTTAATCGAGAGAATTAAGTTTTTAATCATCAAATTGGGTGCAATGTAATGAATATGATGTGCTTTGATTGAAGTTTTATATTCATATGAGCATTAGCCCAAGTTTAGCTCTGATTTGGGTAGTTTAGGCCAAAGAAAATCAAACACTGATTTGAGGCCTTAACCATGACCCATTTAGCTTCTATAGAATGGCCTAAGGTCTTAAACACTATCTCTAGTGCTTAGGAGATTCTAGTGAGCAGATCACCTAAGGAAAACCTAAAATAAAAGCCTAAACAGGGCAACATGGATTTCTAATGAAATAAGCTTTCATTCTGATCTTTAAGGTTTAAATGAGGTTTGGAAGATTTTAAATGAGTTCTGAGATGTATTTCAAGTGAAATTGGAGTCTAGTTTGATCATTCCTCTTTTGTTGTCCATGACAAAAAGGAATAAGCAAGTTAGGGTTCTAAGAGTTCATCAACGTGTAATGAAGTTTTCAAATGTTTTCAGACCTTCACTGATTTTAAGTTGATTCTCAGTGGATTTGAGGATGGAAGTTGTTTTGATGGAGTTTATAGCTCTCAGATCTTACTTTTTTAGATCTAAGAGTGGAGTTTTGGAGCATGGATTCTGACCTCAATGGTCTGATTCAGATGGCAGTTGTAGCAACATTCAACTGCAGATTTCATTAGCAGTAGCAGCAGCAGTTGATCTGCTACACAAGTGATAAATTGATCTTTGCTTTCGATGAAATTTTTAACATGAAATGTTGTGTTGTTATAATGCTTTTGTGGTGGAAAATCAACTATTAAAATTTTAATTATTTCTAGGCCATTTCCACAAGAGGAACAAGCCAAATTAACTTGCCAATTTATTAAAAATGTGATGGTCAGATATTTTCCCACAATTATAGTATAACATGTAACTTTTGTGAGACTAATGAAATAGAGAGAGGGATATGTAATTAGATGGCAACAGAAATAACAAGAACTAAAGGGGCCAGGCTGCAAGTTCATCCAATATATATTAACTATAAAAATCCACCTAAAATCCCTTAGCAATGGCAATGAAATTTAAATAGAAATTCCAACCAAAAGAGAGCATGTGCTCTCTCTCTTCCTTGCGCACGAGAAGGACCATCGGTGGCCGAATGAAATGACCCTTGCCAAGGGTCCCCTTGAGTTTTAGGCTTTTCAGGGGGGTTTCCGGAAGTTTTTACACCCTATATTTTACCTCGTGTACCCTGTACGAAGTTACAGTTTCGTGGGGGTCAAACTCACAATTTTCCCCCACCAAAAACCCTACCCAACGACCCTTAAAAACCCCATCATAAGACCCTCTCCCCCCACACATTGCCCTCGGGCGGCAAGCCCTACTCCCACCTACAGCGAGAGTGAGAGATCGAGAGAAGGAGAAGGCGGGAGAGGAGCGGCATGGCAGGCAAGGCTACTGTGGGTGCAGCTCGCAAGGCTGCTGCAAGCATGCTGTGCGAGGGAGGAGCCGAGCGAAGTCACTATAGGCGAGGCGACGAGGTAGGCACTACGAGCGTGGGGGTGAGCCTTGCGACCATTGGACATTTACATCGCCCTGTGAACTGTTAGGACGTTCTTCGAATGTCCAAAGAAACATGAAGCATGAGGTGTGGACTGCCTGAGGTGTCAGCGGCGAGGCCAGGTCTCAAGGCACATGTGTTGTGGGGAAGCAGCGCTCACATAGGATGACCGCGAGGGGAAGTGTGTGTGCATGCGGCACTCGAGGTGCATTCGAACGTCTAAAGGTGGTGTTAGACGTCCAGATAGAGCCTCAAATGGTTGGGGGTAGCAACAAACGTCGGGGAAGGAGCAAGGGTGCTACGCGACGAGTTTAAGACTTTCGAGATGCACTCCAGACGTCTGATATCGGTAAGAGGCACACACTTGTTGCAGACAGGCAGCCGGTCCAGCCAGACCAAGCTCACCTGGTCCGGTTGAAGTGAACCAGGACCTTTTCGAGGCCGGTTCGAGGTTCATTCGGTCTCCAAATCCCACAAGTAAGGTATCGTCGAAAAGCTAGTGGAATTTCCCACGTTTTGACATTTGTTTCATCATATTTAGAGTCTATTAGGTATACTGAAAAATTGGATTTAAGCATCTGATGTCCGTTGGGGACTTTGGTTAACACAGGTCACTAGCTCGAGGAGCGTGTGGGACCAGCAGAGGTGTCAGGATCGGTTTCTCGTGCCCCCATACCTCCCGTACACCTAGGTAGAGTGATCCTTCTTGCTCTGGTGTGTTAGTTTCATTTGAACGCATGTTACAAGTAACTAGTTAATCAATTATTAAATTCCTGTAAATGTGACTAGTAAATGAAATAGATGATTCCATTGATCTTATAGGTGAATACACTTGCATGCCTTAACTAAAATTTATGGAGTTTATACTTATTTTGCATATGAAGAATGATTAATGCTTGTCGTGAGAAAATGACAACCTTAATGGTTGAGATGAAGACTTTACCCATAATACGCCTAATTATCTTTTTCATGTCGAAATCTAAATTATGAATGGAGATGTACGTTATTCGCTGGTGCTTGGACCAGAATAAAAAGGATTATAACTTGTAAGGACCCATTATTTTTTTTACCTTTTAAGACGTCTAGAGTCTCAGTTAGACGTCTGTCCAAACGTCTGGATCCGTTCCTGGACGTCTGAAAGTGGAATTTTTGTACAGCGCTTTGCGCTTTGCGCGCGGGAGGCACGTAGAGACCGTCCTTTTCTCTCTCCCTTTCTCATCCTTCCCCAAACCCTAAACCCCACATCTCCTATTTAAACCCCCCCTCCTATCTCCTCTCCACTCCACACACCAGCCACCACCACCTTCAGTGCTGTGCGGGAGTGGCGAGAGGGGGCGAGTGAGGGAGAGCGAGAGGGAGGAAGGAGGAGAGCGCGGGAGGAGGAGGTCTAGGTCGGTGGAGCTTCGGTGGAAGCTCGGCAGAGCTCGCATGGCCATCGGTGGGCGCGTGTAGGAGGAGGAGAGGGCTCGTGGAGGCGGCCTCCCGGTCCTTTGAAGCAACTGGAGCTGCTGCGGTGCGAGGCGGAGCGAGCGGAGAGAGTTGAGAGGAGCTCTCGATACTGGAAGTTTTCCAGTATCAAATGTCCAGAGTGGAGTCCATACGACTGGAGGGGTACCTGAACGTCTGGAGCTAAGCCCATATGTCTGAAAGCACTTTTATCGCAAGGTACGTATCTCCCTGCGCCATGCATATCGCAGCGCAGGGGTTATCGTCGGCTGACCATGCCTGCAATTTCATACGCAGGTGCAGCTTTGGGAAGGAGCGCGGAACGCTTTCCCACGTGCTTTTGGACATCTGAACACATCACCAGATGTCCGGAGGTGCATCCAGACGACCGGAGGCATTGTCCGACGTCTGGAACTGCCTTCAGACGATTGCAAAGAAGATCTGGACATCTAAGGACATCGCAAGAACTTAAGGTAAGATCTGATGCCTTTTAAGACGTAAGGGATTATTCCCAGACGTCTGATTTGGAACAGTAGGCACGTTTTTGACCCGTTTGGGGTCCGATTGGGGTCCGTTTTACGCAAACGAAATACCTACACTTTCCTCTCGAGTTCTTCTACGTACTAGAGTCTGTTGTACACTGTTCTAAACTCTCCTTTTGTGATGTATTCCCTGATATCGGGTTTCAGCCTGCTGTGTATTTGGGACTCGCAGAGATGCCTGGGTCTGCAGTTCGAGCCCCCATTACTCCCGTATTACCTGGTAGAGTGGTTTAATTCCGTTAATAATATTTAAATAAGAATGTGCTTATGGAAGTAGTTGAATGGAACCCTAAGATGTGGCATGAATCCTAGGGTAGAGAAATGAATGAACCGTTTGTGTTGTATGTTGTATTTGCATGCATGATTGGGATAAACTGCTAGCAATTGCCTGTATTATAATTGTGAGTTGCCTGTTAGAATATGAGCTGCTTGTATTTAATGAACAATTACCTGTGAAATCACTAGTTGCATGTATCGAATTATGGAAACACGAGCTACCCGTATATAGATGAGAAATGAATTGTGAAAAGTGAAATCTGGATCGGAATAAATGAGGTGAACATGAACATGAATCCTATGGGGAATTAGGAGTAGAACTCCTATGGATAGACGGAAACCTGGAATGTAGATGGGAAGTGTGCTAGCCCTTTTTGTGTAGAGCGGAGCTAGCCTCCCTTGGGTTGAGACCTGGGGTTAAGATTGACCACTCTACACCGACTCCTATTGGCCCTCGTGTATGTGGTACCGAGGTGAGCTACTAGTGTAGGGAGGGAGCTAACCACCCTACGGGGCCTGGGGTTCAGCTAGCCACCCTACAATGACTTGTTAGGCCTTCTAGGCAAACCGGGGTAGTCAGACGAGGGTACACGGATTGTGGAGGGGCGAGACCCCTATTTGGTTTTGAGGGGTGAGACCCCTATTCTAAGAGGGCAATGCCCTATACTGTTCCTTGCTGTACTTTGGGCGTACCCGCTAGCGGAAACGACTGATCACCTGTCAGTGCGGGGTAGCTACCAGTGCGTTTATCATGCGTGTCGTAGTCACCGCTACATCTTGACAGTGACCTCGGGTAGTTGACTGGGTGTAGGACTACCACTGGGACTCTCCCGGCCAGGAGAGCACCACGTGTATCTTCTACTCTATGAAAAATACTACAATCAAAATCGTTCTCACGAGGAACATGCAAGATTAAGAAATATCTGGATACTTTGAGAAATGGGTGAAACGGAAATATATATAAAATAGATAAATAGAAATGAGAATTAAACATGTTGCTTTTACTGTTTTGTACTTAGATAATATAGATACCACTCTACTCAGCATTTGCTGACTCTGTCTTTTCATAATACTGTTCAGGACCTGGAGTTGAGTAGCCCGAGCTTCCGGCTACGGAGGGTGCTGGGCCCAATCGAGCCCAGCCGTAGTTTTCTTCAGCACTTCCTTTTCTTTTCTCTACTGTTGTAGTAGGTAATGGACTTTTAGTTACTATTTTGCTTCTACTATTTACTTCCGCTTTCCGTTGTTATTGTTGTTGTGGTGGTATGTACTGAAACAACAGATTTATTTTCCTTTACTGCTTTGTACGTTTCTTCTGCTTAGTTATATTACATATGTGAACGTGGTCTACTTTCATGCTTTTGGTTATTTCTTGTTGGACGACTAGGTCTTGGGATTAGTTGAGGCGAGCCAGTCTCGGATCATGTAGGGATTCGGGAATCGAGTCATAACATAACTTCACCTAGTGATAACTGGAAAAATAACTTATCCACTGTGGTATGAAACTTTGATATTGATGAGATAATTCGCCCACATAGAGGCACAAAATTGTATCAAGGAGAGTTAATCACCCCTTGTGTAGGGAGAGAGTTAGCCTTCCCATGGGTTGGGACGTAGGGTAGGAATGACCTTCCTATATCGACTCTTATTAGGCCCATGGGGCCAACCGAGATAGTCAAGCAAGGGTACGCAGACTGGTGAGGGGCACGGCCCCTATTTTGTTATATGTTGTACAACTTAGAGTGTACCCGTTAGCGGAAACGACTGACTGCATGTCAATGCGGGGTAGCTCCCGTGAGTTTATTGCATGTGCCGTAGTCACCACTACGTCACGATTATGACCCTAGGGTGGTAGACAGAGTGTAGGACAAACGCGGGGTGTTCTCTCGGCCAGGAGAGCACCACGCGCATGTTCTGCATAGTGGGGAAAATGTAGCAAGAGGGAACATGTGAACTAAGAGATAACGAAACCCTTTACTAGAACATCCAAAAACACTAGACATCTGGAACTTATAAATAGAAACAAAACATGAAAATGTGTGAAATGTTTACTGCTACCTAAAATATTTTCAGGTTTTAGTTAAATTGTATTAGTTGTTTGTATGTGTTGAAGCGGAAAACGTACACAAATGGGATTGAGTTTTGAAAACTCGTTGATGTAGTATGATTTGCGAAGAAATCCGTTAATAGATAAATTTATACCGAAACTCTAAGAATTTTGGGTCGAACACAAGGAGGCGAACGTTCGATTAAAAATACACGTTTGTTTTGTTTGTTACGAAATAGATTAGCTGATAAAAAACTAGCTATCTATTTAACAAATAATAAATAGAAGAGAGAGAGAGAATATTACAAATAAAGATAAAAGAGAGATAGAATAAACATGAATTTCATAATTAAATGATGTTCATTACACTAATCATTACAACTAGAAAGCAGGAAATTTACGCTAGAAAATAGTAAATCTACTCTAAAAAGCGGTAAAGAGAATGGAGAGAGAAGTATCATTCTCGACAATTGCTTGGAGGATAAGTCGATGGAGCGATGCCTGGAAGACGGAGGTCGAAGCGGGAAGAACCAGGAGCAAGGCAGGATGTTGTCGTCACGGGATCCACTTCCCAAATGGAGTGAGAGGACAACCGCGAGATGCTCTACGAAGGAGGGAGAAGGTGGAAAAATTCTAATTTTAACTCTAATGAAGCATCCCGGGTTTGGGACAAGCTCTTAGAGCTTTGGAGGGGGTGAGAGAAGAGAGGAAGGGATGAAGAAAGTGTGGGGGTCATAGGGATATAGATAGGTGTAGATTGGATGGGGCAAAAAAGTCATTTCATGCATAAAACATTAATTCAAGGTCCCTAGTGATGGATAAAACTGTTACTAAAGCCCAGATCGTGGGCGATGTGCGCGCGCGCCCGTCGTCTCCTCCTCTCCCGCGCGCCTAACGCACACGCACGTATAAGGGCTATCAGCTGTCCGATCGCGAGATTAGAGGGCTTAAAAGCCATCTCTCTCGCGCCTTCGTCGTGCGCCCACACGTACGATCGGGCGTGCGAGTTGAGAGTCCAATCGCGTGTCTGTTTGATTGCAAGATCCCAGTCGTTTGCAACTGATCGTGTGGTTGAGATCGTACTCATCCGCGCGAGGAGAGGTGCAAGCGGGTGACTCGAACTTGCACTCCTTGCGTGAGCAGCGCCTTAACCATTGCGCTACATAGCGGTTTGAGGCGTGACACTGATTTTAGGTGCGAGCTCTCTCAACCGTTGGATCTTGATCCAATGACTGAGATCGTTCGCGTGGTTGAAGAGAGTGAGGGCAGGGCAGGTCCTTGAGCCGGTTGGGCGGCTGGGATGGCATCACGTGGCACCATCTTGGTCGTCCATCTTCTATGTCTTGTAGATGGTGCCACGGATGTCGGATTGGACTGATTTTCATGTCATTGGATTGCGATCGTCGATCCAAACCCATCCGTGCGGTCGGATTTATTGTCTAAAGTGCGGATTGACATCATCTTGTCCCTTGATCTCTAATCTTCCTCGAATAAAAACTGATACTACGAAAGTCCGATTATGGTGGTCTTGGAGTCATTGAATTCCGATTGTTGCCCTGATCAGATCCGTATGGTTGGATCTTCAATTTGAGGCCACGATTGAATATCGCCCTATTACCTGACCACAAAAAGAGAAAATTAACCTAAAATTTATACAATCTAACCTAAATACAAGATGATGCATGTTATGCAATATTTATAATGTATGATGTAACTCAAAGCCTAAGATCACATAAAAATAGACGGTTTATGTTATATAAACGTGTTTATATCACACCCCCATGCCTATTTTTTGCTAATCCCTAGCAAAACTACATGCTATTTATAAGAAAATTAAGTCAGATTTCTTGGGTAATAATTATTTTTCAACACTTAAGAATTACAACTAGGATTTGAACTACAGAAACACAACAACGCTCAGGTGTCTGCCAAAATGTAGACCGCCTCAAGCCCTCACCTTATGCAAAGAAGGATCTTTGTCTTCTTTTCTTCTTTTCTAATTTTTTTGGATTTTTGAGTTCAGGATTTTGGAGCAGCTTTCTACGGCCACTCAACCTACCTAAGACTCAAAGAGAATCCTAAGTTTTAAGCATATTTGTGTGAAATGTGATAGACTCATTCATCGGCGATTAGTATGGACTTCGGGTTTCTATACCCTTAGGTGACCTTGAAAAGAAATTCTGCCTAAACGTGTATCTATTCGACTGGTAGCTTTCTTCCTACTTTTATTTTTATGGGGTCAACACAAGAGAAAACCCAGTGTATATCTCCCCAGCTTATTCTACTTCTTCGCTTCTTCGTAAGTGTTTTGGAATTTTACGTGCCTTTCTTGAGCTGGGTTTTGGACAACCTACCAATGGACTGTTACCCACGATAACTTGCTAGCCATACTCGTGCGGTGAAGTGTAGCTTTTTTTTTCTTTTTCTTTTCTTTTCTCCTTTTCTTTTTTTTTTTGGATTTTTTTTTCTTTCTTTAAATAGATGGCTTCCCTGATCTAAGATTTACCTAAAGGCAGCAGGAAAATAATGGTCGTGTGACTGGGGTCTGAACAACATACTAATGGACTGTTACCCACGATAACTTGCCAGCCATACCACCCTAGAAGGTTCATTAGCTACCCAATTTGCATAAAAACCGTCGAAAAGCGAGTCAACGCAAATAGTGTGTAAATGTTTAGACTTAAAATCCCCTCAAATCAGAGAGTGGGTTGATAAGTCATGTACTTATCACCCCAACTTATTTAACTAGTTAAAATATGAATTTAGAATGGCGAGGACTTAGGAAACAAATCCACATTTTAGTAGACATCCGGGCTGATTAAGCCCAAAGACCTGAATGGTCTAAGTGTTCAAATCATATAGTTTTATTTTCTAAGATTGAAAATTTTCTAAAACCCAAGTTCTCTTTACTAAATCCATTTTTTTTAAATAAATAAAAAGAAAACAAAAAGAATCTACAAAGCTGACAAAATAATTCAGTGATGAATATCCACCCCCCCATCCCTATCTAATGCAATGTCCTCATTGTATTAAAAAGACATAAAACAGAGTGGAGTAGAGTAAAAAGCACCTAAATTGCGTGAATAACAGGTCCGCTCTGAGATGAAAAAAAAACTGTATACGTGTTGAATTTAGTACCTTCAGTTAGGCACACTATACAAAGAAGAAGAAATAAAGAATTCACAGGTGTAGGTCATTATCAGAATAAGAAAATTTAGCTTTGGACCTGCCACGAGATGATGTCCACAGATGTGGACCAGATTGTAATGCAAACCCGTACCTCATGGCCGAGTATATCTAAGGTTCTGGATAAAAATTATCCAAAACCTGAGATCAGTATGCAAGCGGGGTTGAGCCTACAATTTGTGAGGATGCAACCCAAGTCCAAAAAGTCGGATTACAGAGAGATCAAGCTCAAAAGGATAATCAATGAATACTTGCTTGGGTTGGACATCCTCTGAGAAGATGTCATAGGGATCCTGGTAGAAGGTTGGGAGTTTTGGATAAATTGGAACCCTTAGACTCAGTCTTTTGCTTCCTCCGAAATTGACTTCTCATATCAACATTTCCCAACTCCTATCCTCCTCATTCAGACTTTCAAATTCTGAGACATCCTGTATATTAATCACACCATCTGAATTTTTCAAGTCTAAAAGATGTGACATAATTAGAATGGACTTGGGTTTAGTGATTTCAAAATCAAAATCTTCAGTAAGTTGGAAGGGGCGTAATTGAGGAATGGGGCTTTGAATTAAATCCTTCATGAAATCAGGATCTGATCCACCATGTGAGCCCCAACAGGATCAAGTTCCTCAATTTCAGGGCCATCAAATGATTTATCGAATTCTTCAGGCCTAGTTGTCTCACTAAAATTTTATTCTGTAAACTCATGTGAGACTTCGCATAATGATTCTTTACCTTCAGAATCAAAGATATCTAAATCTGCATTGATGTATGTCTCAAAATCATCAATCACTTTCTGATCCATGGAGACATACGTTTCCTCGTACCCCGTCTCAAGGATCTCAGATGAAGAAATTAGTTCATCCTTAATTGGTTACTCTAGACCAATCTGGTCAATCCCAATCTCATAACACGTGTCCCCCCCAACAGGTGCCTGAGTGGGTTCTGACATTGGATCTCCTGAAAGGGGTTCATCCTGGGAATCATCCCAAGATTGGACTTGAGCAATCACAAATCTGATCCTCAATTTAGATAACTTCCCAAGTAAAAACTCACCCGGGCCCTTATCCTTAATATCCTGGAGCCAATCCAACAAATACTTGTTCAGATCATCAATCATTTCAATCAAGGGCTCCAATTCTTCCATGCAAGGTGTTGGCTGAGCTTTTAAAGATTGTATAGTATTCCTTAAGTTAGCCAACACCTTCTCTTGGACCTGGTTAACCTAAACCAAATGGTTTGGTTCAGGGTTGGGCGGGTTTGGGTTCAATGCAGGGGAATCAACGAATTGAGGATCTTGATACCCTTCCTGATAATAGGTCATTTCAGGTTGTTCATAAGGTGGTGATGACCTAAAGGCAGTGTATTATGGGGAAGGGTAAGGATCAGCATATCCTTCTTGATTATAAATCATATTAGGTGATCTAAATGAGGGCAGTGATCTATAATCGATGTAGCTCGGAGAATGATAAGAATCAAGATTATGATGTTCAGGGTTAGACCCTGAACATGGAGGTCCGGAATTGTATCCCCAATCAGGATTATCCCAACTAGAAGATGGATGAGAATAAGTCTGGTTGGAATAATAATCATTTTGGAAATTAGTAGTGGTAGGAGTGTAGGAGTGGAAGTGCGAATAGGATGTGAAAGGATCCATGACAGAACAGGAGGAAGAAAGGTGCCCTACAGTACAAACAAACAAACCTATCCTTAAGTGGGCTAACCTAAAGACCTACAGACTCCTACAACCCGTCTTGAGATAAAGAATCGATTTGATCTACTTCTTTCCAGCCAATCCAACCAGTTAGAGGGAGGGACTGGGGAGAAGGTTCTTCCTTTGGCTTACGCCTCAGGTTTCTAGTGTACCCCCATCCGCGATCGTTTGATTCTGCTCTTCTAGCTATACATCAAATTGAACGGTAGAAACAGACTAATCGAAAATAATCTCGGTCTAGACTCCGAAGAGCGAGTCCAATCCTTAGGGCCAACATCTTCTCTATTTTAATTAGGGTTAGGTTTGAATGTGCTTTGGAATGTGATGAGCCCTTTATCTGAGTTGTGTCCTTAATGGTTGATTGATATGTGTGTGCGTGCACAACCAATGATTTTCAAGCAAGATTATTTTTGGATGTGGTAAATTTTAGGGTTTAAGTCTTGCTTAGTAGTTTTTAGGATTCAACTTTCGGTGTATTCAATCAAATTCAGTTGGTACACCATGTTTTGAAAGCATAGGTAAAGATGTTTTCCTTTAAAACATAAAAGAATGTGGAGTACCTGGTAAATCCCTAGAAGTTGAACATATTTGGCAGCTACTTGATGAGTTGATTTTAATTGAAGTGGTGTGGCCCAAACTACTCAAACAATTGGCCTAATGCACCACTTAGTTAGGGACACAAGTGGTTATCTAATCTGATTTCTACTTGATTCTGTGTTTGGGTGTGTGTATCGATTCCAAAGATCGGTTTACTGGTTGAGTTTGAAAATCAGAAGAGGTTGTGTACCTCTGTGAGATTTTTTTAATTTTTCTTTTATATGTGGAGGGTGAGGTGGGTGGAGGTGATAAACAAACAATAAAAAACTAACCTTAGAGTTTATGCAAGCTCCTAGGTTAATTAGGGTTTGTGTTATTAGGTGTTGGAATGAAATCTAATGGGTGGGGAGGTGGGGTAAACTTACAAACCCTTCAATCGCACTTTACTCCAATCTACTGCATTTGGCCGTCTCGAGAGAGTACCTGAAATCACAATATGAAAGGAGAGAAGTGAGGTAAAAAATAAGTAACGCGGGAAAACACGAAAAAATCAAAGAGCGTTGCCTCCTCGGCAACGGCGCCAAAATGTTGAAGCAGAAAATGTACGTAAACGGGATTGAGTTTTGAAAACTCGTCGATGTAGTATGATTTGCGAAGAAATCCATCAACAGATAAATTTATATCGAAACTCTAAGAATTTTGAGTCGAACACAAGGAGGCGGACGTTTATTAAAAATACACGTTTATTTTGTTTGTCATGAAATAGATTAGCTGGTAAAAAATGATCTATCTATTTAACAAATAATAAATAGAAGAGAGAGAGAGATTATTACAAATAAAGACAAAAGAGAGGTAGAATAAACATGGATTTCATCATCAAATGCTGTTCATTACACTAATCATTACAACTAGAAAGCAGGAAATCTACTCTAGAAAGTAGTAAAGAGAATGAAGAGAGAAGTATTCTACTCGACGATTGCTTGGAGGACAAGCCGACGGAGCGACACCTAGAAGACAGAGGTCGAAGTGGGAAGAAGGAGAATGAAGCGGGAAGAACCGAGGGCGAGGCAGGACGTCGTCGTTGCGGGATCCACTTCCTGAATGGAGTGAGAAGACAACTACGAGATGCTCCACAAAGGAGGGAGAAGGTGGAAAAATTCTAATTTTAACTCTAATGGAGCATCCCAGGTTTGGGACAAGCTCTTAGAGCTTTGGAAAGGGTGAGAGAAGAGAGGAAGGATGAAGAAAGTGTGGGGGTCGTAGGGCTATATATAAGTGTAGATTGGATGGGGGTAAAAAGGTCATTTCATGCATAAAACATTAATTTATGGTCTTTAGTGACGGATAAAATCATCACTAACGCCCAGATCATGGGCAACGTGCACGCGCTCCCGTCGTCTCCTCTTCTCCCGTGCGCCTAATGCGCGTGCACGTACAAGGGCTATTACCCGTCCGATCGTGAGATTGGACGGCTTAAAAGCCATTGCGCCCGCACCTTCGGCACGCACCCATGCATACGATCAGGGGTGCGAGTTGAGCGTCCAATCGCGCATCTGTCTGATTGGAAGATCCCGACTGTTCGCAGTTGATCGCGCGGTCGAGATCGTGCTCATTTGCGCGAGGAGAGGCGCACGCGGGCGACTCAAACTTGCACTCCTTGCGTGAGCAGCACCTTAACCACTACGCTACACAGTGGTTTGAGGCACGGCGTTGATTTTAGTTGCAAGCTCTCTCAGCCGTTGGATCTTGATTACTGGTTTTGAACTTCTTGAGCTCTGGCACTGTCGCTGCATCTCCGTTCTCCTTCTCGAGCGCTGTCACCGAGGGAGCACTGCCTCTCTCACCCCCTCTTCCTCTCTTTCACCCTAGCAACAACGATTGAGCATGCCATAGCTTTGGAATCTCTCCACTTTGATTAGCCGGAGCTTCTTTTCTCACCAATTCTAGATTTTGATCTTGCTTCCACCCTGCCAACGGCGGATTCCCTCACCTCCTTCGTCAGGTAAGTAGAGCTAACTCTTAGGAGTAGATCTAGCTAGGTAATGAGGTAGGATTAGGTTGGTTTAGCTTAGTTTTGGTAGCTTCTTCTTCGGCTTTGGCAAAGCCAAATCTGGCTTCGTCGAACTTCGATTCACTTTTTCGTGTACCTCATCACCTTTCCCTTCCCCTCATGATCATTTTACACTTCTTTCCCCACTAATATATCAGCTTATGCGCTTAGACCATCTCCACACTCACCGGCGACTTCCGCTGTCCATGGCAGAGGTCCTTGAGATTAGACCGCACTCACTGGGGCCCTTCACCACCTCTTCATCACGTAAGGGCCCTGTTTGACTTAGTAATTAGTCAATTCAACACCTAATTAGTAAATTCCTAATTTCCTTCTTAACCTCTAAGTCGCGATCAATGGTGAGCACAGAGGAGTTACTCCATCTAATCAAACACATCCAAAGCATCGCCTACTCCTATTGAATAGTTCCCCTTCACTCAATTGAGTGAGAGGAGTCATCAATCTGAGTTCCAGCAAACTCAGATTGAATTTTCTTTGAATTCGAAGCATATCTTTTAGCTTCTTTAATTGATTCAATTGACGAGTTCCTGAGGTTCCTTATGACCTCTGGAACCTTTTTAGGTTGTTCTTGAGTAATATCGTGGAGTTTTGAACTTCGTTCCTATATTTCTGGACTAAGTAGAGCTCTGGCGAGTCGATTTTTAGCTTCAGCTCTTGGCAAGCCCTAGGAAACTCCATATTAATTACTTTTGACTTAGGGATTAATTTTCTGGAATTAGAGTTATGTTTTATTGATTTAAGGTCTTTCCTGAGCTCCATCTTCTCCAACTCTGGCAAAGTTGGAAGGCGATTTCGTTAGGGTTAAGCTCTTGAATTCTATTCTAGAAGCTTGCGAGATACCTGCTGAGTTCATCCGTGGCCTTTATTAGGTCTGAAACCTTCTAGGAATCTCCACCGAACAAACCTCCCTTTCTTCTCAGGTGGTGATGCCTGAGGGAGTCTCTAGACTTGATGAAGCATAGTTTTGAGATGGTGAGCAAATCCCTGAGGTGGAATTAAGTCAATCCAGGGCTTCAATTGGATATGTGAGGCCTTTGAACAGAAAGTCAACTCTTGAGTTGATCAAGTCAAAATTGAGTTGGAGTTGATGAATTAGAGCCTAATCTTCTGATTGAATTAGTTGATTTAGTCTCTGAAATTATTTAGAGATTAAACAAGGTGATTTTAATGAGTTTTATTGAATATTCATTGAGATTCTTTCTTCTACTTATTTTGGGTTCAAAAGGAACCTAGTACTATTCTCAAGTATTTTTGTTGAATTTTAACCCTAAATCCTGCCTAGATTAGTCATTCTTGACCCTCTGAAGTTGTTCAGATCCTTGCCATAGTGATTTATCTCTCTGTTGGGGAAATTCGAGCTCAAATCCAAGCTCTCAACCTTGGGAACGAAGCTTTGAGCTTCTTCTTCTTCCTAAGCCTTTTCCAAACCTTCCTTCCTTCTCCATTTGATGCGAAACACCTCACTGAAGTCATTCAGGCTTTCAGTTGAGGAAGAAAGTCCCCCCTACAGGTCATAAGACCTAAAGACCTTCTCTGCAGGCTTAAATGGTCGTGTGAAATAGCCATCTTCATCCTTCAAATCGATGGATCAATCATGTTCTTAGCATCAAATTGATGCTACAATTTGATAGAGTGTTTGATTAGCTCTCGATCGAGCCTTTGCTTGATTGGATTGGACAACTGAGTTAGTGGGAATATTCATTTGAAGTCTAGCCTGGAAATGCTAGAAAAGTCCGACCTAGGGAGTCTTAGGGCGCACAACTTAGTATAACACCATTTTGCACTACGACCCCTCAGTCGTCAACGTAGGGCACGAAATAAACTGAACATATGGGTGCAGGTGCATGCCTGTGCGTGGGTGTGTGCACCTGTGGGTGTGGATGTGAGTGGGCTCATGGGCCTGGAACTGTGCATTGTGAAAAATAACTAAAATCCACCTAATTGAATTAGGTCGGACCTCGAGTAGGGTTTGGTCCCACCCTACGGGGTGTTGTGTATCCCCGAAAGAGGTCTAACCTCCCATTAATAATATAATTTTTATAAGTAAAGGGGATTAATGGGTTAACGTGGTCTAAAATGCGGCTGTGGAAATAAAGCATGCACAGAGAGCTTAAGAAAATAAGAAGAGAAGAATCTTAAGAAGAAAGCTAAGGGAAGGAGGGTTTAAGAGAAGAAATATAAAGGCAGGGAGATAGGAGAAAAAAATGAGAAAATCAGATGTCCTTTCTCAGATGTCCATACTTTTGATCAGAAGTCCAATTTATACTTTTAAGTCATCTAACATTTTTTTCAGACATCTAATTCAGGGATGAAGTTGATATGTTACATGTTTTTGAGCATTTAATGTTGCAATGGGCATGATAACTCTTGTAATTTCAATTCTTTGCCTTATATTCTTGTAAGAAATTGTAATAAATTTGTTTACTTGGTTTTAAATGATAGATTTCTCTTGTAAACTTGTTTCTTCTTAATGGAATATTGTATGCTTTGAATTGATTAATCTTTTGTGCAATTATTCCTATGCTTAAATATATTGTAATTATAATCTGATTGATTAAATAGATAGTAATTATTTCTCAGGGATGAATGGTGAATTAAGTTTACTATTATGCCTCCCAGTGAACGACCTAAACTCAACCAGTTAAAAAGAACTTAAATTCTAAAACGTTAGGTTAACTTGACCCTATACTACACTTTCGACGTCAAATCGAGTTAACCTAAGTTACATTCTTGTGCAATTAATTAAGTCTAATTAACTTAATTAACTGTGTTGAGAATTAACGCATCAGGAAACAGCTGGTGATGGTGGTGCTCTCTGTCACCGAGCACCATCGCATCGAGGTGAGCAGAGGAGAGGCAAAGCCAGCATTGATCCACTGTGCATCTTGGGTTCACAGTGAAAGCAAGTTCCATGATGGAGGTGGAAGGAGATCTCGTGATCGCCCCTTCGCTCGCTCTTTTATAGATATTATGTCGTCGAGTCTCCCTCAATCTGTTGCTTTTCCTGAGGACTTGACCTTCTCCAACAGCTTAATGGCAGCAGTGAGGTAGTGAGGAAGCGGTGTGTTGAGGCCGACGAGGAATAGCGCACGATTGGTGGTGGAGACGGTGGTTGAGTACAGCTTTTAGGGATTTTGCACACATGAATCGGCATAATATAAACATATAGGTATCAAGATGTAACAAAAATATCTCTAATTAAGATAAACTAACACTTAGTTCTAAGTAATTACAATCTAATGAGATGTGTTTCAAATGTACATAGACTAATTAAGTGTCCAATAAATTGGACTCAACAACAAGCAGCAGTAGTAGCATTTCTGAACGATTGGAGGATTTGAGTAGATTTTGAGGATTAAAGAAGCTAACACTGTTTTGTAATGTTAGGGCTTCATGTTTAAGCATTCATGTACAAGTTTGAACTTCAATCTGATATGAAGTGACTTGTAATTTCATGTTTATATCCATTGTCAGCAATTTCAAGATTGTGTTAATTGTCCAATATGTAAAGTTGATAAAATTGGAGTGGAAACTCATGTTTAATGTTTAAAACATCTTTCATGTGATGTGCATGCTAAGTGTGTTTGGGTGCTCATCCTCTTCTTCCAACCATCAAATTTGCTTTTCGAGGCTTAGGTTCTCTAATTCAGAACCATTCTAGAACTCATTTGTGTGAGATTTATAAATACATAAAAAATATAAAAAATTATAAAAAAATAAAATAAAAGTATCTTGAGTAGAATTAGATACTTTTATAGGTAGATACAAAGTTTCAAAGTATTCTAAACCCTTTAGCTGATAGAATACACTAGTAGATGGTTTAGTCTATTCTAATTCTAAATAAATGAACTTAGTATGACAAACATGAAAAGAATCCTCTTCTCTCTCATCTCACCTTTTCTCTCTCTTCTCTTACTTCTATAAAACATGAAAATACCATAAAAACTTGAAAAAGTCCAAAAATACATAGAAATGCCTTGTATATGGTATTTATACTTGTAAATATAAATTAAATACTGAGTTAAATGTAAATAATAACTTATATATCTATAATGTACATAACTAACTTATATATTTATTATATGTATTTAAATAAGTATTTATGTTGAGTTATACTGTACATATACTAATTATATAATTATATATTTAATTATATTACATTATATGTACATATATCTATGTAATTATAAATAAATGTGTATACATGTACAAACATATTTATAATTGTATATACTTATTAAAGTAATTATTATATATTGTACTATTCCTATATATTTATTTATTTAAGTATTTATTGTATATAATTATGTTATTAAATTAAAATAAATTAAATTAGTTAATTAAGCTATTACTAAAGTAATTTATACTGCATACTTGTATATTATTATTTTAAATATTTGCAGTATGTTTATGATGTATTTAAACTGTATAGTAGTACTTCTACTAAATATTAGTATATATATATGTAAAACGTGTATAAAAATGTATATAAATAAAAATAAATTAAAAATGTGTAATAAATACTTTATAATGTACATTAACTAATTTATAACTTAATTGAGTGGTTACATCATTAATTTGTACATTTATTAGGTAATTAAGCATAAATTAAACATGTATAATTAGCTAAC
The DNA here is from genome assembly GCA_037157565.1 of Thalassia testudinum. Taxonomy (NCBI): domain Eukaryota; kingdom Viridiplantae; phylum Streptophyta; class Magnoliopsida; order Alismatales; family Hydrocharitaceae; genus Thalassia; species Thalassia testudinum. Next base: position 71,881,054 of record JAZHRO010000022.1, on the reverse strand, counting down.
TTTAACTAATTTTTTAATATATTTAAATAAGTAATTATTGTAAATTAAGTACATAATTATATAGTCCTATGTATAGACTTTCAAGCCATGTAATTTATTTTGAGAAAGGAATCCAATAAGGCTCTCAAATCGAAGCTTGAATTCAGCATTGTCGCATGGTTCTGAACATGAAATACTTGCCTGGAATCCCGTGGGGATAGTGCCACCTCGGTTATTTGTGAACTCTTGTGAGCGCATAAATTGTCTAGTGCCTAAGACCCTCCCAATCGTCAATGCTCGGTTCATAACATGAGCAATAGAAGTTCCTCGACTTATGTGCATGCGTGTGCATGCCTGCAAGCATGTGCGCGTGTGTGTACGTGAGTGCGTGGGTGTGGGCTTAAATGTGCCTAAAAATGCACAAAAACACACCTAATAATTAACTAGGTCCGATCTAGTAGCAGTTTCGATCCGACCCAATTGGGCCATTGATCTTGCAAAAGTCTAGGCCTGCCAACAGATAAATTTTACACTAAAGTATACTTAAATTAAGTGTTTAAGTTAAAATAAATAAGCGTTGAGAGTGTGAGTATTTGAGTGTTAACTTAACAAAGTGTAGCGTGAGTTAATGTGGTGTTGAGTGTGTATATTATAGTTAGTAAGTGAGTATATAATATGTGCATATATACATGGTTAAAACACATTCTTTTTGCCTTATGATATATGTTCTAAGGTTTTAGCGACGTTTATATTTGTCAGTATAGGTATATAATCGGTCAGTATCTATGTTATTATACATATGTTAGTATATATTTGTATTATTTTTGTGCCATTACTTAAGCATTTCTTAGTGTTACTAAGAATAGGTAGTTTAGATTTGTTTTGATGGCTTTTACTTGTGAATATATTTGAGGTATTTTAATTAGTATTAATTGATTCATTCTATACGGAATTAACCTGATTAATTCATTTCATTTATTCTTTCATTCTTTTGTAAATAGACTTGATAATTTTGTAATAAAAGAGCATTTTTGGAACTAAAGAGTGATATACATAAACAATTATATCTCAGTGAATGACTTGGAATAAATTAGTAAAAATTATGTAATTAAATAAAATAATTTGACATTTGTCTGAATTGCGACTATATTATAACACGATTAATTAACGACCCTTAATTAACATGCAGTCCAGAATGGCCTCATCAGATAGCAATCAATGTTGGGCAAATATGGGTTAAAAGCCTTAAATCCAAGTTAAGCAAAAGGGGGTTAACCCCCCAAGTAAATATGGGTTAACACTTCAAAAGGGGGGTTAGCCCCCTAAGTAAACTAGCCTATGATTTTTCTTTATTTTTTTTTTATGAACTTGAATAGTGGGTGACATATTTCCTTAGAAGGATACTAAAATGTCAAGGCTCAATTTAAAGCTCGAATTAGATAATTGTAATTATAATCATTTTTCTAATTGAACAAAATATAATGATATTTTTATGATAATCTTACAACTTAATAGATACTACTTTGAATAGGTTCAGGTCCAACAAGCCTTTTTAGGCTTTTTCAGGTTTGCGTCGGGTTGGGTCCAAGCTTAAATTTTCTTAAAAATCAAGGCTTGGGCCCCACTCGTATTAAATTCAAGCTTAGGTTAGGTTGAGTTTTTCCGAGTTAGGTTCACATTAGGTTTGATTTGGCTCGACCAAGTGCTACACCCTAAGAGCCTGTTTGTTTCCAAGGATTGTCCCTGTCATCCCTCGTTTGGGTGTTTTAATCCAGGATTAAGCCATTCTGAGATTGGACCTGTAATCCTAGGATAGGACAATTCCAGCATAGGCATGAGATTGTCTCAATCCTAGGTATCAACCTGTTACCCTCACTTAAATGCAAAAACAATCCCTCCAACAAACATATTTACACTCTCCAATCTCTTGCTTTGACCCACTGACCAACCAAATAAGATTTATCTTCTATTCTAAGTTTATCACACAATCTCACCTCCAAAAAAGTCTATCCCTTGAAAGCAATTCCTCCTAACAAACAATACCTAAAGATGGGGAACAAGCGAGGTGATAAAGTTGTTGAGGGCAACCACAAAGAGGCAAGAGATTTGATATTGGAGGAGCATGAATGACTTGTATTATGAACTAGAATAGCAAGCAAGGGTAGAATATTCATCTCTGAACATTTACAAGGGATCTTAACTAAGTTGGGCATCTACAATCAACCGTGTAACTCTGTTAGAACCTACACGTAATTATAATTTTAGCACCTACTTATCTTTAATTGCAAATGTCTCAAGAAACTTCTAGGTCGAAACCCCCTTAAATATACAATATATTCCTCGTTCAAACGCAAACGGCTCCTTCCAAGCCAACGCCCCCAAACCCCCCCACCTCCCCAATCCATCCAACGGCCAAGAAACGATGCTCTCTACGCCCACCCCGCCAACGTCCCAACTACTGCTCGCCTAAACCACGCCATCGGACGGCTAAGATCTCTCCACACACAAGGAGACAAGCCGGAACGCCTTATAAAGCCACCCCCACCGGAAACTCCACACCATCTCCACAAACTCTTTCCACTCACCCATATCAGCTCACTCTCTCTCTCTCTCTCTGGCTCGCTCGCAACGGTCGCCGATCGAAACCCTAGAGATCAGGTGCTCTGATTCAAGAAGATCGATCGATCTCCTGGCGACGATTGGTGATGTCTGATATGCGCGTCGATATGTTTTTTCCGATGTGATCTGATAGGTTTCGCGATCGATCGATCGGATCGTGGAGGTGCGGGGGGGAGATGGAAGACGACGAGTGCTGCTTGACGCAGCTGATCGATGGCGACGGGGTTTTCAACGTGTCGGGGCTGGAGACCTTCACCAAGGTCGTGAGGCTCGGTGAGTGCGGCCTCTCCCACGCCGTCGTCTCCACCATGGCGCCTCAGAGTAGCGGTGAGTACTCTGGAGGGTGACTGGTTGGATATTTCTTTGTTCTTCTTGAAGTTTTCTAGATTTCGTTTGGTTAGTGATAAGCTAGGATTTAGCGCATGAAAAATAAGTGTGTTTTGGAATGGATGGAAACTGAATGTAGTTTGCGCTATCGTGTGATCTTCCGATCTGCTTGTGGAATTACTAGTTTTCCGACTACACATGAAGCCGGTGTGTTGTGAAGGCTACGTGGAAGTGGGTGATCGGTACAGTTGGATTCCTCATTCCCGCACGCTTTTTGTTGTTCCCTGTATGCCGCATGATGTGAATTATCACTCTTTTTCATTTATTGTAATCCCCGGAGTCCTGTGCAATTGAAGGAACAGGTGCTTCTAGAAAGCTGGAAGTGGAGTTAGAATTATTGTCCGTAAAGAATTGAAGGAAAGTGTAGTTGAGGTCAAAAGGACGTGGGATTGAGTTATTTTGATAAAACTAATTATGAAAGAAGAGATCTTGGTTGCCATTTCAATTTATGCACCATAAGTTGGATTTAGAGGTAAGGACAGTAAAAGAATTTTGCAAGGAGCTCGAAGGGAATCCCACAAAAAGAAATTATTTGGTTGAGCAGAGATTTAAATGGACATGAGAAAATGGATGTTGTAGAGTATGCAAGGATCTTAGGTCAAGTTTGTTTGGGGGTTTATCCCTTAAAAATGGGGATAACCAAGTTCGGTTGCCTGGCTGGATTAACTTGGATTGAAAGGTGTTAATCCGGGATAACTTGTCACAACCTTGATGCAAGATAACTTATCCTGTTGAATAACGCTCATCATTCATCCTACATAAACAAAGTCGTGATTATTTTATTGCACAATCAGTATAACCTTTCAGCTTATCCCACTACATCTAAAATAGTTACAAGTTAACCTAGTAGGATAGCCCTTTTGACTTCCAAACCTAAACAAATGATAACCCTACTAAAAATTACTATCCCACAAAATTCTCCCTTTTAAAAAATTCTATCCTATAGAATACTATCCCTCATCCTAAACTAAGCCTCGGGAGTTGTGACCTTGGCGATAGGAATGAAGAAGGCATGGCTTTTCTTTATTTTGTGTTAGCTTATGATTTTTTTATAGCAAATACTTAACAAAAAAGTGAAGAGCATTTGATCACTTACAAGAATGATTTAGCAAGAGCACATATTAATTATTTTACTTTGAAAAGAAGAGATTGATTGTGCTGCAAGGATTGCAATACTATACTAGGCAAGAGTTTTACTATTTCATATCATTTATTAGTGATCGATGTGCACATAAAGAAGTCAAAGAAGAGAAATTTGGTGTGCAAAAGAATTAAACTTAAATGGTGGAATTTTAAAAAGGGGCAAAAGAGTTTCAAGGAGAAGATGCTGCAACAAAGGACTTGGGATTTTGATGGTGGTGCTAATCATGCATCGGTGAATATAGCAACTTGTATTAAGAAGGTCGCGAAGGAGGTATTAGACGTGTCTAATGGAAGAGCATTGGGGCAAGATGATGCGTAATGGTGGAGTGAAGAACAAGAAGGGAAACTTATAGTTAAAAGGGTATGCTTGAAAATCTTATATTGAGATCAAACTGATAAACACATGGAAAATTACAAAAAAATAAAGAAAGAATTAAAGGAGGCAATGAAGCTAAAGCAAAAACTTATAAGCATATATATGAGAAACTTGATTCTAAAGAAGACGAAAAGGGATATCTTCATGTTAGCTAAAATAAGAGTAGAAAAAGAAGGATCTTACACTTGCAAGGACTATGAAGTATGAAAAAGGAAGGATCCTTATAATAGTGGAGAAATAGAGATATAGTGAAAAAATTATTTTAATAAGCCTTTTCATGGAAAAAAGATGGATGATATCACCATAGTGGAGTTAGTTATTTCAGGAGATTATTTGAATCGTGCAATCTATCAAATGATACAAAGTAAAGATGTATTGGATGCTTTAAAGTTGATGAAAGCTTGGAAGATTGCTGAACTTGATGATATTGCTAGAGATGTTTGAAGAGTGATAGGAGAAGGTATAAGCTAGCTTCCAAATTATTTACTGCTATTTGGTGAGGTAAGAGAATGCTAGAGGAATGAAAGAAGACTATTGTAATACCTTTATACAAGAAGTTGGAAATGGAGTTAGAATCATTGCAAAAAAGAACTGAAGGTAAGTGTAGTTGAGATTAAAAGGATGGGAGATTGAATTATTTTAATAAAACTAGTCATGAAAGAAGAGATATTGGATGCCATTTCAAATTATGCACCTCAAGTTGGATTTAGAGGAAGGACCATAAAAGAATTTTGTGAGGAGTTTGATAAGATAATTCTGGGAATCCCACAAAAAGAAATTATTTGCTTAAGCAGACATTTGTAAACAAATGTTGTAGACTATGTAAGGATGCTTAGGCCTAGTTTGTTTAGTGGGTTATCACCATTATGGTTGCTTGGCTGGATTAACTTGGATTATAAGGTGTTAACTCGGGATAACTTATCCCAAGCCTAATGCAAGATAAGTTATCCTACGGGTTAACCCTTGTCAGTTCATTCTATATAAACAAAGTAAGTCGTGGTTATCCTACTGCACAAATAGGAAAACCCTTCAAGTTATCCCCCTTTGACTTCCAAACAGAAACATCGGATAACCCTTCTAAAAATTCCTATCCCAACAAATTCTCCCGTCTAAAAATTCCTATCCCACATAATTCTATCCTTCATATTGAACTAAGTGTTTGAAGTTGTGACCTTGGCAATAGGAATGAAGGCATGAATTTTCTTGATTTTGTGTTGGCTTGTGATTTTTTTATAGCAAATGCTTTCTTTAAAGTATTAGTTCACCTATAAGAATGGTTTAACGAGAATAACTATTGATTATTTTGCTTTGAAAGAAGATATTAGTCGTGCAGAAAGGATTACTGGATTATTTTAGAGAAGAGTTTTACTATTCAACATTTTTTATTAGTGATGGATGTGCATGTAAAAAAGTCAAAGAAGAGAAATTTGGTGTGCAAGAATATTAGAATGAAATGGTGGAATTTTAAAAAGGAGCAAAAGAGTTTCAAGAAGAAGATGCTGCAACAAAGCACTTGAGATTTTGATGGAAGTACTAATGATGCATGGGTGAATATAGCAACTTGTATTAAGAAGGTGGCTAGGGAGATATTAAACGTGTCTAAACGAAAAGCATTAGGGCAAGAGGATGGTTAGTTGTTGGGTGAAGAAAAACAAGAGAAACTTATAGTTAAAAAGTTGTGCTTGGAAGCCTTATATTGAGAGCAAATTGATGAAAAGTTGGTTAATTACAAAAGAGCAAAGAAAGAATTAAAGGAGGCAATGAAGCCAAAGGACAAGCTTAGAAGCATACTTACAACAAATTTAAATCTAAAGAAGTTGAAAAGGGATATCTTTAAGTTAGCTAAAGAAAGTAGAAAAAGAAGGATTTTACACTTGTAAGTTGTATTAAGGATGGAAAAGAAAGGATCCTTATAATCAATGGAGAAATAGAGACAAGGTGAAACAAATATTTTTATAAGTTTTTTAATGGAAATAAGATGGATAATATCACGATTGGGGAGTTGGTTAATTCAAAAGATTATTTAAATCGTGCAATCTATCATATGCTACAAAGAAAAGAAGTAATGGATGCTTTAAAGATGGTAAAACCTCGGATGACTGTTAGACTCGATATTGCTATAGATGTTCTAAAAGTTATTGGAGAAGGTTTAATTTTGCTGACAAAATTACTTAATGCTATTTGGTTAGGTAAGAGAATGCTAGAGGAATGAAAGATGTTGGAGTGTGTGTAATTTAGTCCCACATTGGTTAGTGTGGGACTATGTGGTGTGTGGTAGCCTATAAATAGGCAGTGTACCTTTTCATTTTTCTTTAAGAAAATATAAACACAGATGCCCAATCAGGGCCTTCTCCCGTACTTTTCTCCTTGCTCTTCGTGAGTGGGGTTTCCATGTAAACCCAATGTTCATATCTTTTATGCTTTGATTTATGTTTCCGCGTTATTTAAAATTTCAACTTGGTATCAGAGCGGTCGATTCTTTGGTTATATTTTCAATTATTATGTTCATTGTTCTTCGAAGTTCTTTATGCTCCATGATTAGGAGCATACGAAGCCGAAGGACTTCTATTAGGGGTTTCGGAGGTTGCAGGGTCCTCATGGCCATGTTCCAGACCCCTCGACGGCAGTGGCCATGGTGACGCCAGGTTTCTGGTGACACCAGGTTCCTTAGGCGCCAGGTTCGCTTGGGTTTTCTCCTCACTAACAATGGAGGCGATGGCGGTGGCAGCCACGACGAGGCGTCAATGGTAGTGATGGGCTGAAGCGGTGCCTGAGGAGGTGGCGTAGGGACAGCTCAAGCCTTGGCGGTGGTGCACGTGGTCAAGTGGCACTCAAGCGAGTGCTGGTGGTGATCACTAATGGCGCTCAGGCAAGCGATCTTCACTGAAGAGCGTGGTGGAGGCAAAAAGGCCATGGGATCTTAGCGTTGGAGAGGCTGTGGGTGACGCAGCAGTGAGAGAGAAGGTGGACCATGTCCTTGTCGTAGAGCCTACACCGATGCGATGGCGACAGCGATGGCGATGAGAAAGTGAGGAGAAGAAGCTCGATGTGATCGGACGTTGGCATAGCAGAAGAGATGAGGCCAACGATGGTGTCGTGGCGAGGTGCGTAAGGATCGGAGGTGATCGACGATGCTATAGGTCGACATGAGGGATACTGCCGACTCTTCTACCGAAGGAGACAAAAGGGGAGCCACCAACGATGGAGATATGTTTGCAGAAGGTTTTCGTGCCTTCTTTGGGTTTATTTAAACCCTAAGGGAGGTCAGATATGTCTTATACAATAAAAATGTCAGAGGAAGAAAAAGAGAGAGAGAGAGGGTAGGTCTGATATGTCTTATCTCTTTGTTAGGCTACTTATAAAATAAAAATGTCGGATGGAAGAAGAAAATGAGATCAGGAAGAGGAAAAAATCATATGAATTCAAGTGAAGAAGGTGGAGAAACTCTTCTTTTTATATGTGTATTTCTCGATTTTTTATTTCTTCTACCATACGAGTATGGGAGAAAGGGAGAGTCATCCTCCAGGAGGGAGTCCTTTGTTCGAAATCACCACGCGAGGATCCACAACTTTGGGAGGTTCAAAGTTTCGAGGTCTCCAGAAGGGAGATCCAGTTTCAAGGTCATCAGAGAAAGGGCCCATTTTAGATTCTGCGTGGAAGATCCAATTTTGTGGACTCTAAGAGGGAGATCCACCTTTCGAGGTCTTCAGAGGAAGGTCCTTTTACAGGGGTACTGAATGGGGAGCCACCAGCACGTGTTGAGGTCTTTAGAGGAGAGGTTATTTGTTAGCTATAGCATCTAGTAGCTCCAACCCTTGCTAATGTGTCGACATCAGCATATCCACCTGCAGACGAGACTAGCTGAGAGTGTGTGTTCCATTGTGTAGAGTGAGATTTGAGTGTTGTATAAGCTAAGCATTGCATACTCCAACTTGAGGGGGAGTGTTGGAGTGTGTAGTTTAGTCCCACATTGGTTAGCATGAGACTGTGTGGTGTATGATAGCCTATAAATAGGCAGTGTATCTTTTTATTCTCTTTTGAGAAAATATAGACACATGCCCAATCGGGGCTTGCTTTTCTCCCCGCTCTTCGTGAGTAGGGTTTCCACGTAAACCCAAGCATTCTTTATATCTTTTATGCTTTGATTTATGTTTCCTATTATTTAAATATTTCAACTGAAGACTACCGTAATACCTTTATACAAGAAGCTGAAAATGGAGTTCGAATTATTGTCCATAACGAACTGAAGGAAAATGTAGTTGAAGCTAAAAGGATGGAAGATTGGATTATTTTGGTAAAAAGTAGTGATGAAAGAAGAGATCTTGGATGCGATTTCAATCTATGTATCTCAAGTTGGATTTAGAGGTAAGGACAATAAAAGAATTTTGTGAGGAGCTAGATATGATAATTTAGGGAATCCGACAAAAAGAAATTATTTAGTAGTGTACTGATTTAAGTTGACATGTGGAAATGAATGCAGTTGAGTATTTAAGGATGCTTAGGCCTAATTTGTTTCATGGGTTATCCCTTCAAAATAGGGATAACCCAATTTGATTGCCTGGTTGGATTAACCTAGATTACAAGGTGTTAAGTGGGGATAACTTATCCGAAGCCTGATGCGAGATAAGCTATCCTATGGGTTAACCATCGTCATTTCATCCTACATGAACCAAGTAAGTCATGGTTATCATATTGCATAAACAAGATAACCCCTTAAGTTGTCCTATTGCATTTCAAACAGTCACAAGTTAACCCAACATGATAGCCCTTTTAATTTCCAAATAGAAACATAGGATAACATTTCTAAAAATTCATATCCCACCAAATCCTATCCCTCATCTTAAATTAAGCCTTCGGAGTTGTGACCTTGGTGATGGGAATGTAGAAGGCATGACTTTTCTTGATTTTGTGTCGGCTTATGATTTTTTATAGCAAATAATTTCTTAGAAAAAAGTAAAGAGCATTTGATTGCCCGAAAGAATGGTTTAGTAAGAACAAATATTGATTGCTGTGCTTTGAAAAGAAGAGAATGATTGTGCTGTAAGGATTACAAGATTATTCTAGGGGAGAGTTTATCTATTCAACATTGTTTATTGGTGATGGATGTGCATATAAAGAAGTTAAAGAAGAGAAATTTAGTGTGCAAGAATATTAAAATTAAATGGTGGAATTTTAAAAAAGAGCAAGAGAGTTTCAAGTAGAATATGCTACAATAAAGGAATATGCTGCAATAAAGGACTTGGGATTTTGATGGAAGTGTTGATACGTGGGTGAATATAGCAAATTGTATTATAAGATGGTGGTTAAGGAGATATTAGACTTGTCTAAAGGAAGAGCATTGGGGCAAAAGGATGCTTAATGGTGGATTCAAGAAAAACAAGGGTAACTTATACTTAAAAGGGTGTACTTGAAGCCTTATATTGAGATCAAATTGATGAAAAGCTGACAAATTACAAAAGAGCAAAGAAAGAATTAGAGGCAATGAATGCAAAACAAAAGGTTAGAAGCATACATACAAGACAATCTTAAAGAAGGTGAAAATGGATATCTTCAAGTTAGCTAAAATAAGAGTATAGAAAAAGAAGGATCTTACACATGTAAGGTATAACAAGGATGAAAAAGAAAGATCCTTATAATCAGTGGAGAAATAGAGACTAGGTGAAGAAATGATTTTCGTAAGCTTTTTAATGGAAACAAGATGGATGATATCACCATAGGGTAGTTAGTTATTTCTGGAGATTATTTGAATTGTGCAATCTATCAAATGATACAAAGTAAAGAAGTGCTGCATGCTTTAAAGTTGATGAAACCTCAGAAGATTGTTGGACTTGATAATATTACTATAGATGTTTGAAAAGTGATTGGAGAAGAAGGTATAACTTAGCTCATAAAATTATTTAATATTATTTGGTGAGGAAAGAGAATGCTTGAGGAATAAAAGAAGACTATTGTAATACCTTTATACAAGAAGTTGGAAATGGAGTTGGAATTATTATCGATAAAGAACTGAAGGAAAGTGTAGTTGAGGTTAAAAGGATGGGAGATTAAATTATTTTGATAAAATTAGTTATGAAAGAAGGGATCTTGGATGCCATTTCAATTATGTGCATGTCAAGTTTGATTTAGAGGTAATGACAATAAAAGAAATTTGTGAGGATCTTGATAATTTTGGGAATTGCACAAAAAGAAATTTTTGCTTAAGCAGACATCTAGAAACAAATGTTGTAGGGTATGTAAGGATGCTTAGGCCTAGCTTGTTTGGTGGGTTATCCCTTCAAAATGGGGATTACCCAGTTTGGTTGCCTAGCTAGATTAACCTTGATTACAAGGTGTTAACCTCGGGTATCTTATCCCAAGGTTGATGCGAGATAAGTTATCCCAGGGGTTATCACTTATCATTTCGTTCTACATAAACAAAGTAAGGCTTGGTTATCCTACTGTACAAATAGTATAACCCTCCAGGTTATCCCACTGCATTCAAAATAGTCGCAAGTTAACCCAAGAGGATAGCCCTTTTGACTTTTAAACAGAAACATAGGATAACCCTTCTTAAAATCCCTATCACACAAAATTCTTACTTCTAAAAATTCCTATCTCACAGAATTCTATCCCTCATCCTAAATTGAGCCCCAAGAGTTGCGACCTTGGTGATAGGAATGTAGAAGGCATGACTTTTCTTGATTTTTTGTTGGCTTATGATATGAGGTAAAGAGCATTTGATCGCGTACAAGAATGATTTAGCAAGAACACATATTGATGATTTCACTTTGGAAAGGATTACAAGATTATTCTTGGGAAGAGTCTAACTATTCAACATCGTTTATTGGTGATGGATGTCACATAAAGAACTCAAGGAAGAGAAATTGTGTAGAAGAATATTAAAATTAATGGTGGATTTTTAAAAAAGAGTAAGAGAGTTTCAAGGAGAGGATGCTACAACAAAGGACTTAGGATTTTGATGGAAGTGTTGATGATGTGTGGGTGAATATAGCAAGTTGTATTAAGAATGTGGCGTGAAGAAAGAGCACTGGGACAAGAGGATGCTTAATGGTGGAGTGAAGAAAAGCAAGGGAAACATATAACTAAAAGGGTGTGCTTGAATGCCGTATATTGAGATCAAATTAATAAAAACTTGGCAAATTACAAATGAGCAAAGAAAAAATTAAAGGAGGCATGAAGCCAAAACAAAAGCTCAGAAGCATACTTACAAGAAACTTGATTCTAAAGAAGATGAAAAGGGATATCTTCAAGTTAGCTAAAGCAAGAAAATAGAAAAATAAGTATCTTACATAGGTAAGATGTATCATGGATGAAAAAGGAAGGATCGTTACACTAAATGGAGAAATAGAGACAAGGTGAAAAAATTACTTTCATAAGCTTTTGAATGGAAATAAGGTGGACAATATCACCACCATAGGGGAGTTTGTTAATTTTAGAGATTATTTGAATCGTGCAATCTATCCAATGATATAAAGTAAAGAAGCAATGGATTATTTAAAGATGATGACACCTCTGAAGACTGGTGGACTTGTCAATATTGCATAGATGTTTGAAAAATGATTGGAGAAGAAGATATAACATAGCTCACAAAATTATTTAATGTTATTTTGTGAGGTAAGAGAATGCTAGAGGAATGAAAGAAGACCTTTGTAAAACCTTTATACAAGAAGCTGGAAATGGAGTTAGAATTATTGTCCATAAAGAACTGAAGGAAAGTGTAATTGAGGTTAAAAGGATGGGAGATTGAATTATTTTGATAAAATTAGTTATGAAAGAAGAGATCTTGGATGTCATTTTAATTTATACACTTCAAGTTGGATTCAGAGGTAAGGACAATAAAAGAATTTTGTGAAGAGCTTGACATTATTATTCAAGGAATCCCACAAAAAGAAATTATTTGCTTGATGAGAAATTTAAATGGATATGTGAAAATGGATGTTGTTGAGTACGTAAGGATCCTTAAGTCTTCTTTGTTTGATGGGCTATGCCTTGAAAATGGGGTTAATCTAGTTTGGTAGCCCAGCTAGATTAACCTGGCTTACGAGGTGTTAACCCAGGATAACTTATCTTAAACCTGATTCAAGATAAGTTATCTCTCATGTTAACCCTCATCATTTCATCCTACATAAGTAAAGTCATGGTTATCCTACTGCATAAACAGTATAACCCTTGAGGTTATCCCATTACATTAAAAGCAATCAGTAGTTAACCTAGCAGGATAGCCCTTTTGACTTCTAAACAGAAACATTTGATAACCATTCTAAAAATTCTTATCCTACAAAATTCTCCCATCTAAAAATTCCTATCTGACAGAATTCTATCCCTTATCCTAATCTAAGCCTCTACAGTTGTGACCTTGGTGAAGAAGTCATGAATTTTCTTGATTTTGTGTTGGCTTATGATTTTTTTTAAAGCAAATACTTAAACAAAAAAGTAAAGAGCATTTGATCACCTACAAGAATGGCAAGAACAAATATTGATTGTTTTGCTTTGAAAAGAAGAGAGTGATTGTGCTGTAAGGATTAGTGGATTATTCTAGAGTAGAGTTTTATTATTCAACATTATTATTGGTGATGGATGTGCATGTAAAGAAGTCAAAGAGAAATTTGGTGTGCAAGAATATTAAAATCAAATGGTGGAATTTGAAAGAAGAGCAAGAGAGTTTCAAGGAGAAAATGCCGGAACAAAGACTTGGGATTTTGGTGGAAGTGCTAATGATGTGTGGGTAAGGTGAATATAGCAAGTTGTGTTAAGAAAGTGGCGAAGGAGGTATTAGATGCGTTTAAAAGAAGAGCACTGCGACAAGAGGATGCTTAATGGTGGAGTGAAGAAAAATAAGGGAAACTTATAATTTAAAGGGTGTGCTTGAGAGCCTTATATTGAGATCAAATTGATGAAAATTGAGTAAATTACAAATAAGGAAAGAATTAAAGGAGGCAATGAAGCCAATACAAAAGCTCAGAAGTATGCTTACAAGAAACTCAGGTGAAAAGGGATATTTTCATGTGAGCTAAAGCCAGAGAGTAGAAAAAGGATCTCATATATGTAAAGTGTATCGAGGATGAAAAAGAAGGATCCTTACAATAAGTGGAGAAATAGAGATAAGGTAAAAAAAAAATTCTCATATGCTTTTTGATGGAAACAAGCTGGACAATATCACCATAGGGGAGTTTCAGGAGATTGTTTGAATCATGGAATCTATTAAATGATACAAAGTAAAGAAGTATTTAATGCTTTAAAGTTGATGAAACCTCGGAAGATTGTTGGACTTGATGATATTGCTATAGATGCTTGAAAAATGATTGGAGAAGATATAACCTAGCTCATAAATTATTTAATGTTATTTGGTGAGGTAAGAGAGTGCTAAAGGAATGAAAGAAGGCTATTGTAATACCTCTATACAAGAAGTTGAAAATGGAGTTTGAATTATTGTCGATAAAGAACTGAAGGAAAGTGTCGTTGAGTCGAGAAGGATGGGAGATTGAATAATTTTAATGAAACTAGTCAAGAAAGAAGATATCTTAGATATCATTTCAATTTATGCACCTCAAGTTGAATTTAAAGGTAAGGCGATAAAGAATTTTGTGAGGAACTTGATATGATAATTTTGGGAATCCCACGAATATAAATTATTTGCTTAGGCAAACATCTAAAACGAATGTTGTAGAGTATGTAAGGATGGTTAGGCCTGGATTGCAAGGTGTTAACCCAGGATATCTTATCTCAATTCTGATGCGAGATAAGTTATCTCGTGGGTTATGCCTTATCATTTCATCCTACATAAACAAAGTAAGTCTTGATTATCCTACTGCACAAACAGTACAAGCCTTTAAGTTATCCTACTGCATTCAAAATAGTCACAAGTTAACCTATCAAGAATTCCCTTTTGACTTCCAAATGTGAACATATGATAACCCTACTAAAATTCATATCCCACAGAATTCTCCCTTTTTAAAATCTCTCTCCTACATAATTTTATCCCTCATCCTAAACTAAACTTCTAGAGTTGTGACCTTGGTGATAAGAATGAAGGCATGACTTTTCTTTATTTTGTGTTAACTTATGATTTTTTTTTATAGCAAATACTTTCTTACAGAAAAGGAATTTTTACGTGAGTACCACTAAAATCTTTTACTTAAATGCTATTCACTTCACTATATTGTCCGTTATGCCTTTGAAAAAGTCACGTCGTTTTCATATTTACCACTTCGTTAGTCATAACTGTTAAACTTAATGATTTTGGACTAAAATGTAACGAAAATTTATTTTTATCTTTAAATTTTATTTTTCAAGCCTTAAATTTTATGTTTTAGTTCTTAAAATTTATTATGTTTATTTTCAACCCCCTCTTCCTCCACCCTTCTTCGCCTCCCTTCACCTCCGATCACCTTCTCTACCCCCTCTCTCCAACCTCCTCACCTCTGGCCACCTCCTTCACCCCCTTTCTCTGACAACGTGGAGGTGAGGTGGTCAGAGGTGGAGGGGTGGTCAGGGATGGAGGGGGTGTTCGGGGTTGGAGGAAGTGGTCGAAGGTGGAGGGGTGGTCTAGAGTGGTCGAGGCTTTTTTTGTTGGGGGTTGTCGGAGGTAGAGGAGCTGGTCGGGGGTGGAGATAGGTGAAGTGGGTAGGAGGAAGAACCAGTGCAGGGGGGGTGTGAATAAAATAAATAAATTTAAAGGATTAAAAAATAAATTTAAAGGATTAAAAAGTAAAATTTTAGTACATTTATGTTCAAAATCGTTAAGTTTAACAATTATAACTAACAAAGTGGCAAATATGGAAACAATGTGACTTTTCATAGGCATAATCAGTAATAAGTGAAATGAATGTCATTTAAATAATTTTAAAAAATTTTAATGATATTTACGTAAAAATCCCTAAAAAAATTAGAGAGCATTTAATCGCTTACAAGAATGGTTTAGCGAGAACAAATATTGATTATTTTGCTTTCAAAAGAAGAGCTTGATTGTGCTGTAAGGATTATAAGATTATTCTAGGAGAGAGTTTAACTATTCAACATCATGATGGATGTGCACATAAAGAATCAAAGAGAAATTTGGTGTCCAATAATATTAAAATTAAATGGTGGTGAAGGAGATGTTGCAACAAAAGACTTGGGATTTTTATGGAAGTGTTAATGATGCATGGGTGAATACGGCAACTTGTGTTAAGAAGGTGGTGAAAGAGGTATTAGACGTGTCTAAAGGAAGTACCCTGGGCTAAGAGGATCGAAGAAAAACAAGGGAACTTTAGTGCTTGAAAGCCTTATATTGAGATGAAATTAATGAAATGCTTACATATTACAAATGAGTAAAGAAAGAATTAGAGGCAATAAAGCAAAAACAAAAACTTAGAAGCATACTTGATTCTAAAGAATGTGAAAAATGATATCTTCAACTTAGCTAAAGCAAGAGAGTAGAAAAAGAAGGATCTTACTACACCTGTAAGGTGTATCAAGGATGAAAAAGGAAGGATGCTTATAATCAATGGAGAAATAGAGAAGTTCGTAAAAATTATTCTCGTAAGCTTTTTAATGAAAATAAGATGGCTAATATCACCATTGGGGAGTTAGTTAATTTAGGAAATTATTTTAATCATGCAATCAATCAAATGATACGAAGTAAAGAAGTAATGGGTGGTTTAAAGATGGTGAAACCTTGGAAGACTGGTTGACTTGCTGATATTGCTATATATGTTTGAAAAGTAATTGGACAAGCTATAACTTAGCTTAGAAAATTATTTAATGTGATTTGGTGAGGTGAGAGAATGCTAGAGAAATGAAAGAGTATTGTGATACCTTGATACAAGTAGGTGGAAATGGAGTTAGAATTATTGTCGGTAAGGAAAGTGTTGTTGAGGTTAAAAAGATGGGAGATGAATTATTTTGATAAAATTAGTTACGAAAGAAGATATCTTGGATGCCATTTCAATTTATGCACCTCAAGCTTAGAGGCAAGGATGATAAAAGAATTTTGTGAGGAGCTTGGTATGATAATTCAGGGAATCCCACAAAGAAATTATTTGCTTAAGTAGAGATTTAAATGGACATGTGGAAATAGATGCTGGAGGATATGTGAGGATGCTTAGGCATAGTTTATTTCGTGAGTTATCCCTTCAAAATGAGGAAAACTCAGTTTGGTTGCCTAGCTGCATTAACCTAGATTAGGTGTTAACTCATGATAACTTATTCCAAGCCTGAGATAAGTTATCCCAAGGGTTAACCCTCATCACTTAACCCTACTTAAACAAAGTATGTCGTGGTTATCCTATTGCACAAATAGGATACCCCTTCAGGTTATCCCACTGCATTCCAAATAGTCACAGGTTAACCTAGCAAGATAGCCTTTTTGGCTTCCAAATAGAAACAAATAATAACCCTTCTTAAAATCCCTATCCCACAAAATTCTTCCTTCTAAAAATTCCTATCCTATAGAATTCTATCCCTTATCCTAAACTAAGCATTTGGAGCTGTGACCTTGGTGATAGGAATGAAGAAGGTATAACTTTTCTTGATTTTGTGTTGGCTTATGATTTTTTATTATAAATACTTAAAAAAAATGAAAAGCATTTGATCACCTACAAGAATGATTTGGTGTAACAAGAACACATTTATTATTTTGCTTTGAAACAAAGATATTAATGGTGCGTTAAGGATTAGAAGATTATTCTAGAGGAGAGTTTAACTATTCAAGATTGTTTATTGGAGATGGATGTCTACGTAAATAAGTCAAAGTAAAGAAATTTTGTGTGCAAAAGTTTCAAGGAGAAGATCTACAACAAAGTTCCAGGGATTTTGATGAAAGTGCTAATGATGTGTGGGTGAATATGGAAACTTGGATTAAGAAGGTGGTGAAGGAGGTATTAGACATGTCTAAAAGAAGAGCACTGGGGCAAGAGGATGCTTCGTGGTGGAGTGAAGAAAAATAAGGGAAACTTATAGCTAAAGTGTGCTTGAAAGTCTTATATTGAGATTAAAGTAATGAAAACTTCGCCAATTACAAATGAGCAATGAAAGCATTAAAGGAGGGAATGCAACCAAAGCAAAAGCTTGGAAGCATACTTACAAAAAACTCGATTATAAAGAAGGTGAAAAGGGATATCTTCAAGTTAGTTGAAGTAAGAGAGTAGAAAAAGAAGGATCTTACGCTTGTAAGGTGTATCAATGATGAAAAAAGGATCCTTATATAATCAATGGAGAAATAGAGACAAGGAGAAAAAATTATTCTCAACCTTTTGATGGAAACAAGATGGACGATATCACCATATGGAGGTTAGTTATTTCTATCAAATGATACAAAGTAGAGATGCATTGGATGCTTTAAAGTTGATGAAACCTCAAAAGATTGTTGGGTCTGATGATACTACCATAGATGTTTGAAAAGTGATTGGAGAAGGTGTAACTTGTTTCATAGAATTATTTAATGCTATTTGGTGAGGTAAGAGAATGCTAGAGGAATGAAAGAAGATTATTGTAATACCTGTATACAAGAAGCTGGAAATGGAGTTAGAATTATTATGGATAAAGAACTGAAGGAAAGTGTAGTTGAGGTTAAAAGGATGGGAGATTGAATTATCATGAATAAAACTAGTCATGAATAAAGCTAGTCATGAAAGAAGAGATCTTAGATGCTATTTCAATTTATGCACCTCAAGTTGGATTTAGAGTTAAGGACAATAAAAGCATTTTGTGAGGAGCTTGATATGATAATTCTGGGAATCCCACAAAAAGAAATTATTTGCTTAAGCATAGATGCTGTAGAGTATGTAAGGATGCTTAGGCCTAGTTTGTTTGATGGGTTATCCCTTCAAAATGAGGTTTACCCAGTTTGGTTGCCTGGTTGGATTAACCTGGATTACAAGGTGTTAACCCGAGGATAACTTATCCCAAGCCTGATGCGAGATAAGTTATCCCGTGGGTTAACCCTTGTCATTTCATCCTACATAACAAAGTCGTAGTTATCCTACTACACAGACAAGAAAACCCTTCAAGTTATTCCATTGCATTGAAAATAGTCACAGGTTAACCTAACAGGATAGCCCTGTTGACTTCCAAGTAGAAAGATAGGATAAACCCTTCTAAAAGTTCCTATCCCACCAAATTCTCCCTTCTAAAAATTCTTATCTCACAGAATTTCATCCCTCATCCTAAATTAAGCCTCAGGAGTTGTGACCTTGGTGATAAGAATGTAGAAGGCATGGCGTTTCTTCATTTTGTGTTAGCTTATGATTTTTTAATAGCAAATACTATCTTAAAAGTAAGAAGTAAAGAGCATTTGATTGCCTACAAGAATGGTTTAGTAAGACCACATATTGATGATTTTACTTGAAAAGAAGAGATTACAAGATTATTTTAGGA
Organism: Thalassia testudinum; assembly: GCA_037157565.1. Classification (NCBI taxonomy): domain Eukaryota; kingdom Viridiplantae; phylum Streptophyta; class Magnoliopsida; order Alismatales; family Hydrocharitaceae; genus Thalassia; species Thalassia testudinum. The sequence continues at coordinate 71,862,195 of JAZHRO010000022.1, read as the reverse complement.
AAGAGTTTAACTATTTAACATCGTTTATTGGCGATGGATGTGCATCTAAAGAACTCAAAGAAGAGAAATTTGTTGTGCAACAATATTAAAATTAAATGGTGGAATTTTAACAAAGAGCAAAAGAGTTTCAAGGAAAAGATGCTGCAACAAAGAACTTTGGATTTTGATAGAAGTGCTGATGATTTGTGGGTGAATATAGCAAGTTGTATTAAGAAGTTGGCAAAGGAGGTATTAAACATGTCTAAAGGAAGAGCACTAAGGCAAGAGGATGCATAATGGTGGAGTGCAGAAAAACGAGGGAAACTTTTGCTAAAAGGGTGTGCTTGAAAGCCTTATATTGAAATCAAATTGATAAAGTGTTCGCAAATTACAAATGAGGAAAGAAAAAATTAAAGGACTCGATGAAGCCAAAGTAAAAGCTTAGAAGTATACTCGTAAGAAAAGTATTTCTAAAGAAGGCTAAAAGGGATATCTTCAAGTTAGCTAAAGTGAGTAGAAAAAGAAGGATCTTACACATGTAAGGTGTATAAAAAATGAAAAAGGAAGGATTATTATAATCAATGGAGAAATAAAGACAAGGTAGAAAAAAAAATCGTAAGCTTTTTAATTGAAATAGGATGGACAATATTATCATTGGGAAGTTAGTTAATTCAACAAATTATTTGAATCATGCAATCTAATCAAATGATACGAAGCAATGAAGTAATGGATGCTTTAAAGATAAAACCTCAGTCTTATCGCTATAGATGCTTGAAAAATGATAGGAGGAATAATTTGGTTCACAAAATTATTTAATGGTATTTGGCGAGATAAGAGAATGTTAGAGGATTGAAAGAAGACTATTGTAATACCTTGATACAAGAAGTTGGAAAGCAGTTAGAATTATTATACATAAAGAATTGAAGGAAAGTGTTGTTGAGGTTAAAAAGATGGGGATTGAATTATTTTGGTAAAACTAGTTATGAAAGAAGAGATCTTGGATGTCATTTCAATTTACGCAACTCAAGTTGGTTTTAGAGGTATTGGATGTCATTTCAATTTACGCAACTCAAGTTGGTTTTAGAGGTAAGGATAATAAAAGAAATTTGTGAAGAACTTGATATGATAATTTAGGAAATCTCACAAAAAGAAATTATTGGCTTGAGTAAAGATTTAAATGGACATGTGGAAACAAATAGATTGACCTGGACATCCTTATGCCTAGATTATTTGGTGGACTATCCCTTCAAAATTGGGATAACGCAGTTTGGTTGCCTGGTTGAATTAACCTAGATTACATGGTGTTAACTCGAGATATCTTATCCCAAGCTTGATGCAAGATAAGTTATCCTATGGGGTTAACCCTTCCCACTCCATCCTATGTGAAACAAAGTAAGTTGTGATCCTATTACACAAACAGTGTAACCCTTCAGGTTATCCCATTGCATTCAAAATAGTCACAAGTTAACCTAGTAGGATAACCCTTTTGACTTTCAAATAGAAATATATGATTACCCTACGAAAAATTCCTATCCCACGAAATTCTCCCTTCTAAAAATTCCAATCCTATAGAATTTTATCCCTTGTCCTAAACTAAGCCTTTGGAGTTGTGACCTTGACGATAGCATTGAAGAAGGCATGAATTTTCTTGATTTTGTGTTGGCTTTTGATTTTTTTATAGTAAATATTTCTTTATAAAACAAAGGAGCATTTGATCACCTAAAAGAATGTTTTAGCAAGAACACATATAGATTATTTTGCTTCAAAAAGGAGAGATTGATTGTGTTGTAAGGATTACAAGATCATTCTAGGGGAGTGTTTTAACCATTCAACATGGTTTATTGGTGATGGTATGCACGTAAAGAAGTCAGAGAAGAGAAATTTGGTGTGCAAGAATATTAAAATTAAACAGTAGAATCTAAAAAAAGAGCAAGAGAGTTTCAAGAAATGCTGCAATAAAGGGCTTGGGATTTTGATGAAAGTCGAATCATGTGTGGGTGAATATATCAACTTATATTAAGAAGGTGGCGAAGGAGGTATTAGATGTGTCTAAAGGAAGGGCATTGGAGCAAGAGGATTCTTAATGGTGGAGTGAAGAAAAATAAGGGAAACTTATAGTTAAAAGGATGTGCTTGAAAGCCTTATATTGAGATCAAATTGATGAAAACTTGGAAAATTACAAATTAGCAAGGAAACAAGTAATGGAGGCAGTGAAGCCAAAGCAAAAGCTTAGAAGCATACTTACAAGAAACTTTATTCTAAAGGGAAAGGGATATCTTCAAATTAGTTAAAGCAAAAAAGTAGAAAAAGAAGGATCTCACGCATGTACGGCGCATCAAGGATGAAAAAGGAAGGATCCTTAGAGACAAGGTGAAAAAATTATTTTCGTATGCTTTTTAATGGAAATATAATGGGCGATATAACCATTAGGGAGTTAGTTAATACAAAAGATTATTTGAATTATGTAGTCTATCAAATGATATAAAATTTATGCTTTTTAATGGAAATACAATGGGCGATATCACCAATAGTGAGTTAGTTAATACAAGAGATTATTTGAATCATGCAGTTTATCAAATGACACAAAGTAAAGAAGTAATGAATGCTTTAAAGATGATAAATCCTTGAAAGATTGCTGGGCTTAATGATATTGCTATAGATGTTTGAAAAATGAATGAACATATAACTTGTTAGGGAGAGAATGAGTCATACGATGAAACTTTGGGAGAGAATAATTGAAAGAAGGGTGAGGCAAGTCCTACGGTAACTGAAAATCAGTTTAGCTTTATGCCAGGCTGGTCTACTATTAAGGTAATACATCTCTTAAGATGTATGATGAAGACATACAAAGTTAAGAAGGATTTACGTATGATTTTTATTAATTTGGAGAAGGCCTATGATTCTGTCCCAAGAGATATCTTGTGGAGAATTTTAGAGAAGAGACAAGTGCCAGTTTTATATATTAACTTCATAAAGGATATGTACTATGGAGTGGCAGCTTATATTAAGACTAAGGATGATTTGACGTACTACTTTGATATCACCATTGGTCTACGTCAAGGATTGACTTTAAGCCCTTATCTTTTTTCCCTTGGTCATGGATGAGTTGACAAAGCATATACAAGTTGACGTGTCATGGTGTATGCTTTTTGCTGATGACATTGTGTTGGTTGATGAGACAAGGGATAGAGTGAACAGAAAACTTAAGCTTTGGAGAGAAGCTCTGGAAGATAAAGGATTACGTATAAGTAAGACGAAGACTAAGTATATGGAATGCAAGTTTAGGAGTAGAGGGAACAATGAATGGATTGATATAAAAATTGGAGAAGAGTGTATTCCAATGAAAGATGTTTTTAAGTACTTGGGATCCATTTTCCAACAAGATAGTGGAATTGATGGAGATGTTACACATAAAATTAATGTAGGGTGGTTGAAATGGAGGTATGCATATGGTGTTTTCTTTGATAAGAGGGTTTCTTTAAAAGTCAAAGGAAAATACTATCGAGTTGCGGTAAGATCAACCATGTACAGTTTTGAATGCTGGGCTATCAACTATAGGTATGTACAGAAGATGTCTGTGGTAGAAATGAAGATGTTAAGATGGATGTGTAGTCATACAAGAAAGTATCGTATTTTAAATGAGATTATTAGAAAAAATGTTAGGGTAGCACCGATAGAGAATAAAACGAGATAGACATCTAAGGTGGTTTGAACATTTACAAAAAAGGCTACTAGATACTCTAGTTAGGAGATGCCAAAGTTGGAGGTTGAACCTGCTAAGAAAGGGGTGAGGAAGACCAAGTGTTGGAAGGAAACTATTAAGTATGACCTCAGTTACTTTAATTTAAGTTCTGAATGGTTGAAAATCTATCTGTGTGAAAGCAAAGAATCCATATAGCCGACCCCAGTTAGTGTGGGAAAATGCTTGGCTATTGTTATTGTAGTAGTAGGAAAAGAAAGATCTGACACATCTAAGGTTTATCAAGGATAAAAAAGGAAGGATCATCATAATCAGTGGAGTAATAGAGACATGGTGAAAAAATATTTTTGTAAGCTTTTTAATGAAAATAAGATGGATAATGTCCCCATTGGGGAGTTAATTTAAGAGATCATTTAAATTGTGCAATCTATTAAATGATACAAAGTGAAGAAGTAATGGATGTCATAACGATGATGAAACCTTGGAAGACTGTTGGACTTTATGTTATTGCTATAGATGTTTGAAAAGTGATTGGAGGAGGTAAAACTTGGCTCAGAAAATTATTTAATATGATTTCGTGAGGTAAGTGAATGCTAGAGGAATAAAGAAGACTATCGTAATACCTTGATGCAAGGTGGAAATGGAGTTAGAATTATTGTCTATAAAGAATTAAAGGAAAGTGTTATTGAGGTTAAAAGGATGGGAGATTGAATTATTTTGATAACAGTAGTCATGAAAGAAGAGATCTTGGATACCATTTCAATTCATGCACCTCTAGTTGGACTTAGAGTTAAGGATGATAAACGAATTTTGTGAGGAGCTTGGTAATAATAATTCACGGAATCCCATTAAGAAATTGTTTGCTTAAGCAGAGATTTAAATAGAATGTGGAAACAGATGTTGGACCCGCAGATATGTAAGGATGGTTAGGCCTAGTTTGTTTGGTGGGTTATCCCCTCAAAATGGGGAACTTAAGTAGAAGGTGTTGACCTGATCTAACTTACCCCAAGCCTGATGCAAATAAGGTATCCCGTGGGTTAACCCTCGTCATTTCATCCAACATAAAGTAAGTCGTGGCTATCCCATTGCACAAATGGTACAACCCTTCATGTTATCCTATTGCATTCAAAATAATCACGGCTTAACCTTGCAAGATAGCCCTTTTTGACTTCTAAACAAAAATATATGATAACCTTTCTAAAAATTCCTATCTCACAAAACTCTCCCTTAAAATTCCTTGTGACCTTGGGGATAGGAATGAGGAAGGCATATTTTCTTGATTTTGTGTTGGCTTATGGCTTGTAGAAAATACCTAAAAAAGAGTGGAGCATTTGATTGCCTACAAGAATGGTTTAGCGAGAATAAATATTGATTATTGTGCTTTCAAAAGAAGAGATTGATTTTGGTGTAGGGATTCCAAGATTATTCTAAGGGAGTGTTTAACTATTTAACATTGTTTATTGGTGATGGATGTGTATGTAAAGAAGTCAAAGAAAAGAAATTTGCTGTCCAAGAATATTAAAATTAAATGGTGGAATTTTAAAAGAGTGCAAAAGAGTTTCAAGGAAAAGATGCCACAATAAAGGGCTTGGGATTTGGATGGTAGTACTAATGATGCGTGGGTGAATATAACTTGTATTAAGAAGGTGGCGAAGTTGGTATTAGATATGTCTAAAGGAAGAGCACTAGGGCACGAGGATGCTTAATGGTTGGTGAAGAAAAACTACGGAAACTTATAGTTAAAAGGATGTGCTTGAAAGTCTTATATTGAGATCAAATTGTTGAAAACTTGGCAAATTACAAATGTGTAAAGATAGAATTAAAGGAGGCAATGAAGTCCAAGCAAAAGCTTAGAAGTATACTTAGAAGAAACTTCATTCTAAAGGTGAAAAGGGATATCTTCATGTTAGCTAAAACGAAAGAGTAGAAAAAGAAGGATCTTATACATGTAAGGTGTATCAAGGATAAAAAAAGAAGGATCCTTTTAATCAGTGGAGAAAGAGACAAGGTAAAAAAATTATTTATCTTAAACTTTTTAATGGAAATAAGATCGTTGATATCACCATAAGGGAATTTGTTAATTCACTAGATTATTTGAATATGATCGAAAGTAAAGAAGTAATGGTGCTTTAAACATGATGAAACCTTGGAAGACTGTTGGACTTGATGATATTGCTATAGATGCTTGGTATAATTTGGCTCACAAAATTATTTAATGTTATTTGGTGAGGTAAGAGAATCCTTCCTAGAGGAGTGAAAGAAGATTGCTGTAATACCTCTATACAAGAAGTTGGAAATGGAGTTAGAATTATTCATAAAGGACTGAAGGAAAGTGTAGTTGAGGTTAAAAGGATGAGAGATTGAATTATTTTGATAAAATGATTGAATTATTTTGATAAAATGACTCATGGAAGAAAATATTTTGGATGTCATTTCAATTTATGCACTTCAAGTTGGATTTGGAGGTAAGGATAATGGAAGAATTTTGTTAGGTGCTTGATATGATAATTTAGGGAATCCTACAAAAAGGAATTATTTTCTTGAGCAGAGATTTAAATAAACATGTGGAAACGGGATGTTGTAGAGTATGGAAGGATGCCTAGGCCTAGTTTGTTTGGTGGGTTATCCCTTCAAAATGGGGATAACCTAGTTTGGTTGCCTAGCTGGATTAACTTGGATTACAAGGTGTTAATCGAGGATAATTTATTCCAAGTCCATGTGAGATAAGTTATCTCCAGGGTTAACTCTCATCATTTCATCCAACATAAACAAAGTCATGATTATCCTACTGCACAAATAGTATAACCCTTCAAGTTATCCCACTGCGTTAAAAACGGTCACAAGTTAACTTAGCAAAATAGCCCTTTTGGCTTCCAAATAGAAACATATGATAACCCTTCGAAATATTCCCATCTACCAAAATTTTCCATTCTAAAAATTCATATTCCCCAAAATTCTTCCTTCTAAAAATTCCTATCTCACATAATTGTATCCCTCATCATAAACTAAGCCTTCGGAGTTGTACCTTGGTGATAGGAATGAAGAAGGTACGACTTTTCTTGATTTTGTGTTGGCTTATGATTTTTTTATTGCAAATACCTTCTTTAAAAAGGTGGAGTATTTGATAGCTTATGAGAATGGTTTAACAAGAACTCATATTGATTATTTTGCTTTAAAACGAAGAGACTGTTTGTGTTGTATTAGAAGATTATTTTAGGGGAGAGTTTAACAATTCAACATCATTTATTGGTGATGGATGCGAAGTCAAAGAAGAGAATTTGTATGCAGGAATATTAAAATGAAATGGTGGAATTTCATAAGCTTTTTAATGGAAATAAACGGACGATATCATGATAAGGGAGCTAATTAATTTAGGAGATTATTTGAATCGTGCAATCTATCACATGATAACAAATATAGAAGTAATGGATGCTTTAAAGATAATGAAACCTCAAAAGACTATTGCATTTGATGATATTGCGATAGATCTTTGAAAATTGATTGGAGAAGGTATAACATGGCTTACAAAATTACCATTTCGTGTGGTAAGAGAATACTAGAGGAATGAAAAAGGACTATTTTAATACCTTTATACAAGAAGCTGGGAATGGAGTTAGAATTTTTGTCCATAAAGAACTAAAGGAAAGTGTAGTTGAGGTTAAAAGGATTTGAGATTGAATTATTTTGATAGAAGTAGTGAAAGAAGAGATCTTGGATGCCTTTTTAATTTATGCACCATAAGCTAGAATCAGACATAAGGATAGTAGAAGAATTTTGTCAGGAGCTTCATATGATAATTCAAGGAATTCCACAAAAAGAATAATTTGCTTGAGCAAAGATTTAAATGGACGTGCAAATGGAAGATATGTAGTGTATGAGGATGCTTAGGTCTAGTTTGTTTGGTGGGTTATCCTTTCAAAATGGGGATAACCCAATTTAGTTGCTTGGCTGGATTAACCTGGATTACAAGGTATTAACCTGGGATAACTTATCCTATGTCTGATGCGAGATAAGTTATCCCATAGGTTAATCCTCTTCATTTCATCCTTCGTAAACAAAGTAAGTTGTCGTTATCTTACTTCACAAATAATATAACTTAGTCTCAAGTTAACCTTGTAGGATAGCTTTTTTGACTTATAAACATAAACATATGATAACCTTTCTAAAAAACTCTCATCACACAAAATTCTCCCTTCTAAAAATTTCTATCCTTCATCCTAAACTAAGCCTTCGCAGCTGTGACAATGGTGATAGGAATGAAGGCATGAATTTTCTTGATTTGGTGTTGGCTCATGATTTTTTATAGGAAATACTTTAGAAAAAAGTTGAGCATTTGGTCACCTACAAGAGTATTTAGCAAGAACAAATATTGTTTGGTATGCTTTGAAAAGAAGTGAATGATTGTGCTATGCTGTAAGGACTACAAGACTATTCTAGGGGAGACTTTAATTATTCAACATCGTTTATTGGTGATGGATGTTCACATACAGAAGTCAAAGAGGAGATTCGATGTGCAAGAATATTAAAATTAAATGGTGGAATTTTGAAAAAGAGCTGGAGAGTTTCAAGAAGAAAATGCTGCCACAAAGGGTTTAGGATTTTGATGGGAGTGGTAATGTTGCATGGGTGAATATATCAACTTGTATTTGGAAGGTGGCTATGGAGATACTAAACATGTCCAAAGGAAGAGCACGAATGCATGAGGATGCTTAATGGTGGAGTGAAGAAAAACAAGGGAAACTGAAGAGTTAAAAGGTTGTGCTTGAAAGCCTTATATTGATATCAAATTGATGAAAAGTTGGCTAATTACAAAAGAGCAAAGAGAGAATTAAAGGAGACAATGAAGCCAAAATAAAAGCTTAGAAGCATACTTACAAGAAACCTAATTTTGAAGAAGGTGAAAAGTGATATTCAAGTTAGATCAAGCAAAAGAGTAGAAAAAGAAGGATCTTACACATGTAAGGTGTATCATGGATGAAAAAAGAAGGATCCTTATAATCAATGGATAAATAGAGATAAGGTGAAAAAATTAGTTTACAAGGTTTTTAATGGAAATAAGATGGATGATATTTGGGAGTTAGTTAATTTAGGAGATTATTTGAACCGTGCAATCTATCAAATGAGGTGGGGGGTAGGGTGGCATAGTTGGTGCACTCGTGATCCATTAGGTGCTCCCTGTGAGGGGTGTACGGGTTTGAAACCTCGCGGCATGCCCATACTCGCATGGTGTCGTGGGAAGCGAATGTATCACTATGTACGCTCACCTAACGTAGGTTTTGTGTGATTAAGAGTGCACCGCATCGTGTTGTTGGAATCCCCCTTCATTTTTTTATAAAATAAAGTAATGGATGCTTTAATGATGATGAAACATCGGAAGACAGGTAGACTTGATATTGTTATAGATGCTTGAAAAGTGATTGAAGAATGTATAATTTGATTCAAAATATTTTAATGCTATTTGGTCAGGCATGAGAATGCTATTGTAATACCTTTGTACAAGGAACTGGAAATGGAGTTAGATTTTTTTTTTTTTATGAAAAGGGGAGGATGGTTATTGAATTCGATTGCCATCTAAAAATTTATCGATATGAGAAAATGTGATTACTTCTATGCATTCCAAAAATTTGCTGAGGAAATGACTTATCTAATGCATTCTTAGCCCAATGCCCTAGTTTGGTGGAAAACTAACTTATTTTGCGCCATCCACGTGATAAGATGGACGATATTACCATAGGGGGGATAGTTAATTCATGAGATTATTTGATTCGTACAATCTAAATGATATAAAGAAGTAATGGATGTCTTAAAGATAACGAAACCTCGAAAGACTACTGGACTTGTTGATATTGCTAGAGATGTTTAAAAAGTGATTGGATAAGGTATAACTTTATTCACAAAATTATTTAATATTATTTGGTAAGGTAAGAGAATGCTAGAGGAATGAAAGAAAACTATTGTAACCTTTATACAAGAAGCTGGAAATGGAGTTAGACTTTTTTTGAGAAAAAGGATGGCTATCGCATTCGATCGCCATAAAATTCATTGATATGAAAAAAATGTGTTTACATCTGTGTTCCAAAAATTTGCTAAGGAAATGGCTTCTTTAATTACATTCTTAGCCTAATGCCTTATCTAGTGGAAAACTAACTCGTTTTATGCCAACCACGTGCTCCACACAGTCACGGCCATTCGTCCACAATCTTAATCGATGTCACCTAGCTGTTGCTAGAGGGTATCCCATTGAGGCAGAAGGCCCCCACACAATGCCTACGAAAAAAATTTCAAAATATAATTATGGGAAAGATTAATTATTTAAATGTGTTTGGGGGTTTTTATTTAGTTATGTGTGGTGGTAAAGTCGTCTTCAGAGAAGGCAAGTTTGCAACAGGTACCACCCCTCCCCTCGAGGAGTGCGAAGGGGGTGATAGTTGTGGTAAAGGCGAGTTCAAAGTTATACAACTTGCCTTCACAGAAGGCGAGTTTAAAACGACCACCACCTCCTCACCTAGGGAGTGCCAAGGGGTTGGTGGTAAGGTAAACTCGCCTTCAGTGAAGGTGAGTTCTTGTTTAGCACTAAGCTTGCCTTCTGTGAAGTCGAGTTCTTGTTTAGTAATAAACTCGCCTTCTTTGAAGGCAAGTTTCACATTGTCTGCAATTTCAATGCTATGCGTGTATCCTGAACTCGTCTTCTCAGAAGGCGAGTTCAATGCATTACTGAAGTCCCATTCTGAGAAGGTGAGTATGGCTCCTGCCTACATAGTTAGATGATGAGATGTGCCTCATTATATCTAAAATGTCTAAGTTAAGCTAGAAACTAGGTTAAACACTATATAATTAACATATAAAATAGGTTAAGTGTGAGAAATAATAAAAATGACCTAAACATCAAATTTGTGCTAAAAACGTAAAATTAGGTTATGAAATGAGATATTCTATTCATTAATATAAATCGATGATTCAATTGCAAATTGAACATACATTTGGATTCAAAAGTTCAAATCAAAGGTGGAATTGATTTCATAGTTTCTTGTAAAGAAATGATACATGGTTTCTTGTACCACATAATTTATCCATGAACATTGTTGGTTGTAAATGGGTCTTCAAAATTGAAAGAAAAGCTGATGGATCTATTGATTGTCTCATGTATGACATCCAATGCCTAATTGATCTGGATGGTCTCAAACCAATCAAAACTTCTATGGCATCCAATGCCTTACAGCCTATTCATAACTATACTGCAGCTTAACTTGATCCCATAATGTTTACAAAGATCATTATAACTGTATTTTATAATGTGTTACAGTGCTTGAAAACATGTACAATAAACAGGTATCAAAAACTGTCTACTACTACATTGTTAATTATATATAACCAATATAAGTAATACCTAAGTATGCGTATGAAAATAACTACTAATATCTACTATACTAAATTATGATAACATACTATATATTACATATACAGTGACAAATAAACGTCACTAAAGCCTTACTAAAATATTTACATAAGGCAAAATAACTATCTATACTAACATATGTAGTTATGTACAGTGACATATATATACATTATTAAAACCTCAGTAATATACTTACATAACCTAAGGTAAAAGTTACACTAATGTATATACATATATACAGTAACATATATATTTGTCGCTAAAGCTCTAGTTTATTTATCTACATATATAGGAGATCAAACATATTATACTACTATTATACTTATAGTTTAAATTAATTACATACGTATACATATTTATATTTATTTATTTACATTTTTATATACATATCCTCTATACCTATATTATATATATACATATACATAGGCACATACACACAAATGCACCAACACTAAGCTCTGCAGCTCATTCCTCTTCCTTTTGTCAACACTTAGAATTTCTTCAGGGCCGACTCTCTCACTCAGCACACTCACATTGTTTACTTACACAAAATTTAGGTTTTTAAGTTGACGAACCGACCTTTCGTGGGATACACAGCACCTAAGAGAGTGGGACCAAACCACTACTAAATTCGGTTCTTGTTCTTATTATGTAGGCGTATTCTAGTGCGTTATTTCGACTTAAACCCAACTCAGTAGAACCAGGCCCATGCACTGTACAATCCCAGGCTCCCGCCCACATAAATCCTCGTATATGCTCATGTGAATGGTATGTATGGGTATGTAATGTGTGCTCGATGTATGTCGACTTAAGAGCTGGCAACACAATTTGCTTTTACATCGCTTAGAATGATTTGCAGGCCACGATGTGGCACTATGTTGTGCCAAATTAGTGCTTCCAGCGCTTGGTTGCGTGTGAATTTCACGATTTTAGCCCTTAATTTGATAGCCTTATTTTAATATTATTTTAAATTAAATTATACCATTAGAGAGCTCTTATATAGGACTACATAATTATGTAATTTATTTACAAAATAAGTTACTTAGATATATAATAAAATTAGGTGAAGTTGGCTGATTATACAAGTTAAATTAAGAGTTTAATTCTTATTTAAAGTATAAAAGTGTCTTAATGAGCAAATTGACTTCATACAGCGTTAATATACATAATAAATTATTTATTAGATATTTTTATTATATTTTAGACACTTTATTTTAATTTATGTAGATTTAAATACATGTGTTAGTTTGTTTTACATATAAATACTCTATAAATACTATAATACAGTATAAATACAATATAAATAAGTTGAAAATATTTAATATAATATAATGCAAGTATACAATATAACTTACTTCAGTATTACATGAAATTACTAATTTATTTTATTTTAAGTTAATAAGTTACCTAATTAACCTAATAACTTAATTATCTACTATAAATATATAATTAAATTAAATTACAGGTACTGTATATTATATATTACGTGTTTACATATGTATATACAGTATTAGACTTAATTGTGTACATATAGATAGATTTATACAATTACTTAGTTCATTATGCATTTAAGTTAATATAAATTAACAGATAATAATATAATAACATTATATATGTAATAAATCATTTTAAATACTTAACTTAATACATGGAATACAGATATAAGTTATATATACTTATTATGTATATATTATACAATATATACACTTCGCTTAGGTTTAATATATATACATATATACAACTATAATATACAAGGTATTTTTAGGATTTTTCTGACTTTTAGGGTTTTTATAGGTTTAGTAGATGAAGGCGATGAGAGAGAGAGAGTGTGAGAAGAGGGAGAAAATTATTTTTGGTGATTTTTTAGTTTTGATCTTTTATTAAGTTCTAAGGTAAATTGAACTATCAGCTGGTATGTTCTATGAAGTCAAGGGTTCAGATTACCTTCAGATTTGGAGAACACCTAAAAATATTCGTAATCTTACTCAAGACACCTTTGTTTTATTTTTTTGTGATTTTTTAAGATTTTTATTTATTTACAAAACTCACACATTCTAGGCCTAAATGGATGTAAAGCTAAGCAACCTAAGGCCTCTAAATGTACTTAAGTGGCTGGCCGGTGTGTAGGGATATAAACATGTCCAGCAATCATTTAGAAACGTAATAGAGCATTAAACGTGGATTTTCATGGTGAATTTTATTAAAATTTCATAATAGACAGTTAAACACTGAAAGATAGCTTACAAAGACTTTGAATCAAATATATAGGCAATTCTAATTGAATTTAAATCAATTTCAAGTACAAAAGTGCTTGTACATTAAATTATAACACTAAACAATATGTCAATTTTAGTATATTCCCAAGTTCATCCCAAAATCCATTTCATATCATCTATTCCAGATTTGAGCTATTGCTATTGCTGAAATTTAGCAGCAACCAACTACTGCTGTTGTGATCAACTCAGATGACGTCTTCAACAATCAGACGTCTTAAAACACTACTACAGCTACTGTTACAACTATTTTAGCAACCAATAGTTGCTTATGTTGTCCTTGCTCTAATTAGGTCAATTAAGACTAATTGTGTTTAAATTTAATAGGTCAACTATCATTATATAAAATCAACCAAGTTGCTACCATAAAAATCCAAATCTAATTGAAATCCCAATCCAAATCAGATTTACCATTCAACAGAGAAGCTCTAATCTAATCATTCTCTTATACTATTGACAACATAAGACAATGATCAAATCAGATCTTAAAATTCATTACGTTCATAGATAAAGATTCATTTAGGCCTTTTTTGTGCTAGATTGTAATATAAATTAAAATCTTAAGAAAATTTCAAAAAAATAAAATAAAGGTGTCTTCGGTAAGATTAGTATATCTCTAGGTGTATGTCAAGCTTCAAGCTAATCTGAACCTTGGGCTTGGTAGAATATATTAGCCAACAGTTCAGTCTACCTTTGAATTTAATAAAGAACCAAACTTGGAAAACTGTAAAAAGATCTCTCTTTCTCATCTCATTCTCTCTCATCCCCCCTACCTCTTAAACCTATAAAGATTATAAAAATTAGAAAAATCTCTAAAATATCAAAAAGGAACCTTATATACAATGTATATACTTGTATATATAAATTAAACCTAATCTATATGTATATAATGTATAATATGTATATAATGTATATAAATAACTTATATATGTATTTTATATATTAAATTAAGTATTTAGAATAATTTAATGTATATATAACTTTATTATATTATCATCTATTAATTTATATAAGTTAAATGTATAATAAACTAAGTAATTATATAAACCTAATTATATGTACATAATTAAGTCTAATACTGTACATATATATTTAAACATGTAATATATACTATGACTTAATTTAATTAAATATTAACAATATATAATCAAATTATTAAGTTAATCAAGTTATTAAGTTAATGCAATGTAAACTAATACTGAAGTAAGTTATAATGTACACTTATATTATATTAACTATTTTCAACTTATTTATATTGTATTTATACTGTATTATAGTATTTAGAAATAATTTATATGTAAAACTAACTTAAATCAATATTTAATTGTAAATAAATTAAAATAAAGTTCCTAAACTATATTGAAAACGTGTAATAAATAATTTACTATGTATATTAACTTTATATAAAGTCAATTGTACGATTACTTAACTAATTTATACTTTAATTAAGTAATTAACAGCTAAGTTTACATGTATAAATCATAAATTTTAGCTAATTTAATTATATAATTAAATAATTTATTTATACAAACTAATCATACAATTAGGTAGCTTTACATAAGGGCTTTGTAACTCTATAATATAATTTTAAATTGAAATAATTTATAGTCCTCAAATCGAGAGCCAAAATCTCTAAATCAGAACAGTGTACGTCGCAGTGCAGCGCCCAATTGGTGCTAAACTTTAGTGCCACATCGTTTGTGGCAAGAGTGATGAAAGCATATAAATTGTTTTCCTACCAGCGTCTCTGCAGTCGACATGCGTCGAGCGCAAAATGTAATCCATGACAATGGCTCTTATATGATCCGAAAGAGAATAGACAAGCATCTTCATATACATGGGTGGGCCAAGGGTTGGGCATTGTAGCTGGGTGTATGGACCTAATAATTATATTTTGAAATTTTTTTCCATTGCCTACCAAACCTCTTGCGTGAAGGGCCATTCCGTAAGGTGGGTCGTGCTATTGAGTTAGCATTATTATCCATAAAGAACTGAAGGAAAGTGTAGCTGAGGTTAAAAGGATGAGAGATTAGATTATTTTGATAAAACTAGTCATGAAAGAAGAGATCTTGGATGCTATTTCAGCTTATGTACCTCAAGTTGAATTTAGAGGTAAGGGCAATCAAAGAATTTTGTCATTACCTTGATACGATAATTTAGGGAATCCCACAAAAAAAAATTATTTTCTTAAGCAGAGATTTAAATGGACATGTGGAAATGGATGCTGTAGAGTATGTAAGGTTGCTTAGGCCTAGTTTGTTTGGTGGGCTATCCCAAGCTTGATATGAGATAAGTTATCCTGCAGGTTAACCTTGTTCATTTCATCCAACATAAACAAGGTAAGTTTTGGTTATCCTATTACCTAAATAGTATAACCCTTCATGTTATCCCACTGCATTGAAAACAATCATAAGTTAACCTAATAGGTAGCCCTTTTGTTTTCCAAATAGAAACATGAGACCCTTTTAAAAATTCCAATCCGATAAAATTCTCCCATCTAAAAATTCCTGTCTTATAAAATTCTATCCTGCATCCTAAACTAAGCCTTCGGAGTTGTGACCTTGGTGATAGGAATGAAGTTATGACTTTTCTTGATTTTGTATTGGCTTATGATTTTTTTTATTGTAAATACTTCCTTAAAAAAAAGTGAAGAGCATTTGATCGCCTACAAGAATGGTTTAGCAAGAACACATTGATTATTTTGCTTTGAAATGAAGAGATTAATGGTGCCGTAAGGATTAGAAGATTATTCTAAAGGATAGTTTAACTACTCAATATCATTTATTGTTGATGGATGTGCATGGAAAGAAGTTAAAGAAGAGAAATTTGGTGTGCAAGAATATTAAAATGAAATGGTGCAATTTCTTTTAAAAAAGCAAGAGAGTTTCAAGAAGTTACTGTAGCAAAGGACTTGAGATTTTAATGGAAGTGCTAATGGTGTGTGGGTGAATATAGCAATTTGTATTAAGAAGGTGATGAAAGTGGTATTAGACGTGTCCAAAGAAAGAGCACTGAAGCAGGAGGATGCTTAATGGTGGAGTGAAGAAAAATAAGGGAAACCTATAGTTTGAAGGATCAAATAGATGAAATGTTTGCAAATTACAAATAAGGAGAGAGAATTAAAGGAGGCACAATGAAGCCAAAGTAAAAAGCTTAGAAGTATATTTACGAGAAACTTAATTTTAAAGAAGGTGAAAAGGGATATCTTTATGTTAGCTAAAGTAAAGGAGCAGGAAAAGAAGGATTTTACACATGTAAGGTGTATCAAGGATGGAAAAGGATCCTCATAATCAATGGAAAAATAGAGACAAGGTGAAAAAATTATTGCCATAAGCTTTTTAATGGAAATAAGATTGACATATCACTATATAAGAGTTAGTTAATTCGTAAGATTATTGAATCGTGCAATCTATGAAATCATACAAAGAAAAGACGTAATGGATGCTTTAAAGATGATGAAACCTTGGAAGACTATTGGACTTTAATAATATTGTTATAAATGTTTGAAAAGTGATTGGAGAAGAAGGTATAACTTGGCTCACAAAATTATTTAATGCTATTTGATGAGGTAAGAGAATGCTAGAGAAATGAAAGAAGACTATTCTAATACCTTTATACAAGAAGCTAGAAATGGAGTTAGAATTATAGTCCATAATGGACCGAGGGAAAGTGTAGTTGGGGTCAAGTGGAGGGAGATTGAATTATTTTTATAAAACTAGTTACGAAAGAAGATATCTTGGATGGCATTTCAATTTATGCACCTCGAGTTGGATTATCAAAGTTAAGGACAATAAAAGAATTTTGTAGGAGTTTGTTATGATAATTTAGGGAATCCCATAAAAGGAAATTATTTACTTGGGTAGAGATTTAAATGGACATGTGGAAATAGGTGTTGTAGAGTATGTAAGGATGCTTCGACCTAGTTTGTCTGGTAGATTATCCATTTAAAATGGGGATAACCCAGTTTGGTTGCCTGGCTAGATTAACCTAGATTACAATATCCTAACCTGGATAACTTATCCCAGACCTAATGAGAGATAAGTTATCCCTAGGTTAACCCTTGTCATTTCATCCTACATAACCCTTCAGGCTATCCCATTGCATTCCAAACAATCAAAGGTTAACCCAACAAGGTAGCCCTTTTGACTTCCAAATATATATTATTTTGCTTTGAAAAGAAGAGATTGATTATGCTGTAAGGGTTACAAGATTTATAGGGCATAGTTTAATTATTCAACATCTGTTATTGGTGATGGATGTGCATGTAAAGAAGTCGAAGAAGAGAAATTTGATGTGTAAGAATATTAAAATTAAATGGTGAAATTTTAAGAAAGAGCAAGAGAGTTTCAAGGAGAAGATGCTACAGCAAAGGACTTGGGATTTTGATGGGAGTGTTAATGATGTGTGGGTGAATATAGCAACTCATATTAAGAAGGTAGCTAAGGAGGTATTAAACGTGTCTAAAGGAAGAGCACTGGGGCAAAAGGATGCTTAACGATAGAGTGAAGAAAAACCTGGGAAACTTATAGTTAAAAGGGTGTGCTTTAAAAAGCCTTATATTGAGATCAAATTGATGAAAACTTGGCAAATTACAAAAGATCAAAGAAAGAATTAAATGAGGCAATGAAGCTAAAGCAAAAGCTTAGAAGCATGTAGTGAAAAGGGATATCTTCAAGTTAGCTAAAAGTAAAAGAGTAGAAAATGAAGGATCTTACATGTAAGTTGTATCAAGGATGAAAAAGGAAGGATCCCTATAATCAGTGGAGAAATAGGGATATGGTGAAAAAATTATTTTCATGTACTTTTTAATGGAAATAAGACTTATGATATCACCATAAGGGAGTTAATTAATTAAGAAGATTATTTGAATCATATTATCTATCAAATGAGACTAAGAAAATAAGGGATTCTTTAAAGATACCAAAACCTTGGAAGGCGATTGGATTTAATGATATTGCTATACATGTTTGAAACGTGATCGGAGAAGGTATAATTTGACTCACAAAATTATTTAATGCTTTTTGGTTAGGTAAGAGATGCTAGAGGAATGAAGAAGACTATTGTAATACCTTTATAGAAAAAGAAAAGAGTTGCATAATTGTTCCAACTATAGAGGTATTAAGTCGATTAGTCATACAATGAAGCTTCGTCAGAGAGTAATTAAAAGAAGGTTGAGGCGAATTTCTGTAGAAAGTGAATCAATTTGGATTCATGCTTGGTAGGTGGACTAGCTATGTCCTTAGTTCTTTTAGTCGGCCTACAAGGTAGTACCTCAATCTGATTTTCTAAGTTTAGTTTGGTTTGCCCTTCCCTTTTCTTTCTAAGGTGGTAGTCAATGTACATGTCTAAGGCCTTGCTTCTAGCACTTGAATTAATTCACGGATAGATCATCTCTCATTATTCTTCATGGTTATGACTATCATCTTCAACAAAATAATATGTTAAGCATTACCATATATCTAACACCTCCTCTTATGGTTTGTCCTTTCCGATGACTCTTCAAGAAAGATCCTCCAAAGAAGTAGGAAGAGATGCACAAGTTGGGTGCTAACCTAATGAATGCCTAACCTGCTAAACTTCCTTGCATATCTTTTGAAGCACATGATGGAGATCTACATGTCAGAAGAAGGATTTTCATATAGGTTTTATTGATTTGTAGTATATCGTGTGGAGAATTTTGGAAAAGACAACTATCAGTCTTGTATATCAACTTTATAAAGGATATGTACGATATAATTGTAGCTTGTATAAGGACTAAGTCTAGATTGACGTACTTTGATATCATCATTAGTCTGCATCAAGGATGAGCTTTAACCCCCTACATCTTCACATTGATCCTGGATGAATTAGCGAAGCATACTCTAAAAAGAAAAGAATTAACAAAGCATATTCAAGCTAAGATGTCATGGTGTATGCTTTTTGTTGATAATTTTGTTGGTTGATAAGATAAGAGATGTAGTAAATAAAAAAACTTAAGTTTTAGAAAGAAGTCTTGGAAGTTAAAGGCTTTGTTTAAGTAAGACAAAGATTGAGTATATAGAATGTAAGTTTAATTATAAAAGGGACAAAAAAGGAATAGATATGAAAATTGAAGTAGAGTACATTGTAAAGAGAGATATTTTATATGCTTAGGATCCATTTTTCAACAAGATGGGAAAATTGATGAAGATTTTTATGCATAAAATAAATGCAAGGTGGTTGAAATGGAAGGGAGCATCTGGCATTCTATGTGATAAAAGGATTCTCATGAAAGTTAAAGAAAAGTATTATAGGTCAATTGTAAGACTCATCATCCTATATGGCTTTGAGTGTTGGGCTGTCAACAATAGGTATGTGCAAAAGATGCAGTAGCAGAAATGATGTTAAAATAGATGTGTGATTATACATGGAAGGATTGGAACCCTAAGGCTACATTCGGTTGAGAGTTTAAACCATGGAGTAGGCGACATGGCATGGTTCGATGAATAGTTCATGAATAATGTAATGGTGCAAGTGTAGTTTAGGAGAAATATCAACTTAATTTTCTACACATGATAGATTAACTCCCTTATCCTGTCCAACCCCACTCACTTTACTTTCCAACATAATAATAAAAATTGACCAAATTTTAAACATAAAACAAGTAAGCTACAACTCTCTTTATATTATTTAAATTACATCAATATACAACTTATAACATATCAACTCACTTATTACATCTATCCTCAAGTAACCCCCATTTACACCATTATCTCTGCACCTTACCCCTTATTTTTTTACCCAAAGGTAAATAGTAACCGCCATCCAAACGCAGCATAACCATGTTATTAGGAAAAGAGCTAGGGTGACACCAATGGAGAATAAAATAAGAGGCACATTTAAGGTGATTTGAACATTTGTAGAGAAGTGATGTACAACATTCAATATCCTATCCTAAGAGGGGGAGGGGAAAATCAAAGAAATGTTGGAAGGAACATGATGTCAATTATTTTGATTTAAGCCTAGAAATGATTAAAAATGGATCTAAATGGAGGCAAGAAATCCATGTAGCTGACCTACTCAATGAGGGAAAAGGCTTTGTTGTTGTGGTGGTGGTGATCTTGTCAATTTATTCCTCAAAAGAGCCCATTCAGTCCCAATTATTTGGCAATTTAGCATCAGAGGGAACTGAAATCTCAACAAAGTTATAGGCAATCTTCACAGGTGTAGACATGAGTCATAAGAAAGCAAACTCTCTGAGTGTCCTAAGTTAAAAAGTGTGGCATATTTTCAGCTGGATTCATGGTTTGGAATTTGGATAGTAAATGTTTCACAGGAACTCAAAATTTAATCAGATGATGAAATTTCATTTTCCAAATATACAAGTTGCATGGAAAGCTACACATAATGAAGTTGTAAGTCTTGACATTCATGTGTTATTCATAGGAAGTTCTTGAAGAATTCATATAGAAGTTAATAATATTGGAAATTCTTAATAGAAGATTATTATGAACTAATTGTTTCCTAGTACGTTCCGTGGGATATTTTGCCTACTGAAAAATTCAGGGAATAATATGTGACAAACAACCGAGCTCTTCCCATGTAAAGTGTGCTTGGTTACATGGATTCATTGCCTCCATTCAGATTTGTCATTTAGGATTTAAATTAGAAAAAAAAATTATCCCTAAAAGTCTCCTTTCAACCTTCCTTGTCTTCCCTACCCTTCTTCTCCGCCTCAATGTCCAACTTCTTACATCTTCATATTGGCACATCAAATGACCTTTTCTACAAATGTCCGAACAACCTCAAACAAATCTCTCTTAATTCTTACTGGTATCATTCCATCTTTTACTTTAATAACCTCATTTTGGATTTTATCATTCCTTGCATAGCCACATATCCACTTCAACATCTTCAATCTTGCTACACATCTACAATTGACAATCCAGCAAAATCCATGGAACCATGTGATTTTTTTTCCTAGAAATTTGGATAATCACCTTTCTAGGTTTGTACATTGTACATGGCACAGGCACTCTCCAAATGTTTGAGACTTTAAATTTCTTTCTTTCTCCTTTCAAAAAAAATTCTTTCTTCTTGTAGCATCTTGCTTTTAGTAAGTTACTGGAAGTTGCTAGCAAAACTAATAAATTTATGTATTTTTTTATGTGCCCCATAAGCATTTCATTTAGCTTATTCACCTACTGAAGAAATACACATACACATGTAGGACCCATCCACCGACTCTTAAGGCCCAAATAAGCTATTTGATCCCAGTTTGAAATTTTATTAAAGAAATACAACCTTATGGATTGAAAGTTTGCCACTCAATTGTATATGAAACTTCATTGTAATCAGAAATGCTTACATTGGTTATCTCAAAGTGTCATAATATTTTTAATTTGTGACACAATAACTAGTACAATATGTAAATGTTTAAACCTATCATTAATAGGATGGTATTCTTTGCATTCTCATGGAAGGGCTTTAGCATTTTCCATGTCATCACATGAGATGGAAGTGTTGTTAATCACAAAGGGTGAATAGCAGAATTGTTGGACATGCTCTATCTTTCAAAAGCCACCACAAAGGGATAAATGTGCCAAAATAAATTCACATGGCATTTATAGGGTTGTAAGAAGCATAGTTTTTTTTGGTTTTTGAAAAAGAAGCATAGATTTTTTAGGGATATCTTTTGTAGAATCCCAATTCAAAAGTCTTAAGCTTAGTGATGTATTTCAAGGGATGGCTATCGACCTCTAATAATCGTCCTCTTCTCTTTTCAAAAAGTAAAAAATGCTAAACCAAAATCTAAACTTGTGTCTTGATTTAAATGGACTCAATGTATTAACCAAATTTTCTTAATCCCATGTATGGAAGTAGTCATTCTTAACTCACTATAAGGACTAGACTCATATGAAACATCAACAAGTTCAGACAAAACTTCGGAGGGGAATTCATGTATTATTTTGGAAATTTTCCCTTTTATACCAATTTTTTAATATATGTTAATTTGTTGCTAGAATAGGAAAGAGTACCTTGCTCAACCAACTTTTTAGGACTAACTTCAAAGAGATGGATGCATTCAAGGGAAGGTAGAGGCAAGAAATTCTGAATTTGCTACTAATACTATCATATGGTGATACATAGCCATTGCTACATTTTATAACAGGAGTCAAACAACAAAGGGCATATGGTTAGCAAAGTGTACAGGCATCGAGCCATGCACTATTGTCATGGATTTGGGAGGAACTGATGGGAGGGAAAGCGGGGGGGGGGGGGGGGGGGGGGTAGGTTCTTAATCTTAAAAGTAATGAGAATTTTGGGTTGAAAATATGAGTATTGCTAGCCATGTATATGGCCGTATTTCTCATTTTTGTACTATAAGCAACATGGCATGCTTAAAAGTATATTATGATCCATGAACTATATTTAGGAGGCTTTCCTTAGGTGTCCATTTTTGCTGATATGATGCTTTGTGTAAAATCCATGCATCATGTATGCTATGAAAAACATGCCTTAATTTTGAGTCAACGCGCAACAATTGTAAAGTTTAAGGTGCTTCTAGGCATGCTTTTCTAGCATATTATTAAGGTGAACTGTATGGAAAATCAACAATAACATTGTGCACTTCATGGTAAGAGATACATGTATGTATTTAATTTCTTTGTTGCCTTCTAGAGTAGGAAGTTTTTGGTGGCATGACAAGACATGACGCAACACCTCCACCCACTAACCATGAACATATGCCCTTTATGATGTAGAAAGATATTTGTGTAATGACTTGAGCCTAACTTTTTTCTTAAAAAAAAAAGATATAAGGTAACCACAAAAAATGCTTAAGCCTAAGTTATCAAGTTGTAATCTTCCACATAGAAAAGAAATCAAGTAGTAATTCTCAATCATTTATAATTTACTGCTCAATTTCCTAAGTTTACAATGTAACACTATTGTGAGGGAGATTACAATTTCCCCACTTAAATTTGCATTGCCCTCATTTTGAAATGTCCTGGTCATTATTCCTGGTAGTAATAACGGTTTCATGACTCGTACATTTTTCTACTAGCCTTCTTAATTAATGGTCATTCCATATCTTTGGTAGTCCCTTCCTCCTACTCATGGGAGTTGTACTTTAATGTACCAATCCTAGGTTTGAGCCTAATTAAGAAAGATTGACATCAATAACTTGTTGAACACCAAAACCTTTTAAATCTAAGTAGTCAAGTAGTAATCCTCAATCCTTTATCATCCACTACTCAATTCACTAAGTTTATGGTGTGGTACTATTTTTTGTCACATTTATACTCTACCCGTCTTACACAAGTAATATGCTGATATTTAGAATCACATTATCAAAGACAGTCCTTAATAACTCATGATGCAACAAGTGTCATCTAGAAAATGAAGATAACTACATGCACATCAAATTAAGGGTAGAGGTTATGATGATGTGGATGATTGCTGCATGATATTGGAGACAATGAAAACTTGTTTTAAACAATAGCAGGGATCAGTGAATCGTGAGAGGATGTCGAAGCTATAGAACTTGGAAGTTGTAAACATGGTTTTAAAAGGTGCATCTTGATGCAAGATGCGTAAATTTAGCCTCAAGGCAGTAGCCTTAGGTTGTCTTCGTGAGGCATAATCCTCAGCCTTGTGAGGCAGCCTCAAGGCCATGAGGCGGTACCAAGGCACCACCTTAGGTGAAAATCATGATAAGTGGGTTTGAGTTGGTTTTGGCTCTGACATTCTATTACTCTGTTTCTAAAATAAGGTTTTCTGTTAGCTGTCACTTTCTGTACACATTTTCATAGATTAATAGGAGTGATAAGACTCATAACCCATCAGTTTCCAATGAATTAAATATTTAAGTTATATTTATCTTATCAGCTCCTATGAGATTATTGGATTTAGATTTAACTCACGAACAATTAATTAGAGTTGCCAAAATGTGCTAAAAACAAATTGTTGGTTCATATGTTTAAGATATTATTCTCTTATTCATACAAGCTAATAGGCTAAAAAATGAATCCTTGACTGTCTGATAAAAAATGTAGCATTCAGTTCAAACATTACCAACAGGAGAAAAAAATGATATTTGTTATCAAGACATTCATAATTATAAATAACTTGACATATTACTTCATTTTCTCCATTAAGTTATGAATGTGTTTGAACTCTGTAGATTGAAAAAAATAATGATAGGTGTACCAATCTAAGTTATAAATATGATATTGGCCTTATGTGTTCCATATGAGGATCGGATTCTCCATCCTTGTATTTACCTTTTCCATTAAAGAGATAATCTTTGTTTATTGGTATAAAAAATATGATCAATCATAATTGTCTAGGTTATAAGAAATTTTGGCCTTATGTTACTCCATTTGAGGTATTCTTCTTGCTATTTATCTTTTCCATTGAAGAGATACAGTTGATAATTGTGTAAGTTCTAAAACTTTGCACTTTAAAAGCATATATTTACATCTGAGTTAAATTTTTCTACTGAAAAGTGAGGCTTGAGAAAGAGAGAGCAAAGGAAAATAAAGGCATTAGTTGAGATCTGCAGGCTCGACAGGTTGGAAGATGAGGGTCGACTTTTGAAGGCGGATAGGGCTGCTGAGATGAAGGTGGTTCAAGAAGAGGATAGGAAAGCGGAGGTGGAGTAGAAAATTAGATCCCGGTAGAATTGGTTGAAGGAAGGTGACTACAACACCAAGTTATTCCACCAAATGGCCTTGGCCAAGCGGCAGAATAACTGGATCGACAGTCTGGTGGTGGAGGGGACGTGATATCATGGGAGAGAGGATGTTAGGAGGGTGGCAACTAGCTACTACAGAGTCATCTCCGAAAGGCGAGGTGCTGGTGCTTGGACAGGGGAAGATTCAAGCATGCATCTTGGGGCCACAGGCAGAGACCCTTGTCGGGGGATTCTTGGAGGACAAAATCAGGATGAGGGTTTGGGGCCTCAATGCAGATGGGTGCCCGGGGCTGGACGGTTTCCCTGTTCACTTCTACAGGGAATTCTGGCCCTTGGTGAAGGATGATGTGATGCAGATGGTGGTTGAATTTGAAGTAGGGAACACTGGCTTTGACAAGTTGAACATATCCTTCCTTTACTTGCTATCGAAGAAGGGGCTGAGGCGATTGAAGACTTTAAACCAATTGCGCTCTTCAATGCTGCATACCTTATTGTCGCCAAGGCTCCAGCGAAGAGGTTGAAAGGACTCCTCCCTGACCTCATCTCTCAGACAGATGGCTTTTGTCCCTTGGAGGGGAATTCTGGACGGCTTTGTTGTCACCTCGGAGGCCTTGTCTTGTTGGAGGAGGCAGAAGACCAGGGTCTTCCTTTGGAAGGTGGATTTTACTAAGGCCTTTGACACGGTGCAGTGGGCCTTCATCTGGTCATCGCTAGCCAAGAGGGGCTTCCCTAGCAGATGGATTGATTGGGTGAAGTGTTGTGTCACCATGACCTCCTCCGTGCTGGTTAATGGCAACCCAACTGGGGGTTGGGTGTAGCCATGTATGGGGGGTCAGGCAAGGCTACCCGCAAGCCCCCATGCTCTTTGTACTGGCGGTGGACTCATTGGCCAGGGCCATTGCGAGGTCTTGTGTGTGAGGATTGTTTAGAGGTTTTCGAGCAGGAGATGACTATGAAGTCTCAATCCTGCAATATGCTAACACTGCTTCTTGTGGAGGGTGCCACCTTGGAAGTTAGGAGGGTTCGTCTGGCCATGCACATGTTCAGGGAGGCGTCAGGCTTACATATCAACTATACAAAGTTGACCTTCATCCCCCTTAACCTTTCTTCGCAGGAGCAACAAGCATGTGTGGTCGCCCTTGGTACGGAGGCAGGAGAGCTACCTCTTCCATACCTTAGGCTGCCTCTCACTGACAAAAGGCTTAAGTTACAGGATTGGCTTTCGCTCTTGGAGCAAATGGAGGGCAGATTGGCGGGATGTGGGCATCCAGGTTGCTCTTGAGGGAAGGAAGACTAACACTTCTCAGGGAGACCCTCTTCTCTATGCCGATGTACTTCCTTTCAGTGTTCAGGGCCCTCCGGCAGGTTGAGAAGATCATCGGCCTAACGCATGACTTCCTCTGGACCAACTTTGGCAATACTGGCCGTGGTGCGAGGTTGGTCACTCGGAAGGATGTCTGCAAGCCCATTCAGGAGGGAGGTCTCAGGGTCAAAAGCGTGGATAGTGCCAACATGAGCCTCCTTGCCTAGTGGACCTCCAAATTGGTAGGAGGTTAGGAGAGCCTCTTGGGGGAGGTCATGCGAGGGTGCTACGATGACTTTCTTTCTTGGGAGATGCTCACCGCCCTTGTGGTTGGGGAACCTTCATGAAAGGGTTGGCCACGATGGTGCTAAAAATTAGCGGTTGGTTCACCCCTGTGCTGAGGGATGGAATGGACTTCAGATTTTGGATGGACGATTGATAAGGAGATGGCTCTTTTAGTAGCAGGTTCCCGCATTTGTTCTCTAAAGCGACTGACAAAGGGGCGTCAATCAGGAGTTGCTGGGAGGGCACCTGGTGCTCAACCTTCCATGGGGCCTTTTGGACCAGCAATGTAGGGACTTACAGGAGTTCTTGCGGGCCCTAGAGGGTTGGGAACCAGGAAATGGCAGGGATGCGCTGGGCTGGGACATGGTGCTTTCTCTATGAAGGAAGCCTATTGTAGGCTTACATCCACCTCTCCTCTAGTGGACGTTGATTTCTTAAGGGACTGTAGGCTTCTTTGGTTAGCGGATTGCCCATTGAAAATTTGATTATTTGCTTGGCTCCTGAGACGTGTGATAGGGTGCTCACGAAGGAGAGGAGGGCATGATGGACACCTTCAGAAGACACCTCCTGCCCACTCTGCGGGTAGGCGAAAGAAAACAGTGACCACCTCTTCTTTCGTTGTGCCTTTGCCGCAAGAGTGTGGCAAGGTTTGGGTCCCAATTGGGTTGAACCAACCTCTACGAATGCTTTTTGGGCATCCTTCCGTCATGGAACGGTGCAGGCAGGATATAACACCTTTAGGTCCAAGAAAGAGAGCCAAGGTGTTAGCAACCCTTTAGGGCATTTGGCTGGAGAGGAATGGGGTGGTCTTTAGGTGAATACCCCTTATGTGGAGAATGTTGTTTCCTTCATCTCCTCCCAGTTAGTGTTTTGGGATGCTTCCTCATGATGCACTCTTGATGTAACACCCCTATACTTTACCTTTGCTTTTATGAATACATTTGGGTGAGTACTGATGGGATTTTGGGGAGAATATAGACTTTATTAATTAGAAAAGAGAGGCCTCTTTACATAGAGAGAGGGCCTTGGCATACATGGAGCGCAACTAAACAATTACTAAAAATAAAAAAGACCTAAGTGGGAAATAACTCAATATCCTACTGATTTTGTTTCATAACACTCCCCCACAAGTCGAGACATGGGAGACATTAAAAGACTTGGATCCTTAAGGTGGTGGAGATTAACTCTTGTCGACGTAATAGTCCCTTTTTGTGTCTTTTAACCTTAGGTGCTTCTTGTACGCCTTCACAGAGTTAGTCCACACTTGGTTTCTCTTGAGGTGTGTGAGAACTACCATTATCTGGACATATTGAGGTTGCTCGTGTCTTCATTGTTTCTTCCACTCAAACATACAAGGACCCAAACATAACTTATACGGGGGAGAGAACCCGCAACAGCCTTATATGGCCAACAAGGCTTACTGCAGCATAAGAGAGAGGGCAGTAGTAGCAACAATTGCCACTGCTTTCACTGATGTTATTGTTACTGCTATCACTGATGTCGTTGCTGTTGTTGTCGCTAATGTTGTGGCTGTTGTTTGTAGCAACAGCAAGAGTAGCGAAAAAAGGAGAGGAAGAAGATAGGAGAGGTTTTGGAGAGGAAAGGGCCTCTCTGGTGGCTTGCTGGAACCGGCAGCGGCGCCGCCAGAGGGCCTCCGCCCTCTAGGTTTTCTCTTAAATCCTAACCCACCAAGATTGGTGTCTGTTGGAATTTTGGGGAGAATGTAGACTTTATTTATTAGAAAAGAGAGGCCTTAACCCTCTTTATATAGAGAAAGGGCCTTGGCATATATGGAAATACAACAAACCAATTACTAAAAATAAAAAAGACCTAAATGGAAAATAACTCAATAATATCCTATTAATTTTATTTCATAACAAGTACCTTCAAGGTACCCACCCTTGCTTTTAAAAAAAAAACTTATTCTGTTGAATTTCTATATAATGATAAACCTTTCCATTCTTTAAGTTCTCTGATTGGGAAAAAATAAGCAAAATCAGAATTTAAAAAGATCCTAGTTGAGCACTCTGGTTTTCTTTTATATAAAGTCTTGTATTATTTATTTATTTTTTGTTTCTGCTTGGTTCTCTTATGTAATTTACCTAATACCTCTGTCTATATAAAGAGGTATAGGGTTTACTGTTACAATAAGGCTTTTTGTTTCATCCCACTTGGTATAAGAGCGACAATCCTAGATCGGCACTCGGGTATCCCACCGAAATAAGCTACCAAGCTGTTCCACCAAAACCCTAATCTTCCTCTCCACGCCGTTCATCACCACCATCACCTTGACCAGCGACAACATAGTCGGTAGAGGGATGCACACGAATGGTGAGCGGCGGCACTGAGGGGCACCGCTGCCTCTGCAGTGGCGTTGCAGGGGTGAGAGGCCTCTATGGCGACGCCGTAGCATCTCCGACGGGCCCTATGGCACTGCAACTCGATGACCTTGATCTGCGGTGGCAGCAACAGCAAATCCTCCACTGGCTGGTAGTAGAGCTGCTGGTGGGTCTCGTTTGACCCGGTGTATCGAGGAGGGGAGTAGTAGCCTTCCTTTCAAGGACCATTAGGGGTGCCTTCGGACCCTAGTGCGCCCTTTCCAATTGTTGGAGGGCTACCATGCATGTCTAGCATGATTTCCAAGAAAGAAATCACTTGGATTTCATTCATGTTAGATCACTCTTTGTGTGATCTATTGTGAAGTTGTAGATATGAAAATTGGATTTTAGATCTGATCACTGCCTTCTTCCCATGATATCCGAGCATCATGGCCTTGTCGTCATCTGAGGTGTCTTCGCAGACTACTCAAGAGAGTAGGAATTACAAGAACCCATTTTTTGACCTTATTGTGAAGTTGGATGAGATCAACTATGCTTGGTGGTCTGAAACGTTCCTCGTGGCTATTGAGGGTCATGATAAGAAATATCTTCTATTGGAGCCAGAGCCTCAGAACAAGACCGAGAAGTATGCTACTTGGAAGGACAACGCTATGGTGAGAGCGTGGATCATGAATGCCATTTCATCACGGATTGGAGATGGTATCATGTATTACAGAACTGTTAAGGGGATGTAAGATACTCTTCATGACACGTCTCATGACAAGAATTCCAGCAAGGTCTACCACATTTATAATGAGATGTTTTCCCTTTAGACATGAGGGACAACCCTTGGCACAGTACTATAATATGTTGAAAGGGCTTCTGGAAAAGTACAATGTGTGCAGTTCTGTGTGCACATGTGGTACTCAGCGGGTCTACCACAAGGAGACAATAGTTTTGCATTTTCTTGTTGGGTTGGCTCATAATATGACTCAGCATACTCTCAGATCTTGACATTATTAGAGCTTCCTTCTCTTGAGGAGATATATAGTCGACTTAGCCGGATCACAATGGCTACTCCTATACTTGAGATTACTAGGCAAACCTTTGCATTGGCTGTTGGCAGAGGTCGAGGCATTAAGGGTTTTCCCTCTACTCATGGACATTGACGTGACAGAGGACAGATGAGCAAACAATGTCCTACGTGCACTTTCTGTGGTCAGATTAGTCATGTGGAGGCTTCCTGCTGGTCCAATCATGGGAGACCTCCCATGGCTAATTAGGTTACTGCTTCTGAGACAAAGTTGATACAGTGTCACGAGCAAAGTATAATGTTGTGGTGCAGAGGCTTGCTCAGATCACTCAAGAGACCCCTTCTTCATCCTCAGACACTACTATCATTGCCTCCTCAGGTTCAGGTTGTGTTTTTACTATTTCTGACAAGTCTACTTGGCTAGTAGATTCTGGTGCATTACAGCACCTGAACGGTGATCACAGTAGTTTTCAGCACTTTCAGTTTGTGCGTCTTGGTGGGACAGTTCTGGTAGCAGATGGGAGACATGCCAGAGTTGATAGTCAGGGGGAGATGCCAGTTACTCCCAATATGAGATTGCCTAATATTCTATTTGTTTTACATTTTCCTATGAGTTTGTTATCTGTTAGCAGAATTACAAAGGATTTCAATTGCAGGGTAATTTTTAATTATGTTGGTTGTGTTTCAAGATAGGCTTACGGGGAGGATGATTGGTGGTAGACATGAAAAGGGGGGTATCGCCTGTCTCAGATGCTAGTTGTTGCACATTGTCAGGGGGTGTGTTTCGCTGTAGGGAATGCTATGCAATGGCACAATCACCTTGGTCATCCATCTTTGGATAGGCTTTATCTTATCATTCCTCACTTTTCATTAGCTACGGAGATTTATTGTGATGCTTGTCAGATGGGAAAGCACCACAGATCGACTTATCCTGCTAGTTCCATCATTGCTGAGTCCATTTTTTATTTGCTGCATTTAGATGTATGAATCAGTGGTATGCCAAATCGATTGGATAAAGATATTGTTGACCTGGTTCCCGAATCCCTACAGGACTCGAGATCAGTTCGACTCGACTAATCCCAAGATCCAGTCGTCCAACAAGAAATAACCGAAAAGCAGGAAAATAAATCACATTCACTACGTAAGGTAACTAACTGTAAAAGCGTACAAGCAGTAACGAAAGTAGAAGCTACTGAACAGTACATACCACCACAACAACAGGAAAGTACAGAAACATGAACAGTAAACAAAGTCTGAAACTCACTAACAGAAAGGAAGTACAACAGTAAGAAACTATGCTGGGCTCAATTGGGCCCAGCACCCTCTGCAGTCGGTAACTCGGGCTGCTCAACTCCTGGACCTGTAAAGGGTTATGAGAACGGAGTTAGCGAATGCTGAGTAGAGTGGTAGCAAAATTATATAAAGCAGTAAAAGCTAACAGGTAAATTTATCTTTTCCAATTATTTTATTTTACAAGTAATTCCTTTTTACTCATTGATTTACTTTCAGATTTTTTTCTTGATCTCGCATGTTCCTCATGGGAACGATCTTGATTGTAGTCTTTTCCGAAGAGTAGAAGGCATACGTGGTGCTCTCCTGATCGGGAAAGGCCCCTGTGATAATCCTATACTCAGCCAACCACCTCAAGGTCACAGACAGACGTAGCGGTGACTACGGCACGCGTGATAAGTGCCCGGGTAGCTACCCTGCATTGGCACACAATCAGTTGTTTCCGCTAGTGGGTACGTCCAAAGTATAGCACGAAATAGTATAGTGCCTAGCTCTCTCAGAAACAGGGATCTCGCCTCTCAGAACTAAACAGGGGTCTCACCCCTCCACAGTCCGCGCACCCTTGTCTGACTACCCCAATTTGCCCAGTGAGCCTAATAAATCGGTGTAGGGTGGCTAGCTCCCTCCCTACACTAGTAGCTCTCCCTGGTATCGTATACGCGAGGGCCAACAGAAGTCGACATAGAGTAGCCAATCATAATCTTGGGTCCCAATCCAAGGGCGGCTAGCTCTACTCTACACTAAAAAGGGGACAGTCGCTCTCCTTGGTACCACGTACTTAAGGGCCACCACACTTCCCACTTACATTTCCAGACCTTTCCATTCATCCACAGGAGCTCTACTCTTAACTCCTCGTAGGGTTCATGCTCATATCCAACATATATTATTCCATACCAGGTTTCATCATTCACAATTCTATTCTCATATTATACACATGCAGCTCGTATTTCCACAATTTAACATATGCAACAAATGATATCACAGGTAACTGTTTAGTTATCTCAAGCATTTCATATTCTAACAGGCAGCTTGTATTTATTAACAGATAGTTGTTTACAATTCAACTCATTCATTTATGACTGTAATCTCAATCACACATACAAATAGTGCATCTATTTCTCGTCCTAGGATTCATGCCACATCCTAAGTTTCTAGTTATCTAATTATCATGACTGCATTCATGTTTTATAAATAGAACATGGGGAAACCACTCTACCAGACAATCCGGAAGTACTGGAGGCTCGAACTGCAGACTCACATGCCTCTGTAAGCCCCAGACAAGCAACATGTTGAAGTCCTATACCAAGGAACATTTCACAACAGAACGTTCAGAACAGTATATACAGGTTTCTAACATGTAGAGGAACTCACAATCACAGATATTTTGTTTGCGTAAAATGGATCCTAAACGGGTCAAAAACAAGTCTGCAGACCCAAATCAGACGTCTGGAACCAAGTCCAGACGTCTTAAAAGTCACCAGAGTCTCACCTCAAGTCCCTGTGTCGACCTTAGACGTCCACTCTTACTTGACCATCTGGACTCAGCTCCAGACGTCCGACCTATCCTCTAGTCATCTAGGAATGCCTCTGGTCGTCTGGACAGCTAGTTGTCCAGACATCCGAAAAGCGTGGGTGGGTGTGCCGCGCGCCTTCCCAAAGCTGCTCCTGTGCACGACAGAGCAGCACAACCCTTTTTAGCGAGACAAATCACCTCTGCGGTGCGGCCTACATGGCCGTAATCGCGAGGAAGATGTACCTACGTGAAAACCCGCTTTCAGACATCCGGTGTCGTCACCAGACGTCCAGCCCGTCGTCTGGAGGGCACTCCGGACGTCCGATACTGGAAAAACTCCAGTATCAGAATGAAGCTCCCACTCTCGCCGTGCTCCGCTGCGACTCCTCCCGCTCGACTGCAGCTCCGGTTGTTGCAGGAAGTTAGGGACGACGACCCGGTACTCTCCTCTCTCACACACCATGGTGGCTATGCACACTTCGACAAGCCTCCACAAGCTCGCGAGCTCGACCTCCTCTTCATGTCGCTCCTCACTCATGCTCCCTCTCTTTCACTTGTCTCTCTCTCGGCAGTGGATAGGAAGGAAGGTGGTGGTGGTGGAGTGGACAGGAGAGGAAGGGGGAGAGGGCTCTTATAGGCAAGGGTTAGGGTTCGGTAAGGGGGAGGAAAAGAAGAGAGAGAAGGAAAAGTAGTATGCGCGCTGGCTGCGCGCAAAACCAACTTCGCGTACAGAATTTTCAATTTCTAGACGTCTGGGAAGAGGTCTAAACGTCTGACTGACAGTTCAGACATCTTAAAAGGCTCAAAATAGAACGGGTCTTTACAGATATTATTTAGTGATTGTGGATGATTACTCCAGATTGTCTTGGGTATTTTTGTTAAAGAATAAGTTAGATGTTAGGCCTAAGATTAAGACTTTTATTATTGAAATAAAGAATCAGTTTGCTTCTACTGTTAGTTTTCGTACTGACAATGCACTTGAGTTTTGTACTACACAACTGACAACCTTCTATAGATCCCATGGAGTGATCCATCATACCACATGTCCCCATGCATCCCAGCAGAATGGAGTGGTAGAGAGGAAGTGCAAATATTTTTTGGATGTGGCCCAGACTTTATTGATTCATCGTAATGTTCTGTCACGATATTGGGGAGATGCAGTACTTACTACATGCTATTTGATTAACAGAATAAAACGTATCTAAGTAGGTACTTTGGCATATATTGTACCCAGATAAAGAGTTATTTTAATTATCACCTCAGACTTTTGACTGTGTAGCCTTTGTACACATTAATGGGCCAAGTAGAGATAAACTTGTCCCAGAGCAGTCAAGTGTGTATTTTTGGAATACAGCTATACCCAAAAAGGCTACAGATGTTATGATCCCTTGCAGAAGAGGCACTACGTTAGTGCCGATGTTGTTTTTCATGAGGTCGTACCATATTTTTCAGTCATTGGGAGTCAGTTGAGTTTTGTGAGAGAGAAGGCACCAATGCCCATTCATTCTATCCAGTTTCGAGATTTTCCTACTACTCAGATTACATCACCAGACACTACAGATACTGGTCTTACTCGGTTTAGAGACCCTCCACTGGTTTTTAGGAAACCAGTGACAAATCGACAACATACCCCCTCCTTCAACACCACCATCCTCCCTATAGCAGGCATGTGTTGATACTATTGACTTCTGTGTGTCTGGTGATGACCCTGCAGGTGCTATATCAGTTGCTTCTAAGTCTCATTTTGGTGATGTTGAGGCATCACTTTCCAAGCCACTTGTTGAGACTGAGTCACCTTTAGATGATTCAGACCTTCCGATTGCTATTCAAAAGGCCTCCCGGAGTTGTGCACACTATTAGGTGGTAGGGGTAATTTCTTCTGATTGCCTGAGTTGCCTATTTGCTTTGTTCACTGAAGTCCTCGCTTCGTCACAGATACCAGCTACTTATTAATAGGCTATGTTCGATTCAAAATGGCACGAAGCCATGAAGGATGAGATGATTGTACTACAATCTCTGCAGACATGGGAGCTCACTCCGTTACCTCTAGTTGCCGTTGGGTCTTTGTCGTGAAATACAATCCAGACGGATCTATTTCTCGGTATAAAGCTTGTCTTGTGGCAAAGAGATTCACCTAGACATATGAGGTGGATTTCTTTGACACCTTTTCTCCAATGGCCAGGCTTCCTACTGTGCGGATTCTTATCTTTGTTGCTAGCCATCTTGACTGGCCTTTATATCGGTTGGATGTCAAGAATGCCTTCTTATATAGTGACTTCCAAGAAGAGGTATACATGCAGTAGCCCCCCAGTTTTGAGACTCAGGATGAGTGTGTGCATGTTAAGAAAGGCAATATATGGCTTCAAGCAAAGTCCAAGGGCTTGGTTTCAGAAGCTATTAGAGGTTGGTGAAGATATGGGGCTTGTCAGATCTACTTCTGATCATTCCTTGTTTGTACGGAAGACAGACAAGGAAATTGTTTCTCTTGTCTATGTGGATGATCTCATTATCACTAGTGATGATGCAACCGGGATAGTTAAGGTCAAGTAGAAGTTGGCAGAGAAATTTGTTATATAGGATCTAAGCTTCTTGGGATACTTCTTAGGCATAGAGGTGGCGAGCGGGAAGGACAGTATTGTCCTTAGTGAGAGGAAATATGCTCTTGATTTACTACGGGAGACTAAAATGTTGGGATCTAAGTCAGCCAATATACCTATGGATCTGAAGATGCACCTATATGATGCTGAGTCACAGGCTATAGAGAGTAGTTAGTTGGGAAATTGCTCTATCCTACTATTACACACCCAGATATCTCTTTTACAGTTGGCAAACTTAGCCAATTTATGGACAGGCCAACCAAGCAGCACTGGGATGCTGCTATGTAGGTGCTCAAGTACCTAAAACGAGCATTGAGACATGGATTACTATTCAAGAGAGGTAGGTCTATGATTATGTGGGCTATTTTGATGTAGACTATGCTAGTTGCCTTTCTGACAAGAAATCCATCACAAGATTTTGCACTTATGTGGCTGGAACCTAGTGACATGGAAGGACGCAGTCAGCTGTTGAGCTTGCGTGGGTTAGATCTATTTTACTTGACAAACATGTCAAGACTAAGGAGTTTATGGAGATGAGATGTGATAATCGAGCGCCTACCTATATGGCTAACAATACTATGTTTCATGAGTGCATGAAACACGTAGAGATTGATTGCCACTACACTAGAGATTTAATTCAGAGGAGACTTCTCTTTACTAGACTGGCTGCTTCAGAGAACCAAACATCAAACATGTTTATCAAGTCTCTTGCTAGATCTACATTTGAGACTTACTGTGACAAGCTGAGCATGATAAACATATATGCCCCAGCTTAAGGGGAAGTGTCGAGCATTTTAGTTATCTTTTATATAAAGTCTTGTACTATTTATTTATTTCTGCTTGATTCTCTTATGTAATTTACTTAACACTTATCTCTATATAAAGAGGTGTGGAGTTTACCATTGAAATAAGACTTTTCATTTCGTCCCACTATCCCTTTTACCCAATTAACTCAGTCCTTGTAGACAACAAGGGCCATCTCTAAAAAGCTCCTTTATGATAAGAGCCATAATCTTTCCTTCAAAAACCATTCAGTTTATCCTGAGTACACAAGCAGCATCTCTATGAGGGTCAACTTTCCAAGTTATTCTTTCTCTTCTTAATTGCTGGGCAACAATCTCTTAGTTGTGGAGTGTGGCTTGTACTATAAGATGACAATTTGCTATTAGGACAGGGAATGTGCTTGATCACCTTTTTGTTTCTTTTTTATTTTATCTTTTTTTTTCACTCAAGTGATAGCTGGTGTCTATGTTAATGTGACTCCACGATTTGGATCAGAGGATGACTTCATTTCGTTGTTTCAGCAACATTTAGACATGATCCAGCTGCCTTAATTAGTTTTTAACTGATGATTCCTACAATGGAATTTCTAAAGATTCTAAATCACAAGTTGCCACGTGATATATCCATATAGTTTATATTGTTTTACTTCCGCTGCAGCATTGCTGCACTCAAATGTACTGAGTTATGGTAACCTGGTGTTGCTGGTGACACCAATGACAACACAGTTAGAGGTTGCTCCATCAATATGGTCGATGAAGCATGTAGTGAGTTTTTACTGACAGACGTCTTGCTCTAGTTCACGGAAATCTACCAAACATGAACATAACTGTGCATTGTTCTAAAAGATTGAAATTTGATGAAGTGTATGGGGATGCATCTGATCCATGTAACTCATGAGAAGATATTGACATGGATGTACACGGTACTTACTTTGGAAGCTGGTCTGGATTCGCATTCTGTTGACCAAACATGACTGCAATACAACGGAAAGCTAAAAGACTTGGTTAAAAACTTTTTCTTATCCTATCTCCATTTTCTTGAAATCTTGGTTCATTTCCAAACATTATTCAATTATTGGTTTTGTATCACACATGTTCTTAAAAAATAGTAGATTGTTTTGTCAGTATCCTTGTATGAGCACTGCCTTCCTATCTTCATACAGCAATCCACTTACAAATTATGCCAGCTTAGTATCAATATTTCTCGTTTTAGGTAGCTGGATAAATGCTATAACTTTTGTTTCAATTTTTCATTGATAATAATGTCAGGATGATACAACTTTTGAGAAGCAGAGTGCTCTTTTTGCTTTGGCAATTTCAGACATTGTTTTGATAAACGTGTAAGTAGTTGCAATTTAAGTAGTTTAGAATTCTCCAAGTTCTAACAATGTGACCCTTTTTTTCTCATTATGCCACTTTCTTTAAAATGTTCTTGAAAGATAGTAAATTGGAAAATTTTGAGATCCCAGCAAGTATTCTTTAGGGCTAGGATGCTTTAAGCAGGTTTAATGTAACTTTGTCCTCCAACTATTATTTGCACAGGTGGTGCCATGATATTGGCCGGGAACAGGCTGCAAATAAACCTTCATTGAAAACTTTTTTTCAGGTACAGTTTATGGCTTTTTCCTCTCCTCAATCATGATTCTGGTCAATTAATTGCAACAATTCTCTCAGCAGGTCATGATGCGGTTGTTTAGTCCTCGGAGAACAACATTACTCTGTCATTTGAGACAAAACAAAGGTTACATCTATTTGAAACTTGTCGAATATGTTTCTAAGCTCCATCTCTAAAGGGAAAGGTGTTCCAGCATGATCGTAAAACTATTCATGTTGTGAGGGACTTGCTAGGTCTAGCTTGCCTGCAAGAATAATTCCGAGTGTGTAGATATTCCTATTTTAGTTTGTTGAGTAAGCAGTTATTTTATGAATATTTCTGTCTGCATACATTCCAATCATAGAAGGTCACTTTAACTGCTGTCCATTCAACTCTTTATATAGCCATAACCTTTAAATTGAGTAACAGTTTTTTAAAAATATATCTATGTAGCCTTCCCCAGTTAACTTGGAAAGAGGCTCTCTTGTTATTCGTAGAAATGCTGAAAAGACCTAGTGAAGATTTCTAAAGATGATTTCTTTGGTTCTTGCCAAAATGTTTGTGCCTTTTTTTCCTTTAGAAACTATAAAATGCCATCCTAATGCATGATGCTTTTTCTAGATTTACAAAACAATCACTTACAGGTCAATATATTGATAATTCTTGAATGTGCAGACTGTCTGTTGTACATGTTAAATGTCCATGTTGAACATCTTCAAGTCATAGCAATTAAGTCCTTGGAAATGCTAATAATTTCCAATCTCAATTTTGCAGTTCTTGGAGAGTAAGCTTCTTTGATGTACGTGTAAAAACCATAGTTGGTTACTACTTCATGCTTGATATTTGTATTATACGCATTTTAAATTCCTTGATAAACAAGTTTTTAATTTCTTTTCATTTGCATTATCTTCCTTTGAATGATTTCTATTATTAATAGACGGTTTTATCTGTCTAATCACTTAAATTTTCAGACAGACTCTGGAGCATTTCGAACCTGTTTTAAGAGAAGATATCGAGACGGTTTTTCAATTTGTTCTTGTTTCAACTAGTATGCAACCAGTCTTTCTGTTGTATTTGTGCAAATTTATCCTTTCACTGTTCTCCACTCAAATGTTGAGGTGACTGCCCTACCCAGTTATGAAGAGAAGGAAGAGCAATTTAAAGAACAGGAATCTTTCTCTGTATACTTCTATGTCAGGCTTTTACTTTGATAGGATTTTATCCTATGACACTAGAAATAGAGTGTCTTTATCTGCTCACTTTTGTGTAACAAGTGTCTTATTGGAATTCACTAGGGTGTTACTATTTTGATAATAATGGAGCATCTTACTATGGGGCTTGCTCTCCCCACTCAATTAAAAGAAAAAAACAAATCCAAGATCTTTTCAAGGAAAAAAAATCCAAGATTAAGCAGTTTTGCAATAAAATCTGCCCATCAAGATGTGTAAGGACTTTGTACAGAGGATTGGAGGGTTGGCAGTCATTTGATAAAGAGTAGGCATAATTGCATATAGTGGACGTGGTGTGGTGGAGCAGGAGATAATAACATTATTCAAGCATAGTTGTGACCATTGTAATTGGAATGAGAGATATGAAAGGTTTAGGGAGGATATATGTAGGGTAAGATGGAAAAGGACTTGCTTCATTGCCACTGATTCTCTTCCGATATGTGTGATTATGAAAGGTATTTGTGGCAAGGAAATCATTTTATGACAAGAATTATTACAGTGATGCACACTTGTATCCCGAGTGTTGCATTGCCAGTGCTATAGTTGCAGGTGATGCCCGGTTTACCTAAGTGAAAAAGACAAATGATGCTTTAGTAAATTTATGAAGAACGTGAAATTTTTGGTTCCAACAGGGTTATACAATGGAATATGGTAAAAGGTTGATGTTGAAACTAATTGAAAGTTTAGGGGAAAAAATTGCAACTTCTAAAGATTGTGGGTCTAAATTGCAATCAGCCCAATTATTTTGGGGAAATTATTTACTTTTCAAAAAAAAAACTTTTCACATTATTTTTTTTTGATAACAATAATTATTGTGGTTATTTTTTCATACTAATGATGTAAAATAGTCATCTTTGAGTTTTAGGTGTAGCTGAAGAGACAACAAAGATGCTCTGGTGCAAAGTGGTGATTGAAGTTCGATGATGAGCCTTGTAGAAGAGTGTCATGCTTGTCTTGACCATCTATGTGTTTGGGAGACTTGCTGGCAATGTGTTGGGAGGAAAACATTGGGCATGGTTTTAATTATTTGGAGTTAAAGTGTGGGCATGGCCCATATAGATCAAAATGGTGGAACCTCAAAACTGAGTAAAATGGCTTGGTTTTAAATTATTTATTATCCACATGGAACCCCAAGTATTTCTTGGCATGGTCAGTGGATGAAGTTGTATAGATTTTGCTCATAATAGGGTCTTTATTTTGAGCATTTAGTGGTTATCAGGATATGGAAAGAAAACAAAAATGCTACACAAAACTTGACCTTCCTGCTAATAAATGTAGTTCATGCACTTTAATCCAGGTTGCTCAACTGAGGCAGTGGTTTTATTATTCAATTGCTCGAGGCCAGGAGGTCTTGCAGGGGATAGACGAGGTGTTATTCCCACCTCAGGGTTTTCTTGGTGCACAACAAATGTGGAAAATTATAAAAGAGAATAAAGACCTGGGTCTTCCAGCACATAAGGTCCGCTTTTGGAAGCCATGCTCTTGGCCACAATAAAGAATTTGCAGAGTCGTGTATTTCGATGGATTTCTGTTGATCATCGGGTCATGGTTGCTACAGTTCGGTGCAAAGAAATTGCCAATGAAAAGCAATGTCTCCTGGCCGCTGATGAGGTACCTTATTGTCTATATGCTTTAGGTTTGTTCTTAATTTTTAACCAAAGTGTCTTTCATATGAAATGTTGTTTTATGATATTACAGGGTAGGTTGGAACTGGAACAAGCTATTCAAGCTCGGCCAATGTCGGGGTTTGGTAAAAAGCTTGGTGCCATAGTAGATGCTCATCTTCTCGAGTATGAAACTTGTCAGAAAAGATGCCTTATGGTAGACTTGAATTTAAATTAGGGCAAAAGTCGACCA
This sequence comes from Thalassia testudinum, assembly GCA_037157565.1. NCBI lineage: Eukaryota > Viridiplantae > Streptophyta > Magnoliopsida > Alismatales > Hydrocharitaceae > Thalassia > Thalassia testudinum. The sequence goes on along the minus strand of JAZHRO010000022.1, from coordinate 71,821,390 downwards.
TCATTTTATGATATGAATAATGTAATTTTTTAAAGAATTTTTACATAAATATTATTGAAAATTTTAAAAATTACTTTCTTTTCGTATACTTTCTAATATTATTTTAAATGTCATCAGAAAAGTGATGTCATTTTGTAATTGTCGCTATATTTGTTAGGATCGTTAACACTTAAAAGTAATGAAAATTTATTTTTTATTGAAATATTTGAAAATCACTTTCTTTTCATCCACATCTTAATATTACTTTAAATGTTATTGAAAAAGTCATGTCATTTTCGTAATTATCACATCACTGGTTAGTATTGTTAACTTAAACGGTGTCTAACTTAAAAGTAACGATTTTTTTTATATACTTACAAAACATATTATCTTTTTATTTCTTACCTTATATTCATTCCTCCTCTCCTTCCCCTCCACCTCCCTACCCTCTTCCCCCACCCACCACCACCCTCCTGCTCCCTCCTCTCCACTGCACTCCACCATTGCTACCCTCCCCCTACTCCTCCTTCTAAATGCATGCTACTACCACCACTCACCATCACCACCCTCATTTCTCTTAGTTGCACGTGCAACTTCACCTGGGTGGTGGTGTGCAATAGGGAGGGAGCAGGAGGAGGGTTGAGGTGAGGAGGAAGAAATGGAAGTTAAGAAATAGAAATGAAGTAAATTTTGAATTTATAAAAATAAATTTTTATTATTTTGAGGTATAACACCATTAAAGTTAACAATACTAATTAAGTTGTAATTATGAAAATGACGTAATTTTTTTTAATGATATTTAAAGTAATATTAAAAGGTTGGTAAGAAATTAGTTTTTAAAGATTTCAATGATATTTATATAAAAGTTTCTTTCTTTAATTTTGAAAAGTTGAGAGTAAAAAATATATTTTCATTACTTTAACAAAACGATGCTAACTAACATAGTAAAAATTATGAAAATGACGTCACTCTTCTAATAATATTTAAAGAAATATTTAGACGTTGATGACAAGAGTAATATATAAAGACCCAACAACTTAAATCCTTTTTACCTTCTCGAAAAAGATAAATAAATAAAGATTGAAAAATATTGTCAAACAACCTCACAGCCATTTAGAATTTTTTTTTTCCGAAGATACAGTGGTGAGGGAGGAACCCATTACAAAGGATGCAACCCTAGAAGTGGAGGAAGGAAGAGATTCGAACTCCCTCACGAGGAGGGAAAGTTACTCCCTAATGTAATAGAAGGACTCCATGATATTGGAGTTACACAAAATTAAAAGAAGGTAAAATCAACTACAAAATACAATAAAAGATAAAGAAAGCGTCCAAAGAGAAATCAGTTGCAATCCTCAAAATATGAAAGAGTTATAACTCCACACTCAATGATATGATAACACCATCAAGAAATTAATCCCAACGATCTTTGTGGAAATCGATATATATTGAAGACTTTTCAAAAAAAGGTTGCAACTTAAATGAGGATTATAGATATCTTGGCATCTAATTTGCACTCAAAGAATGAAATTTGAAAGGTTTCTAAAGGCCTTAGAAAGCATGCATGCAAACTTTGTCTCGATGTTTCATTTCCTTTAACCTAACTCTATCTAAAAAAGTGATAGTTGACCAATAATGCACTTGGTTTCTTCATTGATATAGTGCTAATCTATCATCATGGAGCATGGGCCATTTACCATGGATTGGACTCCAATTTACGGAATGCACAAGTTATATTGCTCTTTGGTCCACCTCACCCATGGATTAGATGTAACAAATGAACATGTCACCATCGACAAAGACATACGCTTTTAGTACTGAAAGTATGACCTTTACCATTGAGATCAAAATGAAAATGCAATGTTTATAAAAGATCTCTTCAATCTCAAATAAGTTGCATTCAGACGATACCAATCCCGAAGACTTCTCAAAAATTAAAGAGGGTAGATATTTGCATGAATCAAATTCCTTAATAACAATAAAACATATGCTTTCATTTTCATGCTCATAAGATAGAGAAATTTTACAATAAATGATGTTTTGCAATTCTATTTGAAACTAAAAAAATTAGGTGAACCAAGCTTCTTAGCAACAATGGAACATATACTTTCACTTTCATTCTCGAAAAAAGGTGGAGGTATTTTTCAATAAATGATGTTTTGCAACTATTTTTGAAGCTGAAATAATTTGGTGATAATATAAGTATCCTTTACCTAAGCTTTGATATGAAATTTGGAATACAAAATAGGAGACATGATCTGAGAATTAAAATTGACTTCACGAGTCATCTCTTATTTCGCTTGAAGACCATGGTCATATTATCTCACAAGCTACTTCAAAGTAAATTTTGAATTAAGATATCCATCCAAAAATACGTTCTCCTTACTTTTCTAAGTATTATACATATCAACCCAAAAGATGTCATTAAAATGACAAAGGATCAACATATGTCGAATCTTGTATAAATCACAAAATCATCTATTACCCTCTAAATGTCTATCACTAACCATTGCAGCTTACCTCTCTTCAAAATTTTCTTTTGCCCTTGAATTGTAAATAATTTGCTTAAAAACTTCCCTTGTAGCATAATTTGTAAGAAACTAATGAGGAAGTTTATCTTTGATGTGTTAAATATAAAGATGATGACGAATATCATAAAATACAATTGATACAGCATTAATTATGATTTATTATTGATTCGTAATACTGCCTTTAGGTTGTATTCTTCACATACACAATAAATGCAAAATAATCACATAAAATTTTTGTTATCTCATCACCCAATACAACATAATCAAATAAAATTATATAATCATGATTGTTTACCCTAACAAAGGGAGCAAAAGTTATGTCGTAGTGGTTGGTTAAATACTAAAATTAGACAAAAATATTAGGTTTGTAATCATCGTCGTCAACATTAATGGAATAGAAGAGGCTATCATTATTTGATTGCATCCTAATGAAATAAATCTTCAATTGCCTCTGCATCACTTACACCAAACCTTAAATTCCTTATTCTTTGCAATGCATTCCTTACATCTTGAGTGATAAGGATTAAATTTTCAAAGCCATTAATAGGAAATAATGTAATTGACTTAAACAAATAAATACCAATTTGATCATTTAATACCATTCGACACTTCCTTACCAATGAAATTTTCTTCTTAAGATACTTCATCATGTAAGAATCACAATACTTGTGATTATAATTGTTAGAAAAAGAAACAATATATTTAAGAAAATCATTACAAAATTAAAAGCAAAGCTGAGTATTGCATCCAATCTTAGGCGCCAATATCTTTAAATAAACAAGATTAAATGAGTTCTTGGAAGGTTTATCACCCCCAACAAATGAGCTTTCCTTTATAGACAAAAATTTTCTCAACCCAAATAAATCAAATTTCATTCAAAATTTAATATTCTTATTAATAATATGGATATCAAATAAAAAGCAACTTAGATCACAAAACAAAAATATATACATAAAAAAAGTAATTAAATAAAACATAGGTAACAAATATCATTGATGTAAAATAAAAATAATATTCTTAAACAAATAAAAATAAATCAACAAAATAAAAAAACAGAGATGTTAATTAAGCTGTACCAATGATATTAGTAAACAAAAATTAATCAAATCCAAATATCATGAGTGTAAAATGAGAAAATAATAATTTTTCAAATATAATATTTTGTTAAAAGTGAATAATCACATAAACATTGCGAAGTAATTAGATCACCTCTCAAAGGAGGTCAATTCTACACATGTAAATACTATGAAATACCAATAAAAAAAATCTTAAAGAAATGTGCAAATAAAAAATTAAAAAAGTAAATCCCTCACATGTCAATAAACTCGATCATGATAACACGAGATCACACTTATCCCAACAAACAAAACTATCCTTAAAAAAAAAAAATAAAAGTAAGACCAAAAAAACTCCTTCAAACGAAAACAACCCCACAAAGGCACACAAACACCCCCACAGCCCCCGCCTTCCAAGCCGCGATCACCGCCATCTGCCACAGCGCCGAGCCTGCGGCCGCCGGCCGATGAGCAAGAGCAGCGAACGCAAGACGGCCGACGACGAGCCTCGACCGCAGCCACGATCGACCTCGCAACGACGGTCAGCGAGCAAACGGCAAGGACCAACGCAGCGACGAAAGGTGACGTGCGACGACCTTGTGAGATGAGCTGCGACCAAGACGACGAACGACGACCTCGACCAAGGAGCGACGAGCGGCATGCGGTCTTGCATGTCAGTGAGCGCCTCCGATCTTCGAAGCTAATGGCCCGAGGGAGGGAGGAGGAGTTTCCAGAGGTGGGTGGGGTGTTGTGGTGCCCGCGCCCAATCAGCCGCCGTTGGCCGATCGGAGCCCCCTGTCGGCTAGGGCTTTCGGGTGCTCGCAGGGAGGGGAAGCGGAGAAGCGGGTGGGGGAAGATTCTCATTTACTTAATGGCTGCTTTTATACGGTAAGTGCAATAAAATAGAGTTCTACGAACAAAAGAATAGATAGTTTAATGAGCTAAAGGGATAAACGGATAAAGTCGTCCTAAGCACGTGATGAAAGTTGCCGATCGTGAAAAATTGAGAGAAAAGGTCGCCTAACCAAGAAACAAAGTTATTCGAGAAAGGAAGCGGAGAAAGCATTGGAAAAGATGATCGTTTCACTTCTTGTGATAGATTTTGCCAGATTAGTTTTATTGAGGGGGATTGTTGCTTAGGATAAGCGATGGTGTAACGTCGTGTTTGTCATTAGATGGCTTTTGTCACAAAGCTATGGGATAGGCTGTGGGCTTGTAACAATAGTGCGATGTTGGACATATGATGGTCCTCGGAGTTTGAAAATTTTAACAAATCCTCACGGTGGGTGAGCGTGGGAAAGGGTGGAGTGCCCAGCGGCATCTCCGGGTTTGCGCCCTCTCGTTGGGTAAGGGGGTGCGTGCAGAAAAGCTGCGATTTCTCATATACAACCCAATTCATTACACCATCGAATCTAATCCATGAAAATTAGGTTGAATTGAATAGAGTTGGGTAGATTGTTATTAATTAAAAATTTTAAAATTTATATTTATCTTATATGTATGTTTATTTATCTTTTATATTTAATAATAAAATATTTTAAATTTATAAATAACTTTTACCTTCTAAAAAATGAATAAAATAGATGAAAAATTGGATGGAATTTGGAATAAAGGTGAGGAAATTTTAAATTTAAGACATGAGAGATTTGAGAGTAGAACAACATGGGAGGAATTTAGAACATTGAACTTGGATGTGGATAAACCTTGATTGCAAATTAAGTTCTAATTGAGGAAGATTTAAATTTATCTCCCTTTTATATATATATATATATATATATATATATATATATATATATATATATATATATATATATAGTCATAAATTAAGTTATATGGGATTATGAATTAAGTTGAATTAATTAAACTTTAAATCTAACGTAACCCATTTAAGTTTGGTTGAGTTGGATCCAAGTTAAACTTGACCGTTGTACACTCCCGTGCGATCACGTATGCAGCAATTCTGATCTCAATTAAGAGAATCAGCCGGAATTATCTCTCCCACCCGTAGCAGAATAAATTTTTAAACACACCCTCACTCCCGCAGTCCTCCTACGGTGCGGTTTCTCATTCACGGACACTCTCCCAGCAATCCAATTACGGTAGCCTTTAACGGCTTAACCATGCGAACAACATAATCCAAACTCTGAAAAAACAGGTTGCAAGAGGAAGGTTCAAGGTTTCCAAATCTCCGCTAAAAGTTCTGTACAAACTCAAATCAAAGGTGGAGATCACATCACATGTAGACGAGAGAAGTTGTCCACAACAAGCCGTGGAATATTATCATGAAGAGGGAAACAGAGAAAAAAAAAAGGAAGAAGAAGCGAAAGGAGGGGAGAGAGCGGGAGGGAGACGAGGAGGACGTCTCAGCAGATCCTCTCCTGGAGACCGTTAATACCGTTATTGGGCCGCTTGGCGGGAAACCCCTCGTGGCCAACGAGCCAATACTGCTGCAGGAGCGCGGCCCCTTCGAGGGCGGCCGGCTGGTACTGGTTGTACCCGAGCAAGGGCCCCGCGGCCTCCGTGTGCGGGGGCGGCCTCGACCTGCGCCGCCCCGCGCCCACGGGCACGTTCCGCAGCGCGCCCCCGGCAGTCCAGTACCGCTGGCAGCCGCGGCAGAAGTGCCGCGGCTGGTTCACGTTGTAGTTGTTGAAGTAGCAGAACTTGGTCTCCCTGCTCTTGCACCTCGGGCACGGCAGGCCCACCACTGCCGCCGCCGCGGCCTTCGCGGCCTCCACCGCCGCCTGCCCGCCCTCCTCGTGGCCCTTCTCGTCGCGGGGAGCCGCCGGCACGATCCTCGTGCCGAAGAGCTTGATCTCTGCAGCCATGACTGGCTAGCTAGGTGGTGCCCCCTGTGGCCGGAGGGGAGAGGGGATGGGGGGTGGAAGTGGGTATATAAGGATTGGGGGGGTGGGGGCGGCGCGAATTGGAGGGATGTTGGCCGGGGGGCCCTCTATGTTTGGAAAGGTGGTGGGGAAAGGTGAGAAAGCTGAGGTTTTTGGTCAGCTGGAAGTGCTGTGCAAAAAGGTCAGCAACTCTTTGGTGGGACCCTATAGCTTTTCTTTTCCCTGCTTTTTACTTGCCTTCCCTTTCTTTTCTTTTCTTTTCTTTTTTATTTTGTTCCCTCTTTTCACGATCTTTTCCCTCCTCGCTAAACTTTTTCGGAGAAAAACACATGCTCCGTGGTATGTTGGGGGACCAGGCAGATCAATTGTTCACGTATGCTTGGACTGCTTCAATGTGTAATCATATCTCTCTCTCTCTCTCTCTCTCTCTCTCTCTCTCTCTCTCTCTCTCTCCAGCAAGTATTAATGCTTGTAGGTGTCTGATGGCAATCGCCTCGATTGCCTTACTCATTACAATTGGTTCCTCAATTCAATTCAAGGTGCTATGAAAACCCTTTCCCTAGCCATCAACAACCCCTCCACACAACAAATCCGATGTTGCCATCAGGGAGTAACGTTGCACCACAAATGACACCTTCATCACCGTATTGCCATAGTCATTATCTTCATCGCTACAAATGATACCTTCCCATCCGACATGATATATGATTGCGATCGCCAACATTATCACCAACCACCTCCGTGTAGTGTACTACCAATGGTAAGCGTCACCACGTTATTGTTCCCTTCCTATTTTGTTATCCATTGTTATTATCCTCGGCTTTCATGCAACTATACTAAACATTACTCTATGTATTCTTCGGGTCGGTGACCCTTTCGAGTAATATACTAACCATTACTCAAAATGGTAAGCATCGCCACTTACCACCTGAACTGTTGAGATGGTGGTTGGTAAAAATCATTGCTCAAAAATTATGGCGCGTCCATCGTCTTGCACCACCGTCTGCCACTTGGTCTCGCTATTGAGAAATCCGATGCCATCATTTGTGAAGAAATCCTCTTGTGAAATCGCTGAGCAACTTTTGTGTCATTAACAAATCCTATTTGGTGCCACTAAAAAATGCTTTTGGCCATAACCATTGCTCAAGAATTATGGTGCTACGTACGAGAACTCTAGTACCATGAATAATCCACTGCCGTCACCAAGAAACTTTGTTGTCGTCGTTTAAGCCGTCTGATGCTTAGTGGAACATGCTTCTATCTCCATCACTGATTATAGACTAATTCCATCAGCAACCATTATTTAATGCCACTAAACTGCCTGCCCCTTTGGCAATTCAACAATATTATCAACGCAACAAGAACCCCTTACCAATCGCAAAAATTAATGAATAGCATTTGATGGTTTCCCATTACAAGATTTGATGGTTGATATACATATATATGCCATTAGAAACATTCTATATTGTACATTATCCACTACATTTTTTGTTTTTAATTAAACACCACCAAAAAGTTTGTATCATTCTTGCACTTCCCACTTTGTTAGATGGCGTTGTGGGAATCGAGCCTAAAAGTAAGTAAAGAATTGTATTTTTACCTTAAATTTTTGCTTTTCTTTTTCTCTCTCCTCCTTCTGCCTCGTCCCTTCACATTTCTCCTTCATCCACCTCCTCCAACTACTTTCTCAGCCCACCTCCACCGACTCTCCTTCCTTTCCTAACATCATCTTCTTCCTACACTAACGATCTATTCCCCACCATCTAACGGAGTAGACAGATATGCTATAATGGAGAGGTATGGATGTAGGGAAGTGTGGGGAGCTACGGAGAGGAATCAGTGCAAGGAAAGGGGGGTGCAAGGAGGTGGGGAACTATGGTGAGGGGTGGGTGGGTCGAGGAGTTGTGTTGCAAGGAGGTGGAGCTGTGATGGAGGAGGTGGTTACAAGGAGGGTCGATGCAGGAAAGGGGAGGGGGGGTTGCAAGGAGGTGAAGTTGTAAGGAAGCAGGTGACTATGAGGAGAGCCGGTGCAAGAAGGATGCAGGGGACATCTATGATAGCAAAAGAAAAAAAGTTTCTAAAAAAATGTCAATATCATTTATAATTGAATCAATTCACATATACATTTGGATTTGGGTCGTATGAGTGGCTGTGAGCCACGGGTCATCCATTTCAATAATTCAAGTTGTTTGAGTGATTCGGGTTGCATATACTTGACCTATCAATCAATCAAAAATCCATATAACTTTTACAGTTTGGAACTCAACCAAACCCATAACCCAAATCAAATAACCTGTTTACAATGGTTTAGGTAGATTATTCGAGGGATTGAGCCAAATAACTCCCATCTCTAGTGAGAGGAGATTCCTCTAAATAGTGATGAGAGCCTCCGGTGCATGAATCTAACGTCATACTTATAAGTTAGATTTCTTTTTAAACTTTTAGTGGACTTCATATTCAATGTTAGTGTGCATCCAAGATGTTTGGTGAAATGCAACAACGAATTTGTTGGGTAAATGAGATTGGATACGTAAGACAAATTACAGGAAGCATCCGCTTCCAGGAGGGGAATAAAAAAGAAAACATCCCCAATCGGCCTCCCCTGTTATCCTTTAAGAAAATAGTACAAGTGTTTTATTTCTGTTCAAGCAACTGATCAAAGTTTTGGTTGATAATTTGAACAATAAAATGAGAGTTTCATATTATTTTGTAATATCATTTGCAGGTTTTCCATTTTTGAGTACAGGAAATTAGCAGAAGCTAAATGAATCCAGAACATCATGGTTGGTTTAATATGGCGGGGGGGAAAATACTAACGGCATCGGAATTTGTTGCGACAATGATCATAAAAGAGACGGGTGGGGATTTTTCAAATGACCCAGAAAGATTCGATTATGACAGTTTCTTTTTGGTTTTTTTTTTTTTTTTTGCTGGAATCGAAGGAAAAGCAAAAGGGATGAAACTGCAAGTTAGCAGGATTGGAAAGTTTAGTTAATGAGCTTAAAGGATTGGAAAAGGTCATGCAAAAGAAACTTTGGATTGTTGGACTGCATCAAACATTAGACTTAAGTAGATGGTAACATTTTAGAAGTTTGAGGGTTTCATCTGAGAGCCAACATCAGTTGGATACTAATCACCATATCTTGCTGAATTAGATTGGTCGTTGAGTATTGGTTTAGTCTCAATAGGTAATGGAGCTGGAAGCAGATGGTTCAAAGTTCTGAGAAAGTTTTTTATGTTGATGATGGAAGAAATTAAGATGACTGACCATGCCTAAGGCAACAAATGGAAATCTATCCAGATTTTAGTCAAAGGAAGGGCCTGACAGAGTAGCCTACCAGAATCCAGGTTTTGTACATATAAAGACTCCATGGATCTATAAAAAAGCAGACCCAACTCTTGAGGATATCGTAATACATCTAAGAAAAATTTCCAACATACTCTTCCTTAGACCCGAGAATGGTGACATGAACTAAATGTCGGTTCATTAACTTGACCTATAACAATGTTGTGGATCAAATGTGTAGTGCTACAAATGATCTTCATTTAGTTAATCAATAAACTAGACAAGTTTGAAGTTTACATTTTTGTATTTTTGTTTAAATCATTGATAGATTGCTTTAACGGTGAGATCGCTTGGTTTTTTTATGATTTTTCTCTTGGCAACAAATCTAGCAATGGGAAACATAAGAGCTATTATGGTTGTTGGTTCACACAGTGCTCATTGTTTAAGTTTAGTTTGTATTGTGGTTTCGAATGGAAAAACATACTTTCAATCTTATGACATAAATTTAAAATGAGGTGTTGTCCTCTTTACTGTGATTAAATCCCTGGGTTTCATGGGTTAAGGAGCATAATAGCAAATGACTACGTAACAATAAGATGAATACATGTACATGCATTAAAACTAAAATAAAGATTATTTTTTGCCAAATGTTTTCTCTAAGTATTAAATTTTAAATCTCAAGAAAGACTTCCGCAAAATGTTTTTTTATGTATTGAATTTCTCCTGCTGCGAAGTGGAGGTTTGATACACTAATTATTATAAAAGCGAATAGCATATTCATTGTCAAAATCATCGTTACAACAAGCCCTTGTAGTGCTAAGACGTCATGATATGTAAATTTCTACCATTTTTTAAAGTTCCTGTAGAATGGCCATGAGTTTCATAATAATTTTGACTCAAGAAAATGGCCATGGAAAATCTAAGGCAGTTGGATTATAAATGATGGAGAGTAGGACTATAAAAACAAATGCTCAAATTTTGTAAAATTAACTTTGGGTTAGTTTAATAAAACATGTGAGTCTAACTTAATAAGTTAATTAGCTCTATCTAAGCTAAGATGTAAATTTGATAACATTATTAAATCGAGCATATGCAAACTTTATCTCAATAAGGTATCAACCTTAAATCCCTTGTAAGATTTATGATGCCAAAAAAAGAAAATAAATATACGTTATAACGTATTTTACAATGTATGTCTCCCACTTAACAAAATATATATCAATACAGTTTAATTTTTAATAGATGTGTTTTGATTTTTCACCGAAATATATTTGTTGAAAATCAAGATATATTAGTGTATTTTAATTTTCCACCAGTAAAAAATAAGTTTTCACTTGAAAAGTGGAAAACGATTTTCATCTATGGATTTTGAACTTAGTATTTAAGATTTAAAGTTTATGGTTTATGAAAATTAATTTTTTACTTTAAGATTTAAGGTATACTAAAGATTAAATCTTGAACCTAAAGGTAAAAAATTACTTTTCACATGTGAAGATCACATAAACGAAAATCGATTGAAAATCAAAATACACCAATTGAAATCATATTTTTTCACCCATATATTACAAAATACATTACAACATATATTTATTTTACTTTAAAAATAAAATTTTTCAATGCACAGAGGGATCCTTGGTGATTAAGCAAATTAAAACCAAAGACCATTGAAATGGTAGCTATTGTCCTTTAGGAGAAAGAGCACAAGGAAGGAAAAAAAAAGAAAAAGGTGCATGATTGAGATGCGTGCGTCCGGCATCCCTTTCTACTACTTTTCCAAGGCTTTATGGATGCACATTTGGTTGTCACGCTTTTAGAATATAAAAAGTCCTCCTGCTGGAATCCTCCCCCTCATCGTCATGGCCAATCATACTTAACTTTTGATAAAGAAGCCTTTTCCTTCCCACTGCTCCAAGTGAATACATCCTTTAATGAAAAAACTTGCTTTCATACCCCTGCTTATTACCAATATAAATGTGTGCCCTCCTTCCATCATTATTGTCGTGCATATCCTTCATGTGCATGATTTATAGATAGTGCTACCCTGCTCGATCCACATATAGATGTCCTTATCACATGGCCGGGAGATTGATTGTCGTATCAATTGTATATGACTTAGCTGATTAATCTAGTTAAGTTGTTGAATGATTAATCTTAACTTAGTTTAAAGGCTAAATTAGTTAGGTTTAATTATTAATTAAGCCATAGCTAATTTACAAAAGACAACAAAAAAAAAAAAAAAAAAACCAGAGACAGAACGAGTAGGTGCTCCTACGTAAATAGAGCGTGCAGGAGTATGTATGATAATTGTCATGAAAGGAGGGCATATATGAAAATTTGTCTATGAGGAGGGTTTACACGCAGATGTCTCTTTGAATTAGCCCTTTAAACTTTTTGCTTTTTTTTTGCTTGCTGTCGCGGGCAAGTTGGATTGGTACTCATCTCAATCTCCACCGTCCATTTCGTGTTCGATGGGGGTGGCGAGTATGATAATAGAATTATCTGATTAACTCAAGTTGGGATTGTCGTTGCCCTTTTTAGCATATGTGTCAAAGTTTTGGGAGCTCCAATAAGGAAATAACTTAAACAGGTTGGAAAAGGCTTTGTTTTGTATCTTGATTAAGTTATAGAAATGTATCTTAACCTTGCCAATTAGGAATCATATCTTCACCTTACATAACCTTTGCAGTTTAGAAAATCTCTTAGAAAATTGTCCATCCAATACAACTCTATCCATAACATCTCTTGAGATGGTCATCTATAGGAAACTCAAGAGCATGAGTATTGGGTTATAAAGAATTAAGAATTATTACTTGACAACTTATGCTTAAATGTTTTGGTTGGTTGTTTTAGGTCTACTAAGCCTATACCTAAGAAGTTGTTAAGGATAATTTTAATCAATTAGACTTGAGTTTAAGTTCTTGTATTACAAATGATATTAAAGCCAAACTCTAGAGAATAAGGGGAAATAGACGATGCCCTTGGAATGGTAAAGAATGTACCATGTGGTAGAGTTGTCACTACTACTATGAGTATATTGATTGATTGATCGAAATTTGATGAGAACGTCAAGATTTCAAGTAGAGGATGTTATAACACCCGTAAAATTAATCATGTGTTTAACAACTTGAATTTTAGCATTTTAGGTGGTTGCTTTGGGTTTACTAGGGACACACTTAATAAGTTGTCAAAGATAATTTTTCTTAATTAAACTCAAATCTGGGCTCGAGTTGTTACACCATCTGTCTATGCTTCTTGGATAAGGGAATCTCCCCAACCTTTACTACCCAACTTTTGTCGGCATTTGCGCTTAATTTTGTATATTATGGTTAAAACCCTTGAAAAATTTTGGTAGAGTTTTCCCTTTATACAAAAATCTATTACAACATAAAAATTGACGAAGTTTCCTCTTCTATGAAATATATTTCACCCTAAATTTCCACATAACCTTGCCTTATATGAAATGCTAGCAAAACAAAAGGAAAACAACATATAATATCCATTTAGAACTCGGTAAGTCTTGCATCACAAGATGGTGAACCATGTTTAAACTCCTTAAGGAAGTGCAATAGATAGGGTTGTACATGCTCCAAACACTTAAACCACCAATAATAAGTCTACCATACCCATGGAAAGTTTACGGGGAATACTGAAATCCTACATCATGAGCTAGTAGATGTGTCTAAAACTCTCCAAGAGTATGCAATAGGGTAGTAGGCTATGGTATACATGTCCTGACATGAAAATAACAAAATGCCATGTCCACATAATGTCTCACTCCTATTCTTCATCGTATAGTAGTTACTAATTATTAGCAAAGTCATGTGAAGTGACAATATAGCACGTGGGGAAGGATTTCCCTATCTTTCCTACCTTTCCACAAACTAGTGGTGGATTCTTATCTCTTTAGTCTCTCCTCTTAGGCAAAGATTAGCTCTCCTTTCCTTTCTAGCAACTATTTGTGCCTTACTCTTTCAATCTTTCTCCCTTTCCTCTCTTATCCTTAAGCTTAGGTGGGTTATGGGATGGATGGTTGAAAATTAAGGGGGATAAGGAGTATTTACAAAGGTCCACCTTTGAGAATTCAGAATCTTCTAATGTGGTACTAAAATTTGCAATTCTAGTCGTCAACATTGCATTCATCATGATTGCCCAACCTATTATGCAAATTATGCAACTCCAAAGACATGGCATCCACTGTTGGAATTGTATGCCCTTGGCAAGCCAACCTGAGCAAAAATCAATTGATCAATGATTAGCATATGAATGTCATTTTACATAGACACACTAATGTAGTTAGTTGGGTCCTTCACTACAGATGGGAGAATCTACTGGAGCCATGTTAGATATACCTATGATAGGTGTCAAAGACCTAAATGGTTTTGATTAAGGATTTTGATATGTCATCAGAAACCATCATGATATCCAATCGATTGTTTCCAATTTAAGAAGAGATGGTAATTTTCTCAAGAGATTATTGCCTAACTGACACTCTTTAATGCACATCCTTTGCATAGGAATAAAGATTTGGGCCCATCATGCAAGTTGAGTAAGGAGGTTGACTCAACGAAATGAAGATGCAAGAAGTCCTTGTTTTATCACTATTATGGAGAAGGTGTATCCTTAGACTTGAGGCAGATATATGTCTCTATGCTTAAATATATACATTTGATGGATTAATAATTAATGCACCACCACAGTGTTGAGATTTGAAACTTAGTATATACATGAGAGCACAGACGACACATAATTTCTCGAAAGGATTACACAAATCTACTATTGTAGGTGTGCATAGTCGATCCGGAGACAAACTTATTTCACAAGTATTAGGATGTACAAAATTTCATATATATATATATATATATATATATATGGTCGTACGACTCATAATTAGACTTATATCTAAAAGAAAAGAAGGCAATCCTTTTGAAAAAGAGTCGGCCTTCATTCTTGTCCCAATGTTGCAAGAAGAATATGAACATTTGTAACCCTCGGTAAAGAGAATAGTGGACTTGAATTAAACTTAAGCGTTGCATCAGTTGTCTAGTGTAAATGATTCATAAGCATTCGAAATACCTAAGGGAAGCATGGTGCCATAAATCATGAATCCTAAATGCTTCATTATTGGCATGATAAAACTAAAAATGATTTCGAAGGGCTTCATACTTGCTGAGAAATCAAATATTATTTATAGAATTAAATAGTATTTGATTTTGCTTTTAATTAGGCCAAAAAGGTTTCTACTTGATCTAAAAAGTGTTTAGATATAAATTAAATATAATTTTGGGTATTAAAATCCAATTGGTTGAATTAATGGAAGGGCCAATGTATAAATACGAAAGTAAAATTAATCCAAAATTGTTGGACTTGATCCAACAATACCCACTATATTAGGATAAGAGGGATTCCGTATATATATCTCCCAAGGCAAGGCTAAAAACACTAACCAAGTCATGTTGTGTGCAATAGTTTCCCCCACCCTCATGAGCCACTTTTACGAATGTGGCATCAGATGGGATTTTAAGATGTCTGGGAAGTGGCCTAGACGTCTGTCTAGACGTCTGGAACCCTTTCCAGACATCTGTCCAGACGTCTGGAACCCTTTCTAGACGTTTGGTAACAAATTTTTCCGAAGTACGGGGTTGCATCTGCGCGCGTAGACTGCACCCGCCGCTTTCGTTCCTCTTTTCCTCTCTCTCTTCCTGCAGGCGCGCCGCTCTCTTCTCTCTCTCCTCGCGTGGCCTTATAAGACACCCTCGCCCTCTCCCTCACCCTCATCTCCTTCACCTTCCTCTTCTCCTCCCTGCCAGTGCGAGAGCGCGAGCGAGCGAGTGAGCGACGACAGTAGCGGCCTCGGCGAGCGTGCGGGAAGGTGGGTTGCGAGCGGAAGGAAGAAGCTCAGCCGCGAGGGTTCGAGCTTGCCAGGGCAGCTAGAGCTGGCCAGCGGGGGAGCGGCGGGCGTGGGGTGCCGCGGAGGGGCTGCTGCAGTTCGGGCAGCAGATGGACGGGGCGCGGCGCGGTCGTGCGTCGCGGGCAGAGAGCGAATCAGGCTCTGGTTCTGAAAATTTTTTCAGAATCAGACGTCTGGACTTACGACCAGACGACGCTGAAGACGTCTGGAGGACTGTCCATACGTCTGATAGGTAAGATATTTCTACCTTCTCCCTTTTTCGCGTGTACGGCCATGCAGCCGTTCGTCGCGACTTCATCTGCATTTCGTCATGCTGAGAGCAGGTGGATGTGTGCGCAAGTTCTGCTCGGGAGGGCGCGAGGGCTCGCCATCCCACGTAAATCAAACGTCTGGCCGCAGTGCCAGACGACGGAGAGAACCTCCAGACGTCCAGGGAGACAATCGGACGTCTGGAAACCAAGCTAGACGTCCCAACGGGCCTCTGGACGTCTGAAGGACTGCGCAGAACTAAGGTACGACCTGACCCACCTTTTAAGACGTCTGGAAGAGGTTCCAGACGTCTGATTTTGGACAGATTCGTCATTTTTGACCCGTTTAGGGCCCGTTCGGAGTCCGTTTTCCGCATTTCGAGTTGCGTTCTTTCCAGAATTAATTCCCCTATCCGCTTACGGTAATTGTGTACTGTTTTGAGAACTCCTTGTGATTAATCCTTGTGTTAGGATCCCGTTCCGGTGCAGTCTTGGGGGTTGTGGAGGCGCGCGGGATTGCTGACCATGCCCCCAGTACTCCCGATTTCGCTGGTAGAGTGGCCTTTTAATTTAATTAACAAAATTTGTTACAATTCTGAAACAATTAATAGAGTCTATGGCATTGCATGAACCCTAGGACTGAGAAATTAGATTGAATTATAAATCCTAGGGTATTGGATGAATCCTAGGATTGGAAAACTAGATTGAATGATAGATCCTAGGATACGGCATAAATCGTAGGACTGGAAAACTAGTTGAATATAGAGACATTGCAGTCTTGAAAAGTAGAAAGGAAATAATAGCTGCCTGTTATGAATGAATAAATATGATTGAGCACATGGGTTGTATGAACGTAAAACTGGAACGGTGAAACCTAAAATGGCCAAACAAAAAGAACATGAACCCTACGGGGAATTAGGAGTAGAACTCCTGGAAAGAGAATAGAATGGAACTGAGAAAGTGAAACATGGAAGTGTGTTGTCTCTTGGGTACGTGGTACCAAAGAGAGCACACCTTACCTCTTAGTGTAGAGGGAGCTTACCGCCCTCGGGTTGAGACCGGGGTGGGTTTGGCCACTATACACCGACTTGTTGGCCCTCGCGTACGCAGTACCGAGGAGAGCTACTAGTGTAGGGAGAGCATTAGTTATCCTACGGGTCCCGGGGTTCTGCTAGCCCTCCTACACCGACTTGTAAGGCCCACTGGGCAAACCAGGGTAGTCAGGCGAGGGTGCGCGGACTGTGGAGGGGTAGGACCCCTGTTACTGAGAGGGCTCTGCCTTATACTAGTTCCATGTTGTGCTTTGGGCGCACCCGTTAACGGAAACGACTGACCGCGTGCCAGTGCGGGGTAGCTACCCGTGCGCTTATCGCGCGTGCCGTAGTCACCGTTACGTCTGTCAGCGACCTTGGGGTGGTTGACTGAGGTTAATACCACCACGGGGGACTCTCCCGGCCAGGAGAGCACCACGTGTCACTTCTACTCTTCGGAAAAGACTGCAATCAAGATCGTTCCCACGAGGAACATTCGAGATCAAGAGAAGGATCTGAGAAATAAATCAATAGTGAAATAATAGAAAGACGTAAATAAAGAAAGTAAAAATATAACAGCTACTGTACACTCTACTGCTTCTTTAGCTTTTAGTTGCCACTCAACTCAGCGTTTCCCTGACGTGTTACCCTCGCTACTTTTTAGGACCAGGTGTTGAGTAGCCAGGGTCAGCGGCTGCAGAGGACGCTGGGCCTAGTAGGGTCCGGTAGGGTTACCTGTAGTACTTTCTGTACTTTTCTTCCACTGTAGTGAGTAGTTTTCTTTGTTACTCCCTGTAATTTCTTTATCAAAAACTTTATGTTATGTACATGTTTATTTCCCTTCTGTTGTGGTGGTGTATACTGTAGTATTTCCTTTTCTTACTGTTGTATTTTGTTACTGCTAGTTATATTCATGGTGAATGTGGTTTATTTTACTGCTCTTTTGGTTACTTCCTCGTTGGACGACTAGGTCTTGGGATTAGTCGAGTCGGTCCGATTCTCGTGTCTCGTAGGGATTCGGGAATCGGGTCGTTACAAGATGGTATCAGACCAAGGTCGTCTTGAGAAGTGAACCAACTGACTGGAAAATAACCAATTCACATGTCTGTGACTAGAGTAGCCACCACAACATTTCTTTTGGCATAAGCTCTTAGACTTTTTCGTTAGATATCGTTCCATATTGACGTGTTTCTGTTCTGTTTCGCGTCTCCTTGCAAGAGATGCCTCATCGTGGGACTAGCGAGGCGAGCCGCGGGCGCGGCCGAGGACGAGGTCGGCGTGCTGCTGTCGACGCCTCAGTGGACCAGCCACTGCACCCTGGCATTCAGGCCTAGGACCTCGCCCAGCTGATACGGGATACTGTGCGAGAGGAGCTCCACCCACCACCCCGAGCGACTCTCCCTGGGACTGCAGAGAGGGAGTCCTCTGTGGGATCACACGACGGACGCGGCGCTGGACACGGGGGAGGGGATGGGCCACCACCGCCCCCACCTTCCTCCGACACTTCTGTGCACGAGGCTCCTTCACCTGGAGGTGCACCAGCATCTCCACTGCAGTGCCACTTCGAGCTCTTCGGGCAGTTCCGAAAGCTAAAGCCCCCTCCTTCAAGGGGGATGAGGACCCAACCGAGGCAGAGGACTGGCCCGAGCATCTTGAGAAGATTTTCGACACCCTTCGCCCCCCGGTGGACTGCCGTGTGGCCTTTGCCACGTACCAGCTGGAGAGTGCGGCACACTGGTGGTGGAGAGCGGTCAGGGGACAGGAGAGGGACGAGCCGACTTGGGACCGATTCATCACCCTTTTCTGCGAGTAGTGCTTTCCCCAGACGTGGCAGGACCAGAGGAGGCGGGAGTTCCACACTCTCCGCCAGGGGACGATGACCGTGAGCGCGTACCGCATGCATTTTCTGGAGCTGTCCCGCTTTGCAGCGACAGCAGTAGCCATTGAGGAGGAGCGCCTTTGGAGGTTCACCGAGGGGCTCCGGCCTGCGATTCGAGGGTACGTCAAACCCCTGAAGCTGCCTACGTTCTCGAGGGTGGTAGAGGTAGCTATGACTTACGAGGAGACAAACCCGTCCGCGCGGGATACTGACAGCGAGCGGAAGAGACCCTACCAGCCATACTTTTCCCAGGGTCAGCAAGAGAGGAGACACGTGGCGTCCGTAGGAGAGTCGTCACGTTTTGCAGGGCCATCAGTGGCCTTTGGGGGCCCTCAACAGGGGCCAGTTGCCAGCATCGGACCCCCGCCCAGCCGACAGCAAGGACCCATCGTGGGCGGGAGTCGGGTTCCCCTCTGCTACCAGTGTGGCTAGCCGGGCCACATCAGGAGGGATTGCCCGTCTAGGGCAGGAGGTCAGCAGATACTTCCCGCGTCGAGCACTGGAGGGCGTGCAGGAGAACGCGGTTCCCAGGCGCGAGGAGGAGGACAACAGTCACGAGGAGGGTACCGGCCAACACCTACTCGTCCGACGCAGAGTGTGGCTGTTTCGTCCGCACCTAGAGCTGAGGAACGTATCAACGCCCTGACACACAGGGATGCCAGAGCTTCGGGATCGGTGGTGGCAGGTATGGTTTTAGTTTCCGGCAGACCTTTTTACACACTTTTCGATTCCGATGCTACGCACTCGTTTGTTGCAGCCAATTTCGCAGTTAGTTTGGGCTAGGATTATATGCTGTTAGAGAATCCGTTCGTAATCAAAGGTCCGAGTGGACAGCTGTTTGTAGCTGAGGAGGTGTACACGGGTTGCGAGGTCAGTATCGGGGGACATAGTCTGCCAGCTGACCTGATTATGATACAGATGGAGGACTTTGGCGTAATTCTGGGGATGGACTAGTTGTCCGCTTACCACGCTTTGGTGGATTGTTTTGAGAGGAGGATCGTCTTCTCCATACCGGAGTTGCTTTCTTTCGAGTTTCACAGTCAGCCAGTGGACGGAGGCTTCAGGTGCATTTCAGCACTTCGGGTGGCGAGACTTTTGGGCCAAGGGTGTGAGGGCTTCCTAGCTTGTGTGGTGGCAGAGCCCGGCCCTGTGGCAGACTTCCAGAGCATCCCGGTGGTCAGAGAGTACCCCGACGTGTTCCAAGACGAGTTACCGGGACTACCGCCCGAGCGTGAGATCGAGTTTGAGATCTCACTAGTACCAGGGACCAGCCCCATCTCCACCGCGCCATACAGGATGGCACCACCTGAGCTGCGAGAGCTCAAGTCTCAGTTGCAGGATCTTTTAGAGAAGGTCTTTGTGAGGCCCAGTGCGTCTCCCTGGGGAGTCCCGGTACTGTTTGTGAAGAAGAAGGATGGTACCCTACGCCTTTGTGTAGATTATTGACAGCTGAATAGGGTCACCATCAAGAACAGATATCCGCTGCCGAGGATTGACGACTTGTTTGACCAGTTGCGAGGTGCCACGGTGTTCTCCAAGATAAACTTGAGGTCTGGATACCACCAGTTGAGGATCAGGGAGGCAGATGTCTCCAAGACAGCTTTCCGCACCCGGTACGGACACTACGAGTTTTTGGTCATGCCGTTTGGGCTGACCAATGCCCCCGCTGCTTTCATGGACCTGATGAACCGGGTGTTTAGACCGTACTTGGACCAGTTCGTGGTGGTATTCGTTGATGATGTACTCATCTATTCTCAAAATCAAACGCAGCACGGACAGCACTTGCGGATGGTTCTGGACATACTGAGACGACGTAGGCTGTACGCCAAATACAGCAAGTGCGAGTTCTGGTTGAGGGAGGTGACCTTCTTAGGTCATGTAATCTCTGGGGACGGCTTGGCGGTGGACCCAGCCAAGGTCGAGGCAATACTCAGGTGGGAGAGACCGCGTACAGTTACTGAGATTCGCAATTTCCTGGGACTGGCAGGCTACTACAGACAGTTCATCAGGGGTTTTTCACAGATTACGCATCCTATGACACAGTTGACCCGGATGGACGAGCCCTTCACTTGGACGGACGCCTGTGAGGCGTGCTTTTAGGAGCTGAAGGAGAGGCTGACTTTGGCTCCCGTGCTCACCATCCCTGACAGTAGTGGTGGGTTCGTTGTGTACACGGACGCCTCCTTGCAGGGGTTAGGGGGTGTGCTCATGTAGAGGGGTCACGTTGTCGCTTACGCTTTGTAGCAACTAAAGCCCCATGGGCATAGTTGCCCTACCCACGACCTGGAGCTAGTAGCTGTTGTCTTCGCGCTGAAGACCTGGAGGCACTACTTGTACAGAGAGACCTTCGAGATTTTTACAGATCACAAGAGCCTCAGATACCTATTTGACCAAAAGGAGCTCAACATGAGACAGGGACGTTGGTTGGAGCTCCTGAAGGACTATGACTGCAGCATTTCCTACCACCTGGGAAAGGCCAACGTGGTGGCTGACGCCTTGAGCAGGATGGCGCCCGCACACTTGGCCAGTTTACAGGTGTAGAGTTGGAGCCTTTTGGAGGAGATGGGCAATTGGCGACCCCTAGAGTTACGGGGGCACTGTGTGGTAGTGACTGTGACACGATAGACGAGGCCAGAGCTGATAGATCGCATCATCACAGGACAGGTGGCAGACCCGTACTTGCAGTTTTTGCGCGACAAAGTACTGTTAGGAGACCCGAGGGACTTCTCTTTCACAGACCAGGTGCTGCGCCTGAGGGGATGTCTGTGCGTTCCCAGAGACGAGGAGCTGTTGTGAGAGCTCCTGACCGAGGCACACGGTTCCACGTTCACCATCCATCCCGGAAACACGAAGATGTACCATGACTTGAGATGCGAGTTTTGGTGGAAAGGGATGAAGCGGGATGTGGGTGAATTTGTGAAGCAGTGTTTAGTGTGTCAGCAGGTGAAAGCCGAGCATCGGAGGCCTGCAGGGCCGCTACAGTCGCTTCCAGTGCCAGAGTGGAAGTGGGAGAGCATCACCATGGACTTGGTGGTGGGCTAACTTGTTACGAACGCACTCCAAGAGGTTTTTTTAAGACATCTGGGAGGTGGCCCAGACGTCTGGAACCCCTTCCAGACGTCTGGGATCTATTTTCGGTGGCACGTGGGGCTGCGTTTGCGCGTAGGTGCGCGCAGACTCGCAACCGCCTTCCTCTCTTTTTCCCTCTTCCTCCTGCGAGCGCAGGCTGAGCCCCTCTGTCTCGCTCTCTCTCTCTCCCCGCGCGGTTTTAAAAATCCACGCCCGCTCCCTCACTCTCATCACCTCCGCTCCCTTCCTCTTCTCCTTCCAGCCGGTGCGCGAGTGCGAGCGCGAGCGAGCGAGCGGCAGCGACAACCGCGGTGAGTGCGGGAGGAGGTGCTACGCGAGGGAGGAGGCACTCGGCCGTGAGGGCTCGAGCTTGCTGGGGCAGTGAGAGCCGACCGGCGGGGGCGCAGCGGGCATGGAGTGACGCGGGAGGTCTGCTGCAGCTCGAGCAGTAGGAGGACGAGGCACGGCGCGGCCGTGCGTCGCGGGGGGAGGGCGAGTAGTGCTCTGGTTCTGGAAGTTTTTCCAAAATCAGACGTCTGGTCCTCCAACCAGACGACGGTTAAGACGTGTGGAGGACTATCCAGACGTCTGGCAAGTAAGTTATTTTTTCGTCCTTCTTCCTTTTCTGCGACCATCTATACTGAGAACGATGAGTGGGTACGTGTAGGTTCTGAGATTCGCATCCAACGCGAATCAGACGTCTGGCAGCGGTGCCAGACGACTGGAGGGGCTTCCAGACGTCCGGGGTGACCATCGGACGTCTAGGAATTAGGCCAGACGCCCCCGCAGGCTTCTGGACGTCTAAGAGACTACACATGGTAAGGTACCATCTGATCCCCATTTTTAAGACGTTTGGAAGAAGTTCCAGACGTCTGATTTTGTACTGTTTCGTCATTTTCGACCCGTTTAGGGCCCGTTCGGAGTCTGTTTTCCGCGTTTCGAGTTGCGTCCTTTTCGGAATAAAATACTCTACCCGTCTACGGTGATTAGATACTATTTTGAGAAACTCCTTGTGTTTGATCCTTGTGATAGGACCCCGTTCCATTACAGTCTCAGGGGTTGCGGAGGCACGTGGGATTCCCGACCACGCCCCCAGTACTCCTGTTGTAACTGATAGAGTGGCTTTTAAGTTTATTAGTATAATCTGTTAAATTATGGAACCATAAATAGAACCTAGGACATTGCATGAATCCTAGGAATGAGAAACTAGAATGAATGGTAGAATCCTAGGGTGTTGCATGAATCCTAGGGCTGGAAAACTAGATTGTATGATAGATCCTGGGGTATGGCATGAATCTTAGGATGGGAAAACTAGTGGAATATACGAATATTGCAGTCTTGGAAAAATGGAAAGGAACAAATAGCTGCCTGTTATGAATAAATACACGTGATTGAGAACATGGATCATAAGAACGTGAAACTGGAAAGTGAAACCTAGATGTTCTGAGTTAAAAGAGCTGGAACCCTACGGAAAATTAGGAGTGGATCTCCTGGAAAGAGAAAGGAATGGATCTGAGAAAGGAAGACGTGGTAGCGTGCTGTCTCTTGGGTACGTGGTACCAAGGGAAGTACCTGTTACCTGTTTAGTGCAGAGCGGAGCCAGCCGCCCCAAGGACCTGGGGTTAGGTTTGACCACTTTGTACCGACTTGCTGGCCCTCGTGTACGCAGTACCGAGGAGAGCTACTAGTGTAGGGCGAGTACTAGCTACCCCACAGGCCTCGGGGTTCTGTTAGCTCACCTACACCGACTTGTTAGGCCCACTGGGCAAACAAGGGTAGTCAGGCGAGGGTGCGTGGACTGTGGAGGGGCAAGGCCCCTGTTTGGTTACTGTGGAGGGGTTGGACCCCTGTTACTGAGAAGGCTCTGCCTTGTACTGGTTCCGTGCTGTGCTTTGTGCGCACCAGTTAACGGAAAGTACTGACCGCGTGCCAGTGCGGGTTAGCTACCTGTGAGTTTATCGCGCGTGCCGTAGTCACCGTTACGTCTGTCCGTGACCTTGGGGTGGTTGACTGAGAGTAGGATCACCACGGGGGACTCTCCCGGCCAGGAGAGCACCACGTACTACTACTGTTCGGAAAAGACTACAATCAAGATCGTTCCCACGAGGAACATTCGAGATTAAGTGAAGGATCTGAGAAATAGATAAATTGTGAAACAATAGAAAGACGTAAATAAAGGAAGAAAGAAAATAAAACAGCTACTGTACACCTTACTGCTTCTTTAGTTTAGCTGCCACTCTACTCAGCGTTTCGCTGACATGTTACACTCGTTACTTTTCAGGACTAGGTGTTGAGTAGCCAGGGTCAGCAGCTGCAGAGGACGCTGGGCCGAGTAGGGTCCAGTAGAGTTATCACTACTCTTTTGTGCCCTTTTTGTTTCTACTGTAGTGAGTAGTTTTTGTTACTCTCTGTACTTTTCTTTACTCATAGTTCTTATTATGTTAAATGTTGTTCTACTGTTGTGGTGGTACATGCTGTAGTAGTTCTTTTTCTTACTGCTGTATTTTGTTACTGCTAGTTATACTTCATGTTGAATGTGGTTTATTTTACTGCTCTTTTGGTTACTTCCTCGTTGGACGACTAGGTCTTGGGATTAGTCGAGTGGGTCCGATTCTCGTGTCTCGTAGGGACTCGGGAATCGGGTCGTTACATTACCTGTTACCCAGCGAGGACATGACACAGTCTGGGTAATTGTGGATAGACTGACGAAGACGGTGCGATTCTTGCCGATCCGAGTCACTTTGGGACCAGCATAGTTGGCGGAGGGGTATATCTGCGACGTGGTACGTCTACACGGAGTTCCGCAGGAGATCGTATCGGATCGAGATACCTGCTTTACATCCCAATTTTGGGTTGAGTTTCAGCAGGCCTTGGGGACGCGGTTGAGGTTCAGTACAGCTTACCACCCCCAGACGGACGGACAATCTAAGCGCACAATACAGAGACTTGAGGACCTTTTGCGTACCTGTGTACTGGATTGGAGGGGCTCTTGGGAGGAGCACTTGCCCCTGGCTGAGTTTGCATACAACAACAGTTATCACTTGAGCATCGGCATGGCTCCCTACGAGGCTCTGTACGGACGGAGGTGTACGGCACCCTTGAGTTGGGTTGAGGTGGGGACCAAGTGGGAGGTTGGCCCGAGGTTGATTCAGCAGAGTCAGGAGGTAGTCGAGCAGATCCACAGGCGACTCCGCACTGTCAGGAGTAGGCAGAAGAGCTACGCGGATCGGAGACGTAGAGAGGTGCAGTTTGAGGTTGGGGACCACGTCTTCCTTCGTGTTTCGCCCATGAAGGGCCTACAGCGGTTTGGGGTGAGAGGGAAGCTCGCGCCGAGGTTCGTGGGGCCCTTTGAGGTCCTAGAGCGGGTTGGACCTGTTGCTTACAGACTTGCCCTCCCTCCTCAGCTTTCTGGTGTGTACGACATGTTCCACGTGTCCAACCTCAGGAAGTACGTTGCCGATCCCAGTCACGTCCTAAGTCACGAGAGCGTCGAGGTGGGCGACGACCTGACCTACCCCGAGCGGCCAGTATAGATTCTTGACAAAGCCATCCGCAGTTTGAGACGAAAGCAAGTACCCCTGGTGAAGGTTTTGTGAAGGAGCCAGCGGTACGAGGAGGCTACCTGGGAGCCTGAGGCGGCAATGCGGGAGCGGTACCCGGAGCTCTTCGCGGGTACGTCTTTTCGGACCGGCTTCGGTCCTCTTTGAGTTTGTTATATTTATATATGTTGTTCTTTCCAGCACCCTAGTTAGCGCAAGTTTCGGGGATGAAACTTCTTTTGAGTTTGTTATATTGTTACGAACGTGGCATCAGACGGATTTTTAAGACATCTGGGAAGTCGCCCAGACGTCTGGTAATAAATATTTTCGGCGTACGGGGTTGCGTCTGCGCACGCAGATTGCAGTTGCCGCTTTCGTTCCTCTTTTCCTCTCTCTCTTCCTGCAGGCGCGCCGCTCTCTTCTCTCTCTCCCCGCGTGGCCTTATAAGACACCCTCACCCTCTCCCTCACCCTCATCTCCTCCGCCTTCCTCTTCTCCTTCTCCCTGCCAATGAGAGAGCACGAGCGAGCGAGTGAGCGGCGGTAGCAGCGGCTGCGGCGAGCGTGCGGGAAGGAGGATTGCGAGCGGAAGGAAGAAGCTCAGCCGCGAGGGTTCGAGCTTGCCGGGGCAGCTAGAGCTGGCCGGCGGCTGAGCGGCGGGCGTGGGGTGCCGCGGAGGGGTTGTTGCTTCTCGGGCACCAGACGGACGGGGCGCGGCGCGGCCGTGCGTCGCGGGCGGAGAGCGAATCAGGCTCTAGTTCTGGAAAATTTTCCAGAATCAGACGTCTGGACTTACGACCAGACGACGCTGAAGACGTCTGGAGGACTGTCCAGACGTCTGATAGGTAAGATATTTCTACCTTCTCCCTTTTTCGCGTGTACGGCCATGCAGCCGTCCGCCGCGACTTCGTTTACGTTTCGTCGTGCTGAGAGCAGGTCGATGTGTGCGTAGGTTCTACTCGGGAGGGCGCGAGGGCTCGCCATCCCACGTAAATCAGACGTCTGGCTGCAGTGCAAGATGACAGAGAGAACCTCCAGACGTCTGGAAACCAAGCCAAACGTCCCAGTGGGTTTCTGGACGTCTGAAGGACTGCGCAGAACTGAGGTACGACCTGACCCACCTTTTAAGACGTCTGGAAGAGGTTCCAGACGTCTGATTTTGGGCAGATTCGTCGTTTTTGACCCGTTTAGGGCCTGTTCGGAGTCCGTTTTCCACGTTTCGAGTTGCGTTCTTTCCAGAATTAATTCCCCTATCCGTTTACGGTAATTGTGTACTATTTTGAGAACTCCTTGTGATTGATCCTTGTGTTAGGATCCCGTTCCGTTGCAGTCTTGGGGGTTGCGGAGGCGCGCGGGATTGCTGACCATGCCCCCAGTACTCCCGGTTTCGCTGGTAGAGTGGCTTTTTAATTGAATTAACAAAATTTGTTACAATTCTGAAACAATTAATAGAGTCTAGGACATTGCATGAACCCTAGGACTGAGAAATTAGATTGAATGATAAATCCTAGGGTATTGCATGAATCGTACGATTGGAAAACTAGATTGAATGATAGATCCTAGGATACGGCATAAATCCTAGGACTGGAAAACTAGTTGAATATACAGACATTGCAGTCTTGAAAAGTAGAAAGGAAATAATGGCTGCCTGTAAATTGATTAACAGCTGCCTGTTATGAATGAATAAATATGATTGAGAACATGGGTTGTATGAACGTAAAACTGGAACGGTGAAACCTAAAATGGCTAAACAAAAAGAACATGAACCCTACGAGGAATTAGGAGTAGAACTCCTGGAAAGAGAATAGAATGGAACTGAGAAAGTGAAACATGGAAGTGTGTTGTCTCTTGGGTACGTGGTACCAAAGAGAGCACACCTTACCTCTTAGTGTAGAGGGGAGCTTACCGCCCTCGGGTTGAGACCGGGGTGGGTTTGGCCACTATACACTGACTTGTTGGCCCTCGCGTACGCAGTACCGAGGAGAGCTACTAGTGTAGGGAGAGCAGTAGCTATCCCACGCGCCCCGGGGTTCTGCTAGCCCTCCTACATCGACTTGTGAGGCCCACTGGGCAAACCAGGGTAGTCAGGCGAGGGTGCGCGGACTGTGGAGGGGTAGGACCCCTGTTACTGAGAGGGCTCTACCCTATACTAGTTCCATGTTGTGCTTTGGACGCACCCGTTAACGGAAGCGACTAACCGCGTGCCAGTGCGGAGTAGCTACCCGTGCACTTATCGCGCGTGCCGTAGTCACCGTTACGTCTGTCAGCGACCTTGGGGTGGTTGACTGAGGGTAGGACCACCACGGGGGACTCTCCTGGCCAAGGGAGCACCACGTGTCACTTCTACTTTTCGGAAAAGACTGCAATCAAGATCGTTCCCACGAGGAACATTCGAGATCAAGAGAAGGATCTGAGAAATAAATCAATAGTGAAATAATAGAAAGACGTAAATAAAGAACGTAAAAATATAACAGCTACTGTACACTCTACTGCTTCTTTAGCTTTTAGTTGCCACTCTACTCAGCGTTTCGCTGACGTGTTACCCTCGTTACTTTTCAGGACCAGGTGTTGAGCAACCAGGGTCAGCGACTGCAGAGGACGCTGGGCCTAGTAGGGTCCAGTAGGGTTACCTGTAGTACTTTCTGTACTTTTCTTCCACTGTAGTGAGTAGTTTTCTTTGTTACTCCCTGTAATTTCTTTATCGAAAACTTTATGTTATGTACATGTTTATTTCCCTTCTGTTGTGGTGGTGTATACTGTAGTATTTCCTTTTCTTACTGCTGTATTTTGTCACTACTAGTTATATTTATGGTTAATGTGGTTTATTTTACTACTCTTTTGGTTACTTCCTCGTTGGACGTCTAGGTCTTAGGATTAGTCGAGTCGGTCCGATTCTCGTGTCTCGTAGGGATTCGGGAATCGGGTCGTTACAGCCACCCTCATGAGAGAGAAGAAGATGAAAACCTATTTCCCTTCTTCCTCCCCTCTTCTTCTCTAACTAGGCATCTATCACCTCCAAAAGAAGTCCAAGAAGGTTAATTATCACACATCTAGCACATATGGGGGATTTCCAGGAAGGCCTTTGACTTCCCTCCTTGTTCTTCATGACCTGGACATCCAATAGCACCATCGAAAGTCCAAGAAGCCTTTTGGGCATTACATAAAGTGACTATCCAATATGAAAAGACCATGAGTTCTGGTGTCCAGTGTCACCAAAATTTGGAGTTTCAAGGTAAAGGGTTGCCTCAAGATTCGCGAAGGGTTCAAACGACGCATGGATTGGGTGAGGGCCTCATTAGCTTGTCGAGAAGAATGATGTCTCATCGTACCAGGACTTAAAGTAGGAGGTACAACACATGAGGTATCATGTCAAACCACCTACAATGGTATAATATTGATACGCGCAGGGACCCCAAAAGAGGAATGAACTAATTCTTCATATATGATTCCAATTTTGGTTGTTTTGTTAAATCTTGATTATTCGATTTTCCAGCCATTGAATCGATCTTTTCGAATCAAAGTTTATCGTTTTTTCATTTCTACAATGCCCTAGACAAATCGTTCTTCCAACATCTACCTCAACTCCCATGTTAATGCAAAACAGTGGGAACCATGTTTTGTTGAAACTTATCTACAACCATAGTTTTTCAAATCACTCTTGATTATCACAAATTATGATTAATTAGTAGTAATATTGATTAATTATACTTAATTGCACTAAACACTCATTATTGAGGGTTACTAATCATCATTAGTCTTCCTTAATCACAATTCATTAGCCTCAATTATGATTGTTAGGGCTTAATTTTCCATCTTTACCTTTAATGGCATTTCTTTAATTGCTTAATTTTTGGTCTTGTGAACTAGAAAGAAATAAAGTGTTTGCAATTTAATCCTTTAAAATTTCAATGAAGTTCCTATGCTTGCACCCAACTTCACTTGATACAACTAATCTTAGTGAAAAAGAAACAAGAGAACACTACAAAGTAGGCAAGATCTTTCTCTTCATTTATGTGATTTCATGATGGCTCTTATATTCTTCCCCCATGGAATTTCATCCCTGAAATTCTTCTATATTAATTCTGGATATTTACTCTTCAAGTCAGCTTCATATTCTCAAGTGACTTCTTCCATCCTTGGGGTTCTTCAAGGAACCTTCACCAATGATACTATCCTACTTTTTGGTTTTCTTTTAGCTTTGTCAAGGATATGTATTGGTTTCTCGGTATAAGATGAATTGAATCTTTTTATCGCATCCTAGTTAATGATATGGTCATTATTCAAGGAATATGCTGTGAACTTCATCTAGTTGTAGAGGTAGGGCTAAGTTATAGGCTATTAGATAAATCAGTCTTGGTATCTCAAAGAGATGATTATGGCTAGGTTTCCCTTGGCCCCCAAATCTTTGAACTCCTTGAAGGAAGTAGCACTTTATAGAAGTGTAAGGTTCATTTTAAAACTATTAAAAAATTGAAAACACTACTCCAAAGTTGATCAAATCAGTTCAAAACCATGGAAAACTCTTTCCTAGTTACAAGGGAGCGTACCATTCTACTTAGTTATCACAAGATTAAGGTAATATATGGTAGCAATATCACATGTCTACTCAAAGTCTCTGATACAAGGTGTAACTCCTCTCGATCCATTCGTAAGTGCAACTTCGGAGCTGCCAAGGGAAAACGATCTTCATGTGATGGACCTTCTTCATGCTCGTTCAAGAAGCATGAACATCGATGAAGGAGGCAAGAGAAGGGTCTCCTCTTTTTCAAGAGAAGAGTGATGGCTGGAATTGATTGACAGATATCATGCTTTAATTATCAAGGGTTCACACAGATTGGATTAATCTTCAATCCAATCCATTCCAATCCTATTGGATTGGATTGGATTAGATTAGATTTTTTACCATTATACATTAAATTGGATTGAAAAATTTTCAATCTATCTCAATTGGATTGGTTATGGGTCGAGAACTTCACCAATCCCATTCAATCCATAGAAATTTAGAATACATGTAATACAATATAATCCAACCTGCAATCTGTAAAAGATATATATATTACATACACACATAAATTAGATACAATAAAAAGGAGAAGTAAAGCTTTAATACTCAAGGAAATGTAATACAAAAGTCTTAGAAAGTTCTCGCTACTCCGAGTTTCCCTTCCACCGATTCCCCTCCCGAAATAACCCCCATACGGTACCTTTATTTTGTGTCATTATGTTAAAAAATAAACTTTAGATTTGAAACTTTGAATTAGGTAATAGGAAACTATGTTCAAACAATAAAATCATGTACAATTTAGAAAAGAAGAAATAAGCAAAAAAATCCATTACAATATGATCTAATCCGAAATTTTCTATGTTGGATTAGATTGGATTAGACCTTGAGATGGAAGGAATTAGATTGCAAATATCCCAATCCAAAGAAAGTGATCAAAGGACGAGGAATACATTCAAAGCCAAGGTAAATAGAAGAGGGAATAGGGGGTTTCCATGCCTGAGGCCCCTCCCCATGGTAAGGAAGCCACCACCAGAGCAGCTGTTAACGAGGGGGGAGTAGGAGGGCTCCCAAATGCACATATTTATCAGGTTGATCCACCTGTTTGAGAAACCCAAGAGGCGAAGCAAGTGAAGGATGAAGTCCCTCCGGATGGTGTTGAAAGCTTTGTATTTGTTGACCTTTATGCACACCTTGAGTGCAAGGTTGGAGCTGTGGAAGCCTTTTATGAATTCCTACGTCAGAAGGGAGCAATCAGTGATGCATCAACCTCAGATAAAGACCCCTTTGTTAGGAGTGACAAGCTTAGGCATGACCAGACTAAGATGATCGGCAATAGTCTTGGCGATGATTGTATAGATGAGGTTGCATCAAGTGAATGAATGAAAATCATTGAGGAAGGAAACGGTGTGACCTTTGGGAATTAGGGTTAGGAAGGTGTGGTTAAGCTCCCTTACCAATCACCCCCACCCCTCCCAATTGAGGAAAAAGAAGCAAACCCCCTCTAAGATGTCATACTTGATTATTTCGCATGCCCTTATGAAGAAATGTGCATTGAAATCATTTGAGTTTGGAGCTTTGTTAGGGCTACTAAGGCCCCTTTTATTTCATCGTCAGATGGAATGGTGGAGAGAGCGTCATGATCTTCAGCCGAGAGAGAGAGATACAGGGGTTGTAAAGCACAGGCTCCACGCTTAGTAAAAAGAAGGAATATAATCCATCTAATAATATAATATCTATTTACAGCTAACAAAACATATATAAAATTGAAATGGGACCATTGTATTTAAACTTTGACGTATCATTTTTTTTTTTTTTTTTTGAGGTATTCATGCTATAAGTGCTAAGATTGGGGGATAAATTTGATATTTTAAAATTTTTATATTTAGAGAAAATGTGAGTCAAATCATAAGATGTTTAGAATGATAAGTAAGAGTATTATCTCACACAATTAAAGGTTAAATTCATTCAACCCTTTCATTTGAGATTGAGAATATTTTCCCAGGATTGTTAGAACACAAAATTGAAGCCCTCGAACGTAACACAAATGACCTAATTTTTATAAATAAACAGTCCTTGAAAAGGGTTAGGTCCCCATCCTTCTTGCCGCCTCACTCTACCCATCACCCACTCTCCTCCTACTAGCTCGGTCTTCATGTGAGTTGATCGAGCAACATCGTTTGGAGGTCTTCCATGTTTGATCATCCACGATGTAGTCTCTCCTACCCATTGGATTCACCTACGATGGCCACATGCTCTAGCAACCACCTCGCTGCTCTGTGCATAGCTCTCGTGTTGAGTCTTTCCAATCAAGTATGTCTATGGATGGTTATCAACTACATATTCTTATGGGTTGGTGCCGTTGCTTCTTGGGTATGCTATCATGTTGATAATCGAAGGGAGTCGTCACCTACTTTGTGAAGGGAAGGGATTCTCTTCCGACCATGGACCAAACCAAAGAAATCCCAAGGTTTTCTTTTTCTCTTTTTTCTTTTGAAAAGATGTATTCCATTGAAGGAGAATATCCAAATAGAAGAGGATGCAGCCCCAATTAAGTGGAAGAGTTACTAAGTTGGGATTTGGACGTTTCTTTCCTTTTTCGCTCTCTCTTCACTCGGTGCCTGCCGTCACTATCATCTAAAGGGTGGATAAGAGGGAAAAAGAATCGAATTCAGTTCTTTTCTTCGTGCAACTCCTTACATGAAAGGGAACCGAAAGGATCGAATTCACAGGGAAATAAAAAATATATATAAAAAAAAAAAAAAAAACGTTAGTTTTCGGCGGATTGGATGTGCAACGACGTCCGTTCATGCATGGAAAACGTTGAAGTGGAGAATGGGCATCTTAGGGATAGTAATTAAATGCGAGGAAGCACTAGTTGATTGCTGACGGTTGAGCAGCTTGCCTTCGATTCTAGCTCGAGTTGTTGTTTCCAAGATTAATCTCAGCTTATTATTCAAACGAGGATATATATATATAGAACTAAAAGGTTTAATTCCTCCCCCCAGGAACCAAGTCAAATGCCTTCCTAATAGCTAGGTAGATCTCTTGCCCATTTCTAAGTAGTCTTAAGTCTTCCACAACCATCTAAGGAGAGAAGGTATACAAAAAAAATACCTCTCAATTAGTTTTTCAGCTCAGCTCTCAGGTATATGTAAGTTTACATATCAAGACTATATGTGGTACCAAAAAAATAGTTCCACTTGAACATTTATGAGAAGACATAGGTTATGGGAGGATTGAGAATCATCGTTTCTCAAATTTTGATTTGGAAATTTTTGTGGTCATGTTGGATACATTAAATCCAAACTTAATAGGTACGTAAGTGGCACTTACTTGTTCTCAATTAAACTCCAATGTTGTTGAAGTTACAAACGAACATGGATTATTGCAACTCATATTGAGCTCTATTGAGGATATAGCACATGTTGGTCAAATAGATTTTAGTCATCACTAGGAATTATAATGCATTCATTAGGGTTTTTTGATCAGTCAAATATTTGATGTTTTAGCTAATTCATTAACTTTATTTTTCCGTAATGACGTGGGTCTCTACCTAGTTCAGAGCTCTAACATTATGTTTAACAATCGTGACCTAATCTTCAATTGGATCGAGAACACTAGCTAGCCTAGATATATATTGGACCCAAAATGCTCAAACTCATGTTACAAGGTACTAATGCTCAACTCTAACAATTAAATATCTCACTTTTTATGTATTTCCATCCTGTACCTGAAGCAACCATTTTAACTTAAGGGATGGAGGTTCCTCAGTTGGTGCATTGCATGGATTCAAACAATGGGAATAGGTCAGAGATCGTGGGTGAGGTAGGAGTCTAGAGAGAGGATAGAGCTCTAGGATCAAGACATAGATCGAGTGTGGGAGAAAAAGAGTATGGTCAATCTTAGAAGTAAGTGGAAGAAGGTGGTCAATTGATGCTATTTATCACTAGTCATGGAAGGCTCCATGAGCTCCTCACAAGGATTTTTTTTGTGGAATTATACATGGCAAAGATGTGTTATTTCGAGGACGTTACCTGAATATGCTACAAATTGCTCCAAAAGAGAATTTAATCTCTATCATATATGTTTTTTTCTACATATTTACACTCGACAATTTTGGTAGCATTTTCTTTGAAGAGATTTTGAGGGTGCCCGAATTTGTTCACCTTTTACAAATGAAATGGTTAGTGCTTAGTTTATTAAGACCTCGCCTCATTTTTCAATGAATAGATCAAAACATGTATGTTACCTTAACGACCTATTTAGATTAGCACAAAGGAGCATCAGCTTCAACACCTTTCAAGCTCTTAGCTAGGTCCCCTTTTCAACAATGGATGCCTTCATTTTGGGGTATAAATTAGGTAGAATCCTTATCTTTTTTTCATTGGGGGGTTTACATAATAGACCTATAATCTTTTGTAATTACACCCATAAAACTACCTATGAAGTATTTGTTTACGTGTCCCTAAGAAAATTCGATATATAATTGTTGCATCACAATACATACTTGTCAAATAAAGATATGCTACAAATTATTTAAAAAATTAAGCGAAAAAATACACTGGTAAATGAGTCGGATAAATAGGTTGGATAAATAGATGAACCCTCGAATCCATATTCATATGCATCCATACATGTTTGGGTTTATAAATCAAACTCCATATCCGTCTAAAAATTAAATAGCTTGAATTTTACCCACTCCAATCAGATCAATTCAAGTCAAAATTGGGTTAGCTGAACTCAAATTCACATCCACACGTGTAATTAAAGCCATCCTCCTATTTTTTGAGTTCATGATGACGGCCAGTTGATGCATTGAATGTCCAAGCTAGAATGACACACCTAAGGCCAATATCAAATGGATCATGGGCAATCAATGTCAGGCCTCATGGAATCGTTCATCTCCCACTCAACCTTGTATGTTGGGAGGCACATCCTCGTAATTATTTGCTCGTGGCATCCATTAGCAAAGGTAGACTTGGATCCTGGACTGTTTAGATTGGTTGGATGGTAGGTCTTGAACCTTCTTGAGTTGGCAGATTCAAGAAGTCTTCCCAACCTACTAGCTTAGCCAATTCCAACTTCGAACTTGCTCTGACCAGCCAGGTTTAGCCAAGTGGTCGATGGCCTCGTCTCAAAGTAGGTTCGCATTCGATGGTAATTTGGGGTTCTTAGCAAACCCAATCGAATATCTTCTTCCATTATTTGCTCGATTCGGAATCCAAGAATATCTCATGTGATCGTAACCTTTACACACCAACCCGACAAAGTTCAACCATTTCATTTTCCAGCCTTTACCTTTCTCGATCAAATTATTTGGGAATATTCGCGTCGGTCAGTCTCGATTGGTTTGTCTGGTGCTCAATCTAGAAGCAAACAGAGGGGAAAAAGTCATGGTCAGTTTACTTGGAAAGTTGGGAAATTACTTTTAAAAAATATAAAATAAAGATTTATCTAAATTTTTATTTTTATATATTTTGTAAATATCAGATTTTATTTATTTAAATTAATATTAAATTATGATATTGATCTTTGTGATATTTACTTACATCTGTATTAACATTTGCTAACATTCTTCAAAATTCATATTAGTCGAATTGATGTTAAGGATACTCAAGTTACATTTTTACCAAACGAGTTAATCTTTCTAATAAATGGGAGTTAACTTCTCCTTTCAAATGATTAATTTACAAAGTAAACTAATCCTAAAGTAACATTCACTGCCACATATAAACGGGTACTTCAACAACTCGAACAACGTTAAACATCGAGAGATGCAACTACATTGAGTCCATTTTACTAGATTCCTGTCTCACGCCTCAAACATAAAAGTGACGGAAAACTAGAATGGTTTATAAACAAAAAAACGCAAAGACGGGGAGCAGAGAATGAGCTCAGACGAGGCCACGTAAAGATGGCGATGAGATCGACGCAAGTTCAACCAGAAAGGACTGGCAGACTGGCAATCATCATGACTAGGATCCTTTTTGGTCATGATCGACCTATCCTCCACAAATTTGAGATGTATTATCTTTGTGAAATTCTTTATATCACAATGCATGTGAGCTTTTTGAGAGCATTCAATTCATCGTAGGCCCAAGTTTCAAGCCTCATTTATCATAAAAGAAAGAAGAGTCTGTAACGTCCTCTAACCAAGGATCCTGCAACGTGTTACTGTTAAAATTCATCTATGATGTAGTCCGTATGACTTGGATTCGATGATAAATGTTGAGTCCAATTACTTGGTGAGTTGCCCTAACCATTCCAAAAATTGGGTTAGGAAGGAGTCGTTATGGGCCGCCCTTCACCCCTGCTCATACAAAAGATTTTGGCAACCAATGAACATGATATACAGAACAGCATTCCAAGGAGAGGATCAAACTTGGGATGGAGAAAGATCACCACTTGATCGGAGGGTTCAGTGTAGAATGAAGGTTTCCACCGCATCTCATGAAAAAGACATCAGTTTCATGGATTGAGATGGGCATTGAATGCATGATATTTATGCCTTGAACGAATGGTTATAATCGCATGTTCGTGGTTCATGTGAAAGTGGTTCTCGCATGTAAGCAACACGCATCAAATTGGCTCCTGACCATCTGCAATCACTTACCTTGAGCAACAAGCTTTATTTTGATCTGGAACAAGAGTTTGGAAGAAGCGAATGGGAGTTCAATAAGATCCAGAAACATGAGTAATGCTTAACATATATATGGAAACAATCTGTTGTACCAGTTTTGTCAGCAATCAACAACCCAAGGAAAGCCATTTGTAGTATAAATTTATATTAATGCAAATGGATATATTGTACCCATTTGAAATGGTCAATTACATTTATTTTTCTGAACGAGAGACACAATAGGCACAACACATGGTGAATTGCATTTTACCTCTCGATATCTCCTTTCGAACTCTCCACAGTATCAATTGTTGCTAAAGCATATACCATCAACCATCCTTGTCAGGTTAAATGCCAGATTTCGTATCATCAATTACAACGCAACCTAGTCCTTTGGAAGAAGATGGTGTTGCTAAATGAGCAAATCCAAGCTTCATCATTAACATAAACGACCACATGAACAATTTGGAAATCAAGTAAAATAAACCAAAGATAAAGCAATAATTATAAGCACCAATAAGATAGATTTATTGTACGGTGCACACGCATATTTATGCTTAAGAAACAAAAAATGAAAAACAGAAACTTCTTGCTGACACCACGTGGATAAAAAGCTACACTCAAATTACCTCCTAAAGACCGCGACTGAAAATAATAAATATCAAAATAAGCTACACTCACATCCAGATCAGCCTCGAGTTATCGCTGGCAGGCATACAACTGCTCAAGGTGCTGAATGATACAATTTCACCTTTGTGAAACTCTATAGGCAGCTTAACCAGTGTTCTGCATGCCGGCGGCAATACCCTTCATGGTCAAAATGAGGGTGTCCTCCAACCCCGGTGCATACTCGCTCTCAGGGTTCAGCTTCACCAGTTCAGCTGCAGGCTTGCTAGAATCATTGATCTCCTTCGACAAGTGGGGCCTTAACTTCACATGGAAATTGGGGTCCCTTATCCTCTTGAGAGTGTAAGCCTGGCAAGCATTAAGTGTTGTGATGTATGAATCACGCAGCTTCAGTCTCTGCCTCAAGTATGGATCCCCTTCGAGTATATCTTTGTGGCCTGCAACCTGGACGTTAAAGGGTAATTGCTTAGTACTATGCTATGGACAGTTGAATGTGGTAATGCGGGCAGCTACTGCTTTCCAACCAAGGTTTTCTCGTGACACTTAAAAGAAAGGGAGAAATTTCCTGAGCATTTTGTTAATATATTCTTTCAGAGTCACAAGGAGAAAGAGCAAGATTTCAGATTGCCCATGATTCCATACTGTGCTATACTACAGTGGAAACTGACAGGAGCAAAACGAGAACAAAAGCAATAAATGAATATTGAAGGTGCTTCCAAGTTTGGAATAGAAAATTAGAGAGCAGGTATTTTTCTGAGAGCAGCTCCCAAAGACTTCATGGGATTTGAACTCTGGTCACAAACTCAAAGAAACTACCTTCTACCTTTGTGCTGCTACAGTATTACCACTAAGAAAATTAGCATACTTCATATGCACTTGTCAAAAGGTTTATGTTTCCAGACATTACTAGCATTGTAATGTATATGCTGGTACATTAGTTTGGTAATAGCGTTTCAATATGCTTCTACTGCTGGGAAAGGGTTACCTGAGTCCTATGTAATTCCCAGTGTCTGCTCCTCCAGATGTATGTCTGTCTAAAAGGATGGAATCACATTATGTATTTCCAGCTATTACGATCTTTTTCTTTAATTTTTTTATTCTTGTTTTTATATGAGGTCTGCAACATCATTCTGATTGACATCAATCCCATAGTTTCAAATGAGCAACACCATTTTTATTACCTAAAGACAGAAGCACTTTCATTCTTTTTCAAACCATGTCCATCCATCAATTCAAACCACTTTCCATCCACCAAACTAATTCAACTACCAAATGTCCCATCTAACAACAGTTGCAGAGATCAAGGATACACATGGCAGTGAGCTATAACTTTTATGAGAACCTTACAGCAATTTATACAGATGGAATGGTAGAACAAAAGAAAAAGAATTTGAGATTGGGTCATCTATATCCAACGTGATATATACAATGTGGATTAAGCAAGAATATCCACTGACAACGACAAGATCTATTCAACTATATGTTCCAAAATATTTTGGAGAAACGGATCGCAAAGGTTGAATTAGGTGAAATACTCGTCTTTTTTTCACGGAAAGATATGATGGACCCCTCCCTGGCTATAAATAAGATAACCACTCTATTGTAACAATAAAAAAGATGCTTCCAGATGAACAAAATAACAGAAACTATAAAAAACAAACACTTGTAGAAATAAGAATGCATCGTGTGAAGGAAGTTTACTTGAAGGAGGAGGTTCCTTGTTTCGATATATTTTTCCCTGAGGCGCTCTCCAAAGGACAAGAGATCATCTGAAACCAGCAGTTTGTCATACAAAGCAGCAATACCTGGATCACCCTTGGCGAAAACCATCTCAACCAAGTCAATAGTTACTCTAAAAAATGGCCACTCATTATACATCTCTCGAAGCATTTGAAGGTTCTTGATGTCATTTTCAATGACATATTTAAAAGCAGCACCAAATCCAAGCCAAACAGGAAGGTGAAATCTGGTCTGTGTCCAAGCAAAGATCCATGGAATTGCTCGAAGTGATTCTATACCCCCACTGGGCTTCCTTTTGGAGGGGCGGCTGCCAATGTTCATTCTACCATATTCCATCTCAGGTGTCGCCTAGAAAATATAGAGGAATATTTGTCAAACATAAAAGAATAGTTTGCCTTGGAAAGGATGACTACCAAAACAAATCCAAATTATCAAGAAGATTTTCCTTCCACCTTACATGAACTCATAATCAGTAAGGGTATATTTCTATTTATATATCCAGGAAAATAAATAATTTCATCATTAGTATGTGTATTTTATTTATTAATATACACCATAGTAAAGAATAATGCACCAACTCCTACTTCAGATTCTAAAGCACTTCATCAGGGAACAGTTACAACTAAATAATTCTTTCAAGATATAATGGAAGAATTAGTTTACAACAACAACAACCACCAAGCCTTCTCCCATGCTAAGTCAGGTTGGCTATATGGATTCTTCGCCTCCACTCAGATCTAATTTGAGCTATTTTTTAGTAGAATCAGTTTCTACTAAAAAATATAAAACAGCAGCAAAGTATATCAATGATAAGACATCTCAGAGAAGTCAAATGAGTTTACAAAGAAAAATAGCCCAAACGTACTCAGCAATTCAATGCCTTAAAAGTTACAACCAATGAAGCACCTAGTAAAAGGTACAGCAACTTCTTTCTAATCATACTAAATCTTCCATTTCTGTGCTCTAAGAAAGCGAAATGGAAGACAAATAGATAGAAAAAAATAATTTTGGTTTACTAGAATTATCAACATATTGTTTCAGCTTGGGAGAAAGCAAATTTTTTTCCTCAGGATTAATTATTCTTTAACAAAGTTTATTTTGATGACAGCTTATGGCATTGCAAAAAGAATAATTACTGAATAACTTACAAGACGGAAATATTCCACAAATCGAGGCTCTTTGAAGACAATTGATCGATATTCCTTTGTAGCCACCACAGCCATGTGATCCATTAATGCTCGCCATTCCGGCTTGGGTGATACTGGAGGGTGCATTCCATGTTCCAGCGTAGCTGCAGTAAAGCGCTGCAGTGTCCTAAAGCATAGGTGCTCCTCTCCGAATGATTGTTCAATGACTTCACCTTGAACTGTAACACGAAGTGAACCATGAATTGTGTCCGGGGGCTGAGACAAGATGGCAAGATGTGTAGGACCACCTCCTCGTCCAACAGTCCCACCTCGGCCATGGAACATTGTCAACTTTACCCCATACTGCTTGGCAACTTTGATAAGTTCTTCTTGAGCTTTATATAATGCCCAAGCAGCTGACAGTCTACCAGCATCTTTTCCAGAATCTGAGTACCCAATCATGACTTCCTGTTTTCCATCAATTCTATTACGGTACCAGTCTATTGAGAAAAGCCGTGCAACTGCAGCAGGTGCTGCCTCAAGATCTGCAAGCTTCTCAAAAAGTGGGACAACTCTCAATGCCTTTTTGACACGACATTCCCGTTGCAAAAGCTCAACTGCAAGCACATCAGATGGGGCAGTTGCCATGGAGATAATATAGGCCCCAAAATTATCTGAAGGAAGTTCAGCTATCACATGCATGGTATTCAAAACATCAGCAATTTCTTCAGTTTGAGGGAGGTCCGGACCAAACAATGGGCGCTTTCCTCTAAGTTCAGATAAAAGCCATTCTTGACGTTTTTCTTCTGACCATTCACGGTAAGATCCGATCCCAAGATGATTGGTGATAGCATCAATAACATCTGTATGCCTATCAGATTCCTGCCTAATATCAAGCCTTACAAGTGCCAGACCAAAAGTGGATACTTGACGCATGAAATCAAGAAGACTTCCATCAGCAATTGGTTGATCACCACAGGAACAAAGAGATCTGTAACAAAGCTCCAGAGGCTCCAAGAACTACATTAAAAAAACCAACTGATGTTAAGTCCATCACAGATTTAGCAGAGCAAGCAGAACAGTTTATCATTAATCACCACACCATTATATCCAAATTTGCAAAACATACCTTCATGCAAAATAAAGGAATTAAGATATCATAAACAAGACTGGTCACTGCCACATACGGATGCTACCGAACATTACATCAAGAAAACAAGAGCAGCTAAAGATTATTTTCATAATTCAACCAATTTCACTTCAAAGCTCCAATGAGATAAATGTGTATATACCGGCAAAAATCACTTAAAAAGCAACAATAATTACCTGTTGTTGAAATATATAACTGCAGATAATTTAATATCCAATCTCATGCATCTAAAAAGAAAATCTACTTATGAGCATTTACAGACAAGTAACTGAGATATTACCAACCACATTTGCTATCCCCTATAAAATTTTCCATAAAGTGACATTAATATGACAAATCCTCTAAACAAGAACAAAGAATGTGAACACAAAATATGGCTACTATCAGTAGTCATACATTTGCTTCACCTTTCAATCATAAAAAATATGACAATATCAAGCAATTATGAGAAGTAATTAAAAAATCTTCAGCAATTCCAAGCTCTTTTTGTTGCATTTGAAAGTTTAATAATTCCTTTCCATGTAGAGTATATAAAGTGATTCAAGTTAGGTGGTGGTAAGGGCA
The DNA here is from genome assembly GCA_037157565.1 of Thalassia testudinum. Taxonomy (NCBI): domain Eukaryota; kingdom Viridiplantae; phylum Streptophyta; class Magnoliopsida; order Alismatales; family Hydrocharitaceae; genus Thalassia; species Thalassia testudinum. The sequence goes on along the minus strand of JAZHRO010000022.1, from coordinate 71,779,695 downwards.
AATGTTAGAAAGGTAAGAGATTAAGTATAAAACCTGCTCAACGTTAGTGAAAGTTGCTTCCTCGGGAATATCAGAAATCCCATTGGCCAATAAATTGCGTGCACGTTCCCGGGTATTATATAGCTTATCCCTCACATCGCCAAGTATAACTCTATAAGGCTCATTTGGAGGGATCTGTTTCCAAAATTCTGAATTACAATGAAAAGGAAGGGGGAAAAAATTTAATTAATCAGTCAAGCACTAGTGATGAAGTCTCCACTGAAGATCAAGAACCATTTTCAGAAAGCAACTGGAAAGGGCAATAAAGAAAATTCCCATCGTTTGTTCCACTAAATGAAACTCTTAAATGAAAGCAGGATCTGCTTAGTAAAATATCCCTTGCTATTCATAGTTGAAAATCTCACTGGCTTATAAAAAGTAAAAAAAAAATCACACTGGCTTGGCAATATGCTCTACACAGAATACCCTTTCAATTTAAATCAGATGACAGCCCTCATTTCAATAACTTTTGCCAATATTTGAAAAGTAAACATAAGTTGTGAAAGTCTATTAATAAAATTGCCATCTAAAAGAAGTAAAACATAAGTTGTGAAAGTCTATTAATAAAATTGACTTCTTAAAGAAGTAACAATAAATTATCCAAAAATGATCTCCATCTTCCTTTTTCTGGAAGGAAATATGATGATTAATGCCAACAATAGTCATAATGAAGTTTCATAAATCTAGCTATCCGATAAAAACCAAAATCACACACCTTCCACCGAGAACTAATGAAATTGTCTCTACCTCCCAAGTCAACATGAAAAACAGTGGAAAAAATCGCTCAGTAATGAAAAGAAATGTTGCATGATGACCAATACATTCCAAATTGTTTGAACCATTTACAGTAACTTTCAATTGATAAATTCCTCATCAACCTTAATATTTATTGCCCAATGAAGTACATAAATATTTCCTTATTTTATTTTACATTTTTGAATGCATTATTCCAAATTTTTTATTTTGATACCAAGTTCTTCTACATATTTTCCAAACCCAACTTTTTAGTCTTTCAATACAAATCTAATATCTATCCAGATACTCTTGCCTAATGAATGACACATTCAAGATGTTAGACCACAGTTACATTTAATCAAAATGAAAAAGACAATCCACAATCAAATGCATGAACATAAATGCCAATTTTCAATCTTTACAACAATAGAGAAATGTCCCTGTTCCTCTTCACGATCTGGAAAAGTGAACTTCCAACATCTACCATGTACTGTCCAAAAGAAGAGTCCACCCCACAAGAAAAGGAAGCTTTTCTTTCCACAGTAATGCATGCCATACAAGGATGACATTATTAAGCATTGCCTCCAAAGCAACTAAGAAAAGATTTTGATCCCTCTTTTATTAACAGCATGCTCTCTTACCATGCAGATCAATTGCAGGATAGTAAAAGGTTCACCATGATCCATTAGGAGCTCTAACTCTGTCTACCAGAGGTATGGCAAAGGGCCATACCCCTTTTATACGAGTTTAAATTGTTAGATTTCCATAGCCTTCTTGCAAGGCAAATGATTTTCTCAAAATGACCCCCAAAAAAAGCTTCTAGTGTGAAATAGGCACATCCACAAACTAAATCTAAGAAAACAAGAACATGGTAGATTTCCAAAGGAGATTCAGGTGAGTTTTATGCTTTTCCAATTGACGAGATGATATAATATACCTATATAATGTTTTGCAACACTCCTTGATGACCGATGTAGTTCATTAGCCCTTGCTCGAAGTTCATCACTGCAACGCCACATAGACAGCTGTGAAAACATCAATGACTGTGTCAATAAACTGTATGAATTACTGACACAAGAAATTACAAAATATTCATTAGAAGGAAAATGAAAATTGACATTGCAAAGTGGTGAGACCAACGTGCTTAAATATACGAGCATCAGTATTAGGCCTTAATTATACATGGATATGTTTCCATCATGCTCAAGCAGGAATCAGACAATTTATGATGCAGAGCAAATTTGAAATGCAATTTTTCAAAGGAATTTATGTGCAAACTTTTGAAGGAATAGACGATTTAATTTGTATTGCTTTTGTGGAGAATAAGGTGGTGCCACGTGGCATGTCAGTTTGGCCACATGGCAGGTTTTGTCCACCCTAAGGGGCACCGGCCATAAGTGGTGCTTTTGATTTTGCTTGGAGTCCAAGTCATAGTCATTTTAGTATGGTATTTTGTTTTTTATAAAGTTGTTAAAAGGATTTGGTCTTTTTTTTATTTTTAGGTGATATGACTTAGTTTGTTTCATGTTTTAAAGATTGAGTTTTGTTCTCTTTATAAAAGAGAACCTATGTAATTATTTAGAGGTTGAGCTAATGCATTATTTGTTTCCAGCATAACTCTCTCTCCCTCTCTTCATCACCGCTGGCTGCCATCTCTCTCTCCCTATTCAATGTTTGCAGCCCCCATTGACAACACCCTGCTGCTGCCATCTCTTCCCACGTGGAAGAGCCTCCACGCTCCACAGCACTCGATTCCTCACATGGTATCAAAGCCTACGATCTAGGCTCTTCCCTAGGATTTTTCTACATGCATTTGAGGAGAAGAATGAAAAAAAGCCTTTTCCCAAACACAGTCTTTTCTGTGACACGGAGAAAGGAATGTAACACCGCATTGATATCATCACCGAACCGCATCAACCTTGACCAAGGTCAAAGTCTTTCCTGACCCTCCACAAGAACCAAAGTCTTTTCTAGTTCAAACTATCTCAAAGGATGATGGCAAGTTCGGAGATAAAAGTTCCCAGTTAAACAAAGATACTCGTGCACAGAACCACAATAAAGTTAGTTGGTTCTTCCAACTATGTTCTCTAGATACGTGCATTCAAGATCTTTGTTGATGGACAGGAGAAGCTCCATGTCCTTAAAGAAGAACAAAAGACAAAAGATGCAGCCAAGAAAAATAAATTGGAGAAGGGAGCATTAAGTTATACAAAGACAAGACGACTGCTCCAATTGCCACGACTTCAAAGCTTACCAAAGAAGCAACGACTATGGAGGTGGCAAGAGGATTCACAGTTACATCAAAAAAAGATTGTGGAGCATCTGGCTACACCATCAACAAGACAAGTAGAGCAAGTCAAAGTCCTCCCAATCTCAACTTGAAGGGAAGTGTGGAGAATCAACTAGTGCCACAAGGCAGGTCAATTTGGCCACATGGCAATGCCACGTGACAGGTTTTTTCCACCCTAAGGGGTACTGGTCCTAAGGGGTGCTTTTGGTTTTACTTGGAGTCCAAGTCATGGTCCTTTTAGCATGGTATTTTATTTTTTAGGAAGTTGTTAGAGGATTTGGTCTTTTCTATTTTTAGGTGATATGATTTAGTTTGTTTCCTGTTTTAAAGATTAAGTTTTGTTCTCTTTATAAAAGAGAACCTATGTAATTGTTTAGGGATTGAGTTAAGGGATTATTTGTTTCCAACATAACAACTCCCTCTCTTCTTCAATGCCAGCTGCCATCTCTCTCTCCCTGTTCAACATGTGCAACCCGCATTGGCAGCACCCTGCTGCTGCCATCTCTTCCCACGTGGAAGAGCCTCCACACTCCACAACACCCAATTCCTCACAGCTTTATTTTATTGTTTTAGCAGCATTAAAACTTTTTTTAATCCCCTCGATGTAAAGGGATATTGGTATTCTATAGAGAGGAGAAGAGTTGAATTACCACCAACATTCTGTAATTTGAGGGAAGTTGGACTTTATAGAGACCAGCATTAGATAGGTATGTTTTCTGCACATTTCACATATTTACTTGCATGCAAAACCACTTATCAGGAAAAAAAAGCCTCTTCCTAACAAAACCACTTATCAGCATTAGAAAGGAATGTTTTCCTTGCATTAGAAAGTCATTTTTCATATTAGAAAATGACTTCCATTTAAAATCCACTAACCCGAGTTCAAATCTTGGCAGGACCTTATGTCATAATATTTTACATCGCCAAAAACCAAAAAACCAATAAATCCAGTGAAGTACATGGAATAAGCATGTCCTAATGATACTTGATCTTTTTATGTGATCCCCAATAAAGACTCATTCAAATCAATGTAATAGAGTTTTCATTGTTTAGGATCTTGCTTTATTTGCAGAGTGCCAAAGAACTTTTTTGTTTTTACTTTATAAGAAAAATACGAAATTGTCAAAAACAAAATGCTTAAGGATTGGAATATATTACTAAATTTCAGAATTCAGGATCTCTATTCCCAGTCATCGCCATTCTCTTTTACACTCAGAAAGTACAACAGTAGGCTTCATTTGATGAAGAATCTTTCCATTTACTCCTTGAGTTATTTTATCAGTCAACGAGTCCCTTACGGTCAACACATAATGTATAACTGGGTTGAATCTCCAACTTAAATTGCCTTTTTTTTTAGTTCATGTCCCATCCAGTTCAATTTATCAACATTATTCTCATGTACGGCCTGGATGTCGAGCCTAACGAACCAAGTCAGGTCTAGCTCGAGCTCGACAAGGCCAACTGAGCTCGATCTCAAGCGCACATAGTTACATCACTTATGAGCCTGAGCTTGGCTCATTTGAGCCTGAGTTGGCTTGTGAGCCAAATGAGTTTATATATCACTTAAATGAGCCCTCAAGCTTGGCTCATTGAGCTCAATTTGGCTCGTTAACCAAGCAGACTCACCTATTCCTTAAATGAGCACAATTTAAATTTTTGGAATTTCAATGGGATGAGGAGTATTTTGCATTTACTTTTATGAGGTTTACATGTTACTCTATGAAATGTGTATATATATAGATACATATATGATAAATCTTAAATGAGCCCCTACCTCGAGTTAACTCAGCTCGAGCTCAACTAAACAAGGTAAGTGAGCCAGGATTTGAGCTCAAGCTTGGCACAAAAACTCAATGAATGGGATCACAAGCCCTTGTCAAGCTGAGGTGAAGCTGGATGGCCACCCCTACATGTAGGTCAGATCTAAATGGTAGTGGTCAGGAAAGCATAGAAAGCCTCCAAAACCAAATTCCAAGAGTGATGTACTCAGGTGCCTCTTTTGGTAATTAGGATGGATTTTATGGGTGGACTTCTACGTAAGAAAGTTAACCTATATTCGCATTCAGGAACTTCTACGGGATAACCTCTGATGTGACATGTAATTGTTTCATAAAGATGTAAGGACAAATGTGTTTAGGAAATAACCTTTTGTGGATTGTAGTAACTTGGTATAAATAATTCCTGACTTAGCATAACTCCTAGAATTACTTAACTTGGGATAAACCAAAATTCTTGAGATTAAGATACTATCTAGCCATACATGGGTAACCCACAGTTCTCTGGGCTATCCCGGTTGACAAGGTAGTGTTAGTAAGCTCCAATGCACAAAGGAAAGAAACAAGCGATGAGCTAACAAGGAGGATAATCAAGATCACAACAGAAACGATTTTGGAGCTTTGAGAAAATAGGGATAATGAAAAATTAAACCAAAGGATGCTTCTTAAAAGAATATTTCGACATCAAAGTTTAGAATACAAAAAGCAATGCATATAGAGTCAATTCTATGATAATTTGAATCATATGAAATATTATACCTCATATATAAGTTTTCTTGAAAATTACCTCCTTGTATATTATTGAAAAGCTTCCCATATTTTGTTTGAAAATTAAAAAAAGATGATCACAAGAGCGATCATCATGTTGCATTAAATACATTGTTCATGTAGAGGAGTTGTATTCAATTGATGCACAGAGCCCTAGGATCCTATTTATAGAAAGGAAACCCTAAGGCAAATATCACATGATGTTCCAAGGAAAAAAAAATACCAGAAAAGGAAAAAACATAACAGGAAGAAACAAAAGGACTACGTAACACTCTCCTTCAAGCTGAAGCATAGATGTCAATTATGTTCAGCTTGAATACACATCTGTCGAAGCTCAATCTAGGAAATGCCTTCGTAAACAAGTTTGCAACCCAATCTCCAAAGGGAACGTGAACATGAACAGTACGGATGAATCTCTTATGGATCATGTCCCTTGTATGGTGACAATCCACTTCTACATGCTTTGTTCGCTCATGGAAGGGTGAATTATTAGCAATGAAAGTAGTATCTATGGTGTCACATCCCAACTCCATAGGCCTCGTACCTGGAAGTTGATGGCCCTAAAGAATAGACTGGATCCACACGAGCTCAGTAGAAGTCTATGCCATGGCTCTATACTCAGATTCAGCACTCGACCTAGCCACCCCCATTTGTTTCTTACTGCATCATGTAACCAGATTTCCTCTAACAAAAGTGTAGAAACCAATACTGAACTTACGATATTTGAGACACCCTACATAACCCGCATTTGTATATGACTCAACATCAAGGTTTCCGCTAAATGCAAACAAGAGACCTTTTCTAGGTGCAGTCTTAAGGTATCTCAATATCATCATGGTTGCCTTCCAATGGACTCTCCTAAGCTTGTCCATAAATTAGCTCACCTTGCTGACTGCACAAGAGATATCTGACCGTGTTATAGTCACATATAAAAATTTGCCAGCCAAGGCCCTAAACTGCTTAGCATCCACAAATTCAGAATCGTTACCATACAGCTGTACACTAAGATCCATTGAGAGTAATGCTGGCTTGGCATCTACCATGCCCATCTCATGAAGCAATTATAGAACATATTTTCTCTAGGAAATAACTACTCCCGTAGTATTTCACGCCACCTCAATACCCAGAAAGTTCTTGAGTGGACCCAGATCTTTGGTAACAAAATGCCTCCTTAGAAATTCTTTGGTAGCAGATACACCTCCAACATCATCCCCTATCAACATAATGTCATCAACGTAAACCAACATCACAACTCGTCCATGTGTTACGATCTTCACAAACAATGAGTGATCAGCTGACGATCTCTTGAACCCAATTTCTGCAATAACTTCTGATAACTTCTAAAGCCACACTCAAGGGCTCTGCTTTAGACCATAAATGACCTTATGGAGTCTACACATTCTGTAACACTCCCCATTAGATTCAAAGCCAGGTGATTGCTACATATAAACTTCATCAAAATCATCATAGAGGAAGGCATTTTTGACATCAAGTTGGTATCGAAATGGATTGCCATAGAAATTAGTATTCTGATGGTTGGGAGGTGTGCTACATGAGAGGTGTCAAAATAATCAATGCCACAGGTTTGAGTATAGTCTTTGGCTACCAATCACGCCTTGTACCATTCTCTGGTGCCATCTGATCGATGCTTTACTATAAAAACCCATCTGTAGCCTACAATAGTAGCACTATCAAGAGGATCAACTCAAGTCCATGTAACCCTAGAGTGAAGTGCAAACATCTCTTCCTACATAGCTTAGCACCACCGTGGATCACCAAGTGCCACCTGGTGAGAATGAGGGAGCTAGACTACAGACAGAGCAATGATAAATTGCCTATGTTTAGGAGAGAGCCGGGCCAAAGACACATGTCGAGACATTGGATGTAAAGTGCACGATCAAGTGCCTTTTCATAGGGCAATAGGAACATCAAGATCTATGCGCTCAACATCATCAAGAGGATCAAGTGGATGAGCCAAGTTAGGAGCATCTGCAACATTAAGGACTAGAAGAACCATCAAGCCTACCATGAATGGGGATTACCTCAGGAGTAGATGATGGCTCTTGCAATGGAGGGGGGTTGGTGACCTACTGCTGACGTGGTCTATGTGAGTAGACTAGACAAAACCTGCAATCATGTTTACGGTGTCCTCATGTTGCTCAATGTCAGGTGTAGGAAGAGAAATCAATGCTTCCTCCTCAAGTTCATAGGCAACAATATGGGATCCAATAGACAAGTAATAGGTTGTGGGCTCAAAAAGGATACATCTGCACTCACAAAATGCTTCCTTCCAACTGGATCATAACATCGATATTATTTTTGAGTCCTAGAGTACCCAACAAAAATACATTTGATAGCCCTTGGTGCAAACTTGCCTCAGTAGTGCCATGGATATAAATAAAAGAGATGCACCCAAACACCTTAGGGGGAACACTAAAGAGTTCCCTATCAGGAAACAATGCAGAGTAGGGAATTTCTTCATCAAGCATGGTAGAGGGCATTCGGTTTATCAGGTACATGCAACGAGAACAGCATCACCTCAATAAGAAACAAGGACACTATATTGGATAAGCAAGGTGCAAGCAACATCAAGAATGTGCCTATGCTTCTTCTAAGCAACACCACTCTACTGAGAGGTGTATGAGCAACTTGTCTGATGAATAATACCCCAGGACTAAAATAGGGTTCGAAGTGAATGACTGCAAATTTCTAAAGTATTATCGGAACGGATGACCATTACACAAGCATTAAATTGATTGTTTAGACTTTGACTTCAATGATTAAACCCAAGCATTAAATTGATTGTTTAGACTTTGACTTCAATGATTAAACCCATGACAAACGAGAAAAATCAACTGTAACTTGGTAAAAAAGGTGTCCCATATGCCCTAGAAACCAACTTGGCCCCCAAACATCAAGATGTCGTAACTCAAATAAACTACCAGAACACTAATAATGTCTTATGGGAAATGAATTGCGATTATGTTTCCCTATCTGACACGCCTCACAGTGAAAGGTGGCAATAAGAGCAATATGAGGAATAACACGTCAAGAGTTTTTGCAACAGCAAATGACCAAAGCGTAAATGCCAAAGATAGTTGAAGGCTCCACCAGTGGAAATAGCTACACGTTATAACCATATGCTTTTGCATATGGTGTCTGAAGAAAGCATTACAACCCCCTTCCTCACAGCTATAACCAATCACCTAGCCCATCACTATATCCTGAAACATGAGTTATAGCATCAAACATAACCTGACTATGCAGTTCTTTTGTAATGTGACTAACAGAGAGTAGATTGAGGAAAATCTGGAGCATAAAGAACATTTTGCAACCTAATATGAGGGGCAAACTGGACCTCCCCCCATCTCGTAACAGGAGAGCTTCTGCCATCTGCAACCACTACGAATCTCCCAGAAGTATCAGGCTTAAGCCTTGCAAACTATTAGGCCTTCCCATAGATGTGGCATGAAGCACCAGACATAGCTAACGAGGTGGCCTGCTGCTGTATCCTCATTCCCAGAAGGGCATCCCTGAGACATGTGAAATACATTGGACCAAATCATTGAACTATGCCTGTGTGATCAATGCTAACTCAATGAGTACATCTAGACCAGTAACTGCATTATGCGCACTGGCTGGTCTCCCATGCTTTTACCAATAGGCAACAATTATCCTTAACCTCCACGTCCACATCCACGGCCTTATGTGGATGGTCCAGGGGCTCTGCCTCTACCTGGGGCTTCAACTGTAGCAGATGTATTCTCCAACTATCTAGCTGGAGTGAGAGAACTAGCAAGCCCACTAAAGATAGTTGCAGGACTCTTTTATAGTAGGAATCTCAGGCAAAGTAAGCATCTGTGACCTTACTGTCTCATAAGCCAAATCAAGACCTACTAGGAAATGGCCCACCATGGCCTGTGCCCAGTATGCCTTTTGTGATTCACAAGAAAATATAGGAGGCAGGACTCTTTTATAGTAGGAATCTCAGGCACAGTAAGCATCTGTGACCTTACTGTCTCATAAGCCAAATCAAGACCTACTAGGAAATGGCCCACCATGGCCTTGCCCAGTATGCCTCTTGTGATTCACAAGAAAATACAGGAGTATAGGAGTTAAGTCGCTTGAAGGCCAACTTTAGACTAGAATAGTATTGAGGTAGAGACCTTCCATCATGCCTCATATGTGTTATCTCATGATATAACTGCAAGATCCTAGCTACATTCTTATCCTGTGAATAAGTGTAACAAAGGACTTCCCACATTTCCTTCATTGTCCTACTAGATGGTTGTGTTGATGATTCAGGCACAAACCATCATGTTATCCTTTGTTCCACGAGGCATACTTGCCTACCTTCTCTTCCGACTCCAATTCAAGAAGGATATGTTCCTTATCATGACACTCAACAACATTGAGAATCAACTACAACCACACTGCATAATTAGACCCATCAAATTTGACTATTTGACCAAAGAAGGGATTCTTGAAATCCCCTTGGCTTCCCCGACCATGAGAGGATGATTCAACAATCTATCACCTTTCAACAAATCAGTAGATAGCTTCTTAGACCATCTATGGCCTCAACATCACCTTCAGACAACTGCTAGAGACTTCAGCGGCAATTCCAACAACCTGGCCAACCTCCAGCAGCACTCCAACAATGCATCAGTCCATGGGTCAGCCACAGATCGACAAGAGTAGCTCCAAGGGATCTAAAAGGACCCTCAGATGTCCTTCACATCAAGAAAAGAGGGCTTCAACAGGGGATCCCAAGCCCACCAACAGGGGGCAGCACAGCAACTTCGGATCACCACCGACGGCAAACCCATGGACGACAGGTCGCCGGAGGGGGTGTGTCCAGCTGGCAGCGAGCCGGCGACGAAGCCCCGAGGAGAGGGCAGCAATCGGAGCTACCAGCTACTGTCAATGAAGAAAATCAGTGCCCCTGCAAGCTTAAAAGAAGCTACTGCAGGCCCAGTGAAACTTGTGGACAAGGAACAAAGGCATCCCTAGGGCACGAATCTCAAGGAAAATGATGTTTTGGGTGGAGAAAGAAAGAAGATGTGAATCGAGAAGGAATCGGATGCCGACTTAAGACCGCTACTCTGACACCATGTAGAGAAAGAGTTGTATTCAATTGATGAACCGAGCCCTAGGATCCTATTTATAGAAAGGAAACCCCAGGGCAAATAGCACATGATGTCCCAAGGAAAAAGAAAAAATAGCAGGAACGGAAAAAACATAACAGAAAGAAACAGAGGGACTGTGTAACACTTCACCAATTATGTGGAGTTATCACAATGGAAACAAAATAGGAAAGAACTTCCCATCAATTCAAACACTAAAATAGGAGAGGTTTTTACCTAAAAATTTTTTAGCTTCATGTGAAAACATGGTGTAACCTTATAGAAGACCTCCTATGCTAATGACGAAAGTCTAAGAGAATGGCATAAGGATCATGAAATCAGAACCACTTCCCATCTGGCAGAGAAAGGTCAACCCACTGCAGGGAGCAGGCTGCAGCAATGAGAGGATCTCTAAAGAATCACACATGTGGTGGTGCTTTTACTTGATGGAAATAAAGGGTACAGATTTAAACGTTCCACCATATAAGAGAACAAGAAAAGTAGGTCATGTTTAACATACAATGTAATAGGAAGCAAGTAAAATAATGATATAAGAATATATTATATTGCAAAGGCTCTTAAAAATTCTTCTGATACCTCGAACATTAGATCCTCAATCTGTGAATAGTATAAGTTTGCTGCCATCATCCTAGCCAATAAACAAACATCTCTAGTAACCTCGGGAGTAACTCTAGGATTTCCTACACAAGAAGAAGATAAGTGAATAGAAATCCCCCTTTCAACTTGGAATGTAAAATGCATGTTGTTTTACAGCTAGAGCATACAAGGCTTGAGACAAATAACCAATCAAATTCAACACTTTGCCATTTCATTATCTAATTTCGAACTGGATAGCATATGTGTATATTCCAAATCCTAAAGCCTTTGGCATAAATAAGAACTTAAAATATTAGCATTGCAAAGAGAACAGTCTGCAAATTGTAAGGATTTCATATTGATATTGCTAACTTCAGAGAAAACAAAAACTTGAGGTGGATAAGAAACACTATACCATCACGATCCCCTCCCATCCAGGAAGAGAACTGAATAAGAGGTGCATTGTAAGGAACACGTTCATTGATCCCAATATTTTTTAGAGCTGTGTCAACCCTACGTAAGAATTTTGGAACACCCTTCCAAATAGTTTCATGGAAGTAACTCATTCCTGCACGCATTTCGTCCTGTGGTGTAGGTTGAGTTCTTCGAATTTCATCAGTTCGGAAGGCAGCCTGAATCTGAAATCATAATGATGATGGAAAGAAGTTGTTCACACATACATCAAGCAGGTGATAAATATGCTAAATCAAACGCAACCGTTTTGACAAACTGCTTAGAAAATTGATTCCTTTAAAAATGGGCTTAAGAGTTAAATGGCTGGAACTTGATAGCCGTGAGCATTGAATAACTTTGACAACTATTGCATCTACAACAAAAAAACCACAGCCTTGCTCTCCTCATGGTAGGATTTATTAAACAAATGATTTATGCATATTTCATCGGTCATTATCTAGTCACAATGAAAATCCACGTTGTGAAATTAAGACATTTCACCATCGTTCCAAGCTTCAAATACTCTAATTACATTTTCAAAACAGTGTCTAAAAGGAAAAATAAAAAATGGATATTGTTGCACTTACATCCATGAAAACAAGGTATATTTCTCCTAATCCAAGAATATTACCAAATGCAGTAACCTAACAGAAATGAGCTAGGTTACCTCTCTCTGTAGAGCTTCATCAAGTTCCTGCTTGTCATCAGGAGTGATATCCTTTGCATATAGTTGGGCCAGGCAATTTCTTATCCTGACAACAAACAAATGTCAAAAAGAGTAGAACTTAGCACTAAGTATACAATCAAATTTTTACTGAAATTAATAATTGAAATGATTATAGCTTAACTATATTTAGATCTATAGTAGAAGGGAAAAGCTTCTGGTTAGAAAGGTCCCAACAACAGCAGAGCTTGTGCGGAGAGCAATCTTCAACATCCTTTTCTGTCTTTGTGGGCACAGTCAAATACTCTTCATTATGGGATTCTTAGAATTGTTTATATAACAAGTTTTAATCTATTATCAAGACTTGAGGAGGCCTACCAACTTCAACTACTCATCCATGCATAATGAGATTAGTTACATGATACCGTCCACAAAATGGAACAATTCATTCATTATGTTTTCTCTGCTACAGAACATCAGAAAGCAAGTTGATAATCATCAATACGATACAGTCCTATATCAGTTCAAATAAGTTAGTTAAATTGACAACAAACCTGCCATGTTTCTGGAGCAGGGATCTACGGACTGACTGAGTAGGGTGAGCAGTAAGAACAAGATCTACAGTTTGATTTTTTAAAGCATCAAAGACTTCTTGCGGGGACTTCTTGAGCTGCACAACTAGCCTCTTTAGTGTCTCTTCAATGTCTGACTCAGTTGTTGCAGAGTTCTCATCAGCAAAGTCACCTTTCTTCAGCTTAATGCGTCTGCGGTATGCAATCTGGACCTCCTCTGCCAAGTTGGCCAGATTAAGCATGTGGGAAAAGGAGCTGGCAACCACAATCGAATCCCCAGGATCCAAACTGGTCAGCATGCCACCAAGCTCCTCCAGCTTCCGAGGGTCAAGTGTTCCCTCATACTCAGCAGATAATTCATAGCAACCTTGAACCTGCAACATTAAGCACCAGTTAACTGATCAATCAATTCAGGTTCACATCTCCATTGAGGCAATACACCTTTCTCGAAATAAACTAAACTTTCAACTTTTTTGGGGGATATTCCAAAAGGAGTTATTTCTTCAAAGCAAAAAGGTGAGGGTAAGTTACTTCAAGCCCACACCTTTAAAGATAGCAATCCACTACATAGAACTTTCCTTTGTCATTCTGGAACGAATTCGAAAGCCCTTCCTCTTCAAAGCCAAAATCTCTATTTGTCAACCAAAATAAGCCACAAATTACACTTTTCATGTTTGCCAACCAAGATACACTCACGATCACTCTGGTAAACCTTGTCTTCAAGACAGCACTACCATCAAAAGGAGGAGAATGGATACAAATTTTCACAAACTGAATCAACAGAGACAAAAAAGATAGAAACTTTAATCCCAAAGATCATCCAAGAAAACGCCCCAACCTTGTTTTGGCCAATCAAGAATCATGAAGAGAACAAGTCATGAAAACCCCTCTCAACTACTTAAATTTTGTATAATCGTCTCCAGGGCAAAACAGCTACCGGAAAAAGCAATAGTACAAGATCTCCATACAGCCTATCCACTCCATCACAATATAGGAACTTTAATCCCAATGAGGCTCCACGAAAATACACCAACCTTCTACTCAAGAATGTAATCAACAACAAGAAGAAGAAACCATCAAAACCCCTCAAAATTCCCCGAATCCCCAACAAAAAATAGGAAAAAAGAGGAAAAGAAAAACAGAGCAAAACATGAAACAAAAACCTTACAACCATTCAAAAACCTTCGATCCATCCCTCGGGGCCCATCTCCCGACCACGGGCAAAGATCACGTCAAACAGAACGCTTCCATCAGCAAAACACCGATCACACAACAAACACCGATAGCAGGTACCCGAAAATCAACCAAAGCTCCCTCCTTTCCTGGCACCCAAGAAGCAAAAACCCCAAAATACCAACAATTAGCATCAAAGATCCCTCCTTTTTCGGTACCCAACAAGCAGAAGCCAAAAAAAAGGAAAGAAACACAGGCAAGAACACCAAAGATCCCTCCTTTTTTACCGTCTCCCTGAGATCCTCCCCGTGGAGGTCCTGAAGCATCTCGAGGAAGCGATCGAGGAGAAGCGCGTCGTACTCCACGAGCTTGTCGTCTTCGGAGAGCTTCGACGGCGCGAGCAGGCGGAGCTGCGCGTCGATCGACGCCATCTTCTCGAGGTGGCTCGCGTTCCTCGCCATGGCCACCCTCACTCTCTCTCTCTCTCTCTCAACCCCCGATCTCACAAGACAGGCGAGGAGAAACGGACGGCCAACGGTGATCGATGGGTTTCCAAGTGTGCGTGTGTGTGTGAGATCTCGGTTAGCGGAGGGGTCAATGTGCTCCGTATTTATTGGAGTGGATCGCTGAGAAGAATCCACGACTGTCTGTCTGTTTGCCGCTGGGATAGCCGTCCGATCGGGTATATTCCCAGTGGACACCTTTTTTTTGCTAACCTTTGGATGTAAAAAGCGGAATAACCAATTCCCTCGTTTGAAATTATCTCGGAATATATTTGTAAAGTCGCCGACTAACCCTATTTGCTTTCCCATTCGTGTTTGACGATGTGAATCGTACGGCGCCCGTATAGCATAGTTAGAAAATATTTTAAAGAAAATAAATACATGTTGTAATAAGTTACACAACATATTAAGCGATAATAGTAATTTCGATTGATATTTTTATTTTTTTATCGATTGAAATCACTTTTTACGTGAAAATTATTTTATATAGGTGAAAAATAATGTTATAAGTAAAAAATTATTTGTCATCAATAAAAAGTTAAAGTACATCGGTGTATTTTAATTTTCAACCAATATATTTTGGTTTTTAACTGGTGTATTTTGATTTTCAACCGGTTGAAAATCAAAATGGCTGAAAATCATTTCCAATCAATATCTTTTGGTATACTTGAATTTCAACAGGTAGATTTTCATTTTAAATCGGTTAATTTTAATCCCATGTTGCAAAATACATTACAATACACATTTTCTTACTCGTGTCCTATTTGAAATTGGACGTACTACTTTCCTTTCCTTTTTCTTGGTTGTTATTTTTATTGTATTTTGCCATCGAAGAATTAAGTTATTTCTTCTCTCTTGTCCTCCATTGGCTACATCTCGATATCTTCCTTTGCAAGGACAGTGAAAGAAAAGAAAAAACCTCTTAAAACATAATAGGATGAAGGGATGATAGAATTTAACATGCATAGATATGACTTCTAACAAAACTTTCCCACTTTTGTCTACCTCATTGATCCAACTTCGGAACCCTAGCTACAATGCTATCATTGAATCCCTTATTGGTTGATTCAAGCCAGCTGGGGACCCCCCCCCCATCAGCCCTGCTTTCCATTTTTGCCCCTTAGCCTCTTGCCTTTGTGATCATTCTGTAGTTAGTCCCTTCCATGCTTGGAGGCTCTCAGTTCGAGTCTCCCTCTTCCTCGATTATTTCCGCTTGTTGTGGTGATGTGGAGGGTGGCACTGCAAAGTCATGGCAGTGGGCAGCATTACTTCGGCGTTGCTACGATAACCGGCACTGCAAAGTCAGGTGCTTTGCAACGATGGTTGGCGGGCAACATTACCGCGTTAGGTGGCAGGTGGAGGTGCTACATCATTTTGTGGGTGGCATTACTGCGGCGATTCTACTTTAGGTGTGTCGCTGTGTCAGCCAGCTTTGGCACAGTGGTGCTGCTTTAGATGATGGCGGTGGATGTTATGGTGATATCTGCTGCTGTCGTGCTGCTCCTTCCGAGGATGCACATGTGAGTTGCATTTGACCATAGTGGGTGGATGTTGTCAACAGTAGTCCTTGTGTGGTGGCAGGACACTAATTGAAGGACTCCTACGGCTGTGGTGTTCGCATTGCTGTGGAGACTTCTTTCTAGATGGGCTCTGCTTTGTGGTTGAATCATATTGGGAGAGTATCGTAAACTTCCTTCCAGGGCCATAGTTGTCATCCCCCCTCGTTTATCCTCTCGTTTTGCGGGATGTTACGAGATTCACCTTCCACAACTGCGGCCAACCTTTTGTTACTTTGGGAATCACGTGTGACAACGTGCTTCCTTCGATTGAGAAATAGCCCGCCCTGTTGTAGGTTTTGACATTTACCATTTCTTCTCGTCTGCCCGAATCGTGAAGATCGTCGAGTTCGTCCTTGGTGGTATTGTCGATATCTATGAACGTGGAGTTGTCGCTCTTTCCATGCCCTGGAGGAGCATGACTAGATCTCAATATATGGATGCCTTCTTTACTTATTTCTTGTATTTTCTTTTTCTTTGTTTTTTGTGTTTTGTTGTGTCTTTGTGAGTTCCCCCGTTGTACAGAGGAGCAGCCTCCCCCTCTTAATGAGGGTGATTCGTCTTCTTTCCTCGTTTTCCCCTTAATTGGGGTTGCGTGCTGGTGTATTTGACTTCTCTTTAACAGAATGATTTCCTTTAAAAAAAAAACATGCATAAATATCATGTAGCCGTTGGTGATGAGTTGAAACAGGTATAAAAATATAAAAATTAACATATTTTACAACTCAAAAAGGTGGAAACAAGTAAAAAATCAATTTTAGAAGTGGAAATCACATCACCTCTTCTTTTCATACAAAAAAAATTAGCATATTCACCATAATTAAAAAAAGACATCACCACTTTAAAACTAATAACAAAACTATTTTGCATCAGATTTTGTGTCGATACAAAAATCACCAAATCATGCATAATGATTTTATACGAATGTATTTTGATTTAAAGTGATGGTAAACTTTTTAAGTATAGGTGACTTCCATCATACAATGGAACTTAAATTTTTTTTATTTTTTATATCAAACATCAATTATAAAATAAAGACCATATTCACACATCTTTTTTTTTTGTGCAAAGAAAGCTTTCATTCATAAGGTTGAAACCATACAAGTGATGCGAGATACAAGGATAATGAAAAACAGCATCCCCAAGGGGAGGATAAATCCACACAAAACTTCAAAAGTCTAAAAGCAAAGAAAAACAGTCATCACAAACATGGAATCAAACAGCGATCAGAAGATCATCACGTCATGCTCATAAATACGACAGCGCTATTAGAAGAACTCCCTAGCCTTCAACACTAACGAGAAACCCAGCAAAATCGAACACCGGAACAACTCCAGACACATCTCGGTCATAGGATGCGCGGTGTCTCGCATAACTTCCAAAACAAACCCCCAAAGGGAGCATCGACATCCCCAAGGGGGAAACAAAACCAACTACATAAATTAAAACCTACCCCAAAATAGTTGAACCAAAACAGTAGTAATATAACTACGAATAAGGCACGATCGTGAGCTTCAACCTCCAGGACCACCAAGGAAACAAACCCAACAAGAAACAACACTAAAACATGAAGAAAATATATAACCCAACAATCAGGCAACCGCATCAACATGCAGAACCGTCGGAAGCACCAACGCCAGAGCCCCTTCGCCGCGACCTCTGGCCCTATGCTCAACAAGCCGACTGTCGCCCAACTGCGACAACCACCGTCTCATGACCGAGAAGTCGCCCAATGCACCAGCCAAGGCACCGCTACACTCGCTGAGCCCACGAGGCCAAGACGATCGGCCACATCAGAACTCACACTACTAGAAAAATGGGTTATGCCGTTGGTTTGGATAATCAACGGCAAATATATTTTCCTAGTCAGTTCTTAAAATAAGCGACGGCAAAGGTCTATACTCGACTGAAGAAAAGGGGATGGGCGCACGGTGGTCAAAAATATTTACCATCGATTATTCAAGCGACGGTAAATATATTTTCTCTGTCGCTTCTTATAATAACTGACGGTAAAAAGACTCTTAAAAGTTGCACCTAAAATTTTGGAAAAATTACCTTCGATCAGTGAAAGAAACGACGGTGAAAAGTAAGTTAAATTTACTAGTCAAAATTTGGGCGCGTTGGCGAAGTTGGTGAAGTAAACCTTTGCGTCGATTATCTTAATAAGCAACGCTGAAAAGACGGTTAAAATTTTTACTTAAATTTTGCGCGGGATTCGTCACCTATACCGTCAGTTAGTGTAAGAACCAACGATGAAAGATAGGTTATATTTAGCAACTAAAATTTTAGGCGGGTACGAGGATGAACTGAAATGATCCCTTGGCGTCAGTTTATATATAACCGACAGCATATATCGGCTCATCTATCACCCGCAGCCGACCTCCCCATCATTTTTCATCGTCTTCCCTAAAACCTAACGCACGCCACCCCCTCCTCCTCCTCTTTAGGTAACCTCCCTGACACCCTCCTCCTGCTCCTCCGACCTGCTGCTCATCGTCCTCCTCGCCATCCTTGGCAACCTCCTTCCCATCCGTAACGCCCTCCTCCCCAACACCCTCCTCCTCCTCCTCCCCCTCCTGCCGTCCTCTTCCTCCCTGACCCCTCGTGTTGGCCTCCTCCCCCACCCTGACCACCTCCTGCCGGTCTCCTCCACCCTACCCCCCGCCTGCCACCCCCTCCAGCCACCCCTCCTGTTCCTCCTTGACCCCCTCCTGCTGGCCTCCTCCTCCACCCTACCTCCCTCCTGCCGCCCCTCCTCCTCCCCATCCTTCCATCCTCCTCCTCCTCCCTGACCCCTCATGTCGCCCTCCTCCTCCTTCCCAACCTCCTCTTGCTACCCCCCTCATCCTCCCTGACTCCTCCTCCCGGACCCCCTCCTCCTCCTCCTCCAACCCGAGCACCTCCTACCTCCACCCTGCCACCCTCCTGTCGCCCCTCCTCCTCCTCCTCCTCCTACCATCGTCCTCCTTCTCCTTGCCACCCTCCTCATCTTGCAAGGAATACCCCTGCCCTCCCTCCTCCTCTGCCTGCCATCCCCTCCCCCTCCTCCTCCTCCTCCTACTACTACTACTACGCCTTCCCCCATCCTCCTCTCCTTACTTCCACCCTCCTCTTCATCCCCTTCTAATCTTACTTTCCTTATATCAAATTAATATGTTAAGTTATTAATAACATAATGATTTATTATTTAATTTATTATGCATTATTGAATTTACAGATTGTTGGTGACGGTCACGCTCGGTCACACTCAGAGGCTGTAGTACATCGGAGGTATAATTTCATTTCTTTAAATTTATTTTTATGATATTTTAGGATTATATTAGATATAGGGTATGCCCACATAATGTCATTTGTGTGAATGTATGGTGAGGTGTGCCCACATAATGTCATTTGTTTGAATTATGGTGAGGTGTGCCCACTTTTGTGCACTTTATGTTTTTGTGTGATGCACTGTTATTGTGGGGTGTGCCAACTTTTATTATGTCTGTTATTTTGATAAGTAGGTTAATGAAAAAAACTTAAAATTTAAGGGGAAACTCTGTCAAAATTTTTAAAATTTTTTAATGTTAAATGTATTGGTTGGTTGGGGATCTAGGGTTAGGTTGGGCTTTGATTAGGTTATATTAGGATTTGGTTAGGTTATGTGCACAACATCCAGTTTCCACTATGCCATGCATCCCTCGCACCACCATCCTTGTCGCGAAAGGGATCTCTTCCGCCATTGCCATCTCACGAGTTGTTGTTGAGGTGGACAGTGGAGCGGAAGGCATCAAGGCGGATGTCGTCGTCATCTGGGGAGGGGAAGGGAAGGGGGAAAGGGAGGGAGAGTGATGTAAACACATTTGTTGAGGGTAAAATGCCTATCGTGCATGTTCCTAGGCTTAGATTTGCATTTCATATTATAAATATTGCATAGCATGCATCATTCTGCATTTAGAGTAGTTGTATATAATTTAGGTTAATTGCATCCTTTTTGTGGTTAGGAGAGAAGGATATTTATTTAGGAGCCTCGGATTGATGATCCGACCGTACGGATCTAATCAAGATGACGATCGGAGTGCAACGCCTCTGAAATCGCCTCGATCGGAGTCCCGTAGCACCATATGCAGTCCGAGGAAGATCAACGGCCAAGGGACTATGAGACATAATTTGGAGCTTCAAATGACAAATCCGACCACGCAGATGGATTCGAGTCAACGATCGTAGCCTAACGACACGAAAATTGACTCAATCCAACCTCTATAGCAGCCTTTACAACAAGAAGAAGATGAACGGCCTAGACTACGCCAAGTGGCGCAGCGCAGGCCACCCAGCGCACGCACACGCAGGTGTGCATGCGCACAGCGTAGTGCTAACACGTGGGCGCGTGCGTGCGGCAAGGTAGGAGCGCAGCGCCAGCTATGCGTAAGCTGGACCTACATTAATGCATGAGCTGGACTTACAGCGACGCTTATAGCCGTCGGTAATTCATCGCATGCCAGTAAAGCTAGTTGAGGGTGCCAGTGGAAAGTTGCCTACAGCGACGTTTCCAGCGACGGCCTGGATGTCATTAATGGTCCCGTACCTATTTTTGCCTCTTCTCCTCCACTATAAAAGGACCTACACTCCCTCCCTACCAAGCCATCTCTACCTACTCTACTCCCAAGCTGTAGCAAGCCTACCAACGCTCCATTAGAGCTTGTTCTCAAGCTCCCAAGGTGCTTATTAGTGTAGCGAACCTCTGCCCCACCAAATACTCCTCCAACTTCCCATCTCCCTTCATAAGTCACCTTAGAGTCGTCCTCCCACCTCCATTCCGATAGCAGATCACCTCTGTCTTCTCACCTCCATTCCAGAGCCACGCCGAAGCTTTCCTCAACACGACATCCTCCTGCATCTCACCTCCTTCGTCCTGCTCCTCACCTCCTTCGTCCGAGCTTCCACCAGGCATCGTCGTCTCACCGAATAGCCGATTCAGGAGATTTCCTCTCACCCCCCCTCTCTTTTTATACTTTTATAGTTCATTGTAATTGACATTGGCTTGATATATATATCATATTTGTTCCATTTCTATCTTGTGATTCATTCTACTTGTCTTTTATTTCAAAAATACAAAAAAAAAATAAAACCCCAAAATACCAAAAAGAAACAAAATGAAGCGTGATTTTCAAGTAAAGTAAACGTCGCCTCCCTGTGTTCGACTTGGGACTCCCTTAGAGTTTTGGTATAAATTTTATCTGATCGACGTGTTTTGCAACTATGACAACGGGTTACTTGTAACCTCAATTTCTAACACGTGAAACACGCCCGACCAAAGAGGAATTGGAAACACCTTAACCCTTGAACCATTTTTGAACCTTCAAAGTCCATTTAAACTCCATCTGAGCTTTTGAACCATTTTTGAACCTTAATCAACACCTTAACCCTTTAAACAAATGCTTGAAATCTATAAATCACCTCAGACCTGAGTGATGAAAGTGTTCATCCCAGACCTGATTCAAAGCAGTAACTCTCCATTCTAACTTGTCGCAAATAATCAGTGATACATCTAGAATTCAATCCAACTTATATAAGGAATCTTTAGATTCTAGAAACCCTAATTGATCCCCCTCCTTACGCTAAAGACAACGTGACGGAGGAAAATCACATCAAGTATTAAAATCAACTCAAAACCAATCATAGACCTTCATTTAAATCTCTCAAGCATTGATCAAACTCTAATAGACAAATTAAAACAACTTTCAATTGCTCAAGCTGTCACCCAGGAAGGCATTTGATCTTATATTCATATAATTTATTGTTCTGAAGCTACGTCATCCACTTTTAGTTCTATTTGATTTATTGTACATTTCTTTCTAGCATTTAATAAAAATAATTTTATTTCTTATCAGATGATTGCTTATGTTTATATCAATTTCTTTGCAATTATTAGTATTATTTTAGATGCACACACTAGCTAAAGAAGATATATGCACGCGAGGCCAAACATTAGGTATTCTAACCCGTAGGATAAAAGTCCTCCGAGTCAAAATATGTGCAAATTACTCACCCGTCGAGACTTATGATCATGTTATACGGACAATGCAAGAAGTGTATGTATACCTCACTTACATGCATGATGTGTTGTCTTTATAGCATGCCATAAGACTCGATCGACTTTAGTTCAGTGAAGTACCGAACTAAAGAAGGTCCTTAAAGATTTGACCACAACTTAGTTTTGCTCGTTACATGTAACCTTCTGCGGTAAAATTTCGGTTGCTTCTTCCTGCTCTTCTCTAGTATACCAACTAATCTTATCTAGTTTTCTACGGTGCTCTTAATTGGGTGTTAAAGGAAATCTAGCTAAGGTTAGTATTGAGGGGTATACTGGAGAAGTGCGGGGAGATGCTGCCGAAATTTCACCGTAGTAAGGTTACATGTAATGAGAAAACCTAAGTTGTGATCAAATCTTTGAGGATGGGCTATAAAGTAAAAATCTTAATCAAGATACACATCATTCGGTCCTTTCCCTTTCTAATAAGTGATTTGTTTACATTAAATTTTATATTATAATGGATAAATCTTAGATTGAATTGCAGGGTCCAGATTACACCAAATATAAGATGGAGTAATTTCATCGCTAGATTGGGACTTTGATAACGATAGGAAGATATTCAAGCGAGGAGGTCAATTTGAGAATATCTTCTTCCCATGCAGAAGATGTTTGAATGATTTATTGTATGATCGTAATACTGTGCTAGAGCACTGCATTTGTAATGGGTGATGGCTGAAAGAGCGATCTTCGTTTTCGCTAAAATCTTTAACATAAAATGACGTGTCGTATTTAATCGCGTGGTAGAAATTCGTTTTTCAAAACCTTTTAATTCTTAGAATCTAACCACGAAAATAGTTAGGTCGTCTCCACAAGGGGGGAATCATCCTATTATACTAGTGAATGGTACCTCAATTATTTGGAAAACTCAATGGGTGCGCATATTACCTAGCCCAACTCTCTTTCTTACATAAACTCTTATTCTAAATAATTAATCAGGAATGTAGGTGTTTATATGTAAAATCACCACAACCCAATATTCTATTAAATAGTGATCTTGGCAATGGATATCAACGGCAATATTAATTTTCAATAAAAGAGACCTTGTTCATTGTAATCAACATCTCGTAGTTAATAACATTCATGAGAAAAATTTGACTTTAAGTAATTCACCTAGAATAGGGGGATATTCGTGCAAAATTATTTCAATATATTAATATAAATAAATAAAAGAATAGTGAACCTCACAATGGCATAACCCGTAAATATTAATTGAAACCAAAATAGGGGTTTTCCCTTCTCTCCTCCACACGCGCGTGAATGAGGGGTTACCGACCGGCTGGAGCTCGATGGAGACGCGTGGGAGAGAGACGGTCGCTAGTTGGTCAATGATCGCCGGACGTGACCGATGCACGTGAATGACCAGCGGCGCGAACGACGACGGAGGTACTGTGGAGGTCACTAAGTGGGCCCGCGTGGTTACACTGGCCCTAATTACCTTTAGTGGATGTACAGATATAATGTGTTGAAATTGAAAAACAGGCAACTCTTGTGATTTACTATGTATGAAAGACAGGTAATTCCTAGATTGTTTTTCTTTTTTTCTTCCTCTTTAGAATTTTAGGGACTTAAAAGAGAAGGGATAGAAAATTACCTGTCCCTCGGTGTGGTTGTTGTGCGGCTGCTTGTTCCTTCTTGATTTCCTGTGCCTGCACAACAAAAGAGAAGAGATTAAGCTAATAGTAGATCAGAAATTGTGAATTAATAGCTTCTAGAATGCCAGTTGCTCCCCGGCAACGGCGCCAAAAACTGGTTGCCACTTTGTTCGTCGTTATAGTTATTATAGTCGTTGTGGTATATAACAAAAACGGTTACCAGTCTAATACAATTTATTACTCGGAAGAAAAGTTTCCCGAGGTCGAACTCAGGGAGCAAACCAAAATTCTAGAAGCCTATAAATTCACAATATATGTATATGAGGTTTTACAAAAATTAAAAGAGAGAGAGAGAAAGGAAGAGAAAGAGGGTAATTGGCTTTTTCTTCTTCTCTTTCTTCAGTTACTCTTCTCTTCAACTTGTATTCTTCTTTTCTTCTTCTCTGTTTCTTCTTTCTTCTTTTCTTCTTCTTCTTTTCTTCTTCTTCAACCTGCCTTCTTCTTTCTTCATCTTCAGCAGCTGCGGTTCCTCTTTCTTCTTCTTCTTCTCTGCTTCTTCTTCTCTTGCTGCTGACTCTCCTTTCTCGCGGACGTCTGATTCAGCGCTCAGACGACTTAACTGCTCTGTCGCTACAGTGCACCTCCTCTTCTTTTCCTTCAGCTTCTTTCCTTCATGTCTTCTTCCTTCACCTGCTTCTTCCTTCTTCTTTCTTCTTTCCTGCGCACACACGCAAACATTAGCGCAAAACCTACCCATACCCCTTTCCCGCGTCACTCTCTCTCTCTGAATCTCTCTCTAGGAAGCTCTCCCAGAGCCGGGTAATCGAGTCGGGTCGCGTGCCCGGGTCCAGGTGCACCGGCGTGGGTGGTGCACGAGGAGTGCATAGGCAGGATAGTCGGGTCGGATCACCAGGTCCGCGTGGGCAGTGCCGCGAACGAGGCGTGTGAATAGGTGAGGGACCTCACCCCTGTGTGACTTGAGGCGAATAGCCTCAGTCACTTTTTCCTTTTATACTGGTGCGGGCGCACGTCGGCTTCGAGGTGGGACTAAAGTCCCACCTGCGTCTTCGTGCATCTGCTGGAGGAAGGCTCGACCAATTAGGGCAGCAGCAGAGGCCTTTGACCCCAATTGCGAGCCTGAGTGTGTGCATGAGAGTGTTCCGCAGCTGCTGGACCTGGGGGCCTGGGGCACTGCAGCTTGCGAAGCAGCTTCAACCTGTTGTCAATGGCGACGAGGAGGCTAAGACCTGAAATCACGAAGACGGCCTCACGGCCACATCAGACAACGCAGGGAGCTTCGCCAGAGGACGATGAAGGTGGTGCGGAGGTCTGCGAGGCGTGAGAGTGCTTGTGGCCGTGCGCCTAGGGTACTCTGTGTGAGTGAGAGTGGGTGTGTTCGGGGGGTGGTCTGGAGGTGCTAGGTGGTGAATGGAGGGTGGATTCGGTGTCAGTGAGGTGGTGTGAAGCTTAAGGGGTAGCTGGCGAGGCAGATGGAGGCGCGGAGTGGCGAGAATGCCTCGCCGGAGGGCAACCGGAGATGGAGAATGTGATGATGGACAGTGGTGGTCGATGGGTTGAAAGAGTAAATTAGGAAGGGGGAAATAACAAGGAGAGAGAAGGGAAGGTTTCTACCTGCCTAATTGACGAAGAGGGAGGGAGGTGGTGCTCGACACGTATCTGCCGATGCCGTAGACGAAGGAGCCCAGGGGAGGAGTGACGGTGACGAGGAAGAGATCTGAGGACGCCAGCTGGTGCGGCCTGACGTGGGACGATGAGGCAGAGTGGGCTCTGCTGCAGGTATGGCAGCAGAGCGACGAGGAGGAGAAAAGATAGCCGGAAGCTTGGGCTGTCTGACCGGAGAGAGAGGAGACGAAGGAGAAGGGTTTTCTCGGCCAAAACTAGCTTGGAGTGGACGGCAGCCCCTGCCGTTCCTTATAAAGGTGCTGGCGCGGAGGGTGGCCCGAGGGAGCGACGTGCGAAGCTCGCCGGGGATGGCTGGAGATGGAGACCCACGCCTTTCGTGCGTTCGCCGGTACGTGGCGAATTGCATCCATCAAGGGGATGTTTATTTGGACCTGCTCAAAGAGCTTGACCAGGTCCTCCTCAGGAGCCACGGATTTGGTTGTTTTCTTTCCCTTGGTCAAGTCCTCGGGGAATGGAATCTTGGTTGGTTCCTCTAGGATAGGTCCAGGTCTTTGATTAGGGATAGGAACGTCCTGGATTACTGTCCTAGGTTTTGGGTCACTACCAGGCTTGGAGTGGTCTGGATAGGGTGGATCTTGGGTCTCCTTACCACTGCAAGTGGTCACAGAATTTAGTCCTACCTGTTCTAGTTAGGGTTTGATAGGATGGGTTGTTGCTGATAACTCGCATAAGAAGTTGAGGCCTCCATCCCATCAGGTGAAGGAACAGAGGGGGCCTGATAAACCATGTGTGCTTGGCCCGGGTTTTGGTTCATAACGCGCCGCTGGGTCAGCACGCTATTCGGGTTAGGAAGAGGTTGAGAATGAAGTGTGCCTGGTTGGCGAGAATTTGCCAACTGGGTCAGTTGATTTCGAACCTCTGTGATTTCGTCCTTATGCTGCTTCTGAATAGCCGCATTCGTTCTCTGAATGTCAGCCAGAGTCTAAAGGATGAGAGACATTTGGTCTTGGTTTGGCCCGGATGGATAAGTAGGGTTGGGCCAAGGCTGAGGCGGCTAGTAAGGATAAGGTGGTTGTGGACGGGGCTGAAAGGGTGGTCTTTGAGTTTGGGAATTTCCTGCCCACTGGAAGTTGGGATGGTTTCGCCATCCAGGATTATAGGTATTGGAAAATGGGTCATTCTGGATGGCGTTGAGGTCTTTGCAGGTCTGAGGAGCCTCCGAAGAGTCAGAGAATGGGGGAGTGGAATTCCCCCGACTAGTATAGAAAGGGTCGGAGGATCCTCCGATTCGAGAATCAGATGGGGGTGGATACAGATCCATCCCAAGAGAAGGTCGATGGAAAATGTTTTGCACAATCTCCCATGTGGAAGGAGGCTGTGCAAAGGAATTATGCGCAGAGGTGGCTCGCTGCAAGTGCTGAGTCAGCTCATCCACCTTCTTTTCAATAATAGAGACCTTCTCCAATCTACTGGCCATCAATTTCAGGTCGACTGATGCGGACAGACCCTGCGTCTCGTGTGCTCCCCTAAGGTTCGTCGATGCGCGAGTATTCGTCCTGTCGAATAATCCCATGGAGTCATTATTGATGGAGTTCTCTCACATATTTTCGAGAATCTCCTACATGGTGTCTTCATGCTGACCCATGATATTCCCTCTGCAAGTTGCATTGACAAAAAGCCTAATATCCTTACGGAGTCCCTAGTAAAAAAACTGGACTTGTTCCCATTTAGGAACTCCGTGATGGGGGCACTTCCTCATGAGATCCTGAAAGCGATTCCAAGCCTCATGGAGAGGTTCTCCCGTCTGTTGCGTGAAGTGGGTAATCTGATGGCGCAAGGCATTGGTCCGACCAACGGGGAAGAACTTCTTCAAGAACTCGGACTAAAGTTCCTCCCAATTGTTGATCAGCCGGGTCTGTGTTTGGTACCAATGGGCGGCCTTGTCCATAAGGGAGAAGGAGAACATCTTCATGAAGAGAATATCCCGATTTTGCGCATCTGACCCGAATGTCTGGGTCAGATGCTTTAGTTGTTTAATGTGTTGGAAGGGGCCTTCAGAATTAAGCCATGGAATTTAGGTATGGCATGAATCATGTTGGGCTTTAGTTCAGAATCAGGTCCTCCAGTTGGGATTCTGACTCGAGGCTCAATAGCCACCGCAGTAGGATTATAATGATCTCGCATCATGGGACGCTGTGGTGGGTGCATGAAATTCTGGAAGAGGTCATTGAGTCGCTGGAGCTGGTGCTCCAGATTGTTCTCTTCCTCAACTGGCTGAGCCATTGTGGAAGAAGAAGGTGAGTTGGGTTCGGAGTCAGAGGAGAGGTCTATATGAAGTATTGGTTGCACACGCAAAGGCACCGAGGCTCGGCCTCGAGGAGAGTGAATTTTTAAAGGAGGTTTCAAGGACCTCCTACCAAACATACACTAACGGAGAGGATGAGTTTAGCAGGTGCTAGACCCAATCAAGACACCCAGAATGTTGGGTGACTATAGAGGTTTGGGGCAGATGGACCCCTTGATTAAAAGGTCGTCCACCTGAGAATTTCCTCGGCAGCTAGAGAGGGTGAGTCCTGCGAAGACCCCTACGCGGTAGAGCACCCCCACGGGTTACAGGGTTTCCCCTACCCGACCTCTCTTGTCACTGAGATTCCAGGTAGACCAGAATGGGGACCTTGACCTCTTAAGTCTACCACTTTTAGTTAGGATCAAGGTGCTTAGGTTTTCACTTGAACTTTATTCTTTTGAGTGCAAAGAGTGACCTAATTTAAAGGTTGGTTAATCCAAGGGATCAACTTCACCTATTAGTTCCTGTGAGAGCTTATTAGGTCTTGTCTTTTAAGGTTCTAGTGACTTAAGAGCCGGATTGCTTAGGGTTTTTGTTAATAGATGTTTTCAAGCAATGGCTTAGGCACACTTTTTTTGAGAATTTTCAATTCTTAATTAGAAAGTGTGTCTTCTAAAACCCTAGCTTTTGAGTCTTAGGTTGGCTCTAATTGATCCAGTTAGTTGCCTCAAGATTTGGTAATTAGGGCTCAAGTAAAAAGGTTTTAGCCCTAATTACCTTTAGTGGATGTACAGATATAATGTGTTGAAATTGAAAAACAGGCAACTCTTGTGATTTACTATGTATGAAAGACAGGTAATTCCTAAATTGTTTTTCTTTTTTTCTTCCTCTTTAGAATTTTAGGGGCTTAAAAGAGAGAGGATAGAAAATTACCTGTCCCTGGGTGTGGTTGTTGTGCGGCTGCTTGTTCCTTCTTGATTTCCTGTGCCTGCACAACAAAAGAGAAGAGATTAAGCCAATAGTAGATCAGAAATTGTGAATTAATAGCTTCTACAATGCCCGTTGCTCCCCGGCAACGGCGCCAAAAACTGGTTGCCGCTTTGTTCGTCGTTACAATTATTATAGTCGTTGTGGTATATAACAAAAACGGTTACCAGTCTAATACAATTTATTACTCGGAAGAAAAGTTTCCCGAGGTCGAACTCAGGGAGCAAACCAAAATTCTAGAAGCTTATAAATTCACAATATATGTATATGAGGTTTTACAAAAATTAAAAGAGAGAGAGAGAAAGGAAGAGAAAGAGGGTAATTGGCATTTTCTTCTTCTCTTTCTTCAGCTACTCTTCTCTTCAACTTGTATTCTTCTTTTCTTCTTCTCTGTTTCTTCTTTCTTCTTTTCTTCTTCTGCTTCTTTGCTTCTTCTTTTCTTCTTCTTCAACCTGCCTTCTTCTTTCTTCTTCAGCAGCTGCGGTTCCTCTTTCTTCTTCTTCTTTGCTTCTTTCTTCTTTTCTTCTTCTTCAGCAGCTGCGGTTCCTCTTTCTTTTTCTTCTTCTTCTCTGCTTCTTCTCTTGCTGCTGACTCTCCTTCTTTCTCGCGGATGTCTGATTCAGTGCTCAGACGACTTAACTGCTCTGTCGCTACAGTGCACCTCCTCTTCTTTTCCTTCAGCTTCTTTCCTTCCTGTCTTCTTCCTTCACCTGCTTCTTCCTTCTTTCTTCTTTCCTGCGCACACATGCAAACATCAGCGCAAAACCTATCCCTACCCCTTCCTCGCGTCTCTCTCTCTCTGAATCTCTCTCTGGGAAGCTCTCCCAAAGCCGGGTAATCGAGTCGGGTCGTGTGCCCGGATCCAGGCGCACCGGCATGGGTGTTGCGCGAGGTGTGCATAGGCAGGATAGTCGGGTCGGGTCACCAGGTCCGCGTGGGCAGTGCCGCGGACGAGGCGTGTGAATAGGTGAGGGACCTCACCCCTGTGTGACTTGAGGTGAATAGCCTCAGTCACTTTTTCCTTTTATACTGGTGCGGGCGCGCGTCGGCTTCTGAGGTGGGACTAAAGTCCCACCTGCGTCTTCGTGCGTTTGCAAGAGGAAGGCTCGACCAATTGGGGCAACGGCAGAGGCTTTTGACCCCAATTGCGAGCCTGAGTGTGTGCGTGAGAGTGTTCCGCAGCTGTTGGACTTGGGGGCCTGGGGCGTTGCAGCTTGGAGCAGCTTGCGAAGCAGCTTCAACCTGCTGTCAATGGCGGCGTGGAGGCTGAGACTTGAAATCACGAAGACGGCCTCACGGCCACATCAGACAGCGTAGGGAGCTTCGCCAAAGGACGGTGAAGGTGGTGCGGGGGTCTGCGAGGCGCGAGAGTGACTGTGGCCGTGCGCCTAGGGCACTCTGCGTGCATGAGAGTGGGTGTGTTCGGGGGGTGGTCTGGAGGTGCTAGGTGGTGAATGGAGGGCGGATTCGGTGTCAGTGAGGTGGTGCGGAGCTTAAGGGGTAGCTGGCGAGGCGGATGGAGGCGCGAAGTGGCGAGAACGCCTCGCCGGAGGGTAGCCGGAGATGGAGAAGGTGATGATGGACAGTGGTGGTCGGTGGGTTGAAACAGTAAATTAGGAAGGGGGAAATAACAGGGAGAGAGAAGGGAAGGTTTCTACTTGCCTAATTGACGAAGAGGGAGGGAGGTGGCGCTCGACACGTATCTGCCGGCGCCGTAGACGAAGGAGCCCAGGGGAGGAGTGACGGCGACGAGGAAGAGATCTGAGGACGCCAGCTGGTGCGGCCTGGCGTGGGACGATGAGGCAGAGTGGGCTCTGCTGCAGGTATGGCAGCAGAGTGACGAGGAGGAGAAAAGATCGCCGGATGCTTGAGCTGTTTGACCGGAGAGAGAGGAGACGAAGGAGAGGGGTTTTCTCTGCCAAAACTAGCTTGGAGTGGACGGCAGCCCCTGCCGCTCCTTATAAAGGTGCTGGCGCGGAGAGTGGCCCGAGGGTGCGACGTGCGAAGCTTGCTGGAGATGGACGGAGATGGAGACCCATGCCTTTCGTGCGTTCGCGCGAGAGCCATGGGCGGTTGCAGGACACAGGGGAGGGTCCCTGCGATAGAGGGCAACGTAGGGAACCCCCCGTTTGTTCTTGAGAACGGGCGCCATGCCCTACGCGGTGCCATTCTTCGCGCAAGGTCACTGGAGGTATGGCGCCTGCTCAGAATGGCAGGGAGGACCGTCCTGCAAAGAACGATGAGAAAGATAGGGTTCAATGTGTAAGGGTTTCAAAAGATAATGGTCAAAAAGTAATTCAAGAGGACCAATTTGTAAAGTCGGTCAAGATGGTCTTTTCTTAGGCTCAAATTTTTATACCAGCCTAATTTGCACCTAAGGATTTTAATGGGGAAATTTTTTTTTAGGTTTGACCACGCTTGACCGATCAATTTGCGTAAAAACCCAAATTAGGTCATAAATGGGGCATGGTTCTCATTTTAGGTCAAAATAGGTTGCAAAGGACAAATTAAAGGTTTTAAACCCTAAGGAGTATTTTTCTATGAATTTTAGAGGATTTATTTGATTTTTATCCTACCTCGAACCTCATGAATTAAAGTAGGTTTGTTTTAGGGTTACAGAATGTCATTTAATTCCTAGAAGTTGCTATAACCCTTTTCAGATCAAATCATCCCACTTTCTTCCTCATTAAGCTTATTTGACCTGTGTTTTGATCCGTAAATACCCTGTTTGTGTAATGCATTGGTAAAATTACAGTTTTACCCCTCATAATTTGTTTTACTCTTCAATTCAGAATTCTCTGAGTAAAACTTCTCTTTAGGTTTTGTAGGAGCTTCTTCACACTTATTTAGATCAAATTGTGCTAGTTAGGGTTCATGATGAGGCTCTCATCAGAGAGCCTGCACATGAATAAATTGAAAAAATGGTGTAGGCTTATCACCTCAGTTACCACGGGATAAGGTCCCACTTGCCCTTCACCAGCCTCATCCGTGACCTTGCCTCCGGGGACCTGGCTTGACCCGACCCGACCTGCACTCCTCGTCAACTACCGCACGCCGGTGGGCTTAGTCCCGGGTACGTACCCGACCCGATAACCCGAATACCTGTGTGTGGCTCTGGGAGAGCGGATCCTAAGAGAGAAAGTGAAGAGAGTTGTGCAGGTAGGGGTAGGGTTTTGCTATAGGGTTCTCCGGCCGACACTTAGCCACAATTTGAAGAAGAGAAGGAAGAAGCTGAAGAAGAAGAGGAGGCCAGAGGAAGAAGCTGAAGAAGAGGAGGCTAGAAGAAGAAGAAAGGAAGAGGACGAAAGGCTAAGGTCAGAGTAGAAGGAAGCCAAGGCAAAAGAAAGAGAAGAGAAGGAAGAGGAAGGAGAAGCAAAGGCAGAAGATAGAGAAAGCTAAGGGCAGAATAAGCTGAAGAGAAAGAGAAGGATCACAAAAGAAGCTAAGGGAAGAAGAAGAAAGAAAGAGAAAAAGCAAAATCAAAGCAGAAGAAGAAGAAAGAAAAGACAGAGAAGAAGAAGGATTAGACACTTTAAGTCGTCTGATTCCTTCATCAAACGACAGATCATTGGCTTATATTACATATTCATACATTGAATTATTTCTTGATATTGTAGGAGTATTTGGTGATCTACATAACCATTTTACTCCCATATTTTTACACTTTGATACTTCTATTATTGCAATTTCTTTCAGTTTAAATTATGATCTTGATTTTGAAATACCAATTTTATCCCTGTGTTCGACCTTGAAAATCTTTTCGAGTAATAAAAATTATATCTGTTTTGAACGCTATTTCATCTGTACTACAACGCAACACTTTTTAAACCCTGACTTAGCACTACGAACAACACTCATCACCTACGACAGCCAAAAGTAAGAAATTATGTTACTTAGGATATCGCAGATTTCTATCTATTGAACATAGATGGAGAACGTCACAGTTCAGAAGTAAATTTGATGGCAGGACGTGTCAGTATTCAAAGAAAATTTCAAAAAATAAACTTAGTACAGATTCTATTAGGTTGCTGGGTCAGGTTATGATGAGAGCCTCATCATTAGTTCTAACTAGCACATTTTGAGCTAAGAAAGAGAATAAGAGCTCCTACATAACCTAGAGAAGGGCTTAATTCAAGGAATAAGTGTTCTGAGAAGAAAATATGAAATAAAGCTTAAAACTGCAATTTCACCATTTTAGGACATAAATGGGATTTTTCAGAGGCAAAACATAGGTCAAATGGTCTGAATAAGATAAAAAGTGGGTTGGATCAGTCAGAAATGGGTTCTTGTGCAATCCAAGAATTAAATGACATTCTGTAACCTTAAAACAAACCTGCTTAATTCAACAAGGTTATGGGTAGGATAAAAATCAAATAAACCCTCTAAAATTCATATAAAAATATCCCTTAGGGTTTAGAACCTTCAAATTGGCCTTTGGAACCTGTTTTGACGTAGATTAGGACCCTGGCTCATTAATTGACCTAATTTGGGTTTTTATGCAAAATATTCAGTCAAACGTGGTCAAACCAAAAATGCAACTTCACCATTGGATTTAATAGATTCAAATTAGGTTTGTACCAAAATTTGGACCTAAAGGGAGGTCATCTTGACCTACTTTGCAAAATAGTACACCCAATTACATTTTGGCCCCTATCTTTTGAAAATCATTACACAAACCCCCCTAACTTTTTCACCACTCTTGCAAATAGGTCCCCCACCATTAATGGGGAGAAATTCTTCTCCGACAAGGAATGGAAGCGGAGTACTCCCTGATTCCTCAGAGATCTCCTCCTAGATTTGGAAGGGAGATTCTCTGAGGAATTCTCTTCCATCTGAGCTCAATTGCAATCTCTGATTTGCATCCAATCTCTTGTACGAACGCACGAGAGGTTTGGGTCTCCAACTACCTTCCTTCTATGGCGAGGAGTCGGTGGTAGAAGACTTGCCCTCCAAGCACCAGAAGCTCAACCAGCAACTATAAAAGGATCCCGGTCGTCTGCGAATCTCTAAAGCTCGACTTGGCCAGAGATTCACCCCAATTTCATCCTCTTCTCCTCATGTTAAGAAGTCCAGCGAGCTCCAGCAAGCCTCCCTCCTCTTTCTCATCGCTCTGCCACACTACCAGTGGCAGAGTTGTCCTCACCATCTTCCTTCGCATCGCGCAACACCCGTGTGAGCACATCTAGCCCCATCATCGCCGCCATCTCCCTCCACTAGACACCTTCTTCTCTGGCGACAGCAGGTACTGCTAGTTGCCATCTCTCCCCCTTCGTCCACTTAATTAGGTTAGAATCACTTGTCTCTATCCCCTCTTCAATTCCCCTCTATCTATTTTCCCTTTCGACCCCTCGACAGCCACTGTCCACCGCCATCTTTCCCATCTTCGACCAACCTCCGGAGAGACGCACCCATCACTCCACACCTCCACACGTCTCGCCACCAACCTCTTCACCTCCGCCATCGACCACTGAACATCTTCCACCCATCCATCGACCGCCATCACCTCCCTAAACACCCCCCGACCTAACCCATAAGCACGGCCACAGAGCGACCTAGGCACGCATGCCTAGGCCACCCTGCGACCTGCCACCTATCGTCCCATCTTCGCCTTGACACGGCAAAGCTTCCCATGTGTTTTAATGGGGCCACCAGGCCGTATTCGTGTGTGACAGATCTGAGCACCTGCTGCCATTGATGCACACAGCGAGAAGGTCGCGAGCTTCATCCCAGGTTGCGCGCTCCAGGCGTCAGGGTCCCAGGTGAAGCGGGATGAGTGCGTGACTTCATGCAGCTAAGCAATTGGTTTGGCGAGCGACCCATCAGTAGCAATCGAAGAAGGATTCCTGCAGACGCGCATGCAGAAGCGGGTGGGACATTAGTCCCACCTCGTGAACGCAAGAGTGTGGCATGTGGGATAAATTGAATTTGTGTTTTATGTTATTCGCCTCAAGTCACACAGGGGTGAGGTCCCTCGCCCTTACCACGCCTCGTTCACGACACTCCCCCGCTGACATGGTACCCGACTCGATGATGAGAACCTCATCATAAATCCTAAACTAGCACCATCTAACCTAGATTTGCGAGAAAAAGCTCCTACATAACTGATAGAAAGGCTTGACTCAGAGAATTCTGAGTTTTTGAAGAAAACATGTCATAAGGGGTAAAAATGTAATTTCACCAACACAATCAGTAAACATGGTAACTCAAGTCCAAACATAGGTCAAACTAGCCTAATAAGAAGGAAAGTGGGATGATTTGATCCAACAAGGGCTACAGCAACTCCAAGGAATTAAATGACATTCTGTAACCCTAAAATAAACCTACTTCAATTCACGAGGTTCGAGGTAAATTAAAAATCGACTAAACCCTCTAAAATTCATAGAAAAATAATCTCTAGGGTTTAGAACCTTCAATTTGGCCTTGGGAACCCATTTTGACCTACATTGAGAACCATACCCAATTAATGATTTAATTTAGGTTTTTACGTAAATTGACCAGTTAAACAAGGTCTGATCTAGAAATAAAATTCACCATTAGAATCCTTAGGTCCTATTAGTCATGTATAAAAACTTGAGCCTAAGAAGAGACCTTCTTGACCGACTTTGCATTTTGGTCCTCATCTATTACTTTTTGACCCTCAACTTTTGAAACCCTCACGTTTTGACCCCTAAGTCTTCATCGTTCTTTGCATTTAGGTCCCCCTGCAAGACCCTGAGCAGTGCCATGCTCCGGCGACTTTACGCGGAGCATGGCGCCGCGCACGGTGAGGGAGGCCCTCTGCCCTTTCAACGGGGTGTTCCCTGCGACGTCTGCTGTCGTAGGAACACCTCCACGATCTCTGCAGCTGCCCACACCTTCCGTGCGAACGCGCGGAAGGTATGGGTCCCTACTCCAGCCATCCTCCGGCGAGGGAGGCTCGTCGCCTCCCTCCGCCCACCTCTCCGCCTTCGCCTCTATAAAAACCGCCTCCGCCTGCAGAAGAGGGCAGCTCGGTCCTGACGGAGAAACACCCCCATCTTTCCTCTCTTCCCACTCCAGCAGAAGCCCTCCAGCTCCGGCGGTTCTTCCTCCCCCTCCTCGTCGCTCTGCTGCAATACCAGCAGCAGAGCCACCCTCGCCCGCTCTTCCCACGTCGCGCCGTACCCAGCGCGCGCCCTCCCGCTCTCTCCTCGCCGCTGCCCTCTCCCTCTGGGCATCTTCTTCTCCAGCGATAGTCGATACGACTGCCGCCCTGCTCCGGCCCCTTTCGTCCTTATAACTAGGTCAGAACTACTCCCCACCTCCCCCTCTTTCTTTTCCTCACTGTTTTTCATTCAATTAAACCCTCGACCACTCCTGTCCACCATCACCCTCTTCGTCTCCGGCCACCCTCCGGCGAGACGCCCCCATTGCTCCGCAGCCCCACACGCCTCGCCGACCCTCACAGAACCTCCGCCTCATCACACTGAACAACCTCCGCCCATCCATTGCCGCTCCACACCCCCACCACACTCCCCCAATCAGACCCATTTTTCCGGTCACTTTCCGACCTAGCCCCGTCGCCAGACGCCGCCCCACGACCTGCTGCACCCCGCACCACCTTCGCCGTGCCACGACGAAGGTCCCCCGCTAGTTTGATTAAGCCGAAGGGCCGTGCTTCTGTCTGACAGGGTCGCCACCCCAGCCGCCATTAACGACGACTAAAGCAGCTTCGGGGCAAGCTCCAGGCCCTGCAACCCCAGGTTCCCAGGTGCTGCAGGTTGGGGCGAAGTCTGCAAAGACTTCTGCCTCATCAGTTGGCTCCGACATTGGCTACAGCTGATCAGAGGGCGAGGTGGAGTCGACCTGCGGGTGCGCGCGAAGATAGCACAGAGGATAGTCCCACATTGTGGGATTTCGAAACGTCGCCCGCGCATAAATTGGAAAAGTGCCATAGCCTCTTCGCCTCCTGACCACGGGGTGAGGTCCCTCTCACCCGCTTCACCCGGCCTCGTCCGCGACCACCCCCCGCAGACCTGGCCCGACCAATATACCCGACCTACACTCCTCACCCACCACCGCACACTGGTGGGCCTGGTCCCGGGTGCGAACCCGTACCCGAATACCCGGCTCTGGGAGAGCGATCCAATGAGCAAACTCTGAGAAAGGGAGAGACGCGGGGAGGGTAGGGGTAGGTTTTTGCTCTGACCAAGCTATGTGAGTGTGCAGGCAGAGAAGAAAGAAGAAGAAGACTGCAGGAGAAAGAAGAAGGCAAAAGAGAAAGGAAGAAGAAGGACTGCAAGAAGAAGAAAGAAGAAGAAGAAGGAGCACTAAGGTAGCACTATAGCGGATGCTACTTAAGCCGTCTGATTAAGAAATCAGACGACGGAAGAAGCTCTGCAGACAAAGTAAAGAAGAAGAAGAGAAGAACAGGCGCAGCAGCTGAAAGAAAAGAGAAGAAAGAAAGAGAAAGAATATAAAGAAGAAGAAGAATTGAGGAAGATCAAGCAAAGAGAAGAAAGAAGAGAAAGAACAAGACGATCAAGCAAAGAGAAGAGAAGAGAAAGAAGAAGACAAGGCAAGAGAGAAAGAAGAGAAGAAAAAAAAGCCAAGAGACCAATCTACCTCTCTCTCTCTCTCTTATTTTTGTAATAGAAACAATGTACTTCTAGAATCATAGTTTGCTCCCTGAGTTTGACCTCGGGAAACTTTTTATTTCCAAGTAACAAATTGTATTAAACTGGTAACCGTTTCTCTATACTACACTACGACGAAATCCTAAAGCGAGATAACGAGCGCTACCACTCGACTAACCTAACCGAGCACTCCTCGCTTATCACACCTACGCCGATGCGCCTGGACCCGGGCACGCGACCGACCCGATTACCTGGCTCTGGGAGAGCGTACCGAAGAGAGATATAAAGAGAGAGAGACGCGGGGGAGGGCAGGAATAGGTTTTGCTGTGTGGTGATTGTGCAGGAAGAAGAAGCTAAGGGAGGAAGAGGCGCAGCAAGAGAAGGAAAAGGACTTAGCAACAAAAGGAGGTAGCCGCAGCAAAGGAAGGAGAAAGGAGAAGAAGAAGAAGAGAGACGCACTGTAGCAGAGGAGCGGTAGACCAAGGAAAGAAGAAGAAGACCCGCAGAGGAAGAAGGAGAAAGACACTATGCAAAAGAGAAGGAAGAAAGCAAAAGCTAAGAAGGTAGAAGAGAAACAACTGAAGCAGAGACAGAGAGAAGGAAAAAAAAGAAGAAGAAGAAGAAGAGAAAGCTGCAAGGAGAAGAAAATAAGAAGCCATCATTTAAGATGTCTGATCATAGAATCAGACGTCCAACTCTTATATTTTTGCTATAAATTTAATTCATAAAGTCTTGCATTTATATTCTGAATTAAGTTTTGAGTAACTCTAAGTGTTCAATTACGTTATTGAGATTGGTGAATAAATTTCATTTGCTCCTTATGTTCGACCTTGGATACTTAGGTTTTCGAGCAATAAATTCTTATTTGTTGTCAACGCTTGGTCACCTATACTACAATGGAACTGACTTAAAAAGCCCGACAAAGCGATGCAACAGGTTATAATGGAGAGATTGCAAGAAATAGATAAGATATAGTTGGGTCGATGATGATGACGTCATCATCAGCCATATCTAGCTTTAATTAGTCATAATCAAGGAATAAATGCTCCTACATAACTGCCAGAGGACCGTAATTCATTGCAAATCCATTCTGAGAGAATAATAAGAAAATATGGG
Source organism: Thalassia testudinum (assembly GCA_037157565.1). Lineage (NCBI taxonomy): Eukaryota > Viridiplantae > Streptophyta > Magnoliopsida > Alismatales > Hydrocharitaceae > Thalassia > Thalassia testudinum. The sequence continues at coordinate 71,741,151 of JAZHRO010000022.1, read as the reverse complement.
TAAAACTACAATTTTAACAGCATATCTCAATTGCAATACAATCATGGGATTTCTAAGAGGTTAAATAAAGGTCAAATGATCTTAAATGTTTAACAAGAGGATCCGTATAGACAAAAATGGGTTTTCATGCGTTACAGGAATTAAATGACATTTGAAACCCTAAAAACAGACCCGCTAAATCTACTGAGATTCTGATCAGGAAAAAATTCACTTAAACCATCTAAAAATTATAGAAAAATATTCTCTAGGGTTTGGTATCTTCAAATTGACTATCAGAACCCATTTTGACATAAAACTGAGTCTCAGATAACCTTTTGCCCTAATTTGGGTAATCATGCAATTTATCCAATCAAACGTGGTCAAAACCTAAATCTAACTTCACCATCAGATTTCTTGGATTCAAATTAGGTTTGTACCAAAATTTGGGCTGAATCTGAGATCATCTTGACGTAGTTTGCAATTTGGTCCAAGTCTGACTTTCTTTATCTCCAATAGCCCCTCAGCTTTTGAATTCCTTACAAAAAACCCCCCAACTTCTTTATATTATTCACAAAAAGGTCCCTTCCTCCCTAGAATCCTAATCCTACAACTCCGGCGACCTTTGATTGAAGAGAACTCCTTCTCTGATCAATGAATCCCTTCTAAAATTGAATGGGGTATTCTTTATAGAGTCTTCTTTCTAATGAATCAGATCCGAAGCTTGGGAAGCTTCGTATGAGAGATTCAGGTATCTCTCAAGTTTCCAACTCCGGTGACTTTCCTAGCTTGGGAAGCTTGCTTCCCAAGCTCAAATCGACCTCTAAAGACCTATAAAAAGACCCCCAGACCTCGCAGAGTTCCCTATGCTCGAATTCGGCCGGATTCCCCTTTGATTTTGTCTCTCCTCATCCGGCCAAAGCTCCTCGACATCCGGCGACCTCCGTCTCCATTCCTCGTCCGTTCACAATACTGGCGACAGATTTATCTCCTTCAGCTTCCTCCGCGTCGTGTTGCACCCGCCGACGCCCCGTCCTTCGTCTTCCTCATCGATTCCATCTCACTAGAGCATCTTCTTCGACGTCGGCCATACCATAACCGATGCCGCTCCATCCCCTTCGTTCGTTAGTTTAGGAGTAGATTAGTTTATCTTAGCTCGTAGGTTAGTTTCCCCTCCTTAAACCTCAGTTTCAAACCCTCGACACCGTCGTTCACCTTCGTCTTCTCCGTCTCCGACCTAACCTCCGGTGAGGCATATCCGCCGCTACATCCCTCCATTCACCTTGCCAACCACCTCATAACCTTCTCCTCATCCACCCACACAAAACCCTCATCCTATTTCGCCCTATTACGCACCCAATCGCTACAACGAACAGACCCACCATCATGCACCATCTCCGACCTTTGCAGACCTCCTCACATACGTTCACAGCACACCACCACCACCGTTGCACTCCATGACATCCGGCGATGCTTCCTGAATTGTTTTGACGAGGCCGAGAGGCCATCTTTTGAGTTTCAGGTTTCAGGTGCCATGCCATTGCCGCATAGCTTAGAAGGAAGCTTGAAGCACGTTCTAGCCATAGCAGCTCCAGGTGAAGCCCCCAGGCAATGCGGATTAGTTCCAAGAACACATCCAAGTTTCCACTTGGGAGCATCAAGCACTCCTTCCATTCCAATTGCAAGCAGCATCCTTCGACTACTTCATGCAACAAAGCCATGGGATTTAGTCCCACCTCGGAAGCGCACGGACTCTCATAGCGGTATAAATTGAATTTGTGCACGGGGCTTATTGCCTTAGAACATGGGGTGAGGTCCCATTAGCCTCATTCGATTTGACCCGCCTAAGCTCTCACTACTCGCTCACCACCCACTGCTGGTGACACTGGACTCGGGTATGCACTTGACCCAAATACCCGATTACTCGTTACTGTGGAAGGCTCTAGATGAGCGAAACCCAAAGAGAGAAAGAGAAAGAGACCACAGGGGTAGGGGGTTTTTTGCACTCATTGATACCTGTGAGACACTTAGTCACAAGAACAAGCAGAGAGAAAAGAGGAAAGGAAGAAAGAGCCTGTGCAGAGAACCAAAGAGAGAGAAGGCAAAAGCAGAGAAAGGAAGAACAGTGACCCTTGAGTCTCTTGAAAAACACTGTAGCATCAGACGTTTAAGACATCTGATCCTATCTTCAGATGTCTGATCTCATATTCTTTCCTTTGCTTATTTTTGAATAATTGTTCTATGTATTCATATACTCATGCCATATACTGTACATTAGTTTTTGAGTAATTAATTGTGCTCATTTATATAATTTGTTGAGATTGGCGATTAAATTCCTACTTGCTTTCAGCGAACGACCTCGGACTTTCATTTGAGTTATAAATTTTATCTGTTATTTACACTATTTTTGAGGAATTATTACTACAATGAATGCATCTTTTAAATCCCTCGATCTAGTCCTACAAACAATCGACCATTCAAACAAGACCAGACAGCATCAAGAAATTCTGGATTTCGAAAGGAAAGCATTTTCTTTTTAGAGTTGCCATACTGGAAAGATTTTAAAATACGTCATAATTTAGATGTTATGCACATCGAAAAAAATGTGATGGATAGCATCTTAGACGTATTAAATTTGACCGATGATCCAAAGAACACGATGAAAACAAGAAAAGACATGAAGACTTTGGGGATACGTCTGGAGCTGCATATTCATGAGGATGATGGCTATTTCCCACCTACTATTTACAGCTTGAATCATGACCAGAAGAGTAGACTGCTCTCCTTCTTAAGGGAAATTCGGGTGCTAAATGGATTTTTCTTGCAGCTTTCTCGTTGTGTGAATGAAGTGCAGAAACAGATATCTAGCTTGAAAAGTCATAATTCATACGTTTATATGCAAGTATTGTTTCGACTAGCGATACAGGGAATACTGCCAGAGCCAGCTGTTGATTCATTCACAGAAGTAAGCAGGTTTTTTAAAGCTGTTTGTTCGAAGACACTACAGAATGATACACTGGAATATTGGGATAAATAAATAGTCATTACTCTCTGTAAGATGGAATAGATTCTTCCCCCAGCCTTCTTCGATTTAATGGTTCATCTCACGTTGCATCTTGCAAATGAAGTGAGAATAGGTGGACCTATACAATTCAGATGGATGTATCCTGTGGAGAGGTTTTTGAAAAAGCTTAAAGATTATGTTTTGAACAAGGCAAAGCAAGAAAGATCAATTGTAGAAGGCTATCTTATGGAAGAGTATATTAATTTTACATCCATGTATATGAATGAAACAGACAATCGCTTTAATAAATTTCAAATGAATTATGAGGGGGAATACAATAACAATGATGAAGAATATTTGTCAAATTTTTATATCAGAGGAAGATCGATTCTTCATATAGAGTATAAGGTTATTTTAGAAAATGACAGACGTTGCGAGCATCTATATATTTTAAAATAAATTCCTAAAATTGATCCATTTTACGAGGAATTCGAACAATTACCTCTTTCTTGCACGAACGAATTTGACTTCTTAGATTGGTTTAAAGACCAAGTTCATTAATTGAAAGAGGATAAGGTCCCACGTTGGGTACCAGATTTTGACGTAATTGTCGATTTACCATTACATTATGCACATTACTACTCTGGTTATATTAAAAATGGGTTCAAATTCAGAATAAAAGAAATTAATGATAGGAAGGTTACACAATAGGTCGGAGTCGTTGATTCAGATCTTTCCACTGGTCCAGAAGGATACTATGGTAAAATCAAAGAAATTGTGGAGATCAGCTTCAGATATGATCGTAGAGTTGTCCTATTTAAATGTCATTGATTTGATGTTTTTAAATAGGGCACTGGTTTCAAAATTGATAAGAAACACAATTTATTGAGTTTAAATCTTAATCATCAAATTCTTTAGTCTGATAAACCATTTACATTGGCATGTTAAGCAACACAAGTTTTTTATGTTCCCGATAATTGCCAAAGGGGAAGGGTTGTACCCATAAGAACAGTACAACGCAACCATTTTAATGCACAGTATGAAACATACCAAGAATTAACAGAAGAATGTCATTTATTTGCAATAGATGATGATGTTTAAGGTTAGTAACAATTTCTTTGCTTTATTTCATTTCTGTTTAAATGAATTTTTTTACGTTTAGCAAATTTTTTTCATTAATGATTTATATATTAATGATTTTTAACTATATTAATTATTGCATTTTTTACTTGTTACAGATGAAGTTGTTTGAGAAAAAATTCAGAAGAAAGGGTGCTCCTGAGACATAGCCCTTTACGCCACCTCCCCCACAGCAGGCTCAGCTACCCCCCTCACGGTAGGTTCAACCACCTCCCCAGTCACGTTTCGTACGACCTGGGGAGACGGCACGTTTACTACAGGCTGGGGGGAAGAGAAAGGGGAAAAAGATTGCTCAGACATTCCCAGATCGAGTAGAGGATGATCTAGATTATGGAGGATTAGATGACGTTGAGGGGGAGGAGGAGGGTGAGGAGATGCAGGATGAGAGGGTCGGGAGTACGTCCCAAGTTCATGTCGACCACTCACCGGTGGACATAGGTTTGGGTAAGAAATCATATCCCTTTAAGTAAATTACATTCCTTCAGAAATATACAATAAATATGATTAATGTTTACGCAGGTAGATTAAGAAGAGGGTGAGGGAAGACAAAAAATCTAGACCTCCAACGTATACCCGAAGGAGTGAGATTAACAATTAGGCTCTAATCCACAAGGGAGGCAGAGGATTATCCAGGCTTTATCAGTTGAGTGGGCACAATTGTTAAGTCCATTGTGCCTATTTCCTACTTCGACTAGAGGAAGGTGTCCACAGAACTAAAGAGATAATTCATCCATCAGTTGGAGGTAATTTTATTTACAAAAGTTATTTCTTTTATAATTTTATCTTAAATTTATTTTAAAGTAGCATTGACATATATATTTTTAAAATTAATGTAGCAAAGTTACGATTAAGGTGACGACCCCAATGCCTCTCGATATATCCATAAACACACCACCAAAATCTATAGGGATTGGAGGACGGAGACCAAGAGAAACGTAAGAATTTTTAAACATTTTCATTTTTATTATATACATAATTTCTTATTTTATTTTTAACAATTTATATTTGGTATTTAGTGGTTCTCGAACAATAGTTCACTTGAAGAGGCAATGGGTGAAGAGGTTAGTAAACGATTAGAAATTATTCTATTAATTTAAAATATCTTAAATTCATAAAAAATATTATTATGTATGTCTACAGGAGCAAGCAAAAAGAAATAAAGCCAATAAGGCTAAAGTTCCACCACAGACCCATTGTTTTGGTCGAAGGAGCATCGAGACAATCAGAAGCCGTAATGTAATTATTGAAATTACTTTTCAATTAAATATTACTTAATTTTTAATTTATTTGAACTTAATTGTATCGTTTTTATTTTTTTAGTCTGCTGCTCATGATGGGATGGAAATGACGAGGATAGAAATCTATGAGGTCACCCACAGCAAGCGGGCAGTTGAGGGTGCTCATAAATGGATTCATGAGTCATCAGGAGAAGCACGTAAGCTTCCTAAACTCAAAAAATTTATAACTTTGTATATATATATATTACAATAATATTTTTTATTACATTTAGAATCAAATGATACAATCAATACATCCCATCACTGACGAGACCTCCAACATCGTCTAGTAGCCCTTGGATCCAGAGGAGGTATTTAGGAGGGTGATGCCACCGGACCACAGTGGTTTTGTTCGGAGTGCAGGGAGGGCATACTTGTTATCGACCTGGTATGGGAGGAAAGGTGTCGTCTCATCTAGTGTTGTTGATTAGTTGTATCAAAAGATTGACACACTATAGAGACGAGATGAGAAAAGGGTGAAGAGAGAGGCAGAGATGAAGAACAAGATGAATGCGATAGATGATAAGCTTTAGCAACTTATAACCCTTATTCAGAATAAGGGTCAGTCAGAGCATCCATCTTTTATGAATCCCAACAGCTACAGACGAGACGACAACGACTCCATGGGTGGTGGAGGTGGCATTAGGGCAGTTGCATTTTGATTTTTATCCATTTTCTTTCCTTATGTAAATATTTTCTTTTCAAACTTTTAATGTATTACATTTTATATTAATGAAATATAAATTTTTGTTCATTTGCATTACTTATTTTTTATAAAAGTATGAATTTTAAGTACGTTTAGTAGGTAGTTTCTATCTGCTGGTAATAAAAAAACAATACCCATACATTTGCCGTAATTTATTTAAATAGGCGATGACAAAAATATTTTTACCGTCACATATATACCGTTGCTTACTTAAATATGCGATGGCATATAAGCGACGGTAATAAAATTTTTGCCATTGTAGCGTTAAAAATCGTAGCAAGGTAAATCAAAAAGAAGGTTTATGCCGTCGGTGATAAGTATTTTTACCATTAGTTAGATAAGCGATTGTAAACTGGCTTAAACGACAGGGTAAAGACAAAAAGGGTAAATGTGCGAAGAAGTGACTTACATATACCGTTGGTTTTTATATACCCAATGGCAAAAATAATTTATGTCGGTTATGAAACGACGTCGAAAACTTTAATTCGTCCGATGGTTATATATTATGAAACGACCCACCGCCCTTTGGTCATTTAAGACGTCTGGGATGTTCACCAGACGTCTGAAAATGTTTTTTCTCTTCAGCGCGGACCGTACGCACATCATGCTTCCTCCCTCACCGCGCCTCTCCACACCTTCTCCTGCGACGCCACTCCGCGCCATGTTTCGCCATCTCATCCCGCTCGCCTCCTCTCCCTTATAAACCTCTCCTCCTCCTCTTCATTGCCCACCCCGTAGCTGGATGAGAGAGCAGAGCGAGGGCGAGAGCGAATGAAGAGTGGAGAGCCAGAGCGAGAGGAAGCGCAAGAGCGGAGGGTGCTGCGCCATTCTGCTGTAGCGCCTGCAGGCGAGGGAAGCTTGAGCGGTTCCGCGGAATCAGACGACCGGAGGGACACCCAGACATCTTACCGAACGTCCGAAGGTAAAGCAAGACGTCTGGTAGAGATCTACTTTCCGTACTTTCTCTCTGATAAAGTCCTGACAACGTACGTATATGTGTCAGACGGTGGAGAGCGGATCGAGGCAATTTCAGACTTCCGGGAGCAACCCCAGACGTTTGACGGAGCCCTTAGACGTCGACATTGAGTTCCAGACATCTGATAGAGGAACACCGAGAGAGGTATCCTTGAGAACTGTTTTAAGACGTCTGGGACTTTTCCCAGACATCTGATTTCTGTCTGACCGCGTGTTTTGGGCCCGTGCAAGGCCCTAATATTATTGCTTTTCCACAAACAAACCGTCTTTATTTCCATACGAGTTTCTCTGTATAATGATACCTTGTTTGTATCATTCTGAACCTTTTTGGCCAATCAATCCATGTTTTAGGTCTCCAATCCGTCGGGTGTACGGGACCTGCGGAGACGTCGAGAGCCACTGTACGAGCCCTCATTCCACCCGGTTACCCAGGTAGAGTGGTTATAACCTTAAATCTCTAATTTAGTACATGCAAGTAAGTAATCCTAGGACTTGAGTGAACCTTAGGAAGGAATAAAACGCATACTCGAGAGTAAATTCTTGAATCCTAGGTCATGGCATGAACACTAGCGTTAGAGGAAACTACATGTGAATCATTGAGTAATCAAAATTTGCCTGCTTTATTCTAAAATGGACCCCTACTGTAATAAAAATGGAAATTGAATTGCTTGTTCCATACATTCCAACCCGAATGTGAAAAAGAAACTCCTGTACAAACCCTACAGGAAATATAGACAAGAACAACGTAATACGAAGAATCGGATGGTTCTGAAAATTTGCTGCCCATGGGCAGCTGTTAAAGGAAGTAAGCTGACCTTTGTATACACAGTATCGAAGAGAGCAACTATCCCTTGTAGTGTAGAGGGGAGCTTGCCACCCTTGGGTTGGGACCCGGGGTGAGTTTGGCCACTCTACGACGACTCTTCTGGCCCTCGTGTACGTGGTACCGAGGTGAGCTACTTAGTGTAGGGGGAGCTAGCCGCCCAAGGGGGCCCGGGGCTAAGTATGACTACCTTACACCAACTCTTGTTAGCCTGTTGGGCAAATCGGGGTAGTCGGACAAGGGTACACGGACTGAGGAGGGACGAGACCCCTGTTCTGTTCTGAGAGGGCAAGGCCCTATACTATTCCGCACTGTACGTTGAGGCGTACCTGCTAGCGGAAACGACTGACCACATGCCAACGCGGGGTAGCTACCCGCGCGCTTATCACATGTGCCGTAGTCACCGCTACGTCACGACCGTGACCTCGGGGTGGTAAACTGAGTATAGGACTACCACGGAGGGACTCCCCCGACCAGGAGAGTGCCACATGGGCATCCTATATCACAGGAAGCTGCAAATAAAATCATTCTTATAAGGAACAAGAAAATTAATTAATAAATCCTAATTAGAGATCTCTATGCACCCACATAATATAATTGGAAAACGGAAAATTTTATATTAACTACTTGTTAAATGCATGTTACTTCTTAGCCACCACTCTACTCAGCGTTAGCTGACTCTAGTTAATAAATTTTATACAGGTCAGGGATTTGAGCAGTCCAAGGTATCAGCTGCTGAGGATGCTGAGCCTATTTGAGCCTAGCTTTAGTTCTACTGTTGGATAGTGAGTTTCTATAGCTTTATCTTCTGCTATATGTATTCGTTTTTGCTGTGATAGCTGTATTATGACATATAATATTACTGTTCCTTTTTCCTTGTTGTTAATTTCTTTTGCTTAGTTACTGTAGTTGTGTGATTGTAGTTTGTTGAATATTATTTGATTATTTCTTATTAAACGACTGGGTCTTAGGATTAATCGAAGCGAGCGGATCTCAGATCCTGTTGGGATCTGGGATTGGATCGTGACATATTATTTCCACGTCGGATTATACTTGTAACCGATGTCAAATCTAAATAGCGACGGTATTAATGGCATCGCTCATTGTCATCGGCTATAATGGATTTACCGTTGGTTCAAAATCGACGGCAAAAGTCGTTTATGTTGTAGTGTCAACAAGTAACGCCACCACCACATTGAGCGATCTAGCACCTACATGTCAACCAAGGACACCCGATCATCAAGGAAGGGTGATCCAAAAGAGAGAAGAAAGATTCAGGATAACAGGGAGGATCACGATCCGCCGGAGATGACCGATCACAGCCCCCATGACAGCAACGCTAGAAAATGCTCTCTCTGTAAGGAAAAGGGAAAGGAATATGTTATAAAATAACTCACGTTATATATTGTTATACATTCTAACTTACTCTTACGTGATATTGTTACTTCGGAAAAAGGCAGCATTGCTGATCATGGAATAAGGCGTTGGTGGAATTTTTGGCATCGCGGAGGAATAACCGGGATGTTGCAGGAAAGGAAGGTTACTTCTCTGCACAAAAAGTTGCTTTCCCTTTTATTCTTTTGCATCTTTATTCCGTTGTTTATTCTGCCTTTACGAGTTTTCTTTTGACCAGGGATCTTTTATATGAATGCCCTTGTAAAATGTTGATATTGGAGCGAAATTCCTCTTTAAGCTTTCGAGGTGAATCCCACAAAGAAGATATCCCCTTTATAAATATGCCACAGCAATAGGCCCATGAAAGATTACCATATCTGACAAGAAAAATTAACGAGTTACTACTTTCCTCCGCATGCACTCCCGCGTTACCGTCGTTTCTCCCTTGCATCCTTTTACCACAGATCAATGGCGACTTTAGCCACTTGTAATTGTTGGCAACGTTGACAACTTTGGTCGCTTGCAATGGTTAGGTCCCATGGGCAATTTTCTTATTTTCTCGGGAACTTGTTTGGATCATGATTCATATAGATATTAGGATATATATTACTTAAATCTAATTCAATTGTATTCTAGATTAGCATACTTGCGATTAATTTCCAACCTCAATGTAGGGAAGTGATACCAAATGTGCAATGGAGTAACTTTGTGAGGGCATATAGATATCTTATTTTTGTATCTATATTTATCCATCTATCAGTCATCATACATAAGTACACGTATGAAAAATCCGAGGAGTTTCCAGGGCATCTGTGTAACGCTCCTCTCAGGTTAACGTTCCAATGAGATGGAATTCTTTTTTCTTTTTTATTACAATTTTAAATTTATGGTGTCCACGTCTCCGGTTGTCCTTTGTTTTTAGCATGGGAGGGGATGGGTTTCCCCTGGTGACTAAATTTGGCACGTTCGTGTTGTTAATAGAAAAAGAATAATACCGCAGCAGGAAGGACGAAAGGGAGTGGCGGATGGATCCGTTTCAGGTGGGGCAGCTATTATGTTTTTACGCGATCTTTTGTAGGTAGGTTAAGTGAGTTAGTTTAGGTTTATTTATCACTTAACTTATTTATTTTTTTACGTTGTCTCTTTTGTGTTATAACTTTAATTTACTTAAACATTTAAAATATTAAAAAAAAGATAAGTCTTACTCAAAATGTAAATGAGTGGAAGACTTAAAAGTAATTTACTACATCCTCTGTACTCCTCTTTCCAACAATTACAATGTATGATTTCTACCGATCAATATTACATTATAATGTATTTCTTCCGTTAACTTTGAGGCGGTGATTCTCTTATCTATGTGGACTCACACATCGTGCTCCTTCCACATGTCCCGGACCAATGCACAGAGGTATGCTCACGTTCCCGTTGTGACCCATTACCTCCACCGCTATGCTAGAAATGGACATTGATAGCAAGTGGTTACATTTCAACTTCAAGCATATATAACATCCTCCAAACATCCCAAGTGTAACACCCCATTCCTGGATTTTTTTCCCACATTAGTAGCCTCCTATGTGTAGCGAGAAGAGCACATGAGAGGAGCATTTAGGGAGGCAATCAATGTTCCATAAGAACTTGAAAACCCCATCCTCTATCCCGTAGAAGCGTATAGCCTCCCACAGGTGCTTGTGGTCTGTTGGCCCCTGTCCATCCCAACTCTCCACTGCCATCCAAACTTACAAACTGACACTAATGAGACCCCCATCCTTGCATATGCTTTTCCAGCATCTTGAAACATTGAGGGAGGTGACCAAGTGAAATGACCCGTTGCCTTTTTAGTCGGATAAGATGTCTGAACACAGGCCCGGACATCTGAAAGTTGGAAAAATCGAAACTTATTTTCCCTCCACATGCACGCGGCGTGCGGACGTTCTCTCTCTCCTATCACCTCTCACCCGAAACCCTAACACCCGACCCTATTTAACCCCCCCTCTCCTCACCACCAGCCATCACTACCTCCCTGTCCGGACACCCCCGTGCAGCCGCGGCAAGGAGGAGCGAGGTCGAGCAAGGATCAGTGAGGGAGAGAGAGAGAAACGAGAAGGAGAGAGAGGAAGAGCATGAGAGAGGAGGACCAAGGTCGGTGGACCTTCGGGGAGCTCGTGTGGAGTTGGAGAGCCTCGCCCGTAGCTCGGAGGAGCTTCAGCGGATGCTCGAGGAAACTTCGAAGGAAGCTTAGTGGAGTTCTGAGGGAGCTCGCGCGGCCGGTGGCGGGCACACGTGCGAGGAGGAGGGGCTCGGGGAGGTGACCTCCTGGCACTCTGCAGCTGCTGAAGCTGTTGCGGTGCGCTTGGAGGAGAGCAGCGTTGCGAAGGGGTTCTGGTACTGGAAAAGTTCCAGTATCAGATGTCTAGAGCATCGATCAGACATCCGTAGTGGTAGCAAGACGTCCGGGACTGGAGCTAGATGTCTAAAAGCACGTTGGGCGCTAAAGTAAGTCATACTGCACGAGATCTACCCATGCAAACTCATGCATGAGCTAGAAATGGGGTCTGTGCTCTGCACACAGGTGCAGAGCGTCGGGAAGGAGTGGGGTGCGCACTTCGAGGTGATTTTGGGCGTCTAATCGCATCACCAGACGGCTGAAGGTACTTTCAGACGATTGGAGGCTTTGTACAACGTCCAGAGCTGCCCTTAGACGGTCGCGGAGGGATCTGGAAGTTTGAGGATACAGTAGGAGACACGAGGTGTAACGACCCGGTTCCCGAGTCCCTACGAGACACGAGAACCGGACCGACTCGACTAATCCCAAGACCTAGTCGTCCAACGAGGAAGTAACCAAAAGACAGTAAAATAAACCACATTCAGCATGAATATAACTAACAGTAAGAAAGTACAGCAGTAAGGAAAGAAACTACTACAGTAGGTACCACCACAACAGTAAAACAGCATTTATCATATAACAAGAACTGCAGGTAAAGAAGGTACAGCGGAAACAAAAACTACTCACTAGAACAGAAACAAAAGGGGTACAAAAGGCTGTGGTAACTCTACTGGACCCTACTCGGCCCAGCGTCCTCTGCAGCCGCCGGCCCTGGCTGCTCAACACCTGGTCCTGAAAAAGGTAACGAGTGTAACACGTCAGCAAAACGCTGAGTAGAGTGGCAAACTAACTAAAGGCAACAGTAGAGTGTACAGTAGCTGTTATGTTCTATTACTTCCTTTATTCACATCTTTCAATTTTTCTCACTATTTCATTTATTTCTCAGGTCCTTTACTTGATCTCGAATGTCCTCGTGGGAACGATCTTGATTGCAGTCTTTTCCAAAAGTAGAAGTAGCACGTGGTGCTCTCCTGGCCGGGAGAGTCCCCCGTGGTGATCCTACCCTCAGTCAACCACCCCAAGGTCACTGACAGACGTAACGGTGACTACGGCACGCGCGATAAACGCACAGGTAGCTAGCCCGCACTGGCACGCGGTCAGTCGTTTCCGTTAACGGGTGCGCCCAAAGCACAGCACGGAACCAGGGCAGAGCCCTCTCAGTAACAGGGGTCCAACCCCTCCACAGTAACCAAACCGGGGCCTTGCCCCTCCACAGTCCGCGCACCCTCGCCTGACTACCCTGGTTTGCCCTAGTGGGCCTAACAAGTCGGTGAAGGAGGCTAGCAGAACCCCGGGGCCCGTGGGGTAGCTAGTACTCTCCTAACACTACTAGCTCTCCTCGGTACTACGTACACGAGGGCCAACAAGTCGGTACAGAGCGGCCAATCCTAACCCCGGGTCCCTGGGGCGGCTGACCCCACTTTGCACTAAATAGGTACAGGTACTTCCCTTGGCACTGCGTACCCAAGAGACAGTACAAACTACATCTCAGTTCCATTCCTTTTTCTTTCCAGGAGTTCCACTCCTAATTCCCCGTAGGGTTCCAGCTCTTTATCTCAGAACATCATATGTTTCACTTTCCAGATTCACGTTCTCAAAATTCATGATCTCAAACATGTTTCTTTATTCATAACAGGCAGCTGTTAATTCAAATTACAGGCAGCTTTATATTCCTTTCCATTTCTCCAAGACTGCAGTATTATACATTCCACTAGTTTTTCCATCCTAAGATTCATGCCACATCCTAGGATCTAGCATACAACTAGTTTTCCAGCCCTAGGATTCATGCATCACCTAGGAGCTATCATTCCATACATTTCTCATTCTTAGGATTCATGCAATGTCCTAGATTCTAGTTATGGTTTCATACTTTAACAGATTTTATTAATAACTTAAGCCACTCTACCAGGTACAACGGGAGTAATGGGGGCGTGATCGGGAATCCCGCGTGCCTCCGCGACTCTCAAGACTGCAACTGAACGAGATCTTGTCACAAGGATCAAACACAAGGAGTGTCTCAAAACAATGTATAGCTACTGTAGATGAGTAGAGGAATTAATTCTGAAGAGAACGCAACTCGAATGGCGGAAAACGGAGCCCGAACGGGCCCTAAACGGGTCGAAAAAGACGATACTGTGCAAAATCAGACGTCTGGAACTCCTTCCAGACGTCTTAAAAAGTGGATCAGAGAATTACCTGTTCAGCGTGGTTTCCCAGACGTCCAGAAGTCTGCGGGGACGTCTGCCTAGATCCCAGACGTCCGATGGTCACTCCGGACGTCTGGAGATCACTCCCGCCGTCTGGTACAACTCCCAGACGTCTGATTCGCAAAAGATGGCGAATCAGCGAACCTGCGCACAACCAACCCCCCTCCTCAGTACGGTCAGTCGTCAAGAAGGAAGAAGAAGGCGGAAAACTCACCTTTCAGACGTCTTACAGACGTCGACATTGCCGTCTGGCTATCAACCCAGACGTCTGATTCTGGAAATTTTTCCAGAATCAGAACCCTGCTCGGCCTCCGCTCGCGACGCCGCCCGCGTCGCACCTCGCGCGTCTGCTGCTCAGCCCGCAGCAGGTCCCTCTCCGCGTCGCTCCGCGCCCCCTGCGCCCTCCGTCGGCCGGCCAAGCCGCTCCGGCGAGCTCGCCCTCACGGCAGAGCTCCGCCCTCGCACGCCGCACCTCCGCGCTCACTGCGGCCGCCGCTGCCGCCCTCGCGTCCGCTCGCTCTCGCGCACAGGAAGGAGAAGAAGGAGGAGACGGTGGAGACGGGAAGGAAGGCGCGCCCCTTTTAACGCCGCGCGGAGAGGAGAGAGAGAAGGCGGCAGGCCGCCTGCAGTCGCAGAGAAAAGAGGGAATATGCGGTCTGCGCGCTCAGGCGCGCAGGCGACTCGCGTGTGTCGAAAATAACGGATTTCCAGACGTCTTGAAACTATCCCAGACGTCTTATCAGACGTCTGGTTGTGATCCCAGACGTCTTGTCCGACGTCTGAGCCACCTCCCAGACGTCTTAAAATACGTCTGGGGCACACATTCGTTACACGAGGTAAGATTTAACGTCTTTTAAGATGTCTGAGACTATTCTCAGACGTTTGATTTTGACCAGTATGCACGTTTTTGACCCGTTTAGGGTCTGATCGGGGTCCGTTTTACGCAAACGAAATACCTATGTTTTCCTCTCGAGTTGCTCTACGTATTAGAGTCTGTTATATGTTGCTCTGAACTCTTCTTTTGTGTTGAATTCCCTGGTATAGGGTTTCAGTAAGCTGTGTGTTTGGGGTTCGTAGAGATGCCTGGGTCTGTGGTTCAAGCCCCCATTACTCCCGTGTTTTCTGGTAGAGTGGTTTACTATAACATTAAGATTTACACAATGAAAGAGCATGTTTAGAATACTTGAATAAACCCCAGGATGAGAAATGAACCCTAGGGTATAAACAAATGAGAATGGTTGAGCTACTCTATTTACTTGAGATGCATGTTAAAATACGAGTTGCCTGTATGTGAATGAGAAATTGAACTGTGAAACCACAAGTTGCATGTATATGATTGAGAATTGAATTGTGAAAACACGAGCTGCCTGTATATGGATGAGGAATGAGTTATGAACCATGAGATCTGAATAATGATAAATGGAAAGAATACAGTGTGTGAACCCTATGGGGAATTAGGAGGAGAACTCCTGGATATGGAAAGGAATTCAATGTGTAGACGGCAAATGAGCTGACCCTTGTGTATGTGGTACCAAGGAGCATAGTGGTTCTTTTAGTGTAGAGCGGAGCTAGCCGCCCTTGGGTTGGGACCCGGGGTTAAGATTGGCCACTCTACACCGACTCCTGTTAGCCCTCACGTACGTGGTACGGAGGCATGCTACTAGTGTAGGTAGAAAGCTAGCCGCCCAACGGGGCCTGGGGTTAAGCTAGCCACCCTACACCGACTTTGTTAGGCCCTCTGAGTAAACCGGGATAGTCAGACGAGGGTATGCGGACTGTGGAGGGGCAAGACCCCTGTTCTGAGAGGGCAAGGTCCTGTGCTGTTCCATGCTGTACCTTTGGGCGTACCCGCTAGCGGAAACGACTGACCACGTGCCAGTGCGGAGTAGCTACCCGTGCACTTATTGCGCGTGCCGTAGTCGTCGCTACGTCGCAACCGTGACCTCGGGGTGGTTGAATGGGTGTAGGACTATCGCGGGGGACTCTCCCGGCTAGGAGAGTATCATGTGTACCTCCTACACTACGGAAAAGACTGCAATCAAGATCGTTCCCATGAGGAACAGGTAAGATCAAGAAATACATGGATCCTGTGTGGAATCAATAATCTGAAATACCTAGTTGAGATAACTGGGAATAAGAATTAAATGTAATCGCTTGTTTAAAAAAATTGTTGCATGTAAATTGTATAACCACCACTCCACTTAGCATCCGCTGACTTCGTCTCTTATTATACCCTTGTTCAGGTTAGGGAGGTGAGCAGCCCGAGTTCTCGGCTGCTGAGTGTGCCAGAGCTTTTTTCTTCTGTTCCTTGCACTTTGTTTCTGTACCTCTGTAGTGAGTACTTAGCATATCTGCTAGCATGTTATATTTGACTTTCCTTTCCGCTGTTTATGTTGTGATGGCATGTTTCGTTGAGACTTTCAGCTTGTTGTACTTTATTGTCTCGTTTTTCTTCTGCTTAGCTATATTGCATGCGTGGTTGTGGCTTATTTCTTGTTGTTGGTTATTTCTTGTTAGATGACTAGGTCTTGGGTTTAGTCGAGGTGAGCTAGTCTCGGGTCTTGTAGGGAACCGGAACTAGGTTGTAACACCAAGTTTGTAATATTTTGATTTTTCTAATGTAAATTTCCAGCAAATAAGTAATTAGGTACGTGTATTATGAAATAATTATGATTATGAGTTATTACAAAGAAGGGAGAAATAAATGAATGAATAAAGTTTTCAAAAGACCTTTCCATAAAAATTAATGGCTAAAAAAGAAAAAGTTGTAAGTAGACAACTAATCTTCACCATTAAGTGATTAGTTGTTGTTTTTCTTTGTTACATGGATTTATTCTTCATTAAGCCATTACTTATGAATTATATCTCTCCATATTTGCTCACCAATCAATGCATTCTTAATTTGCTTGCCATCATATTACACTATAATTGTACCATTCTTTAATGGCAAGAGTCGTAGTCATGGGCAACATTATCGATTGTCATCCATTCATGATTGCTCCCATTATGTCCTTCCATCTCTTTTTATTTCTCCATTTCAAAATCCAACAATACTTCAATAAGTTATAAGCCTCTCCATGTGTAGTCTTGCTTATCTCCCTCTTGAAAGTAAACATGGCTTCCATGCAAGGCCTTTTCCATCCAAGCTACCAACATACTACCAATTTCACACCCATGTGAAGGTTGAATCTAGATTTGATGCTGATCAAGGTAATGGGTGTCGTTTGTAGTAGGATATACCAACGTTATTAAATTCGTTGTTTTCAACATCATTAGGAGGTAAGTGAGAATAAATCGTGTAACTTATAGTTATTGCAACATATTCATCCCATGTTCTGTCATGATATTGATACGTAGAAAAATGTGCCTTTGATACTATAAACAAATACTATGCCAACTATATTCCATATAAGTGAAATTTTTAGACTCATGCAGAAAATTTCAAATGTTTCTTAGAGAACTATGTAAGATTTTTTTAAGATCTTATTGATACGTTTTCTTTTAATTTCATAGATTATATGTTTCAGATGTGACAAATACATTACATCTATCTTTAAGCATGCCATGATTTATTTCTTCTTTTGTCTCTAATTAATAAGAATTCATGTAAAAGTATTAACTTACATTTATATATACTTTCTTTTATGTGAGTGAACAAAATGCAACGTAAAACAACAATTGTTATTAATATGCATGGTTAGACCTAATTTCAACGTTGGATTATTAGGACTATCAATGTGAAAAAATTGTTAGTGGCATGTCCTCTTATATCCTATACTTAAGTGTAGGTAAATTAAGAAAGTCAAATATTCAACCTCTTTTTCATTCTTACATCATAGCCAATGTAGTAGAATAAATAATGACTCAAAGATATTTTGTAATTTATTTAACATTTGTCAATAGTTGACAGGTGTAAATAGATTGGGCTTTACATATTTATTTTATATATGCTTGTGAATAATTGCCTGGTATATATAGAAATCCCCTTTTTGACCTTAAATGATTTATATTTAATCTTATTCTAATGAATTGTTATTAATATATGATGGTGACACTTATAAGTTCGTGAATGAGATAACTAGTTAATTACATATGCTTGAATGTAAGTTTTCCCAACTTGATAATAGTACAAATTTTATTATAAGATCTTAGAAGTCAAACTAATATTGAATATTGATCTCTTTATGTATGCATTACTTGAATAATTATGAACATGTCCCTTGGAATGTGTGATGACGAACTAAGTATATGAAAACTAATGACTATGTAATATTCTTCTTTTCTAAAGGTATATGTGCAAGTTATATAATATATAAGATATTGGTATAAAGAAATGAATTAAGATTAAAGAGGTGTGTACAATTGAATATAGTATACAAAAAAGAAAATAATGAAATCAGTATTTATAAAGCACTAAGATAATTGAAACTAAAAGAAAAAGTTTTTCCTAAAAAGTATGGAATTATGATTCATGAATTTGTTAAGGCACAGACTCAAAGGAGTCTTATGGGCCTTAAGAGGGGCAACGCCTTACGGAGGTGTATGGTTCTATGAACCATGGTGGCAAAAGATAAATCCACCTCAGTTGTAGCTACACTGACATGCATGTTATTATTTCATAGATCGCCTGTGCCGCCGATTAAGCTATCAAAGCTACTTAATAATATGTGAACTAAGACAAACACCTCTATGCAAGAAATGGTTTAATAAAGCAAACCATTGCCATGAAATTATTATGAAATGCAATATGTGAAGCAAATATCTCTATGCAAAATGGTTTAATAAGTAAACTATTGCCATGAAATTGTTAGGAAATGTAATATGTACACTAAAGTAAATGCCTCTATGCAAAATGGTTTAATAAAGTAAACCATTGTCTTGTAATTGTTATGAAATGTAATATGTGTACTAAAACAATTGTCTCTGTCGAAAATGATTTAATAAAGTAAATCATTGCTATAAAATTGTTATTGAATGTCATCCAATAAATCATTGAAAACGAATAATGGCATAAAAATTTCATAGTATATGTTATAGGATGAATTTCCTTTGAATGTGGTTGTGAAATCATGGATAAGGTCATAGAATATTTTTATGCATGCAACATGGTCATTGGAGCATGTTTTGTATAAAAAATGAAGTATGATTACTCAAATTTCTATAAAGGAAAAGTTATGGATTTCTTATATTTAAGTGAACTTTGAAGAATATAAGTTTATAATGATGAAGTGAATAACTCATGCAAATATTTAATGGAACCACAGTGGAAAAAGATAAACCAACCTCAGTTATAGCTACATGGACATGCATTTTATTATTTCATAGATCGCCTATGCCGGCAATTAAGCTATCAAAGCCACTTAATAATATGTGAACTAAGACAAATACCTCTATGCAAGAAATGGTTTAATAAAGCAAACCATTGCCATGAAACTATTATAAAGTGCAATATGTGTACTAAAGCAAATGTCTCTATGCAAAATGATTTAATAAGTAAACCATTGCCATGAAATTGTTATAAAATACAATATATACACTAAAGCAAATGTCTCTATGCAAAATGGTTTAATAAAGTAAACCATTGTCATGAAATTGTTATGAAATGTAATATGTATACTAAAGTAATTGTCTCTATGAAAAATAATTTAATAAAGTAAACTATTGCTATAAAATTGTTATTGAATGTCGTGCAATAAATAATTGAAAATGAATACTGGCATAGAAATGGCATGGTATGTGTTATAGGATGAATTTCCTTTGAATGTGGTTGTGAAATCATGGATAAGGTTATGGAATATTTTTATGCATGTAACATAGTCATTGGAGCATGTTTTGTATAGAAAATGAAGTAAAATTACTCAAATTTACATAAGAGAAAAGTTATGAATTTCTTATATTTAAGTAAACTTTTGAAGAGTATAAGTTTATAATGATCAAGAAGTGCATGACTATAAGAATTATGGCAATAATTGTGACTTATTACTTGTGTCATTATGAAAGAATTATTTATGAAATAATGTCATTCGTGTCCTATGTGTTATCTTTTGCCTTATAAAAGTTTAAGTCAACAATGCAATATAGAAAAAAAAAGGGAATGTAATTCGTGTAAAGCATCATTATGACTTATGCATTTTATGTAATGGAAATTAAGTTCGGATGAGAGATAATCATTATTTTTTATAATGTTTAATTAAATATAACAAGATATCTATTTGAATTATAAAATCATGTTATTTAATTATGTTAAATGGTTTTGGACCATTAATTGTTTCATTTAATGTTAGTTCCTATGATTATTGAGTTTCACAACTCATAGGTTTCATTTGAAATCCTACGAAATCGTGTACCGTAGGTTCCTGGTAGAATTTAGGTTTTTTTCTATAGTGTACTAACTCAACTATGCAAATAGAGGTACATGGTCTTTATCTAAAATTGTACTTACTAGAACTTTACTTTTGACTATTGTTAAATCATTATATGTAACGCTCCACATGTATGAATCGTTAAATACAAATGTTTTTTATAAAAAGAAAAAATTCTATGCAAAAGTAGGTCGTTACAAAGTTGGTGATATTCCAAACTCCATACCTCTATCTCATCCATGTGGCATACAGACCCCTCTCAATAAGGTCAAGTAGTTTCTTCACTCTCAAATAGGTCATCAACTTCCATATCAAGGAGGTTCCTTGTAACGACCCGAGTCCCTACGAGACACGAGAACCGGACCGACTCGACTAATCCTAAGACCTAGTCATCCAACAAGGAAGTAACCAAAAGAGCAGTAAAATAAACCACATTCAGCATGAATATAACTAACAGTAAGAAAATACAGCAGTAAGGAAAGAAACCACTACAGTATATACCACCACAACAGTAGAACAACATTCATAACATAACAAGAACTGCAAGTAAAGAAAAGTACAGAGAGTAACAAAAACTACTCACTACAGTGGAAACAAAAGGGGTGCAAAAGAACAGTGGTAACTCTACTGGACCCTACTCGACCCAGCATCCTCTGCAGCCGCTGACCCTGGCTGCTCAACACTGAAATTTCCTACTTGGAGGGGGTGAGATTAGTGTAACGTAAAAAATGCGGAATTGAAATATAAAGCAATCTCACAAAATCAATCGCACAAGTACACAAGTAATTTTTAGGTGGAAACCCAAACCGGGTGAAAACCACCACCTAACCCTCTCGAGTTAGGATTTTCCGATCAACCTAGTTGATCAAAACCACTAACCGAATCACTTTAAAACGAGGGTGATTCAACCTCAGTACAACCACGCTACAAGTACGAGGGTAGCGTTCCTCAACCCCTTCTCTCCACGAGAAGGATTTTGTCCCACGAAGGAGACGGGAATTCGCAAGGCGAATACCCAACCAAAAGACAAAGATAAAATAAAACAACAAACCTATAGAGCCAACAAAGTAATAAACCTAAGCTTCTATAGGATTTAGGAAACTCCCCTTTGCAAGGAGTGCGTCGACGGTGACGCGGGTGCGTGAGCCACGCAACGGCGCAATGTCGCTCTCGTGAACAACGGCGGGAGAGCGGGTGCACGAAGGCTTGATGCTCTCAAGAAAATGGAGCTTGAGCTTGGAGAGCAAGAGTTAGCTAGGACACAAGAGAGTGGAACTATGTTGCTTAAGTGTGTCTTGTGTTTCTCTTATTGTGTCTTGGTGTGTAAAGACTCCCTTCTATTTATAGAGGCCTTAGGAAGGCTTTGGAAGGCTTAGGAAAGGTTCTATAGCCGTTGGGAACAAAGCCCAAGAGAATCAGCCCGAAATCAGGAACAATCATTGTTCTGACAAGCTTATCAGACGTCTAATTCTGGCATCAGACGTCTGGAACTTCACTTTAAGACATCTGATTCCAAGGTCAGACGTCTGATTTTGGGCGGGTCTCTCCCTGACTTGAATTAGATCTAAACAGGGTTTTTGTTCAAGTCCATCAGACGACATACAGGACGTCTGGCACTAAGTCTGGACGTCTGGAAACCTACTTTTACTGTGGGAATTGATTTCCAAACGTTGCAACAGCTAGAAAGTCTCTGAGAAGAGATTTTGGGTCAGCCGAGGCAAAACGGTCATTTATCAGACGTCTGGAAAGGCCTAAGGACGTCTGATAAGGCTCTAACGGTCATATTCTTGACTGTATGCTAAGCCAGCCAACGGTCCATTAACTGGACGTCTGGCAAAGTCATCAGACGTCTCCTAAGACGTCTGGTCTAAGATCTGGACGTCTGATTTCATCAGACAGAACCAACTATGTCCAGCCTAATAGATATCAGACGTCTGAAACAACAGTCAGACGTCTTAAAATACTTTATCAGACGTCTGATTTTAGAATTAGACGTCTGGAAGTGTTGTTTGAACCCTATATTGGTTTTCTAAGTATTCTACAGAAAACCTAAGTATCCTAGGGTTGTGCCGGTGTTCCTAGGACTACTGTTAGGGTTCTTTGAGGCTCTTTAACATGAAATATCTAAGGAAATAAAGAGCAACAAAAGAAACGAAAAATACAACAAGTACAAAAGAAGGAAATCTATCCTATTCTTCATTTCCTTCCATCTTCAATCTTTCGCTCCACGGGAACCTCCTCTATTTTCCATCAAGCTCCTCCAATCCGTCCTGGATGCGAGCTCGAACTCCGTCTAAACACGTCCACATTTGCAATTGACCTGAAATCTAGGACTTAAATTGCAAATGTTAAATAACACGTGTTTTGTTATCATCAAAACAAATGATCGTGGTGCTCTAGCACCAACAATCTCCCCCTTTTTGATGATGACAAAATCGTAAATAATGCATAAAAATCCTCCCCCTTTTTGACATTATCAAAAAGGTTTGATTGGTTTTAAATTTCCTATAACTCCCCTTTAAAACATGCTCTTCTATGAGTTTCTTTTGACAAAGGTAATGTCCTCCCCCTTTTTCTAACAATGAGATAGCTATTATTTTTCTCCCCCTTACTAAAGGAAAATTAGCTACCTTATATCTCCCCCTTAAAAATTGACAATTAGCTCATCTTTTTTTAACTCCCCCTATCTAAATGCTTATGATAAAAAGATAGGGTAAAGGGTTTTACCTCACCTACCATGGCCAATAAAATGGCCCGAATGGTGGTGGTGGATGCCACATCGGATGGGGCTCCCATCCGTAGCTTGGAGGCTCGGGCATCGGCGCCGGTCTCCAATCTGGTGGTTGACGTGCGGCGGGTCCGTCGTTTGTTCGCCGTCTCGTCGGTCTTCTTGTTCTCCTCCTTGGTCTACTCCTTGGTTCTCCCAACTTGAGTTGACCAGACTTGAGTTTGTAGGTCCAGTCCTTTATGTTGTAGTCATCCTTGAACCCTACAAAACAAGATTCTAATTTTTTCTTCGGTATCCAAGTGAGCTTGGATCTGGATCTGTTAACGGGTCTCCTTGATGGAGATCCTTTCTCAATCTTAGGGCTATATAAATCATCTACTTTGTTGATTAGTTTGTTAGAGTTTTCCCTAAGACATGCAATTTCTTTTTCTATAGCATTCATCTTAGTCTTTAAATCAGAAATTTCTATTTTTAGACTAACATTTTCCTCAATCAATTTATTATTTTCATTGATGAGGTCTTGATTTTCTAATAATAGGTTATCAATTGTAGGACTAGCTTCTATGTCCTTAAGTTGTTTTTCTAACTTATCATTTTCATTTTTAAGAAAACTAAGGTTCTTTTTAATACTTTTGTTTTCTATTTTAAGTGATTTACTAATCTCAAATAGTTCATTAAAAGCTTCTTGTAAATCAAAATTTACCTCGTTGTCGCTGTCGTCGCTTCCGCTTTCGCTGTCGCTGTTGCTTCCTCTGGCCATGAAACCAAAGCAAGCGGTTTCTTCCTTTTCTTCTTCTTCTTCCTCCGAGCTGGAATCGTCCCAAGTGGCTTGGAACGCCTTCTTCTTAGATTTCTTTTCCTTTTTCTTCTCCTTTTTGAGAAGAGGGCACTCTGGTCGTAGGTGCCCTTTCTCGTTGCAATGGTAGCAACGTCTCGGGCTTTCCTTCTCCTTTTTCTCTTTCTTTAATTCCCTATAAAACTTGGAAAAATTTTTAAGTAAAATTCTAAAGTCTTCGTCTTCGGAACTTACCTCGCTATCCGACGTGGCTCTGAAGGCGAGAGTCTTCTTCAGTTTGGGCTCCGGTGTATCCTTCTTTTTCTACTTCAACTTTGTCTCGTAGGCCATTAGATTGCCTAGGAGATCTTCCATGTTCAGCTCCTCTACTTCGTTCGCCTCCTCAATGGCGGTGACTTTCTGTTCCCACTCCGGTCCAAGGGAACGAAGAAGCTTCTCTTGAAGCTCCCCCTTGATGAAGGTCTTCCCTAATGCTTTCAAATTATTTACAATGAGAGTGAACCTAGTGTTCATCTCACTTAAAGACTCGTTAGGTTTCATAGAAAAAGATTCAAATTCTTGAGAAAGTAAATTAATTTTAGAAGTTTTTACCTTAGAGGTACCTTCGTGAGTTACCTCAAGTGTGTGCCAAATCTCGTATGCGATGGGGCATTGCGAGATTCTGTTGAACTCCTCCGGGCTGAGCGCGCAATACAACGCGTTCATTGTTTTCGCGTTGAGAGAGAGCTCCCGGATCTGCTGCTGCAAGTATCCTCCGGCGGGTTTCTCTGGGATGTCGAAGGGGGTCTCGCACCTGGCCCAGACTGTGAAGTCGGTGGCTTAAAGCCACATCTTCATCCGCAACTTCCAGTAGGGGTAGTTGCTCCCGTCGAAGAACGGCGGACGGGTTGTGGACTGCCCCTCAGAAATCTTGCTTGTGGAACAGCTTCCCTCCATGTGATCTTTCCGCGGATGTTACTCCTGTCGGCGGAAAACCTGCTCTGATACCAATTGAAATTTCCTACTTGGAGGGGGTGAGATTAGCGTAACGTAAAAAATGCGGAATTGAAATATAAAGCAATCTCACAAAATCAATCGCACAAGTACACAAGTAATCATTCCGAGACTGCAATGGAACGGGATCCTATCACAAGGATCAAACACAAGGAGTTTCTCAAAACAATATCTAATCACTGTAGACTGGTAGAGGATTTAATTCCGAAAAGGATGCAACTCGAAACGCGGAAAACAGACTACGAACGGGCCCTAAACGGGTCGAAAACGACGAAACAGTGTAAAATCAGACGTCTGGAACCTCTTTCAGACGTCTTAAAATGAGGGTCAGATGATACCTTTGCTCTGTACAGTCTCTCAGACGTCCAGAAGCCTGCGGGGACGTCTGGCCTAGTTCCCAGACGTCCGATGGTCACCCCTGACGTCTGGAAGTCGTTCCCGTCGTTGGATGGCGAATCCAGAACCTGCACGTTCGTAACATTCCTCTACCCAAAACCCCCTTCATTGCATGCTATGCAGACCTCATGCCAATTAATCAAGTGGGTCTTGCTTCCCCATAAGAATTGGGCTTCTAAGAACGTAAGTTTACCCTTGAAGGGGGTTTTTTCCTTGTGGATTTTGAGTTGGATGCTGATTGTCTTTCCTACGAAGTGGAGAGTTTCTCACTACTACAAGGTGGAGCCCGGAGGTCAAACTAATTAGGGAAGATATGACGACGGTGCCAATCTAGGTGAGACTAATCTTGGACTCAAATTTTGATCGAGGAGGATCATAAGCAAGATCCTCAGTGCAATTGGGAAGCTACTCTATTGCAGTAGGGATAATCAATTCATATTTCTCTACTTATTCTACAAATATATTTCACTTACCAATCACCACCTCAAAGAGTAATTTACGCAAGATCCAATGCTATTAACTCTAACCTTAAGGTCATCCTATAACTTTGAAATATACCTTTTTGGTCCATCAAGCACCAAATTTGGGATGCAAGGGAGGCGAATAAATCTTTTGGAATGATTTTAAGATATATCTATTAGCTAAGTTGGTACTTCTAAAAAGATCACCGAAATCAAATAAACACTTTTGAAAAGATCACTGAATTCAAATAAACATTTTTTATATTCAACAACAGCTTTAGGTGTAAATTACTTCTTCTTTTTCTAATATGGTCTAATGCTGTTGATGTTACCTTATTTAATGCCATGGTCTTCATCGTGAAAGAGGTCATTTTACAGAGTGCATATGTTTGGTATTTGGAAATTGATCATTGTTCACGGTGTTATGGCATTCCATACATGTCATTATCTTAAGGAAGGACCAAAATGTTCACGCAGCAATATATGCAGGTAAAACATGATGATTCTGCCCTCTTAAAGGAGGCCTTACGTAGAATATTCAAGATCAAAATTAACGAAGAAACTTCAAGATGAGAGTCAACGATGGAAAGCTCATTAACATTTTTGTCTCCAAGACTCTTAGCAATTCACATGTAGGAAGCGTAATGTATGAGAACACCAAGACAAAAAAATAAAATTCATACCTTATCTGTTTGACAGATGGAACTCCACAGCTATTCAAAAAAACCAAAGCACCACCATCAACCATTGACTCTCGATCGGTCACGATGATTGCAAAATTTCGACGTGAAAAAATCTCGTCTACATTCGCGACGTCCCATCCATCATCCAACGTCGTGTGAATTTTTTTCGTCTTCGGGCCCACACCATTTTTTGGATCAATTAAGGGTTCGAGTATACTCTTGCATTTATTCACACTTTCCGTCAAAAAAAATTGAATTTTACCGGTGATACGTAATTTTTTACATTTAGGTTCCTTTAGAAGGTATGTAAAAAAAAAAGTACGAATTACGAGGTGAATTCACCATGAGACAGTTGATTTACATCTTTCCGATCGAGTAAACTTCTACACTGAACGAGGTTCGGAATGCAATTCTGAAAAGAGAGGAGCTTTTATCACGAAGAAAGTTTGCAATCAGGTTATGACAACTGACGCATATATATATATATATATATATATGTGACCATCAAGTTTTAAAATTTACGTGACGGAAACACGTAAAAAGTATCTCCAGAGCGTCCGTTCGTCTCAACTTAACTTTCTCTTGAAATTGACCACCAACGCATGTTTGCTGAACAGTCCAAACCCACCTGTTCTATCAAGCTTTCGTGCCTGATCGAAACAACCAGTGGTGACAGCCATGCACCCATTGTAATTTCGTAAACCTCTTCCCTTTCCATGAACCATCGATCGCTATCACCAGTACGTAACTTTTTTCAGCAGATTATACAAACCTGGTCAAGCTTTAAGCATGTTATTAATTAAGCATTCCTTGTAGATCGATAATGACATTGCGTGCTTACGTTAAGCTTAGACCATTATTCGAGATGAATCCATGAGCATGCACTGCACCTTTACACCATGCAAGAAGAGATGTTGTCATATGTCCATCAGGTTAACTCGGTCAATGAGGAAGCCCCATACTATTCAAATGAGAACGACAAATTTTCGATTAACCCGAAAAGATAAATTTACCAGCTATCTGTTAACCTGAGCGTCACCGTTACTATTCCGTCTCCGTCGAGAACCAAAGTCTGGAGGAACCTTCTCCGGCCCCAAACTTGTGTGGGGTTGAACTTCCCTTGGGATGCTTTGGGAGGTGGCCCAAGAGGGCGAACGTCTGCGATGTTTTCTTTTCGAAGATCCTCACAGCCACCATTAATTTAGAATCTCTGGAAAGAAAGAAGTGAAAGGTTGCATCAAGGACAGCGTAAACCTTCGGGAATCATGGCCGTTGATACATCCGGAAGCTTCGCAGGACCCTATGATTGATTATCTCTCGTTGTTCCTCATAGACTTTTCTCGTTATGGTTCGTTCTGGGATGTAAGTTTTCATAAACTTAATTTAAATCTAACTCAACCTATTCCTAAAAGAATGGATAAAATTTGAACCAACTTGACCAAGTCCGGGCGTGAGTTTTACCTGGGAAATCTGATTGAATTTGGATGGAGATATGGATATAAATCCATATTCAAGTATTTAAATAAAATCTTCAATTATCAAAGATGCATAAGTTTCATCTTAATTAAGTCCCTCATTCTCTTGATATTTAATTTCCCTCGTGATTCCATCTATAGTTTCAAATGTTTGAAGTGTTTTTAAAATTTTCATTAAACATTTATTTCGAGAATGAATATCTTTTATTTAAAATATTTCTACATTTTATCTTTATTTATTTATTTATATTTTTTTTATTTTTGATGTATTCTTATTGAAAGATTTTTTTTATAATAATTTTAGTGAAGATTAATAAAAATTAAAGTAATGTGAGATCCTCTGTTTCGAACTTGTTAAAAAAAATAATAATAAATTATGTTATTGATTTTATTTTTATTCTTTCACTTTAATTTAGTTATAATTTAATTATAAGATTAATTATAATTTAATTATAAGATTAATTTATAAATAAACACCTAATGTCTAAATTGAAATCCGATGAACATGATTATATATTTAGATTTTTAGATTTGACGTATAAATAAATAAGATATCATTATATATTTTGTAAATAAATATAGGTATAGCTTTAGTCCAACTCAATCCAAACATGACATATTTACATATGTGGATTGGCCTTTGAATAAATAAATTATTCTTTTATAGGACAAAAAAAAAGGGTAAATTATACCCTCGCTCAAAAGAATTGGCAAATTATGGTCCGCACGTTTAGGCACATCAATTTTGGATGACTGGTCCAGCGTTTAGGATGCCATATTTGTTGCATCTCCGAATAAAGTGAAGCCTTGGAATGATGAATGTTTGGTGGGTGCATGAATTATTGTGATCCCTCGGGAAGTTTGTAATCAAGTGATATTCTATTGAAGTATTGTGAAGTCGCTAGAAAGGGAAATAAGATAAAGGTAGGAATGGTCCTCTACAATTTCTTATAAACTTCAAGGAAACGTATGACTCAAACTTTGAAGGACACTTTAGGGTTTGAACATTGAAATATCTTCCTACTCAAAGTATGCCTCTCATTTCTCTTTTACGCGGGTCGAGTGAGAATTTTGGTTCGGAGGAAAAAGTGTCAAATACGAAAGAAAAAGAGAGCATTATTTGTATTAAATTAGAATATATTCTTAGTCCACAGAAGCAATTAATATCTTCTATTTGATACTATACGTTGTTATTATAATGATGTGTATATATATAATTCACAAGATAAAATAAGTAGGAGAAGGGCTGCATTGAAACGTCAGATCCCACGTGTGTTAGACTGACAGATATCGGAAATAGATAATAAATGACATTTATGTACCACTTAAGTATGGGCGAGTAGACGGATTCAAATAAAATACTAGTAAAAGAACAACCTACCTATGAGACATTGTGCACGCACGAAGTATGTAAATGGGAAAACATATCGCACCATCAAAAGAATTATAAAATAAAATTGAAAAAAAAAAATCCCCAGGCATTGTTTGTTCTCCACTTTTATCCCACAATCTAATAAAAATAAAATTGTAGATTATATTTATAAATAAATTATTCGAAAAAATAAATTGACGAGGTAACGTGAACCTAAATTAAAATAAAATGCCGCTGTCATCCTTCTTAACATAATTCAATCCAAAAGAGCAGAAAGGCTAAAATACAGTAATAAATTAACCGTTGCGAAAAAATTAATATAGTTAAAGAACCATAACTCATATTTTAGGGAAAAGGTTTACTGATGTTTTTTTAACAACTATTCAAAATTACTTCAATACGAGAAAAAGATGAAATCAAAAGCATATGTATGGACTTTCAACTTTTTTCTTTGTTCCCTTGAGACATGCATGTAATATTTCAAGGATTTGCTTGCAAATAGTTTCATTTTAGATATTAATTAAAGTATAGATATTATAAAGGGCTAGGCAAAAAAATTTCCTTTAAAAATTAACAAAATTCTATCTACTTGATTATGTCATAATTTACTAAGATGTCAAGTTACCTTTAAAAATTGATAATTCGCACAACTACTACCCTAGCTAATAAATATTTGTGGAAGAGAACATCCATCGTTCATTATCAAATCTTTAGTAAATTTTCATCTATGTATTTCCAAGTTGAGCGATTGAAGTCATTTGTTACCAAATCAAATACTTGGTTTCATGGTTCAGATGATCTTTCAATCTCAAGTTAGATTTAACTCTAGTTAATTGATTACCTTGCCCTAGACAATTCAATCATTCCTTAGATTAGGCATCATGACTCTTTAATGTTAGTTCTACCTTGTAAGGCTTTTATTGCCTCATTTTATCATCTTCCCTAGCTTAATGATTTGCTCCCGAAAAACTCTCTAACTTAGCGACGGAAAGAGTTTTCCTAATACTATGATCTATTGCTAGTTGGCTAGGTCTAACCTAATTAGCTAGGTGTGTTACAAACCTATTAGCTGAGTTGTGGCTCCAAGATCTCTACGTGGTACTTGGACATGCAACTAGTCCATTAGGTATTTCCTTGTTTGGCTCGACCCTTGCCAATATGCCTTTCGATCAAGAAGGTTCCCTAGACTGCCTAAGTTCATTTAGTGCCTATCAAACCATTATTTCTCTTAGTCCATTAGGACACGTGTTAATGTCTAGGTTTATTTCCCTTCTTTAATTGGTCAAATAAGGCTTAGATAAGCCTTTAAAATCAAAATTTACATGCCTAGTTGCATGGTATTCATCTTAGCCCACTAGTTCTCTAATACAAACTCCAAGTCATCTTCTTTCTCTGATTAGCCAGTTGGCTTAGTACCTAGTTGATTGGCTAAATCATTTTAGTTATATTTTTATCACCCGACGTCTGTTTGCCCTCATTTTTTTTTTTTTCTTTTCCTATATGTTTCTCTTTTTTAATATAAAATATCTAATAGTTTGCATATAAGATTCACCAATTTAATCGAGAGAAAATTAATGAAATAAAGAGATATACAATCCTGGCCTAAAGATTTTCAAAGATTGGAGAGGGAATCGGGCCGGAGGAAAGGAAACTGGGCTTGTAGACATTGGGCTCTCTGGCTATTTAATGATGAGCTGTTACCAAAAGCATTATTCCTTCAATAATATTCTTCTTGCTTATTTTAGTGCTTTGAGCCCTGTAAGTTTGTAACTCCGATCGTAGATGGTTGAGACCATACACATAGATCAAGGAGGAAGCACATACCTTTTTTTTTTTTTATTTTTGTATAACATGGAATCTCTTGCAGGTAAATTTAGGGATGCTAATTTTCCTTGTCATAATCGATGATTACCACTAATTTGATGGGTGAAAGCAAGTACTCTTTCGAAGCAATTTCTACTCCATTAGAGCTTTTTTCAGTTTTAGTTGACATTTCTTTCTCTTCTTTCTTTTTAATCTAAATCAATGCCTATTTGGAAGAGGGGTTTCCTTGACGTATCTAATTATTCTGTTGTACGTATGAAAAGGTAACAATGGAGCACGGAGTTTTCGATGGGAATGCACTCACTACAATACCAAATCTGTTAGCAGTATTGATTTTATCTACGTTTAAATTTTTACTCCAGTTTGGCACCACCCTTATTTAATCAATGTGATCTACCTGAATCAATATAAATATTTTTATAGTAATGGTCGAGACGGATAAAACAGAGGTTTCGTACTTTCGGAAGCATATTTTTCTAGTAATATAATCCAGATGGACGGCACCTTGGCATGTGTCGATGGATCGTATAAAAAACGCGTGAACATGAAGCCTCTTAAGGGGCCCGATATTATCTAATGGACCTTAAAGCCCAACAAGTACGTTTTTGCATACGTGACCTCAGAGTTTCGGAATCTAATTCCTATGGCATCTCACCTTCAAGTTGCGGTGTCCGATTCCGCAAGTGGAACTGGTTGATTCTGTTCAGTAATCCTTGAGCAGATTAAGAACATCCACTATCATTATTTAGGCATTAGATATCATAGTATTATTATTGTTTTCTAGAGTCAACGAGATGCTGCACGTGTTGCAATGTAAGCTGAATCTCAATTCCGATGATTGGATTGTCTTCTGTAAATAACGTGCTTTTGTGATATAAGATTGACTTGCTTTCGCCTTGTAGGCTTTGTAGCATGTCTTAATTTGTATAACAATTTATATAAGCTCAATGGTTTTCTTTTGTTTCCTTCTTCTGATCAACTTTTTAATTTCTAGCTGACGGTATTCTACTGGACACTTTAGTTTTAACTTTTTTTTTTTTCCTTTGATGATTCAGCTTCGTTGAAAGGAGAAGAAATGCATTACAACTGGATGAATCCCTCGAGAGCAAAGGAAGAGGAAAGACATCCGAACATCTTCAAGAGAGAGACAGGTGACATCCCGTCGAAAACGAGGGACGGTGGTCTCTAAAGGCAGAAAATAAAACTCAAATAAAAATAAGAAAAAATAGGCTAAATGAAGGTACATGAGTATATTTCCTCGATTTGCATGTGCATATGCGGGCGTGTGCGTGCGTGCATACGTGCCTGCGAGTGTGTGTGGACCTGTATGGGCACGTGTAGGTGCATGGGTTTGATCCTAAATGGGTCTAAAATTATATTAAAATACACCAATAATAAATTAAGACTTAGGCTTAGTAGTAGCCTGATTTGGCTTGAGAGAGATGTAAATCTCACGAAAAGCCTTAGACCTGCCTATTAATGAAATGTTTACCAAGTAGAATTAAGTTAAGTGTGAAGGTGTAAAATTTGACTAAGTGTATGAGACTGAGTATTAGTAAGTGTACGTAAATAAAGCTAAATATGAGAGTATAATGGATGGGTATAGTGTGTTTAAATGAGTGTATGAATGTGAAAAGTGTATATATATATATATATATATATATATATATATATATATATATGAGACACGTAATAGTACGAAGAGTAACCTTACTTTAGTTTATATATATATATATTTGCTACCCTTTTAGTAACAGTTGTAATCGTCACTATATGTAGATTATCTGTCACTATAGGTGTTAATATATGTTAATGTAACTCATATTAGTAGTTTTTTTTTATCTACACTTAAGTATTGTTTAGCATACTTACAATAACTAACATATAGTAGTTTTATATTATTTTTGATGCTTATTTAATTATAAATATGTTTGAGGCAATATAATTAGTATTAACTGATTCATTTTGTAAATATTTAATTGATTCATTCATTCTTTTATTCTTTAATTTATTTGTAAATGTAATTGATATTTTTGGAATAAAAGAATATTTTTGAATAATAGAGAATGATGTATATTAATAATTACATACCAGTGAACGACATCGAATAAACTATTAAAAATTATGTAAATAAAATGACATTACATTCGTCTAGATTGCAACACTATACTACAACAACGACACTTAATTAACTAATAGTCCAGATCAGAATCGATTAAGAATTATCACAAGAGAGGATCGAGGAGGGAGTATTGAGGAGAGATGTCGAGGGGAGGTGAGATCCATGACTCGAGACAGACATGGTGACCTTCAACGAAGATAGCCTTCAACCCACAGAGTAACACTTGTTATACAGATAGGACTAACCATGGAGCTTGAAAATTTTCCTGGGAAAAGGGGTGAAGAGTAAAACCAACACACAATAAGCAAACTCCACCCATCATCGTAGTGTCTACTCTCCCACCAAACTCCTCATCAAGCAAACCAAAGCAAGATGGGTCGGACAACCATCTAAGCTCGAAGGAGCATAAACTCAAGGTAGAAGAGAATCATCTTGTAGGGGGAAGGTAGGGTGCAAGGGAAGAGGTAGAGGAAGGGGGTGGGGACCTCAGTTGATGCAAAGGCCAGGCAAGGGCCTACAGATGGCACATTAGAGTTTTTTGGGTTAGGGGGGACAAGAGAAGGGGCTGGGAAGGGCCTCTTTAGTATTCTTCTAATTTTTCATGGGGGTGATACTTTATTCGTAGCCGCTAATTTTGGAAGACTACCTATTCACTTGAATTTACAAATTAAATGATGATCAAAATCTGATCATGGTGGCCCACTTCTTAATTAGTATTGCTATAACATGATCTCTTGCTAACTTAGATGAGTATCGCTCCATGAAATATCATAAACATGGTTACATCACCCTTGTATTCAACATTATTTGTGTTGGAGGCAACGGGTTTTTGTTTCTTTTTCTTCTTCTAGGAATGATAACTACCACATTTAGTGGCTGTCTTAATCTCTATTCTCAACTAAAGGGGAGATGGTGGGTCATATTTACCTCTAGATATGTAGGTGCGATTGTTTGTAATCTCCCTAGTGATTTATTGATGAATATTGAGCTTTAGGCACAGTTGTAGGGGACAAATTTTGTTGCAAATAGGCAAAATCAAAATAGGTTATAATCTTCAATGTGAATCTGAAAGTTGGGAGGGAGGGTGAAGCATGAAGATCAACCGCTAAAATAAAAGATTATAATACATTAATTCTTTAAAAAACAATTAGAAAGTCGGGCAATACAACTACTACTACTACCCCGACGCTATTTAGGGTCCACCAAAGAAGAATAGAGTTTGTCTTGAGTTGGAATTTGTTTGCTTGGAAAGTCAAAAGTTCGAAGCTTACCAAAATCAAAAGACATTTATTGCGAGAAGAATACCATATTAAGTGAAACTTTTCTTCCAACCGAACGATTTAATGCGGTTCATATTAGTTCAAACTTACAACTCCATCTGTTTGAAATCTATGGACTTGAGATTGACCGAGTGGCCCATATGGTACGAGCTGCAGCCCACGATGGCTGCGTTAAGAACCACCTCTGGTGGCATAGACTCACCACGTGCAAAAGGCATCGGTTTCCAACTAGCGATTATTTACTGAACCAAGAAAAATGTTCAACATGGTTTTCTTTCGGAAGAAATATTTACTTTTTTTTTTTTTTATAAACTAAAATCCCTTATAGATAAATTGAGGAAAATATGTGACTGCATAATATGCCTTTCAAGTAAATATAAGGTTGAAATTGAAAAAGTCCTCCCTTGCCGAAGTTAGGGATGTGAGTTCTTGATCTAACCATGCTCTAATGGGTACTCTTTTATCTTTCAAAAGTAAAAAAATATTGAGTTCTTCGGACGATGTGAGAGTGATATCCGGAGTTTTTTGAAGGTACGTCTTTTTGGACCTATTTCGGTTCTCTTTAAGTTTGTTATGCGCTTTTATGTTCCTTTTTCTGTACCCTCGGTAGTTTAAGTTTCGGGAACGAAACTTCCTTTAAGTTTGTTATGATATAATGACCCGTTAGTTTTTAGCCGGATAAGACGTCTGAAGTTTCAATCAGACGTTTGGACATGTACCCGGATGTCTGAAAGTGAGATTTTCGTACTGCGTTTTGTGCTTTGCACGCGGGCGGCGTGCAGAGGTCTCTCTCTCTCCCCGTACCCTCACCCTGCAAACCCTACCTCCCCTCCTATTTAAACCCCTTCCCTCCTTCTCATCCCCTCACCACCAGTCACCACCACCTCCAGCATCTCCTGTGCGGCTGCGGTGAGGCCAGACGAGAGTGGCGAGAGGGGGCGAGCGAGGGAGAACGACAGAGAGGAAGGAAGAGAGTGTGGAAGGTCGGAGGAACTTTGGGAGCTCGACGAAGCTCGCACGGTCGACGGTGGGCCCGCACGCGAGGAAGAAGGGCTCAGGGACGCAGCCTTTCGACCCTCCATAGTTGCTGGAGCTGCTGGGGCACGTTGCGGGCGACGGTGGGAGGTGAGAAGCATCGCGGAGCGGGTTCTAATACTGGAAGATTTCCAGCATCAGATGTCTGGAGTGAAGCACATACGACTAGCGAGGCACCTGGACGTCCGGAGATGAGGCCGGATGTCCGAAAGCGCAATATCGCGAGGTACGTATCTTCTTGCGCTACTTTTCTTGCATGAAGATTGTAGCGCAGGGGATGTTGGCTGACCGTTGTGTCTGCATGCACTCGTACGCAGGTGCAGGCTTTGGGAAGGCTCGCTGTACGCTTTCCCAAGTACCTTTGGACGTTTGATCACGTCGCCAGACGTCCGGAGGTACTTCCAGACGACTGAAAGTAGGGTGGGACGTCTAGAGCTGCCCCCAGACGGTCGCAGAGGGAGTCTAGACGTTTAATCAGCCGCAATTAACACAAGGTGAGACCTCACGTCTTTTAAGACGTCTGGGACTAGACCCAGACGTCTGATTTTGATCAGTAACCGCATTTTTTGCCTGTTTAAGGCCCAGACGGAATCGGATTTCCGGAAACAAAGTACTGCTGTGTTCCACTCGAGTTTCTCTACGTGTTTGTGTTGAGTATCTACTGTTTTAACCTCGTCTAATGTAAGTTAGTCGCTGGTACAGATTAGTAGGTGGTTATGTGTTCGGGGCCCGCGGAGACGGTGAGATCTGCAGCACAGGCCCTCATTCCTCCTGTGATACCCAGTAGAGTGGTTTAATTCAATTTTTAATATTTAATAAGAATGTGCTTGGATTGAACTCTAGGATGTGGAATGAACCTTAGGGTAGAAATGAATGAGCCTGTTTAAGCTGTACTGTTACTTGAATGCTTCGTTAAGATAAATTGCTAGCAAATGCCCTTAGTATAATTACGAGATGCATGTTATAATACGAGCTGCCTGTATGTAAATGAGAATTGAATTGTGAAATCACAAGTTGCATGTTATAATTGAGAACTAAATTATGAAAACACGAGCTGCCTGTATATGGATGAGAGACGAGTTATGAAACATGAGATCTAGTCCTAGATAAATGAGATGAATATGAGCATGAATCCTACGGGGAATTAGGAGTAGAACTCCTGTGGATGAAACGAAATATGGAATGTAAATGGGAAGTGTGCTGGCCCTTGTGTACGCGATACCAAGGAGAGCAACTGTCCCTTTTTAGTATAGAGCGGAGCTAGCCTCCCTTGGGTTGAGACCCGGGGTGAGGATTGGCCACTCTACATCGACTCTTATTGGCCTTTGCGTACATGGTACCGAGGCGTGCTACTAGTGTAGGGAGGGAGCTAGCCACCCCATGGGGCCTAAAGTTCAGCTAGCCACCCTTCACCGACTTTGTTAGGCCCTTTGGGCAAACCGGGACAGTCAGACGAGGATGCGTAGACTGTTGAGGGGCGAGACCCCTGTTTGGTTCCAAGGGGTGAGACCCCTGTTCTGAGAGGGCAAGGCCCTATACTGTTCCATGCTGTACTTTGGGTGTATCCGCTAGTGGAAAAGACTGACCGTATGTTAGTGCGGGGTAGCTACCGGTGTGTTTATCACGCGTGCCGTAGTCACCGCTACGTCTTGACAGTGACCTCGGGGTGGTTGACTGGGTGTTGGACTACCACGGGGGACTTTCCTGGCCAGGAAAGCATCACGGGTACCTTCTACTCTACGGAAAAGACTACAGTCAAGATCGTTCCCATGAGGAACATGCAAGATCAAGAAATACCTGAATATTTGAGAAATAGATGAACCAGAAACACATAAATGAGATAAAGAGAAATGAGAAATAAACCTGTTGTTATTTTTACTGTACTTGCACTTAATTAATGTAAACACCACTCTACTCAGCGGTCGTTGACTCTGTCTTTTTGTAACCTTGTTAAGGATCAGGAGTTGAGCAACCCGAGTTTCCGACTATAGAGGGTGCTGGGCCCAGCCGAGCCGAGTCGTAGTCGTTTTTCAACTCTTTCGTTTTTTTACTGTTGTAGTAAGTAATGGACACATACTTTATCGTTCCTGTTACTTTCTGTTTTCTTTCCATTTCTGTGGTTGTTGTGATGGCATGTACTATGTTTTGAGATAGTTGCTGTACTTTATTTCGTTCTTTTATTCTGTTTAGTTATAT
Source organism: Thalassia testudinum (assembly GCA_037157565.1). NCBI lineage: Eukaryota > Viridiplantae > Streptophyta > Magnoliopsida > Alismatales > Hydrocharitaceae > Thalassia > Thalassia testudinum. The sequence continues at coordinate 71,703,542 of JAZHRO010000022.1, read as the reverse complement.
TACATGTGTGAATGTGGGTTATTTTTCCTACTTTTGGTTATTTCTTGTTGGATGACTAGATCTTGGGATTAGTCGAAGTGAGCTGATCTCGGATCCTGTAGGAATTTGAAAATCGGATCGTAACAAAATCTAATGATGGTAGCCCACTTAATTAGTACAAGCTGATGCTTTAATTGCTGGTCAATATTGAAATGCCCCAAAGTATGTTGGTGTCGATGCAACACAAGTCCACGAGCTGTGACTTCTTCACATAGGCTTAATCAACTTCCCTCTCTAGCTTTACACGAGATTATGGACCTTTCTATATTTTATATGATATTATTTTAAGCTATATGTTTGATGCAATCAGTACATTTCTTACGATCACATTAGTTTTTTTTGCGTGCGTATATCCTTCATTCTTACATTAATTTACCGATAATTGACAAATGATTCAAAGTTCTATGACCAACAAGTTTCCACTAAATATTTCAATCCAATTGTATGTGGTTCCCTATGATAAATTGTATTTTACAAGAGCCTTGGGAGTCTTTTCTACTCGGAAAGCATCTATCATGCAAAATTTGATGTTGTTTACTTCTTCTGCAACCTACTTGTATAAAGTTTTTGGCAAAACAACGAAATCATTAAATTTTTTTCGTCACATGGTAATTGGGTTCCATTTTTTCCCTTTACATGATGATCCATAGTGATTTTTATCTTGATTGTCTATATTACCTTTATGGTTTGTAGATTGACAATTTCTGAGTGCTATGGTGAGCCTTAAGTTCATTGAAAACTATCCCTATGCTAAACAACATTTGCCACACACTTAGAATAAGTTGCTATAACATGATCTCTTGCTAACTTAGATGAGTATCGTTCCATGAAATATCATAAACATGGTTACATCACCCTTGTATTCAACATAGTTTGTGTTGGAGGCAACGGGTTTTTGTTTCTTTTCAATTCTTCTAGGAACAATAACTACCAGTGTTAGTGGCTGTCTGAATCTCTGCTCTCAACTAAAGGGGGAGATGGTGGGTGATTTATTGATGAATATTGAGCTTTAGGCACAGTTGTAGGGGACAAATTTCGTTGCAAACAGGCAAAATCAAAATAGGTTATAATCTTCAATGTGAATCTGAAAGTTGGGTGGGAGGGTGAAGCATGAAGATCAACCGCTAAAATAAAAGATTATAATACATTAATTCTTTAAAGAAAAAATAAAAAGTCGGGAAATACAACTACTACTGCTACCCTGACGCTATTTAGGTCCACCGAAGAAGAATAGAGTTTGTCTTGAGTTGGAATTTGTTTGCTTGGAAAGTCAAAAGTTCGAAGCTTACCAAAATCAAAATGTCTAAGACATTTATTGAGAGAAGAATACCACATTAGGTGAAACTTTTCTTCCAACCGAACGATTTAATGTGGTTCATATTCGTTCGAACTTACAACTCCATCTGTTTGAAATCCATGGACTTGAGATTGACCGAGTGGCCCATATGGTACAAGCGACGGCCCACGATGGCTGTGGTAAGAACCACCTCTCGTGGCATATAGACTCACCACGTGCAAAAGGCATCGGTTTCCAACTGGCGACTATTTACTGAACCAAGAAATACGTTCAACGTGCTTTTCTTTCGAAAGAAATATTTACTTTTTTCTTTTTTTATAAATTAAAATCCCTTATAGATAAATTGAGGAAAATATGTACCTGCACAATATGCCTTTCAAGTAAATATAAGGTTGAAATCTAACAAGTCCCCCTCGCAAAAGTTAGGGATGTGAGTTCTTATTCATCTGACCATGCCCCAATATAATTTAACTTGTTCATCTTAAAGTTAGGGATGTGACCTGCACTCTTTTATCTTTTGAAAGCAAAAAAAATTATTTGTGTTATTTTCAAACATCGTCGTGCATTATCCTCCAAAGGCTATAATTGCAATATCATCGCCCAAGAATCTTTACGCATGTACACCTATAATGTTTTTTATTACACAAACAGTGCCTTCCCGCGGTTCCGGGTATATAAAAATCCTACATATATATAATTCAATAGGTAAAAGTTAATAAATTTATGTCGTGCTTTTGAGTAAGGTTGCATATGGATATGGATGAGTTTGGATCGGGTTTTAGCAAACTTATAAATTAATATGCTCTTTTGGGATTAAAATTTTTATAATTTAATTCGATCCATTTTAAAGTTTAATTCAATCCAATTTAATTTATAAAATTTCAGATTGGAATAGATTTTTTTTATTTTTTTTAATTGTACATGATTTGTAGTTTGTACACGATTCTTTATCTGATGGAAAGTTTGAACAAATGAGATTTGAAATTTGAAAATTAAAATTTAATTTTACGACGGAGAATGGTGGTGAGGTATTTGTGTTTAAGATTTTAAGATGGAGATCGAGACTTGGGAGAGATCATATTGCACCACCATATAACTTTGATGATGGCACAGTCGTCAAAGCATTTATGATGACTCAGTGTAGCTGACTTCCTAGATGTCCAATCTTCAGAGCTATTCAGGAAGAAAAGATGCAAAACATGGCACGTGAGTCTTCAATGAATAAATTTGAGTGAAAGATTCTCAACAAACACCATAGATCATATAAGCATGCTACATTTAATCAAAAAATTTGTATACGTGCAACAAAATTACGTATAGATCTAGAATTAGCTACGTCTATAAGTAATTTAAGCAAAGATGCCAGAAAAGTAGAAATTAGGCTAAGTAAAAAATTATGCATTTTAAACTACCCAGCATATATAATAATGATCCTTTCCATTAAATTTTCCACCAAAAAAAAAAATGAAGGTGACTTCAAAGAAGCTTCTGATAAAGTCAAGTATGTACTTAGATAACACTTTTCAAGGTAACATCATAAGTTCTTTTTGTTACCTTTTACGTTAATATGGTGAGTCTTTTATTAACATCTCATCCCCACCGCTGTCCCTTTCCATCCTCGTGGATGCAGGAATGGAAAGGGAACTCCGATCATCAAGGTGGCATCGGGAGCCTCCACCAGAGTCGTAGTTGGAAGAGAAAAGGGGGGCGGAGGTGAGCTCCAAGGGAAGGCGAAGGTGATGGTGAAATTGTGACATGGCAGGGATGGAAGAGCGAATCCGAATTATAGAGGGGACCCCCCAACTGGCCAGCAGTGGCAAATCGAGGGCCCAAGCTTGACATTCACGAGGGTGAGAGCAGAGCGACGTTAGAGATTTTCGGAGTGGAGTAGATAAACAGAAGGTTCTCTTTTAGGTCTAGTTTACTTGGGAGGTTAACCCTTTAAAATGAGGGTTAACCTCTGTTTACTTGATTATTTAACCCTCAATTTAATGATCTGGATTTACCTACTTTAACACGGGTTTGTCTAACATCATTTTCAATTGGTGTTAGCCAAATTTGTGTTAAAATTATACACCACTCGCATTTCTAATATCCCTCATATTTTACATACTTAATATCTCTATCAAGTAAACGTCATAAAAGTTAATACCACAACTTAATATCAATTCAAGTAAACACAAACTAATGTTAATATCATTTTACAAGTAAACATAATTAAGAGTTAACATCAATTTCTCATTTCTTAATATTAATTCCTTAACCTTTCAATTAAAATAACCCTTAAGTTGATTCAAAGTGACGTCTCTTTAAGTTGGCGCTGTTTCAGCAATCCTTCCATTGCTTTACCTCTCGTTCGTTTTAAAGATCCATTCCTCTATTTTTACGTGCTCACATTAATCTAATGAAAGTGTAAAAATAGGCACACAAAAGGCAATTACATATTTAGAGACAAATACGTCCTTTCCAATTCCCTCTGTTTTGAGGTTGCATTTATAGATATATAATCCATTTCTTCTCCTGTAATGGACTTGAACATTGCAAAAAAAAATGGTTAATTCTTAGAATTTGAAGAGTACTAATTTGTCTACTTCTACCCCTGTTTCAAGATCATGTAAGTTCGTTTTAAATTATTGCAGGCTCACCTCATCCATTCCTCTATTTTTACGTGGATAGACGTGGTTACCATATTCGCCAATCACCTCCCTCCAATCTGAAAGAAGACGGAACCTATCTGGTACGTGGAAGATCCATGTTCCTTGCAGGGATGGACCAGGGCATGGATCCAACAAAGCACAAAGAACATAGAACAAAGAAAGCTGGCATCTTATCCTTATTCAATTTTATAATTTGATAAAGTAGCAATCCTGAGAAACATGCACGCTTCGCTGGTAGTCCGTCCAGAAACCATGGATCTTTTTTTCTTGAAACTGCAGAAACCACGGATCTTTATATATATATATATATATATATATATATCAGGAGAAATTATCCTATCTTTCCAAAAGACGACCATTCTTTCATTTATCTCAGAGTTGCATCAAAACATCAAAATTAACAGAAAAGAAAAGCAAAGAGTTGCTTCAAGGTCAGAATAAGGTAATTCTGTCACCATAGCGTTGGAGAAATTAAGAAAAAAAGAAACATGGTTGTAAGATTCATGTCCCGCTCCACCACCATCCTCCATCTCCTCTTCTCTGCCTTCACCCCTTATGCTCCACTTCCAATGCTATGCCACTTCTTCCCTGGACCTCTGTGGTCTTTACCTTCGTCGCAAGTCTCATCTGCCAATCCCTCTCTTCCTTGCACGTTTGAGATAGCTTAGCTGGCGTCAAAATCATTTTAGTAGAAGATATGGGTTCGAGTCCTTAGACATCATCCGAGAAGTAGTGAGAAATAAACACCTCAATTCTCCACTTTAAGAAGAGGGTTATCGTTATTCACTCTCCTCTTTCCCTCTGCATGTGCTGCTACCTTTTTCCTTTACCTCTAATACCAAATAATACGTATATATATACATGCATGCTTAAATACACACTTACTTACATATTTATGTATATATAAACCAAAACAAATGTCACTATTGATGATTAAATAAGAACTCAATTTTGTAGAATTGAGCCCAATTCATGATTACTCTTGATAAGAAATTTTTTGTGCAAAAGCAACGTGAAAATAAAAGAGATATTTTGGTCCAGAAAGAATCGCTTCCGATAAATAAGATATATAGGTAGGGATGTAAGTTTTGGTAAATCTGATCTCAATCTAACCTAACATAATCTGAAAAGAATGGGTAAAATCCGATCTAAGTCAAATCGAGTTCGAGCATCGATTTTATCTGAAAAACCTGATCGGATTTAGGTATGGATATGGGTATGAATCTATACTTGATTACCCTATCCGAATAGTTGAATAAAATCTCTATTTATCCGAGATATATATTAATCCCACCTTAAGTTCTTCATTCCCCTAACCTTAATCTTTTTTATGATTCCCTCTATGATTTTGAAGGTTGTGAATGTTTCTAAAGGTTTAATTAAACATTTATTTTGCAGATAGGGATTTTGTGTTTGAAAGGTACCTCTATTTAGTGTTCCTTTGTATGTTTTATATTTTTTATATTTTTATTTTTGATGTATTTTTCTTGAAAGTTTATTTTTGTAATAATTTTAGTGAATATCAATAAAATTAGAGTAACTTGAATTCCTATAATTTTATGTTGAGAGCTTATTAAAAATAAATAATTAATGAATTATATTATTAATTTTTTTTTTAACTTTAATTTGACACGATTTGATTATAATATTAATTTATAAATAAATATCTGATGAGTAAATATACATCTGTTAGGTAGATGAATATAGATATAAATTTAAATTTTTATATCCGGTAAACAAATAGATAAAATATAAATATAAATTTTATAAATAAATATAAATATAAATATAAATTTAACCAAACCAAACCCAAAATCGATCCTATACACAGCAAAATCGAAATCATAACTTCTAGGAAATGCTTTCAAAAGAAAACAAACTTCTAGGAAATCAAGAGGCCGAAAAGTAAGTACAGTGTTAAACAACTAACATTTAAGTATTTTTCTCTAAAGCAAAATAATCCTCTCCACTACTTGGAGACTTTGCGTGTGAGAGATAACTAAATTTTTGCTTAATTTGTCCAGATGACATTTTGGGTCATGAAAAGATATGTAAATAATATGGATTGATGATGGCACAATTGTCAAAGCATTTATGATGACTCACTGTAGCTGACTTCCTAGATTTCCATTCTTGAGAGCTTTCTAGGTAGAAAAGATGCAAAACATGGCACGCGAGTCTTCAATGAGTAAATTTGAGTGGAAGATTTTCAACCAACACCATAGATCATATAAGCATAGTACATTTAATCAAAAAATTTCTATACGTGCAACAAAATTAGGTATAGATCTAAAATTTGCTACGTCTATAAGTAATTTAAGCAAAGATGCGAGAAAAAGTAGAAATTAGGCTAAGTAAACAAATATGCATTTTAAACTATCCAGTATATATAATAATGATCCCTTCCATTAAATTTTCCAACAGAAAAATGAAGGTGGCTTCAAAGAACCTTCTGATAAGGTCAAGTATGTACTTAGATAACACTTTTCAAGGTAACATCATAAGTTCTTTTTGTTATCTTTTACGTTAATATTGTAAGTTCATTTTATTGCGAGTGGCTTAGCGTGTAGCGAGGGGAAGAGGGGGGAGTTGCTACTGTTGGTGAGAGTGATGCGATAGCCAAACGGTGAGGCCCGTCGCCATCTGCGAAACAAATCTTTGAAATCATCTAAATTAATTAAGAAGGGCAATTCAGCCATCTGCCAAAGTTAGTAAATGGATGCGGATGTAAAAACGTTAAAAGCGATGTTTTTTTTTTTTTTTTGACATAAAGAAGTAAGGATAATTAAAAAAATGTAGAATCATAAGCGAGGGTCACGACACGTTTGTCATTCACGTAAAAAGGTAATTAACTTAAGAATTACAGTGTGGTGAGACCTACCATCATTCAAACAAAAGTCATCACTACTGAATAAGAAATAAAATTATTTTTTATTAATGTAAAATAATTTTAAATCCGTATAAAGTTACCAAAAATTATATTTAAAATCGTTATATATCAACATTAAAATCACTTTTATAATTATATTTTGATTCAAAATATAAAATCACCCACATCCACCGACTCATAAAGGGACGGTGACTTTTTAGCTTGCGGTGGGCACATTGTGTCCGTTACTTTTAAATTTCTTTACACAATATGCAACTTTACTATGAAGATCATGTTCATTGCATTTATGAGTTACAAAACTCCTCGTGTCATGCATTTTTGTTTATTCTAATGCGATCACTCTTCCAACATTCTATGCTAACCATGCCCTGATTAAGAAAAGATTAAGGCAGGCACTTAATATAAGCCTGTGATACCGATGTCCGAAAACTGACCCATACAAACGCAAAGCAAAGAACTGTCAGGGAAGGGTAAGGATCGAGAAATGTTAAAATTCACCGATAATTTCATCCAAAAACAAATCCACCTTCTATAAAAAAAAAAAAAAAAAAAAAAAAAAGCAAAAAAAAACCTCGTTGGTGAGATGTTGGGTAAGAAAATGAGCGTAGATGGTAAGGTACGCAAGGATCTGTGGACGACATCCACGCAAATCAGCGTGCGGAAGAGAATATAATGATATTAATGCACCCCAGCAAATCCGAACTCCCACCCTATGTAAAGACCCCTCCAGTTGCCCTCCCAGCTCAGAAGCACATGCAGTTCTAACTTCCACTCTTACCCATCACCTCGATCTTCCTACATGGCGGCCTCCAATCCTATCCACCTCTCGCTCCTCCTCCTCCTCCTCCTCGTCTTCCTCCTCCCCTTCCTCTGCCGCGCCCAAGTCCCCGACAACGAGACGTTCCGCCACGTGAACGAGGGGGAGTTCGGCATCTACATCACGGAGTACGATGCCTCCTACCGCACCATGCCGATTGCCCGCTCCCCCTTCCAGCTCATGTGGTACAACACCACCCCCGGCGAATACTACGTCGGCCTCCGCATGGGCACCGCCCGCTCCGAGTCCCTCCGCCGCTGGGTCTGGGACGCCAACCGCGGCCGCCCCGTTGGCGAGGGCGCCACCCTCTCCTTCGCCCGCGACGGCAACCTCGTCCTCGCCGACGCCGACGGCCGCGTCGTCTGGTCCACCGGCACCGCCAACAAGGGCGCCGTCGGCCTCAGGCTCCTCCCCACCGGCAACATCGTCATCTACGACAACAAGGGGAGGTACCTGTGGCAAAGCTTCGACCACCCCGCCGACACCCTCATGGTGGGTCAGTCCCTCTACGTCGGGGGCCCCACCAAGCTCGTCAGCCGGAGATCCCGCGCCGACAACTCCGACGGCACCTACAGCTTCGAGCTCGAGCCGAAGGGCCTCAACCTCTTCTACGTCGCCTCCACCACCTCGAAGCGCCTCCTCCTCTACTCCAGCGACCGCTTCGGCGTCTCGGGGACCCTCCGGAACGCGACGCTGGTGGTGGAGCCCACGGAGCAGGGGTCTTCGTCGGAGCTGCTGATGCTAACGAACGACGACGCCGGGGCGACCTTCACGGTGGCAAGGCCCAAGTACAACGCCACGCTGTCGTTCCTGAGGGTGGCGGTGGACGGGAACCTGGAGGTGTACACGTACTACGACCCGGTGGACTACGACGCGTGGCAGAGGACCTACGCCTTCTTCTCCGAGGACGGGACCCGACCGGGGTGCGAGCTCCCGGCGAGGTGCGGCGCTCTCGGGGTGTGCGAGGACGACATGTGCGTGGCGTGCCCGACGAGGAAGGGGCTGCTGGGTTGGAGCAGAGGGTGCGCACCGCCGGCGCTGGGGGTTCCCTGCAAGAAGGGCGGGATGGGGTTGGGGTACCACAAGGTGGCTGGGGTGGAGAGCTTCGTGCCCAACTACAACAAGGGCTTGAAGGTGAAGGTGAAGATGGAGGAGTGCAGGAGGAGTTGCAGCGAGGATTGCGAGTGCTTGGGGTTCTTCTACTACGAGGAGTCGTCGAGCTGCTGGTTGGCGCCGGTGCTGGGGAGCCTGTCGAAGGTGGCCACCTCGTCTCACGTGGCTTACATCAAGTACACCAAGTGAAGGAGGAGCAGGAGGTTTTCGTGGGCGATGCCGCGGTGGAGAACAGACATATGCCCCGCACCCAAATAAGATGAGTTTAGTGTTGGGTAACGTGGAGCGGATGACAAAAAGAGGATTCAATAAGTCTGCCTTTGCAGTGAAATAAGTACCATATATCTGGGACAAGCATGATGGAGATGGGAGGGACGCAGATTTTTGTTTAAGCAGTAGAATAAAATATAAGATAAAATGAATGGTATATTAGATGGATGTTCATTATATTTATTTAATATTTAAAAATGAATATGAATCGATCGTTGTGTCATTAAATATATTTAATAAATATATTACATTAAAATAGATATATTATAGTATATATTGTAGCGAACCTAATATAATGAGATGATTTGATGTTGATATATATTAGCAGAATTGATTTACTCCTCTTAATCTTAAGATGAAATATGTGGAGTGATAAAATGGATATTACATAATAATTATTGGGACATGGGTAAGGAAATGTGTGTTGAAATGTATTTTGTAATGTGTATTCCTATCTAATCAAATACATCGATATGTTTTTTGTTCCTGTCCAATCAAACAACTAGTGTGTTTTGATAGATTTTGATTTTCAACCAATTTTCACAAATGTCAAGTAGTTCTTCACTTATGAAAAATAATTTTTCACCTTAGGGTTTAGGTTCCCTGAATCCTAAATCTTAAACCTCAAGGTGAAAAATCACTTTCCAAATAAAAAATCACCTTTTACCTAAACCCTAACCCCTAAATCATAAATCTAAACCCTAAAACCCAAACCCTAAATCCTAAATCAAACCCATAAGTGAAATCACTTTTCACTTTTTAAGTAAAAACCTATTTTCCACTGGTTGAAAAGAAAAATTAACTGGTTAAAATTAAGCAGATCAAAACACACTGGTTGTAAACCCATTTTTCACCGGTTGAAAATGAAAATACATTGGTGTGTTTGCTTTTTCACAGGTGGAAAATGATTTTTCACTTGTAACGTAGCTTTTCACCTATGGGAAGTGGTTTCACTTGCAAAGTAGTTTTCATCAGTGAAAAGTGATTTTTCATTGGTGAAAAATCAAAATACACTAGTTAAAACTACTATTCTCATTCGTGCATTGCAAAACGTACTGCAAAGTGCATTTCTTTACTTTTTGCCTAATTATTGAGGGTTAGACAAGGAAAACACTACTATAAAATGTGCGATTTGCAGCGATTTCTTAGCAACGGTTAGACAATCGTCGCTAATGTTTACCTTTAGGGACGGTTATCTAAATAATCGTTGCTTAAAGCCTCCTCCCTCCACACACCAAAACTTAACTCGGGGGTAAGATTTACTCCCAATAATAGCTACGCCAGGTTTTTGTAGAAGTAGCCTACCCTTTGAATATACGTTTATTCTCGAATATACGTTTATTCTTTCCTAGGGTTCATCTCAAGTCCTAGGATTACTTACTCGCTTTTATTAAATTAGAGATTGAGGTTGTAACCACTCTACCTGGGTAACCGGGTGGAATGGGGGCTCGTACAATGGCTCTCGGTGTCTCCACAGGTCCCGTACACCTGACGGACTGGAGACCTAAAACATGGATTGATGGGCCAAAAGGTTCAGAAAGATATAAACAAGGTGTCATTATACAGAGAAACTCGTATGGAAAATAGAGACGGTTCGTTTGCGAAAGAGCGATAGTAATATGGCCTTATACGGCCTAAAACATGCTATCAGACGAAAATCAGACGTCTGGGAAAGGTCCCAGATGTCTTAAAACAGTTCTCAGGGATACCTCTCTTGGTGTTCCGATATTAGATGTATGGAACTCAAAGCCGACATCCAAGGACTTCGTCAGACGTCTGGGGGTGCTCCCGGACGTCTGAAACTACCTTGGCTATGCTCCCGCCCTCTGACACATACACGTACGCTGTCAGGACTTGTCAGAGAGGAAAAGTACGGAAAGTAGATCTCTAGCAGACGTCTTGCCCGACCTTTGGACGTCCGATGAGACGTCTGGGTGTCTCTTCGGCCGTCTGATTCTGTGGAAAAATGACTTCCGCAGAACCGCTCTGGCTCCCATTGCTTGCAGGTGCTGCAGCAGAATAGCGCTGCTCCCTCTGCTCTCGTGCTTCCTCTCGCTCAGGGGCTCCGCTCTCACTCCTCTCTCACTCGCACTCGGCTATGGGGTGGCGACGAAGAGGAGGGGGGAGAGGTATATAAAGGGAGAGGAGGTGAGGGGGACGAAGAGGCGAGCATGGCGCGAAGTGACGTCGCAGGAGAAGGCGCAGTGAGGCGCGGTGAGGGAGGAAGTATGGCACTCGTATGCTACGCGCTAAAAGCATTTCCATACATCTATTGAACATCTCAGACATCTTAAATGTCTAAAGGGGTGGTGGGTCGTTTCACTAAGTGCGCAGTGCTAGCGGAGCGCATGCCAGTAGGGAGGCGCGCGGATCTTCAGCGATGCACCTTTAGTGACGCTTTCAGCTATCACTAATGGTCTGCGCATGCCAGCAAGAGGATTTGATAGGCGGATCTTCAGCGACAGCAGCATCGACGTTTATAAACGTCACTAAAGGCCCATGTGCGCCAGCAATAATAATTGAAGGGCGGATCTTCAGCGATAGCTGCAGCGATGTTTGTGGACGTCAGTAAAGACCCAGATACGATTTTTACCTCTTCTCCACCACTATAAAAGGACCTACACCCCCTCCCTTCCAAGTTATCTCTACCTACTCCCAAGCTCTAACAAGCCTACCAACGCTCCATTAGAGCTTGTTCTCAAGCTCCCAAGGTGACTATTAGTGTAGCGAACCTCTGCCCCACCAAATACTCCTCCAACTTTCCATCTCCCTTCGTAGGTCACCTTGGAGCCGTCCTCTCACCTCCATTCCGGTAGCAGATCAACTCCGTCTTCTCACCTCCATACCGGAGCCACACCAAAGCTTTCCTCAACACGACGTCCTCCAGCATCTCACCTCCGTCGTCCCGCTCCTCACCTCCTTCGTCCGAGGTTCCACCAGGCACTGTCGTCTCGCCGAACAGCCGGTTCGGGAGATTTCCTCTTACCTCCCTCTCTTTATATGCTTTCATAGTTTCTTGTAATTAACATTAGAAGTAATATATATCAGATTTGTTCTAGATCTCTATCTTGTGATACGTTTGCTTGATTTCTTTTATTTCAAAAATACAAAAAAAAAAAATCAAAACCCCAAAATACCAAAAAGAAACGAAATGAAGCGCGGTTTTCAATAAAGTAAGCGTCACCTCCCTATGTTCGACCCGGGACTCCCTTGGAGTTTCGATATAAATTTTATCTGATCGACGTATTTTGCAACTACGACGATGGGTTACTTGTAACCTCTATCTCTTAACACGCGAAACACACGCAACCAACACACGTGTGTCAGAGTTTGGGAGTCACATCGGTGCGAGGACCGAGGCGATTTCAGACGTTCGGGATCATCTCCAGACATCTGAAGGCATCCTCAGACGTCTGCACTGAGTTCCAGACATCCAAGAAAGGCGCCTCGAGCAAGGTATGCCTGCGAGTTCGTTAAGACGTCTGGGACTTTTCCCTGACATTTGATTTCAGTCAGGATTGGTGTTTTTGGGCCTGTTCAGGGCCTAAACTGTGTCGATTTTTTGCAAACGAAACGTCATTGGTTTTCTGTTCAAGTTTCTCTACGTAATGATACATTTTGTTTGCCATTTTGAGCTCGTTTGACTTGTCAATCCATGTCATAGGTATCCAGTCCATCGAGTATACGGGACCTGTGGAGATGTAGGGAGCTACTGTACGAACCCCTATTCCACCCGGTTACCCTGGTAGAGTGGCTCTTACCCTAATCTCGAAATTAATAAAGTGCGTGCATAAAATTAGTTGAACCTAAGATGTGAGATGAACCTTAGGAAGAAGTAAACTCATGCTTTAGAATACATTTATTCAATTGAGCCCTAGGTTGTGACATAAACACTAGGGCTAGAGGAAATGCATGTGTAGAGAGATGAATGATTGAAGAAATCTTGGGCTGCTTGTACTACCTAAAATGAACCACGTTATGAATAGAAAAACAAACTCATACTGTGATAAATATGGAAATTGAGCTGTCTGTTCTGTATGTAACAAACTGGATATGAAATAAGCAAAGTTCATGTACGAATCCTACAGGGAATGTAGAATGAGACAAGAATACTGTTGTACGGAGAGCCGGATGGTTCTGGAACACATCGTCATGGGCGGCTATTCGAACTTGGTTTAGGGAGGTGAGCTGGCCTTCGTGTACGTGGTACCGAAGAGAGCAACTATCCCTTTTAGAGTAGAGGGGAGCTTGTTGCCCCTTGGGTGGAGACCCGGGGTAGGTTTGGCCACTCTACGTAGACTCTTGTTGGCCCTCGCATACGTGGTACCGAGGAGAGCTACTTAGTGTAGGGGGGAGCTAGCCGCCCCAGGGGACTCGGAGTTAGGACTAACCACCCTACATTGACTCTTGTTAGGCCCACTGGGTAAACCGGGATAGTCGGACTAGGGTATGCGGACTGTGAGGGGCGATACCCCTGTTCTGAGAGGGCAAGGCCCTGTGCTGTTCCGTACTGTACATTTGGGCATACCTGCTAGCGGAAATGATTGACCGCGTGCTGGTGCGGGATAACTACCCATGCACTTATCATGATGCCGTAGTCACTGCTACGTCGCGACCGAGACCTCGGGGTAGTAGATCGAGTGTAGAACTACCATGAGGGACTCTCCCGGCCAGGAGAGTGCCATGTGTACATCCTGCATCACAGGAGAACTACAAGCAAAATCGTTCTCTTAGGGAATAAGAAGATTGAGCAATGTCATGGAACCCGATTAGAATACTCAGATCAGCAACACGCAATAAGATAATTGGAACCGAAGGATAATATTTTAAGTTGCTTGTCTAAATTATATTACATGTTTTAGCCACCACTCTACTCAGCGTTAGCTGACTCCAGATGTTATTACCTTGTATAGGTCAGGGATTTGAGCAGCCAGAGCCACCGGTTGCTGAGGGCGTTGGGCCCAATCGGGCCCAGCCGTAGTTTCCTTTTGTTAGTTATTGTAGTGAGTTCCTGTAGTTCTTGTTATTTTAGTTGTATTTCGATTATACTGTATTAGTTCTGCTGTGATGGCTTGTAATATTATGGTGATTGCCGTTCTTTTGCTTTACTGTCAGTTTTATATTTGCTGCTTATTTACATTGTTTGTGTGGTTGTGGAATGAATGTGTATTCGGTTATTTCTCGTTGGACGACTGGGTCTTAGGGTTCATCGAGGCGACCCATTCTCAGATTCTGTAGGAAGCTGAGAACGTGCCGTGACATAAACCATAAGCAATTGGTATAACCACAAGCAAACCAAAAGCAGGAGTGAGGTATAACAAAAAGCAGGAATGCGATTGGTTTAAACAAAGCAGTAGCAAACTAAAAGCAAAACATCAGAAGAAAGTAACCATCATAGTACACACTAGAACCAGCAGGAATGAGGTATAACCACAGAAGAAGGTCATGAGAAGAACGAGGAATAACCAATGGAACCATCAAGAAATAATACAGCCAGCAGGAGATCATCAAATGAAACCATCGACAGAAATCACCATCAGAGTACACACTAGAACCATAGTATAATCGAAGAAATAGGAACTTAAATTTAAAAAAAAAATGGAACCATCTTAATAAGGATAAAAACCAAGATAAAAACTATTAGACTAAGCAAAACAACATATCAGACATGGTAGCAAACTAAAGATCAACAAGTCCAAAAATAAGGGAACCAACAAATAAAGAATATGGACCAAAAATCAAAATGAAGATCAACATATCAAATTAAAGAAATCGTGGCATGGCAGCAAACAACTAAGCAAAACAAGATCAACAAATGCAAAGCATGCATGGATGCTTCCCTTCCAGTAGCCATGAGATCAAAAAGAAGATCAACATAAATCATTGACAACAATTATGAGATGCTACTACCAGCAATATGAAATCATCGACAAAATAGATCGGCAACGTATGAGATCAGAAAAAACAAGCACTTCCCTAGCATGACAGCATGACGCTTCTTAAGGGGTTAGTATAGTATAACCACAAGCAAACCAAATGTAGGAATGAGGTATAACCAAAAGTAGGAACACGATTGGTATCAACAATGCAGTAGCAAACCAAAAGAAAACCATCAAAAGAAAGTAACCATCAGAGTATACACTAGAACAAGCAGGAACAAGGTATAACCAATAGAACCATCAAAAGAAATAGTACAAACCAGCAGGAGATCATCAGATGAAAGCATGGACAAAAATAACCATCACAATACACACTAGAACCACAGTATAATCGAAGTAAAAATCGCCAACTATTATCACAAGCAAACACATTTCAACTCACCGAGGAGGTTGGGGATGAAGATTTTCTTACCTTACAACCGAGCCCCTCTCCAGCAAATTGAACCCAACACTAGCAATGCAATGCAACAAAAGTTGGGACATAAATCACTAATGGGTAAGAACTTCATCAAACAAAGAACAAAGCTCAAAAAGGAAAATTACAAAGAAGGGAAACCAGACCTAATTAGGGTTCCAAGTTCGCTTGGAGAGGTTGAATGGCGTTAGGGACCCTTTTATAGAGATTTCAATCATGGCCAAACCCAATGAATGCATCCAACGACGATTGTAGTAAGGACAAGGCGAGATCAATAAAGGAGAAATCAAATCATGTAGTCACGAGAAAGCATTAGCCAGATTCGCGGATGAATAGAGCAAAAATACCTCAAAACTGACCATATTACAAAAGGGGGAAGCACTTCGGTAAAGACAACGGAGTAAAGGCCACCTATCGAGCTTTCGTTGCAGGAAGAAGACCATTAAACCAGTAGGAATCCGAAGGACTAGAGCTGCTGCAACAAAGATCGAAACGAGCCAAAGCCCTACTTGCTTTCACAGTGCTGACAATGATCGATAAGAACGAGGGTTTTGGAATGTGCCATCACATGGTAGGGTGATGCGAGGAGAAAAGGAGAAGGGCATCTTCGGTAGAAGGGGGATCACAGGCGGAGAGAGAAAAGAGGGGTTAAATGGGGGGTTAACGAAATCCAAGGGCAATCCGATGTTAAAATAACATGGATTAGGAATTCAAAGAAAAGTTAAGTTATCCCATATGGTAAATGAGGGTTAATCCTCAAAAAGAGATGTTAACTCCCTTGATAAGTTAGGCTTGATCATGTAGACTTCATTCATTGTTTGAAGCTAAAAAGTGAACTTTATTTATTGATAGGTTGATGACAAAAGAAAAAAAAAAAAAAAAAAGGAAAAGGGCGAAGTAGATGACATCTCACACCACGGCCCCTAATTCCACTACCGCACCAAATGCTTATTCTCTCTCATTTACTTTCCCTTCCATACACTTGACCACGAAATTCCACAAACGGGTTACTTATTATTCACTGCGCACCAGAGGCTTCTTGGCTCGTCGCCCTCGAAGATCCGCACACCACAACACAACACAACACACCGGCGGTCACAATCACCCGGAGTACTTGAGGTAAACGGCATGCGAGGTGTTGGTGGTCTTCTCGAGAGAACCCAACGTCGGAGCCAACCAGCACCGAGAGGACTCCTTGTAGTAGAAGAACCCCAAGCACGAGCAGTCGGCGGTGCACCTGCTCTTGCACTCCTCCAGCTTCATCTGCCCCAAACCCTTGTTGTACCTCGGCACGAAGTGCTCCACCCCCTCCACCTTCTTGTACTTGAAGGTGAACCCGGCCTTGCAGGGGCTAGCAAGCGCCGGCGGCTGGCAGCGCCTGCTCCACCCGAGCAGCCCCCTGGTCGTCGGGCACGCCACGCACATCTCTTCGTCGCACACCCCCAGCGCGCCGCACTTGCTCGGCAGCCCGCACCCCGGGAGGTACGCGATCGCCCCGTCGTAGTAGAGGAAGGTCCTCTCCGTGGGCGAGTAGTCGACCGGCATGTAGTAGGTGTACACCGCGAGGTTGCCGTCGACTTGCAGGCGGAGGAACGAGATCGTCGCGTTGTACTTGGGCCTCGTCACGATCGCCATGCCGAAGTCGTGCGTGTTGAGGGATAGCTCGTAAGCCGCTCCGTCGTCGACGGGGTCCACCTCGAACGTCACCCTGCTGATCGGGTTCTTCCCGAAGGTGAAGCTGTCGTCGGAGTACCGCAGGGGCTTCGGCGAGGCGGCGATCGGCGTCATGTAGAGGTTGAGGCCGTTCTTCTCCAGCACGAAGCTGTAGATGCCGTCGGAGTTGTCGGCGACGGATCTCCGGCTGACGAGCTTGGTGGGGCCACCGACATAGAGGGACTGTCCGACGAGGAGGGTGTCGGTGACGTGGTCGAAGCTCTGCCAGAGGAAACTCCCCTTCTTGTCGTAGATGACGATGTTGCCGTTGGGGAGGAGCCTGAGGCCGACGGCGCCCTTGTTGGCGGTGCCGGTGGACCAGACGACGCTGCCGTCGGCCTCGGCGAGAATGAGGTTGCCGTCGCGGCCGAAGGAGAGGGTGGCGTTCTCTCCGACGGGGCGGCCGCGGTTGGCGTCCCAGACCCAGCGGTAGATTGGCTCGTTGCGCTGGATGCCGAGGCGGAGGGCGAGGTAGTACTGTCCTGGGGTGGTGTTGTACCACCCGAGATGGAATGGGGAGGTGAAGAGATGGGTGAGGCGGTAGGAAGCGTCGTACTCGTTGATGTAGGGGCCGAACTCCCCCTCGTTGACGTACTTGAACCGGTTCTTCTTGGGGACCTCGGCGAGGGAGATCTGCAGGGCGCTGGAGAAGGAGAAGAGTGCCAAGACAAGTGATAGAATAGCACTATTCCTCATGGCTGCAGGAGGGGAGGTGGTTGATTGTGGGAGGGCTGAGCTGAGCTGATGGGCGTGAGACGTGGGTCTTTGGGTGCTGTTAAATAAAGGGAAGGTTGGGTTGGCAAATCCGCAAGCGACGAGAAGGGGGCGAAGGTGGTGGGAACGTCCCCTCAAACCCCGTTTCTGCGTGGTGTGGAACCTATGGATGCAGTCTGCTATGCGGCGCTGGATGGAACGCAATTATGAGTTGGTTTTCTTTCTTTCTGGAATCACGTCTCTCCCACACATGCAATCTCCGGCAATTTCAAGCTGACGAGCAATTGTAAAATGCCACGTGTCCCACCGCTTCTGGAAGACGAAGGGTTATATTTCCTTTTTAGGACAAGAAATCATTTGTTTTAATTAAACTTATCTCAAGCAAATTAAATACTGGGGTATGCAAATTAAATAATTGCACTGTGATATAAATCCGGCATTCTGAGCACTAAATTTGTAAATTTTAAACTTGAAATAGGGTTTAAGGAATGAAAAGGCTTGCTCCTTACTCAGAATAAAACTATAATTAAGGAATCTGAGTAAATGATAAGAGATAGAAATTACTCTTAACTTCTGAAGATCAAATATCTATCAAGAGTATAAAGTAAGGATTAAGAATCCACGAACAAAGCCATGAATGTTAAATAAGAATGACCCTTGAGGTTAGATAAATTATCAATAATACCACAAGTTGGTTGCAATGAACTTTGGTGAGATGTGGGAAAGAAGTATCAAAACAAACTTGACACATTAGAAAACAGGAGATGTGACTAAGTCAAAGGAATATATATGGAAAAGAATAATTGGATTATATTAATGGAAACTTCCAAAAGGAGTCAACTTTTAAGAGAAGATTCTTTCATCTCCAAATCTACAAATTAGGGTCAAGGGAGTTAAATTAGATTAAGAGAAATAAGAGATCTCCACTATGGGAGATCATGAAAAGGAGTGTCACCCTTTTAGCTGATAGAAGGTGATTTGAAATGACCTTTTCCATGGATCGTTCAGAGTTTTTTGGAAAGTTAAGGACGTGAATGAGTTTTTTTTTATCTCTTGAGTTTGGATGTGTGGGCCTTGCGGGAACAAGAGAAGTTAGCAGGGAAATTTCTGCAATTCTTCCCTCTCTCTCTCTCTCTTCCCACACACCAACTCATGCACACACACACGCACACCTCTCCTTCCCCCTCCCCTCCAAACCCTAACCTCCCTCTACTTAAACCTCATCACCCACTTCACCATCACACCCTCACCACCACCTCCACCTCCTTCCCTGGTCTGCTACTGCTGGCGAGCCACCAACAGCCTCCCCATCTCCACTTGTAGCCGCGCGTGAAGGAGAGGTCCTCATAAGAGGAGGAGAAGGAGAGAGGGAGAGAGTGTGAGCGAGGAAGAGGGAGGGCGTGGAAGGGAGAAGAGAGAGCCCGAAGGAGCTCGAGAGTACACAGTCGGTGGAGCTCGAGCGGGAGAGCTCGCTCGTGAGGAGCGCCCTTGCTGCGGGTACAACAGCAAGTGCTCGAAGTGTGAGGGGAGGAGCCGCGGTTGGAGGAGCCGCGGGAGCTCGTAGGAGCTCGTGCAAGAGGAGACGAGGACGCGCACGAGGACGAGGAGAGTGCAGTCGCTGCGGGTGGAACTCCGCGAGAAGACAAGCGTCGCGAGGGGTTCCACGTACTGGATTTTTCCAGTATCAAATGTGTGGAGCATCTGGTAGACGTATGTAACAGCAGCGGATGTCTAGAGCTGAAGCCGAGCATCGAGAACTTGCGGAGTGTCAAGGTAAGTGTCTTGAAAGCTCATGCATACACGTACGTAAAGTACGTGGCATGCGTTGTCGTGGTTTTGAACCTGCAACCGTATACATAGGTACAGGCCTTGGAAACGCATGCAAGCACGCTCTTCGAGGTACTTTAGGACATCCGGGCATCTCCACAGATGTTTGATAGACTTATCGGACGTTCGGGTGCACCGACAGACATCTGGAAAGACCTAGGACATTTGTAAAGGGGTTCCAGAAGTTCGCCAGTAATGCAGGGAAGCAAGGTGAGGTTTTGAGATCGTTTAAGACGTCTGAGTATAGTCCTAGAGGTCTGATTTTAGATAGTATGCACGTTTTTGGCCCGATTAAGGAACAAACGAAGTCGGATTTACGCAAACGAAGTACCATTATTTTCCGCTCGAGTTTCTCTACGTGTTAGTGTCAATTATATAATGTTTCAAACTCATCTGACGTGACTTGGTCACTGGCATAGCTTTCCAGCCAGTAGCATGTTCAGGGCCTACGGAGACGATAGGATCAACGGTTCTAGCTCCCATTCCTCCCGTGTTTCCCAGTAGAATGGTTTACTTTAATATTAATATTTAAATAAGTAAAGTTCATGTTTAGAATAACTTGATTGAACCCTAAAATGTGAAATGAACCCTAAGGCAAAAGCGAATGAACTTCGCTTAAACTGCACTGCTTACTTTGAGATGCATATTAAACCCTAGTTGCTAGCAAGTGTATGGATACTTAATGTAATGTTTTCTCAGTTATTAAAACATGAGTTGCCTGTTATATAAATTAAAATCGGGATGTAAACAACAAGATATGCATGTTGAGAAATGAACTGAAACAAATACGAGTATGAATCCTACGGAGAATTAGGAGAACTCCTGTGTACGGAAAGAACCTTGTAAGTAGACAAGAAGTGAGCTGGCTATTGTATACATAGTACCAAGGAGAGCAACTGTCCCTTTAGAGTAGAGGGGAGCTTGCCGCCCCTTGGGTTGAGACCCAAGGTGGGTTTGGCCACTCTACGTCGACTCATGTTTGGCCCTCGCATACGTGGTACTGAGGTGAGCTACCTAGTGTAGGGAGGGAGCTAGTCGCCCCACAGGGCCTGGGGTTAGGACTAGCCACTTTACACCGACTCTTATTAGGTCCACTGGGCAAACCGGGATAGTCGGACGAGAGTATACGGACTGTGGAGGGGCGAGACCCCTATTCTAAGAGGGTAAAGTCCTATGTTGTTCCATGCTGTACTTTTAGGCGTACTCGTTAGCGGAAACAACTGATCGCGTGTTAGTGCGGTGTAACTACCCGTGCGCTTATCGCACGTGTCGTAGTCACCGCTGTGTCGCGACCGTGTCCTCGGGGTGGTTGACTCGGTGTAAGACTACCACGGGGGACTATCCAGATCAGGAGAGTACCACGTATACATCCTATATCAGGGGATAGACTGCAATCAAGATCGTCCCCTTGAGGGACAGTCAAGATCAAGAAATAACTAGATTCTTAAGAGAATAAACAAATCAGAATACTTAGTTGAGCTAAATGGAAATGAAGAATTAATTAATTGCTTGTCTTATATTAATTGCATGTCTTATATTAATTGCATGTAAATGGCTTAACCACTACTTTATTCAGTGTTAGCTAACTACGAATTTGATAACATTGTTTAGGTCAGTAAGTTGAGCAGCCAGCACCACCGGCTACAGAGGGAGCTAAGCCCAATCGAGCCTAACCTTAGCTTTTGTCTTCTTTTCATTACAAGCTTTTGTTGTTGTAGTGAGTATTTGATATCTGTAATACTGTTTCCGTTACATGTCTTCTTTCTTTTCCACTGTTGTAGTTGTGATGACATATAATATTGTGAAACATTTTCGTTCTATTTCATTTACTATCTTTTACTTATTTCTGCCTAGTTACATTATATGTGTGGTTGTGGAATATTTTCTACTTTTAGTTATTTCTCGTTAGACGACTTAGTCTTGAGATTAGTTGAGACGAGTCGATCTCGAATCTTGTAGGAATCTGAGATTGAATCTAACATCATTTTAGAGGATTGTTGTCATATAACATGTCAAATGTATCATTTAGCTTTAAAATGAAAATTGTTAAGAATGAATTATAGGAGAATTGATTTGCGACCTTTGTAGTTATAATGTGACCATTGTTTCCTAGATAAGCATAACTTGATTTCAAATGACCGATCATGTTTTCTTATTTCTAATTGTCATGTTAACAAAATAAAGATCATAAATTTAATCTCCTAGATGCAAAATCCCTTCAAGTTTAACTTCTATAATTTCAACTCTTGAAACAACATAAATTTCATAAGAGAAGCATTATCACTTCATCAAGGTCATATTATCACGATTATCTCTCAGTATCCATCTCTTCCTTAATCCCACGATATTGGTAATTAAATCCCTGGATTTCGTTCAATACTTTTTTCTTGTACTTTCTTTACTAATACTTATAAATTAGCGGGAGACTTGTAATTGATTTCCTGAGTATTATTTTGAGCATTTTCAAAAGCACCATCTAAATTTGAATCTGCTCTAATTTCTTAGCCTTTTGACTTTATTGTGTTTTCTCTATCTTCATAAATGGTATTTTCGAAATTACTCACCCTACCCGCAATCATTGACTAATTCAAATGTACGACCAATTAAAAGATACCATGTGTCCCGCTAACTTACCCATCATAATTACGGAGGTGCTTCGAGAAGATGGAAGGGATCACAATTAATCCATCTGTTTGGTTAAAATCCTGAAAGCACCAAATCTCTGGAAATCCCACCACTCATGTCGAAAGAAGCCTGGATGCTCAACAATTAATGACGAGTCCATTTCTTCTGTGACAAACCACTATTATGTTACAGTAATATATATATATATATATATATATATATATATATATTGTTGTAAGTTATTTTAAAATACATAACGTGAAAGTGATGATTTTAAATGATATATTTTAATTTTTATTAGTGAATTATTTTTTATAGATAAAAAGTTATTTTGTAAGTGAAAAATTATTTTTAAGTGAAGAATAATTTATCATTGATAAAAAGGTAAAATAAATCGATGTGTTTTGATTTTAAATTATTATATTTTATTTTTAATTACTATATTTTTTATTTTCAACCACTTGAAAATCATTTTCAACTGTTGAGGTTTGAATTTGTGTTAATTTACTTAAGATTTTAATTTTCAATCAATTTATTTTGATCACGCATTATAAAATATGTTATAATGTATATTTTCGTACTCATATCCTGTTATGACCTGAATTCGACTTCTCGTGGAACCTGGGAATGACTCACCTCGACTAACTTCAAGATCTAGTCATCTAGTAAGAAATAAATCAAATGCAAAGATAAATATTTCCACAAACCACATAAGCAATGAAGATAAGCAAATAAGAAAAAGACAGCAACAGAAAGTAAAACATAGTTCAAAAAGAATAACATGTCACAAATGGAAAATAAAGTTCATACTAATCTCTTTTACTCTTAGCACTTTTGACTTTTATGTTTTTCGTTTGATTTGGTCTAAAATTTAAATAGATTCCATAATCTTTTACTAATGACAAACTCTTTTTTTTTTAAATTGTGCTAATTTTTGACATTTTAAAGTCACCTCCCCTTTTCCTCCTCAAGAATGATATGTAATATATCTTTTAAAATTTCCTTCTTTCTCCATTTTTTTGTTCTTTTTTTATTTTTTATTTTTTGGAATATGTAATTTTTTGTGAGAACTTTTTGGAACTTGAATTTTTATATGTTTACACCTTAACACCCACACATACCTAAGTTTTACAATGTCCTCATTGTAAAAGGAGGGTATGAAACAATTTTGGGTTTAGGAATTCTTACAGGATGATCATGTGGGCGAACGGGTCGAGAATGACTGTTGCAGACGATTTCAAGCTCTGGTACAAGTGCCAGAGGTGGGATCAACTGTTTTAAAATCGAACTCAGAGTACAATGGACATGAAGTACAGAAAGGATAATCAGAAGGATCTCGGGTTTTTGGAATGACAGGTTACCTCTCGTTAAGCGCTAAATTTAATGCTTTCAACCGAGAAGAACATGGTATGGAGAAAGAGTGGTCAAATCAAATGAATTTTGTAGAACAAGCACCTTGATCAATAGCCTAGTTTGTCCAACAGGTGCTTGTTTAGGTCAGCTGGCTGATGATGCAGCCCAAACCCAATCAATCTAGTGGGTTGATGCTTGTGGATCAAGAGATGTGGTACCCACCAGATACTGTGAAGTTCGAGAAGATATGGAAGTGTGAAATTAGGGATTGGCTGAGTTGAATTAGCCTGAACAGAGTAGAGATCCTCAAATGAAAAAGAATCAGTGGAGGATGTAAGAACCCTACGAGGGTGATCAAGAAGGATAAGATGTGATTTGTAGTCTGATCGATGTCCAAAACCCGATAACGATGTGGAGGAGAATCATGTGCAACAGCTTAATGAGAGGGGATCAGAGTAGAAATTGAGTCTAGTTACGGGTCAAGGTTGAAAATGGGTTTGGGAAGGTTCTATATGTGTAGAAGAGGTGTTTTCTTTCAAATCATTGACCTCACCATCAGAATCAATAGACGGGTCGTGTTTGCTGAGGTCTTAATCTAGTTGGGAGTCATTAGGAAACAACAGTTCTCCGAAATTAGGGTAAGATTCGAAATCATCAGAGAACTTGCGAGATTCATGTTCTGATCCTAATTCTAGATCTGAGGTTCCACCACAGAGTAAATCAAGATGTGGACAATCAGCAACCTGACTTGGATCTAACCTAGTTTCAGATTCTGAGCTCAAAAAGGTGTCCCTATTTAGTTTGGGCTCGGGTTCTTGGCTTGTAGGGAAGGCCCAGTCGAAACCCAACTCTTCCAACTCCTCGATTTCTGTATCGTAGATTGACATGACTTCAAAAAAATCAATCTGTATCTTTGAGGGGGTTGGAGAGTGCATTCATCAAATAAAGGCCCAAAATTATAATCCAAATTCAAAATCTGATTTCCATCAAATGGGACCTTGTAATCATCACAATAAGGCTCAAATTCAGATTCTATGTTAAGGGTGTTGGTTGGATCACTAGAATCTAGATTGGGCTCTAAAAGGATGTCAAAATTGCTCTCTAGAGTCACCTTATCAGAATAAGGGATGGAATTTACACCCTTGAGAGGTTTTGATTCAATCTTAGTATCACAGGTGTCTGGAACATTAGGGCATCGTACGATTGGCTCGTAATCGTGATCACCTGTAATGGATCCTCCCCACCCATTTCAAGATCAGGTCTGTCAATTGCTATGTAATTTG
This sequence comes from Thalassia testudinum, assembly GCA_037157565.1. Taxonomy (NCBI): domain Eukaryota; kingdom Viridiplantae; phylum Streptophyta; class Magnoliopsida; order Alismatales; family Hydrocharitaceae; genus Thalassia; species Thalassia testudinum. Next base: position 71,678,590 of record JAZHRO010000022.1, on the reverse strand, counting down.
AATTGGAATTCCTCTGGGTTGGGGGTCCATAACAATCTTGATTATCAAACCCGGGATTTGGGAGATTGTGCTAGTTAATCCAAGATGTTGCAAGGGTGTATTGATGCCTCTGATCGATAACATGTTTCAACGTCTGCATTATCTTGTCTCTTCTTTCAAGGTCATCTCGGTGTGCTTTCCATAGTGATGGCTCAAATCTACACAAGATATACTCACCATTTTGCCATCTCTCAATTTCCTGGTATTTTGGCATGAGAACATCCCAAGTTGCCCTATTTTCTAGTTGTGTCAAAATCATTTGTGCTTGTTCTGAGTGAATGTTGTTGTGTTGGACACATTAACCTGTATATCCTCAAACGGGTCTACTAACATGTCATGTTGGATTTTTGAATCAAATGGTGGAATCAAGATGTAGAATCAAAACTCAAGATTAGATTGACAGTTCATCAGATCTGAAAGAAATCCCTAAGATGATCTGTGTATGTGCTCTAAATAAAAGGGATGAGGGACTAGATGTAAATTTTTGACCCAAACAAGGCACCCAGAGATTTTTGGATGATTAAGGCAATTTCGAGGCGGATGATACCTCTGAATCAGAAATTCGCACACCCGAGAAATACCTGGGCAACCAGGAAGGGAGAGCCCCACAAAGAACCCTACACGGTAGAACATCCCCATGAGTTACAGGGTTTCCCCCACCCGACCTTCCTTGTCACTGAGGGTCCAGGTAGACCGAAATGTACAAACTTATGACCTTAAGTCTACCCATTTTATGGCCTAATTTGTACTTTTGATTTTCACTTGATTAGAAGTTAATTTAACTTGTAACCTAATTTGGAGGTTGGTTGGCTTACAATGTAAACCAACTTCACCTGGCCTACCCTAAAGATGCCAAAATGAGATCTAGGTCAAGGCCTAGAAATCACCCTGATTTTACTATCAGGTTATTTGGTCCAAGGATTTTAAGGTTCAAGTGAATTTAGAGCCTGATTTTTAGGATTTTTCTTATTAGACCTCTACAATCAAGGGCTTGGGTAGCACACAAATGCAGGAGGGTAACTTTCCTTTAATTCAGGCAGAAATGTGTACTAGCACACCAAACTCTAACGCAGAAACCCTAATTGGCACTATTTCCAAGTCCAATTGATCTTGACATGTTCACCTTGGGCTTTAAGCTAGAAATGTGTTAGCCCAAAGTGATTTAAAATTTAAGCATATTCTCTAATAGGTACAGGCAAATAAGGTAGGGAATCTCTAATAGAATCATCTCAAGCTTCAATCAGATTTGAAAAAAAATTTCGCAAATCAGGAAACTTACCTTTTAAAATGATGATTACTATAAAAATAAGGCAAGTATTCCTAATTGATTATTTCCTTTTTTGTCTTCCCAAGATTAAGAGGTTGATTAGGGAAGAATAGAGAAGTTACCTGCCTTGGAGTGGTTGATTTGCGTAGAAGATCTCCTCGTGAAGCACCTCACAAAATCACAATAAAACAAATAGGGCAAGTTAGTGCTCAAATATAAAAAATATAGTAAGAGAATAATGGTGAATTGCACGTTGCTCCCAGGCAACGGCGCAAAAATGTTTGATGAGCGAGATCGTTGTTATAAATGCTAGGTCGTAATATAGGTCGAAATCGCTTGAAAACAGATAAAATTTCTAACTCGAATGAAAGTCCGAGGTCATTCGCTGGGAGCGAATAGGAATTCACGTGCTAATCTCAACAAATAATGTAAATGAACACACAATTTGAGTCAAAGATATAAGAAATTGCAATCAGAATTAATTGCAATCAGAATTAATTAAGAATGATATAGCAATAATGTCAAGTATCATTGTGCAAAAGAATGGAGTAAAATGACGATTTGAATCACCAATTACCCCTCACAATAATAGCAAGTAGATGCTCAATAATCAAGTTAATTAGCCTGAAACAGGAGAATTGGACGTCTGATGGTGGGTCAGACGACTTAAACGTCTGATGCTGCAGTCCTCTTCTCTTCCTTTCCCTTCTAATCTTCTTCTTTCTCTGCTTTTGCTCTTTGGTTCTCTGCACAGGATCTTCTTCCTTCTCCTTTCTTTCTCTGCTTCTTCTCTTTCTTTCTCTTTGGCTTATGTTCTTCACGCACAGAGGGGCTCTTATTTTGACTAAGTGTCGAAATCTCCTCAGAGCAAACCCCTCCCCTAACCTGCGTGCTCTCACTCCTTTCTCTCTCTGGGTTCCACCCTCCTAGGGCCTTGCACAGTACCGAGTAATCGAATTTGGATCTAAGCGCACCCGGGACCAGGGCTGCGGGCATGGATTGCAGCCGAGGTGCGCACAAGTTAGGCGAGTCGAGTTAGACCAGGCCCGTGTGGAACAGTGTCACGGGCGAGGCGCGTGTGAGGGTGGTGAGGGGACCTCACCCCCGTGCTTATTGAGGCAACGAGGATAAAGCACAAAAATAATTTAAGGCATACTACGAAGTCTGCTCTATCCAATGTGGGACTATGTCCCCTGCACTTCCTTTGCGTGCACTGCAGTGGAATGGCCTGGTCGAATTGGAGAGCTGTAGCTACTGGGATCCTCAATTGAGGACCTGGATACCTCCCTAGAGCTATTCCATGTCACCTAGAGCAATTCTTGGTGAAGAACAAGGTCGAAGAAGTACGAACGATGTTGGAGAGAACGGTGGCAGCGGCAAAGCTTCGGTTGGACCTGAAACACAATAATACAGCCTTGCGACCACGTGAAAATAGCTCAAGAGGATAGCTGGTCCTCGACGAATGCAATGGAGGTGGTGGCATGCTGTAAGGAGGTGTGTGTGCGTGTGGCGAAGTCAGCGAAGGTGTTGCGAGGGTGGGTTGGTCGGTGGAGCGATGGAGAGGGTGAATGCCTTAATTGTTAGAGGGCTTTTGTTGAGGAAGTCATGGCGATGCTGATGGGGTTGATAGCGGTGAGGTTCGTGCAGTGGAGCAGCGGTTGGGCGTCGCCAAAGCTTCACCAAAGTGGAAGAAGACGGAGGGGGAGACGTGTGGTCGGCGGTCGTTTTGAGAGATAGAAAGAGGGAAAAGGAAGTAGGGAGAGAGATAAGTCTACCAGACTTAATTTAGGGACGAAAAGGGGAGGGTATACGACGCCAATGTGATTGCCGACGCTGAGGAAGATGAAACCTCCTTAGATGGATGGCGGCGAAGAACAGGGTCTGAGGCACCTCTGATGTGATCGTCGAGAGGCGGAGGAAGTCGGGGAGGAAGGAGATGCTCCCAATCTGGCCGTTGGGAGGCCGTATGACGACGGGGGAGGATGATCATTGGAGCTAGGTTGGAGGAGGCCAGAGGTAGGGTTAGGAAAAGATTTTTTACCTTGAACCTAGCTGAGGAGAACGGGTAGGCCCTGGGGTTTCTTTTATAGGCCTCAAGGAGCGGTTAGAGCTTGGGAAGCAAGCTTCCCAAGCTTGGAAGGCTCACTGGAGTTGAAAACCTAAAGATACCCGAATCTCACATGTTTTCGCATGAAAGATTGGGATGGTTGTTAGACTTCGGATCTGATTCATTGGAAAGAGGACTCATTAAAGAATCTCCCTTTCAATTTTGGAAGGGATTGATTGATTAGAGGAGTTCTCTTCGATCAAAGGTCACCGAAGTTGTAGGATTAGGATTTTAGGGCAGCAGGGATCTTTTTGTGAAAAATACGATAAATCTGGTGGGTTATTTGTAAGAAATTCAAAAGTTAGTAGCATGAGTGTGAGATAAAAGAGTCAAACAGGACTAAAGTGCAAGCTAGGCCAATATAATCTCATATTGGGTCCAAATTTTGGCACAAACTTAATTTGGACTCAAGGAATCCAATGGTGAAGTTAGATTTAGGTTTTGACCAAGTTTAGCTGAAGAAATTGCACAACTACCCAAATTAGGGCAAAAGTCTATCCGTGGCTCTATTTTGGGTCAAGACAGGTTCTTATAGTCAAATTAAAGGTACCAAACCCTAGAGAATATTTTTCTATGATTTTTAGAGGATTTAGGTGAATTTTATCCTGACCATAACCTCAATTAAGCAGTCTACTTTTAGAGTTTTGGAAGTCATTTAATTCTCAAAATACAAAAAACCCTTTTTTGTCTGTATTAACCTACTTGTTAGACTCTTAAGATCATTTGACCCTTAATTAACCCCTAGAGAAATCCATGGTTATTCTGCATTCATAATATGATGGTAAAATTAAGTTTTAACCCTGGTTTCTTGTATTTCTCTTAGAAAGGATTTGTAATGAATTATGTCTCTCTGACGATTATGGAGAAGCATTTATTCCTTTGTTGTGACTAATTAAAGCTAGATATGGCTGATGATAACGTTATCATCAGTACGTCCAAACATACAACACAGAACAGAATAGGGGCTTCAACCCTCAACAGTCTGCGTACTCTCGTCCGACTATCCCGATTTGCCTAGTGGGCCTCACAGGAGTCGGTGTAGGGAAGCCAATCCTAATCTCAGGTCCCAACCCAAGGGGTAGCAAACTCTCTCCCTACACAAAAGTGACAGTAGTTCTCCTTGGTACCACATATGTGAGGGCCAGCATATTCTCTCTATACAAGTGGTAATTAGCTCTCCTTGATACGTGCACACATGAGGGACAGCTTATCCTCTGAAAAAGGGTAATTAGCTCTCCTCGGTACATGCATACAGGAGGACCAACTCACGCCCAAATTAGAGTTCAACTGACAGTCATGCCTCACAGTAAATGAATTATTCCGTAACCATCAAAGTTTCCTTGTCATAGTACTTAAGTTATCTTTCTAGTTCCTCATAGGGTTCGTTCATAGTACTCGTCTCATTTCATTACACGGCATGTATCTCTGTTCACATTCTGGTTTCTTATTCATGTAACAAGGCAGTTCATGATTCAACATGACAAGTAATCATCACATCAATTTAAGTATTCATTTACTCACAATAGGGAATTTAACCACATGCATTCTCAATTTATAGCAAGCGAGGTTCATGCATCAAATATAAGCATTCACATTCTCAGTCCTAAGATTCATCTCATGTCCTAAATTTCAAGTAGATATTTCTAATTTAGCATGCACTTTAATAATTTAAACCACAGGAGGAGAGAGGACCATTCTACCAACGTGTACGGGTGGTATGGGGACACGAACGATGGATCCCGATGTTTCCGCAGGTCCTGTGTGCACCACGAACTGAAACCCTATTCCAAACAGTTGGTCAAACCAGACATTAATATCATTCACCAATATCCCAGTATGTCAAACAAGGTCAAGACAACATGGAAATGACCCTAACACATAGGAAATTCTGAAAGAAGACCAACAATACTTCATTTGCACAAAATCGACTTCGTTTGGGTCTTGAACTGGCCCAAACACATGCACCCTGACCAAAATCAGACATCTAAGGTGAGTCTCAGACATCTTAAACGAGCGCAGGATCTCACCTTGCACTCCTACTTCTATTCCAGTCATCTGCTACCCTTCACAACCGTCTGAGGTGGTTACCAGACGTCTGGAACTACACCCGATCGTCTGAGAGGGCAATCGGACGTCTGACACTACTTCCAAACATCCTAAAGTGCCTCGAACACCGTGCCAAACCGCCTTCCCAATGTCTTTGGCACCTACGCATACACGCAGTCAGAGCACAACACCTTAACACTACCGTTGTATGCATGGACAACACAGAGTTCGAGCAGAGAAATACATCGGCACTCTGCGTGCTATCAGACGTCCTGAGTTCCCCCCGGACTTCCGATGACCCCTTCAGACGTTTAGCGAATGTCTCAGATGTCTGAAATTGCGTAAAAATGATGCCTGCAAAACCTCCTCGTGAGCTTTCCTCTCCTCGCGAAGCTCCCCACACTGTAACTGCAGCAGCTCCCTGCACTGGCACCACCGTAACCTCAGGCCCTCACAAAGCCCTCCCTCACAAGCCCCTCCGACTCCCTACTCACCCTCTCTCTCCTGGGTTTCACCCGCTACCCTCCCTCTCCTTCTCCCTCACTCACCCCGTCTACAAGGAAAACAAAGAAGAAGGTGGAGGGGGGAAAAATGGGAGTCGTTGAGGGATGGGGTGAGTGGAGGAGTGGGGGGTGTTTTATAGGGAGGAGGTAAGGTTTCGGGTAAGGTGGGGTATGGGGTGGGGTAAGGTGGGGTCGGAAAAATTGCATCTAACCCAACAAAAAACCTCAGGGGTGTTGAAATTGTACATGACCCCTTACAAAAGTCACAAACTCTACATGAGTCTTTTTGACATACAGGAAAATTACAAGAAAACTCTTAAAATTTCAAAAGAACTCAAACAACCTTTGGGAAAGGTCATTTCATATCATATGCTATATCATGCTTAGAATCAGTTGTTTTACTCCTATCAGCCAATCATCTAAACTATATGGATTTCAAAAAACACGCATGGCAACTATTTATTTATGCCTAATCTGTCGTTGCTGTTTATTGTCTTTAGTCGAGAAATTTGTTCTCTTTTAACAATTGACCGCTCCATCCAGACGTGTTGGTGTAGTTATTTCTTATCTTTAGTTGAGACTTTCTTTTGCTTTAACTACGAGACCATCTTGGACAAGTAAAAGAGACTTAAATGTCTTTTATTTGATAGGGTCCAAAGAATCTCTCTCCATTTTAGAGTAAACACTTTGGCTACGTGAAAGATCTTAAGATTTGGTCAAATATAAAGAAAGGAAAGAATCATGCACTGTGAAGTATGAAAATCAAAAGTAAAATTTCATTAATCAATCACACAATTATTGATTACAATCAAAAGTAAAAATTAAGTGTCCTAGTTGTCATGGTCATTGAATCTATATCTAACAAGTTTAAGAGTAATTTTTTTTAATTGAACTCGACTATAAACTTAGGTTGATGCAAATGATGTCAAAAGTGATCATCCAGCTAGAAACGTGATTGTGTAAAATTGAGTGTTATCCTATTACAGTGATAGTACATGTGCATCTATGGACAAGGGCCTTACCGTACACCATGCATGAAAAGGTTTACATTTGCACCGAGCAAAATAATTTATCTTGCTACGTACTAATTATATTTGCTGAGAAAGTCGAAGTATTAGGAACAACATTAATATGGCCTTATAGTTGGAGGGTAATTTTTAAGAAAATCTAATATTGTGCCAATCTTTTGGATCACGTATATGGATCCCAATAAATTCCAGATTAGACAAGTACAATCTTGTTATATATAGATATTCTAACTTGTAGTTTGCGTGCAATCAGTTGTATATATTTTATAAAATAGCAAAGACGTACGAAAGAAGAGACTTATTGCCACTCTCTTAAATATATTAACAATCGGCAATGTCCATTTCGAACAACATGGCAACTAAATTCAAAGAATCCTTAGAATAAAAAAAGAATGAAATAAAATTAACTCAAAATCTAAGGAAATGTACAAAGCAGCGTATTTTATGTATGATCCTCACTTGATATTTAATATAATAAAATAAAAAAATTAAAAGGTTTGTTATGGATAAGTTTCACTATATTGAAAATAATTATTATACTAATTTAATTAAATTACATATGTTATAAATAATTTTACAACAATGATAAATTATTCTAGTTGATTTTATATTGGTGTAAAATAATTTTATATCGGTGATAAATTATTTTAATGTGTCTCTACACCAATGTAATCTCATTTTGTATCGATGCAAAATTATTCTAAAAGAAATCTAGTGATTTATATTGGTGCAAAGTGATTTTGAGCTATGAATTTATGATTTAGGGTTTAGAGTTAAGAGTTTAGGTTTATGGAAAGTGATTTCATCTATGAGAAGTAATTTTTCAATTGAAAAATAATTTTTCACCTTAAGGTTTAGGGTTTATAATTTAGGGTTTAGAGTCTTAAACTTTAAGGTGAAAAATCACATGTCATAGGTAAAGAAACACTTGGAATTTAATTTTGCACCGGTGTAAAATTATTTAGAAAGTGATATGGTGATTTTGCACCTGTACAAAGTGATTTTACACTAGTCCAAGGTGATTCTGAAGGTGATTTAAGTTATTTACACCAGTATAAAAGTGGTTTGTTGTTGGTTTCAATAGTGGCGGATCCCACCACATGTGAGTGTTTTTTCTGCATAGAAAGGAAATACATCAAGTGAGGACCTCGTTCACAACTCTCTACGCATCACTTTTTACGTCAACTTTTACATTTTCCAACCCGCGTCCTTAAATTAATAACAATATTCCACAAGCGAAGCACGATGATAAGCACATGGTCTCGGTGCCAATGCTCGACTACTAACGTCAAGTATGGTAATTAGTATCAATTAAAATTTGATGAGCACTGGCTGCGGTTCCTTTCGTCCTGCATCCCTCCTGTCCTTGGGGTTCCTCTAAAACCCTAGTTCCTTGGGGCCCCCAGCTGTCGGCTCTATGCTAGTCGAGGGCTCCCCCCTTCCATCCTCCATGTTTTGATGTTGTCCACTCCTTCAATCATCCTACTATGGGGTCTCCCGGTTGAGGTTTAAAGGGTGGCAGCGAGGTGTGTTGTGTTTTTGCGGTTTAAGCATCGGATGGTGGAGCAGCGCCTGGAGGCGATGTTGCATTAAGGAGTGCAATGTTGGGTGGCAGCGTATGCCAAAGGGTGAGCCAGCGTCCGGTTGGATGTAGCATCGAGGCATGCAATGTTAGATGGAGCTGTGCCGGCGAGTGGCATCGGGAGCGATGCTGCCTAATCGGCAAGGAGGCTGGGGGCTTACTTCCCTTTTGGTCTTAGGTTTGGGTGCTCCACGAATCTGATGATCGGTCATTAGTCGTGCCATGTTCATCTTTATCTTGCTTTAGTATTTGGTTCAACCAATTTTGGTTTATATTTTCTTTTATGTTGTTGATTTTATTTTTCCCTTGGGGGATGTCAATGTTCACTTTGGAGATTTGTTTGGTGGATAATGCAAGACACCATACTTCTTACTACCTACCTAGAAGTGTTCAGACTAATTTCGGTGCCCAACTTTGCTAAATTTATCTTTAGTATTGATGGTTAGAGATGTTTCATCGTAGTGTTGTCATATTTACGAGGAGGATGCGATGGTTTACCTTCTAATTATTACTTGATTTTCGTATTTGTGACGTTTTCTCTTATTTATTTTAAATTTGAATTGAAGTTTTATGTCAATTTTTCTTTCCCCTAGGGATGTCGGTGTTTCCATTTACCATGTATCTCGATTTTTAACCCTATTAATGAAAGCTATCTTTTGAAAAAAAAAAGGATAAAGGCAGGTACAACAATTCCGCTCGGCGCCGATGGATTAGGACGACTGACGAGCCATTCAGGGCTTCCTCGTGGATAAACATTGGCCAACTCGGTAGGTGGACTTACTGCGATCGGGCCCCATCTCATGCCCCTAAGGTCACCGAGGGATTCGAGTTTATGGAAAATTATCATCTGATTTTGGATTTGAATTTGAATTTTATCCACACATTTCAATAAGGTTCAGGTATGGGTGCAAGTTTAGATCCATATAATATATGACATATTGTAACTTTTAACTTTTTATGGTAAAATAATTTTATATAATCTTTGCATGTTATAAATGATATAATTATGTATCATTTGAATCCGTTGTAAATTTGGATTGAATTATGCTATTAATTACCATAATCAAATTTAGGTCCCCTCTACAACGTCGAAACTCAAATTTAGGTCCCCTCTACCATAATCAATAATTATCATCAGCTGAGTTGTATCCTAAATGGGTGATAGTATTTTAAACGTTGTCTTATATGCCATTAAATGAGGCAATAGGATTTATACCCATGTGAAAATCAGTGCACTCTGACCTTGAATTCTCTCGAACGGTGGCATGACATGTATAAGCCGTTGAGTCAAAAGGGTTAACCCACACCAAATTCCACGCAAACAAATGGCGAGGGTGGGCGTGGGAAAGAGGTAAATGACATGATTGCATGTGTGCCCCCTCTTGGAAAAAAAAAGGAGGTGCGTGTAGGAAAGTTAGTGGATTGTTTGGGTGTGGGGGTTTCCCCTCATAAAGTTAATCTAGTTAAATGAGGACTCGATCAACTATTCCTAGGCACCCCTCCTATTGACTAAATAGGTCATAGTCAGTTATATGACCGACAACATCGAATGCTCAATCAAGTAATTTGTATAGTCAATCAAGTAGTTGCCTACTTTCTCCATAGTGAGATACATGGGTCGTAATCGGGTCATGAATTGATGGGTAAACGATCGAGAAGAATGTCGATTTCGAAGAAATAAAATATAAAAATGAAAAAGATGATTAGATATTTTGAACATATACTTTGATTTCGTTGAACATATTATTTATAACTTATTTTTGTAATATTGAGTTCAAAAATAATTTACTTTTATATATATATATATATATATATATATATATATACTTCTCCACAAACAATAAACTCTTTAATGGCCTAATCAACTAAATATCAACTACCAATTCTTACAACACTGCTACTAACCTAGACAAGGCTAAACTTCTTGCCATGGTTCTTCTATCTTCAAAATCAAAGGAGGTACCTTACACCACATCCTTGGTGTCCCAAGTCCCTACCTAACTACCCTCAAGTCTTGGGAGCATTACCCACTGATCCATCTAATCTCAATGAGCTCCTTGAGCCTGACCCTCCAAAGTTCTTTCAGCATTACCAGTCCCACCCAATTCCTTCCCTTTGATGAGGACAACCTCCAACACGCCACCACCACTCGTCTCTTTTACGCACACCCCTATTATTTCCTTGGTTTAATTTCTGCTGAATTCCCTCACATTACAACCTTGAGGACATGATCAATTTTAGGGACCTGCTGTAACAAATACGATGTTGAAAGTTGCAACCTCGAAGCAGTCGAGCGCAACGTTTTGTCTGTCAACTCTGTCAAGGCTCTTTGAGGAAGAACATAATTCTTGTAGGCCACGTCTGCACTTATACCGGTTACCAGAGCTCTAGGGGTACCACAAATAAGATTTCTTTGTATGTTCTCTAACTTCTCTTTCTTGATACCTAAGAGCCATTGATATTCTACTTAAGTCTGCTCTTCATCCTCTATAATAGAACCGGCTAATGACAAAGCTAGCAGCAGAGTACAAGCACAAGGAGTAACTACAAACCGACCTGTAATCAACGTTTACGAGACAGCAAGATTCAATATCCAGCTACATAAGAATGCAAGTTGTGGTGCATCAGGATCCCTAAAAAGCATGGGGCTTAAAAGAGAAAAAGCATGAAGCCTCCTAAACTAGTTCTCCAAACGGAGAACACTGCCACATGAACTTCGCTATACGTAGATATCTCGCATGTATTAATCATTGGAAGGAATAAAGAAAGTCAACACATGCATAGAATATCTAAATACATCAGACCTCTACCCAATGTTAAATTGCGGTCGTTTCTCCATGATAACAATCCTCAAATCACATTAACAGGACTAATTTCCATTCTTTCCCAGACATCATTGCCGCCTTCCAACAAATTCCGAATGAAATGATCGAAGAAATTACTCATGGATAGCAATGGAGGAAGGCAGCCAACTCATATCCACCCATTTGTAGTCAGGCAAAATCTGAAACACAAAGGTATATCGTAAGCATGAAGAATAAGCTGCTGAACCAGATTACCATAAACACATGCATTCACAGGAGAAATCAGTGGGACTATTTAATTTTAGGAGCTGAAATTGACGTTGAACACAAGCGTGAAATGGAATAAATATATAAAGCAAGTAGTTTTAAAGTTATTACAAATGGCCACAAGTCAAGAGTGAATTTTTCCATGAAGATGATGTAGGGAGCACCACTGACAATCACCACCCTCGGTTGTAATTGCAGAGGTAAATCTGAAAAGAGATTATAAGATCTTGGAACGGGGTAAAGATAGACGAAAACAAATTTTTCACACAAGCACATATCAGGTTGAGGCTACTATCAGTTTAGATGGCCATATCAAGAGATCAACAAGAGCAGTGGAGACATTTCTCTGAAGTTATGTTCATAGCATCCCATGGTAGTAAACGTTATACCATGAGATAATATGTAGCAAAAGCTTCAATAATAATTGAAAGTCTGCCTTTAGGTTCTTTAGCTAAAGAAGATCGAATCAGCATTTCATACAGCATGTCATAACAAGAAATTGTCTTTTTGAAAAGCAAGAGGCATGTTTTAACAGTAACAGTCATCCAGAATATTTTAAGTCATTTCTGCCCACATGCCAACAAGGCCATCAAAGGAAGATAGAACACCATCAAAACAGTATCCACATGAATGTGGGGTTGGATGTTTAAAAATTATTCTATTCTTCTCCAACCACACAGAAGTATTAACATGCTTTGACCATTTATTGACAAGATAAACCTATTAAAGTAAAAGCTCCTCAGTTCTAAATCTATCATCCTAGCAAATCCCAGGCTTTTCATTCAATTGGACACAGAAAAAAGAGATGGGCAGTATCCTCAAATCCCTTGTCCAATGAACAGAACTGATCCACATCAGTCACGTACCATGACCCACAGGCTGTTACACATACCATCCACCCACACAAGTCACAGAGGAAAAGTGGACTTCTGAAGCACTCACGCTTAAAGATTAGCTTCCAGTGCTTCAAGTCCTTATCTGGATCCCCCTAGTAAGCCCTCAGAAATAACTCGGCAAAGCTCCGGATCAAGCTACCCCTACTGGAACATAGACAGTAATCCAAAAAGGCATTTCAAAGATGTTCGAGAATCTTCCAGCACCAACTAAAATTGACACCCCAAGCCCACCTACGAACATCTAAGGCCTAATTTGACAAGGGGGATATTGACCAGGGTTAAGTGGACTTAACTTGGGATAAGTTATTCTACGGTTGATGTGAGATAAGTTATTTTTGTAGATTATCCCATACATTTTCGCAGGTTAACCCCAAAACATTCCAAATAATCACAAGTTAACCCACCAGGATAACCTTTATGACTTCCAAACAAAAATGCAGGATAACCCATCTACAAAAAAGTTATCCTATGAAATCTATCCCTCCATCTAAGTCCAATCCAAGAGGAAGTTAGAAACATCATGGTCATTGGCCAAAGCAAATTTACTATGAATCATTTGGAAAAAAAACACCCTATTGGGGACCACGCTCTGTGTCAACTCTCCATAAACGTCTCCTCCCTTCCTGTGCACAAGTAACGAATGTGGAGGTGGCACCATGGCACTGACATCTAAATAAGTAGAGAAAAGTTGTTTGGTTGGGTGGTGAAATTAGTGGGTTAGACAAGATAGGAGAATGAATGTGTCATAAATTGGAATTATTTGAGTTCGCTCGAGTGGCGGGATAAATAACATGGTTCATGTTATTTTGTCTCATAAACTACAACAAAAAGCAATCCCTCATATATATCGCATCGACACCCAGGTGCTTACCTTGCAGACATGAGACAATCAGTGGTTATCCCACTGGCAAACACTCCTTGAAGATGCATTTCAAAGTGAAAGAGGCAACTTTGATGAGAAAGCACCTCTTTGTCAATTTAACTCTTTGCCCGGGCAAAATATCAACATCTACTTCCGAGAAAATACCACCCATCTGGTCAATAAAGCATCTACCATAGCACATAGTTGCTTGACACCCAAGCCACTATCAGAATGAGGTTTCAGACCTTCATTCCAGGCCATGAGCAGCAAGGATCTAGCAGAAGTATAAGAATGCTCCAGAGAAGCTTACTCACATGACCAATATACTTCTAGACTATAATCTGAACATAGCATTAATTTGGACAGCATTCAAAGATGCCTATGATGTAGAATTTTGAATACAATCAATAAGGACATCGAGATCTGCATATCATGTTACTTTTTTCTCTACCTGAGTGACAACATTCTCTATTACATCTTTTTTTTGATAAGTCCTTCTCTATTACAACCTTATTTTTGACGAATCTGTTTTATCTACCTAGCTATTGTTCAAATGATGTTCTCATGTAAAAAGGGGGACTACCCTCTGACACTTCGTGCATTCCTCAATAACCAATTAAATATAATGCTGTGAAGGTGCCTACCTAGGTGTGCTGTGGTGAGGTAAGGCAAGGCCCTAGCTAGCAGCTGGCTAACATTCAGGAAAGGCGATTTGCCTCAGGCACCGTGAATGCAAGCTCCTGGACTGACCCGCTACGCATCATAGCCGACTGCCCACGCAAATGTGCAGTTTTTGTTTTCTAGAATGTTCGCTTTTTTTTCTTTTTGAAAAAACCTTCTAAAATGCTTTTAGGATCTTCGACTGCTTTTTACTAAACATTTGCTCCCTCCTGGTTACAAACTTGCATTCATGCATAAATACATGCAAAAGTTTTTTTTTTAATGTAAAGAATGCACAAGTATATATAGACAAACGTGCATTGAAATATACATAACAGCATGCATACTACATATGCAAACACATACCAATGTAGCATGCAAACATAAATATCTATTCCATGTATACATATACATATATACATAAATTGTAGCTGTAACATACACATAAACATATGTATGCATGTGTCCATGCATTAGTATTATTGATGTGCTTGTTTAAGTATTTATATGGTAACTATGCATGCATAATGCATGATATCTGTGTTACTATGTAAGTATGCATGTATTGTGTATATATACACAGATTTATGTATGCATAGATATATGTCAAAATGAATCTTTTAACACCTTTCTTGCTTAGGGTGATGGCCTAGCACCTTAGGTGATATAAACCCTTGCCACCTTTTACCACCCTTTCACCTCTAACAGCATTGGTAACATACAAGTGCCATGAAAGAAAGGTGAAAAGAATTCCCATGGGGAGTGCAATGAAGAGCCTAAGGTCTGATGCAAACAATCAGTTAGAGTGCAGTGCAAATGCAATCACTCAAATAGCATAAAAAGGGAAGATTTTGCCAGGTTCTAAACGAGTTAAATGGATGTGTTATTCATTTGGACAATTCCATGTATTGAGGGGAGTCATTTTATAGAGACTCATCTCCCCGTGGCAAATCCAGACCAAAAAGGGGACAAGGTAACATTGACAACCAGAAGCAGATATGCCTCTTTTAGACTTCAACTTTACGGGGACCTGTGACTGTAGCAGCAGGCAAAGAACTTGTACCAATACACAGGAATGTAGAGCTGACTTCAATGCTGCAAGTTGATGAATAGATGACCACACAGGTATAGATAAGCTAGGTGCGGCAGCTAAACAATTCAGGTCATTCATCACCCCAAGCACATCGTCGTGGTTTTATTAGAAACTCTAATCCTCATTATACAAAAAATTAGAAAAGGAAAAATTACATAAGAGGCCCTCACAAAACTAACAAAAGATGAATAATAATATAAAATAGGAAAAGTAGACTAATCTCAACAGTTACACTTAAACTGGAGCAAAGATGTCCATCATTCTCAGCTTGGAACATCTCTATCAAATGAAGACTTTGGGAGAGCCTTGGTAAAGACATCGGCTATTTGATTTACGGAAGAAACATGAGTGGTTTTGATAAGCCTCTTCTAGATGATCTCTAGTATAATGGCCATCCACTTCCATATGATTTGTTTGTTCATGAAACATTAGATTATTAGCAATATAAATTGCTACCTTGCTGTCACATCTCATCTTCATGGGGGAGTTGATAGAAACATGTAGATCACTTAACACAAAACATATCCACATCATCTCTATCGCAGTTTGCACCATGGCAAAATATTCAAACTCAACACTTGATCTAGAGACAACTCCTTACTTCTTGCTTCTCCAGGTTATAAGATTCCCTACTACATTTGTACAGAAGCCTATTGCAGACTTTCTATCCTTGAGACACCCTACATAATCTACATCTGTGTAGGCTACAATGTTACAAGATGTGCTTGGTGAATAAAAGCACATTTCCTAGTGAAGACTTTAGGTACTTGAGTACCATCATAGCTACATCCAAATGCAACTTAGTTGGCTTGTGCATAAATTGATTAAGTTTTCCAATAGGCAATGAGATGTTAGGACGAGTAATGGTTAGATATAAGAACTTTCCCACCAACGTCCTAAATTGTCAAACAACAATTGGTGCTACGCTATCATCATATAGATTGACCTTTAGATCCATGAGAATATACGCAGGTTTTGCCTCCAACATATTAATCTTTTGCAACAAATCCATTGCATACTTCCCAGTAATGTAAAAATCGACCTACTCGGTCGAGTAATCAGCCAAGTAATCTTAGGCGCCACCCCCCGACTGAATATTCCATGGTCAGCCCTATACTCGGCAACACTCTCAGTCGATGTAGTCGGTTGAGTGCTAGGCCAATTTTTGCATAAAGATGTGTAGTCAGATGTGTTTTCTATTGATTTGATGATTAGATACTTCGAACTTGTTCTTTTATTTTAAACTTATGCTTTTATTTCACTGGAATTATTATTTGTAGCTTATTTTATAACATTGAACTTGAGAATAGTTTACTTTTATACAATGGTATATTTTACTTCTTGATGGGTGTGTGTGTGTATAATATTTAAATATTTAAAAAATGCTCGACCAAGTACTCCCTAGCTACTCCCCCACATACTGTATACTCCTTAGCTAGTGGCATGACCGATTGAATACCGACTATCGACTTTTACAACACTGATAGTTCCTCTGGGATAGCACAACACCTAGCTTGCTACAAGCAACCTCAATCCCAAGAAAATGCTGAAGAGTAACTAAGTCCTTGATCACATGCACTTTTTCAAATAGCAAATCCCTTAAGATCATCACTAGTAAGGATGATATTATCGATATAATTGAGCATGACCACTATTCCTAGAGACACAAACAAGGAATGATAAGTTGAGAACCTGCAAAATCCAAGAATCTCAACAACCATAGAGCTTGTGAAACCAAGCTTGGGAACTCTGCTTAAGCCCATATATTGCCTTTTCGATCAGCATACCTTGGAATACTTCCTCCTAAACCTCAAATCCAAGTAGCTACTGCTTGTAAATCACCTCTCGTAAATCTCCATTCAAAAAGGTGTTTTTCACATCCAGCTAAAATAGAGGCTAATTATGTTCTACTACTGATAAGAGAATTCAAACTAAAAAATCTGTGAATACCTAAGAAAGGCACCTTAGAATCCAACTTGTCTTTACCTAGACAAAAAAGATGAACAAAGGCAATGCACCCTAAAATCTAGGGAGGATTAGTAAACAAATCCTTATTCGAGTACAGGAGCTTGGTAGGTATTTGCTCATCAATCACAAAGGAGGGCATGTGATTAATGAGATAGTGGGCCGTTAACATAACATATAAGTAGACAAAACATTCTTGTGAATTAACAATGTCCTAGAAATATCAAGAATATAACGATGCTTATGCTCTGCAACTCCATTTTGCTAATAGATAATACCTTTGGATTTATAGAAATCACATAAGAAATGATTGGAGAATTCAAGAGCATTCACAAAGTGAACAATTCTAATATTAAACTATTTCTTTATTTCCAAAATGAAGTTTTTGACAATGACACCAACATCAGACTTTGACTTCAAAACAAATACCCAACAAAGATGAGAAAGATCAACTAGCACTAAATCAAAACGATGCCCCAAATGATCAAGGGCACAATTGGGACCCCAAACATCCATACGTAACAATTCAAACGACCCAAACCACAACTCTTGACTAGGTGAGTAAGAACTCCTATAGTGCTTTGCAATGTTTTAAAAACCGAACGGGTCATTGAATTGGTTAGGTGCTGGTTTGGTTTTTTAGTAATTCAACAGACAGTTTGTACCGGTTAAATCAGTGATGACGTCTGCTTGATGTCAGCATGTGAAAAAATTGAAAATAATCGAAGTGTAAGACCTTTAGATTAGTTTATATTGATTTAACTAAGTCTAACCTATTTGAACCGGTGTTTAATAAAAGATCATTGAAGATATGTAGTACCTGCGGTTATTTTGCAACTCTAATTATACTAAAATTAGCATATTTTATCCATATTAAAAAAAAATTAAAGGTATAATCGAAATTGAGAACCTAACCTTAAAGAATACATAAATATTTGAATCTTTGTTTCAAGTTCTAAAATTAAATGCAATTTCCTTTTCTTAAAAAAATTTTTTAGTTAAGAGAATGGTCAAACTGGATGACCGATTTAACCAAACCGGTCGGTCCAACCCCATTTTGACCGATTTACACCGATTTTGACTTTTATCACCCGAACTGGTGCGTCCAACCGGTAAGGCACCAGTTTCCGGTCGAACCAGCTAGTTCGGTTCGATTTTTAAAACATTGGTGCTTTCCTACATGACAAGTTTCGTAGTCAATCCTAGAAGTAGGAGCAAGTTGAGGAATGATATGACGAAGCTTTGCCAGTGGAAGATGATCAAAATGGAGATGCCACTGAAGACTTGAAGTAGTAGTGGTAAGAAGAAAACATTGCCTGCATAGGCAGACTGGAGCAATCAGAACACCCCCTTCTTCAAAGCCACCACTAATCATCCTCCCCATTAGAATGTCATGAAAAATAAAAGAAATCGAGTAAAAAATGACCCAACAATTAAGCTCCTCTGTAGACATCTATTTGGAACAAGTAATACATCTGTTAGCTGCATGCTAAGGGCAACCAAAACCTCCCCCTCATTAGTAGTAGGCAAGTGTTGCCCAACAGCAACCTAATTTGTCCGTTATTTGGAAACAAATTGGAGTTGAGTAAATTGATGTCTATCCCCACATAAGTGTCAAGAGGCTCTAAAATTTACTAACCAATCTTAATCATGCTTATTAGCAGATCGAGTGGATAACGCAACTGGTATGCCTGATGGGGATGCAAATGTAGTAGTATTTGAGGGGGTTGCAATGATAGATGTAGCTACTGTAGACAACCACTTCAAATGCTAGAAAAGCTCAACATAATCAACTCTAGCCACACCACCAATGTCTCTAAGGGATTCAATGGATACTAGTGCCTTGTTTACAAGGGTAAGTCGTCCATACTTAATCCAACATGTGTCCTCAAAGTGACCATGCTTCCCACCATAGGTCCATGTGGGGCATCCTCTACCTTGGAACCCACTCTGACTCCTACTATAAGCTTCCTCGAGAGTCAGAAGCTCTAACATAGTCAAAATTTAGGGTCGTGTTGCAGCGTACTTTGGTCTTAACCTAGCCAAGAACCATAGAACTGCTACCTTTTTCTGGTATGCCTTACTGCTCACAGGTGCAGGTTGGGCAACAAACATTAAACTTCTCAACTAATGCCTTGAGGGTCTAGTACTATGTCTCACTATAGATCTAGAAAACTCTACTAAAGTCCTTCTCATAAGAGTATGTATCCTTTAGGTTATCCAACATCTCCTTAGTGGTATTGTAGTACATAATTTCATCCCCAATTTCAGGAATAACTAAAGTCATGATCCAAACGCAAATCATGACATTATCTTTCTTTCACGTAGCATTCCTGCAACTCTTCTATATGGGCTCTGATTTGAACAAGCTTTTGTAGGCCCTTATCTCTGTTGTTTGCCCTGATGTCACCTCCAACAAATCCTTTAAAGCCATCTTCTCCACAACCAGACCCAAATAATCCAAATAAGGTAAAATGAGACGTATAATGCTTCACCTCAACTGAACACAGCCTGAATGTGTAAGGAAACTGAGTTTTTGTGCACAAAAAGCAACTTAAAATCACCGTAGAGGGGAAGCCAGGGCCACCGGAGGGCTTGGCAGACCAAGAGAAGTGTTCTAGAAGTGGTAAGGATCACCCAGAGGCCACCAAAACCCAGCAGCAAGCCCCAGACAGCGACCTGCTGGTGGCACTTAGTTGCTGCTGGCAGCAAGAACTGCCACCAGTGGTGCCCGAGATAGGTGGAGGACACTACCAAACCCTAGGTTGGTCCGGTGGGCCCGCTAGGCCCCAATTACGGCCATACAGGGTTGAAAAGGTCACAAAACTGGCCACTGCTGCCAGTTAGAGTGGCTGCCGGTCGGTGGGGGACCTGGCACCAGTGCCAACCCCAAAAGGGGTTCCGATGAATTTTGGTTGAAGTTACACCTAGGGTTAGGGATTTTTTGTGATTTTTTTGTTGGTGGAGAGAGAAAATCAACTGGGAATCAAGGTGGATATTAAACACCAACCTACGACTACTACTTGATACCATATTAGGAGAAATGAGCATATTGATTCTATTAGAAATCCTAATCCACATTATATGGAGGATTAAAAAAGGCAAAATTACATAAGAGATCATCATAAAACTAACAAAAGATGGACAATAATATAAAATAGCAAAAGTAGACTAATCTCAACATAATGAGTAAGTTATAAGAGATGCAAATAGGAGTGCACCATTGGACACAAAGCGTACCATCTGATCTCAAATGAAACTAGGTGGCAAACATCAAGCGTGTGAGATTCAGATATAGCACAGTAGCACTTGCTTAAATAGAACCACAATCAAGTTGGAACAGAAAATAAGAGGCATATGTAAAACCAACAACATAAGGTCAACAAATCCGACGCAGGGTAGTATCAACGCTTCAAAAGATATCAACACCTCTTTTCATATCTCTTTTCATGATGCAAGTCGTTATGTCATCGATATCAAGAGATATAGAAGACATATCGTTAAAATTGAACTCCCTAAGTATAAAATTTTCAATATAACAGTGACATATTGCCGATATATCGCTAACATGTCATCGATACATCTTTCTTTTTTGAAAAAAAATTTCCTTGTATGTATTAGTGATTCTTAATTTACAAAGATTCTAAGGAGTTGACATCATGAGGTAATGTTGTAGGCAATGAACCTATGGACAACAACATGACATATATCTAAAATCACATGCCTTAAATCTAATTTAATTGATGATGGTGATACAAAGTAAAAATAGAAACCTATACATCAAGTCACAAGATCCTTCTCTTTGATGCGATTTGTGAAAATCATGACAAAAAGACAAGGTTTGACATATCGACGATACATTGTCGATATATCGATATCACATGCCATCTCTTTTTTATGATATCGTCCATATTGTCAATATATCGAGGATTTATCGCCGATATCAAAGGACTGCAGTTAAGTTTTTCCGTTAAATTGATGATATGTGACCGATATAGGAGATGTCAACATATCTTTATCTGTTTATACAACTCA
Organism: Thalassia testudinum; assembly: GCA_037157565.1. Classification (NCBI taxonomy): domain Eukaryota; kingdom Viridiplantae; phylum Streptophyta; class Magnoliopsida; order Alismatales; family Hydrocharitaceae; genus Thalassia; species Thalassia testudinum. The sequence continues at coordinate 71,657,436 of JAZHRO010000022.1, read as the reverse complement.
CATGGACATGCATTCTTTTCATTTCTTTTCTTCTCCCTTACCCTATCCAACTCACATGGGCACATGATTTATCAACGGACTAATTTATAAAAAGCTATAAAAAATTAATCTAATTAATCGATAATTCACCACCTTCAAGAGGAACACAAAATGATGATAGAGATGATGATGCATAGATACAATGATGGTTTACGAGCCACAAGCAGAAAGTAACGAAGATGAAGTATATCATATCGAGGTCCTAGTAGATACATGATGCCCAACATGAATATACGTAAAGATATACAAATATACATAAAGATCCCATACCAAGTCTACCTTGTGACTATGACGCAAGTACATGGTATAGGTATGCCTCGAGTCATTCTATGATATTCATCGATGATTCAAGTTCATCGGTGGGATCCCTTAATCTAGTGCCAGAATCAATCTTTGGAGGTGGTCCGGGATCATCATCATCAATTTACTATTATGGCTATCAATCTCATTATACTAGCCCTTAGTATGAATCTCAGATGAGACACAAAGTTCATTTAATTATTTCCCCAGTTACATCAGCCCTCCATCTTATTATGGTTTCTCCTATATGTATAATGGTCGCTACGAAAGTGATAGTACCTAAAGTAATCTTGCATCTACAAGTTATGGCTATGAGATTCCCCGAGTATTTTGCATTTCAAAATCTTCAACCATTTTCTTATCAACATTCCCACTCTGTTGCACCACTTCCTCGACTACCATAAAATTTATTGATGTGACAGCATCAACCTTGTGAATCATCATATTCTACTTTGAAACGAGATGATTCTACTGGGTTCACAAATTCAAGAGGATATTGAAATGAGTCTACTTAAGATAGATCTAAAACTAAAAGTAAGAGCAGCTTGTTCGACAATCACAGTCAATATCCATGTCTTGGGATACTTCTGTATTGCAGTGATGAAAACTATCAATGATACATCAATGAATACAATACTCGATATAGCTACATGACGTGGGAGTCATACTATGAATATGTTATCATACTACAAATAAAGGAAGATAATCGGAGAAGTATCAAGCCAGGTCGAAGCTCAACCTAGTATTGATTTGGTGGCATTGGCCAGTGTTTCCGTACTTGGTGTGGTTTACTGTACTCTGACACTATTGATATTTCATTTCTTCTGATAAATAACATTACTATGAACATTTTTCAACTATCATGTTATGTACACTTTCTTTTTAATATATGACTTTGTCGATATGCGACTAGTGCATTTCTAGTATGTTTTCATTCAAAATTTATTATTTTCTTCTTCTAAGCATTTCTACATGATATACTAAATTTGTGATATTTTAGGATATTTATGCCTTTTTGAGCGATTTTCCAAAATTCACCAATATCAGCGACATATCATCGATATATCCCTTTTTTGACTTGTCAATACGACATCGACATTGATATTTAAAACCTTACAAACATAGATCAGATATCCATGCTGATGCAACCTACCCAAATATTCTCTCGTCCTTAAAAAAAAAACGGACGAAGGAAACATCCTAAGGTTGAAACTATATTGATGGCATCTTGAAAATTTAGAGACTAACCTTATGTCTTGATTATTTACATTTGCATTGAGATCTTCAATATTGGGGATTTTTCTTTGATATGGAAGGATATAAAGAAAGTAAAATTATAGATACTACATGAACTTTAAAATTGTATATGATTGCTTTGTGTTTATTCATTTGAATGCTATAACTGCTGATATGTCAATAGCTATATTCGTAGCACATTTTCATTATATTTTCATTTAAAATATATGATTTTGATATATTAAGCATTTCTTCGTGTATATAGTAGTTATGAAAATGTTAATTTTCATCAAATTTGTGATATTTTGAAACATTTGAAACCCTTTTGATGCCCCACCCTTGAGCTATAGCTTTCGTGATATGTTATGCCAATACTACAACAACAAAGCTTTTCCAACATTAAGTGGAGTCAACTTCATGGACTTTTTGCCTTCACTCAAGTCTACTTTGAACTATTTTTAGGCTTAAATTAATATGAATACCAATGAACTTTCATTTGTCCCTCTGCAAGAGCAATTGCTTAAACTGCCTTCCCTTCCACTTCCCCACTGCTCATAAGCTCTACAGGATTTCTTTTTTAGGTACGAAGAAGAGATAATTGTAAGTGCCTCCAACCACCTCCACTCCCTCTCCACACCAATCCTTTTTTCAATTTTCACCAAGATATTCTACATTGAATCCTTATTCTTGGCAATTCTCTTGGTTGCAGACCTGAAGAGTTGAGAATTTTAACTCTGAATCTATCGAAAAGGCAAAACCTCCATGCTCAATGGAAGGTATAGCATGAACCAAATGTAAATTGTAATCTAAGTTCATATGTTATTTCATCCTCAAAGACTTCAAGGATATATCAAGGTTACAAGTTATATTTCTAAAATTTTATCTTGGATGCAAGCACCTTATTTATCCCACAAGTAAAGTATCTATATCAGTCATTCAACAATTTGACTATATGATTAAAGCATGTGGATCATAGTCTGAAAAAATGATCCCAATATTGTCCTTACCATGGAAGTGTAAATCCGAAGAAATCAACATACGTTTAAAAAGTTTATTGCAAAGTGTACCTAATATGGCTATTAGGTACTCATTTTACCAACTTCAACTTGATCAAACTTAAAAAAAAACTTAAAGAAATGCATTGGGAATGCAACCAAAACAGAAGAAAAGGGACCAACACAATACATATCCATTAATCAAAGTGGAAAGTATGTGCCTTCTCTTAAATAACCATGTCAGAGATAATTATTGATTTCTTATAAAACTCTAGTCTCTTTTACATAGAGATTTGAGAGGGCAAATAAACTTGGAGTCTTCAAAGAATAAAAAATAAAGAAAAAGAATAAACTGTAAATAAGTGCATGTTATTCCACACTCAATGGAATATCCCACGTGCACACTTGCAACATTGAAAATCATGCCACTTTCATAAATATATTTAGTGATGGAACTTGACAAGGACCTTTGACTGGTAATTTGTAATGCAGTTGCTAAGTTCTAGATAAAATAACTATCCATTTCAATATGCTTAGACTTCATACAAAACTGAATTGGCAGCAATATAGGCTGCAGCTCTATTATCACAAAACATGATCATTGGAAGGGCATCTGAGAAAAATAAACTTCATAGTAGCTCATATGAGACATGAATCATTGATCTATATTTTATAGATCAGCTCCTTCACACTCTTCTAGGTAACCAAATTACCTTTCAAAAGTGTGCAATAGCCAGTGGTAAATTAGGCAACAATGCTTTCTAAAAAGACAGTCCTTGACAGATAACCCCTTCAAGTACCTGGGGGTAAAAAAACAGCACACCCATGACTATAGCAAGGCTTACACATAAGTTGATGGATAGCTCAACTTACTGCAGAAATTACACCAAATCAAGTAGCAGAAGTTTCCGGCAATCATCAAACTCAAGGTCATTGAATACCCAGAAGTTTGGATTAATGTCCATTGGCACAGAAGCTGGCTCTTGCCCAAGCAGGCCAATCATAGTAAGAATCTCCTGAACATACTTCCACTGTCCTCTGGGACATAAGCAGGCCTCACTTGCCTTGAACAGTCTCAATAATAAGAAATTATCATATCAGTCCAAGGTCCATGGCAACAAACATTTTCTGAAGAAATGCCTTAGTTCCAATAATTCCAGCACAGCCATCACCTAAAAGCAACATATCATCCACCTAAACTAGAAAAATAACAAAACAATTATCCCTTTGTCCAATAAATACAAAACCATGACATCAGAAGATCTCTCTAGAAACTAACCATCAGAACCTCCATGTTAAACTTCCAAACATCAAATCAAGGACTCTGATTCAATGCATAGAAAGCTTTGTTGGGTATTCTCCCTCTCAACCATGTGTCCAGGTGGCTAAAACATGTGGATCTCCACGAGATCGCCATGTGAGAAGGTGTTTTTATCAAGCTTATACAAGAACCAATCTCTTGTTACTGCCATAAGGATAATAAATCCTGTTGAGCTGAATTCACAGGCAACTACTGGGAACCTAGAATGGTTAGAAGAACCCTAAGTTCCATGAGTCAAGAGCAGTTCCATCTTATTTTGCATGGTCTTGGACCACCCTACATCTTGCATAGCTTCATGATGACCCCTGCGAACAACAAAGTTTAGTGTAGTAGTGTTCTAGAGAACTGTCTCAATGAAGAAATCAAAACTCCTTAGAGGATGTATGGTAAGAGATGGGATACAAAGTACTTGATCAAGCATGCTTCCAAAGAGAGAGAGCCGGATCAAGAAAATTCTCATCAATGTCCTTTAAACAGGCTCAACAGGACTATTCATAAAACCATCATGGTGCAGCATGGACTTGGATGGGCTCAAACAGTGCAGACTAAGTCAATCTGTCTTCTACTAGTAGCAATGCACCTGACACCTCTCCTGTTCAATTTAAAAAAAAAAAACACAAAACAAAAGAAAAAGAAAAAGAGCTAAATCCTCAAAAAAGGACTCAAGCATGGTATAAGAGGTGACTACAGAGAATTACGCACCAGATATGCCTCTATACGTTACTAAATACATTTCTTCTCTGAACACTCTCACCTCTTTAGCACTCTTATGCAATAAATTAGCCGAAATCTTCAACTTAATACCATTACCAGAAAGTTGTCATCATCATATTTAGACAAATGCATGTATGTTGGTAGTAAGGATCAGGGTTTTAAAAAATGTGAGACGGTACCAAGGTAGTTTACCTTCATCGAGGCGAGGCATAAGCCTCGAGGCAGTCGAGGCGTAAGCCTCAGGTTTTGCATAAAAAATATAGAAAATGAAATGATATATACTTATCAAATACTAATAAGGAAATAATAACATAAATGACACAGTTTCATAATATTTTTTTCTCTATTACAACATTGAAAAAATGAAACTAAACGAGAGATGACGTTTAAATGAAAAGACAAACATCCATATAAGCTGCCGCTGCTTGCGTTGGGGCCTACGCTGGAGCCTGCGCTGGGGCCTGAGCTACCGCTGCTTGCGTTGGGGCCTACACTGGAGCTGCACTGCGCTGGGGCCTACGTGGAGCACTACGCTGTCGTTGCTTGCGCTAGGGCCTACGCTGCGCTGGAGCCTGTGTTGGGGCCTGAGTTGCCGCTGCTTGCGCTAGGGCCTGCACTGGAGCTGCACTGCACTGAAGCCTACGCTGGGGCATGCGTGGAGCGCTGAAGCCTGCGCTCGGGCCTGCACTGGAGCGCTGAAGCCTGCCGCTACTTGCGCTGCTCGCGCTGGAGCACTGCTTGCCGGTGGAGGCTGCAACGCGATGGAGGAGTAGGAGCTGTCGCGGACTCGCCGATGATGGCTCTTGCTCAGGACTTTTTGAGGTTTGGATTTTAGGCTTAGGGCTAGATAAGCTACACCAAGGCTTGGGTCAAAAAAATGGTCATGTGTCTAGCACATGACCATTTTACAAATCAAACCAGCTGAGGCGGCACCTCTCCAGCGCCTCGGCCACGCCTTGACAAAGCGAGGCGCACACCTCGCAAACTGTAGCTGAGGCTTAAGCCTCGAGGCAAAATTGGCGCGCCTCGAGGCATGTTTTTTTAAACAATGCTAAGGATATAAAGCTTTCTCCATTTACCAATGAAAACACAGAAGGATTACACCTAAATAGCTCTTGCTACCAAAAGACTTCATAGATATACCACAAACAACAAAACTAGTGACCTTTAGCTCAACAAAATATTCTAGCTTCCAGGAAAGATCTATGCCATGCTTACCAGCAACAGAAATTCCAACAAGGACAAGGAAAAATGGCAGGAATGCAATACTGGAAAGACAGAAAATAGTACCAAGCATACTAGGATGCTCTAAAGCACAACTCTTCTGAAGTCAAAAAATTCAGTTACTTAAAGTAGGATATTGGCACAAATCTAGCGTACTGGCAGCTTTCAGTGCACAAATCACTAAGATGAAAATCAAAAGGGCACCTCCAAGCTCAAGCCATTGGCAAACCAAGAATTTACGATTTAAAAAAACTTCTGACCAAGGGTTCCTCAGTGCAAATGGGAACAACACCTCAACATGATCAGCCAAAAAATCAACACAAGACTCAGACGCCACAAACAAGATGTTGCACATGGCACAACAATGGCTGTGGCCTGCATCAACATATGATATTGGCAGAGTGGAGGCAACTGGCAAGTACACTGAAGACACTGCCATTGAGCAACTGGCATCTTTAAGCTCCTACAAGCCTCAACAAGGTCAAGCAGCTATGGCACCTCAAATCGATTAAAGGGAGACGAAATGCCACAGGCTCATGGCAATGAATTTGATGCTATGGTGACGATAATGAGTGACATGGCGGGCCGAGGGTTTTGGTGGAGGTGAAGGATTGAGAACCTAGAAATTCTCAGAGAAAAGGATTAAGTACCTAGAGCAAGTGTGTTGATACCATGTCACAAACTAAGCAACCTTTCAAGCATCCTTATTCAAGTCTATGAAGTCTACACACATCCACTATTTGTAGACAAGAATGGTATCATTGAAGGCTACATCAATGAACCAAACCTCCAGTAACCTCCAGCCTGCTATTACTTAAGACCCTGTTTAGTGAGTTTTTAAAGGTGGGGTTATCCCACATGGCGGTTATAAGTGTTACAGGATATGAACAATATAAAAGTTTTATTTCCCACCCATCATATCTACTTCCACCAGCTCACTTCCACTCATCACATCTACCTCCACCAACACACTTTCACATATTACGTCTATTATACTAACCCACTCCCAATACAAACAAAAATAAAAATCAATAATAACATAACTTTAACTATCACATTCACACCCACTAACCCTCCTCTTACCCATCCACTTATCTCCCTCAAGAATTTCTAAACTTTACCCAATCTTAAACTTTAAACCCCTAGCAAAAGGGACCTAACGGCTTTACTTCCCAAGCAGTCGTGCATTGAAGAGTCAAACAGATCTACGAGAAGCTGGTACCTGATGACCTCTAGATTCACCCCAACCAAGCTAAGCTGATAGTAGACCAGTCTGATATGTTAGAATTGGCCCTTAGTAGTGCCAACAATCCTACAAGCTTTCATCAATCAGCTTCCCTCCACGATGGACCAATCAACCAGGCTGTGCTGAAGTGGGCAGTGGAGAAGGTTCCTTCTCTCAACTTCAAGCCATTTTCAAAGCTAGGGTCATAAACTTCCTTTGAAACATCCCAGACCATCTCCCCTTCCTGTCAAGCTCTTTGTCTAGGATATTCCTGCTACAGTCAGATGCTTGCTAAGATGCACTAAAGAGCACCTCAAGCTTATTTTTGGCAACTCCAATAGTTCAAAGTTCTGACCCCCTTAAAGGTCATTATAAACCTGATGTCTTGGAAACAAAAGGATGGGAAGCAGAAGACATGGGTAGTAGGCCTCCTAAAACTCTTGACATTGAAATCAGATGGCAAGTCCACCACCAGGAGAATGGGGACTTGATTAGATGCTTATCCTGATCAACAAGTGAAATTGAGAGGTCGGCTAGGAGAAGTCTTGCCATTAGGAGGTGCACAAAGATTGAATTAATCCATATTCTAATCCTTTCCAATCAATTGGATTGGATTAGAAAATTGTCAACCCGTTGTAATTTGGAATGGATTTAGGGTGAGACCTTTACCAATCCAATCCAATTTGTAACCCATAAAATTTATAATATACATAATCCGATCCGATCCAATCAAATCGATAATACGTAAAAGAAAAGCATTTATACATATATATATTACATATAATGAAAAGAAAAAATAAATCCTTGATACTCAAGAGCATTTAATGCAAAGGTCCCAAAAACTCCCTCCATTCCTGATTTCCCTCCAACATGCCACCAATTCTCCTCTCCCAAAATAAATCCCATGCTTTTTTTTTTTAGGCAAGTAACATGCAGTCTCTCCCTCCCCTTTCCCAATTCACGATTTCCTCCACTCCATCTCAAAAATCCTAACCACAAATTCCAACCCATCACCTCCATGATTCCACCTGCTCCTAGTCGGAAAGCGTCGATCCCCCATCTTCATAGCCAAGCACCACCTTCATCATTGAGCCTCTCCAATGCCCCACTCCCCTCTCCACCTCCATTACTGAGTGCCACCTCCCATCTCCACCCCCCCACCTCCATTGCCAAGCGCCACCTCTTGGCCCATCCATGTTGAGCATCCCCTCATCCTCAACTCCACCTCTATGCCCTCTCATCCCAAAGTCCACACCAAGCCCCCCCCCCCCCCCCACACACACACAATCCCCAATCACCAAATGTCAGCTCCTGCACCCTCCACAACTCCACCTCCATGTTAAGCACCTTTTCCCCCTTCCCTATTGTTGTGCGATCGGCCCTCCTCATTCATACCTCAACTCCCTGCGATACCACCATTCTCTGCCCCCTCATCATCCTTCGTGATGACTTCACGTCTACTCCACAGGTAGCAATGCGATGCGTGAATTTTTGGGTGTTGGATCATAGTGATGCTATTCGTAGATATAGTTATATATGTTTAAGGTAATAACCTAATAGGGGAAAAACCTTTTAATTTGAAACTTTGCATTAGATGATAGGAAACCATGTGCAACCTAGGTAATCATTTATGTGGAAGAATAATGAGGAATTCTTGCTATTGATTGAAAAAAGAAATCAACCTTTATATAGAGAGAGGGGATTACGACCATAATCCTAATCCGAATTTAGAAACAAACTCAAAGCAAATCACAACAAAAATAGAAAAAGAGAACATGAATACCAAAACAAACTAATTAGCCTAATCTAAAACTCTTTCCTAATCCTCTAAGACGCACACCTCTCCTGAGTTGGAGCGTGCAACACCCAACTTACAAGAGTAAAAAAAAACTAGGACTCCCCCCTACGGACGTAATCCTTGGGTCAAAGTAGGAAGGTAGCCAGTCAGGCCGTCAAGCAGGCATCTCTTATTAATAGGAAAACTAACTCGCTAGGAGTTACAAAAAAAAATTAACAAAGAGTCCTTCAAGAAGGACTAATCAACAAGCAACATAAATAGTAATCACCTGCAACCAATTAAGAACCCTTTCTTTGTAGGAGTAAAAAATAAATCAGGGAAAAACATTCAAGAAGGAGATAGCAAGCAAGTAGAAAAAGGAATAAGCCTCTTGCTCAATTTCCCCACAGGTCATTGGAGTCGTCATTGACCAGAACATGAGTTGAGGAGGAAAGTGCAACCCATGTCGTGAATCCTATTGCAACATATGTGGTTGTCGCAACCGCAGCAATAGAGGTAGATGAACCTTCACCCTTCAAGAGGTTACAGAGAATCCATCTAGGAGGGGGTGAAGGGTTGGGTAGAAAATGACTCAAGCACGTCTCTGTAGTGGTCAATTGGCTAGCCTATGTAGGCTTACCAATTTCTCCCAACACTTTTCAAACGGATGATTCGTCCATTTACGGTGAATGCACAAGAAGACACGTCTACATCTGCATCCACATCCAACAAAATCACTCAAATGGCCACCTATACCCTTCATAAGCCACGAGGGTAGAAGTGTTAGGGGTCATAGTTGTAGAAAAGAAAGGTGGCTCCTCAATTTCTATCTTCTGAAGAAGAGTGTAGATCATCGCCAGATTCGACACTGTGTCAGAAGAAAGGATCTGGTCACGTGCAGAGTTGTACTGGGAACAAAGGCCAACTAGGAACTTGTATGCTTACCACTAGGCACGCTCAACGATTTGCTTATCGCAGCAAAAAAGCTAGTAGACAGCAAATTCCTTGAATAAGCGTTTCAAGGTCCTAAAATACTTAACTAGGGTCATGTCACCTTGATTAGTTTTCCAGATCCTCCAGTAGATATCAGCCAGGCAGGAACTACTCGTCTTCTGAGAGTACTACTTCTCAAGCTATCCCCAATCTCCTTCACGAACTCCTTGTAAAGTATATTAGCTGCAATCGATTGGTCGAAGTTGCTCATCAACCAATTAATGACTAGAAAGTTATCCTCTTGTATTTAGAGACATCTTTGGAGTCAAGAACTTTTTCTATCAAATGTACAATTTGTCTTGCCCTCCCACAAAGATGTGGAAGGCATAAGACCAAAGCACATAGTTTGAGGAACCTAATAGCTTAATTGTGGTTTGTTGAACCAACACAGAGGCTGAGATCTTGGCTTCCTAAGACATGATTGAGCCGCTTTAACCATTAAGACACATGAAGTCTCGCCCAGGAAAGAAAGATCAAGAACTAATGAGAGGAGGCCAGTTGCATAAACCGGCAAAGGGAGCAGTGGTCCAAGAGGTGCACAAGGTCGAAGAAAGGGTAAGGAGGTCTCTCCGGTGTAATAAGGCATTGGGGTCGATGTCACAATGGCCAAACTCAATCAATTTCAGTCGGGTTTGGCTGATGCAAGTAGATGCAGTAGAAGAGAAGGGAGGTAACGATGTAGGTGGCCCACAAGGGAATCAGAGAAGCTAATGGTGGCGATGGATCCAACATGGGTGAGAGGGAGAGAGTGATTGAGAGAGAACGGAGGAAGAAATAAAGTCAATGCAAGCTGCAAGCAGGCAGAGAGAAGGCACTGTGCGCCTCCAGGTAAGTAAAGGGGTCGATTATGACTTTAGGTATGGAGGAAAGGCGGGTCCCAGCACTAAACCTGCTCTGATACCATGTGAGAAAATAATGAGGAATTCTTGTCATTGATTAAAAAGAGAAATCAACCCCTATTTATATAAAGAAAGGGGATTACAATAGTAATCATAATCCTAATTTAGAAACAAACTCAAACCAAATCAAATCCTAATAATATCAGATCCCAACAAAAATCAAAAGAGACAACAGAAATACTAAAACAAACTAATTAGCCTAATCTAAAACTCTTTCCTAATTCTTTAACAATGTACATTTTGAAAAAAAATCCATTTCGATGTGATCCAACCTAAAATTTTATGGATTGGATTATGGATTTCTTAAATTCGATCCAATCCAATTCATGCGCACCCCTACTTGCCATGCCCAAAGTCAATAATGGTCGACATATAAGGCTTGAGCGGGTATATTGACATATATGCATGAACGTAGATGAAGTCCAAGGAGCTTCTTTCATTCCCGAAGACACGATTGATGTTTCTTCCTTCACGTTGTAGGAAGAACTATAACTAGTAGGTCAATATGGGGCTCCTCGGCTTTTAGCAAGTCATGCTCAAAAAAGTAGAAGTTAGGCTTCTTATGGGAGTCTTATGTTAGGCTTGCTGTGGGAGTCTTCTTTTCCTGCATCAACTCCCTTCATGGCTAGGCTAAGATATACATGTCTCTATCGTTAAAGTTTAGGGAAGGGCAACCCATTCTTTAGAGCTCAAAGGCCATCCAAGCACATTAGGTATCATTAATGAACACTAGGTATAACTCGCCCCTTCATTAGTGCCAAAGCATCCTTAATGTCAATAAGCCAAGATTGCCCTGCAATCAAGGTTCAGGAAGTCAGTATGCGATATAAGGTTGGTTGGGACACTGCACAGAGAGTATACAATATTCAAACGAGTATGTAATTTTACATTTTTTATTTTAAAAAAATATAATTAGTTAATTGATTAAATTTTGTGTTATGTGCAATGTTATAACTATACAACTATCTCAAGTAGTATAATTAAAAAATATAGTTAATACTACTATTTAATTACTATACAACCTAGAATATAAAAGATTAGACATCTCGAAAAAAAAATATGGAGATTAAAATCCAAATGTTCATACACAAAATAGTAGCCAATAGCGTTCATCCAAAATAGTGCCCCAACACTCAAAACTTTGTTAAGATAAAAAAACTCAACACCCAAAATGTTTATCCAAACAAGCACTTAACTTTCATTCCGAATCAGATCCATCTTCAAAATCTATGATGGAGATATCATCTTCCTCGTGAGTCTCCTCATCTGATGGAAATTCTTCTTCATCTAAGCTTTGCAATGTTGTTGAGGGACATGCAAGCCTTTGACTCCTGTTTCGCAACAACTCTTCAGCACCACTTGCTTCAGCAACCAAGTTCCATGTCAACATTGTTCCTTCAAACACTTCTTGTTCTCCTTCACCACCTTCTAGCCAATCCCTAACATGAGCTCAATCTTTGGTGGCTAAGGGATCTTTTTTCTTAAACCGACGCACCCACATCTTGGAATTGAACTTCACATAAACCAAGTCATTCATTCGTTTAAGTTCAAATTAGTTCCTTTTTTTTGTATGGACCGGTAATTTGTTTACTTATTAAGTAAATAATTACATTAATACAAAGTGTAATCCAACTATTAATTAATGATCATAATTTTTAACATTACCGCCTCAAGAGAACTCAAATTCCTTTCGCACCCAGATGAAGATGATGTTGACTTTACGATCTTCAAAGCCATCTCTTTAAGATGAGGTGTCTCCAACCCATATAACGACCACCAACCAGCTGCATCATATAATTAACTTAATAAATTAACCATACATAAGTTACTTTCTCACAGCAAGTGGTTTACCAAATGAGCCCCCACCCTTTTTATAAATATTCAACTCTTTCCTTGTGATGAGATCTTAAATTCCAATATCATGATAGAAACTTTCCATGCATTCCAAGAAGCCATTCGTCACAATACCTTCATTCTCAATCATATCTTTATCTCGATAATGGTAATATGGATTGAGATAATAGGCAGCTAGGTAAAGGGGAAAATCAAGCCTCCCTTTCAACTTTGAAATAATGGCATTAATGAATGGTTTGTTTTGTACTTCAACATCTTTAAATATAACCTTCATCTCTTTCTTGACATCCTCAAGCCCACCATATATAAAACCCATTGAGGGCTTCCGAATCCCATTAACAATGCGCAAGACACGAACCAAGAGAGAGAATACCTTTAAGGTCAAAGTCACTTGTTGCCACCAAGTAGCATCGAAACAGTAGATGCAACCCTTTCACCTCCCTTTGTTATGGACCACTTGCAAGCTCTCCACTCATCGAAAGAAAACATTATTCTTAACTTTTACTTCTTGTCCATGACACTTTGTATGATGAGAAAAGTTGCTGCAAATCTTGTCTGACAAGGTCTCACGATGTCCTTGTGTGTGGATTGTCTCATCATGTTTACTATTTTTGCATTACTGTAAATGAAGATTGTCAATTCTTTTGCCTTAGTAATAGCATTCTTCACTTTTGGTTCTTTACCAATTTCTTCAAGCATTAAATCAATGCCATGAACTGCACAAGACGACCAATATATACTAGGATATTTGGTCTTGAGTAGTCTTCTTGCTACCAATTTGCTGAAGCATTGTCCAGGACAACTTGAATAGCATTATTAGGTTCAACTTCCTCAACACATTTATCAACCAAAGAGTAAATATACTCTATAGTATGGGAATCGGCAAACACATCCACAGACTTTAGAAAGCTTGTGCCTAACTCACAATTCACACAAAAAATTCATGATGCTTCTACCCTCATGTATGTCCATGCATCTATCATAATTGTGCATCCATCTTTCATCCATGACTCCCTATGACTTTCTAAATTCTCCTTTGTCTCATTTACTTCATTTTGCAATAATGTCTCTAAAAGCTCATAATAAGGAGACTTGTATCCCCTACCATACTGTCCAATTGCTTCACACATACGAATGAAAACCAGGTGGGTGACTACATTGAAAGAAATGTCATGGTCATAAAAAAACTTTGCCACAAACTTGTTGACCTGTGCTCTCTCTTCCTTGGCAAATGCATCTTTGATTGTGGTTTGACGCATACCACTATCGTCAATGGTTTCTAACATTCGTGGCCTTTTACCATCCCTCCCAACCTCAATTGAGGGTGCTAAGTTTATTTTAATGATCATTTCATCTCATATTTCTTGAATAAATGCAAGTTTGTCTTTCTTCTTCTTTGAAGTTTGCTCCAAATAATCATTTATAAGTTTTTGGACTTCAAGGTCAGATTTTTGACAAGGTGTAACATTTCCTTTGATACGGCCAAGATGTTACTTCATTCTATTTATCCCCCCTTTCATCACCTTGCCACAAAGTTGACATGTGACTGTATTGAGGTCAGTCTTCACTTGAAGATAAGCATATTTCCAATCTGGATCATTAGATCCTTGTGGAACATAAAATGACATACTCGGGGTGGATGCACTATCAGAAGTCGTAAATGAATCAGCCATCACTGTTTAGGAAGTCAGCCGCTTAGGTCGAGTAAGCATTTACTCAGCCGCATACTCACCCGATTTTAAGATAGAGCCAACCAATTTGAGTCTTTGAGAGATTTTTTCTTTTTATCCTTTTAGGTATTGTTTGACATGATATTCTGATTTAGGTTTTTAATCTCGATTTCATTTTAGATTCTTCGTAATATGTTTTGATTTAAGTCAATTTGAAGTTTTTGATTTAGTTTTTATTTTAGATTCATGATTTAGATATATTGTTTATGTTCATTGATAATAATCATAAACATTTAAATTTTAATCTCTACATTTTCTTTTTTCAAAATGTCTAATCTTTTATATTCTAAGTTATATAGTAATTAAAAAAGTAGGATTATTAACTATATTGTTTTTATTATACTACCTGAGGTAGTTGTATAATTATAACATTACATTTAACACAAATTTTAATAAGCTAACTAGTTATTTTATATTTTTTAAAATAAAAAAATGCAAACCCACATTCTCATCCAAATACCACATACTGTATGTAATGACCCAACCGACCACATACTGCATACCTACTTCCTGAACCTTGTCGACCATTGATCATATCAAAACCTATTATCAATGACAATAAACATAAACAATTGATATAAAAATCAGTCCCTAAAAATAAAAAACCTAAAACAAAAATCCAACCCGATGTAAAAATCAAACTTTGAGTGATTCCAAATAAGTAATTTACCTAATATTATGAATGATTTATACTGATGCTTACATCGTAATGAAATTTCAAAACCATAAAAACCCAAAAGAGAGGAGAAATATGTGCCACGTACAAATCACACCCTAAAAATCAAACCCAATGAAAATCACACCCTAAAAATCAAAAACCTAAAACCAAAATCAGACCGCGAGGGATGCTACCTCCAATGATGGTCGGTGCAACCTTCAATGTTGGTGGAGAGGGTCGATGATGCTACCTCCAATGCCATCGCAGCAAGAGGGTGATGGCAGGGAGAGGGTGATGGCAGGGCGAGGGTCAATGATGCTACCTCCAACGTGATCCTAGCAAGAGGGCGATGGTAGGGAGAGGACGATGGAGAGGCGATGGCAGCATAAGGTATCGGAGATGTTGAAGGTTGGTGATAAGGGTTT
Organism: Thalassia testudinum; assembly: GCA_037157565.1. Taxonomy (NCBI): domain Eukaryota; kingdom Viridiplantae; phylum Streptophyta; class Magnoliopsida; order Alismatales; family Hydrocharitaceae; genus Thalassia; species Thalassia testudinum. The sequence continues at coordinate 71,642,046 of JAZHRO010000022.1, read as the reverse complement.
AGGAGCGATGAGAGGCGATGGGGTTTTGTGCTTTAGCAATGAAGGTATTGGGCAGCAACAAGGTATCGGGCTTTACGTTTAAGGCTGGAATCGATCGGTTCTTTTGGGGTTCTTTTAGGGTTATTTGGGTGAATTTATTGGGGTATCCAAGATATTTGATTTTTAAGTGAGTTTTTTTACATGGGACCCTGAAGTTATTTTTTTCATGGGTTTTTTTTTCAAGAAGAGCCAACTGATGGCTTTATTTCAAACTCGGGTGACTATGCGGCCGCGTAAACGCCTACTCGATCCACCTACTCGCCCAGACCCGCTTATAGGACCGCATGGCATTACTGAGTTCAGGAGGGGGTCCGCTGACGCCTATGTGAGCACCTATCGACCTAGGCGGCTGACTTCCTGAGCATTGCCTGCAATCATCATATCCAAAGTCGAAGTAATCGTTACTATCGACAACGTTGACATTACCATACCCTAATGGTTGCTTTCATGTTAAGCAACCCCTAAGGAGACAATAGTAGTCCTCTAAGTCATCCTAATTGAGGGTGTGGATGTCCTTAATTGGCTGGTAAATCTCTCTCTTCACATTCTGGGACAAGTGAAGCTCCCTCGATTCATGAGCTTATTTATCCAGTAGCCTTGTCTTAAAAATCACGCATCGAGGCAAGATGCAAGGAAATCGCCCTAAGGCTATAGCTTCACAATTGAAGCTTGAGGCATGAACCTCACTTTGTCAAGGCAAAGCTCAGGCAATGAAGCACCAAGGCAGAGGCAAGGCACTACCTCAATGGAGAGTCACTTCCCATAGAAACCGCAGTATAGTTCCAACAAAAGGTTTCACACAATCACCTAACCGTTAACATCATCCAATTGGAAGTGGTTCTTGAAGTGAAAGTGGTAATTGCAAAGACTCTCGTCCTTCCCCTTAGATAATGGTAGAGTACCGCAGGGTCCTCATTTGGCTTCTAGTAAATCTCAGGCTAGTTTAGAAAGAGGAGCTTGAGCTACTCATAGGAGCCCATTTGGTCGTGGGAATTTCGTGAAACATGCCTGTGCTTTCCCCTTCTAATATCCAAGAAGGTACGATAGCATGCATCTCCCTCAACCTCTTCCAGGCACCTTTTTTCTTTGGAAAAGATCTTCCAAGCATATAATGCTCAAAAGTAGTTTAAATATCCATGGGAGAGGTAGACCCATCACAAGAATAATACTAAGATCTATGGTATTTCAGGGGTAACCTTGACATCAACACTTTTTCGGTAAACTACCCCCAGGAGCCTGCTGCTTCCAAGTTTATGCTTGTTCTACTCCAAGTATTGGTGTGCATCCTGTAAAAGAGGCAAATGGCAGTGGAAGGACTCCTCTGGGGGTGATTCTTACATTTCCAAGAGCATGAAGAGATCTTCCCAGAGCTCATTGGCACCTCCACAATCTGTTTATGAAAGCCTACAACAAGACCATAAGGTATCTTCAAAGTTACTCAATTTCTTGAAGGTCCTCCAATGTAGTGGTTGATTATAAGGAACTTTTCTCTAAGACATTTCCTTCGTGGGCCTGGTGGAATACTATCGATGACTAGGCTAAGCACCTCATATTGGGGCCATGGGGCCCTTTTAGCAATGGGCCTCATAACACTGAGAAGGTTGTTCTGGAAGATCAATCCCACCAGCAACGTAGTGAGTGATGATGGCAAAGGCCTTTCCTCCATGGTCGTCACATCCTCCAACTATTTAAGAGTCAAGTTTATGCACCTTCCCACGGACAACGCAAAGTGAAGGCTATTTAGATCTAGATAAGAGTTGATCAAATCCACAATCCTCCACGAATGTAAAATAGTAGAACAATCACAACAATACATGAAAGTTTTAGCCAGGCTTATGTCCCAGGGAGTTTTTGATACCCTTTTGATGCACTAAATGGGAGTTGCATTGCATTGCAATGAGACGGGAGCACAAATTTATGAATGTTGTGTCTCCTTGTGTGTGTGTGCTTGCATGTATCTGTCCATGTGTCCTTAGTGGTTCAGAACCTTATACAGCAACCCCATGGATACAAATGATGACAAAGCTGACATGACAAGCTCTATACATAATAGATGGTTATTCAAAGCATGATATAAATCCTTATCCTCAAATTGTCACCCCTTTCTTTGACGTGGAGATCATTTGTCCAATTCAAGGCCTCCTTTCTGGTTGTGGGTTGATCGAACATAGGTGGACGAAGTTACCATTCTAGGTGTAGATAGAAACTACCTACTTATATCGTATCTCATATAAGCATTGCTTTTTCCGTTGGAATTTTTTAGAAGGTTTGTTTTTGTTGGAATTATGAACAATTGTCTGTCATCCCTTGGAATATTGTCAGCACTATCCTAAATTCAGGGGACACTTTTTATAGAGCTTGGTCCATGGTTTGTTAGAAGCCACGCATGAATATGTATGGTTTTTGTTCAACTTGCTTCTGCACCAAGTGAAGCCTGACGACTTTCATCCAACTTGACTCCATACCAAGTCTCAGCTTCTCAGTCTGACTTGGAGCAGGTTCACAGTGGCAGAGCCAAGTACTCCTCTGACGTAGACAATCACCTTCTTTTACAACTTGTCTGTCTTACAAGACTTCCCAACTCGCTTCCTCAGAAAATCGACTAGGTTAAGTTCACTTCAGCCTTGATTCATGATCCATTTGCTTGGATTTTCCTTAACCAGATCTTCCTTTTTTTTTTGAAAAGATTCCTTAACTGGATCTTGTTGAATGTGCAAGCAAATCTTACATTGCCTACATTGCTCACGATAATTAAGTTTTTTTAAAAAAAGTATCTACAAATTTTGTAGAAATTTTTCCCTTTTCTTTTGCAAGAGCTAGCCAAATCAGAAAGAAACTTTTTTGAGAAAAAAGGTGTTACCAAACTAAATAGTTAATATGTCTTTTAACAAACACAAGAGGCTTTTTCTTTTAAAGGGGAAACACAGGAAGAAAAAAATATTCATTCTTGTCTAAAGAATCTGAGATGACTCTTTATGCACAGAAAACCATCTAATATTATGAAATTAATATTGACTATAGACTATGCAAGTGAGCATGTGGGTAATCATGCAATTTGGTGTTTATAATAATAAAGCACTTGCTACTTGGTAGAACAAATAAGAAGGTAAATGTGGTCGGCATGGGATTTGATTCCATGACCATTTGGATGTCAGTGAGGTACTCTATCACTTAGCCAACCCTTGGCACCTATTTGGTAGAAAAGAATTTTCTTTTTTTTTTTTTTTGAAAGAATGTAATAACACAAAATGTTCAACAAGTTAATTTGCTACCAAGTCAATGGATTCCCCATGATATACAGCAGTAAAGTCAAGTAAAAATGAAGAACCATGTATGCAACAATGAGAAAGCAATTCTATCGAGAAAGCTAGCAATCACAGCATGGTCATATATGCAATGACCCAAGTCTAGACCCAAGCGATATAAATACAGATGCTTTCACCAAAAAAAAACCTATGTAGATGTGGGTTGTTACAATATAACTGGAGAGACTACTAAAAATGTGCTCATTACTGAGCAAACAATCCGCAGTGCGATGACTGACATAGTAAGCAATATCAGCTGATTGATCAATATCCACAGCTCCAATTGTTTGAATAGCAATATATAATAAAGGAAATCAGCAAATTACAGGGTCTGCTACAGCTAACACCAAAATGAGAAAAATGCAAACAACTCTACCATGTCAACACATACTAAGTTTTAATTTTCCTTAACCTAAGTAAAAGTTGAACATCAACAGGGGTGGGCAATTTGCCATCCTGTGGGCATTTTCAAAGAAACAGGGTTACTTTTAAAGGGGAAAGGGCTTTTGTGCCTAATGTGTGTAGGGATATAACTTGCTTTAAGAGATTATGGAGCTCATTTAGTGGAAGCAAATGAATTTTTACCCTTTTATTCATGCAATGGAAGATCACTAATCCCAAGTGATCATCCTTTTTCTTATTGGAGAAAAAAGCATCCGACCTCAAAGTGAAAACTGAATCACATTATTGACGGCTGGGAAAACCAAGAAAATTACTGCCTATCAATGATATGGACCAGAAAATTTGATTCACAAGTGCATCATGCAGCAGGCCTGACTTTCAACAAGCTCAGGGCCAATGTTGGGATTTCAATTGAAAGAGGTACATAACCAAAAATTGTACATAATTTGATGAGGTAATCAGACCTTGAAAAAAAGCTTTTATTTCATATTAGCACTCGACTAGGTTATCATAAAGTAGATCAGTTCAAACCAGAACATAGGACTAACGCAACAGAAAAAGAGACAACAAAATAGTATCACGAAGATCCACAACTTCTGCAACCAAACTACCACAGCTGAAGGTCTAAAAGAAGACACAAAAAAGGAAACACAGTTGCATTCCTTTTAATACTCCAACAGAAACACACACTCAAGCCAAGAATCCATCTACAAACTGCCTACCACGCTACTGATCACGCAGATTGAACTACTCACTTCCGAGGCTACTCACCAGCGGCAGCTGAAGATCCTGCGTTACCCTTAGCCCGCTTGACCCTCTCCAACTGGACCTGTGAATCAACGAACATCTTCATCCTCTGGAACTCGAGCCCCTTCACAAACTCCATCCTCTGCCTCTCGAGCTCCAGCATCTGCTTCTGCTTCGCCGCCTCCACCCTCTCGTACACCTCCCCGAATCTACGGATCGCCCGCGCGAGCTCCCTCACCCCTCCCGCCTCCCCCTCCCCCCCACCTCCTCCTTCCTCCTCCCTCCACCCGCCGCCCTTCCCCGCGCTCGACCCCCCAGACGACCCCGACTCCACCTCGTCCTCCTCCCTCGCGGCCGCCGCCGCGGCCGCGGCTGCCGCCACGGAGTAGATCCCCTTCCGGAGGAGCGACTGCGACTCGGCGGGCCGCGACGCCACTGCTGCGGGGGGCGGGAGGGGCGAGCCCTTCCGCCGCGGGAGGGGCACCGCCACCGGGGGCTCCAGCGGGGTGGGCGTGCTGTTGTTGTTGTTGTTGTTGTTGGTGTTGTTGCCGCTGCCGCCGCCGAGCTTCCTGGAGGGGCCCCCCGCCGCTGACTGGTCGCCGATGAGAGCGTCGAGGCGATCGTAGAAGGGCCAGGAGGAGGAGCCACCGGTCTCGGCGATGCGCACGCGCTCGGACTTGTATTTCTTCTTGATGGTGTCGACGCGGTTCTTACACTGGACGTCGGTGCGAGGGGGGCGCCTGGCGGCGGTCCTGCGGGAGTTGACGGCATCTGCGACCTCCTGCCAGTGCTTCTGGCGGAGGTGGCCGCGGTCGAGCTCCACGAAGCGTTCACCCCACGCCCCGATCAGGGCGGCGGTCGCGCCCTCGCTCCAGCAGTCCTCGCGGTGGGGTACGGCGGGGTTCGGGGGGGGCGGCCTCGTCGCGCCCTTGGCGGCGTCCATCGCGTAGCAGCAAGTGGTGGTGGTGGTGATTGAATGGGGGAGGGAAGGGCACGGCACGCATGTGAAGAAGATGAAGGGGTGGGGGCGGTCGGCGGGGGAAGGGGACGGACGGATGTGAAGGGAAGGGGGATCGGGCGCATCGCCGCCGTTGGTTTTTTTCGGGGAGGGGGGTTAGGTGTTGGGTGTTGACGGGAGACCGGGGGAACGCGAGTAGGGGAGAGAGAGGGTGGCGTCCGGAGAGGAGAGGAAATGACGGGAGTGCCCTTGGGGGAAGCGGCGGGAAAGTAGCGTGGGAGGGGTGGGAATACGGTAGAAGGTTGGGGGTGCGTTGGGGAAGTGTGGGGTTGTGTTGGGTGGATGACGGTCTGCCGCTGCGGAACAGGTGGGTGGGTGACAATACCGAAGGGGAGGACCGAGGAGGGATTCGGGTTCACGTGACGCGCGCGTGGCGGTGCGGGATGGTCCCCCGGATTCGTCCGTGCCGCCTGGCGCCGCGGTGGAGTGAGGCCACGCGAGAAGGAAGGCGAATAATGACGCCTGGGGTACCGTGTCGGTACGTTTCTTCTCAGGGGCATTTTAATTTTTTTGTTTTTCCCCTGTATCATCATCTTTTCTTTTAGGACGCTATTATATATTTTTTATAATATACTCAATATCGTATCTTATATTAGTAGAATTATTATGTGTATAAATAAATAATTCTTCATTATGAGTTTATTTTTACACATGTAATATAGGTGGATTCTAGGATTTGAATTCGAAATGGATCTATAAATAGATGAGTAACCCCTCTCATCAAATTCAAAATCACCAAACCTGCTGCTACCAGCTCTGCTTCCATCAATACGCAGACATCCTGCTAGGCGAGTGGTTGCTAGAAGCATCAATTACATTTGTGTGCAATTGGTGGACGTGTGAAGGAGGTGGACATCTGAAGATGGATTTCCAATCACCAATTTGCCACTGTGGATTGATTCCAAAAGTTTCCAATCAGAGGTCGGCTTTTGTGAAGGATCACATGACGGCAATGAACTATACTTAAGTAAGAGACGTAAGTTTCATTACAAATGACACAAGATTGTCATAGTTATTGGTTTTTTTTTAACATATAGCAACGACTTATATAAAGGTATGTTTGTTAGTTATGTGATTGCAAGATTGCCGTGAGTTGCTTTTTAGAGACACCGAACCTGCTTAAGCTGCAACTGAAGGCAACGTCGAAAATGCTTGGAATGCGTTGGAGTTGTTGACGGAGTTAATGACGGAGAAGAAAGACCTACAAGTTCAAGTTAGCAACATGAAAGATAGAAACAATTACCTCACCAACCATGCTACGAAGTTGGAGTTGAGGAACATCATGAGGCAGATATTCATAGAGATGCGCAACAATGGCGAGGACCCGGTGGAGGATAGCCTCCCACCTTTTCATTGCAGTTCCACACAGGCATCGGTGACTGCTGCTACTACAACTGCTGGACCAGTCTCTATTGGTCTGCCACCAGCATATAGCCAATGATGTTGTTGATGCCTTTAGCATATGACCGTGGGTATATAATGGCTTTGGAAGATCATTGCATTTTGGGATTCATTGGGTGATTTGCATTTCGACCTTTTTGTAATGTGTTTTAAATGTAGTAGGAGACGGTGTGAAATGATCTTTAATACAAGTGTGATATTCTATCAAGAGGAGGCAATTTTGCTAGGCTTCGTGGTGGAAGCACCAAACATGGAAGGTCATAAGACCCCCATCTTTTTTGTATTGTAATATTTGCGTAGATGTAATGAAAGTAGATGATGTTGTCACATAATATTGCATGTGGGTCTTGACGAGAAAGTGTACTTTTGGTATGATGTTGTTGGCAGAAAATGCGTGACGACGCTTTATGTTTGAAATGCTTTTGACATTAATATGTAATTCATTATTGATGTCAAAAGCATTGACACTTACACAATACTTGATGGATATTGTAACAGGGTAAATGTTCCCGAAATGATGAAGTGGAGTACATTTAGGATGGCAAACTCGCGTGAATATTTAGGATGCGTTACATGGAAGTCGAATTGGTGATGTAATGGAGATACCTACAATGGGGTTAAAAAATGTGTATTTGTTAAAGTGCTGACGGCATTAATGTTGAAAGGTTTGATGCTTGCGGCATTAATGTATGGTGTCAATGGCATTACGATGGGGATTTATTCCCCCCTTGATAAATGGCGTGTACATTTAAATTGGTTTAGCGACTGCAGAGGTAATTGTCGGTTGGGAGTTTGAAATTCAAATGTAGAGAGTTGTTATGTAACAAGAAAATGGAAATGTGTAAGAAAGTGGTGTAACTACACATGCATGCAGTTACTAAATAAACCGCAATGGAATATCTCATTTAATGCTAAATGAGGTATGTTGTGTGAAGGAGAGAGCTCTTTACCCAAAGGCAAGGTATCTTTCTTAGCAAAGTGGACGAATGGTAGGCACGTCGACCAAGAAGAAAGATGAAGTGAGCAGAGGAGTGAGAAGGTTCAATACCGCCTTTAAGCGCAAACGACGAAGGTAAGTTGTTGGCAGAGGTCAAAACCCAAATCGTATCTCTGAAACCTTGATTTAGAAAGCTTAACTTGTTGGTTCTATATGGTAGGACATTAGGTTTCCACGAAAAGCACCTTCCCTTGAGAAGCACGTCACCAGTGGAGGGAAGGAGTGAGTGTTCAAGCATAGTGGATGAAATCGGCGTAGGGGTAGTTGAGGCTAAAAGTGCAACAATCATTAACCGGGACTGTAAGGGAGGGTTTGAGAGGGGAGATACCGCAGAGCAGGAGGGCTTAATGCAATCAAAGGCATCATATGAGGTAGAAAACGTTGGCTGGCCGAAGGAGGGGGCTTCTACATCTAATGAAGTAAAGTGCAATCCACCGAGCAACGATCCCACAGTGCCATCGGCAGATGTGATTGCTGCTGGCAGCATTGAAGAAGCTGCAAAGAAGGGGGATAATGGAATAGGTGGTGGCATCTAAGATCAAAGACTCTGATCGATGGAAGGAGGGGGGTTCTACATCTAATGAAGGGAAGTGTGATTCGCCGAGCAACAACCCAATCATGCCTGCAGCAAATCAGATTGTTGTTGTCAGCATTGAGGAAACCACAAAAAAGGGCATCATGGAATCGAGAACGTCACCTGAGGTTGAACAGGGAGGCTGAGAGGAGGGGGCTTCACCAACAAATGAAGGCTATTGCGATTCGCCGAGCAAGGAACCCTTCGTGTCGGAGGTAGATGACATTTATCTTGGCAGCATTGAAGAAACTGATGACAACCACAACAAACATCATTGTACAGTAGGACTTTCAAGTATAAGCTATTAAGAACTGTTATCGTTGATTTAGGATTTTGGTAAGGATTTTCCATATTTTTGGTTATAAATTATATTTCTTAGCTATGGTAAATTAACGAACATGATGTAATCTTTTGAATGTAATTAACTGTATTGTAGTAAGCATTGATGATGTAGGAGGGGAGGTGTTAATGTCTGAGAATCAACACTTCCAAATTACACATAAGAAGAAAAAGAGGAAAGGGTTATTGAAGGAGATAAGAGATGAAGTCCCATTTGACCCTATTAGGAAAGTGAAGAAGAAGAATAAGAAGAGGAAGGAAAACGAACTGGAGGGAGAGTGACCTGCTGAAGGAGAGAATAAGGTACTGAAAAAGAGAATCAGGCAGGGAGGCAGGAAGAGGAGACTAAAGATAATTTGCAAACCATTGCTAGCTATTGCGAAGATGTCAATTAGAGGTGGAAGTGGGGGAAAGGTTTTCAGTGGTGCCATTGGCAGCACATCTATGCTATTGGAATCGATGATGTTACTCATGAAGATGCTCAAGGCAGGTCGGAAACAAGGGTCAGAAAAAGAGGTAATAGGAGGAGAAAGGAGGGGCAGGAGAAGGATGAGGATTATGAAGAGGAAGTTGAAAAAGAGGAAGAAGAGAGCAAAGTTGATGATGATTGGAAGAAGCTGAATGCACGATGTTTATACAAAAATTTTGAAGATGTCTTCATGAAGCAATGCCCAATTCATGTACAACAGTCCTTCATGGCAACACCATTTGCAATACTTGCTTGATGCAAGTATCCGCCAAAGGACATTCAGATTTACTATCAGCTGGTAATGTGCTACAAGAAGAGTACTAAATCTTTCCAAATAGGTAGGAGGAACTTGAAGTTCCTTCCTGAGCATGTTTCACAGATTACCGGTCTTAGCTTAGATGGTGAAGATGTGAAGTTAGAATTGGAGATGAATGAGGGTCTGGATTTCATTAAGAAACATTTCCTGAATGATAAGTTGACAGTAGTTAATGCCAAGTTGGCATTAGAAAGCTACTCAGCAAGGAAAATGATGCGGAGGACAAGGAGTAAATAAGGAAGGACCAGCTGCGAATACTAGTCATTATTTGTTTTAGTTCATTCATGTTTCCACATGGAAATCATAACATTTACAAGGGGTTGTTCTATTATGTGATGAGGGTAGATGAGTTAAGAAGATATGCTTGGGCACGGGCTATTCATAAACACATCCATTCCTTATTCAACTATACCAAGAGCAACGTGGAGGAAGGTTAAAACATAGGTTATCTAAAAGGATGTGTGCCATTGACGACAGTAAGTATGTTAATTTCATAGTATGATATTCAATTAATTTAATTTTGGAAAGATGTGAATCTATGAAACAATGATGTCATTTCTATCTGATGCAGTTGTGGTTGTATGAACAACTTGATATATTGAGTCCAAAAGATATTAACGCATACCTGTTATCAAGAAAGTGGAGTTGGAACACAGCTATATTTGAGGTTTTGAGGAGGAAGAAATTGTCATTGAAGACATTGGGTAGGAGAGATTTTAATTTAAAACCTTTAGAAATTGCTGATACAGTAGGGAGAAATGATAGAGGCTAAGGTGAGGGTATGCCACAGATGCAGGAGGCATATAGGCATGTTGTTGAGGAAGTGCCAGAGGTAGCAAGTCAAATGCCAATGGCATCTACGGAGGAAGTTGAGAAGGGAAAGGTCCCTGATGCAGACCAGATGAATTTGGGAGAAGTGCGGCATAATGAAGCCTGTATTTATCGGGCATTAGAAGAAAATGATGTTGTTGAGCAAATGAGGAAGGAGTTGGCTAAGAAAGATGAAGAAATCCAAAGGCTTCAAGGAAAGGTGAAGCACCTTGCGGAGGAATATAGAAACATACAAGGCCAAATGGACAAGTTGATTAACGAAAGGAGAGTTAAATAAGATATATAAGGTTTTGTTCACTATACATAGTATTGTTTCATGCTTTCTATATGTCAAGATTATTGAAGCATATTTTGTAGGTGACAAACAAGGAGAATGATGCAAAAACAAAGAAAGGTGGAAGAAGCAATGAAAGGCATGAAGGAAAATCTACAGGGCCCAGGTCACCATCAATTATAAGAATTAATTCAAGCACAAATGACCCATCAGTGTCAATCTGTCAGAAAGGATGAAGGCGCTATTATAATCAACAGAAATAATAGATGAAATTTTATCCATTAAGCAAAACAGCGAAGCAAGGGTAGGGGAAGAACAAATGGGAAAGGAAAAAGCAGTTGAACAAATATCAATGGAATCACCCGCCCACAGTAATAGAGAGGATAAGCTCTTGCGGAGAGGCAAAATTGAGGACATCCCTAACTTCGACCTAAAACTAACTGCAACCATGAATGGGTTGCAAAAGGAGGCAGAGACGAAGCACAATGTAGAGGGGTCTTCACATGTAAGGGTGTTGATAGTGAGTTAGATAGGAGTTTTAAATATGTTTCGTCGTTATAGCAAAATCTCTTAAATAGCTCTCTCAACAAATACAATTTATAATTCAAATATCTAGAAATGAAGTCCGAGGTTGAACATAGGAAGCAAGTATTATAATTCACACGCTAATCGAAATGAATGTATAAATGAGCACCATAATTGAAGCACAATAAAGATATTTCAATAAATAACTACTACTAAAATCTGATATTCAATAAGAACATGAGTATTGCAAGAGTTAAATATGACAAAAAGAAATCTAAGATAAAATAATAGTGATTTGAATCACCAATTATTAGTTTAGACACATGTATATCAACTACTCAAATATATGAAATAAATGGACAGTGGCCTAAACCGCTTTAAGCTTTAATTCCACATGCTCAGAAGCTCATCAGATGTCGAGCTCTCAAGTTAGACAACTTAACCATCACCTACTACGGTGCTCTATAAAGAGCCTTCTTCATGTTCTTCCTTTCTGCTCTACTTCCTTTCTTCTTCTTTCTTCCTTCAGGTCTTCTTTCAGAGCCTTCTCCTCTTCTTTCTTCTTCTTTCCTTCTTTGTTTCAGCCCTTCTCCTCTTATGAGTCCTCTTCTTCACAACACACAAGGGAACAATTCACTCGTGGTTAAATGTTGAGCATCTGCACAAAGGAGCAAAATCCTCCCCTCCCCCACTCTCTCTCTCTCTCTCTCTCTCTCTCTCTCCTTTTCTCCTTTTCCTCTTCTCAGATAATCAGATCGCTTATCGAGTAATCGGATCCAGGTGACTAGAGCTATCGGCAGTGGGTGGTAGCTGAGGTGTGTGAATGGGTGAAGGGGACCTCACCCCTGTGGTCTCGAGGCGAATAGCTCTATGCAGAAAAACCACTTATATCACTGCGTTGCTTCCAATTTCCATGATGTGGGACTAAATCCCACAGCCCCTTCGCTTATCAGCTGCAGATGAAACCTTGTCCAATTGAGGCAGCTACCGAGGTTGACGCCTTCAATCAAGGACTTGGGAAGATGCCTGGAACAAAGCTGTGTCTTCTGGGTGCATTGTCTAGAAGCTACGTGGTCGGAGGATTGAAGATGAGGTCGGAGATGATGGCGGCGGCGATAGCGGATGGCGAGACCTGAAATCAAGCATATGGGCTCAAAAACCCTAATTAGAAGGTTCAGGAGCTTCACCGAAGGACGGTGAACATAATCGTGTGCTTCATGTGGCTTAGGAGTGCATGTAGGGGTGTATCGGAATCGAAGATGGAGTGCGGAGGTGGGTTTGTTTAACGGGGAGTTTGGGTGGATGGAATGGCGAAATAAGAGAGGGGTTTTGGTCGTGGTGGAACGGCGGTGGTGCAGGAAGTGTTGGCGAGGCATTTGGAGGTGTGCAGCATGTGGAGGACCTTGCCGGAGGTGTAGGCGGAGCGGAGGAAGATGGCAGTGAATGGTGTGTCAAGGGGTTTTTAGGTTTTGAAGATGGGAAAGGACCTAAAGAACTAAAAAGGACCTATCTACCTACTCTAATTGGATGAAAGGGATGCAGAAGCACCGGCTTTGATTGGCCAACGCCGTGGAAGGTGAATACTTCGGAGAGGGAGACGGCAGCAAGGAAAGGGTTAGAGACACTGGGGCTTTGGCTGGCCATTGTCGGAGGAAGATGAGGAAGATTACTGCGCTTCCAATTTGGCTGTTGGAGGTGCGGATGAGAGAGATCGAGAGGGCCGCCAGAGCATAGGTCGGAGCCGACCGTGGGAGAGAAAGAAGAGGGATTTGTGGCCTTAAACCTAGTTAAGGAGGAAAGGAAATGCGTGAGGGATCTTTTTATAGGCCTTAGGGGGTGTGTCAAGCTTGGAAAGAAGCTTTCAAGATTGAGAGCTTTGCGTACAAAATGATACCCGAATCTTTCATGCGTTCGCATGAGAAATTGTGAAAGACTTGGGGTCCAGGGACGGATTCATTTGGAAGAGAATTCCTCGAGGAATCTCTGTTTTAAATTTGGGATTGATTAATTGAGAATTGAGCGAGAAAATCTCGCTCGAATCTCGCCGGTGAGCTGCAACTATTCATAATGGCAACAGGGACCTAGATGTGAAGGTGATGACAAAGTTAGGGGGTCTTTGCAATATATTTTGAAAGTTGAGGGGCCATTTGAGAGAAGAAGAATCAGATTGGACCAAAATGCAAACTAGATCAAGATGATCTCTGATTGGACCCAAATTTTGGTACAAACCTAATTTAGACCCAAGGAATCTGATGGTGAAGTTGGATTTTGGTTTTGACTAAGTTTGACTAGGTAATTTACGTGAAAACCCAAATTAGGGCAATTATCTATCTAAGACTCTATTTTAAGTCAAAATGGGTTTCAATGGTCAAAGCAAGACTACCAAACCTTATAGAATATTTTTATATTATTTTTAGAAGATTTAGGTGAATTTTATCCTTACCAGAACCTTAGTTAATAAGCATGTCTGTTTTTAAGGTTTCAGATGTCCATTAATTCTTGAAATGCGTGAAAATTTGTTTCTATCTGTATGAACCCACTTATTAGACATTTATGAATATTTGACCTTTAATTAATCCCTAGAAAAAATTGGTGGCTATTCTGCATTTATGATATGATGGTAAAATTACAGTTTTAACCATGATTTTATGTTAATCTCTCATAAAGGATATGCAGTAAATTACGGCTCTTCGGCGGTTATGTAAGAGCATTTATCAATGGATTATGACTAATTAAAGCTAGATATGGCTGATGATGACGTTATCGTCAAAGGGATGTCGGGAGATGTAAGGAATCGCTGTTATTAGACCATTCAATGGAGGTATGTCACGAAACAAAGTCCACCGTCACACCACAAAACAAGTTCACTCAAGGACTGATGGAGGTGATGGACATTTTAGAGATGAGGGAGGCAAGGGAGGATGATGGAACACCAACGGGAGGAAAAGTGATTGCTGCTAAGATGGCTCGAAGAATAGAGGAGGCAAAGGAGGAATTAAGTAAGAAGCAAACAGATTATTTCAATGAAAAGGATGCAGACGATGTAAAGGACAATAAACCACTATCTGAAAGGGTATGCTTTAAGCAATTTGAAATTATTACTGCTAGAAATATTGCATTATTTGATTTGAAGATGCGTAATGTTATCCTTAGTTATGGGAGCCTCATAACTTGTTGGTAGCAGCCTTGTAAATAAAAAGAACATGCCACAAGCAGATATCTGCAATTGCCGGCGGCATCCAACCATGCGATGACGTCCGTTATTAAAATGGCAGTGGAAAAAAAATTGAGGGTAGTGAAATGTCATAGGGAGGTGGAATAGATGTTGTAGACATGTTGGCTGCATTTTGTAACTTGGCAAGACATTAGTTATCTGATTTGTTGATTTACTATGAAGATGTGTAATGAGCGAAATATAACCAAGCTAAACATATGTATTTGTATTTTCCAGGTAAAGAGGAAAAGATGTCAGAGGCTGACAGCAAAGAATATGCCTTCAATGGTGAAGAGAATTAAGATGAGGACAGCGGATAGGAATGAAGCAAAAAAGAATGAGGGAAAAAGAGAGAAATCAGACTTGAAGGGTAAGAAGGTAGTTGCAAAAGGAAGAAAAATCCAATATCTGAAAGCAAAATATAGGAGATTCAAGGGACTCGACGTCGCATTACTTGATTCTTTCAATGAAGAAGCCAGAGAGGTGGTGGATAAGCTAATTTTCTCAAGGAAGTGGAGAACAAAACCTGTGTGGACAACACCCAATAAGAATGCCATTGTCAGTGGGGATATGCTTATAGACATTCTCAAGAAGACATCATTCACACCAGCTGAGGTATGACGACCTTCTTCAAACCATTAAATTAGTGATGAACCATTACAATAGGTAGGGTTTGATATTTTATTCTAAAAAATGCAGTTCATAAATTCAATGGGCCATATATGGAAGGATGGTTTGTCCCCAGAATTGAAGGGGAAAATCCATATAATGTCATGTTGGGTGACAAACCAAATGGCTATTGGAGAGGAGGAGAAAGCCATTTAATTCATGTTATATGAGGAGGAGCTCGAAGAATGCAAGATATTGTTGGTCCCTGTGAATAGGTCCGACCATTGGCATTTATTGAAGTTCAGAATGAGTTCCATGGACATTATCAACTACAATAGCATCTTGAAGAGGCGTTATGGATGTGACCAGCATAAGGAGGATGAGTTTTTGAATGCAATGGTACATGTTTGATGTATAATTTTTTTTTTATCAAATAAATGATTGTTATGTAATCGAACTGATAGAGGAAAGAATTGTGTAGATTGTGGTTGTGCTAAGGTACATGAAGATATTGCATCCCATCCAACTTGAAAACTTCATATTACTAACCGATAGGAGCTCACCACAGCAGCATCCAACAAGCACAGATTATGCACAATATGTAGTGCGTTGGATGGAGAAGTACATGTAATAGCACAAGAGAATTTCCATAACTTGAGAGCTCGCTATGTAGCAACAATTATTTGTCATAAATGGGCAAGGCTTGAGAATTTTTTATGAAAGTATGTGTCAGAAAAATAGGGTAGGTGCATATTGGAAACATTTGCAGCATATAATTTCTCAGAAGTTTACCAGTAAACTTGGTAATGATGCTTTTAGCTTTCTGTTTTGAGACAATTAGTTAGCTTATCGTGTATTTGAATGATTCATTTTGAGAAACTTATTGTATTTTATATTATGGAGACAGAATATGTGGTTTACCAATGTCTTTGATGTATGAGATTGAATGATTCATTTTGGGGAACTTATTGTATCTTTGATTATGGAGATAGAAAATGTGGTTTACAAATGTTAGCGAATATAACCTTTGGAGTTTCATTGGGAGGTTGCTGACAGCATAATCCAGAGAATGTTGACGGCATCTGTAAGCGAATAATGACAGCATCACGTAAAAAATATAAGCACATGCTGAGAGCATTACACAGTTAGATGTAGATATAAGGACGTTAGTATCATGCTGTATTAATTATGATGGTGAATATGAAATATGGATGTAATTCACGATGTTGAAATGCCAGCAACATCAGTTCTGTAAGATGATGCTGGCAACATCATGCATTGGTTGTGAAAAAGAAGGCAGCATCATTCAAATGGATGCCAACAGCATCAAAGTAATGGAAGTGAAGGTGAAATCTATAGTCCCACATCGGAGAAGAAGAGGAGCTTTGACACCAAAAAAATGTACCGTGCATCTAACCGAATAAGCTAAAATGAGAATAACGAACATATAGGTACCTATAATGCGAGTGAGACTACACGTGCGCATGTGTGCGGGCATGGGCATGTAGGCTCAGATTGGGGCTTTGGAAGATGTTATTACGGGTCTAAATATACTATTAAAGGACCACTAATGATATTAGAACTCAAGTAGTACAGGTACTGATTCGACTCAATTGGGTCGTAGATCCTTAGAAAAGCGAGATCAACAATGATAAACCAAAATTTTTGCCTACGTGTCAAGATAAAAGGTCCATAAATAGCCTACGTGTTGTGAGATACATAAAGACTTAAAGGAGGTTGAATGCAGACAGCATTACAAAGCATCTACAACATTGGAGATGATGCTAACATCATCATCGACGACGATGCTGGCAGCATCTGATAAGCTCGAAGGGACATCTAAAGCACAGAAGGCTTACAAGGGAAGAGAAAATTCATAGTTTTGTAAATTTATATCATCAATGGATGCGGAACACTTAAGTGCCGGAAGCATGGAGACCCAAGGTGGATGTCGGCAGCAACATCGACAATGCTGGCAGCATTTGAGGAGGTCCAAGGGATGGCTCAAGTGCTGAAGGCTTATAAAGCGGATGCTGACAACATAATGGAAGCGGATGTCGAGGGCACCTAAAAAGCAGATGCCGATGACATCCAAGTGAATTGAGTAGAGTTAAGTTGTTTGTGAAGGAGACGTGGAATCTATAATGCCACCTCGGAGAAGAGAGGAGTTTTTTCATGAACAAAAGGTACCACGCATCTAGTTGAATACGCTGAAATGAGAATAAGAAACATACAGGTACCTATAATGCGCAAGCGGGTGCACTTGTGCATGTGTGCATGCATGGGCGAGTGGGCCTGGATTGGGGATTTGGAAGAGATTATTAGGGCTCTAACAATACTATTGAAGGGACGCTAATAATATTAGAACTCGCCTAGTACAGGTATTGATCCGACTTAATTGGGTCGTAGATCCTCAGAAAATCGAGTTTGTCAATAATAAAGCCTATTTTCTTCCTACGTGACAGGTCAAAAAAATGCGTAAGTGTTATGAAATACCTAACGAATTTGAAAGACGGTGAATGTCGATAGCATTACTAGGTGAGAAAATCATTGGATTGGATGCCTGCAACATCATCCACCTGAGGAGGGGGGTGTCTTGGATGATCATTACCAGGTGAGAAAATCCCTTCAATAGTATTTTAGAGCCATAATAATCTCATCCAAATCCCCAATCCGGGCCTGTTGGACGTACGAGTTGCTACGCTAATATGTTTGGTTTTTAAAACCTATCATCGTAGTATGAAAGCGAAGAACTCGTGTTCAACAAATAAAATTTAATGGAAATTCCGGGTCAAACACAGGGAGGCTACGTCGATCTATATTCGCAATTATATAAATTTTTTAGAATTTTTCTTGAAAAGCGAGGCGATGTAATTACAATAAAGCTATAACAACAATCAGACTAAAAGGGAGAGAGAGAGAGAACATGCATTCAATAATTCAAAATATTTATACAATAAAACCAAATAAGAATTACACTAGAAAGTGGGAAATCAGCTACACTAGAAAGTAGGAAAATTCTACACTAGAAAGCTGTAAAGAAGAATGGGAGAGAGAAGTTATCCTCCTCGATGATTGCTTGGAGGACGAAACGGACGGGATGACGCCTGGACGAAGGAGGACGGAGTAGGACGAAGGAGGACGAAGCAGAAGAACGGGAACGGGGCTGCATGTCGTCGTCGTCGCGGGATTCACTTCCGAACGGGAGACGAAAATTTGACTTTATCTTGCAAGGAGCATCCCGAGTGTGGGACAAGCTTCTCTTG
This sequence comes from Thalassia testudinum, assembly GCA_037157565.1. Lineage (NCBI taxonomy): Eukaryota > Viridiplantae > Streptophyta > Magnoliopsida > Alismatales > Hydrocharitaceae > Thalassia > Thalassia testudinum. Next base: position 71,623,720 of record JAZHRO010000022.1, on the reverse strand, counting down.
AGCTTTGGAGAGGTAGAGAAGAGAAGGAAGGGATGAGAATTTCGTGTGGAGGAGATCTCCTTTTATAGTTGCAAGGAGTGGAGGCAATTTGGTCATTACATCTTTAAAAACATTAATTGAGGACCTTCAGTGACAGATAAAACCGTCGCTAAAGGTCTGAACGTGGGCGTAGTGGGTGGCGCAGGTGCGCCTGCTCTCTTGCCCGCGCACGCAACGCTCACGCACGTTCAGCCATCCTCAGCCATCTGATCGCGAGATCGGACGGCTCAGATTGAGCTACGCCCGCCTCCTCAAAGTGCGCCCGATCGCGTGCAATGCCGCGTTACACCTCGCGTGCAATACGCGTGGACGCTATCAAGCACGCGTGACTGTTCGATCGCGATCCGACGCTCACCCGCGCCCCTTGCTTGCTCGCTGCGACTCGATTCCGCTCTAGCGCCTCGCGATAAGGCGCTGAACCGCTGCGCTACGCCATCCAAATAGTCGCGCGGATGAAATCAAGCACGCGCATCTACAACCGTTGGATCTTGATCCAATGGCAAGGAAGGGCAGATGCGGGGGCTTCAGCAGGCGTGCGGACGATTGGGCGATCGAGATGGCGCCATGTGGCGCCATCTTGGCCGTCCATCTTCTGGATGATGTAGATGGTGCCACGAGTGTCGGATTGACTCGATTTTTGAGTTGTTAGGATGCGATCGTCGATCCGAATCCATCCGTGCGGTCGGATTTTTCGTTTGAAGTGCAGATTTACACCATCTTGGTCGTTGATCTTCTAGGATTCCCTGGTCACCATCTGATGCTACAGGTGCCTGATTAGGGTGATCTTGGAGTCGTTGAACTCCAATCGTCGCCCTGATCACATCTGTATGGTTGGATCTTCGATCCGAGGCCCCAATAAAAAGTTTGCCCTGTCCAAGCACATAAAAGGAGACAATTAACCTCTATTTTATTCAAACTACTCTAAATGCAAGATGATGCATGTTATGCAATATTTATAGCATGCAATGCAATAATATGCTTCAGAACATGCATAAATTGACATCTTAAGTAGTGTAAACGTGTTTACATCATACCCTGATGAGAACCTCATCATGAGCCATAACTAGCTCAGTTTGACCTAATACAAAGGATAAAAGCTCCTACATAACTCAAGGAAAGGCTTAACTCAGAGAATTCTGAGTTTAAGGAGAAAACAAGTCATAAGGGGTAAAAATGTAATTTTACCAGTATAATCTGCATACAGGGTAATTCAGGGCCCAAACATAGGTCAAAGCAACTTAATAAGAATAAAAGTGGGATGAGATGATCTAGCAAGGGCTACAGCAATTCCAAGGAACTAAATGATAATCTGTAACCCTAAAACAACCCATTTCAATTCACGAGGTTCGAGGCAAAGTAAAAATAGAATAAACCCTCTAAAATTCATAGAAAAATAATCTCTAGGGTTTAGAACCTTCAATTTGGCCTTCAGAACCCATTTTGACCTACATTGAGAACCATGCCCAATTAATAACTTAATTTGGGTTTTCGCATAAATTGACTAGTCAAACAAGGTTTAATATAGAAATGAAATTCACCATCAGATTCCTTAGGTCTTAATTAATCATGTATAAAAACTTGAGCCTAAGAAGAAACCTCCTTGACCGACTTTACACTTTGGTCCTCATATATTTACTTTTTGGCCCTCAACTTTTGAACCCTCGCATTTTGGCCCCTAACTCTCCTTCGTTCTTTGCGTTCAGGTCCCCCCTGCAAAACTTGCCAGCACCATGCTCCGACGACCTTGCGCGGAGCATGGCGCCGCGCAGGGTGAGGGGGAGAGCCTGGCAAGTAAACCGGGGGTGCCCTGCGTCGTCAGCCGTCGCAGGGACACCCCCCTGGTCGCTGTAACCCACCATACCGACCGTGCGAACGCACGGACGGTATGGGTTTCCATCTCCGGCGTCCTCCGGCGAGGGAGACACGTCGTCTCCCTCCGCCTTCCTCCCTGATTCGGTCCCTATAAATACCCCCGTCGCTCCACCGTTCTTCGGAGCTCGGATCTGACGGAGAAAACCCCCAACTTTCCTCTCTTCTCACTCCGGCAGACGCCCACCAGCTCCGGCGGTTCTTCCTCCTCCTCCTCTTCGCTCTGCCGCAATACCAGCAGCAGAGACTTCCTCCCCTGCTCTTCCCGCGCCACGCCGTACCCAGCTGGCGCCTCTCCAGCCCTCTCCTCGCCGCCGCCCCGTCCCCTGGGCATCTTCTTCTTCGGCGACAGTCGATACGACTGTCGCCCTGCTGCTCCCCCTTCATCCCTGCAAGTAAGTTAGAACTACTTCCCTTCCTCTCCTCTTTCTTTCCCCGGTTTCAATTTGTTCAATTAAGCCCTCGACTGACCCTGACCATCGTCACCCCCTTCGTCTCCGGCCACCCTCCGGCGAGATGCTCCCATCGCTCCACAGCCTCACACGCCTCGCCGACCCTCACCGAACCTCCGCCTCATCACACTGAGCACCCCCCACCCCTCCACTGCCACTCCACACCTCCGTAACGCTCCCCCAAACAAACCCATTTCTCCGGTTGCAGCCCAACCTAGGGCTGCCGCCAGACACCACCTTGCGGCTTGCCGCACAGCTCCACACCTTCGCCGTGCCACGGCGAAGGTTCCCCAGTAGTTTGATCAGGCCGAGAGGCCATATTCATGTCCGACAGGTTCTGAGGCTCGACCGCCATTAACGCCACATTGAAGCAGCTTCTCCCGCGCTCCAGGCTTGAGGACTCCAGGTCTCCAGCTGCTGCGGATTACGGAGACTCCTGCGAAGGCAGCCAGCCAGCAACCGACGCAAATCGAAGCTGCAACTGCAGAAGCAAGGCCGCAGTCTTCCAGCAGGCGCACGCGAGGAGAGGCATCCGTTTAGTCCCACATCAGCACAGGTGAAGAAGAAGGACCGCGGAAGAAGAAGGAAGCTGAGGGAGACACTGTAGCACCAAGCAGTTTAAGTCGTCTGATTGGAAAATCAGACGACGTCCTGACAGGAAAAAGAAAAGAAGAAAGAAGGAGATATGAAGAACAACAGAAGAAGGCGAGGCAGAAGAGAACACAAAAGAACAAGGGAAGAACTGAAAGAAGAAGAGCACGAGAAGAAGATCTGAAGAAAGGAAAAGAAGAAAGAAAGGAAAAGAAGAAGAACAGGACCGCTCTGCAGAAGAAAAAGGAAGAGCAGGAACAGCTGAAAGAAGAAGAAGAACATCACCACTGCAGATAAAGAAGAAGAAGATAACAGAAGATCTGAGACGAGGAGAAGCCAAGAGAAAAGAAGAAAAGACAACAAATTCTTTCTCTCTCTTTCTTTATTTTTGTAAAAGAAACTTGTACCCCTAGAATACAACTTGCTCCCTGAGTTCGACCTCGGGAACTCTTTTATTTTCCGAGTAAAAAATTTATATATTTGAAATGTTGGTAATAACTGGCTATACTACAACGCTATAACAATAAAACCCGGTTATCTCTCGAGCACAACGTTTCATACCCCCATGCCTATCTTTTGCTAGTCCATAGCAAAACTATATGTTATTTATAAAAGAATTAGGTTGGATTATTTTGGCATGAGTTATTTTCAATTATTAAGAAAATGTCTACTTAGGATCTAAACTTTCAAAGACACAACAGTGCTCGAGTATCTGCCAAAATGCAGACCACCTCAAGCCCTCGCCTTATTCAAAGAAAATTTTCTTTTTCTCTTTTTCCTCTTTTTTAATTTTTTTTGAATTTTCAAGTTTTAGGGTTTAAGAGTGGCTTTCTACGGCCATTCAACTCACCCAAGATTTGATGAGAACCCTAAGTTTTAAGCATCTTTTTGTGAATGTGATAGACTTGTTGACCGACAGTTAAAATGGACTTCGGATTTCTACGCCTCTAGGTGACCTAAAAAAGAATTCTGCCTAAAGGTGTATCTTTACAACGGATAGCTTTTTCCCTACTTTTATTTTTTTACGGGGTCAACACAAGGGTGAATCCAGTGTATATCTCCCCGATTTATTCTACTTCTCCACTTCTTCCTAAGTGTTTTGGGAATTTTCAGTGCATTTATTGAGTTGGGTTCTGGACAACCGGTCGATGAGCTGTTACCACCGACAACTTGCCAGCCATACTCGTGTGGCGAAGTGTGGCTTATTTCTTTTTTTCTTTTCTCCTTTTCTTTTTGATTTTTTTTTTTTAAATAGGTGACTTCCCTGGTCTAAGATTTACCTAAAGGCAGCAAAAAGAGAAAGGTCCAGTGACTGGGCTCTAGACAACCTACGTATAGGCTGTTACCCATGATAACTTGCTAGCCATATCACCCTAGAAGGTTCATTAGCTACCCAATTTTCGTTAGAATCGCCGAACAACGAGTCAGTGTAAAGAAAGTGTGTAGATGCTTAAAACTCAAAAATTCCCTCAAATCAGAGGGTGGGTTGATAAGTCGTGTACTTATCACCCAAACTTATTTACTCCAATTACGATAGAATTAAGATGGAGATGACTCGAAAGATAAATCCACATTTTAGTGGATACACAGGCTGATTAAGTCCAAAGACTTGAAGGATCTTTATGTTCAGATCCTAATGTAAAATTTCCTAAGATTGAAAAGTCCTAATGTCCAACTAATCCTTCCTAATTTTGATTTTTTTTAATGTATAAATAAGAAGAGAAAAATAATTTACATGAATTTCACAAAACTGACCAAATGATTAAAAAATGAATCCACCTCCCATGCCTAGTTGATACAATGTCCTCATTGAAAAAGAGACATGAAAGAAAGGGCAGAATATGAAAGATGTCACCTGAATATGAAGCTCGTATCAGCCTTGTGTCATATGTACAACTGCTGAGTTTAATGCCGTCAGCTAGGCGATGTCCAGCCAAAGAAGTCACAAAATGGCTAGAGCAACTGTGTCTGAGATGGGTTCTGGAAGAATACGGTCAATAACAGGCTTCAAACGTTGACCGTTGACTTTAAATGTGTTACCCATCTTTGGGTCAGAAATCTAAACGGTTCCATTTGGAAAAATCTGGTCAATTATGAATGGGTCATTCCATTTAGATCTAAGTTTGCCAAGAAAGAGCTTAAGTTTATAATCGAATAACCAGACCTTCTGGTTTGACTCAAAGCTCTTGCGGGAAATCAGTTGATCATGTAGAGCTTTGGTTCGAGCCTTGTAGATCTTGGCATTCTCATATACATCATTTCTAAGCTCCTCCAACTCAGATAGTTGGAGTTTCCTAGTCTTCCCAGCTAAATTCAGATCTAAATTGCATTGTTTGATCACCCAAAATGCCCTGTGTTCAATCTCTACGGGTAGATGGCAAGCCTTTCCATACACCAAACGGAATGGAGACATGCCGATGGGCGTTTTATATGTCGTAGGTAGGCCCAAAGAGTATCCTGAAGCTTTTGAGTCCAGTTCTTGCGATTAGGCCTAACCGTTTTCTGCAGAATGTTCTTGATCTCTTGATTGGAGATCTCGGCTTGTCCATTCGTCTGGGGATGGTAAGGTGTGGAAATTCGGTGATTAACCCCGTATTTGGCCAACAAATCCTAGAATTGGGCATTAGTAAAATGAGTGCCACCATCACTGATGATAGCCCTCGAAATCCCGAACCTACTGAAGATATTTTTCTTGACAAAATCGATGACCGCCTTGTGGTCATTGGTTCGGGTGGGAATCGCCTCAATCCATTTGGACACATAATCAACAGCAACAAGAATGTACTGATGTCCAAATGAGGGGAGAAAGGGTCTCATGAAATCGATGCCCCAAACATCAAAAATTTCAACATGAAGAATTGGGTTTAGGGGCATCGTATCTCTCTTAATTATGCTCCCAAGTGCCTGACATCGAGAACATGACCTTGAGAAATCCTAGGCATCCTTGAATAAAGACGACCAATAGAAGCCAGATTGCAAGATTTTTACAGCCGTCTTTTTCCCGGAGAAATTCCACTACACCCAGATGCTTGGCAGAACTCGAGTATACTGTTGAATTCATTCTTCGGTATACATCGGCGAATAATTTGAACAGAGCTGATGCGGTACAGCTCAGGGTCCTCCCAGAAGTAGTATTCAGCCTCAGATTTGAGTCTATCCCGTTGTTGCTTGGTCAAATCCTGGGGGATTTGGCAAACAGCCAAAAAGTAAATAATGCTAGCAAACCATGGGGTGTGGACACCTAAAACTGTAAGAATAGTTTCGTCCGGAAAAGTGTCAGCAATCGGAATGTCTGGACGAGAGGAATCACTTAAGAGTCTTGACAAATGATACGCTACCACATTTTGTACCATGGTTTTATCCTTGATTTCAAGATCAAATTCTTGAAGCAGAAGAATCCAACGAATAAGCTGGGGTTTAGCATCCTTTTTGGCCAAAAGATGTCTCAAGGCCGAGTGGTCGGTATAGATGATAACATGAGACCCTAAGAGATAAGTCCTGAAATTTTCCAAAGCGAACACTACAACTAGTAATTCCTTTTCAGTAATAGTGTAATTCCTCTAGGCTTCATCTAGAGTTTTACTAGCGTAGTAGATGATAGAGGGCTTTCTATCAATTTTCTGACCCAAGACAGCCCCAACCGCGTAATCAGAAGCGTCGGTCATGATCTCAAAAGGGGTTGTCCAAATTGGTGGTTGCAAAATTGGAGCACATGTGACTGTCGTTTTCAGGAAATCAAATGCCTTTCGGCATGATTCGTTAAAAACAAACGGTGTTTTTTTGGCAAGAAGATTGCTCAAGGGATGAGCAACCTTCGAGAAATCCTTGATGAATCTTCGATAAAATCCCACGTGGCCAAGAAATGATCGGATCTGTTTAACAGATGTGGGAGGAGGAAGTTTAGCGATAGCATCAACCTTAACTTTATCCACTTCAATTCCCCGTTCAGAGATTACATGACCCAAAATGATACCTTCTTGGGTCATGAAATGACTCTTTTCCCAACTAAGGACCAACCGTGTTTTGATACATCGCTTAAGAATCATTTCCAGATTAGCCAAACAAGAGTCAAATGATTCTCTGAAAATAGAGAAATCATCCATGAAGACTTCCATAAACTCTCCCACCATGTCAGAAAATATGGCTAGCATACACCTTTGAAAAGTCGTAGGTGCATTGCATAACCCGAAAGGCATCTTACGAAAAGCAAAGGTTCCGTAGGGACAGGTGAAAGTAGTTTTTTCCTGATCCTCGGGATGGATAGGAACTTAGTTGTATCCCGAGTAACCATCAAGAAAATAGAAGTACTTCTGCCCAACTAATCTTTTCAGGATTTGATCGATGAAGGGAAGGGGAAAATGATCCTTTTTAGTGGTTGTGTTTAGCTTCCTATAATCAATACAAACCCTCCAAGAGGAAGCTGAACGAGTTGTGACAGATTCTCCTCTCTCGTTAGTCACAACGGTAATCCCGACTTTCTTCAGAACAATCTGTACGGGACTTACCCAGGGACTATCAGAGATTAGATAAATAATTCCTGCATCAAGCCACTTGATGATTTCCTTTTTGACCACTTCTCGCATATTTGGATTCAATCTCCTCTCCATCTAGCGAGAAGGGCGGGATCCATCTTCCAAGAATATTCTATGATTATAGTAAGATGGCTCGATCCCCCTGAGGTCATAAATGGTCCAACTAATTGCTTCCTTATGTTCCTTCAGGACTTTGATCAATTTAATCTCTTGCTCCTTTGTCAATTTAGCACTGATAATCACAAGGAGCGTCTTCTGAGGTCTTAAAAATTGATATTTCAAATTCTCAGGCAATGGTTTTAATTTAAGCTGGGGCGGGTTGATGTTTGATGTTAGGGTAGATGCTGAAGATTCAACAAGAGGAAGATGTTGTGAGTGAACAAAATCAATAACCTCTTCAGAAGATAGTAGGTCAGCCATAGAGGGTTGCGGGTCGAATTCGTCATCCAGGGAGGAACTTTCGATTGAAGAAACCATCAAATAAGTTTCAATGTTTTCATTATCCTCATTAAGTTCCTCAATAAATCCACAATCTTCAAATTTATTGATTGCCTTAAAAATATCCAATTTCGTTCGTTGATCCCCAAAGGTGATTTCCATGCTACCGCTTTCACAATTAATGTTGGCCCTAGCGGTAGCCAAGAACGGACGCCCCAGAATGATGGGTGTGTTCCTCAGATTATCAGGTATATCCATGTTAAGGACAAGAAAATTTACAGGAAAATAAAAATCCTTGACCTTAACTATAACATCTTTAATAACGCCTCGCAGATTTGTGACCGAGCGGTCCGCTAACTGTAGCGTTACTGAAGTTGGCTGAAGTTCACCTAACCCAAACTTCTCGTAAAGAGAAGTCGGAATTAGGTTGATGGATGCACCTATATCCAAAAGTGCTCTATCAAATGTGTAATCTCCAATGACGCAAGAAATCAATGGAGCACCAGGATCTCTCTTTTTCTGAGAGAGGTAGTGCAGGATAACAGAACTAGCCTGCTCAGTGAGTACCACCTTCCTCAGAATAGATTCTCTTAACTTACGCTTTTGTGTACATAAATCCTTTAAAAATCTTGCGTAAGCCGGTATGTGCTTGATAGCATCAAGGAGAGGGATATTAATCTCAACATTCTTAAATAGATTCAGAAGCTCCTCATTGCTATCAACAGACTTCTTCTTTGATTTGGTTAAGGCGTCAGGAAAAGGAACATGAGTCAGATCTTTGGAATCAGGTTCCTGAGCCTTGATTTCTCCTCCAGAATTCTCCTCTCTCTCCTCAGGTTCTTCAGGATTCAAAAGATCAGAATAGTGTGGTTGTGGATCCTGAGTCTGCTTACCGCTCCTCAAAGCGACAGAATTTGCAGATGCATAAGAATTTGGGTCTTGGGGAGGGTTAGGAAAGATTGGAGGGGCTTGATTAGCCATGAATTGTTGATATGCAGAAGAAGAAGAAGAAGAAGAGGACGAGGAACCCTGCTCAACCACCTGAGCATGTGCGTGTGGGTCCCTCTTATTTCCGTACCCATGGGCTTGGTTGCCCAAATTCATAATATTTCGCGGGTTGGGTATGGGTTGGGATGGTAGAGATCCGGGTTGACGAGAGTTAGCAATGAGCCCGAACTGTAAGTTGTCCAGCGAGGTTTTCATTTGCTGCATGAGCTGGAGCATGGATCCTTGCATCTCTACCATTTGTCGGTTCAAATCAGCCTGCCCTGCGGGTTGAAGGGCATTCCAAGCTGACTGATTGACCTGATTCGGAGGCAACTTAGTATATACTTGACCCTGACCCATTGGTCATTGTGGAGCATAATTGCCAGGTTGGAATTGGGTCTGTTGCCCCGGATTTTTCCAAGAGAAGTTAGGGCGATTTCTCCTACCCGGATTATAAGCATTAGAGTAGGGGTTGGATCTAACATTCTCTTGTACAGCACAGACATCCTCATAAGGTGAGGATGGAGAGAAAGAAATGGAAGGATTAGAAAACTGGGATCAAAGGCCCTAGTTTGGAACCCGTGGGGTTCCAAAAAATGCTGACTCACAGGTTGAGCCGCATCAAGTTGATTCACGAACTCCCGTCCAGAAGGAGCTCGTGAAGAATGGAATCCCGAATTTTGGGATTGAGTGGATTGAGAGTTGTTAATAGAATTGCCAGACATCCACTCTTCCATTCTCTTAGCAACCAAGTCCACCTTATCGAGTTTGTTACAAATCAATTCCATATCAAATGAATGAGAGTCATGGACTTCATTAACATTTGATCTGGGCTACTGGGACCGGTTAAATGTATTAATGGAGGCATGATTGATTGAATTCTCACTCATGTATTGCTTTGTGTGTACTGGTTCCACAGATCAGAACCCGGTTGAGTAGAAACAAATAAATCCGGTTAAGTGCCTTGAATGTGGGTGTACGTTGTGTGTTTGTTGAAAATTACCCCACAAGATTATCTTTTTGTTGTTTTTTTTTCATATATAAATGAGGGTGGAATGAATGTGAGTAAGAATCCAAATAACCAACCTATTCCTAGGATTTATGCAAACACCTAGGTTAATTGGAATTTGAATTTAATGTGGCGAATGAAATCTATGGAGGGGGGAAGAATGGAGAGTACTTACAGTTGTCTTTAACTGTACTTTACTCCAGTCTACCGCTTGATGATTCCCTGATGGAGGTCTCTGCAAAACAATAGACACAAGAGAAAGCAAGTTAGAAAATAATAATGTGCAAGAAATGCGAAAAGAAGATCGGAAATCGTTACCTCCCTGGCAACGGTGCCAAAATGTTGGACGTATGAGTTGTTACGCTAACGTGTTTGGTTTTTAAAACCTGTCGTCGTAGTATGAAAGCGAAAAACTCGTGTTTAACAAATAAAATTTATACCAAAATGAAAATTCTGGGTCGAACACAGGGAGGCTATGTCGATCTATATTCGCAATTATATATTTTTTTAAAAATTTTCTTGAAAAGTGAGGCGATATAATTACAATGAAGCTATAACAACAATCAGACTAAAAGGGAGAGAGAGAGAGAAAACATGCATTTAATAATTCAAAATGTTTATACAATAAAACCAAATAAGAATTACACTAGAAAGCGGGAAATCAGCTACACTAGAAAGTAGGAAAATTCTACACTAGAAAGCTGTAAAGAAGAATGGGAGAGAGAAGTTATCCTCCTTGACGATCGCTTGGAGGATGAGCCGGACGGGACGACGCCTGGACGAAGGAGGACGGAGCAGGACGAAGGAGGATGAAGCAGAAGAACGGGAACGGGGCAGCACGTCGTCGTCGCCGCAGGATCCACTTTCGAACGGGGGACGAAAATTTGACTTTATCTCGCGAGGAGCATCCCGGGTGTGGGACAAGCTTTTCTTGAGCTTTGGAGAGGTAGAGAAGAGAAGGAAGGGATGGGACTTTCGTGTGGAGGGGTCTCCTTTTATAGTTGCAAGGAGTGTGGGCAATTTGGTCATTACATCTTTAAAAATATTAATTCAGGACCTTTAGTGACGGATAAAACCGTCGCTAAAGGTCTGAACGTGGGCGTAGTGGGCTGCGTGTGCACGCCCGCTCGCTTGCCCACACGTGCAATGTTCACGCATGTTCAGCCATCCTTAGCTGTTCGATCGCGAGATCGGACGACTCAGATCACGTTACGCCCGCCTCCTCAGCGCGTGCCCGATCGCGTGCGATGCCGCATTACCGCCGCGCGTGCAATAGCGTGTGGGTGCTATCAGGCGCGCGCGATCGTTCGATCGCGATCCGTCGCGTGCCTGCGCCCGCTCGCTCGTGCCCCTCTCCTGCTCGCTGCGACTCGATCCCACGCCAGCGCCTCCCGATAGGCGCTAAATCGTTGCGCTACGCCCTCCAAATAGTCACACTGATGAAATCAAGCGTGCGCATCCACAACCATTGGATCTTGATCCAATGGCAGGGAAGGGTGGATGCGGGGGCTTCAGCGAGTGCGTGTGGACGATTGGGCGGCCGAGATGGTGCCACGTGGTGCCATCTTGGCCGTCCATCTTCTGGATGATGTAGATGGTGCCACAGGTGTCAGATTGACTCGATTTTTGCGTCGTTAGCCTGCGATCGTCGATCCGAATCCATCCGTGTCGTCAGATTTGTCGTTTGAAGTGCAGATTTACACCATCTTGGACCTTGATCTTCTAAGATTCCCCGGTCACTATCTGATGCTACAGATGCCTTATTAGGGCGATCTTGGAGTCGCTGAACTCCAATCGTTGCCCTGATCACATCTGTACGGTTGGATCTTCGATTAGAGGTCCCGATAAAAAGTTTGCCCTATCCAAGCACATAAAAGGAGACAATTAATCTCCATTTTATTCAAAGTACTCTAAATGCAAGATGATGCCTGTTATGTAATATTTATAGCATGCAATGCAATCCTATGCTTAAAAACATGCATAAATAGACATCTTAAGTAGTGTAAACGTGTTTACATCAGGGCCCACTTGCCCATGCACGCACACATGCGCACGTGCACCCGTACGCGCATTATAGGTACTTGTATGTTTCTTATGCAACTACACGCGCTAATAATATTGTAAGTTGATGTCGGCAACATCATTGATGATAATGCTGGCAGCATCTGAGGAGCTCCAAGGGACGACTCAAGTGCCGAAGGCTTACAAAGCGGACGCCGACAGCATCATCGAAGCAAATTTCAAGGGCATCTGAAAACAAATGCCGACGACATCCAAGTGAATTGAGTGGAGTCAAGTTGTTTATGAAGGAGACGTGGAATCTATAGTCCCATCTCGGAGAAGAAGAGGAGTTTTTTCACCAACAAAACGTACCGCACATCTAGTCGAATACGCTGAAATGAGAATAAGAAATGTACAGGTACCTATAATGCGCGTGTGGGTGCACATGGCCCGGATTGGGAATTTGGAAGAGATTAAGTCTCTAACAATATTATTGAAGGGACGCTAATAATATTAGAACTCGCCTAGTACAGGTATCGATCTGACTTAATTGGGTCGTAGATCCTCAGAAAAGCAAGTACATCAATAATAAAGCCTATTTTTTTCCTACGTGACAAGTTAACAGGTCAAAAAATTGCCTAAGTGTTATGAAATACCTAAAAAACTTGAACGACAGTGAATGCCAACAGCACTACCGGGTGAGAAAATCATGGGATTGGATGCTGGCAGCATCATTCACATTGGTGCTGGATGCATTAACTAAAGCAACCGAGCATATTCATGTAGACAACTCCAAAAAACATATGTCAGTGTTACATTTCCAATCTGAGCAATTCAAGTTACATAAACTACACATTCCAATAAGTGAGGGCTGGGTACTGTCCAAATTCAGGAGGAACATATGGGGGACTCCTTATTTTGCTCTCCTGCATGCAAACAACATCTCCATTAGACACACATTCAGTGCAACTAGATGGAACATTGGTGTTTCGAGCTTTCCTAACGAACTTTGGTTGAGCCTTTTCTCTTGCAAATTTCCTCCTCTTTTTAGGAGGCCTTCCTACGTGCTTCACTTGTTGGGGGTTCAATATATTAGGAACTTCCATGGAATCATTGAACCCCTACAATGGCAGTAGATGAAATTTAGCAAAGAGTAATGATATAAGGAGAAGTAATCTAATGTTATGAAGATATTGAAGGAAAACTTACTCCAGTTTCTTACTAATGTGATCCAAAGAAAGATGTAAAGATTGAACTGTTAAATTGTAGGTGAATGCAGAACGTGAAGCAAAATCTGAAAAAATCATACATTTAGCACAAGCATCTTCGTAACGATCAATTGGGTCATCAGGCAGGTTACTGTTTGATATGTGGAAGTGTAACATCCCATTTGCCATCTCTTTTTTCCACCTATCCAAAATATACTTTTCAAGTATTATATCAACACCAAAATGAAAAGGCAATGTTGACAAAGTAAACCACGAGTTTCCCATGATTTGCAAGAGCAGCGAATCTTCAGAGTAAAAGGGGAGAATGAAACTAGATAATTTATCTTCAAATTGAATGGTGTGTTGTCCTCATTAAGAAGACATCGCCTCTCTAGCACATCAAAGTTCTTAACCGATTGCACAACAATACAATCAATCCTTGTGCAATATATTATTGCGGACAACTCCTTATGGAATTTCTTAAAAATACCAACAGTATATATCTCTGACATTTGATACTCCATGTACAACTTTGAAATTAACTTAAGCTTCTTATGGATACTCTCAAAATCAGCTTTAGCTTCCTTCTCATACTTAGCTTTTAAAGCTAGCTCATACTGAGAGACAAAGACACGAAGAGTTGTCTTTGAGTTTACAAATCCATCGAAGAATGCATTCATACTCTCAGAACGTTGTGTTGTAGTCATCTCGACCCAGAAATGGTCACTTACATATGCTGAAACCCACAATTTTTGGATTGCATACATCCATGTCATCCATGTATTATCATATAAGTTCCTCTTCTTAACCAATTCCATCCATCTAGTCTTAAATTCCTTAACTGAAGTGGATTGATGGACAATTTTCTTGATCTCATCCCATGTATGAGAATCATTGCCAAATCTATGTGGCAATTTTTGCATTATATGCCATAAGCATAATCAATGTTTTGTATTTGGGAAAGCAATAGCTATGGCATTTATCATCGCTTGGCATTGATCAGTCACAAACGCTTTGGGGTGGACACCTGCACATTTTTTAAGAGGTAACTATATCAACAATATGAAAGACATAATGTATGGTAAAAGCATACATTGTAAAGATAAGATGAGCATGCGATGCTCACAACATCAATGGAAGATGTCGTCAGCATGTATTGATAATGACGTTGGCATAATCATATGTGATGACTGGAGATGGAGTGTTAGCAGCATGAATATAAGTGCTAACTATGGCAAAGAGATTAAATATAGCATGCAATAAAATTATTTGACAGGTACCAATTTTCATTAGAAGTAAATATAGAGGATATCTATGTCTATTAGAAGTATGTATTGACCTAGATACAATATTCAGAATATGCTGCCAACATTGTCAGTGTTATCAACTACCACTTGTAGTATGTACATATGCTGTCAGCAACGTGGTAAGTGACACAAGCATCAAGATGGTTACTTACCACTATGCAAAAATGAACATGGCATGCGCATAAAAAATGCATGATACAGGCTTGGAGATGTGTGTTGTATAAGTGAGTGAAGTACACATACCTCCCATACATTGCAGCCATGCACGAAAAAGCCAAAGGAATGAATCAGTTGTCTCCTTGCAAAGCAAACCACATCCAAGGATAATCGAATTACCATGATGATTACACCAACAAACGGTGCAAATGGCATCTCATATCTATTTGTAAGATATGTTGTATCAAAGGTGACAACATCACCAAAGAACTAAGACGCAAGGGGAGAATGATTATCCGCCCAAAAAACATTCCGTAGACAACTATCGTTGTCAAGATCCATGGCGTAGAAGAAATAAGAATTTTTTGACTACATCGCTATGAAGTAATCATGCAATGCTTTCGCATCATCATCCCCATCCTTAACACCCTGAACTCCCTTTATGCATTACATGCATCACTCTTCGTAAACAAGACATTCTCATAACTGCCATATTCTATAACAAATAAGGACATTGTCTTCACTAATGGAATGCCCGCCTGATCATTTAATCCTATACGCTACTTATGTATGTCAAGAACTCTCCTCTTAGAAGATAGAAATCGCAACTGCGACGCGTGTAACAATAGATGGTTATGTTCATCCACGAAAGCAGAAACATGATATTGCATATCAAGCAATTGACGAAATGACAACTTCGCAATACATCCACTTTTGATGTTAGCTTCTTCCTATAAAGCACACCGGTGGGATTTGTTGGTCCCCTCCCAGACTTGCAGTGTTCCACGTATAAGTACACCATTGTTATAAGATGTGTTCTTCTTGATAACACCAAAACCACGAACGCTAGCAAAAGATACATATACATTATAAAGCTCATCATAGGTAGCAAATGAAGAACCAACTTTGATATCAATGGGGACCCGACTTGCATCAACATTCACGAGTGCATTCTCTGTAGAAATTCCCTTCCCTTCAACGCAAAAATGATAGAAATTGAAAAATAAGACTGAGAAATGTATGACTTTAAGCTAGAAAAATTTTACATTCTTACCTAATGTCCTTGGCAACGATTCTTAATCAATGAGAACCATCACTACAATATTGATGTTTATGAGATGTTGTTGGCATCAAGAGATATGTATGGCTTCCTTACATAAGGGTGCATTAGAATGAGACATTTATGAAGAGGTTCTCTTCAAAAAGAATGCTCTACTACATAGAAAGACATGAGAAGAAGACTTAACTCTTTCATGATTATAGCAATGTAGCCAAAAAGAGTCCATGTAGGCACGCCAACCAAACACTTACATGCAAGAATGCATGGCAGTAAGACAAAGGTTGTGTAGATTGCAGAGCTCACAGCAGGGAGGCACAGCAGCTTACGACAGTTGCTGCTGTGGGATGCCAGTAGGGATGCTGTGCGCAGCTGACGAGATGCCAAATCAACAACATCGTGGCTGACATGTCATCTGGGTATGGTTCTGGGTATATGAAAGAGTACATCTCCCATTTTTCTTTCTTTAATTTTAAGCTACTATTTATCTAACCCTTGATATTTTGAACCTCCTCCTACCCTGATTTTTTAATAGATTATTTTGCTTATTTCACTTAACTAATTTTATTATTCAAAAATTAAGCATTGTTTAATCTTCCACTTAATTCGTCTGCCACTTACATTAGGTTAAGAAAAACTTAACCTGAAGTAAAGTTATTTCATCTTTTATATCAAATAATTTTAATCCGTCAAAACACTCAAATAAGTTAATTTATTTATTCCACAATTTTATTTCACTCCTATCATACTCCTTTACTTGTTACATAAATCTATTTCCCTTATCAAACATAGCTAAGTGTTTACTATTGATCAATTGAAGTTTATGACATTGAGGTTTTTTTGTTTAATTCATCCACACTAAGTGATAAGGGACAAAAATCACCCTTAAATTAAAAATTCTACAGGTGACCCAGCAGAGGATCCGTTTACCCGATTACAGGGTAAATAGGTGGGCCTGATATTACTCAACCCGCCAACCAGCCAGACCCGGACTTGGATCAACCCAACCTACTAGAAGATTCAATGCAGCCAAGCAGTCTGACAAAAAGATATGCCAGAGATCATGAAGAAGATCCTATGACGCTAAGACTCTTACCATGCTATAAATAATGAGGAAGGAACCCCAAGCAAAAGGGGAGAAAAGAGGGAGAGAAATCTTATAACCTCACGAATACTAGTGTAGAGTTAGGAGTGTCATCCTTCCCCCAGACCTACACCTTTTGTGGTGGAACTGGGTCACCAACTTCCTCATCTCCCTTGTGATTGATTGTAAGGTGATAAGTTGGAGCATCCGATCAATTAGGAGGTTTGACCATCCCCCTGAGATGTATTGCCCGTTGCTATGTTACGTTTCCAACATCAACAAATTCTTTGATGGCCATCAGTGGCCCTGACGACTACCATGGAGGCCCATCAAATGGTGCAGTCTATGGGAAGCGTTAATGAAGATACCATGATCTTCCAAACATCCAGTTGATGGATGGCAACATCTCCACCATGCCCTGCCTGGACCTTCCTGGTAGAAAATCTTCGCGATGGTCCTAACCACTGTTGACCCCTCTCGTGGCCACCCTTAAGGAGACTTGGTCGAAGTCTAGTGTCTCTATATCCCAATAGTACCCTCAACATGCTAATCCCAATGAACGGAAGCCGGTAAGACCCAGCCGGCTACTTGAGGCCCCTAAGCGAGACTCCCTCCTCAAGATGCAAGCAAGGGAGGAGGAGGACATCCAGAGCATCAATCCCTCACCGTGAAGCTCCCTGAGATGAGACAAGTCTGGGAGTCTGGCAAAATCCAACCGGAAGACAGACTTCAAGCTCCAGGATGAGAGATTGAAACGGCAGCGTGTAGTAGAGGGGCAAAACACTTGCCTACGAGAATGGCTCAAAAGGCTAGAGAATGAGCTTAGTAGCCTGTGAGGCAAAGCTTCTCCCCCCCCCCCCCCCCAGCTCACTAGAAGCTCACCCCACCCCCTAGCATGAGCATTCGGGTGTTCAACCCTTTTCGACAGTGGAGGCTCCATTTCGAAGATAGTCCGCCTGGTCTCCCGAGCAATGAGGGGTATACACCCATGTTCATGCGTCACCACCTACTCGCTCATAGTGGAGGTGATGACGACCCTCTTGCTCGGAAAACTCAAGCAGCTAGTTATGACCCCATGAGGCAGAATGGCAAACCCCAAGGGTCCCATTGGGAGCCACTGCCAAATGATGCTAGTGCACGACTGCTTCGGCAAAGTACTCTACTGAGTATTCTCGTCATAACCTATAAGGTATGACCCATGAATAGCTAGTCGACTTGCTCGCCGAACAAATTACCTGCTCTTAAGGCCGAGAAGGCAAGTTTTGCCAACACTTCGCTGAGCGGCAGAGGCCAAGGGACGTAGCAGGACTTTAGCACAGGGCCATGAGGTTCACAGGCCAGGGCAACCCCTTCCGCCCCCGCGACCGGCTGGTCGAGGGTCACAACGATGACCCCAGCCTCTTAGAATAGACGAATGCCATTGGCAAGCATCCTCCAATGCTTGTCCTCAGAGGTGGCCGCTTTCACAAGTGAAGGGTCACCTTTCCCAACCAAAGGAGTGAACGACCCATCCAAGGCTGCAGTTGGGGGCCCTTCTGGGCGAAGCGAGAGTCCCTTGAGAAGCACGCCTCCCTGGCCGTAAACTAGGCGAAGGTGTTGGCAAAAGTCTGGTCCACCAACAAAGACTTGTTGACCCTGCTAAGACCCGTAAAAGCAAAAGGCTATCCCCGAGCCCTGCTATAGGTGTCACAAGGCTCGGGGTCATGCCATCGAAAACTGCCGGGACCTGCGCAACCAAATTGAGTCCCAGATCCAGCATTGAAACTTGGCTTACTTCATTAGGAGAAGTAAGAGCAAGGAAATAGGTGGGAGACCCATGGAGGGCCCTGGAAGATCACCCTAAGAAAAAGCTCTAGCGGCTTCGGATAGCTAAAGTGGCTTCCCTTGTGGACTGAGAGACAGAAAGGGTTGACACCTTGCCCAACCAAGCAGGCAGTGTCACCTTGGCTCCCCTCCCCTGGCAGAGTGCCACTACCTGGTCTTGGTGGCAACTCTCGCGTCACCCTAGGGTCCTTACCTTCAGTTGCATGAACGTATTTGCACAGAGGTTAAGGGAATGTTTGGGATAGATGCCACCCCAGGCCCGAGCCACTCCTTCTGAGTTGGATCCCTTGAGCGCCTCCCCCACTCAATGAGGAGAGAGGCATACAATCATGCGAGCGGTGTCTCGATTGTTCACCTCCCTGCCTAATCTGGCAGAACACTTGGACTTGCTTATTAGTGGCACTCCTCCTTAGGGGGCAGCTGCTGCCCAGGACCTTCGAGGAACACATTCTCCTAGCCATCAACCAGGCAGACATGTTTGTGGGTTACTAGTCTATAAGCAAGAGCCTGTTGCCACCAAAATCCATAAAGAGAAAGGTTGACTCCAAGCCCTACAGCAAGTTCCGCAGGGCTTAGGGACACCCTGCCGAGGAATGACAAGGTCTACACGACCGAGTCAAGTTCCGAACCTGGCATGGAAGACCTGGCCCACTTCATTGGGTGAAGCAGAGACTATAATTGAGGGCCTCGAAGGATGTCGGAAGGAGTTCCAACAACTCCGAGGGCTCGATAGGCCTTTGTCCAGGGCCAGGCAGATTAACACCTTGTTTAGTCAAGCAAACTGTGTCACCCTGGAAACCTTAGAAAACCACCACCAAGTCCTAGCAGTAATATTCACATTGCCCCAAGATGCTCACCTCTTGTCACCCAAGCCCTATGGCATAGAGGTCGAGCTTATCCTCGAGGTCAACACTAACTGATGCCAGCGAGCCACTCCTTCTGAGTAGATGCTTCAACACACCTTAGTAGGGCCAAAAGAGGCACCATCAAGCGAACAACGTCTAGGCTATTCGCTCCTCCACCTCATCAAGTAGAACGCACGAATCCGCTTCTGGTGACGCCCCTGCTGGTAGGGCGTCTATAGCCTAGGGACCTTGATAGACAATAACATCTCTCCCTCCACTAGCCGCTTTGGTCGTGGGCCTTTGGCGATCATAAAGTAATGCCAAAAGGAGAGATTAGCATTCCCTCGCTCTCCTGCAATAGGGACAGGCACCTCAACCAGACGGCTACATTCGAAGTTGCCGGGTTGACGGTAGCATTGGACGGCATCATTGGCTGTCCATTAATCCTTGTCCTCTGCCAGAACCACTTCGCATGCTCCCAATCTCCTCGGGAAATAAAAATGACGCATGAGAGTTGAGTGATGAGAGGCTCATCATGGCTTCTAATTACCCCTAATTAACTAGTTGCCCTAGTTAATTAGTTAGGAATATGCATATATAAGGGTTAATTATGTAATAACGGATAAATCATTAAAGGACCTTAAAATAAGTTAAAAATGCCTAATTATCAGCCAATTAACATTATTAATAATTTAATTAATAAATGGACTCGAAATATCACTAATTAGTTACCTAATTAATATCTTATTTAACTTAAGTGTAATTTAAGACCTAAGTCTTTAATAACTTAAGTAAGTTAATAAGTAAATAAATATAAATAAATGGGTCAAAAATGTGAATACATGGCTTTAATATAATATTTAGCTCATTTATAATTATATATAAAAATTTGGAAAAGAATTAAATTAAAATTAACTTAAATGGCCTCTGTTTACATTTTAGTCCCTATAATTCATTGCATTTTAGTCCTTTCCTTTCACCTAGGTCCTTATCTTTCCTCTCATTCAGGTCCTTGCGAACACCATCTTCATTTCTTCTTTAGCCACTTAAACGGTTGACGTTCGGTGATATTGTCACCCTCCGATGATCACTCATCTGATGCCATTTCACCTTCGCGAAGCTCCTGGAGCTTGCACTCACCCTCTTCATTTCATCTCATAGTCTGGATGATCCTTGAATCCTATTTAGGGTTAGAGAGTAACTTTATCGGCGTCGGAGAAGACACCGGTGGCTATCTTGCACCTAGACGCATTTCCGTCCAGATACAATCCCCTTTACAGTCGCCTCAACCTATAAATACCCATCAACCCCTACGATTTGAGCTTGATCAGCTCCCTTCCTCTCTCCACCTCGTCGTAGCTGGTCAGTAGGTTCATCCGCAACTCTAGCGTCTTCGTTCTTAGTCTCGAGCGTAGCCACTGAGGATGCGCTGCCTCTCTCACCACCTCTTGCTCTCTATCGCCCTGCCAACAGCGATGAGCGCCCCACTCTCCCTCTGATTGCCGCTTTGATTGGCCAGAGCTTCTCTTCTCATCCAGTCTAGATTTCGATCTCGTTCTCACCTTGCCAACGGCGAGATCCCTCACCTCCTTCGTCCAAGTAACAGTAGGATTAGGCTTAGGTAAATGTAGTGTAGCTTAATTCAGTAGATTAGGTAGTTAGTTAGGTTTAAATGTTCAATTTGTATGCTATCTTCCTCAGCTCTGGCGAGCTCGTTGAGCTCGTCTGGGGCACTCTTTTGCCATTTTTATGCACTGATCATCTTCCTCTCCTTATCATGATTTCATAGCACTGCTTTTCCCTCATTTCTATCAGTTTTATCTCCTAGATCACTTCTACATTCACTGGTGACCTCCGCTGTTCACGGCGGAGAGCTCCGAGCTTAGAACACATCCAATTGGGGCCCTACATCGCCTATACACTATTTAAGGGCCCCATTCAACTTATTAATTAAAGAAATAATCATCTATATGAAAAACACCTAATTACGTCTCAACTTTTGAGCTCATTGTCAATGGCGAGCTCAAAAGAGTCTAAACACCTAATTGACCACTTCTATACCATCTCTATACGCAATAAATCTTTTCCATTCACTCAATTGAGTGAGAGGAACGCCCTGGAGTTCTAACGAACTCAACTTCCTAATTTTCTGAAATTCTTTGAAGATACTTGATTTAATTCAATATCCGTTTCAATTGAGTTCCTCTTGAGGTTCAGAAGGACCTTAGGAAGTTTCATAATCCATCAATGAGCTATTTTGGTGAGATTTTTATCTCTGTCGGTCAAATCGGACTCATTGAAGCTCTGGCGAGCTCCGGCGAGCTATTTTCGAGTTCCAGCCATTTAGAAACTCTGAAAAGCTCTAGAATGGTCTTATAGTGCCTCAGGATTAATAATTAACAATTTATTATGTGTTTTAATGTCTAAAACCCTTCCCTGACCATTGTCTTCTCTAACTCCAGCGGAGTTAGAGAGGTGGATTCAGTTAGGTTTTTAATAATTTAACAGGTTATGAAGCTTCACTAGAGTCCTAGGAGTCTGTTACAGAGTTTGTTGAAGCTTGAGAACTCTTAGATTCTTCCACCGAAAATTGACCCCTCTGACCTTAGGTAGCAGACCCTGAGTACACATCCAATGAGCTCAAAACTGAGTTTTGAGCTGTGCATTAGCTTTATGGAGTGAAATAGATTTGATTTAGCACATCAATTTGCTCTGGGAAAGATGAATTGAGAAAGTCAACTCTGAGTGCGAATGAGTCAACCCTAAGTGCTAATTGAGGAATACATGAGGCATTCTGTGAATTAGTTGATTTAATTGAGATCTGGAGTGATGTATATCACAAGCGAGTGGTTTCTAATGTGTTTGTTTGAGAATTAAAGGAGATTAGACCTGCTATGTTCTTTGGGTTATTTAGAGTTCATACGCTGTTCTAGGTCTATTTAGCGAGATTTGAACTTCAATTTTATCCATATCAGTTTGTTAAAACCTTCTGAGGTTGTTCAGAATCCCTAAGAGGTAGTTTTGCTTTCTGCAGAGCCTTTCATAACTCAAATTTGTGTTCTATACAATGAGAATGAAGCCATGAGCTCCTCTTCCTCCCTGGAGCTTTGTAGAAGCTCTATTGTTGACTTAGAAAGCGTGGAATTGAATCCTGAAGGAGTTCAGATCTTCAATCAAGGTCAAAAGACCTTCGACAGGACTGTAGACTCAATTTCCTTTCTCTGCAGCCATTAATGGTTGTGCTGCAACCTTGCTTCTGCCCTTCAAATCGAAGTGTAAATCAACCCTTGAGCATCAAATTGATGCATGTTCCTAATAGAGTACATCAAGAGCTCTCGATCGAGTCTTTGCTCGATTGATTTGGTGAACGGAGTCAGCCACAATTGTTGGCTGAAGATCGGCCAGAACCTGGGAAAGATAGTCCCACATCGGAAAACCACGGCCGCACAATGTTATATTATGATTTTATGCTTAAGCCTCCTCGGTCGTTAGCGCAGGGTGCGAAATGAAACTGAGCTTGGGGTGCAGGTGCGTGTGATGCACGTGCCTGCGCATGTGTGTGTGTGTGCGTGCACCTGTGAGCGTGAGCATTGGCCCATGAGTGGGTGAGTGGGCTTGGGAGGCCGGTTACTGTGCATGAGCTTGAATTGGAAAATAAAACACCTAAGAGAAACTAGGCTTGGACTCAGTAGGGTCTGATCCCACCCTTGAGGGGGTGCTGTGTATCCCCAACCGGTCTGAACCACCAATAAGAAATCCAAAATTTTGCAATTGAAGGTTTAATGGCTAAGTGTGGAACTTATTAAGCACAGTAAAGAAGTTCAGGTTAAGGACAGGAATGAACTCGAGGAAAATATAAAAGGAAGAGATAAAGGATAAAATAAGAGAAGAGGAGTTAAAGGGTTAGAGAGAGAGAGCACAGCAAAAGAAGAAAAGAAAGGAAGAAAAGGGCTAAAGAAAGAATGAAGGAAAGAAATAGAAAGAGGAAGAATCAGACATTTGATGTGTAATTCATTGATATATCTTGTTTCCCCTTGTTATTTTGAACTTTAAGTGATGAAATAATGGCATTGTATTCATTTGTTTAGAAATTTCTTGCCTTTATCTTTTGTAAATAGCTACATTTGAAATAATAAACACACTACTTAGTTTTAATGCTAAATCATATGTGTAAATGTGTTTCTTTCTAATGGAATGTTGCATGTACTAATTTGATTTATCTCTTGTGCAATTATTCATACACTTAATGTATTTTAATTATAATGTGATTGATTAAGTAGTTAATAATTTATGCTTAGAAATTAATGGTGAATTAAGCTACTATTATGCCTCCCAATGAATGACCTGGACTCAACCAGTTAAAAAGAACTTAAAATCTAAAATTTTAGGTTAACTTGACTCTATACTACACTCACATCATTAATTCGAGTTAACCTAAGTTACTTTCTCATATAATCAATTAAGCCTAAATAACTTAATTAACTGTGTTGAGGATTTAAACCTACCATTGGGCGGCTAGGCAAAAACTTCTAAGGTTCAAGTTGGATTGATGTGGGAAGCCCAAACCCCCAGAACCACGGAAAAAGGGGGGACAAAGAGAAACCAAGAGTAGGCAATCTAGCAAGAGGTGAATCCGGTTGATCCTTTGACCACGTTGGGGTCGCAGCCAGGTTCTTTAGCCATGGCCATACCTCTTTGCCCCTCACAACGCTACCAAGCTCGTTGAGGTTGGAAGGGACCTTCACCCCTCCAAGATCCACGGATTGCCACTCCCGAATGGGACAAGGTGAGCACACCCAAAGGCCACCGCCTACACTCAACAGGGGCTGGGGCAACCCCCACGTTCTCGTAATTATAAAGCCAACTCCTAAGGTTGGCGGGAATTAAAAACTCCCTGCGCACGCATCCCCCGCCACAAAAAGGGTAGTCCCATTAATGCCAACCATGGCATTTGAGGCCTTCGCCTCATCCTAATGGCAATTAATGACCGATCTTGTCATACCCAAGACAAAGATTTATTTCCCGTAATAACTGGCCATCACTTGTGGAAGGTGGCGCTTACTTCGCATCTTCACACGGGTAGCTGCCTCTTAAGGCTGGTAGGGACTAGGCTTTGATCAAACTTTACTCCCCTCACAAGCCACCTCTTAAGGCTACCGGGAACTTAGGTAACGTGCCCCACATTCCCTTACACTGTTGAGTCCTAAGGCCGACAAGAGTCTCTTAAGACTGGCAGGAAACCGGGCCCTTGCACTCAAGTTCCCTTATAATGCCACTCATGGCCCTCGTTCCAATTGATACAAACATCGCATCATAAAGACGGTAGGACCTCGGGCCCCAACGCCCAAAGTTCCATTTAAAATTCAAGCAGCCTCTTAAGGATGGAAGGAACTAGGGCTCCCCTCGCCCCACGTTTCAATTGAGAAAATGCCGCCTCTTAAGGATGGTAGGAACTCAGGCTCCCACATCCCAAGTTTCGATTAGATATGATGTCGCCTCTTGAGGTCGGCAATAAACAAAGGCAAGCGCACTTCATGCCGCCTCTTAAGGGCGGCAGGGAAAACACATGTCCGCATTGCCCTTGGGTATAGAGTTGCTTGATTCAAAAGATGATAACATTAACAGTGCCTCAGCCACGTACAACTCCCCCACTCAGGCAAAAAAGTCGGGTAGTGCCCACCAGTGGAGTTTTGACCACTTCACCCTTAATAGCATCTGCTAATTGAAGGGGATGGCGAGAACTTGAGACCCTACGACTGACATTCCATTCGATACCATGCCACCCCTCAAGGCCAATAGGAATTAGGGCTCTTACGCCCCACATTCCAGTTGACACAATGTTGCCTCACAACGACGCTAAGAGCTTGGGCTCCCACACCCCAGGTCTTGCCTAACACAACACCGACACGCACTCGAGCCTCCAACCATGGAAACCCAGGCGCTCGCACTTAGCTCTCGTGACCACCTCCTAAGGATGGCCTAGTTAGATGACCCCTGGCACTTTCCCCGTTCCTCAGTAGCATGCCAACGAAACGGTCAAGAAGGTCAACCCATGGTGGAATTACTCCCTGCAGCCAAGGTGGCGAACCTTCCTTTCTTCGCCTATGATAAGGACAGGTCTCGCAATGGGATAACAATGCTTGGAATGGCCAAATCAACAGTGGTCTTGTTGGACATAATTGTCCGCCCAGCAATTGACCCCTAGAATGCTTCCAACCCTTGCCTATGTGGAGAGCCAGGGTATTGGGTCAGGGTCAAGCTTGAGTCCCTTAAGGGAAGGAAAATCCAGCCCACCCACCAACAACTTCAACAATTTAACTAGGCTCTCCAGCCACAGCTATTCAACTCTATACTGATGATGCTGTCAAGCTCGTCCAGGACAAGAGCAAACCTTGATCCCTCTAGGAGTCGTCACTCCCACCCAAATCCACCATAGAAAGAATCGGACGAAGGCCTCCCCGCCCCCAGTATTTAGGTAGGCCCAACTCAAATAAGTCACAATAGGTGATAAATCCCTGCGATAAGTGATCTTGCCCCAACCCTAAGGTCTCATACGAAAAGCTTCAAGGGCCCTTAGTCTCCAATGGAGAGACAGAAAACTTCGACGAAATCCAAGCGATCATGGCCCTTAAGCCCTCAAGCACCTAGAAAAGGATACAAGCGCTAGTCGGCAAAATCGCCCCCTTGGACTGATTCTTGCCTCACCTATTGACTAACACCCTCACCCCCCCCCCCCCCCCCCCCCCCCCCGCCGCTCCATACAGACGGAGTATTGAGCAACGGCCAATGACCCATGCCATTCCATATCAAAGCCGACTAACTAAGCGGGATTACCTACCCTCTCCTTACACAACCTCATAAGGGAAGCATCCCGAACAAAGGTCCTAAAAGGATCCCCTCCTAGCCTGGCTATCCCAAAAAGAGCATTCTCTTGCTAGCCCCGTCTCTGTAACAAGCCGTAAGTAGGTCGCGACCGAGACACTAATTCACCCAATGACTAGCATAGTTATCTCTTATGCCCAGAAAGATCCCACGCATCGCCCCAAGGCAATGGCTAAAATCAGACACACAAAGCCAAGTGGACGAGGATCTGGCCGCACGAAGCGAACCGAAGAACCTCTTGAGCTGGGAGGACCTCATGGAGTCATGACCACTATTACGGGTTGTTATTCACTCTGAAACGGGTTTTAAAATCATTGCATTGTAGTATACTCGAATCAATGAGAAAAATATATAACATTTATACTTGAATGTCAGAAATAAAGTCCGAGGTTGTTCGCTGGAAGCAAATATAGAATTCATGGGCTAATCTCAACAAATAATATAAATGAACATAGTTAATTACTCAAAATCTAATAGGCATTGTATAACATGAGCATATATGATAAGTCAAAAATAATGTAGACAAAATAATGGTGATTTGGATCACCAATTATTAGTCTAACACATATAGCAAATACTCAAATAATATCAACTATTGAAACCAAGTGCATAGTGCACTCCCTGTCAAGGGAATCAGACAACAGATTCTTTCAGCCAGATGACTTAAGTGTCCACTGCTATAGTGTCAAGAGGGCACTGTACTTCTTCTTCTTTTCTTTCTCTACTCTATCTTCTTTCTTCTTCTTCTTTCTCTACGTGTACAGGCCTTCTTCCTTCTCCTTTCTTTCTTTTGTCCTTTTCTCTTCCCTTCGGCTCTCCTTCCTCTTCTTCTCTTTTCCTTTATGCACAGGGGGGCACTCTTCTTCAAATGCGGCTAAGTGTTAGCCATTACACAAAAGAGAAAAATCCCCCTTATCCCCGTGCGCTCTCTCTCTTTCCTTCTCTCTGGTTTCTCCTCTTTCTCGCTTACATAAGGCCAGGCATAGTACTGGGTTATCGGGTAATCGGTCTAGAGCGCACCTGGGACTAGGGCTACCGGCGTGGGGTAGTAGCTGAGGTGTGCACAGGCGTAGGTGGGTATACGGGTCGGACTAGGCCCACATGCACAGTGTCATGGGTGAGGCATGTGTGGGGCGCAGGGGACCTCACCCCCTCCAAGTGTTGAGGTAAACAGCCCTCAACACTTTTTCCTTTTATGCACTGCCACTGCTGTTGCTACTTCCAATGTGGGACTAAATGCATCCCTCTCCTCACGCGTGCAGCAGTAGGTGGAATGGCTTCCAATTGAAGCTGATGAAATGCTCGACATTCCCAAGTGAGCACCTGGGTGGATGCTTGGGTGCCTTCCGCTCAACCGAGGGGTGTCTCTTGGGCTTAACGAGACCTGGAGCATTCTCCAAGCAAGCGTAAAGCTTCGACGTCCATGGTGTAGAAGCCCTGGTACCTGAAATCCACAAACAGCCTTTCAGCCACGTTAAATGAGCTCAGAGGCTTTGCTGGATGATGGCGAAGGTGGTGGAGGCAGTTTCGTGGTGAGTTGAGGCGTGTGGCAGCCTAGCGGAGGCGGAGATGGCCGGAGGAAGTGGGTTTTTTCGGGAGCGTGTTTGGGTGAGCGGTGGAGCGAGATAGGAAAGGGGTTTGATTGATGGAGTCGTGGTGAAGGTTTTGGGAGTTGTGGCGAGGAGTGTGGATGGGTGTAGCAATGGAGGCGCCTCGTCGGAGTGATCGAAGACGGAGAAGATGAGGGTGGTTGATGGTGTCGAGGGTCCTTTTTTTTTTTGGTAATAGGGAATTAACCTAAAGAAACTACGGATCTAATCTAACCCTAATTTAATAGACGAAAGGGGGAGGATGCCATCAGCTTTGATCTGCCTGTGTCAGGGAAGATGAATTCTCTGTGAGGGGGACAGCGGCAAGGAGAGGGGAAGATGGCTCCTGCTCTGACCGGCGAGACGCGGAGGAAGATGGGGAAGGTTGCTGCGCTTCTAATTTGGCCATTGGAGGTGCGAAGGAGAGAGATCTAGAAGGTCTACCGGAGCTTAGGTTGGAGGTGGCCGGTAATAGAGAAAAGAAGAGATTTTTAGCCTTGAACCTAGCTGAGAAGAACGGGCAGGCCTTGAGGATCCTTATATAGGCCTCAGGGAGTGGTTAGAGCTTGGGAAGCAAGTTTCCTAAGCTTGGAAGGCTCACCGAAGTTGGAAACCCAATTCTTTGAAGGATTTGCATGAGGATTTGGGTAATTTTTGGGACTTTGGATCTGGCTAAAAAGGAAGCTAATTTCTTGACGAGTTTCCCTTTCAAATCTGAGAAGGATTCGTCAAGAAATCAAAGAGATCTTGCCAAATGAAGCTTGCCGGAGTTGTAGGATTAGGATTATAGGGTGGCAGGGGCTTACTTGAAGAAGAAGACAAAGAAGTTGGGAGGCTTTTTGGGAGGAATTCAAAAGCTAATGGGCTATTGGAGATAAAGAAAGTAAGACTTGGATCAAAGTGTGAACTAGGTTAAGATGATCTCAGATTGAGTCCAAATTTTGGTACAAACCTAATTTGGATCTAAGAAATTCAATGGTGAAGTTGAATTTTGGTTTTAACCTAATTTGATTGGATAATTTATGCAAAAACTCAAATTATGGCAAAAGTCTGTCAGTAGCTCTATTTTGGGTCAAGACGGGTTCTGGTGGTCAAATTGAAGGTACCAAACCCTAAAGAATATTTTTCTATGAATTTTATAAGATTTAGGTGAATTTTATCCTAAACAAAGCCTCAGTGAATCAAGCGGGTCTGTTTTTAGGATTTCAAATGTCATTTAATTCTCGAAACGTGCGAAAACCCATTTCTGTCTGCATGAACCTACTTGTTAGACAATTAAGATCATTTGACCTTTAATTAACCTCTGAGAATTCCTGTGATTGTTTTGCAATTGAGATATGCTGTTAAAATTACAGTTTTACCCCTATTTTATTGTTATTCTCTCAGAATGGTTATGCAATGAATTAAGGCTCTCTGGTGGTTATGTAAGAGCATTTATTCCTTGATTATGACTAATTAAAGCTAGATATGGTTGATAATGGCGTTATTATCACGGGAAACCCTCCCTGCCTAACAAGAACACCTATATGGTTCGAGTGGCCAAGCTTAACAAAATAAGGTGACGGTAGCCGCCTATAGCAGATAGGCCAACAACTTGAGCTTCTAAATAGCACGCCAGGTCGGGCAAGAAAGGGAAGCCCCCATGCCAAGCCATTTGAATGAAAAATTAAACAGCCCATGAAAGGGAGCAAACAAAAATTCATAAAAGCAGTTCACGTGACTCTTGTGAATAACAAATCCCAGGTGGTAAATCAATCCCTCGTACTTGGTATGCAAATAACTCATTACAACAACACAACAGGTAATAAAAGCCTTTCATTTTTTATATGTATAAGAGATGTTGCCTATTACATTCCTTGGACCATCACCCTCAGCTAACCTACAACAAAGAAAGGGGAAAAAAGGGGGCAAACTAGTGTTGAATATACATGGATAATGGTAATGCCATTTATCAGGACTTGGTGGCTTCATCCCCCAGTCTTTGAAGGTGCCTGCCCCAGGTGATGGAGCGACGTCATGACTAGTAGCCCCACAGCCACTGGCGGACCTGGCTTAGGCTCCACCTCTTCAGGAACCGGTCTATCCCAGTCCAGTGCCCTTATCCTCGTCCTCTGCGAGCTACCGGGCCTCAATGGGATTTGCCCTCAAGCACTCTACCTCTCTACAGCAGAGGAATGTCCCACTTCTAGAACAAGCACCTCCTTCAAAGGAAGAATGGCTAGTCGATGCCACCTCGTTGGACATGAGGCCTCCAGCAGGCCCCTCCATGAAGGATCCCCAGATAGACCCAACTATCTGGGCAATCGTCACAGGTGCCATTTGATGAAAAGAATTTACTCCCGCTGTCGCCTTCATTGAGCTCTGCTCCATATTTGGCTAGGCAAATACATTGCCACATGAGGAGCCACCGGTGGCAGCAGCTCCCAACCACCCCCGTGGAGTTACCAATGGAGTCGAGCAGGGTGGCAAAGACGCTAAGCCCCCCTAAGGGAGTACCCTCCACCCAAACCTGAATCGGCGCATTTATGGCCACGTATCCTTTGGGCGATCCAGACGGACCCAAAGGGAATGACGACCTCACTAGGACATCCTCCACCTCATCCCCACTTAGATCCGAAAGCGGATGTAGTTGGCTCCCTTTCAACGAACGCCTTGCCGGGCTGCCCTCGCGGACACGTTAAGGGAACCTACGCCGCCTCTTCTTCTCTTCCTGCTTGCTTCCTCTTGAATTCCTAAAAAATAAGAGGCCCTCTTCTTTTTCCACCCCATGAGCCTCCCCTACACGGAACGAGTCCCATGATGGGTAGAGCCGCCGCGACACCCAAAGTTGCTTGGCCGGGTAAACCACCCAAAGGCTGCAATCAAAGGCAAGTCAAAACAAATCTGAAAGTGGTGAAGAAAGGGGCCACCAAACGTTCCTTGGGCCGCAAAACATAGGCATCTCGGCTACAAAAGTCTTAGAACCTTCACTTCAGCCCATGCGTTTAGCACGGGCAGCAAACTGGATTTACCATCACTCGTAGTCCCGGACATAACCACTGTCTGACCACTCCACCAAATAAGCACGTCCAACGACAAAACCTTGGATGCGAGAATGAGTGAAAAAAAATCCCCTCAAGGCAACTATCAAGTCATTTGGATGCAATAGAAGGTTGGAGGGTCATGAACTCCGATCATACCCCCAACCCCTATTTATAACCCCACTCAAAGCGGTTACACCCCCACCCTTGGGTGCAGGTTCCTAAGGGGCAAAATCTTCCAGGATACAGCGCGGATTTCACAGCATCCCACCCACACTAACAAACTTGTCGGTTAATATTCTGTGCATTACATCACCTTGTGCATACACCCCGATGCCATAGTAGCCTCAGTCACCTCACTGACAAATACGACATTTGAGGCCATGACTCCTCATGTCAACAACAATTAATGCATGTTTTGTCAAACTACGCGACAAAACAAGTTCCCATATGCCGCCTTAGAAAGCCGGCAGTCGCCTCCTAAGGACGGCAGGAACTAGGGCTCCCATGCCCCACGTTCCAAATAACATAATGCTTCCTCTTAAGGCCGACAGGAACTAGGGTTCCCACGCTCCACATTCCAAATAACATAATGCCACCTCTTAAGGCTGACAAGAACTATAGCTCCCACACCCCACATTCCAGATAACATAGCACCGCCTCTTAAGGCTGGTAGGAACTCGGGCTGCTATATCCCTCGTCCCAGGTGATGGAGTGCCACCTCTTAAGAACGGCTATGGAGCCTTAGGCATGAAAAAGCGCCAGGCCCCCTACCATAGACAAACACTGCCTCACAAGGCCGGCCAGAACCATGGTTGATGCACCTGCCTTCCCCTGTAACTATGCTGCCACCCTAGCCAGCACAAAGTCAGGAAAAATCCCATTACATCTTACCTCTTACAATCGGCAGGAAACAAAGGAAAACCACCCAACCTTGTCTATTGACATCCTGCAACTCCTTCACGACAAATGTCCTACCCGCATCATGCTAACCAGCAGCACATTTGGGGGCACTATCCATCGTGGAGATTTAAGTGCTCTAATTACTCTCTCAGTATCTTACACTAGCTTGAGAGTGGAGGCATATGATGAGGGACAAAAATCGCCCTCAAATCCAAAACTCCATGTGTGACCCAGCAGAGAATCCAATTACCTGATTACAGGGTAAACAGGCGGGTTCGGTATTACCTAACCCGCTTACAACCAGCCAGACCCAAACTTGGATCAGCCCAATCTGCTAGAAGATTTAGCCCAGCCAAGCAGTCTAATAAAAAGATATGCTAGAGATCATGGAGAAGATCCTACAACACTAGGAGTCTTCCCATGCTATAAATAATGAGGAGGGACCCTCGAGCGAACGAGAGAACAGAGGGAGAAAAATCTTGTAACCTCACGAATACTGGTGTAGAGTTGGGAGTGTCATCCTCCCCCAGACGTACACCCCTTGCGATAGAACTGGGTCACCAACTTCCTTTTCTCCCTTGCGATTGATTGTAGGGCGATGAGTCGAACCATCTAATCAATTAGGGGGTCCGACCATCCCCTTGAGATGTATTGCCCGTGGCTATGTTATGTTTCCCATGTCAAATTTTTTGATGGTCATCGGTGGCCCTGATGGCAGCCATGAAGGCCCATCAGTAAGTCTAATACTCAAGATACACATTATATAAATTATCCATTTCCTAAAAAAATAGAACAAAAGATACACCTTCTGTTTTCAAGAAATCCCTTTCCATCTATAATTCCCTACGGAGGGGGGTGAGATCGAGTGTGAAAAACGAAAGTAATGCGGAAATAATATGATAATCAAACAAAAGCCAATCTTACAAAGCACACAAGAATTTTAAGGTGGAAACCCAAACCTGGGTAAAAGCCACCACCTAAATCTTTTAGTTTAGGATTTCCTAATTGATCTAGTCGATCAAATGCACTATCCAAGTCACTTAAACGAGGGTGACTTAACCTCTTACAACCGTGCTACTATGTATGAGGGTAGCGTACCTCAAACCCTCCTCTTCACGAGGAGTATTTTATTTCGTAAGGGAGATAAGAATTTGCAAAGCAAATGCCCAAACAAAGACAATTATAATATGTCCTATAGAGCCACAAAGTATGTATTAAATCTAGCTATTATATGAAAAAAAAAATTCCCTTTGATGGAAGTGCTTTAACTAGCAACGCGAGGTGCATGATCCATGCAATGGCACGACAGCGCTCTCGTATTTGTAGGTGGGAGAGCGGGTGTACAGCTAGGATGGTGCTCTCAAGATGTAGATAAAGGTTTGGAGAGCAAGATCTCTTCTCAAGATTATTTGGACACAATATGATGTGGAAATAGTATTATAAGGTGTATGTTGCTTAGGAAGTGTGCTCCTCTATTTATAAAGGTCCTAAGAAGGCTTTGGAAGGCCTTGTAAGCCTCTTGTAGCTGTTGGGAACAAGGCTCAAGAAAGTGGTTCAAAATTCCACCAAAATCAGGGTCATTTATGATTCTAACAAGGTTATTAGACGTTTGATTTTATGGTTAGACGTCTAGGTCATTGTCTGATCTAAGGCTCAGTCGTATGATCTTAGAAGGGTTGATCTTCTGCAAGGGGTTGGATCAAGACGGATGTCTAAGATTCATTTTTAAGATGTCTAGGTATATAATCAAACGCCTAACTTAAGATAGGTTCTTTCCTATTTTCACAAGATTGAAACAGGGATCTAGAGTTAAATTACACAGACGACGGGTTGGACGTTTGGCAAGTTTGGACATCTGGAAAAGCAATCCTCTGTTAGAATAGATTTCTCTAGAGACTTAACGGCTAAATCGTCTGACAAAAGGTGATTTGGGTTAAATCTTAGCCTAACGTCTATTTATCAAACGTCTGGGATGTTCTATAGACGTCTGAAAGCAGATGTAAATCTGATTAAACTTAATCCTCTAAGATAAAAGTCTGACAATCCAACAATCCTATTGTTGGATGTTTGGCAAGGTTCTCAGACGTCTTGTAAGATGTTTGGACTATAGGTTGGACGTCTAAACTTGGGTTATCAACCGAAGTGTTTTCGACGTCTGGACAAAAGGTCAGACATCTTAAAAGTCAAGATTAGATGTCTGATGTCCAAATTAGACGTCTAACCAAGCTGTTTGATTTCTATATTGATTTTCTGACTTTATCAAAGATTGTCTAAGTATCCTAGGGTTGTGTAAGTGATACTAGGACTATGGTATGTTACTTTAGGGCTCTTTAACAATCATCTAAAGAAATGAAAAGCAAAGTATAAATACATGAACAAGAAAAAAAGACATCTATCCTATTCTTCTTGTCAAGCTCCATCTTCTCTTCTTTATCAAGCTCCTCTAATCCACCATGGATGCGAGCTTGAACTCCTTCACACTTGATTCTATTTGCATTTATCCTGAAACTATAACTCAAATGCAAATATTAAATAATAAGTATTTTGTTATCATCAAAATTAACGATCGAGGTGCTCTTGCACCAACACCATCTACAGTTGGACACGGGTCATTTTCAACCTGCAACATGATCCAATAGAAATTCACTTGATCATGTTGGATTAAGTTAGGAGCTTTAGTATTTTTTCCTACCCACAAGACATGGGTTGAGTTGGTTGGGTTGG
Source organism: Thalassia testudinum (assembly GCA_037157565.1). Classification (NCBI taxonomy): domain Eukaryota; kingdom Viridiplantae; phylum Streptophyta; class Magnoliopsida; order Alismatales; family Hydrocharitaceae; genus Thalassia; species Thalassia testudinum. The sequence goes on along the minus strand of JAZHRO010000022.1, from coordinate 71,589,203 downwards.
GAACAACCCAATCAAGCCTAACCCACATCCCATGCTTGTGCTTTGAATTGCTATTTTACAAAAATATTTTTTAGATTGAAATATATTAAAAATCTTGATTCTACCCTACCTTAAAATTAGGTAACATTTTTTTTCTTCCACTACATTCAATCCATTGGGTTCATTTTAATCCAAACTTCACTATGTATAGAAAAAAGTCAGATGATTTAACTCATCGTTTCAATTCAACCTAATGCGAGTCGAATCAAATAGAAAATGAATTGGATTAAGTTGAAAATTTTCCAACCATAGACATTAGGTTGAGTTATATATTAGGTCTTAACCTAACCTATGTATAATCCTGCTTTCATTGTTATTTCTCTAAAAATATATAAAACAATCTAAGGGCTAGTCATATTAAACTAGTAAGTTTAATAAAATTATGAAAATAAGGTCTCTTATTGGTTTATAATCCATATGCCTCTTGTTGCATGCTTAGTTAGGCTTTTGCTAAAAACCCCTAACTCTTCCCCCTTCTAGCTTGCAAACCTCTTCTTGCTGGTTTCTATGTGGCTATGGTTCTCTTTGTGGGATAAATACAATAAGTTATTCCATGTAATTGATTTGGTAAATGACAAAACAATATTTATATTCTCTATATATTGTTTTTGGCCTAACATATTTTCGGAGCTCAATTACAAGATTGATAAAAAAGACCATTTTTAAGGAATGCCTACTTCAAAGAGATAGAGAGATTCAAGTGACTTTATCTTTTTGATATAGTTTTCTTTTATTGAATTTTATGCTGTTTATGAAATACCCTTCCAAAAATCCAAGCATATACATGTAAAGACAATTTCCATAAAACCTTTAATTTCAAAAGTCTTTAACGAAAAATCGTTTGGTCCAAGAATTTCTCTAGAATCTTAACTCTTACAGAAATTTAACCCCAAAATCCTCTTAAATAATCACCAGCAACCACTTGCTTATGTAGAGGTAAAAAGCTAAATGATGACGTCTCACTTTCCAAACTCTATTGAAGTTGAGCTTTTCTAAAATGCATTCACATTCTTTCAAATGAAGCATTACCTACCTCTAACATTAACATAGATTCATAAAATCTCAATTAAAAGATTTTTGGATCAAGTCCAATTACTCATCAAGATTTGTATGAATAATTTTACCTACGAACACTATTTTGCATTGGCAAAAATCTACTCAAAATCCATAAATCTCCAACTACATCCCATTTGAAGAAACATGGTAAGATGAATGCATTCCAAAGGTCAAAATTTAAATCCCTCCAACTTGAGTTGTTGCTGCAACAACTTTTGAGTATTCGTTGGTGATGCCCACAGCACCTTGCTGTCAGCAATGGTGAGATGCATCAAGAGGATGGAGTAGAAACTCAATTTAATTATGAAAACATAGAGGGAAGAGGGCCTTGCTACGAAACCTCTTGACCCTAATGGCTAGTTTGCTTGGAGTGTTAATAAACTTGGGTTTTGGAAAGTCAAATTCGGGTCAAACCCCATTGTTGTTTACTTTGTGGTAGGGGTTACGACTAAACCTATTCATGGGTTGGGTTGGGTTGAACATTTTGAATCCCATGTCTAGGCCTGTGTTGGGCCAACTTACAAGCCTAGATCAATGGCCTAAGCCTAGACCATCTGGAGCCATGGGGACCCAAGGGTTCTAATTTGTAAATGAAATTTGATCTAAAAGATCCCAACATAGGCTTTATGTAATTTGTTGACCATCGATGATTCATGTAAAATTCCTGCATTTTGATTAGGTGTATTAGTAGATCATATAACTTGAGATTTGCTTACTTTAACTTAAGTTTGATTTAGATTTATACATTTTTTAATTGCCCAAGTTTCAATAAAATAGAAAAATATAAGCATCTAGAACTAGTGAGGGGTAAAAGTTACCCATAAGTTTTAATGATTTCTTTGATTTAGTCTAAGAAAATATTCTTGTTGAGTAAGATATGCTACTTAGAGTAATGGAATAAGACTTGGATGAAGAGCTCAGTACTCGACAAGGAGATGTCACATATGGAAGCTAATTGATGAGAACCTCATCATGAGTCCTAACTAGCATATTTTGACCTAATAAAGTGAACAAAAGCTCCTACATAACCAAGAGAAAGGCCTAATTCAAGGGATCACTAATCTGTGAAGAAAATAAGAAACAAAGGGTAAAACTGTAATTTTACTAGTGGAGTTCATCAACGGGATTTTCTAGGGTCTAGACATAGGTCAATTGGACTTAATAAGAGAAAAAGTGGGATGGTTCAGCCAGATAAGGGTTATTGTGAAACTTAAGAATTAAGTGACATTTTGTAACCCTAAAACAAATCCACTTAAATTCACAAGGTTTCAGGTAGGATAAAAATTAACTAAACCCTCTAAAATTCATGAAAAAATATCCCATAGGATTTAGAACCTTCAATTTGGCCTTTAGAACTTGATTTGACCTAGATTGGGGTCTAAGCCTAATATTTGGCCTAATTTGGATTTTTATGCAAAATATCAAGTCAAACATGGTCAAACCTAAAATCCAACTTCGCCATTGGATTCCTTAGGTCCAAATTAGGTTTGTACCAAAATTTAGACCTAAGGGAAGGTCATCCTGACCTACTTTGCAAAATGGTCCACCCAATTATATTTTGGCCCCTAACTTTTGAAAACCCTTGCAAAAACCCCCTCAACTTTTTGTCACTTTCTTAATTCAGGTCACTCTACCATTGCAGCAGGGACCCATACCTCCGGTGAGGTTTCGAGGAGGTTTTCTCCTTGTTTCCCTAGGGAGTCGCTCCCAAATTTGAAAAGGGAGCTCTCTGTGAAGCCTCCTACAGTATGAGTAGCTCCCCATGCCCTGAATCACCCCATGCCTCTCGTGCGAACGCTCGAGAGGTATGGGTCTCACTATGGCCATACCTCCGGCAATGACTTTTGGCCGCTTCCTTGCGATTCTCCCTCTGTCCGCACCTATTTAAGTAAGCCCAGATCCCTCCGCTGGAGATATGCCTCTTTTGGCCGAAGAATTCCCCCCAATTTCGTCTCCTCCTCCTTCGGTCATCTGCCCGCAGGCTCCGGTGACTCTCCCTCCCTCATCTCGTCGCTTTGCCACCGTACCAGTGGCAGAGTCATCTCCGTCGTGCTCCTCTACGTCGCGTTGTACCCGCGCGTGCCCCTCTGACCTAGTCCTCATCGCCGTTATCTCTACCTCAGGGCCATCTTCTCTGACAACGACAGATATGCGTCGTTTGTCTCTTTCGCCTCCCCTTCGCTCCAATCACCACAGATAGGTTCCTCTCCCCCTCCTCTTTATTTCCACTATCTCTATTACTGTTTTTATCCCCTTGACGTTGCAGACCACCACCATCATTCCCATCTCTGACCAGACCACCAGTGAGGTGTTCCTGCTGCTCCATGCCTCCATCCACCTCGCCAACAGCCCTATGACCTCCGCCACGTCTCACTGACCATAAACCCTCTTCCCATTCATTGCGACATGCCCCCAAAAGTACCCCCGAACACACCTACTTACACGGCCACAATAAGCCCTAGGCACACTCACACAGGTGTTCCCACACCACCTCGATCACTGTAGCACACTCGCCGTACCTCGGCGAAGCTTCCCATGTGTTCTGACGAGGCCGCAAGTTCGTTTTCCTGTTGATAGGTGTTGAGGGTCTCCACCGCCATTGACGCAGCAAGGAGTTTGCTTGGGAGCTCCTCCAAGTCTCTCTGCTCCAGGTAAAGTGTCCCAGGTCGCGCGGAATCCCTTCGCGCAAAGCCCCAGCCAAGAAATTGGCACTGAAGACCCAGTAGCTGCTGCAATCAGAGGAGGATTTCTACTGTGGGTTCTCGCGAAGAAAAGTGGGACGTTTAGTCCCACCTCGGAAGTTGACAAGCGGGCGCTGTGAGATAAATTGGAAAAGTGACAGAGGCTTATTGCCTCCTGACCACGGGGTGAGGTCCTACTCGCCCCTTACGCCTCGTCCGTGCCCCACGCTCTGCGGACCTGGAATTCGACCCGACTACCCGTGCACTCCTCACCCACCACCGCACGCCGGTGAGCCTTGTCCCGGGCACGCATATCTGACCCGATAACCCGAGAAGGCTCCGGGAGAGCTGTATGCTGTCCTAAGAGCGAAATATAGAGAGAGAGAGACGCGGGGAGGGTAGGGGATAGGTTTTGCTCTCTATGCTGTGCAGGGACAGAAGGAGAAGGAAGAGGTAGTTGCTGAAGGACTAGTGAAGGAGAAGGTGCGGTTGAAGGCAAAGGCAGAAGAAGAAGGAAGGAGAACTCAAGGCAGAGGAGCAGTAGAGGAAGAGAAGAAAAGAAGACAAAGAAAGACTAAGAAGAAGACTGCAGAGGCCAAGGAAGAAGAAGCTGAAAACTTAGCCGTAGAAAGACAAGGAAGAGAAGGAAGACAGAAAGCAAGGGCAGAAGAAAGAGAGAAGTAGAGGTGCAGTAGAGAAGAAAAGTTGAAGATAGAGGAAAGCCAAGAGAAGAAAGAAGAAGAAGAAGCCAAAGAAGGCTGAAGAAGCACAGCTGCAAAGAAGAAGAAGAGAGAAAGAGAAGGCCAAAAATCACAAAATCGAGCACTGCAGCAAAATCCTTTTAAGACGTTTGATTTTTCATCAGACGTCCAATTTTTTTGGGCATTAGTTCTACATTTGACATTACTTCTTAATTTTGAGTGAATTGGTCATTGCTTTTCTTTGTTAAATTGAAAGGTGTGCTCTTAAGTTTCTAAAATACCAAATTGCTCCCTGAGTTCGACCTCAAAATATTTTAAATTTTGAGTAAATAAAAATTGTTATTTGTTCATATGCTTTTTCAACTATACTGCAATAAGGTTAATTTAAAATACGAGAAAGCGATACAAACATTTTGGTGCCGTTGCCAGAGAGCAACGAGCATTTTAGAAGCTTTAATCACAACTTCTGATCCAATACTGACTTAATCCCTCTCTTTTGTTGTGTTTGTTGCAAGAAAGCCGAGGAGAGAAAATCAATCGCACAACAACCACACCAAGGAACATGTAAATTTTTATTAGCCCTCTTTCTTAATCCCCTAAAAATTTAAAAAGGAAAATAAAGAAAAATCAATCTAGGGCTACCTATTTCTATATCTAGTAATTCACGAAAGTTGCCTGATTTTTAATTTCAACACATTTTTGATTGAACATCCACTCAAGGTAACTAGGGCTAAGACCTTCTTGATTGAGCCCTAGATACCAATTTGTGAGGCAACTAAATTGGACCAACTAGAGCCAACCTAAGGATTACAAGCTAGGGTTTTAGAGACACATCTTCTTCTAAAAAAAGAATCAAAAATTCCAAAAAGAGGTGTGCCTAAGCCTTGTTTGAAAAGATTTATCCAAGAGAAACCCTAAGCAAATCAGGCTCTTAATCTACTTGAACCCTAAAAGCAAGGACCTAAAAGCTCTCAAAGGAACAAAGAGGTGAAGTTGATCCTTTGGGTCAACCAACCTTTAAATTAGGTCACTTTGCACTTAAAAGGCTTAAAGTTCAAGTGGAACCCTAAGCACCTTGACCTTAATTAAAAGAGGTAGACTTAAGAGGTCAAGGTCCCCATTTTGGTCTGCCTGGAATCTCAGTGATAAGAGAGGTCGGGTGGGGGAAACCCTGTAACTCGTAGGGACGCTCTACAGTGTAGGGGTCTTCGTGGGACTCTCCCCCTCTGGCTACCTAGGTAATTCTCAGGTGGACGACCTTTCTGACTAATGGGTATCATCCGCCTCGAACCTCTATAGTCACCTAACATATTTTGGGTGTCTTGATTGGGTCCGGCACATTCTAACCTCATCCAATCCTTTGTTGTATGTTTGGTAGGAGGTCCTTAAGACCTCCTTTAGAGATCCACTCTCCCCGAGGCCAAGCCTCGATACCCTTGTTTGTGCAGCAACCCCACCACATAGATCTTTCCTCAAATTCAGAACCAAGTTCTCCTTCTTCTTCCATCATGGCACAACTTGATTTTACATCTTGATTCCGCCACCTGATCCAAATATGCAGCTTAGTTACTTAGGATTACCCTTCAAGAAACCTGAATCACAAAGATCCATGAGAGATAGGATGATTGAGGATGCCCTTGAATTCTATGAAATTGAATACAAAACCTCAACACCAATAGAAAACATTCAGGTTGATGTCCCAACAACTACAACTTTCATCATAAACTGTGCCCAAATATTATTGACTGAAGTCACAAAAGGATCAATCCGAGACATGCTTATAACAGGATACATTGAGATAGAAAAATTACATAAATTTGAATACCTTCAATGCATGACAAATCCTGTACTTTGGGAACAACACCAAGATGATCTTGAAAAATGGAAGGAGATGATGAGATTACTGAAACAAACTATCGACCAGCAATACCCGTATATGGCACAAACAGAGGATGAACCATCTTGGAACAGTATTGAGGATCAATCCAGTTTCCGAGATCTCGGGATTGAGGCACAGAGTGGTTGTGGATTCCCAACCCAGATAGAAGACAACATGACTAATATTGAATTAGTTCGGGAAATTGCAGGAGAACACAATGTTGAGCCAACCCTAGACCATGAATCACTAAGCTTAGAATTCCAAGACTCCTGCAATAATGAGATTAGAACTGAACCTCTTGAGGGTGTAAATCCCACCCCTTATTTTGATAAGGTGACCTTCGAAGGTTATTTGGACTTAGATTCTCGTAATTCCACCCATATCCTAAGCCTAGAATCTGGATCTGAAACTTATTGGGAAGATTACGAGGCCCTGTATGATGAAGATCAAATTTTCAATAAAAAGTATGATTCCGGGCCTCTATTTGATGAATATCTCTCTCCAACATCCTCAGGAAATCAGATCGATTTTCCGAAAGTCATGCCAATGTACGATATAGAAACCAAGGAGTTGGACAAGTGGGGTTTCAATTGGGTCTATCCTACCAGCTTGAAACTTTAGCCTAATAAGAACACCTTTTTAAGCTCAGAATTGACATATAGGCTAGACCCTAGTCAGGCTACTAAATCTACATCATGTGATTTATTCTGTGGAATTCATGATCTTGAATCTCATTCAGAACTTAATTTTCTCAAACTCTCCGACGATCTCGATTTGACTATAATTTCGAAGAGACTCTGCTTCCTGAATACACCAAGTCCATCTACGACCTCAGCTCACATGACTCATTCTCTGACTCCGATTCTGAGGTCCCGGCTCCCGAGATCATTGATTTCAGTTCATGTTCCAATGACATGGAATCATTTCTTTTCGATCCTCAGGAACCAAAACCAGAAAATGCCGAGAGTAATTATAACCCAGAATTTGAATCTTTTCTCAATTCAAATTTCCCTCATCCTATAGACACTCTCCAGGCATTCACTTTTGAATTTGAAAGTTACTATGAGGACTCTCTACAGGAGACCACCTGTCATTCATTTCTAGAAGAGCCCCCATACACAAGTCTCATTGAAGCCACCTCTTCCGAACATACAGAGCTGATCAAAACCTGTTTTCAACCCCGACCACAACCGCATTCAATTTCTATTCTAATTCCCCTCTTACTCAGCCGATTGCAGATAATTCAACTCCACATCTATACCGGGTTTCAAACATTGATCAGACTGAAGACCATGCTCCATCATTCTCTGATCACCCCTGTAGGGTTTTCGCGTCATTCACTGATTATTTTACGGATCCCTATTCTGACCAGGCTGATTAGACTTAGCAAAACCCCGCATTCACACTTTCACATCAGCCTGAGCTTCATAGTATATGGTGGGTTCCACACCTCTTGATCTACATTTATCAACCCACCAGATTGATTGGGTTTGGACTGCATCATCAGCCTACTGTTCTGAACAAGCACCTGGTTGGACCAACCAAGCTCTTGATCAAGGTGCTTGTTATACAAAACTCCGCTGATTTAACCATTCCCTCTCCATCCCATTTCCCGCTCGGCTAAGGGCGTCGAATTTAGCGCTTAACGGGAGGCAACCCATCATTCTTTGAAAAACCCGAAACCTTTCTTGACATTTCCATGCTGAATTCTTATTGCACCTTAGGGTTCATCCATTAGAACAGCCGACTCCACCTCAGGTACCCATACCTGAGTCTTGAAATCGTCCGCAACAGTCATTCCCGACCCATTCACCCACCCGATAAATCCTGTTCTAAGTCCCTTGACCAAACACTGTTTCACACCCTCCGTTTACAATGAGGGCATTGCAAAACTTAGGCATAGGGGGGTGTTAAAGTGCAAACATACAGAAATCAAGAAAATGCAGAAGGATTCTCACAAAAAAAAATCACATATGTCAAAAACACCAAAAAAATAAAAAATTGAGAAAAAGAATAAAAAAAAGGAAGGGAGGAAAATTTTTGGGCTATACAAAACAAGAGGAGGAAAAATAGCAAAATGTTAAAAAAGGAGCACAAAATGAAAAAAAGAAAGAGATAGTCATTAATAAGAGATTAAGGGATTAATTGAAGTTCTAGACCACATCAAGAAAAGTAAAGAAAAGTGCTAAAGAGACACAAAAAGAGATTAGTAGGAATGCCAACCTTAGGCCTTTTTGGCTAGACTCTTAGTATCCGCTAAGATCTGGATAATCCTCAAGAGGTTGAGGAAAATGTAAAGCTTAAGTATTAGGTCTAAGGCTTAGGGAGTATTCGACCTCGTTAACTGACCTTCGGTTTGCAGGACTCGGAAACCTAAGCACCCCAATCAGCACATAATCTGGTTCATTACGCATAACTATCAAAATCACGCAAAAGCATTTTAATGTTATGAAAATGTTGCTTAGATTAGGAGCGGCTGATCAACACAAGTTGATTTGGACGAGTTCCTGGCGTGGAGAGGTGGAAATTCCCCTTGAAGATGCGTAACAACATATCGTCTCCTCGGTACTTGTCTCTTAGGATATTTACATATCCTACCATGGGCATGTAAGCACTCTGCTGGTTCAAATACCATGGGTGGTGTAACGACCCGATTCCTGAGTCCCTACGAGACACGAGAATCGGACCGACTTGACTAATCCCAAGACCTAGTCGTCCAACGAGGAAGTAACCAAAAGAGCAGTAAAATAAACCACATTCAGCATGAATATAACTAACAGTAAGAAAATACAGCAGTAAGAAAAGAAATCACTACAGTATATACCACCACAACAGTAGAACAACATTCGTAACATAATATGAACTGCAGGTAAAGAAAGGTATAGCGGAAACAAGAACTACTCACTACAGTGGAACAAAAAGAGGTACAAGAGAATAGTGGTAACTCTACTGGACCCTACTCGGCCCAGCGTCCTCTGCAGCCGCTGACCCTGGCTGCTCCACACCTGATCCTGAAAGGTAACGAGTGTAACACGTCAGCAAAACGCTGAGTAGAGTGGCAACTAAAACTAAAGAAAACAGTAGGGTGTACAGTAGCTGTTATGTTCTGTTACTTTCTTTATTTACGTATTTCAATTTTCTCACGATTTCATTTATTTCTCAGATCCTTTACTTGATCTCGAATGTTCCTCGTGGGAATGATCTTAATTGCAGTCTTTTCCAAGAAGTAGAAGTAGCACGTGGTGCTCTCCTGGCCGGGAGAGTCCCCCGTGGTGATCCTACTCTCAGTCAACCACCCCAAGGTCATGGACAGACGTAACAGTGACTACGGCACGCGCGATAAACGCACAGGTAGCTAACCCGCACTGTCACACGGTCAGTCATTTCCGTTAACGGGTACGCCCAAAGCACAGCATGGAACCAATCCAGGGCAGAGCCCTCTCAGTAACAGGGGTCCGACCCCTTCACAGTAACCAAACAAGGGCCTTGCCCCTCCACAGTAACCAAATAGGGGCCTTGACCCTCCACAGTCCGCGCACCCTCGCCTGACTACCCTGGTTTGCCCCAGTGGGCCTAACAAGTTGGTGTAGGAGGCTAGCAGAACCCCGGGGCCCGTGGGGTAGCTAGTGCCCTCCCTACACTAGTAGCTATCCTCGGTACTACATACACGAGGGCCAGCAAGTCGGTACAAAGCGGCCAGTCCTAACCCCGAGCCCCTGGGGTGGCTGGCCCCACTCTGCACTAAACAGGTACAGGTACTTCCCTTGGTACTACGTACCCAAGAGATAGCACACAACTACATCTTTCTTTCTCAGTTCCATTCCTTTCTCTTTCCAGGTGTTCCACTCCTAATTCCCCGTAGGGTTCCAGCTCAGAACATTTAGGTTTCACTTTCCAGTTTCACGTTCTTATAATCCATGTTCTCAATCACGTTTAGTTATTCATAACAGGCAGCTGTTAATTCAAATTACAGGCAGCTTTTTGTCCTTTTCCATTTTTTTCAAGACTGCAGTATTCATATATTCCACTAGTTTCCCCGTCCTAGGATTCATGCCGTATCCTAGGATCTATCATACAATCTAGTTTTCCAGCCCTAGGATTCATGTAACACCTAGGATCTATCATTCAATCTATTTCTCATTCCTAGGATTCATGCAATGTCCTAGGTTCTATTTATGGTTCCATAATTTGACAGATTATACTTAAAAGCCACTCTACTGGTTACAACAGGCGAACTGGGGGCGTGGTCGGGAATCCCGCGTGCCTCCGCAACCCCCGGGACTGCAACGGAACGGGGTCCTATCACAAGAATCAAACACAAGGAGTGTCTCAAAACAGTGTATAGCTACTGTAGACGGGTAGAGGATTTAATTCCGAAAAGGACGCAACTCGAAACGCGAAAAACGGAACCCGAATGGGCCCTAAACGGGTCGAAAACGACGAAACAATGCAAAATCAGACATCTGGAACTTCTTCTAGACGTCTTAAAAAGTGGATCAGGAATTACCTTGCTCTGCGTGGGCTCTCAGACGTCCAGAAGCCTGCGGGGGCGTCTGGCCTAGTTCCCAGACGTCCGATGGTCACCCCGGACGTCTGGATGTCGCCCCCGTCGTCTGGTACTACAGCCAGACGTCTGATTCACGTTGGATGGCGAATCATCGAACCTGCGCGTACCCATCTCTCTCTCTTTCAGTACGGTTAGTCGAAAGGAAGGAAGAAAGACGGAAAAACTCACCTTTCAGACGTCTGGACAGTCTTCCAGACGTCTCCCCCGCCGTCTGGCTATAAGCCTAGACGTCTGATTCTAGAAAAGTTTCCAGAACCAGGGCGTGACTCGCCCTCCGCTCACGACGCCCGGCCGCGCCGCGCCTCGTGCGCCTGCTGCTCGAGCCGCAGCAGTCCCCCCCCCGCGTCGCTCCGCGCCCGCTGCGCCCCCCGCCGGCCGGCCCTAGAAGCCCTGGCGAGCTCGCCCTCACGGCCGAGCGCCTCTCCCACGCGCAGCACCTCCTCCCACGCTCACCGCGGCTGTTGCTGCCGCTGCACCCTCGCGCTCGCTCTCGCGCACTGGTTGGAAGGAGAAGAGGAAGGAGACGGAGGTGACGGGAGTGAGGGAGAGGGCGTGGCCTTTTAAGGCTGCGCGAGGAGGAGAGAGAGAGCGCGACAGAGGGCGCAGGAGGGAGAGGGAAAAAGAGAGAGAGGGAATTTCCGCAGGTCTGCGCGCTTAGACGGGCAGACGAAACAATCGTGCTAAAATAACCGATTTCCAGACGTCTGGAAATGATCCCAGACGTCTGGTCCGACGTCTGGGCCACCTCCCAGACGTTTAGAGTGCGCGTTCATAACAGGTGGCATTATCACGAAATGTCAATCGTCGGGGTCAGGATTCGGCCACGGAATAGCATGGGTGAGATTATCTCGAAATCTCGAAAACCAGGGTTCTGGGGGTTACCATGGGCGATGCTATCACGAAGCATCGATTGCCAGTGACCTTTGAGGATTGATGATGGGGACGAGGAATCCAATACAGATCGTGTTGAGAAGCCAATCCAAAGCTAGAATTAAAAAGAAAAGAGAGAGAAAACTCTCCAAACAATTAAATCCTTTATCTCTCTCTTACAAAAACGTACTGCAAACTGAATCAAGGCTAAATATGTCTTAAGCACGGGTGCTTTAACCACGGAGTCTAATAAACCTTAGGGTAGTTCCTGCGAGCCTTAAAAACCTTCGCAAAGGATCGAGGCTAAAGCTGGTCAGGTCTGGATCTTGGTTGGTACTAGAGTACCTCTAGGCCTATTGACGACATTCTGATCCAATCACAGAAGAAAAAGCAATTATTATAACTAGTGAAAGAAATTTATGGTATAGAACAGAGGTTAAAACCTTAAATTTTTGCTAAGAGACTAGCAAAAGCTAGGCACGGGGGTATGATGAGAACCTCATCATAAGCCCTAACTAGCATATTTTGACCTAATAAAGTGAACAAGAGCTCCCACATAACCAAGAGAAAGGCCTAATTCAAGGGATCACTAATCTGGGAAGAAAATAAGAAACAAAGGGAAAACTGTAATTTTACCAGTGCAGTTCATCAACGGGATTTCTAGGGTCTAGACATAGGTCAATTGGACTTAATAAGAGAAAAAGTGGGATGGTTCAGTCAGATAAGGGTTATTGTGAAACTTAAGAATTAAGTGACATTCTGTAACCCTAAAACAAATCCACTTAAATTCACAAGGTTCAAGCCAGGATAAAAATCAACTAAACCTTATAAAATTCATGGAAAAATATCCCCTAGGGTTTAGAACCTTCAATTTGGCCTTTAAAACCTGATTTGACTTAGATTGGGGTCCAAGCCCAATATTTAACCTAATCTGGGTTTTTATGCAAAATATTGAGTCAAACGTGGTCAAACCTAAAATCCAACTTCACCATTGGATTCCTTAAGTCTAAATTAGGTTTGTACCAAAATTTGGACCTAAGGAAAGGTCATCTTGACCTACTTTGCAAAATGGTCCACCCAATTATATTTTGGCCCCTAACTTTTGAAAACCCTTGCGAAAACCCCTCAACTTTTTATCACTTTCTTCATTCAGGTCCCTCTACCATTGCAACAGGGACCCATACCTCCGGCGAGGTTTCGAGGAGGTTTCCTTCTCGTTTCCCTAGGGAGCCACTCCCAAATTTGAAAGGGGAGTTCTCTGCGAAGCCCCCTACTGTATGAGCAGCTCCCCATGCCCTGAATCACCCCATACCTCTCGTGCGAACGCTCAAGAGGTATGGGTCTCACTTTGACCATACCTCCGGCGATGACTTCTGGCCGCTTCCTTGCGATTCTCCCTTTGCCCACACCTATTTAAGCAAGCCCAGATCCCTCCGTTGGAGATAAGTCTCTTTTGGCCGAAGAATTCCCTCCAATTTCATCTCCTCCTCCTCCGGTCATCTGCCCGCAGGCTCCAGTGACTCTCCCTCCCTCTTCTCGTCGCTCTGCCACCGTACTAGTGGCAGAGTCATCTCCGCCGTGCTCCTTCACGTCGCGCTGTACCCGTGTGCGCCACTTCGACCCCGTCCTCGTCGCCGTTATCTCTACCTCAGGGCCGTCTTCTCCAACAGCGGTAGATACGCGCCGTTCGTCTCCTTCGCCTCCCCTTCACTCCAATCACCACAGATAGGTTCATCTCCCCTTCCTCTTTATTTTCCCTATCTCTATTACTATTTTTATCCCCTCGACGCCGCAGACCACCACCATCGTTCCCATCTCCGACCAAACCACCGACGAGGTGTTCCCGCAGCTCCACGCCTCCATCGACCTCGCCAACCACCCTACGATCTCCGCCACGCCTCACTGACGATAAACCCTCTTCCCATTCATCGCGACACGCCCCCAAAAGTACCCCCAAACACACCCACTTACATGGCCACAGTAAGCCCTAGGCACGCTCACACAAGTGTTCCCACACCACCCCGACCACTGCAGCACACTCGTTGTACCTCGGCGAAGCTTCCCATGTGTTCTGACGAGGCCGCAAGGCCGTTTGCCTATTGACAAGTGTTGAGGGTCTCCACCGCCATTGACGCAACAAGGAGCTTGCTTGGGAGTTCCTCCAGGTCTCTCCGCTCCTAGTGAAGTGCCCCAGGTCATGAGGAATCCCTTCGCGCAAAACCTCGGCCAAGCAATTGGCACTGAAGACCCAGCAGCTGCTGCAATCAGAGGAGGATTTCTGTTGCGGGCGCTTGCGAAGAAAGGTGGGACGTTTGGTCCCACCTCGGAAGTTAACAAGAGGGTGCTGTGAGATAAATTGGAAAAGTGACAGAGGCTTATCGCCTCCTGACCAAAGGGTGAGGTCCCACTCGCCCCTCACACCTCGTCCGCGTCCCACGCTCTGCGGACCTAGTATCCGACCCGACTACCCGTGCACTCCTCACCCACCGCCGCACGCCGGTGGGCCTGGTCCCGGGCGCACATATCCGACTCGATAACCCGAGAAGGCTTTGGGAGTGCTGTATGCTGTCCTAAGAGCGAGAGAGAGAGAGACGCGGGGAGGGTATGGGATAGGTTTTACTCTTTGTGCTGTGCAGGGACAGAAGGAGAAGGAAGAGGCAGTTGCTGAAGGACTAGTGAAGGAGAAGGTGCGGTTGAAGGCAAAGGCAAAAGAAGAAGGAAGGAGAACTCAAGGCAGAGGAGCAGCAGAGGAAGAGAAGAAAAGAAGTCAGAGAAAGACTAAGAAGAAGATTGCAGAGGACAAGGAAGAAGAAGCTGAAGACTTAGTAGAAAGACAAGGAAGAGAAGGAAGACAAAAAGCAAGGGCAGAAGAAAGAGAGAAGTAGAGGCGCAGCCGAGAAGAAAAGCTGAAGACAGAGGAAAGCCAAGAGAAGAAAGAAGAAGCCAAAGAAGGCTGAAGAAGTACAGTCGCAGAGAAGAAGAAGAGAGAAAGAGAAGGCCAAAAATCACAAAATCGAGCACTGTAGCAAAATCCTTTTAAGACGTCTGATTTTTCATCAGACATCCAATTTTTTTGGGCATTAGTTCTACATTTGACATTACTTCTTAATTTTGAGTGAATTGGTCATTACTTTTCTTTATTAAATTGAAAGTTATGCTCTTAAGTTTCTAAAATGCCAAATTGCTCCCTGAGTTCGACCTCGGAATATTTTGAATTTTGAGTAAATAAAAATTATTATTTGTTCATACACTTTTTCAACTATACTGTAACTAGGTTAATTTAAAATGCGAGAAAGCGATACGAACACTAATGTATGTTATAATTTGAGAAGATGATATGAGCAACTCAGTAATAAGAGCAACTTAGATGTTATGTACTTAGATATATATGAAAATCGTGAATCTGACAATTACAAGTTGTATCTAGATGATTTCAAGCATCTATCATGGGAAGATCCAAATTAACTTTAGTCTGAGCATGCCATGAATAGCCACATAACTCGACCAATGTTCGAACATCCATAAGAGGACAAATGATTAACTATGCTTGACAAATTTCAATATCGTTCTAATAAGTTAGCTACGCATGAGTACTAGTACGGGAAAAAGGGTCCACTTACAAGAAGATACTTAGAGGCTAATGAAATGCAAACTCATATGTATTGGTTAAGATAGGCAACTCAGAAAGACTAAACTAAAGTCTATTTAGGATTCAAAAAGCAAAAAAATGAACCAATGAACTTGGACACATTCAAGGACAAGTTCATTTCTAACCAACTTTGCCACATCACCAATTGGACATGTTGGCAATAACAAATTGCATTGAAAGTAGCAATGGGAGACAATTGTCAAGTAATGAGTGGACAAGAGAGGATGGAAGTTTCTAGAGAATGAAACTTCTAGGAGAAGATTCTTAAGCTAAAAAATAATAAATGGGGAAGAAGGGTGCCAAATTTGAGGAGGTTTTCGCAAGAAAGATTATCATTCCTGTCAAAAATCTCCATTTCTTCTCTTTCTCCAAAGGTGATCATCTAATGAATGGATTCTAGGTTAGAATCCATGTTGTTATTATAAGACTTGAATTGTGATTAAGATTCCTTCAAAGAATATATATATATATATATATTGTCACAATTTAGTAATTTTTTGTGAGTAGTTGTAATGACCCGTCATACTTTTAGCCTTTTAAGACATTTGGAGTCTTAGTCAGACGTTTGTTCAGACGTCTGGACCCGTTCTTGGACGTTTGAAAATGAAATTTTTGTACTGCACACTGCGCTCTGTGCGCGGGCGGCGCGTAGAACCGTCCTCTTCCCTCTCCCTTCCTCTTTCTTCCCCAAACCCTAAACCCCACATCTCCTATTTAAACCCCCCTATCTCCTCTCCACTCCACACACCAGCCACCACCACCTTCAGTGCTGTGTGGGAGTGGCGAGAAGGGGCGAGCGAGGGAGAGCGAGAGGGAGGAAGGAGGAGAGCGCAGGAGGAGGAGGAGGAGGAGGCTGAGGTTGGAGGAGCTTTGGTGGAAGCTCGGTAGAGCTTGCACGGCCACCGTGGGCGCGAGCGAGAGGAGGAGAGGGCTCAGGGAGGCGGCCTCCCGACCCTCTGCAGCGGCTGGAGTTGCTGTAGCGCGAGGTGGAGCGAGTGGAGAGAGAGCTGCGAGGAGTTCCTAGTACTGGAAGTTTTCCAGTATCAGACGTATGGAGTAGAGTCCAGATGACTAGCAGGGTACTTGGATGTCTGGAGATAGGGCCAGATGTCTGAAAGCACGTTTATCGCAACGTACGTATCTCCCTGCGTCATGCATATCGCAGTGCAGGGGTATTTGTCGGCTGATCGTGCCTACGATGTCGTACGCGTCATGCATATCGCAGCTTTGGGAAGGAATGCAGAACGCTTTCCTATATGCTTTTGGACACCTGAACACATCACCAGATGTTTGGAGGTGCGTCCAGACGACCAGAGGCATTGTCTGACGTCTAGGATTGCCTTCAGACGATCGTAGAAAAGGTCTGGACGTCTGAGGATACCGTAGGGACTTAAGGTAAAGATCTGATACCTTTTAAGACGTCTGGGATTATTCCCAGACGTCTGATTTTGATCAGTAGGCACATTTTTGACTCATTTAGGGTCCGATCGGGGTTTGTTTTACACAAACGAAATACCTGTACTTTCCTTACGAGTTCCTCTACGTACTAGAGTCTTTTGTATACTGTTCTGAACTATCCTTTTGTGATGTATTCCTTGGTATAGGGTTTCATCCTGCTGCGTGTTTGGGGCTCGCAGAGACGCCTGGGTCTGCAGTTCGAGCCCCCATTACTCCCGTGTTGCTTGGTAGAGTGGTTTAATTCCATTAATAATATTTAGATAAGAATATGCTTGTGGAAATAGCCGAATGGAACCTTAGGATGTGGCATGAACCCTAGGGTAGAGAAATGAATGAACCGTTTGTGTTGTATGATGTACTTGCATGCATGATTTAGATAAATTGCTAGCAATTGCCTGTATTATAATTGTGAGTTGCCTGTTAGAATATGAGCTGCCTGTAATTAACGAACAATTACCTGTGAAATCACCAGTTGCTTGTATTGAATTATGGAAACACGAGCTGCTTGTATATGGATGAGAAATGAATTGTGAAAGGTGAAATCTGGATCAGAATAGATGAGGTGAACATGAGCATGAACCCTACGGGGAATTAGGAGTAGAACTTCTGTGGATAGACGGAAACCTGGAATGTAGACGGGAAGTGTGCTAGCTGGTGTTGAGCCCAGATAGGTTGTTAATATGATGATTTTATCATTGAAGTGTGTATAGTGGTTAACCTAAATTGGACCTAACCATCTCTTTACAAAATTTTTAACCTGGCTTACTTGATTTTATCTTGGTCACTTTTAGGCCCAAGGTTGAACTCAGGGAAGTGGGGTTACAAGTTAAGTTTCTACGCCTTTCCTATAACGAGTCTCTTCCGTTCGTTTATTGTGTTTTTGGTGTTTCTCTATTTAGATTTTTTTCTGATAATCTTGGTCCTTGAAGCACACCCTCAAAATTAAGTTCTTGGCTTTGAGCCAAATCAGGGTTCCAAAACGGGTCTTGCTATTCGCGAGATGGGGTACCTGCAAGTCAAAGATTATCTTTTCTCTTTTATATATATATTTTTATCTTTTTATGAGCATGCAAGAGAAATAGAAATAAAGTAAATATAGTATAGATATATATGTATATACCATATATGTATAAAGGGGTGGGGTGGAGGCGGAGATAGAGTGTAGCACGGTGTCGAGTCGGTCGTCGTCTAGAAAGACGCAACCAACAGGACGAAGTGCCGCGTGTAAGGTGTAGGGTGGATGGTGGAAGATGAATGCGAACATGCTTTTTATATGCGTGTATCGGGGAATATCAGCAACTGGTGAAGATATTCCCGCGATACCACGTATGGTAAGTAATGTGAAAAAAAAAAAATATATATATATATATATATATATGTATGTATGTATGTATGTATATATGTAACTATGTCTATATGTATATATGGTTATAGATATATAAGTATATATATATGGATTTATATGTGTGTATATATATATATACATATATATATATATATATATATATATATATATATATGTATGTAACTATATGTGTGTATATATATATATATATATATGTATGTATGTATGTATGTATGTATGTATATATAGTTATAGATATATATATGTATATATATGTATGTATATTTGTATATATATATATACATATATATTTATATATATATATATGTATATATATTAATATATATATGTATACGTATATATATATGTATATAATAGTGTACAGGTGTGTGTGTATGAAAGTGTGAGTGTATGTGTGTAAGTGTCGGTGAAGAGAGTGAGAGAGTGTTGTGAGAGAGAGAGAGACAGAGGGTTGCTGCACGCTTCCTGCTGAGTGAAGAGGCGTTTTTTAAGTCGTCTGCAGCAGCGGGGCACCGTCTGGTGATTCAAGCCCGCGCAGGCGCCTATGCGCGCAGAGAAGCGCGCGCTGGAGGGCGATGGGCGCGGAGAGAAGACACACAGCGCACCGTGCTGCACGAAGGCTGGAGCGGGTGCTGGCAGGTGCGCGTGGGTGAAGAGAGCGGACTAAGGCAGGTGCTAGGAGAGGTGGGTGCACGTACGCTGGCAGGTGTGGGCGACGCGGGCGGAGACGCGAGCGTGGGTTGCGGCCAGTTGCGACGCGCCGGGTGACCGGATAAGTGAGAAGCTTTCTGGTCACCCCAGTGTAGACACAGTGTTCCGCAGACTGGCGTGAACAGTGGATACAGTGTAAGGCTGCGCCACGCAACCGAGAGCGGGTGGTGCTGTGAGTGCGGACGGCTCGCGGCTGGTGCGCGTGGGCTGGCACGCGACGAAGAAGGTCTGCGCCGGCAGGTTGCAGGCGCGGAGAAGTTCGCAACAGAGCATGTGGAGAGGAGGCAAGGGCGCCTGCAGGCATGAACGGTGGCCTGCACGTGTTGGCTGGGGTGCGCGGGAAGCTTGGCCGGCCGCTGCAGAGGCGCGCAGTGGCCGGTTGTGGGTGGAAGAGAGAGTGCGATAGGGCAAAGAACTGGGAGGTGATGGTGCCTGTAGGCGTGCGCAGAAAGGCGAGGGCGGTCTGCAGGCTTGCGTGGAAAGGGTTGGGCGGCTGCTGCTACGTGCTACTGCTGCTGCTGCGTGCGAAGCTTTGAGCTTCAAAGCTTGAAGCTCCGCTCCAATGGCTGGAATGGCTGGAAATGAAGAAGTCACGGTGGTGGTCGTGCACCACTGTGAGGTGCTCCTGTTCGTCGGGTGTCTCCTCAGAGGAGGGCCAGCGTGTGGAGGGAGAGGGAGGAGAGGACGGTGGCCTGGAAGGAGAAGAAGTTGCGTTGGCTTTATTGTGTGGAAGGACCAGGCTGCTGCAAGAAGAAGCCGTGCCCTCTTTTTAAAGAAGAGGAGAGCATGCACAACCATGCCCTGGCTGTGCATGGCTCATGCACGGCTCAGTAGGGAGAGGCAGCCGCAGGGAAGGGCTTGAGCAGGGAATGGCGTGAGGAGAAGAAGTTGCCATGTAGCTGTGGGAAGAAAATCAAAAAGAAAATAAAAATGAAGATGAAATTTTTGCAAGGCAGCACTTAAGGAAAACGTGAATTGCGAGGCCAATTTATTCACTCTCCTCCCCTCTCAATTAAATGCATGCATGCATGTATTTTTACAAATGCGACTATGGAACCCTAATATGCATTGGTAATACTAGGAAATAGCACAAGACGGCATAATTGCAGGTGTATTTTTGCGGTGCAATCACTAGCGCTTGAGTACATGGTACAAAGGAGAGTAACTGTCCCGTTTTTGTGTAGAGAGGAACTAGCTTCCCTTGGGTTGAGACCCAGGGTTAGGATTGGGCACTCTACACCGACTCCTGTTGCCCTCGTGTACGTGGTATCGAGGCGAGCTACTAGTGTAGGGAGGGAGCTAGCCACCCCACGGGACCTGGGGTTCAGCTAGCCACCCTACACCGACTTGTTAGGCCCTCTGGACAAACCTTGATAGTCAGACGAGGGTGAGAGGGGTGAGACCCTTATTTGGTTCTGAGGGGTGAGACCCCTATTCTGAGAGGGCAAGGCTCTATATTGTTCCTACTGTATTTTGGGCATACCCACTAGCGGAAACAATTGACCGCGTGTCAGTGCGAGGTAGCTACCCGTTATCACGCGTGCCGAAGTCACTGTTGCATCTTGACAGTGACCTCGGGGTGGTTGGCTGGGTGTAGGACTACCACGGGGGACTCTCCCAGCCAGGAGAGCACCACGTGTACCTTCTACTCTACGGAAAAGACTGCAATCAAGATCGTTCGCACGAGGAACATGCAAGATCGAGAATATCTGGATGCTTGAGAAATGGGTGAAACAGAAATATATGTAAAACAGATAAATAGAAATGAGAATTAAACATGTTGCTTTTACTGTTCTTTAATAATTTAGATACCACTCTACTCAGCGTTCGTTGACTCTATCTTTTCATAATACTACTCAGGACCAGGAGTTGAGCAGCCCGAGCTTTTGGCTGCGGAGGGTGTTGGGTCCAGTCGAGCCCAGCCGTAGTTTCTTCAGCACTTCCTTTTCTTTTCTTACCTGTTGTAGTAAGTAATGGACTTTTAGTTACTGTTCTGTTTCTACTGTTTACTTCCGCTTTTCGTTGTTATTGTTGCTGTGGTGGTATGTACTGAAACAACAGATTTATTTTCCTTCACTGCTTGTATATTTCTTCTGCTTAGTCATATTGCATATGGAATGTGGGTTACTTTCCTACTTTTGGTTATTTCTTGTTGGACGACTGGGTCTCGGGATTGGTCGATGCGAGTCGGTCTCGGGTCCTGTGGGGATCCAAAAATTGGGTCGTAACAGTAGTGCAGTAACAATGTGATGAATTTTCTTAATTTATCCTTTTTAAAGGATTTAATCATTAAATTTGATCTTTCATCTGAACATATTTATCTGAACATATTTATAGGAAAAAGAATTGGATGACTCCACGTTTCTTTCTATCGTTACAAGAAAGATTTCTTTGGATGGTTATAATAAAGATTTAACTTTAGGAATATGCTCATTCATTTTGAAAGATCTCAATTCTTTAGATGAAAAATGTTTACGATGTTAATAAAGTCATAAGAACAACTGTTACAATTCGATCCCAATTTCTACAGAATCCGAGAACGGCTTGCATCGACTAAATTCTAAGATCCAATCGTCCAACGAGAAATAACTAAATGCATAAAGTATTCTACAACCACACATGCAACGTAACAAAGTAGAAATAGATAAAGACAGCAATGGAAATAGAATAGAATATCTCAAAGATATTACATGCCACAAGCATAATAGAAATGTTCACTGACATAGCCATCACACAAAAATAGAGAGAAACATAACATAAACAGGTATCACATGCTAAAAGTACTCACTACTAACAAAAAACCTTTGCAACGGAAAAGTGAAAGAACAATTACGGCTGGACTCGGCTAGACCTAGTGCCCTCTGCAGCCGGTGGCGTTGGCTGCTCAACTCCCTGACCTGAATATGGTTATATAAATCTGTGGTTAGCTAATACTAAGTGGAGTGGTGTATATGTCATTTACATGAAATTAAACATAAAGGAACAAGTATTTAACTAATCATACATTTGCCAGTTATTTATTATCATCCATTTTCGTTTATCTCATCTATGTGTTTCTGATTCGACTATTCTAATAAGTATCTACAACATTTCTTAATCCACTTGTTCCCTAAGAGAACGATCTTGATTGCAATTTTCCCGCGATGTAGAATGTACATGTGGCACTCTCCTAGTCGGGAGAGCACCCCGTGGTAGTCCGACACTCGGTCTACTACCTTGGGGTCATGGCCGCGACGTAGCGATGACTATGGCACATGCAATAAACACACAGGTAGCTATCCTGCATTGGCACACGGTCAGTCATTTCCGCTAGTGGGTACGCCCAAATGTACAACACAGAACAGAACAGGGGCCACACCCCTCAACAGTCTGCGTACCCTCGCCTAACTATCTTGGTTTGCCCAGTGGGTCTAACAAGTGTTGGTGTAGAATGACCACTCTTAATCCTGTGTCCCAACCCAAGGGACGGCTAGCTTCCCCCTACACTAAATTGACAGTAGCCCTGCTCGGTACCATGTACATGAGGGCTAGCTCACTTTCCATACCCAAGTCCATACAACCAACCAGCCCGTAGGCAACATGTTCCATCATACATCCGATATTCGTTTCAGTATACTTGAGTTCCTTTCCTAGTTCCCCATACCGTTTCTGCATCGTATTCATCTCATTTCACACACGGCATATATCACTATTCACATTCCGGTTCTTAATCGTATAACAAGTAGCTCATGATTTAATGAATTAAGCAATCACTACATCACTTAACTATTCAGTTGTTAGTAGTAAAGACTTTAACATGCATTTCAGAGTATAACAACGTTGTTCAAGTAATATACCTTCATCCTTCTTAGCCCTAGGGTTCATTTCATATTCTAGGGTTAAATCATATCATTCTAATATAGCTTTCACTTTAATTATTTAAATCACAATATTAGATAAGACCACACTACCAGGATATACAGGTCGAATGGGGGTTCAAACGGTAGATCCCGTCGTCTCCGCTGGTCCCATATACACTACGGACTGGAGACCTATAACATTGACCAATATGTTAAACATGTTCAAAATAGCATAGGTGTGACACTAACACATAGAGAATTCTGAACGGAAACCAACGATACTTCTTTTGCGTAAAACCAACTCCATTTGGGCCCTGAATTGACCAAAAACATGCATTCTGACCAAAATTAGACGTCTGGGGCGAGTCCCAGATGTATTAAATGGTCGCAGAAACTCACCTTACTTTCCTGCGTCTTTTTCAGATGTCTGAACCCCTTCGCAGTCATCTGAGGGAGCTTCTAGACGTCTGACACCGCTCCCGGTCATTTGGAAGAGCCGTCAGACGTCTGACACGGCCTCTAGACGTCCTAAAGTGCCTCGAAGGTCACGCCACATGCCTTTCCAATGCACTTGCACCTGCACATGCATGCGCAATGAAAAAGTGACACCAAATTATTATCGTACATTCATGCAAGGTCGTGCATGGTACGTACCTTGGCACCCTAAGTGTTGTCCGACGTCCTGAGCCCTCTCCGGACGTCTGACGACACCTCCAGACGTCTGATAGAGGTTGCAGATGTCTGATAATGCGAAAATGTTCGTGCATAGAGCTTCCTCACGAAGCTCCTCTTCTTGCGAACTCCTCTCCACCCATGGAGCTGCAACAGCTGCTCTCCTCTCTCTTGAGTTCCTTTAGCTCCTCCGGCCGCACTCGTCGCCCCCTCTCTCGAGCTCCTCTCCTGTCCTCCTCCATGCACCTCCTGCCGCCCCTCCTTTCCTTTGCTCGCTCTCCTCTCTCTTCTGCCTACGCTCCTCCTACTCCCCTCATCCTTCTCCCCCACTCATGACTACAAGGGGGATGGGGGAGAAAAGGGAAGGAGGTGGAGGTGGTGTTGGTGTCGTTGGAAGTGTGGAGAGAGTGGAGAGGTGAGGGGGGTGTTATAAAGGGAGGGGTTTAGGGTTTTGGGTGCGTGGGAATGCATGGGTTGATGGTGAAATGGGAGGCAAAATTGTGAGGTCGACCTCGCAAGGTCTCCCTTTTTCCTCGCAGATCCCATAACTAAAACCCAAGGGGTTTAAAATTACACTAATATCCCTACCATTCAGAAAGAATTCCCGAACGACCCTTAAAAAAAGGTCATTTCAACAACTTCAATTGCAATTAGATTATACGAAATGAAACTTGGCAATTCAGTCACTTGGTACCTTTGCAAAAGAGTTTGAGATTTTGCATCCTTCTTATTTCTTTCATCTTGGATGAGAGATTTCTTTTAATCTAACCTAAAAGATAAAAGAGGTATTTCAAGAGCTACTTCAAGAACTAATATTACATGGTTGGAGAGTGAGGTGCTTTGGAGGAGAGGCCATTTGTTTGGAGGTTTCAAGCCCCTCGGATTAGGGATCAAAGGTAGGGAGGGTATTTTTTCATTTTAAATCCTTGCGAGCAGAGTCAAGTTGGATCAGGCTTTACACCTTAGGGTTTGTTTATGTCGTGGAATATCCCCCATTTTCATAGGATATCTTTTATTAAGGAAGGAAAATAAGTGAACCTATATTTTGTCCTAAACGTGATTTTCTTTAAACTCAGGTATAGATAAGGGATAAGTTATCCCGTGTCCTAATTCCTTCCAACTCTCCTCCTATACCACGCACTCTTTTTGCATTTGTCTTCCCCTTCTCTCTTGCACTTAAAAAAAGGAAAAATCGACTTAGCAACATAATCAAGAGTATAGTTATTTTTTAATAACTTATCTCTCATTTCATCTCTTATTTCTAAGTAAATACCCTGATTTTCCATCCCCAGTTTACCTTATCCTCCTATTCATATAAACACTCTCATAGAATTATCCTGAGTTACATGTAAATACCAACACAGGATATCCCTTATTTGCAAGTTTTATCCTGTGAAATACATCCCGTAACGTAAGCTAACTCTTAAGGTACCACTTGTTTTGAGGGATTTATTTTGATTGACTAATTATATATGTGGTAAAATTGTGGGATAAACTTTAAATTATGTAATTTTTATATTTAAAGAAAATATAAGCCATATCACAAAATATTTGAAGCGATGGGAGAGATTATTCTCTCACCCAATACTGAGTTAGATTCATTCCACCCATCCTCTAAAACTGTATAATCCCAAAATTAATAACTCTATCTCAAAATTATTATAATCTAAAATTAAAGTATCTCAACGCACTGTAAATGACTCAATCCTGCAACAAAAAATACCCTGAATCGAAGCTCGCCTTGGTTGGCGTCGCTCCCTGCCACGACCAATGGTGGTCGTGTTGCTTGCGTAAGTCGACGTGACGAACAAGGTGCAGGGTGTGTCCATCCACGCTCCACGTGTCGTTCCCAGGATCTTGAGGGGAGAGCGAAGTTGGGTTGGGAAGAGAGAAAGATGAGGAGATTGGAGGTCGTGCTGCTGTTTCGTTGCCAGGTCTGCCATCGTGCAGCAACATTCTTAATTAGACTTGTGTCGCTATCCGTGCTTAATTTATCATTTGATCCAGGATTTTTAAGTTCGGAAATCACGTGGTTTAGTTTGAGTAATCGGAAATCCACACTACAACGCACCCGACGTGAAGGTGGGACAGAGAGAAGTGGGATTGGGACATTCAGGTTCCTCGATCAGAAAGAACTTTCCTATTTTGATAACAACCAACATTATTTTAGGGATATCTTATATTTCCAACGTGCTCAAAGTATTCACCTCCATCGGGTCCATATATATATATAAAAGGCCTCGTTGCTTAAGAGATAACCGATGGATATTCCTTCCACTGAAATATCTTCGTAGTGTAATCATTTTAATGGGTATAATAGTATTTATTTTATTTTATTACACTGATATTAATATCTATCAAATATATATTTAATTTTAACATTTTTTTATTATATCTGATTAACATCAATATATATTAAAATATATTTATTTTAATATAAAAATAATTAATATATACTTACTATATTATATCAACCTATTCAATTCACGTATCATTTTATTGAAATATTATTCATTAACATCATATCAATTATTTTTATTATATTATTTATGTAATTCTTTCAAATAAAAACTTTTCCAAACTCATTTTACCAAAATTTATCCTCAGATAAAAATTATCTTTCAAACAAATACAACCTAACTTCTGAAGTGTATTTCAAATGAACCAATCCGTCTAAATCACCATACAGTCTCTCGCATCTCCATTCCTGCCTCTCAACCTCTAGCATAAGATCGAGGAAAATGGAGGAATTTCATCCCTTCAGCCTGCCCTTCATGTTTTGGTAGGACGAGGTCCAATATATCATTCGTACACGTAAACACGTACGTTGTCGGTTGAAAATCATTAAAATAGTAAGATCATGTTCCGTAGCGGCATAATTTAAGGGATATTGTATAGTCCGAGGGATATTCGGGTTCTGTTAGGTTGTTAGGTTAAATATTTAATTAATCACTTAATTCGTTCAAAATTTTTCAAGTTAAGGATCTTCGACTAAGGTTGTTTCATATTTTTGGTGTAATAATTTTAATTTATTAAAATATTTAAATAGATTAATTTACTTATTTCATAATTTATGTCATATAATTTTTATCTTTTTATTTATTCTATAAATTTATTTTCCTTACGAGAGGCCTTAAGGAATAAATTTTAAGAACAAAAAAAAATTAACTCACAATATCATATCAAATTAATATTAACATCTATTTTTAAATTATCTCATTATATGATATCGATATCGACATATATTCAAATATGGCCACTTTAATATAATATATTAATAAAAGTATATTCATTATATTACATCAATCTACTTACACATCATATTAGCAATAACACAACCCCTACCCAAGCGAAGCCTTTCTCTCCAACTCTTGAGCTTCTGAAGCCCTTAATGTGGGGCCCCGATTGGCCATCGGTAGTCGATCGGGACCCCCCCTTCCAGAACCTCCTCCTTCCTCCACGAGGCTAGGTGGTAGCTTGCCACACGTCGTCGTTGTGCGTCGTTTTCCATTCTCGATCTCCTTGCTTGCGAATCGTTGTTTGAGGTTTCGGTTGAGGTCGATGGCGTTCATGGCACTCGTTCGCTGCTCGTTGTTCTCAATCATGGTCTGGTCTCATTGTCAGTCTCGTCGGCCATTTCTCGATCTTGTTTGTGGTCTGGTCTCATGCTCGCTAGTCATGCTCTCGTCAACCGGTGACCGTGGCTAGGTGTGGATCTGGTCGACGGATGCTGAGAGGCGGTGGCTCGACGTGGCGGTGGCTGTCGATTGGCGTTGAGATTATGGCTTGGTGCAAGGTGGTTCGTGTTTGGCTTTGCTAAGGTCATGTGGCGGCTTGAGGAGGTCAAGGCATGGATGACAGCGATGGCGGGATCTGTGTTTGTCATGTGAGTTGTTTTTCATTTGCAGGAGTTGTATGGTCTTATTTTTCTTTTTCTTTAGTGTAGTTTTGTTTCTTAGGGACCATGTGTAACTTCGTGCTTAATCCGGCAAAGTTCCCTTACGCGGATTCAGAGGTTGCTTGTTGGTGTTTTGCCAGTTCTACAAGTGTATGGTCGATCTCTTTCGTTACGACCCGGTTCCCGAATCCCAACAGGACATGAGACCGAACCGACTCGACTGATCCCAAGACCCAGCCGTCCAACGAGAAAGTAACCAAAAAATAGGAAAGTAAACCACATTCACTATACTAAGCAACTAACAGTAACAAAAGTACAGCAGTAAAGAAGTAAAACTATTACAGTACACACCACCACAACAGTAGAAAAGTAACAAGGTACAAGAATATAAAGTACAGAATGTAAGAGTACAAACGTAAACGTGCAAGAGTCTACTCACTACAACAGAAAGAAGCCAACAAAGAAGCTACAACTACTGGACTCTACTGGGCCCAGCACCCACTGTAGCCATAAGCTCTGGCTGCTCAACACCTGGACCTGAAAATGGTTATGAATACACAAAGTCAGCGAATGCTGAGTAGAGTGGCAACCAACTAACTAAAGCAGTAAAAGTGGACAGGTAGTTGTTGTTTTCCAATTACATCATTTCACAAGTTATTCCCTTTTTACCCATTGGTTTATTTATCAGATCTCTTTCTTGATCTCGAGTGTTCCTCGTGGGAACGATCTTGATTGCAGTGTTTTTCGAAGAGTAGAACGCACACGTGGTACTCTCCTACTCAGGAGAGTCCCCCGTGGTGATTCTACACCCAATCAACCATCCCAAGGTCACGGACAGACGTAACGGTGACTACGGCACACGCGATAAGTGCACGGGTAGCTACCCCGCACTGACACGCAGTTAGTCATTTCCGTTAGCGGGTGCACCTAAAGCACAGCACAGAACCAATATAGGGCCTAGCCATCTTAGTAACAGGGGTCTAGCCCCTAAGAACCAAACATGGGTCTCGCCCCTCCACAGTCTGCGCACCCTCGCCTGACTACCTTGGTTTGCCCAGTGGGCCTAACAAGTCGGTGTAGGGCAGCTAGCTGAACCCCAGGCCTCGTGGGGTGGCTAGCTCTCTCCCTACACTAGTAGCTCTCCTCGGTACTGTATACGTGAGGGTTAAGAAGTTGGTACAGAGTGACCAATCTTAACTTAGGGTCCCAACCCAAGGGTGGCTAGCTCCGCTCTGTACTAAACAGGGGGACAGTCGCTCTCCTTGGTACTCCGTACTCAAGGGCCAGCTCACTTCCCCACTCGCATTTCAAGATCCATTTTATTTATTTCCAAGAGCTCTACTCCTAATTCCCCGTAGGATTCATGCTCATATTTCTCAGGCCAAGCCATACCAGGTTTCACCATTTCTATTTCCATTCTCAGGTTATACATTTGCAGCTCGTATTGCTATCGTTTACATTTCCATACACAGGTTATACACAGGTAGCTCGTATTTCCATCATTCACGTTACCATTCTCAACTTATATACGTGTAGCTCGTATTATGTCATTTAACGTATACAACAGGAATTTACATGCAACAGTTTGCTAGCACAAGTACTTTACATTTCACAGGCAGCTGTTATTTATTTACAGGCAATTGTTATCATTCTATCTACTCATTCAAGATTGTAATTCAATCATCCATTACAGATAATTCAAGTGTTTCTTGTCCTAGGATTCATGCCATATCCCAGGTTCTAATCATTCATTCCACACGTGTATTTAGGTCATAATTAATTTAGGGGGAAGCCACTCTACTAGTAAACCCAGAAGTAGTGGGGGCTTGAACGGCAAGCTCACGTGTCTCAGCAAGCCTCGAACCCGTAACGGACGAAGTCCTATTACAAGGATCAATCATAAGAGAATATTTAGAACAATATAGAAAGTCTTCTAACAAATAGAGGAATTCATATAGGAAACATCGGTAACTTATTTGCGGAAAACGGACCTCAAATTGACCATAAATGGGTCAAAAATAGCGTTTCTGACTCAAATCAGACGTCTGGAACAACTTCTAGACATCTTAAAAGTGTCCAGTGTCATACCTCAAGCCCTGCGCCAATCCTCAGACATCCAGGAACTCTTCTGGATCGTTTGGACCCAGCTCTAGACGTCCGACCACCTCTCCGAACGTCTGGAAGTGCCTACAGTTGTCTGGTAAGCTCCTTAGACGTCTGAAAAGCATGGGAGGGCATGTCCCGCGCCTTCCCAAAGCGAATCCTGCACGCAGACGCCCGATCTTCTCAAAACAGGCACGCAAAAAGGGATCGGCGGAGCGGCCTGCATGGCCGTATCCATAAAGAGAACGTACCTTCGCGAAGCCTTCTCCTTAGATGTTTGGAACCACCTCCAGACGTCCGCACCGTCGTCTAGAGGTCACTCCAGACGTCTGATTTTGGGAAAAACACAGAACCAGAACCTGCTTCTGCTGCTCTTGTGCTGCACGTGGTCGCGCCTCGCCCCCTCTCCTGCAACTCCGGTTGCAGCAGTGTCGAGGAGGACCTCCCCGATGCACTCTTCCGCTTTGCGCATGCGTCGCTCCTGTCGTGCACTCACCAGTGAGCTCCCACGCGAGCTCACAAACTCACTCCTCCTCTTGTTCTCACGCCACTCCTCTATGCTGCTCTTGCGCTCTCGCTCGCTCTTGGAAGAAGAGAGGAAGGTGGCTGGTGGCTAAGAAGTGAGGAGAACGAAGGTGGAGGAGGGGTTTTATAGATTGGATTTAGGGTTTACTTAGAGGCGAGGGAAGAGAGAGAAGAAGGAGGAAAAACGAGGGGTACTGTCTGCACGTAGCACGCGCACAAATGTGAGCTCGTACTCAAAATTTTTGATTTCCAAACATCTGGAAAGGTGTCCAGACGTCTCACCAGACGTCTGACCCACAGTCCAGATGTCTTAAAATGCGCAAATAGCATGGGTCTTAACATCTTTCGAGAGATCATCCGATTTTCAATCTAGAGATTTTTTTTTTCTTTCTCCTTTATTTTTTGTCTTGTTGTTTTGTGTTTTAATGTTCCCCGTAGTACTGGACATTTTTTCTTCCCCTTTTAAGAGTTAATTGTTTTCTATCTTTTCCCTTACATCTCTTATATTGAATTTTTTATCTTTTCAATGAAAGTTAATTTTCACAAAAAAAAAAAAAAAAAAAAAAAACTTACATCCTACGTCGTAATATTATAAAATCATCGACTAACATTACATTTTATCCCCGGCTCATTCCATTCTCTCGAACAGATATTCTTTTCAACTTAAACATTTCCTTTTCCATCCCAAGGCGGGAGTTCTGCAGCTGCAAATGTACCCTCAAGGTCAACGAATTTGCAAAGACTTGGCATCTCTCCCAGATGTCGGCAACAGTCAACTCGATCGCGCTCAGTTCGACACTCGTTTAGTCGTGATTCCGTTAGCTGGACAGTCGTTTGATTCGTTACCAAAGTACGCACGGTTCGTTGGGGTCGTTGTACAACGGATCGCCGATGTAAATATATATAGAACGGTCATCTTCTCCCACTCTAATCTCAGGGTGCGGGTTCCCACCCTCTTCACGCGCGTAAAGGGTTCTGTAATATCTGGCGCTCCAACCAAATGGCTTCCACGATCTGCACGGACCTTCTGGCGCTGGAGATCTTCCCCAGATTGCCGTTCGAGTCCATCCTCCGATTCAGATGCGTCTGCAGGCAGTGGGGCGACCTCCTCTCCAGCGAGGACTTCCTCAAGAGCCTCCCAATAACCACCACGGGGTTCATCTTTAGACAACAACCCCACCTACCTTCAAATCCATCATCTCTTCTTGCCCATCTCCGTCGAACGGGCTTGCGCCTCTGCCAGGACGGATACTTCTCCCTCCGGACCCAGCGATCGGTAACGCTCAGAACGACCTCCCAGATCGTCGCCTCCCGCAACGGGCTGCTCCTCGCCATCGCCAGACATGGAGATGTGTGGCACGTTCTCAATCCTCTCACGCGCACGCTGATGGCGTTGCCGTCCCTGTGGGGGTTCGGGCATCGAGGCAACATCGGGGCCGCCATCGACTACGATCCCCGCGTCTCCTCTTCGGACTTCAGGGTGTTCCTCCTCTCGGCAGACCACCGCGGGAACCTCTCCATGCAAGTCTTCGTCAGTGGCCCCCGTCGCCGATGGGAGCTGATCCCGTTACATCGTCGCGCGAACCTGCGACCGGTGGGCAACGCCGTGTACGCGGGGGGATTCCTATGCGTGCTCTTCCGGAGAAGCGCCGGCGCCGACGCCGCTTTGGTGGCGCATCACGAGACGAGGCGGATTTGGGATCTCGCGTTGCCTCGAACACCTTTGCTTTCTCCACCGGCGGCCGGCTACACGCTCTGCGCCTTCGGAGACTCGATCTTTCTTTCGGCGGCGAACTGGAACGGATTCGGCTTGTGGGTGCTGGAGATGCATCCGGGGGGGTTCCCTCGGTGGAAGTCGAAGCACCGCGAGGACCGCTTGATGATCTTCGACTGCTACGACACGGGTTTCCTGCCGTCCATCGTGCACGTCGAAGGGGAGGCAATCTACGTCAGGGTCGGAAGAAAGAAGGTGGTGGGTTATGATATGATCCTGAAGACCTACCGGACCTTGGAGATTGAGAGGATGGATATGGGAGGGGAGGGGTGGCCACCTTTGATTGCTTTTTCTCCTTGCCTTGTTGGAGACGCTTCCAAGTGAGATGCCTTACTTAAAAGAAAAATGGAAAATCCAAGTCA
Source organism: Thalassia testudinum (assembly GCA_037157565.1). Classification (NCBI taxonomy): domain Eukaryota; kingdom Viridiplantae; phylum Streptophyta; class Magnoliopsida; order Alismatales; family Hydrocharitaceae; genus Thalassia; species Thalassia testudinum. The sequence goes on along the minus strand of JAZHRO010000022.1, from coordinate 71,557,053 downwards.
AAGTTAAAATCACTTTTCAAGTCCTCTCTTAAAAAATAGAAGATACATATCTTCGGATAACGCATGTGTTGTCAGAAACTACATGGGCTGTGGAAATGAATGGTTAGGATGAAAAATTTAAAAAAAAATCTTGAGTCTAAACTTGGGTTACCTGTTATTCTTACTTAAAAGATCCGTACACTGAAGATGATGGGAAGTTTTAATTACGAACAATTTTAACCACGAGATGTTCTGTATTTGAGGTTATCTTTTGTTTATCATATAGGATAATTAACTTAACGTCTAGGTAATCTGTAAGTTAATTTTTATTTTATCGCTACTCTACTATGGCCTCCCATATGTAATTTTTATCAATATGTGCTTTCACTCTAATAAAATTAAAAAGTACTAATTAACTTACTTTGAGGATAAATATATTCTTTTCAACCTTATTCTTCACTGTAATCCTCATATTTAAGTAAATATCTTTCTTTTACATCATAAGTTAACCTCTATTCCTAATTATATTAAGTAAATGTAAGTAAAGGTTAACCATCACTTTTAAATAAATACAAATAGAAATTATCTTCTGTCATAAAAAAAAAAAAAACCTAAATTAGCTGATCCTTTCCGTAACCTAATCCTTAGATTATGACCAAAGCTAACAATTGAGTCTAGGGGAAGCGGAGTCAAAGAGAACTATATTTATTAATATCAACCTAATTATTAGGAGGAGAAATATGAAGAAATTGATTATGATAAAAAGACGTGACATGTAAATCTTAAATAAATTAAAAAATCAAGAGGGAGGCGGCTGTCCCTCCCTGACGCCACCCGTTTGGGTACAAGTGCGTTCCGAGCAAAAAAAAACGGTGTCTAGTTAGTCGCTAACCATGAGTTGCAAGTCGATTTTAGTGGGCGATTCTCATTTGTCAATGGTTAAACGTAGAACAAATGATATTGGATATGGTAATTGTGATCAACGAAGTAGGGGTGCACAGAGTTCTGTTGACCTGTGTTGGACTTGAATCAGGACCTGAGTGGTTGTTTTGTATGAATGTTAATTCCATGTTTAATTTCATGTTTAACATTTATAATTGCAGAACCTCGTGATTTCAAAATTAGGTGATTTTGTCTTCCAAACGAAATTATCTAATTCCTTATATTAAATTTATCTGCTTCTCCGTTTCAATAATTTTTTTTCTTATTTCACTAATTTATTTTATCAAATAAATATCTCAAATAAAATAAAATTTTCTAATTTTTTTAACAAAATAATAAATTCAAATAAATATTCAGTTGAAATAAAATTCCTTCGTTCCTATCCTCCTCCTAATTTTAATTTTTATTTCTTTTAATATTCTCCTTGCCAAATAGTAACTGAGCGTTCTACTGAGTAATCCTACAGAACGCAACCTATATTTTTTTTAAAAAAAAGGGTTGGATCAGGTCATTCTCTAATCAAATTAGAGCCATCTTTTCCGTCTCTCCCATCTAAGGCATCAGAAAAGAAAATGGTTGGGTTCTTCCGTGGTGTGTCAATAGATCACGTACATTGCGCCTTTGGATTTTATAATTTCCAGATTAGATTTTTAAATCTGGTAATATGGATGGACTAATGACCTCTTAGATCACAAGTACATGAAAAATCATATGGTATTGAATTTGGATAGTTCTTTCATCTTAACGTATAAATATTGCATAGATTTGCACTCGCTTAGTAGAACAGGAATAAGAGCAAACAGCCAACATAGTTACGAAGATCACGATCCAATGATCGATATCTCCCACTTCCAATGGAGAGGAATGATTCGTCGTTTAGCTTTTGCTATATACACTCGTGCATGACACTTTGGGTTTCTCCCATCCCATAATAGAAAAGAAGGAAACAGAGAAGAGGGATTAACCTTTTCTGCCCCCAAAGAGGAAGTCGAGGCTTACTAACGAAGACGGGCCCCCTCGCTTTGCTGAAACCGCTACCAAATATTAAGACTCGAATCGCTAATCAATAAGCATTGCACTCTTTAATGGATCTTGGCCATTAGAAAAAGGAAGGGCTGATATCCGAAAGAGTCTATCCAATGCGTTTGATCAGTAAAAAGAAAAATTAATTATGATTCATAGCTTCACATAGATATATCAAAAGAAACTTATGGAGCTAAGAATAATGACCCTTAGCAATACGAGTAAGACATAATCCCCCCACCCCCCAAACCAAGAAATAAATCCACTCCCCCATTTTAAAAGCCAACGAATACAAAATGGTGTGGAAAAAAGAATACCAACACTTTAGGTTCACAATTCAATTTTTTAATGCATAAGAAAGTGCTTCCCAAGGAAGCCATCCGCTAGTCCCATATTTATCTCCATCTAAATCCGGATTACGAGTGTCGCACCTTAACCTTCCAACGCTCTCGTGGTCACAACACGATCGCACTTGATTGGCCCTGGGCACTCAGTTGGGCAATATTCATGTATGTTGGACTGGTATAACCAACCTGCATGGTTGAGGTCACCATACAAGAGTGAGAGAATTCGACGCACTGCACACTAGATATAAACTTCAAGTTTCATATCCACATATCCTTGAGAAAATTAGGGCAACTAACTTGCACCATATCCTTGGAATGCTATCATAACATAAACAAATCGACTTGCCTCGCTGGTCAGTCATGGATGGGGTTTCGATACTTGGTTGTTCACGAGTGGATGCTTTAACGTCTATCTTAGTTGGATTTGTAAATACATATATGTCTAATGTGATGGGTCTTTATCTAAGTTTCCTCCAGGTTGTTACTTGTGACTAACTAATAGAGAGTTGAACTGTTGTAACAGCCTTAATTTGTCCCAAGCTTTATAAATACATGAGGTGTTAGTCTTTCTTTGATGAATTGAGCCTGATCATACTCGATCAAGCTCCGATTCTTGAATCCTCCACATCTCGTCTTGTTCAAGCTTCTGTTGTGATCGCGTGTGGCTCCTTCTTCCATTGGTTCTAACCAAAGTGTTATCCCCTCTTCGAGCACCCATTCATTTCACAACCCCTTCTTGGATCCAGCATAACGTGTCTCCTAAGCTCACCTCCTCTCAATTTCTTGAATCCTCCACTGTTGCGAGCTTGTGATTTACTGTTGGCCTGGTTGATGGTACTCTAGAAGCTCCTCCCAAGTTCATTTGCCAGGAATTAGGCGATATAGTTTCTCAAATCCTCAACAATGCTTATCTTGCCTATATTTAAAATGAATAAAAAAAATACCTTTAAATGAGTGTGGTCCGATTACATATAAATAAGGAATACTACCAGCACAAAGTACATATATGTTCCCCTTAGATCTCGTCCATTACAGAAGCTCAGAGTGCCTACTCTCTTCCCTTTGTGCCTAGGGAAAATTTATCCTAAAGTTCCTATATTTGAATAGACCATTGTTTAGGTCCTTTGGGGTGGCATGTGTTTTGAAGATTCCCCTTTCTCCAAAATATAATAAAACTATCCATACCCCGACTTTTCTAGCTCTTATATATCCTACCTCTCCCTCTCACCCACTCTTTCCCAGTCCCCATCTAACTCGTTTTGGTGCAGGTTAACATTTACCAACAATCGTACTTACCCCTCCAAGATGTAGGCCTCGCCACCGGGTATTTGACTGATCGCTATCCTGTCCACTTCACCAAATCCCACAGCACACCTTCATCTGGTGAGATTTGTTATGCCGTCTTTTATGTGCCAAACAACACCCTTCATTGTTAAGTGCACAATTCAGTTATCTTCCAAGATCCAAATTCAGATAAAAGTGCTGCACCGTATCACTTGAACGCACCCTTTGGTTACTTACGTACAGATGGGTCTAACACAGTAACGATTCGATTGGCCATGAGTGGGACAGTTATGATAATTGGATTGGCAGCTAACTTACTTGGGTTCGTTATATGCGAACTAGACAAAGTTACTCGGCACACCCTATATAGCATGGTTTGGTGGGATAAAGATGGGTCTAATTTGGCGCTATTGTCAATGGGTGGATATTAATTTGGACGGTTATTTTTCAGAAGGTGACATTTGGACAGTTACATTAGTTGGATTTGCTTCTAACTAACTCAGTTGAGGTCGTTATGCGAGCGAGGGAGCTCATCAATGCACTGAAACATTACACATAAATATAACTCTCCCGACTCAAAAAAGAAAATAGAAAAAAAAAAGAGCTTCCCTTTTCCAAATCCACCTGCCGCCAAATGGATGCAATCCGCGACGACCTTTTCTTTGAGATAATCCGCAGATTGCCCCTGGAGGGCATCGTCCGATGCAGACTCGTTTGCAGATCATGGTGCAACCTCCTCTACGAGGAGCACTTCCTCCGGAGCGTCCCGGTCGTCCCCAGAGGCTTCGTCTTCAGGCAGTCACTCCGCCAAGAAGGCCAACCGGTACCGCAGGAGCCTGCGGCCGATCTCCTCGGTGAACCGCTGCACGAGTACGGCTACTTCTCCTTCGTCCGTCGACGGTCGCTCACGATCCGAACGCGAACGGCCTCCCGAATCATCGCTTCCCGCAACGGGCTGCTCCTTACCACAGTAACGTTCCAGCAGTGGGCGGTTACGAATCCCCTCACCGGCATGGAGGTGTTGCTGCCACCGCCACGGGGCATCCCGTACGCAGGCGAGGTTGGGGCCGCCGTCGACTACGAGCCGCGCACCTCCGCCTCGGACTTCAGGGTCTTCCTCCTCACAGCGCATCCCCGTGGGTACAGATATGATCGGTTGATTCACACGGTGGAAGTCTTCAGCGCCGGTTCGCGCAGGTGGGAGATACTCCTCCCTTTGCAACGTGAGGAGGAGGAGGAGGAGGAGGAGGAGGAGGAGGAGGAGGAGGATGTCACACCTTTGTATAGACCGCCGACGCGTCCTGTATACGCCGGAGGATTTCTTTGCGCCTTCGAGGGTGCGTTTATCATGGTGGTAGATATCCAGACGGGGAGGATTTGGCGTCTAAATGCACCTCGGTCGTTTTGGGACTCGCTCTGTGCTTCCGGAGACACCATCTACCTCTCGGCTACCACGTCGGGAAATATTCACGTGTGGGAACTTGTTCGCCGTGCCAGTCGTCCGCAGTTCAGGGTGATGTGCATCGAAAGCTACGCCTCGTGCCGCACGGACTTAGCGTTCATGCCGTTTGTGTTCCACGTCCAGGAGGAATGTTTGTTCGTCAGAACCGGAACGACGATGGTGGTGCTCTTTGACATGATCACGCAGACCTTCTGCGGGGATTTCGTGATTGAGACGATGGATGGAGGTGATGGGCTTTTGCCACCACGTCTGTTTGCCTATTCTCCTTCGCTTATTGGGGGTGTGAATCCATTAGGTGGCTAATCAGAGATCCATGGGTCTATCTCTCGATCGGCATAATGTTGATTTGTTGCTGGAGCTTTGATCGTTGAAGTATAGATATATGGTTGCTTACACATGCATTTGATGATCCATGAGCACGTTCTTAAAGGGATTCATGCGAGTATGTGCGTCGCTTGTAGTCCCATGCATGTTCTTCTTTCAATGAGAATATATTCGTTTTCTTGTAATGCATGGGAAGCTAAGGGGAATGGAGCGAGGGGAGGAGATGTGGCCGGCGGTCGTGGAAGAGAGGGTGGCAGATGGCCTGCAATAAAGGAAGGGAAGGAACAGGGGACGCTGGAGGGTAAAAATGAGAAAGAGGGGATTCTTTCGGGGGGTGTGTTTGTGTGGAGAGAGGGAGGGGGTATTTTAGTAATTGTCTTTAGAGCTCCAGCCCTAAAAACCCCCGTTTAGGATGATGGAATCTAAATTTCTATCTGAGCTTTAACATGGGTTTGTCCAGAGGCTTGTTTGAATAGAGAATAACTTATCCCCTCTCTTTGTTTCTATTCTAACCTATCAAATCAAGGGATGACTCCTAACTTATCCCCTCTTTTAGTATACATGGATAGGCTTTGTTCCCCTTCCTAACTCTCAAGTAAACACTAATAGGGGGTTATCTCCTCTTTTTGCTTTGCTAACCTGGTTTAGCAGATTCTCAACGTAAACTACTCGTCAGGAATCTCCAATCTCAATTCATTTTAGAAGAAGGATTCCCTCCCACTATACAAGTGCATATTAATTTTAAATGAGCATGTCCTTGACACTAAGTAATTAATAAAAGCCATTTAGGTGTTGCTCATTAAAAACAAAAAACCTTCAAACGAGTATAGTCCTATTACATATCAACAACGAAACTATTATCACATACATGCATATAATACATGCCCCTTAGAGCTCCTCCTCTGTAGGAGCTTAGAGTGCTTACTCTCTTTGTTACTGCCACTCCATTCCTCTTTGTGTATTGGAAAAAAAATATCCTAAAGTTCCCTACTGGAGTTGACCATTATTTTAGGTGCTTTTGAGTGGCATGTGTTTTGAAGTCTCCCTTTCGCTCAAACCAGAAAAGAAGTATCCATACCTTAAGTTTTCTATCCATCATCCTACCCATCTCTCTCATCTATGCATTCCCGCCCCCATCCCACTCATTCAAACAATAAGTCAACCTCAACCTCAGGGAGCAAGTTTTATTGTTCTTTTTCTTTTTTCTTAAAGGTTAAAAGGAAGATCCATTAAACAACCTCATAGGCGTGGCCATTGCCAAACGCCAAAAATAATATTATATCCACAATGCTTCGCAAGAGCATGAGCTTTGCACACATCGACTTTGCGAACTAAACAATATGTAAACCAGCTTCTAAGGCTATCAACTTCTGATTTTCCATAAACGCATGAGAGGATCTCCAAGAAGATTGCAACTTCTTCTGGACCTGACCAATTGAAACAGCTTCATTGCTATGAATACCTCAAGTGTGAATGGCCAAGGATAAGGCAAATTGGACACCTCTTAGTATCTCATTCGATTCAACTTCTGAATAACCTATGGTAGGAAGGGAAACGACCTAAACAAAAACAATTTGATCGTCTATTAGCACAACAGCAGCCGCACAAGCACCCTATAATCTTGTACAACCACATCAACATGCACCACCACCCTTTTAGGCCCTTGGCTTGACTCCTAACGAATCCTGATGACTTGCATTATGCTCTCCATTCCACACATAAAAGGAGCTCATATGAACTTCATGTGACCAAACCTTGAAATCCTGACCACTAAAAATCAAACTCATTTTGACGCAACCAAATGGCCTGTGGTAAATATATATAGCAAAGCATCGGAGAGCAAAAGAATCAATATCCTGATGTTTGCAAAGCTAATTAATCAAGATATCAAAATAGAATGCACACAATCCTTCTTGAAACCCAAATTGCTCTCAATCCCAATTCCCTTTATAGGTACCACATATATTACTTCCTCAATCCCAATTCGGATCCGTATACTCATGTTGTGACAGGAGTGTACCAGGAAGGATATACATTGAGTTCCCATTTGGTAAGGGAAATAAGTTTGTGAAATAAGTTGAAGGAGTGAAATAAATAGTGGAATAAGTAAGTTAACCTGTTTGGACGTTTTGACGGGTTAAAGTTATTCCATAAAGAGAATGAAATAACTTTACCTCACGTTAAGTCTACTTAATCTGACGTAACTAAAAGATAAGTTAAGTGATCAATTAAATACTTAACTTATCAACTAAATACAACCTAATCAAATAAAGGCAGGTTTCAACACTGGGTTCTCCATGGATAGAGTGGACCGTTGGACGGTTATGTTCGTTGGATTGGCAACTGCCGGAGTTTGTTGACGCCCCTGTATGAGAAAACTCGTTGGCGACGCACAACAACTAAACATAAATAAATAACCCTCACGACTCCGGTTGCACTAATAAAAAAAAAAGGAAAAAAAAAAAAGGGCTTTCCTTTCCAAATCCACCACCATCCATCCAGAGTTGTTGCTCTTCTCCACCTGCCACCAAATGGACGCAATCCCTAGCCACCTTCTCCTCGAGATATTCCGCAGATTACCCCTGGAGGACATCGGCCGATCTAGACGTGTTTGCAGACAATGGTGCAACCTCCTCTACGCCGAGGACTTCCTCCGGAGTCTCCCGCTCGTCCCCAGAGGCTTCGTCTACAGGCAATCGCCCTACCAAGGCCAACCGCCGCCGCCGCAGGAGGTGGCGGCGGGGCACCCCGACGCGCCGCTGCGCGAGGTCCGCTACATCTCGTTGACCACCCAGCGGTCGTTTGCGATCCGAACGTGGACGGCCTCCCGGATCGTCGCCTGCCACAACGGGCTGCTCCTCACGACCGTGGAAGGCAAGCAGTGGGCGCTCACCAATCCCCTCACCGGCATGGAGATCCAACTGCCACAGCCGGATGGCCTCACGTACGCGGACGGGTCCGGGTCCGGCGCCATCGACTACGAGCCGCGGACCTCCGCCTCGGACTTCAGGATCTTCCTCTTCACGGTTCACCCCAGCGAGCACGGATTCTACCCGTTGGATTACACGGTGGAGGTCTTCCGCTCCGGTTCGCGCAGGTGGGAGACACTCCCCTTACGAGGTGAGGAGAATCGCATCGGATCTCTGTACTTTCCATCGGGCCGTCCCATGTACGCTGGAGGAATTCTCTGTGCCTTCGAGATGACGTGTCTCGTGGTGATAGACGTCGAGACGGGGCACGTCTGGCGTTTCCCCGTGGGCGACGAGTCGTCGTCGTCGCGTGGCGACTCGTTGAGGCACTCGCTCGCCGATTCCGGGGGCTCCGTCTACGTGTCATCTTCGGATTGGCTGGATCTTTACGTGTGGGAAATGGTTCGCACCGCCGGTCGACCTCAGGTGCTTAGGGCGATGCACATCAGCTACAATGCCCCGTTCATCAAGTTGCTGGATATCATGCCATTTGTATTCCACGTCCAGGATGGGTGTCTGTATATTAGGGTTGGACAGAGGAAGGTGGCAGTATTCGACACGACCACTTCGACCCACAGCGGGGGTTTCTGGATCGAGGGCTTGGATGAGGGGTGCGAGGACGATGGGGGACGGCCACTACCTCTGTTTGCGTATTCTCCGACGCCCATCGGGGGTGTGAATCCATTGGATCGGCCTCGTCGTGGGCACTAGCTTGGTCGTCTCTGTACGATCGATGCATGAATTGTTACTTGAGCTGTGCTCGTAGAAGATATATAGATAGATAGATGGTTCCAGAGTAAGTTTGACGACACTTGATACATACATAGTCCATGTTCTTCTTCTTCAGATGAGAAATTTGGTTTTCTCGGTGAGCAGGTTTTCTTTACTCCTCGCCGGATCTGTTGCTTCGATGATAATTTCATGTTAGTTTAGCTAAACTACCAAGAGCTCTAGGAACATTAACCATACGGAGAGTAGGAAAGTTTTGAAGGATACATCGGAAAATTTTGCACCTCTCCGGTCACAGCTAGCCGTTAGTTTGTATAGAGTACGTGACCACGCCCAAAAATTAAATATGCAGGTATAAATATTGGCAGGCATCTCCGCAGGTGCTTAATTCTATATACATCGTGGTTTAATATTACATGACGGAAGAGAAGCAGTGATCGGATCCACACCAAATGTAACCACTAATTAATTGGCTTATCTTCATAAAAGCTTGGTGGCTGAAGTCACTCTCCGGATTGTGACCTACTACCGTGGTCCTCCTAAATTCCCAGAAGTCTCATCCACTTTGAACTACGTAACATTTGAAGGAAAGTAATCTCATAATCATCAGCTTATAATCAAAACGACAATTTTTTCTTCAACCAGAAAATAGACCCCTGTTGCCTCAAATGCAAGCTTATAGTTAGGGTATGGTAACTGTGTATGTAGCCAGGGCATATCGACTCTAAATGAGTGATCCAACTGCATGCCATAAGGAAAATTAATATGGCATATATATATATATATATATATATATGGTCAAAATGGCAAGGACATCAAATCAAAACCTGTCGAGTACAAAGGAAAAAGAATCATGACTCGTGATCTAGTACAAGGCAAAAAGACAGACAACAAGCCTAAAGCAAAAACCAAAAACAAATCAAGGGATAACATAGGAAAATTGGAGCTTGTCCAATTTGATGATGCCTTGCATGCACTTGTTAAGATTCTCAGAATTGGTGTAAATCTTCCATTCATCCTCCGCTACGCCAACAATTGAAGAGGCAAGAGCATTAAGAGTATGGTAGATAAAGGATAGCGAGGCAATTTTAAGCTTGAGCTTGAGGACCTCCGTATAAGCTTGTTTAGCAAACCATGCCTCCAGAACTTTTCCCGTCCACTAAAAATACAAAAGGATAGATTCGCATTCCAACCGAATTGAAGAATAGTGAGAGTTAACAGTAAGCACATGGAGGATGGTTTTGAGAGTGGCATGCTCCTTAGACCAGTCCTTACACCTGCAGTTAGCACTCATTAAAAAATCTCCATCAACGTTTCTCATAACCTAAGCCAAACAATAGTAGGAATCATCCCCTCGAACAACAATATTAATCTTAACCCCAACAAAAGGTCTAATCCAGCTAATAGTGAGAGGTTTAGGGCGTTGACAGATCTAGACAACTAAGTTAAAATTATTTCGATTCTTAGCTAGCATAATGGGGGTATGATTGATGGAAATCTGATCATTTCTAAGTTTGTTAGAAATCCACCACACATTAAACCAAATGAAGCATATGAGGCCCTTAAGAATGTAGATCTAGGGCAACTATTATGGGACTTCATGATCCGAGGGAAGAGGGATGGGTTAATAGGGGAGATAAGGCGTTTAGAAAAAACCCAATTGGCAACCTGATTAACAAGGTGACTTTGAGAGAAGATGTGTCTAGAGGTCTCACCCTTAGGATCAGAGCTACAATAAGAGCATTTGAGGGAATAGGAATACCAAGTCTAGTGATATTATCATTAGTAGGAAGCCTAGAAAGCAGAATACGCCAGGCTAGTAAGGAGATACAAAGCGAAAGCTTAAGGTTCCAGAGGGCTTTGGCTGCAGTATCAACAAGATAAGAGACGAAATTAAAGTGATAGGCAGAGGCAACAGAGAACCTACCATCCGGAGTAGTCATCCAAATGGGAACATCCTTCCCATGCATAAGGTTAATATGGGAAATTTGGTTGCGGAGATCATTACGGATGTGATTCATAAGTGCATGATTATAGTGGATACGCAGAAAATCATTGACACTAACAGGAGAGATGTTAACAGAATATGGGAGAAATTGTTTAAGGGACGATTCACCAATCTAGGTGTCCAACCAAAATCCACCATTCCTTCATGGATTTCCCAACGGATCAGAGATTTCATAAGATTGTACGCATCCCAAAGAGCTCTAACTTTGGCAGGAAAAAAGGAGAACGAGAGGGCATACTCCCATAAAGATGTTTCATGAGTTGGGCATAAGGAGAGTCAGAGAAAAGAATGTTCCAAACTCTTTTCATCCTAAGAGCAAAGATGAAAGAATTAAGATCATGAATACCAAGACCACCAAGATGGAGTGGCTTGGTGATAATTTTCCAGGAAATCCAATGGTACTTCGTTTCCTCAGGAGAAGAACCCTAGAAAAAGTTAGCCAGAATGGAGTGTAATTTCCTAATAATGGATTTAGGAATCTCTAAAATAGACAAGATATGGATTGGGACAGAAGAGAGGATGATGAAAGCCTCATCATGAACCTTAACTAGCACAATTTGATCTAAATAAGTGTGAAAAGGCTCCTACAAAATCTAAAGAAAAGCCTAACTCAGAAAATTCTGAATTGAAGAATAAAATAAGTCATGAGGGGTAAAATTGTAATTTTACAAATGCAGTACACAAACAAGATATCTAAGGGTCTAAACACAGGTCAAATAAGCTTAATAAGGAAGGAAGTAGGATGATTTGATCTGAAAAGGGTTATAGCAACTTTTAGAAATCAAATGACATTCTGTAACCCTAAAATAAATTTATTTTAATTCACGAGGTTCTAGGCAAGATAAAAATCAACTGAACCCTCTAAAATTTATGGAAAAATACTTCCTAGGGTTTAGAACCTTCAATTTAGATTTTGCAACTTATTTTGACCTAAATTGAGAACTATGCCTAAATTTTAACATAATTTGGGTTTTTACGTAAATTGATTGATCAAACGTGGTCAAACCTAAAATCAAATTATACCATTAAATTCCTTAGGTTCAAATTAGGTTGGTACAAAAATTTGGGCCAAACAGAAGACCATCTTGACCGACTCTACAAATTTATTCTCTTGAATTACTTTTTGACCCTTATCTTTTCAAAAGCTTGCATTTTGCCCCCTATATTCTCCTTTGTTCTTTGCAGAATGGTCCTTCCTGCCACCCCACGCAGGTACCATACCTCTGGCGACCTTGCGTGGAGGATGGCGCCGCGTAGGGTATGGGGACCGCCCACAGGAATGAACGGGGGGTTCCCTGTGTCGTCCTCTGTCGCAGGGACCCTCTCCTTTGACTTGCGGTTGCCCATGCCTCTCGTGCGAACGCAGGAGAGGCATGGGTCTCCATCTTCGACCATCCTCGGTGAACTCCCCACATTGCTCCCTCGAGACCCTCTCCTGGCCAGCACCTTTATAAGGAGCGGGAGGGGCAGCTATCTCCTTCAAGCTAGCTTTAGCCGAAGAAAACCCCCCTATTTCGTCTCCTCTCACTCCGGTCAGACAGCCCAAGCATCCAGCGATCTTTCCTCCTCCTCGGCGCTTTGCTGTCATACCTGCAGCAGACCTCACTCTGCCTCATCTTCCCACACCAGGCCGCACTAGCTGGCGACTCCAGATCCCCTCCTTATCGCCGTTAGCCCCCTTCTAGGCACCTTCGTCCCCAGCTCTGGTAGGCATGCGTCAGGTGTCTTCCTCTCTCTCTTTGTCGATTAAGTAGGTAGAAACCTTCCTCTTATTCTCCCCTTGATTTTCCCCTCTTAAATTAGCACTTTAGACCCCTCGACTACCACTACCACCTCCATCTGCTCCACCTCCAGCCACAATCTTCGGTGAGGTCGCTCCACCTCTATAGGACATTCCACCCCTTGCCGACAAGCCTAGAAGCTCCCCCTCACTCCACCCAAGCATTTCCCCTACTCCATTCACCGCTCTTCACCTTCAGACCACCCCTCGAACACACCCACCTGCACCTCTGTAGCGTGCCCTAGGCACACGGCTACAGCCACTTTCCCGCCACGACAACCCCCGCACCGCCTTCGCCGTACTCCGGCGAATCTTCCTGAGCTGTCTAACGTGGTCGTGAGGTCGTCTTCGTGCCTTCAGGTCTCGGCCCCCTCGATGCCATTGACGGACAGCAAGAGCTGCTTAGCGAGCAGCTCCAGGTCCCTTCAGCACTAAGTGAAGGCCCCAGGCAACGCAGGACACTTCCGTGAGGGTGCCGAGGGCTTCTATTGAGGTCGCGAGCCTTTGTTGCTGCCCCAATTGCCAGCAGCTTCTTGCCTACAGGTGCGCGGAGCAAAGGTGGGACTTTAGTCCCACCTTTGAAGTGTGTGGGCGCACACCCACACATAAATTGAAAAAGTGATATCAGCTGGTCTCCTCCGAATACACATGGGGTGAGGTCCCTCACCTATACACCGCCCTCGTTCGTAAGCTCATCACACGGATTAGGCGCGACCCGACCCGACACCCTCCTCTACACTCCTCGCGTACCACCCACGCCGGTGTGCCTGGACCCGGATACGCGACTTGACCCGATAACCCGACTCTGGGAGAGCGTACCCAAGAGAGATTTAGAGAGAGAGACACAGGGAGAGGGTAGGGTAGGTTTTGCGCTGAGCTTGTGTGTTTGTGTAGGGAACAGGTGAGGAAGGAAGAAGCAAGGCGCTGCTGAAGAGAAGAAGGAAGGAAGAAAGAAAGAAGAAGAAGCGCAGCAGCAAGGACTTAGCTGCAGAGAAGAATGAAGAAGGAAGGAGAAGGAAGGAAGGAGAGAAGTAGAAGAAAAGAAGATAGTTGGGGCACTGTAGCAACAGCGCAGCTAAGGCGTCTGATTTCTGAATCAGACGTCGGAGAGAAAGGAAGGAGTAAAGCAGAAGAGAAGAGTAGAGGATAGGCCAGAGAAAAAGAAAGAGAAAAGAGAAGGAGGGAGCCTCTACAGCAAAGAAGAAGAAGACACAGAAGAAAGAAGAAAATCAGAGGAGAAGAAAAGAAGAAGGAAGAAGAAGAAGGACTTAGCAGCTGAAGAAAGAAAGAAAGGAAGAAAACGAAGCCGTTGCAGCAAAGAAAAGAAGAAGAAAGAAGAAGACAGGCTGAAGAAGAGAGCTGGCTGAAGAGAAGAAGAGAGAAGAAGAAAAAGCCAAGAAGAGGATTTTTGCTCTCTCTCTTTCTCTCTCTCCTTTGTCTTAATTTTTGTAAAATAATATTGTGAATTCATATGCTTCTGGAATCATAGTTTGCTCCATGAGTTCGACCTCGGGAAAATTCTAATTCCGAGTAATAAATTTTAAACTGGTAGCAGCTTCTTTTTTTTTACTACAACGTCTAGAATTTAAAACCAAAGCGACGAGCTAGCCAGTTTTTGGCACTGTTGCCGGGGAGCAATGACCATTCTAGAAGTTATTGATTCACAATTTTTGATTTCCTATTGACTAATCTCTTCTCTTTTGTTGTGCAGGCACAGGAAATCAAGAGGAAAACAAGCAACCACACAACAACTACACTAAGGACAGGTAATTTTCTATCCTCTCGTTTAAACCCTTAAATTCTAAAGAGGAAGAAAAAGAAAAAAAGCAATTTAGGAATAACCTGTCTTTCATACGCAATAAAACACCAAAGTTTCCTGTTTTCAAATTTCAACATACTTTATCTGTACATCCATTAAAGGTAGTTAGGGCTAAAACCTTCTTCCTTGAGTCCTAATTACCCAATCTAGAGGCAACTAATTGGATCAATTAGAGCCAATATAAGATTTAAAGCTAGGATTTTAGAGACACACTTTTCTAAGCAAGAATGGAAAATTTCCAAAAGAAGTGTGCCTAAGCTATTTCCTGAAAACATCTATCAAGAGAAACCTAAGAAATTTGGCTCTTAAAAACACTTGAACCCTAAAAGATAAGACCTAATAAGCTCTCAAAGGAACTAATAGGTGAAGTTGATCCTTTGGGTCAACCAACCTTTAACTTAGGTCACTCTTTGCACTCAAAAGGATAAAGTTCAAGTGAAAGCCTCGGTGCCCTTGTTTGTGCAACCAACACTTCATATAGTCCTCTCCTCTGATTCCGAACCCAACTCACCTTCTTCTTCCACAATGGCTCAGCCAGTTGAGGAAGAGAACAAACTGGAGCAGCAACTCCAGCGACTCAATGACCTCTTCAAGAACTTCATGCACCCACCACAGCGTCCCATGATGTGAGATCACTATAATCCCGTTGCGGTGGCTATTGAACCTCGAGTCAGAATCCCGACTGAAGGATCTGATTCTGAACTGAAGCCCAACATGATTTATGCCATACCTAAATTCCATGGGCTTAATTCTGAAGACCCCTTCCAGCACATTAAACAGCTAAAGCATCTGGCCCAGACCTTCGGGTCAGATGCGCAAAATCGGGATATTCTCCTTATGAAGATGTTCTCTTTCTCCCTTATGGACAAGGCCGCCCATTGATATCAAACATAGACCCGACCGATCAACAATTGGAAGGAACTTCAGTCCGAGTTCCTGAAGAAGTTCTTCCCCATTGGTCGGACCAATGCCTTGCGCCATCAGATTACTCACTTCACGCAACAGATGAGAGAACCTCTTCATGAGGCATGGGATCGTTTTCAGGATCTCATGAGGAAGTGCCCCCACTACGGAGTTCCTAAATGGGAATAAGTCCAGGCTTTTTACCAGGGACTCTGTGAGGATATTAGATTGTTCGTCAATGCAACTTGCGGAGGGAATATCATGGATTAGCATGAAGACACCGTGTGGGAGATTCTCGAGAATATGTGCGAGAACTCCATCAATAATGACTCCATGGGACTATTCGACAGGACAAATACTCGCGCGACGACGAACCTTAGGGGAGCACATGAAACGCAGGGCTTGTCCGCATTAGTCGACCTGGAATTGATGGCTAGTCGATTGGACAAGGTGTCTATTATTGAGAAGAAGGTGGATGAGCTGACTCAGCACTTGCAGCAGGCCACCTCTGCGCAGAATTCCTTTGCATAGCCTCCTTCTGCACGGGAGACTGTGCAGAACATTTTCTACCGACCTTCTCCTGGGGTAGACTCGTATCCACCCTCATCTGACTCTCGGGTCGGAGGAACCTCCGACCCTTTCTATACTAGCCGGGGGAATTCCGCTCCCCCATTCTCTGACTTTTCTGAGGCTCCTTAGACTTGCGAGGACCTCAATGCCATCCAAAATGACCCATTTTCCAATACCTATAATCCTGGATGGCGAAACCATCCAAACTTCCAGTGGGTGGGAAATTCCCAGAATCCAAGACCATCCTTTCAGCCCCGTCCACAAGCACCTCGTCCTTACCAGCTGCCTCAGCCTCGACCCAACCCTACTTATCCATCAGGGCCAAACCAAGACCAAATATCCCTCATCCCTCAGACTTTGGCTGACATTCAGAGAACGAATGCGGCTATTCAAAAGCAACACAAGGACGAAATCACAAAGGCTCGAAACCAACTGGCCCAGTTGGCGAATTCTCGCCAACCAGCCACACTTCCTTCTCAGCCTCTTCCTAACCCTAATAGCGTGCTGACCTAGCAGCGCGTTATGAACTCAAACCTGGGCCAAGCACACATGATTTATCCAGCCCCATCTATTCCTTCACCTGATGGATGGAAGCTTCAACTTCTTATGCGGGTTACCAGCAGCAACAACCTATCCTACCAAACCCTAACCAGAACTAGGTGGGGTTGAATTCTGTAACCACCCGTAGTGGCAAGGAGACCCAGGATCCATCTTATCCAGACCACTCCAAGCCTGGTAGTGACCCAAACCCTAGGACAGTAATCCAGGATGTTCCTATCCCTGTCCCAGATCAAAAACTTGGACCTATCCTAGAGGAACCAACCAAGGTTCCATTTCCCCAGGCCTTGACCAAGGGAAAGAGGACAACAAAATCCGTGACTCTTGAGGAGGACCTAGTCAAGCTCTCTGAGCAGGTTCAAATAAACATCCCCTTGATGGATGCAATCCGTCACGTACTGGCATACGCATGATTCTTGAAGAATGTGTGTACACCTCAGCGTAAGCTACGAACCAAGAGTGGGAGCCCAATTGTACTATCAGAGCAAGCCAGCTCTGTAATCCTGAGCAGACTCCCACCCAAGGCAAAAGACCCAGGCAGTACCCTGATTTCATGCAAAATGGGTGAAACCCAGTTCGATAGAGCATTGTTAGACTTAGGTGATTCCATAAACTTGATACCCACATCCTTACTCAACCACCTAGAAGAATCTGAGCTAAAATCGACAGAGGTGACACTACAATTAGCAAATCGATCCATAAAGTCACCGAAAGGGATTCTTGAGGATGTTATTGTAAGGGTGCGGGATTTTTACTTCCCTGTGGATTTCATAGTCTTGACATGGACGCACTTGAAAACCCAATGGATACACCGATCATTCTATGGAGACCTTTTCTGGCCACTGCAAGGGCCAACATTAGTTGTGAGGAGGGCCAAATAGAACTGAAATTTGGAAATCAAACCCTAAAAATTGATATCTTTAAGGTCCAACAAGGAATTAATTGTGGTGTCATTGAACAAGAGTTGTCAGAGCTTTGGTTGATGAAACACAATTTGAGAACAACCTGATTACACCTCATCAACCACAAGAAGATCTTGAACCATAATTAGAGGAGTCAGACCCTGACTCAGATAAACCCATAACTCCTATCCATGTACCTCACACTCACTCTGAATTACCCGCTGCTGCTGATAACCCCATTCTTGAACTCAAACCCCTTCCCGATCATTTAAAGTACATCTTTTTGGGTCCTAATCAGACATTTCTTGTGATTATAAATTCCAAGCTCACTCTTGATCAAGAATGCTGTCTGATTGCTGTTCTCCAGCAACATCGCAGAGCCATTGGTTAGACTCTCGATGACTTGAATGGAATAAGTCCCTCTTATTGCACACATCATATCTATTCTGAAGAGGGCGCACGACCTTCCCGTGAGATGCAGAGATGTTTGAATCCCAATCTGCAGGAGGTCGTGAAAAAGGAGATCATTAAGTGGTTAGATGCAGGGATCATCTACCCGATTTCCGACAGTCGTTGGGTGAGCCCAATCCAGGTTGTGCCTAAAAAGGCAGGGCTCACCACCATTACGACTGAAACCGGAGAGGTCATACCTACCCGAATAGCCAACTCATGGAGAGTCTGCATAGATTACCGAAGACTCAATTCCTCCACGAAGAAGGATCATTTCCCACTACCATTCATTGATCAGATTCTCGAGAAGTTAGCGGGAAATAGATTCTTCTACTTTCTTGATGGGTACTCCGGTTATAACCAAGTGGCGATTCATCCTAAGGACCAAGAGAAGACCACGTTCACCTGCCCCTTCGGGACGTACGTGTTCCGAAGGATGCCTTTCGGTCTCTGCAATGCACCTGCGACTTTTCAGCGGTGCATGCTTGCCATATTCTTTGTTATGGTAGGTGATTATCTGGAAGTCTTCATGGATGACTTCTCAATTTTCGGGGCATCATTTGATGATTGCCTCCAGCACTTGGTTCATATACTCAGGCGTTGTATCGAAGTAAATTTGGTTCTTTCTTGGAAAAAGAGTCACTTTATGGTGCCTGAGGGGATTATCCTAGGTCATCTAATTTCTGAGAAAGGCATCCAAGTGGATCGAGCCAAAGTTGATCTGATCTCTAGACTTCCTATGCCTAGCTCGATTAGGGACATCCATTCTTTTCTGGGGCGCGTCGATTTTTAACGTCGTTTCATTCCTGATTTCTCGAAAATCGCGCGTCCCCTGACTACTCTTCTCTCCAAGGATGTACCCTTTGAGATTTCCAAGGAATGCACTCAGGCCTTTGAGAACCTTCGTGACCGAGTCACCCAAGCCCTGATCCTACAGTCCCCTGATTGGTCTCAACCCTTTGAGATCATGTGCGATGCATCTGACTTCGCTGTAGGAGCAGTTCTGAGGCAGAAAGTAGATGGGAAACCCATGGTCATCTACTACGCTAGCAAAACACTTGACGAGGCTCAGTGTAACTATACAGTTACGGAGAAAGAGCTGCTAGCCGTAGTATTTGCCCTCGAAAAATTTCGATCCTATCTCCTGGGTTCCCACGTCATCATCTACTTGGATCACACAGCTGTGAGGCATCTCCTTGCCAAGAAGGACGCGAAGCCTCGATTAATCCGATGGATCTTGTTGTTACAAGAATTCAACCTCGAGATTCGCGACAAGGCGAGAAGACAGAACGTGGTAGCTGACCACTTGTCTCGCCTTCCTTATGAGATCATCAACCCTTCTGGATCCATCATGGAGCATTTTCCGGATGAGCACTTATTGACTATTAGTACTATACTTCCATGGTTTGCTGATATAGTAAACTACTTGGCATCTCGTTAGATTCTGTCAGATTGGCCAAAGGCCAATAAAGACAAGTTGCGCTCTGATGCCAAGTACTACATCAGGGAAGACCCGTACCTTTTCCGTATAAGTGCTGACCAAATTATCCAAAGATGTGTCCCGGTGGGCGAAATCAATGATATTCTCTCCTTCTTCCATGACCAGGCATGTGGTGGCCACTTCTCTGCGCACAAAATCGCAACAAAAATCCTCCAGTGTGGCTTTTATTGGCCCACTTTATTCAAGGACGCATACAGTCACTGCAAGGCATGCAGTCGTTGCTGAACTTTGGGCAACATGAGTCATCGTGACATAATGCCTTTGCAGCCGATTCTCGTATGCAAAATCTTCGATATTTGGGGGATTGATTTTATGGGTCCCTTCCCTGTCTCGGACGACTTCGAGTACATTCTGCTTGCTGTGGACTATGTGTCCAAATGGATCGAAGCCATTTCGACCCGAACCTGTGATCATAAGATCGTTATCAAATTCATTCATCAGAATATCTTCTCACGGTTCAGGATTCCTCGTGCAATTATCTCTGATGGAGGGACCCATTTTACGAATGCCCAGTTCAGGTCACTGATGATCAAATACGGGGTGTCTCACCGAATCTCTACTCCTTACCACCCCCAGACTAATGGTCTAGCTGAGCTATCAAACCGGGAAATCAAAAAAATCCTGCAGGTCACTGTTCGACCTGACAGAAAGGACTGCCCACAAGACCTAAGTAGGCATGTCTCCCTTTAGACTGGTGTACGGGAAGGCATGCCACCTTCCCTTCGAATTGGAGCACAAAGCCTATTGAGCAGTATGGAGCTATAATTTAGATCTTTCTAAGGCTGGAATCCACAGAAAGCTTCAGATAAGCGAGATTGATGAATTATGCCTTGATGCGTACGAGAGCTCGCGAATCTATAAAGAGTGAGTTAAAGCCTTCCATGACAAGCACATATCTAGAAAAATCTTTCATCATGGTCAGAAGGTCCTACTCTTCGATGCCCGACTTAAACTCTTCCCTGGGAAACTATGATCCAAGTGGGTCGGACCATATCTTGTCCGACATGTTTTTGGAAATGGAGCCGTCGAAATCAGTCTGCTCAGCCACGATTCTGAACCTTTCATCGTGAATGGTCAGAGACTCAAACCGTTCATCGATGTAACCTCTACAGATTTGGCTGAGTCATCATTTATCCTCCATTCTACCTGAGCATTTTGCGCCCAGCTGATGGCGTAAAACTCAGCGCTCAACACGAGGCAGCTCATCATTCTTTTTGGAAAAACCCGAAACCTTTTCTGACACCTCTTCGCACTTAAGGATCATCCTTTAGGACAACCGACTCCACCTCAGGTGCTTGCATCTGAGATTAGAAATCGTCCGCAACAATCACCCTAACCCATCCACTCACCAAAATATATGTCCTAATATATGAACTAAGTTAAATAAAAATCCTCCTAAGTTATAATGAGAACATTGTAAATCTTAGGCATGGGGGGTATGAAAGTGCAAAAGTCGTAAGAAAAGGTTTCAAACAAAAAGATTCACATATGCCAAAAACACCATAAAAATTAAAAATTTAAAAAAAAAATTGAAAAAGAATAATAAAATGAGAGGAGGAAAGAAATTTTTGTGGACTTTACAAAGGAGGAAGAGAAAAAGAACAAATGATAAAAAGGAGCACAAAATGAAAGAAAAGAGATAGTCATTAGTAAGAAATTAAGAAATTAACCTAAGTTTTAGACCACATCCAGGAAAAGAAAAGGAAAGTGCACAGTAAGATTAGTAAGAATGCAAACCTTAGGCATTCTTGGATAGACTCTTAGTACCCATTAAGATCTAGATATTCCTCAAGAGGTTGAAGAGAATGAAAAGCTTGAGTATTAGGTCCAAGGCTTAGGAAGTATTCAGCCTCGTTAACTAACTTTTGATTTGCGGGACTCAGTAACCTAAGCACCCAAAGTTACACACACAGTCTAGTTTAGTAAGCATAAGTATCAAAATCACGCAGAAGCGTTTCAAAAATTCTGGAAAGGTCACGTAGAGTAGGAGCGGCCGATCGACACAAGTTGATTTAGACGAGTTCCCAACGCGGAGAGATGGAAAATTCTCCTCGAAGATCCGTAACAAAATATCATCTCCTCGGTGCTTGTCTCTTAGGATATTTACATATCCTACTGGGGGCATGTAAGCACTTTGCTGGTTCAGATTCCATGGATGGCATTATCACGAAGTGTCAATTTCCAGGGTCTGAATTCAGCCACGGAACACCATGGACGGAATTATCTTGAAATCTCGAAAGCTAGGGTTCTGGGGGTTACCATGGGCGGTGCTATCTTGAAGCATCGACTGCTAAGAACCCTTGAGAATTGATGATGAGGACAAGAAGTCCGATACAGACTGTGTTGTGAAGCCAATCCTAACCTAGAATTAAAAAGAAAAAGAGAGAGAAAACTCTCCAAACAAATAAATCTTCTACCTCTCTCTCTTACAAAATGCATTGCGAGTTGAACCAAGGCTAAAAATATCTCAAGCACGGGTGCTTTAACCATGAAATCCAATAAACCTTAGGTTAGTTCCTGTAAGCCCTAAAAACCTGTGCTAAAGACTGAGGCTAAAGCTAGATAGATCTGGATCTTGGTTGGTACTAGAGTACCTTTTAGGCTTATGATTGGCATTCTGACCTAATCTAGGATACAAGAGAGAAAGAACTTATCTAGCAAAGATTAAAACCTTAAAATTTTGCTAAGGGACTAGCAAAAGCTAGGCATGAGGGTATGATGAAAGCCTCATTATGAACCCTAACTAGCACAATTTGATCTAAATAAGTGTGAAAAAGCTCCTATAAAACCTAAAGAAAAGCCTAACTCAAAGAATTCTGAATTGAAGAATAAAATAAGTCATGAGGGGTAAAACTGTAATTTTACCAATGCAGTATACAAATAGGGTATCTAAGGGTCTAAACACAGGTCAAATAAGCTTAATAAGGAAGGAAGTGGGATGATCTCATCTGAAAAGGGTTATAGCAACTTTTAAAAATCAAATGACATTCTGTAACCCTAAAAATAAATCTACTTTAATTCACGAGGTTCTAGGTAGGATAAAAATCAACTGAACCCTTTAAAATTCATGGAAAAATACTCTCTAAGGTTTAGAACCTTCAATTTGGCCTTTGCAACCTATTTTGACCAAAATTGAGAACCATGGCTAAATTTTAACCTAATTTGGGTTTTCGCAAAAATTGATCGGTCAAACGTGGTCGAACCTAAAATAAAATTACACCATTAAATTCCTTAGGTTCAAATTAGGTTGGTACAAAAATTTGGGCCTAAGAGAAGACCATCTTGACCGACTTTACAAATTGATCCTCTTGAATTACTTTTTGAGCCTTATCTTTTCAAAATCTTGCATTTAGCTCCCTATCTTCTCCTTCGTTCTTTGCAGAACGGTCCTTCTTGCCACCCCACGCAGGCACCATACCTCCGGCGACCTTGCGTGGAGGATGGCACCGTGCATGGTATGGGGACTGCCCTCAGGAACGAATGGGGGGTTCCCTGTGTCGTCCTCTGTTGCAGGGACCCTCCCCTTTAACCTGCGGTTGCCCATGCCTCTCGTGCAAACGCATGAAAGGCATGGGTCTCCATCTCTAACCATCTCATGCGAGCTCCCCACATCGCTCCCTTGAGACCCTCTCCTCGCCATCACCTTTATAAGGAGCGGCAGGGGCAGCCGTCTCCTTTAAGCTAGCTTTGGCCGAAGAAAACCCCCCTATTTCATCACCTCTCACTCCGGTTAGACAACCCAAGCATCCGGCGATCTTTCCTCCTCCTCCTCAGCGCTCTGCTGCCATACCTATAGCAGAGCTCGCTCTGCCTCATCTTACCACGCTAGGCCGCACCAGCTGGCGACTCCGGATCCCCTCCTCGTCACCATTACCCCCCTTCTAGGCACCTTCATCCCCAGCTCCGACAGGCACGCGCCGGGCGTCTTCCTCTCTCTCTTCGTCGATTAAGTAGGTAGAAACCTTCCTCTTGTTCTCCCCTTGATTTTCTCCTCTTAAATTAGCACTTTAGACCCCTCGACTGCCACAACCACCTCCATCTGCTCCACCTCCGTCCACCATCTCCGGCGAGGTCGCTCCACCTCCACAGGCCATTCCACCCTTCACTGACAAGCCCAGAGGCTCCCCCTCACTCCACTCAAGCATTTCCCCTACTCCATTCACCGCTCTTCACCTTCAGACCACCCCTCGAACACACCCACCTGCACCACTGCAGTGTGCCCTAGGCACACGGCTACAGCCACTTTCCCGCCACGACGACCCCCACACCGCCTTTGCTGTACTCCGACGAAGCTTCCTGAGCTGTCTGACGTGGCTGTGAGGCCGTCTTCGTGCTTTCAGGTCTCGGCCCCCTCGATGCCATTGACGGACAACAGGAACTGCTTAGCGAGCAGCTCCAAGTCCCTTCAGCACCAGGTGAAGGCCCCAGGCAACGCGGGACACTTCTGCAAGGGTGCCCAAGCCTTCTATTGAGGTCGCGAGCCTTCGCTGCTGCCCCAATTGCTAGCAGCTTCTTGCCTGCAGGTGCACGGAGCAGAGGTGGGACTTTAGTCCCACCTTGGAAGTGTGTGGGCGCACGCCCACACATAAATTAAAAAAGTGATATCAGCTGGTCGCCTCCGAATACACACGGGGTGTGGTCCCTCACCTATACACCGCCCTCATCCGTGAGCTCATCACACGGATGAGGTGCGACCCGACCCGACACCCTCCTGTGCACTCCTCGCGCACCACCCACGCCAGTGCGCCTGGACCCGGGCACGTGACCTGACCTGATAACCCGGCTTTGGGAGAGCGTACCCAAGAGAGATTCAGAGAGAGAGAGACGCGGGGAGAGGGTAGGGTAGGTTTTGCACTGAGCTCGTGTGTGTGTGCAGGGAACAGGTGAGAAAGGAAGAAGCAAGGAGCTGCTGAAGAGAAGAAGGAAGAAAGAAAGAAGAAGAAGAGCAGCAGCAACGACTTAGCCGCAGAGAAGAAGGAAGGAGAAGGAAGGAAGGAGAGAAGTAGAAGAAAAGAAGATAGCAGGGGCACTGCAGCAACAGCGCAGTTAAGGCGTCTGATTGCTGAATCAGACGTTGGAAAGAAAGGAAGGAGTAAAGCAGAAGAGAAGAGCAGAGGATAGGCCAGAGAAAAAGAAAGAGAAAAGAGAAGGAGGGAGCCTCTACAGTAAAGAAGAAGAAGACACAGAAGAAAGAAGAAAATCAAAGGAGAAGAAAAGAAGAAGGAAGAAGAAGGACTTAGCAGCTGAAGAAAGAAAGAAGGGAAGAAAAGGAAGCCGTTGCAGCAAAGAAAAGAAGAAGAAGAAAGAAGAAGACAGGCTGAAGAAGAGAGCTGGCTGATGAGAAGAAGAGAGAAGAAGAAAAAGCCAAGAAGAGGATTTTTGCTCTCTCTCTTTCTCTCTCTCCTTTGTCTTAATTTTTGTAAAACAATATTGTGAATTCATATGCTTCTGGAATCATAGTTTGCTTCCTGAGTTCGACCTCGGGAAAATTCTAATTCCGAGTAATAAATTGTAAACTGGTAGTAGTTTTTTTTTTTACTACAACGTCTAGAATTTAAAACCAAAGCAACGAACTAACCAGAGGACATGCTTAATGAGGAGCAACCTAGAAGCAGAGGAGAGCAGATTGGCTTTCCATTTGATCAACTTAGATTGAATTTTTTCAATGATGGGGTGAAAGTAGGAAGCTTTAGCATGACCTGAGAAGATTGGGCATCCAAGATAAGTAAAGGGAAAGGATCTAGATTGGATGCCAAGGGATTGACTGATACGGTTAAGCCTTTTCGTGGGAAAGTTCTTTCTAACAAAGCAAAAGCTTTTAGATAGATAAGTACGTTGGCCAAAAGCTTCTTGGAATGAATTAAGGAATAAGGAAAGGTTTGCTATGGACTGGAGATTGCCATTAAGAAATAAAACAACATCATCCGCATAGAGGAGAGAAAGCAGAGCATAGACTCCACGTTTGACAGAATAAGGCATGATTTTTTTCCAAAAAGCAAGTTCTTTGCAACCTTTAATGAAGGGTTCCATGAAAATATTAAAAAGGTAGGGAGATAGAGGATCCCCCTGCCTCAATCCTCGGGACATTTTGAAAAAAGGAAAGGAAACACCATCAACGAGGATGGAGGAACACTCATGCAACGAAGGCTCGAATCAAGGAGATCGCGGGAGGTGAAAAACCAAATCTTGCAAGGACTTGATAAAGGATATTCCACTCCACTCTATCATAGGCTTTTTGAAGATCTAACTGGATGATAAGATTGGAACCCAAGACTTTACGATTAATACGTTAAGCAAGTTCAAAGGCTGTAGCAATGTGGTAAAAAATGGAGCGATCTTTGACAAAACCAGCTGATGTAAACACATTTACACTACTTAAAATGTCTATTTATGCATGTTCTTAAGCATAGGATTGCATTTCATGATATAAATATTGCATTACATGCATCATCTTGCATTTAGAGTAGTTTGAATAAAATGGAGGTTAATTGTCTCCTTTTATGTGCTTGGACAGGGCAAATATTTTATCGGGGCCTCGGATCAAAGATCCAACCGTATGGATATGATCAGGGCGACGATTGGAGTTCAACGACTCCAAGATCGCCCTAATCAGGCATCCGTAGCATCAGATAGAGACCGGGGAACCCTAGAAGATCAAGGGCCAGGATGGTGTAAATCCGCACTTCAGATGGAAAATCCGACCACACGGATGAATTCGGATCGACGATCGCAGCCGAACGACACAAAAATCAAGTCAATCCGACATCCGTGGCACCATCTACAACTTCCAGAAGATGGACGGCCAAGATAGCGCCACGTGGCGCCATCCCAGCCGCCCAATCGGCCGCAGGAGTCCTGTGAAGACCACGCCACGTCTCCTCTCCGCCGTTGGATCTCGATCCAACGGCTGCGGTCGCGCGCGTTTAAAAACGTCCGCGCGACCATTTCGCCGCGTAGCGCAGCGGCTACGCAGCTGCGGGCGAAGCGGAGGTCGCGGGTTCGAGCCGCGGAGAGGGGGTCGAAGGCGCGGGCGAGCGGGCGCGCACGAGCGTCGGATGAAGATCCAACGGCCGCGCGCGCCCGATAGCGCCGACGCGCAATTGGACGCCCTGGTGGGCGCGCGATCGCACGCGGGCGCCGCGCTACGCAGCGGGCGCGGGCGCGATCTAAGCCGTCCGATCTCGCGATCGGACGGCTGAGACGACGCGGACGTGCGTCTGCGTTACGCGCGCAGGCCAGCCGAGCGGGCGCGCGTGGCGCGGCGGCGACGGCGACGGCGGGGCTTTAGCGACGGTTTTATCCGTCACTAAAGACCCCTTATTTATTATTTTGAAGATGTAATGTCCATTTTGCCCCCACTCCTTGCAACTATAAAAGGAGACCCCCTCCATACGAAATTTTCATCCCTTCCTTCTCCTCTCTACCTCTCCAAAGCTCAAGAGAAGCTTGTCCCACACCCGGGATGCTTCTCGCGAGATAAAGTCCAAATTTTCGTCCCCCTTCGGAAGTGGATCCCGCGACGACGACGGCGTGCTGCTTCGTTCCCGTTCTTCTGCTTCGTCCTCCTTCGTCCCGCTTCGTTCTCCTTCGTCCAGGCGTCGTCCCGTCCGGCTCGTCCTCCAAGCGACCGTCGAGGAGGATTTCTCTCTCCCTATTCTTTTTACTGCTTTCTAGTATAGATTTACTGCTTTCTAAGAGTAGTCTATTCGTCCTCCGAGCGATCGT
This sequence comes from Thalassia testudinum, assembly GCA_037157565.1. Classification (NCBI taxonomy): domain Eukaryota; kingdom Viridiplantae; phylum Streptophyta; class Magnoliopsida; order Alismatales; family Hydrocharitaceae; genus Thalassia; species Thalassia testudinum. The sequence goes on along the minus strand of JAZHRO010000022.1, from coordinate 71,529,778 downwards.
CGAGGAGGACATTTCTCCCTCCATTCTTTTAATGCTTTCTAGAGTAATTGTTTTATGTTTTCTAGTTGTAATGAAAGAACTCTTTTATGATAACTTCCTTGTCTATTCTACATCTCATTTTGATTTCCATGTATAGTATTCCTTCTCTCTCTCTTACTCCCTCTATCTCTTTTATTTGTTGTAGATACTTAGATAGTTTAAATTGAATTTCTTTGTGACAAAATAAAAAGAAACGCGGAGTTTTTAAATCAAACGTTCGCCTCCCTGTGTTCGACCCGGAATTCTTATTTCGGTATAAATTTTATTTGTTGAACACGAATCCTTCGCTTTCGAACTACAACGACGGGTTTTTCCAAAAACCAAACACGTTAGCGTAGATTCTCGCGCTCAACATTTTGGCGCCGTTGCCGGGGAGGCAACGCTCGTTGATTTCTCTTCGCGTTTTGTAATTTACAAATCATTTACCTCACTTTTCTCCTTTCTTATTGTAATTGCAGGTACTCTTTCGAGACAGGCAAAAGCGGTAGATCGGAGTAAAGTGCTGTGGAAGGTTTTGTAAGTTACCCCCCACCTCCCACCCATTAGATTTCATTTCATCACATAATAATTCAAACATCAATCAACCTAGGTGTTCTTATAAACTCTAAGGTTAGATTGTTTGTTGTTTGACATCCATACTCACTCCAACCCCCACATTAAAAAAAGAAAAAAATAAAAAAAAAAAAAAAAAAAAATCTCACAGAGGTACACAACCTCATCTGATTTTCTAACTCAACCGGTAAACCAATCTTAGGAGCCGGTACACACATCCAAACACATAATTGAGTAAGAAATCAGATTAGGTAATCATTTGTGTGCCTAATTAGGTGGTGCATCAGGCCAGTTGTTTGAGTTGTTTGGGCCGCACCACTTCAAATAAAATCAACTCATCTAGTAGCTGCCAATTAGGTTCAACTCTTAGGGATCTACCAGGCACTCCACATTCTTTTTAAACTTTAAAGGAAAATATCTTCACCTGTGCTTGCAAAACCTGGTGTGCCAATGAAACTTGATTGAAAACACCTAAAGTTGAATCCTAAAAGCTACTAAGCAAGATTTGAACCTTAAAATTCACCACATCAAAAATAATCTTGCTTGAAAACCACTGGTTGTGCACGCACACACAAAGCAATCAATCATTAAGGGCACAACCCATTTAAAGGGCCCATCACATTCCAAAGCACATTCAAACCTAGCCCTAAATAAAACAGAGTAGACGTTGGCCTTAAGGATTGGACTCGCTCTTCAGAACTCAGAACGAGATTATTTTCGATTAGTCTGTTTCTATTGTTCAATCTGATGTCTAGCTAGGGGAGCAGAGTCAAACGATCGCGGCTGGGGGGTACACTAGGAACCGGAGGCGCAAGCCGAAGGAAGAACCTTCTCCCCAGTCCCTCCTTCTAACTGGTTGGATTGAACAGACAGAAGTAGATCAAATCGTTCCTTTATCTCAAGACGGGTTTTGAGAGTCTGTAGGTCTGTAGGCTAACCCATTTAAGGACAGGTTTGATTGTTTGTATTGCAGGGCACCTTTCTTCCTCCCGTATCTCATGAATCCTTCCACATATTTCACGCATTCCCGCTCTTTCCCTCCTGTTGTAAATTATCCTCAACATGACGATTATCCCAACTCGTATTGTAATCGACCATCAGTTAGTTGGAATAATTTGGATTGGGGATACAATTCCGGACCCCCGTGTTTAGGGTCTAACCCTGAACACTTTGATTCTCAATTCTATCCTTCTCAGAGTTGCATCGATTATAGATCGTCCTCCTTTCATGAACAACCTAATGCGATCTATAATAAAGAAGGATACACTGATCCTTACCCATCCTCTGATTTCACTGCCTTTAGGTCATCTCCATCTTTTGAACAATCTGAAATGACCTATTATCAGGATGGGTATAACGAATCTCAATTCGTTAATTCCTCTACATTGATGTCAAACCCGCCCAACCCTGAACCAACTCATTTGGTTCAGGTTAATCAGGTTCAAGATAAGGTTCTGGCTAACTTGAGGAATATCATTCAATCTTTAGAAGTTCAGCCAATACCTTGCATTGAGAGATTGGAGCCCCTGATTGAAATGATTGATGATTTAAACAAGTCTTTGTTGGATTGGCTCCAGGATGTTAAGGATAAGAACCCGGGTGAGTTTCTACTTGGGAAATTAGCGAAATTGAGGATGAGATTCGTGGTTGCTTTGATTCAATCTTGGAATAATTCCCAGGATGAACTCTCTTCAGGAAAGCCAATGACAGAACCCGCTCAGGCACCTGTTGGGGGGGACACGTGTTACGAAGCTGACCAGATTGAATTAAAACAACCAATTAAGGATGATTTGATTTCTTCACCTGAAATCCCTGAGCCGGGTTATGAGGAAACGTATGTCTCCTTGGAACGCAAAGTGACAAATGATTTTGGGACATACATTGATACGGATCCTGATGGTGAAGATTCAAGTTGCGAAGTCTCACACGAGTTTTCAGATCACGATTTTTGTGAGACGATTGGGCCTGAGGAATCTGATAGATCATTTGATAGCCCAATAACTGAGGAAACTGATCTTATTAGGGCACACGATACGGATCCAGAATCGCATTTTCTGGAGGAATTAATTCAATGCCCTGATTATCAGTTACACCCTGTTGAGCTTATTGATGATTCTAATTCTGAGATAATTAGACCCAAGTCAATTTTGATTTTGCCACATCATCTAGACTTGGAGATTTCAGACAGGGTGATGAATATACAAGAGGTCATGGAATTTGATATGCCGAATGAGGAGGATAGGAGCTGGGAAATTCTGATTTGGGAAGTCAATTTTGGAGGAAATGGAAGATTGAGTCGAAGGGTTCCTTTTAAACTGAAACCATCAAATCAGAACCCTTACGACATTTGTTTCGAGGATGTCAAACTCAAGCACACATTTAACGATTATCCTTTTGAGCTTCAATTCTCTGTAACCCGACATTTTGGCCTTGGGTTGCATCCTCACAAATCGCAGGCCCGACCCCGCTTGCATTCTGATTTTAGGTTTTGGGTAATTTTTATCCAGAACCTAAGGTATTCTCGATTATGGGGTGTGGGTCTGCACCACAATCTGGTCCACATCTGTGGACCTCTGCTGACAGGTCAGAGGATTCTTCTGTTTATTCTAATTCTGACCTGCTCATGTGAATTCTTCATTTCTTTTCTTTGTATAGTGTGCCTAGCTGAAGGCACTAAACTCAGCACATATACAGTTCTTTTTCATTTTCATCTCGGAGCGGACCCGATATCCACGTAATTCAGGTGCTTTCTACGCTTTTCCACTCTGTTTTATGTCTTTTCAATACAATGAGGACATTGCATTAGATAGGCATGGGGGGGTGGATATTTATCTTTGAATTCATTCGTCAGCTCCGTAGATTTGTTTTATTATTAAAAAAAAAAAAAAAAAAAAAAAAAAAAAAAATCGAAATTAGGAAAGAGAATTTGGGTTTAAGAAAATTTTCGATCTTAAGAAATACTATATTATGGTTTGAACACAAAGACCCTTCAGGTCTTTGGACTTAATCAGCCTATGTATCCACTAAAATGTGGATTTGTTTTTCGAGTTCTCGCCAACCTGAATTTTATTATAATTGGAGTAAATAAGTTTGGGTGATAAGTACACGACTTATCAACCCGCCCTCTGATGTGAGGGAATTTTGAGTCTTAAGCATCTACACACTTTCTTTGCACTGACTCGTTGTTTGGCGATTTTAACGGAAATTGGGTAGCTAATGAACCTTCTAGGGTGATATGGCTGGCAAGTTATCGTGGGTAACAGCCCATAGGTAGGTTGTCCAGAGCCCAGTCACTGGACCTTTCTCTTTTTGCTGCCTTTAGGTAAATCTTAGACCAGGGAAGCCACCTACTTAAAAAAAAAAAAAAAAAAAAAAAAAAAAAAAAAAAAAAGGAGAAAAGAACAAAAAGAAATAAGCCACACTTCGCCGCACGAGTATGGCTGGCAAGTTGTCGGTGGTAACAGCTCATCGACCGGTTGTCCAGAACCCAGCTCAGAAAATGCACTAAAAATTCCCAAAACACTTAGGAAGAAGCGGAGAAGTAGAATAAACCGGGGAGATATACACTGGATTCACCCTTGTGTTGACCCCGTTAAAAAATAAAAGTAGGGAGAAAGCTACCGGTTGTAAAGATACACCTTTAGGCAGAATTCTTTTTGAGGTCACCTAGAGGCGTAGAAATCCGAAGTCCGTTTTAATTGCCGGTCAACGAGTCTATCACATCACAATAAGATGCTTAAAACTTAGGGTTCTCATCAAATCTTGGGTGAGTTGAATGGCCGTAGAAAGCCACTCTTAAACCCTAAAATTTGAAAATCTAAAAAAAAAAAAAGAGTAAAAACAGAAAAAGAAATTTTTCTTTGAATAAGGCGAGGCTTGAGGCGGTCTGCATTTTGGCTGATACCCGGGCACTGTTGTGTCTTTGAAAGTTCAGTTCTTAAGTAGACAATTTCTTAATGATTGAAAATAACTCAGGTCCAAATAATCTAACCTAATTCTTTTATAAATAGCATATAGTTTTTGCTAGGGACTAGCAAAAGATAGGCATGGGGGTATGATGTAAACACATTTACACTACTTAAAATGTCTATTTATGCATGTTCTTAAGCATAGGATTGCATTTCATGATATAAATATTGCATTACATGCATCATCTTGCATTTAGAGTAGTTTGAATAAAATGGAGGTTAATTGTCTCCTTTTATGTGCTTGGACAGGGCAAATATTTTATCGGGGCCTCGGATCAAAGATCCAACCGTATGGATATGATCAGGGCGACGATTGGAGTTCAACGACTCCAAGATCGCCCTAATCAGGCATCCGTAGCATCAGATAGAGACCGGGGAACCCTAGAAGATCAAGGGCCAGGATGGTGTAAATCCGCACTTCAGATGGAAAATCCGACCACACGGATGAATTCGGATCGACGATCGCAGCCGAACGACACAAAAATCAAGTCAATCCGACATCCGTGGCACCATCTACAACTTCCAGAAGATGGACGGCCAAGATAGCGCCACGTGGCGCCATCCCAGCCGCCCAATCGGCCGCAGGAGTCCTGTGAAGACCACGCCACGTCTCCTCTCCGCCGTTGGATCTCGATCCAACGGCTGCGGTCGCGCGCGTTTAAAAACGTCCGCGCGACCATTTCGCCGCGTAGCGCAGCGGCTACGCAGCTGCGGGCGAAGCGGAGGTCGCGGGTTCGAGCCGCGGAGAGGGGGTCGAAGGCGCGGGCGAGCGGGCGCGCACGAGCGTCGGATGAAGATCCAACGGCCGCGCACGCCCGATAGCGCCGACGCGCAATTGGACGCCCTGGTGGGCGCGCGATCGCACGCGGGCGCCGCGCTACGCAGCGGGCGCGGGCGCGATCTAAGCCGTCCGATCTCGCGATCGGACGGCTGAGACGACGCGGACGTGCGTCTGCGTTACGCGCGCAGGCCAGCCGAGCGGGCGCGCGTGGCGCGGCGGCGACGGCGACGGCGGGGCTTTAGCGACGGTTTTATCCGTCACTAAAGACCCCTTATTTATTATTTTGAAGATGTAATGTCCATTTTGCCCCCACTCCTTGCAACTATAAAAGGAGACCCCCTCCATACGAAATTTTCATCCCTTCCTTCTCCTCTCTACCTCTCCAAAGCTCAAGAGAAGCTTGTCCCACACCCGGGATGCTTCTCGCGAGATAAAGTCCAAATTTTCGTCCCCCTTCGGAAGTGGATCCCGCGACGACGACGGCGTGCTGCTTCGTTCCCGTTCTTCTGCTTCGTCCTCCTTCGTCCCGCTTCGTTCTCCTTCGTCCAGGCGTCGTCCCGTCCGGCTCGTCCTCCAAGCGACCGTCGAGGAGGATTTCTCTCTCCCTATTCTTTTTACTGCTTTCTAGTATAGATTTACTGCTTTCTAAGAGTAGTCTATTCGTCCTCCGAGCGATCGTCGAGGAGGACATTTCTCCCTCCATTCTTTTAATGCTTTCTAGAGTAATTGTTTTATGTTTTCTAGTTGTAATGAAAGAACTCTTTTATGATAACTTCCTTGTCTATTCTACATCTCATTTTGATTTCCATGTATAGTATTCCTTCTCTCTCTCTTACTCCCTCTATCTCTTTTATTTGTTGTAGATACTTAGATAGTTTAAATTGAATTTCTTTGTGACAAAATAAAAAGAAACGCGGAGTTTTTAAATCAAACGTTCGCCTCCCTGTGTTCGACCCGGAATTCTTATTTCGGTATAAATTTTATTTGTTGAACACGAATCCTTCGCTTTCGAACTACAACGACGGGTTTTTCCAAAAACCAAACACGTTAGCGTAGATTCTCGCGCTCAACACCAGCTTACTCAGGAGAGATTAATTTGGGGATGATAGCATCAAGTCTCTTAGTGAGGATACCTAAAGCAATCTTGTAAATGACATTACACAAACTGATAGGGTGATAATCAGCCAAATTCTTAGCATTAGGTTTTTTGGGAATCAAAGAAATAAAGGTGTTATTGAAAGATCTAGGGCCCCTATGATAGGTGAAAAAATAAGAGATAGCTTGAGTTAAGTCATCCTTCAAAAGGGTCCAAAAGTTGGTATAAAATTCAATGTTAAAGCCATCTGCCCTAGGCGTATGATTATTAGGCATTTGGGAAAGAGTATCCCAAACCTCATTTTGTGCGGGAATGGCCAGTAGAAGATCGAACACATCTTGGGAGATAATTTGAGGGATCACATCCAGAAACAAAGAAGAACCTTGAGGATAATTGCTTTTCAACAGGGACTGAAAATAGGCAACAGATTTGCAGGAAGCCTCATCCTAAGATCCGACACCAATGGTGGAAGTAAGGTCAGTTTTATGATGCTTGGAAAATCTTCCTTTGATGGTGGAGAAAAAAGAACTTAGTATTAGTTTCCCCATTAGTAATCCAATCAATTTTAGCTATTTGACGCAAAAAATCGATAAGCTTAGCAAGGGCATCGTTAAGAAGGTTTTGAGTATCAGTGACCTCAGTAGTAAGAGTGTCATCCCATTGGGAGACCAACTTGGAATCAATATCTTCATAGCGAGGCTCAAGGTTTTTAACAATATTTTGAATGTCCCCAAAAGTCTATTTGTTCCAATGTTCAAGAGATCTTTTGAGAGAAGAAAGCTTTGAGTATAAGTTAGAGATAGGATCTTGAGAAGGGTTCACATACATAGCTTTCCAGGAATTCTCAACAAGATTACAGAAAGAGGGATCTCTAAGCAACATATTTTGAAATCGAAAAGGGCGGGGGTGAGAATTAGATTTAGGGATGGAAGTAAGAATCATGGGGGCATGATCAGAGTTTCAACTGGAAAGATATGACCCCGAGTTAATCTCAGCTAAGGTAGTTGAGCTTTTGGCAGATATGAACACTACCACGACAGCCATTACACCAAGAGAGCTGGGAGCCAGAAAGAGGCATTTCAAGGAGAGCCAACCGATGAATACAAGTTCTAAGAGGGACCACCTGAGAGTTGGAGAAAGAAAGATCTCTAGACTTCTTCGAAGGCCTGAGAATACAATTAAAATCTCCCTCGATAATCCAAGGACTAGGGGAAAGTGTGGAGGTTGTGGAAAGATAATCCCACAACTCTTGACGTTGAACAGCATCAGACGAGGCATAGATAGCAGAGATTTTGAATTGAGCAATACCAATCAAGCAAGTGACTGTCATGGCTTGGTTGAAAGAGGAAAGAAGTGAAATGGATAAAGATCCTCTCCAGAAGCACCAAACTTTAGGGGAGTTGGACAAAGCCAAGCAGGAGTGGAAGGAGATGGAACGCTTAAGCGATTCTATGGCAAAGGGATCAGTAAAGGGCTCCATAAGGAAAACCAGATTGAGATCATGGGAATGAATAAGATCTTTGAGTCAAGTAAGGGTGGGGTCACTGAGAATGCCCTTACAATTCCAAAATAGACAATTCATATGGACAGAGTTTTAGAGAGGGATCTAGCATGACTATGGGTCATTCGACCTTTGTCCTCCAGGGCTTGACCTCCATGGGTTCCTCTCACCACTTCTGGGGAGTGGACCTCATATGCTGCATCTTGGAGAAACAAGGGTTCAGCATCGAAGAAATCCATCTTCCCTTGAGGCTCTATGTAACGATCCGATTCCCAAGTCCCTACGAGACACGAGAACCGGACCGACTCGACTAATCCCAAGACCTAGTCATCCAACGAGGAAGTAACTAAAAGAAAAGTAAAATAAACCACATTCAACATGAATATAACTAGCAGTAATAAAAATACAGCAGTAAGAAAAGGAACTACTACAGCATGTACCACCACAACAGTAGAACAACATTTATAACATAACATGAACTACAAGTAAAGAAAAGTACAGAGAGTAACAAGAACTACTCACTACAGTGGAACAAAAAGGGGTACAAAAGAACTGCGGTAACTCTACTGGACCCTACTCGGCCCAGCGTCCTCTGCAGCCGCTGACCCTGGCTGGTCAACACCTGGTTCTGAAAAGTAACGAGTATAACACGTCAGCGAAGCGCTGAGTAGAGTGGCAGCTAAAACTAAAGAAGCAGTAAAGTGTACAGTAGCTGTTTTATTTTCTTTCTTCCTTTATTTACGTCTTTCTATTGTTTCACAATTTATCTATTTCTCAGATCCTTCACTTGATCTCAAATGTTCCTCGTGGGAACGATCTTGATTGCAGTCTTTTCCGAAAAGTAGAAGTAACACGTGGTGCTCTCCTGGCCGGGAGAGTCCCCCGTGGTGATCCTACTCTCAGTCAACCATCCCAAGGTCGCTGACAGATGTAACGGTGACTACGGTACGCGCAATAAACACACGAGTAGCTACTCCGCACTAGCACGCGGTCAGTCGTTTCCGTTAACGGGTGCGCCCAAGGCACAGCACGGAACCAGTATAGGGCAGAGCCCTCTCAGTAACAGGGGTCCAACCCCTCCACAGTAACCAAACAGGGGCCTTACCCCTCCACGGTCCGCGCACCCTCGCCGGACTACCTTGGTTTACCCAGTGGGCCTAACAAGTCGGTGTAGGAGGGTCAGCAGAACCCCGGGGCCCGTGGGGTAGCTAGTACTCTCCCTACACTAGTAGCTCTCCTCGGTACTGTGTACACGAGGGCCAAAAGTCAGTACAAAGTGGCCAGACCTAACCCCGGGTCCCTGGGGCGGCTAGCTCGGCTCTGCACTAAGAGGTAATGTGTGCTCTCTTTGGTACCACGTACCTAAGAGACAACACACTTCCACATCTTTCTACTCCTAATTCCCCGTAGGGTTCCAGCTCTTTTAACTCAGCACATGTAGGTTTCACCATTCCAGTTTCACGTTCATACAACTCATGTTCTCAATCATGTTTATTTATTCATAACAGGCAGCTATTATTTCCTTTCCACTTTTCCAAGACTGCAATATCTATATTCATATCACTAGTTTTCCAGTCCTAGGATTCCTACCGTACCCTAGGATCTATCATTCAATCTAGTTTTCCAGCCCTAGGATTCATGCAATACCCTAGGATCTATCATTCAATCTAGTTTCTCATTCCTAGGATTCATGCAATGCCTTAGGTTCTATTAATTGTTCCATAATTATAACAAATTATGCTAATAATTTTAAAAGCCACTCTACCAGCTACAACGGGAGTACTAGGGGCGTTGTCGGAAATCCCGCGTGCCTCCGCAACCCCCGAGACTGCAATGGAACGGGGTCCTAACACAAGGATCAAACACAAGGAGTTTCTTAGAATAGTATGTAATTACTGTAAACGGGTAGAGGATTTTATTCTGGGAAGAACGCAACTCGAAACACGGAAAACGGACTCCAAACGGGCCCTAAACGGGTCGAAAACGACGAAACAGTCCAAAATCAGACGTCTTAAAATGTGGGTCAGATGGTACCTTCGCTCTGTGTAGTCCCTCAGACGTCCAGAAACCTGCGGGGGCGTCTAGCTTAATTCCCAGACGTCCGATGGTCAACCCGGACGTCTGGAAGTCCTCTCCGTCGTCTGACACTGTGGCCAGACGTCCGATTCACGTTGGATGGCGAGTCTCGCGCCCTCCCGAGCAGAACCTGCACATATCCACTCCTCGCTCTCAGTACGACGGGTTACAGACGAAGGCGCGGTGGACGGCTGCATGGCTATACGCGCGAAAAAGGAAGAAAGACGAAATAACTTACTTGTCAGACGTATGGACAGTCCTCCAGACGTCTTCACCGTCATCTGGTTGGAATCCCAGATGTCTGATTCTGGAAAAACTTCCAAAATCAGAGCTCGACTCGCTCTCCGCCCGCGACGCACGGCTGCGCCACGCCCCGTCCGCCTGCTGCTCGAGCTGCAGTAGCCCTCCCGCGACACTCCATGCCCGCTGCTCCCCTACTGGCTGGCTCTAGTTGCCCCGGCAAGCTCGAGCCCTCACGGTCGAGCGTCTCCTCCCTCGCGCAACACCTCCTCCCGCACACTTGCCGCGGCCGCTGCTGCCGCCGCTCGCTCGCTCTCGCACCTGCTGGAAGAAGAAGAAGAAGGAAGCAGAGGAGATGAGGGTAAGGGAGAGGGCGAGGGCCTTTAAAGGCCGCGTGGGGAGAGAGAGAGAGAGCACTGCACCCTGCAGGAGGAGAGAGGGAAAAAGAGGAAAGCGGGTGGCGGTTGCAGGTATATGCGCGCATGCACGCAGACGCAACCAGTACGCCGCAGAAATTAAATCCCAGACGTCTGGAAGGGGTTCCAGACGTCTGGGCCACCTCCCAGACGTCTTAAAAAACGTCTTTAAGCCGCATTTGTAACACTCTACATCCGACAAGTTATCATAAAAATTTGCATCATTGCTCACATCCAACGACCTCTCTTGTTCCTGAATCTCAATAATGAATGGAGGGTTAGGATCAGGAGGAGGCATAGGCAGCAGAAGATAGATGCCCCAGGTTAAACCACCAGAATTAACATAATTACCATTTTTAAAAATCTGAACCTCATTATTATAACTAACAAAGAAAGCATCCTCAGAATCTCTAGTCAGGACACTATGGGAGACCTCGGTAGCATTTTTGAAAGTAGAAATTCCATTATCCAAGCTCTTAAAATCTTTTTTAGAGTGATCTTCATTAGATAAAAAATGGGAGTCGAGCTTTTGACTATCATACAATAATCGAAAATCAGGATTGGAGGACGTCGAAGATATTTTACAAGCAAAACTAACCAATCTAATATCAAGCATCACACAAGAGTTGGAACTTTTCACCTGAGAGGGAAGGGGAGATCATGCCTCAGAGGACATGATTTCCTTCCCTGAGGAAAAGGGATTCTGAGATGAAAGTTGAGACCAGCATCGAAGACGAATGCGGCACTTCTTTTTCCCCTCTGGAGGACACTCAGAAGAAGAAGGAATAGAAGTCCCCCCATAAGAAGAATAAGATTGAGAAGTTATATATGTTGGATTAGAAGGAGGAGAACACCCATCCTGGTCCTCCAAAGGGGGAAAGCCTTCAGGGTGTTGCAAGTGAGGCTCCCGTGTCACCATCTAACCTCCCAGATAAACAACTCCACCATCAGGCAGATTCTTGTTCTGAGTGGTGGGGCCTTTGCAAGAGGGCAACAGTTTCTCTATAGGCAAAGAGATATTGGGACAAGAATAAAAAATGACTAAGCTTCAAACAGCGAGGGCAAAAAGGGAAATCTTTTCGTAAATCACTCGTTGCATAAGCTGTTCATCGCCATTAAAAATAACAACATAATCTGGTTGATAATCCAGAAGGTCAACCTCCACACAGACCCTAAGATAGCCAGGTCTAGCCCCTTGAATGGTGTGTTGGTCCACACATATGGGGTGACCCAGCTGGTATTCTATAGCGAGTAACACATTAAGGTGAATGAGATGGAGGTTGATACTCGAGAAACCAACCCAGATCGGAACTTTAGAGATCAAAGCATTAGTATGAAAGGACGGAGTCCAGCGAACAAATTGGAGTCTAACCCGATCAACAACAACTAAACCCAAAACATAGATCTTAGAAAAATCAAGGTACGAACTGCAACTGATGAGCCAATGACAAAAATCCAACGAAAGAATGAAAGGTAACCAATATTCAAGCGCTTAGAGAGAAACTCCTGCAACCTCAAGAGGGGTGGCTTGGGACCCCAGGCCCTAACCACGACCGAGGAAGGGAAAGCACAACTAAGGTCAAAGATTTCAACTCTTGAAAACGAGGTACACAAAACCCCACCTCTCATCTTAGGGCATCGAACTTGAAGGGCTATTTCCACGAAAGGAGGGGGCTTCGATGAACCTAAGCTAGCAACTACCGAAGCAAAAGATTGCTTTTGTAAAGAGGTCCGATTCCTCGGAGATGGGTGGGGGGTGGGGGTGGGGGGGAAGGGGGATCTAGGGATGGCATTGAGAAACATCCAGAAAAATCGACAAAGTAAAGACAACACAAAAAAGCAACCTAATCGAAACGAAGAGCCACAGGGAAAGCCACCATGAAGAAAACGAAAGAAACAAAGCAATCAAAATGGATAGCAGCAAAAACCCAAAACTAGGGCCGGCTCTAGATGACACCCCATGAGGAGCGCATCGCCATAGGCTAGGGGCTATGCCCCTCCCCACGCAGGGGGGGCGAGAAGTGAGGGTCGCGCCAAGAAGGAGAGAGCCAAACCCTAGCAGGGGAAAGGAAAAGGAGAGGGGAGCAGGGAAAAGAGAGGAGAGGGGAGCAAGGGGAGTGGCAAAAAAAAAGAAAAAAAGAAAAAAAGAAAAGAAAAGAAAAAAAAAAAAAAAAAAATATATATATATATATATATATACAAACTCTCCACCCATTGATATTTGCCCATTTTTGACGAAACCACTTATATTATCTCATAATGGTTTTACCAATTAGTTTCCAAAATTAGATATTAATTAGGAAAGAAATCTTTTATTGGTATTGGTCATCGGATGTTATGTGAAGATTTTGTTTTTCCTTTTTGAATACGTATTTTTGTGTTCCATTAACCGCTATCATTAGTTGCACATTACCTAAATAGTCTTGTGTATTAAATAGTACCACTTATGTAAAATGCATGTTTTTATTAATGTTTAGGAGTTGATGAAATGTGTATTGCAGAGTTACAATTTACGATGTTATATATATATGTATTCAAGTGAAGTGTTTGCATTTCACAATTTTCATTGATTTTTAAGAGTTGATGGAATTTGTATTACAAAGTTAAAATTTATGAGACTATATATATGTACTCAGGTGAACTGTTTATATTACGACAATTTTTTTATAAGTATTGTTGCATTCACAATTTTCATTGATTTTTAGGAGTTGATGTAATACATGTTACAGAGTTACAATTTATAAGGCTATATATAAGTATCTAGGTGAAGTGCTTTTATTACAATAATTTTTTTATAAGTATTGTTGTATTTTTTACATTGCAATACTAATCCTTTATCTTTGAGGTTTGACATAAATGTAATATTAACCATATGACATGATGTTTGTGATTTGGATGCACACTAAATTGTATTACAAGTTTTGATTTTATCTTTTTGTTAATGCAACTACTTTCCAAAATACGATCAAAACAAGTTGTTACAACAAGATCCTTTGTTTCTTACAACATACACTTTTTTTGTTACAATTGCATTGCATGTTTGTTACAAATGTATGTAGTTTACATTACAACACGACTACTAAAATGTTACAATGATTTTGTTGATTTCATGTTTATCACATGCAATTGTTATTAAACTAATTACTAGATCAAGAGGAAGTGACCACATTCTAATTATAATATACAAGATTTGTTTGGATTTATTTGAGATTATTTTTGTAACTTATTATGCTCCCTATTAAGAAACTGTCATTGTTTTATTTGATGATTTTTGTTTCCATAGGGAGATCACAATCCACTTGACAAAATTTCCATGCTCATTTGCATTTTTTGAGCACAATGCTCTCTAAAATGTCCAAGTTCAAAAATTGTCGGTGCATCAAAATTGACTTAAACTCGGTGATCTCAAAAATAGAATTTTTATTATGCTCCTCGGGGTAGGGTTGAAGAGTAGGACTACTTATTAAATTATCCAAAATTTTAGGTATTGGGTCCTTCATTTTAGCCCCAATTGCATCACAATCCTTAGTTAGCTAAGGGGTTGTCAAGTAATTCATTAAGTTCCTCAACTCCATTTGTCTCACTAAGATTCTCCTCAAACTCTAGTATTTTAAGTGAGACTTTACTTAGGGAGGACGCTCTCCTATGTTGGATCTAAGATTGCCTACTTTCTTTCCCATTGTCACTTCCCATTGTCACTCCTCATTCCCTTGTGTTTTGGGAAGAATTGTCCTGAAGTCCCCTATTGGAGTTGACCATTGTTTTAGTACTTTGAGTGGCAAGTCCCTCTAACTAGATCGGGAAGAATAACCCAATTTTATGCTCATTTCATCCTTTGAAGTCTTCTAAGAATGGCTCTTCTCCTCGTTCCTTCGGCAAGTGCCCCGTTAGGTTTGATTTTATTTAATTCAAGATCTCTCAATGTAAATAAAAAGGAGTCGCCCAACCTTGCTCTCATTTCAACCCTCCATTAGAACAAATAACGGTTCCCCCACCTTCAACAACCCCTCCTCGGCCATGACAATGCTCCTCTAGTGGCCTTTTAGGAATGGCAATATTGTTCAACCATTGGATTTCTAAATCCCAACTCTCATTAATAATGAGAACTAAAAATCATAATCAAATATTTATAACGAAAGTTAGAGTTAGAAGGGCTGGTTCAAAACTAATTTGCCACAACACTACTCGAATAAGAAAAACACCCTCAGAGGCTACAAAATTAAAATTTTATTGCAAAAAAAGTACGTATTTTGCAACAGTCGTAGGGCGAAGATTTATAAACCGTCGCTAAATGAGATTTTGCGCAACAGTCGTCAACAAGACCGTTCAACAAGACTGTCTACAAGTGACTTGGCAATAATCGTCGGTAATAAACGGGATTTCACGTTGTTCCCCATCTCACATGTGGATGGAGCTGCCATCCCCGTTGATCTCCATCACAAGGGTATGTTAGAGCATCCACGTATGATCTCCGTAGAATTCAAGGTGTTCCCCATCTCAGCTAATAGCGATGGTGTAATCTCAATGCAAATCATCGATGGTAGCTCTAATAGTTGGGCATTAGACCCTTCGTGCCATCATGTGTGGCTGCAATGGGCAACACCGTCAGTGCCGGAAGCTTTCCATGCACACGGTTTGAGGGAGTCTTGCACTCTTGGTGGTCGATCACGAGGAGGGGACGATTTGGGATCTTTAGAATAGTTAGTAAACCATAAGCCGCTTCAAATCTTCATTTTTGAGAGGGGATGATTAACTCTGGAAATACCAATCGAAACTTGAACCCATGTACAAGTATGCAATTTGACACTAGATCAACCTGAAATTCTGCACCATCACCCTATAGGCCCATATAACTACATCAACCTGCACCACCACCCTTTTAGGCCCTTGATCAAATCCTAACCAATCAATCCTGATGACTTGCAGTGTGGTCTCCATTCCACGCATAAAAGGAACTCATCTGAACTGCATGAGACCAAACCTCCTCGTGCTTGAAATCCTCACCTCTAAAAATCAAACCCATTTTGACGCAACCAAATGGTCCGTGGTATATATACATAGCAAAGCATCGGACAGCAAAGGATCAATATCCTGATGTTTGCAAAGCTAATTAGTCAGGATATCAAAACCGATGCCTGCCCATCGAATGAACGCACAATCCTTCCTAAAACCAAATTTCTCTCAATCCCAATTCCCTTTTCAGGTTCCACATGTTACTTCCTCCACTCCAATTCGGATCCGTACGCTCGTGCAGCAGAAAGGATATACACTGATCAGATAAAAGTGGGTTTTAGCACTGGGTTCTCCATGCATAGAGTGGACCGTTGGACGGTTATGTTCTATGGATGGGCAACTACCTGAGTTCGTTGACGGCGTTATATGAGTGAGAAAACCCGTTGACGACGCACAGCAAACTAGACATAAATAACTAAATCTCCCGATTCCAGTTGCGATAAAGAGAAAAAAGAGCTTTCCTTTCCAAATCCACCGTCATCCAGAGTTGTTGCTCTTCTCCTCCTGCCACCAGATGGACGCAATCTCCAAAGACCTTTTCCTCGAGATATTCCGCAGATTGCCCCTGGAGCACATCGGCCGATCTAGACGTGTTTGCAGACGATGGTGCAACCTCCTCTACGCCGAGGACTTCCTCCGGAGTCTGCCGCTCGTCCCCAGAGGCTTCGTCTTCAGTCAACTGCCCCACCAAGGCCAATCGCCGCCACCGCCGCCGCCGCAGGAGGTGGCGGCGGGTCACCCAACGCGCCGCTGCGTGAGGTCGGCTACTCCTCGTTGACCAGCCAACGCTCGTTTACGTTCCGGACGTGGACGGCCTCCCGGATCGTCGCTTCCCACAACGGGCTGCTCCTCACGGCCGTGGCAGGCAAGCAGTCGGCACTCACCAATCCCCTCATCGGCATGGAGATCCCACTGCCACCGCCGGAAGACCTCACGTACGTGGGCGGGTTCTGGGCCTGCGCCATCGACCACGAGCCGCGGACCTACGCCTCGGACTTCAGGATCTTCCTCTTCACGGCTCAGGTTGGATCCGACCGGTTGACTCCGACGGTGGAGGTCTTCTGCGCCGGTTCACGCGGGTGGGAGATAGTCCCCTTACGAGGCGAGGAGAATTACATCGGACATTTGTGCATGCCATCGGCCCGTCCCGTGTACGCTGGAGGACTTCTCTGTGCCTTCGAGATGAGCTGTCTCGTGGTGATAGATGTGGAGACGGGGTACGTTTGGCGTATCCCCATAGGCGATAATGACGAGTCGTCACCCGACGACGACTCGGAAAGGCACTCGCTCGCCGCTTCCGGGAGCTCCATCTACGTGTCGTCTTCGGATTGGCTGGATCTTTACGTGTGGGAACTAGTTCGCACCGCCGCCGGTTGCCCTCGGTTGCTTAGGGGGATGTGCATCAGGCACGATACCCCATTCTTCGAGTTGCTGGATTTCATACCATTTGTATTCCATGTCCAGGACGAGTGCTTGTTTATTAGGATTGGACAGTGGACGGTGGCGGCATTCGACACGGCCACGTCGACCTACCGCGGGGGTTTCTGGATCGCGGGGTTGGATGAGGCGGATGAGGACGATGGGGAACGACCACTACCTCTGTTTGCGTATTCTCCGACGCTCGTTGGGGGTGCGAATCCATTGGATCGGCCTCATCGTAGGCACTAGCTGGTCGTCTCTGTACGTACAATCGATGGATGACCTGTTACTTGAGCTGTGCACGTAGAAGATAGACAGGCAGATAGATGGTTCCACAGCAAGTATCACGACATTCGATAAATACATAAGATGATAAATTTGTTTTATCGGTAAGTGGGTTTTCTTTTGGGCAATTGTATCAAGTCTCTCACCAAATCCGGGCTCGATTTGAAATTAACCTGCAGCAGTCAAATCAGGTTTGAAAATTCGCAACCTTCCCTATAACTATGTGTCATGGCCCGGTTGGTGTATCTTTGTGTGAGAGAATCGGAGGGCGGTCGCGGGAGAGCTTGGAAGGAGGATTGGAGCAGGCATTGTACGAACAGGAAGGATCGTCGTTCGAGTGGCAGTTGCGAGTGGAATGGATCATATGGTCATCGATGTAGCAGTGGACCAGCTACTAATCCATGTAAAACCTTACGTGGGTATTTGGAAATTTTTTGGACGTGAGATTGTTTATCGTGAATATGAACAACAGTTCGGGCAACGTCGTTGGATAACTAAGTTGATGTGCACATGGTTTGTCGTCCTCGACATCTCACTTCCTAAGAGGGCTAGCAGGTTTTACACAATAGGAAATTTCCAATCGTCATTGTTACAACAAAGCAATGTTGCTACTGAAATCTCCATAACGGCGAGGAACGTCTGCAAGCACAATACATATGCCGCGATGAGGTACATTCATCTTAACCGAATATTGCTGTAGTCTTTGAAATGGGTCTGAGTGTAATGGTTTTTAGCAGCTTCGCTGTTATAAGGCATGAGGACGAGATCTCCTGCTAAGTACAAATGCAATGGAGGAGCAGGTAATTAACTGTTAGAGTGCAAGTATTTCTGTGATCATGTATGAGGAATAACATCGCATACATCCTTGCAGGTGTGCCTGCTGCTATCTTCACTTCTTAGGAAAGAGGCTGTCGCATGAAAGTTTCTAATATCTGAGAGTCACAACAGTAAAGGGAGTAGCAACCGTCGGTTGTTGAATTCTCGCTGGCATAGTTGTGGTGGGATTGTTAACGTCGTACGATCTCTGGAGCGGTACTTTAGGCGGGTGTTAATTAATCCTTTGTCATCATATCCACAATGAAGTTGTTTGTCTATGTCAGAGAGGAGTCCTATTGAAAGAAGTTCTTTATCTTTATGTATCTACAACCGTTCACTCTACTCGGAATTGCTATGTTTAGGTTGATTGTTAGGAGCTGTCACTATTGCTGAAACTGTGGAAGCTGGCTCTATTACACTATATGAGATATTATGTAGTTGATAAATATCAATGTGGTAGCAGTTCAAGTTTAACCGGACGTAATTTAATTTGGAGTCGAAGGGGCAGTTAGTATCGGCCTCTCTGCGTAAATATCTTCGCATTTATGGTCTTTTTAATATAATAATCGTGTGGGTAAATGGTGGCAGTTGTTTGGAGAGACGTTAAGGATGTGCGTCCGGCCGTTGTGATGTGACAGGATCGCATCGTTACGCAGGTGTCAATTGCCAAAAGCAATGCAATAGATTTGAGTCAGATATAAGGGAGATGCGAATTCGGTCGAAATACGACAACTACATAATTGAGGAAAACTCATAAACAAACAAGTGGCAATAGTAAGCACCTTTAACTGAAAATGGAGCACCCAATCTAGAAAGATTTTTTATCTTTTACTAAAATGGGAAGTATTTCTATTGCTTCGTGATGGTTAGTTTATTTGAGAGGTATTTTTTTTTTAAGAGGTTAATCTTTATTTATTTGAAAGGTTAATTTTTTTTTGGTCAATACAGGTTAAGAGTTTTTAATATTAATTTATCTAAAATCAGTTGTTACTAGTATTAGGCAAATCTGTGTTTAAATCTCACAATTTTGTTGTACTCTTGCAGTATCTGATTCAAATTCTTAACATTATTAATAAGTAAACACCACAAGAGTTAACACTCTAATTTAACACTACTTTACAAGTAAACACAGCTGAAGGTTAACACCAGTTTTATATTTCCTAACACCACTTCCTTAACCTCCATGTAAACTAACCTTGAAGGTCAGAAAAGAGGTGAGGGGTCAAAATCAAAACCCGCTTAATACAAAATAAAGATGCAGACCACGACTTGTGGCCTATTACAAAAAAAAGCAAGAAACAAACACGCAACACTCACACCACAAACAGGGAAACGAGCAGGCCACGACACGTAGTCGAACACAAAAAGCAACAGACAATAGCACCAAAGCCATAGTCAGGAAATCACATATGACAGCTGAATTTTATCCAAAATAGGAGTACCATGGAATCACATATGGATTCCATGTCAGGCAGGTCACTAACGTTGGAGAGAAGGGACCATTGATTCAATCCCAAAATCGCCATCGTAGCAGCTAGAGCAATAGTTGATGGGCAAATATATGATAAAGAGGCAATCTGAGTCTTGAAGCTGCTCAAATCACCAAACTCTATCCTGACCTTCCAGGGCAGAAGGACTTTCCCATTCCACCAAAAGTGCAAAAGAGTGGAATCGGTCTCCAGGTGAACACCAGGGCGCCGAGGGGAGATAACCAAAAAATGCTTGATCGCTTGAAGAAGAGCTAAATTATCATCAAATAGCCCAAGTCTAACATGGGCGGCCATCAAAAAATCACCATTGCAATTGCACATAACCCAAGAAACATGAGTAAAGTGCAGATCGGTGACCACAGCAATGTTAACCTTAACCCCTTTGGAAGGATGAGTCCAGGACACCGCAAACGTCTTCGGGCACTGTCTTTTAAACCACAAGGACATTAAAATTATCCTAGTTGTGACTGAGGACATGATTAATCCTGTTAGAGCTAAAACCCTCATTTATGTAATTCCCTACTACGGGAGGGGGTGAGATTTGAGTGATAAACATTAAAATGCAGAAACAATCTCGCAAAAGCATACAATCATAAATACACAATGATTTTTAGGTGAAAACTCAAACCGTATAAAAACCACCACCGAAACCTCTTAGTTTAGGATTTCTCGATTGATCGACTCGGTCAAATGTACTATCAAGTCACTTAAACGAGAGTGACTTAACCTCTTACAACAACACTACTTTATACAAGGGTAGTATACCTCAAACCCATCTTCTTCACAAGGAGTATTTATTCTCTCGATGGAGACGGGAATTCGCAATACGAATTCCCAACCAAAGAACAATATAACAAAATCCTATAGAGCTATAAGGATTAAAACCTAGCTACTATAGGAGTTAGGAAACTTTTCTTTGGAGGAAGTGCGTCGACGAATGATGCGGGTGTGTGAACCACGCAACAGTACGACGACACTCTTGAAATCTACAGTCGGAGAGTGAGTGCACGATGAATGTGGTGCTCTCTAGATGTAGACTATGGATAGAAAGAGCTCTTTTAATGGTGTCTTGGACACAAATTGATGTGAAAATAGTCTTTCTTAGTATGTCTTGGTGTATCTCACAAAGCAGGGCTTCCCCCTCTATTTACAGATGACCTAGGAAGGCTTTGGAGGGACTTGGAAGGCTTCTATAGCCATTGGGAGAAACCCAAGTCAAATTAGGTCGGAATCAAGGTCATTAATGAATCTAAAAGGGTTATCAGATGTTTGAGTATAATATCAGACATCTGGAAATCACTTATAAGACATGTGGGCCTAATATCAAACATCTAATTCTAGGCGAGTTTCCTTCCTAACTTGAGTCAGACCTAAACAGATTTCTTGTGAAAGGTGGTCAGACGACAGGTTGGAGGTCTGGCACCAGGTGTAGATGTCTGGAAACCTAATTAGCTATGGGAATGGATTTCCCATCGCATAAACGGCTATTAGATTTGTGCAAAGTGATTTTGGATCAATCGAGGCTAACGTCTATATATCAGACATTTAAAGTCCTCTATGGAAGTCTGATAGAAGATCAAGGGTCCTTCAACGATCAAATTTTTAAGCGAACGTTCCACTAATTAGACGTCTAGCAATGTCATTAAAAATCTGATAAGACGTTTGGACTAAAGGCTGGAAGTCTAAATCTGGCAGACAGTAAGTGGTTCATAGTCTAAGTGCTTTGGACGTTTGATCAAAACAGTCAGACGCCTTAAAGTCAAGTATCAGATGTTGTAGCGGAAAACATACGCAAATGGCGATTGGATTTTGAGAAACTCGTCGTCATAGTATGATTTGTGAAGAAATCCTTCAACAGATAAATTTACCGAAACTCAAAAGAATTCCGGCTTGAACACAAGGAGGCTATGTTGATCTAAAATCCGCGATTAAATTTTTTTTGGTATTTTTTCTTTAAAAGCGAGATAATCACAATGACATTGATATTAACACTAAGAGAGGGAGAGAGGGGGGGGGAGAGAGAGAGAACAATCACTTTGTAATTGAATACTATTTTTACAACTAGTAAGCATGAAATGATTACAGCTAGAAAGCGGGAAATTATATTCTAGAAAGCGATAAAGAAGGGAGAGAGATGTTATACTCCTCGACGGTTGCTTGGAGGACGAGCCAGACGGGGCGACGCTTGGAAGACGGAAGACGAAGAACGGAGCAGGAAGAACTGGGGGAGAGGCAGGCCATCATCATTGTCGTGAGATCCACTTCTGGAATGGGGGAGAGAAAACTTTGATTTTGACTTTAGAGAAGCATCCTGGGTTTGGGACCAACTTCTTTAGAGCTTTGGAGAGGGAGAGAGGTGAAAGAAGGGATGAAGAAAGTGTAGGGTCGTAGGGCCTTTTATAGGTGAAGATTGGAGGGAGTACAGAGGTCATTTCACTTTAAAAATTAATTTCAGTGTCTTTAGTGACAGATTTATCCGTCACTAAAGGCCTGAACGTGGGCAACATGCATGCCCCTACCGTGCCTCTTCTTCTTCCATTGATTTCAATGCATGTAACTCTTATCCACGTTCTCACGATCTCAGCCATCTATCTTGCATCCGATGGCTCAAATCGCATCGCGCCCGTGCCTTCATCTTCTCTTCTTCAACACTTAAAGCCCACAATCTTGCGATCTCAGCCGTCCGATCTCACGATCGGACGACTTAAGTTGCCCATCGTGCACCTACTTCAGTCGTCGAGCGCATGACTTGGACAAATCAGGGTCGTCCACATGAGATCGGGCGATACTAACTCAAATTGGATTTGCGCTCAGGAAGTGTGTTGCGGGGATCCGATCCCGCAACCTCACGTGCGGAAGGATGTTATCTACTGCGCTATGCCTATGGATAGACAAGAAGAGAATTCCTGTACCATTTAATGCTGACCGTTGGATCTTGATTCGATAAGTGAGATTAGATGTAGAATTCTTCTCACATGAGATGTGGCTTGAGGGAGGCAACCTGATCAACTCTCAACCGTTGGATGAGAAGACAGGGTAGTGAGAGATTTGGATGGCTGGATGGCACCACATGGCATCATCTGGACCATCCATCTTCTATAAGTTGTAGATGGTGCCACGGATGTCGGATTTAACCGATTTTGGGCTGCGATCATTGATCCGAACCCATCCGTGTAGTTAGATTTGTTATATGAAGTACAGATTGACACCATCTTGACCCTTGACCTCTGATCTTCCTCGAACTATATCTGATGCTATGAAAGTTCAATCGGGGCGATCTTAAAGTCATTGAACTCAAATCGTCGCCCTGATCATTTCCGTACAGTTGGATCTTCAATTTGAGGCCCCGATTGAATATCGCCCTCTTACCTGACCACAAAAAGAGAAAATATACCTAACTTTATACAATCTAACCTAAATGCAAGATAATGCATGTTATGCAATATTTATAATGCATGATGTACTATACGTCTAAGAACATGTAAAAATAGATGGTTTATGTGATATAAACATGTTTACATCATCAGACGTCAGATTTTCAGATTAGATGTTTGATTAGGCTATCTGATGCCTACTTTGATTTTCTAAGTTCTTTAAGAGTTGTCTAAGTATCCTAAGGTTTAGAAGGTATTTCTAGGACTATAGTTTAGTTACTTTGAGGCTCTTTAACATATAATCTAGACAAAAATAAAGAGCAAAAAGAAACAACAAATGAAAATAGATTACAAGTTACAAAAATAGAAAGGATTTCTATCCTATTCTTCATGACTTCAAGTTCTCGCTCCACGCAAGCTTCTCCTCCAGCGAGCTCCTCCAATTCACCATGGATGCAAGCTAGAGCTCTTTCACACTTGTATCCATTTGCAATTATCCTGAAATCTTAAACTCAAATGCAAATGTTAAAAATAAGTGTTTTGTTATCATCAAAATTGACGATCGTGGTGCCCTTGCACCAACAATTTCTATATTTGTTCCTGATCCACCAAACATTGTACCAAATGAAACAGGTAAGACCCTTAAGAATTTTAGCTCTCCTAGAATTGACCAAAGATTTCATAATATGAAAAAAGTGGGACAGGTGGACAGGAGCAATAATATGCTTAGAAAAACCCCAATTAGAGATCTGATGAACAAGTTCACTCTTAGAGAGAAGATGCAAAAAGGTTTCCTAAGCAAGAAAGGAGGAGTAGCACCAACACTTAGGCGGAAGCTTGAACCCTAACTTGATAATGTTGTCGTCAGTAGGAAGCTTAAGTTTGAGAATTCTCCATGTCAGCATGGAGACAGAGAGGGGCATGTTAATCTTCCAAATGTCCTTCAAGTGACCGATCTCTTGATCCATGGAGAAGTTATATAGATAAGCAGAGGCCACGATGAAGGAGCCGGAGGAATTAGGGGACCCAATGGGGATGTTCGGGGAATTATCTAAAGTAGTCTCAAGAATATGAGTTCTGATGTGAATGGGTAAAAGTGTGAATTGGGGAGTATCAAGGGGATGATCAATGATGTCCTTGATAAGGATAGGAGCCAGCTCGATGGACTCAGGTAAGAGGCACTTGAGAGTCGTATCACTAATCCAAATATCGACCCAAAAGTCCATAGCCCCTTCATGGACCTCCCAACGGATGAGGCGCCTCATTGAGAGGAAGATCTCTCAAAGACTACGGATATGGGAAGGGTAAGGGTGAGAAGCGGTGAAAACATTGGCAGAAAGATGCTTCATAAAGTCAGCATAAGGCGAATTAGAGAAAAGAATGTTCCACACCCTCTTCATCCTAAGAGCCTGAACAAAGAGTCCAAGATCGTGAATACCAAGGCCGCTATGAGACATGGGTTTGGTAACTTGCTTCCAAGTAACCTAGTGGTGTTTATGCTCGGAAGGAGAAGATCCCTAGAGAAAGTCCGAAAATTTTCTCTCCAACCTATTGATGATAACCCTACGAACATCCAAGATAGAAAGGATATAGACGGGCATGGAAGAAAAGAAAGGACATGTTTGATGAGGAGCAGTCTTGAGGCATAAGATAGGAGATTTGCTTTCCAACTAGCCAACTTAGCATTGATTTTATCAACAAGAAAGGAAAAATAAGAGATCTTTGCATGACTAGGGAAAATGAGGCAGCCTAAGTAAGTGAAAGGGAAGGAGCCAATCTACCAGCCAATAAGATGAAGAATGGGATTGAGTCTGCCGAAAAAGTAGAAGCACTTCATATGGCTAAGGCACTGGTCAAAATCAGCCTTAAAAGATTGGATGAACTTAGCTAGGTTGAAAATTGTATGCACATTGCCATTGAGAAAAAGGACCACATCATTAGCGTAAAGAAGGGTGAGGGGGGGAGAGAGCCCCCGCTTGATAGAGTAGGGGGCCAAATCACCATTAAACACCATCTCTTTAATGCCCCGGATGAAAGGTTCATAAAAAGGTCAAACAACAAGGGGGAAAGAGGGTCACCTTGTCTAAGACCTCGAGACACTCGAAAAAAGCACGAGGAAACTCCATCAATGAGAGAAGTGTATATTCGTGTCCCTACCAGGAGGGGTGACGTAATAATTACGGAAATAAATATAAACAATCTTACAAAAAAACAATCGCACAATGTACACAATAATTTTTATGTGGAAACCCAAACCGGGTGAAAACCACCACCTAACCCTCTCGAGTTAGGATTTTCCAATCAACCAGGTTGATCAAAATCCACTAAACGAATCACTTTAAACGAGGGTGATTCAACCTCAATTACAACCACGCTACTTAAACGAGGGTAGCGTACCTCAACCCCTTCTCTCCACGAGAAGGATTTTGTCTCGCGAAGGAGACGGAAATTCGCAAAGCGAATACCCAACTAAATAACAAAGATAAAAGAAACAACAAGTCCTATAGAGCCAACAAAGTAATTTTAAACCTAACTTCTATAGGAATTAGGAAACTCCCCTTTGCAAGGAGTGCGTCGAGTTGATGACGCGGTGCGTGTGCCATGCGACGGCGCAATGTCGCTCTCGTGAACAACGGAGGGAGAGCGGGTGCGCAAAGCTTGATGCTCTCTAGAGAATCGAGCTTGAGCTTGGAGAGCAAGAGCTAGCTAGGACACAAGAGAGTGTGAAAGTTTGTAGCCAAGTGTGTCTTGTGTATCTTTTGGTGTATGTTGGTGTGTAAAGGCTCCCCTCTATTTATAGAGGCCTTAGGAAGGCTTTGGAAGGCTTAGAAAAGCTTCCATAGCCGTTGGGTACAGAGCCCAAGTGAATCAGCCTGAAATCAGGAACAATCATTGCACTGACAGGCTTATCAGGCGTCTAATTCTGGCATCAGACGTCTGGAAGTTCACTTTAAGACATCTGAAAATAAGGTCAGATGTCTGATTTTGGGTGGGTCTCTTCCTAACTTGGATCAGATCTAAACAGGGTTCTAGCGCAAGTCCATCAGACGACATACAGGACGTCTGGCACTATGTCTGGACGTCTGGAAACCTACTTTTTCGTGGGAATGGATTTACAACGACTACAAAATCTCTGAGAAGAGATTTTCGTGGGAAGGTAAAACGGTCAATTATCAGACGTCTGTAAGGGCTTAAGGACGTCTAATAAGGCTCTAATGGTCATATCCTTGAGTGTATGTCAAGAGAGCCAACGGTCCACTAATTGGACGTCTGGCAAAGTCATCAGACGTCTCCTAAGACGTCTGGTCTAATGTCTGGACGTCTGATTTCATTAGACAGAACTAACTTGTCCAGCCTAAATGTTATCAGACGTCTGAATCAACAGTCAGACGTCTTAAAATACTTTATCAGACGTCTAATTTGGGAATTAGACATTTGGAAATGCTGTTTAAATCCTATATTGGTTTTCTAAGTTCTCTACAGAAAACCTAAGTATCCTAGGGTTGTGCCGGTGTTCCTAGGACTACTGTTAGGGTACTTTGAGGCTCTTTAACATAATTTTCTAAGGAAATAAAGAGCAAGAAAATAAAGGAAAAAGTACATGAAAGGAATAAAATGAAATTTTATCCTATTCTTTTTGTCCTTCCATCTTCAATCTATCGCTCCTCGTGAATCCCCTCTGTTCTCCATCAAGCTCCTCCAATCCGTCCTGGATGCGAGCTCGAATTCCATCTAAACACGTCTACATTTGCAATTGACCTGAAATCAAAGACTCCAAGTGCAAATGTTAAATAAAATATGTTTTGTTATCATCAAAACAAATTATCGTGGTGCTCTAACACCGACAAGAAGATCCTTCATGATGAACAAAACCCCTAACTAAATCAATAACACGCTCAGAAAAGCCAAACTTCCAAAGGATGTTAAAAAGAGCATTCCACTCAACCCTATCATAAGCTTTCTGGAGATCAAGCTGGATAATGAGATTGGAACCAAACACTTTCTTGTCAATGCGTTGAGCAAGCTTAAAAGTAGTAGCAATATGGTCAAAAATAGTATGACCTTTAACAAAGCCAGGTTTCTTAGGAGAGATGAGCTTAGGAAGGAAACTGGCCAACCTATTAGCCAAAATGCCAAAAGAGATTTTGTATATGACGTTGCATAGGCTAATAGGGTGATAGTTAGGGAGGGCGATAATATTTCCTTTTTTAGGGATAAGGGAGATGAAGGTACTGTTGAAGGATTTAGGACCCTTGGAGTGATAGAAAAAGTAGGAAGTAGCATGTGTTAATTCATCCTTAATCAACTCCCAAAAATAGGAGAAAGACTACGCATTGAAACCATCAGGACCCAGAGTGCAATTAGCGGGCATTTGAGAGAGAATGCGAGATGAGAGCCTCATCATGAACCCTAACGAGCACAAATTAATCTAAATAAGTGTGAAGAAGCTCCTACAAAACCTAAAGAGAGGCTTAACTCAGAGAATTTTGAGTTAAAGAATAAGACAAATCATAAGGGGTAAAACTGCAATTTCACCAATGCAGTACGCAACAGGGTAATTAAGGGTATAAATGAAAGTCAAATGAGCTTAATAAGGAGGGAAGTGGGATGATCTGATCTAAAAAGGGTTATAGCAACTTCTAAGAATTAAATGACATTCTATAACCCTAAAACAAATTCACTTTAATTCACGAGGTTCGAGGTAGGATAAAAATCAACCAAACCCTCTAAAATTCATGGAAAAATATTTCCTATGGTTATTACCTTCAATTTGGCCTTTCCAACTTATTTTGACCTAAAATGAGAATCATGCCCAATTTATGACCTGATTTGGGTTCTTGTGCAAATTGATCGATCAAACATGGTTCAACCTAAAATCAAATTTCACCATTAAAATCCTTAGATTCAAATTAGGCTGGTATAAAAATTTGGGCCTAAGAAAATACCATCTTGACCGACTTTACAAATTGGTCCTCTTAAATTACCTTTTGACCCTTATCTTTTCAAACCCATGCAATTGGCCCCTTATCTTTCTCGTCGTTCTTTGCAGAATGGTCCTCCCTGCCATTTCTGAGCAGCGCCATACCTCCGGCGACCTTGCGCGGAGGTTGGTGCCGCGCAGGGCATGGCGCCCGTTCTCAGGAACGAACGGGAGGTTCCCTACGTTGTCCTCTATCACAGGAACCCTCCCATGACCCCTGCAACCGGCCATGCCTCTCGTGCGAATGCACGAAAGGCATGGGTGTCCATTTATGGCGATCTCCGGCGAGCACGGCACGTCGATCCCTCGGTCCCATCTCCTCGCCAGTGCCTTTATAAGGAGCGGCAGGGTCTGCCGTCTCCTTCAAGCTACTTCTGGCGGAGAAAAACCCTCAATTTCGTCTCTCCCCTCTCCGGTCAGAGTGCCTTAGCTTCCGACGATCTTTCCTCCTCCTCCTCATCGCTCTGCTGCCATACCTGCAGCAGAGCCTACTCTGTCCCGTCTTCCCATGTCACGCCGCACCAGCTGGTGTCTCCGGATCTCCTCCTCGTCGCTGTTACTCCTCTTTTGGGCACCTTCGTCCCCAATGTCGGCAGGCACGAGCCGGTCATCTTGCTCTCCCTCTTCGTCGACTAAGTAGGTAGGAATCTTCCCCTTACTCTCCTCTCACTTTTCCCTTACTCAATTAGCATTTCAGACCCCTCGACTGCCACTACCACCCCCATCTACTTCACCTCCGGCCGCCATCTCCGGCGAGGTCGCTCCACCTCCACAGGCCATTTCACCCCTCGCCGACAAGCCCAGAAGCTCCCCCTCACTCCACTCAAGCACTCCCCCTACTCCATTCACCACCCTTCACCTCTAGACCACCTCCCGAACACACCCATTTCCGCGCACACAGTCTGCCCTAGGCACACGGCCACAGGCTCTCGCGCCTCGCCGACCCTCGCACCGCCTTCGCCACACTCCGGCGAAGCACCCTGTGTTGTCTGACGTGGTCGGGAGGTCGTTTTCGTGAATTCAGGGTTCAACCTCCTCGCCGCCAATGACGAGCAGCTGAAGCTTTTCCACAGGCAGCTCCAGGACTCCTCCAGCCCAGGCGTGAACTCCAGGTGAAGCGGGGCAAGCCAGTGAAGGCGCCCAGGTTCTCGATTGGGAGCGCGAAACCTTCGTTGCTGCCCAAATCAGCGGCTGCTTCTCGCCAACGGGTGCGCGGAGCAGAGGTAGGACTTTAGTCCCACCTCGTAAGTGTGTGGCCTCGCGCCCACACTTAAATTGAAAAAGTGACATTAGCTGTTCGCCTTCGATACACAGGGGTCAGGTCCCTCACCCACGCACGCAACGCGCTCGCACCCGCCCTCGCCCGCGCTCACGCCTCACGGGCTGGGCCGAACCCGACTACCAGACCAAGCACTCCTCGCCCACCACCACACGCCGGTGGGCCTGGTCCCGAGCGCGTTACCCGACCCATATGCCCGCAAATGCTCTGGGAGCGAACCTTTGAGAGAGAAATAGAGAGAGAGAGAGACGTGGGGCGGGTAGGGGTTAGGTTTTGCCTAACCTTGCAATGCGCAGGAAAGAAGAGAGGAGGGGGAGCAGCTGAAGACTTAGCCGCACTGAGCAGCTGCTGAAGAAGAAAGGAAGGAGAGGAGCTGAAGGAAAAGAAGAGCCACACTGTAGCAACCGCAAAGTTAAGCTGTCTGAGCACTGAAGCAGATGTCGGAGGGTCAGCGGCCAGAGCAGAAGAAAGCAAAGAAAAAGAAGAAGACAGGAGGAAGAAAAGAAGAAAGAAGAATAGGAGAAGAAAATCGGAGAGGAAGAAAGGAGGACTTAGCAGCTGAAGAAGAAAGGAGAAGGCAGAACCCTCTGCAGTCGCAAGGAAGAAGAGAAAGAAAGAAGAAAAAGAGAAGAAAATTAGAGATACGAAAAGAGAAAGAGGAACCACAGAAGCAGAGAAGAAGAAAAGAAGAAAGAAGAAGGTCGGTTGAAAAAAGAGAAGAAGCCAATCACTCTTTCTCTCTCTCTTTATTTTTGTAAAACCTTATATTGTGAATTTATAGGCTTCTAGAATTATAGTTTGCTCCCTGAGTTCGACCTCGGGAAACTTGTCATTCCGAGTAATAAATTGTATTAAACTGGTAACCGCTTTGTTATATACCACAACGACTATAATAACTATACAGACAAACGCGGTGACAGTTTTTAGCGTCGTTGCCGGGGAGCAACGGCTATTCTAGAAGCTATTAATTCACAATTTTTGAGTTTCTATTGATCTCTTCTCTTTTGTTGTGTAGGCACAGGAAATCCAGAGGACAACAAGCAGCTACACAACAACCACACCTATGACCGATAATTTTCTATCCTCTCATTTTAACCCCTAAATTCTAAAGATGAAGAAAAAGAAAAAAAAAAGCAATTTAGGCATAACCTGTCTTCCATACTTAGTAAATCATCAAAGTTGCCTGTTTTCAATTTCAACATAGTATATTTGTATATCCATTAAGGGTATTTAGGGCTAACACCTTCTTGCTTGAGCCCTAATTACCCAATCTAAAGGAAGCTAACTGGACCAAGTGGAGCCAATATAAGATTCAAAATTAGGATTTTAGAGACACACTTTCTAAAGCAAGAATTGAGAATTCCCAAAAGAAGTGTGCCCAAGCCATTGTTTGAAAGTACCTATTTATAAAAACCCTAAGAAATTTGGCTCTTAAAAACACTTGAACCCTAAAAGATAAAGACCTAATAAGCTCTCAAAGGAACTAGCAGGTGAGGTTGATCCCTTGGGTCAACCAACCTTAAACTTAGGTCACTCTTTACACTCAAAAGGCTAAAGTTCAAGTGAAAACTTAAGCACCTTGATCCTAACTAAAAGTGGTAGACTTAAGAGGTCAAGGTCCTCATTCTTATCTACCTGGAATCTCAGTGACAAGAGAGGTTGGGTGGGGGAAACCCTGTAACCTGTGGGGGAGCTCTACCGTGTAGGGGTCTTCGCGGGACTCACCCTCTCTGGCTGCCCAGGTAATTCTCAGGTGGACGATCTCTTGATCAAGGGGTCCATTTGCCCTGAACCTCTATAGTCACCCAACATTCTAGGTGTCTTGATTGGGTTCAGCACCTGCTAAACTCATCCTCTCCATCAGTGTATGTTTGTTAAGAGGTCCTTGAAACCTCCTTTAGAAATTCACTCTCCTAGAGGCCGAGCCTCGGTGCCCTTGTTTGTGCAACCAACACTTCACAAAGACCTCTCCTCCGACTCTGAACCCAACTCACCTTCTTCTTCCACAATGGCTCAGCCAGTTGAGGAAGAGAACAATCTGGAGCACCAACTCCAGTGACTCAATGACCTCTTCCAGAACTTCATGCACCCACCGCAGCGTCCCATGATGTGAGATCATTATAATCCCGCTGCGGTGGCTATTGAGCCTCGAGTCAGAATCCCAACTGGAGGACCTGATTCTGAACTAAAGCCCAACATAATTCATGCCATACCTAAATTTCATGGGCTTAATTCTGAAGACCCCTTCCAGCACATTAAACAACTAAAGCATCTGGCCTAGACTTTTGGGTCAAATGCACAATATCGGGATATTCTCCTCAAGAAGATGTTCTCCTTCTCCCTTATAGACAAGGCCACCCATTGGTACCAAACACAGACCCGGCCGATCAACAATTGGGAGGAACTTCAGTCCGAGTTCTTGAAGAAGTTCTTTCCCATTGGTCTAACCAATGCCTTGCGCCATCAGATTACCCACTTCACGCAACAAACAGGAGAACCTCTCTACGAGGCATGGGCTCGCTTTTAGGAACATATGAGGAAGTGCACCCATCACGAAGTTCCTAAATGGGAACAAGTCCAGTCTTTTTACCAGGGACTCCGTGAAGATATTAGGCTTTTCGTCAATGTAACTTGCGGAGGGAATATCATGGGTCAGCATGAGGACACCGTGTGGGAGATTCTCGAAAATATGTGCGAGAACTCCATCAATAATGACTCCATGGGATTATTCGACAGGACGAATACCCGTGCATCGACGAACCTTAGGGGAGCACACGAGACGCAGGGCCTGTCCACATCAGTCGATCTGGAATTAATGGCCAGTCGATTGGACAAGGTCTCTATTATTGAGAAGATGGTGGATGAGCTGACTCAGCATTTGTAGCGAGCTACCTTTGCGCATAATTCCTTTGCACAGCCTCCTTCCATGTAAGAGACTGTGCAAAACATTCTCCACCAACCTTCTCCTAGGATGGATCCGTATCCACCCCCATCTGATTCTCGGATCGGAGGATCCTCCAACCCTTTCTATACTAGCCACAGGAATTCCACTCCCCCATTCTCTGACTCTTCAGAGGTTCCTCAGACCTGCAAGGACCTCAACGCCATCCAGAATGATCCATTTTTTAAAACCTACAATCCTGGGTGGCGAAACCATCCCAACTTCCAGTAGGCGGGAAATTTCCAAACTCAAAGACCACCCTTTCAGCCCCGTCCACAACCACCTCGTCCTTACCAGCCGCCTCAGCCTCAGCCCAACCCTACTTATCAATCAGGGCCAAACCAAGACCAAATGTCCCTCATCCTTCAGACTCTGGCTGATATTCAGAGAACGAATGCGGCTATTCAGAAGCAACACAAGGACGAAATCACAGAGGTTCGAAAAAAATTGGCCCAGTTGGAAAATTCTTGCCAACCAGGTACACTTCCTTCTCAACCTCTTCCTAACCCTAATAACGTGCCAACCTAGTGGCGCGTTATGAACCCAAACCCAGGCTAAGCATACATGATTTATCAAGCCCCTTCTATTCCTTCACCTGACGGGATGGAGGCTTCAACTTCTTATGCGAGTTATCAGCAGCAACCCATCCTATCAAACCCTAACCAAAACCATGCAGGACTGAATTCTGTGACCACCCGCAGTGGTAAGGAGACCCAAGATTCACCTTATCAAGACCACTCCAAGCCTGGTAGTGACCCAAAACCTAGGATAGTAATCAAGGATGTTCCTATCCCGGTCCCAGACCAAAGACTTGGACCTATCCTAGAAGAACCAACCAAGGTTCCATTTCCCGAGGCCTTGACCAAGGGAAAGAAGACAACCAAATTCGTGGCACCTGAGGAGGACCTGGTCAAGCTCTTTGAGCAGGTCCAAATAAGCATCCCCTTGATGGATGTGATTCGCCATGTACCGGCTTACGCACGATTCTTGAAAAATGTATGTACACCTCAACGTAAGCCGCGAACCAAGAGTGGGAGTCCAATTGTACTATCAGAGCAAGCCAGCTATGTAATCCTGAGCAGACTCCCACCCAAGGAAAAAGATCCAGGTACTCCTCTGATTTCATGCAAAATAGGTAAAACCCAGTTCGACAGAGCATTGCTAGACTTGGGTGCTTCCATAAATCTGATACCCACATCCTTACTTAACCACCTAGAAGAATCTGAGCTAAAACCGACTGAGGTGACACTCCAGCTAGCAGATCGATCTATAAAGTCACCTAAAGGGATTCTTGAGGATGTTATTGTAAGAGTGCGGGATTTCTATTTCCCTGTAGACTTCATAGTCTTAGACATGGACGCACCTGAAAACCCTAGGGATACACCGATCATTCTAGGGAGACCTTTCTTGGCCACTGCTAGAGCAAACATCAGTTGTGAGGAGGGCCAAATAGAACTGAAATTTGGGAATCAAACTCTCAAAATTGATATCTTTAAGGTCCAACAAGGAATCAATTGCGGTGTCATTGAACAAATCTGTGATATTAGAGCTTTGGTTGATGAAACACAATTTGCGAATAACCTGATTATGCCTCATCAACCACAGAAAGATCTTGAATCGCAATTAGAGGAGAAAGACCCTGATTTAGATAAACCCATAACTCCTATCATTGAACCTCACACTTACCCTGAACTACCCGCTGCTACTGATAACCCCATCCTTGAACTAAAACCGCTTCCCGATCATTTGAAATACATCTTTTTGGGTTCTAATCAGACTTTTCCTGTGATTATAAATTCCAAGCTCACTCCTAATCAGGAATCTCGTCTGATTGCTGTTCTCCAGCAACATCGCAGAGCCATTGGTTGGACTCTCGATGACTTGACTGGAATAAGTCCCTCTTATTGCACACACTGTATTTATTCTGAAGAGGGCGCATGACCTTCCCGTGAGATGCAGAGACGTTTGAATCCCAATCTGCAGGAGGTCGTGAAAAAGGAGATCATTAAGTGGTTGATGCAGGGATCATCTACCCGATCTCCGACAGTCGTTGGGTGAGCCCAATTCAGGTCGTGCCTAAAAAGGCAGGGCTCACCACCATTACGACTGAAACCGGAGAAATCATACCTACCGGAATAGCCAACTCGTGGAGAGTCTGCATAGATTACCGAAGACTCAATTCCTCCACGAAGAAGGATCATTTCCTACTACCTTTCATTGATCAGATTCTAGAGAAATTCGTGGGAAATCGATTCTTCTGCTTTCTTGACGGGTACTCCGGTTATAAACAAGTGGCTATTCATCCCGAGGACCAAGAAAAGACCACGTTCACCTGCCCCTTCGGGTCGTACGCATTCCGAAGGATGCCTCTCGGTCTCTGCAATGCACCCGCGACTTTTCAGCGGTGCATGCTTGCCATATTCTCTGATATGGTAGGTGATTATCTGGAAGTCTTCATGGATGACTTCTTAGTTTTCGGGGCATCATTTGATGATTGCTTCCAGCACTTGGTTCATTTACTCAGGCGTTGCATCGATGTTAATTTGGTTATTTCCTGGGAAAAGAGCCATTTTATGGTGCCTGAGGGGATCGTCCTAGGACATCTAATTTCTGAGAAAGGCATCCAAGTGGATCGAGCCAAGGTTGATCTAATTTCTCGGCTTCCTATGCCTAGCTTGATCATGGACATCCGTTCTTTTCTAGGGCACGTCAGTTTTTACCGTCGTTTCATTCCTGATTTTTCGAAAATCGTGTGCCCCTTGACTACTCTTCTTTATAAGGATATACCCTTTGAGATCTCCAAGGAATGCACTCAAGCCTTTGAAAACCTCCGTGACTGAGTCACCTAGGCTCCGATCCTACAATCCCCTGATTGGTCTCAACCCTTTGAGATCATGTGCAATGCATCTGATTTCGCTGTAGGAGCGGTTCTGGGGTAGAAAGTTGACGGGAAACCCGTGGTCATCTACTACGCTAGCAAGACACTTGACGAGGCTCAGCGTAACTATACAGTTACGAAGAAAGAGCTGCTAGCCGTAGTATTTGCCCTTGAAAAATTTCGATCTTATCTCCTGGGTTCCCACATCATCATCTACTTGGATCATACAGCTGTGAGACATCTCCTTGCCAAGAAGGATGCGAAGCCCTGATTAATCCGATGGATCTTGCTATTGCAAGAATTCGACCTTGAGATTCGCAACAAGGTGGGAAGACAAAACGTGGTAGCTGACATTTGTCTCGCCTTCCTTCTGAGATCATCGACCCTTCTGGACCCATCACGGAGCATTTTCCTGATGAGCACCTACTGACTATTGGTACTAGACTTCCATGGTTTGCTAATTTAGTAAACTACTTGGCATCTCATCAGATCCCGTCTGATTGGCCGAAGGTCAAGAAAGACAAATTGAGCTCTGATGCCAAGTACTACATCTGGGAAGATCTGTACCTCTTCCACATAGGTCCCGACCAAATCATCCGGCGATGTGTCCCGGAAGGTGAAATCAATGATATTCTCTCCTTCTACCATGACCAGGCATGTGGTGGCCACTTCTCTGGACACAAAACCGCATCAAAAATCCTCCAGTGTGGCTTTTATTGGCCCACTTTATTCAAGGACGCATACAATCACTGCAAGGCATGCAGTCGTTGCCAAACTTTGTGCAACATGAGCCATCGCGACATGATGCCTTTGCAGCCGATTCTCGTATGCGAAATCTTCGATATTTGGGGGATTGATTTTATGGGCCCTTTCCTATTTCGGATGGCTTCGAGTACATTCTGCTGGCTGTGGACTATGTGTCCAAATGGATCGAAGCCATACCGACCCGAACCTGTAATCATAAAATCGTTATCAAATTCATTCATCACAATATCTTCTCACGATTTAGGATTCCTCGAGCAATCATCTCTGACAGGGGGACCCATTTTACGAACGCTCTGTTCAGGTCACTGATGACCAAATACGAGATGTCTCACCAAATCTCCACTCCTTATCACCCCCAGACTAATGGTCTAGCTGAGCTATCAAATCAGGAGATCAGGAAAATCCTGCAGGTCACTGTTCGGCCTAACAGGAAGGACTGGTCCTCCCGACTTCCGGAAGCTTTGTGGGCTTATAGGACCGCACACAAAACCCAATTAGGCATGTCTCCTTTTAGACTGGTGTACGGGAAGGCATGTCACCTTCCTGTCGAACTGGAGCACAAAGCCTATTGGGCAATACGGAGCTGTAATTTAGATCTTTCTAAGGCTGGAACCCACAGAAAGCTTCAGATAAGCGAGATCGATGAATTACGCCTTGATGCGTATGAAAACTCGCGAATCTACAAAGGGCGGGTTAAAGCCTTCCATGCCAAGCACATATCTAGAAAGGTATTTCATCTTGGTCAGAAGGTCCTACTCTTTGATGCATGACTCAAACTCTTCCCTGGGAAACTACGATCCACGTGGGTCGGACCATACCTTGTCCGACAGATTTTTGGAAATGGAGCCGTTGAAATCAATTCGCTCAGCCATGATTTCGAACCTTTCATCGTGAACGGTCAGAGACTCAAACCGTTCATTGACGTAACCCCTACAGATTTGGCTGAATCATCATTTATCCTCCATTTTCCCTGAGCATGTTTCACCCGGCCGATGGCGTAAAACTCAGCGCTCAACGGGAGGCAGCCCGTTATTCTTTTTGAGAAAAACTCGAAACCTTTTTTGACACCTTTTCGCACTTGAGGTTCACCCTTTAGGACAGCCGACTCCACCTCAGGTGCTTGCATCTGAGATTAGAAATCGTCCGCAACAGTCACCTCGACCCATGCACTCATCAAAACATCTGTCCTAATGTATGAACTAAGTTAAATAAAACCCCCCTAAGTTACAATGAGGACATTGCAAATCGTAGGCATGGGGGAGCATGAAAGTGCAAAACTCACAAGAAAAAGTTTAAACAAAAAAATTAACATATGCCAAAAACACCATAAAAAAAAAAGCAAAGAGAGAGAGAGAGGACAAAAGAAATTTTGTGGACTCTACAAAGAAGGAGGACAAAAGAACAAAATGATCAAAAGAAGGAGCATAAAATTAAACAAAAGAGATAGTCATTAGTAAGAAATTAAGGAGTTAACCTAAGTTCAAGATCTCATTCAGGAAAAGAAATGGACGGTGTACAGTGAGATTAGTAAGAACGCAAACCTTAGGCATTCTTGGATAGACTCTTAGTACCCATTAAGATCTTGACATTCCTCAAGAGGTTGAGGAAAATGAAAAGCTTAAGTATTATGTCCAAGGCTTAGGGAGTATTTGGCCTCGTTAACTAACTTTTGGTTTACGGAACTCAGTAACCTAAGCACTCTAACTTCACACACAGCCTGGTTTAGTAAGCATAAAAATCAAAATCACGCAGAAGCATTGCAAAACTGCTGAAAATGACCCCTAGAGTAGGAGCGGCCAATCAACACAAGTTGATTTGGATGAGTTCCCAGCGCAGAGAGGTGGGAAATTTCGCTCGAAGATGCGTAACAAAATATCATCTCCTCGGTGCTTGTCTCTTAGGATATTTACATATCCTACTGGGGGCATGTAAGCACTCTGCTGGTTCAGATTCCATGGATGGCATTATCACGAAGTGTTAATTGCCAGGGTATAAATTCGGCCACGGAACACCATGGATGGGATTATCTCGAAATTTCAAAAGCCAGGGTTCTGGGGTTACCATGGGCAGTGCTATCTCGAAGCATCAATTGCCAGGAACCCTTGAGGATTGATGATGGGGACAAGGAATCTGATACAGACCGTGTTAAGAAGCCAATCCTAAACTAGAATTAAAAAGAAAAAGAGAGAGAAAACTCTCAAAACATATAAATCTTCTACCTCTCTTTCTTACAAAGCGCACTGCGAACTGAACCAGGGCTAAAATTATCTCAAGCACGAGTGCTTTAACCACAAAGTCCAATAAGCCTTAGGTTAGCTCTTGTAGGCCTTAAAAACCTTTACTAAGGACTGAGGCTAAGGCTAGACAGATCTGGATCTTGATTGGTACTAGAGTACCTTTTAGGCCTATGAATGGCATTCTGACCTAATCAAGGTTACAAAAGAAAACGTACTTATCTAAACTCATTAAGAACTTCATGGTCCAGAACATGGGTTGAAACCTTAAAATTTTGCTAAGTGACTAGCAAAAGCTAGGCATGGGGGTATGATGAGAGCCACATCATGAACCCTAACTAGCACAAATTAATCTAAATAAGTGTGAAGAATCTCCTACAAAACCTAAAGAGAGGCTTATCTCAGAGAATTCTGAGTTAAAGAATAAGACAAATCATAAGGGGTAAAACTGCAATTTCACCAATGCAGTGCGCAAACAGGTTAATTAAGGATCTAAACGAAGGTCAAATGAGCTTAATAAGGAGGAAAGTGGGATGATCTGATCTAAAAAGGGTTATAGCAACTTCTAGGAATTAAATGACATTCTATAACCCTAAAACAAACCTACTTTAATTTACGAGGTTCGAGGTAGGATAAAAATAAACTAAACCCTATACAATTCATAGAAAAATATTTCCTAGGGTTTAGAACCTTTAATTTGACCTTTGCAACATATTTTGACCTAAAATGAGAACCATGCCCAATTTATGACCTGATTTGGGTTTTTGTGCAAATTGACTGGTCAAACATGATTCAACTTAAAATCAAATTTCACCATTAAAATCCTTAGGTTCAAGTTAGGCTGGTATAAAAATTTTGTCCTAAGAAAAGACCATCTTGATCAACTTTACAAATTGGTCCTCTTAAATTACTTTTTGACCCTTATCTTTTGAAACCCTTGCAATTGGCCCCCTATCTTTCTCGTCATTCTTTGCAGAACGGTCCTCCCTTCCATTTCTGAGCAGTGCCATACCCCCAGCGACCTTGCGCGGAGGTTGGCGCTGCGTAGGGCATGGCACCCATTCTCAGGAACGAATGGGAGGTTCCATGCGTCATCCTCTGTCGCAGGGACCCTCCCATGACCCCTGCAACCAGCCATGCCTCTCATTCGAACATACAAAAGGCATGGGTGTCCATTTCCGGCCATCTCCGGCGAGCATGGCACGTCGCTCCGTCGGTCCCCTCTCCTCGCTTATGCCTTTATAAGGAGCGGCAGGGTCTGCCGTCTCCTTCAAGCTACTTCTGGCGGAGAAAAACCCTCAATTTCGTCTCTCCCCTCTCTGGTCAGAGTCCCCTAGCTTCCGGTGATCTTTCCTCCTCCTCGTCGCTCTGTTGCCATACCTGCAGCAGAGCCTACTCTGTCCCGTCTTCCCACACCACGCCGCACCAGCTGGCGTCTCCGGATCTCCACCTCGCCGTCGTTACTCCTCTTCTGGGCACTTTCGTCCCCAGCGCCACCAGGCACTAGCCGGACTTCTTCCTCTCCCTCTTCGTCGACTAAGTAGGTAGGAATCTTCCCCTTACTCTCCTCTCACTTTTCCCTTATTCAATCAGCATTTCAGACCCCTCGACTGCCACTACCACCCCCATCAGCTTCACCTCCGGCCGCCATCTCCGGCGAGGTCGCTCCACCTCCACAGGCCATTTCACCCCTCGCCGACAAGCCCAGAAGCTCCCCCTCACTCCACTCAAGCACTTCCCCTACTCCATTCATCGCCCTTCACCTCCAGACTACCTCCCGAACACACCCATTTCCGCGCACACAGTCTACCCTAGGCACACGGCCACAGGTGCTCTCACGCCTCGCCGACCCTCGCACCTCCTTTGCCACACTCCGGCGAAGCGCCCTATGTTGTCTGACGTGGCCGGGAGGTCATTCTTGTGAATTCAGGGCTCAACCTCCTCGCTGCCATTGACGAGCGGCTGAAGCTTCTCCGCAGGCAGCTCCAAGACTCCTCTAGCCCAGGAGTGAACTCCAGGCGACGCGGGGCAAGCCAGTGAAGGCGCCCAGGTTCTCAATTGGGAGCGTGAAACCTTCACTGCTGCCCAAATCAACGGCTGCTTCTCGCCTGTCGGCGCGCGGAGCAGAGGTAGGACTTTAGTCCCACCTCGTAAGTGTGTGGCCTCGCGCCCACACTTAAAATGAAAAAGTGACATTAGCTGTTTGCCTTCTATACACAGGGGTCAGGTCCCTCACCCACGCACGCAACGCGCCACGCGCTCGCACCCGCCCTCGCCCGTGCTCACGCCCCGCAGGCCTGGGCCGAACTCGACTACCCGACCAAGCACTCCTAACCCACCACCACACGCCAATGGGCCTAGTCCCGAGTGCGTTACCCGACCCGTATACCCGCGAATGCTCTGGGAGAGAACCTTTGAGAGAGAAATAGAGAGAGAGAGACATGGGGCAGGTAGGGGTTAGGTTTTGCCTAACCTTGCAATGTGCAGGAAAGAAGAGAGGAGGGGGAGAGGCTGAAGACTTAGCCGCACTGAGCAACTGCTGAAGAAGAAAGGAAGGCGAGGAGCTGAAGGAAAAGAAGAAGAGCCACACTGTAGCAACCGCAAAGTTAAGCTATCTGAGCACTGAAGCAGATGTCGGAGGGTCAGCAGCCAAAGCAGAAGAAAGCAAAGAAAAAGAAGAAGACAGGAGGAAGAAAAGAAGAAAGAAGAAAAGGAGAAGAAAATCAGAGAGAAAGAAAGGAGAAGGACTTAGTAGCTGAAGAAGAAAGGAGAAGGCAAAAGCCTCTGCAGTCGCAAGGAAGAAGAGAAAGAAAGAAGAAAAAGAGAAGAAAATCAAATATAAGAAAAGAGAAAGAGGAACCACAGAAGCAGAGAAGAAGGAAAGAAGAAAGAAGAGGGTCGGCTGAACAAAGAGAAGAAGCCAATCACTCTTTGTCTCTCTCTCTCTCTCTCTCTCTCTTTCTCTCTTAATTTTTGTAAAACCTTATATTGTGAATTTATAGGCTTCTAGAATTATAGTTTTCTCCCTGAGTTCGACCTCAGGAAACTTGTCATTCCGAGTAATAAATTGTATTAAACTGGTAACCGCTTTGTTATATACCACAACAACTATAATAACTATACAGACAAACGCGGTGCCAGTGCGCTAAATTTCCTCCTAAGAAGGTGGGGCGGAGAGGAAATCCGAATCCTGTTGAGTCATCAAGGGGGGAATAAGGTCAATCATTGAGGATGCACTAGAGACATGATCCGAAGTAAGAAGGTTACTATAAAAATCAATAGCAATGTTAGCTGCAACCTCTCAGGAGCCGTTTCCTAAGGACGATAAGAGATTGAATCGAGATTTTTTGGCAAATCTTCTTTTAATGGTAGCACAGAAAAACTTATTATTACCCTCCCCATTGTTAATCCAATCATGTTTAGCCTTTTGAGAGAAAAAATCATTGAGCTTTGCTTGGGCATCATCAAGTTGGATATGAATGTCATTGAGCTCAGCGAAAAGGTTATCATCCCATTGGGAAGCTAATTTAGAATCCACATCATCTCTACGAATCTCAAGGTTTTTAATAATGGAATGAATGTCCCCAAAAGTCATCCTATTCCACTGAATAAGAGTCCTCTTGAGAATGGAAAGTTTGACGCACATCTTAGAGAGTGGGTTAGGCATCTGATGGGAATCTGCCAAATTCCAGGTATCCACCACCAAAGAACAGAAAGTCGGGTCCCTAAACCACATGTTCTGGAAACGAAAGGGGTGAGGCCTGTAGGGGGGTTTGGAAGAGGAGAGAAGGATCATGGGAGAATGGTCCGAGTTCCTTCTGCAAACATAGCAGCCAAAGGAGAAAAAAGGGAGAGCCTCAGCATGCAAGAGGATGCGGTCGACTTTCTTATGAATATGAGCGGAGCCCTTACGACCATTTCACCAAGAAAGTTGAGAAACCGCCATAGGCATATCAATCAAAGCAACAGAATCAATACAAGCTCTATGGGGAGCCACTTGGGAGTCATAAAAAGGAAGCCCACCTGACTTTTCAGTGGTTGACAAGATACAATTGAAATCACCAACAACGATCCCAGGGGTAGAGAGGTCATAAGCAGAAGAGGAAATATGATCCCATAAAGACTTATGGTCATCAGCATCACAGGAGGTGTAAACGACAGTAATCCTAAGGACGGAATTCCTCGCACAACACTTCATAGTAAGAGCCTGATTCATAGAAGAAACATTAACATTGTTAACTCCTAACACATTCCAAAATGTTACTAACATTACAACTAATCTTCCACCCATATAACGTCGGAAGCATATTAAGAAAAATTGCAGATAACTAGTTCTAGTAATTTGATACCATTAAAGAGTCTAATGCTAACTGACCGTATCGCAATGGCAAACACCATAACCTAGTTTACATCACCACCAACACATCCACCCCAGTAAGAAATCCCTAGAAATGATGGTAAGGAACTCTTGCTAATTGAATAATTAGCAGAACTCATAGTGTCTGCACATTCCTGAATCAAAAGATATAAAAATGTTGTTAAGTAAATATGTCATAACTAAGGATGAGCATTAGGTCGGGTCGGCTCGACACAGATTGAGGCTCAGCCTGATTGGGTCAGCCCCAGCCTGAGTCCAAAATTAACTTGGGCTTGGGATTGGTTATACATATGACCCATTTATTAAATGGACTAGGCCTTGGGTCGAGGATGCCCAAACCTAGCTTAAACCATTGGCTTATTTATGGGGTCACCTTAAGGCGTGGCCTGTTGGTTCAATTACATTAAAATATATCATATATATGTATTCATACTATCTATCAAAATATATATTATATATGCATTATACATTAAATACTAAATAAACATTG
This sequence comes from Thalassia testudinum, assembly GCA_037157565.1. Lineage (NCBI taxonomy): Eukaryota > Viridiplantae > Streptophyta > Magnoliopsida > Alismatales > Hydrocharitaceae > Thalassia > Thalassia testudinum. The sequence continues at coordinate 71,486,766 of JAZHRO010000022.1, read as the reverse complement.
ACTGCGCTTGTGATTTTTTAACCAACAAAAACTTAAGCCCTGTGCTCCCTACAACTATAAATTGTACAATGCAATCTTACAGTCTCGTTTGAACTAAATATGAGCCATTGACTTCTCACCATAGAGAAAGTATAAACCAAATTCAAACTAAACATGATCACACAAGATGAGTATTTTTATTTTTTATTATAATTTCCCCTTCCTTGATTACATTTGGTTGGCTTCTCATGTGGTATATATGTTGTTGAATATTTAATCCAAATATTTGTAATGCAAATAGTTGGATCATTTTGCTTGGATGTGTACCTACGAAAACTTAAAAATCTTTTAATATGCATAAAAATCAAATAAATTAACTGCATCATTTACATAACTAAAAAAGATAATTATCCTTTGTAAGTCATTTTTTCTTACTTGTACAAAAAATATATTATTTCCTATAATTTTAAAATAAATATTGATGTGAAACTTCACTTACATATTGCTTTACAGGCATAAGTAAAATAAATAATTAGACCATGAATAAATGAGCCAACCCGACCTAGCCCGAGCCCATTATTTTTTAGGTCAAGTCAGGCTTGGGCTAAGAAATTTTTTTTTGAGTTGGGCCTTGGGCTGCCACTTTAGCCCATTTATCAAATGTGCTTTGGTCGAGCCAAGCGTAGCTCGTAAGGGCATGATGCAATGCTCATCCCTAGTCACAATTGCTTAGAATGTAAATATTTCACAGATGCCACACATAAAGCACACATACCACAGATGAATCCTCCAAGGGTAATGAAGAACTGACATATATCTGTGAAGCACCTCCTTCAATCGAAGCTACCAAACCAACCATTGATTAAGATGAATCATTGAATGACCTCTGCAAATTGCCATTACGAGAACCTACGTCTGGTGGTGTTGCACAAACAACACTTCATAGAACTCTTTGTGATGAACGAGTGGCTCTCACCTTCTCTCCATGTAACTCCCACGTCAACTTCTTCCTTTTGTAGGAGGTCTACCTTGATGTGCACAATGGTAAGGATCCAATATATGAATACCGTTAAACTCCCCATTCATCGAGTCCATATTATTTTCAACAGGTGTAAGGACATTCTACAATGAAAAGATCATTACAATACATGTTTTAACCATTGAAGATAGACTGTTGTAACAAGACCAAAGAATATGAATTAGAATGGCTCCCAAAGTGTGATATAGAAGCCTACAAGTCATCAAACAAATGATCAAACATCTGACAACAATGGCTATGACTTTCTTTCGTCGTCGTACCTACCTTAGCAATTTTCATATATCTCCGACATATGTCCTCATACATCTTAATGGGATCGTCGAAAACAATCTGAGTGGAATCCTCATACCTTTTCTCCACCTGTCAATAATATATCTCTCAAGAATTAAGTCAATCTGGTTCTCACTCAAAATGAAAAGCACATGCCTACAAAGATACCCTTTAGATTCAAAAGACCTACATAATCAAGAAACAATTAAATCTTCACTCGAGAATAGTACTGGAAACAACTATTTCTTCACAAATCTCAACCCATCATCTAAGCTAATAATATTTCTTTCAAGCACATCAAACAACATCCTTCCATCACCAAAGTCACACTTTCCAATTGTGCAACACTACAATATGGCAAAAATTTCCTGCTAAAATCGTCTAAATATATCATCTGTGTAAATTTCACACATTTGCTGCTCCATGCACAAACCAATATTAATTTGGAGCGACTTGTGTAAGCAATCAAAGTCAGCCTTAGCTTGCTTCTCGTACTTTCTATTCAATGTCAATTCATACTGTGATATCAATTGAGTAAGAGTAATTTTGGAGTTGACATAACCATCAAAAAAAGCATTCATTTATATTCGCCCAAAACATACTATTGCTAAGTGCAAGAACCCATAGATGACGTATATCATACATCTTCGTCAACCACATGTTGGACTGCAGGAATCTATTAAGAATAAGCTTCCTCCAATCACTTTCAAAGTCCTTTATTGTTAGACTCTCATACACAATTCTCTTAACTTCTTTCCTTGTTGTACAACCTTTCCCAATCTTTGCAGGAAGCTTGCTCATAATATGCCAAAAACACAACCTGTGACACGCATTTGGGAAAACATTCGCCACTACAATAATAATAGCTTAAGCTTAACCTGTTATGATTCCCTACGGAGAACACCTATTACAAATTCCAAAACCAGAACAGGATGTTATGATTAGGACTTTGATAAAATAACATATACTATGAAGTACAAAATTTAACAAGTTAATATTCCTGTAGGGCATGTCAATAGTATCAATGCATACCTTCCTTGTATTGCAACCATGACTTGAAAAGCCAAACAAATTTCTCTATGGTCTCCTCACACAAAAGTGCATACCCTAACAAAACTGAATGTCTATGATGATTAACTCCAACAATTGGTGCTAACAGCATTCTGTACTTGTTTGTTAGGTATGTCATATCAAAAGTTACAACATCTCCAAAGTACTTATATGACAACCTCGAACGACTATCAACCCAAAACACATTCCTCAACCATCCTTTACCATCAAGATCCAAAACATAGAAGAATCGAGAATCCTTTACTTGCATTCGACAGAAATATCAATAAATCACTTCAGCGTCACTATCACACAATGATAAAACCTTACTCTTTTTCACAACATTCCGAACATCAGCTTCAGTGAAATCAAGATTCTCATGACCACTAGCTTCAACAATAAAGGATTGCATTGTCTTTGACGTTCGAATACTAGCCTTATCATTAGGTAGAATATAATATTGCTTTGACAGAGGCACATCCCACTGTGAGGTCAAGAAATGCATCTAGCTATTATCTAACATTTCATGACTGTGATCATTGTTGTTATAATTTATTTTTTGATAATGGCAAATGAGTAATTTCTTGGAAAAGACTAACATGTTGCAGGAAGGATTTAAAGATAAGGATCAAGGAAAAAGAAGGGCAAAGATTGAGGAAAAGGAAGGGCAAAAGATTTTATTTTAATTTTTTTTTTAATGTAAAAAGCCTTGATGTCTTTTATCTTTCCTATTCTTACTCGCATTGTTTATTTTGTATAGTCTCACTTCTATTGGATTTTCAGACGTTTCCCTTGACCTTTAGACGTCTGAATCTGATTTTTAAGTCCTCTAATGCATTTTTCCAGACATCCAAGATCATGTTCAAAACCTACATTCATTGCTAGACCTTGCAACCTTTGTCATCTGAGTTTTTCAGACGTCTACTATTAGTTTCAGACGTCTAGTTATTTTACTTTCAGATGTCTTCTTGACTTTCAGACACCTCCTTGAGATTTTGATAATCTCTTTAACTCTTTAGAACACAGGTCATAATCCTAGGAGTTGATCAGACGTCTGTCGTTGTCTTGAGCTGTCTAAGACCGTCCAACATTCACTTTCTTTCCAATGTTTATATTGATCACAATTAAGTACTTCCGTTACACTTTGATTTTGGAATGTTGAAGGCCATAAGGCATCCTTAAATTTTTTTCATACGTCTACTGGTTCTTTTTAAAACGTCTGACCATATTTCTTTAGATCCCTATTTGGGTCTAACTTCATTCCAGTAACGAGTACTCCATCCTTGATGCTTTTTCAGTCATCCAATTTCATTTTCCAACGTCTGAACATTTATATTCAGATGCCTAATTTTTGTTCAGACATCCCTGTATTTGATCCAGTAACCACTTTTCTTTCCTGGAGTTTTGTTAGACGTCATGGTTTAATCTCATATGCCTGTAATAGTATTTTTAGATGTCTGTCCTAATTTTTCGGACGTCTGATATAGTGAAAATCAGAGTTAATACTTTATGGATGTTCTATCTTAATTTATTCCAATTCAATTTCAAATTTCAACGACTACCTAAGCTCAAATTTGACCTCCTACGCCTATATATATACCCCCATAGGTAGCTTTAAGAATTTACAACAAAGAAATTCATATTCTACTCATTTGGAAGCTCTTGATCTCATTTGTGCTCTCTTGTGTGTTTTCTTGTGTGCTTCACTTGTGTTACTATTTTTGAGAGCTACTCTTCTTCCTGCTGCTCATAGGTTTGAGGAAGGGAGTATTCTTATTCTTTTATTCAAGACTTATAGACTTATATTGCTTTTTGATAGTTTATTTAGGTACCCAATTTGTGAGTTTCCCATTTCCTCTTAGTAGAGGGGCAAAACTCTTCTCGGGATTTGTCCAGGAAGAGGGGTTTTGTAAGATTACATGTTACTAGTAATTTCTACTTGGGTAGGGGCAAAATCCTAGATTTAGAGATCTAGGTAGAGGTTTTTCCCGCAATGATTTTCTCTTTAAATACCTGTGTTCTTGTTGCGATTATTTGAATTTAATTTTGTTATACAATTCAACTCCCTTTCTTGAGCCACTAACAATCATCACAAAGTTGAACAATGTAATAAACTCCACCTTTCATACAAATTATCCGCATCTTTGCTTGACAATTTATCTTTTCAATAAATTTTTTCACATTGTATTATGTTAGTTACATTTATCTTATTTAGACAAAGTCATTCACCACAATAAATTAACAAGAAACGCATATATTAGAAATATTCAGAAGTAACAACATCAATCCAACAATAGAATAACAACTCCTTCATGAAAAATAGTTGTTACATTAATCTTTAAATGATAACATCATATCAGACAACACAATAACATTTGCTTCAGAAGATGGGAAAAAATATGCCAACCCACATCCACGAACATCCAAAAATGAAAATAGGTCAAAAATAGTATAAGAACAGCAGTAGGTAACAACATGGACGAAACAATAAAAATTTCATTGATGAAAATATGTATAAAGGAATCTTAGCCCCTTAACCAAGCAAGTTATCTTTCACGCAAGATTTTTCAAAATTCCACTGTGTTTATTAAACCCTAGTACTAAATGTGACAGATATTTGAAACATTCACAATGATAAAATCAAAGAGCCCCAAATGACATGCAAAAGTTAAATTACCTTACAGACATAATTGTATGGGTTTGATGGTGGAGATCCACTCCTACAGCAACCAAATGTAACACCATCGACCATCCCATTAGTCATCGTTAAATGTTGAGCAAAAACATCGTCAAATCTTTTTCGATATGCCAACCTCACGTAGGTATTACGAACATCTTCAAAAGAGTTGAATGACAAGCCTATAGTGAAGTTCTCAATGTTATCCGAAACATCTGAACATTTCTGTACAACTCCCACACCAGCAGTCTCAACTAAAAATATAACATAAGGTCACGATACATGAGAAAAGAAAATAAGCGAAGAAAGTATACAACTACTCCTGACTATCTTCACAGTCGTTATCCAAGGAAAGTGGCACCAAATCACTAAATTCCACAATGACACATGTAGTTTTGTCAGCATCAACTTCATCTAGTTATTCGTATGAAGCAACGCCTATGATACCTTAAATCAAATCGTTATTACCCATATATCTCAATATAGAACAATGAATAACGCAAGTTGCACTAATGACAGCGGCGAAGTACGTTCTTCACAATAGCAATGGTGAAACTGCAAAAAATTTAACTCCACCGACGAAACGATCTGAGAAGCAAGAAGATGTAAACTTTTCATGCACCCGGAAGCGTATCTGCAAATGCACCTCGGTGCACCCGAGCCGCACGTCACGTGAATGAGACAAGAACACAATAATTTTTTGATCTCACTCACCACTGATGGATGGCTCGGATGCACCCGGATGCATTGGCGGGTGTGCCTACCACTGTCCAAAAGGAAACCTCCTTAGAATTCAAAGTGGCCCATGCCAAAACCTCAAGTGACATCATGCAACCATCACTTATAATGTCAAGTCACTCTTTTGGGTGAGAATTGTGGATGGGTGACGCGCTGGACGGTCTTGACGTGAAAGAGACGACGTGGAGAGCCAGCTAGATGGTTAGTGAGAAATTTGATGGGAACATGGGTGGGTGAAACATTTTTCTTTTCTTTTCTATGATAATTTCATGTTAGTTTAGGTAAACTAACACGAGTTCTAGGGACATTAACTAAACGAAGGGTAGGAAAGTTTTGAAGGGTCCGCCTGAAAATTTTGAACCTCTCCGGTCACAGTTAGTCGTTGGTTGTATAGAGTATGTGACCCCGCCCAAAAATTAAATATCCAGGCATAAATACGGACAGGCATCTCTGCAGTTGCTTAATTCTATATATATCCAGGTTAAATATTAGAGCACACTAATTACATGATGGAAGAGAAGCAATGATCGGATCCACACCAAATGTAACCACTAATCAACTTCCGGGTTGTGACCTACTACCGTGGTCCACCAAAATGGGCAAAAGTCTCATCCGTTTTGAACCATGGACCATTTGAAGGAAAGTATAATCACATAACCGTCGGCTTATAATCGAAACGACAACTTTTTCTTCAACCAGAAAGTAGACCCCTCTTGTCTCAAATGCAAGCTTATCCTCAGGGAATGGGAAGTGTGTATATAGCCAAAGCGTATCGAGTGCAACTGCATGTTGATAAGGAAAATTAGTATGATGCAAATGGATATATATATATATATATATATATATATATATATATATATATATATATATATATATGCATGCCCCTTGGAGTTTCTCCTCCATATATAGGAGCAAAGAGTGCCTACTTTCTTCCCACTCCTCTTTCCCACGTGTTTTGGGAAGAATTATCCCGTAGTTCCCTATTGGATCGATTTGATCATTGTTTTAGTGCTTTGAGTGGTAAGTATGTTATGAAGTTTCTCCTTTCGTTATTACCTTGAGGTCTCTATAACTAGATAAGGAAGAATAACCCAATTTTACGCCCATTTCATCCTTTGAGGTCTTCTGAGAATGGCTCTTCTCTTTATTCCTTCAGCAAGCACCCCTTTAGGTTTGGTATTATTTTGAGATCCCTCAAAGTAAATAAAAAGGAGTCGCCCAATTCTTTGCCCTTATTTCATCCCTCCTTTAGAAGAACGGCAGCTCCCACACCTTCAACAACCCCTCGGCCATGACAATGCTCCTCTAGTGGCCTTTTAGGGATGGCAATATTGTTCAAGCATTGGGTTTCTAAATCCAAACTCTCATTACTAAATGATAATAGAACTAAAAATCACAATCAAATATTTATAACAAAAGTTGGACTTAGAATCCCCTATCCAAAACTAATTTGTTGCAACACTACAAATAAGAAAACACCCCCCCAAAGGCTTAGAATTTTATTACAAAGAAAGTAAGCATTTTGCGATAGTCGTATAGCGACAAATAAGATTTTACACAACTTTCAATAAAATCGTTTACAAGTGACTCGGCAATAACCGTTAGCAATAAATGGGATTTCACATTGTTCCCCATCTCATATGCAGACGGAGTCGCCATCCCATTGAGGTCCATCACTAGGGTATGTCGGAGTGTCCATTGACTACAACCCACGTATGATCTCCCTGGAATTCAAGGTGTTCCCCATCTCAGCTAATAGCAATGGTATAATTGCTGGGAACATTATAATGAGCCATAACTAGCTAAATTTGATCTGATTAAGTAAATAAAAGCTCCTACATATCCATCAAAAGGTCTTAAGGGCACAAAACAATGATATGAGAAGAAAACAAAGAAAATAGGGTTATTTCTGCAAATTTATCATTTGAGAAGAAAATAAAGAAAATATGATTATTTCTGCAAAATTTATCGTTCTATCACAAAAACTGAGTAACCGTGGGTTTTCTCAGGTCAAAATATGTTTTAAAGTCTAACAAGTGAGTTTATACAGAACGAACGGGTTTTCACGTGTTACAGGAATTAACGGACATCTGAAACCTAAAAAATAAACCTGCTTAATTCACTGAGGTTCTGGTCGAGATAAAATTTACCTAAACCCTCTAAAATTTATATAAAAATATTCTCTAGGGTTTGACATCTTTAATTTGACCATCAGAACCCGTTTTGACCTAAAACAGAGTCAAAAAGAAAGTTGCCCTAATTTGGGTAAATGTGCAAATTACCCAATCAAACTTGGTCAAAATAAAAAACCAACTTTACCATTGGATTCCTTGGGCCTAAATTAGGTTTTTATTTGAGCCTAATGTGAGATCATCCTGACCAAGTTTGCATTTTTGTCCTGTCTGATTCTTTCTTTCACAACCGTGCCCCTAACTTTCGAAAAAGTTTGCATTTGGGTCCCTAACCTCTGTCATCTTCTTTGCAAACTTGTCCTGCCGCCATTAGTGTGTACACGTCGAGCTCTGGCAAGATTCGAGCGGAGATTTCTCGCTCGATTCTCAATTAAACCTTCCCAAAATTGAACTAGAGATTCCTTGTGAAATTTTCTTCCACATGGGACCAGTTGTGGGCTCCAATTCTTTCCCAAAACGTCATGCAAACCTTTCAAAGGTTCGGGTATCCTACTTCACGAAGACCTTCCGAGCTTGGAAACTTTTTCCAAACTTGGAAGGACCTCCCATGGCCTATATAAACACGCCCAATGCCTCAACATGCTTCTCAATAAGTTTTGGTGAGTCAAAATACCCTAATCTACCCTCTCCGACCACCAAACACCTCTGCTCCGGCGACCTCCCTCCATCCTGCTCCTCCGCATCTCCAATCATCAAATTGGTGGTGATACCGTCTTCCTCTCTTCCTTGCGCACCACCTCAGCCAAAGGGAGGTCGTTCCTTTGCCTCAATCAACATCGCCGCTCCACCGCTCTCTCCATCTTCTCTGAAGTCGGTCAAACACAACCGACTACCTCCGCCTCTCTCCCACCTAGCTAAGTCCTTCTATCTCTTTCTCTCTCACTATACTTCACTCTCCCACACTCAAAACACACGCACAACCACCGTATCACCCTAACTGCCTTCACCTTCCTCCGCTCTAGCTAAGCTCCGGCAATGCCTCTAGCTCACTCCATTGCACGAACCTCGCCGCTATCGCCCCCATCAGCATTGCCACGACTTCCTCAACAAAAGCCCTCTATCAAATAGGGCACTCACCCTCTCCATCGCTCCACCGGCCAACCCACTTCCGCAGCGTCATCTCCATCGTCAACACACACACACCGACCTCTACACGCCCTCGAACCACCACCACCACATTCACCATCATACGACAAACCTTCTAAGCTTCTTCATTGGGGCAGTTAGCCCGTGTTCGTCTGTTTCATGTATCAAGTTGCCACCACCATTGACGAAGCTTCACGTACACCTTGAAGAAGGTGTTCTTGCTTTAGATGCCCCAGAAATCACCTCCAAGTGGTGCGGAACCACTAGCTCTAGACCCCCAGGTCCCTAATTGAAGGCCCCGAGCTCAGCAGCTACTCCAATTTGGCAAAGAAAACTCGCTGCAGCTTACGAGGGTTGTTGCGACGAATTGCATGGGACATAGTCCCACATCGGATAAAGCAGACTCCCTTGCACGGTTTAAATTGCTTTTGTGCATCTGGCTTATCGCCTTAACACACACAAGGGGTGAGGTCCCCAAACGCACACCCATCGCACACCTCATCTATGGTCACTCCACGCGGGTCTAGCCAGATCCAGTTAGAGATCTGTTTACCCGATTAGAGCGGGGCTCTAAGAGAGAACAGAAGAAAGAGAGAGAGAGAGTTGGGGGGATTTTTGCCCTCTGCTACTCTCTACACAGAGAGAATTTGAAGAAGCCTTTGCTTCTGTGTTGCTGTGTGATGAGAACCTCATCATGAGCCATAACTAGCTCATTTTGACCTAATACAGAGAATAAAAGCTCCTACATAACCTTAGAAAGGCTTGGCTCAGAGAGATTCTGAGTTTGCAAAGAAAACATAAATTGAGGGGTAAAAATGCAATTTCACCAATCCAATCGGAAAATAGGGTAACTCAAGGTCTAAACATAGGTTAAAATAACCTAATAAGAAGAAAAGTGGGATGAGATGACTCAATAAGGGCTACAGCAACCCCAAAGAATTAAATGACAGCCTGTAACCCTAAAAATAAACTCACTTCAATTCACGTGGTTCGAGGCAAGGAAAAAATTAAATAAACCCTCTAAAATCCATATAAAAATAATCTCTAGGGTTTAGGACTTTCAATTTGGCCTTAGGAACCCATTTTGACCTACATTGAGAACCATGCCCAATTAACAACTTAATTTGGGTTTTTACGTAAATTGACCGGTCAAACAAGCTTTAAGATAGAAATTAAATTCACCATCAGAATCCTTAGGTCCGAAGTAATCATGCATAAAAACTTGGACCTAAGAAGAAACCTTCTTGACCAACTTTACACTTTGGTCCTCATATAATTACTTTGTGGCCCTCAACATTTGAACCCTCGCATTTTGGCCCCTAACTCTCCTTCGTTCTTTGCGTTTAGGTCCCTCCTGCAAAACCTGCGCAGCACCATGCTCCGGCGACCTTGCGCGGAGCATGGCGCCGCACAGGGTGAGGGAGGGGCCCTGGCAAGTCAATGGGGGGTACCCTGCGTCGTCAGCCACCGCAGGGACACCCCCCTGGGTACTGCGACCGCCCATACCGCCCGTGCGAACGCACGGACGGTATGGGTCTCCTTCCTCCGGCGTCCTCCAGCGAGGGAGACACGTCGTCTCCCTCCGCCCTCCTCTCTGATTCCGCCCCTATAAATACACCCGTCGCTCGGCCGTTCTTGGTAGCTCGGATCTGACGGAGACACCCCCCTAAATTCCTCCCTTCCCACTCCGACAGACGCCCCCTTGCTCCGGCGGCCATCTCCTCCTCCTCCTCGTCGCCCTGCCGCACTACCAGCAGCAGGGTTACCATCCCTCGATCCTTCCGCGTCACGCCGCACCCAGCTGGCGCCTCTCCGGTCCCTTCCTCGCCGCCGCCCCTTCCTCTGGGCAATTTCTTCTCCAGCGACAGTCGATACGACTGTCGCCTGAGCCAACCCCTCCTCGTCCAGCTTAGCAGGTAGAACTTCTCCTCTTCCTCCCCTCTTTCTTTTCCATACTGAAACCCTTACTGTCGACCCCGATTTCCCACCGATCACCCTCACCTTCTCCACCTCCGGCCAAACTCCGGCGAACCGCTCCCATCGCTCCAGCACCCCACACGGCTCGCCGACCTGTGCATAACCTTCACCTCGTCACCCTGATCCTCTTCCACCCCTCCTCTTCCCACCAAACGCCCTCTGCAGATCCACCAAACACACCCACTTCTCCGCCCGCAGTTTGACCTAGGGCGATCCGTTGGCTCCACCACGCCCACTGCAAACCATCCGACCACCTTCGCCGTGCCACGGCGAAGGACCCCCGCCTGTCTGATTAGGCCGGGAGGCCGTTCTTCTGTGACCAGGTGACTCGCCCGCCGTCGCCATTACTGAGCAGGCAGAGCTCCTTTGCCTGCAGGTGCAGGCACGCCTTCGCCTAGGTTCGACTCCCAGGTTGCGCAAGGCGTCTCCGCGAAAACGTCCCAGGCTCGCAGTTGGGGCGAAGGCCGCGCGTGAAGCCACAATCGCCCACAGCTCCCTCCGCGACGGGCGCTCAATTGGGGTGGGACATTTAGTCCCACCTCGGAACTTCTCAGAGGTGCGCAGACGCATAAAGGCAAAAAGTGCCTTATGCTGTCTGCCTCCTGACCACGGGGTGAGGTCCCTCTCACCCGACCCGGCCTCGTCCGTGACCACGCTCCGCGGACCTGGCCCGACCCGATTAAACTGACCGGCACTCCTCACCCACCACCGCACGCCGGTGGGCCTGGACCCGGGTGCGACTCGTACCCGATTACCCGGTTGCTCTGGGAGAGCTCTCCTAAGAGCGAACTTTGAGAGAAAGAGACGCGCGGGGGAGAGGGGTAGAGTAGGTTTTGCCCTGACTCTGAACTCTTGAGCGTGCAGGCACAGGTGAAGAAGAAGGAAGATCAGGGAGACACTGTAGCAACAAGAGGTTTAAGTCGTCTGATTTTCAAATCAGACGACGTCCTGAAGATAGGTGAAGGCAAAGAAGAAGGAAGGCGAGGCAGAGGAAAGAGAGGAACACAGAGCAGCCAAGTGAAGACTCTGCAGACATCAGAAGACAAAGAAGAAGAAGAAAGAAGAGAGAAGGAGCAGCCAGGTGAAGAAACAGAAAGCAGAAGAAGAAGAGCACGGGAGGCAGATCTGAAGCAAGAAAAGAAGAAACAAAGAGAATAAAAAGAAGAAAACAACAAGATCGTCCAACCAAGAAATAGAGGAAGCAAGAAAAGAAGAAGAAGAAGAACAAGAAGAACAAAAACCAAAGACAGAGAAAGAAAGAAGAGAAGAAGAAAAAGCCAAACTTTCATCTCTCTCTCTCTCTCTCTATTTTTGTAATAAAACATGTATATCTCTAGATTACGACTTGCTCCCTGAGTTAGACCTCGGGAGAACTGTATTTTCCGAGTAACAAATATTAGCAAATGATGGCAATAACTATCTGTACTACAACGATTTAAGAAAAGCTAATTGCTGCCACCGTTTCACCAGTTGGCGCCGTTGCCGGGGAGCATCGGCTATTCTAGAGGTAAACATTTCTGTTTCTTTTTAGTTCTAATAATCTCCTCTCTTTTGTGCAGCTACAGGAAATCAAGAAGACAAGCAACCGCACGACAACCACTCCGAGGACAGGTAATTTTTTTTCCTCTCGCCATTAACCCATAAACTCTAAAGAGGAAGAAAATAAAAGAACAAGCAATATAGGGCTAACCTGTCTTATATACTTAGTAAGCCATAAAAAGTTGCATGTTTTCAACCCATTATTCCTGCACACTATTAAGGGTATTTAAGGGCTAACACATTCTTGCTTGAGCCCTAATTACCCAAGCAAAGAACTAACTGGACCAAATAGAGCCGACATAAGATTCAATATTAGGGTTTTAGAGACACACTACTTAAATCAAGAATGGAGAAAATCCAAAAGAAGTGTGCCTAAACCATTGATTGAAAATACCTATCCAAAGAAACCCTAAAATAAGTTTGTCTCTTTAAACACTTGAAACCTAAAAAGACAAAGACCTAATAAAACTAGCAGGTAAAGTTGACCATTTGGGTCAACTAACCTTCAAATTAGGTCACTCTTTGCACCTAAAAAGACTAAAGTTCAAGTGGAACCCTAAGCACCTTGCTCTTGAATTAAAATTTGTAGACTTAAGAGGTCAAGATCCCCATTCTGATCTACCTAGAACCGCAGTGACAAGAGAGGTCGGGTGGGGGAAAGCCTGTAACCCGTGGGGACGCTCTACCGTGTAGGGGTCTTCGCGGGACTCACCCTCTCTGGCTGCCCAGGTAATTCTCAGGTGGTCGATCTTTCTGATCAAGGGGTCCATCTGCCCCGCACCTCTATAGCCACCCAACACATTTTTGGGTGTCTTGATTGGGTCCAGCACCTTCTAAACTCATCTCTTCCAACAGTGCATGTACGGTAGGAGGTCCTTAAGACCACCCTTAAGACCTCCTTTAGAAATTCACTCTCGTCAAGGCCAAGCCTCGACGCCCGTGTTTGTGCAGCAACCTCCTCACATTATTCTCTCTTCTGATTCAGAACCAAGTTCTTCTTCTTTCCCCATCATGGCTCAGCCAGTTGAGGAAGAAAATAATCTGGAGCACCAGCTCCAGCGACTCAACAACCTCTTCCAAAACTTTGTACACCCACCGCAACGTCCCATGATGCGGGACCATTATAATCCTGCTGCGGTGGCCATCGAGCCTCGAGTCAGAATCCCGATTGGAGGACCTGATTCTGAATTGAAGCCCAATATGATTCATGCTATGCCTAAATTCCATAGGCTTAATTCTGAATATCCCTTCCAGCACATCAAACAGCTAAAGCACCTGGCCCAAACTTTTGGGTCAGACGCACAAAATCGGGATATTCTTCTCATGAAGATGTTCTCCTTTTCTCTTATGGACAAGGCCGCCCATTGGTACCAAACTCAGACCCGACCGATCAACAATTGGGAAGAACTCCAGTCCGAGTTCCTGAAAAAGTTCTTCCTTGTTGGACTGACCAATGCCTTGCGCCATCAGATTACACACTTCACCCAATAAACAGGGGAACCTCTCCATGAGGCATGGGATCGTTTTCAGGATCTCATGAGAAAGTGCCCCCATCACGGAGTTCCTAAATGGGAACAAGTCCAATCTTTTTACCAGGGACTCCGTGAGGACATCCGTCTTTTCGTTAATGCAACCTGCGGAGGAAATATCATGGGTCAACATGAAGACACCGTGTGGGAGATTCTCGAAAACATGTGCGAGAACTCCATCAACAATGACTCCATGGGATTATTCGACAGGACGAATACCCGCGCAGCGGCGAATCTCAGGGGAGCACACGAGACGCAAGGCCTGTCCGCATTAGTCGACTTGGAGTTAATGGCCAGTCGATTGGACAAGGTCTCGATTATCGAAAAGAAGGTGGATGAGCTGACTCAGCATCTGCAGCAAGCCACCTCTGCGCATAACCCTTTCGCACAGCCTCCTTCCACAAGGGAAACTGTGCAAAACATTCTCCATCGATCTTCTCCTAGGATGGACCCATCATCCGAATCTTTGCCCAGAGGTCCCTCCGATTCCTTCTTCACCTGCCAGGGAAATTTCATTCCCTCTTTCTCTAACTCTCTGGAGGTTCCTCAGACCTACGAAGACCTCAACGCCATCCAGAACGACCCGTTCTCCAACACCTATAATCCTGGATGGCGTAACCATCCTAACTTTCAGTGGGCGGGAAGTTCCCAAACCCAAAGACCATCCTTCTAACCCCGCCCACAACCTCCTCGTCCTTACCAGCCGCCTCAGTCTCGGCCCAACCCTACTTATCCATCTGGGCTAAATCAAGATCAAATGTCCCTTATCCTTCAGACCTTGGCTGACATTCAAAGAACGAATGCGGCTATCCAGAAACAACACAAGGACGAACTTACAGAGGTCCAAAACCAATTGACCCAATTGGCAAACTCTCGCCAGCCAGGTACTCTTCCTTCCCAACCTCTGCCTAATCCCAATAACGTGCCCACCCAGCGGCGCGTTATGAACCCAAACCCGGGCCATGCCCATATGATTTATCAGGCCCCCTCTGTTCCTTCACCTGACGGGATAGAGGCCTCCACTTCTTTTGCAGGATACCAGCAGCAAGCTATCTTACCCAATCCCAACCAAAACCAGGCAGGACTTAATTCCGTAACAACCCGTAGTGGTAAGGAAACCCAAGACCCACCTCATCCGAACCACTCCAAGCCGGGTATTGATCCCAAGCCTAGGACAGTAATCCAGGACGTCCCCACCCCTGTCCCAGATCCACAACCTGGACCTATCCTAGAAGAACCAACCAAGATCCCGTTTCCCGAGGCCTTGACCAAGGGAAAGAAGACCACCAAGCCCGTGGCACCTGAGGACCTGGTCAAGCTCTTTGAGCAGGTCCACATAAACATCTCCTTGATGGATGCAATCCGCCACGTACCATCTTACGCACGATTTTTAAAGAATGTGTGTACACCCCAGCGTAAGCCGCGAACCAAGGGAGAGAGCCCAATTGTTCTGTCAGAGCAAGCCAGCTCTGTAATCCTCAGTAAACTCCCACCCAAGGCAAAAGATCCTGGTACTCTCCTGATCTCCTGCAAGATAGGTGCTACCCAATTTGATAGAGCTTTGCTAGACTTAGGTGCATCCATAAACCTGATACCCACATCCTTACTTGACCATTTAGAAGAATCTGAGCTAAAACCAACCGAGGTGACATTACAATTAGCAGATCGATCTATAAAGTCACCAAAAGGGATTCTCGAGGATGTTATCATAAGAGTGCGGGATTTCTATTTCCCAGTGGACTTTATAGTCTTAGATATGGACGCGCCTAAAAACCCTAGGGATACACCAATCATTCTAGGGAGACCTTTCCTGGCTACTGCTAGAGCCAACATCAGCTGTGAGGAGGGCCAAATAGAGCTTAAATTTGGAGATCAAACCTTAAAAATTGATATATTTAAGGCCCAACAAGGAATTAATTGCAGTGTCATCGAACAGATTTGTGACGTCAGGACTTTGGTTGATGAATCACAATTCCAATCACAGAAAGATCTTGACCCGCAAACAGAGGAGTCGAATCCAGACATACACAACCCAGTACTCCTACCCTTGAACCTCACATCTACACTGAACCACCCGCTGCTGTTGATAACCCTATCCTCGAGTTAAAGCCTCTTCCTACTCACTTGAAATGCATCTTTTTGGGTTCCAATCAGACCCTTCCTGTGATTATCAATTCCAACCTCAATCCCGAATAGGAATCCCGTCTGATTGCTGTCCTCCAGCAACATCGCAGAGCCATCGAGTGGACTCTCGATGATTTGACTGGAATAAGCCCCTCTTATTGTACTCATCATATCTATTCAGAAGAGGGCGCGCGACCTTATCGTGAAATGCAGAGACGTTTAAACCCTAATCTGCAGGAGGTCGTGAAAAAGGAGATCATTAAGTGGTTAGATGCCGGGATCATCTACCCGATCTCCGATAGTCGTTGGGTGAGCCCAATTCAGGTTGTGCCTAAGAAGGCAGGACTCACCACCATGACGACTGAAATCGGAGAAATCATTCCTACCCGAGTAGCCAATGCGTGGAGAGTCTGTATAGATTACCGCCGACTCAATTCCTCCACGAAGAAGGATCATTTCCCACTACCCTTCATTGATCAAATTCTCGAGAAACTAGCGGGAAATAGGTTCTTCTGCTTTCTTGACGGGTACTCCGGTTATAACCAGGTGGCAATCCATCCTGAGGACCAAGAAAAAATCACATTCACCTGCCCCTTCGGAACGTATGCTTTCCGAAGGATGCCTTTCGGTCTTTGCAATGCACCCGCTACTTTTCAGCGATGCATGCTTGCCATATTCTCAGATACGGTAGGTGATTTCTTGGAAGTCTTCATGGATGACATCTCAGTCTTTGGAGAATCTTTTGATGATTGCCTCCAACACTTGGTCCAGATACTCAGGCGATGCATTGAGGTGAACTTGGTTCTTTCCTGGGAAAAGAGCCATTTCATGGTGCCTGAGGGAATTGTCCTGGGACACTCAATTTCGGAAAAAGGCATCCAGGTGGATCGAGCTAAGGTTGATCTGATTTCTCGCCTTCCCGTACCTAGCTCGATCAGGGACATCCGTTCCTTTTTAGGGCACGTCGGTTTTTACCGTCGTTTCATTCCAGATTTCTCAAAAATCGTGTGCCCCTTGACTTCTCTTCTCTCTAAGGATGTACCTTTTGAAATCTCCAAGGAATGCACGCTAACCTTTGAAAACCTGCGTGACCGAGTCACCCAGGCACCTATCCTATAATCCCCTGACTGGTCTCAACCCTTTGAGATCATGTGCGATGCGTCCGACTTCGCTGTAGGAGCGGTCCTGGGGCAGAAGGCTGACGGGAAACCCGTGGTCATCTACTACGCTAGCAAGACACTTGACGAGGCTCAGCGTAACTATACGGTTACAGAGAAAGAGCTGCTAGCCGTAGTATTTGCCCTTGAAAAATTCCGATCGTATCTTCTGGGTTCCCATGTCATCGTCTACTCGGATCACACGGCTGTAAGGCATCTCCTTGCCAAGAAGGACGCGAAGCTCCGACTAATCCGTTGGATCTTGCTGTTGCAAGAATTCGATCTTGAGATTCGCGACAAGGCGGGAAGGCAGAATATGGTAGCCGACCATCTGTCCCGTCTTCCTTCTGAGATCATTAACCCTTCCGGACCCATCACGGAACATTTTCCTGATTAGCACCTGCTTTCTGTTGGTACTAGACTTCCATGGTTTGCTGATATAGTAAACTACTTGGCATCTCATCAGACACCGTCTGATTGGCCGAAGGCCAAGAAAGACAAATTGCGTTCTGATTCCAAGTATTACATTTGGGAAGACCCGTACCTTTTCCGCATAGGTGCTGATCAAATTATTCGGAGATGAGTCCCGGAAGAGGAAATCAGCAATATTATATCTTTCTGCCATGACCAGGCATGCGGTGGCCATTTCTCAGGCCATAAAACCGCATCCAAAGTCCTCCAGTGTGGCTTCTACTGGCCTACACTTTTCAAAGACGCATACAGTCACTGCAAGGCATGCAGTCGTTGCCAAACTTTGGGCAACATGAACCATTGTGACATGATGCCTTTGCAGCCGATTCTCGTATGCGAAATCTTCGATGTATGGGGGATTGATTTTATGGGCCCCTTTCCTGTTTCGGATGGTTTCGAGTACATTCTGCTTGCGGTGGACTATGTGTCCAAATGGATCGAAGCCATACCGACCCGAACCTGCAATCACAAGATTGTTCTTAAGTTCATACATCAAAACATTTTCTCAAGGTTCGGGATTCCCCGTGCTATTGTCTCTGATGGGGGGACCCATTTTACAAATGCTCATTTAGATCACTGATGGCCAAATTTGGGGTGTCTCAACGAATCTCTACTCCTTACCACCCCCAGACAAATGGTCTAGCTGAGCTATCAAATCGGGAGATCAAGAAAATCCTGCAAGTCACTGTTCGGCCTGACAGGAAGGACTGGTCGTCCCGACTTCCGGAAGCATTGTGGGCCTATAAGACCGCCCACAAGACCCAATTGGGCATGTCTCTCTTTAGATTGGTGTACGAAAAGGCATGCCACCTTCCCGTATTGCTGGAGCATAAAGCCTATTGGGCAGTACGGAACTATAATCTAGATCTTTCCAAGGTCGGAACCCACAGAAAACTCCAAATCACCGAGATCGATGAATTACGCCTAGACGCGTACGAGAACTCGCGAATCTACAAAGAGCGGGTTAAAGCCTTCCACGACAAACACTTCTCGAGAAAGATCTTTCATCCTGGTCAAAAGGTCCTACTCTTTGATGCCCGACTCAAACTTTTCCCGGGAAAACTGAGGTCCAAGTGGGTCGGACCGTATTTAGTCCGACAGGTTTTTGGAAATGGAGCCATTGAAATCAGTTCACTCAGCCATGATTCTAAACCCTTCATCGTGAACGATCAGAGACTCAAACCGTTCATTGATGTGACTTCTACTGATTCGGCTGAATCATCCCTCATCCTCCATTCCCCTTGAACTTACTGCACCCGGCCGATGGCGTAAAACTCAGCGCTTAACGGGAGGCAGCCTGTCATTTTTTAAAAATCTAAAACCTTTTTTTTCTGACACCATTGTGCACTCAAGGTTCACCCTTTAAGATAGCTGACTCCACCTCAGATGCTTACATCTGAGATTAGAAATCGTCCGCAGAATTCATCCTGAACCATCTACTCACAAAAATATCTGTCTTAAGGAATAAATTAAGTAAATAAAAACCCCTAAATCACAATGAGGACATTGCAAGTTTTAGGCATGGGGGGGGGTATAAGTGCAAAACTTGTAGAAAAAAAAAGGTTTTAAACAAAAAAATTCACATATGCCAAAAACACCATAAAAATTAAAAATTTTTCAAAATAAAAAGAATAAGAGGAGAAAGGAAATTTTGAGGAGAAGGAAAAGAAACAAAATGAAAAGGAGCACAAAAAGATGAAAGAAAAGAGTAATAGTCATTAGTAAGAAGCTAAGGAATTAACCTTAGTCTAGACCATTTTTTTTTCAAGAAAAGAAATGAAAAGTGCTTGGTAAGATTAGTAAGAACGCAAACCTTAGGCATTCTTGATAGACTCTTAGTACCTATTAAGATCTAGACAATCCTCAAGAGATTGAGGAAAATGAAAAGGTTAAGTACTAGGTCCAAGGCTTAGGAAGTATTTGACCTCGCTAACTAACTTTTGGTTTACGGGACTCAGTAACCTAAGCACCCTAACCTCACACATAGCCTGGTTCAGCAAGCATAAAAATCAAAAACACGCAGAAGCGTCGAAAAAATTCTGAAAAGTACACCTAGAGTAGGAGCGGCCGATCAACACAAGTTGATTTGGACGAGTTCCCAGCGCAGAGAGGCGGGAAAACCCCTCAAAGATGTATAACAAAATATCATCTCCTCGGTGCTTGTCTCTTAGGATATTCACATATCCTACTGGGGGCATGTAAGCACCCTGCTGGTTCAGATTCCATGGATGGCATTATCACGAAGTGTCAACTGCCAGGGTCTGAACACGGCCACGGAACACTATGGATGGGATTATCTCAAAATCTCAATATCCAGGGTTCTGGGGGTTGCCATGGGCGGTGCTATCTCGAAGCATCGATCGCCAGGAACCCTTGAGGATTGATGATGGGGACAAGGAATCTGATACAGACCGTGTTGAAAAGCCAAACCTAAGCTAGAATTAAAAAAAAAGAGAGAAAACTCTCCAAAAATAGAAAAATTTTCTACCTCTCTCTCTTACAAAACGCACTGCGAACTGAACCAGGGCTAAAATCGTTTCAAGCACGGGGTGCTTTAACTACAAAGTCCAATAAACCTTAGGTTAGTTCTTGTGGGTCTTAAAAACCTTTGCTAAGGACTGAGACTGAGGCTAGACAGATTTGGATCTTGATTGGTACTAGAGTACCTTTTAAGCCTATTGTCAGCATTCTAACCTAATCTAAGTTTAAATGAAAAGGCACTTATCTGAAGCTATTAAAGAACTTCATGGTCTAGAACAAGGGTTGAAACCTTAAATTTTTGCTAAGGGACTAGCAAAAGCTAGGCATGGGGGTACGATGAGAACCTCATCATGAGCCATAACTAGCTCATTTTGACCTAATACAGAGAATAAAAGCTCCTACATAACCTTAGAAAGGCTTGGCTCAGAGAGATTCTGAGTTTGCAAAGAAAACATAAACTGAGGGGTAAAAATGCAATTTCACCAATCCAATCGGAAAATAGGGTAACTCAGGGTCCAAACATAGGTCAAAATAACTTAATAAGAAGAAAAGTGGGATGAGATGACTCAATAAAGGCTACAGCAACCCCAAAGAATTAAATGACAGCCTGTAACCCTAAAAACAAACCCACTTCAATTCACGTGGTTCGAGGCAAGGTAAAAATCAAATAAACCCTTTAAAATCCATATAAAAATAATCTCTAGGGTTTAGGACTTTCAATTTGGCCTTAGGAACCCATTTTGACCTACATTGAGAACCATGCCCAATTAACAACTTAATTTGGGTTTTTACGTAAATTGACCGGTCAAACAAGCTTTAAGATAGAAATGAAATTCACCATCAGAATCCTTAGGTCCGAATTAGTCATGCATAAAAACTTGGACCTAAGAAGAAACCTTCCTGACCAACTTTACACTTTGGTCATCATATAATTACTTTTTGGCCCTCAACTTTAGAACCCTCGCATTTTGGCCCCTAACTCTCCTTCGTTCCTTGCGTTTAGGTCCCTCCTGCAAAACCTGCGCAACACCATGCTCCGGCGACCTTGCGCGGAGCATGGCGCCGCGCAGGGTGAGGGAGGGGCCCTGGCAAGTCAATGATGGTGGGTACCCTACGTCATCAGCCACCGCAGGGACACCCACCTGGGTACTGCGACCGCCCATACCGCCCGTGCGATCGCACGGACGGTATGGGTCTCCTTCCTCCGGCGTCCTCCGGCGAGGGAGACACGTCGTCTCCCTCCGCCCTCCTCTCTGATTCCGCCCCTATAAATACCCCCGTCGCTCCGCCGTTCTTGGTAGCTCTGATCTGACGGAGACACCCCCCCTAAATTCCTCCCTTCCCACTCTGACAGACGCCCCCTTGCTCCGGCGGCCATCTCCTCCTCCTCGTCGCCCTGCCGCACTACCAGCAGCAGGGTTACCTTCCCTCGATCCTTCCGCGTCACGTCGCACCCAGCTGGCGCCTCTCCAGTCCCTTCCTCGCCGTCGCCCCTTCCTCTGGGCAATTTCTTCTCCGGCGACAGTCGATACGACTGTTGCCTGCGCCAACCCCTCCTCGTCCAGCTTAGCAGGTAGAACTTCTCCTCTTCCTCCCCTCTTTCTTTTCCATACTGAAACCCTTACTGTCGACCCCGATTTCCCACCAATCACCCTCACCTTCACCTCCGGCAAAACTCCGGCGAACCGCTCCCATCGCTCCAGCACCCCACACGGCTCGCCGACCTGTGCATAACCTTCACCTCGTCACCCTGATCCTCTTCCACCCCTCCTCTTCCCACCAAACGCCCTCTGCAGATCCACCAAACACACCCACTTCTCCGCCCGCAGTTTGACCTAGGGCGATCCGTTGGCTCCACCACGCCCACTGCAAACCATCCGACCACCTTCGCCGTGCCACGGCGAAGGTCCCCCGCCTGTCTGATTAGGCCGGGAGGCCGTTCTTCTATGACCAGGTGACTCGCCCGCCGTAGCCATTACTGAGCAGGCAGAGCTCCTTTGCCTGCAGGTGCAGGCACGCCTTCTCCTAGGTTCAACTCCCAGGTTGCGCGGGGCGTCTCCGCGAAAACGTCCCAGGCTCGCAGTTGGGGCAAATGCCGCGCGTGAAGCCACGATCGCCCACTGTTCCCTCCGTGACGGGCGCTCAATTGGGGTGGGACATTTACTCCCACCTCGGAACTTCTCAGAGGCGCGCGGACGCATAAAGGCAAAAAGTGCCTTATGCTGTCTGCCTCCTGACCACGGGGTGAGGTCCCTCTCACCCGACCCGGCCTCGTCCGTGACCACGCTCCGCGGACCTGGCCCGACCCGATTAAACCGACCTACACTCCTCGCCCACCACCACATGCCGGTGGGCCTGGACCCGGGCGGGACTCGTACCCGATTACCTGGTTGCTCTGGGAGAGCTGTCCTAAGAGCGAACTTTGAGAGAAAGAGACGCGAGGGGGAGAGGGGTAGAGTAGGTTTTGCCCTGACTCTGAACTCTTGAGCGTGCAGGCACAGGTGAAGAAGAAGGAAGATCAGGGAGACACTGTAGCAACAAGAGGTTTAAGTCGTCTGATTTTCAAATCAGACGACGTCCTGAAGACAGGTGAAGGCAAAGAAGAAGGAAGGCGAGGCAGAGGAAAGAGAGGAACACAGAGCAGCCAAGTGAAGACTCTGCAGACATCAGAAGACAAAGAAGAAGAAGAAAAGAAGAGAGAAGGAGCAGCCAAGTGAAGAAACAGAAAGTAGAAGAAGAAGAGCACGGGAGGCAGATCTGAAGCAAGAAAAGAAGAAACAAAGAGAATAAAAAGAAGAAAACGACAAGATCGTCCAACCAAGAAATAGAGGAAGCAAGAAAAGAAGAAGAAGAAGAACAAGAAGAACAAAAACCAAAGACAGAGAAAGAAAGAAGAGAAGAAGAAAAAGCCAAACTTTCATCTCTCTCTCTCTCTACTTTTGTAATAAAACATGTATATCTCTAGAATACGACTTGCTCCCTGAGTTCGACCTCGGGAGAACTGTATTTTCCAAGTAACAAATACTAGCAAATGATGGCAATAACTATCTGTACTACAACGATTTAAGAAAAGCTAGTTGCTGCCACCGTTTCGCCACTGTGCCTGTGCCTCTCCCTGAGGCTTGCAGAGAAGAGAAGGAGAAGATTTGAAGGAGACCGTAGAAAAACCAAAGAGAAGAGACGGAACAGAAGAAGGAGAAAAACAACAAGAGCAGTGCCTTTGCATTGTAGCATCAGATGTTTAAGGCTATATTAACATGATTGATATCGTGCATCTTTTTGCTATTATTGTATAAGGGTAATTGGTGATTTAAATCACCATTTTACCCTCTTCTTTTTGCATATTGCTACTTGAAATTATTGCTAAATCATTTTGAATCAATTCTGATTGCATTTACTCAAATCTTTTACTTAGAATCGTGATTTTTAGATTGAATTTCTACTTGCTCCTAGTGAACGACCTCGGATTTTAAATTCGAGTATAAATTTTATTTATTTTTCGCACTGATTCGAACTATACTACAATGTGACGATTTTAAAACCCGTTCAGAGCAATTACATTTTGGCGCCGTTGCCGAGGAGCAAGGCGCAATTCAATTTCTTGATTGTAATTCCTAACTTGGTACTAACTTGAGTTATCTCTTTTGATTGTGATTGTGCAGGGAACTGAGCCAAGAGATTCATTAGAAGAAGATTAGCCGCACATCAAAACACACCAGGGACAGGTAAACTTCCATCCAATTTTTCCTAAGCCCCTATTTCTGAAAAAGCTAAAAAAAAAAAAATCAATTAGGGCTACTTGCATTCTATTCTTAGAATAAACATCACAAGTTGCCTAATTTGATACTTTCTAGAGAAATATTCCAATCCTGATTTCTTACACCTACTTAGGGTTCTAAGGTATCTAGGGCAATCACCTCCTTGCTTGAGCCCTAAGTATCATATTTAGACGAATTGAATTGGACCAATCAGAGCCAATTAGGGTTTCCAGTTTAGGGTTTTAGAGACACACTTGCTTAATCAAGAATTAACCTTCCCAAACAGTGTGTGCCTAAGCCTTGGTTGAATTGATCTATTCAAGCAAACCCTAAAATCAGGCTCTTAATTTCATTTGAACACTAAAAGAGGGACCTAAATTTCTCAAAAGGACAATCAGGTGAAGTTGACCCACCTTATTAGGTTAACCAATCTTCAAATTAGGTCACCTTTCACTAAAACATCCTAAAGTCTAAGTGAAATCATAAGCATCCGTGCTCGTAATCTACAACTGATACGCTTAAGAGGTCAAGTCTCCATTCTGGTCTACCTGGACCCTCAGTGACAGGAAAGGTCGGGTGGGGGAAACCTTGTAACCTGTGGGGATGTTCTATCGTGTAGGGGTCATTGCGGGACTCTCCCTTCTTGGCTACCCAGGTAATTCTCAGGTGGACGGCTTTCTGACTTAGGGGTATCATCCGCTTCGAACCTGTATAGTCATCCAAAATTTTTAGGTGTCTTGATTGGGTCCATCACATTCTATCCCTCATCTTATCCATCGGTGCATGTTCGAGAGGAGGTCTCTAAGACCAACCTTGAGGCCTCCATTAGCTATTCACTCCCGTCGAGGCCAAGCCTCGACCCCCCTGTTTGTGCAACAATCCAACCAAATTGATATCTCTTCTGATTCATCTGAGCCTAACTCTACTTCATCCATCATAATGGAGCAACCAAAAGAAGAAAATATTCTCGAGAATCAGCTTCAGCACCTCAACGATCTATTCCAAGCCTTTATGAACCCACCGCAGCATCCTATGATGTGAGACCATTACAATATCGTTGCGGTGGCGATCGAACCTCGAGTCCAAATCCCATATGGAGGTCCTGATAATGAACTCAAACCCAACATGATTCATGCTACTCCCAAATTTCATGGGATTAATTATGAGGATCTTTTCCAGCATATCAAGCAAGTCAAGCATCTGGCCCAGACCTTAAGGTCAGAAGCTCAAAATCGGGATATTTTGCTCATGAAAATGTTCTCCTCTCTCATGGACAAGACTGCTCACTGGTACTAAACTCTAACGCATCCAATCAACACATGGGCAGAACTACAATCCGAGTTTTTGAAAAAGTTCTGCCCTGTTGGTCGGACAAATGCTCTACGGCATCAGATCACACATTTTGCGTAGCAAGCAAGAGAACCACTTCATGAGGCATGGGATCCTTTTCTGGATCTCATGCGAAAGTTTCCTCACCATGGAGTTCCTAAGTGGGAGCAAGTCCAATCTTTTTACCAAGGACTTCATGAGGATATTCGATTATTCGTCAATGTGACCCGTGGAGGAAACATCATGGGTCAACATGAAGATACTGTGTGGGAGATTCTCGAGAACATGTGCGAGAACTCCATCAATAACGAATCCAAGGGCATGTTCGACCGGACGAATGCCCGTGCATTGACGAATCCAAGGGGAGCACATGAGATGCAGGGCCTGTCCTCTTCCGTCGACTTGGAGCTGATGGCTAGTCACTTGGACAATGTCTCTATTATTGAGAAGAAGGTGGATGAGATGGCTCGACACCTACAACGAGCCACCTCCGTGCAAAACCCGTTCGCACAATCGCCCTCTGGTAGGGAGGTTGTGCATAACATCTACCACTGATCTTTTCAGGGGATGGACCCATATCCACCCCCATCTGATTTTGGGTTTGGAGGAAACTCTGGACCTGCCTATTCTAGTTGGGGGAACTTTGAACCCTCGTATTCTAACTTTTCCGAGGCTCCTCAGACCTGCGAGGACCTCAATGCTATACAAAAAGATCCATTCTCAAACACTTACAACCCTGAGTGGCATAATCATCCTAATTTCACGTGGTTAAGGAATAATCAAAATCAGAGACCTCAATATCAGCCTCGACCATAGGCTTCTCGTCCATATCAGCCGCCTCAGCCTCAGCCTCAACACAACTCAACTTATCAATCTAGGCCAACTCACGAAGATCAGATGACTCTTATCCTTTAGACTTTGGTTGACATTCAGAAAATGAATGCGGCTATGCAAAAATAGTACAAAGACGAGATCACAGAGGTTTGCAATCAACTCGCCCAGATGGCAAATCCCCGCCAACTTGGTGCACTTCCTTCGCAACCTCTGCTTAACCCGAATAACGTGCCGAACAGCGGTGCATTATGAACCCGACTTAGGGCCAAGCTCACTATGTCTATCGGAACCCTTCTGCTCCATTACCCGACGGGATGGAGGCTTCGACATCATATGCGGGTTATCAGCAGCAACCACCTCTTTTGCCTACACCAACCAAGAACCAGGCAGGATTAAATTTGGATACTACCCGTAGTGGAAAAGCAACACAAGACCCACCTTATCCAAGCCACTCTCAGCCTGGTAATGCAAACACAAACCCTAGGATAGTCATGCAGGATACCCCTGTCCCAGATCAAGAACCTGGACCCATTCTAGAGGAACCTGTAGAGGTTCCATTTCCAGAGGCCTTGACCAAAGGAAAAAGGAAACCCCAACTTGTGGCACTTGAGGAGGACCTGGTCAAGCTCTTTGAGCAGGTCCAAATAAACATCCCCTTGATGGATGCAATACGCCACATATTGGCTTACGCACGATTCCTAATAGACGTGTGTACACTCAAGCGTAAGCTGCGAACCAAAGGCGGGAACCCGATCGTACTTTCGAAGCAAGCCAGCTCCATCATCTTGAGCAAGCTCCCGCCTAAGGCAAAGGACCTTTGTACCCCTCTGATTTCACGCAAGATCGATGGTTGGAGTTTGACTGAGCCCTTTTGGACTTAGGAGCTTCCATTAATTTAGTCCCCACATACCTACTAGAGCTTTTCGAGGAAACTGAGCTTAAACCGACTAAGGTGACTTTACAGTTAGCAGATCGATCAATCAAGTCACCTAGAGGAGTTCTCGAGGATGCTCTAGTTAGAATTCGCGATTTCTGTTTTCCTTTGGACTTCATCTATTGGATATGGAAACTCCTGAGAATCTCAAAAATACACCGATTATATTAGGTAGATTGTTCTTAGCAATCGCCAAGGTGAATATCAATTGTGAAGAGGGCCAGATTGAATTAAAGTTTAAGAACAAGACGCTGAAAATTGATATATTTAAGGCCCAGGAAGGAATTAACTACAGTACGGTAGAGCAAATATGTGACATTAGTATGATAGTTGAGGACACATTTTTTGAGGAAGACCCGATTATACTTAATCCTCAACATCAAGCTGATCATACCGAACAGATAGAGGAGCCGAGCACCAATTCAGAACCACCCACAGCTCCCACTTTTCCTTCTGAGACTCATCCCGAACCACCCACTGCTGCTGATAATCCTGTTATAGAGCTGAAACCTCTTCCTAATCATCTAAAATACGTCTTCCTGGGTTTCGATTAGACATTTCTTGTGATTATCAATTCCCGCCTCACCTCTGATCAGGACACACATCTGATTTCTGTTCTCCAGCAGTATCGAAGAGCCATTGATTGGACTCTCGATGATCTGACTGGCATCAACACCTTGTACTGCACACATCACATCTATACCAAAGAGGGCGCATGACCTTCATGTGAAATGCAGAGATGCCTAAATCCAAATCTGCAGGAGGTCATGAAAAAGGAGATCATCAAGTGGTTAGATGCAGGGATCATCTACTCAATCTCCGACAATCGGTGGGTGAGTCCAATCCAGGTTGTGCTTAAAAAGGCAGGACTAGCCGCAATTACGACTGGAATCGGATAAACCATACCGACCTGTATAGCGAACTCATGCAGAGTCTGCATTGATTACAAAAGACTAAATAACTTCATGAAGAAGAATCATTTCCCATTACCGCACATTGATCAGATATTCGAGAAACTAACGAGAAATCGATTCTTCTGCTTTTTGGACAGGTACTCCAGTTACAATCAAGTGGCAATCAATCATGAGGATCAAGAGAAGACCACCTTCACCTGTCCCTACGGGACGTATGTGTTCCGGAGGATGTCCTTCGGTCTTTGCAATGCACCCGCTACTTTTCAGCGGTGCATGCTTGCCATATTCTCAGATATGGTAGGTGAATACCTTGAAGTCTTCATGGATGACTTCTCAGTATTTGGGGAATCGTTTGATAATTGCCTCCTGCACTTGGTCCAAATCCTCAAGCGGTGCATCGACGTGAATTTAGTTCTTTCTTGGGAAAAGAGCCCCTTTATGGTACCTAAGGGAATTGCCCTGGGACATCTCGTATTTGAAAAAGGCATCTAGGTTGATCGAGCCAAGGTGAATTTGATTTCCAAGCTCCCTATGCCTAGCTTGCTCAAGGACATCGGATCTGATTTGGGGCACGTCGATTTTTACCGCCGTTTCATTCCCGACTTCTCGAAAATCACACGTCCCCTAATTAATCTTCTCTCAAAGGATGTCCGCTTCGAGATCACCTAGGAGTGCACTCAAGCATTTGAGAGCTTACGTGATCGAGTTACGCAAGCACCTATCTTGCAATCCCCTGACTGGTCTCTACCCTTTGAGATCATGTGTGACGCGTCTGACTATGCAGTGGGTGCAGTGCTTGGGCAGAAAGTGGAGAGGAAACACATGGTCATCTACTATGCCAACAAAACATTGGAAGATGCTCAGCTTAACTATACAATTACTGAGAAGGAGCTGCTGGTTGAAGTATTTGGCCTGGAGAAATTCAGATCCTATCTTCTGGGCTCCCACGTCATCATTTACTCAGATCACACCGCTATGAGGCACTTACTCGCGAAGAGGGACTCGAAACCTCGACTAATCCGCTTGATCTTACTGTTGCAAGAATTCGATCTCGAGATTCGTGATAAGGCGAGAAAGCAGAGCGTGGTAGCTGACCATTTGTGCCATCTTCCTTCTTCAGTCATCGACCTGTCTTGTCCGATCACTGAATATTTTCTGAACGAGCACCTGCTAGCCATTCACAGTCTCCTATGGTTTGCTAATATTGTAAACTACTTGGTTACGGAGAAAGTCCCGCCAGATTGGTCGACTTCCAGGCAGGACAAATTGATTTCTGAGGCCAAGTACTATATTTGGGAGGAACCATACCTCTTCCACATTGGCAATGATTAGGTGATCCGGAGATGCATCCCTGATGACGAGGTCAATGACATGATCTCATTCTATCACGACCAGGCCTGCAATGGCCACTTCTCTGAGCATAAAACCTCAGCGGAAATTCTCCAATGTGGGTTCTTCTGGCCTACGATGTTCAAAGATGCACAGACGTATTGTAGGGCATGCGGTCGTTGTGAGACCCTCGGCAACATGGGCTTGTGGGATATGACGTCCTTGAACCCGATTATTATGTGCGAAATCTTTGACATTTGGGGAATTGATTTTATGGGACCCTTTCCCGGATCTAACATTTTTTAGTACATTCTACTAGCTGTTGTCCTCTGAAGTTGTCCCCACAAGAACTAGTGATCATAAAGTTGTCCTCCGATTTATCCAGGAGAATATCTTTACCAGATTTGGACTTCCTAAGGCCATCATCAGCGATGGTGGGTCTCATTTTAACAATGTGCAATTCCAGTCCTTGATGAAAAGGTACGGGGTGTCGCATCGTATCTCGACTCCTTACCACCCCTAAACTAATGAACTGAAAGAACTATCAAATCGAGAGATCAAGAAGATCCTTCAGGTCACTGTCTGGCCTGATAGGAAGGATTGGCCTACTCGCCTTCCAGAAGCCTTGTGGGCCTATAGGACAGCCCACAAGACCTAATTAGGCATGTCTCCCTTCAGATTAGTGTATGGAAAGGCATGTCACCTTCCCGTCGAGATGGAGCACAAGGTTTATTGGGCAGTACGGAAGTGCAATCTGGATCTGTTGAAGGTTGGAATACACCGCCGGTTGCAATTGAGCGAGATCGAGGAATTACGCAATGATGCATAAGAGAACTCGTGTATCTACAAAGAGCAGGTCAAAGCCTTCCATAAAAAGCACATTGTGTGAAAATCTTTCCACCTTGGTCAAAAAGTATTACTCTTTGATGCCAAACTCAAACTGCTCCTAGGAAAACTCAGATCGAAATGAATTGGACCATTCTTAGTGAGACGAATATTTGGAAATGGAGCAGTCGAAATTAGTGAACTCATCCTTGATTATGAACCTTTTGCTATGAACGGTCAGAGACTCAAACCGTTCGTCGAACTCACTGACTCGAACTTGGCTGTTATCTCTTTTGATCTCCATTCTCCCTGAGCTCATTGCGTTCGGCTGATGGCGTTAAACTCAGCACTTAACGGGAGGCAACCCATCATCTTTTTGAAAATATCAAAACCCCTCTTGACATATCTTGTGCTGAACTCATATTGCACTTTAGGGTTCGTCCATTAGAACACCCGACTCCACTTCTGGTACCCGTACCAAAGCTTGAAATCGTCCGCAACAGTCATCCCGACTCGTCCACCCACCTAAACTTGCTCTAATGTACGATTTAAGCTTGAATTTAAACCTACCTAATTTACAATGACATTGCAAATCGTAGGCATGGGGGGGTATTAGAGTGGAAAAATGCTATGAGAATCACTTCACAAGAAAGGGTTTCATCAAAAAGTTTACATATTCCAAAAAACTAGAAAATAAAGGAGGTTGAGGAAAAAGGGGAGCCATTTTGAGAGAAAATTGAAAATAAAGGAGCACAGAGAAAGAGAAAAGAGAATTGAGTTCCTTAGAAACAATTTGGAACCTACCCACCTAATAGGTTGGATCGAATGATGAATTAAGTCCTGAAAGGCTAAAACTTAAGGCATCAGTGGCGAATACTGACCTTAGGCCTCTTGGATCGATTTCGATTTGAACACTCACGTACTTGTCAAGATCCAGATTAATCCTCAAGAAGTTGAGGAAAATGCAATGCTTATATATTAGGTCTAAGGTTCAGGGAGTATTCGGCCCCGTTAACTAACCTCTGGTTTGCAAGACTTAGTAACTTAAGCACCCTAAATCACATACAGTCTAGTTCAGTGCACTTTAATCATGAAATCTTTCCAAAGGGCATTTAATCTGTTCTGAAAATGATCCTAAGATCTAGATTAGGAGTGGCTCGAAAATACAAGTTGATTTGGACAAGTTTCCGAAGCGAAGAGGTGGGAAATTCCCCTTGAAGATACGTATTAACATATCGTCTCCTCAGTGCTTGTCTCCTAGGATATCTAAATATCCTAGCAGGGGCATATGAGCACCTTGTGCTGGTTCAGATGCCATGGGCGGGATTATCCCAAAATCTCGATTGCCAATACCTGAATTTAGCTACAAAACGCCATGGGTGGCACTATCCTGAAGTGTCAAAAACCAAGGTTCTGGGGTTTGCCATGGGTGGTGCTATCTCGAAGTATCGATTGCCAGGGACCCTGTGAGGATTGATGGTGGGGATAAGGAATTCCATACAGACCGTGTTTAAGGCCAATCCAAGGATGGATCTAAGGAAAAATATAATGAAAAGAAAAGAGAGAGAAAGCTCTCCATAAATCAAATACTCCTTCTATGTCTCTCTTACCAAATGCACTGGCAAACTGGGATGGACTAACCATGTTTTAAGCAAGGGTGTTTTAACCGCTGGGTCCAACGAACCCTAGGTTAGTTCCTGCAGGCCATAGAAACCTTCGCGGAAGACTAAGGTGAAAGTTAGTCAGGTCTGGATCTGGGCTGGTACTTGAGTACCACTATACCTATTGTTGGTATTAAGATCTGATTCCTAGAGATGCGACATAGTAAGGCATCCTGACGGTTAAAATCTGACCTAGATAACTGGTTCGATTCAGACAGTTTTGCTAAGGGACTAGCAAAAGCTAGGAATGGGGGTATGATGGGAACACCATCATGAGCCATAACTAGCTCAATTTGATTTGATTAAGTGAATAAAAGCTCCTACATCTTCAGCAGGTCTTAAGGGCACAAAACACTGATTTGAGAAAAAAAAAGAAAATAGGGTTATTTCAACAAATTTACCGTTCTATCACAAAAATAGAGTAACCACGAGTTTTCTCAGGTAAAACTATGTTTTAAAGTCTAACAAGTGGGTTCATACAGAACAAAACGGGTTTTCACGTGTTACGGGAATTAATGGACATCTGAAACCTAAAAACAAACCCGCTTAATTCACTGAGGTTTTGGTCAGGATAAAATTCACCTAAACCCTCTAATATTCATATAAAAATATTCTCTAGGGTTTGGCATCTTCAATTTGACCATCAGAACCCGTTTTGACCTAAAACAGAGTTGCAGACAGAAAGTTGCCCTAATTTGGGTAACTATGCAAATTACACAATCAAACTTGGACAAAACCAAAAACCAACTTTACCATTGGATTCCTTGGGCCTAAATTAGGCTTTTACCAAAATTTGGGCCTAATCTGAGATCATCCTGACCAAGTTTGCATTTTGGTCCTGTTTGATCTTTCTTTCACAACCGTGCCCCTAACTTTCAAAAAAGCTTGCATTTAGGTCCCTAAATTCTGTCATCTTCTTTGCAAACCGGTCTTGCTGCGATTAGTGTGAACACGTCGACCTCCGACGAGATTTGAGCGAAGATTTCTCGCTCGATTCTCAATTAAACCTTCCCAAAATTGAACCGGAGATTCTTTGTGAAATTTCCCTCCACATGGGACTGGTTGTGTGCCTAAAGAAGAGCAACAGAGTATGTTGAGATTTTGCCATGAGCTTCATTGTGGAGGACACCTTGGTGCTAAGAAAATAGCTTTTAAGGTTCTCCAGTCCAATTTTTGGTGGCCTACTTTATTTAAGGATTCCCATTACTTTGTTAAGACCTATCTTAGATGTCAACGAACTGGAACGATTGGGAAGCGGAATGAGATACCCCAACATCCTATCCAAACTATGGAAATTTTTGATGTTTAGGGGATAGACTTCATGGGTCCATTCCCTTCATCCCATGGATTTGAGTATATCTTGGTGGAAATGGATTACGTCTGTAAGTGGATAGAGGTCATTCCTACGCGTACAAATGACCACTCTGTGGTATTGAAATTTGTGAAGGCCATATCATATCTCTCTTTGGCTGCCGCAAGAAGATTATAAGTGGTGGGGGACCTCATTTCCAAAACCATCTCTTCAATTGGTTACTCAGGAGTCTGGGAGTAACTCACAATATTTCTACCTCTTACCATCCTCAGATGAGTGGCCAGGTTGAAGTGTCAAATAGGGAGATCAAGAACATTTCAGAAAAGATTGTTAGGCCAGATCGGAAGGACTGGTCCCAAAAGCTCGATGATGCTTTATGGGCTTATCGAACGGCCTACAAAACCCCTTTGGGTATGTCTCCCTTCCGGATAGTGTATGGGAAAGCATGCCACTTACCTGTTGAACTTCAACATAGGGTACTTTGGGCTATCCGAAGTGTCAACATAAATTTAGAGAAAGTAGGTAAAGCACGTTTACTAGAGTTGACTGAGCTTGAGGAGTTGAGGAATGATGCTTATGACACCTCCCAAGCTTATAAAGAGAGAACTAAGGTCTTGCATGGTAAGTATTGTTGGTGCTAGAGCACCACGATCATTTGTTTTGATGATAACAAAACACGTGTTATTTAACATTTGCAATTTGAGTCCTAGATTTCAGGTCAATTGCAAATGAAGACGTGTTTAGACGGAACTCGAGCTCGCATCCAGGACGGATTGGAGGAGCTTGACGGAAAACAGAGGAGGTTCACGTGGAGCGAAAGATTGAAGATGAAAGGAAATGAAGAATATGATAGATTTCCTTCTTTTGTACTTGTTGTATTTTTTCGTTTCTTTTGTTGCTCTTTATTTTCCTTAGAAAATTATGTTAAAGAGCCTCAAAGAACCCTAACAGTAGTCCTAGGAACACCGGCACAACCCTAGGATACTTAGGTTTTCTGTAGAATACTTAGAAAACCAATATAGGGTTCAAACAGCACTTCCAGACGTCTAATTCCCAAATCAGACGTCTGATAAAGTATTTTAAGACGTCTGACTGTTTTTTCAGACGTCTGATAACTGTTAGGCTGGACATAGTTAGTTCTGTCTGATAAAATCAGACGTCCAGACCTTAGACCAGACGTCTTAGAAGACGTCTGTTGGATTTGCCAGACGTCCAATTAGTGGACCGTTGGCTGGCTTAGCAGACACCCAAGAATATGACCGTTAGAGCCTTATCAGACGTCCATAGGACTTTCCAGACGTCTGATAAATGACCGTTTTGCCTCGACTGACCCAAAATCTCTTCTCAGAGATTTTCTAGCCGTTGCAACGTTTGGAAATCAATTCCCACAGTAAAAGTAGGTTTCCAGACGTCCAGACATAGTGCCAGACGTCCTATATGTCGTCTGATGGAATTGCGTAAAAACCCTGTTTAGATCTGATTCAAGTCAGGGAGAAACCCGCATAGAATCAGACGTCTGACATTGAAATCAGACTTAAAATGGCCTTCCAGACGTCTGATGCCAGAATTAGACGTCTGATGACCCTGTCAAATGTTATCATTGTCCTGATTTCGGCCTGATTCTCTTGGGCTTTGCACCCAACGGCTATAGAACCTTTCCTAAGCCTTCCAAAGCCTTCCTAAGGCCTCTATAAATAGAGGGGAGCCTTTACACACCAAGACACTTAGAAAAACAAGATATACACACTAAGACACGCACCTTGCAATACACTTTCAAACCTTTTGTGTCCAAAGAAAAGACTCTCTTGCTCTCCAAGCTCAAGCTCCATTTTCTTGAGAGCATTCAACCGTTGCGCACCCGCTCTCCCGGCGTTGTTAACGAGAGCGACGTAGCGCCATCGCGTGGCACACGCACCGCGTCATCGTCGACGCACTCCTTGCAAAGGGGAGTTTCCTATTTCCTATAGAAGCTAAGTTTAATTTTGTTGGCTCTATAGGACTGTTGTTTTATTTTATCTTTGTATTTTGGTTGAGAATTCGCTTTGCGAATTCCTGTCTCCTTCGTGGGACAAAATCCTTCTCGTGGAGAGAAGGGGTTGAGGAACGCTACCCTCGTACTTGTAACGTGGTTGTACTGAGGTTGAATCACCCTCGTTTAAAGTGATTCGTTTAGTGGATTTTGATCAACTTGGTTGATCGGAAAATCCTAACTCGAGAGGGTTAGGTGGTGGTTTTCACCCGGTTTGGGTTTCCACCTAAAAATTACTTGTGTACATTGTGCGATTGATTTTTGTGAGATTGCTTTATATTTTATTTCCGCATATTATTACGTCACCCCCTCCTAGTAGGAAACCTTCATTTGGTATCAGAGCAGGTCTTGCTGTTTCGGCGTAACAACCAGGCAAGAAGATCATGGAGGGAAGCTGTTCCACAAGTAGGATTTCCGAGGGGCAGTCCACAACCCGTCCGCCGTTCTTCGACGGGAACAACTACCCCTACTGAAAGTTGCGGATGAAGACGTGGCTTCAAGCCACCGACTTCACAGTCTGGGCCAGGTGCGAGACCCCCTTCGACATCCCAGAGAAACCCGCCAGAGGATACTCGCAGCAGCAGATCCGGGAGCTCTCTCTCAACGCGAAAACAATGAACGCGTTGTATTGCGCGCTCACCCCGGAGGAGTTCAACAGAATCTCGCAATGCGCCACCGCATACGAGATCTGGCACACACTCGAGGTAACTCATGAAGGTACCTCTAAGGTAAAAACTTCTAAACTCAATTTACTTTCACAAGAATTTGAGGCTTTTTCTATGAAAACTAACGAAACTTTAAGTGAGATGAACACTAGGTTCACTCTCATAGTAAATAACCTGAGAGCTTTAGGGAAGACTTTCATCAAGGGGGAACTTCAAGGGAAGCTTCTTCGTTCCCTTGGACCGGAATGGGAACAGAAAGTCACCGCCATCGAAGAGGCGAACGAAATGGAGGAGCTCAACATGGAAGATCTCCTAGGCAATCTGATGGCCTACGAGACTAAGTTGAAGCAGAAGAAGAAGGATATACCGGAGCCTAAACTAAAGAAGACTCTCTCCTTCAGAGCCGCGTCGGATAGCGAGGTAAGTTCCGACGACAAAGACTTTAGAATTTTACTTAAAAATTTTTCCAAGTTTTGTAGGGAATTAAAGAAAGAGAAAAAGGAGAAGAAGGAAAGCCCGAGACGTTGCTACCACTGCAACGGGAAAGGGCATCTGCGACCAGAATGCCCTCTTCTCAAAAAGGAGAAGAAATCCAAGAAGAAGGCGTTCCAAGCCACTTGGGACGATTCTAGCTCGGAGGAAGAAGAAGAAAAGACCATAGAAGAAGAAACCGCTTGCTTCGGCTTCATGGCCAGAGGAAGCGATAGCGAAAGCGACTCAGACAACGAGGTAAATCTCGATCTTCAAGAAGCTTTTAATGAACTTTTTGAGATTAGTAAATCACTTAGGATAGAAAATAAAAGCATTAAAAAGAACCTTAGTTTTTTTAAAAATGAAAATGATAGGTTAGAAATAAAACTTAAGGATCTTGAAACTTGTCCTAAAAATGATAACATATTATTAGAAAATCATAACCTCATCAATGAGAATAATAAGTTGATTGAGGAAAATGATAGTCTTAAGTTAGAAATCTATGATTTAAAGACTAAGATGCCAACTATAGAAAAAGAAATTGCATGTCTTAGGGAAAATTCTAACAAATTAGTCAACAAAGTTGATAATTTTTATAGCCCTAAGGTTGAGAAAGGATCTCCATCAAGGAGACCTTCTAACAGATCCGGATCAAAGCTCACTTGGATACCGAAGAAAAAATTAGAATCTTGTTTTGTAGGTTTCAGGGATGACTACAACACAAAGGACTGGACCTACAAGCTCAAGGCTGGTCAACTCGAATTGGGAGAACGAAGGAGTAGACCAAGGAGGAGAACAAGACGACCAACGAGACGGCGAACAAACGACGGACCCGCCGCACGTCGACCACCAGATTGGAGACCGGCGCCAATGCCCGAGCCTCCAAGCTACGGATGGGAACCCCATCCGATGTGGCATCCACCACCACCATTCGGGCCATTTTATTGGCCATGGTAGGTGAGGTAAAATTCTTAACCCTATCTTTTTATCATAAGCATTTAGATAGGGGGAGTTAAAAAATTAATGAGCTAATTGTCACTTTTTAAGGGAGAGATATAAGGTAGCTAAATTTCCTTTAGAAAGGGGGAGAAAAATAATAGCTATCTCATTGTTACAAAAAGGGGGAGGACATTACCTTTGTCAAAAGAAACTCATAGAAGAGCATGTTTTAAGGGGGAGTTATAGGAAATGTAAAACCAATTAAACCTTTTTGATAATGTCAAAAAGGGGGAGGTTTTTTTTCTGCATTATGGTTTTGTCATCATCAAAAAGGGGGAGATTGTTGGTGCTAGAGCACCACGATCATTTGTTTTGATGATAACAAAACACGTGTTATTTAACATTTGCAATTTGAGTCCTAGATTTCAAGTCAATTGCAAATGAAGACGTGTTTAGACGGAACTCGAGCTCGCATCCAGGACGGATTGGAGGAGCTTAACGGAAAACAGAGGAGGTTCACGTGGAGCGAAAGATTGAAGATGGAGGGAAATGAAGAATAGGATAGATTTCCTTCTTTTGTACTTGTTGTATTTTTTCGTTTCTTTTGTTTCTCTTTATTTTCCTTAGAAAATTATGTTAAAGAGCCTCAAAGAACCCTAACAGTAGTCCTAGGAACACCGGCACAACCCTAGGATACTTAGGTTTTCTGTAGAATACTTAGAAAACCAATATAGGGTTCAAACAGCACTTCCAGACGTCTAATTCCCAAATCAGACGTCTGATAAAGTATTTTAAGACGTCTGACTATTTTTTCAGACGTCTGATAACTGTTAGGCTGGACATAGTTAGTTCTGTCTGATGAAATCAAACGTCCAGACCTTAGACCAGACGTCTTAGAAGACGTCTGTTGGATTTGCCAGACGTCCAATTAGTGGACCGTTGGCTGGCTTAGCAGACACCCAAGAATATGACCGTTAGAGCCTTATCAGACGTCCATAGGACTTTCCAGACGTCTGATAAATGATCGTTTTACCTCGGCTGACCCAAAATCTCTTCTCAGAGATTTTCTAGCCGTTGCAACGTTTGGAAATCAATTCCCACAGTAAAAGTAGGTTTCCAGACGTCCAGACATAGTGCCAGACGTCCTATATGTCGTCTGATGGACTTGCGTAAAAACCCTGTTTAGATCTGATTCAAGTCAGGGAGAAACCCGTATAGAATCAGACGTCTGACATTGAAATCAGACGTCTTAAAATGGCCTTCCAGACGTCTGATGCCAGAATTAAACGTCTGATGGCCCTGTCAAATGTAATCATTGTCCTGATTTCGGCCTGATTCACTTGGGCTTTGCACCCAACGGCTATAGAACCTTTCCTAAGCCTTCCAAAGCCTTCCTAAGGCCTCTATAAATAGAGGGGAGCCTTTACACACCAAGACACTTAGAAAAACAAGATATACACACTAAGACACGTACCTTGCAATACACTTTCAAACCTTTTGTGTCCAAAGAAAAGACTCTCTTGCTCTCCAAGCTCAAGCTCCATTTTCTTGAGAGCATTCAACCGTTGCGCACCCTTTCTCCCGGCGTTGTTAACGAGAGCGACGTAGTGCCATCGCGTGGCACACGCACCGCGTCATCGTCGATGCACTCCTTGCAAAGGGGAGTTTCCTATTTCCTATAGAAGCTAGGTTTAATTTTGTTGGCTCTATAGGACTGTTGTTTTATTTTATCTTTGTATTTTGGTTGGGTATTCGCTTTGCGAATTTTCGTCTCCTTCGTGGGATAAAATCCTTCTCGTGGAGAGAAGGGGTTGAGGAACGCTACCCTCGTACTTGTACCGTGGTTGTACTGAGGTTGAATCACCCTCGTTTAAAGTGATTCGTTTAGTGGATTTTGATCAACTTGGTTGATCGGAAAATCCTAACTCGAGAGGGTTAGGTGGTGGTTTTCACCCGGTTTGGGTTTCCACCTAAAAATTACTTGTGTACATTGTGCGATTGATTTTTGTGAGATTGCTTTATATTTTATTTCCGCATATTATTACGTCACCCCCTCCTAGTAGGAAACCTTCAAGTATATCCTTAGAAAGACCTTTGAGCCCAACCAACAAGTCTGGCTTTTCAATTCCAGACATAAGTTGTTTCCAGGAAAATTGAAATCACGTTGAGATGGGTCTTACATTATCACCAAAGTGTTTTCGCATGGGGTATGGAGGTCAAGAGCCCTTCCTCTTCAGCACCACCCTTTACTATCAACGGCCAATGATTAACACCTTACGTTACTTTCGATGGCCATCTGGTTGACGAAGTCACTCTCGAGGAGCCTTAGCTCCTTTCTTTCCTGCCTCAGGTAACATTTGCCATTGGTCATTTTACTTTCAATGAGGACATTATTTGAACCAGGCAATGGGGGGATAGAACTTGAGGCATCTGTACATAACATTTATACATAGTGCATTCATGCATTTACTTAAAACATTCTGCATTGCATACATTTACATTGTTAAAAAAGAAAAAAAAATATTTTGCATTATTGAGCTTAACTAGCTGGACCCTGCATTCTTAGGCAGATCAGAACTTTAGGTTAGACTAAGTTGACTCTAGGGTTTGACTTAGAAGCTAAGTTAAGCTACTAGCTTTAGACCTTTAGGGTCCTTTGTGGACTTAGAAACTTAAGTAGGAGTTAAGTTGCAGACCATTCCTCAAGAGGTTGAGAAAGGAAAGTTAGGGATTGAGTCAAAGACTGAGTAGTACTTGATGTCTTTTTCTACTTTTTAGTTTACGGGTCCTCGTAACTTAAGCATCCACATTTCACACACACTTGATCTTGTGTAAATAATGATAATTCTTGGAGAAAATTTTGGTTTTCTTAGTTCTAACTTGGGAGAAGCTTGAAAACATAAGTTGATTAGAAGAGTTCCTGTCGCAGGAGAAGTGGAGTATATACTCACCTTGAGGATGCGATGATAACATGTCACCTCCTCAATGCTTGTCTCTTAGGATGTCCATCCTACTGAGGGCATGTAAGCGCATTGTGCAGTTCAGGTACCATGGGAGGCCCTATCTCGAAGTGCCGATTGCCACAGGCCTGAATTCGATTTAGAAATCCATGGGCGATACTATCTCGAAGTGTCGATTGCCAGGAGTTCTTGGGGTCGCTATGGGTGGTGCTATCTCGAAGCATCGAAAGCCAGGCACCCTTCGAGGTTTGGTGATGGGGATAATGAATCTGACACAAATCGTGTTGATAGCTGATCCAAGGTTAGACTTAGAAGAATCAAACAAAAAATATATATATGAAAAAAAAAAAAATCCTTTTTCTAGGTTGGCAATCATACCAACCTCAAATAAATCAGACCATTGCCCTTGCACGGATGCTTTAATCTCTGGGACTAATAGACCTTAGGGTAGAGTTAGAAATCAGGGAAACCTGCGCCTTCAACTCATCCTTAGCCAACCTAGTTTGTAACTTAGCAACTACTTGGGAACCTTAGGTCTAAAGTCTGAACTTAACATGTTTCTAAAAGAAGACCGGCTGGGTTGGCTAGTCCACTTGAAGAGCTGGGTTATTGCTTGAGTTTGCTAGGGACTAGTAAAAACTAGGTATTGAGGCATTTGATGAGCTCATATTTGTGGGCTAATTAGTTACTTAAGTGCCTGGGCATTAGATTAATATTAGCATATACATAGCATGCATTAAGATATAAATAATTTACTTTATATATATTTACTTGTATGCATTCCATATTTAAATTATTTAGCATACATTAGAATAACATGCATTAGACTTTAGGTTACATTATATGCATATATTACAATTAACATTTTGTTGAGGGTTTGTATATAAATAAACCAAACTTTTTATTATTTATTTTTATTCTCTTCCTCTCTGCAGTAACGACCTCCGAACAATGAAGGAGCGCCTTAATGGCCGAAGAAAGTGGATCTTGCACGTCGTCGTCACTCCATCTTCTTCACGTTCTTGCAAACATAAAAGAAGGGCTCCTGCGTCGTAGCCCAGGAGGCCTCCACCCCATTCCCTACTGTGCAGAGAATAGCTGCTCGTCCGCTCCACCACCACCAGCCTCGACTACGGTAGTTTGCTCCACCACCGTGGGCGTGCGTCGTGACAGGATGCTCCGCTAAATCGGAGCAGCTGCACCACCGTGAGCACCTCAGTGTGCACATCCCTCCATGCTGCAACAACAGCGTGCACCACCACCATCACCACCACCGTAACCACACACTAGCAGCCATCCACACTCATTCAAGACGTCTGGGAATATTCCGAGACGTCTAACCTCCCAACAGCCACATGTTCATCTTCTTCCTCTTTTCGTTCTCTATTTCCTTTCCACCGAAAAGAACCCATCACCACCAACCACTACCTCCTTCCCACGCAGGACACCTACCACTGCCATCCTTCCACACGGACCAACAGTGCCCCTTCATGTGCAGCAGCGCACCACGTGCGGCCTGCGCACCTGCCCCTTTCACCTCCTCGCGCGCCTTCTGCAACACGCCATCGCCTCACCCTCTCTCTCCATCTTCACACAGCCACCACCAACAACAGAGCCATTCTATGCGCACCGCCTGCACACATATCTAGCGCGCATGTCCCCCGACGCCTCCTCGCCTCTAGCTCGCACGTCAAGCCGCTTCACAGCAGCAACAACCAACCCACTACCGCCGCCCTTCTCTCCTCCATACCACCGCCTTCAACCACTGTCAGCCGTGCTACCACCACCGCTGGATGCACGTCGGCCTAGCCCACCTTTGGTGAGCTTCGCAGCTCTAGACTCTCCCTCCTCCTCGCGTGCAAGCAAGGGGAAGAATCTCCCCTATTTCGCTATAGTAGCATCGGTATTACTTATTACATCAATTGCCATTGTCAAGCCAACATTTATCATTAAATGGAATATATATATATTGTGTGATGTTATGCAAGTACCCCTCCTTTTTCCCTTAATGCTAGAATCTTTGTTATAACTTTAATTTAGAAGGATTCTGATTCTGTGTTTGGGGAAAATCTTTGATAAACGATTGTTAGCAACTTGTACGAGTTTAGACAGGCCACTGCCTCCCTATGGATACGACCCGCTCTCCTGTGAGTGGTTAATTTCAATTCAATACTTTCATTAGTCGATTTTTTCACCACATAGAAATATAACGACAAATCTTTTTTTTTTTTCGAAAGCAAAAATCGACTGTCAGTGATGATTTAGGATCTTTAGAGTACTCAACTATAAATTGCTTCAAATCTTTGTTTTCGAGAGGGGATGATCAACTTTGCAAATACCGATCAAAACTTGAACCCATGTACAAGTATG
Organism: Thalassia testudinum; assembly: GCA_037157565.1. Lineage (NCBI taxonomy): Eukaryota > Viridiplantae > Streptophyta > Magnoliopsida > Alismatales > Hydrocharitaceae > Thalassia > Thalassia testudinum. The sequence continues at coordinate 71,444,127 of JAZHRO010000022.1, read as the reverse complement.
CAATTTGTGAAAACACAACAATGAAGATAGGTAGTTCGTATTGATATCAGGTGTATTCTTGTGTTTCAATTTTTCCATTTTCTATATCCATATCTTGGGCAAAGTCTCCCATTCATCTCGGTAGATATATTTGTTATCCATAAGTCTGGGGGATTTTTATATAAATGCCAATAAAAACTTTCAAAATTACTTTAATCCGATAAGAAAATTCATATCACCAAAATGCTACCAAAATGTTAACTCTATTTACATAGATGCGAATTTCATGTCCATTCCTCTGTCAATTAAGATAAAATCTGAAACATTCATTCACGCTTTTAGATTCACATTAACACAAAGGCTGACAAGGTCTAAATTTCACCTTGATTTTTCGAAGGGTTCACATGGAAATTAACATTTATGTAAATAAAGTTAATTTTTTATGTTACTTATGTAAAATATGGATTTTTCTTATAGAATTTATGTAAAAAATATAAATTAAAGAAAATATTGATTTTTCTTGCACTTCTTGCTCTCAAAATGTAGAAAGACTTGTTGAAAATCGCCAACTAGGACTTTTTCAACCACACCAGGCATCACAGTGGAGACTATCAACCCAAGTTAAGGAAAGATTGGCCGTGACTAATAGCAGTGTAATGGATTTGCATAGCAAGGTATAAAGTTCAACCTTTCATAGTTGATGATCCTCAGAAGGCCACCAAAAGATTTGTTAGCGTAGACGGCGCTACTTAGCTAGAAATCATCTATCACGTAGGAGGATAAAGTAGTAATCGACAAACATACACAGAGGAGAACAAAGGTTTGGTGACCCAGTTCCACCACAAGGGGTGTACGTCTAGAGGGAGGGCAAAGTTTCTTACTATGCACTAGAACTTTAAATATACATGCTATTACATGATTTTGCTCCCTCTCTCGTGGAGGGGACCCCCTCTTCTAAGGGTCTCCCTCTCTATTTATAATCTGGGGGTCCCCCACTCGATGGGCTCTGGTACCCCTAGCTGTAGGCTACATGGTAGCTGTCAAGGTGTAGGTGGTCAGGCCCATCTTATCGTATCTTCTGCCCATGCTGCGCCAAATCTTTTGATAAACTGGGTTGGTGCCGATTGGGATCCAGCCGGTCTTAGGCGGGGCAGGATGCCGATTCGGCCTGTATACCCTATATCCGGGTAGCCAGATCCTCTGTCGGGTTGTGTGCGGAGTTTTGGATCCAACATTTTCTGCCTCTAATCATATGCCCCCACTCTCTTATTAGTGTGAACTGCTGAGAGTGTAGTGAGAGTGGCTAAAAATTCGCGATAGGTGATGCCCCCAGGTGTTCATCCAGCTTTATTGCAGCGGGGGGAACATTGATGGAGGAATTAGGTGGCCTTTACCTGCTTTCGGTTGATTAGAAGAGGCCCCTTGTCAAGGGCGTATGAGCTTGAGTTCACATTGGCCTTAGGAGGTGACATCGCTTGAACGTGGGGCATATCTACTCGAGATTACACCATCCTTAGGAGGCGACTTGTCTTGAGTTCGAGCTGGCCTTATGAGGCGGTGATTGCTGATGTTGGGGGTAATGAGTCGAGACTTATACTGGCCTTAGGAGGCGGTAGGGTTTGGTGGTGGGGCATATCAGTTCGAGCTTGCGTCGACCTTAGGAGGCGACATGATTTGAGCGTGGGGTGTATTAGCTCATGCCGGCCTCGGGAGGCGACAGGAGTTGGGCGTGGGGCGTATTAGCTTGGGCCCATGCCGGCCTTAGGAGGCGGCAGCTCGCCTAATTGCAACGCTGAGGCTGGCATTAATTGTTATTGCCGTGAGAGGACATGACCTGAAGCGTCGGGCTTTTCTAAAATGGCATGAAAGGTTTTTCGAATATTTTTCGTTTAATAACGTGCAAGGTCCTTGACCAGTGGTTTTATGAGCACGTTCATGCAGCCATGGAATCCATGCCAAATCTCGAGGGATTTGGCTCCTTGGAAATTGGCGATCCGCAAGGGGGTAGAAAGACGTTACCACCCTCGGGAGCCCGTGAGGTGGGGCTATCAATAGATGCCCAATGTGGGCCTTGCTTCACCGCTTTCCATCATCTTTAGACGTGCTCGAGGTTCTTAAGAGTAGTAGGGAGGAACGTTTGTGACTTGTTCGCTCCTTGGATAGAGCTCTGTCACCGAACCTCTTCGTGTTTGGCGGAGCAGTCGAAGAGTTATTATGTGTAGCTGTTCGGATGGGGTGAGCCCCTCTTCGTGCCCCCACTCAACGCATGGGTTAAGGGCTTCCATCTTTTGATGTGCCTATTGTGGCTTATCTTCCCTCATGTGCACTCATCTTGCCTTGTTTACTGCCGCAGGCACCTGGGGGTCTTCTTTGCCGAGTGAATTCGAACATCGTGACCGACCTTGTTGGTTTAGGGCCCATCTCGCATGGGGGAAGCTTGTTTGGCGAAGTGCAAAGAAGTGAACCTCTTGCACGCAAGGAGCTCAATTGGAAGCGAGAGGGAAGCTGAGAAGGGGCAAAGCAGGCTCCCTCAAGGTGCCTGTGCGGCGAATCTGGCAGGGCATCCACTAAGAGGGAGTTAGTCACGTCTGTCTTTATGGACCCAAGCGGGTGTAAGACGAGGGACGTTCCGCTGGGGCTGCCGTCCCCTTCAGTCTTGTGTGGAGAGCCCACTGGACGCTGGGTCGTGGAGCTGCTGCCCAGAGGCTAGGGGAAGCACGCTCCTTTAAGGAGGCTTGGTGCTTCTCTGGTGCCGCCCTATTCCCTCTATGACTCCGTGAAGGCGGAGCCAGGGTTGCTATTGTCGGGAGCTCATCTCGTGGGAGTGCATTTACCAGTGCAGAAGTGGGGCAGGGCTCATTGGCAGGGACGGGTACGGCGACTGCCTAGGTAGTTGAGCTCAATTGGCTATTTGATGAGAGGCTCATCATGGCTCTTAAATACCCCTAATTAGCTAGGAATATGCTTTATTAGGGTTTAATTATAATATAAGGGACAATATATTAAAGGACTATAAAATAAGTTAATAATACTAAATTAAACATCAAATCCTATTATTAATAATTTAATTAATAATTTAGACTCGAATTATAAATATTTAGTTACCTAATTAATATTTAAATTAACATTATAAATATTTAACTTAATTAATTAAAATAAATAAAGCTAAATGGGTCAAAAATGTAAATTCAAGGCATTTATATAATATTTATCTAATTTATAATTATATATAAAAAGTTAAAGAAGAATTAAATTAAATTTAACTTAAAATGCCTCATTTTACATTCTGGTCCTTACATATCATTTCATTCGAGTCCTTTTATGCATATTTAGGTCCTTAAGTTCTCTTGCATATAGGTCCCTGTGAGCACAACATCTTCTTCCTCTCTTCTCCTTCCTTGCACAGGACAATTGACGACAGCCGGTCACCGCACCCTTTGATCATCGCCCTCCACCATCAGAACTTCTTCGCCAAGCTTTCAAAGCTTCGGCTCACTCTCCCCTCTGCATCCAACGATGCGAATCGGCCATTAATCCTAATTAGGATAGGTGAGTAAGTCAGTGAACCTAGACCTATACCCATCCAAGTACACCCCATGACCACCACCATCACCTATAAATAGCCTGCCATACCTCCGATTTCAAAGGTTGGTTCCCTTCCCTCTTCCCCCACTGAGCCGATAATAGGCTATTCTTCCAACACCTCCGATGAACTCTCACCACCCCTTCGGAGCATCTTCGCCGGAGGCATTCGCCTCCCTCACCTCCTCTTCCTCTCCCGCGGCTGTGACAGGGCTTAGGAGCGCGCCGGCTTCCTTCCTCTCCGCTTCCTTTCTCGCCAGAGCTCTTCCTCAAATCCTCTGATTTCGTCCTCCGTTACGCGACTATCGACAGAGATCCCTCCCCCTCACTTCGTCCAGGTAATCGTAGAGTAGATAGTGTTAGTTAGGGATAATTTAGATAGATAGATTAGCTTAGTTTAGCTCAATTTCAAACTTCCTTCTCTGACTCTGGCGAGGTCAAGTCTGGCCTCGTTGGACTTCATTCCACCTTATCAACCACTTGAACACAATCCTTACCCCCTCACGATCATCTTCTACTTTCCTCACTGTTTTATCAGCTGATTCGCTTAGTCCATCATCACCTTCACCGGCGATCTCCATTGTCCATGGCAGAGATCTTCGAGCTTAAATCACACTCATAGGGGCCCTCCATCACTTATACATCATCTAAGGGCCCCGATCGACGTTTTAATTTGATAAACAACTGCTTACATAAAAAATGCCTAAATCTCATATCAACCTCTGAGCCACTGTCAATGGCGAGCTCAGAGGAGTTAATTCACTTAATAGATCACATATAAACCATCATCACATGATACTACATAGTTCCTCTCACTCAATTGAGTGAGAGGAGACAATCTGAGTTCCAGCGAACTCAGATTGTGTTCTTCTAGGATTTAAAGCATATCTGGTGATTTAGTTTTTAATTGCTTTACTTGTTGCTTTCTTCATGTTCTGTGTGGCCTCAGGAAGCTCCTAAGATCATTTATGGTCAAAAGCATGGAGTTTTGAACTCTGTTCCCTCAGAACTGAACTCACCGGAGCTCCGGTGAGCTCTGGCGAGTTGAATTTGAGCTTCAGCCCATGATTTGACCTGAAAAGCTCCAGAATACATCTATAAGGCCTAAGGATCATGAATTGATGATTTTTATTGTGTTTTGAGGTCTAGAGCTCCTTATTGATCTCTGCCTTCTCCAACTCCGCTGGAGTTGGAGAAGCAATTCTATTAGAATTTAGACTTTGGAACTTGGTTCAAAAGCATGTGCAGAACATGTAGAATACATTCTTGGCCTTTATTGGGTCTGAAACATTCAAGGAATCTCCACTGTACAAACCTCCCTTTCTTCTCAGGCAGCGATGCCTGAGGGAGTCTCTAGACTTGATGAATCACGGTTCTGAGATGGTGAGCAAATTCCCGAGATGGAATTAAGTCAATCCAGGGCTTGAATTGGATCTTTGAGGCCTTTCAACAGAAAGTCAACTCTTGAGTTGATCAGGACAAAATTAAGCCGGGGTTGATGAATTAGAGCCTAATCTTCTAATTGAATTAGTTGATTTAGTCTCCGGAATTATTTAGAGATCAATCAAGGTGATTTTAACGAGTTTTATTGAATATTCATTGAGATTCTTTCTTCTGCTCTTTTTGGGTTCAAAAGGAACCCAGTACTGTTGTCAGGTATTTTTGTTGAATTTTAACCCTAAATCCTGCCCAGATCAGTCACTCTCAACCTTCTGAGGATGTTTAAACCTCTTCTGGAGATTAATCTCTCTCTATGGAGCATTATTGAGCTCAAATCTAAGCTCTGTGCACTGGAACGAAGCTCACGAGCTTCTCCTTCTTCCCTGAAGCTCTTAAAACCTCACTTCCTTGACCATTTGATGCAGAATGCATCACTGAAGCCTTCCAAGTCTTCAGTTGAGGGCTATAGGTCTTCTTCAGGTCAAACGACCTGAATTCTCCTCTTCAACAGGCCAAATGGCCAAGTGAAACATCTATCTTCATCCTTCAAATTGAAGGACCAATCCTGTTTAGGGCATCAAATTGATGCATGGATCAGATAGAGCATCTGACGAGCTCTAAATCAAGCTTTTACTCGATCAAATTGGTCAACTGAGTTGGCCAGAATCTTCAAGTGAAGATCGGCCTGGAAAGGTTGAACATAGTCCCACACCGGAGAACTAAGAGCGTTTGACATTATATAAGTTGTTTTTGTGTCGAGACCTTCCCGGTTGTCAACGCGGGGCGCAAAGAGAAATGCTTATGTGTGCGGGTGCGTGCGTGTGCATGTGCCTGAGAGTGGGTGTATGCGCATGTGGACGTGCATGCATGGGCCCGAGTGTGGGAGTGGTTGTGAGCGGGCCTGATTCGGCCCAGTACTATGCATTGATGAAAATAAATAGTAATTCACCTAATAAAAATAAGGTCGGACCTCTAGTAGGGTCTAGTCCCACCCTACGGGGTACTGTGTATCCCCGAAAGAGGTCTGATCGCTCATCCTTAATTTTGTTAAGTAAAGAGAAAAAAATGGGCTTAAGGTGAGCTAAAAATCAACTAAGTGTGGATAAGGAATGCACAGTATAAATAAAAAGAAAGAGAGGAAAAGAGATAAGAGAAGCTTAAGAGAGTTACAGAAGAGAAGAAGAGAAGAAGGAAAGGTTGAGTATCAAGAGAGCCTGAGAGAAAGAGAGAGAGCACAAGAGAAGAAGAGAAAAAGAAGAAAGGGATTTAAGAAAAAGATAAACTTAAGAATAAGTGAAAAAAATGCGAAGAGAATCAGACGTCCAACTTACTCATCAGAAGTCCAATTTATGCTTTTAAGTCGTCTCTCTTTTCAGACGTCTTATTTCAGGGCTGAAGTTGTCATATTACATATTTTTGAGATTTTAATTGCTGTAAAGGCATTATCAACCCTTGTTTTACATTTTATGCCTTATATTTTTGTAAGAAAATTGTAATAAACAATGTTACATTTGATTTTTCAATGATAAATCTTTCTTGTTGTTCTTATTAATGGAATATTGCATATTTTCATTGTTAAAATTTCTTGTGCTATATGCATGTGCTTAAATATATATTGTAATTATAATCTGATTGATTAAGTAGATAATAATTATGTTTTAGGAATTAATGGTGAATTAAGCTTACTATTATGCCTCCTAGTGAACGACCTGGACTCAACCAGTTAAAAAAGAACTTCAACTCTAAAATGCTAGATTAACTTGATCCTATACTACATTTTTGACATAAAATCGAGTTAACCTAAGTTACATTCTTATGCAATTAATTAAGTCTAATTAACTTAATTAACTGTGTTGAGAATTAATGCACTACTATTCTCACATGAATGGCCGGCTGGAGGCCTTACAGCTTTGACCACGTGAGGCGCCTTATTGATGTATGGGAGGGTAGCCCGCACAGCTGGGTCATTGCGCCTACCTTGCACTAGCGCTCTGGCCCTCCGAGACTTGACACTCCTTCTGTGGAATTCCTCGGTGAGTCCCCCTTCCTCTGTGGATGGGACTGAGGGGGAGTTCACCCCACCTGATCGAGGGTTTGCCTTGGGCGAGTGATGCTGGCTGGGAAAAGATGGACCTTCGCCAAGGGGTCGGCTTAAGCTGCAGGGCCTGCTAGTCTTGATGCCACACTGTCACCCATGTTACTGAAGGTGAGTGGGATTGAAGACCTGGGGCGAGGCTGCTGAGTCGTAATGATTGGTGCCGACTTTTCCCTTGTACTAGTTTGCCTTTCGCTAGCTGTATTTTAGCCGAAGGCAATAATTCGAGGAATGCAACAGTCGATGTTTATTGTGAAGGAAGAAATTGTTTTGTTCCTTGCATGAACTGCTCGTACACCAAGTATGACAATGTATTTTCTACTTAGGATTTGCTCGCACGGGTTTTGTGAACTGCATCTTACAAGGCTTGCCTTGATCTCTTTTTCTTGCTTGAAGGACTTGGCATAGAGGCTTCTCCTGTTACTCCTTCTCGGCTAATTATTGGCAGGGCCTACTGGGATGCTCATGGAGAGGGCCATCTGCGATAGTGGCCGGGCACCTATGGATTGCATCATGAAGGCACAGGTGGGTTATCCTTGGGAGTCTTTTTACAGTCTCCATGGGCCGATTAGATGCCCGGTCGCCTGGTCTGTTCACTCCCCTCAGTAGGCGAGAGGACGTTCTCTTTGGGCAAGAGGTTGCATCGAGGCTACTTGGTATGTAGCGCTTATCTCCGCATAATAGTTGGGCTAAGGCCGTTCGCTAGGAATGCCTTTCCTTTGATCGACTTTGCTAGTGAGGTGGCGATGGGAGGGGGCGCAGGGTCCTGGCTTGCCTTGTTGATTTTTGAAGCGGGACTCTTGGTTCATTGCACGTTCCTCCAAGGGTTGGTTGCTTACAAGGGTCTCCTTTAAAGGGTGGCCAAGAAGGGGGGCCGACCTCGGGAGGTGGCCTCAGGGCGCAGGAGCCCAAGCTCGTGTCGTTATGTGGCATTGTGTCGTCCAAGAGACCTTGCCATTTGTCAATATGGCGATCATCGGTTGAGGCGATCCGAACCCTTGTCATTCGTTTTGGTGGGAAGATGCCTTTAAGGGTGGGGTAGCCAAGAGTTTTTCCAGTGGGCAATGTGTTGAACCTTGGGGCGTATGGGCCTGAGTCCTTACTGACCTGAGGGGTTGGCCCCATAGCCGCTGGAACATGGGGCACAGGAGCCCTGGTTTTGTTGTTCTCTTGGGACGGCTTTCCTTGCGGGGTGGTAGGAGGGGGCCGAGAGTCCCTACTTGCCATGGCGGCTTTAGAGCGGGATGCCCCGGTCCTTCATGTACTCCTTGGAATCAGTAGCCGCTCAACGGAGTTTGCCTAGGGCAGAGTTAAGAGGGTGCTCCGTCTGTGCTGCCTGAGCCCTTCCATTTGGGTGGCGAAGGGCCAAGGAGCTATGGCCTCTTGGGTGATGTTGTCCCTCTATCCTTTTGTTGAGGATCGTGGGGAGTCAAGGTTGCACTTCTTAAGACATGCCCCTTATCTGGGGGATATTCGTTTAGGTCTCTTGGGAGACCCCTTAGCTGGGATAGGTTTATCTTTGGCGGTGCTCGCTGCATGTCCCTCATGGGGATTAGGCAGAAGTGTCCGATGTAGGAGCGCTTGGGCACCTACCCTTGGCGAGGGAGCCCTGAGGCAAGATCTGTCGGAGGGGCTTTTGGGCATGCACTGTTTTAGGGTTGTCGCTTCCTTTGAGAGTCGTGCTCGCCACAAGCATCCAGGGGAGCCGGCTTTGAGAGTACTCCGAGCCTCAGCCTTGGCCTCTTATTGTGGCCGGATAATTGTCGCCTAAAGGGGCGAATCCCTCGCCTGGACGAGATAGGCGGAGTCGTCAGGGGGGGATCGAGTAGCCAAGGCTAAGGAGCTTGGACCCAGTTGTTGAATCGATATCCGTCACCTTGGCCTCTTCGCAGAGGCGGGGACCTAAAAGTTGGCTGTCAGGGAGCCCACCATATCCGTGAAGAGGGGGGGGGACGACTCAACCATTTTCTGGACTCGGATATTCTATTGGTGAGCCCACTCTTGCGAGGAGTGACCCTGTGGTCATGGCCGTTGGGTGTGATATCGCCGGGCATTAGCTCACCCGGCTATTCCCCTAGGTGAGGCAAGTGCAGAGGGATTTCTACAAGGGTCAACCTCTAAGGGTGACCATCGCCTAGAGCATTCCGAAGTGGGTGAACATGAAGTGGGGCCGATCCTGGAAGGTGGCAACGAGAGCCAAGAGTAGGCGCTCGGACTCTTGTTGGCGAGGGTCTAGAAGCACATTGGGCGAGGCTTGGAGCACGGGGGTCTAAGCCCGTATTATGGGCACTGCGTGACACAGGGCCCTAAGGTCCTGACTTAGCTTTTAGTGGCCAGTATGGTGGCCATTGGGCAAAATGGTGCAAACACTCACTATTTGCTCCAGTGGGCAGATGCCTCTACTGGTGGAGCAGTCAAGGTTCTCCCTACAGGCAGTGTATAGAACTTTAGGGCACACGAGCCCAAGTCCTTACAGGCTCGGGGAGTTGGTGTCTTAGTCGTCAGAACGTAGGGTGTGGAAGCCCCAGTTCCGCCTCTTTTCGTGGACGGCATTATGGTAGCCAGTAAATGGGGCGCGAGTGCCTATGCACTACAACCCTGGAGATTGCCACCCCTTATGGCCGGCCCAACCACCCTCGATGGACACAGGAAGCGCCCGCTTGGGTTTGTGCCGGCCCGAAGAGGTAGCAACACATGCAACGCTGGACATGTTCGTCCAAGTTTTGGCCAACCTTAAGAGGCGGCTCTCCGGCCTGAAGAGGCGACAACACATGGAACGCTGGACACGTTTCTTCGAGTTCTAGTCGGCCTTAAGAAGCGACTCGCCGGCCTAAAGAAGCGGCAATAGGTGGGAATTTGAACGCTCAATGGAGCATTGTGATAATGGGTCCAAGGTCGCAGGCTTGCCCCCTCTTAGTATGCCAGCCTGGTCCACAACCAGGGGGGGTGCATCCTCCGGAGGGCTCCTCCTCAGCGGGGTCTACCCCGGCGACCTTTGGTGGATCGATTTCCTTCAAGCACGTCCACTTGGTGCATGGCCAAGGGAATGCATTCCTTGAGGAGCTCCTTTGCCCAGCGTGGCCCGCAATTGCAGCCCCAAGGGGCCAGTTGCTACCTTCGGAGAGGCAGTTCTTCACTTGGGGGAGGAACCTTATTTGCAGGCGGGCATGGGGCTGCGCCTGTCCAGGAGTACTCTTGCCCTCGGCAAGGCTATCGTTGGTACCGCACTTTTCGGCCGATCTACAAGAGGAGCTAACTCACTCTATGGTCTCTCGTTGGGTATTCTTGCACGTGGATGATAAACATTAGTTTATCATGATCCTTATGCATTAAAACAAACCTAGCTCTTAGGATTTTACTCTGCAAACTGGTTTTTGGGCTCATTTAGGCATTAATTAGGATAGGCATGCATTGCACTTTTTATTGTCTTTTTAATGTGTTTTTGTGAGTGTTAAGGATATACAGATTGCCAGATCCCTAGAACCCTAGTACTTAGGAAGGCAACTGGTGAAGGAGAAGCTCTCACCAACTGGAACTCAGCTTGATCCAGCTCACCATAGCTGGAATTCAACTTACCTGAACTAAGGTTAGCTCATCCTAGCTGCATTCAGCTCATCTAAGCTGAATGGCAGCTCAAGAGAGCTCATCTTAGCTCACCCTAGCTCAGGTCAGCTCAGATCCAGCTCAACTTAGCTAAGTCTAGCTCATCTCAGCTCCCATTAGTCCACAGGGAGCTCTAGCTAGCTCAGCTGAGTTGACTAGAGTTCACCCCAGCTCAGGTCCATCTATATCCAGCTCCACTCAATTCCAGCTAGTTGAAGATGACTTCATTTCAGCTCAGGAAGCTCAAGTCTAGCTCCCGGGGATTCAACTTAACTCAACTCAGTTGAGCTAAGCTACCTTAGCTGCCTCAACTAGCTTGATCCTCCCCGGGAGCATCAGACCCAGCTCACCTCAGCTCATTATGGTAGAAGCCAGCACACTTTAGCTTGGCTTAGCAGTTAGCAAAGACTAGCAAGCTAATCCAGCTAGAGTAGCTCCATGCCACCCTCTTCAGCAGTTGCCAGCTCCAACTCAAGCTCCAGACTTCTCCTCCTCAACTCCTCTCTTCAAACCCTAACTCACATTGCCTACTCCTCTACTCCATAGCTAGCTAAGCTAGCATCCAGCTCCTTGGCCATCCACGACCTTTAACTCAACCCTAGCTAGCTCCACCAACTAGTCCACCTAAGCTAGCTACCTACTCCTACTCCAAGTTGGCGCCACCACCATCACACCCCTTCACCCCATCACCACCACCAAAAGCCACCTATTTTCCCTCCAAAATAACCTTCTAGAACCCTTCCTTTTTGGTGCCAACTTTCCCTCCAAAACCCATCAATCTCCACCCTACACCTAAGCCCTAAACCCATCTCCACTATCCACCAAAGACCCCTTCTAGAAACCCTATAGTCGGCACCAAATATAGGTGCCCTTTCACCACCATAACCACCCCATGGCACCCCTTTAGTTGGCGCCAACTAACCCTAGCCCTAGGATCCTTCTAACTACCCATAACCACTACCTAAACACATCCTGGCCCTCCACCTATTCACGCCAACCCTACCCCCATCCCACTCTATATAAACCCATCACCTACCACCATTTTAACCATCCTCCATTAGTTTAGTCTACCATATACCCACCATAATTCAAGGACAAGGAAGAAGAAGAAGAAAAGAAGATTAAGGGGGCATCCTACCCGCCCCATTGGTGCCTTCTTCCCCTTTTTCTTCTCCCTTGTGCCATGCCAAGGAGGAGGAGCACTCCCCCACTAGGAGGACAGCCAGGCAAGGAGGAGCAAGGGTGGTGCATGTTGGTGCTAGAGCACCGCGATCGTTTGTTTTGATGATAACAAAACAAGTGTCATTTAACATTTGCACTTGGAGTATTAGATTTCAGGTCAATTGCAAATGGAGACATGATTAGACGGAGTTCAAGCTCACATTCAGGATGGATTGGAAGAGCTTGATGGAAAACAGAGGAGATTCGCGAGGAGCGATAGATTGAAGATGGAAGGACAAGAAGAATATGATAGAATTCTGTTTATTTCTTTCATATACTTTTGTCTTTATTTCCTTGCTCTTTTTGTTCCTTAAAACATCATGTTAAAGAGCCTCAAAGTACCCTAACAGTAGTCCTAAGAATACCGGCTCAACCCTAGGATACTTAGGTTTTCTGTAGAGAACTTAGAAATCCAATATAGGGTTCAAACAACCTTTTCAGACGTCTAATTCCAAAAACAGACGTCTGATAATGGGTTTTAAGACGTCTGACTGTTGATTCAGACGTCTGATAACATTTAGGCTAGACTTAGTTAGTTCTGTCTGATGAAATCAGATGTCCAGACCTTAGACCAGACGTCTTAGAAGACGTCTGATGTTTTTACCAAATGTCAAATTAGTGGACCGTTGGCTGGCTTAACAAACGCTGAAGGATATGACCGTTAGAGCCTTATCAAACGTCCCTAAGCCTTTCCAGATGTCAGATAAATGACTGTTTTCCTCGGCTGACCCAAAATCTCTTTTCAGAGATCTTATAGCCGTTGCAATCTCTTAGAAATCCATTCCCGCAGAAAAAGTAGGTTTCCAGACGTCCTGTATGTCGTCTGATGGACTTACACTAGAACCCTGTTTAGATCTGATTCAAGTAAGGAAGAAACCTGCCTAAAATCAAACGTCTGACTTTGTTCCCAGACATCTTAAATTGATCTTCCAGACATCTGATGCCAGGATCAGACGTCTGATAACCCTGTCAGTGCAATGATTGCTCCGGATTTCGGCCTGATTCTCTTGGGCTTTGCACCCAACGGCTATGGAAGCTTTCCAAAACCTTCCTAAGGCCTCTATAAATAGAGGAGAACCTCTTGCACATAACACACACCTAGACACACCAAGAACAACCATTTCCACTCTTTTGTGTCCAAGAGAAGCCCTTGCTCTCCAAGCTCAAGTTCTTCATCTAGAGAGCATCAAGCCTTTACGCACCTGCTCTCCCGCCGTAGTTCACGAGAACAATGTTGTGCCGTCGCGTGGCTCACGCACCCGCGTCATCGATTCGACGCACTTCCATCAAAGGGGAGTTTCATAATTCCTATAGAAGCTAGGTTTAAATCTTTGTTGGCTCTATAGGATTGTTGTTATTTATCTTTGTTACCTTGGTTAGGTATTCGATTTGCGAATTCCCATCTTCTTCGTGAGACAAAATCCTTCCCGTGAAGAGAAGGGGTTTGAGGTACGCTACCCTAGTATAAAGTAGCGTGGTTGTAATTGAGGTTAAATCACCCTCGTTTAAGTGATTCGTTTAGTGGATTTGATCAACTTGGTTGATCTAAAAATCCTAACTCGAGAGGATTAGGTGGTGGTTTTCACCCGATTTAGGTTTCCACCTAAAAATAGTGTACTTTATGTGATTGTTTATTTTGTGAGACTGGTATATTTTCAATTCCGCATTTTTTACTTCACGCTGATCTCACCCCCTCCAAGTAGGGATTTTACAATTGGTATCAGAGCAGGTTCTTGCTAATCGAAGTAACACCTAGGCAAGAAGATCATGGAGGGGAGCATGTCCGCGAGCAGGATTTCCGAGGGGCAGTCCACCGTCCGACCACCCTACTTCGACGGGAACAACTACAGCTACTGGAAGCTACGGATGAAGACATGGCTTCAAGCCAACGACTTTACAATATGGGACCGTTGCGAGACCCCCTTTGACATCCATAAAGACCCGCCGCAGGCTACTCACTGCAGCAGATTCGAGAACTCTCACTCAACGCGAAAACTATGAACGCGTTGTACTGCGCGCTCAGCCCGGAGGAGTTCAATAGAATCTCGCAATGCGTCACCGCATACAAGATTTGGCATACACTCGAGGTAACTCATGAAGGTATCTCTAAGGTAAAAACTTCTAAACTCAATTTACTTTCACAAGAGTTTTAGTCTTTTTCCATGAAATCTAACGAAACTTTAAGTGAGATGAACACTATGTTCACTCTCATAGTAAATAATTTGAAAGCTTTAGGGAAGACTTTCATCAAGGGGGAGCTTCAAAGGAAGCTTCTTCGTTCCCTCGGATCAGAGTGGGAACAGAAAGTCACCGGCATCGAGGCAAACGAAGTGGAGGAGCTCAACATGGAAGATCTCCTAGGCAATCTGATTTCCTACGAGACAAAGTTGAAGCAGAAGAAGGATACACCGGAGACAAAACCAAAGAAGACACTCGCCTTCAAAGCTGCGTCGGATAGTGAGGTAAGTTCCGACGACAAAGACTTTAAAATTTTACTTAAAAAACTTTCCAAGTTGTGTAGGGAATCAAAGAAGAAGGAGAAGGAGAGGCCGAGACGTTGCTACCATTGCAATGAGAAAGGGCATCTGCGACCAGAATGCCCTCTACTCAAAAAGGAGAAGAAGAAGGAAAAGGAGAAGAAATCTAAGAAGAAGGCGTTCCAAGCCACTTGGGACGATTCGAGCTCGGAGGAAGAAGAAGAAGAAAAGTCTATAGAAGAAGAAATCTCTTGCTTTGGTCTCATGACTAGAGGAAGTGATAGTGACAGCGAAAGCGAAAGCGACTTCGACAACGAGGTAAATTTCGATTTACAAGATGCATTTAATGAGCTTTTTGAAGTTAGTAAAACACTTAAAATAGAAAATAAAAATATTAAAAAGAACCTCAGTTTTCTTAAAAACGAAAATGATAGGTTAGAAAAATAACTTAAGGACATAGAAACTAGTCCTAAGGATAATAACATGTTACTAGAAAATAAAAATTTAATCAACTAAAATACTAAATTGATTGAAGAAAATGATAGTTTAAAGTTAGAAATCTCTGATTTAAAGACTAAGATGTATACTATAGAAAAAGAAATTGCATGTCTTAGAGAAAACTCTAACAAATTAATCAACAAAGTAGATAATTTTTATAGCCCTAAGGTTGAGAAAGGATCTCTATCAAAGAGACCCGCTAACAGATCCGGATCCAAGCTCACTTGGATACCAAAGAAAGAATTGGAATCTTGTTTTGTAGGTTTCAAGGAGAACTACAACACGAAGGACTGGACCTACAAGCTTAAGGCTTGTCAACTAGAGTTGGGAAAACCAAGGAGTAGGCCAAGGAGGAGAACAAGAAGACTGACAAGACGGCGAACAAACGATGGACCCGTCACACGTCAACCACCAGACTGGAGACCAGCGCCAATGCCCAGGCTTCCAAGCTACGGATGGGAGCCCCATCTGATGTGGCATCCACCATGTTACGACCTGATTCCCGAATCCCTACGAGACAAGAGAATCGAACCGACTCGACTGATCCCAAGACCCAGTCGTCCAACGAGAAAGTAACCAAAAGAGCAGTAAAATAAACCACATTCACCATATATATAACTAGCAGTAACAAAATACAACAGTAAAGAAAAGAACTACTACAGTATACACCACCACAATAGTAAAGAAATAAACAGGCACATAAACATGATGCTTACAATAAAAGAGTACAGTGGTAACAGAAACTACTCACTACAATAGAAGGAAAAGTACAGTGGGTACTACACAAGTAAAAACTACTGGGCTCTACTAGGCCCAGCACCCTCTGCAGCCGCCGGCTCTGGCTGCTCAATGCCTGGTCCTGAAAAGGTGACAACGGTGACACGTCAGCGAAACGCTGAGTAGAGTGGCAACTAAAAGCTAAGAAAACAGTAAGGTGGACAGTAGTTGTTATATTTTTAATCTCTTTCTTTATTATTTTTTTCCGTTTACTCGTTACTGAGTTATTCCTCAGATCTTTCTCTTGATCTTGAATGTTCCTCGTGGGAACGATCTTAATTGCAATCTTTTTCGAAAAGTAGAAGTAGCACGTGGTGCTCTCCTAGACGGGAGAGTCCCCCGTGGTGGTCCTACCCTCAGTCAACCACCCCAAGGTCACTGACAGACGTAACGGTGACTACGACACGCGCGATAAACACACCGGTAGCTACCCCGCACTGGCACGCGGTCAGTCATTTCCGTTAATGGGTGCGCCCCAAAGCACAGCACGGAACCAGTATAGAGCAGAGCCCTCTCAGTAACAGGGGTCCAGCCCCTCCACAGTAACTAAACAGGGGTCTTGCCCCTCCACAGTCCGCGCACCCTCACCTGACTACCCTGGTTTGCCCAGTGGGCCTAACAAGTCGGTGTAGGAGGCTAGCAAAATCCCGGGGCCCGTGGGGTGGCTAGTGCTCTCCCTACACTAGTAGCTCTCCTCTGTACTGTGTACACGAGGGCCAAAAGTCGATACAAAGTGGCCATACCTAACTTCGGGTCCCTGGGGCGGCTAGCTCCGCTCTGCACTAAATAGGGGCACAGTCGCTCTCCTTGGTACTCCGTACTCAAGGGTCAGCTCACTTCCCTAATTCTATTCCATTCACTTCTCAGGAGCTCTACTCCTAATTCCCCGTAGGGTTCATGCTCATTTTTCTTTAACTCAGCCAATTTAGGTTTTATCATTTCAACTTTGTATTCATACAACTCATGTTATCATCAATAATTATCCATTCATAAACAGGCAACTGTTAACTAATTACAGGCAGTTATCGTTTTCCTTTCTACTTTTCCAAGACTGCAATATATATATTCAATCTAGTTTTCCATTCCTAGGATTCATGCCATACCCTAAGATTTATCATTCAATCTAGTTTTTCAGTTCTAGGATTTATGCAATACCCTAGAATCTACTAATTATTTCACAAGCGCATAATTTTTGATAAATAATTAAAGGGGCCACTGGGGGCGTGATCGGCAAGCCTGCACGCCTCCGTAACCCCCAGAGTCGCAATGGAACGGAGTCCTAACACAAGGATCAATTACAAGGAGCTACTCAGAACAGGATACAATTACTGTAAATAGGTGAGGATCTAAATCTAAGAAGAACAAAACTTGAAACGCGGAAAACGGACTTCGAACGGACCCTAAACGGGTCAAAAACGACAAGTCTGCCCAAAATCAGACGTCTGGAACATCTTCCAGATGTCTTAAACTGTGGCTCAGGTCATACCTTGATCTGCGCAGCCCTTCAAACGTCCAGAATCCTGCTGGACCGTCTGCACTTAGTTTCCAGACATCCGACTGTCACTCCGGACGTCTGGAGGCCCTCTCCATCATCGGGTGCTGTGCCCAGACGTCTGATCTGTGTGGGATGGCATGCCCTTGTGCCTTCCCGAATGAGTCCTGCATACATACGCGGCCGTCCTCATCACTAAACGATGCAGAACCCTTCGGCGAAATGGCTGCATGGCCGTACACGAGAAAGAAGAAGGAAGGTAAAAATATCGTACCTTTCAGACGTCTGGACCTTCCTCCAGACGTATCTAGCGTCGTCTGGACGTATGTCCAGACGTCTGATTCTGGGAAATTTTCCCAAAATCAGGACCTTCTCGCCCTCTACCTGCAGCGCACTGCCGTGTCGTGCCGCGCTTGCCTGCTGCCTGAGCTGCAACAGCTCCTCCCCAACACCACGCTTCCGCTGTGCACCCGCCGGTCGGCCCTGGCTGCTCCGACGAGCTCGCACCCTCGTGGTCTAGCTCTCCCCTTCTTGCAGCAGCCCCTCCTCCCCACGCACTCACAGCAGCAGCTGCTGCTGCCCTCTCCCGCTCACTCTCGCTGATAGGAAGAAGAAGAAGAAGGCGGTGGAGTAAGGGTGAGGGAGAGGAGAGGGGGGTATTTGAAGGTTGCCGTGGGGAGAGAGAGAGAAAAAGGTGGTTGCGTCTGCAGGGAGGAAGGGAAGAGAAGAAGGAGGGCGGTGGTTCAGTCTGCACGCGCATACACATAGATGCGAACCCGTATACCGAAAAAATTAAATTCCAGACGTCTAGGAAGGCTTCTAGACGTCTGGACCAACTCCCAGACGTCTTAAACGACGTTTGATGTCGGGTCATAACACACCACCACCATTTGGGCCATTTTATTGGCCATGGTAGGTGAGGTAAAAATTTTTTACCCTTTCTTTTTATTATAAGCATTTAGATAAGGGGAGTTAAAAAATTTATGAGCTAATTGTTATTTTTTAAGGGGTAGATGTAAGTTAGCTAAATTTGCTTTAGTAAGGCAAAGAAAAATAATAGCTATCTTGTTGTTACAAAAAGGGGGAGGACATTACTTTTGAAATTCATAGAAGAGCATATTTTAAGGGGGAGTTATAGGAAATTTAAAATCAACCAAACCTTTTTGATAATGTCAAAAAGGGGGAGGATTTTTTTCATTATTATTTATGATTTTGTTATCATCAAAAAGGGGGAGATTGTTGGTGCTAGAGCACCGCAATCGTTTGTTTTGATGATAACAAAATACGTGCCATTTAACATTTGCACTTGGAGTATTAGATTTCAGGTCAATTGCAAATGGAGACATGATTAGACGGAGTTCGAGCTCACATCCAGGATGGATTGGAAGAGCTTGATGGAAAACAGAGGAGATTCGTGAGGAGCGATAGATTGAAGATGGAAGGACAAGAAGAATAGGATAGAATTCTGTTTATTTCTTTCATGTACTTTTGTCTTTATTTCCTTGCTCTTTTTGTTCCTTAAAACATCATGTTAAAGAGCCTCAAAGTACCCTAACAGTAGTTCTAGGAATACCGGCTCAACCCTAGGATACTTAAGTTTTCTGTAGAGAACTTAGAAATCCAATATAGGGTTCAAACAGCCTTTTCAGACATCTAATTCCAAAAACAGACGTCTGATAATGGGTTTTTAGACGTCTGACTGTTGATTCAGACGTCTGATAACATTTAGGCTAGACTTAGTTAGTTCTATCTGATGAAATCAGACGTCCAGACCTTAGACCAAACGTCTTAGAAGACATCTGATGTTTTTGCCAGACGTCCAATTAGTGGACCGTTGGCTGGCTTAACAAACGTTGAAGGATATGACCGTTAGAGCCTTATCGGACGTCCTTAAGCCTTTCCAGATGTCTGATAAATGACCGTTTTCCTCGGCTAACCCAAAATCTCTTTTCAGAGATCTTATAGCCGTTGCAATCTCTTAGAAATCCATTCCCACAGAAAAAGTAGGTTTCCAGACGTCATGTATGTCGTCTGATGGACTTACACTAGAACTCTGTTTAGATCTGATTCAAGTAAGGAAGAAATCCGCCTAAAATCAGACGTCTGACTTTGTTTCCAGACGTCTTAAAATGATCTTCCAGACGTCTGATGCCAGGATCAGACGTCTGATAACCTTGTCAGTGCAATGATTGCTCCTGATTCTCTTGGGCTTTGCACCCAACGGCTATGGAAGCTTTCCAAAGCCTTCCTAAGGCCTCTATAAAAAGAGGAGAACCTCTTGCACACAACACACACCTAGACACACCAACAACAACCATTTCGACTCTTTTGTGTCCAAGATAAGCCCTTGCTCTCCAAGCTCAAGTTCTTCATCTAGAGAGCATCAAGTCTTTGCGCACCTGCTCTCCCGCCATAGTTCACGAGAGCAATGTTGTGCCGTCGCGTGGCTCACGCACCCGCGTCATCGATTTGACGGACCTCCGTCAAAGGGGAGTTTCATAATTCCTATAGAAGCTAGGTTTAAATCTTTGTTGGCTCTATAGGATTGTTGTTATTTATCTTTGTTACTTTGGTTGGGTATTTGCTTTGCGAATTCCTGTCTCCTTCGTGAGACAAAATCCTTCTCGTGAAGAGAAGGAGTTTGAGGTATGCTATCCTCGTATAAAGTAGCGTGGTTGTAATTGAGGTTGAATCACCCTCGTTTAAGTGATTCGTTTAGTGGATTTGATCAACTTGGTTGATCGAAAAATCCTAACTTGAGAGGGTTAGGTGGTGGTTTTCACTCGGTTTGGGTTTCCACTTAAAAATAATTGTGTACTTTGTGTGATTATTTATTTTGTGAGATTAGTAAATTTTCAATTCCGCATTTTTTACGTCACGCTAATCTCACCCCCTCCAAGTAGGGATTTACAGGGCACGCCCACCCTTGGAGCAGGAAAGTTAAGGCGGAAGCTTCCACCTTGGACAACATCATCTTGGAGGAGCATAGCAAGGAAGGAGTTGGAGGACTCTTTTCAAGCTTAGGAGCCACTAGGCTTGGAGCAAGAAGCCATCATCTTCTTCACCATTTCATTTAGAGGATTTGTGTTTTTATGTTCTTGCATTTCAAGTAGATTAAAAGCTTTCCTCTATGTGTTTTGTGTAGAACAAGTTCAATTCAATTCAAGTTGCCTTCTTTTAAATTCCTGTCGCATTTGTTTTTTTCTTATCATGATCTAGCACTTTTTCACTCCCTCTCCCTAATTACTCTAGGCCCCCACGTGCTTAAAGTGATCTTAGGGAGAGGCCTTTCTTGTCACTCTAGCAATAGTTTAGTGAATTAGGTTTAGATCGCCTTTTTCTTCGTCAACACTTTGTGAATACTCGTTATTTCAAAACCCTAAAAAAAATGATATAGTTGAAAAGACCAAAAAGAAAGGTGATTTCTATTTCCAATCAAGAGACCTGAATTTTGCAAACATATTGCCTCCTTAGACGACCCTAGATACCGTACTATCTAGGTTTATAACTTTAAGAGTTGATCAGTTTTGCACGTTATAACGATGTATTTTACAAACCATGTAAAATTCGTTATCACCGGTTGAGGGCATTGTACCCGTGCTCACGAATCGGATGGCCCGACTCAGGGCACCAAGGGTTCATCGCCTCATGAGGCCTCCCTCGTTAAAGTGTTGAGCCTTGAGCTAACCCAAGTAAGACTAGGTAGGCTCGGTTTTCCGCCGCTCGACTGCCAACGGCCTCTTGGGGTTGTCACCAGTCCCTAAGCGCTTGGTGAAGCACTCCCAAGACCTTCTTTTCACACCCTCGGAGGAGTTGTCCAGCTGGCAGGGCTACAGTCCGCACGTAAGCCCTCATCGGGCGGGCACCATTGGAGGAATCCGATGGGAACTCCTCCTGGAACGGTTGAGTGCAGCTTATCCCAAGAGTGGCTCTTAAGGGAGAGGGTCGACCGTCATTCCGCATTGGCCCTCAGCTAGCTCTCCAAGCACCTTCAACAGGGGATCTCCATTTCCTCTTTCCAGAGTGGGTAGGCGGTATGCGCAGGGGCGTATATCTGGGACCACTGGACTAAGCTCCTAGTTCCTCTTCACTGGGCCGCGCCTCGGGGTAGGGGGGTCCAGCATGGGGACCTCGGGCGACAAGCCGAGGTCACTAGGGGGTGAAGATGTCACGTCTCGACTGGCCCCTTCTAGGGGAGGGACGCCACGAGTGGGATCGCGGGTGGTTATGACCATCGCAACGGTTCTCACTGAGGGGGGCTGAGGCAGGGCACCAGAGGGGCCCTTTCTCCAAGCAGTGGGATGCTCTGAAGAGAGATGACTCTTTCATTGATGCTTCCCACAAATGATGTCATTTGATGAACCTCGAAAGGCCACCATAAGATTTGTTAGCGTAAGAGACACTACTTAAATAGAGAACAAGGGTTTGGTGACCCAGTTCCACCACAAGAGATGTACGTATGGGGGGAGGATAAAGCTCCCAACTATGCATTAGAACTTTGAAGATATGTAGTATTACATAATTTCGCTTCCTCTCTAGGGGAGGAGACCTCCTCTTCTAAGAGCCTCCCTCTCTATTTATAATATGGGAGGGAACCCTCACTCGATGGACTTTGGTACCCCCAGTTGTCAGGCTATATGGTAACTGTCAGGATATAAGTGGTCAGGCCCATCTTATAGTATCTTCTACCCATGCTGCACCAAATCTTTTGACAGGTTGGACTAGTGCCAATCGAGATCTGACCAGTTTCAGGCGGGGTAGGGTGCCGATTCGACCTATATATCCTGTATCCAGGTAGTTGGATCCTCTATCGGGTCATGTACAGAGTTTTAGATCTGAAGATATTTTTTATCCCTCATCAATAGGAGAATAAGAAAGAAGCATACAAATTGAAGTAAAATGAAACAAATAAGCTTGTAGCTACATCTCTACTCTTCCTTATCATGGACGGAGTCAAGCCATGTCCCAACATTCCATTCAACGGGAACAACTGACTTTTTCGTACTTTGGTTCTCAGCACCTGTCTTGTAAATCCACGGATCAGAGGCCCAAGCACGTTATCAGGGAAATCAGACTCACTCAATACAAATAAGATCTAGAAAAAGAGAATGCAGAAGAAAATGATTGACGGGAAAAACGAAAGTGGCTTCGCTTAGTACAAAAGCTAATCAGTCCAAGGATCGTAGATTGAATGCGACAAAGTTCTTTGAGTTAAAAGAAAGAAGCTTACAATGAGCATGAGGCAGACAAGCAAGCCGCTTCTTTTCCCTTGCTCCATGGCTTTTCACGCATGCAAGTGAAGGTTCATTCCTCCTATCACAAGTGAAGACACTTATCTACTGCATCCGGCAACTTGTTGACTACTTCCTGGTCTCCATCTGCGAACGATGCACTACTGTCCTTGTGACCTCAGCCTGGGATAGTCTCCGCCTGTGGGTATCGTTGCGAGAAAACTTGTTGGATGTCAAACCACCTTGTGGATTGCTTGTCTTCAGCTGCTTAGATACAAGATTCCCACCATCTATCATGCACATTGAGGGCAATAAATATCATATATTCATGACGACCGAAAGGGAGACGATGGCGGTTTATAACAGGACCTGACAGTCCTTCCTGAATGAGGGGATGGATAAAAATGGAGAACGGCCACCATTGATTGATTACTTGCCATCAATTCTCGAAAGAGAATGGTGGAACTCATAGCCCCAATCCATGAGTTCTTAATACGTTATCGAAAACACCAGTCCATGTGCATGTTCGGAATGTGATTGTGAGACTGAACCTTGCAATGACAATTTTCTTTTTCTCCGGATGCGAATGTAACATTTGCTTATGAAGTTTTCTTCCGCAGTGTTTGCTATCATGGTAGTGACAGACCTAACCAAGAGTTGCTGCAGTCTACAGATGGAATAGGGTAGGAAACGTATACCACAAAGCGAAGACGAATCTCATTTCTATATGCAGAGGTTGCTTCGGATTATCAGTTCTGGCGTACATTTGTTTTGTTTTTTTTTTTGGTTGGAAAATGTCTGTTAAATGTTAAAATTGCCAAAATGGGCCAAAGAGTGAAACTTATATCAACATGGAAGATTCAGTGACGGATACATGCAGCGTTTCTGGCGTATATAACAATTTTGAATAGCAAAAAGCTGGCAAAAGACCAGCCAACTTGAACAAAAATACAACGTATTCTGCTCCAGGAGGGCCTCATTGTATAGACATATGTCCATGGTGGTTGTATTCAATACTCAAAGATATCGACAGTCGCAACATCTGAAAGAGTTGACATCATGCAGAAGTTTGACTCAAAACTGTGATTTGCAAGGCCGTAGGCTGCAATGTCAACAAGGACCAACACCCATTGCTCACCTGGATGTGAGATAACTTTGTCTTCAATCGCACTGCAACCCATTTTCTGCTATGGGAACCAATATCATCGCAGAACTTAATCAGCGCCGATCTCATGCGTGAAACAGTGAGGATTCTAAGCTAAAGCCACTGCAACATGGAAAATTGGCTAGTATATAGCTCAAAATTGAGGTGAGTTTCAGTTACTACCAATCACCGGATGAATGCAGTCAGCATCATCGTAGTGTGTACTCGCATTCCAGTAACCTATTAAGGATCTCTTGGCAACTTGGTCGATCTTCAGGCTCTGACCAACAATCTGCAGTTTGAGAGAAGACGAAATGTCATCCGGTAGAAACAATGAGAGCGTCAGGTAATTCTTTTTGTCCATAGATACCTGCAATCAATTTACCAAGAGGACCCTCAGGGATATCTAGTCGCGTTCCCTCATTTGCAACTGCATACACTACCTGGAAAGTAGATTATCAGGTTAAAGTTTTCGCAGCAGATTTTATAATAGATGTATGGTATTAGCTGATAGCTTACTTGTACAGGTGGCACACCTTCCCAAGGTCTGCTCAGAGTGCACAATTCCCATATAATGACACCTAGACTGAAGATGTCACATTTCTCTGTAAATGGCTCATTACGAATTAGTTCAGGAGCCATCCATTCTGGAGTTCCTGCAGAAGAGCTATCTCCTAGAGGGGCATCAGTCATCACCCTTGAGAGTCCGAAATCACATATCTTGACTGTCCAATGCCTATCCACGAGGCAGTTAGCACTTTTGAGATCCCGGTGCACTATTTTCATCCTATGGATGCACATCAGTCCCCTGTCATAGGAACATTGTGTGAGAATGTAGTGTGAGTCCATATTGAAATATAATTTGCAGTATAAACACGAGATACGGCCATAATGCTATCATATGTGTAATTCAGTACTACGAATTTTAAGGAATAAAAATCACCATGCCCTCAAAAGTGAAATAGCAGTATTAATGTAAGTAGAGGATCTGGAAAATCAAGGAGAGGAGAGGGAGGGGGTAGTCTCTCCAAATAATAAAGACATCTCTTCAAATAGTCACGTCGAACCACAACTTGCAGTCTTGGAAATATTGCCTTGTGCAGAGAAAGCATTAAGGAAGCTGGAGAACAACTACAACAGTACAACTCTAACATGGATATGGTTCCAACCAGAGCAGAATTTTGGCAATTCAGCAGATGTTGGAGTTTTTTCATGTGAAAATTATTGGCATTAAGATGTTTACCAAGACACAACGTGAAAATTTCTCAGCATCCCTGTTTACAGGTACCCTAATCCTCTCATCCATTGAAAATGCCTTGAACCATATAACCTTCTAAAGGATGCCATGTTAAAAAGGGATAGCCCTCGATTCCCATAGAAATACAGGGTGCGATGTCAAGTGTTTAATGTGCTGTCTTCAATTAATTTCTCAAATAATGGCATTCACCTAAAGAGGTCTAAATCCGATGTATCCAACATTTTTAAACTCTGTTCTTTAACATATTTTCACATGCAAAAGTTCTAATGTCTAATCATAATACAGACATTGATGAAACTAGGACCAAAGGTGGAGAATCTAGACATGCAATAACTTGATTACTTGAGGTGCGTCAACTTATTGGTTATGCCCTAAAATTAAATCTAAAAGAACACTAACAAGACACATGAACAAGAGGATTATATGAAAAGCACTACCAAGGATTTTAGTACATCAGCTAAAGTAAATGCACAATTAATTCTTTACAAAATAGCCTAAAGCCTAGGAAGGAGCAAGCCAAAGCCAAATTTATGATAGATTTGCTTTTCTCTAGAAATGATGGAATAAGCTTGTATAGACATTAAAGAAAAAGGGAAGAAGCCAAAGGCAAGATATCAAAGAAATTTGTTACCTACAAATATCCCTCAACATTTTCAATCTCCTGCGCCAACTTAGCTTGTGTTTCTGCCCACTTGCATGTATTAGATAGTATAGGGATCCCATCTCCATGTATTCAGTAACCATTGATAAATGAGGAGGCATCATACATGCACCAAGGAACAAGATAACTGCACAGGATGTTATGAAAACTTTTAGACTCTTTCGTGATAGCATATAGAGAGGTTACTGGCAATTAGTGCAACTATCACCATTTCATCTCCCATTTTTATTCTGAGCTATGGCAGGCATATGGAATGAATACTGTGAAAGGTCAATTTCCCATTTCTGTTTAGAGTTGCAAAATATAGGCATTTATGTTTTCTGCTTTGTGTTAATGTTATACAGCCAATGCTATGCACATAGCTAGTAAAGATTTGGTTTCTAGGCATGATTAGCCATGTGATAACATGTGGTAATCCATTTTTTACCCACTTGACTACCCAATGCTATTTGATAATATGAAATGTAATTACTGCATCTAAAACTTATTTTTCTCTTAGTCATATGATGAACTTCCAGCTGCATGAAAATTCCCTGGCCTGTGGCTGATTATAGCTACTAGCTGCATTGTTGTTCCTAGCTACTTAAGATGTGTTTCACAATAAACAAAAGCCATGATCATGGCCAGTAGGGCATTACTGACTGCATCCTTGCATTTCCAAGAAAGGATTTTTAGGTCAAAAAATTGTGATGCTAAGGATGAGCTTATAGGGCTGATTTGAAAGGATATTAAAATGCACTATCAGCTCAACAGCCGCTGCATAATTTAGAAAAAATAAAGAAATGTTGCTGGACTGTGGATACATACCATTTGGATGTCGAAGGCGGCTGAAAAAGAAAGATAACAAAAGAAGGTTAAGATTCCACTTAGAATTATCAAATGAAAGATATTCTACTATTTAAGATTCAACTTATTTTGAGCAAGCAAAGCTTACCTCAGTATGGATATTTCATTACAGAAATCTTCCATATTCTCAGCTGTCAAATCCTGCTCCAGAAAAACCTTGATAGCTACATCTGTTCCATTCCATATTCCACGGAAAACTTCTCCAAAGAAACCTAAATAAGAAAGGGAGAACACTTACAATTCATTCGGTCTGCATAAAGAAGCATATTGTTCTTTTAGGAATGCCACGACAAATGAAAGGCAATAAGCAGCTGCTTGTGAGCAATAGCAGCTGATGGCAGGCAAGCCTTCTAATGGATGCTGCACACACATTAAGAACTGAGGAAAAAAACTGTAATTGACATAATTTTTCTGTTCAGTACCACAGTAGTTCAAGAATGATAGACATAGCCTAGTTTTTTTTTGTTTCTTCCCTTTTTTTTTTTGTTTGAGCAGTGCATATAGTCTAGCTCAACCACTTCGTCTGGATTGTGAGCAAATCAGGAATTCTTCATGTATATATTTTCATGGGTAGACTTTGCACTGCATTGCCATGCATGCAGTTTATATTTGGACTTGAGTACATATCACAAGAGGAATACAATGTGAATGCTCTTCAAACCGGTTGTCAGCATGCTTGTTGCTAGTATCAGTAAACTGAAAGAAGAATAGCACAGTGCAATCCAAAGCCTTTAAACTATCAACCTATATGGAATATGTGACAGGATAATCTTTTCCATGAAAAAAGATGTGACAGGATAAATACAAAAGAACTCTCAAACAAAATAATGACCTTTAACGCCACAACACAGATGAGAGCTTTCTGTCTGATTAAAGGCACCAATACGTTAGGCCATCAAGTGGGTTACCAAGGTTAGAGACAAATCTTTCATTAGCAGTCTAATCCCATATGTGGCCAGGGAAAGAAGCATCATAAATACCATAATTTATCAATCATGAGACAAATGAAATGACAATGGGGGAGAAAGATGAAAGTAATTTATGCTTCCCTAAGGAGAGATAAGTCTACTTTGTTATGCATGCACGAATATTCTATAACGTCAAATTTTATCAGATAGTAAAAGAAAAATTTTTAAAATAGCGGAGAAATTGGGTAACTTTCATAATATCGATGAGACCTTAGAATATAAACAAATAAATAGAATCGAACAAGAACAGCTCTGAGGCCTGGTAAAGGGAAAAAAAACTAAGCCAAAGGACAGCTTACCAATACCAACGCGTGTACCCACGGTCAACTCTGCGAAATCGATATTCCATTCTTCAAATGGAAGCAATGGCTGATTATGGAATGGTGATGACTGCAATACCTTGTTCCACGTGGAAAAGAAACTTCTTGTGGATAAATTAGATTGTCTGTTTCTCTCAGAAATTTCACCCCTAAATTCATGGGGAGATGAAGGTAGTGATACCGACTTCTGTTCCACACATAAATTCAATTGATTTCTCAAATTACCATGGGATGCACAAATTTGATCCTAATAACATAATAACATGGGAAATAATCATTTATAACAAGAAAAAAATGCATTACAATGCAAAATAAACTGGATGACAGCATCAAAACAAGATTCACAAAGTCAGCCAATATGGCTGAAATGACAACCAGCACTTCCACAGTTAAACATGGAAATCTACCATCTTGCAACCTTGATGTCACATGGGCAATATGATCATCTTGTCAACAGCATGGTCTATCTTTGTGAGGCCATTCTATGCCAACATGGATAAATTTTGAATCAAGGATAGTTTTGATTAGATGTATGTAGGATTTATGCTCTTGGCAAACCAACAAGTTCATTACACTAATTAAAACCAAGTAAATTCCCCGATGCACTCTGTAAATACAATAGGGTGACATACAATAGTCCATCATAGAACCATCTGTTGAACTCCTTGAAAAAATAAGACACATTTTCCATAAAATGTTCCAAAATGAGCAGAGAGAGAAGAATGCTGATAATGGCACAGTCAAACCGACTACAGAAGACACAAGCAGCAGAGATCAGATGATACAACCAATCCCAACTCGTCTTCCTCCCCTAATACAGATCCTCATCACTCCTCTGATAATAAGCAAGGTGTGATAATTCCTTCACATACCCTGGGATCTGTTGAGCTGTTGACAATGATCCTGAGAATGCAGGCACCTCAGATGATGCTTGCATAGCTTTCAGGAAAGAAGATAGTGCGCTTGCCATCCTATACATAGATACATGGATTTTCCTCATCTGAGGACATCTTAAAGATGTTTTTGTCCATCACCTGCATTTTCCTTGATCCTGAGAGTATAGTGGAAGTTTTGTGAAAAGTTGCACACACACACGTGCATTCTTGATCTGCTAAAAGAGAAATAAGCTTGGTCTGGGGCTTGTTATCACTTCTATTGAAGCAAATCATTATATGAGTGTGAAGGATGGGAAGGCTCCAAATGAGTTACAGACAAACAGGTATCAAGAACTTGTTGAAAAACTAAACTAATAAACTTAATTAGACCTGATTTCACATCTGTTATTATTAGCATTGTGAGTCAATTCTGGCATGTACCTTCAAAGCTTCATCTCAGTGTTGTTCACTAAATCCTCTGCTACCTGAAGAAGGATCCTCAAAAAGGACTTCTATGCACAAAAGGGGAAGATCTTAGTATCGAGGGGCATACAGAAACAGATCGGGCTGATTCCCTTTTTGTTCTGAAGATAAAAAGAATCGCTATTGGAAGGCAGTAGCCATCCACCTCATTAGCACCTTAAAAAAGATTAGAGATACATCATCCCAAGAGTGGTAAAAAGAGAGCTTCACTTACAACATTTTCTGACCACGCCTTTTCCCTAGATCAGGCTATTATATTTGGGACAAAATGTTTATCGCATATGGTCTATACCTTTAAGGAAATCTTATAATTTAGAGGAACAAAAAACAGTCTGTGCAAGGTCTAGTACTTTGAATAACAGGGCAATGGCTTTGGGCATCATCAAGATATAGTAGGTCAGAATATTAGTTTTTGACATTGGCATTTAGACTAAGTTCCCTGCTATATGATCAACCTTCAGAACAACCCCGTTCTATATGATCAGAGAAAGCATGTCAAGTTGGATAGACATTTTATCCACAAGAAGACTGCTCCAGGGAAACCAACTTTCCTCACATCAGATTTCAAGATCAAGTTATTGGTGTCTTCAAAAAAGGAACCACCACTAAATAGTGTGAGAATAAAGTTAAAAGTTAGGTATATTTGACATCAGCACCCAGCTTGAGTTGAATGCATTGTAGATGGGTATATAGATCCACCACTACATCGTATGGGAAGAATGTTAAAAGTCGGGTGCATTTGACATCTACACCCAACTTGAGAGAGAGTCAAGTGTGTAAATGGCTATATGAATCTTAGGTGTGGATTCATGTTGCTACCCTATCTATACAATTTTTTATTGGAAAGGTCTGTATAATGCATGATGTAGATACATCCTTCCATTATACCAGTGAAAGAAAACCCTAACTGCTTCTATGCTTTAACTGATAGGAACACTTGTGAAGGAGTGCAGGAAAGGGGGAACGACGAAGGAAAGGTGGAGGTCGGGCCGTCCGACGAGGGGCTGTTGTGAGTGGAAAAACCAAGCAACAATGCAGAAGGGATAGAGGAACGGATAGAGAATGGATAAAGACTCAATTATATTCGATACCATTCATACTGAGTCAGCGCTTACATAAATGGTTCCTGCCTCTGCCCACCCCATGGGACATGCCAAACAACATCGATTGACTCTGGAACCCAATCTATCCTTTCCCATACAATCCCCATGCAATGGGAGAGAAGACCCCAAAATGCATCTCTTACAGACCACAAAATGGAGTAACACTCCTGCCATAATACAGCCAAAATGACCCACCGGTCTTACACTTCCCACATAAAAACAGATCTCCTGCCTTCCCTCCTCCAGTGTCAGCCGACGGGAGATCATGTGTCTGCAAGTTGGACATGGCTTGTATCACCAACAGATCATGCTCATGCTGTTTTCCCCCTTGTTGTAGAAAGTTTTGCATGTAAATGTGATTGTTCTTTTGTCACAATTTGATTTCCAGACTCCCGATGGTTTTCTTCAATTCGTTGCTTCCATGTGCTATTCAGACATCTGTCCTGTGATGTGCAGATTTCATTTGCTCATCATTAAGGGTCAACTTTATTCTTTGGCTTAGGGTTGTGCACAACTTAGGTATAAACGAAGTGAACTAAATAATGGATGTTTATTGATGTATTCCTACCTTCATTTTTTTTTTTTCAACCCATAATAAGAGGAACCTGTTTCACAAACGTAGTGTAAGAATCAAGGGCCACCAACATAATGCAAGACATATGTCATGGATCCCTTTTGTTATTCATTCACTGCTCTTCTCCGAGATCTTCCCTTGCCACCCAAACAATGCAAGACCCTGCCAAGCATTTTTTTCTTTTTGTCAAAGCATAGCTGCAGAAATCGGTAGTCGGTATTCAGTTGATGAGATCACCGACTAAGGAATATATTGTATGCAGGTGATTAATCGGAGATTAATCGATGTATTTTTTAATATTTAAAAATTTAAATATAATTATATAAACCATTATACATATTAAATATACATGTATATGAATTGAAATATCACATATATATTAATATTACTTTTTTATATATATATTCTCTCAATCGCTTCTAACAAATAGCTATCAATATCACAACACATAAAATAAGACAAATAAACTAAGATTGATACACCATAAATCTAAAGGAGACAAGTTAGGATAAAGGAGACAAGAAGAGGGACTCAGGATTGAAGATTTTGATTAGGGTTGAGGCTTTCGCGCATTAGGAACTTGGGGTAATGGGAGAAGTCGAGTTTAGTTGGGTGCATTTAGGCATCGGGTTTAGTCGAGTTTTGGTTTGGGGTACATTGCACGTGCATCAAAGCTAAAAATAGAAAAAAGTTTTGAAACTTTAAAACTTACTTGGCCAATTAATCGGTGATTAATCGAATAATCAGTCGATTAATCAGGTAGACCGACTATAGGGTCGAATATAGGTATTCAGTTCATTTTTGGACCACATACAATTATGCGGCTGATTAATCTACTGCATAGACCGATTTTTGCACCCGTGTGTCAAAGAAAAAGGGCAGCATCTTACAGGTGCAAGCACTGGCAAATGTAATGCAAAGCTTGTTCAACAGGCATCACCTCTTAATCATCTCAAGACCCCTTTGATCCTACCATAATAAATGCACTCGAGGATCGCATGATCAACATGCTCCTTGTTTGGAAGATAATCAACCCTACTCTTAATCATCTCTCCCTGACAAGGTGACAATATTATCCACTATCACATGGGACGAGAAAAAGAAAAGGAAAAAAAATTGAAGCTATAAGGGGCCATCCTTTATTCGAAGTTTGCATTTTTAAGGGTGCTGATCGAATCAAATCTCATTGGATCCACCTTGATTCGTATTCGATTCAATAAAAAAAATTCAAGTTCAAATTTATTTGAATTTGAAAACATAGATACGTATTCGATTCGTATGAATTTGAATATTCATAAATGCACAAGATGTGTCAATTATTTCTTAGTTGATTATCTTTTATAAGCTTGATTTATGTTTTAATACATATTTTACCTTTTATATAACTTCTTTTAGACCCCTAGATCTATTGAACCAATATTTTCAAACATAAATTAATTGCATAAAATGACAAAGTTCTTGGAAACAAAAACATTCACAAATTTCTTGAAGGCATGTCATATGATAAATTAAATCAGCTATGCATCTACATAATATGCATGCATGTATGTATTATCAAATTGAATCGTATTTTTTCAAATCGAATCAAAAAAGAAAAATCAACTCATTAAACTGCTGAATTCAAATATTGGATTCACATTCAATTTGTTTCGATTGAATCGAATTGGATCAAAATTGTTAGAGAATAAATTGGTTAAATATTTTAGGATCAAATTAGTTATTATTGGGTGTCCTATTATTTTTAGTCTTTCTTATTTTTGGTAAGAGAGCTATTATATTGTCTGGTGTTTCCTTGTATACCTAAGCCCTTTCTCGATACAAAGAGGGCTCAAGCTTTCTTAAAAGAATAACCAAAACCAAGTTGCACTTTTTCAACATGGTATCAGAGTAGGTTTGATCTCGTTTGAAAAAAAAAAAGAGAAACCTCACTGAAAACCCTAAAAGAGGGCCACAGGTGGCGTCTCCGAGCCTTGTGGTCACTAACAAGCCTCTCAGTGGCCCTCCTCTCTGGGTGACCCTCCAGGGCCCCTATTCTCTTCTTATCTGTTGATCAAGGTCGAGATCAACCTCTCTTTCTCTCTCACTACTACGCTCTACACGGTGACCTAGAAGCCTCACCGATGCCGCCTTCAACAACTAGGGTTCCAGTGAACCCCATGCACTACGTCGCCAAGCCTTATGGAGCACTTCGGTGGCCATGCAACGCCGCCTCTCTCTCTGTTGCACCGTCTACAACATCCTCTTAGATCTACAATGCCACCAAGGAGGTCGGATCCTTCCTTAAAGGCTACTACAGCACCGCCTCTCGCCGACGACCACCTCATTGACATCGCCCAACCACTGTGATGCAAAAAGTGTGCACATGCATGCTCTCTTTCGCTCTCGCTCTCACTAGATGCTTGTTGGGTTCTTGTTAGGGTTTCAATGAAACCCAAAAGGGTCTTACTTAAATGGTTTTGCTTTTATACCTTTTTTCTTGTTGTGTTATTGGGCTACTTCTTTTGGAAGTATATATATATAAAGGGATTCTTACGTAGATGTCACTGTAAACTTTCGAAATTAATTTTATATCACCGTGTTGTAACTGTTACTATTAATGCCATTGAAAAATATAACCCTGTTACGAAAATATTGCTTAGGTTAAGATCCATTTGATTTGAGTTAACAGTTGTTTGTTTCAATGTCAACCTCTTCCCCACCCACACCAAGCATCATAAGAGCTTGTTTCTCAAGCTCCGATGCTGGATCATCCTCACCTTGATGAAACTCCTCTGCAAGTTCCATTAACAGCAACAACAACAAAAGCAATAGCATCAACAAGCAACAACAAGAACGGCAGCAGCACAAGCAACAACAAGAACAACGCCAGCAGCATGAGTAGCAACAACAACAATACCAACAACAACAAAAAGCAACAACAACGGTACCAATAGCAACAAGCACTAACAACAATAATCGCAACAATGAGCAACAACAGCAGCAGCAGCAACGGCAACAACAGCAATAAGCAACACAACAAGAACAACAACAGTAGTAGCAATAAGGGCATCGATTGGAGAGGCTTCGTTGAGCTAGCTGGAGAGGCGATTGGAGGCGAGCTAGACAACCTCGAGGGACTTGCAATTGGTGAGGGGGATCTTGTCGAAGAGGGAGTTGGAGAGGTCGACGATGCAAAGGCCTTTGAGGGAGTCGAGCTCTATGGGGATGGAGCTAGAGAAGTTGTCGTGGTCGAGGTGGAGCACCCAAAGCTAGAAGCAACCTGTGAGGCTCAAGGGTACAAGGTCGGAGAGGGAGTTGCAAAAGAGGTCAAGGACTTGCGATGGAAGGGGGGATGGTACCAAATTGATGGTTGCGAGAGAGGAAGACATCGCAGAGAGAGTAGAGGGAGGTGATGATGTCCTCTACGAGGGGCCCAACAAAGAGGTTGCTAGAGAGGCGAAGGAAGAGGAGGGAGGAGGGGAGGCGGCGAGGGAGGGCATGAGGAGGGAGTTGGAGTGGTTGAGGAGGGAGAGGAGGGGAGATGGGGTGGTAGAGGTTGTTGTGGGAGAAGTTGAGGGAGAGGAGGGAAGAGAGGAGGGAGAGGTAGGTAGGGATGCCTCCATAGAGGGGGTTGAGGGAGAGGTCGAGGAGGCAGATGTCAGAGGACAGAGATGGGCAGGGGAAGGAGCTGGAGAGGAGGTTGCAGGAGAGGTAGAGGCAACAAAGGGAGGGGAGTTGGGACAGGAAGATGCAGGAGGGGAGGGGCTCGGAGAAGAGGTTGTTGGAGAGGTCAAGGTGGTAGAGGGAGGTAAGGAGGCAAAGGGGTCTCGTGAGGTTAAGGTTGGGGAGGCAGAGCTAGAGACGTAGGAAGTTGGTGTGGTGGTGGTGTTAGAGAAGGCGAGATCAACCCACTTGACCTTCGCATCCATCGCCTTTGAGTTTGCCCTCCTCGAGCTTGTCAGCTGCTGCCCGACCCTCAAATCGAGTGGTAAGAGGAAGGAGATTATCGATCGATCCCTAACGAATATCATCCATCCGATCAATATCCAAAGATAGATTAAATCACCGCCGTCCCTTTTCCTTTGAGATTAGTGGTTTTAACTTAACTCGAGTCCACTTTTCCTTAACTCTGGTTAGTGGACTAACAGAGAAATAATTGAGTGGCATTTACGTTAATGACGTAAGTTTCACAGTGGCATTAATAGCAATAGTTGCAACCTAGTGGTAGAAAAATAATTTCGATTGTTTCGAGTGGCATCTATGTAAAAATCCCTAAAAAAAGGGCGGAAGAAGAAAAAGAGGAAGGAAACTTACTTTTGAGGTCCCCACATGAAAGAAGCTTACTCCCTTGCGACCCCTTCGAGCCCCCCTCTTATCTTATCATCTCTCAATCAAGGTCGAGATCGACCTCTCTTTCTCGCTACTAAACTCTGCACAGTGACCTAGAAGCCTCACTGATGCCGCCTCCGATGACTAGCATTCCGACGAACCCCCTACCTGTGTTGCCAAGCCCTATAGGGCACTCCAATGGCCAAGCAACATCGCCTCTCTCTATGCTGCATCATTTACAAGGTCATCTTCAATCTACAACGTCGCCAAGGAGGTCGAATCCTTCCTCAAGGGCTGTTGCAACGCTACCTCTAACCGATGACCACCTCATGGACGTTGCCTAGCCACTGTGACACATCAAGTGTGCACATGCTCGCTCTCTCTTACTCTTGCTGAATGCTTGTTGGGTTGCTACTAGGGTTTCAATGAAACCCAAAAGGGCCATATTTAAATGGATTTGCTTTTACCCTTTATTTCTTGTTATATGTTGTTGGATTGTTTCTATTGGAAGCATATATAAAAACAAGAGAAAAAAAAAGATTAAAAAAAGGGAGGGAGAAGAAGGAAAAAAAAAAAAGTAGACTCACTTTTGAGGTCCTTACATGAAAGAAGCTTACTCGTGGTCTCCAACGAAGAGGCACATTTTGAGCTTCTGTGTGGGAGAAGCCCACTCTCAAGGTCCCCACATAAGGGAAACTCACTCGAGGTCTCCAACAAAGAGGCATACTTCGAGTTTCCAGGTGGTAGAAATCCAGTTCAAAGATCCCTCATTCTACTACAATTGCTACTTCTACTATAACCGCCTTCTACTCCTCTGAGCTACTGCCTACTTCCTCTAGTCTACTGCTAGGTCCTCCAGTTGTCTACGTTGAGAGGAGTTCACTTGTGTAACAAGTTGGGTGTTGCATGCTCCAACTTGGGGGTGAGTGTCAAAGAATAAATTAGTTGAATATTTTATGGTCAAATTAGCTAGGAATGGGTATCATACTATTTTTAGTCTTTCTTATTTTTGGTGAGTTATGTTTTATGGTGTTTCCTTGTATACCTAAGCCCTATCTCTCTATATAAAAAGGGCTAAGGATTTCTTAATAGGATAACCAAAATGAAGTTGAACTTTTTCAACATGGTATCAGAGTAGGTTTGATCCAATTTCGAAAGAAAAAGAGAAGCACCATCGAAAACCCTAAAAGAGGACCACCGACCATACTGTCAGGCCTTGTGACCACCAGGGAGCCTCCGGTTGCCCTCCTCTCTAGGCGACCCCTCTAGGGCCCCTCTACTCTCATCTCTCGATCAAGGTCGAGATCGACTACTCTCTATTGCTGCTACACTCTGGGTGGTGACTTAAAAACCTCATCGACGCCACCCTCGGCAACTAAGGTTCCAGCAAACCCCCTACGCTGCGCCGCCAAGCCCTATGGGGCACTCCGATGGCCATGCAACGCCGTCTCTCTTTGTTGCACCATCTACAATGTCCTCTTCAATCTGCAGTGCCACCAAGGAGGTTGGATCCTTCCTCAAGGGCTACTGCCGCATTGCCTCTCGCCAATGACCACCTCATTGACGTCACCTAGCCATTGTGACGCAACAAGCGCATGCATGCACTCTCTCTCACTCTCGTTGGATGCTTGTTGGGTTCCTATTAGGGTTTCAATGAAACCCAAAAGAGTTTTATTCAAATGGTTTTGCTTTTACTCTTTATGTCTTGTTACATATTGTTGGGTTGCTTATATATATATATATATATATATATATATATATATATATATATATATATATATATATATAAAGGAAGAAGAAGAAAAAGAAGAGGAAGGAGATTCACTTTTGAGGTCCCCACATGAAAGAAGCTTACACATGGTCTCTAGTGAAAAGGCACACTTCCAGCTTCCATGTGGGAGAGACCCACTCTCGAGATCCCCACATAAGAAACTCACTCGAGGTCTCCAAGAAAGAGGCACACTTTAAGTTTCCGTGAGGGAGAAACCCACTTCAGAGATCTCCCGTTCTACTACAGTTGCTACTTCTGCTACAGTTGCCTTCTACTCCTCCGACCTACTGCCTACTCCTGCTTCCTCTAGTCTACTACCAAATCGTCCAGATGTCTACATTGGGGGAGTTCACTTTTGTAACAAGTTAGGTGTTGCATGCTCCAAGTTGGGGTGAGTGTTTAAGAATAAATTAGTTAAATACTTTATGGTCAAATTAGTTAGGATTGAGTGTCCTATTTTTAGCCTTTCTTATTTTTTGTGAGTTATTGTATTTTATGATGTTTCCTTGTATGATCAAGCCCTCTCTAGATAAAGAGGGCTAAGACTTTCAAAATAGAATTAACCAAAACCAAGTGGATCTTTTTCAACAAAAATATTGTCAAATTGAAATTTATTTGAAATCGAATAGTGTGATTCAGTCAGCAACCCTAGCATCTTAGATTCCATCTTTTTTTTAGGAAAGTACTTCAAAAGTGGGACATTACAAAACAGTCCCAAAGCTAAAAATTTTGAAAACCTCTCCAATATTCCATTAATTTCAAAGCTAAGCCTAGAATTTCTTAGGTTACAAATATGTTGAAACTCGTAGAAGTTACCATTCAAATTTTGAAGTTATAGATTTTAGCATTCTGGTTATAACAATCTAATAAGTCCTTTCTTAAGTTAGTTGCAAGCTTTGGGTTTAAGACACCTGATCCAAAGATCTTCTGTAGTTGTAATTTTTCTCTATGGATTCTTGTTTCTCTGTCCTGCCTGAATTCAGGCCTTGGTCTTAAGAAAATAGAAGAAACAAAAGGTGTCCAAAGAACAAAGAGAGGAACATCGAGAGAAGACGAAGATACTACTTCTCATTTCTTTCCTAAGAGCTTTTACCTTGTTAAGGTCGTCACTTCCTTAAGTACCCCTCTTGTTCCTGACACATCAGTATCTACACAACATTGTGTTCTTATTGCATGTTTCTTTGAAAGGGTGTTCTTATTGCATGTTGAAATAAAGAACAAGTGTGTGCTCCCTCAGCCACGATTACTCTCCTGATGAATGGAGCTTGATTTCTATTATTTGTAGTCTTAATAAATTCTTTGAAGTCCTTTTGTAAGAAACCAGCCTTTTTTACGCGTTCGTGAGATAGATGCTTCTCTTCATGGTCTTGTGCTGTGTTGCTATTAACAAGAGAGATCCACCATATCTTAAGTGTTGTGAAAGTATCGAGTTTGTCATGTGCGGTTAACAAATGTAATAATGTGATCTCTACATAGCCTGAGGTCTATTCCTTTGATGCTACTTACATGAGAGGATTCTTCTCTGCTCTGCTAATCATGGTAGTACACTGAGTGGTCTTCAACTCACTGCCTGGAATCATATCTCGTTTCCAGCTGCCTGATTGTCTGGTCATCTAAACTCCAGCCCAGCTGACATCCCTTTCCCCATGAAAACGAGTTTAATGAGGATTCTTTTTTCAGTTTAGACTCAAACACTTAGGATTGGTTTTAGCTAGGGGTAGGGATGCTAAGCAAATTGAATCTCACTGAATCCACATGAATTTGGATTCGATTCGTCAAGAAAATTCAAATTTGAATGGAATTTGAATTTCCTTCAAATAGTAAAATCTGGATTCATATTCGATTCAATCAAATCTCTATTGAATCCTTATATATAATACAAAATATACAAAATATGTCAATTGTTTCTTCATCTGTTAATAATTTTTTTATAAGTTCATGTTTTAATAATTCTCCCTACCTGGGGAGAGTGTTCTTGAAAGGAGGTAGGTGCTCAATTCGGGACGGGAAGGGTTTTGGGAATGAGATGGGTGCTCAATTTGGGAGGGAGTGAAGAAACAAATGAAAGATCTGGGAAAGTTGGGAACTTAGGACTTGTCACGAGTTTCACCATTCACGTGACTTAGCTTTTTTAAAAAAAAAAAAAAAATTTTGACCCATATTCTACGATCACAACACAAGAGAAAGGAGCGGTGGTGTAATCTTTACAAGTCCACGCAAGAGAGCTCACACGAATTATTAAAGAAAAAAAAAACAGAGATAGATTCTCCTCACTGTATATACACACACATATACATTGACATATATATGTACATATACATTTATATACATATATATTGAATCAAATCAAATCTTTTCGAATCCAATTGAATTAAAAAAAGATTCAATTCGTTAAATTATTGAACCGAAATATTAGATTCATATTCAATTTGTTTCATTCAAATCAACTTGAATTGAATAATTACCGAATCAGATTCAAATCGAATTTGAATAATTCAATTCGATTAGCAGCCCTGACTGAGGCACTTGAATAGTGCTGTGCAACTCAAAAAGTAGCAATAGAGCTGCAACGATGCACATTGAACAAGGCTGATAGAATTTTTTTGAAAGCGTAAATGGATAGTCACATGAGAGGGCGACTATTCAGAGATTATATGGCCAAAATAAAGAGCACCCAATTACATGAAGGATCCCCGCAGCCCATAGCCCCAATGTTACACTGATGCCAAGTATCACCCCATATGCACTTGGAGTCTCTTCTTTAAAGAGCACACTATTCATTTGGAGAAATATAGCCCACAATGTAGCCAATGATCTTGCTTGCTCCCGTTTGGATGTGAAACATGTTGGCTCAGGCCCCACCCTTCCTGCTGCAACTGAAATTCCAGAACTGCACTAATAGCGATCCACCCAATTCAAGAACATTTTGCCCCATATTGTAGCCACGAATGGACATGAGAAGCATAGATAATATTCATCAGCATCCCACAAAGGACATGTTAGAGGGTACTAGGAAAGTTGTTAGTAAGTTTAAGAGTCATCATCAGTTTTATATTCTTGTTAGTAAGTTTTATGTTCTTGTTGGATCTTTTATGTAATTTCTCTCACGCTATTCTCTGTATAATAGAGATTAGGGTTCCTATTTTTTATAAAAGGTATTATTATTTTCTCTAACATGATACCAAGGCAGGTTTGAGGAACCAAAACTCAAATTTCTTCTCCTTTTACTCTTCTCCCCCTTTCTTTCTTATCCTTTTTCTTCCTTTTTTTGGCAGCTGCCAAGCCCTAGCCGGCCATAGAAAGACTGCCCTATACTGGCCTCCAGCCAGTCGGCAGGCTATGACATAGAGATTAGGGTTCCTATTTTTAATAGAAGGTATTATTATTTTCTCCAACATGATACCAAGGCAGGTTTGAGGAACCAAAACTCAAATTTCTTTTCCTTTTACTCTTCTCCCCGTTTCTTTCTTATCCTTTTTCTTCCTTTTTTTGGCTGCCGCCAAGCCCTAGCCGGCCCTAGAAAGACTACCCTACTAGCCTCCAGCCAGTCAGCAGGCTATGACAGCCAGCCATCAAGTAACCCAATCCCGACAACCCTTCCGCCGACACCACTGACCCCTTCGGCAACCTCTAGCCAACGGCCAAAGGCTGGGTGCTGCTACTACCATTGCGGCTATTAATGTTGCTGCTACTACTACCTCTCGAACGACAGCTAGGGGTCCAGCAAACCCCCTCCCTTCCTATGCTCAGATCCAGCCACCACAAGGCCGGATCTAGAAGAAAACCCTACTGGGCAATGCCGCCGGTCACTATTCTGGTCCTGACGAAGCCCTGGCGACCCTAGAGACCAGTCCAACGTGTTCCTACTAAGGAGTTGCAAAGTCCGTTTGCTCAGTTTGAAGATCCAAGTCTCCAACGACCTACTGTTTGTTTCAAACCAACTAGATGCTGCTACTGTGATTCCAATCCTCCACCAAATGGGAGTTCGGCCTCGATTAAAGGTCCCAACCTTCACCTATTGCTGTTGCTATTGATTCAGACCAATCTTGATCCGAATTTGTTCCTGAGATCGTGATCTACCCCAATTCGATCTCCATGATTCGATCTCTCTAATCAAATCTTGACTGAGGAACTTCTTCAATCCTGCATGCATCATGCATTCCTACTATGCGCTTTGATTACACACCCTATAGGTCTTCTTCAACTACCCTATGTATGATCAGAGTTTGCTTCTCTATCCTCTGCATGCATGGTCTATGATCCTGCGCACAAGATCATGCATTCTTGCATGACTGCCTAACTGCCAATCCTACTATCCACATGGCGGACTCGAAATCTTCGCTACTACCTGCTTTAGATCATTTCCCAGATTGCTTGAAATCGTCTCTCAACCACTGCCTGCTTGGGATTGTCTCCCACTTCTACCTGCTTCTACTACTGACTGGGAAATCTGATGGGAGGCTGCTTTTTAATTAACCAAACTCATGGCCCTAGTCATTACTTTATATGTTACACTCATCAGTGGTGCTTGAGATACAGTTCAAGGGCTTGTTATCTGATGTAGCTAAGAATGTAGGCCTTGACAACTTCAAAAATGAATGATGATAAGCCTTCAAAACTTAATACAAGAGCAGAAAAGTAAGCATATGCAGAACATCTCATAAGACATACTAAAAAGCACATACACTGTTTGATTGAGCACCACAAGTTCTTTTTTCAGCAGTGCAACGTAGATCTTCGTGGCCCTTGTTGTTCGAAATGCGACTTTGCTTCAGTGTTTCATTCATTGCTCTTACAGCCCTAAAGACATCATCTCGCATTGTAAGTATCTATATTATTTAAATAATAATAATATTATTATTATTTATTAATTAATAAAAGGCTTCTACGATTTTAAGGGAAAAATGGCCAAAAAATTCACTAGAATAGGTACCGGCAACTCAAGAAACAAAGTAAAAGGGTGCCAATAGTCCACTTTCTACCATACAGATGAGGATGACAGAGACGTTAAGGGGTATAAAATAAGCAGAAGGCATGGATGCTAGTGAAATTCATTTCTTTCTCGTATAGTATATGATGAACCAATAATAAGAAGGTTATAAATCCTAGGAAGATTCTCTAAACTGAAGGTAGCTTAAATTTTAAAGTGGTCTTCAAAGCAAAACCATGAATACACAACTAGTTATCACCCATCTGTTCTAATAGGTAGGACTGCATATGAATATTCCATAGATAATATTTCTACTCCTCTTCAAAAAATGAATTTTATAGAAAGAGTGCACCTCAATTTATGGGGGAGCACAATTAGGACTGAGAATATTACAAGAAATCTATAAGGAAATACAAAAGCAGGAAACAAACTGAAGACAAATGATAAAAACCAGCAAATAACACAGTTATTCCAATTAATCGAATAGTGTCCTCAGGTTGGAGCATAAAAATCAAGCATGCCCAACTTAAATGTAATAAGAGACAATCTAATGTAGGATCATGCTTTAGTGAAAATATCTACTAATTGATGATATATTGACATGAAAGAAGTGCTTAACCTCTTGTAATAACAGCACAAATACATTATAATCCACCTCATTATGTCTATGCATTGATATGAAATGCAGGATTATTTGCTAAAAAAATAGCAGCCTTGTGACAATGAATGGGCAGGGGGACAGGGTATTCAACAAAAGACTCCAAAACCAATCAATATTGAATGAATCCACAAGTTCACCAATTGCATGGGGCCATGGCTCTATACTCTTAACTCAAAATTGGCATATGAAATGGTGTTCTGCATCTTGCTTCACTAAGTAACAAAATTATTACCAGCGGAGACACAATAACTTGAGGTAGAATGATTATCCTCATGAGACTACACATAATTTCATCCAAAAAAACTTCAAAGCCCACATGCCCACTGTTTTTTCTCTTTTTTTCCTTTTTTTCGAGAAAAAAAAGCCCTTTCTTGGAAAAGATTTCAAATAAATGAAGAGTATGCAGCATTACATCCGAATATCCTTAAGTGGGCTTGTCTATAAACTAACTCAACCTATATCCAAAGAAATATTAAGTCAAGCAGTAGTGAGAGATGACAATTTCTCACCCAACACTCTATACCAAAGAGTATCTCGGAAACTTCTAGTGTGTCTTTTAAAAACATAAATTTGGTTCCATACAAATTATAAGCAAGCCTATACCAGGTATACTGGCTTCATGCAATTACCAATTGTACGTTTCCTTTGGGGCTGAAAAACCCCACCTGCCATATGATTTACTTCTGTGCAAATCCTAGCCAAATATTCTGTAAAAAACTATAAGGGGAGAAATTTCTTTTTTGCCTTTATGCTGGATTTTTCATTTACAAAAGTATATTATCAATATAAAGAAGCTTAACCATTTCTCAAGTTCTTTTTTATAAAGACACTGGGATCAGAATAGATCTCAAGGTATGAGATTCAACTACTAGATTAAAAATATCAAACTAGGCCCTCAGATTTTGCTTAAGTCAATATATAATTTTCTTCAATTTGTACACTTTATGAAACTCTGGTTCACTAATAATTCCAAGAGGTGCCTCATATAAACAACTTCAACCAAA
Organism: Thalassia testudinum; assembly: GCA_037157565.1. Taxonomy (NCBI): domain Eukaryota; kingdom Viridiplantae; phylum Streptophyta; class Magnoliopsida; order Alismatales; family Hydrocharitaceae; genus Thalassia; species Thalassia testudinum. Next base: position 71,400,826 of record JAZHRO010000022.1, on the reverse strand, counting down.
TCACCAAATAAGGAGGCACTTTCAGTATCCAGTTGACACATCTTCCAACCAAAGTTCACAGAAATTAAAAAGGGAGAGAACATCTCAAAGCAATCAATTCCATATGTTTGACCATGGCCCTTATCGACTAATTAGGTCACAAACCTAGCAACTGTACCATCAGTTGATACGTTGCAGTAAATCCACAGTGATAATGCACAATATTTTTTTTATTGAAAATAAGACTACTGGCCATCCAAATCCATTAAATCATAGTTAAAAATAATCGACACTACATTGCATACAAATAGAACACACCTACCCCTAGACTACTGATCAACGTTCAACATAGGACATACTACTACAAGGAAAGCACCCACTAGGGAAAAAAATTTTAAAAAGTATGTCTTACACCAAAATCAATCCCCACACACCGAGAGAAACTTACCCCAAAAAACATCAACAACAATCATTTACCAGACACATCGTTACTCTTCCTCTCCTTTTGCACCTTCAGCTGCTATCAAGTGATTTAAATGCTGATGGCATGTCATCGGCAAGACCTTTTTTGGGAAAAGCTCATGCCGACATGATAAAGTTGTCAAAATGCTGGGATATCGCCAGCATCCCGCCGGCACAGTCAGCATGCGGGCAAAATCGATGGGCATGCTGAGGCTACTACTAGTCCATCGTTAGCATTCTTGTTGGCATGCATCAGTATACCCTCAGCATGCCCACAAAATGCACATTTAGAATTTCATCGGCACAGTGTCGAAATCGACATTTCGAACCTTCCTCATAATGCAATACACCAACCATTGTTTTTGAAACACCAACTTCCACATTATGCAATACACCAACCATTGTTTTTCAAACACCAACTTCCACATTCGAAAATTACTGTAAGATTCATGACTTCTTGCAAAAGCACACTCTGATGCTTCTCCTTCGGTAACCTTTACTAGCATATTTGGATTAAAGACTAAAGTAGTAGCCGGTCTCAAAGCCGGTCACAAAATCCACCATCAAAGATGCAATGGAAAGAACATCAGGTTGAAACCCCACATCTTTCCTCCAACAGAGGCAGGAAACTAAATCGCTTATGGACCTCTTTTCATTGAACAAGAGTAGAGGAAAAAACGCCTACGATTGGATCGAAATCAATATCAAAATTCAGACCTGCTGCTGGAACCGAACCAAACACACCTTCATTTTCTGCCACCATGACCGACTCATGAAATACCGCAAGGAAAATTATCAAATGATCTCGCGAGGTAGCCACGCCTTTATTGATACTCACCAATATATGAGGGTTGCAATCCAACATAGCATCCCAAACATTGCTTGCAATCTGGCACAACACAAATGCTTGGTTTCCACTCCATAAAAATGTGTACATCTCCTCAATGCACTTTCAGAAAAAGTCCCATTAACTTCTGCCCCATTAATTCCAGAAAAATCAATGCCATCAAACCATAATAAATTTGGATCACAATCCAGCGATATTCCTCCTAAATCGCTAGACACATGGCCCACACAAGGGCCATTTCTCACAACTTCTATCGGATCAAAATCTAATTTGAATCTGCAGTTGCCATGTATATCCATCCCCACTATCGGGCTATCAAAATTGAAACTGCCACAGCATTATGCCTGATTTACTACATTTATGGTGTTTACCATTGCCTTCCCCTAATAGGAAATTTTGAATTAATTTCATGCTCCAAAAAATCAGAGACAACAAGTTGTTTCCCCTTTTCAAAATTTGAATTCTGTTGCTGACCGTGCTTGAGGGAAAGTTACCAAACTTTCCACATAGCCTTCTTCTCCAGTTACCTCACCGAAGCACTGCCGCTCACCACCTCCGTAAATGTCCTACCCAACAAATGGAAACCTCCATCCTCATCATATTCAAACTTAATCACCCAAGAAGAGTCCCTAAGCCTTAGAACAGCCCTCAATGGCTTTTCTCCACCTGCAAGAAACTCAACCACCTCAATGCATGAGATACCACCCCCCCGCCAATCCAAGTGCGGAGCATCTCTTTATCCTCACAAAATCAGCACAAAGATCACGCACAACCTCCATTATCCTAACAAAGATGGACCTCCCGCAAGGTTGGAGATAAAATTTCAGATTAAGGGCATCCCATTAAGGTTATGTAAGGTGAAAGGAAAAATTGCAACATAAGTCCAAGTAGAAATATAAAATAACAAAATAGTACAAAAAAGGACAAGGAGTGACTAAATAATAATAATAACTATTATGCTAACGCTCGGCCTCAAGCTAAAGCATAGATATCGATCATGCTCAGCTTGGAATAGCAGACATCAAATGTGGAGCGAGAAAGGTGTAGGGTTTTGGAGTTCAACAAGATTCATCATTTTCTCTAACTATCTTCAATAGCTCCTTCGTGGATAAATAAAGACCTCCATCAAATCAAAGCATCACCAACAACCATTTCCTTGTTGATTAGCACTGCAACCTCCTCCTCCATGAGCCCAAACAACAGTATCCTATTAAACAAAAGGGATGCCACCTTCCAATCTTTGGATAATAGCCCCCTATTGTAGAGAGTACTTTTGACTACATCCAAAGACAACCAGCCACGCAAAAGATTCCCTACTAGGGAGCAAGCTAAAATAGAGTCAAGGGAACTCACCAAAGTGGACAACGCCTCAATCTCCAAGAAGGGGGTAACTGAAGTAAGCGTAGATGGACTCACCATCGTCCCCTTGACGCAAGATTCCAACCTCTTTCTTAGACGAGTCATTATGGCCAACACCCTTGCAAGCCAAACACACCACCCAATCTTGACATTCTGACTCGATATGGCCACGCGTCCGACAACTATAGCAGAGTATCTCACAACGATACCTCCATAAGGTAGATGACGGGTGGATATGCATGTATACATATAATTTTTAACACAAGTAGCCCAGTTAACATGCTTAATAAGAGTACAGATATGTAATTTTAAAATATATAAAATCACTAATACAGGAGTAATCAATACATAATACTAGTTGGACTTTGTCAGCATCTCAAGAGAACTACATCTAAAGGTGCCAGAAAAGTTTAGGCTCAATTAGTTGGCTCAGTCTCAAGCTCAATAAGGTCTTATAAGCCCAACTTGATAGCTTAACAAGCTAAACCAGAGCCCTAGGTTAACGAGCCAAGCCTCAACCAAGATGAACTTGGCTCATTGTGCTCAATAGAAATCTCTATAATCCAACACCAAGCACCATTGGAGAACTACCAATCATCTATAACTCACATAAATATAAGAGCGTTAATGCACATGCAAAGGTAATCAATAGAACGTGCACATGCAAGGGGCACTTTATTGTATGATCAGCAGTGCAACATGCCACTAGAGAGTGCGTGCAGATGCACAATGTTGAAAGCCACATAGAGGTGCAGAAGCACCACACAAAAGATTGCACAGCAGTGCCAAAAACCACTAATTGGCAGTCCTGAGCATGCAAGCTTAACTAGTAGGGCAGAATAGTGCAGTCAAGACTATAGCCCATATGTTAAGGCATGGTGGCATGCGTGAAAGCATCAAGATCAACAATGGTGGTGAGAGAATAGCAACACAAAAGAAAAGGGAGGTGATGTGAATTCCTTGATAGCCGTTATGAACAAAAATCCTACCCTACTCCAATAACAGGTAGGAAGAAAGACTGAATGAATTTTATTGAAAGAGTGCACTTCTATTTATAGAGTGCAATTGCGAATACTCAGCCATTACAAAATGTTTATAAGGAATACAAAAGAAAGAAACAAACAGAAAAAGAATACTAAATAAAAAATAACAACTGTTCCAATTATTTTGACAAGTTCCATATGGAAAACTAAATGTGCTTGATTACACTCCATGTGACAAGCTCATGGGCATGGTTTTCACTAGTATCCTCCAGGTAGGACACTGAATCAAATCGCATGTGTGAGAAGAAAATGCTTCATTCATTCCACAAGGAAAACACCCTAGACCTCTATATATAGAGAGAGGTTAAGGGATAATTACAGATGTCTCAGGAAAGAAAAATAAAGCAAACAAGGCTAAAAACAAAATGACTAATTAACTAGAAAGATATTCTTTCTCAACAACCCTCCCCCCCCCCCCCCCCCCAAGCTGGAGCATAGATATCTATCATGCTCAACTTAAAATAGTATCGGTCGAAGGAGGTACGTGGAAGTGCTCTAGGAAACATATCTGCATCTTGATCTCCAAACACCACATGAGAGGTACGAATATATCCCTTCCAAATCATATCACGAGTGTAGTGTCAATCCACCTCGATGTGCTTTGTTCTTTCATTGAAGACTAGATTATAGCAATGGACTGTTGCTTTGTTGCCACACCTCATCTCATGTAGATCCATGAGAACAGATCTACTCCGCATGAGCTCATATGTGGTTTGAGCTATAGCTCTATATTCTGCACCAAACCTGGCTACCACGATATGCTTCTTATTCTTCCATGTAACTAGGTTGCCCAAACAAACGTGTAGAAACCAGTAATAGACTTCCTATCTTTAGGGCATCCAGCATTATCTGCATTCATGTAGACCACATCTAAAAATCTCCCACGAATAAATAGTTGTCCCTTTCTTAGAGCCAACTTCAAGTACCTAAAAATCATCATAGTTGCATCCAAGTGTACCTTCCTTGGCTTCTCTATGAACTGACTCACTTTGCTTACCGCAAGTACAAAATTGAGCCTTGTAATAGTAACATATGGCAGCTTCCCTACTAAACATCTAAATTGTCTAGCATCAACTTGATCTAAGTTATCTTCATATAGATGCACACTAATGTCCATGGGAATAAAAGCAGGCTTTTGATGCAAACGAAGTTGCAAAATTCTCAAACTATCCACGATAGAATTTCAATTGGAAAATAAAATAAGTTTGCAGCAACTATATATAACTAAGTAGCTATGAATCTGTTTGAGTGGCAAGAGTTACTCCAAATTAACTATTGCGTAAGAAAAATAAATTGGTTTGACAAATGATGAAACAATAAAATCCAATTCGTCCCTACATGAATCCCATAAATTCCTAGAGGGTCAATTGGAGGCGACGAAAGTAAATTATGGCAACAAGCTACACACAAGTTGTAACCATAATAGGGAATCGAGTAGTTCCACGCAAAAGCCCTTCAGTAACAATAAGCTAAAGAAAGGGAAAAAGAAATAATACGAGTTCGCACTTACGCCAAAGAGATAACTAGAAGCAATTGTGCAACGGCATCGGAATTGTGAGACACGGTGAATGCGGGATCAAACTGGACAACATGTTCGATATTGTCAATTGGGCATAGTGGCAATCGTGGTGATGTTGGATAGGGACACAGGTTGTCCTTAAACTATCATGTAGAAGCAGGCACAGGAGTCGAAGAAGTTAGGGCAGACGCAAGGGAGGTGCAGGAATAGTGGTAATCATAGTGTCGAGCCCTTGGTGGTCAAATGTCAAAGGGGAGTGAGGGCGGACAAGACAATCGCAGTATAACTACTACAGTGGAGGTGTCACAAGGTGGGTGGTTGTTGTGGAGAGGTCAAACGACGACATGCAACTAACAATGGTGGATAGAAATGATGGAGGCATTGGTGCTAATGGTTGGGTGGTTTGGTGGAAGATGTAAAGGAAAAAGGGGCGTTGGGTGGAGATGGAGAAGGTGGGGGTGAAGGTGATGATGGGTTTGATGGTGGTGGTGATCTACGAGGAGGACAGGTCATGTGGGAGGATTCGGGTGGAGGTGGTAGACTGTTGGGAGAAGAAGGAAGAGGGAAGGAAGGAGACAAGGTGAGTAGGTAGGAAAGTCACGAATGAGATAGGAAGTACAGAGGTGAGAAGGAAAGTAGGGATGAGAGAGAGAGAGAAAGGAGTACAGGTGAGAAGGAGAAATGGTGATGGTAACTCACAAAAAAAAGTTCCAACTTTATTCGTACTCTTCTTGCCGCAAATATAATAATTGTTTCCCGTTTTATAAGGGTCACAAACTAGAAAAGAAAAGGTATTGCAACCCTTGGTCCACATTGATCAACCAAGGCATTCCTTGGTTGAAAAATCATAAAATATACTAGAATAATGGAAAAATTGCAAATAGGCACTTTAATTATTTGTAGTTCCATATTAGGAAACATCAAATTTGCCCCTAGCATGCTAGTCTCCATGAGTAAATCTACTACATACCTTTTCTGAGAATGAACTACTTAATTCCAAGGAAATAACAGACTGGACCCAGGTACTTTGAAACAAATTGTTTGGTTAGAAATTCCTTGGTAATTATAATGTCATCTACATCATTCCTTGTCAACACAATATCATCCACACACAAGCATCACTATCACTCTTTTTGATCTTCTTTATGAACTAAGAGTGGTCAGCAGAAGATCTCTTGAAGCCAACCCACTCAATCACATCCAAGAGATTTTGAAACCAAACTAATGGACTTTGTTTGAGTCCATAAATTGCCTTGTGCAATTTGCAGACCTTGGAATACTCCCCCTTAGCCACAAATCCCAATAGCTATTACATGTAGATTCCTCCTTTAAATCACCATACTGGAAAGCATTCTTGATGTAAAGTTGGTGAAGATGCCAGTTACGATGAACTGAAATAAGTATGTGAAATATGGGAAGTCAAGCAACTAGAGAGGTGTCGAAGTAGTTGATCCCATACGTCCAAGTGTATCCCTTCGCTACTAGGCAAGATTATATCTCTGAACTAACCCATCTAGGCAATATTTGACAGTAAACGCCCATTTGCATCCTACCACTTTTGCATCATGTGGAGGCTAAACAAGGCTCCAAGTTCCACAAGAGACTAATGCAACCATCTCTTCATCCATGGCCTATTGCCACTTTGAATCACAGAGTGCCTCTTGATGGGTTGTAGGTGTTCGAATAATAGAGAGGAGAGAGCAAACCGTTGGTATTAGGAAGAGAGACTTGCCATAGACATGTACTTGGGCATCGAATGCAAAGTAAATAACCTAGTCCCCTTCCATAAGGTAATAGGAAAATCAAAACTGTCATCCACTAGATCATTTGTCTCATCAAGCTCAGGATTAAGGTCCGTGAAGGGTTGCTGAGATATATCAGTCTCCTAAGAAGCAAGAATGGTGGTCTTTATACCATCAAGTACAGGACTCTCCTCTAAAGTAAAAGAGGGTGCCAACTCTGGATGAGGTCGCTCTTGCTGCTAAATCTAACGACGAGAATAGATCCCCTTGAACCCATTCTATTGGTGATCATTAGGAGGACCCTTCAGTGACTACCTCTATGGTTTATCTAAGGGTATAGGAATCGGGATGAAAACCTGACCCTCAGATGCCAAAGTGCTAATGAGTGAGCTAGAGGTAGAATAGTAAAGAATGGACTCCATGAAAGTGGCATTTGCACTCACATAATAACGTCAATCAAAAGGATCATAACATCTATAGCCCTTTTGAGTCCTTGAATACCCAACAAAGACGTACTTGACTGCTCAAGGTGCAAGTTTATCTTTGTTAGGTCCATGAGTATACAAACGCAACACATCTTTACCACATATAAGAACAGAGGGAGACATAACTACTCAGTCACACAATACATCTCATTCAATCCTAATTCATGACAAACATTATAAAGAAACGAAGACTAAAGTTGGGACCTATAAACCACATCCAATAAAATCAAACAGGTGTGAAAATCCACTTCAGACAGTCTAGACCAAGAGGGAACCTATTGATGAGTTACCAGGCCAACATTACCAGGAATTAGGAAAGATGATATCTTTAACTAACTGTTTTAAAGTGTTTCTCACATGTCTTCACCATGCAAAAACCATACCGCAAAGCATTAAATTATTGTAACACATTTTTTTCCTATTTATTGCACTTTTAAGATCTCAGGGCAAGGTATGAAATACAAATGGACCACATTTCCGGAGTTAGAAAAGCAATATACTCTTTAGTTCTATAAAGAACAAAGATAGCAGTCTGAGTTCCTCATGATTGACCTAAAACCTATGTCACCTTAAAATTTTCTTTATCTTCCGTATAGAGGCTTTAATAGTCTACACTATCGTACTTGCTATCATGCATTAAAACGACAATATAGTTTGCTGTATCATGTGCAAAGTTCAAATTGTTTACCCAACTATCTCATGGAGGACAAAGTGGAAAATGTCTGAATAAAGAACAAAATTTGATGAATTTGGGTGAAAACAAAGTTAAAGCATGATGTTATCAAGGACAAAGCATGATAAGTCTGAGCAGCCTCCACCGATCAAGAATAAAGAAAATACAAGTGCAAAGGCAGGGTCAGAGAGGTGAGACCAGCATCATGTTAGTTAAAATCTAATTACATGGATGATGCAACTTAGAAGTCAAAGAGACTGATATTTATCTAGTTATCTTTAAAGCTTAAAGGGACATCCCGAAGTGTAGAGCCTAAAAAGGTGCCAACGAATTTTAATGAATAGGAATATATTAGCAAATGATCTGTGATTCAGGTCATCTAAAAGAAAATATAAAAAAATAGAGGATGATAGTACTTATACCTGACAATATCATCACCAATCTCAGGCGTAACACTAATACTTCTACGTCTTATCCTATGGGTATCTGCAGTTGATGCACCATCTGACCTGAAAGTAGAATGTCATTCACCTGAATGACCATATATTCAGAAGCTTTGTTTGTGTATCAGTTTGGAACTCAAACTCATCCACTAGTTTCTCAAACACATAAAGAAAGAAGGTCCTAGGATGTTCACTTTCAAAGAAGCAGATTTTGACCTCAAGCATACAATCATTTTGAAAACGTAATGACGAAATATTTACTTTAAAAGCAAAGTGGCATCCAATAATATTGCCGGTAGAAGTTTGCAAGTGAATTTCTTCTTCTTTGTTAATTAGTGTGAATACCAATTGCAACTGCTACATTGTATTCAGTCAGGAAGGTTCCCGGTGGTTGATGAGGGAACTGGTTTCGCATTTTTTTAACATCTAACATTGAATAAGGAGTTATTCTCTTACCTTTAATTTTTAACAAATAAGTTCAAATTAGTGAATAATGTAAACACACTAATAAATATAGTGACAAAATAAACTTTAACATGTGATACACATATATGTTAAAAGTCATATTGGAGATAGACAAGAATTTTTACAAGTCCGGATATGGACGAGAAAAAACATGAATATTTCTAATGCATGAATGGGTTGCCTTTTGGGACTGTTGTGCTTAAATTTTGAGCAGTCAAATCCTGGAGGAATCCCTCAATTCAATTTCTGAAAATGTTCCCGACACTTCTTAAAATTTAATCTCCATCAAGGATCCTGACGCAGGTTAGGACAAGAATTGCAGACTTTAGATATGATTTGTGTTATCTACTGTAACAACATAAATGCTTATTTAGGTGTGGGTGCATCTACCCCAGAGATCTATAACTATTGTACAACCCCTCGTCAGTTGTTTTTAGTTAAAGCGAAGCCCTGGCCACTAGTGAACGCAAGTGTTCCATGCTCCATGGTTTTTCCCTTCCAACGGCAAGGGTTTTCCACAAAAATCCATTCCTCCTGTGGATATACTTGTGTTTTACAAGGTGACTAGTTTCATCTGATTGGTATGTAAAGAAGGATAGAAAAGTCATAGGAAAATGACCTGGCAGCCATAGATGTCAAAACCTGGAAAATTTTACCAAGGTGTTCTTGGGGTGAAATTTTGTGCCAAGAAGGCATATCCTAGTAATTCTAGAATGTTAGTGCAAGTGGGATTTGCTAGCTCTTAAATTTTCTATGAAAATGCTTTTTAACTAAAAATTTGTAATCTGATTGAGTGTTTTCATTCCATACTTACAAAAGTAAACTTGTTAACTCAATTCCCTTGTGCATGAAACAAGTTTTAATGAGAAGAGTCTATATGAGAATCATGTGCATGAAACAACCACCCATGATAAGCATTCTCCCAAAACTATGGTCCAAAGACACGCAACTTTTGCACGAAAAAGCTGAGTATCACTGTGTCGATGAAGTATCCCAACCAAACAATGCACCATACATCAGAGATCGTGATTAAAGGAAATCCCCAAATTTGGAGGCAGCCCAGAACTCCAGATCAATATTCAAGTTAAAGGCAACCCATCAATGTTACCTAAGTAGTAGCATAGAGGATATATCAGAAAAAAAGAAGGGCACCCCATAGATCTTGTTATACACATCAGGTCAAATATCTGAAACCCAACCAGGTAGCAAAGACAGCTGAATACACATAAAGTCTAGCCTAAATTTTATAAATTATTATAGAGGAGCGTTGACACAAGAGGCATTCTAGAAGGGGACACCGCAAGTCACTGAAGGAACATTTGATATTGACCCTATCACTACTGTCTTGGGATAATGATCTAGAGGCAAAGTTCTTGGAGAGTGAGATGCACACTGGTCCTAGGTGAGCTTGATCCCTTGGACTATTTCCTCAAGGAGTCGTGACAGATCTACCTCAAACAAGGAAACGATTTTTGACATCTACAGTCCTATCCAAATGTATAGGGAGTTAAATAACTACAATTTGATGTTGTTCATAAATTATTTATATTCATAACCCCTCCCAATGAATTATTTCACAACCCATACCTGCATTCTTTCTAATATTAATTCTTGTTCTTGATTCCTTATTTAAAATATTGAACTCCCAGTGGGTCACTTGGTTCGTACCTACTTTATTGTAAAATCCCAATCGAAGTTGAAACTCCACAAAGAAATACACATAATCAGGTCCATTTCTTTGCATAATAGGATCCTAGCACCTCGCATACCAGCCCTAAGCATACTTGGAAAGTTTAATCCTCCTTATTTTAAAGGAAAAGGTCCACTTCCTGCTAGCTGCAATAGACATAGTGTCGACTATCCTCTGCAGCCGTCTAGGCATGGATTAGTGCAAGGATGTTCTCTTTTTTTTTGTATGCATTGACACAGAATAAGGAGTGACCCATGGTAGAGGTATGGGATGGACCTCTGCAACATGGAACAGGTGATTGGGTTCCCAATTTTGGTGGTCTTCTATCGGATGAGAGACTTCAGGATGTACAGCAATTACTACAAGCAATCCACAGCTTCTGGCCAAGAGATGACAGAAAAGACACCCTGGAGTCGAGTGTAGGTAATTTCTCAATTCGCCGTACATAAAGGATTCTAAGAGGTGAAGTGGAGGATGACGACATTTTCTTAGGCTCAGATTGCTCTCTTATACAGAAGATGAAATCCCCTTGAAGGTCAAAAGTTTCCTCCAACTACTTAGAAGGGATCGTCTAATGACTAGGGTTAGAAGAAGCAGGTGGATCCAGGGTCAGGAACTTTGGTGTGTGCTATGTGGTTTGAAGGACAAGGATTGGGGCCATCTATTCAGCAGATGTGTGTTTACTACAGAGGTCCTAGCTACACTGGGATTACCTACCCCAACAGTGGACTCTGGTGAGGATTTCTGGAGATTGGTGTAGGTTGAAAGCAACTTTTTGGGGTATCTGGATTCAGAGAAATGACGCTGTTTTCACCGGTGTACGTGTTTGGGCTGAAAATGTCATGAGGGAGGCATCATGTTTGTTTGATCTTTGGACATAATGTTTGTAATCTCCTTGTTCTGATAGTAGAATGAAATTGCTTCTTGGGTTGGCTACCAACGTCTGGTAGCCTTCCTTTTCCTTTCATAAAAAAGGAAAAAGAATTCCATAGATACTATGTAAATTCATTTAAGAAGGCATCATCTAAGGTTGAGTGTTATAAATCAATGTAAATATAGAACATTATTCTTTTAATAAAATAAACTTTTTTCAGAGATTTTGAATTGGTATCTTTTCATTACTTTCCCCTAAAGATTTCAGTAAATATAATGTAAAATACAATTTGAACTTCATGTACTATTATATATGGATAAACCATTTACGATGATTCCTATGAAGTATGCATCTATGGCTGAATGGTTAATCAAATCATAATGCAACTCATGGGCTCAATTCCTTCCCTGTTGAAAACACACAAATATTGATTCAAGTCATGAATTCAACTCTTTTCTACTTGATACACACCGATGGGGGCTCGAGGGTGTAACTGCAAAGGAGCTCAACACCACTGACCCACTACCAAGGATGTGGTGAAGCTAATGGCCACACGAGGAGGCAAAGTTATAGAAGGGGCAAGGGGATGGGTGTTTGGGCGAGAAGAGAGGACTAATGGGAGATCAATTGTCAGTGTTGCAAGGTCATGGGAGTAACAGAGGAGGGAAGGGTGTGTCAAGGGAGTGGTGGTGATTGGGGGGGGGGGGGGGTGGGGATGGGGGTGTGTGTTGTGGTAGGGGATGTTGAAGGTCGTGGCTCTGGCTCTGGTGTTAGTTGGGAGGAGAGGAGGGCAACGATGTGCTATGGGTTGTGGATCTCATCGGTGATGAGGCTTTGAGAGTGGAAGGGGAGAATAGGCAGGCGAGGAAGATCTGGGTTGTGGGTCTTGTAATTAAGTGGTGAGGTTTCAAGGGGTGGAGAGGAGGGCAATGATGTGCTATGGGTTGTGGATCTCATCGGTGATAAGGCTTTGAGAGTGGAAGGGGAGGATAGGCAGGCGAGGAAGAACTGGGTTGTGGGTCTTGTAATTAAGTGGTGAGGTTTTAAGGGGTGGAGTGTAGCTAGAGCAGCAGGAGGAAGAAGTGAACATCAAGAGGCAAAGTGGGGAGGAGATGTATCTAAAGAAGTTGGAGGGGCTGCAATCATCGGAGGTGGTAAAAGGGTGCAATAAGGGAGGAAATGGCATTTTTTTGAGCATTAAGATTGCAAATGAAGTTAACCCAAAACTAACCTCATGGCATTCTTGTTAACAGGAGCCTAATTCTTGTGGCATTTTTGTAAATACTGAATTTCTTGTGGCATTTATGTAAAATCAAACATTTTTAATGGCATTTATGTAAAAAAAAAAAACCCATATATCTTTTAATTTTTGAAAAGATATATTATATTACATTACATTATATAATATATTTGTCAAGATTTGTGCAAGTAGGACTGTGGAGGCTGCTTGGCGTAGGATAGGATAGTCCCACTTGGACTAGGTGCATGCAAATCAAGGAGAAGCACATGATAGACGGCCTATGTGGTGTTGGTGCAGGAGATCGTGGGCCTTGGATGGTGGCCGATGGTGATGTTGTTGAAGAAGAGAGAGGGAGTGGAGTAGTAGAATAGGAAATATCATTATGATTCAAAGGAAAATACAAGGGAAGACTCTTTATATGAGAACATATCTCAATAATTGGAAACAAAAGATCTTATTACTTAAGGAAAGAGCTTATCATTAAATAAATCACAAACATATTTCCTAAAACCCATTTACTAAAAATAGCAAACTTAACAGTTAAGCAAATGATTCAACTTGGTCCTTTGGACCACACTACCGCCGACCCTGAGGGCCTTCTACTGCCTGCCACGTGGCACTGCCACATAGCTTGGATGGCTGCCACGTGGTACTTGTCATGTGGGCCATCTTTATTCCCAACAATATTAAAGTAGATGATAAGGAATATTCTACTCACTTGTAAGCATTAATGTTTCTTTCTTTTTATGTTCCTCACATAGCAGGCTTATTGAAATAAGAAATAACAAACATGAATAGAAACTAACTAAACCTCTCAATCCTAATTGAAACAAACCTATAACTAAATCATGTAACTCACCCCCTAGTTGGAGCATACAATGCCCAACTTACAGGTAGGACACAAACCAACACCCCCCCCCCCCCCCCCAAATGACTTCATCTGGCTGGAGGAGCAAGTAGGTTGGCAAGCAATCAAGCAAGTAGGTAGGTAGTCACCTTAAACCAATGGAGAAGAAAAAAAAAACAACTAGGGAGAGGCATTCAGGCAAGAGGAGACGATCCCAAGAAAGTTGGCAGCAAGAAGTCAACAAAGGCGAGAGACATCTCAAGCTGTGAAAACCCCTCTCTAAAGGACAAAAGGGGAAAAAATCAAGAGAGCTCCCTAAGTAGAAGCAAAGACAGGCAAGTAGAAGGGGTGGGTGGGGAAGGCATGAACAGCAAGCTCAATTTCCCCACCAATCACCAGCATTATCCACATTCTCAAAGGGATTAGGAGATACAAAAGCAAGAGAAGGTTGGGCGACAAATCCTAATGTAACATCAACAATAATCAAAACATCAGCAGCTCCTTAAAAGAATCCTCAAATGCTCCATCTCCTCTATGGTGAAGGGCATAGAAGGTTGTGCTAGAGTCATCTCAACTGTTGGAGTCTCTGCAACAGTCAGTTGGTTAGCCCAGGCAAACTTACCAAACTTCTCTCAACATATTTTGGGCGGGTGACTCGTCCATTTGCAATGGATGCACGGAAAGAATATGCAACCCCACCTACAATTGGCACCCCAACTACCAGGTTGACCACCCTTGCCACCGGAGGCAACGAGGGCAAAGGTGTCAGAGGTCATTACAAGAAGAGCAAATGAAGGTGGGTCGACATCAAGTTTCTGAAGATGTCCGTAGACAATCTCCAAACTCAACATTGTGTCACTAAACTTGTTCGGACAATGGGTGACTACAAGGCAACAAGCTCCTTAATCGCCTGAAGCAAGAGGTGACAAAAAAGTGTTTGCTTGATTGAATCGAGGCAACAAGTCTTTTTATTTTTTTTAATATTGAATAATCCTAACTCATATAGTAGCATCGACTTTCATTAGAAACACATGAAAACACCATTTAAGTGAAAGAAAAAATAATGATCCTCTCATATTTAAGTAAAAATAACATTCATTTATTATTTATTTTCAAAAAAAATAACACATGTATTTATGATTACAGGCCAGAATGAACAACCAAAACATATATTACATGTATCTATCAAAACAGGACATTGGCATATATTATAATATACTATATTTATGGTACAAGATAAACTTAATGCTAACTTCTGCATACATACATACATATATATACAAGCCCAATCCTCTAAGCATTGTGCTAAAAAACATATAAAAAAGCACTAAAAATTGAGCATTCGTTGGAAACAAGTGATTAATACCACCTAAGCAATGGACTTACATTGGATTGATAAGATTGCTATAAATGACAATGTAAAAAATCCAAAAAGAACATCAACTTCCAAAATTGACATAAATAGAGATTCGTGATGTGATTGAGAATTCCAAAAGGGATCCATCCATATTTAATTAGTATTCCTTAGTTGAGAAGATGCACAAAAGGAATGTAAAAAAAGAAATGAAAGCATTTAGCTCTCACAAAAAAGGCATGGAGATATGGCATTTCATTTGGAAAATATTTGTAATGATTATACATTTTCTTGTAATGAACTCACATACAACTTGTAACCAGCAAGAATATGACTTGTAACATGTATAAAAGTCACTTGTCATAGGTCACTTGTCATCTAGGCATATAACTTGTAAAATAAAAAATGAAAATTTCACGTGTTCAGATTACTTGTATCAGTTGTATTACAACATAAAAAAAATTAATAGTTGTATTACAAAATTGTATTACAAATATACAAAAGAAATTTGTACTACAAAATTGTAATATAGCATAAGAGATATAAAGCAGACAATGATTGAAATATTTGTATTCCAAACATGTAAGACAAACAAAAAAGGACGTTGGTAAAAAAACACGTCTAGCAAAAATCACCAATGATATTTGATTTCAAAACTAAAAATCACCGATGATATTTCAAAATCCACCGATGATATGTGGTTTTAGAACTAAAAATCAACTGTGATATTTCAAAAATCATCGGTGATATTTTGTTCAAGTGCAAAAATCACTAGTGATATTTGGTTCCGAGCCAAATATCACCGGTGAATATCACCAATGCAATATGACAAATATCACCAATGATATCTACTTTTTAAAGAGTGAATGAATTATTGTGCTTCTAAACCACAATCCAAAAGAAAAAAAACTTGTATTACACATGAAAACGAAAAAAACTTGTATTACATATGAAAATGATTTGTATTACAAGCATTTACATACAATGGAATATAGAAACTTGCATTATAAGTGAAAAACTACTTGTAAGACATGCGAAAAAACTTGTATTTTAATCATTTACCTGTAACGGAAGTTCAAAGGTTATAATTCAAGTGAGAAAATAACTTATGATACATGTGAAAATACTTGTGTTACAGTATGACTTCACTTGTAATACAGATCCACACTATAAAAACAACAAACCAGTAATACAAGTGAGTTAATAAATAACATAATCGTGACTTAAACTTCTAATAGAAATCAATATCACATTTTGTCTCTAAATTAATTTAAAAGTTCTCATTCATTAGAATTCTTAAAAAGTGAGATTACAATTAAGAATAAGTTATGAATGGAAATTGGGAATATGTTATAATTGATATGATTAATTAACACAAGTTAATTGCGATAAATTCCAATAATGGATGGTGGTTTTCTAAACCACCATGGCAATCGCAAAGCGGATTTGATCAACATGAAAGATGATCTAACAGCCATGAAATGGTGCTTTTTTGTATCTTTTAAATATAGTGCTCAAAAGATACTTTTCTTGTGTGTGTGTGTATCATTAAACTAACAATATATCATAATTATCATACTTACAATTATGTATATGTATAAGTTATACATATGTATTCTCCAAAAAAAACTTATACATATATGTCATAACAAACCAATAGTAGTCTAAGTTAGGAAGATATATCAAAGCAAAAGGCAAGTATAAATTCTATCAATAACATATATGTATGCATGTATGTGCAACAATATACAATAATATCAAATATATAATATTTATATTTTTAAGACTAAAGAGGAGCCTCTACGATCTTATCTAGAATGAATTGAGAGTAGGGCAACAAGGCGCAAGGTAGCCCATGTGATGAAGGAGACTAGGCGATAGCCTAAATGAAGCCCCTAGCCTGAAATAGCTCCAAGGTGACCTCTAGCTTTCTCACCTGGCTCGATAGTCTAGTTGCCTAAGGCAATAGCCTTGACAACATTGGTGTGGACCGATGTCGTACTGAGAGACCATCAAGAAGAGGGTATGTCTGCCACTCTTCTTTCTCGATAACTTGCTTCTCATAGCAGGCAAGCTGGTAAATGGTGAAATCCTCAAATGATCCCTCTTATGTGTTGAAATACTCAACCAAGAATAAATCACCCTAATTGGTATTCCAGACCTCTGGTAGATGTATGGGCAATGGAAGGTACTTGTTTAAAGGGAGTACCACTTCTCTGAGGTCTCCCAGATCTCCTACGGAAACTCCTTGTAGAGCATATTGGTTGCGATTTTCAAATCAATACTATTCATCAGCCAATTCGCAACAAGGAAGTTGTCCCCCTACTTTTTACACATGCATGCCATCCTTGGAGTCAAGACCCTTCTCTATCAATATATGCAACATGTCCTATCCTCGGACAAATGTGAAAGGCACATTACTAGAGCACATAGTTTGAGGAACCCAACAACTTGATCATGGTTCCTTGAACAAGCACAAAGGCCAAGATCTTGGCCTCTAAAGTCGTGGTGAAGGATTCACTATTAGCCATCAAGATACGGAGATCCACATAAGGATAAGGATCGCACTCACACACACAAATCCAATTAAGGACCCCTACAAAGATATGAATAGAACAATGACCCCGATAGGCACAACCATGAAAGAGAGGGAGGAATAAGGGTGGCGGCGAGCCCCCTTCTCCTCCGATCGACAGCGAAAGCGTAAGAGGGAGGAGGCAACAGTGGCCCCTCCTCGATGGAGCCCGTGTGAAAGGAAGAGAGGGATGAAACAAACAAAAAAATAACTAAATCCTATAACTCTAACGAATATAAATCCTGAAGAAACAATTTCTTTGGATTGGCACTTGCAATCTTTGGTGGTCTTGTTTTGCATGATAGAGTCTGCAAAGTATGGGTGGTCTTGGTTTAACTACAATACCACTAGTGTAACATTCTTTATAACCAAGAATCTAACTATGAACATGAAATTAATTTATATAATCATGAAGCAATTTGACTAGTGTTTAATATATGACCAACCAGGGATTACAAGGTTTGAAACAAGATATGTTCAAATGCACATCAAATTTTCATGTAGAATTTCCCCATCCGCTTGGCAATCTCACATTGCATCCCTGGAATCATCCTACAATCCCACCCCACCCTACCCTAAACCCTGCCTTTTTTTATCACTTTTTCTCAAAAAGCTTGCAAGTGACCAATATTCAACTCCTAATCTTAGAACCTGAAGCTCAGGCCCACACCATTCAAGGACTCTTAGATGAGAAGAGAAAACAAAAGGGAGGGGTCTTGCTTCTTCAAAGAATCTTCAAAAAAAATGTTCTCTTCTCATTGCATGTCATTCCACTCACACCTTCCACTCTCATATATCTTTTGGTGCCAATTTGCCACCCCCAAAGCACTTGTTCCTTTCACTGACCTTTTGAATCAATAGAAATGAACATAGAAAACAAGCAAGTCTAAAAGCCTGGAAATTATGAAGGTTCATCCACCTGTGAAAGGCTTAAGAGTTGACACCTGAGTACAAATCCATCAAAAGGGATTGAGAATGAGGATTGAAAAGGAAACCAAATTTGCAGACACGTTTACAACTCAAGGCTTACTTGAAAAGGGCATCCTTTAAGACAACGGCTTATCATTTAGAAGGAAGAAATCATGTCAAAGAAGCTTTTAGTTCAAGCCCATCAACAATTCTGGAATTCACTATAGTACTATTTCTTTAATCATTTCTCAGCTGATATGAGATCGGCACTTAAATACCTTCGGGAGGACTCCTAGTGGAAGTGTCTTCCATGGCAATCACCTTAGACACCCCTCAAATTGCCCCTCCTTAATTAGCACGACATTCATTGGGTGCATATAATTTAAGATTAGAGTTGTAGCACCAAACTTCACCTAGGGCTACTTGGGTGCCCTAATAATTATGACTTCCGCATGACATCCAGTCTATCACATCCCTCTGTGCTAATGCAGTTAATACCTCTCATATATGAAGATTTGACCAGGTGAGGGGGATTGATAGCTAGTACAGATCACTGGTTGCACATGTCATCATTCTCAAATATCATTCTGTACACTTGTTAAGGTTTCAACATCATTTTTGAAACTAGTCCTGCAAACATGTGTCAATCAAGTAGATACCAAGATTACAGGGGCAAAATAATCATAGATTAATTGATCACCACCAAACTAGAGGCAGTTACAGAGGTTGCTAGGTTTGCATACAAAAGGCTTGCAAGAATCCAACAGGATAATCATTCCACTAAATCACCAGATTCCAAGATCCATCAAACGTTCAAGCACCGCTAACGTCTGCATTTGCACTTGATTTTCACAATGGTGAAATGTTCTCAATTACTTTAAGTCTACAGAGTGCAAAGATGGCAATCACCACTTATATTGCCCTACTAGCAGCATCCAATCACCTCTCTTTCCCAATTAAATCCAACTTCATATGAATCATTTGAGAGGTGCTTCCCTGCCATGATGTACAGGCAAGTATGACCACTTTCATTTCAGAGATTGATAAGGCGCATCTTATGGCCCTTATGTGGGCTTTCTGGCTAGCAAAGGGTGTGATCTAAGAAAAATGTCAGACTGGTCCCTACTTCAAGATTAATGGATGTGCAGAAAAGAACACAAGCAAGGATTTTTAGCCAGGATCACACTATGCTAGTGTTACATTACATCCCAAGAAAATGACTATTTGTACACCCTACGAAAGGAAAAGAATGCAAACTTGTAGATGCCTAAGGTTGGAGTGCATTGTCTTTCAGGATGCTTGATGACTAATTTATATAGAATAATCACAATAGCTGTGGATCTTTCCTCGGTTCCCACACCCTTTGCCCACACTATCTGAAGCTGGCTTGCCTTGTAATTATCTTCTCCATGTTTCTTTGTCATTACGCTCCTTAATCTGTAGAGTTAGGGCAAGATGAACTACTTCATAAAGAATAGGTCTTTATTGACTTGTATATTTCAACCTCCAATATATGTGGAGGTTCCAATGGGTCTATCCTTTCCTTGAACGAAAAATTCATGATTGTTCAGTTACAAACACCAAGAGACTGATTATGATTGACCATAAGTGAGTAGATGTCCGGTCATAAAGGCCGAGATGAGGGTGAAGATTGCTTGAGGCCACAAAAGCAATAATACAGTGTTGGAATTGCTGATTATCAACAAAATGGCTATACATTGAATTGTTAACTTAGTCTGCATCGTCTGCCAAACTTCTGACTGGACAGACATAGGGATCCCCTAACCAAGTTAAACCCCACAAGCTACCATTGTGTTGCCAAGTCTCACTTCAATCTCAACTCTATATTTATAAAGAGATAATCTGACATACAGGTAGGATGCAAGCAGTCGGATGCAAATATAGATACAGATGATACCATATATACATAACCATTTTATAAAGCAAACACAAATATGGAAACGAATTTGTGTGGATAAAAAAAAATTTAAAGAACCATATCATTAAATTATGGATTCAAAACAGATAATCAAGACCTAAATATGGAATTTTGACAAACGGATATGGAGTACATTAAAGATAATATGCATCTCCTGGTTGTTTAAAAGTTAGAAAAGTAGCTTCTACGCAAATAGTAACGTACAAGAACACTTTAATAGTTAACTTAAAAGGCAACAAAATAAGAAAAGAAACATACTTGGTTTATTTGTCATGTGGAAAAAGAATCTAATCACTCATTCATTCCTATATTGTATTCATTTGATTATTAATTGTGGGTCAGGCAATGAAGTGTGGAGTTAGCAAGAGAAGAGTGAGAGCTTCGAAGAGGGAAATGGAAATGAGGTTTTTGAAACCCTAAAAGTAAATATTAATTGCACAAAACACCCTATTGATTAGGTTATATGTTATATAAAAAAAATATTTTTATTAAAAAAAAAAAAGAATAGCTACATCCATATCTACTAAAATTTAATAAATCAATACCTCCTATTCATTGAAATTTAGAATATGTTATCCATATCCACAACCATTTCCATCATACTTCAAAACTAAATATCCATATCCACCACTATTTAGAAAATGATATCCATGTCCTCCTTAAAATGGACACTGTCACAAAAGATATAGATATATCCATATCCAATTGCATCCCCACATTTTTTTTGAAGTTGATTCCATCCCCACTTTTGGCAACGGAGATATCATCCAATGACAAGTCTCACTTTCCAGATCTTAAAGTGGATCTAATGCATGGCTCTGATTTCTCTTATCTGATCCCCAGTGAACGTATCTTCAGATGCAACCATGATATGGGAAAATGTCATTTTCTCTTTGCAATAAGATTTTTTTTTGATGATGATGATCAAAAACTACAAAATAATTAATCAATAAGCATAACATGGAGTAGGAAGGGAACATAGTTGACAAGAAAGTTTTTTTCCCAAAAGGTAATTGAGAAGAAATTTTACAAGGGATCACGAGACTGGGCAGGCAGAACTCCAGAGATTTTTTGCATATGAGAGAGAGCAAGAGAAGATTTCAAGAGGCTGTACAGTGTGAAGAACTTAAAAGGGAGCAGAGTGAAGATAGAGGTACAAAACTTGGTTGGAGGAAGGCAATTCAAACACCAAATTTTTTCACATTGTTACAAGCACGAGTGAACATAGAGGACCAGAATTTGGTGGTTGGAGGAAGTTGATTCAAACCAAATTCCTCCACATTGCAACAAGCACAAGGACAATCTTCACATATTGCTTTAGCATTAGCGAGAATGTTGTGAATGGTAAGCAAGAATGCAATTGAGTCACTAAGCACTTTCAAGTTCAGGGAGAAGCAACAACATGGTCTCTAGGAATGGGCAATTAGGGGGTTCATTTTCCTTGTAAGGTTATGAAAAGGGAGTTGCTGAGTGACTTTACCATGGAAGCGATCTTTGTCACCTACTGCCTTGCAAGGATTGAAAACTGAGAACCGTTGGGACTCAATAGATACCCTTTACAGAGAGTTCTAGGACTTGGTCAAGGAGGGTGATTGACAGGTTGGAAATAATGGACATTTTTTTTGTTCATTTTTTGTCTTTATTATGATTTCAAAAAAATCTCCTTAAAAATAAGGCTTCAAATATGATGACAACATGGAAGAAGTCAGGTTTTAGAATCTTTATGTGGAAGGTGCATTTTTCAAATGACTAGGACTATCTCCTCATTTTATGTTTGGCAAGCAGTGAGAAGGGTTTTGTGGATATTTGGATTGAATGGAAAAAGATATTTACTATCAAAAGTTCCTTGTCAGTTTTAGTCAATGCAAGTTATGTAAGTCGCTTCATACAAACTCAAAAGGGATGATGCAAGGACATCCTCTAATACTCACAATGTTTATCATTGCCACAAATGCTTTGGGTTAATGCTTTCAAGCTTGTGAGTTATATCCTTTTTCATATGTTACTCCATCTCTAAAGCAAGCAAATATAGTTGGGCTGAGGAGTGTCCCACATGAGTACGTTGACGTGTCTACACAAACACAGGCCTGCAGTCCTCTTTTCTATTCTATCAAGAGTGCGGTGAAAAAGATACTCCAAAGGTTTCGAGATCAAGGTCTCCTTAGCCGATGGAACTTAGAGAGAACCCCGAACTTCTCCTTGAGAAAGGAAACCCTTCGCAAGAAGTCATCGATGAACGTTGACATATACCTCATCCTATTAATAGTTGGATGCTTGACTTTGCTTTAACCAAAGCCATTGCATTGTTTGCATCAGTGATGGCAATTTTAATCTCATTTGTCTTCTAAAGAAAGCAAATTCATAGGTAAAGTCGAAGAAAACTGTTGGGAAGATCTTCACTTATAGATTGCTATCAGAAAATCAACCTTCATTCTTTTTGGGATGTCGGTGACGACAGTTGCTCCCATGCTCTTAATACCTTATTGGCTCACTATCCATTACGTACTTTAGACTACCCTCGAAGACAAAATATGTTATTACCAAAGATTAGGCACCAGTCCCAGAGAAGTTGGAGAAGGGGTCGGGTTTGTGCCTTTGTGGAGGTCAAAACATCCACCAGGAGGAGGGAGATTGGTCCTTCAGAGGTTGATTTTGCCAGCAATTCCAGTTTTTCATCTGTCGATTTGCAAGATGCTAAAAAAGGTTGGAATGAACATTTATATAACCCAAAGAAAAAATCCTATGGAAGGGGCCCCATCATACAAAGTCTGTGAATCTTGTGGCTTGAAGGAGGTCTGCATACCAGTTGATCATGCTGCTAGGTTGCAATTCAATTGCAATCCTTTAGTGAAGGAATGTTAAAAAAAAAAAGATTGTGAAGAGATGGAGAAGAAAATTGACATATGGACTTGGGCATTAGCAAACATTATGGTATTCCTTGGACTAGGAGATGGGGAGATATGTTTCTATAGGTGCCTCCAATCTCTGGAAGGGTCTATATAGACATGCTCCGGGTTACTAATTGCCTTGCTCCAGTCTTGGAGATGGTGAGGCCTTCCAAATTTTGGATAGACAATTGGATAGAGTTAGGGATATTACTTAAGATGTTTCCTAGGTTGTGTAGCCTGGTAGTAGTAAGGGATGCCAACGATATCTTCTTCAGATAAGAATAGAGAGAGGCCATGGCTTCTGGGAATTCCACAAGTAGGAAAAAATTGTCTGATACCAATACTAACTATTGCAGCAGCTAATAGCCTCAATTAACCAAGAGAAGCATTGCCAGGTGCCTTTATGTGGTCTTCAGGAAGCTTGGCCATGAAGAAGAGATGCTATGTTACTGAGAGAGGTGAATCAAAGATATGCTACTCATGGCAAAGTTGTAGGTTGATCCATTGGCTCAGAGTTCCACTTAATGTAAACATTTTGCAAAGTTGCTTAAACGGAGGAGCTTAGTGACAAGGATGATTGTTGAGAGGTATACTATGATTAACAAGTTTGGTCTCACACCACTTAGGATTAGAAGCAATATTAGGACTGGGATCAGAACTATGATTTAAACTAAAGGCATCTACCTGCATAAGGACCAATATACCATTTTTTTTTAAGGAAGAAGGGAGGTTATCAAGGGATGTTATCATTGCAAAGGAGAGTTAGTTACACAAATGGTTACAAAGTGATCTAAAATGGAGAACACATCCACAGACGTATGCTCACTTCAAAAAATTATACCATAATGCTCTAACCAAATACAGCAAACAAGGATGAAAGCTCACCTTGCAGTGTCACTCTCTGCAGTGCATCTAAAAGTTCAATAGACTATCACTTTCCCTTTAAGAAGAATCAACAAATAATCTATCTCTAGGCTGCTTCTTCCATGGTTTTGGGGCATTCCATGTTACATCTCAGTGTTCTTGTGATTATGATAAAGCCAGTTGCTTCAAAAGGTATTCTTGTCTAGTAGGGGATGTCAGAAGTGTTGATGAGGATGTTAAGCACCTCATCTTCAGCTATGGTTTTTCATGAGGTGTTTGGAGACAGGTTGGTAGAACTTTAGGAACATTTCATCATCTGTCTATTTCAGGGTAGCTTTGTACAAGGGAATGGCATGCCATCAGTGGTCAAATGGGAGATAACCTTTGCCGTGTGATGATCCATGAGGAAGCAAAGGAAAAGGGTTGTATTTGGAAAAGAGAGGCCCTGGGTGGAAAATATTGTGCTTAGTGCTTTGTGTGCACATACTCTGATAACAGATTTTGCAAAATTTAAGTGATGATAAAAGAGTTGAAGTTTGTGAACCTCCGGTGCCCATTATTTTCTCAGAAAATTTTTTTTTTTTGCGAAAGAAAGAGGAAGATTACCTGAGATTGGTAATCATCCAGTAATTATATTGATCATGAGGAAAAAAGGAACGGACTTCCAGGTTTTGCAGCCAATAATCGGACAAAAAATAAATCTCTCTAAGTACATTTTCCACCCAACCTCGTTGAGCTTTAAAGATGACATCATTCCACTGTAACTAGATGCACCAAAGTGCAGTAAAAGTAGTAACCCAGCCAGAAACATCTAGGGTGTAATGATCACGAAATGAATTCCAGAACTGCTGAAAACCACCACTATCTGAAGTGCGGAGCTGTAGTCTATCCTAGATGTCCTTGGAAAAATCACACCCAAAGAAAAGATGTTCAACATCCTCCTCATGCCGTTCACAAAAGGGGCAGTTCGTATCAATCTCAGCAAACCACCTTTCTCTGAACTTTTTTGTAACCAATCGCTCTTTCCGAAGCAACCATAAGAATATCTTAATTTTCAGGAGGATATGGCACCTCCACAGTAGACCGCAACAGCGCTAATGACATCTGAACCTCCAGCACTAGAAATACATCTTTCATAGGCCTTTTTTACAGTAAAATGTCCTTCCTTCCAAATGAAATGGTCAGGCTGTACTACTGCAAGCTGAATTTCAGAAATTTTCTCAGCTAGATGCTGAAATTCAGTGTATGTCTGATCCGAAAGGGCTGCAGGTGGTAACTGGAAATCCCATGTTCTTCTCAGCTCATCCCACATCAGAAACTCTTCCACATCCTTGTCTGCAGCTAGTTGAAAAACTCTAGGGGCTTCCTCCGAGAGTGGTCTCAAATCAAACCAAATGTCCATCCAAAACTTAAAAAGTTTACCATCACCCAGAACTGGTTCGAAATCAGCAGCGTTTTTCACTATTACCTGCCACAATGAATACCAAAAACCCGACATGGCACGACTCGCCCCCGCCCTTTCAATCAAATTCATACTTTGCCCGTAGGCGTCATTTATTCCTGTAGATACTATAGATTTCTCACCCGAGAGAATTCCAACAGCCCACTTCATGAGCAAAGCCTCATTAAACTCACTTAACCTTCTCACCCCCAATCCCCCTTCTTTTTTTGGAGAACAAATTTCTTTCCAGCGAACAAATTATGCAAACCTTCCCTCATGATCTGTTCCCTTCCAAAAAACCTCTTCCTAATCAGATCCAACTGAGTGATAATCTTCTTTGGTGGCTTGAAAATCGACAAAAAGAAAAATCAGAACAAATGACAACACATATATTAACAAAACCAGCCGCCCACCTCTTGAAAGTAATCTACCACACACACTCCACAACACACCTCCAATCCGACGCCGTCAACCTCTTCCCCTTCAATGGGAGGCCTAGATACCTGATTGGTAAGTGGTCCACAGGCGTCTGCAATGCATTTGACACATCAATAACCTCCAAATTTGCCAAGGAGAAAGGAACAAGGATTGACTTAGACCTATTCATCTTGATGCCCGAAAGAGAAGCAAAAATTCTCACAAGAGGAGACACGTGCACAGCTGCTGAAGTGCTCCCCTAAATGAAGAAAGTCATGTCATCCGCATATTGCAAAAAAGGCATGAGTAAAGAGTCACCTCTCTTGCAAATCCCTGAAATAATTGACCACAAGCCTTAAAGGCCAAAATAGCAAGTGTATCTACCACAATATCAAAAAGAAGCAGTGCCAATGGACATTCCTGATGCACCCCTCGTTGTGGTTGAATCCATGTACCATTCGATCTTCCATTCACCAAAACGGAAAAGGATGAAGTAATGATGCAGCGCTTCATTAATTGCACCCACCTCTCGGGAACACCCTTCTTCCTAAGAACATCCCATAAATATCTCCACAAAATGGAGTCATAGGCCTTTGAAAAATCCACTTGCCAAAGGAAAGCACAAGTTCCCCTTCTCTTCCATGAGGCCACCATTTCCTCAGCCAAAACGAAAGAATCCTGAGGCAAGCATCCCTTTATAAATGCCGATTGGACGGGAGAGATAATATCCAACATAACTAACCGCAATCTATTTGCAAGCACCTTGGACACTGATAAGTAAATAGCATTTGACAAGGCAATTAACCTAAAATCATCAATTGAAACAACACCCAGCCTTTTACGCACTAGAAACAAGAAATAGCTGTTCAATCTATCAAAGCCACTATTACCCTCCATGAACTCCCTCACAAGTGCAACCAAGTCTGATCCCACCACCACCCAAAATTCCCTGAAGAAAAGAACCTGCAAGCCATCAAGACCCGGAGAACCCTCCGCCTTTAGTCCTCTAAGCACAACCAACACCTCCTCTTCATGTACCTCCTTCAACAACTACACCTTCATCTCCTCTTTCACCGTTCGAATTCTAGGGGCCCCAGTCTCCAATCCCCACACGGCTGTCTCCGTGTGAATTCCTGAAAATGCAACCTAAAGGCATCACAAATTTACTCCCTCTATCGTAAAGTAGTGTCACCCACTTCAAGAGCACTAATAATATTGTCTCCTCCTATTGTTGGTTGTCATATGAAAGAATTTTGTATTTGCATCTCCCTCTTTAAGCCATAATTGGCGTGACTTCTGTCTCCAATCCATCTCCTTCTTGTAGTCCTCAACAATTTTCTGCATTTGCTTGCGCTCATTGCAATCATCATTAGATAGTATCAAGACCTCTTCATGTCTATCAATCTCAGAGATCCTCTGTAAAGCCTCAATTCTCCTTTCCTGTCTATGCCTCCGTAGGTCCCATTTAAAATCAATCATTGCCTGTCTTACGGTCTGAATCTTGCACACCACCGTTTTTGCAGCCGACGACGAGGCAGGTGTTGCCGACCACGAATCAGAGATCATCTCCCTAAAACCAAGCTCCTGCAACCAAGATTTACAAAACTTAAAATTTGTCGAAAAGTTCACAGCTTCATTACTAGACACAGAATCGAAGTGTGATCCAAGAAAGGCCAATCGCATGCAGTTACCTCCGCCCCGTGAAAAGATTCTGCCAATAAAACATTGCACAAAAATCTATCTATGCATGAAACTACCTTATTTCCATTCCTCCATATAAACCTCGCCCCATTAGTTGGTAGATCAATCAACTCCAAATCTTGGATGACACACTGAAAATCAACCGAGGCATTATCCCTTCTACCATCTGACATATCTTCTAGATGGAGAGTTGCATTAAAATCCACACCTAACCACAGCCTCCCATCCACATATTGCGCAGCCTGCTCCATCTCCTTCCAAAAGTAGGGCCTCGCCGAATCCTCACATGGACCGTACAAACCAGGCACAGCAAAAGAGAAGCCATCTGACTTTCTATTGAGCACAGCTATAGCCACTCTATCTTCCTTCATCGAAGACGCTAAAGCAAAAATGTCTCCATGCCAAAGAATGAAAATGCCACCCGATCTCCCTTCCACCTGCACCTCCAAAAACTCAGTGTATCTGTTACCACACAAAGTATCTCTGAATTGCATAGTTAAACCCTCAAGATGTGTCTCCTAAAGCACAACAATATCCACCTTCCACTCCTTCAAATATCTCCCTAAAGTTGTCCTTCAACCCACATCTCTGGGGCCATGCACGTTCCATGAAAGGACCCTGAACATAAGAAACACACATATCCCCTCCTTTATGTACCCTCTTCACACCCACCACCCTAGCCACCTGCGCATCAACCTCCCTGTTCTCCATCTTGTCCTCATCTTTCCCCTTTGTAGAAGGCTTCTTCATTACCCTCTCCCACTTATAACATGAGCTCAACACTATTCTATGCTTCTGTGAAATTACTTTGGACGAGACAATGACTTGCTTGACGTTGACTGCCCCAGTATAGAATGTCCCTTGACACTGCCACACCCCACATCTGAATTTGCATCCTCTGGTTGAACATCACATCTCACGTGCTACTCTAGAAGTTCCTCTATTCCCTACCTCACTGGCATATGCATAGAGTCTTCAACCGATGCCTTTAAAAAATTAACCCAAAAGCCAACGGCACTCCTCGATCTTGTCCCTGATCAAAAGAAGACATAGTAGCAGCGACCTCCAACCCTTTGGGAATAGCAAATGCAGCAACCTCTAGAAAGAGCGTGTCAATATCAAACTCATCGCGTCCGAACCCAAAGCTGAGTCCGAAGTCCCCCTGTGGATCACGCAACATGCCCACCAACCTGCAAGCAGTTGCATAAGATCTCTCTTGCGTTATCACCTTTAAGATCACCCGAGCACGAGCCTCTAGCACCCTCTCCAATGACGTTGCGCTGACTCCATCATATACATGAACACACGACACATAGGGCACCCCACCCATATGTAAACCCATATCATCACAAGAAGGTCGGCCCAACTCACCACGCCCGAATCCGAATCTGGATCCGGAAATGACCTGTGCATGTTGAGGATATTTTTTGCCCCCACCTCTCCCAAAATTGGACACGTGTCCAAGTTTGGCAAGAGGTCAACACTCACTCCATGCGTTGGACCTGCATTCAAAAAATTAGATGTTAATGACGCATGGAGCTCTGTTGGCTTCTTAACCGCCCTCCAAAATTGAAGGGTGCGTTGTTGACCCTCCTTGCCCTCCGGTTGCCCACCTTGCCGGACCTACCTAGCACCTTTTCCTGCAACCGCCACTCCTCCACCGTGGTTATGCTCGCCAGCCACGTCAATGCAACCCGCCGCTAGCACCTCTACATACGATCGACCACTGATCACCAACCTCAACATCCCTACCATCGCACCCACCTCCTCACAAATCTTGGTGAAAGAAACCACGCACACACAGCTTCCGAACCGTAATACTTAGCAGGTAGGGACTTCCCAATCAACAACTCTCCTTTAACAATCACGCTTGAAATGTCACCTTCATGGAGACCAAGATCATCACCCCTTTGCACACATGCAAATGGATCACAAATAGAAGAGACCATAGGCACCGTCCTCCATCTTAAGGGAATACCAACGATACGAAAGACCACGGTGAGGCACAAGGGCACCCTCTCTTCAGCTACACCCTCATAAATACTCGGAGATGACCATCGTATACTAACCTGATCATCGAACATCACTTCGTATTTCAGGCGAGTTATATCTGAGTCCAATCCAAAAACCAGCATCTTCCCCACGACGTCAGTTACCACCTTCCAATCGCAAGATACCAATCCGCAACCATGTAACATCGACTTAACCATATCCATAGATGGGGAACCAGCAAGAAAAGTCCCCACTAGTGCTGTTCCCAACACCGAATCGATCACCTTCACCTCATCTGACCATGGAGTCTCGACCTCCACGGATGGAAGTTCACTCAGTGGTGGCGCAAGAGGTTGTGCCTGCATCCGAATCTTCATTCCTGCCATCTTACAAGACCCCTGACGATGACCAACCCCTCACACCTGAGGCAAACCACCCCACTCCTGCAATCTCTTGCCCAGTGACCCTTCTCCCTACATTTGAAGCAGGTCTCACGTCGAAGACGATGGGAGAGAGACTTTCTCCCATCACCCATCCCTCCTCCATCACCCTCAAGCAAATCTAAAAAAAAAAAATTTTGCCTAGTTTTTACAATTGAGTGTTCAACAAAAAGGTATGCTGCCTAATCCAAAGATGGAACCCTATTCACGTTTTCCTCAGAAATAAAAAATGGCAGGATAAGATAAAATGAAAACAGACTACTGGTATCATAGTGGCTAAACTATGCAATTATGGTCACAGTATATAGGAACCAAAATCCTTCCATAACCACCTTGAAACAGCCACTCCATCTGCATACCACCTTGACTGCCTATCTCCACTGAGCATGGAGCGTCCCCTTGCTCTATGCATAGGATGTTCTGGGCTGCATGGATAAGACCAATTACAATGTGTGCAAGACTGTAAAGCAAATAGTAAAATAAAACTATGGAACTAAATTGCACACAAAAAATGCTTCATGGCATAACCATGTGATAGAAGTTCAAGGAAATTGAAGGAATTTTCCGTGGCAAAAAACAAGGAATAAAACCTTGAACTTGCTGTCCTTTGTTCTATGACAGCTTTCCTTCGGCTGCGTCTCCACAAAGTATTTGTGATGTTGGGTTCACTATGAGATGAGCTGGGAAAAAAATGAATTAGGAAAGCAAAAAAGGAGTAAGTGCTTATAGCATTGTAACAGGAAGCAGTATCTTAAACCATCACCTCAAGCACATTGTTAAGAGGGCAGGAGAAAAAAAAACTCACAACCACAGATAGAACAAAGACTAGCCGACCAGAATTGCCAAATAAAAAAAGAATTGAACCAAGAAAGTTTGCAGAAAAAAACACTGATACCAGCTCAATTTTCCTTCAGCAAAAACTGTTGGCTGTAACATTTTGCTTCTTGAGGAACCAAGAGCTGGTGATGCTTCCCCTCTGCACTGATAGAAAGACTGAAGATTCACTTCTTGTTCATGACTGATATTTTGAAATGGAACATGAATTGCAATTAAAGACACAAAAAACATATCAGAGAAATGTAACATGAAGAAAAACCAAGCAGCTTTGGAATATTCTGCCAGTAGACTAAAATGAGCTGCTAGAAGGAGCTCATCTCATGATCTAAAGAAGCTATAGATAAAGAACACGTTCAGATATAAAAGAGAATTTTTTAAAAGAGACACCTAGGGCTTTTAGCTGATTGTGAAAATTGTATGTGGTCAGGAGATAATAACCCAGATAAAACTTGGGCGCATAGAGCCTGTTGCTGAAAGGATGTTATTAATGGCATTCAAGAGACCCACTCTTAACAGTTGATGCTTATCAAAATATACTAATTGAAAGCTCGTCTATCTTCAAAAAGTGAATAGCTGTCTATATTATATTTTACAGCAACCCCTTTAAGCAGATTAAAGAGAACATATGTAATTGTGATGATCTTCGGTGATGAAGACATGACTATCAGTCGACATCCAGAAAGTAACCATCATTTCTTGGATATCTTCATCATCTAGGTCAAGACATTCCATGGTAGAAATATGACCAAGTTTGATGTCTAGACCTGTCGAACAACATACTGCGAGACTTCTTTCTCATTGTTCATGCATGGCAAAGGATGGTACTTCTTAAATATATCTGTGGAGAATAAGGGTGGTCATGTGGTAGTCAATCTGTCCTTCGGTGGGGGCTATGTGGCCCTTGGGTTTGGTTGGTTGGCTTGTAAGTCAAGTTATGCCGCTTGTGGCCCTTTTGATTTAGGTAATAAATGTCAGTGTTTAGGAAGTCGGCCAAGTAGGCCAACTATGCAGCCGCATACTCGTCAATGTTGCCCTCTCCTAACCAAGTATTCTCAGGCGATCCACTAATCGGGCAAGGGCAAATACCTGAGTAATCGACCGAGTAGGCGGTCAATCTTATGATAGAATATATTTTAGGTTTGATTTTGAAACGAAAAAAAGGTATTTTAGATCTGATTTTGTTGTAAACCGATTGTTATGATGGTGTAAGTTTAGGTCTCATTTTAGTTGTAATCAATGTTTATTATTTATGTATTATTTGCCAAAATGTAAATTTTAATAAGTTGATTAATTATTTTATATTTTTTAAATAAAAATACAAAATTGCATACTTGTCCGCATACCGTATACTCTCTATGTGATAACCCAACCGACCGCATACCGACTTCCTGAAGCTTGATAGAAGTCTAAACTTAGAAAGAGATATTTCAGGAGTGGTGATTGGTTAAGTTGTTAGACTTGATTTGATTTGATTTGGGTTGTTTAGGAAGTAGGACTAGATCTCTTTATAAAAGATATCAACATTGTTATTTTGGAGTTGAGTTGCAATAAATCAAGCTTTACCACAACTCCCTCTCTCTCTTTCTTCCCATCGTCGACCTCTCTCTCTCTCTCTCCACCACCCACCACGTTTCACGTGTGGGTTCTACCACATGCTAAGGCCGTCACATTTCCACGAATCTTCACATGGTATTAGAGCCACTAGTCCGACATCTCCATTCATCCACACGTGGAACACGGAGTTGCGAGGAAAGGAGATCATGCACAAGAAGGCCTAGTCATATGAGTGAGTCTCCACATGCATCTAAGCCTCGATTTTTGAGACATCTTTGTCAACGTGAGAGTTCTCTCCAAGAACTCCACAAAGGACCCTGGCACCTTTCATAACTTTAAGGGTCAGGCTTGGGCCAAGATTTTTGTCCATTAATTAAACGGGCCAAGGTTGGGGCCTAGGTTGGCCTAAGGTCCAACCCGTTTAAGGTCCATACATAAATATATACATGTGTATTATATATATACATAAATAACCTATAATTTCGTAAATAACACCGTTTTCCCCAGTTTCTTTATTATTGTTTCAAATACTTCATGTTTCTTTGTTACATTATTAAAATCGTAAATATACTAAATTTGAAAGTTTCTAGTTTTCATCGGTTTGTTTTTCTAATGATCAATACTTTCATATTTCCTATCAATTAAATTTAAGTTATACAAATTTTCTTAATCATTTTTAGGATTCTTATTTATTAAATTGCATACTTCATCCTTATTTTTGAATAATGAATGTGCTTGGGCCCAACCTATGGGCCCACTAAATTAAATGAGCTTGAGCCGAGCCAAAGTTGGACCTAAAGGGTCAGGCACATTGCTTAGCCCTAGCCATAGGCCTTCCTAATTGAGAACTCTCCCTCCCAGTGAAAACCATCTACCCCTCCTTTCAACTTCCACCCCTGCAAAACCTACAGAAGCTCCTGCAATTCGCCCATCCTCTGTTTGGAAAAGCCCCCCAAAAGGTAGGGCACTAGGCATCCACCTAGCATTCCCTCACCATCACCTCCTTCTGAGCAGCTCTAGAGAACAAGCCAAGGAATATGTCGCAAAGGGGGTCATCCATCTAGAATCGGAACTCATCACCTATCCCCAAAAGAAGAGAGAGAAGCCACTTGCCTCTGAGGCCACCACCGCCAAGCCCATAAGAAAGTGGAAGGCCCTGATCGCAGGCGACTCTAGAGTCGGCCGAGCCACAAAGAACCCGTAGCACTTCCGCATGACCTCCCCAAAAAGGTCTCAATTCATCCTCAATAGCCTAGTTATCCATTTCGTCAGCAAACTCTTATTCATGCAACCCACATTCCAAAACCCCAAATCTCCCTCCTACACTGGCTGACACCTCATCCCAGACCACCAACCTGGTCCCACTCTGGGTGGCCCCTTGGCCTGCCCAAAAAAAGTCGTGCATCAGACTCGTGATCTTCCCTTTTATCTTCTTCGGCAATGTGAAAACAGAGAGGTAGAACGGGATGGAGTAGAGCACATCCTGATCAGCACCAACCTCCCACCTCTAGATAAGAGCCTGGATACCCAACCCGCCAACCTCTTCTCCATCCTCTCCAATACCGAGAGCCAATCCTACAATCTGAGCCGCCCTGCTGCCAAAAGAAGGCCCAAGTATGGCAAAGGCAAGGATCCAATCGATGTCTAGAGTAACCCACTGCACTCACCCACCTCCAATTCAGACAGGTGAAAAGGTATAAGGCTAGATTTTTTGTAGTTTATCTGCAAGCTTGATGCCTCCCCAAACAACTCAAGCAGGGCATGTAGCCGCTCTGCCTCTGTGGTGGAACCCTCCACCAACAAGAGCGTGTCATCCGCGTACTTGAGCACCATAATCTGAAGATCGTCGCTCGCCACAAAGCCTCTAAACAAGTTCCCCAAACACACCCTAGTGGCAACTCCTGCAAAGGCATCTGCCACCAAAACAAACAGCATGGGGGCAAGCGGGCACCGCTGCCGAACTCCCCTCCTGTGCTGAATCCACTCCCCTACTAGGTACCTATTGAGCAGCACCAAGAACAAGGTTGTCATAACACACCTATTCATCCAGTCAATCCATGTCTGCGGAAATCCACTCCTGGCAAGGCTAGCCTACAAAAAGGACTACTGCACCAAGTCATATGCCTTGCTTAAGTCTACCTTCCAAAGGAATGCCTCTGTCCCCCTTCTTTTCCATGCCACCAAGGCCTCAAAAGCGAACCTGTCTAAAATACCTTTCCCCAAGACAAGCGTCGTCTGCACATCAAAGATCACACTCTGCAACACCCTGCGCAGCCAATTTGCCAGCACTTTTGCAACTATCAGGTAAACTACATTGGAAAGAGCAATATGCCCAAAGTCCTCTATCTCTTCCGCTTCCTCCTTCGGCATCAGGAACATAAATAATTTACTAAGCATGTCGAAACCTTTCTTGCCTTCAGCAAACTCCACCATCACCCTCATCACATACTCCTTAAGAAGTGACCAAAATTCCTTGTAAAAAATCATAGGGAAGCCATCTAGCCCAAGGCACCTGTTAGCATTGAGCCCCCACACTGAAGCCTTAACCTTATCTTCCGAGAAGTCAACCGTGAGAATCACCGCTTGTTCACCAAAGATCCCCTATGTGCTCTCCACCATCCATCTCCATCTCCCTTGCCTGTGCTGTCCTGCGAACTCTCTTAAGTATTCGATTGCCACTCTCCCCACCTTCTCTTTGCCTAAGAAGGAAACCCCACCAACAGTCAATCTATCAATCCAGTTCTTCCTTTGTTTGGCCGACGTCATCTAGTGAAAAAATCTGGTGTTTGAATCTCCCTCCTTTAGGCACATCTACCTAAACCTGGTTTTCTAGTCAACCTCCACTTTCCTGTCCTCCTACATCACCTGCGTGTACCTCGCTTTGAACGCCCTCTCTTTCGAAGATAGCTGCTCAACACCCTCCCGTTCTTTCAATGCTTCTATCTTTACCAAGGCCTCCCTCTTCCTCCCCCCCCCCCCCCCCCCCCCCCCGCTTCTTTCACCTTCCTTCTGTAAGCCTTCAGGTGTCCTCTCAAATCAGCCAACTTGGCAGCCAACCGAGCCGTTGTTGTCCCTTCCGCCTGCAAGGACCTCCACTTCCCCACAACCATCTCCCTAAAACAAGGCTCCAGCAACCAGGACATATCGAACTTAAAGTACGTGCCATAGGGTGATCCCTCATTGGACTCCAAAAGCAACGACGTGTGGTCTAAGAAAGGCCTATCCATCAACGTGACACATGCTAAAGGGAAGGCCTCCATCAGCTCTACGCTAAAGAGGAAGCGATCAATCCTAGATTTCTAGCCATTGGAAGTCCATGTATAGGTGCACGAGGCGGGCACCATGTGTAGTAGATCATGCAACACCACAAACTCCACAACCATTCGGACCTAGGATCCTACCTACCCTTCCCCCTCAACCTATCATCCACCTAAAGAGTGGTGTTGAAATCCCCTCCAATCAACCAAGGTGTCCCCTCGCACCTCTCCACCACCGTGGAGAGATCCTCCCACATCGCCACCCTCAACACCGCATCCACTAGGCCGTAGGATCCGAAGACCATCACCTTCATCCCAACTCCACTTCTCTCGAGTAAGATCGAGACAACATGCACCCCACGAGAGAGTCCACCAACTAAAAGATATCTTCCAGCCAACCAACCAACTAGCCCCCTGCCCATCCAATCGCATCTAGGGCCAAGAGCCCCTCCATGAAAGAGCCTCCTTCCCTCTAAATGGACCTGTCACACGCCACCAGCTTTATCTCCTACAATAGAACCACATTTGCCCTCCATTGCTTGAGATAACCTTCCAATGCCACCCTCCTAGTGGGGTCGTTCAAACAACTAGGATTTGATTAAGTTGTTAGACTTCATTTGATTTGATTTGATTTTGGTTGTTTTAGGAAATAGGAATAGATCTCTTATATAAAGAGATCAACATTGTTATTTTAGAGTTGAGTAACAATAAATCAAGTTTTACCACAACAACTCCTTCCCTCTTTTTCTTCTCACCGCCAGCTTCTCTCTCTCACCATCACCCACCATGTTCCACGTGTAGGATCTACTACATGCCAAGGCTGTCACGCTTCCACAAATCTTCATAATAACATATGCTTAATTGATATGACAGGATAACTTGATATAAAAGAACATCGATATCCTAAAAAGGGGTCTTTAAATTTGCAAGCAACATATATACCTTGTATCTGAAATAAGGCAATCCTCAAAGGACACTACAAGGGGACTCTAATCTTAGCAAGTTTGAATCAACCAGAAAGCCCTGTGCCCTTATGAGAAGCCTGGTGATGCTAAACAATGATGCACCACCAATTACAAAGAACAATAAGCTTTTGTTCAAATGCCGTACCACTGACACTATAAGTATCCCACCTCAGGAATTTACATTATATACTCATCATCAAACGTCAGTGTACCTCAATTCCAGAGGAAACTCCTAGCCTAAAAATTATTCTAAGCGTGTACAAGGCAAAAAACCAGTAATGCCCATATCTATGGCATTTAGTGCATAAAAAACAGACAATACATAATGCCACAACTTTCTGAACATTTTCATTCACCGACAGACAATGCACAGTCCTAGCATACATGCCCTACTGCGGCATCCATATTCAGTGGACAACCTACAACTGCCTTATTTCATGAGCATAACTAACTATTTGATCAATCTAAATAGAGCAATCAAAATGTCATAGCCTAATTGTTTGGGCTCAATGCTATCGAAACCAAAGGCTCATTTAGCCAATGCCCCTTGGGAAGCAAGCGAAGAAAATGGAACCAAAATCAATATCTGTTCAAAACATTCTCACCAGCCAAAATTTACCTGTTTTTTTTTTTGAAAAGGCAAGAATAATTTTCCTGCTATGTTATTCTTGAGTTGCGACACAATAGTATATCGCATCCCACTGCCAGCAATCTTTTGTTTGAGGTGATATGCAATGAAAAATTAGGTTGACGAAGACGAACAGACAAATTTCAGATGCCATAAGGAAACTGAACCATCTTACCTATCAGAAGCCCCACACAAAGGACTATTTGGCTCAAGGGGAGAATCACAAGAGTCATTTTCAGCAGAGTCGCTTTCTCCTTCCACTGAGATGTGTGACACATAAAATGCCTTCGGAGAAAAGGGAACTAACTGACCAGGAAACCTACCAAGATCAACTAGTAAAACCACTGAATTCCGCACAACTACCACGGATAAATGCTTGTGAGAATCTGCACATTCAACGGTCCCATCACTGGGTATGCCCTGGTATGAGAAATAGCCTATGTAAGTGCTAAAAACAGATGCAAGTAACCAGTAAAAGAAATAAAGCTGGGTATAGTATGGTAAAAAGTGAATCTGAACGGGCCAATTGCAAGGCAGAAGCATAAGTTCCACTAATCCTAGCAGAGCAAAGAAATTTACCACCATCAGTTCGCTTTCTAGGCCAACAGCATCCGCAAGAACCTTAAAAAGAATAGCACGAGGTCGACAAGAACCATGCCTTATTTGTCCCAGGAGGATACCCTTTGTTTCCAACAGTTGAGGCACTTCCTCTAAAGAAGTTTTTGCAGGACTCAGGTCAGAAAACGGCCGTTTATAGAAATCATACACCTGTGCATGTTATGAGAAGAGTAAGAATGATATGTCCTCATTTCCAAACAAAAAAATCCCGGTACTTGAGACATGAAATATTCCGATTTTAATAACCAAATTTTAAAGCATAATTCTCAATCTACACCAATGTACCTCAATGACCCATACACCATGATTGCCCTAATGACTAACACATACATGAAAAGGAAAGCAAAAGGGGGAAATGGCAGTACAATGCGAATTTTCTTATCCATGACAAAGAGAAAGATGATTGTAGCAGAGGGTGCAAGCAGATTGGATGAATCTGCAGCTCATTGTGATTCAAAGGTTACGTGACAAGATTGGATTTTTACTTTTTAGTGGATTCCACTGTATTGAATTGAAATTTCTGCAATCTCTTATTCAGATTCACAGTGCAATCTAACCCAACCAAAATGGTGTGGTTGCCACCTAGGGCTTACCATGGATCCCCAGGCATCAATTCAGGAGAGAAGTATCAGCCAACAACTGGGCTACTCTACTTCAATTGCACTACCCAAAATAGATGGAAGCTCAGAAGATGAAGACCAGATTCTGCAACTTTCCAAGAAAAAATAGTTTAGAGGAATCAGAGAAAAACTCATTCCAGCAGCTTTGCGTTCAACTACATGTCACAGCTAGAGAAGTGGAGCTAGTAGGGACCACATCAATGCTGGCATCTAATTGAATGAATTCTTTATAATCTGCTTCTCCTTGTCATGCAGGGTATGTCACCAAAGTCTTTAGAAACATAGATTGTTTTTATTTTTTATTTTCTTAATGTTATTTTTTACTTGGTTTTTATATATTTTAGCAAGGCGTAAATTTCCAAAGGGATGCAACCTTTGGAAATATCATTTGGTCTTAAAGATATGTCTTTTAGATGGAAAGCTAACAGAGTTCAACATTCTTCCAACCTCCAACAACGACAATGCCAGTGAGAACACCATCATTGCTCTCCTCCTTCCTCGCTCATCTCAATTTTCACTACCGCATCAAGTTAGCATTAGAGCTAGGTTTCCACTACTTCTCAATTTTCTTCCATTGTGAACAATCTCATCTCAAGATTTGCTCAATACATTGATGTTGACATCTGATGCCCAAACATCTAAGCTTCTTGGATTGAAAATCTATGTTACACAATATCAACAACGTTTCATCATGCTTCTCTTGCCATGCTGTTAATACTGCCTTCCATGTAATGCTCTAATTTCGTGCAAGCTTCTTTCATAATGTCAATGGTGTTCACGTTTGTGATGGTGAGAAGATTGCTGGAATCTTCCTTTGCAGTATAGACCTCTTCAATTGTAGGTAGATTGTTTATATCGTAATCTTTGCCCTTATCTTGTAGGGAACGGCCTAAAGGATTCTCATCTTGCTTCCTTTTTCCTGTTATAGCATCGAGGTCTTCTTTTTTCGAAACTGGGTAAGGATATCAAGTTCTTTTACCATGAATAACTCATTTCCAAATGAATTTCACACATTTTAAACTTCTCAAACTGCTGCACAAGTTTTTATTGGCACGGACTAGTGCATCTCAAAACTTCTCAAACTTTTCAAAAACATATACTCTCCCTGATAGATCCACACCTTGTAGACTCTATTTTAAAGAACATGGTAGCCCGGTTGCTTTGCAGAACAACTATCTACATTGTGAAGCTTGAAACCCGTAACTTAATGGTACACCGATCAGCAGGGACTTTATTTGCAATGGTTGATGTGGGCCCTGATGAAGAGTGAAATGGTGGTGGCATCAATTAATGTAGGGCTCACAAGGAGTGGCCATAAGACCCCGTGATGAAGACGATTGGCTGTCGGAGTGGTGGTTGCAACAACAATGAGTAGAACAGAGATCGTTCCAGAAGCCAATATCAAGAAGGAATTGAGGTTGCAACAGGAATTGAGGGGGTTGTCCTCTGGAACTGGCAAGCAGGGAAGGATGGTGGTGGTCAGCTGGTGGGGGCTAGCAAAGGTGGTTGCCGTGGTGGTGGCTATAAAGCCAGGTAGTGGGGCTTAGCAAGGGAATGAGGTGACGGTAGGAGAGGAGCAATTGGTGGTCAGGTGAGGTGTAGGTAGAATGAGGAGGTTCTCATAGAAGCAAACCAACTCAAAAAGTTTTCTTCAGTCATATTTGACAGACATGGAATGGCATGGACCGTCAAATCATAACAATGATTAGAAGACTGCACTCCAATGCTGCTTGACAGCGAAGCAGAGAAAAGTGATGAAGGAGAGAGACGATGAAGGGCCCACCCATATTGTCATCGTGGTTAGGAAAATTGAAGATTGCCAAACTACGTCGAATTATCAAGCTTGGTAGAATCTCCTGTTGCTCGACAAAATCCCATTGTTGGCTTTAAACTGAACTTTGAGAGTGTTCTTGTGGTGACAATTTTTTGAAAGGTGATTGTTCTCCACATAATTGGCATCGGAACCTCATTTGGAGAGGTTGCTGAATATTTGCTACAAAAAGTCATCTTCAAGCTAAACTCCAATCTCTCTGCAGTTCTTAAGTACTTCAAACTCCATACTTTACGGCCACTTTTTATTTAACTAATATAGAAGTTATAAAGCACTGATGGTACTCCAAGGAGATGATTTCACCTAAGGTGCAGGTAATAGCAAGTAAAATTTTCTTTGTAGGGGAAGGAATTGCTGGTGAAGTGTTAAGCAAAAACATTTAATGTGACATTTTCAAGGAAGCCAATATTGTAACATCAACAAATAGTACCACATCGTAAATTTACAAAACTGAGTGATGAGATATAAAGGGTTACGAATAATTACTTGATAACCTAAACCTAAGCATTTTCGGGTGATTGCCTTGGGTTTATTTAGTTCATACCCAACAAGTTGTCACAGGCAACTTTTCTTAATCAAAACTTTTCTAGGCCCAAGTCATTGCAAATGTTACAGCCAACTTGTTAGAGCCCCTTTCATTCTCTATTTGTCTTTTTTTTTGTCATTTCTCATTTTAGTTTGGACTCTTCATGTAATTCTTCCACCCCTCCTCTTTATATAAGAGAGGCTAGGGTGTCAGTTTGAATGAGAGGTTTTCAATTCCCTCTCACATGGTATCAAAGCGGCGATCCTAAGCCAATGTTCGATACCTTCTTAATTCTTATACCATCTTCTTTCTTCCACCAACAAATTTATTCTCCGTAAATCCACTGCTACAGTATAGTACTTCTGCAATGCACGATGCCTATTGTGGTCTCGCACATGTAACTTGAGATTTTTTTTTGGTGTTGCTCTTTGCCCCTCTCCGAAGATGAGTCTTTGTTCTTCGTGATATGCTCCTATGTATTTACATCTTTGATGGGCTTTGATTGGTTTAATCTCAACCATCGCAACTTGGCTCCTTCCTCAATTACTGATTGGGAGTGTTTCCCAATTTCTACTTGGATCATATCCAACTACTACTTGAAATCGTTTCCCACCATTACCCTCTTCTTGGTATTCTGTCTTCTCGGAGGGTTATTGTTCAAATGGATCTACACTAGAGACAATCAACCACGTGTGACGATGGTCCCCGTGATCTTATTGCCTTTACGTATGCCGATAGAGCTCAGGCAAATTTGACATCTACCACTACTAGTAAATGGGTGATTGACTTAAGTGCATCCACTCATCTCCCTGGTGATCTTGGTTCTCTATGTGCAACCCAACCAACTAGAGCAGTTACCTTTATGAAGCTAGCAAATGGCTCCCACTCCAGTGATTGTGATCAAGTATGTTCAATTTTCTTCCAAACTGAAGAGTGCAACAGAGTACCCTTTCAGTTGATCCACTACGATGTTTAGGGATCACCTTACGTGACTAGACTGCAAGCCATAGATGCTTTCCTATGTTTATTAATGATTACAGCAAATCTACTTTAGTATTTCTTATAAAGGATCGGTCCGAGATCCTTCACATAGTAAAGCGATTCTTTACAAAGATGCAGAATGTCTACACGACCTCAATCAAGACCTTCCATAGTGATGATGTCCTAGCATTCATACAGAAGGAATTGAAGTCGCTCTTTATCATGAACAGCGCCTGCACCTCTCAGCAAAATGGTATTGCTGAGAGGAAGCTACAATATATCTTGGACATTGCCAAAACCCTTCTTTTCATGAAGGTGTCAAAAGAATTGTGGGGAGATGATGTACTCACGACCACATATCTAATTAACCAGGTCCCCTTATATGTCCTGAACAGGGAAATCCCATTCCAGTTGCTGCATCCTAATATGAATCAACCTTTTCCTCTCCCAATTCGTGTTTTTGGATCCATATGCTTTGTGCATGCCTTTGGACTACAAGACAAGCTCTCTCCTTGGTTACTCCCATACTCAAAAGGGATATAAGTGCTATAACCCAACTAATCGACCATATATTGTTATTGCATATCTAACCTTCTCTAAGAAGGTCCCTTTCTTTTTTGAGGAAGGGACCAATATTGATCATATTCCTTATCAATTGCAGATATATCATAAACGAAAAAAGGAACCTCCTACTATTCCATTGCCTACTATATCTACTCATGTTCTTGATGATAGCAATTACATAGCTAGCAAATATAGAGGCAAAGTAAGGTCTATGAGAGACTAATTGTCCTGAGAAAAGTAGTACATACTTGCAGATTATATCACATCTCCCATTTCACGACCACAACACATTTGGATACTTCCGTACAGCAATTTTCTAAAGCGTTACTTAGCATTGTCATTCCCCAAACCTATTTAGAAGCTTCATAGCACCGTCAGTGGAAGACAACTATGGATGTAGAAATGGAGGCTTCTACTATTCGTGGTACATGGGAGCTTGTGCCATATCCCAAAGGTGCTAAAGTTGTCGATTGAAAGTGAGTTTATACAATCAAATATCTTGTGGATGGCAGTATTGATAGGTTAAAGGACAGACTAGTGGCTAAGGATTTCAAACAGACCTATGGAGTAAACTACTTCGAGGCTTTCTTTCTTATGGCTAGGGTTGCTTAATGTGTGTTATGCTATCAGTTGTTATTAACAAGAATTGGCCACTACATTAGCTTGACATCAAGAATGCTTTCCTCTAGAGTGACTTGACAAAAGAAGTGTATATGCAGTAACCTCTTGAATACAAGGTTGAGGGGGAGCGTATATGTGGCAGAAGAAGGTTATATATGTGGTCTCAAGCAAAGTCCCTGTGCCTAATTTAACAGATTAACCAGGGAAGTGATGCAAATTGGATTCAAACGATCCACATATGATCATTCCATCTTCATCAGAACAACTGCATCTAGCACTATCATTCTCCCTGTGTAGGTTTATGTCATGGTTCTGACATGAGATGACAGAGTAAGCATTCAGGAGACCAAGGCATTCTTCCAGAGGGTCTTTGTTATAAAAGACCTAGGGGAGCTATGATATTTATTAGGAATTGAGGCATAGACGAACGTAGCATAGCACTCTCAAAGGAAAAATGTCCTTGAGATACTTAAGGAGACTGGACTACTTGGCACAAAGCCCTCAGCTATTCCAATTGAACAAAAGAAGTGACATGAGGAGACTGAGGATCCACTCTTTGAGGATGTCCACAAATACAGGAGCAGTGTGAGCAAATTACTATACTTGACTATTACTCCCCTAGATATTAACTTCACTGTCAGCAGAGCAAGTAAGTATATAGACAAAGCATGCTACAATCATTAGCATGATGTTTGTCTAACAGTGAACTATCTAAAGGGGTCTCCACGAAAAGGGCTATACTACAGGAACAATGGTCACCTAAATCCTTATTCCCATTCCGACGCCTACTATGCTTATTAAAAATAGAAGATCCACCATTGCATATGCCATATTCCTTGGAGGCAAGCTTGTCTCATGGCACAGTAAAAAGGAGACAGTAATGGCACACTCTAGTGCTAAGGCTGAATATAAGGCAATGGCTCATACTGCATGTGAGGTTGTGTGGGTCACCCCTTTTCTTACAGATCTTAGAGTAAAAGTGAAGAGCCCAATTCCA
Source organism: Thalassia testudinum (assembly GCA_037157565.1). Classification (NCBI taxonomy): domain Eukaryota; kingdom Viridiplantae; phylum Streptophyta; class Magnoliopsida; order Alismatales; family Hydrocharitaceae; genus Thalassia; species Thalassia testudinum. The sequence continues at coordinate 71,356,639 of JAZHRO010000022.1, read as the reverse complement.
ATGTTCTATGACAACAAGTCAACTATACACATCACCTCAAATTCTATCTTCCATGAAAGGGCAAAACATATTGAGGTGAACTGCCATTTCATTTGAAATGACATAATGGAAGGGTGAATTGCTACTCCTCATGTGTCCTCTGAGCTTCAACTTGCAAACATTCTCACAACGACGTTGACAAAGACGAGACATGTGCTTTTGTGTAACAAGTTGGGCTTAGAAGATATCTACGCTCCACCTTGAGGGAAAGTGTTAAGAGTCCCTTCCATTCTCCTTTTTTTTTTTATCCTTTCTCATTTTAGTTTGGACTCTTATGTAATTCCTCCATCAATCCTCTCTCTATAAGAGAGGCTAGAGTTTCAATTTGAATGAGATGTTTTCATTCCCTCTCACACAACTCAATTGCTAACTATTGGGATCCCCTCGTTACCCAAGCTAAGCTTTCCATTCCATGCATTTCCCTCCATCATACCTACATTCATGTTCTTTTTTTGAAAAATTATATTGACTCTTTTTTTTTTTGGAAAAGGTATATTGATTCTTATTTTATCACACATCTCAATATACATTACATAGAAACCTTTACAAAATTCCATTTTGTTTCTCTCATGTACCTACAAGTGTGCCCAAGTTCTTTGTTAACACACTTGTGATCAGTGTTCGATATGCTGACGACATGCCGCCGATATGGTCATTTTTAGGTAATAGGCATATCGATACAGAAAAATTATCGATATACAAGTGTTTCGCCAGTGTGCCGACAAAACTGTCGGCATGCCACCAGTAAGGTCTATTGTGTTGCTGCTACTACTACTGCTACTGGTGCACACTCCTGCTGCTGCGCTACACTTTGCTACTATTGCTACTGCTACAACCATCTAGTCTAATGGCTTAGATCTCCAACATGAAAAATATTAATATACAAATAATTTTAGGTCATCGATAACCTCGATAACCTGACATCGATACATGGGCATTTCCACAGCATGCCCACGATACGCACACTTAGAAATTTATCGACACAACATCGATATCGACACTTCGAACCTTGCTTTTGATGAATCAACTAGTTTGTTTTCCAAAAGAAAGGCCCAACCACTAACTCCTCAAGAACTTCTTGAAATGTAATCTCAACATGCCACCTATTGGGCACAACATTCTTACCAACAATAAGGCATTTAATCATTTTTGTCCTTTTAGCATTTACCAACATAAGAAAGAATCTATAACTAGCATCATCTTCCTTCAACCACACATGCTTTGGCGTCTGGGCTCCATTCTTCTCCCTTTTAAGAACTTCATGCTAAATAACCTCTTGCAACCTTATCCCTCTATCCTTCCAAAGATCCCTGGAATCCTTCAAACTATCCAATCTTATGATCCCATCCATAGTACCTCTCAAGGGGAGGGCAAAAAAAGGATCCATCCATAGACTCTTGTCTAAGCCTCTCCTTCCATCCTCACTTCCTTTATGTACCCAACCAAGAACCATCAACGACCTCTAAGTCTATTGTCAAAAATATGATTAGCAAAAGAAATTATTGGTACCTCAATCTGCTTCTCCTGAACCAACACCGCAATTCCACTCCCTAAAAGCAAGGATTTTCTCAAACTAGAAATATGTGGAAAAGAAAAATTCTTTCATTGAACCTCCATAGAGCAATTACGGAAGGTCAAAGAAGTGTTGAAAGGAAATTATTAGGCATGATTTTGATTACTTTAAATTAAACCCAAATATGGTTCAAAATGGATCTAAGTGGAGGCAATAAATCTCCATGTAGCCAACCCTACTTGGCATGGGAAAAGGCTTTATTGATGTTGTTGCCATCATCGTTGTTGTTGGGCTTCCACATCAACATATGATCTCTCAACTGTTGAAAAAGGAAAGAGGCAATAGCTAGATCTCTCAAAAACCCCTATACTTAATTTCAACCTCTCAGTTTGTGGTGGCTGCATGTCCAAGAAAGGTATATCTTTCTGTAGAAGTTCCATATATGTGAAAGAATGAGTTGCAGCTTGATGATGTAGGAGTAAATTGAAAACAGAAAGAATATATTCTGGGAAATTGCTTTATAGCCCTTCTCAAGCACTTCCATTTAAACAATCACAACATCATGGTTTCCTTGCACACGATAGATCCTCCAAAAGGACTCAAAAATCACACAAGAAGATTCACAAGTAGCATTTGGGTAAATTGAATTAAAGTGCAACAACTCTTGAGTCACAACCTTAACATGGAATGTATATTTGCCTTTCTGTACAGTTGTTAATCATGGAGAGATCACAGAGAATAACATAATTTAAAGTAATTTTAGCAAACAATAGTTTTCTTCTATCCAGTCAAGAAACCACTAATACTTGCTGGTTCATGCTCAAGAAATCTACGAAATTTGATTTAGCCATAGAAAATCATGAGAAATATCAAGACAAAACTAGAAAATACAACAAAGAATTAAGGGAGTAAAGATAAGAAAACAATTTAAGTAAGTCAGCTTTACCAGTCCAGCGAGCTTCTTAATTACAGATGCTGGATTAGACTGCAGTCCCTTCACCAGGGCTGCACTCAGCTGCTTTAGCATGGAAAGCTTTTTGTCCTTCTCGGCATCAACAAGAATAATTTCAGCCCCTGATCCTGCTAAACCCAGCGAAAAGAGCTCATCTAGGGGAGGGATGGTGTCAAACAGTGCCTTCAGTTTTCTATCCTGCTTAGAGTCATTTTTGTGAGCTTCAATGAGAAGTTTGAGGAAGAAAACTTAGGCTACAAACCCATAAAATCAAAGATAACACCTTATAGTTTTAATTCTGTAAGTGTGTTGCAAACCTGATAGGCTACCATGATCCTCACTTGAAAGGCTAACTGAGAGAATTCTCACTAAATAAAGCTTTTTTTTTTTTGAAAGGGACTAAATAAAGCTTATTGACAGATAATCCAGTATACTATCATTCATTTCTTTAAATATGAAAATTACTAAACATTTCTTCCAATCCAAAGTTAAAATCAGTTTCTCCTTTCTATGCATTGCCTGTAAATAATCATACAACATGCACATAACATAAATGCTCTGGAGCTCACCTAATGCAACATTAATTAGTTTACCCAAGTTCTGCAGATCTAGTTTTTTTTTTTTTTTTGAAAAATCCTCTGCAGATCTAGTTATGGATTTTGCAGATGTTACGAAGTGTGTGCGTGGAGCATGGAGGCTCCCTTTGGCGTGGGAAAACAGTTCACAAGGGGGCTGCCCACGTTGAGATCGGGGAGACGAGGAGCAGCCACCGGTTGCCCTTGTTGGCCGGTGAAAGTGGTCAGCAATGGTGGTGATAACTGAATGCTTGGAGAGAAGAGAGAGGAGAAGAGTCTTGAAATTATTGAAAATATTATTATTGGACTTAAGAACCAATTACAATGGAAAGACTCTCTTTATATAGAGAAAATATATCCCAACAAAACAAGAAACAAATCTTATCTCTAAAATAAGGAAGAACAAATCCCAAACTAATTCGTAAAAATAACTTTCCTGAAATCCACTTAACAAAATAACAAAACTTGACATATAAGCAAACTAAACTTTGACCTTGGGTCCTCCAAACTTCTGACCCTGAGGGCACCTCTGATGTTGCCACATGTCACTGCCACGTGCCCTGTCTGGCTGCCACATGGAAGTCCCATGTGGCTCTTTATTCGTAACACTCCCCCCTCAAGTCGAGGCCGTAAGGCTTACGACTTGGTCTTCAACTCGTGAGGCTAGACGCCCCACCACTCTTCGTCCTCAAGAGTCGTGCTCTTTGTCTTCTCTTTAGACAAGTCAACAGTTTAGCCTCTTACGACCTCCAAACTCGTGTCTGTGACAACCTAAATAGTCGTCGCAATGGCCGTTGTTGACTTATCTTCTCAAGATCGACAAACATGAGAGAAACCATGCATGAGATACTAGTAACCCCATGTAGTGGTCTTTACACCTTGCCTAGATCTTTAGGAGAGGAACTTCTTGAATCAACAACTAGTCTTTTACAAAATGGAAAGTCGTTGCTCCTTTTGGCAATCTCGAAAGTCATTGCATAAACTGTGGTATCCTCTTCTTGGAGCGATCAACATAATATTGGACTATTTTTCTTGGGAAAAATCTCTTTTTTTGAAGGAGAGTAAAAAACCTAATATGAAGTGTCAATATGAAGATAACTTGATAAATCTCCTCTTTTTTAGGCTCCAACATCTTTGTTGACAACGTGGCGTCACCAACCGTCGTAGAAGCTTCTATCACCTTCTATTGCCTTCCTTCTCCGCGTAAGGCACCGGATTTGTCAAGGAAGACTCTCTCCGAAGACGAAAGCCACCTACGTGTGGTCAAAAATCCACACGCGCCAACAGAGTTTAGCCTGAAGGCTCTGATACCATGTTACGAATTACGTGCATGAAGCGTGAAGGATCCCTTGGGCATGGGAAAACAGCCCGCAAGGGGATTGCCCACATGGAGATCAAGGAGAGGAGCAGCCACCAACTACCCTTGTTGGCCAGTGAAGGTGGTCAACAATGGTGGTGATGGCCGACTACTTGGAGAGAAGAAGAGAGAGGAGCTAAGTCTTGGACTTATTGGAAATATTATTATTAGACTCAAGAACCAATTACAATGGAAAAACTCTCCTTATATAGAGAGAACATATCTCAACAAAATACGAAACAAATCTTATCTCTAAAATAAGGAAGAACAAATCCCAAACTAATTCCTAAAAGCAACTTTCCTAAAACCCACTTAATAAAATAACAAAACCTGACATCTAAGCAAACCAAACTTGGACCTTGGATCCTCAAAACTCCCAGTCCTGAGGGCCCCTCTAATGCTACCATGGCACTGCCATGTGTCCTGTCTAGCTACCACGTGGTAGTCCAACGTAGCTCTTTATTCCTAACAGCATAGTTTTATTTTTATTTTAGGCCTAAAATCCAATTTTGTATATGTAATTCTCTTTCGTACAGAGGATTTCATTTAGTTTGGAAACTAACCCTTCTTCATGAGGAGGTTCAGAAGGAACATTTATTTCCGTATATTTGTAATGCACCTCTCTATTCAAAGGCACTGATTAATTTAAATAGGACAAAAGGATAAACTTAAGTTCCAAAGCTAAATATTCACAGATCTCTCTATCCCCCTAAACTCCCACCCATTATCTTTCCTTGATTCCTCCAGCCAACCACATGCCCTTTTCTCCCCTTTGCGCATGGGCTCAAATCCCAAGGATACTCATAGCACCAAAACATCCTCCCTCCATCCCTGATTTCCTCACCTCACCCATCCCTTTCTTGGTTTCTCTCCCATCTCTCTCACTCCCACCTCTCTTCTGCACTCTCTGACTATCTCTCTCACACCCACAACCCTCTTATCTCTATCTCTCTCTTTAAAAAAAGAAAAAAAAGAAAAGAGCCCAGCAAAAGATCACGATTATACTCCCACCACCGCCACCACAGCAACACTGCCATAAAAGGAGTTTTCTTCTCGTCTTACTTTATGCTAGAATAACACCACATGCCTAATTTCTCAAAAAATGCAAATGAATGAATCTGCAAATCTACACTTTCAGAAGTATTCATTCCCATTTCAAAAAAAATTCTCTTCTAATGCTGCATTGATGTGTGGGTGTATGTATGTCTGCATAACCATACATATAAATGTGCATGTGCAGAACATGCACATACATGTCTATCACTTGCATTGTATCTCCAATTTCAAAGAGAATGGTCATATTGTAAGAAGCAGTTTCTATTATTGTTTAATTCATGGCAACATCGTCCAGATGAAGGAGCATCCTATTTGAGATGAGGGATATCAACACACCATTATGCACTAGGGTATCAGCATAAGAAAAACAACAAAGTCTTTTCTCACACTAAATAGAGTCACCTACATGGATTCCATGCCACCACTTACAACTATGTTCAATCATGTCAGAGCTTAAATACAAGAAATTAAGATCAATGCCTGATAGTTTCCTTCCAGCATTTTTTTTGGCCTTTCCTATTTCCTTCTTGGAGGCTTAACATTTAACCTCTCTCATTCCTGGCTAGCACATTAGTTGGCAATGTTGTACAAACCACATTGCCACCCCAACCTTTTCCCCAATTGTGAATCCAATGGTTTGTTGTATGGCCACATATCCACCTTAACATGATCACTTCTATTACAAACATCCTCTACACATGACCACAATAGATAGTCCAGTACTCAGAACCATATAGCATGATGGGTCTTATATCTACTATACAATACTTCTATTTAACTTTCGCAGAAATCTTCTCAGAACATTGGATGCTCCCTCCATATCAATCTACCAGCATTAATTATATATATGTCTCCATCAATTTTCTTTCTTTCGAATGCGCAATCTGATCCAATTTTCATTTGCCCCTTATACTACTAATCATGCATTTCATATACGTAATTTTTGTCACTTACTCCAAAGCCTTTACCTATCAAGGCCTCTATTGGGAATAAAGTGTGCCACGTGGCATTGTTAGAGAGCCTAAGGGGCGCCAATTTTAGAGCCTTTTAGAGTCATGTTTGGTTTTTGCTTTAGTTGCAAATTTTGTTTAACTGGTATGTTTATTTAGAGGATTTAGTCTTTTCTAAATTATGAGATATGATTTGATTAGGATTGAGTTTGTTACTATTTTTAGAGGATTGTGGTATGTTCTTTCTACTATAAAAGGGAATCATTGTAATCCTTCTTATTTTGAGTAATAATAATTCTTCCAACACAACTACTCCTCTCTCTCTCTCTCTAGCCGCCGGCCACCCTCTCTCTCCCTTCAAGACCGTCGATTGCTGCTCTCTCTCTCCGTTTCAACAGGGAACAGCCCTTCTTGGACTGTTTTTCAACACTCCAAGGAGCATCCATGCCTCCACATGCGCCAAACTCAACATGATATCAGAGCCTACGATCTAAGCTCCTCGGTGTGCAGGTATCAAGAAGAAAAGTCCACACATTGTGTGTATTCTCCTCTTGACCACACGTGTGTGGTTCCCATCTCCGACAAATCCTTCTCGTCAAAGTTAGCACCTTACGTGGAGTAGGAGGATCGTAGATCACAAAAGATGACGGATGCCACTGCCACCGCCACCAATGCCACGTTGGCCTAGGGAGAGGGCAAGGTGGTTATTCTGGGAACAACCATCAAGTTGTAAAGCGTTTTCAACTATATCTTGTAGGCCCGCACCTTCAAAATATTTGTTAGAGGCTAGGAAAAACTCAATATTCTCCTAGAAGAACCACCTAAGCAAAAGGATGACAAGAAGAAAAACAAGCAAGAGAAGGAGAACTATATTGTCATGAACTGGTTGATGAACTCAATGAATCCAGCCATCGCCTTGAAAATGCTCTATAAAAAGAGCACGTACGACATTTAGATGGCCCTTGAGAAAAGGTACCCCCAAAAATCTAATAATGATCGTATTACTAATCTATATACTCGTATATGGATAGCTAGTCAAGGAAATCTCTCATTGACTAAGTATTATGAGAAGATGGAGGCCCTGTTCAAGGAGTTGAAGATCTACGAGCCCCTTTTTTGGGACAAGTAGGGGGAGACACGTGGTTTGGTAGGCCGCCAAGTTTTTATCAGAGTTGCATCCCCATCATCGAGCCGCTCATGATCAGATCCTTGCATCCAATGGGAAGATGGACCTTAAGACCATCTTTTATTGTCTTCAAAAGATAGAAGTTCCAAAAGAAGAGATCATGCCTAAAGGCAACAACTCCACGCTTGCGATTCCAGAGACCAATGCGAGGTGTGGAAGGGGCGTGGCCAAGGCCCTGGTCATGTCTACCCTAAGTGCCAGTATTGTGGACATACAAATCATCCACAAGAGAGATGTTGAGACAAGATCGAGTGGCCTCCATGTAAGGCTACTAGCACCTCACATATTGACTCCTTAACTCTTAAAGATCTCGAGACGATACAGGCCGTAATTTGAGAAGAAAAATAAAAGAAGACAACGGCCGTTGCAACAACTATTGAAATTGCCACAGACGTAACGACTTCGGAGGTTGCAAGAGGCTGCACCGTGACTTCTTCCAAGGACAAAGTTGAGAGCACAACACTCAGAGAAGAATGGTGGAGCCTCCATGCCTCCACATGCGCCAAACTCAACAACCTCTATTCAAGCTCAAATTTTCTATTTACTCCATCTCCTATCTCGTTGACCCAGTGTTGTAAAAATCGGTCGACACAACCAACTACACAGCCAAGTAGTCCTAGTCGACCTCCCCACCAACCTGAGTACCCACGCTCAGGTCAATAGTCAGTCGACCCAACTACTCAGCCAAGTAACATCAACTTATGAGTCCACTACCGAGTCCCAACCCAACCCAATTATAAGTTACAATCTTGGAAACTTTGAACTTATGTTATTCATTTCCTTTAATCTTATGGTTTGTAGCTTATTTACATTACCTTAAGCTCCAAAATGGTTTATCTTTATGTGATAGTCTACTTGTTGAAATCTTGAATTATGCAAGTAAATACATCTTACTAATATATATATATATATATATATATATATATATATATATATATCCAACTAAGTACTCCCTGACTACTCCCCCATATACCATATACTCCTTAATCAATGACCCAGCAGACTAAATGCCAACTACCGACTTTTACTACACTACATTGACCAACACAATATCATCAGCAAAAAGCATATGTCATGGCACCTCATTTTGAATGTGCTTTATCAACCTATCCACTATCAAAGTAAAGAAATAAGGGCTTAAAACTAATCCTTGATGCAAACTAATAGTGATATCAAAGTAGTTTATCAACCCAACCTAAGTCCTTACACAATTTGCAACTCCATCATGAATATTCTTTATGAGGTTGATATATAGAATCGGCACCCATCTCTTCTCCAAAATTCTCCATGAGATACCCCACGAAATATAATTATAGGCCTTCTTTGAATCAATAAAAATCATATTTAATTTCTTCTTAACTTTATAAATCTCCACCATATACCTCAAAAGATACATTGCTTCAATAGTTTTTTTTAGAAAGTATATTGCTTCAATAGAAGACCTATCAAGCATCAACCTACACTAGTTCTTAATTACTACAAAGAATCGCTCAACCCGCTTTCACTTATACTTCAAAAGCTTAATCACATGACTCATGAATTTTATAGTTCTATGGTTAGAATAATTCAATATAACTCCCTTATCTTGTATAACGGTATCATAATACTTTTACTCTATTTCTTTGACATTCTCTTGACTAATCAAATAGCATTATATAATTTTGTTGAGTTATGCTTCTTATTGAGGGGTTATTTTTTATTTTATTTTTTCTTGATAGACTTATGTTGTTATTTTTCCCTCACCTCTCTCTATATAAAGAGGTGTAGGGACAGCTTGGTAATCATAAAAATCATTCTTTTCTTTAATTTGATATCAGAGCACCAGATTGGGGACTCCACCAAACAACAAACCCTAACCCTACCTCAAAACCTCTTCCGCCAGTCACCACCACCACCCCCAACGGCAGCGCCAATGTCGGCTCGCCGCAGCAGCGACCTCGCCGGTCACCACTACTACAGGCCGTCGTCGCTGGTCTATAAAGGGCAGCAAGCTGCTCTGTAGGCCGCCACTATCGCTCCAGAGCAGCCCGCAACTACCGCTTCTAACGCTGCTATAGAGCAGCTTGGCAGTTGTCGCCTTCTGCGGTCGTCTTCTCTCCCAGCTACCACCCAAGTCACCGAAGAGCAGGCTGCTGGCCACCGGAACTTTGTAGGGAGGTTCTTGAGTGTTGTGGAGGTGGAGTTTTGACTCAAGGGCCTTTCCATGTGTGGTATGAGTCTCTATGATCTTGTGGTATGATTTAGGGTGTGTATTCCCCATTGTTAATGGTTTTTGAGGTGTGTATTGCATGATTGGTGGGGTGTGTATTCCCCAGTGAAGTTTTGGAGATAGTGCTTGTGGACTACGGGGTGTGTATTCCTCATGTTATTGGTGTTCGATCCAGGATTTCAGATCTGCTGTCCGACGTTTCTGTGTGTCTAGACCTACCATGGCTACATCCAAGAGTTCTGAGGTGTCTTTAGGATAGAGTACAGAAAACAGTGTACAAGAGCCCTTTTTTTGCTTCGATTACTAAGTTGAATGAGACCAATTACCCCCGTTTGTCCCAAACGTTATCACTGTGGAAGGTCATGAGAAGAAGCATGTGCTTAGGGAAGCACCACCAGAGCAGAAAACAGGAAGTATGCACTTGGCATTCTTCAGGAGACAGGAATAATGGGATCCAAGGAAGCCAACATTCCTATGGATCCTAAAGTTCACCTATTTGAGGATACCGCGAAGCTAAAGGACAAGAAGGTCTATCGACAGCTGGTTGAGAAGCTATTGTATCTAACCACCACCAGGTCAGACATCAGTCTTGTAGTGGGTAAGTTAAATCAGTTCTTAGACAAGTCCACTGATGTTCACTGGTAGGCTACTATGCAGGTATTGGCGTACATCAAGGGATGTCCAAGAAGAGGCATCCTATTCCAGAAGAAGGCTCCTATGTCTGTAGTTGCTTATTCTGACGCTAATTATGCTGGAGATGTTGGAGATAAGCGGTCCACTACTGGTTTATGTACATTTGTTGCTAGGAACTTAGTGACCTAGAGGAGCAAGAAATAGAGTGTTGTTTCACTCTCTAATGCTGAGTCCGAATACAGGGCTATGGCTCATACTGCAGCTGAGATGCTATGGATCAAATCTCTGCTACGAGATCTTTATGTTGATATTCAAGAGCTTATGGAGATGCATTGTGACAATCAGGTTGCGACAACATTGCTAATAACCCATGTTTCATGAGAGTATGAAACATGTGGAAGTGGACTGTCACTATACCAAGAGCCTAATTCAGCAGAATCTACTTCATACTATATGTCTTGCTTCCACTGACTAGACTGCTGATGTATTTACCAAGTCGTTGCCTCGCCCTCAGTTTGAAAAGTGTAGAAACAAGCTGAGCATGATGGATATATATGCTCCAGCTTGAGGGGGAATATTGAGTTATACTTCTTGTTGAGAGGTTATTTGTTATTTTATTTTTCCTTGATAGACTTATATTGTTATTTTTCCCTCACCTCTCTATATAACGAGGTGTAGGGACGGCTTGGTAATAATAAAAACTATTCTTTTCTTCAACTAATTTTGTTCGCCAAGTTACATCTTTTCTCCCATTGCGCCTAAACATTTGTAGGAATATCAACAAGCCCAATAGCCTTCCCAGATTTCAACATCTTTAGACAATTCGTTGTTTCTTCTCTTTGGATCAATTGATAGCTTATACGATTCATGTAAGCTCATGAATTGGCTTTCTTAAAGACGTATCAATTACCTTTTTCCATCAAAAGCTTATGAAAAAAAAATTCCACCTTGTCTCTATATCCTTACTAGTTATACACACCCTTCCTTCTTCATCCTTGATATACATTACTTGTGTAAGTCCTCCATTTTCAACTCCCTTTAATTATCTTGAGGATATCTCTCTCACCTTCCTTAAAGTCAAGTTTCCTATAGATGCACTCTCAACCTTTTACTTTTGCTTCGCTAACTGCATTTTTCGCTTCTTTTTTTGTTATGTAGACTTCAAAGTTTCCATCAATTTTGTCTCGATATAACGCTTTGAAGCATACCTATTTAGCTCTAAACTTCTCTTGTATTCCTTTACACACCATCTAGCTCTCTTTTTCTTGATGCTCTCTATTAGACACACCTAACACACCCTTAGCAACCCTTATAATACAAATTACCGTAGTTCCCAAATGTCACTAGCACTTTCATCAAGTACCTAAGCTCCTTGTTGCATCATCTTCTCTTTGAAATTCTTCTCCTTTTTGAGATTCCACTATTCGTTTATTACATTCTTAAATGCCAGCTTTCTCTTCTTTGACCTCTTTATATGCACATCCATTACTTGAAATCTAAATAATAGTGTTAAGCAAATAAATTGCTTCCCAAAATAAACTTGCAATCCTTACAACACAACAATCTCTTGTTCTCAAAATGAAGTAATCAACCTTTGTTCTTAGTAAACCATTCTTAATAATAAAACCTTATTTTTCCAAACAACGTCAGCACAAAATATTTGCGAAAAAAGTAAAGGCAATCAAAATCTAAAAGAAATAATGCAAGAGTGGAACAAAGTCAAATTCTTGTTCTTGCCCCCAATCCTTCTATAGCGGTATTCGCATTTGGGTTCATCAACAAAAACCTTGGAAGCAACAAGATAAACAAGATGTTAGCAATGCATATCAACCATCTTCATCAATAATGAATATCAAACGGTTGCCACATCCCACAACCCCATTGTGAGATGGGTTCATGAGTGTTAACCATGACCAACGCCCAGTTAAAACTATGGCAAGACTACCCAAGGTGCTAATCCTATCCCCAGAATGATCTCCTAATAACTCAACATATACGTGGTGTGTACATACTTATTCCTTCATCATAATTTCAAACATGGAGGCATACACATCACAGGCTAAACAAGAAGCCATGTGAAATCACACGCAAATCTAAGAACAACAAGCTTCCAGAAATAGTCACTCCCGAAAATACATCCAAGTTAAACACATGCCGTACCTGTGTCATCCTGTTACCTATCAAGTCAACATCTCCATGGTCCTAACACCTACCAAGTTCCACATAGGACCTCTATACAAGTTAGCTCACATATGACTAGGGAGGGTGGCACCTCAACCACCTGGCATACAGCACCAACCAAAAATACAAAAAAGAGGCATTAAGTGCCCAGGTTATATTGTGGTTACACAACAAGAGTAAATTTCCCATTTGTACGCCTAGATCCCAACACCCAAAAAGAAAAGTCAACTCTCACCCATCACCTTAGGACCCCAGTGCCCCAGAGTGTCAAGAGGAACTCAATTACCTCGTTCATGAAGGCCAGGAGGCAGAGGCACTAACCCTTAGCACATTGATCCATTGGGAGGAATTTGCCCAAGTATGACATCTACGACATCATGGACATGAAGAGATGCATTTGGTCTATTAGTTATTGGGTCAACATGTGGATTTCCAAACACAAAAGTGCAAGATGCAGCAAACCAGATGGTATGAGGGGCATTGTATCCTCCAAAGATGGTTACTACAATGAGATGAGCCATACAACTCAATAAGGAATAACTCATAAAAGAAACAAGTAAAAGAACATGTGAAAGTGCAAGTAGAAGTATATGTTCTTTATTATCACAACCCTTGGCACGCTAAATAATTAATTAGTTATGGTAGTCCTTTTCTTCTCACAACAACCATGACATGAATTTTGCAAAGTTACCCTCCCTTGAAGTATCCAACCTACCACACCTAAGCCCTAGGTTGTGTAGGTTTGTATAATCATCCCTTGACCATGAAGAGATTCATGTGACCTCGAATCAGCTTCAAGAAAAGCAGAATCTACTTCTTACACGGGGGAGCAACTGGACACCCTTGTAGTCCAACTACAAGTAACCTACAACTTGTTAGTTACTTTACTAACAGATCATTAGTAAAACCACGATATACATAGATATTCATTCAACAAGTGATTGGCCAAAAACCCTATCCTCTATGATTGCAGCATACTTCTGACCCTAAGGCTGGGGGTTGAGCCTCACAATATGAGCCTCTCTACCATAGCGGTTGCTCCTCTAGGTCCTTTGTTGGTGCCTAAGTAGGCTTACTTGGCACGAACCCTCTGCATGGTACACACTGAATCAACATAAAGGGGTATGTTCAAAGCTTTTTTTTTCAGAAAGAAAAGGGATGCTGCAAGTTATCTAGGATCCCATGAAATTCACACAGAAATGCTTCTCAACTTCATAGGTTGCCTATCATGGACATCACTTAGACTTCGTTTGGATGTGGGGTAAGTAGGTGGGATAGTTGATGTGTCATGGATAAGATGAATAGTACGATGAATAGTAATGGAAATAAGAAGGTTTGTGAGGTGTGTCACGTTTTTTCACTATTTCAACCAATGTCCGAGAGCATCATTAATGGTCACATCTTTTCACCGGTGTTAATTTGTCCAAATCACCGGAAAATCATCAGTGATTTTTGCCCAAATCACCGGTGATTTCCCCAAAATAGAGAAATAACATACTTTTTTATATTTGATGGTGGGCCATCATGATGTTATTGCTGCTATCACGTGTGGTCATATCACATTAAATGGAGGTTTAAGAATCCATACACCACTTACAACTTATCCATCTGCATGGGGTAAATCCTACCCAACATCCAAACATAGCCTTAGATTCCTGCATGGGTCCATAGAGACAAGCTTCTTTGCAACCCTCTTTCCCCACATAGGGAAACAAACCCTATGGGTATCAACAAAATGCACCCACCAAGGCAAGCCTCTAAGGAAGCTCATCTCTAAAACAACTCACATTCCTTGACCAGGGGTCAAGTCCCCATCATGCACACCCTACTGTTGGAGTCTAATGAGACCACAAGAGAGCAACAAAATATTCGAACCTACGTGCCTACTATGAAGAAGAAAGTTTGATTCATTCCTCAATGGAAACCCTAAGCCCTCCATTTATAGGATAGGGAACTATTGCATACATGCCCTCAAAAAACAAAAGAAATGACAAAATTGACCAACAAAAAATAGCACTCATCTCTCTACACCTATGCATCGCCTTTTCTTTCAAAGCTCATTGAACGGCATTCACAGTATAAAATGCAACATAAATCTGCATTCACAATTTATCTATTTTTACAACATAATATCAAAACATAATGATAGAAGCCCTCCGTAAAAAAAAGAAAAAAGGATAGAAGCCACAATCTTAGGGTAAGAAGAACTCGCCAAAAACCCAAATTTCAAAACCTAGGGCACACCTTCACTCTCCAAATTGTCAAACAAGTGTCTAACCAGTCATCAGTAAGACGATAGCTCGAGTACCGTTGTTGCGTTCAAAGTTCTTTTTTCTTTTGAAACAATGCTTCCTTCAAAGTTGCCAAGCCATCTTCATGATTTTGAGAGAATCATTACTCTGAACAAAATGAAACTTGTTCCCTTAGCTAACATCCTAGGCTAAAATTCAAGACCCGCATGCACAAGAAAAACTCCAAATATAAGAACATTCCCGAACCACCCATCATATAGAAACTATTTTGGGTTCCCTTATGTCACAGGAACTTGAGTCCCAACAGGTTCGACCCACTCCACGAGCCATGGGAGGCGACATGCATGACCAACCCCAATCATCTCATCATATACCATCCCAAAACCCACAAAAACGAGTAAAAGGCAAAGTAAAAGGCACGAGGTTCCCTACAAGCACAAAAAGCCTTTGAATGGTGTCCCCATGCTTATCCCTCGTTTCCCCCTCTTGCAATGTACCTCGTGGCATACATTCAAAAAAACTTGTGTTAGGGCATGCCATTGGTGCATTTCAATGTCGAACGTCAACGACTTCAATACCCTAAAAATAGTCCATTTTGAAGGCACACCAAGGGCATGCCGAAGGCGTGCCAACGCATGCCAATAACAATGGCAAAAGCAGTTAAAATGATTGGAATATTAAAAATAACTATTTAAATGAATAAATATTTCCATTTAAGTCCTAAACCTCATCTTATACTTATTTAAATAGATAACTATTTCCAAAATTAAAGACTACTAGAAGAAAAATGCTAATACTAATTCAAACTTGGGATTTTATTTTTAGGAATTAAACAAAGGTTTCCTCAATTCTAAATTGTGATTAGACCTATATGTTCGTAATAATAATAAACCTAAACTCTAGTGTGTAGATCTACTCTATAATTAGGAATAGATGTGGAATGGAATCAAATCACAAGAGAAGAATAGAATAGCAGTTGTTGTCTCATGTCAGTAAGAAATCCTTCTCTTGAGAAGATAAAATTAGGATGGGGCCTTTAGGTAGGTAGAGAGTATGGGGAAGAGTAGTAGCAATGTAGCTGCACTAGCCAGTAACAACGTGGCAACAACAGCAATAACATCGCAAGTCAGCAGTAGCGAGGGCGGCAGGGCACAGGCCAACAGCAACAACAGCACGGTAGCAACAACAACGCGGTAGCAACAGTCGAAGTGTAGTGCAACAGCTAGCATGCACCTAAAATGCTGATCGTGCCGACCATGCCGGTGAAATGTCGTCGACATCGCCAGCATACCGACGAAACACCTACATTTCGACTTCATTTTCGTGTCAAAATGGCCCACCGATCGAAACCCTCATTTCGACAGCATACCAACAACATGCCACCAAGACTTCAATCATTGCCTAAAAGAAGGCTTAATTAATGGCGGGGCTTGACAAAGCTTCTCTTGCTACCCCCTACTTTGTTGCATCTAAACTCCTTTTGACTCCTCTCAGCACCTTTGGTGAGCTTGCAGGGCTTAAGGGATAGGAAAGGGTCTCTTGGTGGGGAATGGTGGAGACGAAAAAGGAGAAGAGGGGACATTAGAATGAGAAGGGTGGGTGGCAATCCCTAAGTGCTTCTTCGGTGCACACATTCCTAATCAATAAAACATTTGCAAGGGACCCTCCTACCTAAAATTTCTTTATTGATAGTTCCCTTGCTACTTTTAGCCTTGTATCCAAGTCTCTTTTACCTAAGCTCTATTTAAATGGGACCCTTAACCCCATTAGTCTTTTAAAAAAGAAAAAGATGATTGGCAGTTACCCACATGATAACCACCCTGGAATTAATTGATTTAAAGCCAAAAAATGGCAACAATTACAAAGGCATTACGTGGAGGATTCCTAAAAATGAACAAACGAAGAAATACTAATAACAAAATTCTCAAGATAAGGGATCTATCCCTTAAAAATGACTGCATTCCTCCCAAGCCAAATTCCCTAAAGCATCGCCAGCACCTTCGCTTTCTCCTTCTTTGATTTGAAAACATTATAGCTCACATTTGAACATCATTGTCTAAGCAAACTCCAAACCTAAATTTGGTTAGAGTGCTCAATCCACCAAAAGTCTAATTTTCTCTTAAGCTAAGAGGAGAAGGCGCATCCAAATAAAAGATGGTCAATGTCCTCATCTGGGCACATCTTTTCAGCCTCTGGCATTCATCTAGCCATCCACATTTTGGTCATCAATCACCCTTTTTGCATCAACCAAGCAAATATCTTGATCTTCAATGGACATTCCGCTAACCGGATGAGCTTCAATCTTTAAGGAAGCCAATATTTATCACTTAGCCAACTAGCCTAAAGTCCGCAACCTAAAGTATGCCTTACCAAAAACTCCCCTCCATCCCAGAGCAACGCATCCACACCACCTTCAGGACCATAGCCATGGAGCCGTTGCAACAAAGTCTAAAACTCCTCCATCCGCCATTCAGAGATATTCCCCACGAAGGTTGGACACCAAAATCCATCTCAGCAGCCATCCACTGCTAACCGCCTTATTGTGACTAAGGCAAAAAGTCTATAGAAACTGACACAAAGTGGGCCATCAAGCCCATCACCCATCCAATCATCCCTCCAAAATCAGAACACATTCCCCATGCCAACAAAAAGGGAGAAAAAACACCAAACCTTAGGGATCACCAACACTAATCCCCTACAGAATTGTAATGCTCCTCTCCGAGGTGACGCAATCAACTCCCAACTCAGCAAGGATCCATAACATGCTTCAAGCACCTGTCCAACAAGGTCCTTCTTGCATTGTACAATCCTATTAATCCACTTGGCAAGATGGTTGCCATTCATAGTGTTAAAAGAAAATGTCACATCATCAAAAGAAAACCCTAGCCTCTCTTTTATACTAGAGAGGTTTGGGAGAATTACAAAGACACCCTAAAAATAACATGAATGACAAATAAGTCCTTAGGGTCAACACTCACCCCAAGTTGAGATGTAGATATCTACAAGACCCAACTTATCGCACAAGAAATCAAGACACTTCTTCTTCAGAGCCTTAGTAAATATATCAGCCAGTTGAAGCTCCGTGGAGACATATGGGGTGCTAATCTTGCCGGTGAGAAGAGCATCACGAACAAAGTGGCAATCAACCTCAATATACTTGGTCCTCTCATGGAAGACTAGATTTAAGGCAATATAAGTGGATGACTTATTGTCATAGAGAAGTGCGAGAGGCATAGTAGTCCAAATGCTAAGATCCTATAGAAAGGAAACAACTCACATAATCTCACAAGTAGCCATCGCTCTATACTCTTACCTTTGCACTCGAACAGGCAACAACACTCTACACCTTGTTCCTCCAAGAGACTAGATTCCCCCCAACATAAACTGCAAAGCCCAAAGTACAGTGTCGATCATCCACAGATTCAACATAATCTGCATCAGAATAGGCAAGAATATTAAAGCTGCCACCATCTCTGTAATACAATCCCCTTGAGGTACCTCATAATCAGGCAAACCTCATGCCAGTGACTGTAAACGAGAAGTCTACATGTGATGGCTGGCCCTGCTCACTGCAAAGCTGATATCAGGCCTTATGATAGTAAGCTAGAGTAAGCAACCCACTATACTACGATAATGAGTAATGCCCTCATACAATGGGTCCTCCTCATCAAAAGAATATGCAGGTGGAGGCTCCGCAGGTATACCAGAGGGCTTAGTCCAAAGCAACCCTATCTCCTGAAGAATCTAGAGCATATACTGTCTCTGTACTAAAGACAAACATGATCCCTGTTGCACTGCCTCAATCCCCAGAAAGTATCTCAACTCTCCCAAGTACTTGGTGACAAACGTATACTTAAGAAGGACTTAGTCTGGGCTATCCCATCCTCAACATCACCATCACCAGTAAGAATCATATTGTCCACATACACTACAAGAATGATAACATGTGTATGACCACCATACTTAGTCTTCTTAATGAAGACAAAGTGATCAAAAGTAGAGCGTTGAAAGCCAACCTTATCAATCTCTGTGCTAAGCCTCTCAAACCAGGCCCAAGGACCCTATTTCAACCCATATATCACCTTCCTCAGGCAACAAACATGCTCCCCCTTGCAGCTGTAACGTGATGGTTGTCTCATGTACACCTTCTCATATAAATCACCATACAAAAAGGCATATTTAATATCAATCTGATGTAAAGGCCATCTCTTGATGACAGCAACAAAAATAATAATCCTGACAAAAGAAATGCGAGCAACAAGCGAAAAGGTCTCAAAATAATCTACCCCATAAGTCTAAGTAAAGCCTTTAGAAACAAGCCGAGCCTTTTATACATCCACTAGCCCATCAGGTTTGTACCTGATAGTACAGACCCATCTGCAATCAACCACTGTCGCACCAATAGGACACGACACTAAGTCCCATGTCCATCGTGACTGTAAGGCATATATCTCTTCATCCATTGTAGCACACCACCTAGGATCCTGGGAAGCCTGGACAAAATCCCTGGGAATCACGGTGGCAGTAATGGCAGAAGCAAACTGACGAACCCCATCCTCCAGAGAAGTAACTCCTGTATACTAGGAAAGAGGATGAAGTCTACATGCTCTGTTGAATCTCCTCAAAATTGACTACTCCTCTGTGTCTGAGTTACTTTCATATGTCAGGTTGGGAAAAGGCCCAGTGCCTGGGGAAGCATGTCTCCTCCAAGGCAACCTGTATAGATATTCCTTCCTCTGAGAAGAATGGAACCTTCTCACAGAAGTAACATCTACAGTGACAATGTATCTCCTGTGGTTTGGATCATAACACATGTAGCCCTTCTGTATCCTGGAATACCCAAGGAAGGCACACTTCACTGCCCTAGGAGAAAACTTATCCTGATTACCATATGTCTAAACAAAGCAAGTGCACCCAAAGATCCTTAGCGGTAGAGCAAAAAGCCTATATCACAATATGGATGAATCACCTGGAAGGGAATCTGCCCTTGAAGAACTGACAAAGGTACCTAATTAATCAGGTAGGCTGCAATAAGTATGGCATCTCCCCAAAATTGCTTAAGAACTTTCATATGGATCATTAGGGTCCTAGCAATGACCAGGAGATATCGAAGCTTGCACTCAGTCACCGTTCTGCTGGGATGTGTGAGCACAAGACGTCTGATGAATAATGCCACGAGAAGAGAACGCTCTGAACATCATGTTGCATAAACTCTAAGGCATTAAACGCTCTGAATAATTCCACCTCTCCAACACCCAGACCTCCCTCCTTCAACAACCTACACACTTCCTCCCAAGTCACTAAGCTGAAACCCTTCCCTGCCATGCCAAAATTCATCCAAAAGAAATCTCTCATAAAACTAAAGAGTCGCTTCACCACCTTTTAGGGAAGTTTGAAGACAGATAAGAAAAAAGCTAGAAGAGAGGAGACAACAGCCTTGAGTAAAACCAATCAACCCCCTCTAGAAAGCATCTTAGACGCCCACCCAACAAGCATCTCCATCCTTTCCACCAGCAAACACCAATCATGGGCACAAATACGTCTATGAGACAATAAGAGGCCCAAGTAAGAGATCGACAGCGAACCAACCAGCGTACATAGAGCAGCTCTGCACTCCTATGCCTCCTCCCCAGACATCTGCATAGGAATAAAGGTGAATTTGGAAATTTTAATTTGTAGCCTTGAGGCCTCAACAAAGATCTCCAACAGAATGCGTAGCCTCATCGCCTCTACCATGGATCCCTTAATAAAAAAAATAGCATGTCATCCGCATATTGTAGCATCGGGATCTCAGTCTGTGGCACCACCGTGAATCCACTAAG
This sequence comes from Thalassia testudinum, assembly GCA_037157565.1. Lineage (NCBI taxonomy): Eukaryota > Viridiplantae > Streptophyta > Magnoliopsida > Alismatales > Hydrocharitaceae > Thalassia > Thalassia testudinum. The sequence continues at coordinate 71,335,914 of JAZHRO010000022.1, read as the reverse complement.
GAGACCGTCAAAACAAGCTCTAGAAGTGGCCCTCGCCAAAGGGCACCCCTATCACCCCCACCCCCCTCCTCGGCTGTACCTAACCTCAAGTAGGGTTTCCATTCACTAGGATGGAGAATGATGTAGTAGTCATGCATCGCTTCATCCACTCAATCCACACTGAAGGGAATCCTTTCTTCAACATAGAAGCCCAAAGAAAGGACCACTGCACAGAATCATAAGCCTTGTTGAAGTCAACCTTCCACAAAAAAACCTTCCCCTCTTCTTCCTTGACCAAAATGCTAAGATCTCAAAAGCAATGGCAAAGCCATCTAGAATACTCCTTCCCAGGACAGAGGCCAACTACACTAGAGAGATAACCTCCTACAGGACCCTATGGAGCATGTTAGCAAGTGCCTTGGCCACAATAAGATATATTGCGTTAGAGGGTTATCAACCTAAAATCCTCAATAGCCTCCGCACCATCCTTCTTGGGCAACAAGAACATGTAGAATTTATTCAACTTATTGAACCCCTTGTTCCCCTCTACAAACTCTATCATAACTTGCATGATGTCCTCCTAAACCATCGACTAGAACTCCTTGTAGACGAACACTAGAAAACTATCTAGGTCTAGGCAGTCGTTCGCATTCAATCCCCACAATGCTCACTTAACCTCATCCATAAAGAAAGGCGTTGTAAGCACATCTCTGCCCATAAGATGCGTTGTGCATCCCCCTATTTCACCTCCCCATCCTCCTCGAAACCACCTGTAGAAATCCACTGTCGCTTTGCCCACATCATCCCAACCAGAGAACACTGTACCATCCACCACAAACTTGTCAATCCAATTCCTTCTCCTCATGTTGGAAGCCATCATATGAAAATATCTCGTGTTAGAATCACCCTCTTTCAACTACTGCTGCTTGAACCTCACCTTCCAATCCATCTCTACTTTTTTATCTTCCTGTACCACAATCATATGCGTAGCCCTCTTCCCGAAATCCTCAATAGATAGGTCACTCACATCTTCCAACCTATACAATCTCGCAATCTCCACCAATGCTTCCAACCTCCTTGTAACTTGTCTCTCTCTAACTTTCCTCCTATAAGCCTTCAAAAATGCCCTCAAATCCCTCAACTTAGACTCCAGCCTCGCTGCTATCGACCCCTCCTAGAAAGACTACCACTTCATAACCCTTCTAAAATCATCCTCCATCAACCAAGATTTGTCAAATTTACAATACATCTCAGTAGATCTATTCTCATTTGTCCTTCAGAACACAGGGGTGTGATCTGAGAAAGGCTTATCCAAGGACCCGACGTCGACAAGGGGAAAGGCCTCTACCAACTCCACCCTACAAAGGAACCTATCAATCCTAGATTTGAGGCCAAATGAATTCCTCCAAATGTACTTGCATGAGGAGGGTACCAAATCCAAGAGTCCATGTAAAGCAATAAAGTCTGTAAACGCCTCCGATCCCAAATCCTGCCTTCCTCTACCACCAGGCATGTCATCAATCTATAAGGTGACGTTGAAATCACCCCCAACCAACCAGGGGACACCATGAAATCTAACAGCGACCTTAGATAGATCCTCCCAAAGCTGTAGACATGTCGCATCGTCAACAGGGCCAATGACTGTAAAATGAACCATCTTGAAACCATCATTCTTCCTCACCAACTTCGTGGTGACTGCATGTAAGCCTAACAACGCATCCTCCAAGTCAAAGATGTCTCACCACTTAGCCAAAATCCCACTTGAGCACCTAATAGCATTGAGTGCAAGGAAGCTCTCCATGTAACTACCCCCTATCGCCTGCCAAATCCTCTGATCACAAGACTTTAACTTTTTCTCCCGAAGCAAACAGGTCATTTCAACCCCTCACATTCCAGGAAATGATCCTGATCATTTAGATATAAGTGAAGCCCCCCTTCAACCTAGCAGAAACCCACCCTCTTCGCAACCATCTCCACCTCCACGGCATCATCTTTCTCACCTGAGGTATCTTCTCCCCTCACTTCCTCCTGTGCCAGCAAACTCCCCTTCTTCACCCACATCGAGGTACGAATCAACACTTCCATGAAACCCTTCCCCCTAAAGGACTAACGAGGCCGGAACCACACCGCACTCCTCCGGCACTACGATTGGGAAAGGCGCCACCTGACCAATGACACCCCTACGCCAACCCCCTCTGCCTCCCCCACCACCAAAGCTCTATCAATCTCCTCCACCTAGGTGTCCACACTCACCTCCAGCCACTTAAAAGGCCCTCAACGCTCACACCACAGTAGCATTAATGCCATCAGATCGAAGTGGAGCAGCAAAACCCTCCTTCATAGTCCTTGCCACGATCGACGTCAAGGCAGAGAGCAAAGCCTCCACACATAAGGTCGAGGCGACAAGAAAATGCTCCAAGTTCAGAGTAGGGGCATTGTTGAACAGCAACGGCTCCTCTCCAAGATCGGGTTTGTAGTTAGATTTAGGTCCACGTGCTTCGAGTAGATCCGCGAACAACCAACACAGTGAGCCCAAACCACTATTTCCTTCACACTCACCTTTATTCACTCCACCACAACCTTCGGGAGTCACCTCAAGCCCAATCATGCAAAATGTGATGTCATCGATACCCCCTTCCTTGCCAATCACCCTCGGTTGCTTCACATCTCATGCACCGTCAAAGGATTGAATGCGCGATCATCAATTCTTGCCAAACGCAGTGCCACGTCAACCACCATCTTGCCTCCCTCGTCACAATTCTTGGCTTTCCAAATCCGCCACACTAACCGTTGCGCACCTCTGGGAACCATCGTCAGACGAGGACCACTGCCTCCAACCAATACCTGTGCGTAAGACCTTACCTCGCCAAGCTTTGAACTACCACCCACACACAAGAAATAACCCACGCAACTCTGCGAAAGCACAAGGACAGCTTCTCCAACACCGCACAGCCCATCTTGACCTCTACCATCACCTCCATTGCCAAGAGGTCCCCTTCTTCCAAGCCCATGACCCAACACGATCACAATCTCGCAAAAGGAGGGACAACCACCTCCACCACCCCCCTCGTTCTCAACCTTAAGGAAATAATCCCTACAAGGCTGATGTGAATCGCAAGCCTTTGCAACGGCTGCTCTGCTGACGCTTTATCATGACCGCATCACATGGAAGGCACTAGCGAATCACAACTCCCCCCCCCCCCCCCACCTTGATCTCCATGAAGCAGAGAGCAACCCTCTCCTCTAGTCACAAACCAAGGATCAAAAGCTGCTTCTCACCAAAACTAGCTATCTCAGACGCCTCCTCGAAACCCAACTCCTAGTGAACTCCTACACCTCCCCCAAAACCACATACCCCTTGAACACCACACCCACGAGCTTCATCTCAAGTATGCCATCCAAACTCACCACCGCCTCCAACCAAGGTGCCTCCAACTTGAGTGGAGCACCTGAAGGAGGCGGAGGTGGCACCAGTCGTACCTCAACCCTACGACCCACCAAGCAATTCAGAGACCGATGGCCAACACCTCCACACCACAAACAATGAATCGGGTCCCTGCTATCCCTTGCCCAGTAGCCCCTACTACAACACTTGAAGCAAACACCCCTAGCCTCCCTCCAATCACTCCGCCGCCGCTTTGAAACGATGGTCCAACTTTACTCTCTCTCTCTCTCTCTCTCTCTCTCTCCTTTTGCGTCGGTGTTAAAAGTTCAAGGAAAATGGACAAATCCACCGCCGCTTATTCAAGCACCCCATTCATGTTCACAAAAGATGGACACAGTGAATGAACAATATTTAATCAAAACGTGGAAAAGAAAGAAAAAAAAAATGATGTTTGAATTGAAGCATTGGGGAGAGGGAAGGGGAAGGCTGTAGGGATTAAAAAGAAGAAGAATGACCCCCACTCATTAGCAACCTTTAATTAGGTTTTAGACTTTTGCTTATTATCTGGTGAGGAAAATGAAAGAATCTGAAGGATTTCTATTCCTTCCAGGCAATACACTTGACAGAATGTGAATAGTAATGTGACACTAATGGCAGTGATAGCAATGTGCAGGTAAACAATTCTGAGAAAGCAAACAAAAAAACACCAAAAATTTTCTACTAATCAAGACTGCCTATTCTAGTCCACAATTTGCTTCCCGGCCTAGAGTTAACACATAATACATACCAAAGATACATGGATCCTAGATAAATTCATTTATCCAAATAACCAAATATAATATATTTTTGTCAATATGCACCAACTATTTAGACGAGAGGCACTAATTGTTGCTGGAGTTTGCCAAGTTTGACTATTTCAGACCAATTACATAATGGGCAAAAGAATAAAAAGCTTAGCAAAATTAATGTGATTAGACCAAACATGTCAAATCAAAAGGTCCAACTGTTTCAGAGACGAGGGATATAGAAGTTAGCTAAAAATTGATTTCTACAACAGGATAAAGCTTGCTGCCAGATGGTCCCCCTAATTCAGATCCCGCATGTGTTCTTCATGGAAGTGCAGTGGAGGACTGTGAACATTTGTCTTTTGGTTGCCCATTTCCTAGGGAGGTTTGGTCAAGGTGCTCAGGACAGTGGCCGCCTTCATCATCCTGGGAGGAGTTTTGGCAATCATTCTGCAGTGGATCTTTTAGATCCAAAGGGGAGACTGCTGGACCTTTTGCAATCTTGTGGGCATTGTGGCTTCAGCACAATGGAGTTGTCTCCTTCATGGAGAATGTTCATTGTGATGTCACTTTTTTGAAGGGTTTCTAGGCCACGATTTGATTTATCCTTTATCATGTAACCCCCTCTTTTTAATTAATGCAACGATATGATCACTCTCCTTATGTGATAAGCCTTTATATTTTAAAAAAAGAAAAACCTTCCCATGAAGCAATTCATTCTATTCAAACTAATTCTTTCTTTTCAGAACATCTTGATTTTCTGATGTTCTAATAGAGTTACTCACTTTCTTTGAGTTATTCGATTGGATAAACAATTCCAAGATGTGGCCATAAAATGGCATTCAAGACACGGGATACATTATGCACAGACAGCTAAATAAAGAATCAGAGAAAGAGCAATAGTGACAGCACTCATGGCAGTCATCACCAAATGAAAAATTGTTAATAATGATTACAACACCTGTAAAAGGTCCTCTGCGTAAACAAAACAGTAAAATCAAAATAGAAGGGTTTTTTTTGTTTCCTTTTTTTGCAAGGGAAAAGGATGACTTCATAAAACAGTAGTCATGTGGAGTTCTATTCAAAGATCAAAAGTAGAAACATCTCACCCACATGTCCTAGTTAATGCCCCAGCTGAGAGATGTGATAAGTTGAATGTTAAGTCTCCCAAGAGATATTAGGGGAGGCCAAAAAAGTGCTAGAAGGAAGCCATCAGGCATGACCTTGATTACTTCAGTTTAAGCCTAGAAATGGCTCAAGATAGAGTGGGAGCAAAGGATTCATACAGCTGAACCTACTTGTTGTGGGAAAAGACTTTATTGTCGTTTATTTTTTATTTGTTTTAGCTCACCACAGCCTAGAAAGTAGTAGAAACGGACATATCTACCAACAAATAAGATCACAGAAAATACGCCTACCGAAGAGAGAACATCATCCCTAATCAATTACATAACCAACCCAAACCAAAGGAAAGGTGCACAATCTTGAAGAATTGCAAATACGAAGAATGCTATGACACATTACTAACATAAATATCTTAATCGTACTCCTTATTGCACCCCCACTCCCCGCACGACCCAATTTGATCATAGAGATTGATAGGAGTATGATAACCATTTCCTTGCAGAATAAATGATTCGATGTGGTTAATCCTTCTATGCGACGGTATCTCAAAATAGGTCTGAGTTATCGTAGCATCCTACATAAACATATAATTAATAACATAAAACAAGCATAAGTAGGCTGGAAAGGAAGAACAAATCAAAAGTGATTCTGCAGCCAAAATATCGTGCCATAGATACACATATACTTACTGGAATAACAGAATAGAAACCATTTGGTATTTTTCCAGAGTAACGTCCAGTTTCCCAAAAAGCTTGAGATGCAGCCTGAAATGATAGTTCTCCATGATGCGAGGTGCTTGTACTGGTGGCACCTGAGCTTTCTTCTTTGGATGTCAATGCAAGGGAATGCAATTTCTCCGTAAAACCAGATGGCCACCAACCAATGTTAGAATCACCTGATTCAGATAGACCAGAATCCCTTCGTGGTTTCTCCATCTCCGCGAACTTGTGCAGTAAATATTCATTTTTCACCAATTATCAAGCCATCAGTAGTAGTTCACATCTTGATAAATCCAAGCAGCAAGAAGTAGGCAGCAGCTTTCTCACTAATTCATACAAAGAAAATGGTGGTTAAACAATCTGCAAAGTACCAACATACCAATATCAGATCTACAATTGAAAGGTGAAATGTACCATAATAAAACCCATACAGTATTAGAAGTGGAAAAACATGAAAACCTTTAGGAAGCTAAAGAGAAAAGGCTATTAAGTAACAAGCCCATTATAATAAAACCCATGATGCAAAAGAAATGCTACTGTAAGTTCTTCAAACAATCAAACTATAAGACCAAGAATCATAATAACGAATTACTACCAAGATACATCACTCATGGAACATCATAATTGCTTAAAAGAGACTTCAACCACATCAAGTTACTTGACATGGCTACTTCTATTCTGCACAATGGCAAAAGACAACAATCTACTTCATACTACTCTGAGAATGAATTCCATCCAACAATATAACTGCCAACCAACCAACTAACTATCAATGTTTACAAGACCCTCTTCCCATGCCTGGAGGCGATTTCAGATACCTCAAAAATCTGACTACTTTATGTTGGCTTGTCTTGATGCTGATTGTTGCAAGCAGGGCTGCAAAATAAGTCCAGTTCAACCTACAACCGTACCAAATACTGTGCAATTGGGTTCAGTTGTTTTGGCTTACAAGTTTAGATGGGTTCGGCCAGGTTGCATTTCAATCGACCATTGAAAATTGCATCGAGGTGAATGGGTAGTCAACACAACCAACCCATAGTCAAAAATTTTTAAATTTATGATGTATTTGAGATATATCACATCACACCCTACCATGCTAAGCACAACTTTCCTCCACATTGTTAATCACTAGTTCACAGATTCCCCACGTTTAGCACCTTACCAGACTTCCATTCCCAACTTCCCTCAAGTCACAAGTCTCCACATTTGCCATCCTCATGCATTCCCTATTCCTGTCTTGATCTCCCAACTCACTTACAACAGATCACCCTACCCTTGGGCACTCCCTTGTCCCCACATCCCTTGGTACTCCCGACTTCTCCAAAGTGCATGACTCTCCACCACAAAATCACTGCCCCTTTCCACTCCAATATAGAACAACCCCTTTTAACCACAATCCTTTCCTTTCAACCCTTCCGATCTTTCCCCATGCATGAAAGCCCTAATTCATAATTAACAAGACTGCTCCAGCCTCCGGTAGCATGGCAGCTAAGGCTACCCTTAAGTCCCAAAACAAGCTAGAAAGATGCCCATCAATTCAATTAGTCAATGACCGGATTAAATCCAGACCAGCCCAAATCAATTGTGCAAGTGGGGTTGGATTAAGGTAGTAACATGTGTTAAACTGGGCTAGAATAGTATAAGCATCTTGAAAGTTGCGTTGGGCTGTAAATTGGGCCACAACTGGATCCAATCAAACCACGTGCAAACCCTACTTAGCATGTCATAAAAGTTAAGGCAATACCAGGTGATCAAAAAAAAAAAAAAGTTAGCTACGGATACAAAAAATTAACCAAATATGCTATAATTTCTTATCTATATTTACGAGGCCCATGTCTCCCATTCCCAACGGATCTTTAGATATCTTACATTGAATTTTGTTGCTTTATATTGAGGGGCCTTCAAACTCCGCATGTGTCGAGGTTTTGTGCATTTTCATTGCCGGTCCCAAGCTCGGGTAAAGGAGAAGAGTTACATTAGATAGTCGATTGCCAGCGTAAAATTTGTCGGATCTTCGAATATGGATTCAAGCAAACACTCAGATTTCGTTGAGGTGTTCCCTACTTACGTCGTACTGCATCGACGCCCAGGCGTAGTAAAAAATTGGCAAGGGTCCTCGCTTGAAGAACGTATGTAAGTAAAGAAGTTAGTTCCACTACATCACCGCTCGAATGTAGTCTAAAATGAGTAAAGATTCTCACATGTAAAATGCATGCGAGTAAAGAAGCTAGTTCCACCGCTTCGCCATCAAAGCGTGTCACAAAGAAGTTGAGATTTGGTACTTGGAATAGTGGTACTTTGACTGACAAGCTCATGGAGATTGTAGTTACAATGATAAGAAGAAAGATTCAAATTCTTAGCCTTCAAGAGACTAAGTGGGTAGGAGAAAAAGTAAAAGAAATTAAGAGAACAAATTTCAAATTGTGGTACTCAGGAAGGGATAAAGGTAGAAATGGAGTGGACATTATTATTCATAAAGGTTTGAAGAAGTGTATGGTTGAGGTTACGAAGATAGGCAATCGAATTATTATGATAAAATTAGTCTTACAAGAAAAGATCTTGAATGTCATTTCAATGTATATACCTCAAGTTAGTATGGAGGAAAGGACCAAGAAATAATTTTTGGGAAAGCTTAATCTGATAATTCAAGAAATCCAACAGAGAGATGATTTTCTTGGGTGGAGATTTAAATAGAAATGTGGAAAAAGATGGTTTAGAGTATGCAGGGGTACATGAAAATTATGGTTTTGGTGTTAGGAATGAAGAAGGGAAGACTTTTCTTGATTTTGTAATGGCTTATGATCTTTTCATAGCAAATATCTTTTTCGAAAAATGAGAAGAGCATTTGTTCACCTTTAAAAGTGGTTTAACAAAAACACATATTGATTACTTTGAGAAGAAGAGATCATTTATGTTGTAAATACTATAAGATTATTCCAGGAGAGAGTTTAACTACTCAACATCATTTTTGGTGTTGGATGTACATATGAAGAAATCAAAGAAGAGAGATTTGGTATTTAAGAATTTGAGAATTAAATGGTGAAATCTTAAGCAAGAGAAAGAAAGATTCAAAGAGAAGATGATACAAAAAAGGACTTGGGATCTTGATGGAAGTGCTGATGACTTGTGGTTAAATATGGCAAACTATATTAGGAATGTGACAAAGGAGGTGTTAGGCGTGTCTAAAGGAAGAGTTCCAGGACAAAAGGAGGCTTGGTGGTAGAGTGAGAAAGTGCAAGGAAAGCTTACAATTAAAAGAACCTACTTCAAAGCCTTATATTGAGATAAGACCGATGAAAACATAAAAATTTACAAAAGAGCAAAGAAAGAAGCAAAGAAAGTAATTATTGAAGTAAAAGCAAAAGCTTGGGAGCATTTTTATTAGAAACTTGATTCTAAATAACGTAAAAAAGATATCTTCAAGCTAGCTAAAGCAAGAGAGCAGAAAATAATGGACCTGACACACGTAAGGTGTATCAAGGACAAAGAAGGAACGATGCTTATAGCTAGTGAAAATATAAAGGCAAGATGAAAAACTTATTTTCACAAGCTTTTTAATTATAAAAAAAGAATGATTTATCTTAGGAAAGTTAGCCAATTCAGAAGATTAAGTGAATCGGGCAAGCTATCGGAGGATGTAAAAGAAAGAAGTAGTGGATGCTTTGAAGATGACGAAAATTGGAAGGGTTGTTGGACCTAATAATATTCCTATAAACATTTAGAAAGTGATGGAAGAAGAGGGTATAACTTGGCTCACAAAATTATTTAATACTATTTAAAGAAGCAAGAAGATGTCAGAAGAATGAACGAAAAGTTTTGTGATACCTTTATTTATACCAGGTCGTTCTACTATTGAGGCAATACGTCTCCTAAGACGTATGATGGAAACCTACAGAGCCAATAAAAAGGATTTACATATGATTTTTATTGATCTGGAGAAGGCCTATGACTCTATCCCAAGAGATATCTTGTGGAGAATTTTGGAGAAGAAGCAGGTAGCAGTTTTATAAACCAACCTCATGAAGGATTTGTACTATGGAGCTGTATCTTGTGTAAGGACTAAGGATAGATTGAAAGACTACTTTGATATCACATTGGTCTACATCATGGATCGGCATTAAGCCATTACCTCTTCACTTTAGTCATGGATGAGTTGACGAAACGTATCTAAACTGAGGTGCCATGATGTATGCTTTTTGTTGATGACATTGTGTTGGTTGATGAAATAAGAGATAGAGTGAACAAAGAACTTGAGCTTTGGAGAGAAACCCTAAAAGCTAAAGGCCTACGACTAAGCAGGACAAAGACTGAGTGTATGGAATGCAAGTTTAGTAGTAGAGGGAACAATGAAGAGATGGATGTAAAAATTGGAAAAGACTGCATTCAAATGAAAGATGTTTTTAAATACTTAGGATCTATTTTTCAACAAGGTGGTAAAATTGATAGAGATGTTACATATATAATTAATGCGGGGTAGTTGAAATAGAGGGGAGAATCAAGTGTTCTTTGTGATAAGAGAGTCCCTTTAAGAGTTAAAGGAAAGTGCTATCGAGTTGTTGTAAGACTTGCCATGTTGTATGGTCCTAAATGTTGAGCAATCAACTATAGGCATGTGCAAAAGATGTTTGTGGCAAAAATGACGATGTTAAGATAGATATGTGGTCATACAAGGAGCGGATTTCAAATGAGCTTATTCAAGAAAATGTTGAGGTGACATTGATAGAGGATAAAATGAGAGAAACACATCTAAAGTGGTTTGAACATTTGCAAAGAAGACCACTAAATGCCCCAATCAGGAGATGTGAGGAGTTAAAGGTTAAACTGGCTAAGAGGGGGTGAGGAAAACCAAAGAAGTGTTGAAAGGATACTATAAAATATGACCTCAATTACTTCAATTTAAATTCAACAATGACTCAAAATATATCTGAGTGAAAGCAAAAAATCCATATAGCTGACCCCACTTAGTGTGAGAAAAGACTTGGTTGTTATTGTTGTTGTATATCGAGGGGCCTTCGATATCTTAAAAAGAATTTTTGTTGGCCTATTATGAAACTAACAATTCCTTGCCACAATTAGGTCAATAGATGCAAGCTACATGCAAACAACCCTAGTCTGAGCCTACCAAAGGAAACAAATAACCTATTATTTTAAGGAAAATCGAGGTGCCTTTCCATAGAGAGAATAGGGAAGGAGTGCCTTTCTATAGAGAGACAATAGGGAAAGTTTACAAACATGTCTAATAATTCCCTTGTACAAGCTCCATTAGTAACCTTTTGCAGAGGGGAAAAGGCAAATAATAAAATAAAGAAAGCATGATATATCTCAAAACTCCACTTATCAGATCTTTTAATAGACCAAATCTAAGCAAAACTCCAACCAACCAAAACTCACTCAAATCTAAACAACTCAAAAATCTTCTATTGATTATTTTTAACAAAAAAGCAAAAGGATACTTGTTTAAGCCCTTGGCTTGAATCGCTTGAAACCAATTTTCTAATTTTCTATGATTGAATTTAGATGGATGTCTTATTTATGGATACAGAGATGTAAGACAAGCAATTCGTGGAAAGGAATGCACAAGAGACAGAAGAGAGAAAAATGTGATCCTGATGGCAGTATAGAACTCCATGCTCAGATTTTTTGCTCAATGACTAAATCCTACATACAGTTCATTGTATTTACCATTAAGTCATGGATTAATTACAAGCATGCAATATTCAGCATTTGCATAGCTGAATCTTAAATAATATAATTCTAACATCCCCGTAAATTGAGCACAGCTGAATCTTCTCTTTGCAGTTGGAAAGTAAATTAATTAAAGCTCCTTGTAAAGATATCTACAAGGTGATTTATAGAAGCAATGTACCTGGCATCAGTATCTCATAACAATGGCCAACATTGATGTGCCTTGAACAATCATGAAAGAGTATATTTGAACACAAGGCACAAACACTTACCATCATGACAAAGAGATGGTGTGTTGGTTAATCAAACCAAGATTTGTAGTAAGGGCTTGGAACTAGGTGATATAACTAGTGGTAGAAGTGACTAGCCGCTTATCAAAGAAGAAGGAGAAGGAGAAAGAGTAGTAGAAACAATATACCGACACTTATAATGATGAGATGAACAATGCTTTCACTTCACCAATTTGCAACAACATGAAATCCTTTTCCAACTAGATGTAGCATCCTTCACTAAACTACTATGTTGAAGTTACATTGCAGGAGATCATGCCTGTAGCACTACCTTGCATGTTTGTCCCCCCAAGATCTCAACATATGGTCCCCACAATGCAAGAACTTTGATTCTTAGCTAATGACTAAAGTAATATCTAGGCATGTAAGTATGAGATCTACGAGGCCCAACTACAAGATGATACTCTTCAACATACATTAAGGTGGTATTGCTAGCTTTAATAGCTTGTATTATGATATTGTGTGCATTTGAAGTCTAAAAGTTGGATTTGCAAAAATCAATTGTATAATTCATGTTTTTTCCAATGATGAAAAGTTCTCACAACTAAAACCCCAAGAAAATACCATGGCTTGCTCGGACCACCTACGCAAAGAAGATGTAGAATACTTGCTTATTGTCCATTTACACAAATCTAATTGAGAAGATACAAAATTCCGAAAAGGGATCCATGTAGCTTGCTTATGGAACTCCACACAAACTCTTGAGACAAGCAAGATTCTTATCAACTAGCCAGTTGTAGTGATATCACAACCATGACCAAGCAAAGAGAATATATGAATATATCCGTGTTGTCCAATTCCTTGGGGCCAAGTACAACACTGTCAAGAATTAATTGGCTAGTATATTCACCAAAGCATTTAAACACTCTTGTTCTTTTGCCATTTTCTCCAAACTAAGAGTGTTACAATTTCACGTTATTTGTAGCTCTTTGTATAACTAGTCCTTTCATGAAGCATTCCTATTATTTATGTTTTCTTTTGGATGTCTATGCATTTTTTCCTTATTGCTTCTCTATATATAAAGGCAAACCCTTCAGTCATATCATGCATTCTATTTTAACACCCTCAAATGCTCAATATTCTTCAACTATTTTAAAGCTTTGGTTGCTGAAAAAGACACTTTATTGCATAAACAGTTACTACCATGGTTCATTCAATTTGTATTTAACTAGTTATTGATGTTTTATATATCAACTATTTCACACTTATGTCAATACAGATTCAACAGCACATGCAATGCAAGTGACACATTTGGTGTGTAACCCATTCCAAAATGACATCCACTTCCAAGAGGAAAAGTAACACTTCTTTATTTCTTAACTCTCCTCCATTACTCCCTAAAGAAATTTTATTTTGATATTTCAGAATCTTCTGTAGAAAAGTGCACAACTATGCATTGACAGATTGACTGGCACATGACACATCTGAACATAAAACTATATTGAGTCCGGCATTGCTGAAAGCCTCTTCACTCAGGCATAGGTCCATGCTTTTTTTTTTTCTGAAAAGGGGAATGATGGTTGCCGGAGGTCGGTAACCATCCAAGAATTACTTCATTAAATGCTTGTGGAATTTTCTTCCATATTGTTCTTAGTTTTCTTAATTTCCAATGATTTGGGGAAAAAAAAATGCTTCCATCATCCTTCTCCAAAGAACCTCCCAGGCCAACAACTCTTGCAGATTTTTCCTAACTATCCACAAGGCATGTCCACTTCACCATTGATGAATGAATGAACAACTGGTTCTGAAGTAGGTAACCCACAAGCCAACAGGACATCATCAGATTTACAAGTTTGCATAACCAAACTCAATACCTACATGTGCCATATTTTACACCCTGATCAGCCACTTCCATAATTGCAATCCACCGGGCAACTTGCTACACAACGCAAAGTAAGTCCACATCAAAGGCCTCCACTTAGGACACATTTTTTTCGGTTCAGAAACCAAACATAAAAAAAAAAAAAAAAGGTTACAAGTCATCGCCGGCATCCCTCCTGACAGCAACATTACAATGTACAACCAACGTCCAGTCTCCACTTGGTGGAATTGACCAAAACCTAACCCTGTAGGTGATTGATTTTGCACGTTACCTCCCATCCAATTCTAAATCCCACTCTAAAACCAAACAACAACAACAAAAAAAAAAAGATCCTTCTGCAGGGAAAAAAAATCCACAAATTGCGAAAATTAGGCAAATCGCGTAGCAATCAACAGCTCCGATCTCCCATATCCAATTACGTTACGGCACTTCCCCAACCACGGGACACCAGAACCATGCGAAATGCCTTATACATCAATGCATTTCGGAAACCGTCATCATCCAGTGCTCGAGAACCAAAATTCACACGATTCGCACGACATTCCCCCGCTCAAACCGGCCTCGATTCCAAAGCGATCGAGAATTCCACCACAAATTGCAACAGAAACAACACGACGGCGAACACTCCACACAAGAAAGAGCGGAGGGAGCGGAGATCGAGGGGGAAGAGGCCAATTCCAAGGGGATGACGACGGCGCTCACCACGGGGATCCGAGCTTCTGGATCACGCGATCGAGGTGTCGGCTTCGGATCGGGAGCGGCGGGGGGGAGCGGCGGGGGCAGCGGCGATCTGAGACGGGGGCACGGCGAGAGGGGAGAGCGCGTGGCGTGGTGTTGTGGGGAGGAGGCTGCGACGGTCCCTACTGTGGAATGAGGAGGAGGGGGTAAAACGGGAGGGAGTTAGCGGTGAGGGAGGAGAGGAGCGGGGAGAGGGAAGCGGAGAGGTAGAGAGGAGGGCGATAAATAATTTTGACAAGCAAGCAACCGTGGGAGGATTTATAGGCGTTGGATCGATTTGGACGGTTCCTTGCTGTTTCGAGGGTTTCGACAGCTGTAGTTGGGGGTGTGGGTCATGGTGATGCCGCAGCGGGTGATGCGAATTCCCACATGAAGGCTGACCTTTTTAATTTATTCACTGAAAGGAGATGGGAAGTTTCCTTGAATAATCCGTTACGCTTTTCTAAATTGCATGCATCTTTTCGCGCACCTCATTACGACCACGTGTCGTGCGACAGATTTTTGTTATATATGGATATATTGGTGGCCATCTAAGTGTCGGTGGAGTTGACACATTATGTCTACTCCATGATATGGATTTAAGGAGATGATCCCTCCCTTAGATATGGATTAGTGTGTTTGATCCCGCTGGGAGAGGGAAAAAATAGAAAGGAAAAAAGAAGTGAGAATTTAAAATAATAAATAAATAGTGTTTATCCATGGAAAAAATTTTTAAAAAATAATGTGACATTTATTGTAACAAAACAAAGTCATGCATCCACTCATGCATTTCACCATGTTAATATATTAATCATTTTATTTCACTACTTATTCTATTCCTTTAAATAAACATCCGCATAAGTTATTTTATCACATATTATATCTTGGGTTAACCTTATTCCTCAAGCAAATGAAACTTAAAGGATATATTTGGTATACATCTTAAGTTAGTAAAATAAGTAGCGAAATAGAAAAGAAGTGGTGGAATAAGTGGATTTTGATGTTTGAGTGGTTATGCGAGTTAATTTGGAGATAGGTTAACTTTACATCAGATTAACTTCTTTTAACTTGGCACAAGTGGCAGATGGGTTAAGTGGCAAACAAACTCGGGTTAACCCACTTAACCCACTTACCAAACATGCCCAAAAAGAACATGACAATCAACTCAAAATCAGATGGCATGATGTCATCTAAGGGTACATACTCGACCAAGTGCACTAATTTCCTTCTAGCTAAGGAGAGATATTCATTTCCATAGACGAACTAAAAGATAATTGATGGCCATCACAATCTCGATGAGCATCTTTATTGTAAATGTGCTATCCCCTCTACCAAACAGCTGAAAGCCATGGTAAATAAGATCCAAGCTTAGATGAGAGTAGGAAGGAAAAAGAGATGAGAGGGTGGTGGCAGTGTTGGATGGAGGAGTTGGTTGTGGTGGTGCAACTAAGCAAGAAAAAGTAATTGGTTGGCATAAGGGGGTGGCCATTGATCAAATGAGGAGTAGGGGTGCCAGGTTGGCAAATGAGGAGGAGAGAGAGGGTCGACCATCGAGTTCCACGATATCATGCCTCTCTTAGACATTCCATTGAATACCTTACGTGTCCTAATGGACCTTTCCAATTGCACCAACGAATCCATGGATGCCAATAGCAAAGTCCTTGCCCCCACCAACCCATGGTCTTGCCACTCCATGTCGATCTCTACCAGTTCACCATGGCCTAAGCTTACTGGAAGGCCGGCAAGCACCTCTAGTGCACCCATGTGAGTTGCCGTGGCATGGTTTCGTGGGATTTGTGCTCCTTTGTTGGATTTGCATTGAGTTAGGAGTTGGCTTGGAGTAGGTTCGACCTGTTCTTCTGAAGGAACTCGTTTGGAGGGGAGTACACGGTCTTCAGTGGATTGGAGGAGTGTATACATCTTCTCACCAACTTTAAGTTTTCGAAGGAGGAGATTGAGTTCTTGCAATCGGCCATGCCAACATGCAAGGCCTGGTGATTATCATTGTTTCATTTGAAAAGATGGTGGTGTCCTGTGGAGGATGGTGGAGAGTGTGCGAGAAAGGGTGGCAATTAGAGAGAGTGTGTGGGGAGTGGGAGGGGCGTGGGTGACAAAGAGAGAGAGAGCAAGGAGTGGGAGAGAGAGAACGAGGGGAGGGGGGAGATAGAGGAAGGGAGCAACACGTGGTACAGGGTTGAACCTGGTTTTAGTATATAATATAGATAATCTTTCCTACCTTGTACGTTCACTTGACCACACCCAATCTAAAATGGGGAAGCATCTAATTCATGATAAATGAAGTCACAGCATATGTCACTTAGCCATCCCATGCACATTCTTGCATGGTAGAGGAAGATGACTCGGATTCAATTTCGGATTAGTGTGCATGGTAATTTAAGATTTTATTTGTAATGATTCAAGACTAAATTCGAATCTAATCGAGAAAATTTGACATTCACAATGTATTGGATACAAACCTAATGGACTAAGCAACCACCCACAATGCTTAAGTCCAAGTTAATAAATAGTACTTCTAATTCTTATATGTCACTACTCATTTTTAAGAGTTTACGATGTAAGATTATCTTTGGGGTTTTACAACCTCTTCTACTTGAAATATTAATGTCCTTGTAATGGTTTAATCAAATAATCAATCAATACACTTCCAATAGTAGTGACAACTTCACCTGGCGTACTATGGTTGTCCCAAAGACAATCCTTTCCTCCTATTATAGAGAATTTGACTCTAATACCATTTATAATGACCCAGGCCTAAACCTAAGTCTAATCGAGAAAAACTAATCTTTACAACTTATTGGATACGAGACCAATGAACCAAGTAATCACCTAAAATACTTAAGCCCAAGTTGGTAATTAGTAATTATTCTCAATCCTTTTATCTCACTGCTTACTTTTATGAGTTTACAATACAAGACTATCTTTAAGAACTTGTTTGGATGGGGATAAAACATTTAAGAATAGGTTAAAGTGGAATAAGTGGAGATGGGTGTTTGTTTGAGTGTTGAAATAAGGAGAGGGTTAAGTGGAGGGATAAAATGATTATTGTAATGATATGATGTTAGTGGATATTTGTTTACTAATATAAGTAGAAGTGGATAATGTTAATGAGTATTTGTTTAATATTAAAAATGTGAGTAGATGGTGTAGTAGTATTTGTTTAATAGTAAAAATGAAAGTAAATGTTGTTATAATTTGATTGGAATAATTAGAAGTAATTGTGTAAGAGTTTGTGTTGAAATTATGGGAAAAACTCAACAAATCCTTTGGTTGCGAAAAAATTCCTTAAACTCTATCACCAAACGAGCCTTAAGGGTGTTACATTATTAGTGTTGATGCCAATTTTTTTTTTGCTTAGTGATGCTTGGGCCACGTTCAATTGAGGGTTAAAAATGTGAGGTATGTTACATGGCAAAAGTAGATGAATAGTGTATAAATAATCCCATGATGTAAGCATAACTTGCAAAAAATATCAACACGATTCTTCATTTATAATATATTAATTCAACTATTCCATTTAATCCCAGGTACCCCATTTTCAAGAAATGATAATAAAAAATAAATTAATATTAAGAACTTTTTACATGAATGCTACTGAAATCTTTTGAAATTACTTAAATGTCATTGAATTCATCATATTTACAGATATACCACTAAAAAAGTAGCACCGTTTTCATATTCAACACTCCGTCAGACATAACTGTTAAACTTATAGATTTTATATTGAAATGTAATAAAAAATTATTTTTTAGTTCTCAAATTTTTTTTTGTCATCAAATTTTATTTTTTAAATTTTCACCCCCTCTCTCCTCCCTTCCCTTCGCCAATTCACCTCCCTTTCTCCTCACCTGCGACCACCTTCTCCACCCCCACTTTCCAACCTCTGACCACCTCCTCCGCCTCCTCTTTCACGTGGTTGACCCCTAAACATTCGAGGGTTATTTCATAATTTCTACGCATCTTTTATAATGTCTCATAGTTTCGAAGAATTCTCTAAACTTTGAAGGGCTTCCCATAATTTTTGTGCATTGTTCAACCCACATAGGGACCCCCACATATTTTCTCTCTTTTTGTAAGGGGGCTGGGCTCAAGTTTCTACTCTCTTAATTATATTCAAGAAGATGGTTGAGAGGAGGTGGTGGTTAGAGAGGGGATGGAGGAGGTGGTCGGAAGTTAGAGAGTGGAGGTGGAGGAAGTGGTCAGAGGTGAAGAGGAAGAGGGGTGAACTAACAAAGGAAGGGGCGAGGGAGGGGGAGAAAATTTTAAAAAGAATAAAATTTGACGGGAAAAAAATTTAAGGACTAAAAAATAATTTTTTACTAAATTTCAGTCCAAAATCGTTAAGTTTAATGATTATAGCTAATGAAGTGGCAAATACGAAAACATCATCACTTTTTCAATAGCATATCCGTAAATATATTAAATTGAATGGTATTTAGGTAATTTTAAAAGATTTTAGTGACATTTACATAAAAAATTCTAATATTAAATATAAAACAAACTATAATATTGTCTTTATTTTTAAATCACATCAACGTGCAACTTACAACATATCAACTCATCTACCGTATCATCACCTACTAATCCACCACTTACGCAATTAACTTTATAACTTATACCTTCTTAACTTTTACATAAGGTAAACTAATTCTTATCCAAACATAACATTCAAAAATAAGGTCTCCCAATTTTCAACACTTTACCATAGTTATATCTAAAATGATATATCAAACCCCTCTACTAGGTCCTACAAAGTGGAACAAATTAAAAAAAAGTAAAAACTACATGGTTGTAGTGGAGTGAGATAGTCCGCCTACAAAGTTAATCTTTGAATATATAGTGGTGAGACTCATCTGTTAAACATCGTGTTTGCTTAATGATGGTCATTATTATGAGAATTTATACTCGAGATCTAAGTCTTTAAAAAATATTCTTTCTCTTTTTGAGCTTTTGTGTTCCTATTTTTATTAAAAAGTTTCTTAAAATTCAATCTTGTTCACAATTTCTCTTATCCATACTTTGACGGTATCGAATGTGTCAAAAATATAAATTTATGTAATATTATGATACAAATTCTTCATAACAAAGTTTTGGCTCTTTCTTTAACAATTTTATTGATTAACTTCACAACAAATTTCTTTTATCATTGATGTTTATAGTTGTCACCATTCATCACAAAATAATATTTCTTGGTACAACTTCAATTGCAACGAGGACACACAACTACATTCTATCGAGGCTAAGCATAAAATTTTATGTAACTAGCTGATTCTTCTAATGTGAAAAGTCATTCATGTATAGGTGTGTTGATTATATGAACCAATTAAATGTGTCTATTATTCACAAAAACTACACCATCAATACAATCCCCAAAGTCTCGATCTAAGAAAATGGAAGATAAATTTTCTCGACCACAAATCCATGATTACTCAATGAGGAATTATGTTCATTTTGTGCTTAACTTACAAAAAAAGATATATATTGTATGAAAGGATGGAAAGTTAACTTTAGGAAATGTTATACCTATTATGTCATTTTTAATGCAACTGAACTCACTAAACTTTAGTTATTATATAATTCGCACCTATTGCTAATGTACCTTTACTATCAAAAGCCATCTAGTAATATTTGTTGGAAATTCAAGAGTATTAGATGTTTAGTACAATGTATATTGTAAAAGAAAAATAAATTCAAACATCTATGATTCTTTAAAGAAAAGAAAAACATGTATGATTATCAACTTTCAAAAAATAATATATGTGGATTCAATAAATATAATCTTGTATTGCGATTTTAACTTATAAGCATTAAGTAAAAAATGTGGATGAAGATCATATTATACCTTACATGCCATGCTGGTGCCTTGCATCAACTCCTGCAGGAGTCCAAGTCAAAGATATTAATATGTACTTCTTAACTTAGCTTTTGACCCCATCGGGCCGAGTCTATCTTTGCCAATAATGCTTAAGGATTATATTCTTAACTTCTTAATCTACACATCATGTACGTCTTTTATAACAAGGAAAATGCTCAAGTTATTAGGAGTTAAAAGAGTATTTTATAGGCTTCAGGAGAAAGGTATTGCTAGACACATTAAGTACCCTCTTTACAATAAGAGAAAGATTCAATAATCTCGTTTAAAGGCTCTTACTTCTCTTTATTATAGATGAATGGTCATATTCTCTTTAAATTAAATGAAGATGGAATGTTTTGGGGGAGGTTACCATTCTCTCTTGACAAAAACTTAATCTCACGTACGAACACATTGAAGTAGACTATCGCTTTGTATATAATCAAATTGGTAAATAATTTCTTAAGTACATTTCATATTTAACAAAAACTAGTTGATAAATATGCTTACAAAACCTCTTCAAGAAAAGCTTCAAGATGTTTTGCTTATGGATATATTTGATTTAATCTGTAGTCACATGATTCCTTTTTACTGTATAGATAAGAAATCTTTTCTTTAAAAATGTATATAATTTTTGTTAATGATTCTACATGTATTTATTGGATTGAGTATAAAATTTTGTTTGCTCACTTTTTATTGAGTATCCATTTATTTTGACGAGATTATACTCTATTTATTTTAGATCATATCATTTCTCACCATGACTACCCCACTTAATTCAAATCAATTGACAATTACAAATGAAACATGTAAGTCATTTATCTTATAAATGAACAACCAATTTACAATTATCTCAATTTAAAGAGGGATTGAGATTGGAAATCTATTTTAAACCTAAATTGAGCGAAATGAATTTCCTTTGTTCAAATTCATTATTCACGTAAAATTTGGAAGGAGCTATTTTTTTGCATAATTCAAAAGAAGCTATGGGATGTAATCACTTTATTTACAAGTATAAATGATTGAACACGTAGAAAGTTAAGTGCATAAATTCTAATGAATACTTCTTTTAACAAGTTAAAAATAGATTTATGTAAAATAAAAAAAGATAGTTGCAATAGAGGAGTCAAAATCATATTAGAAATGTATTATTTAAAAGACAATTGCAATCTCAAAAAAAAAAAGCTAAAAAGTAAAAAATACATGGTGCAACATGTTTTGCAATGTATGATAATCGATGTGTTTTAATTTTACATTGGTTAAAAATCAAAATACATCAATTGAAAATAAAAATATATCAGTGTGTTTTAGCTTTGTAACGGTAGAAAATGAGTTTTCATTTGAAAAGTGGGAAGTATTTTTTCATTTGTGGGTTTAGAATTTTGGATAAAATTCACTTTTTAAGAAAAAAATCACTTATCATATATGAAAAATTACTTTGTATATGTGCAAAATCGATCGAAATAAAAAATAAAAATACACTGATATATTTTCATTTTTAACTGATATTTTTAATTATCCATCAGTGGCAAATCAAAATACGTTGATTGAAAATTAAAAAACATCAGTGTATTTTGTCAAGTGGTGGACATATGTTACAAAATACGTTGCAACGTACAATTCTATACTCTTGGCAAAAAAATTCTAAAATAATAATATAGGAAAATAAGTTTTTTTTATATATTATCATTTGCAAGTTAAACATAAATATTATATTTATCATTTATGTTACTTTAGAAAAATAAAGTCATTCATATTTATTATAAAGGGTTAGATAAATAGATAAATTCGATGAGAGAGAGAGAGGGCACAGAAGGATAAAACAAAATAAAAAAATGAAGAATAGTGTGTTAGCATGAGAGAGAAAAATAGTCTGCCAGATATTAGAGGATGAGAGAGAGATGATAGTCGAATCAAAAAAAGTTAAAAAAAAGAAAAAGATAAATGAACCATTGAGAGTCACTGATCGGAAGAGGCTCAACGGCTATTTATATATATAAACATTGTGATTTTCTAAGATTGTTCCATGCATATTCTTTACAATGATGTCATCTTACCATTCTTATAGAGTCTAAAGATCTGGTGGTTAAGTTGGAGTTGAGATCTGCACTCAATATAAGTTGGATTTGAGGGGAAATAGGTCACAAACATGAAAAAGGAAGAATATTAATGGAAAATTTTCCAGGTTCACGCTTAAACGATGCTACATCCAACAGAGATTAATATATTAATTGCAAGAGCTTTAATTCATGCTCCAGATGCAGAACATTTTACCCTTCTTAAAGGAGAGTTATGACCTTTTTTATGTACAAGAGTTGAAATGGTACCATCGAAAGTCCTTCAACAAACCTTCTACCTCCTACTTACATGTCCTTAACAACTATACTGCCTATATATGTCAATGCTGTGTAATGTTTTAAATATTGAACAGGATTGTCCCAACTTAATCAATTTCTGTATTGTCGGTCGATTTGTTCAATTAAAGTGATAAAAGTCAAAATCAAGTTGGATTGACTTATTCAACTAAATTTAACCATTCTCTTTAAAGTTAAAATTAAAAAAAAAAAAAGTGTACGAAAGTTTAGAACTTATAAACAAAGATTTAAAGAATTACTATAAAATAACTTTTTATATTACAAATTTTTATTAATTTTTTATTGAATATCGATTGAACAGGATGAAATTTGATTGGATTAATATAAATTAATTGAAAGATCTTATTATTTAATTTTTTTTCGTATGTTGACGTTATCGCCATTTTAATAGGTATAAACTACTAGTTAAACACTAAAAATTCAAATCAACATCCTATCAAATGATTGATTCGATTTTTAAAATATTGGTGTGTATAGCAATGTTTGGATCAACATTAAGATAGATCACAACCCTCTTTCAAAGATCCGTTGACGTAAAATCTTACATACCTTCCGTAGTAGAGTAAAATGATTCCACGATAAGAATATCGACTCCACAATTGCACACAAGTGGTGGCCATGGCCGGCAACACGATAGTAATTAGCACAAAAAAGGACCAATAACTAGGATAACGCCAATGCTCTCGTCTCAGACACCAGTAATTCATACATGTTAGCTCCAAAACGGGGATCATGTGAATAATTGAAGAGTGTCTGATCATTAAACAGAGATCCCCATCCTCTCTCCTTTTGTCTTATAACTTAGAATTTCTTGCAGGTTAATCGGAGAAGACATACCCCCACATCATATACTTCTTAGGTAATTGTAAAGCTAAATTCAAACGCATACACTGCCATCCAACCAGCCGCATCCACTCTTCCTTGGCAGGGGACGAACGCTTTTGGAGATGGGAGGAGACAGAGAGGCAGAGGAAGTAATAAAGTGGCTGCTGTGGTTGGAGCATGACGAGATCACGTGCGCGCCCTCTTGACCCGCGAGGACTAACGAGCGGCAAAAGTGGCCAACGCGTGTTTGATTTTTTGTTTTTTTTTGTTCCTACCGCGCCAGTTGCCAGCTGTGAGTTCGTTGGCACAAGGGACGACCGTGGTCCCCACCCCTCATGTTCCCATGCATGGGCCAACGGATGGTGACGCCCACACTTACCACCACGCGTCCGTGATCCCCAATGGTAATTAATATAATGGTATTATCACGTGCACGTCGAAGGTCTTCGGTTCGCCAAAAGGAAAGATGGCTGCCGTCTCGTGTGAATTTTTGGAGATGGTTAATTTGAATATCTTCTCAACAATGACAAGACAACCCGCGCCCAGTGGTGTATACTTGACGGGTTGCAGGATCAAATTCCTTGGTTATCCTATTCTTTGCATAATCATCAATAGTTTACCTGGGAGTACGTACGTGGGTTGTTTTGCATTGCAGGTGCAGGAAAGATGCATGTTATATTATCTCCCTGTAGCATGTCCTGCAGTGGCGAGAATTTTTTTTTAATGATACAGAAGTCATGGGATAGAATCCCATGGTAGAGTGGGGGCGGGACAAGGTGGAGGGGAGGGGGGGTGGGGGGGTGTGGAGGGGAGGGGGTGTTGTTGGTTTGGTGGGGGATAGAGTGGCTCATGCACGCTCACTTCCCCAAGTAAGTTAGGGCGGAACTCGGACAGGAGACCTACGTAGAAGATCATCAAAGTTTCCACCAACTCGACTACACCCTAATGGCCACCTAACCGTGAGATTCCTTTGGTTTTCCATGTTAACTTGAAACGGCTGTGGGAGGCTTCTGATTTGTTCAAGATTGCAAAGAATAGTCCATGATCCAACAGTTGGGTGGGATAATGGTCGGCCAGTGAATTTATGTTGCTGGACAAATGGGCTGTTGTTGTCAATGTTATGTAATTTAATGATAATAGTACGTAGGCTACTGTGGCGTGTGGATCGCATTATGGCCCGGATCCAACCTAATTCTAATGCAAATGTGTTGGCACATTCACATTAAAATCTTCTGCATGTTTTTTTATTAATTATTTGAAAGCTCAAACTACACACTAAAGATCCGGTCGGATTTATGATGTACATATTTGTTATTTTGAGGAAAAATCGTTAAACCCCTTGGAAATAAGCCTGAAATCAAATTTATCCCTTGCGGTTTCTACTTCACTGCTCCTCTTATCTCTGTAAAAATTTTCTTTCGCAACTTAAATCTACTTTCAAATATCCCGTATATATAACGCTCCTTGTTCAGTTTCTTTCCCCTTGTTGAGATAGCTCTGCAATTGCGGCTGCTTTTTGTATAAATAATCAAGGAATATATTTTGGGTTGCAACCAAGAATTGCAAATATTCCTCTTCTGCTCTAGCTGAAGCAATGGCTCTCCTCTTTGCTATTTAAGTTATGAAGGGATTTTCGGAAGTCGACACTTACTCTAGCCGTAATAGTTGTTTGATTGTTTTTTATGGGCTCCTTCGCTACTATTGGATACTTTTATTCCTCTGCTAATGCTTTTAATTGGGAGATATCGTTAACCTCTATCACCGCTTGTCAATTTTTGTTTGATAGGTTTTCTGATGCTGAATGTAGCTCATAACCTTGTAGTCATGTCAATCTTGTTGTTAACTGCCACTCTTAAAAATTTAAAATCTCTTTCACCAGATAAGAAACCTTGCATTATTTTAGTTGTTAGCGGATTAACTCTTCTTTTTGATTAAAAAAGAAAGAAAAACAAAAAAATAGAAAGAAAGAATTTCCGAAATAAACTATAGAGGTCCCTAGAGTTTCCCACCAAAATCAAAATACAAACTCTCACCATCACTTTGAATAATACCATTTATCTCTAACCAATGAGACGACAATGAGACGGCAAATCTACCCCATATTTGAGAAGGTAAATATAGGGAGCTGAGATATGATATTATGACCTGTAGAAATGTTAATGTGGTATTCTACCACGGAGTCAATCCTTCAGTGGGGATCTATGTTTAGGGGTTTCTCATGCATGGTTCACTTTGCTGCCTCATCCATTAATTGTTTGCTCTTCCTCAAAGCCCTTTTAGCTTAAAGACTGAAAACCAATCTACAAGCCTGGAATCTCCATATTGGCCAACAGATCAACCCCATATCTCTCACTGCAACAAGCATTTGCCTCCTAACAACTATTCACTGCTGTAAAACCACAGGCGGAGATTCCCTCATCGCACTTATTTTGTCCGACAAACTTTCTTTTGTTCCCCTCAGGTAAATATGTTAATTGAGGGATTTGATCCTATCATTTTTTACATA
This sequence comes from Thalassia testudinum, assembly GCA_037157565.1. NCBI lineage: Eukaryota > Viridiplantae > Streptophyta > Magnoliopsida > Alismatales > Hydrocharitaceae > Thalassia > Thalassia testudinum. Next base: position 71,309,832 of record JAZHRO010000022.1, on the reverse strand, counting down.
TTATTAAGGAGACTAACCACGCTATGTCTTTACTAGCTCTTTGGTTAGCGTTCCCACTTCATGTTTATTTGTGGGAAGAATATGCCCCGATGTCCCCACCTGCGATTTGTATTTATGCAAAACACCGCCAATGGTTGCATCTAGCATTTAAATATCCAAATTAAATTTTGTTGACACTAACACGAATGTATGCTGGGTAAAAGGGAGTCACCACCAGGGGGTGGCAATTAGCTATCCTCAACGTTTTAAACATTGGTTAAGAATCATATATCGTTATTAAATTTTGAAAATTTAAACCATTTTTTAAATTTGAGTCAAATACTTCTATCCTTCTCATTAAAAGGGTCTTGTAACGATCCATGTTTGCATTTTTTTTTTTTAAGTATTTGTATTTATCGATTCATATAATATGGAACGTTACATATAATGACTTAATAATAGCTAAAAATAAAGTTCTAGTGTTTACAAATTTAAATAAAGATCACGTATCTCTATTCATATAGTTGAACTGATACATCATAGAAAAAAATCTAAATCCTGTAAGGAACCTATAATGCCCAATTCCGTAGGATATCAAATGAAACCTATAAACTATAAAACTTAGTAATCATAGGGACTAACATTAAAAGAAACAATTAATTATCTAAAACCTTCAACATAATTAAATAATATGATTTTATAATTACAATAAATATCTTACTATATCCAATTGTACATTATAAAAAATAATGATCATCTTTCATCCAAATTTAATTTTCATTACACAAAAGGCACGAGTCATAATAGTGCTTTACACTAATTATATTCTTTTTTTTTATATTGCATTATTGTCTTAAACTTCTATGAATCAAAAGACAACATATACTACATGGAGGACATTATTTGATAAATAATTCTTTCATAATAACATAAGCAATAAGTCACCATTAATGTCATAATTCATGTAAAAGTTCAATCCTTCAATACTATAAACTTATACCCTTCAAAAGTTTACTTAAATATAAGAATCCATAAATTTTCCCTTATAAAATTTGAGTAATTATACTTCATTTTCTATACAAACAATTCTACCAATAACCATGTTGCATGCATATAAATATTCCATAACCTTTTCCACGATTTCGCAACCACATTCAAAGGAGATTCATCCCACAACACATGCCATGGCATTTCTATACCAGTATTCGTTTTCAATGATTTATTGCATGGCATTCAATACCAATTTCATAGCAATGGTTTACTTTATTAAACCATTTTGCGTATAGACATTTACTTTAATGCACATATTGCATTTCATAACAATTTCATGGCAATGATTTACTTTATTAAACTATTTTGCATATAAATATTTCCTTTATTGCATATATTGCATTTCATAAAAATTTCATGGTAATGGTTTACTTTATTAAATCATTTTACATATAGACATTTGCTTTAGTGCACATATTACATTTCATAACAATTTTATTGCAATGGTTTACTTTATTAAATCATTTTGTATATACACATTTGCTTTAATGCACATATTACATTTCATAACCATTTCATGGCAAAGATTTACTTTATTAAGTCATTTTGCATATAGACATTTAATTTGGTACACATATCATTAGGTGGCTTTGATGGCTTAACCGCCGGCACAAACGGTCCATGAAACAATAATATACATGCCAGTGTAACTACAACTGAGGTGCACTTATCTTTTACCACTGTGGTTTATAGAATCATACTCCCCTAGAAGGCGTTGTCCCATTTAGGGCCCATGAGCCTCGTTTGAATCAATGTCTTAACATATTTATGAATCATAATTTAATACTTTTCAAGAAAATCTTATTCTTCTAGTTTTAATTATCTTAGTATTTTATAAATAATGATTTCATCTTTTCTCTCTTTTATATAACATATTCAATTGTACATACGTCTTTAATCTTAATTCATTTCTTTATATCGATATCTTATATATCATATAACTTGCACGTATACCTTAAAAGAAGAAACATATTACATAGTCATTAATTTTCATGTACTTAATTCATCATCACACATTTAAAGGGACATGTTCATAATGATTTAAGTAATGCATACATAAAGAGGTCAATATTTGATATTAGTTTGACCTACAAGATCTTATAATAAAAGTTGGAAAAACTTGCATTCAAGCACATGCAGTTACCTAATTGTTTCATTCATGAACTTATAAGTGCCACCATCATGCATTAATAACAATTCATTAGAATAAGACTAAATATAAACTACTTAAGGTCAAGAAGGAGGTTTCTATATATATCAGATAAATTATTCATAAGCATAAAAGAAATATGTAAAGCCCAATCTATTTACACCTATCAACTATTGTTACATGTTAAAGAAAATACAAAACATCTTTAAGTCATTGTTTATTCTACTAGATTGGCTACGATGGGAACAATTGCTGTTGCTCCCTCCGCTTACTCTATTAGGGTTTTCTTCCCCTCTTGGTGCGCTCCTCACTCCCCTTGGCAGGGAGGCATGCCACCTTGCCGCTGCCGATGCTACCCTCGTGGAGCGTCGTCTAAGGCTTCCTTCGCTTCTCCGCTTTCCTTCCCTTTGCCCTCCGCTTTTCGTGGCGACCCTGGTCTGCTGGCGGTCTCCTCGTGCTTCCCCCGGCATCGCAAGGCTGGTCGCGAGCATGGCATCTACAGAGTCTTCCCCAGCTGTGGAGGTCCATCGATCTGTCCCCTCCAAGAAGCCTTCATTTGCTTTTGTGGTGGCAGATGAGCGCTTTGCTAACCTTGCACCCTATGTCGAGCTCGCCTTACCAATTTGCCTCCAAATCCAACACTGGGAGCTTCGTGCATGGAATGACCCGTTAAACTTTTAGCCATTTAAGACGTCTAGAGTTTCAGTTAGATGTCTATTCAAACGTCTGAACCCATTCTCGGATGTCTAAAAGTAGAATTTTCATACTGCGCTTTACGCTCTGCGCGTAGGTGGTACACAGAGACTGTTCCTTTCTCTCTCTTCCTCACTTTTGCCCTGAACCCTAAACCCTACACCCTCCGATTTATACCCCTCATTCCCCTCCTCTCCTCACACCACCAGCCACCCCCACCTTCAGATCTCCAATGTGGTAGTGGCGAGGGCAGACGAGAGAGGTGAGTGGAGGGCGAGCGAGGGAGAGCGAGAGGGAGGAAGGAGGAGAGCGTGGAAGGTCGAAGGACCTTCGGGAGCTTGGCGGAGCACGCACGGCCGGCAGCGGGCGCGTGCACACGTGGAGGACGTTGGTGAGACTCGAATAGGCTTTATTAAAATTGTGATATTAATGTCGAAGTGAGTATAGTGAGTTAACCTAAATTGAGTCTACACCAGTTTCAAAAAAAATTTTAACCTGGCCTACTTGATTTTAGCTTTATCACTTTTAAGCCTAGGGTCAATCTCAGGGAGGTGGGGATTAGGAGAATTGCGAAGTTTCTACGCATTTCCTAAAACGTATCTCTTCCTTGCGCTTATTATGTTTTTGGTTTCCTTGATTTTTTGATTTTTTTCTGATAATCTTATTTTTGAGGCACACCCTCAAATAGGTCCTTGGTGGTATGCCAAAAGACGAGTCTTGTCTCGCCACACAGGAGACCGTGTGCCTGCAAATCAAGATTTATCTTCTCTATTTTATATATTCTTTTGGTCTTTTTAGTAGCAGGAAGAAAAGACAAATTGAAATATAAAGCAGTGAAAAGGAATACTTACCTTAGTATATCTCTATATATGTATATATAGTAGATATAGAATGTGTATATTTATTTAGATATTATATAGATAAGGGTGAAAATGAAAATGTTAATGGAATGTAGCACAGTGTCAAGTTGGTCCACGTCTAGTAAGACTCAACCAACAAGACTAAGTGTCGTTTGAAGGGTGGAATGGATGTGTGTTAGTGAGGGTGGAGCGACTTGCTTTGTGTGGATATCCGGGAATATCAGCAACTGGTGCGAATATTCCCGCGATATGATTGCAGTGGAGGGGCGAGTGCATGGGAATATGGGTGGTGTTTGTGAGGTGCATAGATGGATATGAGTAAGTGGATATATATATATATATATATATATATATATATATATATATATATATATATTTATTTATGTATATGTAAATATATGTAAAGGTGGGAGTATGTGAATATATATGTATATATATGTGTATGCGTGAGTGTGTGAGTGTATGTAAGTGTCAGGGTGTGTGTGTGTGTACAAGTGTGTGTGTATGCTGGAGGAGAAGGGGAGAGCAGCAAATAAGTCGTCTGCCATGCTACCCTGACGTCTGAAGGCGCTGGTGCGTGGGCACAGGAGAGAGGACGCGCGTGCGTGGCCGAGTGAAGCACAGCGCTCTGCTGCGCAGGTGGGTGAGGCGCGGTGACCGGCTAGCGCAGGTTGCGGGCGAGGAGAGAGAGCGCCGTGCTGATTAGCCCATATTCATGGGCTATTTAAGTATCTAAATGTCTAGGCATTAAATTAATTTTAATATTTAGATAGCATACATTAGGATGTAAATAAATTAATTCATATTTTTAGCTTAAGTACATAATTCAAGCATTTAGAATTAACCTAGGGTTACATACATTTAATTAGTTAATTAATTAGGTGCACTATTTTAATTAACATAGAAGTTAAGGAGTTATGTATAAATTGTTGGTGCTAGAGCACCACGATCATTTGTTTTGATGATAACAAAACACGTGTTATTTAACATTTGCAATTTGAGTCCTAGATTTCAGGTCAATTGCAAATGTGGACGTGTTTAGACGGAGTTCGAGCTCGCATCCAGGACGAATTGGAGGAGCTTGACGGAAAACAGAGGAGGTTCGCGTGGACCGACAGATTGAAGATGGAAGGAAATGAAGAATAGGATAGATTTCCTTCTTTTGTACTTGTTGTATTTTTCGTTTCTTTTGTTGCTCTTTATTTCCTTAGATATTTCATGTTAAAGAGCCTCAAAGAACCCTAACAGTAGTCCTAGGAACACCGGCACAACCCTAGGATACTTAGGTTTTCTGTAGAATACTTAGAAAACCAATATAGGGTTCAAACAGACTTTCCAGACGTCTAATTCCCAAATCAGACGTCTGATAATGTATTTTAAGACGTCTGACTGTTGTTTCAGACGTCTGATAACTGTTAGGCTATACATAGGTAGTTCTGTCTGATGAAATCAGACGTCCAGACCTTAGACCAGACGTCTTAGGAGACGTCTAATGACTTTGCCAGACGTCCAATTAGTGGACCGTTGGCTGGCTTCGCAAACACTCCAGATATGACCGTTAGAGCCTTATCAGACGTCCATAGGACTTTCCAGACGTCTGATAAATGACCGTTTTGCCTCGGCTGACTCAAAATCTCTTCTCAGAGATTTTCTAGCCGTTGCAACGTTTGGAAATCAATTCCCACAGTAAAAGTAGGTTTCCAGACGTCCATACTTAGTGCCCGACGTCCTGTATGTCGTCTGAGGGACTTGCACAAAAACCCTGTTTAGATCTGATTCAAGTCAGGGAGAAACCCGCATAGAATCAGACGTCTGACCTTTAAATCAGACGTCTTAAAGTGGCCTTCCAGACGTCTGATGCCAGAGTTAGACGTCTGATAACCCTGTCAAATGTAATCATTGTCCTGATTTCGACCTGATTCTCTTGGACTTTGTTCCCAACGGCTATGGAAGCTTTTCTAAGCCTTCCTAAGGCCTCTATAAATAGAGGGGAGCCTTTTCACACCTAGATATATAAGAGAAACACCTAGACACACAACATATACACCTAGAGAGACCAAGATACACAAGAAACAATTTGTATTACACTTTCCACTCTCTTGTGTCCTAGCTAGCTCTTGCTCTCCAAGCTCAAGCACCATTCTCTTGAGAGCATCAAGCTGTTGCGCACCCGCTCTCCCGCCGTAGTTCACGAGAGCGAAGTTGCGCCGTCACGTGGCTCACGCACCGCGTCATCGTCGACGCACTCCTAGCAAAGGGGAGTTTCCTAAATCCCATAGAAGCTTAGGTTTATTACTTTGTTGGCTCTATAGGTTTGTTGTTTATTTTACCTTTGTCTTTTGGTTGGGTATTCGCTTTGCGAATTCCCGTCTCCTTCGTGGGACAAAATCCTTCTCGTGGAGAGAAGGGGTTGAGGAACGCTACCCTCGTACTTGTAGCGTGGTTGTACTGAGGTTGAATCACCCTCGTTTTAAAGTGATTCGTTTAGTGGATTTGATCAACTAGGTTGATCGGAAAATCCTAACTCGAGAGGGTTAGGTGGTGGTTTTCACCCGGTTTGGGTTTCCACCTAAAATTACTTGTGTACATTTTGTGATTGATTTTTGTGAGATTGCTTTATATATTTTATTTCCGCATTTTTTACGTCACACTGATCTCACCCCACCAAGTAGGGAAATTACATAAATAACCCTAATTATTTTATTCTTTTATTCTTTTTCTCCTTTGCACAGGTAACTCCTCCGGCTCCGCCTCGTCCTCCTGCGCATCACATTCATTCTACGACGTTTTGAATTTCAAATCAGTGTGGCCGTGGCTACAAAAAGAGAAGGAAGAGCTGCCGTTGAGAAGGAGGCCCACACCCCTATTCATCACTGTGCAGAGAGTGCACCACTCTCATCCACTTCACCACCACTGGCCTCAACCGTGGCGGAAAGCCTCCACCACTGTGGGCGTGTGATGTGACAGGCTGCACCGTCATTCGGATCTTGCTCGCATCACCGTGCATGCACGCTACTCCACCATAAGCACACACAGGCGTGCAAGCTACCATCTTCACTGCCATCACCAGCATCCACCTCCATCTTCTTCCCCATTCTCTGTTTTTCCTCGACTCTACCAAAAAGAACTCAAATAAAACCTTGCCACACCCACTGCAGCACAAAGAATCCTTTTGAGGCCAATGCCATGCATGAAGCTATTGCCATGAGGCCATTGCCATGCATGAAGCTATTGCCATCTCACCACATGAATGCTGCCATCTCCGACAAAGCATGAGTATGAAGTCACAATTTCATGGCATCTACTCCTTTCCTCTGACAGGTCGGCTCTGGCCATCTCACGAAGCACCACCGCCACCACCGCAAAGGCCTCGCTTCAATCGACCTCTTGTAGGAGTAGCTCGAATGAGCCTCTCTCCTGTGCGCAAGGAGGAGAGAGGTAGAATCCTCTGTTTTTACTTTAATTAATAATTACACTTGAATGCCATTGCCATGAAAATGAATTTTTATTTATGATTATTTTATTATGGTGAAATTGTGACTCCATACTCAAGCCTTCTTATAATTGCGTTGCCTTTGTTATTCACATGTTTTAACATTGGTTTTGGATTAAAATGAGCACAAATTTTCTCTAATGCATGTCAATTGGAAATTACATAGATTCATCACATATTTATTGAATATTTAGTAAGGAAAAATTGCACATATACCCTTACATTTTTTAGTTATTATGTATCTTCTTTTCATTACATTTCATGTTAGATTTGACTTGAGATTTCGCGCTTGATTAAACGAATACGAGAAAAAAATATTCGTGATTTTGTTGAATTATTGCCTCCTTGTGGACACGAACTGCTCTTCTGTGAGTGGTTTAATTTTAATTTTAATTATTTTGTTAAGCTGTTTTCCACCACTTTGATCTTACAACGACAAATCATCTTAATACATTATTCGAAAGTGAAAATCGTTTTATCAAATGGCGCAGTTGTCAGGGAGGCAACAAGCTTAATTAAATCGCATTCATTCATTCATTCGTTCACATTGATTTAAATTTTGAATCATATTTTACTCTGAATTTTGCTTCTGACGCAAGTGCAACAATCTGCGACACACATTCTACGACTCGCAATCACACCAGCCATCGTGAGAGGTGACCCTTGACGTCGCTAGAGGAGAAATTGTTCGAGCTACCTTGCAAGGAACTAGATCGCTAGGAGGGGAAGGACGAGGACGCGACAATCATTTCTGCACAGTTAGTCACTGATTTGATTAGAGTAGGATTAAGACTTTAGACTTAATTTTTCATTGCACATTTGATTTGAAACCCTTGTTCTGGGGTACAGTTGAGGGGTTTGTTCCCCAATTTTGTTTTAGGCCTGTGTTGGGTAATTTTTGGGAGCCTGTTCCCTTTTCTTTAAGTTTAGGTTTTTAATTTATTTTGTGGATTGTTTCCTTTAATTTTCTTGTGCATAAATAGTTTAAAAAAAACTAAAAAAAAAAAAAAGAGCTACCTGCTAGAAGCTACTTGCCCATAGGTCAAATCATTTAGGATTGAATGAGCAGCATCTAGATCTAATTCTTGTCTTGCATATTGCATGAAGAATGCTGAAATCAGGTATGCACTTCTAACTTTGCATTTCTACCTGTCATGCAAATGCATTTGGATTAATTTCAAGATCACATAATCTGTATTGAAAAGATCTAACAAGTGGTCACATATTTTCTGGAAAAAGGAATAATTAAAGGAAGGACATTTTAAAAACTAAGGATTTGATTTTCAAACCTAGCGTGCGATTCAAAATTTAAAATCTTTTGCGGTGTATGCACACTTATATCTCTTGCACCACGTCACTCTTTTAGGCACTCCTTAGGTTTGGAAATAGTAGGACAAGAGCCCTCCTATCGTTGGATTTTGAAGTGTTTAGAACTTAAGATCAAAAGTTCTATAACTGAAAAGAGGGGGATACTCTGTCACGGATTTTTGGGGGTAGTTGAGAAGCACCGTGAAAGCACAGCTTCAAAGGAAGGCTTAGGCCTACTTGCATCCGTTGATCTTCCATCTTTGGAGTTGCTCTACCATTTGAGATTTAGGGAAGAACACCTAAGCTCCAACTAGGTCTTCTTAGGCAATCCGTAGGTCAACAATAAGCGCATAAATTGATTGAACAAATTGTATAGTCACCTACAATCTACTTAAAATCAAAAGCCTAAATTGGGAAAGACCTAAAAAGTTCTTTTTGAATTGTGTTTTGCTTGGGGAATTCTGATTGAGGTGTGAGTTAGAATGAACCACATGGATTTTCATCCTTTCACATCTTGCCCACACCCTCAACCCCACTCTGCACTCTTCGATCCCATCCACCAAGATGGTCCATCCTTTGATGGACATAATGACAATCATTGGGATCCGTTTTACTCCTATTATAGGAGTATTGGCCTGGTTAAGCCCCAAATCCGTGAGCAGAACCTAGGAGCGGGATTTGCTTTGCCCAATATCCCACACACCATAAAAATACCCAACCCACCCTCCCTGAATAATTATAATGGTTGGCCAAACACTTTTGGGTACTATAAGCCTGAACCTGACTTCTCTCCTGATAGAAATGGCCTCTCCTCCTTGAAGATGGAAATACAAAAAATGCAAGATGAAATGATTGAATTCTAGGAGAATCTTTGAGAGCAGGCCAACAAGAAGGAGATGAAATTAACCACCCAATCAACCCCATTGAGGATGACGTACACCCCTCTACAATAGATGCATCTCCCGTGGGAGAGCTACACTTTAAGTTGGAGGGAAATTTTGGGGATTATGTAAGGGGGAATAGCTACTTTTCGAGGATCGATTTTAAAACCTCCCCGTTAGATGACACTTTCTTGAGAGATCCACGCCTTAAATGGGAGGAAGATACATATGAAAGTAGCTATGCATTGGATGAAGAAAGGTGGCAACCCAAGGAAGAAGATGATAAGGTTGAGTATCCACCTGAATTATATTGGAGTCAAAAGAAGGGAATGATGGTACCATTGGAAGACCTAGACCCAGATGATAGTATTTTCATGACATTTGATGTAGTGGGTCGAAGTCAAGCTGTTAATCCTGCCCTCCCTTCTGATCACGAGATAGAACTCAAGCCCACCCTTAGGGAACCTAACCCTCAAGAAATTAACCTATCTGAGGAGTCCGATGCTACCAGTGTAAACCATTTACCTCAGATAGAGTACCCTAGGGGATCTGCTGAGATTTTAGATGATTATAGACCTTGGGTATATATGAATCGTATGATGAGGAGAAAGTTGAATTATATGAGGAACCTACATTTAAGATTTGGAGTGATACTAAGGGCGATTATGTCTTATTTTAAGAGTTAGCCCCTAAGGATGTCATAAATTTGACCAAATTAGGTTTCCTTAGCACACCCATCGATGATATTTCTCCTCATGATGGAATGATGGAAAATTTGGAAGCAACTTCTAAGATTTATGTGGATTCACATGTAGACCCCAGGGAAGATTTGAGTAAAGAACAAGAACCTGGAGATGACTTTGATAGGATAATCCCCATATCTATTGCTTCCGACCTACCTTCATTTGATTCGAAGTTACCCTCTGATTCGCTTATGTTTGAAGGCGAAATTGTGACTCCTGATGAAGTGCAGGAAGATACAAGTGATAGTGCAAGGAATGCTAGGGATGCAATTGAGGATTTGGAAAGATTGTTAGGGATGGACACCGAGCTGATTAAATCCAACCTAGATCTTATGGCCATCATGCAACCTCGAAACTTGGACACCCTAGACGATCCTTGGCTCAGAGTTATGCTCACTTTTGTTCTGACCGAGGGGCTTAACAGACTAATATTTCCTGTAATGGAGTATTGGGTATGGATTGATGATTTCCTTAGTCAGCTCATTACCTTGGGGGTTTATCTCTGCACCATTCCTTCCCCATTTCTTTTAGAGAATCCTTGTCATCCTCCCCCTACCCCTTTGGAGGTTTTTATGCATGTTTATCCTTTGGAACCTCCTCTGGTGACCTGGGAAGATTTCATTCCCATCTTGGTGGGGCGAGCATTTGCTATCGGGATTCATCATCAGCTCGCCAACATCCTAGGTTACCTATTTTCTTGGCCGGCATTACCTTGCTCATTTTTAGGGCCTATTTCTGTGATCCTTGAACCTGATTTGCATGTTCTTTGGCTACTCGGCTGCTAACAAAAGAACGGCAGCCCATCTCTAACCGAGGTAATATCCTTCTATGCAATGGGGACATTGCAAATTTTAGGCATGGAAGGGTGTACTTGGGGATATACATAGCATTTATACATAGTGCATTCATGCATTTAGTTAAAGCATTCTACATTGCATACATTTGCATTAAAAAAAAAATGTAATTATTGATCTTAACTAGCTGGGCTCTACATTCTTAAGCAAATCAGAACTCTAGGTTAAACAAAGTAGATTCTAGGGTCGAACTTTAGAAGCTAAGTGAGCTACTTGCTTTAGACCTTTAGGGTCCTTTGTGGACTTAAAAACTTATACAGGAGTTAACTGGCAGACCATTCCTCAAGAGGTTGAGGAAGGAAAGATAGGGATTGAGTTAAAAGGTGGGGTAGCACCTAGAATCCTCTTCTACCTTTTGGTTTACGGGTCCTTGTAACCCAAGCATCCAAATTTCACATACTTGGTCTTGTGTAAGTAAGTGATCACCTTAATTCCTTTCTTAAAAGAAATTTGGTTCTCTTAGTTTTGACTTAGAAGAGGCTTGAAAACACAATTTGATTGGAAGAGTTCCTGTCGTAGGAGAGGTGGAGTATATACTCACCTTGTGGATGCGATGAAAACAAATTACCTCATCGGCGCTAGTCTGTTAGGATATCCATCCTATTGGAGGCATGTAAGCGTATTGTGCGGTTTAGGTACTGATGAGAACCTCATCATGAACCCTAACTGGCACATTTTAATCTAATAAAGTAAACAAAAGCTCCTACATAACCTGAGAGAAGACCTAATTCAAGGAATTGTTAATCTGAGAATAAAACATGACACAAGTAGTAAAACTATAATTTTACCATTGCAGTACATGAACAAAATTTTTAAGGGTCTAGACATAGGTCAATTGGACTTAATAAGAGAAAAAGTGGGATGGTTCAGCCAGAAAAGGGTTATTGTGAGATTTAAAAATTAAATGACATCCTATAACCCTAGAACAAATCCACTTGAATTCACAAGGTTTCAGGCAGGATAAAAATGAACTAAACCCTCTAAAATTCATGGAAAAATATCCCATAGGGTTTAAAACTCCAATTTGGCCTTTGGAACCTGTTTTGACCTATATTGGGGTCCAAGTTGAATATTTGACCTAATTTAGATTTTTGTGCAAAATATCCACTCAAACGAGGTCAAACCTAAAATCAAACTTCACCATTGGATTCCTTAGGTCCAAATTAGGTTTGTACCAAAATTTGGACCTAAGGAAAGGCCATTTTGACCTACTTTGCAAAATAGTCCACCCAATTATATTTTAGCCCCTAACTTTTGAAAATCCTTGCGAAAACCCCCTCATCTTTCTCGTCACTTTCTTCATTCAGGTTCCTCTGCCATTGCAACAGGGACCCATACCGTCGGCGACGTTGCGAGGCAGTTTTCTCCTTGTTTGCCTGGGGAGCTGCTCCCAGATTTGAAAGGGGAGCTCTCTGTGAAACCCCCTGCCGCTTGAGCAGCTCCCCATACGCTGAATCGCCCCATACCTCTCATGCGAACGCTCGAGAGGTGTGGGTATCCCCTCCGGCCATGCCTCCGGCAACGACTTCTGGCCACCTTCTTGCGAATAACCTCTTGCCCGTGCCTATTTAAGCGAGCCGAAATCATTCAGCACCTCGCAAGCTTTGTTTAGCCTGAGGTTCCCCCCCTCTTCATCTCCTCCCAACTCCAGCCAACTGCCAGAGCTTCCGGTGACTCTCCCTCTTCTCGCTCGTCGCCCTGCCACCCTAACAGTGGTAGGGTTAACTCCGCCAACCTCTACAGCGCCACGCCATACCACTGGGCGCTCTCCAACCCCTTTTCCTCGTCGCCGTTCTCTCCCTTGGCATCTTCGCCTTCGGCGACGAAAGTACCAACCGTTTGCCATCTCCGCCACCCCTGTTCGCTCCTAACTTATCGGATAAGTTCCCCTTACTCTCCTTTTTATTTCCCCTCTATCAATTTTATCTTTCGACTCCTCGACTCTACTGTCCACCATCGCCATCTCCACCTCCGACCAGACCTCCAGCGAGGCGTCCCCGCTGCTCCACACCTCCATCTACCTCGCCAACCACCCCATAAGCACCGCAACACCTCATTGATCCTGAATCGTCACTCCACTCACCACGCCACACACCTAGAACACCCCCCGAACACACCCACTCTAACACACACAGGGTTCCCTAGGCACGCCCACTACGGCCACCCCACACCACGCTGACCCCCGCACTACATTCGCCGTGTTTAGGCGAAGCTGTCTGAGCCTTCTGACGAGACCGTAAGGCCGTTTTCGTGGTTGACAGGTTTAGAGGCCCGCCGCCATTAACTCAAGCAAGGAGCTTGCTTGGGAGCCTCCTCCAGGACTTCTCGCACTAGGCTATAGGTCCTAGGTGTGCGGAACCCCTTCGCGCACAACTCCAGGCGAGCAATCGGCACTGAAGCCCCATGTAGCCGCTGCAATCAAGGAGACTCTTGCTGCAGGCGTTCGCGAAGGAAGGTGGGACAACATAGTCCCACCTCGGAAGATTGTGAGCGAGAGCCGTGAGATAAATTGGAAAAGTGACATAGCCTCTTCGCCTCCTAACCACGGGGTGAGGTCCCTCTCACCTATCACCGCCTCGTCCGTGACCCGCTGCCCGCGAACTTGGCTTGACCCGTATACCCGACCTGCACTCCTCGCCCACCACCGCACGTCGGTGGGTCTGGTCCCGGGCTCATTACCTGACCCGTATACCTGAGTAGGCTCTGGGAGAGCGGTGACCTAGGAGAGAAACAGAGAGAGAGAGAGACACGGGGAGGGTAGGGTTAGGTTTTTGCCTAACCATTCCCTATGCAGGAAAGTATAAGAAGAAGAAGAAGAAGAAAGGAGGAGGAGCGACTGAAGACTTAGCCGCACCAAGGAGCTGAAAAGAAGAAGGAGGAGGAAGTGCAGCAGAGAGAAGAAGAAAAGACGCAGCTGAAGAAAAGAAAGAAGATGAAGAAGCCAAGGAGGAGCTGCAGCAGAAGAGGAAGCTGGAATAGAGAGAGGCCAAGGAAGAAGAAGTTGAAGACGCAACTAAAGTCTAAGGCAAAGAATAAGACAGAGAAGGCCTTGCACAGAAGAAGAAGAGAAAGAGAAGCAGCAGAGAAGAAGAAAAGAAGCCAAGAGGAAGTAGAACCAGCAGAAGAAGCATTGTAGCAAGTGAAGTTTAAGTTGTCTGACCCTGGAGTCAGACGTCTGAAGAGAGAAAGAGGCAGAAGCAGAAGAAGAAAGAGAGAAGGAAAGACAAACAAATTTTCCTTTCTTTGTTTTTTGTAAAACAGTATATATCTATATTGTGATTTTATACGCTTCTAAAATTAAGTGTTGCTCCCTGAGTTCGACCTCGAAAATTTTCTATTTTCGAGTAATAAAAATAAAAATGCATACTGGTCCCACTTTTGACCAGCAGGTACCATGGACGGCCCTATCTCGAAGTGCCGATTGCCACAAGCCTGAATTTGCTTAAGAAATCCATGGGTGATACTATCTCGAAGTGTTGATTACCAGAAGCTCTTTGGGTCGCTATGGGCGGTGCTATCTCGAAGCATCAAAAGCCAGGCACCCTTCAAGGTATGGGGATGGAACAATAAATCCGACACAGACCATGTTGATAGCTGATCTGAGGTTAGACATAGAGGAATTAAACAAAAAATATATAATATATATTATTCAAAAAAAGAAAATCATTTTTCCTTTAACTCAAATAACTCAGAGCAACGCACATGCACGATGCTTTAATCTCAGGGATCAATAAAACTTAGGGTAAAGTCAGAAATCAGGGAAACTTGTACCTGCAACTCGTCTTTAACCGACCTAGTCTGTAACTTAGCAACTACTTGGGAACCTTAGGCCTAAAGTCTGAACTTAATATGTTTCTAAAGGAAGACAGATTGAGTTGGCTAGTCTACTTTGAGTGCTAGGTTTTGCTTGGATTTGCTAGGGACTAGCAAAAACTAGACATGGGAGTATTTGATTAGCCTATATTCGTGGGTTATTTAAGTATCTAAATGTTTAGACATTAAATTAATTTTAACATTCAGATAGCATACATTACGATGTAAATAAATTAATTCATATTTTTAGCTTAAGTGCATAATTCATGCATTTAGAATTAACCTAGGGTTGCATACATTCATTTAGTTAATTAATTAGGTGTACTATTTTAATTAACATAGAAGTTAAGGAGTTATGTATAAATAACCCTAATTATTTTATTCTTATATTCCTTTTCTCCTTTGCATAGGTAACTCCTCCGGCTCCGCCTCCTCCTCCTGCGCATCACACTCATTCTACGACGTTTTGAATTTAAAATCAGTGTGGCCGTGGCTACAAAAGGAGAAGGAAGAGCTGCCGTTGAGAAGAGCCCCCCACCCTTATTCATCACTGTGCAGAGAGTGCACCACTCTCATCCACTCCACCACCACCAACCTTAACCGTGGCGGTAAGCCTCCACCACCGTGGGCGTGTGGTGTGATAGGCCGCACCGTCATTCAGAGCTTGCTCGCATCACCGTGAATGCATGCTGCTCCACCATAAGCACACAGGCGTGCATGCAACCATATTCACTGCCATCACCAGCATCCACCCCCATCTTTTTCCCCATTCTCTGTTTTTCCTCGACTCCACCGAAAAGAACTCAAATAAAACCTTGCGACACCCACTGCAGCACAAAGAGCTGCACAGCAACTCATGCCACCTCCAGCGCACGTGCCATCTGGCCACCGTGCCTTCACCTTCATCCAACCCACCGCGCCCTCAACTCAGCCAGCGCAAGCTCACGCTTCGCCTTCACCAGTAGCTCCAACCTACACACCAGCACCTGCACCACCTCGCCCGCACGGTAGCAGCCCGCGTGCCTTCACCAAAACCTCCACGCCCGTTCGCCTTCACCTCGCTGCAGTCCCAACGCCATAACCTCCACGCGTCTTCATGCCCGCGCTCCAGCACCTACGCTTGCACACCCCTTGCGACTTGCAGAGCCGCACCTCCACACGCCCACGCACCTTCGCCCTCAGCACCCCTGCTCAGAACACTCCAGCACCCCCGTGCCCGCGCTCCAGCGCCTCCCTGCAGCACTTGCAGCCGGTGCCACCAGCATGCCTGCATGCGCCCAAGCGGCCTGCAGAGCGCCCACGCACCCACGCCTCCGCGTGCCTGCAGCGCCCGCAGCACCCGCGTGCGCTGCCCTCCTTGCGCCTGCAGCAAGCGCGGCTAGCAGCAGGCTCCTCCACTGCCACCACTCCTTTCCTCCGGCAGGCCAGCTCCAGCCATCTCATGACCCACCACCGCCA
Source organism: Thalassia testudinum (assembly GCA_037157565.1). Lineage (NCBI taxonomy): Eukaryota > Viridiplantae > Streptophyta > Magnoliopsida > Alismatales > Hydrocharitaceae > Thalassia > Thalassia testudinum. Next base: position 71,293,550 of record JAZHRO010000022.1, on the reverse strand, counting down.
CCACCGCGAAGGCCTCACTTCAGCCGACCTCTTGTAGGAGTAGCTCCTCGAATGAGCCTCTCTCCCGTGCGCAAGGAGGAGAGAGGTAGAATCCTCTGCTTTTACTTTAATTAATAATTACATTTGAATGCCATTGCCATGAAAATGAATTTTGATTTATGATTATTTTATTGTGGTGAAATTGTGACTCCATACTCATGCGCTCTTATAATTACGTTGCTTTTGTTATTCACATGTTTTAACATTGGTTTTAGATTAAAATGAGCACAAATTTTCTCTAATGCATGTCAATTGGAAATTACATAGATTCATCACATATTTATTGAATATTTCAGTAAGGAAAAATTGCACATATACCATTACATTTTTGAGTTATTGTATATCTTCTTTTCATTACATTTCATGTCAGATTTGACTCGAGATTTCGCACTTGATTGAAAGAATACGAGAAAAAATATTCATGATTTTATTGCATCATTGCCTCCCTGTGGGCATAACCCCTCTTCTGTGAGTAGTTTAATTTTAATTATTTTGTTAAGCGATTTTCCACTATTTTCATCCTACAACGACAAATCATCTTAATACATTATTCGAAAGTCAAAACCGTCTTATCACGCGCTACTGGCTAAGTCGAAATTTGCCAGTGGCTACAATGTCGCGCAAACTGCGCGCTAAAGTGCGCTACAACGCGAGCGCGGTCTGGCGACCGGTAGCGAACGGTTTTGCGTGCGTGGGTGTGTTGTGGAGCACTTGCGCGCACGGGAGGAGGTTGCGCACGGTCTGCAGGCAGGCACGCTGCGAAATAGAGCTTTAGAGCTTGAGTGCTTAAAGCTCTGGCTAATGGCGGAGGAGACGAAATGCAGTGAAAGAAAATGCGAAGCCACCACGCCCACCGGCTCACGAAAGAGTTGGCCGGCGGTGGAACTCACAGTGGTGGTCTGAGACCACTGTGGGTTTTCTCCTGCGCACGGTGTGCCTCTTCTCAACTTGTGAGATGAGGAACTTTGTATGGAGAGGGAGAGGGGAGGAGGTTGGCCAACGACTGACTGAGGGTGAGGGTGGTCTCCAGGTCATCTTCGCAGCAAGGGAGAGAGAGCAAGGAGTTTTAAAGAGGAGAGGGCATGCCTCATGCCATGCTGCTGGCAGGAAGAAAGGTGTGCACACCCTGCCATGCTGTTGGCAGGAGAAGAGACGCGCACACACCATGCCCTGTAGTCGCACGGGAGAGGAAAATACAAAATAAAAAAAAATGAAAAAGGTGAAATTGCAATGCCACACTTAAGGAAAATGTTAATTAATAGAAGTGGATTGGATGGCCAATTATTCTCACTCTCCTCCCCTCTTTATAAATGCATGTAGGTGTATATTACAAATGCAATTACGGCTACATAAGATGCAATGGTAGTGCTAGGAAATAACACAAGATGGCATATTTATTGGTGTATTTTTGTTGTGCAAACATACCACCATGCTTATCTTTTGCTAGTCCCTAGCAAAACAAATGATCTTAAGCTAAAGATTTTTTTTTTGAAGTGACATGGATGTGTTTATCTATTGGATATTGTGAGAACCCATTGCAGAGAAGACTACCAGTACTTTAAGTCTTACATGATATAGACCATCTCTCGACTAACTTGGACTCTTGATATTTAAACCCTAAGTACAATTTCCAGGACTCAGAGGGTTTTGTCGTACTCGAGAGCTCAAGAGATTATGGTTTGTGCATAGTGAAGGATCAAGATTGACCAGATGAACATTAAGGCTCAAGCCCGGGGTTTCACGAATTTTTAAGTGCAGATTGGTCCCAGTTTTAGCTCATGTCTTTGGATTGACCCTTAAAAAGATGATGGAAAACTCAACCCCACTTTTATTGCTTTTGTGGCTCAAGAAATATATGGTAGAAACATGGTATTTTTAGCATGTCCTGGAAAACTTTTTGGGGAGAAGAATTTACAGACATTTGAAAGATATACTGACTTATTTGCAAGATTTTTTTTTTTTTGAAACAAGTGTTAGTATATCTTTATTTGGAAGAGCACACATTTTTGGTGGGAGAGTGTTTTTTTGGTGGAAAGAGTTTCTCCTAAACACAATACTAAAGTCTGGGATAAAAATTCTACCTGCGCACACTGGTAAGGACTCTACCTTCCCTAATGAACACTAGGGTTGGATCTTATGTTCACCTGGTCTTTCTCGATATGTGTAGTGTGAACCAAGATTACTTCGGCTCTCAAGTAGAAGCAAACCAACGAATCTTGTACTGGTGACTCAGGTATAAGAATACGTCCTTAATTAGAAGAGATTCTGATCTATCTTATCAATGCTCAAGTGAATTAAGTCAAACCTGAGCGAATCAAGCTTCTGTGGCCTGGAAAGCCTTCAAAACAGCGGTTGAATATCCATAAATACTTATTGTATTTTTGTTTCAGCCTTCAAATCATTGCTAAATCCCCCTTTTTTCTTTTTTGAAATAGGCTATGTACATATCTATAGATGGATATGTATAATGGATGTAGAAGCTACATGATACCATATAATACCTAGATCCTATGGATGCCTATCCACCCCCCCATGCCAAATGATGCTATATCCTCATACGCATGCAGGGTAAAGCAAGGTCCAAGGATCAGGGTACGAGAGCTGAAGTGCAAGGTATATAGCAGGGTGGTAGGGTGGGTAGATGGTGGGTGGTGAAGTGAAAAGTAAAGAAGTACGAAGTGAAGTGAAATGGAATTGTGTAAGTGATAGTTAAGGAGTGTTGCTGGGGTGCCTCCCAACGAACGTTGAATTTAACGTCCTCAGCTGGACTCAGAGTGAGGGACGAAGTTAGTTACCCTCTAGCAGGGCAACAGTTTCACCAACGGGGGCCAGTTCATGAGTAAGATAGGGTTTTAACTGTTGCCCATTGACCGTAAATTAATGCCCAGATTTCAATAGCCCTATTGGGAAATGATTTCGAGACCGAGTAGGGACCAGTCCATCTGGACTTTAATTTCCCTGGAAAGAATTTGAGCCGGGCGTTGTAAAGCCAAACTTGCTGAGATGGTTCAAATTCCTTCCGCCGAATTCGGCTGTCATGAAAGGCCTTAGTGCGATGTTTGAAGGTTAAGGCAGAATCATAGGCTTCACGACGGAGTTCTTCTAGCTCCTGGAGTTGGAGTTTCCTTTCTTAAACACACAGGTCTGAGTCAAGGTTACATTGGCAAACCGCCCAATAAGCGCAGGGCGCTAGCTCCACGAGCAAATGACAAGGCTTCCTGTAAACAATTCTATAAGGAGACATACCAAGGGGAGCCTTGAAGGCAGTCCGATACGCCCAAAGTGCGACAATCAGCTTGTCAAACCAATCTTACGGTCAGATCGAACCATTTTTTGGAGAATTTGCTTGATTTGCCGGTTCGACACCTCAACCTAGTTGTTTGTCTAAGGATGATACGGAGATGCGATACGATGGTGGATGCCATATTTCCTCAGAAGTGCCCGAAAAGATGCATGGGTAAAATAACTTCCTCCATCAGAGATAATGGCTCGAGGGATCCCAAAGCGAGCAAAAATGTGGTCTTTAACAAATCGAGTAGATATGACATGGTCAGCATGGCGCATGGGAATAGCCTCGATCCATTTCGAAACATAATCAACAGCAACAAGGATGTACTCAAAGTTGTTGGAAGGAGGAAAGGGACCCATGAAATCGATTCCCTAAACGTCAAAGATTTCAACAGCCATGATGGGTTGCAAGGGCATCATGTCATGACATGATGCCCTTGCAATTGACCCTAACGACTGACACCTAATGCAATGTTTAGCATAATTGTGTGCATCCTGGTGAAGGGAGGGCCAAAAGAAACCGCACTGTAACACCTTGGCTGCAGTTTTCCTCCCAGATAAATGGCCTCTGCAAGTCTGATCGTGACAGAAGGATAGCACACTGGGGAATTCACTATCAGGAATACAGCGACAGATGATCTGGTCAGCACCTATTTGAAAAAGTAGCGGATTATTCCAGAAATAGTACTTTGGTTCTGTGATGAGACGCTCACGCTGGTTTTTAGGCCAACCACGTGGAAGGGAACCAGAAGCAAGGTAATTGGCAATGACGGCATACCAAGGTCCACTTGCCACATTAATTGCTAGTAGGTGCTCATCGGGAAAAACCTCATTAATCAGCAGGGTAAGTCCAATGTGGTTAGGTTTCAGTCTTGAGAGATGATCAGCAACAACATTCCGGGCTCCAGCCTTATCACGGATCTCAAGGTCAAATTCTTGGAGCAAAAGGATCCAACAAATCAGTCTATGCTTGGCATCCTTCTTGTGCATGAGATGACGAATGGTCGTGTGGTCAATGAATACAGTAACATGTAAGCCTAGAAGGTAAGAGTGGAATTTCTCCAACCCAAAGACGACCGCCAATAGTTCTTTCACCATGGTTGTATATTACGCTGGGCCTCGTCCAACGTCTTACTGGCATAGTACACCACGAAGGGGTGTCTATCGCATCTTTGTCCCAGGATGGCTCCGATTGTAAGGTCGGAAGAGTCACACATGAGTTCAAAGTCGAGGGACCAGTCAGGTGGCTGGAGAACAGGGGCCTTGGTGACAGCATCATGCAGCTGTGTGAATGCTCGTATGCAGTCGGGGCCCATATCAAACGGTACATCGGTTGATAGGAGATGAGTTAAAGGTTTAGAAATTTTAGAGAAGTCTTTGATGAATCACCTATAGAAATCGACATGTTCTAAGAAGGAATGGATTTGCTTGATAGAGCTAAGCATAGGTAAATCAGCAATTACATCAAGCTTAGCTCTGTCAATCTCAATACCCCTATCAGAGATGATATGACCGAGAACAATTCCCTCGTGTACCATAAAATGACTTTTCTCCCAAGAAAGCACGAGGTTCACATCAATACATCTCCGAAGGATGCGGGTTAGGTTGGCTAGACAATCATCAAGTGAAGGTCCGAAGATCGAAAAGTCATCCATGATGACCTCAAGAAAGTCACCCACCATATCATCAAATATCGCCACCATACATCTCTGGAAAGTTGCTAGCGCGTTACAAAGTCCTAGTGGCATCCTTCTAAATGCGAAGGTGCTGAAGGGGCAGGTGAAGGTGGTATTTTCTTGGTCCCGGGGGTGAATAGCCACCTGGTTATATCCAGAGAATCCATCCAGGAAACCGAAAAAATTATTTCCCGCTAATCGCTCCAGGATTTGGTCAATAAAAGGTAGCATAAAGTAATCTTTCTTTGTTGCAGCATTCAATTTCCTATAATCTATACACGCTCTCCAAGATATAGGAGTCCGTGTAGGGATGGATTCGCCCTTGTCATTGACACGGATGGTGAGTCCCACCTTTTTGGGCATGACATGAATCGGGCTCACCCAGGGGCTACCACTGATCCGGTAGATTATACCCACATCAAGCTACTTAATCATTTCCTTTTTAACGACCTCCCACATATTAGGGTTGAGACGTCGCTGCATCTCGTGGGAAGGTCGAGCTTCATCCTCCGTATATATACGGTGAGTGCAGTAGGAGGGGCTAATGCCAGTTAAGTCAGATAAGGACCATCCGAGGGCTGCCTTGTGTTCCATAAGGACCTTTGTTAGTTTGCACTCTTGCTCCCTAATCAATTTTGAACTAATACTTACAGGGAGCGTTTCATTTGGTCCCAAGAAAACATATTTAAGCGTGTCAGGCAGCTCTTTCAGCTTGGGAGTGGATGGCGAAAGGTCTGGCATTTCTTGGGGTGAGAGTGTCCTAAGCGGATCAGAAGAAAGAAGGATAGGAGGAAGAAGTTGGCCCTCAGATTGGCCAAGAAGAGGGGCATCTTGGATTGATTGATCCAAAAAGAGATAGCCCCAGTGATCAGTACGTGGGCTCAAGGTCCCAGTGTGGAGTCGCATGTCCGCCTAATTTGGCGAAAAAGAAAGGGCAATCCAGTCTTTAAGGGGGTGGTCCGGAGGTGAGCAGCCCGAATATGACTCAGACCACGAGGTGTTGGAAGTGGAGAAAACCTCGTCAGAAGTCTGGTCAGGAGAATGTAAGGGTAAAGGGAGGGATGGGGGAACGTCACAATATGTGTTAGTCAGGCGATGGTCTGTGTTCATGGGCAATCCACAACAGTCAGAATAGGTCCCTATTAGTCTGATACATGCGCTGACGGCTGTGTCCTCGTCAGACGTGTCATCCTCGATGCAATCGCAATCAAAATTCTTAGTTGCCTTAAAGATGTTTTGCTTGAGCTTCTTGGAGCCAACGACAATCTCAATGCAGCCCAACTCACAGTCGATATGGGCGCGGGCTGTGTCCAAGAAAGGTCGACCAAGGATGATCGGATAATCAGAAAGTGAGGTAGGAACTTCCATATCCAAAACAAGAAAGTCAACAGGAAAACAGAGACTGTTGACCCTAACCACCACGTCTTCCACGACACTCTTCGATATTTTGACTGAACGAGCTGCCAACTGCAATGTGACAGGGGTGGATTTCAGATTTCCTAAGGCAAATTTCTCGAGCATGATGGTTGGTATAAGATTGATGGAAGATCCTAGATCAAACAGAGTACGGTTAAAATTACAGCCTTGGATGCTAGAAGAAATAAGCGGTATGCCCGAATCTTTCTGCTTCGGTGGTAGATTTGACAGTATAGCACAACTCGCATGAGATAAGAGAACCACCGAATTCTTTATTTTCTTTGACTGTCGCCTGAGTGTAGTGTAGTCTTTGAAAAATCAGGCGACAATTGGTATATGGTCGATAGCCTCCAACAGGGGTACTTTGATTTCAACATCCCTGAATAAATTACGCAGGTTACCAAAGGCATGCGTATCCTTTTTCTTGCCTTTTGGCTCCCTTAGTAGAGCCTCAAGGAATGGGACTGATTCTGGCACTAGTTTGGGTGTATTGTCCTCACGAGAATGCGGTGCGTATCCCAAATGAGAGGGCGATAAAAAAGATGGGCCAAGATCAGGTTGAGGCGGATCGACGGTTCACTTACCGCTCCTCGTAGTAATCGCATTAGACGTCACGGGTCCAGTGGGATCATAAGGCGGAGGAGGGTTCGCAATAGGGACATAAGGGTGAGATGTTGTTACGGGATTAGCCTAAAATCCCAAAGGAGTGCTCAGAGCTTGCAGAATCTGATGAACCTACCCCTGAGAAGGTCGTACCTGTGGTTGAGGACCACGAGGTACAAAATTTCGCGGATTAGGGACAGGTTGGGCTGGAAGAGTGCCCTGAGATGAAGTCGTCAAGCGTACTTGACTGATCTCAGCATTTTGCTGCGCCAATTGGTGCTAAAGAGAGGTCATGCTTTCTTCATGGAGCTTAGACATTTCCATCATCATTCGCATCAATTTATCGAGAGGACTTGATGCATGTTCTATTTGAGGTATGCAAGGACCCAAAGGCGGATTTGCACAGGATTAGACTGGGCCCTTGAGATGACGGGTGCGGACGGTCGCATTGGCCCACCCGCGGGGTTTTGGTGCTGCGGGTTATTGGTCCATGCGAAGTTAGGATGATTTCACCACCCTGGGTTATAAGTAGCAAAGAATGGGTTGTTCTCCAGGGCGCAAGCATCTTCTAAGACAAAAGATGAGTCCACATGCATATATGTATACGAGCACACGAAGGCTTGGTCCTCTGTGTCGAAATACTGGCTTGTAGAGGCCAGTCCACATTGTTTACCGAATCGCTTGGCACGATACTCGGTAAGGATAGTCTTACAGGGTTTTTGGGAATAAGCCTGGCATTGGAAGGATTAGGGTTGTGACGGAGTGACGGTGTGGAGGTGTTTGCCATAGAGCAGGCAGGGTTGGCCAGAAGCTCGTCTAGCTTCTTGTGCATGACGGAGACTTCATCCAATTTTTGTGCAATAAGGTTAAGATCTGTGGATGAATGGGAGGGTCTTGTGTCAACTTCATGAACATTGCGAGGTTGGCTGGTACGATTAAAGGCGACAATAGAGGTATTGTTCATTGAGTTTTCACTCATGTTCTCAAATAATTCAAATGCTCCATTTTTGTCTTTATTCATAAAATTTCCTCCGCAGGAAGCATCTGCAATCTGCTTCAAAGTTTCATTTAGCCCATAATAGAAGATCTGGACTACATGTCACTTAGGCAGGCCATGGTGTGGATATTTCCGGAGGTCATTATACATTTCCTATGCCTCATGAAACTACTCCCCATTTTGTTGCGTGAAAGAAGTTATAGCCCGACGTAGCTCATTGGTTCGCCTGATTGGGAAGAATTTCTTGACAAATACTGTTCGCATCTCTTCCCAAGAATGGATGGTTCTCCCAAGGGTGCGCAACCATTGAGACGCTTTATCCCGCAACGAAAACAGGAACATTTTCATGAGTACAATTGATAACCCGATGTTTCTTGGTTTAACAGTTTCAGCTAATTGGGTTAAGTCTTCCAGATAGAGAAAGGGATGTTCACTTGCAAGACCATGGAAGTGAAAATTAATCAGGCCAATGACATTAGGTTTTAATTCAAAATCATCCCCGCCCATGGAGACCAAAATTTGCCCAATGGTCTCTGTAGCAGCGAGATTTTGATAAGAGCTAAGAGACCTAGGCTCCTGTTCGGGAGGGTTCTGCATTTCCTCCAAGGTTTCTCTAATGGCTTCAATCTACTCATTATATAATTCCATTTGGGCTTAAAGGTGGGTTATGCGGTCTACGGCTTCACCACCACCTGGTGGGATTTGAGGAGGGCGGTTTCCTCCCTCAGGATTTGGGGGTGGGCGTGCAGCCATGTTTGTGGAGGAGGATGACGATTCAGTTTCTATCCTTCTAGAATTATTAGTCAATTCGAATAATTCAGGATTTTGTGGCCTCATCCCAAACATGCACTACCGTAGGAAGAATTGGGGGGATAAGAAGGGAAAATGGGATGAGAGAAACAATGCCGTATGGGTACACTTGATGACAAATCAAAGTAATCAGTTTCCTAACCTCTACAATGTGCCCTTAGACTTAAAGATCTAAGTTACCTACTATCACTACCTACGGAACCAAATGAGAGCACCGCGGAACCACCAGGCCAGATTGAAAGGCTGTTTGCCCCAGTCTTAGACACCCGATAGCACGCGGGAACCCACACCAACACGTAGGCGTTACATGTAGGTAGTTAGACCTCCAATCCTTAATATGGGTCAAGTTGCTACCAGTTTCAATTTAGAGGCTTAGGATCAAGTGCTCCAGGAATGTGAAGGGTATTGTATACAAGTAATGCCCAAGTGCGTTGATTTTAAGAGTGTGTAAATCAAGCATGCAACGGGGAATCTCCCCGAATTAGAGTTTTACATGGTGAATGGCTTTTAGAATTTCAACCTTAAGTAGTATGGATTTTAGGATTCCACTGAATTACCAATTCAACCAATCCCTGGGTTTCGAGAAAACACAAATTCTTTATGCCTAACAAGCCCTTCTTCAATGTAAATTAGTTAATGCATGCTAAAAATGCAATGGGCTTCCCTAGATGAAAATTTCTATGTGTGGAATGCACGAGTCTATTTTAAGTCAATGTGAAAGGAAGCCAAAACACTTCAATTCAAGTGCTCCCAGTCACCAAAATGATATTCCACACAAGGCTCAACCACCAAATGATGTAAAGAAAATTAAAATGTTGGGGTTGAAATATTCGGGATTAAATCTAAGGCAAATGAAAAGTCGTGGTGGGGTTAGAATCAACTCAATTCCAAGTCTCTCCACCAAAAATGTGATCCCTAAATGTGAATAAATGAGGCAAGGAAGGATGGCAATAAATCAATTCTATCTTGCTGCAAAGAAAACTTCGCATAATGAAAGATCCAAGAATCAAGATTCTTGGATTTTGGCTATGCGAAGTTTGCGGGAAATCCAGGGCCGGTGGGGGTGATAGCAAACAATCAACCAGTGGTTTTAATCCACTCGCCCAAAGAAATTCCCAAGAAGTGTTTTTAGATTTTTTTTAATTATTTTTTTATATCTGACAAGATAACCTAAGTTACTAAGAGAAAGACACCTACCTCCTCAACAACGTGGGTGAAGCTCCAATGCAGCGCCGATGACTTCACGCTCTCGCACCCACCTTGGATTTACCCACGTCCAACCTCCTCTTCTTGTCCCCTCCTTGCAACTGGTATACCTGCACACAAGCAAACAAAACACCCGTGAAGAGAAGGGTGTGAGAAGAGAAAATCAAAGGAATGAGAGTAGAAATTTACTCCAAATAGTGCCTCTCCGGCAATGGCGCAAGAAAAACTTGGTGAGACTCAAATAGGCTTTATTAAAATGGTGATATTAATGTCAAAGTGAGTATAGTGAGTTAACCTAAATCGAGTCTACACCAGTTTCAAAAAAAATTTTAACCTGGCCTACTTGATTTTAGCTTTATCACTTTTAGGCTTAGGGTCGATCTTAGGGAGGCGGGGATTAGGAGAATTGCGAAGTTTCTATGTCTTTCCTAAAACGTATCTCTTCCTTGCACTTATTATGTTTTTGGTTTTCTTGATTTTTAGATTTTTTTTTCTGATAATCTTGTTCTTAAGGCACACCCTCAAATAGGTCCTTAACTGTATGCCAAAGCACGAGTCCAGTCTCGCCACACGCAAGACCGTGTGCCTGCAAACTAGGATTTATCTTTTCTATTTTATTTTTTTTTTTTGGTCTTTTTAGTAGTAGGAAGAAAAGACAAATTGAAATATAATGCAATGAAAAGGAATATTTTGCTTAGTATATCTCTATATATGTATATATAGTAGATATAGAATATGTATATTTATATAGATAATATATAGATAAGGGTGAAAATGGAAATGTTAATGGAATGTAGCACAGTGTCAAGTTGGTCCACGTCTAGTAAGACGCAACTAGCAAGACTAAGTGCCACGTGAAGTGTGAAATGGATGTGTAAGAGTGAGGGTGGAGGGGCTTGCTTTGCGCGGATATCGGGGAATATCAGCAACTGGTGAGAATATTCCCACGATATGATGCACGGTGGAGGAGCGAGTGCATGGGAATATGGGTGGTGTTTGTGAGGTGTATAGATGGATATGAGTAAGTAGATGTATATATATAAGTGTATATATGTGTGTATATATATATATATCTATAACTATATATGTATATAAGGATGTATATGTCTATATATTTATATATATATAAATATATATATTTATGTATATGTAAATATAAGTAAAGGTGGGAGTATGTGAATGTATATGTATATATATGTTTATGCTTGAGCGTGTGAGTGTATGTGTGTAAGTGTCAGGGTGTGTGTGTGTGTACCATTGTGTGCGTGTATGATGAGAACCTCATCATGAGCCATAACTAGCTCATTTTGACCTAATACAAAGGATAAAATCTCCTACATCACTCAAGAAAAGGCTTAACTCAGAGAATTCTGAGTTTAAGAAGAAAACAAGTCATAAGGGGTAAAAATGCAATTTTACCAGTATAATCTGCATACAGGTCCAAACATAGGTCAAACAAACCAAATAAGAAGGAAAGTGGGATGATCTGATAAGGGCTACAGCAATTCGAAGGAACTAAATGATAATCTGTAACCTTAAAACAAACCCACTTCAATTTGCGAGGTTCGAGGCAAAGTAAAAATAGAATAAACCCTCTAAAATTCATAGAAAAATAATCTCTAGGGTTTAGAACCTTCAATTTGGCCTTCGGAACCCTTTTTGACGTACATTGAGAACCATGCCCAATTAATAACTTAATTTAGGTTTTTACGTAAATTGACCGGTCAAACAAGGTTTAATCTAGAAATAAAATTCACCATCAGATTCCTTAGGTCCTAATTAGTCATGTATAAAAACTTAAGCCTAAGAAGAAACCTTCTTGACCAACTTTACACTTTGGTCCTCATATATTTACTTGTTGGCCCTCAACATTTGAACCCTCGCATTTTGGCCCCTAACTCTTCTTCGTTCTTTGCGTTCAGGTCCCTCCTGCAAAACCTGACCGGCACCATGCTTCGGCGACCTTGCGCGGAGCATGGCGCCGCGCAGGGTAAGGTGGAGGGTCTGGCAAGTCAACCGGGGGTGCCCTACGTCGTCAGCCGTCGCAGGAACACCCCCTGGTCGCTGCAACCCACCATACCGGCCGTGCGAATGCACGGACGGTATGGGTCTCCATCTCCGGCGTCCTCCGGCGAGGGAGACACGTCGTCTCCCTCCGCCCTCCTCTCTGATTCCGCCCCTATAAATACCCCCGTCGCTCCGCCATTCTCAGCAGCTCGGTCCTGAAGGAGAAAGACCCCCACTTCCTCTCTTCCCACTCCGACAGGAAGCCCTCCAGCTCCGGCAGCCTCTCCCCTTCCTCCTCGTCGCTCTGCCGCACTACCAGCTGCAGGGTTGCCCTCCCTCGCTCTTCCCGCGCCACACCGCACCCAGCTGGCGCCTCTCCGGCCCTCTCCTCGCCGCCGCCCCTTCCCCTGGGCATCTTCTTCTCCGGCGACAGTCGATACGACTGCCGCCTTGCTCCAGCCCCTTTCATCTCCGTAGCTAGGTCAGAACTTCTCCCCATCTCCCCCTCTTTCTTTTCCTCACTGTCTTTTATTTGATTAAACCCTCGACCGCTCCTATCCACCGTCACCCCTTTCGTCTCCGGCCAAACTCCGGCGAGACGCCCCCATTGCTCCACAGCCCCATACGCCTCGCCGACCCTCACAGAACCTCCGCCTCCTCACCCTGATCAACCTCCGCCCTTCCACTTCCCGCCACTCGCCCTCTGCAGACCCCCCGAACAAACCCACTTCTCCGCCCGCAGTTTGACCTAGGGCGACCCTCACGCTCCGCCTCGCCGCCTGCCAGACCCCCCGCCACCTTCGCCGTGGCACGGCGAAGGTTCTCCGCGTATCTGATTAGGCCGAGAGGCCGTTCCTCTGTGGACAGGTATCTCGACCGCCGTCGCCATTGCTGCGTGGAAGGAGCACCTTCAACCTGCAGCTCCAGGTGCGCTTCGCCCAGGTCCGACTCCCAGGCTGCGCGGGGCATCTCCGCGAAGCATCCCAGGCTTGCAGCTGGGGCAAAGGCCTCGCGTGCAACCGCGAACTCCTGCAGCGTCTTCAGCTGCGGGCGCCCAATTGGGGTGGGACATTTAGTCCCACCTCGAAACTTTTCAGAGGTGCACGCCCGCATAAAAGGCAAAAAGTGCCTTAGGTTCGTTGCCTCCTGAGCACGGGGTGAGGTCCCTCTCACTTACCCGCTCGACCCGGCCTCATCCGCGACCACGCCTCGCGGACCTGGCCCGACCTGCACTCCTCGCCCACCACGCACGCCGGTGGGCCTGGACCCGGGCACGACCCGTACCCGAATACTCGGCAACTCTGGGAGAGCTTTCCTAAGAGCGGCTTCCGTGAGAGAGAAACGCGGGGGAGAGGGTAGAATTAGGTTTTGCCCCTCTGATCAAGCTGTGCAAGTGTGCAGGCAGAGAAGAAGAAGAAAGACGCCCGCTGAACAGAGAAGGAGAAGAAGACTGAAGGAAGAAGAGCAGCCAGGGTTGCCCGAAGCAGAGGACTGAGGAAGAAGAACTGAAGCAACACTGTAGCATCCGCGGGTTAAGTCGTCTGATTGGAAAATCAGACGACGTCTTGAAGACAGGTGAAGACAAAGAAGAAAGAAGAAAAGAAGAGAGACGGAGCAGCCAAGCAGAAGAAGAAGAGAAGCAAGAAGAAAAGAAGAAGAAGAGCACGGAAGGGAGATCTGAAGCAAGAAAAGAAGAACAGGAAGAACAAAAGCTAAAGAGAAGACAAAGAGAAAGAAAGAAGAAAAGAAGAAGAAGCCAAACTTTCATCTCTCTCTCTTTATTTTTGTAATAGAACATGTATATCTCTAGAATACAACTTGCTCCCTGAGTTCGACCTCGGGAACTCTTTATTTTCCGAGTAAAAAATTATATATTAGCAAATGATGGCAATAACTATCTGTACTACAACGACTTAAGAAAAGCTAGTTGCTGCCACCGTTTCGCCAGTGTACAAGTGTGTGTGTGTACGCTGGAGGAGGGGAGCGCAGCGGATAAATCGTCTGCCACGCTACCCCGACGTCTGAAGGCGCAGGTGCGCGGATGCAGGAGAGAGAGCATGCGTGTGTGGCCGAGTGAAGCACAGCACTTTGCTGCACGGGCGGGTGAGGCGCGGTGACCGGCTGGCGCGGGTTGCGGACGAGGAGAGAGAGCGCCGTGCCACCGACTAAGTGAGAAACTTGCCGGTGGCTACAGTGTCGCGTAGACCGCGCGCTACAGTGAGCTACAGTGCGTGCGCGGTCTGCCGACCGGTAGCGGCCAGTTTTGCATGCGTGGGCGTGCTGTGGAGCGCACGCACGCGAGAGGAGGTTGCGCACGATTTGTAGGCGAGGCGCGGCGACTAGCTAGAGCTGCAGGCAAGTGCGCTGCGAGCTAGACCTTCAGAACTTGAAAGCTTGAAGCTCTGGCTAATGGTGGAGGAAACGAAAGGCAGTGAAACAAAATGCGAAGCCACCACGCCCACTTGCTCATGAAAGAGCTGGGCGGTGGTGGAACTCGCAATGGTGGTCTAAGACCACTGTTGGTTTTCTCCTGTGCACGGTGTGCCTCTTCTCAACTTGTGAGAAGATGAATTGTGTATGGAGAGTGAGAGGGGAGGAGGTTGGCCAACGACTGACGGAGGGTGAAGGTGATCTCCAGGTAATCTTCGCAGCAAGGGAGAGAGCAAGGAGTTTTGAAGAGGAGAGGGCATGCCTCATGCCATGCTGCTAGCAGGAAGAAAGGTGCGCACACCCTGCCATGCTGTTGGCAGGAGGAGAGGCGCGCACACACCATGCCCTGTAGCTGCACGGGAGAGGAAAATACAAAATAATAAAAAAAATTAAAAAGGTGAAATTGCAATGCCACACTTAAGGAAAATGTTAATCAATAGAAGTGGATTGGATGGCCAATTACTCTCACTCTCCTCCCCTCCTTATAAATGCATGCAGGTGTATATTACAAATGCAATTACGGCTACATAAGATGTAATGGCAGTGCTATGAAATAGCACAAGATGGCATATTTACTGGTGTATTTTTGCTGTGCAAACAGATGTCGGTGAGGAGCTGTCCAAGCTCTTGCAGCGGTTGGAGCTGCCGCCGCGGGCGGAGGCGCGAGTGGAGAAGCTACGAGCAGGTTCTGATACTGGAAGCTTTCCAGTATCAGATGTCTGGCGTGACATCTAGACGATTGGTGAGGGATCTGGACGTCTGGAGCTAAGGCCAGACGTCTGAGAGCATGTATTACACGAGGTACGTACGTTCCTGAGCTGATTTCTCCAATGCAGAAGATCTTAGCGCAGGAGGCATTGCCAGCTAATCCGCGCCTGCATTTACATGCACAGGTACAGCTTTGGGAAGGCGCACGAGACATTTTTCCACATGCTTTAGGACATCTGATCACATCACCAGTCGTCCGAAGGTGCTTCCAGACGATCAGAGACTGTTCGACGTATGGAACTGTCTTCAGACAGTCGTAGAGAAGGTCTAGACATCTGATCAGCTGCAGGAGACACAAGGTAAGATCTAACGCCTTTTAAGACGTAAGGGATTATTCCTAGACATCTAATTTTGAACAGTAGGCACGTTTTTGACCTGTTTAGGATCCAATCGGGGTCCATTTTACGCAAACAAAATACCTGTACTTTCCTCTCGAGTTCCTCTACGTACTAAAGTTTGTTTTACACTGTTCTGAACTCTCCTTTTGTGATATGTTCCCTGGTATAGGGTTTCGGCCTACTGCCCATTTGGGACTCGCAGAGACGTCTGGGTTTGCGGTTTAAGCCCCCATTACTCTCGTGTCTCCTGGTGGAGTGGTTTAATTCAGTTATTAACATTTAAGGAAGAATGGGCTTGGTTGAAATAGCCGAATGGAACTCTAGGATGTAGAATAAACCCTAGGGTAGAGAAATGAATGAACCTGTTTGTACTGTATGGTTTACTTACATGCGTGATTAAGATAAATTGCTAGCAAATGCATGTATTATAATTACGAGTTGCCTGTTAGAATATAAGCTGCCTGTATTTATTGAATAATTACCTGTGAAACTACCAGTTGCATGTATTGAGAATTGAATTATGAAAACACGAGCTGCCTGTATATAGATGAGAAATGAATTATGAAAGATGAGATCTGGATCTGGATAAATGAGGTGAACATAAGCATGAAACCTACGGGCAATGAGGAGTAGAACTCCTGTGGATAGACGAAAACCTGGAATGTAGATGGGAAGTGTGCTGGCCCTTGAGTACGTGGTACCAAGGAGAGCAACTGTCCCCTTTTGTGTAGAGTAGAGCTACCCTCCCTTAGGTTGAGACCTGGGGTTAGGATTGGCCACTCTACACCGACTCCTGTTGTTCCTCGCGTACGTGGTACTGAGGCAAGCTACTAATGTAAGGAGGGAGCTAGCCACCCCATGGGGCCCAGGGTTCAGCTAGCCACCCTACACGAACTTTTTAGGCCCTTTGGGCAAACCGATTTAGTCAGACGAGGGTGCGCGGACTGTGGAGGGGTGAGACCTTTGTTTGGTTCTGAGGGCCAAGACCCCTGTCCTGAGAGGACAAGGCCCTATACTGTTCCGTGCTGTACTTTGGGCATACCCGTTAGCAGAAACGACTGACCGCGTGTCAGTGCGGGGTAGCTACCCGTGCGCTTATCACGCGTACCGTAGTCACCGCTACGTCTTGACAGTGACCTTGGAGTAGTTGGCTAGGTGTAGGACTACCACAGGGGACTTTCCCGGCCAGAAGAGCACCACGTGTACCTTCTACTCTACGGAAAAGACTGCAATCAAGATCGTTCCCACAAGGAACATGCAAGATCAAGAAATATCTATATACTTTCAAGAATGGGTGAAACGGAAACATATCAAAATAGATAAATAGAAATGAGAATTAAACCTGTTATTTTTACTATTTTATACGTAGATAATATAAACACCACTCTACTTCGCGTTCACCGACTCTGTCTTCCAATAACACTGTTCAGGACCAGGAGTTGAGCATCCCGAGTTTCTGGCTGCAGAGGGTGCTGGGTCCAGTCGAGTCTAGCCGTAATTTTTCTTCAGCACTTTCTTTTCCCTACTGTTGTAGTAAGTAATGGACACTTAGTTATTGTTCTGCTACTTCTGTCTCCTTTCCGCTTTCCATTGTTGTTGTCGTTGTTGTTGTTGTTGTGGTATGTATTGAGATAGTTGTTCTATTTCTTTACTGCTTTGTACGTTTCTTCTACTTAGTTATATTGCATGTGTGAATGTGGTATATTTTTCTGTTATTAGTTATTTCCTATTGGACGACTACTTCTTGGGATTAGTTGATGCGAGCCGGTCTCGGGTCCTGTCGGGATCCAGGAACCGAGTCATAACAGTGCACCACGTTCACTTCCTCGGAAGTTGATGAGTTGGCCAAGAGCTTCGAGTCCTCGATTATAATTCGAGCGATGGGTCCTAAACCCTCATTCCAGGTGGTGAAGGACTTCCTCTCCCTTAAGATTCGGATCTCGAATTTGCTCTAGTCCCATTGGACATGAGACATTAGTTGGTGCGTTGCACGTCTTACTTCGATTTCTGCAAGCTCTTCTTGGTGGGCTCGACCTCTGTGGGTTTGCTTTAGCTCTAGTTCATCTACTGGTCCCTCGGCTTCCGCACGGACTCCCCGGTGACCACGGCCCCTGTTTGGGTTGGTTTCCCAGGCTTGAACTTGCACCTTGTTCATCCCAATTCCCTGTTGTCGCTGGCCTACCAACTAGGCTTCCCCGTTTGCGTTAATCCGAGGATGGTGCAAGGCTTCCACCCTGGTTATCCCAGGGTTTGCGTTGGACTCAAACTTCTGGCATCACGGCCAGACTTGGTTCAGATCTTGAATGGCGACTCGTTGATCAAACAAAAGGTGGTACATGAAAAACTCCCCCTTTGTTGTGCTTACTGCCTTAAGATTGGCCATTCTCTCCTATCTTTATCCTCCTTTTCATTTTCAGGTCATTCTGGTGAGGCTTCTCCCGGCAGTCCTGAGGTGGAGCTCCGCCAGATCGCTAACGCTCCTTCCTCTGCCTTGAAGCCCTCACTGAGTCAAGGCTCTTCTCCTCCCCTGCCGGTGGTTCAAGGGAGATAGCTAATTCGGGCAGTCCTTCTCCCTTGACTTCTTAGGGGGACCCTAGTTCTGTGGCTAGCTCTATGTGTCTCAAGAAGAAAAAGGGGAAACTCCAGCTCAAAGTTAAAAAACCTATGCCCCCCCTCTCTCTTGCGAACCTGATGGTTGAGCGTCAGGAGATCCCCGCATATGCTGCCGCCAAAGCCACGCAGGTATATCATTCCTCTCCTCTTCCTTCCAGCCTCATCGAACCTATGCTCAATGTGGAGCTTGTTTCCTCGCTCTAATCGCTGGTTGTCGATGGGTGCCCTGATGTGCCTTCGCCGGATTCGCAGTTTTCTCATGTTTTTCCAGATCCTCTCGCCAATCGTGTTTGCTTGGATTTACTTTCCTGCCCTTACGGTTATTGGCTGCAGACTGCTAATGTGGGGGATTCCTGTCTTTCCATATCTCTCTTCAAGATCTCTATTGAATTTCCTTCATTCTGGCTCTATGGTTCGTCCCCCTGGTTTCTCTCATCTGCTCCTTCTGTCCCCAAGCCTTCTGTCGCTGAGCTTGATTTTTCAGGACCTTGCTTGCCGTCCTCCTCCTATTCCTTCCCTCAGTCGGCCTCCTGCACAAATGAAGCTGGTTTTTCCTCCTAGGGAATTTACCTCCCCCCTCGGATCCAGATCTCGAGCCTCTTAAGAATATGGAAATCTCTAATTTGGAAGGGCACCCTCTTGCAAGCAATGATGCAAACTTCATTGATATTTTGGACATCGACTCTCAAGGCTCCCTTGATTATCTTGCTCTTGAATCCCGCCCCTCTCACCCTATCGCATATGAGGCACACTCTCTATTGCGTGCCAGAGGAGCCCGTGGTGGTGACAACGTGAGAGTCGTTGGTAGGATGACTAGAAGCCATTGTAAATCGCTATCTCGATCTTATTCCAAATGAAGGGTCTCTTTTGGAATTGTAGGGGTGTCATGAATCTCCTTAGCATCAATCGCCTTAAATCTTTGATCCATGATCTCTCTCTGGACATCTTGTTCCTCTTTGAACCTTTTGCTGATAAGTCACTTGCCACTGTTTTTAAGGATTCTATTGGGTTCAACAACATCCTGGTTGATCCCCTTTCTCCTAATATTTGGTGTCTTTGGCAGAATTCTATTGACCTTACTCTTTTACAAGCCATGCCTCAAGCCATCTCTGTCAGCTGTAGAACCCATTCCTCCATGGTTTGTCTTACTAGTGTTTATGCCACTTGTTCTGCTGATTCTCGCAAAGATCTTTGGGACCACCTATCTCTCATCCATCCCTCACTCCCTGCTCCCTGGTTGATAGGTGGGGACTTCAACTGCATCCTTAGGACTGCTGAGAAAAGTGTGGGTAATCCATTCCGTAAGTCCAAAGTTGCTAATTTCCATTCTTGGAAGGACTCTCTTGGCCTTCTTGAATTCCCTACCGATGGTAATTGACTCTCTTGGTGTAATGGTAGGAAGGGTAGCACCAAGATTTACCAAAAACAGGATGCCATTTTTGTTTCCTCCTCCTATCTCTCCCTCCTGCAGGAAGGTAAATATCTTTCCAAAAGGAACTTGGACCATGACCCCATCCTCTTCTTATTCTAGAAGACTTGTTCTACTAAATCTCGCCCTTTTCGCTTTCAAAACATGTGGATTCGTGATTCTGGTTTCAAAACACTTTTCTCCAACATCTGGTCCTACTCTGGCATTGGCTCTTCCTCTAATCCTATCGACCTATTTTATTCAAGCTCTACTCTCTTAAGAAGTCCCTTCAACATTGGAATAGATCGACCTTTGGCGAAATACATGCCTTGGTTGGGTCCCTTGAGAGTCGTCATGATGACCTTGCGGCTAAACTCGCTTCCCACTGGGACGAAGCCTCTGTCATTGAGCTCTCGGATATTCGTATCCAGCTTAACTATGCCCTTGCCAAATTATCTGACTTCCTTGCTCAAAAAGCCAAAATCTACTGGATCCTGGGGAGGGGAATAACGCCTTCTTTTTCGCTTCCATCAAGAAACGTTTTGCGAAACGTAACAACTCTCTCACCTCTTCGATTGGGGATGGATTCTGGGACTGGGCTGCATCTAAGGCGACCTCCTTCTTCCGTACTCTTCTTCCTTCGGAAGGGATTGGTGATATTATGAAATAACCCTTCCCAAGGGTCATTTGGGGTTTTCTGGAATTTTAGGGGTTTTCTCGTAATTCTTCTATACACCAAAAAGATCCCGTGCAGAATTTTTGACTTATGGAGGAGCTTATCGCAATTTTAAACCCCCTTGGACTTGTTCTGTGGGCTCCAAGGAAAAAATGGGTTTTTGTGAGGTCGAAACTGCAAATGACTTGGCCCCACACACACTCCCACGCAGCACCCCCCAAACCCTACTTTCTACCCTATAAAACACCCCCCCCCCCCCCCCCCCCACTCCTCCATTTTGCCCTCACCAAGCAGCCACCCACCTCCTCCCCTCCTTTCCCTTGCAACCGTAAGGGAGAAGGAGAGGGAGAGCAGCAGGTGGAACTTGGAACTTGGGAGAGAGAGAGAGAGAGCAAGGAGAAGGAGGAGCTCGGAGGAGAGGAGTGTGTGCAGGAGGAAGAGGGAGAGTGGCAAGAGGTCCTAAAGCTGCTGAGGGTGTTGCTGCAGTTGCAGCAGCACACAGAGGAGAGCTGTTGCAAGGAAGGTCCTGTGCGCGGAGTTGGAGTCATTTTTCTACGCTATCAGACGTCTGCGACGTTTGCTAGACGTCTGGAGCGTTCGTCGAACATCTGGAGGGAGCTCAGAATGCCTGGTAGCACGCAGAGTGCCGAGGTGTTTTGCTGCCCGAACTCTGTGTTGTGCATGAGCATTGCGGTAGTTATTAGGGTTTCATGTTCTATTGGGCATGTCTGCGCAAGTGCCATAGACATTGGAAAGGCGAGTTGGCACGATGATCAAGGCACTTTAGGATGTCTAGAAGCAGTGTTAGACGTCCGACTACTCTCCCAGATGACCGGAAGCAGTGCCAAACATCTGGAGACATCCTTAGACGGATGTGAGGGGCAACAGACGACTAGAACAGACGTAGGAGAGCAAGGTGAGACTCTACGCACTTTTATGACATCTGGGACTCACCCCAGATGTCTGATTATGGCCTGATTGCACTAATGCAGCCACCAAGCAGCCTGTCCAGCTAGACCAGCCTGCTTGGTTCGGTTCAGGTAATCGGGATGAGCGTTTGGGCGAGTTCAGGGCCCAAACGAAGTCGGTTTTGCACAAACGAAGTACTGTTGGCTTTCATTTGATTTTTCCTACGTATTAGGGTCATTTCCATACTATTTTGAGCTTGTTTTGACATGCTGAAATTTTGGTCAACGTTATTATGTTTGACCAACCGCTTGGAATAGGTCTCCAGTCTGTAGTGGACACGGGACATGCGGAGTGATGAGAACCTCATCATGAGCCATAACTAGCTCATTTTGACCTAATACAAAGGATAAAAGCTCCTACATAACTCAAGGAAAGGCTTAACTCAGAGAATTCTGAGTTTAAGGAGAAAACAAGTCATAAGGGGTAAAAATGCAATTTTACCAGTATAATCTGCATACAGGGTAATTCAGGGCCCAAACATAGGTCAAAGCAACTTAATAAGAATAAAAGTGGGATGAGATGATCTAGCAAGGGCTACAGCAATTCCAAGGAACTAAATGATAATCTGTAACCCTAAAACAACCCACTTCAATTCACGAGGTTTGAGGCAAAGTAAAAATAGAATAAACCCTCTAAAATTCATAGAAAAATAATCTCTAGGGTGTAGAACCTTCAATTTGGCCTTCAGAACCCATTTTGACCTACATTGAGAACCATGCCCAATTAATAACTTAATTTGGGTTTTCGCATAAATTGACCGGTCAAACAAGGTTTAATATAGAAATGAAATTCACCATCAGATTCCTTAGGTCCTAATTAATCATGTATAAAAACTTGAGCCTAAGAAGAAACCTCCTTGACCAACTTTACACTTTGGTCCTCATATATTTACTTTTTGGCCCTCAACTTTTGAACCCTCGCATTTTGGCCCCTAACTCTCCTTCGTTCTTTGCGTTCAGGTCCCCCCTGCAAAACCTGCCAGCACCATGCTCCGGCGACCTTGCGCGGAGCATGGCGCCGCGCAGGGTGAGGGGGAGAGCCTGGCAAGTAAACCGGGGGTGCCCTGCGTCGTCAGCCGTCGCAGGGACACCCCCCTGGTCGCTGTAACCCACCATATCGGCCGTGCGAACGCACGGACGGTATGGGCTTCCATCTCCGGCGTCCTCCGGCGAGGGAGACACGTCGTCTCCCTCCGCCTTCCTCCCTGATTCGGTCCCTATAAATACCCCCGTCGCTCCACCGTTCTTCCCAGCTCGGATCTGACGGAGAAAACCCCCAACTTTCCTCTCCTCTCACTCCGGCAGATGCCCACCAGCTCCGGCGGTTCCTCCTCCTCCTCTTCGCTCTGCCGCAATACCAGCAGCAAAGGCTTCTTCCCCTGCTCTTCCCGCGCCACGCCGCACCCAGCTGGCGCCTCTCCGGCTCTCTGCTCGCCGCCGCCCCTTCCCCTGGGCATCTTCTTCTCCGGCGACAGTCGATACGACCGTCGCCCTGCTCCGGCCCCTTTCGTCTCCGTAGCTAGGTCAGAACTCCTCCCCATCTCCCCCTCTTTCTTTTCCTCACTGTCTTTTATTTGATTAAACCCTCGACCGCTCCTGTCCACCGTCACCCCCTTTGTCTCCGGCCAAACTCCGGCGAGACCCCCCCATCACCCCAGCAACCCACAAGACTCGCCGACCACCGCAGAACCTCCGTCTCCTCACCCTGATCAACCCCCACCCTTCCACTTCCCCCACATCACCCTCTGCAACCCCACCGAACAAACCCATCCTCCGACCCACAGTCCGACCTAGGGCAGCCCTTGCACGCCGCCCCACGCCTCGCCACCACCCACACGAGCTTCGCCGCACTCTGGCGAAGCTCCCGGCACCTTCTGATTAGGCCGAGAGGCCGTTTTGCTGTGAACAGGTCACCCGACCTCCGCCGCCATTGCCGTGCAGAAGGAGCTGCTTCCGCCTGCAGCTGCAGGCGCGCCACGCCCAGATTCGACTCCCAGGCCTTGCGAGGCATTTCGACAAAGCATCAGGCTCGCAGCTGGGGCGAAGGCCTCGCGTGAAGCCGCGATCGCCCGCTGCTTTCTCCGCTGCGGGCGCTCAATTAGGGTGGGACATTTAGTCCCACCTCGGAAAACTCTGAAGAGGCGCAGCGGTATAAAGCGAAAAAGTGCTGGAGGCTTACTGCCTCAGCACACGGGGTGAGGTCCCCTTCACCCGCCCGGTTACCCGGTCTCGTCCGCGCTCACGCCCCGCGGATCTGACCCGACCCGACTTAGACTGACCTGCACTCCTCGCCCACCACGCACGCCGGTGGGCCTGGACCCGGGCGCGACCCGTACCCGGCTACCCGGCAGCTCTGGGAGAGCTATCCTATGAGCGGATTCTGTGAGAGAGAGACGGGGGGGGGAGGGTAGAGTAGGTTTTGCCCTCTGACGTAAACTCTGAAGTGTGCAGGCACAGGTGAAGAAGAAGGACCGCGGAAGAAGAAGAAAGCTAAGGGAGACACTGTAGCAACAAGCGGTTTAAGTCGTCTGATTG
This sequence comes from Thalassia testudinum, assembly GCA_037157565.1. Taxonomy (NCBI): domain Eukaryota; kingdom Viridiplantae; phylum Streptophyta; class Magnoliopsida; order Alismatales; family Hydrocharitaceae; genus Thalassia; species Thalassia testudinum. The sequence continues at coordinate 71,269,772 of JAZHRO010000022.1, read as the reverse complement.
GAAAATCAGACGACGTCCTGAAGGGAAAAGAAGAAAGAAGGAGAGACGACGTCCTGACAGGAAAAAGAAAAGAAGAAAGAAGGAGATCTGAAGAACAAAAGAACAAGGAAGAACAACAGAAGAAGAAGAGGACCACAAGGAGATAAACACAGAGGAAGAACAGGAAGAACAAAAGCTAAAAAGAGAGAGAGACAAAGAGAAGAAAAGAAGAAGAACTCAAACTTTCATCTCTCTCCCCCTCTCTCTCTCTCTTTCTTTATTTTTGTAATAGAACATGTATATCTCTAGAATATAACTTGCTCCCTGAGTTCGACCTCGGGAACTCTTTTATTTTCCGAGTAAAAAATTTATATATTTGAAATGATGGCAATAACTGGCTATACTACAACGCTATAACAATAAAACCCGGTTATCTCTCGAAGCCAACGTTTCACGGAGACATCGGGATCCACCGTTCGTGCCCCCATACCACCCATACACTTTGGTAGAGTGGTCCTCTCTACTTATGTGATTTAATTTGTTAAGTGCATGCTAAATTAGAAACATCTGCTTGAAACCTAGGACATGAGATGAACCTTAGGGCTAAGAATGTGGTATGTACACTATTTGAACCTCGTTTGTTATAATTTGAGAATGCATGTTGTTACAATTTTCCTACTGTGAGCAATTGAATATATAAATTGATAAGATTTAATGCTTATCCTGTTAAATCATGAGCTGCCTGTTCTATGATTATGAAACCAGAATGTGAATAGAGATGCATGCCATGTATTGAAATGAGATGAGTATTATGCACGAACCTTATGGGGAACTAGGAAAGGAATCAAAGTATAGTGACATTGATATCGATGTATGATGGAACACTTTGCTGATACAGGTATGTTGGTTGGCTGTTTGGACTTGGGTAGGGAAAGTGAGTTGGCTCTCGTGTATGTGGTATCGAGGAGAGCTACCGTCACTTATGTATTAGAGAGAGCTAGCCTTCCCTTAGGTTAGGACATGGGGTTAGGATTGGCCTCCTTACACCGATTCCTGTTAGGCCCACTGGGCAAATTGAGATAGTTGGGTGAGGGTACGCATATGTTGAGGGGTGTGGCCCCTGTTCTATTCTATGCTGTACGTTTGAGCGTACCCGCTAGCGAAAAGGATTGACCGCGTGCCAGTGAGGGGTAGCTACCACTGCACTTATCGCGCGTGCCGTAGTCACCGCTACGTTGCGACTATGACCCCGGGGTGGTAGACTAAAATGACCCGTCACCCTTTTAGTCGGATAAGATATCTGGAATGTCAGTTAGATGTCTGTCCAGACATCTGGACATAGGTCCAGACGTTCGAAAGTGGGAAAATAGAAACTTACTTTTCCTTCGCGCGCGCGTGGTGCGTGGACCGTTCTCTCCCCTCTCAACCCTCTCACCTGAAACCCTAATGCTTCTCTTTTTAAACCCCCCGTCTACACTCCACCCCCCAGCACTCGAGCCACCACCACCTCCACCTTCTCCTTGTGTTCGGCCACGCCCCACCAGCCTCCCGTCTTTGCTGCAACCGCGGCGAGGAAGGAGAGGAGCTGGCGAGGGAGAACAGGGAAGAGTAAGAGCAAGAGAGTGCAAGGGAGTGAGAGGAGAGCGGGGGAGAGGGACGACAGTCGCGGGAGCTCGGTCGAGCTCGAGGAGGAGGTCGTGGGAGAGAGGACGCCGGCGAGGAGCTTCTCAAGCTCCTGCAACTGCTGGAGCTGCCACTGTGTCGTCTGAGCTTGGAGGAGCTTCGGCGGAAGCCTGGAGGAGCTCGCGTAAGTGGCGGCGGGCACGCGCGCAAGGAAGGCTTGGGGAGGCGGCCTCCCGGCCCTCTGCAGCTGCTGAGGCTGTCGCAACATGCTGTGGGTGGCACTGCGAGGAAAGCAACGTCGTGGAGGAGGTCCTGATACTAGAAGTCTTCTAGTATCAGATGTTTGGAGGGTAGACCAGACGTCTGGAGAAGCATCAGGATGTCCGGAGCAGAAGCTAGATGTCTGAAAGCATATTATCGCGCAGAGGTACGTGTTCCCTACTGATAGTCGTTCATCAGGTTTTGAAAAGATATTCGTTGTAGTATACCGCGAAAAATGCTTATCAAATTTATTTACTCGAAATTTAAAAACTTCCGAGATTGAACTTAGGGAGCAATTCGGTATTTTAGAAGCAAAAAATCACAACTCTCAAAATTTACTTGAAAAATAATGTTCAATAATGCATTGTATATTGAGAGTAAAAGAAATAGATCGTATTTTTTTCATTCTTCTTCTCCTCTCTTTCTTTTCTTCTTTCAGACATATGATTCTTTGAATCAGACACCTTAACTGCCTTTTGCTATAGTATCGCACCTTCTTCTTCTTCTCTCCTTCTCTTTGGCTTCTGCTGCTCTGACTTTGGCTGCATCTCCTTATTCTGCTTTCTTCTTTCTTTTCTTTCTCTGTGGCTGCCTCCTTGGCTTCTTCTTCTCTTCTTGAGCTGCTGCGCCTCCTCCTTCTTCTTCTCTTCTGCAGCTCCTTCTTCCTTGTCTTTCTGTGACTAAGACTTCAACTCCTTCTTCCTCTACCTCTGCAGACCTCTTCTTCTTTGGCTCCTTCCTCTGCCGCCTTCTTCTTTTCGCGGCTAAGTCCTCAGCTTCTTCTTCCTTCCGCTGCTGCGCCTCCTTGGCTTCTTCTTCAAGTCCTTCCTTCTCCCTTCTTCTTCCTTTCCTGCGCACACAGAGAGGAAAAACCTACCCCTACCCTCCCCGCGTCTCTCTCTCTATTTCTCTCCTCGCTCTCTCAAAGCCAGCCGGGTAATCGGGTTGGGTTAGCGTGCCCGGGACTAGGCCCACCGGCGTCCGGTGGTGGGCGAGGAGTGCGTGGGTAGTCAGGTTAGGTCAGGTCCGCGTAGGAGTGGGTCACGGATGAGACCGGGTCGGGTGAGTGGGACCTCACCCCGTGGATCTGAGGAAATGAGCCTATAGCAATTTTTCAATTTATGTTGCTGCGTCTGCTCACTCACTTCCGAGGTGGGACTAAACGTCCCATCTTCGTCTCGCGCGCACTCGCAGCAGGTGTCGCACTTGATTGCAGCAGCTGCAAAGACTTGTAGCTGCAAATAGAGGTTTGGAATCGTGCGCGAAGGGAATCCACGTGACGTGGGAGTGTAGGCCTGGAACAGCAAGGCCTGGGCGAAGCTTCAAGCGAGCTTTGAGCTGCGCATTAATGGCATCGATGGCTCTAAACCTGAAAACACAAAATTGTCCTCGCAACCCTGTCAAAACACTCAATAGGCTTCGCTGTGACACGACGAAGGTGGCCCGGTGGTCAGCGTGGAGTGAGGGCGCCTGTGCATGCGTGCCTAGGGCACACTGTGTGCGTTCAGGTGGTTGTGTTCGAGGATAGTGTGTGGAGAGTGTGGTGGTCGATGGAGAGGGGGAAAATGATTAGGGAGTGATGGTGGCGCTTCTGAGGGGTTTGGCGTGGTGGATGGAGGCGTGGAGTGGGGAGGGGCACCTCGCCGGTGGTCTGCCGGAGGTGGAGATGATGGTGGTGGTTGGCGACTGTCGAGGGGTTGAAAATAACAATTGATAAGGGGGAAATAGAGAGGGGAGAAAGAGGAAGAGTTTTTACCTAGCTAAGCGGACGAAGGGGGGTAGGAGGTGGACGGCTCATTCCTGCCGTTGCCGGAGATGAAGATGTCCAGGGGAGAGGTGATGGCGACGATGACGGGGCTAGAGGCACGCGTGCGGGTGTTGTACGACGTAGAGGAAGCTGTGAAGGCGGCTCTGCCAATGGTATTGTGGCAGAGCAACGAAAAGGAAGTGGAGGGCTCGCCGGAGCTCGCTGGACTCTTGACTGGAGGAGACGAAATTGGGGGGAATTCCTTGGCCAAGTCGAGCTTCCAGGAAGCGGCGGGGTCTGGGCTTCCTTAAATAGGCACGGGCAGAGGGAGAAACGCACGGAGGAGGCGGGAATGCCACGCTGGAGGTAAGGCTGGAGGGAGACCCATACCTCTCGAGCGTTCACACGAGAGGTATGGGGGGTTTCAGGGCATGGGGAGCTGCCCATGCGGTAGGGGGCTTCATAGGGAGCTCCCCTCTCAAATCTGGGGGCGGCTCCCCATGTAAGCGAGGAGAAAACCTCCGCGCAAAGTCACCGGAGATATGGGTCCCTGCTGCGATGGCAGAGGGACCGAAATGAAGAAAGAGATGAAGAAGTTAGGGGGGAATTTGCAAGGGTTTCAAAAAGTTGAGGGTCTAAATGTAATTTAGTGGACCGATTGCAAAGTGGGTCAAGACGACCTTCCCTTTGGTCCAAATTTTGGTATAAACCTAATTTGGACCTAAGGAATCCAATGGTAAAGTTGGATTTTAGGTTTGACCACGTTTGATAGGATTTTTTACCAAAAAACCCAAATTAGATCAAATATTAGGCAATGACTCCAATCTAGGTCAAAACAGGTTCCAAAGGCCAAATTGAAGGTTTTACACCCTAGAGGATATTTTCCCATGATTTTGAGGGGATTTAGTTGATTTTTATATTGCCTGGAACCTTGTGAATTTAAGTGGATTTGTTTTAGGATTACAGAATGTCATTTAATTCCTGGATTTCACAATAACCCTTTTCTGACTGAACCATCCCACTTTTTCTTTTATTATGCCCAATTGACCTATGTCTAGACCTTTAAAAGTCCCGTTGATGCACTGCAATGGTAAAATTACAGTTTTACCCTTGTTTTATGTTCTCTTATCAGATTAGTAATTTCCTGAATTAGGCCTTTCTCTTGCTTATGTAGGATCTTTTGTTTAGTTTATTAGATCAAGTACGCTAGTTAGGGTTCATGATGAGGTTCTCATCACCTACATTGCTTTCTACCATGCAAACCGTAGCGTAGGAATGTTTGGCTGAAAATAGGTCTACGATTTCGTACGCAGGTGTAGGGCGCTGGAAAGGCACGCGGTGCGCCTTTCCAAGCACTTTTGGACGTCTGACCACATCGCTAGACGTCCGACGACACTTCCAGACGATTGGAAGGAAGGTCAAACGGTTGGAACTCTCCTCAGATGGTTGCAGAGGAATCTGGACGTCTGACGTAGCCATAGGAAGTGAGAGGTAAGATATGACATCTTTTAAGATGGTCCCAGACGTCTGATTTTCGACAGTATGGGCGTTTTTGGTTCATTCGGAGCCTAAACGGAATCGGATTTCCGCAAACGAAGTACCGTTGTTTTCCACTCGAGTTTCTTTACGTGTTAGTGTTAAGTACTTACTATTTTGTGTTCGTCTGATGTAAATTACTTGCTGGTACAGGTGTAATGACCCGTTACACTTTTAGCCTTTTAAGGCATCTGGAGTTTCAGTCAAACGTCTGTCCAGATGTCTGGACCCATTCCCGAACGTCTGAAAGATGATTATTTTGTATTGTGCTTTGCACTCTGCGCGTGGGCGGCACGCAGAGGCCATTCTCCTTTCTCTCCCTCATTTCCCCCCGAACCCTAAACCCTCCTTCCCCTCCTATTTACACCCCTCTTTTTTCTTCTCTCCTTACACCACAACAACCACCACCTCCAGTACTCCTGTGCGGTAGCGGCGAGGTCAGAGAGAGAGGTGAGAGAGAGGGGCAAGCGAGGGAGTGCAAGAGGGAGGAAGGAGGAGAGCATGGAAGGTTGGAGGACCTTCGGGAGCTCGGCGGAGCTCGCACGGCTGGCGACGGGTGCGTATGCGTGTGGAGGACATCGGCGAGGAGTTTCCCAAGCTCCTACAGTGGTTGGAGCTGCCACCGCAGGCGGAGGAGTGAGCGGAGCGAGCTGCGAGGAGGTTCTGATTCTGGAAGCTTTCCAGTATCAGACGTCTGGAGTGAGGAGAAGACATCTGAAAAGGGACCTGGACGTCCGGAGCTAAGGCCAGACGTCTGAGAGCAGATATTGCACGAGGTACGTACGTTCCTGCGCTGATTTCTCCCATGCAGAAGATCTCAGCACAGGAGTCGTTGTCGGCTGACCGCACCTGCGTTTGCGTACGTAGGTGGAGCTTTGAAAAGGCAGGCGGAACGCTTTCCCACGCACTTTTGGACGTCTGATCACATCACCAGACGTCCAAAGGTTCTTCCAAACGACTGGAGACCTTGTCCAACATCTGGAATTGCCCTTAGATGGTCGCAGAGAAGGTCTGGATGTCTGATCAGCCGCAGGAGATACAAGGTGTGTTTCGACATCTTTTAAGACGTCTGGGATTAGTCGCAGACGTCTGATTTTGATCAGAAATCGTGTTTTTGGCTTGTTTAAGGCCCAAACAGAATCGGATTTCCACAAATGAAGTACCGCCGTTTTCTACTCGACTTCCTCTACGTATTCGGGTTAAGTACCTACTTTTTTTGAGTTTGTCTAATGTACATTGGTTGCTGGTACATGTTACCAGCCGGTGACGTATTTGGGACCCGCAGAGACGACAAGATCTAGGGCACAAGCCCCCATTCCTCCCGTGATACCCAATAGAGTGGCTTAATTTAGTTATTAATATTTAAATAAGAATGTGCTTGGTTGAATTAGCCAAGTGGAACTCTAGGATGTGGAATGAACCCTAGGGTAGAAAATGGATGAGCCTGTTTGAGCTATACTGTTTACTTGATTGCATGGTTAAGATAAATTGCTAGCAAATGCTTGTATTATAATTACGAGTTGCATGTTAGAATACGAGCTGCCTGTATTCAATTGAGAAATTACCTATGAAAACACCAGTTGCATGTTATTGAGAATTAAACTATGAAAACATGAGTGGTGCGACTTGAATAGGTTTTGTTAGTATGGTGATATTGTCGTTGAAATTAGTATAGTGAGTTAACCTAAATCGAGTCTACACTAGTTTTACAAAAAAATTTTAACCTGGCCTACTTGATTTTATCTTGGTCGCTTTTAGGCCCAAGGTCAATCTCAAGGAGGCGGGAATTTGATGATCAAGGAGTTTCTATGCCTTTCCTAAAATGCATCTCTTCCTTGTGTTTATTATGTTTTTGGTTTTTTCTATTTTTAAGATTTTGTTTGTGATAATGTTGTTCTTGAGGTACACCCTCAAAAATGAAGTCCTTGGCCCTGAGCCAAATGGTTCATGGCTTGTAGCCAACTAGGGGTTCCCAAATATCGATCTTGTTATTTGCAAGATCGAGTACCTGCAAGACAAGAATTATCTTTTCTCTTTTACTCTTTTTTTTTTTGTCTTTTTAATAGCAAGAAATAAAAGATAAATGAAAACAGAGTAAGTTGCTAGGAAAGAAAGAAACACTTAGCTTAGTATATATATGTATAGATATATAGTAGATACAAAATATATATGTGTATATAGTTATATATTATGTATATAGGGGTGGAGGTGGAAGTGGAGATGGAATGTAGCACGGTGTCAAGTTGGTCTACGTCTAGCAAGATGCAACCAACAAGACTGAGTGCCGCTTGAAGTGTGGAATGGATGTGTGGGAATGAGGGTGGAGGCGCTTGCTTTGCGCAGATATCAGGGAACATCAGCAACTAGTGCGAATATTCCCACGATATGATGCGCGGTGGAGGGGCGAGTGCACGGGAACATGGGTGGTGTTTGTGAGGTGTATAGATGGATGTGGGTAAGTGGATGTATATGTAAGTATATGTGTGTGTGTGTGTATATATATATATTTATGTATATATACGTAAGGATAAGAGTATGTGAGTGGATATATATGTGTGTGTGTATGCGTGAGTGTATCAGTGTGTGTGTAAGTGTGTATCAGTGTGTGTGTGTACGCTGAAGGAGGAGGGTAGTGCAGCAGATAAGTCGTCTGCTGCGCTGACTCGACGTCTGAAGGCGCAGGGGTGTGCAGGCATAGGAGAGAGAGAGCGCGCGCGTGGCCGAGTGAGGTGCAGCGCACTGCTGCGTGGGTGGGTGAGGTGCAGTGCGCTGCGGAGTGCAGTGTACCGCACTGCGGGCGGGGGTGCGGTGACCGGCTGGAGCGGGTTGCGGGCGAGGAGAGAGAGCTGCGCCACCAGCTAAGTGAGAGACTTGCCGGTGCCTACAGTGTCGCGTAGACCGCGCACTATAGTGCGCTACAGTGTGCGGCCAGTTTGGTGACTAGCTGGAGTAGGTTTGCATGCGCAAGTGCGTTGTGGAGCGCCTACGTGCGTGGAAAAAGGTCCTGCGTGGTCTGCTGGAGTACGCGTAGTGACCGGCTGGGTCTGCAGGCAGGCGCGCGACAAGTTGGTGCGTCAGAGCTTGAGAGTTTGAAGCTTTGTACTAATGGTGGAGGAGACGAAGTAAAGCCAGACAAAATGAGAAGCCACCATGCCCACCTGCTCATGAAAGAGCTGGGCGGTGGCGGAACTCACAGTGGTGGTTTGAGACCACTGTGGGTTTTCTCCTGTGCACAGTGTGACTCTTCTCAGCTTGTGAGTAGAGGAACTGTGTATGGAGAGGGAGAGGGGAGGAGGTTGGCCAACGGCTGACTGAGGGTTAGGGTCAGCTGAAAGTGGATGCCCCCGCAGCAAGGGAGAGAGCAAGGAGTTTTAAAGAGGGAGGGCATGCCCCACACGCCATGTTGCAGGTAGGAGGAATGGTGAGGAGTGGTGCGAGCACCCTGCCATGCTGCTAGCAAGAGGAGAGGCGTGCACACCATGCCCTGCAGTCACACGAGAAAAAGGAAAATACAAAAATAAAAAAAATGAAAAATGGTGAAATTGCAATGCTACACTTAAGAAAAATGTTAATTAATAGAAGTGGATTGGATGGCCAATTATTCTCACTCTCCTCCTCTCTTTATAAATGCATGCAGGTGTATATTTACAAATGCAATTACGGCTACATAAAATGCAATGGCAATGCTAGGAAATAACATAAGATGGCATATTTACTGGTGTATTTTTGTTGTGCAAACAACGAATTGCCTGTATATGGATGTGAAATGAATTATGAAACATGAGATCTAGATCTGGATAAATAAGGTGAACATGAGCATGAACCTTACGGGGAATTAGGAGTGGAACTCCTGTGGATAAACGGAATCTGGAATGTAGATGAGAAGTGTGCTGGCCATTGAGTACGTGCTACCAAGGAGAGCAACTGTCCCCTTTTATCGTAGAGCGGACCTAGCCTCCCTTGGGTTGAGACCCGGGGTTAGGATTGACCACTCTACACCAACTCCTGTTGGCCCTCACGTACGTGGTACCGAGGCGAGCTACTAGTGTAGGGAGGGAGCTAGCCACCCCACGAGGCCCGGGGGTTCAGCTAGCCACCCTACACCGACTTCGTTAGGCCCTTTGGGCAAACCGGGGTAGTCAGACGAGAGTGTGCGGACTATGGAGGGGCGAGACCCCTATTTAGTTCTAAGGGGCGAGACCCCTGTTCTGAGATGGCAAGGCCCTATACTGTTCCGTGCTGTACTTTGGGGGTACTCGCTAGCGGAAACGACTAACTGCGTGTTAGTGAGGGGTAACTACCCGTGCGCTTATCACACGTGCTGTAGTCACCGCTATGTCTTGACAGTGACCTTGGGGTGGTTGATTGGGTGTAGGACTACCACGGGGGATTCTCTCAACCAGGAGAGCACCACATATACATTCTACTCTACGGAAAAGACTGCAATCAAGATCGTTCCCACGAGGAACATGCAAGATCAAGAAATGTCTGGATACTTTAAGAAATGGATGAAATAGAAACATATAAATGAGATAAATAGAAATGAGAATTAACTCTATTATTTTTACTGTTCTTGTACTTAAATACTACAAACACCACTCTACTCAGCGTTCGCTGACTCTGTCTTTTCATAACACTGTTCAGGACCAGGAGTTGAGCAGCCCGAGTTTCTGGCTGCAGAGGGTACTGAGCCAGTCGAGTCCAGCCGTAGTCTTTCTTCAGCACTTTCTTTTTCTCTACTGTTGTAGTAAGTAATGGACACTTAGTTTACTGTTTCCGCTACTTCTGTTTCCTTTCCGCTTTCAGTTGTTGCAATCAGTAAGAATATGCTTACTTATATTATATTGATTGAAACTTTAGGATGTGGAATGAACCCTAGGGTAGAAATGTATGAGTCAGATGTTGAGCTATACTATTCACTTGAGATGCATGTTTAACTAAATTGCTAGTAATGTGTATTAGTTGATTTATGAGTTGCCTTATCAGATATGAAAACACGAGCTGCCTGCTATGTAATGGAAAAAATGGAGAGTTGAATAATATGATCCGGATATTGATAAATGAGATGAATTGAGCATGAACCCTACGGGGAATTAGAAGTAGAACTCCTGTATATGGAGGGAATCTGGTACGTAGAGGGGAAGTGAGTTGGCCCCTATGTACACGGTACCAAGGAGAGCCACTGTCCCTTTTAGAGTAGAGTGGAGCTTGCCTCCCTTTGGGTTGAAACCCGGGGTGGGTTTGGCCACTCTACGACGACTCCTGCTTGGCCTCGCGTACGTGGTGCCGAGGTGAGCGGCTTCGTGTAGGGAGGGAGCTAGCCGCCCCACGGGGCTCGAGGTTATAACTAGCCACCTTACACCGACTCTTGTTAGGCCCATAGGGCAAACTGGGATAATCGAACGAGGGTACGTAGACTGTGGAGGGGTGAGACCCCTTTTTGGTTCTAAGGGGTGAGACCCCTGTTCTAAGAGGGCAAAGCCCTATACTGTTCCGTACTGTACTTTAGGCGTACCTGCTAGCGGAAATGGCTGACCGCGTGCCAGTGCAGGATAGCTACCCGTGCACTTATCACGCGTGCTGTAGTCACCGCTACGTCGCGACAGTAACCTCGGGGTGGTTGACTAGGTGTAAGACTATTGCGGGGAACTCTCCCGGCCAAAAGAGTACCACGTGTACCTTCTACTCCACGGAAAAGACTGCAATCAAGATTGTTCCCACGAGGAATAAGCAAAATCAAGAAATACTTCGATCCTTTATGAAATAAATGAACCAAAAGTGCATAGATGAGATAAATAAAAATGAGAATAAAACATGGTTGCTGTTTTACTTTACTTGCACATAAATAATGTAAATACCACTCTACTCAGCGTTCGTTGACTCTGTCTTTTCGTAACTCTGTTCAGGACCAGGAGCTGAGCAGCCCGAATTTTCGGCTGTAGAGGGTGCTGGGCCCAGCCGAGCTCAGCCGTAGTCATTTCTTTCCAGCACTTTAGTTTTCTACTATTGTAGTGAGTAGTAGACATCTATTTACTATTCCTGTTACTTTCTGTCTTCTTTTCCGCTGTTGTTGTTGTGATGGCATATATTACTTTGTTGGGACTTTTAGTCATGTTGTTCCTTTACGTCTCGTTTTTCCTTATGCTTAATTATATTGCATGTGTGAATGTGGTTTATTTCCTGCTTTTGATTATTTCTCGTTGAACTACTAGGTCTTGGGATTAGTTGAGGCGAGTTAGTCTCAAATCCTGTAGGAATCTGGGAACCGGGTCGTAACATAAACCAGGTGTAGGACTACCACGAGATACTCTCCCGGCCAGGAGAGCGCCGCGTGTACATCCTACATCGCAAGAAAACTGCATCAAGATCTTTCCCTTAGGAAACATGTGGATTAAGTAATGATGTGGACCTTTGTTAGAATACGTGAATAATTAAACACATAGTGGATTATAAACGAAAATAGATGATAATGAGTAATTGAAAAATGCATAAATGGTTCACTGTTTTCTTTTATATTTAGATGCCTTAAATATTCTTATGTGCCACTCTACTCAGCATTTAACTGACAACAATTATATGTTTACATGTTCATGTTAAGGAGTTGAGCAGCCAGCACCACTGGCTGCAGAGGGTATTGAGCCCAGTTGAGCCTAGCAATAGACTGTCTCTTTTCATTCCGCTTTTGTGACACCTTTACTGTAGTGAGTACTTTTTGGCATGTTGGAACGTATGTTGTTGCTTATGTCTTTTTGTTCTAGTGTGATGGTTAGTTAGCGAACTTTACTTTTCTGCCTGTGGCATGTCGTTCTATTTGAACTTTTGTTCTATTGCTGTTACTATCTTTTGATTTAACTTCTTAGCTACATTACATGTGTGGTTGTTGTATGTTTCGTGCATTTGGGTTGTTTCTCGATGAACGACTGGGTCTTGGGATAAGTCAAGGTGAATCATTTTCGGGTTTCATGGGGAGCCGGGTTCGGGTCGTAACAAGATGGTATCAGAGAAATGTCATCCCGAGAAATAAACCAAATGATTTGGAAGTAAGCACTCACGTGCATGTAGCTTGGATAGCCACCACAACGTGTCATCTTGATCTTCGCTTCTGAGTCCTATTTTTGTAGTCTAGTATCATTGACAATCCCTGTTCTTTTTCTTCCATCTCCTTGTAGGAGATGCCCCGTCGAGGAGCTCGTATGGCGGGTCGCAGTCGTGACCGTGGGCGTGGTCGTGGGGGTGGACGTGTTGGACATGGGGCAGAGGTCGAACCACCCCTCCTCCCTGGCATCCAGGCCCAAGACCTCTCTCAGCTAGTTCGGGATATAGTACGGGACGAGATCCAGCAACCTCCTCCTCAACCACCTCTCCTTGAGGGCGTGGAGGGGGAGTCCTGTTTGAGATAGCGGAGTCGCCGCAGCGCTGAACGAGCTGGAGGGGGAGGGGGCGATCCTCCACCACCCCCATCACCCTCAGACACTACTGAGCACGAGTCCTCCCTATCGAGGAGTGCACCCATTCCCCCGTTGCAGCTCCACCACGAGCTTTTTGCTTAGTTCCGGAAGCTGAAGCCCTCTCTTTCAAGGGAGACGAGAGCTCGTCTGAGGTAGAGGACTGGTTGGAGCATATTGAGATCTTCAACATGCTCCACCCTCCTGCAGAGTGCTACGTGGCCTTTGTCACGTACCAGTTGGAGAGTGCAGCCCACAGGTGGTGGAGGACAATCAGAGGCCAGGAGGGGAGAGAGTCGTCGTAGGACTCTTCTGCGAGTAGTACTTCTCACACACCTAGCAGGGCCAGAGGAGGCGGGAGTTCCACACTCTCCTCCAGGGGGCAATGATGGTTAGCGCGTATTGTACGCATTTCCTGAAGCTGTCACGCTTTGCCTCGTCGACTGCGACTACATAGGAGCGCCTATGGAGGTTCACTGAGGGCCTCCGGCCTGCTATTCAGGGGTATCTGAAGCCCTTGAAATTACTTACCTTCTCCCGTGTGGTTGAGGCGGCCATGACCTATGAGGAGACCAACTCGACCGTGCAAGACACTAACGGAGGAGGACGGAAGAGGCCCTACCAACATGGGCACTCACAGGGTTGCCAAGAGAGGAGGCACACGGTGCCCATGGGGGAGTTGTCCTGCTTTTCAGGGCCACCAGTGGCCTTTGGGGGCCCCAGATCGGGGTCAGCTGCCTGCGCCAGACCCCCGCCTAGTTACCAGCAGGGACAGACCAAGGGAGGAGGTAGAGCCCCTCTCTGCTACCAGTGTGGCCAGCTGGGCCACATGAGGAGGGATTGCCCATCTAGGGCCAGAGCATGCCAGATGCTCCCAACACCAAGTACTGGAGGCCAATTTGGTGGCTACGGTTACCAGGCATAAAGGGTAGGATAGCAGTCGTAAGGAGGGTACCGACTAACTGCTGCTCGCTTGACCTAGAGCATGGCTGCTTCTTCCGCACCTAGGGCTGAGGGGCATGTCAATGCCCTGACTCAAAGAGATGCCAAAGCTTCAGGTTCTGTGGTGGTAGGTATGGTTACAGTTTCTGGCAGATTAGTTTACGTGCTTTTCGATTCTAGTGCCACACATTCCTTTGTCTCTATGAGTTTTGCCGTCAGTCTGAGGCTGAATAGTACACTATTAGAGGATCCGTTCCTGATTAGAGGCTCAGGTAGATAGTTGTTTGTCGCAGAGGAGGTTTTCATGGACTGTGAGGTCATTATAGGGGGACACAGTCTTCCTGTTGACCTAATTGTGATCCCGATGGAGGATTTCGGCGTGATTTTAGATATGAACTGGTTGTCTTCCTATCATACCCTAGTGGATTGTTTCGGGAGGAAGATCGTCTTCTCCATACCTGAGCTGACTCCCTTCGAGTTCCACAACTAGCCAGTGAACAGAGGTTTTAGGTGTATGAACAGCCTAGCTAATTTGCTTGCCATTTCGGCGAACGGGCCTTGGAGCTTCATAAATTTGGATCACCTTGACCCCAGATCCAAAGGTCTCATCAAGTTGGACAAAACTCATTTCCCCTACGTCACTGGCTGAGTTTGGCATGCTTCGTTCTGCTTTCCCCTTTTTGTTTATTGGTATTTTTTTGTACTAAGCCACGAGTCATGATCCACTTTTTTTGTACTAGGCAAGTTTTGGTTTAATCCCCTTACCTCCTTTTTGTTGCCTCCAGGGAGTGGGGGATTAATAATATCGACTCCTACTTTTCTTTAAAAAAAGAAAAGATTGGCTACGATGTAAGAATGAAAAAGGGATTACATATTTGACTTTTTTAATTTACCTACACTTAACTATGGGACATAAGAGACATGCCACTAACATTTTTTTTCATATTGATAGTCCTAATAATCCAACATTGGAATTAGGTTTAACCATGCATGTTAATAACAATTATCATTTTACATTGTCATTTTTGTTGTTCAATCATATAAAAAAAGTATAAATGTAAGTCAATTCTTATATATGCATTCATACTGATTAGAGACAAACGAAGAAAATATATCATTATGTGTTAAGAATGGATGCAATGCATTTGTTACATATGAAATATATAATCCATGAAATTAAAAGAAAGCGTATCAATAAGATCTTAAAGAAATCTTGCATAGTTCTCCAAGAAATATTTGAAATTTTCTACACAAGTATAAAAATCGATCACTTATAGGGAATATAGTTGGCATTGTGTTTGTTTATAGTACTAGAGTCACCTTTCTCTATATATCGTCGTACAGAACATGGAAGGAATATGTTGCAATAACTATAGGTTACACGATTTATTCCCGGTTATCTCCTAATGATGTTGAAAATGACGGATTCAACAACATCGGTATGTCCTACTGCAAATGACATCATCACCTTGATAGGCATCAAATATAGATACAACCTTCACATGGGTGTGAAATCGATAGCATGTTGGTAGCTTGGATGGAAAATGCCTTGCATGGAGGCCATGTTTGCTTTCAAGGTGGAGATAAGCAAGACCACATATGTAGAGGCTTATGACTTGTTGAAGTGTTGTTAGATTTTGAAATGGAGAAATATAAAGAAATGGAAGCACATAATGAGAACAGTAATAGGTGGATGATAAACGATAATGATGCTCATAACTATGACTCTTGCCATTTAAAGATGATACAATTGCGGTGTAATATGATGGGAAGAAAATTAAGAATGCATTGATTGGTGAGTAAACATGGAGATATATAATTCATAAGTAATGACTTAAAGAAGAATAAATCCATGTAATAAAGAAAAACAACTAATGACTAATTAATGGGAAAGATTGGTTATCTACTTATTACTTACTCTTTTTTTTTAGCCATTAATTCTTATGGAAAAGTATTTTGAAAAATTTATTCATTAATTTATTTTCCCCTGTACTCGTAATAGCTCATAATCATAATTATTTTGTAATATACACATCTAATTATTTATTTATAGAAAATTTACATTGAAAAAATCAAGATATTACATGTCCATTTTCAGTAATATTATTTTGAGTATTGAAAATTTGTTCAAATTGATGGAAGGGTTATGATTATTCGATTGAGTTAAAACTCAATATAATTCTTAGTTGGGTAGGATAGAGAATTCTTAAAATTTGACGGTATTCAATTAGCTCTTCCCTTGGAGCTGCCAACTTTACCCATATATGTTTAGGGTTTCTAATAATTGATTTAGGTACACTCCAAATTTTAATGTGAAGTTTTGGCATGTGCCAAGATTGGGTAAGACAGGGAAACAATACAGATGTAATGTCTATTTTTGTGGCATAAGCAAAATTCAGGTAGGATTTCTATTTGAAATGTTTCATATAATACCAACCTTTCTAACATCTTATTCAGCTATCTACAGTTGCCTGCAGTAGCGAGAGGCCAACCAATGGTGTGCAGGTCAACTTTACCTCATTGAAGTCAATTATTGCAGAGAAAATAGATTGGATAGGCTATAACAAGGTTCTTTTTTGAAGGACACTTGGTATCACATGCATACGCAAGTTTGGCGCTTTGCCACTCACAAATGGTCAAACATTGGATTTATTCAGCAGTAAGAATTGAAAAAATATCACATTCAGTCTTTGACATTCGCAGATCGAACTACTACCACCAAGAGCACCTTAAGAAAGTAGCTTTTGATCTAAGTGTTTGTGCTTGTTCACCTTCATTAATTTGCTGGAACTCTCCCACTTCAGTTCTTGACAAACTTAAATTTGGAGCCACACATTTTAAGCTTATATATATAGAGAGATTTGGCCACCAGGAGGTGGTACTTGAATCCAACTTCCATTGAAATCGCTTTTGAAGTGTATTTACTCTAACTCTACATTAAGTTACTAACCAAATTCACTTATAGTGTTTGTAACGTAAATTCATCTTTGATCCAGGGAAATCTCCAAAATTTTTTGAATTATGACACCCAAGAAGATCCAGGGACTCCATCATGGAAATCGACACGATGATGAGATACTGCGAGAAAAAATGAGTAGACTCGCACCGACTATCATGAAGCTTCTAGCTCGATACGGCTATCGCCAACTTGACTTTACCATAGAGCGCAACTTCATGGACTCCACTCTTCCTACAACATAGTAAGGACGATCTCTTTTCTCTAGTTATCTAGATGGATCCGGTGGCTTCTCATTGTCTTTGGTGCCATCATCCACTTGATCTGGTTGACACCTCAAATTGATGGACTCTTGAATCACATTCATGTCCACTGCTAAGGACCAGAGGTTTGCTCTGGTTTGGATCAAGATAAGCTTAGAATGAGCCTACATAGGTTGATGTTATTGGGATCTGATCAAGGCCCTGTAAACTTGAGGTCAATATCCATAACCAGTTAACACTCTTTATACGCACATACTCTTGCCTTGCATGAAGAATGAAGCCTCCCAACTCAGCAAACTCGTTATAGAAAGAGTAGAGGTTGCCGGTCACCCAACATCCATAAGGCTGGCTCTCTTCTGATTGGTGGGCCGCTGCGAAATTTGTGGCCCTTCACCCTACTCCCTTTATCTTTTTTATGACTCAAATCCCTTGCGAGCAATTGGCGGGATTGGGGCACTCGGAACGTCACCTCCGGATAAGACAGGTATCAAATTGAGGTACTCACTGCCGTAAGCAATGTCGACACAAATTGAACAAACCCAGGTGGGGATACCCTCTACTCCCTTTCACCTCTGAGTAGGGGAAGATTTTGTTGGGGCTTCCAAACGAGCGTATAGTTACCCTTTTAGTTATAAAAAATGAAATAAAGTATGATGAAGAAGCAAGTGGGGTCCGTGGAAGCCACTATCGGTGATTGAAATCAAGAGCAAAATATAAAGCAATTTGAGAGAAGTGTGAAATTGTTTGTAGTGCGAAATTTCTGTGATAAATTCAAAGGAGAAAAAATTGTAAACACCTAAAATGAAACTTTCTGCTATATATATTATGTGAGAAACAAGAATGAAATAGGGTTAACTATACATTCAAGTGTTCATTAATAGTCGATCAGAGTTCTTCAATGTTCTCGTTTGATTGTTTCACACATTTTTAATTGGCTGGGTTGCAATTAGAAACACTGGTCAACTAACAAGAAATAGAACCAAGTTCTGGATACTAAATTAGGTATGATTCTTATTTTTACATTATAAAATAAGTTACATTATGCATTTTTATGCTCTTATCCAAAAAATTCAACCTCCCTTACAAAAGTAGATCCACCGATCCTTTTTTCCATTCAATTTTTGAATCACTTATGGGAGATGTTACCTGGTCTAACGAGGAAGGACATTCTAAGAATAAAGAATATGGGATATGAGGTTAGAGAAATTAGAATTAGGAGTATGAGACGAACTTCCTAAATTTGTATTTACGCAATCATTGGGGGATGGACTTAGCAAGACCGTCTCCACTCTACTCCCCTCTTTCCGATATCTAAAATAATTTTACATATCCCCTCACAAAAATGTGTGTAACTTGATGTATATCATTTCAAAGGGCTTGAATTTAAACAATCAGATTTTTTTTTTTCTTGCAAATAGCTGCTTCCAATGCTGAAATAGGCTCCTGATGAATTTTTGCCTACTTCCGCTGTCAGTATGTTGCATCTAACCATCTAACCAATGGCTCAATATTTTAATTTTGGAAGATAAGAAACACTTAATTTAGGTAGGTAATCAGCTGGTTATTTTCATGACATAGCTAAGAAAGAGTGGTGGACCCAGAACTTTCAAATAGAAAGGTTATAGTAACTAAGACCATGACTTTTTTTGGTATTTTGATATTCTCGTGATGTATGAACATAAAAAGTTAAGGGGAAGCAAAAGAGATTTCGTTGTTAATTCTTTTAAAAGGTATTTGTTTAGCAAAATAGACTATTTATTGCGTACTTGTGTGGCTCAATTCCAAAATCAAGGTTTTAATTTAAATATTAACATCATCTCCTTATTTTTAAACCTTCTGATGAAAATGAGAAAATTTAAAAAAACAAATAACCAAAACAAAATTGAATGATAAGTATTTGGCATATCCTTCAAGTTATATACAAAAATATTGTCAATAACACATAAATGTGAAATTTAAAACAATGTATAAGGAAATGTAACGGACGTGAGAAGCAAAATCAGCAAGTAGCAAGATCGAAGGAAGCCGAAGTAATGCAGGAATGATAGAGCCACGTCGAACTGGAAGGAGCACCTAATATGATTAAGATGGAGAAGTTGGGGAATCCATATGATTTAAAAGAGGGAATTTAGAATCAAGAATCAATTTTAAGAATAGTTTTCTTTTAAAATACGATAAAATGGTAAAGTTTGCTCTTCCCACTCCCATGCCATTGATGGATTAAGAGAGGGCACTTTTTTTTTATATGGTGGCAAGGTAATGCCTCAACTTTTTCTTTTCTTTAGTTTGGGGGACGGAGGGCATATGTCTCAACTAATAAGTAACAAATAGGTAGCCAAAATGTGACAAACAAGATAATGTAAATCTAAAAGAATAAATTGGATTGACGCAATTGACCATATACAACATAGAAAAAAATCTTAGCTAACGGAACAACATTCGGGGGTTCTCGCGCTTACTTTTGCAATGCCAATGAACCTCTTGAACAGGTTTAAGAAAGAGAGGGTGAATATGTAAAATTTAAACTCTTTGCAATGCCAGGTTCCAATTTAAAAGGTCTACATTTGCAAAACTTGTGAAAGTTTAAATTCAAATTCTTTGGAATGATACACATTGGATTTCATGTATATATTTTATGGAAGAACATGTAAAACCGTTGATTTTTTTTTTTAGCTTATCACATCAATTGTGATATAATTGGGAGATGGTAATAAGTTAGTTCATATTGAAATCAAATAAATTTAGGAGATATTACTAGTGTTGTATTGTAAATAGATAAATATCTTGATAGGTATAAAAATTATTTGATTCTCATAGTTTGTGTAATAAAGAGTAAGAGGTGAGGTTAAGGATTACTTATGTACGTGCACATGTATATCTCAGCTTGGGTTCTAATTCTGCTATGGAAATAAATCTCATTGATTTTATAAATTAATTGATTCATTAATGGGTTAATTAATCTCGTTGAATTTTGTAATGTCTTTCCACACTCTTTAGAAGGAACACTAGGCTGTGACCAATGGATACATGAGTCATTTCTCTTTTCTCATCATTCTCTTACTCTCAGCTTACATGCAAATTGGTTGATCATAACTCCGGTTGATCAGCCAATTTGTGAAATATGTTACACAATTTTGATGGCATTTGATCGATCAACTTTTTCTTTGATCAATTAATACATATTTTAATCGATTAATCCATCATTTTTTGTCGATCAAAATGCCTTAGTTGCATTCTATTGAGGTGATTTTTGAGGACAATCACTGGCTAAGGGAACATCGATGTGGGTCTAAGATCATCGAATCTTTTAGAGTGACGTGTCTAACTTGTGAGTCCGTAAAGTGGAGGTGTTGTCTCTTTAAGGGAGTCCTTTATGGAAACTTTAATCGTATAACCTTCAAAATTCTCTTTTTTTTTTCATATTTTGGTGTCATATTTGATTTGATCATGATTTATTATGGATTTTTTGATATACTTTACCTACCTCTAATTCATTTAATCCTATCGTCATGAATTGATTGTTTATATCATGTGAATATAAACTTAAATATAATTTGTATTATCAATTTGATATTTGCTTGTGCATTAATTTTTACAATAAAAATTATTTCATATATGGAAAGAAAATGGGGAAGGGGTTGGTGGGAAAAACCGCAGAGATTAAGGGTGGACATTATTTCGATCAACCTAAATAATCTATCTAAATAATAGAAAAATGATGAAATGATTTGAATTGGGTCATGACTTAAAGCATTGGATTATTATTGATATTGGGTTAACTCATGGATCTATTAATTCTAACCTAACAAATCCAAATAACCCGAACTTTCATTATAGGCGACGTGTAACGACCCGGTTCCCGAGTCCCTACGAGACACGAGAACCGGACCGACTCGACTAATCCCAAGACCCAGTCGTCCAACGAGGAAGTAACCAAAAGACAGTAAAATAAACCACATTCAGCATGAATATAACTAACAGTAAAAAGTACAGCAGTAAGGAAAGAAACTACTACAGTAGGCACCACCACAACAGTAAAACAACATTTATCATATAACAAAAACTGCAGGTAAAGAAGGTACAGCGGAAACAAAACTACTCACTAGAACAGAAACAAAAGAAGGTACAAAACTGTGGCAACTCTACTGGACCCTACTCGGCCCGGCGTCCTCTGCAGCCGCCGACCCTGGCTGCTCAACACCTGGTCCTGAAAAAGGTAACGAGTGTAACACGTCAGCAAAACGCTGAGTAGAGTGGCAAACTAACTAAAGGCAACAGTAGAGGGTACAGTAGCTGTTATGTTCTATTACTTCCTTTATTTACATCTTTCAATTTTTCTCACTATTTCATTTACTTCTCAGATCCTTTACTTGATCTCGAATGTCCTCGTGGGACGATCTTGATTGCAGTCTTTTCCAACAGTAGAAGTAGCACGTGGTGCTCTCCTGGCCGGGAGAGTCCCCCGTGGTGATCCTACCCTCAGTCAACCACCCCAAGGTCACTGACAGACGTAACGGTGACTACGGCACGCGCGATAAACGCACAGGTAGCTAGCCCGTACTGGCACGCGGTCAGTCGTTTCCGTTAACGGGTGCGCCCAAAGCACAGCACGGAACTAGGGCAGAGCCCTCTCAGTAACAGGGGTCCAACCCCTCCACAGTAACCAAACCGGGGCCTTGCCCCTCCACAGTCCGCGCACCCTCGTCTGACTACCCTGGTTTGCCCTAGTGGGCCTAACAAGTCGGTGAAGGAGGCTAGCAGAACCCCGGGGCCCGTGGGGTAGCTAGTACTCTCCTAACACTACTAGCTCTCCTCGGTACTACGTACACGAGGGCCAACAAGTCGGTACAGAGCGGCCAAGCCTAACCCCGGGTCCCTGGGGCGGCTGGCCCCACTCTGCACTAAAACAAGTACAGGTACTTCCCTTGGTACTGCGTACCCAAGAGACAGTACAACTACATCTCAGTTCCATTCCTTTTCTTTCCAGGAGTTCCACTCCTAATTCCCCGTAGGGTTCCAGCCCTTTATCTCAGAACATCATATGTTTCACTTTCCAGATTCACGTTCTCAATTTCCATGATCTCAAACATGTTTCTTTGTTCATAACAGGCAGCTGTTAATTAATTTCACAGGCAGCTTATATATTCCTTTCTATTTTTCCAAGACTGCAGTAATATACATTCCACTAGTTTTTCCATCCTAGGATTCATGCCATATCCTAGGATCTATCATACAATCTAGTTTTCCGGCCCTAGGATTCATGCAACACCTAGGAGCTATCATTCCATACATTTCTCGTTCCTAGGGTTCATGCAATGCCCTAGGTTCTAGTTATGGTTCCATACTTTAACAGATTTTATTACTACATAAAACCACTCTACCAGGTACAACGGAAGTAATGGGGGCGTGGTCGGGAATCCCGCGCGCCTCCGTGACTCTCAAGACGGCAACCGAACGAGGTCCTATCACAAGGATCAAACACAAGGAGTGTCTCAAAACAGTGTATAGCTACTGTAGGCGGGTAGAGGAATAAATTCTGAATCGAACGCAACTCGAATCGCGGAAAACGGAGCCCAAACGGGCCCTAAACGGGTCGAGAAAGACAATACTGTGCAAAATCAGACGTCTGGAACTCCTCCCAGACGTCTTAAACGGTGGATCAGAGAATTACCTGTTCGGCGTGGTTCCCCGGACGTCCAGAAGTCTGTGGCGACGTCTCTCCTAGATCCCAGACGTCCGATGGTCTCTCCGGACGTCTGGAGGTCACTCCCGCCGTCTGGTCCAACTTCCAGACGTCGGATTCGCAAAGGATGACGAATCCGAACACCTGCGCACAGCCAACCCTCCTCCTTCAGTACGGCCAGTCGACAAAAGAAGAAGGAGAAAGCGGAACTCACCTTTCAGACGTCTGTATGATCACACAGACGTCGGCCTTGCCGTCTGGATATCAGTCCAGACGTCTGATTCTGGAGATTTTTCCAGAATCAGAACCTCGCTCGGCCTCCGCTCGCGACGTCGCCCGCGTCGCACCTCGCGCGTCCGCTGCTCCGCCCGCAGCAGGTCCCTCTTCGCGACGCTCTGCGCCCCCTGCGCCCTCCGCCGGCCGGCCAAGCCGCTCCCGACGAGCTCGCCCTCACGGCAGAGTCCCGCCCTCGCACGCCGCAGCTCCTCCGCGCCTTTGCTGCGCCGCTGCCGCTGCGCCCTCGCGTCCGCTCGCTCCGCCCGCAGCAGGAGAGGAGGAAGATGGTGGAGACGGGAGGGGAGGCGCGCCCCCTCCCCCTTTTAACGTCGCGCGGAGAGGAGGAGAGAGACGGCCGCAGTCGCCTGCAGCCGCAGAGAAGATGCGGATCGCAGGTCTGCGCGCACAGGCGCGCAGACGAATATTCCGTGCGAGTATAACTGTTCGTCAGACGTCTGTAAACTATCCCGGACGTCTGGTCAGACGTCTGGATGTGATCCCAGACGTCTTGACAGACGTCTGGGCCACCTCCCAGACGTCTTAAAAGACGTCTGGGGTACGCGCTCGTTACAATATAACAAACTCAAAGGAAGTTTCGTCCCCGAAACTTGCGCCAACTAGGGTGCGGAAAAAGGATGTCCAAATAACCATAACAAACTCAAAGAGGACCGAAGCCGGTCCGAAAAGACGTACCCGCGAAAAGCTCTGGGTACCGCTCCCGCATTGCCGCCTCAGGCTCCCAGGTAGCCTCCTCGTACCGCTGGCTCCTCCACAAAACCTTTACCAGGGGTACTTGCTTTCGTCTCAACCTGCGGACGGCTCGGTCTAGGATCTGCACTGGCCGCTCGGGGTAGGTCAGGTCGTCGCTCACCTCGACGCTCTCGTGACTCAGTACGTGGCTGGGATCGGCTACGTACTTCCTGAGGTTGGACACGTGGAACACGTCGTGCACACCAGAAAGCTGCGGGGGAAGGGCAAGTCTGTAAGCAACGGGTCCAACCCGCTCCAGGACCTCGAAGGGCCCCACGAACCTCGGCGCGAGCTTCCCTCTCACCCCAAACCGCTGTAAGCCCTTCATGGGCGAAACACGAAGGAAGACGTGGTCCCCAACCTCGAACTGCACCTCTCTGCGTCTGCGATCTGCGTAGCTCTTCTGTCTGCTCCTGACAGTGCGGAGTCGTCTGTGGATCTGTTCAACTACCTCCTGACTCTGCCGGATCAACCTGGGGCCAACCTCCCACTTGGTCCCCACCTCAACCCAACTCAAGGGTGCCGTGCATTTCCGTCCGTACAGAGCCTCGTAGGGAGCCATGCCGATGCTCGAGTGATAACTGTTGTTGTATGCAAACTCTGCCAGGGGCAGGTGTTCCTCCCAAGAGCCCCTCCAGTCTAGTACACAGGCACGCAAAAGATCCTCAAGTGTCTGTATCGTGCGTTCCGACTGTCCGTCCGTCTGGGGGTGGTAAGCCGTGCTAAACCTCAACCTCGTCCCCAAAGCCTGCTGAAACTCAGCCCAAAACTGGGACGTAAAGCGGGTATCCCGGTCGGATACGATCTCCCGCGGAACTCCGTGTAGTCGCACCACATCACGGATGTACCTCTCTGCCAACTGTGCTGGTCCCAAAGTGACTCGGATCGGCAAGAATCGTGCCGTCTTCGTCAACCTATCCACTATTACCCAGACCGCGTCGTGTCCTCGCTGGGTAACAGGTAAACCCACCACCAAGTCCATGGTGATGCTCTCCCACTTCCACTCTGGCACTGGAAGCGGCTGAAGCGGCCCTGCAGGCCTCTGATGCTCGGCTTTCACCTGCTGGCACACTAAGCACTGCTGCACGAACTCACCCACATCCCGCTTCATCCCTCTCCACCAGAACTCGCGTCTCAAGTCATGGTACATTTTCGTGTTTCCGGGATGTATGGTGAATCTGGAACCGTGTGCCTCAGTCAGGAGCTCTCTCAACAGCTCCTCGTCTCTGGGAACGCACAGCCGTCCCCTCAAGCGTAACACCTGGTCTGTGAAAGAGAAGTCCCCTGGGTCCCCTGACAGTACTCTGTCGCGCAAAGACTGCAAGTACGGATCGGCCATCTGTCCCGTGATGATGCGGTCTATCAACTCTGGTCTGGTCTGCCGTGTCACCGTCACTGCCCCACAGTATCCTCGTAACTCTAGAGGTCGCCAACTGCCCACCTCCTCCAAAAGGCTCCAACTCTGTAACTGTAGACTGGCCAAGCGTGCGGGCGCCTTACGGCTCAAGGCGTCAGCCACCACATTGGCCTTTCCCGGGTGGTAGGAGATGCTGCAGTCGTAGTCCTTCAGGAGCTCCAGCCAACGTCTCTGTCTCATGTTGAGCTCCTTCTGGTCAAAAAGATATCTGAGGCTCTTGTGATCTGTAAAAATCTCGAAGGTCTCACCGTACAAGTAATGCCTCCATGTCTTCAGCGCGAAGACAACAGCTGCCAACTCTAGGTCGTGGGTAGGGTAGGTATGCTCATGGGGCTTCAGTTGCCGCGAAGCGTAAGCGACCACGTGACCCCTCTGCATGAGCACACCTCCTAACCCCTGCAAGGAAGCGTCCGTGTACACAACGAACCCGCCACTACTGTCAGGAATGGTGAGCACAGGAGCCGAGGTCAACCTCTCCTTCAGCTCCAGAAAACACGCCTCACAGGCGTCTGTCCAAGTGAAAGGCACATCCTTCCGAGTCAACTGTGTCATAGGACGTGCAATCTGCGAAAACCCCCTGATGAACCGTCTGTAGTAACCTGCCAGTCCCAGGAAACTGCGAATCTCAGTGACTGAACGCGGTCTCTCCCACCTGAGCACTGCCTCGACCTTGGCGGGATCCACCGCCAGGCCGTCTCCAGAGATCACATGACCCAAAAAGGTCACCTCCCTCAACCAGAACTCGCACTTGCTGTATTTGGCGTACAGCCTGCGTCGTCTCAGAGTGTCCAGAACCATCCGCAAGTGCTGTCCGTGCTGCGTCCGATCTCTAGAATAGATGAGTACATCATCTATGAAAACCACCACAAACTGGTCCAAGTACGGTCTGAACACCCGGTTCATCAGGTCCATGAAAGCAGCGGGGGCATTGGTCAGCCCAAACGGCATGACCAAAAACTCGTAGTGTCCGTACCGGGTGCGGAAAGCTGTCTTGGAGACGTCGGTCTCCCTGATCCTCAACTGGTGGTATCCAGACCTCAAGTCGATCTTGGAAAACACCGTGGCACCCCGCAACTGGTCAAACAAATCGTCAATCCTCGGCAGCGGAAATCGGTTCTTGATGGTGACCCTATTCAGCTGTCTGTAGTCCACACAAAGGCGTAGGGTCCCATCCTTCTTCTTCACAAACAGTACCGGGGCTCCCCAGGGAGACGCACTGGGCCTCACGAAACCTTTCTCCAAAAGGTCCTGCAACTGAGACTTGAGCTCTCGCAGCTCAAGCGGTGCCATCCTGTATGGCGCGGTGGAGATGGGGTTGGTCCCTGGTACTAGTGAGATCTCAAACTCGATCTCACGCTCGGGCGGTAGTCCTGGTAACTCGTCTGGAAACACGTCGGGGTACTCTCTGACCACCGGGATGCTCTGGAAGTCTGCCACGGGGCTGTGCTCTGCCACCACACAAGCTAAGAAGCCCTCACACCCCTGGCTCAAAAGTCTCGCCGCCCGAAGTGCCGAAATGCACCTGAAACCTCCGTCCACTGGCTGCCCGTGAAACTCGAAGGAAGGCAACTCCGGAATGGAGAAGACAATCTTCCTCTCAAAGCAGTCTACCAATGCGTGGTAAGCGGACAGCCAATCCATCCCCAGGATCACCCCAAAGTCCTCCATCTGTATCATAATCAGGTCAGCTGGCAGGCTGTGTCCCCCGATGCTGACCCCGCAACCCGTGTACACCTCCTCAGCTACAAACAGCTGACCACTCGGACCTCTGATTACGAACGGGTTCTCTAACAATGTATAATCCTGGTCCAAACTAACTGCGAAACTGTCTGCGACAAACGAGTGCGTAGCGCCGAAATCGAAAAGCGTGTAAACGAGTCTGCCGGAAACTGAAACCATACCTGCTACCACGGATCCCGAAGCTCTGGCGTCCCTGTGTGTTAGGGCGTTGATACGCCCCTCAGCTCTAGGTGCGGACGAAGCAGCCACACTCTGCGTCGGACGGGTAGGTGCTGGCCGGTACCCTCCTCGCGACTGCGGTCCTCCTCCTCGCGCCTGGAAACCGCGGCCTCCTGCGCGCCCTCCAGTGCTCTGCGCGGGAAGTATCTGCTGACCTCCTGCCCTAGATGGGCAGTCCCTCCTGACGTGGCCCGGCTGGCCACACTGGTAGCAGAGGGGAACCCGACTCCCGCCCTCAGTGAGTCCCTGCTGTCGGCTAGGCGGGGGTCCGGTGCTGGCGACTGGCCCCTGTCGAGGGCCCCCAAAGGCCACTGATGGCCCTGCACAACGTGACGGCTCTCCTGCGGACGCCACGTGTCTCCGTTCTCGCCGGCCCTGTGAGAAGTCTGGCTGAAAGGGCCTCTTCCGCCCGCCGTCGGTCTCTCGCGCGGACGGGTTGGTCTCCTCGTAAGTCATGGCTGCCTCTACCACTCTCGAAAACGTCGGCAGCTTCAGGGGTTTGACATACCCCCGGATCGCAGGCCGGAGCCCCTCGGTGAACCTCCAAAGGCGCTCCTCCTCAGTGGCTACCGCTGTCGCTGCAAAGCGGGACAGCTCCAAGAAACGCGTGCGGTACGCGCTCACGGTCATCGTCCCTTGGCGGAGAGTGTGGAACTCCCGCCTCCTCTGGTCCTGCCACGCCTGGGGAAAGTACTGCTCGCAGAAGAGGGTGACGAACTGGTCCCACGTCGGCTCGTCCCTCTCCTGTCCCCGGACCGCCCTCCACCACCGGTGTGCCGCACTCTCCAGCTGGTACGTGGCAAAGGCCACGCGGCACTCCACCGGGGGGCGAAGGGTGTCGAAGATCTTCTCCAGCTGCTCAAGCCAGTCCTCTGCCTCGGTCGGGTCCTCATCCCCCTTGAAGGAGGGGGGCTTCAGCTTCCGGAACTGTCCGAAAAGCTCGAAGTGGTGCTGTAGGGGAGGTGCTGGTGCACCTCCAGGCGAAGGTGCCTCGTGTACAGAAGTGTCGGAGGAAGGTGGGGGCGGCAGGGGCCCATCCCCTCCCTCGTGTCCGGCGCCGCGTCCGTCGCGTGGTCCCACAGAGGACTCCCCCTCTGCAACCCCAGGAGGAGGTGCTCGGGGCGGTGGGTGGAGCTCCTCTCGTACAATATCCCGTATCAGTCTGGCGAGGTCCTGGGCCTGGATGCCAGGGAGTGGTGGCTGGTCCACCGAGACGTCAACGACAGCACGTCCACCTCGCCGTCCTCGCCCTCGGCCGCGCCCGCGGCCAGTCTCGCCAGTCCCACGACGAGGCATCTCCTGCAAGGAGACGCGAAACAAAACGGAAACGTCAAAACAGACGGTACCTAACAACACTTCTAAGAGCTCATGTCAAGAGATATGTTGTGGTGGCTACTCTAGCTATAAACATGTGAATTGGTTATTTTCCAGTCAGTTGATTCACTTCTCGGGACGACCTTGCTCTGATACCATCTTGTAACGACCCGGTTCCCGAGTCCCTACGAGACACGAGAACCGGACCGACTCGACTAATCCCAAGACCCAGTCGTCCAACGAGGAAGTAACCAAAAGACAGTAAAATAAACCACATTCAGCATGAATATAACTAACAGTAAAAAGTACAGCAGTAAGGAAAGAAACTACTACAGTAGGCACCACCACAACAGTAAAACAACATTTATCATATAACAAAAACTGCAGGTAAAGAAGGTACAGCGGAAACAAAACTACTCACTAGAACAGAAACAAAAGAAGGTACAAAACTGTGGCAACTCTACTGGACCCTACTCGGCCCGGCGTCCTCTGCAGCCGCCGACCCTGGCTGCTCAACACCTGGTCCTGAAAAAGGTAACGAGTGTAACACGTCAGCAAAACGCTGAGTAGAGTGGCAAACTAACTAAAGGCAACAGTAGAGGGTACAGTAGCTGTTATGTTCTATTACTTCCTTTATTTACATCTTTCAATTTTTCTCACTATTTCATTTACTTCTCAGATCCTTTACTTGATCTCGAATGTCCTCGTGGGACGATCTTGATTGCAGTCTTTTCCAACAGTAGAAGTAGCACGTGGTGCTCTCCTGGCCGGGAGAGTCCCCCGTGGTGATCCTACCCTCAGTCAACCACCCCAAGGTCACTGACAGACGTAACGGTGACTACGGCACGCGCGATAAACGCACAGGTAGCTAGCCCGTACTGGCACGCGGTCAGTCGTTTCCGTTAACGGGTGCGCCCAAAGCACAGCACGGAACTAGGGCAGAGCCCTCTCAGTAACAGGGGTCCAACCCCTCCACAGTAACCAAACCGGGGCCTTGCCCCTCCACAGTCCGCGCACCCTCGTCTGACTACCCTGGTTTGCCCTAGTGGGCCTAACAAGTCGGTGAAGGAGGCTAGCAGAACCCCGGGGCCCGTGGGGTAGCTAGTACTCTCCTAACACTACTAGCTCTCCTCGGTACTACGTACACGAGGGCCAACAAGTCGGTACAGAGCGGCCAAGCCTAACCCCGGGTCCCTGGGGCGGCTGGCCCCACTCTGCACTAAAACAAGTACAGGTACTTCCCTTGGTACTGCGTACCCAAGAGACAGTACAACTACATCTCAGTTCCATTCCTTTTCTTTCCAGGAGTTCCACTCCTAATTCCCCGTAGGGTTCCAGCCCTTTATCTCAGAACATCATATGTTTCACTTTCCAGATTCACGTTCTCAATTTCCATGATCTCAAACATGTTTCTTTGTTCATAACAGGCAGCTGTTAATTAATTTCACAGGCAGCTTATATATTCCTTTCTATTTTTCCAAGACTGCAGTAATATACATTCCACTAGTTTTTCCATCCTAGGATTCATGCCATATCCTAGGATCTATCATACAATCTAGTTTTCCGGCCCTAGGATTCATGCAACACCTAGGAGCTATCATTCCATACATTTCTCGTTCCTAGGGTTCATGCAATGCCCTAGGTTCTAGTTATGGTTCCATACTTTAACAGATTTTATTACTACATAAAACCACTCTACCAGGTACAACGGAAGTAATGGGGGCGTGGTCGGGAATCCCGCGCGCCTCCGTGACTCTCAAGACGGCAACCGAACGAGGTCCTATCACAAGGATCAAACACAAGGAGTGTCTCAAAACAGTGTATAGCTACTGTAGGCGGGTAGAGGAATAAATTCTGAATCGAACGCAACTCGAATCGCGGAAAACGGAGCCCAAACGGGCCCTAAACGGGTCGAGAAAGACAATACTGTGCAAAATCAGACGTCTGGAACTCCTCCCAGACGTCTTAAACGGTGGATCAGAGAATTACCTGTTCGGCGTGGTTCCCCGGACGTCCAGAAGTCTGTGGCGACGTCTCTCCTAGATCCCAGACGTCCGATGGTCTCTCCGGACGTCTGGAGGTCACTCCCGCCGTCTGGTCCAACTTCCAGACGTCGGATTCGCAAAGGATGACGAATCCGAACACCTGCGCACAGCCAACCCTCCTCCTTCAGTACGGCCAGTCGACAAAAGAAGAAGGAGAAAGCGGAACTCACCTTTCAGACGTCTGTATGATCACACAGACGTCGGCCTTGCCGTCTGGATATCAGTCCAGACGTCTGATTCTGGAGATTTTTCCAGAATCAGAACCTCGCTCGGCCTCCGCTCGCGACGCCGCCCGCGTCGCACCTCGCGCGTCCGCTGCTCCGCCCGCAGCAGGTCCCTCTTCGCGACGCTCTGCGCCCCCTGCGCCCTCCGCCGGCCGGCCAAGCCGCTCCCGGCGAGCTCGCCCTCACGGCAGAGTCCCGCCCTCGCACGCCGCAGCTCCTCCGCGCCTTTGCTGCGCCGCTGCCGCTGCGCCCTCGCGTCCGCTCGCTCCGCCCGCAGCAGGAGAGGAGGAAGATGGTGGAGACGGGAGGGGAGGCGCGCCCCCTCCCCCTTTTAACGTCGCGCGGAGAGGAGGAGAGAGACGGCCGCAGTCGCCTGCAGCCGCAGAGAAGATGCGGATCGCAGGTCTGCGCGCACAGGCGCGCAGACGAATATTCCGTGCGAGTATAACTGTTCGTCAGACGTCTGTAAACTATCCCGGACGTCTGGTCAGACGTCTGGATGTGATCCCAGACGTCTTGACAGACGTCTGGGCCACCTCCCAGACGTCTTAAAAGACGTCTGGGGTACGCGCTCGTTACACGACGTGTAGGTCAAATCCACCCATCTGATTAGAACCATTTTCTAATACCATCTATATAGCATATAAAATCCTAAACACCCCTCCCTTTCCCCCCTTCCCACTCGAATACACTTGCCACTAAAGCACATTATGTGATGGCATCACCATCATCCACGGCATCTAACCTAATTTGGCTAAATTCTAAGGCTAAATTCACCTAATTAACAAATTAAAAGAGTATAACTCAATAAGGGCTGAAGAGAGAGGAATTGATAAAAATAGGAGTTAATTCTGCAAATTTCATGAATAATTATAAATGTAGAGTGGTAAGGGGTGAACTATGATTAATAAAAGGTCAGTTGAGCTTAAATATCCTAAAAGTTTGTTGATGTTGAGTAATTTAAGATTTTCATTCAAATTGAGTGTTAATCATTAATTAAAATGACTGATTTCAACCCCGCTTCAATTAAAATAGTTTCAATGAAAATAAATGTAATATAAACTTTCTAAAAATAATTTAAAAATATTTTAGAAGGTTTAACACAATTGATTTCACAATCGGAACTCGTTTCAACCTAAAAGAGAAACATAGGTGGGTATGTGGTACATTCTTTTGTCAAAGTGTAAATTGACCATGTAAACGACATTAGTACACAAAATTAAAGTCACCATTAAATTCTTTCGACCTAAATTAGGGTATCATAAAAATTTAGGTTCATTTAGATTTCATCTTAACTTAATTTGCATTTTGACCTTCGAAAACCCAACTCCATGCGAAAACACCCCTATCTTTCAAGTTTTCTTGCAAATACCCCCAAACTTCATCATCTTCTTCACGTAATGGTCCCTGCCAGTAGCAAGCCATGAATGACCTCCTCGTCGAGCTTTGAGCTCGATTTTCGGCCAATCCAGACCTTAGTTGGCCACGAGCTCTAAAGAGGAATTGATCCTCGGTCAATTCCACATCGAATGGAGGCGAGATTGTCGCGATTGATTGCGTGTGGAGTGCACAATTCTCGGTCAAAGGACCCACGGTCTCATGAGTTTTGCGGCGTTTGTTGCCACTCTTCCTTGCGTTTCTTCGCGTGACCCTCCCTCTATTTAAGTTCCTCATCTCCTAAGGATAAATTTGGTGCTCATTTGGACATGAAACACCTCCTCTCCCATGCACGCCATTAGAGCACCTCAGAGCTTCACTCAACCCTTTGTCCGTCGCTCTTTCGCCGAAATTGGGAGAGGGTTTCTTTTCCCCATCCTCGCATGAAGCTTCACGCGAAGTTTCGAAGCTTCTTGTCCCCTTGTCCACTTTGATTTCATTCCCAAACTCATTGCTGACGACCCACCACCGCCGTCGGTATCCTTACCTCCTTTCTTCCAATTTCTTTGGGGCTTTTCTTCACTACCTTCCTCTCTATCTTCTGCACACCTTGATTTGTTCATTCGATAACTCACCACCTCCACCCACCATCGCCAATGACGAGTTTCTTCGGAGCTCGCTGTCCCACTCATGCACACACGCCCTCTAACAACAACTAGAGGGCTTTGATTCAAGAAGGTCTATCGAGTCTTTTGAGACTAATTGGAGGTCGAAAGACCTCGTATTTTGAGTATAGGGCCTTATTGGAGAGGACATCGACGTCAAGTTTCTTCTCCATCTCTAGCATCCTCGTTCATCATCGTCTTCACCATGGGTCGCCGATCAAACTCCCCCATCACCTTAGTGAGCAATAGGGCTCTTCTCTAAGCCCTTCACCATCCCCATCTACTGTGTGGATCCCATCTTTGGCGACCTTCACCAGAGAAGAAGAGGTTTGCTGGTAGGGATATGAACAAAAGAAAAATAAATCCACAGGGATCATTTAGTAAGGTCGCATGGACCTTTTTGCGACACTACAAGGGTAACTTTGCAAATCTTCTTAGATTTGATTCAAAACTTATTTATAAGTGATTTTTAGTGCGATATTTTACCAAACATTATTATTGATACTCATTTATGGCTAAGTAGAGAAATATTTGACGATTATTTATTTAATAATTTTTATTGAACATTTATCATAACATTTGTCGCATTTGATTTCATATATTTAAATTGCATAATAGAATATGACTGTAAAATTGTTTGATTTCTAAAGGTTAATTACGTATAACAAGTTTACTCAAGTAATTTGTGAATATTTCAAATAGTGATAGTTACGTATTTTTGCTCCCCACGAACGCAAATTATTATGATAATTCGATAATTACAAATTTAAATGTTAAATTTGCTTTGGCCACTTTTACTACGACGCATATTTTAAAATCCGATTGAAGCGAGTTAACACTATGTTTGTGCCTATGCTTGGAGTCTTTGATTCTTCATTGTGGCATAATGGCCTGTCGTCTATCCACGACTCCCAATCCCAATGACCCTCTCTCCTTGACTCCTACGAGCCATGATGTCGACTCCCACCTACAACTGTGATTCTACGAGTAGCACCTAAAGATCTATCACCTTCCCTCAGGTCTCAATCTCTTACCTGTGGCAGTGAGGTTTGATTGTGAGTCTCAAGTCTCATTGCACAATGAAGGGCATTTGTATTGACTCCTCGTGATCTCATGACTTACTCCTAAAGCCACCAGTAGCGTTGCCCCACTCTAGACCATCGATGGCAAACCCAACTAAGTAATGTAACACGACTCTCTTCTCTCATTCCTCCTCCTCCCTCAAACCCCCTCTAGGGTTGCTACTAATGTTCTCCCCACAACAACTACCTCTAAGCCCTCACCATTGTCGCCTCCTCCGTAGCTTGTCCGAAAAGCAAAAAAACCTTCTCTTGTAAAAAAATATATATAAAATTTAAATTTTACACAAATCAGTCATAACCTAAATTAAATAGGTCAAAAGTGAGTAATTCGTTAACTCAAATAAATACAAACTAAATCAATCCAAACCGATCAAACATCGACCCTCAATTCTAGTGCCGCTGCTCTCATGCTCCGTATTATTTATTCCTCAGATAGTTTGGCTCTTTTCCCAAATTTGCACGTCTAGCATTCAAGTGCGGGCCATGCAAAAAAAAAAAAAAAACCTCCGATTTTGCTCGTTCCGGAGCGTTGGACTGAAACCTCGATCCGAACCAAACCAACGAGAGCGATCCGTTTTAGCGCATTGCTATTGGCCCACAAGGCCGCGATGCGTGCCCAAGCCTCCCGCCTCTGTCGGCACTACGCGTATGCCACCAAAACCACCGCCACCACCACCTCCTCCTCCGTCACTTCCCACTGTCGCCGTACATACGATCCGTCTCGCAGTTCCCGAGTTTCAGGTCCCTTCCGCAGCTTTATTTCCATCAGAAAAGGATGATCAAAATTGCCAGCATTTAATTCCTCTTCGTGCATTTGTTGCAGAAAAATATATTTGTGGTCTGACCGGAATCGGTTTCAATGACAGTACCAATTTAGGGTACCAATTCAATTCCTCACTCTCGATCAATTTTCATCTGCTTTCTGATTTTATCGTTGATGGATCGGTCCCACTCATCATGACAAAACAAACTTGTCCGATTTGCATATTGGTGAGATCACCAAACCTCTGCCAAATTATATTGCCATCCTCCGTTGGCTCACCCACTCTTTTTGGTTGATGTGTGCGGTGAGTGTTGATAGCAAAAGCCTTTTGGTCGGTCTGATCTTCCTCTGTGTGAAGCATCTCGGTTGTTGGCTTGCACTTATGATCTCGAATGTACGTCTTCCGCCTCATCGATCATGTCTTTTGATATGAATTTGAGCAAATAGTTAAGCATCCCTCATGTTTATGTGCATATTTAACGCGAAGTATATGAGGTTTGATCATTTGGCTATCTCCATTAGTTTTCTTTATGCAATTCTGCCTGCTATTGGTGAACCTTGACTCTGGCTGGTTTTCCTTTGGTCATAGGCCAGAATTCTTGGAAGGACAAGACGGGAGTCCGTATTATTGAAGAATGAGTACCAGCCAGAGGGTTGTTGCTGCTTCTCTTGGCACATCGAAAACCAGAGATGATCCCGATCATCTCCTTGTCCTTGTTCATGGCATTTTGGCGAGGTATCTTTGCTGCTCAAGCTAATGTTTTCATGCCTCAACTTGGAGAGGGAGTGAATGCAGGGGGTGAAGTTACCGTCCACCTAATTTTTTATAGAAGCCATTCATGAAAGTGAGATTCTTGCAAATAAAATAGCCATTTCCCCCACTTCCCTTCAAAAAAAAAAAACTATTTTGATGATGTGTTCGTGTGGCTGACCTGTATCTAAGAAAGATCATGTCCGCTAATCTTGGGAACCATGGAATGTTCACACATCTATATTAGTTTACGTGTGCCAGTGACATACTTAACACACTTTATGGAAATTGTGTGCATTTTGTACATATGTTCAATAAGCCGATTATAAGGTCAAATGTCAGTTGCAAATGTACAATTCAAACCAATTTTTTAACTTTTTCGGTACTGCTTGCATAATTTAATGGGTTAGTAGTATGTAAATTTATTATCTGTTAGTTACTTTGTTTTGCTTGCGAGGAAAGGGTTTCGCGACAAGTTGGTTGAATTTTTCCTTTTGTCCGTGTTTTCTTAGATTTAATATTATCTAGCCTCTTGAAAGAACGGCAAACTGCTAATATGTGAATGCATAATGGGAAGGCTTTTGAAATGTAGATGGATCACATAGTTTGTCTATTAGTTTTCATAAAACACCCAAATTGTTAGTATCTAGAAAAGGAATTTAAGATCCTTTGACCTGCTCTAATCCATTCGTTCTGCTATTGCTCAACTCTCAGGTCCATATGTAAAAGTGGACACACACTTCTTTCCAATTAATAATTTATATGGATAGAATGTTATGACCTGATTTTCGAATCCCTATAGGTTCTGAGATCGACTCGACTCGACTAATCCGAAGACCTAGTCGTCCAACAGGAAATAACTGAAAAGCAGGAAAATAAACCACATTCACTATGCAAAGTAACTAACAGTAAAAGAGTACAAGTAGTAAAGAAAGTAAAAACTGCTAACAGTACGTATCATCACCACAACGGTAAAGTATAACAAAGTACAGAAACAGAAACGGTAACAACAGTCTAACTCACTAGCAAAAAGGAAGTACAACAACAACAT
The DNA here is from genome assembly GCA_037157565.1 of Thalassia testudinum. NCBI lineage: Eukaryota > Viridiplantae > Streptophyta > Magnoliopsida > Alismatales > Hydrocharitaceae > Thalassia > Thalassia testudinum. Next base: position 71,233,663 of record JAZHRO010000022.1, on the reverse strand, counting down.
GAACTACTGCTGAATTCGACTGGGTCCAGCACTCTCTGCAGCCGGTAACTCGGGCTGCTCAACTCCTAGACCTGAAAAGGGTTATGAGTAAACGGAGTTAGCGAACGCTGAGTAGAGTGGTAACCAAACTAACTAAAGCAGTAAAGGCTAACAAGTAAATTTAACTTTTTCAATTGTATGTTTTACAAGTCATTCTTTTTCACCTATTGGTTTACTTTTCCGATCTCTTTCTTGATCTCGTATGTTCCTCGTGAGAACGATCTTGATTGCAGTCTTTTCCGAAGAGTAGAAGGCACACGTGGTACTCTCTTGGCTTGGAGAATCTCCCGTGGTGATCCTACACCCAGTTAACCACCCCGAGGTCACGGACAGACGTAGCGGTGACTACGGCACGTGCGATAAGCGCACGGGTAGCTACCCTGCACTGGCACGCGATCAGTCGTTTCCGCTAGTGGGTACGCTCAAAGTACAGCACAGAACAGTATAGGGTCTAGCCTTCTCAGTAACAGGAGTCCAACCCCTTAGAACCAAACAGAGGTCTCGCCCCTCCACAGTCCGCGCACTGTCGTCTAACTATTCCGGTTTACCCAGTGGTCCTAATAAGTCGGTGTAGAGTGGCTAGCTGAACCTCGGGTCCCGTGGGTTGGCTAACTCTCTCCCTACACTAGTAGCTCTCCTCGGTACAGTGTACGTGAGGACCAACAGAAGTCAATGTAGAGTGACCAATCCTAACCTCGAGTCCCAACTCAAAGGCGGCTAGCTTCACTCTACACTAAATATGGGACAGTCGCTCTCCTTGGTACTACGTACTCAAGGGTCAGCACACTTCCCACTTACATTTCCAAATCCATTCCATTTATTCACAGGATCTCTACTCCTAATTCTCTGTAGGGTTCATGCTCGTATTTACCACGTTGTTCCATACCAGATTTCATCATTCACATTTCCATTCTCACATTATACACATGCAGCTCGTATTTCTACAATTTAACATATACAACAAGTAATGTCACAGGTAACTGTTTAACTAGCACATGTAATTTATATTTCACAGGCAGTTCGTATTTATTAACAAGCAGTTGTTTACAATTCTATTCATTCATTTATGACTGCAATCTCAAATACGCATACAAACAGTGCAAGTATTTCTCGTCCTAAGATTCATGCTACATCTTAGGTTTTTAGTTATCTAATTTCACATATGCATTCATGTTTTATAATTAAAACAGTGGGAAACCACCCTACCAGACAATTCGGGAGTACTGGGGGTTCGAACGGCAGACTCACGTGCTCCTGCAAGCCCCGAACATGCAACAGATCGAAGTCCTATATCAAGGAACATACCACGATGGAACGTTCAGAGCAATATATAAGGCTTTCTAACATGTAAAAGAAATCACAAGGAAACCACAGATATCTTGCTTGCGTAAAACGGACCATAAACGGGTCAAAAACAGAACTGCAGACCTAAATCAGACGTCTGGCACAAGGTCCAGACGTCTTAAAAGTCACCAGGGTCTCACATCAAGTTCATGTGTCGACTTCAGATGTCCAGAACCCCTACTTGACCGTCTGGACTCAGCTCCAGACATCCAACCTCTCCTCCAGTCGTTTGGAAGTGCTTTCGGTCGTCTGGTAAGCTGTCCAGGCGTCCGAAACGCGTGGGAGGACATGCCTCGCGCCTTTCCGAAGCTATCCTTGTACGCGACAGACCGAATCACACACTTTTAGCCATATAGATTGGCTTTGCGGTGCAGCCTGCATGGCCGTAACCGCAAGAGGAACGTATCTTTGAGAAACTCTGCTTTCGGACGTCTGGTGTCGTCACAAGACGTCCAACCCGTCGTCTGGACGACACGCCAGATGTCTGATTCTGGGAAAATCCCAGAACCAGATCGAACTCCTGCTCCTCTCGCCACGTGCAGTTGCGGCCTCTCCTCCTCGTCTGCAGCTTCGGTTGTAGCAGAGTGTCGGGATGTCTCCCCTGACGCGTTGCTCCGGCCGTGCGTCCTCCAACGAGTTCCCATGAACTCGCGAGCTCAAGCTCCTCTCTTCACGCTGCCTCTCCTCGCTCCTCACTCTCGCGCTTGTCCCTCTCGCTGCAGTGGAGAGGAAGAAGGAAGGTGGTGGTGGTGGAGTGGAGAAGAGAGGGAGGGGGGAAGAGGGGTTATATAGAGGGAGCAGCTAGGGTTCTGTGGGAAGAAAAGAAGAGAGAGAGAGAAAAATGAGGAAGGCAGTCAACGATAGTCCAGACGTCTTAAAAGTTTTAGAATAAAACGGATCTTTACATAGAGTAATTTTAAGGTTACTTATAGTAGCAAAAAAAAGAATAAGAATAGGGAGGCACACAACCTTCTACAATGAGGTGTGATGCAAGCTTTTTAGGAGAAAATGTAACTGAGAGACTTGATGTCAACTAGATACATTAACTGATGCCTATGTGGTGAAGCCATTTTTGCCAAGGACACCTCAAGTTGAATTGCCAAGAACTATCTCAGGTATACAGGGGCTATTACAACTTAAGGAGGAAGAGAATCTTGTATGAAAATGTGTAGGATATATAAGCTCTTTTTTTTGAGATCATTATTATAATGGCTACAATAATTTCTATTTTATATTTTGGTTATCCCTTTTTCTTTATTTGATTAAAATCACTATAGCCAATTTTCTTCTAGTTGGAACGTAGTATTCATAGACATACAGACTTTTATGTTCAATGTGCATTTTTCTAGATGGTGTGACCTTCTTAATCATGCATGCTGCAGCCCCAGCGACTGGAATTATGCGGAAACAGACCTGAAAAAGCAGCTTGGAAGCAAGTATTTGGTTTATGGTGTGTTTTCGTTTCTCCAGGCAAATTTCTATTATTTTAAGTTCACCTTTTGCTTAGTTGGGGAAATTATCATGCTTCCAAAGTCTTTCTATTTTTCTCGCCTCTTTCATCACTTGCAACTCCTGTGTTTCATGTGTGCTTCTACTTACCTTCTGCAGCCAGTTCATCAAATTCCTTTATAAAAACCTTCAGTGGAATTGATAGAGCAGGGATGCGTTTGGCCGATGAAGTAAGTTTTGATTGATTCTCCAATATGTTGATCTATTTCTAGAAGCCCGTATGATGATCTATTCCTAGAAGCATATGAGATACTCTTTGTTCCTGCACAATGACATTTTAGCTGAAAAAAATAATCATGCCATTATGGAAATAGGTGATGCAAGTGGTCAAGAAGATAAATAGCTTGAAGAAGATTTCTTTCTTAGCCCATTCTCTTGGTGGCCTGTTTGCAAGATATGCTATTGGGGTGCTTTATTCACCAAGTGGCTCTGATGCTTCTATAGAACAAGATCATAGCCCTCAAACAGTTTCCTCAAAGTTGGACTTGATTGCTGGATTAGAGCCAGTCAGTTTTGTAACCTTAGCAACACCACATCTAGGAGTGAGAGGCAAAAGACAGGTGAGCGTGTGAACAATCCAGTATTTTGCCTCACGTCACAATCATCCTTATAATCTTATCTTCCATGCATGGATGATTGGTAATGTCTATCTTGTTGAAAGATGTCCTTGTGATGTCAAACTGTTCTGTGCATAATTCAGTAATATGATTTTTTTTTTTTCAATATTTCAGCTTCCACTGCTTTTAGGAATACCTGTCTTGGAAAAACTTGCTCCACAGCTAGCTCCATTCTTAATTGGTCGAACAGGTTGCCAGCTGTTCCTGACCGATGGCAAGCCCACAAAACCACCCCTTTTACTAAGAATGGCATCAGATTGCGAGAAACATAAGTTCATGTAAATAAAGTGCACTTTATACTGGATTAAATGGTAGAAAAATTCTAACTATTGCATTCTTTGTTGATCGTTTTTTTCCAGATCTGCCCTTGCTGCATTTAAATGCCGTACACTTTATGCCAATGTGTCATACGATCGTATCCTACAGTTTCATAATTTATAGGCTCAAATATGCAGCTCTTTGTATCCTGTAATTTGTAGTCTCAGATTTATGTTATGTCACAGATGTAGTACCCAACCTATTATGGTTGGTTCGTATAGGATCCTAAACTTTTGAAGTGCATAAATTAGGTTGCAAACCATGACGACAAGCTTCTGTCAGGCAGCCTTCTAATCAACCCAGTAGAAAGCAAGCATCTTGAAAAATTTATGTAAATAACTCCCCTTCTTCCTTATGTAACCTAAAGGTCTTTTTTTGGAATCAAACCATACATCAATGTCATGCCCTGCCATAGTTGCTTCAGCATACTTTAACAAGCTCCTCTCACATCAATGAGATGCCTAAACCTCAACCTTGCATGGGTACCATGTATAGAGCAAGTAAGCAAGCAATGACTGATCCAATAATCTTTCAAGATCGTATGTTCCCCTTTTTTTGACAAAAGAAAAAATTTAATGTGTTTTCGTAGGGAGATAAATCAGGAAAACTTTTTGGTAACAACGCCAAGTAGCTGATAGGGGAACAACTTGTGACCTTATTTTGCCATTCCTAATGTCTAAAACTTACATCAATTCATTTGAATAGATTTAGACCCGATATATTTGAAGTTTTTCTAAGCATTATGCAGATTTGGTGGGGTGGCGCACGTCCTCAATCAGGAGAGAAAATGAACTTGTTAAGGTATCGACCAATGCTAATTACTTTGGATATGTCATTAGCTTGTCTTTTGGATTGACGTGAAAAGATGATCTATGAGTCAACTTATTTATCAGTTGCAAGGTATTCTTTTTTTTTTTTTTTTGCTGTTCTTTTAAGGAGCAATGACTGATTTATCAGAGTTTCTCAGATTCCTACAACTATTACCTATAATTTGTAGTGTGCATTTTGTACGAGATATGAAACTTGTTAGAGTATGAGTATGCTTTATTTTGTTTGGCGTCTTTTGCTATTTCTTATTTTCTACCGGACTTCCTCCGTAATTTACCCATTAGCCTCTTTGTATAAAGAGGCTAGGGTTTTTGGAATAAGACAGTTTCACTTCTTTTCCAACAAAACCAATTTCAGAGGTATTATTAGACAAACTTTAGAATTTCTTTTATTTGCATTGTCCATTAGATAATGTTGCCCATTGAGACACAAATTCTATATTTTGACTATTCCTAATTTAATTATTCAGCCCCCCCGTCAATCTTTAGAGGGATACAAGCATGTTGTTGATATAGAAGTCTGCCCCCCAGTTTTATCCGAAAAATCACATTTCTCTACAGAAGCACCAAAATCAAAGGGGGCTGCATGGGTGGAACCCAGTGAGAAAAATACAGAGCAGTACCATGACATCATGGAAGGTAATCCATGATAGTAAACATTATTTGTTTCATTGACCTTATTTAGTGGTGATTATTGAACTTTTCCTATCGGTGACAGAGGAAATGATACGTGGTTTACAACTAGTTGGATGGAAGAAAGTTGATGTCAGTTTCCACTCGGCAATGTGGCCATTCTTCGCTCACAATAACATTCATGTATAGAAAAAACAGACTGAACACATGCCTAAGCATTTGGACATTTTCTAATGGCACATTTTTCTCCCTGCAGGTGAAGAGCGAAAGGCTGCATAATGCCGGTGCCGGAGTCATTGCCCATGTAGTAGACAGTCTAAAATATCAAGATTCACACACCATCTCTGCGAATCTTTAGGTAGAAGTATGTTCAGCGTAAAAGGATACACTTTGTAGTACATCTTGATGGCATTCTGTTACCATGGTCCTGCTATTTTTTGGCACCATTGCAAATTTATGTGAATGTCAGCATAGATGGATAGGAAATGTTTTAATAGTTGGTAACTTCTTTCGGGACATGATTGTATTTGGTGATTGTGATCTCAGTGACTGGTTACCTGTACATGACATCCAATTTCTGTCCTGTTGTCACAGGCTGGCTTTTAATTGCAAAATATTCAATATTACCTGCAGTGTGAATTTCTGTTCTTCTGCTACAATTCCTATTTCAAGTAGTACAAACTAGAGTCATACAGAAATGAGTGAGTTCTTGCATTTCAGTGCTGCATGTTTGGATCAATCTGTAAAATATGAAGTGCGTTCTTCCTGATTAGTTTACTCCGCATGAAATAGCCCTGTTTGTTACATTGTTAGAAGACTCTAATTATTCAACAGCAAATGCCACTCCCTTTGTCTTCATGTTCATCGAATTCAGCGGTAGATTAGTCTAACTATACATTAAAAGTAATGCTGGTTGGAAATGCCATTTGTTGTTTAGTCAAACAAAAGTATACTTCTTAAAGAGCTCTTTACTACTTGTCACATAAACTAGCATAATACTATGATTCATAGATAGGTGAAATCTGACACTTGGCATAGCAAGTGCCCTCTGAGAATTTAGAGGGAAGCAAGATGGGAACATAGTTATCCATCAACGAGGTCACAGCTTTGTATAACTTCTAGGTTACAACATGGTCAACATGTTTTCAAACTCGTCATACTATTGCTATATACCTTTTCTTCATGTTCAGGATTGCATAAATCCTTTAATAATGCAATTTCTGTTTATTCAGGTGCCATGAGATGCATCAATAAGTCATGGAATAGCCATTTTCTCACTTGGTGCTGCTGGTGTAGTCCTGGGAAGGACATGGTGATGTTGTGTAGATTTTGCAATATCCAGAATGGACTACCCAGGTTCTTATTTTGGATATGCCACTTACATAAAGGAAAACTGATGCTGCATGGTTGGAATGTTCTGGATAACAACCATGATAGCTAAGATTGATATTGAATTCTCTTCAACTACAAATATCAGGAAAATTTTGATCCGATCCTGGGCTTATAAATGTCAGAAGCTTGAATTTAATGCAGTTGTCTTTCTCAAGACAAGATAAGTTATTACAGGATTGTTCATCCCAGGATAACTCTTATTTCACCTCCTATCCAATTATTATGGCTGAAAATAGGGAAGGGAATTTTTCAGATATTGAGATATTGGAGTGTTCTTTTAGGGATTTAGATGCGCTTTTTTTGTTTGTTTGTTTTGTTTTGTTTTTCTTTGTGTGTGTGTGTGTGTGTGTAGTGCAGAGCTGAAGATTTCATTACTGTGCAGTGGATAAAACATAGAATAAGGATGATGGCACGACAATTCCATTCCATCTACCCTCAATACCATTTTCTAAAGCAAATATAGCCAAGTTATGGACTCTATAGATTACATCACATTTGGCATAGGATACACCTTGGAGTTGGGTAGCTTGTAGTTCACCTTGGCAATATTTAACCGTTCTAATTTGCAAGTCTGGCTGAATGCATCTTGCTATCATATCCACTGTATTGATGCAACCACTAAGAACTTGGGCTTTATGGCAACCATAGTCTCCTGACCATATCTCAACCAAAACCAATATGTAAGCATTCTGCTGCTAAAGCTGATTTCACTTTGACACACCAGGCCAAAAGCTCCAGTATCGGTCCATCCTGGGAGGAGAGAAATTCCTGCTACAATTGATTGCCCAGCTTGTATGCACTTGATTGCCCACCTCTGTGTGTGCTGTATCAACCTGTAATGTAATTTCATTTTCTGGATGGCTTACATGTCCTTGCAACTGCAGATGTGCATGGATTTGTTGATTCCGGGCATTACCATATCTAAGAAAATAGAGCTTATTCATCTGAGAAGCATAAGATCAACTACCAGGTTTGAGAAAGAGGTAGTAACACAGAATCCGGTTCTAAATTTCTAATGCACGTACTGTCTAAGAAAATATATTTGGTCCACTCACTCATTAATATGAGATGTGAGGTTCTTGTCCTAGGCGTAGAGGCAAGGTTTTTGATCCTGTTTTCTACGAATATGCCATAGATCGATTGGCACTTTATGATGCAAATGGTGGAAGGCCAATTGCCACTCCACATATTCAGACAAAGGAAAAATCTATCGACATCTTCATTGAGCCACAAAAGGTGATTACAGTGTAGAATCAATCAAGCGTTTCAAGAGATCATCGTATTTGATTGTGTCCTTTTCTTTTATTCCAAGTTTTCTATTATGGGATACTTGTAATTTCCCAAATATTATGAGATATTTGTAGTTATCTGTCTTCTTTATATACTTTTATACCAGATCACTGTCATTTAATTTTAATTTGACAGGAAATTTTCTATTAATCTAAATTTAAGATTAATTCGAGGTCTTTCACTGCATGTTCATCTGTTACGGCCGATCCTCAAAATCTTAACATGATGTCTGATAAAGATTATGGTCACTTATCTTGAAAACTTTTTGTCAGGAAACGGTTTAAATTAATCAGATATTCTCTAGCTCGAGAGGCACAAATATCAGAAAAGTCAGCGAGGACACATGCGTGATTCTTCCTCCATTTAGATTTTGGTCCAAGTTGATGAATCCCTCCGACGTTAAGGGTATCAACCAAGGTTAATATGCCGCGTGGTGCATGCCACAACTCCTTGGTCAGTGTACTCCCATTGGATGCCGAGGCAAAGAAGGGATATTTTTTCATAATAGTTGTTAATTCCTTATAAAGTAATAATATTAATCTCTCTTTTCCTTCTCTTGCTAATAGTTTTTTTCCGTAGAAGGCCAAACAGACATGTTTAAGAGAATCTAAGCAAACCAATTGATTTGAGTGGAGCGGCACAGCTTTTAATATATTTCACCTGTCAAGTTCTACATCTATACATGTGGTACTACTTTCTCAACGACAAGGACACAGCACGAGTGCACGAGGATGGCAAAGCAAGAGAATGCAACAGACTCGAGTACTTGTAGCTATCTGATTGGTAGAAATCATTATCTCATATCCTTTTCAGTAGTAATCCATTCAGATTGAGCTTATGGAAATTTTCAAATGATGGTACTTCCAAAAATATTACTGAGAACAAAGGTCAATTAAATAATATAATAGTAATGGGGAATAGGGCTGAAGTAGTAGGCATGATCTCGCACCAAGAATTGGAAATTTTAGGCATAGTTAAGCAATTAAATTCTCACATCTCCAGATCATTGGATAATGGACGGGAAACTTACTAGGTTGGGATGAGGTGAGTACGTTGCCACCCCTTGCTAACGTGGAGTTGCAGACATGGAGGACACGGACGTGGAGGAGGACAGATGCAGGGTACAAGGCACAGAGTACGTGACTCTGACTGGGAGGAGAGTTGGTGGGATATGGAGGACGAAGGGTGCAAATCCGGAGGATGAAGTGCGGAGGTTGGACAGGTATGGAGAATTGATTTCAACCACAAATGTGCTCCATGGTTTGGTTACAATCTTTGTCGGATGATTTGAAATATGAGATTCTAAAAGAGCTTATATTCACTAAGGTGAAATTTTTCCTTTTAGGAATGATTCAAGCGATTTTTTTAAAGAGTGATAGTTGAAGTATGCCATTTTTGAAGCTATTTTCGATGTTAATGTATCAAAGCTATTCTCAACCTCAATTTGGACAACGCGATATCATTGTAAGATTTGTGCCCCCTTTTGTAACGAGGCATCGATTAGACCCTGGAAAGCAGTGTATCTTTTCTATTTTTCTTCTTTAAAAGGATAATGGCACCACCTCTCTCCTCCACATCAGTTGCCTTTCCGCCACCTCCCACTACCCTCCAAAATAGTCACCCGTTTTACTAATCGAGGCTTTGTTTGGATATTAGATAGGATATTAGATAAGAGTGCTGGTTATGTGACGTGGTGGGTTGACAGGAATATTATCGTGAATATTGTTAAAATGTTACCTTAAATATTTGTATATAATATATTAATTTATCTATAATATCTAATTTATATTCACTTTACTTTTCAATAAAATAATAATAATAAAATAATATAATACCAAATATACAATAAATAAATTATAATTCTTTTCTTTATATTTATATTACATCAACTTACAATTTATAATACATCAACTTAATTATTATATTATTTTTACTATCTCACCACTTATGTTAATGCGACTAAAATTTATGTCACCTTAAATTCTATCAAAAGGTAAGTTTTATCGCACATCCAAATGCAACTTCGTATGGTTATCGGGGAAGAGATCTTTTGTTTGGAGATATGATTGAGAAAACACTTGTGAATATGTTGACAGTTTTATCTGTAAAAGCTATTTTTAGAGCTTGAATCGGCTGTGCAATATATACCTAACCAAAGTTTTATTTTTAAATGATCCTTCCAAACATATGTGAACATGGTTCCTTTATTCAACGTGGACCAAATTGACGGAGCCAAACAAGCAGTGGAGTATGTGATTTTTCCAAATAAAATCTCATTGGTTTATGTGGAGGAGAAACCGATGGCCAAAGGGTTGCCTGGTGTATAAATTTTTTATTAGTAGGGTCACCAACCAAATCCATACATTTAAGTTTGTGGTCAAAATACTTGTAGGGACCAAAGAATTATTGCCATGGCACATAAAAAGATATCTTTATTCGTCAAAGATATAATTTAGTTGGTGGTAATCACTAACTACAATGAAGAGGATCCAAAGTTTGAGTCTTGGCTTTACATTATTTGGAAATTAATGTTATGAAACAACTAATTTTCTTAATTTACGTACAAAAAAATCTTGAATTATTGAATAAGTGATTGGTACTTCGATGCTAAGAATCTTCCATTACTAAGGTTGTGTTTAGTTGATGGGTTAAGTATTTAAAGTGTCACTTAACCCACTTTTTATTTATCCAAGGTAAAGTTATTCTATCTTCTTTGTGGAATAATTTTAACATGTCAAAACGTTCAAATAAATTAATTTACTTATTCGACTATTTATTCCACAAACTTACTCCTCTTACCAAATAGGGTCTAAATCATTAAATTTACCAAAGCCTTCCGCTGTTGACAGGACACCAATCTATGTAGAAAAAGTAAGGTTGGAAAACCTCATGATAGGTAATATGCATAGTAAATCTCTTTAACCTGATCTAACCTTATCTACTTAGTGTGAGAACAAGGATATTGCTATCAAGAGATGTACCACATATGTAATAATACGCATATAAAGAAGTGGATAGGAAAGTTTCGACCTAGTAAAGGGCTCGTGCTTTGTGATGGCAGATATAATTTTTAAGAGGGTACATGTAACAATGGATAACACTAAACGTTGTCACACTTGTATTTATACAATTTTCAATGCCCAACCTTCAAAATCTCTCCCAAAGACACGCCATTCCCCTCCTCTACTCGAGCTTGAATCAAAGATGGATTTGGAATACTTTTCAACGGCGTCAAGATGGTTCAAAGTCAACATTCTGCACACTCGATACTATTGTGTACGCAACTTTTCATTTCTTATTAATATATATCTTCAACTAAACTTCTAATATAATGATTTCTTGTTATGAACTTCAATATCAAGGTAAGAAACCGTGCCGCACGTCATTCATATGAACTTATATATTCATTGGAGCAAAATTCAATTATAATGTAATTGTGTCCTACATAAAGCCCCTCTTAACAATTCTGGAAACACTGATGTGAAATTCAAACTATTGCCACTTCTTATTGAATACGATTTTTGGGCTTCAAGTGTACTCTTAATACCAATTGTGGTATAATCCTTGGAATACAGCTTCGACCTTTATTGTATAACTCTTTTTGTGTTTTTAGATGAACTTTTAGCATAGTCCTCACAGCTAAACAAGTTCAAGGTCGAGTCCTATTACAAAGATTATCAACAAAGTAAATTTCTTCGATTTATTGCAAGAAAATCATAAAATGGAAACTCCACTTTTCAACAAAGCAAAAGAAAGTAAAGAGTCATGTATATCAAGACTCGAAGAGTTAATTGGGTTCGTCTCAAAAAGTGTGAGTTGCCTGACAAGTTGCAAGGAAGTGAGCCGGAAATTCCTTGGCTGGTTTGAACTATTCTATCTTCGGTGATTTTTGTTGCATGCCCCTTTGCTAGTTCATTGTTTTAGATAGAGGCAGAAACTTACGTCGCAAACCGCGAGTACATCATGAGTTCTTGCATACATCATGAGATCCACGGAGCCGGAACGTGAATCCGAACCGAACCTAAGCCGAATCAGGTTCATAGAGAAACCAAGAGGACTGGAATCCTTCGTTCCAATGGACTACGAAAATCCCAACAGGCTCCTTTGCCTAATGCCTATGTTACCCCCAGTATGGATCCGTTCTCGCTCGATTGCGAGTCTAACAAATTCAAACTTGGACCCATTTACTTGAGTCTGAATCCGAACGTAAGCTGAGTCATGTTTGACTTATCAGACTCAACATGCGATCTTAATTAGGGGGTGTCAAAACTAACCTAACCCGACCTGATGGATCAGATCTCAATTAGTAAATGGGTTTGGATATAGAATATGGACCTGCACGGACCTGTGGATCCACGGACACGTTTGGACCTGTTTGAGTCGCGGGTCCGATCTCGAACGAGGAACATGGACCCCTTAGTCAACAAATACGATTCAACCTGACCTGGATCCAGCGGGGATCGAGTCTGGTCAGACCTGATTAGTCCTGAATCCCAATGCCGCTCCACTGACTGTAGCAGGAGTGACGTGAAAATGATCCGGTCGCCTCGTTCGTTCGAATCATTTCACTCGTCCCTCCCTCTTCCTCCGGTTTTCTACCACTGACTCAATCCCCCACCCCTCCCCCTTTTCTACGGACACGAACCCACCCCCACGAAAAGCGCCAACGACATCTCTCTAGCAGATCTGCCGGAGTACACTCCGAGAGAGAGAGACCGTAAGGGACCTTCTCAGGTCAGGTCAGGTCAGATCAGATCAGATCAGATCAGGTCCAGTTCTTCTTCTCCTTCTTCTTCTTCCCATGGCGACAGCGGCGACTGCAGCGGCTTCTTCTTCGTCGGCTTCGGACAAGGAGAGGGAGAGGTACGTGTACACGGCGAAGCTGGCGGAGCAGGCGGAGAGGTACGACGAGATGGTGGAGGCGATGAAGAAGGTGGCGGGGCTGAAGGTGGATCTAACGGTGGAGGAGAGGAACCTCCTGTCGGTGGGGTACAAGAACGTGGTGGGGTCCCGGAGGGCCTCCTGGAGGATCCTCTCCTCCATCGAGCACAAGGAGGAGTCGAGGGGCAACCCGGCGCACGCGAGGGCCATCGCGGAGTACCGCGGGCGGGTGGAGGGGGAGCTCCAGCGCATCTGCTCCGACATCATGGAGGTTATTGACTCCCACCTCGTCCCCTCCTCCTCCTCCCCGGAGTCCTCCGTCTTCTACCTCAAGATGAAGGGCGACTACTACCGATACCTCGCCGAGTTCAAGACCGGCGCCGACAAGAAGGACTCCGCTGACAAGTCCATGGAGGCCTACCAGGTCTCTCTCTCTCTGATTTGATTTGATTTGATTTTTTTTTTTCTTATCGTAATTGGATTATTGGAGCCTTACTTAATGAATCCCCCCGGTTGTGACTGACTCCTTGCTATCTGCTGATGTCCGTTTGCTTAATTTAGAATGTTCTCCCTTGCGGATTTCGCAGCGGGTTGACCCACCATCTCCGGGCGGCAGGATCTGTACTGACTGGAGACTGTCCTCGGAATCGTCTCGATGCGTGATATGCTGGAATTATTACTGTTTTAGTTTGTGTTAGACTGTGAGAGTTACTAACTGCAGACAGCAGTGTCCTGATGGTGTCAGCTTCTTTTTAGGCCGCCTGTCCCATCTAGTCAAGGTGTGATTCGATTGGGTGGTTGGCTCCGAGTTCTCCTTGCGGGGGGGGGGGGTTTGGTAAGGGGAATTATCAGGAGAAATAAAAATTAAAAGTACGAGGAATGGAGGAATCAAGGGATTTTATTCTACCCGAATGTTTGGTTGGGTTTGTTGTTTTGTCGAGGGTTTTATTCTGCTTGGGGTGTTTGTTTGGTAGAATAAGTTAGTGGAATAAGGAGAAAATTAGTTGAAAAGAAGAATTAAGCGGAAGTTGATAATTCCGCCAGGGAGCCGGAATTGGCTAATTCTAGAATTGTGTGATTCCGGAATTAGAGATGCCAAATGCGGAATTAGGTGTGAAATTATCGCTTATTCCACGTACCAAACACCCCCAAGGGAATAACGATGCATTTTGTGTTGGACTTAAAAAAGGAGAAAGAGGAAACTATCTGTTTTTTAAAGAAACTGAAGCAAGCTGAAATGGTAAATTGTGCTATGTGGGGGCTGAGCTGAATAGCAGTTGTAATTTAGTATCGGTTCCATCACAGGTCTTGAGTTTCCTGAAAATGGAGCAAAAATAGGAAAGAGAAGTGGATCAGGGTCTGTCCCTTTTAGTAAGACTATTGGAGAATAACTAGGTTCGTTAAGTATGGATGCGAGTTGTGAATGACTACATGTTTATTTGTATTTATGTGTTGCTTGCGTGTTGTTTGAAGAGTTTGGTGGAAGGTGCTGGGTGGGTTAGTGATGTAAAATGGAGGGTTAGAAGATCTAATCTTGGCTGAAAGGGGGTTTGTATGATATGATTTGTTGGTCTTGTTTTGGGCGTGTTCATTGGAGGGGCTTTTTGGCTGCTTGCTGCTCACAGCATTGTAGAAATACAGATTCTTTTCCCTCTTATACTCCAGTTTCATCTAACTTTTTTTCTTTTTAACTTTAGTCTCTGTCTTCTCTTTTGTCACTCCTCCTGTTATGTCTGTTTCCTATTTGTTCTTAAAATCTTTGGGAAGAAGTCAATGACGAAGAGTTAACATGGATTTAATTAGCCTACTGACTTCCCTTTTTGGTTCATTTTTATTTTCTAGGTTGAATTTTCTTTGCGTAAATACTTCAGCTTGATCCATGAATCAAATTCCAGAAATCAAGGCCTCTGTGTTTGGGGTCATAGTAAAATCTACCTATGGGTGGGTATTCTCTGCCAGGAGAAATCCCATTCTTCACGTATGGATTATTGTTAAGCAGTTGTATGAATTTGTTGAACATCTGAACAGAAATCGGATGCCATTTTTTTCCAAATTAGGACCTGACTCTTCCTCAATCACCACACTAGGGATGTTGCAAAATTGATCTTTAGTTTTGGACACGATGTTTGTTTGAAATTCTTCCATCGTGTGATGGTTCTCCTTTGTTCCTTCTGCCCATCCATGATCCCTTCTTTCCTCTCCTTTTCTTTTGTGCTTCTCTCTAGGCTGTTTCCTTTTGTGCTTCTCTCAATTACTTCTATTCTATGATGCTAGGAGATTGCTTTCTGGTATCTCTTCGCCTTCAGTTCTTATGTACATGAGACATACTGCATTCTTTTCTGTCTTTTCTTTTCTTTTCTTTTCTTTTCTTTGAAGGGAAGACATACTGCATTCCAGTATATCTGTCACTTAACTGAGAAAGGAGACCAGATTTTAACATCAGGGTTTCACTTCTATAATTTCCCTAACAAGGTTGGTCATTTGGAGCGTACTAAGTCAGCTTTGTTTTCTGTGTCTGTTTTCCAGTTGATGTATTGCAAAGGATTGAAGCTTTATGCAGGTGGTTCTTGTGGAATGGCACTAGGGATTTGATATGTCAGACTTGTCCGGTGACTTGGAAGGATGTTTGATGGAAGGAAGGATTGGGGGTATGAAAGTTGAGGTCAGTGAATGAAGGTCTACTTGTGAAATGTCATGCAATGGTATAGGGAATGATTGCATGTTGTGCACCTTGATTTTTTGTTAACTGTATGAGATGATACTTAATTGAAGGAAGCACAAACTACTTTTAGGGGGTTCTTCATCTTTTTGGAAGGGTTGCTGAAAGTTTTTCCACGATTGAAAGAATCTTTTTGTGCCAATATGCCATGGCCTTACCATGGCTCAGATTTTCAATTTTGGAGATATTGATGGTGCATGGGTGATCCACTTGCTGCAAACCTTTTCCCTAGGGCTATTTGCTTCTGCAGTGGATGAGGACTTTGTGTTAGTAGATTGCTGGAGTGATCCTGTGGACTCTGGAGATGGAGGTTGGTGTTCTTCTCTTTTTTCCTAACTTGTCAGATTCGCAGGTGGATGGCCTTCAAGATGCCATTTTGCTACCTGAAGGCACAAAGGAGTCTTGACAGTGGGAAGATGGAGAAGTTTAGCCAAGGAAAGCTTACGAGGCTCTTGGACCACATTTGTTTGATACAAATGAAGAGTTTTATGAGATTGCAAGTAATTTGGTTGACTAAAGCTCCATTGAAGGTGAAATTCTTTGTCTAGGAATTAAGAAGGGTTAAGATTGTAAGGAAGCCTGGGCAGAGTTGGATGGTTACTGGGCATCTTAGCGACATGTTCCTTCCATGTTGTGGAGGATGAGTATATTAACCACCTTTTTCTGAATGTTATCCGGTAAGAATAGTGTGGCATAAAGCCTGACTTGATTGGATTGATAACTCTTCTTGAAATTGTGGTGATCCTTGAGAAGTAGGCATGCAGTAATGGTCCTGTACAGTTCCATACAAGAAGGGGGAGAGAGCTGCATGCTGCCTTGGTCAATTTGTTTGCAGAGAAATGATGTTTTTTGATAGAATAGTGAGAAATGATGTTTTTAACTCGGCAAGATCTTATGTGGAGGGTATCTGTTTCACAGCGATATTGTGTTTGGATGGGTGGGAACTGAGAGGATTTGCATTGAGAACTTTGCAGCTGATACATTGAGCTATTAATATTAGATTTAGAATGGCTGCTGATATCAACTAGTATCCCTTTTCCTTTTTCCGTTTCTTAAAAGGTCATGATTTCATTAGGCAGTGATGGAAGGATGAACAAAAAAAGAAGGAAAAGGTTGATCTCCATTATCCACAAGAAATAGGAATTATACTTGTATATTTCTGAAAGGAGAAACCATAATATTTCTGACTAGGATTGTGTTAAATTAAAGGAATTCTTTTGAGAAAGGGCACCAAGCACAAAATGGAGCTCCTCTTAGGTGTTTTGGGCAGTTTCGGAGGTGATATCTAGGTGGACTCTGGCATGGATTACAGCACATGTTGTTTTGTGGTCAATTTGGCTACAAAGGAATGAGGTCATTCTCCATGGGGAGAGCACGTGGACTGAAAATATTCCAAGGGAAGCTTTGCCTTTTTCTCTTTCTGGTTGCAACACATTTAGTTGGTCTTTTTGGAGGTAATAATGAAGTGGTTGGCTACTGACTACTGACCTTCCTTTAAAAAACAAAAAAAAAGTGAGGACACTTCCAAGTTCCAACGCAGTTGACAACTTGATGTGCTTCAAAATTTACATAATCATCATTCTTGTCTTTGAGAGTCTGATCCTCTCAAGTCTAGCCAATTATTAGGGAAACTGGTTATTGTCAAGGTTTGTGCACGTGGAGCATGGGAAAACAGCCCAACAGGGGCTGTCCACGTGGAGATCAGGGAGAGAGAGGGAGCAGTAGCAGCCGCCGGTGATGGTGGCCGGCCGGTGATGGTGGTGGCTGGCGATGGTGTGGAGAGAGAGAGAGAGAGAGAGAGAGAGAGAGAGGAGTTTGTGGAATATGAAATATTATTACTAACTCAAGATTAAATACAATAGGAAGGTTCTTTTTTATATAAGAGAGAGTTTATCCTCTGAAACAAGAAATAAACTAATCTTATCTCCTAAATAAGAAAGAACAAATCTTAAACAAATCACTAAAATCAATTTAACAAAACAACAAAACTTGGGACTCAAGTAAACCAAAACTAGGACCCTTGGTCCACCTAGCCGCCGGCCCTGAGGGTCTCTGTCCTGCTGCCACATGGCCTGGCTGGCTGCCACGTGGCCCCCTTATTCCCAACAGTTATAATTGTCTAACTGGTTCTATTACCGATACCACCATCTCAAGCATTTGCCTCTCCAAAAATGATGATTTTGTGGCAACATCGTCATGATATCATCCATTTGAGATGGAAACTGGCACTTCAGCTTTAATTGGTCCCCAAGGTTCAGACTAATATATTTGAACTTTGGGCAGTTGGAATGGTCTTATTCTGCCTTTGCTTTTTCAACTAAATAAGATGCTTTTGCGATACCTGTTATGTTGCATCCTCCATGAAGTTTGGACATGTCCACCTCTCAAAAGAAAAAGTTTGGACGTGTCCCTGAGAAATAGTTTAGTTGAATACTTTTAGTTTTAGGTTTTACTTCTCTGAAAAGGTTCTGCTTCCTGGTAAATGAGAAATATCCCTTGATCTAATCTCTGTATCTCGGTATAAAATTGACTGTTGCCATATCTCAATTAAATGTAACCCTGCCAAACATCTTGTTTCAACTTAACCCTGCCAAACACCCTTTCGAACAAAAAAACTTAACCCTGCCAAACATGTGCTTTGCAACACATCAACATAAGCTCTTCAACCCTGGAACACCACTATTCCTTAGAAGCCAGAGTATAGAACAAAACCACTGGATATGCATTATCCCTTGTATGGTTATGGGTAAGATAGGATTCTATATTTTACTTTAACAAAAAATTATTCTATGTTTTGAATGTATGTATATAATTGGATGGGACAATTAGTGTTAGAACCACCTTTCAGATTTCTTGTTTAGTAATGCTAAGAAATTGAGGATGTTTGTTGAAAATTTGCTAGACTGGTCTGAACAAGAAGACACCATAGTAAATCTGCAACCTGTTATGAAGCACAAAAATGCTGACTAAACTTCTATTTCAACATCAGCCACCAGTCTAAATCAAGCACATCACTTGCTGACAGAATATCTACAATCCAAAAAATCAACAAGGTCATCTTTCCTTGCAATAGCCAAAAAACCAAAAAAAAGATCACCAAACATGGGCTACAAGCAAACCAGGTGAGGCATCAAAATGGTGGAAGGTGCTGTGGACAGAGGTGGTGCTGGAGATTTAGATCTAGCATTGCAAGGCGAGGATGATATGGAGGTCTGCTGTGGCAAACTTGGTGGTGGAAGCAGTGAAGGGGATGGATGGTGTTCGTTTTCCCCATAGGCTGGAGGGGAGGGAGCGATGGGTTGTGGGACAAGGAGTGGTGGCTGTGTGATGAGAAAGGGCAAAGAAGGGGATGGATGGAGGAGGAAGGGAGAGGCTGCAGGATATGGTGGGATGCAGGGAGAGGTGGAGGGATGGCTGTGAATTTTTGGTGGTGGTTGTGTGTGTGTGTGGGAAAGGGGACTAGGATAGGGAGGAGGTGGGGAGAGGGAAGAGAATGGGAAATGTGGAAGGGTTTCTCGGGAGGAGAGAATGTAGGGAATAGGAGGATGGAATGATTTGTCCCTAACTCCCTATCTTTTTCTAGTTTGGATGAAATCTCAGTCTTTGGATGAGACTTTAAGATACACTAACCCAACTTAAGAAAGACTAATCCAATATCCAACTGAATGTAACAGAGATGTTTAAAACAAAGCAAAAGAATGATGGCATGTATTTGATTTTTTAGTTTATATAGGCATATTGTAATTGCAGAAGTTTACAGGGGTATTTATGGAGAAGCCCCACTGCTTTGTTGTAGCTTCTGTTTATTCAATGGCCAATGTTTTTAGCCCTTGGCAACCACCTTAATATTGTCCAAATGATAAATATGCTACAAGTGGTGTCTTGTTGTCCTATGATTATTCTAGTCACAAATCCTTAACCTGAGTGTGCCAAGAAAATAAAGCGAACCAGTCTTTGCTTTTCACTTACTGCAATTTTCATTTGAAAGTAGAGACTGCAATTGGACCTTTGGATTAATTAGATGGAGATTTAAGATTCATGCACTTGTAGATTTCTTTGTATATTTTGTCATTTTGATACCAAACTACTCTTGTGAAGCATTTGGATATTTCTTGAACACGGGAAGGTCTAGTTTAGTGTAAACTGGAACCTGCAGTCCACTATAGCCATAGTAGGTTTACTTTGTCTTTTTTTTTTTTTCATTTTTAGGATAAAGATATTCTCTCATTCAAGGGCAAGACACTGATATTAGTTTAAGTAGAGTTTATCACGGCTTTTGATATGCAAGTTAGAACCAAAATGAGATCTCAAGGAATTTTCGAAATTTTTTTATTGTCTTAAACTCCTCTTGTGTTGAGGTTTTTGTGTCTTTTTATTGCCGATTCCAAGCACAGGTAAAGAAGGAGGGTTGCGGTAGGTAGTCAATAACTAGTGTAAAACTTCTTGGATTTTTAAATATGGATTCAAGTAAATACTTAAATTTCGTTAGGGTGTTCCCTACTTGTGACGCGTTGCATTAGTGCCTAGGTGTAATGAAAAATGGGCAAGGATTCTTGCATGAGGAACGCATGCGAGTGAAGAAGGTAATTCCGCTACATTGCAGCCTGAATGTAGTGTAAAATGAGCAAGGGTTCTTGTATGAGGAGTGTATGCGTGTAAAGAAGCTAGTTTTGCCACTTTACCATTGAAGTGTCCTATAAAAGAAGTTGAGATTTGGTAGTTAGAATATTAGTACTTTGACCGACAAGCTTATGAAGATTGTGGATACTTTTTTTTTGAAAGAATAGTGGATACAATGATAAGGAGAAAAATTCAAATTCTTTACCTTCAAGAAACTAAGTTGGTGTTGGGTAATGGAAATATGTTTATGGAATAAGTAGAGGAATAGGAAAGGAGTGCTAGAATAAGTGGGTTTTGGCATTTGAATGTTTAGGTAGGGTTAAAGTTATTCCACAGAGGAGGTGGAATAACTTCGCACTAGGTTAACTTCCCTTAACCTAGTCAACTGACAGACAGACATGTTAAGTGGTGAACAAACGTGGGTTAACTCAGTTAACCCACCTATCAAACATCGCATAAGTGGGTAGGAGAAAAAGTAAAAGAAATTAAGAGGATATGTTTCAAATTGTGATACTCAGGAAAGGACAAAGGTAGAAATGGAGTTAGTATTATTGCTTATAGGATTAGAATAAAGCGTGGTTGAGGTTAAGAACATGGGCGATCGAATTATTTTAATGAAATTAATCTTAGACTAAGAGATCTTAAATGTCATTTCAGTTTATACACTTCAAGTTGGTTTGGAGGCAAGAATAAATAAAGAATTTTGAGGGGAGTTTGATATTGTAATTTAAGAAATTCCATAGAGAGATAATTTTCTTGGGTGGAGATTTAAATGGGCATATGTGGGAAAAGATGCTTTAGAGTATACAACAAGGTTCAAAATGTTGATGTCAATGCCGTTTTGATAAATTTCTAAATACGCATTCCAAAGATATGCCGAGGGTATGCTGACAAAAATGACAGAAGTAGTCAAAATGATATAAATTTCAAGAAAATCGTAAACTTAAGTTGATTTATATGAGAATAAGAATGTCATATCATGATATTCATATGTAACATGACCATACCATGTTCAAATTTAATAATTAAATGTCAAATAATTACCGTTCAAATTGCTTAGTTCATCTTTGGGTTCCATAAATAAGAACTCCAAAATAACAAGAATGAAGAATCACCCATCATCAGGGCATCCTCATCAAGCCTCCTACAACTTTTGCTTAGAATCTTAACAAAGGCTTGACTTATGCAGAGAGAGTGAAAGTGATGTGTATAAAATAAGTTTTACTTGTGGTATGTTTTCAAATTACAAGGCACCCGGATGTAACCATGGAGTTGATAATATTCAATAGACATACTCCGATACATTCCTTCCAAGACGGATATCTTTGTGTTTTGTAGATGACTCTCCATAGGCCTGTAATGGCTTTTCTTCATAGCATGCTCGATCTCCAATCTTGTAGTTTACATGTCAATAACCATTTATAGTTTTTCTTATTAGTTTTCAATTCACATGCAAACAACTATAGTAACTATAAATATCTCACACCAAATTATTATTGGTTTGCAACTCTTTTTCGAAAAGGAAAAAGAAAAGCTCACCACCCGCATAAGAATATGCATTAGACTATTAGACATCAACAATAGCAACCGATGAAATGTCGTCGTGTTGACCATACTGGCTACATGTCGTTGGCATCGTTGGTCTGTCAGCGAAACTCCTGCATCTCAACATCTAATACATGTCAATATGGGTCACCGTTAGTGTCATTTCAACGGCATGCCAGCGGCACTTCGATCACTGGTATGCAGGAGTGCATGAAAATTATGATTTTTGTGATAGGAATGAAGAGGGGAACACTTTCCTTGATTTTGCAATGGCTTATTATCTTTTCATGGCAAATACCTTCCTCAAAAAATGAGGAGCATTTGATTACTCACAAAAGTGGAAAGATTGCAAGATCATTCTAAGGGAGAGTTCAACTACTCAACATCATCGTTTAGTGTTGCATGTGCATATGAAGAAGTCAAAGAAGAGAAAATTGTTGTTTAAAACTATGAGAATTAAATTGTTGAATCTTAAGAAAGAGCAAAGAGAAAATGATGTAACAAGAAACTTGGGGGCAAATATGGCAAATTATTTTAGAAATGTGACAAAGGAGGCGTTAGGTGTAGTGTTTAGGAATTTGGTTGAGTAGGCCGATTATGTGGTTGCATACTCATCAGTGCTGCTCTCTTCACATCGAGTATCCTCAGGCGGTCCACTAAGTGGGTCAGGCCAACTACTTGGTCTGAATACTTGAGTAGTTGACCAAGTAGGTGGTTGATTTTGTGATAAAATATATTTTAGGTTTGTGTTTTTTTTAAAGATATTTTAGGTTTGATTTTGTTGTAGAATCGGTTATAATTTTAGGTGTGAGTTTAGGTCGCATTTTAGTTATAGTTGATGGTTATTATTTATGTAATATTTGTTAGAATATAAATTTTAATAAATTGACCAATTATTTTATTTTTTAAATAAAAAATACAAAATCACATACTGCATACTGTATACTCTTTATACGGTGACCCAATCGACTGTATGTCGCATACCGACTTCTTGAACCTTAATTAGGCATGTCTAAAGGAGGAGTTTCAGAATAAAAGGAGGCTTAGTGGTGGACTACGGAAGTGCATGAGAAGCTTATAATTAAAAGAGCTTATTTTAAAGCCTTATATCTAGATAAGATCGATGAAAACATGGAAAACTACAATAATGCAAAGAAAATAGTTAGTGAAGTAAAAATGAAAATTTGGGAGCATTTTTATAAGAAACTTGATTCTAAATAATGTGAGAAAGATATCTTTATGCTAGCTAAAGCAAGAGAGCCAAAGACAGAGGACCTTAAGGTGCATTGAGGACGAAGAACGAAGGGTGCTGGCAGCTAATGAAGATGCAAAGACAAGATGGAAATTTTATTTTCATAAGCTTTTTAATGGAAATCAAAAGGATGATGTCATCTTAGGGGAGTTAGCCAATTCATAAGATTATGTGAATCGAGTAACCTATCGGAGGGTACAAAAAAAAGTAGTGGATGCTTAAAGATGATGAAAATTGGGAGGGTTGTTGTACTTGATGATATTTCTATAGATGTTTGAAAAGTGATGGGAGAAGATGGCATAACTTAGCTTATAAAATTATTTAATGCTATTTGGATAAGTAAGAGGATGTCAGAACAATCGAGGAAAAGTTTTGTGATAACAAAGGAGATATACAAAATTGTTACAACTATAGAAGTATCAAATTGATGAGTTATAAAATGAAGCTTTGGGAGAGAATAATTTGAAAAAGGCCAAGGCAAGTCTCCGTAGTAACTGAAAATCAGTTTGGATTTATGCTAAGCCAGTCTACTATTGAGGCAATACATCGCCTAAGGTGTATGATGAAAATCTACAAAGCCAAGAAGAAAGATTTACATGTGATCTTTATTGATTTAAAGAAAGCCTGTGACTCTGGTCCAGGAGATATGTTATGGAGAAATTTAAAGAGGAGACATGTATTAGTTTTATATATCAAGCTCATATAGGATATGTACTATGGAGCTACGCCTTATGTAAGAATTAAGTATGGATTGATGGATTATTTTGATATCATTATTGGTATACATCAAGGGTTAGCTTTAAGCTCTTAACACTTTACCTTATTCATAAATGAGTTGACGAAGCATATCTAGGTTTGGGTGCCATGGTGTGTGCTTTTTACTAGTGACATTGTATTGGTTGATGAGACAAGAGATGGGGTGAACAGAAAACTTGAACTTTAAAGAGAAACCTTGGAAGCTAAAGGCTTACGCCTAGGTGGGACAAAAGCTGAGCATATGGAATGTAAGTTTAGTAGTAGAGTGAACAATGAATGGATGTATGTAAAAATTGGAGAATAGTGCATTCCAATGAAAGATGTTTTTAAGTACTTAGGATCTATTATTCAACAAGATGGTGAAATTAATAGAGATAGTATACATAGAATTAATGAAGGTAGTTGAAATGAAGGGGAGTATTTGGTGTTCTATGGGATAAGAGGGTTTCTTTGAAAGTTAAAGGGAAGTACCATCGAGCAGCTGTAAGACTTACAATGTCATATGGTTTTGAATATTGGGCCGTCAACTATAGGTATTTGCAAAAGATACGTCTAAGGTGATTTGGATATTTGCAGAGAAGGTTACTAAATGTCCTTCTCAGGTGGTTCTAGGAGTTGGAGGTTGAATCCATTAAGAGGAGGCGAAGGAGAATAAAGAAGTGTTGGAAGGGAGCTATTAACTATGATCTCAACTACTTCAATTTAAGTTAAAAAATGGTTTAAAATAAATCTGAGTGGAAGCAAATAATTCATATGGCCCACCCTATTTAGTGTGGGAGAAGGCTTGGCTGTTGTTATCTTCATGATTACATTTTATGCTTTATAAGTGCAATTCCTCTAGGGACTCATGCCAAAGACGTCTCACTGCTTAATTATAGCAATTTTGTCTCTTAAAAAGTGTGGATATGTCAATACTTAATTATCACACCTTTGTTCTTTAAAAAGATTTTCTTCTCCTAAAGGTTTTGAACTATACTGGATGTTAGAAATAGCTTATCTGTTGGTATTCTGAGCTAGAGTTGATTTTTGCATGAATCCATATACTGTTGACATACATTCCTGTGTGTTTACTCTTGGTGTGTTTCTTGAATCAGACTACCTCACATGCTGTTTACCTTCCCGGACATGTTCTTTAATGTTTTGATTGTTCTGGGATACCATCATGAGGACTTTAAACTACCTATTAGACTAGTCAGATACCAATGCAAGACTGCCTAACTTGTGAAATATGTGCGCAACCTCTGACCTACTGTTCGTTGGACAAAATATAGTTAACGCTTCCACTAACTTATTGGCTGAACATTTAAAAAAGAAAGAAGCTTGTTCACTGATGTGGAGTTTGGAAAACCTCACTAGTCAATAAGAAAATGGTTCCCCCCTTAGAATGGTGGAATAAGAGCATTGGGGGACTGCTCCATTCTACATAATAATACTTAAAAAGCATACAAAACAAGGTAGTAGGTAGTTCTTTCAGCCTCTAGGATACCAAAGTGAAGGATTTATTGCATCTAGGAGCCTAGGACACCAATGTAGCTGGTATTTTTCACCTCTTGGATAGATCTAATATATAATATTTTCTGAGATACTCTGGTCTGTTTGGTTAGGAAGAAATGCGGTGGTGTTTAGGGACAACGCCCTTACGTAGAAAACTTTGTGGCCTCTGCATTGCCATTTATGTCGAGTTGGCGTACTTTGATGTAGGATGGCATATGTACTATGATCTTTCCTTTTATAAGGATAACCATCCTTTCAATGTTTCGAAAAAAATATTTTCTGAGATTCAGTGACTCCTACATAAGCGTTTTTTATCTCAAGACCAGGTAACATTTCTTAATTTACCCAACCATAGGTACCATTAGTCACCCTCCTTTTTGAGGGAGTTTCCTGCTCAAATGCAACCTAGACAGGAGCAAGCAAGTTGCACAATCTCAGGCCTCACCCTGTAATTGTGTGCAACTATTCTATGATCTATCAACGAAAGAACACCTGCTTTTTTTGCTGTTATCCGTCTATGAGTGTTTTGTGTTGCACGGGTTGTGGTATTTGAGAAAGCTTTCTTTTCTGTTTTGCTTTTGCAGATTTGATGAAGATATTACTATGTTATATTTCCAAATTATGCAGGCTGCTACTAAAATAGCTGAAGCAGATTTACCCCCAACACACCCAATTCGCTTGGGCCTGGCATTGAACTTCTCAGTGTTTTTCTATGAAATTCTTAACTCTCCTGAAAGGTGAGTATCCAACACTCATATATTGTAACAAAGAGAACCATGACTAATGTATACTCTTTATTCAGGGCTTGTCACCTTGCAAAACAAGCTTTTGATGAAGCAATCTCGGAACTAGATATGTTGAGTGAAGAATCTTACAAGGATAGTACATTGATAATGCAGTTGCTGAGAGACAATCTCACCTTGTGGACCTCTGACATCGCAGAGGATGGAGGTAATTTTAGCTATACTTTCTATGGGTTTGGAAGTTTCTGGTTCTCCTGCTTGTGATTTTTCTGACTAGGTGGCATATCAAAAATTGCTTTCCTTGTGGCTTGGGCTTAGAAAAAATAACTTTAGCTTATTTAGCTGCATTGAACTGATATGTATATGCCCATGCAAACTTTGCAATTTCATGTATGTCCTTAAGTAGTTGCATGGTTAATTGTAAATGTCACTGGAGTTGAGATACATCAAATTAAGTGTTGTCTTCAATAAACAATGTTATAGAAATACCTTCCTATTTCTTGTTTCAATATGCAGATTTTGCTTTCATTACAACCCCTTGTTTCCCTGCCATAATCTCTCCCTTTGTAACTGCTACATCCCTTGACGTCCATGATGTTATCTCCCACTGATGCTTCTCTAGATGCCTGATGCCACCTTGCCATTGTGTTTCATCACTGCCATAGCTCTGTATGTTTCCAAGTGATGTTACCAAACTCATCACCCACGGTACTAGAGACCAGCATATACATCACCCAGTCTACTCCCTCTAAAATAAGATGAAAAACCACTGCAGATTCTCCATTTCCACAGTGGGTGTAATATTGGGCAAAAGGCTAATTCCAAGGTAGCCCATAAAACACAGTTATTCCACATAATGGTGCACAATTTCCCCAAGAAATGGTGAAAAGTAAGCAAAGGTCCACCATCTTTGCAAAACTGGAGAGTATTTAAGAGTGGTCGGCCAAAGATGCCCTCTTTGGAGTTTGATATCCACAGCTCCTGGATCATGGCGGTGAGTGTCCCCTGATTGACCTTCCTCTCAAAGAGCCTCCTACAGAGTTGGTTACCCCACTAGGCCTCTAGATCCAGAGGTTAGGGCTGTTGGATCACCTTGTTGTTGCTATCTAGAGAGGAGGGGCAGTGGAGGGAAGGTGGAGGAGACGAGTGCCATGCAAGAAAAAAGAGGTGGGGTGAGGGAAGGAGCAGATGGGTAGTGGGAGGAGAGGGTGAGGGAGTGGAGGATCGGCAGGTAGTGGGCTGTTTTCTTTTTTCTTTTTTTCTGTGTGTATGTGTTGGTTGGGGGGTGGTGTTTGATGGAGTTGTTGGTGCACGTGTGGCCCCCAACCTCCTCCCCACGTTTTCTTTCGAAGGGTAGTGTGTGTGTTAAGTTGTATAAATCTTCACTCTGAAGGTGTTGAAAGGTTCATCTTTTAAGGGGCATACTTGTTAAAGGCATATCTTCATGGAGCATACTTGTTAGCAGGAAAATTTGTCATCTTTTTGGTGAATTACATATAAACTGTTATGCAATCCTGAAATCAATAATTAACAAAGATGCTACCTCGTTTGTTTTAAACTGAGATAACCTTTTACCCTGGCTTGCACACTCTTTTTCCTTTCCGAGTCACAGCAATTACAGCAGCCTTGTTACCCTATGCAGCACAAGAGGAGTCCATGAGGGACAGCGCAGGAAAATCAGGTGTTGAAGATGCAGAGGTGAGTAATGGAACATAACCTGCTTTTATTTGTCATTTGGCCAAAAGTATTAACTGTTGGTTTGGTTGTTTGTAGTGATGCTGGTCTGTCGGAGTTGAGCTTTGTCGGCATATCCTGTTGTACATCATTTAATGGCTTCTGCATCTGCTTGAGTTAATTGTTATTGATGGATTAATGTAATTGAGGACATGGTGGAATGCCCATGTCTCCGCCCTCCATGACCTTATTTTTGAAGATCCTGGAGTCATAGCTGTGGTGGTTATAGTTGGTAATTGCTTGTGAGAGGGCTATGTTTCCATACTATGGCCATGCTTGGTTTGTTTGTCGTTTTTCCCGTGTACTAAGAATTTGCTTTTGTTTTCGTTTAGCAGGTAGATGCTTGTGTACTCTTGAACCAGCAATTTTGCTTGTTGCATTGACGTTATTAACTTTTGCCTGTTGGTTAATGTCGTCATGTTAAAAAGTGTTTGTATCTCTCTTTGGATAAATGCATAATATGTCTAGGGCAATTTCATAAGCACAATAATATAGCTTGGGAGTCTTATCACACATCGTACATATCTTTGACCAGTAAAAGAGGGAAAAATGATCGATAGAAGAATTTCCAAAGTCTCGAACAAAGAAGGTAACTGCAATGAACTAGCTTCATAGGGATGGCACAGGTCAAAATTATCAACGAGTTAAAGATTTCAAATTAAAGCATGATGATTACCCAATTGATAAGCTTCAATGATGTTACTTTGCGAGGTAGCCGAGCGTTACTATGTAAAATAATAGCACATAACTTTATCATTTCTATTTTAGGGTTATAATGAAATAGCCTAGGTCCTGCCATTAAACCGTTCATACGACTGCAAACGAGGCAAATAACCTCGTACGCTGGTTGTCGAGGCATCATACCTTTTTGTCTTCAGGGAAAGGACGGAAAGGTTATTATCTGAACCATTCCCTCCGCATCCGATAGGTATTTTTTGCTTCTCAAGGTCGAAGTGGCGTTCTCCATGCCCGTAGCTATAGGTTCACCAAAATAATCTCCTGCATGTAACCTTCAAAACCCCCTACATCCTAGGTGCACTTTCGATACGCTTGTTATGCAACCAAAGGCCTCAACAAGCCCTTAAATTCCTTGGTTGCAGTTTAAGTTGTCAAAGTACATTCTTTTTGCTTCTTCAAAAGAAAAACAAAAAATCTAGTTACCAGGTACCCGTTCCAAAAGTCAGTTGGCAGTTTCATTGTTTGACTCGGCATTTTAGTCTCTTGGTTCACAAACATTTTAGTTATGCACGTTTGTGGCAATTGATAATTATGTTCAAATGGTAACCACATGAACCACTAGCAATCAAGCCATTGCACGATGTTGCTGCTGCATGGCCAATTCAAACATTCAAATAAGTGACTTCTGGTGCTGGGTGAAGATCATTGCTACAAATCGTCACAATTTTCCGAGGTACGGTCTCCATCATGAGGGGGTTCCCCAACAAGAATTATGACCCTAGTGCAGAGAAATTAAGACACTTCTCCTCAACTGATCAGCACTTCATAAAGTGTTCAGGATGGAAGCATCAGTCACCATAAGAATCTACCAAATAGCACAAGACAAGATATAGGTGCAATGAACCGCCATTGTCCAACTCAGATAAGAACCAATGCAGACCTCGTCTGCAAACCTGTCACCTATGGCCTGAAAACTAAAATGCTGATATGCACCTACGCCCACCAAGTTTACCGTCTTATATAAAAAAAGGCTGATATGCAGCACGTGACAGAAACTTATCATGAGTTGCTAGTCGAGGACGCCAAAAGAATCAGGGTCACATCTTTTCAAGTTCAAAACTCCTACTAATTTCATCCAGCAGTTAAGCTGATTAGACAAAGAAGGATGAGACAGAATAAAGTCGACTGGCAGGAGGTTGAAAACCAATATAATTTCAAAAAGTTTGCTAGAGAGAACATGCACTCTTACGCTGGCAAAACAGGAGCACTTTTGAAAATAAATCTAGTTAGATTAAACGTCAATTGGAAAACATAGACAGAAAAGATGGTGTATCAAGCAGTCCTTTTGAATAATTAAACCAGGTTCATCAGAAATCTTATAAAACCTAGAGAGGATTCTGAGGTCTAAGCTTCCTCCACCAACATCAACATAAATGAGGACTACCCAAGCACCCATCCATTGAAAGGCATTGTATATGAGAAAAAGAAAAGAACATCTTTCTTATTGCAACGGGTAACAAGAAAACATCCTCCAGCACAAGGCAGGATCTAAAGCTTCAGCTGCAAGAAAAAAGCGATCCATCAGCATTGTGCAATGCTAAAAATAAAGTGGCATAACAGCATATGGCATAAAAAGGCAAAGAAAGAATGATTGAACTACAGTGAATGCTTTAGAATAATTTACAACCCTAACTATGGGGACGGCACCGATTCAGTATTTGATTTCGGAATTTCCCTGATTTGATTCCTGTAATGTAGGTTTAATTTTCAGGATCAACAAAATGGCAGTACCACCCTAGGACTGATCAATATTTTCCCTATCTCCCTTTCAACTTCCTCCCTCAGATGCCTCTGTTGAAGACACCTCGGAAGCACTACCTGAAATCCATTGATCCTCTTATAATGGAACTCATTGCATTGCATCCTCTGCATAATATTAGGTTGATCTCCAACTTCGCTTCAAATTGAATTCCAGCTTGCCACCACTTGATCCTTTCATGACAAACCCCGTGCATTGCCGCATCCTCCTTGTCGTTGATCGATGCCCTCTCAAGCAACAAACAAGGCCCTGTAACTCTGCTTTCATTGTTGCCACCACCCTCAGCAAGAAGAGTCCTCTGCATTGGTCGTCTTTAATCACTTTTTTTGATAAACTCAATGTAAATCCAATCTTTC
Source organism: Thalassia testudinum (assembly GCA_037157565.1). Lineage (NCBI taxonomy): Eukaryota > Viridiplantae > Streptophyta > Magnoliopsida > Alismatales > Hydrocharitaceae > Thalassia > Thalassia testudinum. The sequence continues at coordinate 71,203,097 of JAZHRO010000022.1, read as the reverse complement.
CTTGTATGGCTACGCATCTACCTTAGCATCTTTACTTCTGCCAGACATCCTCCATAGATGCCTATTATTCACAACCCAACATTCAGATCTATATGGCACAGCAAGGTCCCACAATTGCTCTTTGGTACTTCTCAACCTTCAAAGGATCTCCTTGTCACATAGAACACTAAAAGCTTCCCTCCACTTCAACCAACTTGCATTGATTCTATTTGCAGACAACTTAATTCCTCCATCTTATTGGAAAAATTCATCTCAAATATGTAAATCTTTATTCAGAATGAGATATGCTCCTCTGCCCCGTCTCTATCTCCTCAACCATTGAATTTACATTCCACATAATCAACCCTTATCCTACCCAAGGTTTTAAAAAATGCGAGGTGATACAAAATGATTTGCCTTCATTGAGGTGAGGCGTAAACCTCGAGGCGTTTGAGGTGTAAGCCTCAAGTTTTGAATAAAAAATAAAAAATAGTATAAATATATACTTATTAAGTACTAATAATAATAAAAAAAAGTAAAAAACATACATCCATGTCATTTTTTCTCTATTAATGATATTTAAAGAATAAAATTAGACAAGAGATGACATTTAAATAAAATGCAAACCTCCAAACATTATAGAAAATTAGAAATTAAATTTATCAAAACTCCAAAATGAGTTAAAGTTCATATGATGAGAATTATCACAAGTAAACCAAATAAACACAATGAATTATATTGACTCTACTCATTATCTATAAAAAAAATCTAATTGTCATAACTCAAATTATAAGTAATGAGTCTAATAACTATTCTTGTAACTCACAAGTCATCATTCACAAACATAAAAAATCTAAATGAAATATAAACAAAACCATTGACAAACATATGATATCATTGACATCCTAAAAAATATGATAAATATATGGTATCTCCATCACTTTCATACTTTGGAGGGATTTATTTGTTATAAAAGATCATGTACAAGTCACATAACCATTTAAAAGAGCCTTTCAATCGAGGCTAGGGACCTTTCAACCGAGGCTATAGCCTCACCTTCGCCTCAACGCCTCGACACCACCTCGGCCAACTGAGGCGTGAGCCTCATGGTACAACCCTAAGGCTATAGACTCGAGGTGTTTTCCTAGTGCCTCGCCTCGAGGCACACCTTTAAAAACAATGGTCCTACCCTCCAAAGCTCAAGTTTTTTGTCTTTCTCTTGTCTCATCAACCACTACATGCATAAGCAAAAAGCATACACCATAACACCCCATTTTGAATATACTTCATCAACTCATCCATGATTAAATAAAGAGGTAAGGGCTTTGAGTTAAACCTTGATGCAGACTGATACACCAAGTTCTCACATAAGCAACAGGTCCATCACATATCCTTTGTGAGTTGATACACAAAACTAATACATCACTGCTTTAAAATTCTTCAAAAGATTTTCCTTGGAATAGAATCATATGCCTTTTCAAAATCAGTAAATATCATAACTAAACCATTCTTCTTGGATTTGAAGATCGCGATTATGTACCTTAGAGAATGTAATACTTTAATTGTAGACTTGTCGGGTATGAACCCGAATTGGTTTTCCAATTTCTCTAAAGACATGCCTCAATATTTGTAAAATTATTTTCTCTCCCAAGGCTTCGTTATGTCTTATCAACTTACTCCTCGTATAGTTGGAATAGTCCAATATGTCCCCTTTGTTCTTATTTGAGAAATAATAACACTTTTTTCCATTCCACTGATGATCGCTTAATTCACCAAATGCATTAAATAATTTTGTAAAGTAAGTTACGCATTCAATACTTTCGAACAGAGGTGAGGGTTGATTTTATACAAATTCACTAGTTTGTGGATGAAAACCAGGATGATCAAAACATTGGGGACCAGAGAAAAATTGGCTCTATCCTGTAGTGCATAATTCAAAGGCTTTGCTGAATTACCCTAATGATGAGGTTTAAATACATGGAATTAAATGAGAGAGATCAATGAAACTTCAACTATAAATAGCACAGTAGAAAAATGGACCAATGTCCTGGCATGACAAACGAAATAGAGCATATAAACACACACGAATAGCATTAATATTATTTCTCATAAAAAAATGAATAGCCATAATATCCAACTCAAGCCAGAACTAATAGTTCGCATGTACTCATATCACACAACTTGTCACGAAATCAAGAAATTTGGTGCTTAGAGAAAGCTTTGGAAAATTGATTCTCAGCTTAGACTTCTATTCTTGCATACAGCACAGAATTAAAATAAAAAAGAAAAAGAGAGAAAGAACCACTTGAATTTCAAAGAGCTATTTATCTTAATAGTTCTTTCTCTAGTGAAATAATGGATTCTTATAATAAACTTGGGGATGTTATTGTTACACATCATCCCCCCAAAAGTCCCCATCTATAAAGAGTCCATGACTGCATACATCCTTTTATTTTAGATTAACAAACCAGCAATATGAACTTATGACTTGAAATGACCCTTCCTAAGGGTCACTTGACTTTTCTTGAACCTTAGGGGCCTTGTTATAATTTTTCCGCACACCAAGGAGACACCGTGTGAGTTTTGTGACTCTTGGAGGGGCCTAACGTAATTTTTACACCCCCCAAAGATGTTCTGTAGGGCCAAGTGCAATTTCTCGGGCCCCATTTAAACTTGCGCCTTAAAACCCTACTCCTAGACCCTTATAAAAACCCCCTCATCCTCCTTGAGCGACGTGCCTACCACCTCTCCTTGCAAGCAGTGAGCGAGAGTGGGGGTGAGAGGAAGGAGAGACCAAGAGGGAGAGGAGGGTGTTGCTGCAGCCGCACAGAGCGCAAGGCGCTGCTGCACCGCAAGCAAGGTGGGTTCGTGCTGCGAGGAGGGTGCTGCATGCAAGGCGCAAGTGCATCTCCTACGGCAAGGTTCGAAATGCCGATTTCGACGCTGTGCCGATGAAATTGCAAGTGTGCATTTCATGGGCATGCCGGAGAAATGCCCGTTTTTCGATGGCAGATTTCGATGATTTCGATGGCTCGAAAAAATGCCATTTCGGAGGCACGCCGAGGTCATGCCGAGGGCATGCCGATGCATGCCGACAAAAATGGTAGAAGTAGTCAAAATGATATCAGTTTCAAGAAAATCAAATGTTGATTATGTAACAATAAGAGTGTTACATCATAATATTTATATACAACATGATCATACAATATTAAAATTCAATAACGAGATGAAATATTCTTACCATGTTAAGAATACAGAAAATTTAATAATAGAAGAATACAAAGAATTTAAGAATCAAAGAATTTAAGAATGAAAGAATCAAAGTGTATAGTTTTAAAGTTAAAATTAAAACTGTAATGTCTTGATGTATGATGTATCGGAAGTCAGAACTTCGAACTTGAAAGATAGATTTCACCAGAACCAAGAGTGTCTTGCTGGATGCATATCTTTATCATGGGTACTATCACCACTTGATTGATACCATTGTTGACTATTGTGTCGATGAATACTTTGAATGTATTCACAGTAATCCTTCCAAGACATATATGAATACATTGTCTGGTAATCCATTATGTGCTGTCTGTATTCATGTTCATTCATACTAACAAAAATCCCAAGACGGGGAAATCTACTATCTGTGTATGGTCTGTCACGCTGCCCACATGCACGACTAGTTGCACGTGTTTGTGAGAATCCTGTTGTTCTAGAATCATCTTGTGATGATTCCGATTTTGGCATTTGAGGGAGAGCTTTGGGTTGGAACTGCTGAGGAAAGTAATTTTGGATCATACCATACGCATATGGGTAAGAATACCACCACCAGATCCACCACCATCCACCACACAGTGCACACACCTTAATTCCCACCCCACCCGATTCACATTGGCCATTGCATCATGCCACTAGCTAATGCGGGCACTGGCACCGCACGACCTCCCGTTACCTTTGTCTCCTTTCCCCTTCCCTCCAAAAGAGTCATCATTGGAGGAAATCCTAAACGTGCGGTGGCCACCCTCTACAGGGAGACGCTCCCCCACCTTCCCAGCAGGCAACAAGTCACCACCAAGAAGGTGAGAAGTTCCATAAGTAACGATGCAGGCTACAGCCTGAAGCAGTGGCAGAGATGATAGTGACAGTGGCATTAGCGGAGCGGAAGAGATGGCAGTGGCAGTCTACAGCAAGCATACAGCATCGGCATTGGCATCAGCATTTCTTAACAAGGTGGGTTGCATCGGCATCGGCACAAGCACACGCCCTTGGTGGGAGTCCCTATATGTTAAGCATCCTATGGCATCAGTAGTGCTTGCCGACCCTATGGATATCTACACAAGCACACATCTCTTAACAAGGTGGGGCCCCCACTATACCCAAATCAAATAGCCCTCCTGCCTTCCCCGCCCTCCCTTCCCACCCTCTATGTCCGCGGGGTCCACCGACCCTGCGGCTCCACCACCTTCCTCCCCATGTCCTCCCCCTCCATCCCTCCTCCCTGCCCCCACCTCCAGCTCTTCCTCTCCTCCTCCCTCTCCTCCTCCCCCAACCCCTTCCGCTCCCTCCACCTTCTCCTTCGCCCCAAACCCCCCGCCCTCAGCCGCGTCGAGCTCCACCTCGACCTCCCCCACCGCTGTCCCCTCTGCCCCCCTCCTCCTCCCCACCCCACCTCTACTTCTGCCTCTCTTGCCCCCTCCACGCCCCCGACCACCTCTACCAGTCCCCCTCCTCCCCTCCCCACGCCCTCGACGTCCACCGCGCCGAGCTCTTCTGCTTCACCTGCCGCGACCAAGTCTACGACCCCGACTTCGACTCCGCCGTCCTCCTCGCCTCCCAATACCGGACCGCCTCCATCCCCCTTCCCCCCACACCCCCCAAGAGGAGGCGACTGGTCGAGTTCCGCCCCTGGACCCCCACCCCCAAGGAGCAGCGCCTGCTCGACTGCTGCTCCAGCCCACTGTGGTGCCCTGACACCGCCGCCGCCGAGTCGGGCCGCAGGGTCCCGTGGGGCCTCCGGGGGCTCAACAACCTCGGCAGCACCTGCTTCATGAACTCCGTACTGCAGGCGCTGCTCCACACCCCGCCCCTGAGGAACTACTTCCTCAGCGACCGCCACAACCCCTATGTCTGCAGGCCGTAGCAGAGGAAGAAGGCGGGCGGCGAGGGCGACGACAGGAAGGTCGTGTGCCTCGTGTGCGATCTCGACGTGATCTACTCCGCGGTGTTCTTCGGTAGCCGCACGCCCTACAGCCCTGCCAAGTTCCTGTACAGGTGAGGGGGACGAGGGAGAGTGAGCATTTTGACGGCGGCGGCACGGCAGCATGCCGCCCTTAACGGTCGGCATGCCGCCAAAACACCGGTCTTTCGACACTGAAATCATATCGGCATGGCTGTTCTTCAAAATTGACCTTGCCGACGGCATGCCGTCGACATTTAAATCAATGTCCTGCGGTCATCGGATGTCCACGAAACCTGGCAAACGACTAGGAGGCTCCGCAGACGTCCAAGGTGAGCTTTGGACGTCCAGACGCATGCAGGACCCAAGGTGAGACCTGACCAAGGTGTCTGTGTCGCGTATAGGCCCGGGGGTCGTGCTCGCATGGGGAGGTGAGCTGTGCAAGGGAGAAGGATGTTGGGAAGGCGCACACACTCAGCAACCGAGGTACTTTCGGATGTCTGGAGGTGGTATCAGACGTCCAGTTGCAACCACAGATGATTGGGAGAGGTGTCAAACATCTGGCTGCACCCTCAGACGACAGTGAGAGGTAGCAAACAACGAGAGGAGTAGGAATGCCAGGTGAGTTCCTGTGCACGTTTAAGACGTTTGGGACTCACCTCAGACGTCAGATCTTAGTTAGTACTCCATCTGCTGTAGGTAGGCGGCTGGTCCAGTCAGACCAGCCTGCCTGGTCTGGTTCAGGTGAACCGGGAGGAGTGTTTGGGCTGGTTCATGGCCCAAACGAGGTCGGATTTGCGCAATCAAGATATCGTTAAAAAGCTCATAGGATTTACTACGTTTTAAAGTTGTTTCCACACTGTTTTGAACCTATTTTACATGCTGAAATATCAGTCAACGAAATTAATGTCCTGTTTGACCGTTAAATTGGTTGGGACTCGAGATAGGAATGACCTCCTTACACTGACTCCTGTTGAACCCACTGGGAAAACTGGGATAGTCAGGCGAGGGTATGCAAATTGGTGGAGGGCGTGGCCCTGTTCTGTTCTGTGTTGTACGTTAGAGCGTACCTGCTAGCTAAAAGGACTGATCGTGTGCCAGTGCGGGATAGCTACTTGTACGTCTATTGCGCGTGCCGTAGTCACCGCTACATCGCGACCGTGACCCTGGGGTGGTAGACCGAGTGTAGAACTATCACGGGATACTCTCCTGACCATGTGAACTAAGTGATGACATGGACATTTACTATATTGGCTAAATACTAAACAACTAGTGAATATGAATGGAACCAGACGTTAACTATATGGATAACTGAAACTGCATAAATAGTTTACTACTTTTAACAATTAAATTCATTAAATATTCTTAAGTTTGCCACTCTATTCAGCATTTAGCTGACATCCACTACTTATGTTCAGGCTAGGGAGGTGAGCAACCAGTACCATCGGCTGTGGAGGGTGCTAGGCTTAGTCGAACCCAGCCTTAATCAGTTTTCGGCTTACTATCTTTGTGATACTTTTCTTTCTTCATGTTGGAACTAGTAACCCCGTTTTCTGCCTTTCAATTTCAGTTGTGATGGCTATGACGTGAACTCAGTTTTCTCATGTGACCTGATGTCTATTTCAGTTTATTATTCTACTTTCCGATTTTCATTGACTGCTTAGCTATATTGCATGAGTGGAATGTTGAGTATATATATATTTGGCCTATTTCTTGATGTGCGACTGGATCCTGGGATTAGTTAAGGCAAACCGTTCCCGGATTCCATGAGGAGCCGGGTTCGGGTCGTAACATAACTTGTCTTCTGAATGTGCACTCGGTACAAATGACATCCATGGATGCATCACTTCATGCCCATAACATTCAAAGTATGCCTGAAATGATGAGATGGACCTATAATGGCATGGAGTCAGCTAATGCAACGGTCAAGGTGGTCATATCTAGCCAAATGAAGTTTCTTCCCGAGGAAGACCTAACTTTTTTAAGAAAAAAAAGAGGAAAAAATTGTTGGCAAACTCCTTGATGGATGCAAGACTGCACACATCCAACATGGCAGTCTGACATCGTGCTCAAATGTGGAATGTCTACCTGCTGGATTGGTGCTGCTGCTGCTCGTGAATCTTGGAGTTGCCACCGATGCATTTAATGCAGTTGTTGCAGTTGAATAAAGGCTGAGGACGTACCCCAGACCCTTAGAACGAGATACTGACACTATGACTTTCTATTGATGCCTTTTAGACTCACGAATAAACTAGAAGCATTCATGGATTTCATGAACCGACTATCCATAGTTGGACATGGTGGTATTCATTAACAACGTACTTGTGTACTCCAAGAATGAGGAGCCTTCTTTGCATGAGAAATGTATTGTGCTTGGATGGTGATTGTATGTTGGGATTGAGGACTTTAATGGCATGAAATTTTGTTTTGCATGCATTTATGTGAACCATAAGTGAGGCCATGCATGATTGTGTTAGTTGTAGTCTAACCTGGTGGAAGTCAAGTGTGCTTTGCCCAGGTTGACATTGAGGCAGTCGCAATTGTCATTAGCAGACATGAGTACCATTAGCAACAGCAACTTCTTTTTATTTGTGAAAGGGAAAGGAATTTCTTAAACTCTAAAGAAACCCTAGCCTCTCTTTATATATAAAAGAGAAAAAATTATTACAAGAGAATCCACTTACAAAAGTAAAATAACAAAAAGACTATACAACACATATTCTAACGTTATTGAAATCATGATTTAGGTCTGTCTCCTAAAAATGTCATGATTGCCATAAGGAAAGAGAGAATCCCCAAGATAGATCAAAATGAGTTGTAGCAGCTCCCTTTGGCTTTCTTCACTAGAAATACCATTTTATTTGTCCTATATAAGCTTAGTGAATACCTCCTCCATGTTGCATACTGGTCCTTTTGTTTGTGGGATATCTTCCCTTGTTGTTTCATGGTTAATTGGAACAAGCAACCTGCAACTATTTTATGCTCACCTGAACTTAGAGAAGAGGGAACATTGACATAGCCAAAGATCGAGGCAGCAGAGGACAGCACGCAGCAATTGCCAACATGTCCTAGCCAACGACATGCATCAAATGCCAACAGCAGAGGCCATGTCAAGAAAATGGATGGTCTTGACGAGGGAAGGGATAGGGAACTGGCAGAAGAGGTGGTCTTGATAGCATATGGAACCAAACCCTAGAACATGACACACACATGTTCAGACAAGATGGGGGATACAACAGACTACGGGGGCATTCGAGGCCAAACGCTTAATTTACAGCATGCATAGGAGAGGATTCCGATGATACCGAATAGTACATCTCTTTTGAGAGGGAAGCTTCTATTGGGGAAGATACTAGTGCTACTTGGGCTCCAAATATTTCCAATGCTCTAGATATTGCCAATTTCGCGGGTGCTACCATTGAAGCGGGGGAAGGAGGCAACTCATTTTGGAATCTTGCAACCCACCCTCTAAAGGAAGCATTCGTACAAACTCCTTTTGCACCTATTGCAGGGTAAAGGTATCAATCACGACATGATTCCTAGGCATACTGCCAGCTGGTGGTGAAGTTATGTTCCAAGAATTGCAAGGACTTCGAAATTTTGGTTGCAAGGTTGAAATTGAGCAAAAGAGAGAAGAGGTGGACTTGAAAGAGACAGGTTTGAGAGACCATCATCACAGAAGAAGCACCACGGTGATTTGATGCCTGCAGTTTCCAACACGAAAAAGGCACTCGCCAAGCCCATAGAGGATTAAAAAAGTATTTTCCAATGAAGCGAGCGGGAGGGAGCAACAGCAACTCCTGATTTTAACTTAAGAATTACCACGAAAGCTCCAGTATCCAGCGGAAATAGGGTTACGAGAATCCGATCGATCGGCAGGCAGCATAAGACGATGGATGGATGGATGGTGTATTATAACGTATACCAAAGAATGGATTCAGTGAGAGTTGTTGGAGGAGAGGTCGTTGAGGACGTCGTCGTAGGGGTCCCTGCGGCCGGGGGCTTGGCTGATGTGGGCGTCGGCTTGGATCTGCCCATTGAAGCGGTCGAAGGTCCAGAAGCCGTAGGGGCGGAGGGGGAGGTTCCACACCTCCTTGTTCCTCTTGCACCTCTCCTGCGCCTCGTACACGTGCTCCCTCCACAGCCGCTCCCTCTCCTTCGGGTCCTCCATCACCCTCCTTATCAGGTTCTCCGCGAACTCCATCACGAACCCCATCTCTTCTCTGTTCCCTACCCCTCCCGACACTCGCACGCACACGTTCTTAGCAACCCCAGGTTTACCTGAGAAGACAAGAGACGAAATTTGGGTTTACAAAAGTAGAAGGGTGTGTTAACCTATGGTGTCGGGAGGAAAAAAAAGAAAAAATAAACTAGGGTCAACATCATTTCCATGAACGTTAAGTATCATATCTTGTTGAACAAAATTATCCATGTCAAACAAAATTATCATCTATGTGATCCAATAATTAAATAAAATAAATATAAATTCAAATATTATTAGATCTTTTTCTAGTATAATAGTATATAGAGGTATTTTTTGATATCTTTTTCCACGACCTCATCCCATTATAAAAGGGAGGGTACCCGAGCGCACCCACCAATTTTAAATCCAAACTAGATGGTGGTAGGTGGGCTTCAGGGTCTCCGGTGTGTATTGGGGTAATGTATGTCGTGAGTTATGAGTTCTCTTCTCTAAAATTTGTGCTTTCTTTATTTGTGCTTTACGACCCCAAAGTAACATTAGTGGGTTGTGCTACATTGTGCTGTGACCCGTGTTCTTCATTTTTGTGATACATTAGTGGGTTTAGAGGATGTTTGTGCTTTCTTTCTTTGTGCAACAATATATTTCAGGTTAGAGCTATGTTCTGTGATTGGCCTTAACCAAATTGTGGGTTATTTGTAATGTGTTGTGACCCGTGTTTTTTATTTTTGTGATACGTTAGTGTGCTTGAGGGATGTTTGTGCTTTCTTTCTTTGTGCTGCAAGACATTTCAGGTCAGAGCTATGTTTTGTAGTTGGCCTTGACCTAACTGTAGATTCTTTGTAATGTGCTGTGGCCTGTGTTTTTCATTTTTGAGATACGTTGGTGGGCTTGGGGTATGTTTGTATTGTAAGACATTTCAGGTCGGAGTTGTGTTCTGTGGTTGGCCTTGACTTAACTGTGGATTCTTTGTAATGTGTTGTAGCCCATGTTTTTCATTTTTGTGATACATTAGTGGGCTTGGGGATGTTTGTGTTCTCTTTTTGTGTTGCAACACATTTCAGATCGGAGTTGCATTCTGTGGTTGGCCTTGACCTAACTGTGGTTCTTTGTAATGTGCTGTGGGGTTTCGCATGGGGGAGATCTGAAGCGTTTTTGGGCCTTCGACTTTGTGTTGTGGGGTGTGTTTTTTTGTGAGTTGCTTAGGAATGTTGGGCTTTTGACTCATGACAATTTCTACTACCATACGACGGATTCATTGAATTTGAAAAGGGAACACATGCAGTCACATGGAGACAACCATACGGCAATACATAGAATACATGAGGAAGATGAGAAGATACAAGGGACATATGAAGCACAAATGGGAAGATAAAGTACAACAAATACAAAGGAAAAGAACTCCATGTAAAAATAATTACAACATAAACACAATGAGAGGGTGCCCTTAAGTGTTGAAGTTAAGACATACAACATTATGAAATACAATGGTATAAAGGGGAACAATAAAATGGGATTGTTTTTAAGAAACATGAAAGAAACAACTACAGAACATATCACAAATCATAAATAGGGAGGTATATAAAACATAAAAAGAAGAAAATATTAGTGGACGAAGAAGTCAAATGATGCACATAACACCCACAACACAGGAAGGGAGGTACATATCAGCTACAAGAGAAGATATTTCATGATGCAAAATACAAAGAAATGACAAGCTGTAACAAAGACAAGAAGACGTTAGATATGCAGAAAGACATAAGAAAAGCTAAAACAAACATAAATCACAAAGCAACAACGAAAAGCAACAAGCTACAACTCATACATAGGAAAAGCAATGACCATAAACTGCACCACATAGAAAGACAGAAGACAGCAATAAGGCATATTACGTGGGGGAAGGACAAGTCATAACAAAAGCTATAAACATAGTCATCCAAACACACATGACAGGTCATAACAAAAACCTAAAAGACATACATAGCAAAAGGAAGGAACAGAGGATACAACACATACAATATGGAGATACCCAAAGCACAGATGTAGCCGAAAAAGCTCTAAAGAAAGAAGACAAATGGATAAGCCATGGCATGTCATTACAAAGAAAGGAGAAACGCGAGAATTATGAAGAGGATAGGGTCACGTAAGAAACAAATTTCGTACCAAGACACACATGAAAGAGAGGCCATCTTCCTCTTCGGGTGTGTTGGAAGATTTTTTGTACAAGAACACGTAGAAGAACTCCAGATACACGAGCTCTCAAAAGGTAGCACCTTCTCATACTAGCTCGACATCACCGAGTGGAGCTCAGAGGACTCCCTGCTTGATGGAGACAAACTCTAAAGGATGGAAGGCACGCTGGACGCACTGGAGGACGGTGGCAGTGGTGGCCTGGTTGACAAGGATGATGTTGAGGATGACGGAGAGGGAGAGGAAGAGGAGGGGCATCAACTATTGGAAGTAGAAGGGGTTGCCTTGGGAGAGGTATAGGACGAGGTAGCGGGAGAGGGGCTCCAGGTCGAAGCAAGGGTAGCACTCGAAGCTACAGTTGTTGAAGGGGGGCATGGAGGGGTGGTGGTGGGAGAATTCCTTGCCGATCTCCGAGGGGGTTAACATTGCACTAGCCGTGGAGGTAGTGGTGGGCGTGTTGGGCGAGCGGCGAGCAGAAGCACATTGCATGACGAAGAAAAAGTCCATGACAACACATTCACTTCTACGAAGAACCATCCAAAATGTCATGCATAAAGCATGTCGGGAGTGAGTAGCCTTCACATGAAGACATCATCGAAGCACACAACACACGAAATAGTGTGAACAACAACACACTCATGCATCGGGAAATGGGTGAAATTCCCTACTAGGAGGGGGTGACGTAATAATTGGGGAAATAAATATAAACAATCTCACAAAATAGACAATCACACAAGTACACAAGTATTTTAAGGTGGAAACCCAAACCGGGTGAAAACCACCACCTAACCCTCTCGAGTTAGGATTTTCCGATCAACCAAGTTGATCAAAAACCACTAAACGAATCACTTTAAACGAGGGTGATTCAACCTCAATTACAACTATGCTACAAGTGCGAGGGTAGCGTTCCTCAACCCCTTCTCTCCACGAGAAGGATTTTGTCCCACGAAGGAGACGGGAATTCGCAAAGCGAATACCCAACCAAATAACAAAGATTAAAATAAACAACAATCCTATAGAGCCAACAAAGTAATTTTAAACCTAAGCTTCTATAGGAATTAAGAAACTCTCCTTTGCAAGGAGTGCGTCGGCGACGCGGATGCGTGAACAACACGACAACGCTACATCGCTCTCGTGAACTACGGCGGGAGAGCGGGTGCGCAAAGCTTGATGCTCTCAAGATGAAGAATTAGAGCTTGGAGAGCAAGAGAGTCTTTTTGGACACAAAAGAGTGTGAAAGTGTGTAGCTAGGTGTCTCTTGGTGTGTGTTGGTGTGTAAAGGCTCCCCTCTATTTATAGAGGCCTTAGGAAGGCTTTAGAAGGCTTAGAAAAGCTTCCATAGTCGTTGGGTACAAAGCCCAAGTGAATCAGCCCGAAATCAGGAACAATCATTGCACTAACAGGCTTATCAGACGTCTGATTCTGGCATCAGACGTCTGGAAGACCACTTTAAGACATCTGAAAATAAGGTCAGACGTCTGATTTTGGGCGGATCTCTTCCTGACTTGAATCAGATCTAAACAGGGTTCTAGCGCAAGTCCATCAGACGACATACAGGACGTCTGGCACTATGTCTGGACGTCTGGAAACCTACGTTTTTGTGGGAATGGATTTGCAACGGCTAGAAAATCTCTGAGAAGAGATTTTCGGGTCAGTCGAGGCAAAACAGTCAATTATTAGATGTCTGGAAGGGCTTAAGGACGTCTGATAAGGCTCTAACGGTCATATCTTGAGTGTATGTTAAGAGAGCCAACGGTCCACTAATTGGACGTCTGGCAAAGTCATCAGACGTCTCCTAAGATGTCTGGTCTAAGGTCTGGATGTCTGATTTCATCAGACAGAACTAACTATGTCCAGCCTAAATGTTATCAGACGTCTGAATCAACAGTCAGACGTCTTAAAACACATTATCAGACGTCTGATTTGGGAATTAGACATCTGGAAGTGCTATTTGAACCCTATATTGGTTTTCTAAGTTCTCTACAGAAAACCTAAGTATCCTAGGGTTGTGCCGGTGTTCTTAGGACTACTGTTAGGGTACTTTGAGGCTCTTTAACATAATTTTCTAAGGAAATAAAGAGCAAGCAAATAAAGACAAAAGTACATGAAAGGAATAAAATGGAATTCTATCCTATTCTTCTTGTCCTTCCATCTTCAATCTATCGCTCCTCGCGAATCTCCTCTGTTTTCCATCAAGCTCCTCCAATCCATCTTGGATGCGAGCTCGAACTCCGTCTGGTCACGTCTACATTTGCAATAGACCTGAAATCTAAGACTCCAAGTGCAAATGTTAAATAACACGTGTTTTGTTATCATCAAAACAAATGATCGTGGTGCTCTAACACCAACAATGGGAGGTGTATAAAATCGCTTGGAAAGTGACATTGGTTATCCATTTTTCCTTTTTCTATACCGAAAGGTGGGATTTTCAACAACTCCTTGTAATGACAAAATCAATATTGTTGACTTGACATGTTACGATTCGATTCCCGAATCCCTATGAGACACGAGAACCGGACCGACTCTACTGATCCCAAGACCAATCGTCCAACGAGAAAGTAACCAAAAGAGCAGTAAAATAAACCACATTCACCATGTATATAACTAGCAGTAACAAAATACAGTAGTAAAGAAAAGAACTACTACAGTATACACCACCACAACAGTAGAGAAATAAACAGGTACATAAACATGATGCTTACAATAAAAGAGTACAGTGGTAACAGAAAAATACTCACTACAAAAGAAACGGTACAGTAGGTACTACACAAGTAAGACTACTGGACTCTACTAGGCCCAACTCCCTCTACAGCTGCCGGCTCTGGCTGCTCAACACTTGGTCCTAAAAAGGTGACACGTCAGCGAAACGCTGAGCAGAGTGGCAACCAAAAGCTAAGAAAGCAGTAAGGTGGACAAGTAGCTATTATTTTTAATTTCTTTCTTTATTTTCTTCTTACTCATTCTTGAATTATTTCTTAGATCTTTCTCTTGATCTTGAATGTTCCTCGTGGGAATGATCTTGATTGTAGTCTTTTCTGAAAAGTAGAAGTAGCACGTGGTACTCTCCTGGCCAAGAGAGTCCCCCATGGTGGTCTTATCCTCAGTCAACCACTCCAAGGTCACTGACAGACGTAACGGTGACTACGGCATGTGCGATAAATGCCTGGGTAGCTACCTCGCACTTGCACGCGGTCAGTCGTTTCCGTTAACGGGTGCACCCCAAAGCACAGCACGGAACCAGTATAGGGCAGAGCTCTCTCAGTAACAGGGGTCTAGCCCCTCCACAGTAACCAACCAGGGGACTTGCGCCTCCACAGTCCACGCACCCTCGCCTGACTACCCTGGTTTGCCCAGTGGGCCTAACAAGTCGATGTAGGAAGGCTAGCAGAACCCCAGGGCCCGTAGGGTGGCTAATGCTCTTCCTACACTAGTAACTCTCCTTGGTACTGTGTACACGAGGGCCAAAAGTCAGTACAAAGTGGCCAGACCTAACCTCGGGTCCCTGGGGCGGTTAGCTCCGCTCTGCACTAAACAGGGGGACAGCCGCTCTCCTTGGTATTCCGTACTTAAGGGCCAGCTCACTTCCCATATTCCATTCCATTCGCCTCTCAGGAGCTCTACTCCTAATTCCTCGTAGGATTCATGCTCATTTTTCTTTAACTTAGCCAATTTAGGTTTCATCATTTCAACTTTATATTCATATAGCCCATGTTCTCAATAGTAATTATCCATTCATAGCAAGCAACTGTTAACCAATTACAGGCAGTTATCATTTTCCTTTCTACTTTTCCAAGACTACAATTCATATATTCACGACATTCGTTTCGATGTTTTCTGTTCCTATGATTCATGCCACACCCTAGGATCTATCATTCAATCTAGTTTTTCCGTCCTAGGATTCATGCTATACCCTAGAATCTATCATTCAATCTAGTTTTCTAGTCCTATGATTCATGCCATACCCTAGGATCTATCATTCAATCTAGTTTTCCAATCCTAGGGTTCATGCTATACCTTAGAATCTATTAATTATCTCACAAGTGCATAAATGTTGGTAGATATTTAAGGGGAGCCACTCTACCTGTAAAATCGAGAGTACTGGGGGAGTGATCGGCAAGCCCGTGCGCCTCCGCAACCCCTACAGCCGCAATGGAATGGGGTCCTAATATGAGGATCAATTACAAGGAGCTACTCAAAACAGGATACAAATACTGTAAACAGGTAGAGGAACTAATTCTGAGAAGAATGAAACTTGAAACGCGGAAAACGGACTTCGAATGGACCCTAAACGGGTCAAAAATGACAAGTCTGCCCAAAATCAGACGTCCGGAACCTCTTCCAAACGTCTTAAATGACGGTTCAGGTCATACCTTGTTCATGTGCGGTCCTTCAGACGTCCAGAATCCTGCTGAATCGTCTGGACTTAGTTTCCAGATGTTCGACTGTCGCTCCGGACGTCTGGAGACCCTCTTCGTCGTCTGGTGCTGTGCCCAGACGTCCGATTTGTGTGGGAGGGCGTGCCCTTGTACCTTCCCGAATGAGACCTGCACACATACGCGACCATCCTCAACACGAAATGAGGCAGAACCCTTCGGCGGAATGGCTGCATGGCTGTACACGCGAAAGAAGAAGGGAAGGAAAATATCGTACCTTTCAAACGTCTGGACCTTCCTCCAGACATCTCCCACGTCGTCTGGACGTAGGTTCAGACGTCTGATTCTGGGAAATTCTCCCAAAATCAGGACCTCCTCGCCCTCTGCCTGCTGCGCATGGCCGTGCCGCACTCGCTTGCTGCCTGAGCTGCAGCAACTCCTCCCCAGCGCTACGCTCCCGCTGCGCACCTGCCGGCCGGCCCCGACTGCTCCGGCGAGCTCTCACCCTCACGCTCTAACTCCCTCCCTCTCCCTGCAACCCCTCCTCTTCGTGCACTCACGACAGCAACTGCTGCCCCGCCTGCTCACTCTCACGCTAACAGGAAGGAGAAGAAGAAGAAGGCGGTGGAGTGAGGGTGAGGGAGAGGAGAGGGGGAGTATTTGAAGGCGCCATGGGGGGGAGAGAGAAGGAAGGCTGCGCCTGCAGGACGGAGAGGAAAGAGAGAGAAGAAAGGAGGGCGGCAGTTCAGTCTGCGAGCGCATGCGCGCAGACGCGAAATCGTATGCCGAAAAAATTAATTTCCAGACGTCTGGACCAATTCCCGGACGTCTTTAACGACGTTTGATGTCGGGGTCATAACATGACACAAGCACTCATTAACCCATATAATAGCAAACCTCCCCTTCTTACATAGCTCATTACAGCAAAATACTTCAAAGCTAGACCATCTCCTTTCCCGACAAAAAAAAAAACTCTTCATCACAATTTTGGAGGGATTTGAGCTATATTGCAGAACTTATCAATCCTTTAATACGATGCACGGCAGATGATGCTCGAAATTGCTTACTCTAGCACACGGGCCTCAATAGTTTTCAACCTTTGAAACATCTTTGTCCCTCCCTCTATACACTTGCAAATAATAAATTAGATTGTATGCACATTGTAAATTGAAAAAGCTCTTATGGCTAGTTTACCTTGTGAGTTAGAGAAGTGATGTTAAAAAATGTGAAATTAACGTACTTGTAGAGTGGTGTTAACACTAGTATGTGTTTACTTAAATTGGTGTTAAGTTGTGATGTTAACTCTTGTGGCGTTGACTTAATAGTGGTGTTAAGAATATGAAACATAAAAGGTGTCAGAGATGCAAGTGGTGTACAATTTTAACACTGGTTTGGCTAACACTAGTTGAAACTTGTGTTAGACAAATCCGTATTAAAGTAACTAAACTTGGGTTACCATATGAAGGGTTAAGTAGTTAAATAAACAGGGATTAACCTTTCTTTTGAGAGGTTAACCTCTCAAGTAAGCTAGACTTTAGAAATCAAAATTTAGTCATAAATCTCATTCTTAGAACGAGAGCTCTCTTTGCCCAAGAGAAGCAATTCCTCACTAGTTTTCGCTCAAGCATCGTTGTTAGGCCCCATCAAGATCCTTTCATGATTATCATACCTACAATCCCATACGTATTGGTCCATAACACTTATGGTCTCATCACTTCAGGTGGTCTGATCTCCCCTTATTTCCACTGGATTTGGAAATCTAAGCTTCCACTGAGAGTTGCTTATTTCCTTTGGATGATCTACCACAACAAACTTCCATACAAGATTACCTAAAGAAAATCAGATTACACCTCACTTCCATTTGTTTCCTTGAAAATATTGAACAGTTATCTAATACTTGCCCCTATATCAGGGATACCTGTATTATCCTACGACGTTCACATTTTGACTCCCATACAAACTTAAATGAGAGAAAAAAACTTTTTGGATAAATTTCAATCCTGTCACTTTTGGATGGCTTGGAAGGAAAGATGCAAATATATTTTCAAAAATAATTTCAAAATCATGTGCAATTAGCTTTACCAACTAAAAATTTCATTTATATTCTAGAAAATAACTTCGTCGAAGACAATTATTACTTTTTTCAAGTCTATCTAACAAACTCCAATCGCTCTATCTCAAAAAAACTAGATTCCTCTCTCAAGAGTTGCGAAGCTGTCTTTTCAAGCTATTCTGGCTATATTTTGGATTAAGCAGATTGTGCATGTTTGGTGATGTTTTGCTGTGCCATTCTGACTTTTACTTCTTATCTAATTTCATCTTTTTTGATGCTTTTCTGACCCAAAAGTGGGTTGACCGGTCTATATTAAACTTTATCAAACTCTTTTATATATATATATATATATATATATAGAGAGAGAGAGAGAGAGAGAGAGAGAGAGAGAGTGCAATGATGCCATGAGAAACTTTTTTAGACAAGAACAAATCATCGTGATCATTAGGTTTCTCTTAAAGAAAATAAATTGCTACGAATAAAAAAAAACCTCTCTCTTTCTCTATCTCTTGTAACCATTCGGTCCTTCCAATGAGACCCTTCCTCTCTCATTCCACTTCCATGTACAGAACTACCTACTACGACCACCTCTACTAATGTCGCACAACTCTCTCCCTCAGTTGCAACTTTGCTCTCTTTCTTTTACACTCCCTCACACGCTAAAATGCAGATGATGTGCGGATAGGGGAGAGCCACGTGGAGGATCGAGAGGGTTGTATGGCTCTACATCATCGCCAAGCTTGTTAGAAGGTGGTCGTCGACCTCCATTTCGTAGATTTCAATCCGAGCAATAAGATCTCGAGCTTTGCTTCATTAGATTGATTTCATTTCTTTTTATTTTCTTTTCATATATATATATATATATAGCAGGCTTCTCAAATGTGAGCTGAATACGGACTCAGTATTTAGTATATAAAGTGTCATTTGGTGCACGTTATCAGAAAATTATCCGTTTTTTTCCACCGGATGGTGAATTCAAGTTAATGAAATTTCGTTTAAAAATGAGGTAAATCTCCCATTCCGTGTGTTGTCTACAATCAAGGATTTGAGTAAAACTTGAATAAAAGTTAACTTGGACGGAATTTCAGGTATTCATGCTTACAACATCTTGATTGTAAAGCAAGCTTGGTTAGCCGTTGTTGTTGATGAATTTCAGGTATTCAGCTAACCATGGTTGCTCTACATCATACACTATATTGGGTATCATGGGTTGATTTATTTATCAATATTAAATCTAATTTTTTTTGTATAGCATACACTTTAACCTCAATGTGTTCACGTGCAGATACTTACGTTAAGAATATTAGGATCTATTTTCTCCTTTATTTTTCTCATGTGTAATTACCTTGAAGGCCTCTATTTGTACTTTATTCGTGTTGAAATCCATTATATCTTAAAAAGGTGTTGCAGCATATTATTAGTTCTATTTACGAAAGTTGGGGTGTCGGGCTAAGCCTCCATACTTGAAAATGAAAAAAAGGAAAACCATCTACCAGTGGGCCCTCTTCCGGTAGCAATGCGTAGGAACAATCATCTCCTTGAAAGTAGATGCAGTGATCGTTAATGATGATCTTATAGATTTAGAGAGATACATTTAAGAATAATGTCAACATCTTGCTTGAATTACATTTAGTAACAAAAGAAGTGGCTATGGAACGATAAGTGCAATTACGTGATAAATGATGTCTCGTTGGCAAATTTCATAAGAAGATGTAGTTTTTATAGGTTTGGAATTCACGTAAGATACAAAGCAAAATCAACAAAAGGTTAGAGTATGGTTTAACATCACTTTAGATGTTACTTTGCTTTGCATAAAATTAAGTAGAATATGCACCTTTGATCAAAGATTTGTTTCTCATATGAGCAAATATTGTAACACTTATGGTTGCTCGCACAGTTCTTGACATCTCATATGCAAGGGGAAACATTAAAAAAAAGGAGACCAAAATTAGGTACAAACAATGAAATTAGATGTCCAGAATTGGAACCTTTCTCAAAAAAGTAAATTGATTGAACTCTTGTGTACATTAGAACCTTTACACCTTGACCTTATTGACATGTAGATTTTTATAATTGAGAAACTTATTACAAGGGTTCCCTTACAAGGAAAGTATATTAAAAATCTAAAAATAGAACCTATAGGTGAAGCTTAGTTCATCAGCTTGGTATATTCTTAAACTAATCATACATCTCGATTCCTTTCAAGGGGTAGTGAAGTCATATACTTCTTCAATAAGTACCTTATATTTCTTCACGTGAAAGTCATATGTATGTCGAATAATTGAATGATTAATCTCCAAAATCACATCTTATAGCATTAAGCATTCTAATTTAAGGGCTTTTCCAGTTCAATAAAAAGGCTTTTGAAATGACCTGCCACCCTTTTAGTTGGATAAGACGTATGGAGTGCCAGTCAGACGTCTGGACATATGTCTGAACGTCCGAAAGTGGGGAAAATCGAAACCTACTTTTCCGTCGCGTGCGTGCAGCGTGCAGATCGTTCTCTCTCCTTGCGACCCTCTCACCCGAAACCCTAATCCCCTTCTATTTAAACCCCCACTTCCCCTCACCCACACCACTCTCCACCAGCCACCACCACCTTCATCCTTCACCTTCCTCTCTTCCTTCCAGCACGGCGAGAGAGAGAGAGGCGGGACGCGGAGGAGGAGAGCGCAGCGAGAGCATGGAGGGAGAACGAGAGGGAGAGAGAGGAAGAACGTGAACGGAGGGTCCAGACCGAAGGAGCTTGGCGGAGCTCGTGCGGGAGCTCAGAGGAGCTCGTGCGAGCGGCGGCGGGCACGCGCGCGAGGAGGAGGGGCTCGGGGAGGTGACCTCCCGACCCTCTGCAGCTGCTGCGGCGTGTTGCGGGCAGCACTGCTAGGAAGATAGCGTCGTGGAGGAGGTTCTGGTGCTGGAAATTTTCCAGTATCAGATATCTGGAGGGTCGACCAGACGTCTGTAAAGGCATTAGGATGTTCGGAGCTAAAGCTGGACGTCTAAAAACATATTATCGCGCGGAGGTATGTGTTTCCTACGCTACTTTCCGCTATGCAGACCGTAGCGCAGGAATGTCTAACTAAGAATAGGTCTGCATTTTTCATATGCAGGTGTAATGCGTTGGAAAGGCGCACAGTACACCTTTCCAGGCACTTTTGGACGTCTGACCACATCGCCGAACATCTGACCACATCGTCGGACGTCCGACGGCCCTTCTAGATGACTGGAAGGAAGGTTAGACGTCTGGAACTCTCCTTTGACGGTTGCAAGGGAGTCTGGACGTCTGAGGCAGCCGCAGGAATTGAGAGGTAAGATCTGACGTCTTTTAAGATGTCTGGGACTAGTCCCAGACGTCTAATTTTGGACAGTATGGGTGTTTTTGGCCCATTTGGGACCCAAACGGAATCAGATTTCCGCAAACAAAGTACCATTATTTTCTGCTTGAGTTTCTCTACGTGTTAGTATAGAGTATCCACTATTTTGACCCGTCTGATGTAAATTAGTTGCTGGTATAGGTTACCAGCCGGTGGCGTGTTCGGGGCTCACGGAGACGACGAGATTTGTTGTTGTTAAGACCCGTGACATCAAAACACTTTAAGATGTCTGGGAGTTGGTCCAGACGTCTGGAAATTAATTTTTGCGTGCGTACGATTGCGAGTTTGAGCGTGTGCCACGTGTAGATTGAAACCCCACCGCCCCCTTCTCTTTCTTCTTCCCCCGCCAGCTTGCAACACCTTCCCCCCCCCCCCCCCCCCCTCGTGCCTACATATATCCTCCTCTCCCTCACGCCACCCACACCCATCCGTCTCCTTCCCCAGAGCGAGAGCGGCAGCTGCGGCTGAGTGCAGCGGCGGAGAGGAGAAGAGCAGCAAGAGGGAAGAGGAGAGAGCACGCGTGCCGTGAGGGAGAGAGAGCTCACCGGAGCAGTTCGAGGTCGGCCGGCGTGTGTGCGGAGGAGCGTTGTGCTGGGGAGGTTTCCCTTGGTGCTGCTGTAGCTCGGGCAGCGGGCGGACGAGCACAGCGCGGCCACACGCAGTCGGAAGAAGATGAAAGAGGTTCTGATTCTAGGATTTTTTCCCAGAATCAGACGTCTGGACCTACATCCAGACGACGTAGGCGACGTCTGGAGGGAGCTCCAGATGACTAAGAGGTACGTATTTCCTCCTATACCTCCTTTTGCGGGTATGGCCATGCAGGCCGTTTCGCAGAGGTTCTGAGACATGACGTATTGAGGAAGTTTTCGTCGCGCGTGCAGGATTTTGTTCAGGAAGGCGCGGGGACACGCCCTCTCACGTAGTTCAGACATCTGGGCAAGGCACCAGACGACGGAGAGCGTCTCCAGACGTCCGGAGAGGTGGTCGGACGTCTGGAATTAGGTCCAGACGATTCAGCAAGATCCATGGACGTCTGAGGAGCAGCGCAGAGTGAGGTATGGTTTTGGGTTCCTTTTAAGACGTCTAGAAGATGTTCCAGACGTTTGATTTGAGTCAGAGTTGTTGTTTTTGACTGTTTAGGGTCCGTTCGAGGTCCGATTTCTGCGTTTAAGATTCCATTATTCTTCGTATAAGTTCCTCTACTTGTTGGTTTCTTGTGATTGATCCTTGTGTTAGGACCTCATTCTGTTGTGGTTTTAGGGGTTGCGGAGGCACGTGGACCTGCCAATCACGCCCCCATTACTCCCGATTTTGCGGGTAGAGTGGTTTCCCTTAGTTAATTATAAACATAAATGTATATCTAGAATAAATGATAGATCCTAGGGTATGGCATGAATCCTAGGACCAGAAACACTATATTGAATGATAGATCCTAGGGTATGGCATGAATCCTAGGACTAGA
The DNA here is from genome assembly GCA_037157565.1 of Thalassia testudinum. Taxonomy (NCBI): domain Eukaryota; kingdom Viridiplantae; phylum Streptophyta; class Magnoliopsida; order Alismatales; family Hydrocharitaceae; genus Thalassia; species Thalassia testudinum. The sequence continues at coordinate 71,180,301 of JAZHRO010000022.1, read as the reverse complement.
AACACTAGATTGAATGATAGATCCTAGGGTGTGGCATGAATCCTAGGAACAGAAACACACAAACGAATGTCTTGAATGCCTGAATTGCAGTCTTGGGTGAGTAGATAGAATAATGATAATTTCCTGTAATTGGATAAGAACTGCCTGTGAAATGTAAAATACTGTTGTTAGTAACTGCTACATGTAATTCCTGTTGTTTAAAAACTAAATTCGAGTTGCTTGTATATAAATTGGAAAAGAAAGATTGAATGTTGGAACATGTGCTATATGCGAATAAAAGTGAAATGATGAAACCTAGTATGGCTTGGCCTGAGAGACATGAGCCTAAACCCTATGGGGAATTAGGAGAAGAGCGCCTAGAATAAATAGAATGGGACTGGAAAAGTGAATGTGAATGTGTGTTGTCTCTTGGGTATGTAGTACCAAAGGGAGCACATGTTACCTCTTAGTGCAGAGCGGAGCCAGCCGCCCTAGGGACCCGAGGTTAGGTCTGGCCACTTTATACCGACTTTTGGCCCTCACGTACACCGTACCGGGGAGAGCTACTAGTGTAGGAAGGGAGCTAGCCACCCTACGGGGCCCGGGGTTCAGCTAGCCGTTCTATACCGACTTGTTAGGTCCACTGGGCAAACCAGGGTAGTCAGGCGAGGGTGCGCAGACTGTGGAGGGGCAAGACCCCTGTTTGCTTACTGTGGAGGGGCTGGACCCCTGTTATTGTGAGGGCTCTGCCCTATACTGGTTCTGTGCTATGCTTTGGGCGCACCCGCTAATGGAAACGACTGACCGCATGCCAGTGTGGGGTAGCTACCTGTGCGTTTATCGCGTGTGCCATAGTCACCGTTACGTCTGTCAGTGACCTTCGGGTGGTTGACTGTGGGTAGGACCACCACGGGGGACTCTCCCGGCCAGGAGAGCGCCACGTGCTACTTCTACTTTTCGGAAAAGACTGCAATCAAGATCGTTCCCATGAGGAACATTCGAGATCAAGAGAAAGACCTGATAAATAAACCAAGTGATGAAAGAAAGAAAAATTAGTTATATATAGAAAGAAATTGAAAACAACAGCTACCTGTCTACCTTTACTGTTTTTCTTAGTTAGCTGGTTGTCACTCTACTCAGCGTTTCGCTGACGTGTCGTACTTACCACCTTTTTCAGGACCAGGTGTTGAGCAGCCAGAGCACACGGCTGTAGAGGGTGCTGGGCCTAGTAGAGCCCAGTAGTTGTACTTGTGTTGTACCCGTTTCTGTAGTAGTGAGTATTTTGTTACACTTTTGTACTCTTTTGTTGTAAACTTCATATTCTGTACCTGTTTTATTTTCTCTACCGTTGTAGTGGTTTGTACTGTAGTAGTTCTTTTCTTTACTGCTGTACTTTTGTTACTGTTAGTTGCTTGCATGGTGAATGTGGCTTATTTTACTTCTTTCTGGTTACTTTCTCATTGGACGACTGGGTCTTAGGATCAGTCGAGTCGGTCCGATTCTCGTGTCCTGTAGGGATTCGAGAATCGGGTTGTAACAAGATGGTATCAGAGCAAGGTCGTTCCGAGAAGTGAACCAACTAGCTGGAAAATAACCAATTCACGTGCTTGTAACTAGAGTAACCACCACAACGTATCTCTTAACATCTGTTCTGGGGGTTCTTTCATTGAATGTCGATTAGAATTGACGTATTTTCTGTTTTGTGTTCGAGTCTCCTTGCAGGAGATGCCTCGACGAGGAAGTAGCGAGGCAGGCCGCAGACGCGGCCGAGGACGAGGTCAGAGGGGCGGGCGCGTTGAGCCCGACGCTTCAGTGGACCAGCCACTGCTCCCGGGCATTCAGGCCCAGGACCTCGCCCAGTTGATACGAGAGATCGTGTGAGAGGAGCTTCACTTGCCGCCACGAGCACCTCTGTCTGGAGCTGCAGATGGAGAGTCCTCCGTTGGACCACGAGACGAACACGGTGCTGGACACGGGGGAGAGGGTGGGCCTTAGTAACCGGGTTGGGGCGTGTTCCGTCTTTATCTTTATTATGGTTTACAATCATTGTAGTATGTGACAAAACAGCTACCAGATTACTACAAGATTTTTTTACTTGGAATAACAAGTTTTCTCGAGAACGAACTCAGGGAGCAACTAAAATTCTAGAAGCATAAATATTCACAATTTTGTTACAAAAATAATAAGAAAGAGAGAGAGAGAGTTTTGTTGTCTTCTTCTTCTTCTCTCTTCTTTTTCTCTCTTTTCTTCTGCTTGGTCGTTTCTCTTCTTCTTTCTTCTTTTCTTCCTGCCTTCTTCTTTCTTCTTTTCTTTCTCAGCCTGCCTTCTTCTTTTTTCTTCTTTTTTCTTTTAGCTGCAGAGTCTTCCTTTCTTCTTAGCCTGCCTTGTTCTTCTCTGCTCTGCTTCCTTCTTCTCTTTCTTTCTTCTTCTCTGCTTCTTTCTTCTGTTCTTCTCTTTCTTTCTTTCATTGCTTGCGGCTGTGTCTTCTTTCTTCTTTCTCTTTTCTTCTTCTTCTCTGCTTCTGCTTCTTTTCTTTTCCTCTTCTTTCTGCTCTGGCTGCTGACTTTCCTTCCTCTTTTCTTCTTCTTTTGGCTGTTGCCCTTCCGACGTCTGATGCAGTGCTCAGGCGACATATCTGTGCATTTGCTATAGTGCTTTCCTTCCTTCTTCTTCAACTGCCCAGTGCGGCTAAGGCTTCGGCCGCTCCTCCTCTCTTCTTCTTTCTTAGCTTGCTTCTTCTTCTTCTTTCTTTCATTCTTTCCTACACGCACACACAGTGGTCAGTGCAAAAACTACCCCTACCCCTACCCCTTCCTCGCGTCTCTCTCTTTCTCAGAATCTCTCATAGGAATGCTCTCGCAGAGCCGGGTAATCGGGTTCAAGTAGCGCACCCGGGACCAGGCCCACCGGCGTGAGGTGGGGGCGAGGAGTGCTTGGTCGGGTAGTCAGATCCGACCCAGACCCGCGGGGCGTGAGCGCAGGCGAGGGCGAGCGAGCGCGTGGCGCACTGTGTGCGGGTGAGAGGGACTTGACCCCTGTGTATCGAAGGCAACTAGCTCGATACACTTTTTCAATATAAGTGTGGGCGCGCGGCCGCACACTTACGAGGTGGGACTAAAATCCCACCTCCAGACTGCACGTCTGCAACTGAGGAAACCGCAGCCAATTGGGGCAGCTGTGAGGCTTGCGACCTTAATCGCAAGCCTGGGTGCCTTCGTGGAGTCAGTTCGCGTTGCCTGGGACTCGCGCCTGGGCTGGAGAAGGCCTGGAACTGCGAGTGAAGGTGCTGCAGCAACTCAACAATGGCAGCTAATGGCAGAGCTCTGTCGACCAAACAGTGGCTAGTCTTTGTTTGTTTTAGTGCTTATTACAATAATGTCATTGTGGTATAGATAAAATAGCTACGATTTGTCGTCATCGCCATCATTACAATTTTACTCAGAAATATTTTTCCCGAGGTCGAACTCAGGGAGCTACTGGAATTCTAGAAGTACAATGTTTCTTTATTACAAAAATAAAAGAGAGAGAGAGAGGGAGAAGTAGATTTCCGTTTCTTGGCTTTTTCTTCTTCTCTTCTTTCTCGCTTTTCTTGTTTTCTTTTTCTCTTCTCTTCTTCACAGTTCTTGATCTTCTTCAGTTCTTCTTCTCTTCTTTCAGCTGCGGGACCTTTTCTTTTCTTTTTCTTCTTCTTTGCTTTGTCTGCAGAGCTTCATCCGTCGTCTGATTCCTCAGTCAGACGGCTTAAATGGTGTTTGCTACAGTGCTTCCCCTTTCTTCCTTTGTTGCTTCTCCTTCTTCTTGTTCGTCTTCTTCTTTGGTCTTCTTCCTACGGTCTTCTTCTTCCTTGGCCTTCTTCCTGCGCACCCTGTCCCTGCACAAACCACAGCAAAACCTAACCCTTCCCTCTACCCGCGCGTCTCTCTCTCTCTCTGTAAACCGCTCATAGGAAGCTCTCCCAGAGCCGTGTTATCGAGTCGGGTAGCGCACCCGGGACCAGGCATACCGACGTGTATGGTACGTGAGGGGTGCGCAGGTGGTGTCGGGTCGGGTTCGCCGGATCCGCGTGGTGAGCTCGCGGACCGAGCAGGTGAGTGGGTGCGGGACCTCACCCCAGGTGTATCGAGGCGATTAAGAGAAAACACAAAATCAATTTAACGCGGCGCGGCGTTTCGAAATCCCACGATGTAGGACTAAATGCTGCCCCTTGCTCGCGCGCACCCGCAGGAGAGCCACGACCTGGCCTCAGCAGCTACGACCTCGCCTCTCTTCGCGGACCTGCTTGCTGCCTTCGCCCAAGCCCCTGCACTTCGCCTTAGCTGGGATCCTGCTGCTGCAAGGCCTGGAGCTCGCATGGAAGCTCCTTCAGTCGTCGTCAATGGCGGCTAGGGCTCCGACCCTGTCAGACAGAAACACGGCCTCTCGGCCTAATCAGACTACAGGGTGACCTTCGCTGTGGCACGGCAAAGGTGATGCGGGGTGTAGCAGGTTGTGGGGCGGTGTCTGGCGGCGGGGCTAGGTCGGACAGCGACCGGAAAAATGGGTCTGATCAGGGGAGTGTTGTGGGGGTGAGGAGTGGCAGTGAAGGGGCGGGGGGTGTTGGGTGAGGTGAGGCGGAGCTTTTGTGGTAGGTGGCGAGTTGTGTGGAGTGGTGGATTGACGGGGGCAATCTCGCCGGAGAGTGGCCGAGATGGAGAAAGTGAGGGCGATCTGGCACGGTCGAGGGGTAGTTGAAGAAATTGAGTTGGGGGAAAGAAAGAGGGGAGGAAGGGAGACAACTGTTATCGACTTATAGGGACGAGGGGGCCGGAGCAGTGCGGCAGTTGTGTCGACTGGCGCCGGAGAAGAAATACCCAGAGAGGGAGGGCAGCGGCGAGGAAGAGAGCCGAAGGGCGTGCGCTGGGTACGGCGCGACGCGGGAAGAGCAGGCGAAGGTGGCTCTGCCGCTGGTATTGCAGCAGAGCGACGAGACGGAGGAGGAGGAACCGTCGAAGTTGGTAGGTTTCTGCCGGAGTGGGGAGAGAGGAATGGTAGCGGTTTTCTCCGTCAAAACCGAGCTACCAGAGTCGGCTGGCGACGCTGGTCCTTAAAAAGGCGGTGGCAGAGGGGTGGGCGCAGGGAGGCGACGTGCCTCCCACGCCGGAGAATGGTCAGAATTGTGACCCATACCTTCCGCGTGTTCGCACGGAAGGTGTGGGCGAGGACAAGAGGTATGGCGGTGTCCCTACGACAGCAGACGTCGCAGGGAACACCCGGTTCAAATTGCAGGTCGCCTCCCTCACCCTGCGCGGTGCCATGCTCCGTGCAAAGTCGCCGGAGCATGGCGTTGCTCAGAGACTTGCAGGAGGGACCTGTATGCAAAGAACGATGAAGAACCTAGGGGCCAAAATGCAAGGGTTTCGAAAGTTGAGGATCAAAAAGTAATAGATGAGGATCGAATTGCAAAGTCGGTCAAGAAGGTCTCTTCTTAGGTTCAAGTTTTTATGCATGACTAAATGGGACCTAAGGATTCTAATGGTGAATTTTATTTCTAGGTCAGACCTTGTTTGATCGGCCAATTTACGTAAAAACCTAAATTAAATCATTAATTGGGCATGGTTCTCAATGTAGGTCAAAATGGGTTTACAAGGCCAAATTGAAGGTTCTAAACCCTAGAGATTATTTTTATATGTATTTTAGAGGGTTTAGTTGATTTTTAACTTACCTCGAACCTCGTGAATTGAAGTGGATTTGTTTTAGGGTTACAAAATATCATTTAATTCCTTGGAGTTGCTGTAGCCCTTGTTGGATCAGATCATCCCACTTTCCTTCTTATTAGGTTAGTTTGACCTATGTTTGGGTCCTGAGTTATCCTGTTTACTGATTGTGTTGGTGAAATTGCATTTTTACCCCTTAGGACTTATTTTCTTGTTAAACTCAGAATTCTTTGAGTCAAGCCTTTCTTTGAGTTATGTAAGAGCTTTTTCTCGCATCTTTAGGTTAGATTGTGCTAGTTAGGGTTCATGATGAGGTTCTCATCATACCCCCATGCCTAGCTTTTGCTAGTCCCTTGGCAAAAACTTAAGGTCTTAACATTTGTTCTAGACCATGATGTTTTTAATAACTTCAGATAAGTGCTTTTTCATTTGAACTTAGATTAGGTTAAAATGCTGACCATAGGCCTAAAAGGTACTCTAGTACCAACCAAGATCCAGATCTGTCTAGCCTCGGCCTCAGTCCTTTGCAAAGGTTTTTAAGGCCCACAAGAACTAACTTAAGGTCTATTGGACTTTGTGGTTAAAGCACCCGTGCTTGAAATGATTTTAGCCCTAGCTCAGTTCGCAGTGCGTTTTGTAAGAGAGAGAGAGAAAAAATTTCTGTTTGGAGAGTTTTCTCTCTCTTTTTTCTTTTTAATTCTAGCTTAGGATTGGCTTTTCAACACGGTTTTGTATCAGATTCCTTGCTCCCATCATCAATCCTCAAGGGTTCCTGGCAATCGATGCTTCGAGATAGCACCGCCCATGGCAACCCCAGAACCCTGGCTATTGAGATTTCGAGATAACCTCATCCGTGGTGTTCCGTGGCCGAATCCAGACCCTGGCAATTGACACTTCGTGATAATGCCATCCATGGAATCTGAACTAGCAGAGTGCTCACATTCCCCCGGTAGGATATGTAAATATCCTAAGAGACAAGCACCGAGGAGATGATATTTTGTTACGCATCTTCAAGGGGAATTTCTTACCTCTCCGCGCTGGGAACTCGTCCAAATCAACTTGTGTTGATTGACCGCTCCTATTCTAGGTGTATTTTTTAGAATTTTGCGACGCTTCTGCATGATTTTGATTTTTACGCTTACTGAACTAGGCTGTGTGTGAGGTTAGGGTGCTTAGGTTACTGAGTCCCGTAAACCAAAAGTTAGTTAATGAGGTCAAATACTCCCTAAGCCTTGGACATAATACTTAAGCTTTTCATTTTCCTCAACATCTTGAGGAATATCTAGATCTTAATGGTTACTAAGAGTCTATCCAAGAATGCCTAAAGTTTACATTCTTACTAATCTCACCATGCACGTTTCATTTCTTTTCTTGAATGAGGTCTAGAACTTAGGTCATTTCCTTAATTTCTTACTAATGACTATCACTTTTTTTCTTACATTTTTGTGCTCCTTTTTCATTTTGTTTCTTTTCCTTCTCCCACAAAATTTCCTTTCTCCTCTTATTCTTTTATTCTTTTTTTTTTTTTTGATTTTTTTTTTAATTTTTATGGTGTTTTTGGCATATGTGAATTTTTTGTTTAAAACCTTTTCTTACAAGTTTTGCACTTTTATACCCCCCATGCCTAAGGTTTACAATGTCCTCATTGTGACTTAAGGGGTTTTTATTTACTTAGTTCATTCCTTAAGACAGATGTTTTGATGAGTGAATGGGTCGGGATGATTGTTGCGGACGATTTCTAAACTCAGATGCAAGCATCCGAGGTGGAGTCGGCTGTCTATAAGGGCGAACCTTAAGTGCACAAAGGTGTCAAAAAGGTTTTAGGTTTTCAAGAAAATGACGGGCTGCCTCCTGTTAAGCACTGAGTTTTACGCCATCGGCTGGACGCAATAAGCTCAAGGGGAATGGAGGATATAAGATGATTCAGCCAAATCAGTAGAAGTTACATCAATGAATGGCTTGAGTCTCTGACCGTTCACGATGAAAGGTTCGGAATTGTGGCTGAGCGGACTGATTTCAATGGCTCCATTTCCAAAAACCTATCGGACTAAGTATGGTCTGACCCACTTGGATCGCAACTTTCCAGGGAAAAGTTTGAGTTGGGCATCAAAGAGTAGGACCTTCTGACCAGGATGAAAGATCTTTCTCGAGATATGCTTATCATGGAAGTCTTTAACCCGCTCCTTGTAGATTCGCGAGTTCTTATACGCGTCTAGGCGTAATTCATCGATCTCGCTGATCTGAAGTTTTCTGTGGGTTCCAGCCTTCGAAAGATCTAGATTACAGTTCCGTACTACCCAATAGGCTTTATGCTCCAGTTCGACGGGAATGTGACACGCCTTCCCATACACCAGTCTAAAGGGAGACATGCCTAATTTGGTTGTGTGGGTGGTCCTATAGGCCCACAAGGCTTCCGGAAGTCGGGACGACCAGTCCTTCTTGTCAGGTCGAACAGTGACCTGTAGTATTTTCTTGATCTCCCGATTTGACAGCTCAGCTAGACCATTAGTTTGGGGGTGGTAAGGAGTAGAGATTCGGTGAGACACCCCGTATTTGGTCATAAGTGACCTAAACTGAGCGTTTATGAAATGGGTCCCCCCATCAGAGATTATAGCACGAGGAATCCCGAACCTTGAGAAAATGTTTTGATGAATGAATTTAAGAACGATTTTGTGATCACAGGTTCGGGTCGGTATGGCTTCGATCCATTTGGACACGTAGTCCACGGCAAGCAGAATGTATTCGAAACCATCCGAAACAGGAAATGGACCCATAAAATCAATCCCCCAAACATCAAAGATTTCGCATACGAGAATCGGCTGCAAAGGCATCATGTCGCGACGGCTCATGTTGCCCAAAGTCTGGCAACGACTGCATGCCTTGCAGAGACTGTACGCGTCTTTGAATAGCGTGGGCCAGTGAAAGCCGCACTGGAGGACTTTTGATGCGATTTTATGCCCAGAGAAATGGCCACGACATGCCTGGTCATGGCAGAAAGAGATAACATTGTTGATTTCCTCTTCCGGGACACATCTCCGGATGACTTGATCAGCACCTATGCGGAAAAGGTACGGGTCTTCCCAGATGTAATACTTGGCCTCCGAACACAATTTGTCTTTCTTGGCCTTCGGCCAATCAGACAGGATTTTGTGAGATGCCAAGTAGTTTACTATATCAGCAAACCATGGAAGTCTAGTACCGATAGTCAGCAGGTGCTCATCAGGAAAATGTTCTGTGATGGGTCCGGAAGGGTTGATAATCTCAGAAGGAAGGCAGGACAAATGGTCAGCTACCACATTCTTCCTTCCCGCCTTGTCGCGAATCTTGAGGTCGAATTTTTGCAACAGCAAGATCCATCGGATTAGTCGGGGCTTCGCGTCCTTCTTGGCAAGGAGATGCCTTATAGCCGTGTGATCCGAGTAGATGATGACGTGGGAACCCAGGAGATACGATCGGAATTTTTCAAGGGCAAATACTACGGCTAGCAGCTCTTTCTCCGTAACCGTGTAGTTACGCTGAGCCTCGTCAAGTGTCTTGCTAGCGTAGTAGATGACCACGGGTTTCCCGTCAGCTTTCTGCCCCAGGACCGCTCCTACAGTGAAGTCAGACGCATCGCACATGATCTCAAAGGGTTGAGACCAGTCAGGGGATTATAGGATAGGTGCCTGGGTGACTCGGTCATGAAGGTTTTCAAAGGCTAGTGTGCATTCCCTGGATATTTCAAAGGGTACATCCTTAGAGAGAAGAGAAGTCAAAGGGCACGCGATTTTCGAGAAATCAGGAATGAAACGACGGTAAAAATCGACGTGCCCCAGAAAAGAACGGAGGTCCCTGATCGAGCTAGGCATAGGAAGGCGAGAGATCAGATCAACCTTAGCTCGATCCACTTGGATGCCCTTTTCTGAAATTAAATGTCCCAGGATAATTCCCTCAGGCACCATGAAATGGCTCTTTTCCCAGGAAAGAACCAAATTCACATCGATGCACCGCCTGAGTATCTGGACCAAGTGTTGGAGGCAATCGTCAAATGATGCTCCAAAAACTGAAAATTCATCCATGAAGACTTCCAGATAGTCACCTACCATATCTGAGAATATGGCAAGCATGCACCGCTGAAAAGTAGCAGGTGCATTGCAAAGATCGAAAGGCATCTTTCGAAATGCGTATGTTCCGAAGGGGCAGGTGAACGTGGTCTTTTCTTGGTCCTCAGGATGGATTGCCACCTGGTTGTAGCCGGAGTACCCGTCAAGAAAGCAGAAGAACCTATTTCCCGTTAGTTTCCCAAGAATCTGATCAATGAAAGGTAGTGGAAAATGATCCTTCTTCGTGGAGGAATTGAGTCGGCGGTAATCTATACAGACTCTCCACGCGTTGGCTAATCGGGTAGGAATGATTTCTCCGGTTTTAGTCGTTATAGTGGTGAGTCTTGCCTTCTTGGGCACGACCTGAATTGGGCTCACCCAATGACTATCGGAGATCGGGTAGATGATCCCGGCATCTAGCCACTTGATGATCTCCTTTTTCACGACCTCCTGCAGATTAAGGTTCAAGCGTCTCTGCATTTCACGAGAAGGCTGTGCGCCCTCTTCTGAATAGATGTGATGAGTGCAAAACGAGGGACTTATTCCAGTTAGATCATCGAGAGTCCACCCGATGGCTCTGCGATGTTGCTGGAGGACAGTAATCAGACGAGATTCTTGTTCGGGATTGAGGTTGGAATTGATAATCACAGGAAGGGTCTGATTAGAACCCAAAAAGATGTATTTCAAATGAGTAGGAAGGGGCTTTAGTTCGAGGATGGGGTTATCAGCAGCGGCGGGTGGTTCAGAATAGACGTGAGGTTCAAGGGTAGGAGCTACTGGGTTGTCCAAATCTGGATTTGACTCCTCTATTTGCGGGTCAAGATCTTTCTGCGGTTGATGAGGTATAATCGGGTCATTCTGGAAGTGTGTTTCATCAACTAAAGCCCTAATGTCACAAATCTGTTTGATGACACCGCAATTGATTCCTTGTTGGGCCTTAAATATATCAATTTTCAGGGTTTGATTCCCAAATTTGAGCTCTATTTGGCCCTCCTCACAACTAATGTTGGCTCTAGCAATAGCCAAGAATGGCCTCCCTAGAATGATTGGTGTATCCCTAGGGTTCTCAGGTGCGTCCATGTCTAAGACTATAAAGTCTACAGGAAAGTAGAAATCCCGTGCCCTCACAATAACATCCTTGAGAATCCCTTTTGGTGACTTTATTGATCAATCTGCTAATTGTAATGTCACCTCAGTGGGTTTTAGCTCAGATTCTTCTAGATGGTCAAGTAAGGATGTGGGTATCAGATTTATGGAAGCACCCAAGTCTAGCAAGGCTCTATCAAATTGGGTATCACCTATCTTGCAGGAAATCAGGGGAGTACCAGGATCTTTAGCCTTGGGTGGGAGTCTGCTTAGGATTACAGAGCTGGTTTGCTCTGACAGAACAATTGGACTCCCACTCTTGGTTCGCGACTTACGCTGGGGTGTACACACATTTTTTAAGAATCATGCGTAAGCCGGTACGTGGCGGATTGCATCCATCAAGGGGATGTTTATGTGGACCTGCTCAAAGAGCTTGACCAGGTCCTCCTCAGGTGCCACGGGCTTGGTAGTCTTCTTTCCCTTGGTCAAGGCCTTGGGAAACGAAATCTTGGTTGGTTCTTCTAGGATAGGTCCAGGTCTTTGATCTGGAATAGGGATAGGAACGTCTTGGATTACCGTCCTAGGCTTGGGATCACTACCAGGCTTGGCTTGGTTTGGATAAGGTGGATCTTGGGTTTCCTTACCACTACGGGTTGTCACGGAATTAAGTCCTGCCTGGTTTTGGTTGGGATTGGGTAAGATGGGTTGCTGCTGATAGCCTGCAAAAGAAGTGGAAGCCTCCATCCCGTCAGGTGAAGGAACAGAGGAGGCCTGATAAATCATATGGGCTTGGCCAGGGTTTGGGTTCATAATGCGCCGCTGGGTTGGCACGTTATTCGGGTTAGGAAGAGATTGGGAAGGAAGAGTGCTTGGCTGGCAAGAATTTGCCAATTGGGCCAGTTGATTTCGGACCTCTGTAAGCTCGTCCTTGTGTTGTTTTTGGATAGCTGCATTCGTTCTTTGAATGTCAACCAAAGTCTGAAGGATAAGGGACATTTGATCCTAATTTGGCCCTGATGGATAAGTAGGGTTGGGCCGAGGCTGAGGCGGCTGGTAAGGACGAGGGGGTTGTAGGCGGGGCTGAAAGGGTGGTCTTTGGGTTTGGGAATTTCCCGCCCACTGAAAGTTGGGATGGTTTCGCCATCCAGGGTTATAGGTGTTGGAGAACGGGTCATTCTGGATGGCGTTGAGGTCCTCGCAGGTCTGAGGAACCTCCAGAGAGTCAGAGAAAGGGGGAATGGAATTCCCCGGGCTGGTGTAGAAGGGATCGGATGCCCTTCGGTCCGAGAATCAGATGATGGATATGGATCCATCCCAGGAGAAGATCGATGGAGAATGTTTTGCATAGTCTCCCTTGTGGAAGGAGGCTGTGCAAAGGAGCTATGCGCAGAGGTGGCTTGCTGCAAGTGCTGAGTCAGCTCATCCACCTTCTTTTCAATGATTGAGACCCTGTCCAATCGACTGACCATTAATTCCAGGTCGACTGATGCGGACAGGCCCTGCGTCTCATGTGCTCCCCTAAGATTCGTCGATGCACGGGTATTCGTCCTGTCGAATAATCCCATGGAGTCATTGTTGATGGAGTTCTCGCACATGTTTTCGAGAATCTCCTACACGGTGTCCTCATGTTGACCCATGATATTCCCTCCGCAGGTTGCATTGACGAAAAGACGGATGTCCTCACGGATTCCCTGGTAAAAAGATTGGACTTGTTCCCATTTAGGAACTCCGTAATGGGGGCACTTTCTCATGAGATCCTGAAAGCGATCCCATGCCTCATGGAGAGGTTCTCCTGTTTGCTGAGTGAAGTGAGTAATCTGATGGTGCAAGGCATTGGTCTGACCAACGGAAAAGAACTTTTTCAAAAATTCGGACTGAAGTTCTTCCCAAGTGTTGATCGGCCGGGTCTGAGAGCGGCCTTGTCCATAAGAGAGAAGGAGAACATTTTCATGAGAAGAATATCCTGATTTTGTGCATCTGGCCCAAAAGTTTGGGCTAGATGTTTTAGTTGTTTGATGTGCTGGAGGGGATCTTCGGAATTAAGCCCATGGAATTTAGGTATAGCATGAATCATATTGGGCTTCAATTCGGAATCAGGTCCTCCAGTCAGGATTCTGACTTGAGGCTCAATGGCCACCGCAGCAAGATTATAATGGTCCTGCATCATAGAACGCTGCAGTGGGTGCACAAAGTTTTGGAAGAGGTCATTGAGTCGCTGGAGCTGGTGCTCCAGATTGTTTTCTTCCTCAACTGGCTGAGCCTTGATGGGGGAAGAAGAAGAGCTTGGTTCAGAATCAGATGAGAGAATAATGGGGTGGGGTTGCTGTGCAAACACGAGCGTCGAGGCTTGGCTTTGACGAGAGTGAATTCCTAAAGGAGATCTTAAGGGTGGTCTTAAGGACCTCCTACCGTTCATGCACTATTGGAATAGATGAGTTTAGAAGGTGCTGGACCCAATCAAGACACCCAAAAATTTGTTGGGTGACTACAGAGGTGCGGGGCAGATGGACCCCTTGATCAAAAAGATCGTCCACCTGAGAATTACCTGGGCAGCCAGAGAGGGTGAGTCCCGTGAAGACCCCTACACGGTAGAGCGTCCCCATGGGTTACAGGGTTTCCCCCCCCGACCTCTCTTGTCACTGCGGTTCCATGTAGACCAGAATGGGGATCTTGACCTCTTAAGTCTACCTCTTTTACTTTAAGATCAAGGTGTTTAAAGTTCCACTTGAACTCTTAGGAATTTTGTGAAAAAGGTGACCTAATTTGAAGGTTGGTTGACCCTAAGTGTCAATTTCACCTAGTGATTCCTTTTAGAATTTATTAGGTCTTTTTGTTTTTTAGGGTTCAAGTGTTTAGAGAGCCAATTGTTTAGGGTTTTTCCTAATAGGTATTTTCAACCAATGGCTTAGGCACACCTCTTTTTAGGAAGATCTTTTCTTTGTTAATAGTAGGTGTGTCTCGAAAAACCCTAGATTTTCAATCCTTGGATTGGCTCTAGTTGGTCCATTTTAGTTGCCACAAAAATTTAGTATCCAGGGCTCAATCAAGAAGGTTTTAGCCCTAGTTACCTTAGTTGGATGGACAGTTAAGCATGTGTTGAAATGAAAATTAGGCAACTCTGATGAATTACTATGTATGATGCAGGTAGCCCTAAGTTGATTTTTCTTTTTGTTCCTTTTCAGATTTTTAAGGGAGTTAAGAAAGGGCTAATGAAGATTACCTGGTTGTTGGAGTGTTTGTTGCGCGGCTGCTCTTCTCATTCTTTTACCTGCATACAAGAGCGAGAAAAAGATTAGCAATCTCTTAAAGGAAATTTAAAGCTTCTAGAATAGCCGTTGCTTCCCGGCAACGGCGCCAAAATAATGGCAGAGCTCTGTCGACCGAACCGTGGCTAGTTTTTGTTTGTTTTAGTGCTTATTACAGTAATGTCATTGTGGTATAGATAAAATAGCTACGGTTTGTCGTCATCGCCATCATTACAATTTTACTTAGAAATATTTTTCCCGAGGTCGAACTCAGGGAGCTACTGGAATTCTAGAAGTACAATGTTTCTTTATTACAAAAATAAGAGAGAGAGAGAGAGAGGGAGAAGTAGATTTCTATTTCTTGGCTTTTTCTTCTTCTCTTCTTTCTCTCTTTTCTTGTCTTCTTTTTCTCTTCTTTCTCTTCTCTTCTTCGCAGTTCTTGATCTTCTTCTCTTCTTTCAGCTGCGGAACCTTTTGTTTTCTTTTTCTTCTTCTTTGCTTTGTCTGCAGAGCTTCATCCGTCGTCTGATTCCTCAGTCAGACGGCTTAAATGGTGTCTGCTACAGTGCTTCCCCTTTCTTCCTTTGTTGCTTCTCCTTCTTCTTCTTTGTCTTCTTCTTTGGTCTTCTTCCTACGGTCTTCTTCTTCTTCCTTGGCCTTCTTCCTGCGCACCCTGTCCCTGCACAAATCACAGCAAAACCTAACCCTTCCCTCTACCCGCGCGTCTCTCTCTCTCTGTAAACCGCTCATAGGAAGCTCTCCCAGAGCCGGGTTATCGGGTCGGGTAGCGCATCCAGGACCAGGCATACCGGCGTGTATGGTACGTGAGGAGTGCGCAGGTGGTGTCGGGTCGGGTCCGCCGGATCCGCGTGGTGAGCTCGCAGACCGGGCAGGTGAGTGGGTGCGGGACCTCACCCCAGGTGTCTCAAGGCGATTAAGAGAAAACACAAAATCAATTTAACGCGGCGCGGTGTTTCGAAATCCCACAATGTGGGACTAAATTCTGCCCCTTGCTCGTGCGCACCCGCAGGAGAGCCACGACCTGGCCTCAGCAGCTACGTCCTCGCCTCTCTTCGCGGACCTGCTCGCTGCCTTCGCCCAAGCCCCTGCAGTTCGCCTCAGCTGGGATCCTGCTGCTGCAGGGCCTGGAGCTCGTGTGGAAGCTCCTTCAGTCGTCGTCAATGGCGGCTAGGGCTCCGACGCTGTCAGACAGAAACACGGCCTCTCGGCCTAATCAGACTACAGGGTGACCTTCGTCGTGGCACGGCGAAGGTGATGCAGGGTATGGCAGGTTGTGGGGCAGTGTCTGGCGGCGGGGCTAGGTCGGACAGCGACCGGAAAAATGGGTCTGATCGGGGGAGTGTTGTGGGGGTGAGGAGTGGCAGTGAAGGGGCGGGGAGTGTTGGGTGAGGTGAGGCGGAGCTTTTGTGGTAGGTGGCGAGTTGTGTGGAGTGGTGGATTGACGGGGGCAATCTCGCCGGAGAGTGGCCGGAGATGGAGAAGGTGAGGGCGATCAGGCGGGGTCGAGGGGTAGTTGAACAAATTGAGTTGGGGAAAAGAAAGAGGGGAGGAAGGGAGACAACTGTTACCTACTTATAGGGACGAGGGGGGCTGGAGTAGGGCGGCAGTTATGCCGACTGTCGCCGGAGAAGAAATACCCAGAGAGGGAGGGCAGCGGCGAGGAAGAGAGCCGGAGGGCGTGCGCTGGGTACGGCACGACGTGGGAAGAGTAGGCGAAGGTGGCTCTGCCGCTGGTATTGCAGCAGAGCGACGAGACAGAGGAGGAGGAACCGCCGGAGTTGGTGGGTTTCTGCCGGAGTGGGGAGAGAGGAATGGTAGCGGTTTTCTCCGTCAAAACCGAGCTACCAGAGTCGGCTGGCGACGCTGGTCCTTAAAAAGGCGGTGGCGGAGGGGTGGGCGCAGGGAGGCGACGTGCCTCCCTCGCCGAAGAATGGTCGAAATTGCGACCCATACCTTCCACGCGTTCGCACGGAAGGTGTGGGCGAGGACAGGAGGTATGGCGGTGTCCCTGCGACAGCAGACGTCGCAGGGAACACTATGTTCAAATTGCAGGTCGTCTCCCTCACCCTGCGCAGCGCCATGCTCCGCGCAAAGTCGCCGGAGCATGGCGTTGCTCAAAGACTTGCAGGAGGGACCTATATGCAAAGAACGACGAAGAACCTAGGGGCCAAGATGCAAGGGTTTCGAAAGTTGAGGGTCAAAAAGTAATAGATGAGGACCAAATTGTAAAGTCGGTCAAGAAGGTCTCTTCTTAGGCTCAAGTTTTTATGCATGACTAAATGGGACCTAAGGATTCTAATGGTGAATTTTATTTATAGGTCAGACCTTGTTTGACCAGCCAATTTACGTAAAAACTCAAATTAAATCATTAATTGGGCATGGTTCGCAATGTAGGTCAAAATGGGTTTCTAAGGCCAAATTGAAGGTTCTAAACCCTAGAGATTATCTTTCTATGAATTTTAGAGGGTTTAGTTGATTTTTAACTTGCCTCGAACCTCGTGATTTGAATTGGATTTGTTTTAGGGTTACAGAATGTCATTTAATTCCTTGGAGTTGCTGTAGCCCTTGTTGGATCAGATCATCCCACTTTCCTTCTTATTAGGTTAGTTTGACCTATGTTTGGACCTTGAGTTACCCTGTTTACTGATTGTGTTGGTGAAATTACTTTTTTACCCCTTATGACTTGTTTTCTTGTTAAACTCAGAATTCTCTGAGTCAAGCCTTTCTTTAACTTATGTAGGAGCTTTTTCTCGCATCTTTAGGTTAGATTGTGCTAGTTAGGGTTCTGTAGGTTCCCTACTTGGAGGGGTGAGATCAGCGTGACAAAAAAAATGCGGAATTGAAAATATAAACAATCTCACAAAATAAGCAATCACAAAATGCACAAGTAATTTTTAGGTGGAAACCCAAACCGGGTGAAAACCACCACCTAACCCTCTCGAGTTAGGATTTTCCGATCAACCTAGTTGATCAAATCCACTAAACGAATCACTTTAAAACGAGGGTGATTCAACCTCAGTACAACCACGCTACAAGTACGAGGGTAGCGTTCCTCAACCCCTTCTCTCCACGAGAAGGATTTTGTCCCATGAAGGAGACGGGAATTCGCAAAGCGAATACCCAACTAAAAGACAAAGGTAAAATAAACAACAAACCTATAGAGCCAACGAAGTAATAAACCTAAGCTTCTATAGGATTTAGGAAACTCCCCTTTGCAAGGAGTGCGTCGACGATGACGCGGGTGCGTGAGCCACGCAACGGCGCAATGTCGCTCTCGTGAACAACGGCGGGAGAGCGGGTGCGCAACAGCTTGATGCTCTCAAGAGAATGGTGCTTGAGCTTGGAGAGCAAGAGCTAGCTAGGACACAAGAGAGTGGAAAGTGTAATACAAATTGTTTCTTGTGTATCTTGGTCTCTCTAGGTGTGTATCTTGTGTGTTTTAGTGTTGCAAAGGCTCCCCTCTATTTATAGAGGCCTTAGGAAGGCTTTGGAAGGCTTAAGAAAGGTTCTATAGCCGTTGGAAACAAAGCCCAAGTGAATCAGCCCGAAATCAGGAACAATCATTGTTCTGACAGGCTTATCAGACGTCTAATTCTAGCATCAGACGTCTGGAAGTTCACTATAAGACGTCTGATTCAAAGGTCAGACGTCTGATTTTGGGCGGGTCTCTCCCTGACTTGGATCAGATCTAAACAGGATTTTTATGCAAGTCCATCAGACGACATACAGGACGTCTGGCACTATGTCTGGACGTCTGGAAACCTACTTTTACTGTGGGAATTGATTTCCAAACGTTGCAACGGCTAGAAAATCTCTGAGAAGAGATTTTGGGTCAGCCGAGGCAAAACGGTCATTTATCAGACGTCTGGAAAGACCTAAGGACGTCTAATAAGGCTCTAACGGTAATATTCTTGACTGCTTGCTAAGCCAGCCAACGGTCCACTAATTGGACGTCTGGCAAAGTCATCAGACGTCTTCTAAGACGTCTGGTATAAGGTATGGACGTCTGATTTCATCAGACAGAACTAAGTATGTCCAGCCTAACAGTTATCAGACGTCTGAAACAACAGTCAGACGTCTTAAAATGCTTTATCAGACGTCTGATTTGGGAATTAGACGTCTGGAAGTGCTGTTTGAACCCTATATTGGTTTTCTAAGTATTCTACAGAAAACCTAAGTATCCTAGGGTTGTGCCGGTGTTCCTAGGACTACTGTTAGGGTTCTTTGAGGCTCTTTAACATAATTTTCTAAGGAAAATAAAGAGCAACAAAAGAAACGAAAAATACAACAAGTACAAAAGAAGGAAATCTATCCTATTCTTCATTTCCTTCCATCTTCAATCTTTCGCTCCACGCGAACCTCCTCTGTTTTCCGTCAAGCTCCTCCAATCCGTCCTGGATGCGAGCTCGAACTCCGTCTAAACACGTCCACATTTGCAATTGACCTGAAATCTAGGACTCAAATTGCAAATGTTAAATAACACGTGTTTTGTTATCATCAAAACAAATGATCGTGGTGCTTTAGCACCAACAGGTTCATGATGAGGTTCTCATCAGCGGTGAGGGGCTGCTGACCTGAAAACACCAGATAACGTGGGGAGCTTCGCCGGAGTACGGTGAAGGCTGTGCTGTGGTCGGCGAGGCGCGAGAGCGCCTGTGGCGGTGGACCTAGGTCAGAATGTGTGCGCTGAAATGGGTTTGTTCGGGGGGTGGTTGGGCGGTGATTGGTAGTGAATGGAGAGGGGGAATTGGTTATGTGGCGTGAGGGGGAGCCTCTGGGCTGGTCGGTGAGGGGTGAGGAGGTCTGTGGAAGTGGGATGGCCTCGCCGTAGAAGGCGACCAGAGATATAGAAGATGGAGTTGGACAGTGGCGGTCATGTGGTTGAAATGGCAAATTAGAAGAGGGAAAATACAAGGGAGAGAGAGAGAGGAAACTTTTTACCTATTTACTCGACAAAGGGGGAGGGGAAGCGTCCGGCTCGTGCCTGCCGAAGCTGAGGACGAAGGTGCCCAGGAGGAGGCTATCGGCGACGAGGAGGCAGTCGGAGGGCGCCAGCTGGTACGGCCTAGCGCAGACGACAGGGCAGAGTAAACTCTGCTGTAGGTAGGACAGTAGCGCGACGAGGAGGAGAAGGAGAAGATCGTCGGAAGCTCGGGCGCTCTGACTGGAGCGGGAGGAGATGAAATGGGGGGTATTTCTTCGCCAAAGGAAGCTTGAAGGAGTCGGTAGACCTTGCCGCTCCTTATAAAGGTCTTGGCGCAGAGAGAGGACTGAGGAGGCGACGTGCCTGCCTCGCCGGAGAGTGGCCGGAAAGGATACCTATGCCTTTCGTGCGTTCTCACGGAAGGCATGGTTGATGGCAGAGGTCATGGGCGGGTCCCTGCGATAGAGGATGTCGCAGGGAACCCCCCGTCTGTTCTAGAGGACGACCGCCCTGCCCTGCATGGCGCCATCCTTCGCGTATGGTCGCCGGAGGCATGGCGCTGTGCAGAAGTGGCAGGGAGGATCGTTCTGCAAAGAACGACGAGAGGTTGGGGGCCTAAACGTAAGGGTTTCAAAAGATAAGGGTCAAAAAGTAAATAAAGAGGACCAAATTGTAAAGTCGGTCAAGATGGTCTTTTCCTTGGCTCAAGGTTTTATACCAGACTAATTTGAACCTAAGGATTTTAATGGTGAATTTTGATTCTAGGTTGGACCATATTTGACCGATCAATTTGCACAAAAACCCAAATTAAGTCATTAATTGGGCATAGTTCTCATCTTAGGTCAAAATAGGTTGCAAAGGCCAAATTGAAGGTTCTAAACCCTAAGGAATATTTTTCTATGAATTTTAGATGGTTTAGTTGATTTTTATCCTACCTCGAACCTTGTGAATTGAAGTGGGTTTGTTCTATTGTTGTAGAATGTCATTTAATTCCTAGAAGTTGCTATAACCTTTTTCAGATTAGGTCATCACACTTCCCTCATTGTTAAGCTTGTTTGACCTGTGTTTGGATCCTTAATTACCCTATTCACATACTGCATTGGTGAGATTGCAGTTTTACCCCTGATGATTTGTTTTATTCTTTAACTCAAAATTCTCTGAGTTAAGCCTCTCTTTGGGTCTTGTAGGAGCTTTTTCTCACTTATTTGGATTAGATTGTGCTAGTTAGGGTTCATGATGAGGTTCTCATCATACCCCGAAACCTAACTTTTGCTAGTCCCTTAGCAAAATTTTATGGTTTCAACCCTTGTTCTAGACCATGAAGTTCTTAATGATTTCAGATAAGTGCTTTTTTCTTTTGAAACCTAGATTAGATCAGAATGCCAACCATAAGCCTAAAAGGTACTCTAGTACCAACCAAGATCCAGATCTATCTAGCCTCAGCCTCAGTCCTTAACAAAGGTTTTTAAGGCCTACAAGAACTAACCTAAGGCTTATTGGACTTTATGGTTAAAGCACCCGTGCTTGAAATAATTTTAGCCCTGGCTCTGTTCACAGTGCGTTTTGTAAGAAAGAGAGGTAGAAGATTTTTATGTTTGGAGAGTTTTCTCTCTCTTTTTCTTTTTAATTATAGTTTAGGATTGGCTTCTCAACACAGTCTGTATCAGATTCCTTGTCCCCATCATCAATCCTCGAGAATTCCTGGCAATCGATACTTCGAGATAGCACCGCCCATGGTATCCCCCAGAACCCTGGCTGTTGAGATTTCGAGGTAATCCCATCCATGGTGTTCCGTGGCTGAATTCAGACTCTAGCAATTAACATTTCGTGATAATGCCATCCATGGAATCTGAACCAGCAAAGTGCTTACATGCCCCCAGTAGGATATGTAAATATCCTAAGAGACAAGCACCGAGGAGATGATATTTTGTTACGCATCTTCGAGGGGAATTTCCCACCTCTCCGCGCTGGGAACTCGTCGAAATCAACTTGTGTTGATCGGCCGCTCCTACTCAAGGTGTCATTTTCAGAATTTTTGCAACGCTTCTACGTGATTTTGATTTTTATGCTTACTGAACCAGGCTGTGCTTGAAGTTAGGGTGCTTAGGTTACTGAGTCCTGTAAACCAAAAGTTAGTTAACGAGGCCAAGTACTCCCTAAGCCTTGGACCTAAACTTAAGCTTTTCATTTTCCTCAACCTCTTGAAGAATGTCTAGATCTTAATGGGTACTAAGAGTCTATCCAAGAATGCCTAAGGTTCGCGTTCTTACTAATCTCACTGTGCACTTTCGATTTCTTTTCCTGAATGAGGTCTAGAACTTAGGTTAACTCCTTAATTTCTTACTAATGACTATCTCTTTTCTTTCATTTTGTGCTCCTTTTCATTTTGTTCCTTTTTCTCCTCCTCCTTTGTAGACTACACAAAATTTCTTTCCTCCTCTCATTTTATTATTCTTTTTCAAAAATTTTTTAATTTTTATGGTGTTTTTGGCATATGTGAATCTTTTTGTTTAAAACCTTTTCTTACAAGTTTTGCACTTTCATACCCCCCCATGCCTAAGATTTGCAATGTCTTCATTGTAACTGAGGAGATTTTTATTCAACTTAGTTCATACATTAGGACAGATGTTTTGATGAGTGAATGGGTTGGGGTGACTGTTGCAGACGATTTTTACTCTCAGGTACAAGCACCTGAGGTGAAGTCGGCTGTCCTAAAGGGTGAACCTTAAGTGCGAAAAGGTGTCATAAAAGGTTTCAGGTTTTCAAAAAGAATGACGGGCTACCTCCCATTGAGCATTGAGTTTTACGCCATCGGTTGGGCGCAATATGCTCAGGGAAAATGGAGGATAGATGATGATTCAGCCAAATCAGTAGAGGTTACATCAATGAACGGTTTGAGTCTCCGACTGTTCACGATGAAAGGTTCGGAATCATGGCTGAGCGGACTGATTTCGATGGCTCCATTTCCAAAAACCTGTCAGACAAGGTATGGTCCGACCCACTTGGATCGCAGTTTCCCAGGGAAATGTTTGAGTCAGGCATCAAAGGGCAGGACCTTCTGACCAGGATGAAAGATCTTTCTAGAGATGTGCTTGTCATGGAAGGCTTTAACCCGCTCCTTGTAGATTCGCGAGTTCTCGTAAGCATCAAGGCGTGATTCATCGATCTCGCTAATTTGAAGCTTTCTGTGGGTTCCAGCCATAGAAAGATCTAGATTACAGCTCTGTACTGCCCAATAGGCTTTGTGCTCCAGTTCGACGGGAAGGTGACATTGTTGGTGCTAGAGCACCACAATCATTTGTTTTGATGATAAAAAAACACGTGTCATTTAACATTTGCACTTTGAGTCCTAGATTTCAGGTCAATCGTAAATGGATACGTGATTAGACGGAGTTCGAGCTCGCATCCAGGACGGATTGGAGGAGCTTGATATAGAACAGAAGAGATTCGTGAGGAGCGATAGATTGAAGATGGAATGTCAAGAAGAATATGATAGATTTTTGTTTAATCCTTTCATGTATCTTTTATCTTTATTTGCTTGCTCTTTTTATTTCCTTAGAATATCATGTTAAAGAGCCTCAAAGTACCCTAACAGTAGTCCTAGGAACACCCGCACAACCCTAGGATACTTAGGTTTTCTGTAGAATACTTAGAAAACCAATATAGGGTTCAAACAGAGTTTCCAGACGTCTAATTCCCAAATCAGACGTCTGATAAAGGGTTTTAAGACGTCTGACTGTTGTTTCAGATGTCTGATAACTATTAGGCTGGACTTAGTATTCTGTCTGACGAAATCAGACGTCCAGACCTTAGTCCAGACGTCTTAGAAGACGTCTGATGGACTTGCCAGACGTCCAGATAGTGGACCGTTGGCTAGCTTGGCAGGCACTGCAGAATATGACCGTTAGAGCCTTATCAGACGTCCATAGGCCTTTCCAGACGTCTGATAATTGACCGTTTTGCCTCGACTAACCCGAAAATCTCTTCTCAGAGATTTTCTAGCCGTTGCAAATCCATTCCGTTGAAAAAGTAGGTTTCCAGACGTCCAGACATAGTGCTAGACGTCATGTATGTCGTTTGATCAACTTGCACAAGAACCCTGTTTAGATCTGACTCAAGTCAGGAGGAAACCCGCATGAAATCAGACGTCTGTCCTCGAAATCAGACGTCTTAAAGTGGCCTTCCAGACGTCTGATGCCAGAATTAGACGTCTGATTACCCTGTCAAGTGTAATCATTGTCCTGATTTCGGCCTGATTCTTTTGGGCTTTGCACCCAACGGCTATGGAAGCTTTTCCAAGCCTTCCAAAGCCTTCCTAAGGCCTTTATAAATAGAGGGAAACCTTTGCAACACAAAGACACACCTAGATACACAAGACACACTTGGCTACACACTTTCACACTCTCTTGTGTCCTAGCTAGCTCTTGCTCTCCAAGCTCAAGCTCCATTCTCTAGAAAGCATCAAGCTTTGCGCACCCGCTCTCCCGCCGTTGTTCACGAGAGCGACGTTGCGCCGTCGCGTGGCACACCCACCGCGTCATCAACTTGACGCACTCCTTGCAAAGGGGAGTTTCCTAATTCCTATAGAAGCTCAGGTTAAAAATTACTTTGTTGGCTCTATAGGTTTATTTGTTCTACTTTATCTTTGCTATTTTGGTTGGGTATTTGCTTTGTGAATTCCCGTCTCCTTCGTGGGACAAAATCCTTCTCTTGGAGAGAAGGGGTTGAGGAACGCTACCCTCGCACTTGTAGCGTGGTTGTATTGAGGTTGAATCACCCTTGTTTAAAGTGATTCGGTTTAGTGGATTTTGATCAACTTGGTTGATCGGAAAATCCTAACTCGAGAGGGTTAGGTGATGGTTTTCACCCGGTTTGGGTTTCCACCTAAAAATACTTGTGTACTTGTGTGATTGCTTATTTGTGAGATTGTTTATATTTATTTCCGCATTTTATTACGTCACCCCCTCCTAGTAGGGAATTTCAGACATGCCTTCCCGTACACCAGTCTAAAGGGGGACTTGCCTAATTAGGTTTTGTGGGCGGTCCTATAGGCCCACAAAGCTTCCGGAAGTCGGGACGACCGGTCCTTCCTGTCAGGCCGAACAGTGACCTGCAGGATTTTCTTGATCTCCCGATTTGATAGCTCAGCTAGACCATTAGTTTGGGGGTGATAAGGAGTGGAGATTTGGTGAGACACCCTTATTTGGTCATCAGTGACCTGAACTGAGTATTCGTGAAATGAGTCCCCCCATCAGAAATGATAGCACGAGGAATTTCGAACCGTGAGAAGATATTGTGATGAATGAATTTGAGAACGATTTTATGATCACAGGTTCGGGTCGGTATGGCTTCGATCCATTTGGGCACGTAGTCCACAGCCAGCAGAATGTACTCGAAGCCATTCGAAACAGGAAAGGGGCTCATAAAATCAATCCCTCCAACATCAAAGATTTCGCATATAAGAATCGGCTGCAAAGGCATCATGTCGCGATGGCTCATGTTGCCCAAAGTTTGGCAATGACTGCATGCCTTGCAGTGATTGTATGCGTCCTTGAACAGAGTGGGCCAATAAAAGCCACACTAGAGGATTTTTGATGCGGTTTTGTGCCCAAAGAAATGGCCACCGCATGCTTGGTCATGGCAGGAGAGAATATCATTGACTTCACCTTCCGGGACACATCTCCGGATGATTTGGTCGGCACCTATGCGGAAGAGGTACGGATCTTCCCAAATGTAATACTTGGCATCAGAGTGCAATTTGTCTTTCTTGACCTTCGGCCAATCAGATGGGATCTGATGAGATGCCAAGTAGTTCACTATATTAGCAAACCATGGAAGTCTAGTACCAATAGTCAGCAGGTGCTCATCAGGAAAATGCTCCGTGATGGGTCCAGAAGGGTTGATGATCTCAGAAGGAAGGCAGGACAAATGGCCAGCTACCACATTTTGTCTTCCCGCCTTGTCGCGAATCTCGAGGTCGAATTCTTGCAATAGTAAGATCCATCGGATTAGTCGGGGCTTCGCGTCCTTCTTGGCAAGGAGATGCCTCACAACCGTGTGATCCAAGTAGATGATGACGTGGGAACCCAAGAGATAAGATCAAAATTTTTCAAGGGCAAATACTACGGCTAGCAGCTCTTTCTCCGTAACTGTATAGTTACATTGAGCCTCGTCAAGTGTCTTGCTAGCGTAGTAGATGACCACGGGTTTCTCATCAACTTTCTGCCTCAGAACCGCTCCTACAGCGAAATCAGATGCATCGCACATGATCTCAAAGGGTTGAGACCAATCAGGGGATTATAGGATCGGGGCCTGGATGACTCGGTCACGGAGGTTTTCAAAGGCTTGAGTGCATTCCTTGGAGATCCCAAAGGGCACATCCTTAGAGAGAAGAGTAGTCAAGGGGCGAGCGATTTTCAAAAAATCAGGAATGAAATAACGGTAAAAATCGACGTGCCCCAGAAAAGAACAGATGTCCTCGATCGAGGTAGGCATAGGAAGACGAGAAATTAGACCAACCTTGGCTCGATCCACTTGGATGCCTTTCTCAGAAATTAGATGTCCTAGGATGATCCCCTTAGGCACCATAAAATGGCTCTTTTCCCAAGAAAGAACCAAATTAACATCAATGCAACGCCTGAGTATATGAACCAAGTGCTGGAGGCAATCATCAAATGATGCCCCGAAAACTGAGAAGTCATCCATGAAGACTTCCAGACAATCTCCTACCATATCAGAGAATATGGCAAGCATACACCGCTGAAAAGTCGCAGGTGCATTGCAGAGACCGAAAGGCATCCTTCGAAATGCATACGTTCCAAAGGGGCAGGTGAACGTGGTCTTCTCTTGTTCCTCAGGATGAATAGCTACTTGGTTATAACTGGAGTACCCGTCAAGAAAGCAGAAGAATCGATTTCTCGCTAATTTCTCGAGAATCTGATCAATGAAAGGTAGTGGGAAATGATCCTTCTTCGTGGAGGAATTGAGTCGTCGGTAATCTATGCAGACTCTCCACGAGTTGGCTAATCGGGAAGGTATGACTTCTCTGATTTCAGTCGTAATGGTGGTGAGCCCTGCCTTTTTAGGCATAACCAGAATTGTGCTCACCCAACGACTGTCGGAGATCGGGTAGATGATTCCTGCATCTAACCACTTGATGATCGCCTTTTTCATGACTTCCTGCAGATTGGGGTTTAAACGTCTCTGCATTTCACGGGAAGGTCGTGCGCCCTCTTTCGATTAGATATGGTGTGTGCAGTAAGAGGGACTTATTCCAGTCAAGTCATCGAGAGTCCATCCAATGGCTCTACGATGTTGCTAGAGAACAGCAATCAGACGGGATTCCTGATCAGGAGTGAGCTTGGAATTTATAATCACAGGAAAAGTCTGATTAGAACCCAAAAAGATGTATTTCAAATGATTGGGAAGGGGTTTCAGTTCAAGGATGGGGTTATCAGTAGCAACCGGTGGGTCAGGGTAAGTGTGAGGTTCAAGGGTAGGGGTTATGGGTTTGTCTAAATTAGGGTCTGACTCCTTTAATTGCGGTTCAAGATCTTTCTGTGGTTGATGAGGTATAATCAGGTCATTCTCAAAATGCGTTTCATCAACCAAAGCCCTAATATCACAGATTTGTTTGATGACACCGCAATTGATTCCTTGTTGGGCCTTAAATATATCAATTTTTAGGGTTTGATTTCCAAATTTCAGTTCTATTTGGCCCTCCTCACAGCTGATGTTGGCTCTAGCAGTAGCCAGGAAAGGTTTCCCTAGAATGATCGATGTATCCCTAAGGTTCTCAGGTGCGTCCATGTCTAAGATTATAGAGTCTACAGGGAAATGGAAATCCCGCACTCTTACAATAACATCCTCGAGAATCCCTTTAGGTGACTTTATAGATCGATCTGCTAATTGTAGTGTCACCTCAGTTGATTTTAGCTCAGATTCTTCTAGGTGGTTAAGGATGTGGGTGTCAGATTTATGGAAGCACCCAAGTCTAGCAATGCTCTGTCAAATTAGGTTTCACCTATTTTACAGGAAATCAGGGGAATACCAGGATCTTTTGCCTTGGGTAGGAATCTGCTTAGGATTACAGAGCTGGCTTGCTCTGATAGTACAATTGGACTCCCACTCTTGGTTTGCAGCTTAGGCTGAGGTGTACACACATTCTTTAAGAATCGTGCCTAAGCCGGTACATGGCGAATCGCATCCATCAAGGGGATGTTTATTTGAACCTGCTCAAAGAGCTTGACCAGGTCCTCCGCTGGTGCCACGGGCTTGGTTGTCTTCTTTCCCTTGGTCAAGGCCTCGAGAAATGGAACCTTGGTTGGTTCTTCTAGGATAGGTCCAGGTCTTTGATCTGGGACAGGGATAAGAACGTCCTAGATTACTGTCATAGGGTTAGGATCACTACCAGGCTTGGAGTGGTCTGGATAGGGTGGATCTTGGGTCTCCTTACCACTACGGGTCGTTACAGAATTCAGTCCTGCCTGGTTTTAGTTAGGGTTGGATAGGATGTGTTGCTGCTGATAACCCGTATAAGAAGTGGAAGCCTCCATCTCGTCAGGTGAACGAACAGAGGGGGCCTGATAAATAATGTGTGCTTGGCCCGGGTTTGGGTTCATAACGCGCCGCTGGGTCGACACGTTATTAGGGTTAGGAAGAGGTTGGGAAGGGAGTGTGTCCGGTTGGTGAGAATTTATCAACTGGGCCAGTTGATTTCGAACCTCTGTGAGTTCATCCTTGTGTTGTTTCTGAATAGCCACATTCGTTCTTTGAATGCCAGCTAGAGTTTGAAGGATGAGGGACATTTGGTCTTGGTTTGGCCTTAATGGATAAGTAGGGTGGGGCCGAGGCTGAGGCGGCTGGTAAGGATGAGGTGGTTGTGGACGGGGCTGAAAGGGTGGTCTTTGAGTTTGGGAATTTCCTGCCCACTGGAAGTTGGGATGGTTTCGCCAATCAGGGTTGTAGGTGTTGGAAAATGGATCATTCTAGATGGCGTTGAGGTCCTCGCAGGTTTGAGGAACCTCCAAAGAATCAGAGAATGGGGGAATGAAATTCCCCTAGCTAGTATAGAAAGGATCGGAGGATCCTCCGATCCGAGAATCAGATGGGGGTGGATATGGATCCATCCTAGGAGAATGTTTTGCACAGTCTCCCGTATGGAAGGAGGCTGTGCAAAGGAACTATGCGCAGAGGTGGCTCACTGCAAGTGCTGAGTCAGCTCATCCACCTTCTTCTCAATGATAGAGACCTTGTCCAATCGACTGGCCATTAATTCCAGGTCGACTGATGCGGACAGGCCTTGCGTTTCATGTGCTCCCCAAAGGTTCGTCGATGCGCGGGTATTCTTCCTGTCGAATAGTCCCATGGAGTCATTATTGATGGAGTTATCGCACATATTTTCGAGAATCTCCCACATGGTGTCCTCATGCTAACCGATGATATTTCCTCCGCAAGTTGCATTGACGAAAAGCCTAATATCTTCACAGAGTCCCCGGTAAAAAGACTGGACTTGTTCCCATTTAGGAACTCCGTGATGGGGGCAGTTTCTCATGAGATCCTGAAAGCGATCCCATCCCTCATGGAGAGGTTCTCCCGTTTGCTGAGTGAAGTGGGTAATCTGATGGCGCAAGGCATTGGTTCGACCAACGGGAAAGAACTTCTTCAAGAACTCAGACTGAAGTTCTTCCCAATTGTTGATCGGCCGGGTCTGTGTTTGGTACCAATGAGCGGCCTTGTCCATAAGGGAGAAGGAGAACATCTTCATGAGGAGAATGTCCCGATTTTGTGCATTTGACCCAAAAGTTTGAGCCAGATGCTTTAGCTGTTTGATGTGCTGGAAGGGGTCTTTAGAATTAGGCCCATGAAATTTAGGTATGGCATGAATCATATTGGGCTTTAATTCAGAATCAGGTCCTCCAATCGGGATTCTGACTCAAGGCTCAATAGCCACCGCAGCAGGACTATAATGGTCCCGCATCATAGGATGCTGCGGTGGGTGCACAAAGTTCTGGAAGAGGTCATTGAGTCGCTGGAGCTGGTGCTCCAGATTGTTCTCTTCCTCAACTGGCTGAGCCATTGGGGAAGAAGAAGGTGAGTTAGGTTCGGAGTCGGAGGAGAGGTCTATGTGAAGTGTTGTTTGCTCAAATAAGGGCACTGAGGCTCGGCCTCAAGGAGAGTGAATTTCTAAAGGAGGTTTTAAGGACCTCCTACCAAACATACACTAGTGGAAGAGATGAGTTTAGCAGGTGCTGGACCCAATCAAGACACCCAAAATGTTGGGTGACTATAGAGGTTCAGGGCAGATGAACTCCTTAATCAAAAGATCGACCACCTGAGAATTACCTGGGCAGCCAGAGTGAGTCCCACGAAGACCCCTACACGGTAGAGCGTCCCCACGAGTTACAGGGCTTCCCCCACCCAACCTCTCTTGTCACTGAGATTCCAGGTAGACCAGAATGGGGATCTTGACCTCTTAAGTCTACCACTTTTAGTTAAGATCAAGGTGCTTAGATTTTCACTTGAACTTTTAGCCTTTTTGAGTGAAAAGAGTGACCTAAGTTGAAGGTTGGTTGACCCAAGGGGTCAACTTCACCTGCTAGTTCTTTTGTGAGCTTATTAGGTCTTGTCTTTTAGGGTTCAAGTGTTTGTAGAGAGCCAATTTTCTTAGGGTTTCTCTAAATAGGTATTTTCAAACAATGGCCTGGGCACACTTCTTTTGGGAATTCTCAATTCTTGCTTAAGAAGTGTGTCTCTAAAACCCTAATGTTGAATCTTATGTTGGCTCTTCTTGGTCCAGTTAGCTCCTTGTTGGGTAATTAGGGCTCAGGTAAGAAGGTGTTTGCCCTTAAATACCCTTAATAGTGTGCGCAGGAATAGTGGGTTGAAATCGAAAACATGTAGCTTTTGATGATTTACTAGGTATGGAAGACAGGTTATACCT
Source organism: Thalassia testudinum (assembly GCA_037157565.1). Classification (NCBI taxonomy): domain Eukaryota; kingdom Viridiplantae; phylum Streptophyta; class Magnoliopsida; order Alismatales; family Hydrocharitaceae; genus Thalassia; species Thalassia testudinum. The sequence goes on along the minus strand of JAZHRO010000022.1, from coordinate 71,150,329 downwards.
ATATTGCTTATTCTTTTCTTTTTCTTCCTCTTCAGAATTTAGGGGTTAATACTGAGAGGATAGCACATTACCTGTCCTCGGAGTGGTTGTTGTGTGGCTGCTTCTTGATTTTCCTGTGCCTGCACAAAAAAGAGAAGAGATTAGTAGAAACTCAAAAATAGAGATTTTATGGCTTCTAGAATAGCCGTTGCTTCCCGTCAACGGCACCAAAAAATAGTAACCGGGTTGGGGCGTGTTCCGTCTTTATGTTTATTATGGTTTACAATTGTTGTAGTATGTGACAAAACAGCTACCAAATTACTACAAGATTTTTTTACTCAGAATAACAAGTTTTCCCGAGGTCGAACTCAGGGAGCAACTAGAATTCTAGAAGCATAAATATTCACAATTTTGTAACAAAAATAACAAGAGAGAGAGAGAGAAAGAGAGAGAGAGAGTTTTGTTGGCTTCTTCTTCTTCTCTCTTCTTTTTTTCTCTTTTCTTCTGGTTAGCCGTTTCTCTTCTTCTTTCTTCTTTTCTTCCTACCTTCTTCTTTCTTCTTTTCTTTCTCAGCTTGCCTTCTTCTTTTTTCTTCTTTTTCTTTCAGCTGCAGAGTCTTCCTTTCTTCTTAGCCTGCCTTGTTCTTCTCTGCTCTGCTTCCTTCTCTTTCTTTCTTCTTCTCCTCTTCTTTCTTCTGTTCTTCTCTTTCTTTCTTTCATTGCTTGCGGCTGTGTCTTCTTTCTTCTTTCTCTTTTCTTCTTCTACTCTGCTTCTGCTTCTTTTCTTTTCCTCTTCTTTCTGCTCCGGCCGCTGACTTTCCTTCCTCTTTTCTTCTTCTTTTGGCTGTTGCCCTTCCGACGTCTGATGCAGTGCTCAGACGACTTATCTGTGCATTTGCTACAGTACTTTCCTTCCTTCTTCTTCAGCTGCCCAGTGCGGCTAAGGCTTCGGCCGCTCCTCCTCTCTTCTTCTTCCTTAGCTTGCTTCTTCTTCTTCTTTCTTTCTTTCTTTCCTGCACGCACACACAGTGGTTAGTGCAAAACCTACCCCTACCCCTTCCTCGCGTCTCTCTCTTTCTCAGAATCTCTCTTAGGAATGCTCTCCAAGAGCCGGGTAATCGGGTTCGGGTAGCGCGCCCGGGACCAGGCCCACCGGCGTGCAGTGGTGGGCGAGGAGTGCTTGGTCGGGTAGTCAGATCCGACCCAGACCCATGGGGCGTGAGCGCGGGTGAGGGCGAGCGAGCGTGTGGCGCGTTGCGTGCGGGTGAGAGGGACCTGACCCCTGTGTATCGAAGGCAACCAGCCCGATACACTTTTTCAATATTAGTGTGGGCGCGCGGCCGCACACTTACGAGGTGGGACTAAAATCCCACCTCCAGACCGCGCGTCTGCGGCTGAGGAAACCGCAGCCAATTGGGGCAGCTGTGAGGCTTGCGACCCAAATCGCAAGCCTGGGTGCCTTCGCGGAGTCAGTCCGCGTTGCCTGGGACTCGTGCCTGGGTTGGAGAAGGCCTGGAACTGCGAGTGAAGGTGCTGCAGCAACTCAACAATGGCGGCGAGGGGCTGCTGACCTGAAAACACAGTGATGGCCTCTCGGCCAAGTCAGATAACGTGGGGAGCTTTGCCGGAGTGCGGCGAAGGCTGTGCGGTGGTCGACGAGGTGCGAGAGCGCCTGTGGCGGTGGACCAAGGTCAGAATGTGTGCGCTGAAATGGGTTTGTTTGGGGGGTGGTTGGGCGGTGATTGGCAGTGAATGGAGAGGGGGAATCGGTTGTGTGGAGTGAGGGGGAGCCTCTGGCCTGGTTGGTGAGGGGTGAGGAGGTTTGTGGAAGTGGGATGGCCTCACCGGAGAAGGCGACCGGAGATGGAGAAGATGGAGTTGGACGGTGGCGGTCAGGTGGTTGAAATGGCAAATTAGAAGGGGGAAAATACAAGGGAGAGAGAGAGGAAACTTTTTACCTATTTACTCGACGAAGGTGGAGGGAGAAGCGTCTGGCTCGTGCCTGCTGGAGCTGAGGACGAAGATGCCCAGGAGGAGGCTATCGGCGATGAGGAGGCAGTCGGAGGGCGCTAGCTGGTACGGCCTAGCGCGGACGACAGGGCAGAGTAAACTCTGCTGCAGGTAGGGTAGTAGGGCGACGAGGAGGAGGAGGAGAAGATCGCCGGAAGCTCAGGCGCTCTGACCGGAGGGGGAGGAGATGAAATGGGGGGTATTTCTCTGCCAAAGGAAGCTTGAAGGAGTCGGCAGACCTTGCCGCTCCTTATAAAGGTCTTGGCGCGGAGAGAGGACCGAGGTGGCGATGTGCCTACCTCGTCGGAAAATGGCTGGAAAGGATACCCATGCCTTTTGTGCGTTCTCACGGAAGGCATGGTTGATGGCAGAGCTCATGGGCAGGTCCCTGCGATAGAGGACGTCGCAGGGAACCCCCCGTTTGTTCTAGAGGGCGGCCGCCCTGCCCTGCACGGCGCCATCCTTCGCGCAAGGTCGCCGGAGGCATGACACTGTGCAAAAGTGGCAGGGAGGACCGTTCTGCAAAGAATGACGAGAAGTTGGGGGCCTAAACGTAAGGGTTTCAAAAGATAAGGGTCAAAAAGTAAATAAAGAGGACCAAATTGTAAAGTTGGTCAAGATGGTCTTTTCTTAGGCTCAGGTTTTTATACCAGACTAATTTGAACCTAAGGATTTTAATGGTGAATTTTTATTCTAGGTTGGACTATGTTTGATCGGTCAATTTGCGCTAAAACCCAAATTAAGTCATTAATTGGGCATGGTTCTCATCTTAAGTCAAAATAGGTTGCAAAGGCCATATTGAAGGTTCTAAACCCTAGGGAATATTTTTCTATGAATTTTAGAGGGTTTAGTTGATTTTTATCTTAGCTCAAACCTCGTGAATTGAAGTAGGTTTGTTCTATGGTTACAGAATGTCATTTAATTCCTAGAAGTTGCTATAACCCTTTTCAGATCAGATCGTCCCACTTCCCTCATTGTTAAGCTTGTTTTACCTGTGTTTGGACCCTTAATTACCCTGTTCGCATATTGCATTGGTGACATTGCAGTATTACCCCTGATGATTTGTTTTATTCTTTAACTCAGAATTCTCTGAGTTAAGCCTCTCTTTGGGTCTTGTAGGAGCTTTTTCTCACATATTTGGATTAAATTGTGCTAGTTAAGGTTCATGATGAGGTTCTCATCATACACCACCCTGACCTTCCTCCAGCACTTCTGAGCACGAGGCCTATTTACCTGGAGGCGTACCAGCTTCTCCATTTCATCGCCATTATGAGCTTTCCAGACAGTTCCGGAAGCTGAAGCCCCCCTCCTTCAAGGGGGATGAGGACCCGACTGAGGTGGAGGACTGGCTCGAGCAGATTGAGAAGGTATTTGACACCCTTCGCCCCCCTGTAGAGTGTCGCGTGGCCTTTGCCACGTACCAGCTAGAGAGCGTGGCACACAGGTGGTGGAGGGCGGTCAAAGGTCAGGAGAGGGACGAGCCGACTTAGGACCAGTAAGTCACCCTCTTCTGCGAGCAGTACTTCCCCTAGACGTGGTAGGACCAGAGGAGGCGGGAGTTTCACACTCTCCGCCAGGGGACGATGACCGTGAGCACGTACCGCACGCGTTTCCTGGAGCTGTCTCGTTTCGCAGCGACAGCCGTGGCTACCGAGGAGGAGAGCCTTTGGAGGTTCACCGAGGGGCTCCGGCCTGCTATTCGGGGGTATGTCAAACCCCTGAAGCTGCTTACATTCTCGAGGGTGGTGGAGGCAGCTATGACGTTTGAAGAGACCAACCCATCCGCACGTGACACTGACAGCGGGCGAAACAGGCCCGACCAGCCAGACTACTCACAGGGCCAACGAGAGAGGAGGCACGTGGCACCCGCAGGAGAGTCGTCACGCTTTGCGGGGCTGTCAGTGGCCTTTAGGGGCCCCGGCAAGGGCCAGCTGCCAACACCGGACCCCCGCCTAACCGTCAGCAGAGACCCACTGAGGGCGGGAGTCAAGTCCCCCTTTGCTACTAGTGTGGCCAGCCGGGCCACATCAGGAGGGACTGCCCGTCTAGGGCTGGAGGTCAGCAGATGCTCCCCACGCCGAGCACTGGAGGGCGAGCAGGAGGCCGTGGTTTCCAGGCGCGAGGAGGAGGACAGCAGTCGCGGGGAGGGTACCAGCCAGCGGCTACCCGTCTGATGAGAACCTCATCATAAACCCTAAACTAGCACCATCTAACCTAGATTTGAGAGAAAAAGCTCCTACATAACTTATAGAAAGGCTTGACTCAGAGAATTCTGAGTTTTTGAAGAAAACAGGTCATAAGGAGTAAAAATGCAATTTCACCAACACAATCAGTAAACAGGGTAACTCAGGATCCAAACATAGGTCAAACTAACCTAATAAGAAGGAAAGTGGGATGATTTGATCCAACAAGGGCTACAGCAACCCCAAGGAAGTAAATGACATCCTGTAACCCTAAAACAAATCCACTTCAATTCACGAGGTTCGAGGCAAAGCAAAAATCTACTAAACCTCTAAAATTCATAGAAAAATAATATCTAGGGTTTAGAACCTTCAATTTGGCCTTGGGAACCCATTTTGACCTACATTAAGAACCATGCCCAATTAATGATTTAATTTAGGTTTTTACATAAATTGACCGATCAAACAAGGTCTTATCTAGAAATAAAATTCTCCATTAGAATCCTTAGGTCCTATTTAGTCATGTATAAAAACTTGAGCCTAAGAAGAGACCTTCTTGACCGACTTTGCATTTTGGTCCTCATCTATTATTTTTTGACCCTCAACTTTTGAAACCCTTGCATTTTGACCCCTAAGTCTTCATCGTTTTTTGCATTTAGGTTCTCCCTGCAAGACCCTGAGCAGCGCCATGCTCCGGCGACTTTGCGCGGAGCATGGCGCCGCGTAGGGTGTGTTAGTTCAACTACTCATATATAATATTTTGATGATTTTACAAAATGTAGAAAATGAAATAATAAATAAAGCGTAGCATATTGTTTTCTCTCTATAATAACATATTTGCAGGAATTTAAAAAGCTTTCCAAGACGGGAGATTAAAAGCGTGAAGACGTGTAGCAAAAGTATTAGGTCTTAGGCTTTTTTATGTAAACTTTCAAAGGTTGTAATTTTCATCTTATTTGAGTCTAGAAATACTGTAAAGAGCCCCCAAACATAACCTATAAATAGCTAACTTAGGCTCTCTACACTTAGGATAAATTAGAAACAAAAAACCCAACACTTATACTTTTATCAGACGTCCATTAAAAAGTCCAGACGTCTGATTTTCCATCATAAGACGTCTGACATGTGTATCAGACGTCTAATTTCAAATATTTCTGCCTTTGTTCATCTCCTCATAAACATCAGTCGAAGGACCTCACTTTCAGACGTCGATAACCGTTCACAGACGTCTGATCCTTTACCCAGACGTCCTCATACTAACCGTTAGACTTTTTATCGGCAAAAATAATTTCTAGACGTCTTGACACACTTACAGACGTCTGCCTTTGAACCGTTGGCCATGATTTTCTGTGCGTATCTGTCTACGGGCACATAATCTTTTGGCAGAAGCAGGGAGGAAGAGTATTTAGGTTTCCAGACGTCTGGTAATGTCCTCAGACGTCCATAACGACGTCTGATCCTCTAAACCTAGAACCCTGTTTGGATCCGATGATAACAGGAACGAATGCACCATTCATTAGACGTCCAGTAAAATAATCAGACGTCTTATGACATAATATCAGACGTCCTTCTTTTGATCCAATAGAGTCCGTTAAGGATATCCTGCAATATTAGACGACCATAGTAAAAATCAGACGTCCTGTAAGACGTCTGATATTGTAATTAGACGTCTGATGTTGCTGTCAGAATCATCATTGCCCTGATTTTGTGTGGATTTCGTCCTAAACTCTTGGGATTTGTCTCCAACGGCTAGAAGAGCTCTCCCAAGTGTTCTTGAAGGTTCCAAACTTGCCTATAAATAGACTACAACTCTTCTTTGGCCAAACACACCTCTTGAGATACAATTCCATTAGAAAAATCTCTTGCTCACTACTCTAAGCTCCATCTTGCCCTTGTGCTGTGCTAATACTCTGATCAAAGGGCAAATCCATACTCCCGGCTCGCTCCGTTCTACAAATCATCAGGGAGTTCTTTTCATGCTTAGTAGATAAGAAAGCAACTAAATAATTGGGGTGCTCTATAGGTGTTATTTTTACTTGTTAATTTCTGTATTTTGGGTATCCGGCCTGTCGGGTCCCCGTCTCTTCATCTTGAAGAGAGAAACCTCCGTTTAGGGATCGGAGGTGAGAATTGTAATTGAGGTACACTACCCTCGTTTAAGTAGTGTGGTTAGTGGATTGATCACCTTGTGATCGAAAATCCTAAGTCAAGAGATTGGCTTAGGTGGTGGTTTTCACTCATCTTGGGTTTCCACCTAAAAATAATTGAGTATATTGTGTGATTGAATTTGTTGTATTACAATACAATATAATTTCACTATTCACCCCCCCTCTAGTGTAATTTCATTTGGTATCAGAGCAGGTTTTCCGCCTACGAGAGTAACATCCGCGGAAAGATCACATGGAGGGGAAGGCGATTTCCACAAGCAGATTGGAGGGGCAATCCACCACTCGACCACCACTCTTCGAAGGAACCAACTACACCTACTGGAAGCTGAGAATGAAGATGTGGCTTCAAGCCAACGATTTCTCCATTTGGGAGAAATGCGAATCCGCATACGTCATTCCCAAGAAACCAGAAACTGGTTACACAGTGGAGCAAATCCATCACCTTGGACTGAATGCCAAGGCAATGAACTCACTCTACTGCGCTCTCAGCTCGGAGGAATTCAACCGCATCAGCCAATGCGAAACCGCCCACGAGATCTGGAGAACCTTGGAGGTTACTCACGAAGGTACATCTAAAGTTAAATCCTCAAAGATAAACTTGCTATCACAGGAATTCGAAGCTTTCTCTATGAAAGAGAATGAAAGACTTGGGGACATGTACACCCGATTCACGTTAATCGTGAATAACCTCAAGTCTTTAGGAAAGACATTTATAAAGGGGGAGCTTCAAGGGAAGCTCCTTCGCTCCCTTGGACCTGAGTGGGAGCAAAAGGTAACGGCAATAGAAGAAGCCAACCAAGTAGAGGATCTAGACATGGAAAATCTACTTGGGAATCTCATGGCTTACGAATCAAAAATGGAGCAAAAGAAGAAATCAACCTCATCGGAGCCAAAGAAGAAGACCTTAGCCTTCAAAGCTACGTCGGATGATGAGGTAAGTACCGATGACGAAGAATTTGTTTTATTAGCTAAAAAGTTTAAAAAGTTTCTCAGAAATAGAAGAGAGATCAAGGGAAAGAAAAGAGAAGAAGATCCTCTAATTTGCTATAATTGCAAAAAGAGAGGTCACATAAGGAAAGATTGTCCCTTACTCAAAAGGGATGATGAGAAGAAACCCAAGAAGCCTTCTGACTACAAGAAGATCTCCAAATCGAAAGGATTCAAGAAGAAGGCGTTTCAAGCAACGTGGGATGACTCCACCTCCGAAGAAGAAGAGGAGGAAACAAATGAAGAAACGGCATGCTTGGGACTAATGGCAACAAATGATGGTTCCGAGTCTGAATCTGAGGAACCTGAGGTAAACCCCTACTCTTTGGATGAATTACAAGATGCCTTTGATTCACTATATATAGATCTTAAGAAAACTAAAACCCAAAGCAAGGCTTTAAAAGAAGAAAAGTTAGAAAATAAGAGATTAATCAATGATCTTGAAGAAAAGAATCTAATTCTTACAAAAGAAACCACTGCTTTAAATATGCAAATAAAAAATCTAATGATTGAGAAAGAGTCATTAACAAATGATTTGTATACAGCAATGAGTGAACAAAAATTTTTAGATAGAGAAGAATTACTCGACAAAATCCATGTGCTTGAAAAATCAAACTCTTTTAAAAAGGATGAAAATGGCTTACTTAGAGTAGAGATTAGGGCATTAGAAGATAAACTAGATATAATGAAAATAGAGATAAATCATCTCAAAGAAAAGTCAAACCAACTTCTTGAGGACCTAGCCAAATTTACAAAGGGGAAGGATAACTTGGACAAACTCATTGCCCATCAAAAACCTTCCTCAAGTAAATTTGGATTAGGCTTTTATGAGCCTAGTCAAAGTGAGCCAAAAAGGGACCCTCCTCTAAAGGAGAACACTAACAAATACGGATCCACTTTACAATGGATACCGAAAAGACAACTCTCACTTTGTTTTGTAGGGATGAAAGGACATCATAATGTCAAAAATTGGATATACAAAATGAAGGATGGACGACTCAAATTAGAAAGACCTATAGAAACACCAAGTCACAATCGAAGATCTTTTGTAGGAGGAAGAAGGTCTACAAGGAGGAAGACAAGGAAACCTCCACCACCAAGGAGGCCGATGGGTGATGGACTCCGGATGCTCCAAACATATGACAGGAGACAAGCGCCTATTTTTGGACCTCCAACCTACGGATGGAGGAACAGTTACATTTGGCAACAACCACAAGGGTCATATTATTGGCCTTGGTAAAATAGGTAACCCTCTCTCTCCCATCTCAAATGTTTCTCTAGTTAAAGGTCTAAAACATAATCTTTTAAGTGTAAGTCAAATATGTGATAAGGGTTTTAAAGTAGTGTTTACTTCTAAAATGTTTGAAATTATGCATGCATTAACCAATGAAACCCTTCTTAAGGGAACTAGATTTAAAGACATTTATGTTGTAGAATTTGATAAAAATGGCACTTATGAATGTCTTATAGCAAATGATGAGTTAAGTATATGGCATAAAAGACTAGGACATGTTCATATGAAGCTGGTTCAAAAATTAGCTAAACATGAACTAGTCCGAGGTCTTCCTAAAAGAAAATTTTTAAATGAGCTTGTTTGTGATTCATGTAAATTAGGTAAGATTATAAAATCTAGTTTTAAAAGCAAAGAAGTTATATCCACATCAAGACCTTTAGAACTACTTCACCTAGATCTATTTGGACCAACAAAATATGAGAGCCTCAGTGGATGCAAATATTGCATTGTAATTGTAGATGATTTTTCGAGGTTTTCATGGGTCTCCTTCTTGAGATCTAAAGAAAGAGTGTTTTCTGTCTTTTCTATTTTTTGTAGGAAAATTCAAACTGAAAAAGGCTACCAAATCACTCGTATCCGTAGTGATCATGGGGGCGAGTTTGAAAATTCCTTGTTTGATGATTTTTGTCTAGAGCACGGTATTGCTCATGAGTTCTCTTTTCCTCGAACACCTCAACAAAATGGGGTGGTTGAGAGAAAGAACCGTACTCTTCAAGAATGTGCTCGAACATTGCTCATAGACTCGGGGTTACCGAAGTATTTTTGGGCTGAGGCGGTTAACACGGCTTGTTACGTGTTAAATCGCACCTTAATTCGATCCGGATTGCGAAAAACTTGTTTTGAACTATACTATGGGAAAATACCCAAAATTAGTTATTTTAAAGTTTTTGGATGTCGATGTTTTGTCTTGAATACCCGCTCTAATTTAGATAAATTTGATGCCAAAGGTGAAGAAGCCATCTTTATTGGTTACTCCTCACGTAGTAAGGCATATCGGGTTTTTAACAAGACCACATTAACAGTGGAGGAAACCCTTCATGTCTCCTTCGATGAATCTCCTCATTCCTCCATTGACCGAGTCAATATGGATGATGAAGATGATTCTACTATTGATGTGTCTAACATTCGAAACTCCAATATCCATAATCTTCCAAAAGATTGGATATATCAAAGGGATCATCCCGAAAGTCAAGTCATTGGAAGTGTTTCTGATGGCGTTAAAACCCGATCTCGTTTTAGTTGCACCTTTGGTCTCTCCGCCTTTGTATCTCAAGTTGAACCGAAGAGTGTCGAGGAAGCATGCTCCGAAGAAACTTGGATGATGGCCATGCAGGAGGAACTCAATCAATTCCAAAGGAATGAAGTTTGGGATCTAGTACCTAAGCCTGAAGGGCAAACGGTAATAGGTACCAAATGGGTATTCCGGAACAAGTTGAATGAATCCGGTATAGTTATTCGAAATAAGGCTCGGTTGGTAGCACAAGGGTACAACCAAGAAGAAGGAATTGATTTTGATGAGACCTACGCTCCCGTAGCTCGACTCGAATCTATTCGCATGCTTCTTGCTTATGCCGCCTTTCTTGGCTTTAAACTCTTTCAAATGGACGTTAAGAGCGCGTTTCTTAACCTATTCATTAAAGAGGAAGTTTTTGTAAAACAACCTCCTGGTTTTGAGTCTCATGATAAGCCTCATTTTGTCTACAAATTAAACAAGGCACTATATGGTCTAAAGCAAGCTCCTAGAGCTTGGTATGAAAGGCTCAAAGAGTACTTATTAAATGCAAAATTCTCTATAGGGAAAGCTGATTCCACATTATTCATTAAAAGAAAAGGAAAAGACATTTTATTAGTTCAAATATATGTAGATGATATTATATTTGGTGCTACTAATGAATCTATGTGTAGAAAGTTTTCAGAAATTATGCAAGAAGAATTCGAAATGAGTTTGATGGGTGAACTCAAGTTTTTCTTGGGCTTGCAAATCACTCAGCTCGAAATTGGAACCTTTGTGTGTCAATCTAAATACACAAAGGAGATGTTGAAGAGATTTGATATGAACAAAAGTAAAGGGAAGAACACTCCTATGAGTGTCACAACTTCCTTAGACCTGGACGAATCAGGTACGCCCATAGATCAAAAGCTCTATCGTAGCATGATTGGATCTTTACTGTATTTAACTTCCAGTAGACCTGATATTTTGTTTAGTACCTGCTTATGCGCTAGGTTTCAATCAAATCCTAAACAATCACACCTAAATGCTGTAAAACGAATATTTAGATATCTAGTTGACACATCTGATTATGGCTTATTCTACCCTAGGAGTCCACAATTCAACTTAGTTACATATAGCGATGCGGACTACGCAGGTAGCCGCACTGATAGGAAGAGTACTAGTGGGACGTGCCAATTCTTAGGCGAATCACTAGTCTCTTGGTTCTCAAAGAAACAATCTAGTGTAGCTTTATCAACTACAGAAGCTGAATACATAGCCGCTGCACTAGCATGTTCCCAAGTGCTTTGGATGAAAAGTACTTTGAAGGATTTTAACCTGATATTTAATAAGATAAAAATATTATGTGACAATACTAGTGCTATCAACCTCTCGAAAAATCCCGTACATCACTCTTGCACAAAACATATTGATGTTCGACATCACTTCCTAAGAGACAATGTACTTAAGGGAGAAATCGAAGTTGAATTTATTTGTACTGAACTGCAGTTAGCTGATATTTTCACTAAACCTTTGAATTATGATCGCTTTAATTATATACGTAGGAAACTAGGCATATGTAAGCTAAGTGATATTTGAAGAATTTAGTGTTTTAATGGAACCTCTTTTGTCATGAGCATAGATTGAACCTTGATTTCACTAAGCCTTCATTCAAACATCCAAATGCACACTCTGTCCAATATCAGACGTCTGATTAAACAATCAGACGTCTGATTAAACAATCAGACGTCTTATACATTAAAATTCGTCGTCTAAACATCTGGGACAGACGACGATTTTATATATAACAAAACAGTAATATCAGACGTCTAGTACGAAACGCAGACGTCTGAACTGTCGTCCAGATGTGTTGACAGACGTCTATCTCGGAGACAGGACATGTACTGCCTGTCGGACGTCTGAATATATGGCTAGACGTCGTATGAATCGTCTGACAGGAAAAACGGACGACCCTGTAACTTTAAAAGAAAATCCAGGAAGGTCTGTCTGCAGAAATCGGACGTCTAATATTAAATTTAGACGTCTTCTTTGCCGTCTGAGTAAGAAATCAGACGACAACCTGGAGAATAAATCTTTTTGCTGGGGAGGATTCCTGCAGAAATCAGACGTCTATATTAGAATTAGTCGTCTGATTATTCGTCTGATGAATAAAACAGACGTCTCCCTGAAATAGGCAAAAATTCCTCTGCCAAATCCCGACGTCTGACATCGTTGACAGACGTCTGATCGGGGAAAAATCTGCGCGTCGCGGCTTTTCTCTGGACGGTTTGAGATGCAAATCTCCCCAACTTCAGGGGGAGACTTGCTCGGTGACCTTGGGATATAAAATCCCCTTCGCAAAGGTCCCACTCTCCTGTCCAAAATCCCTACCCCACACGATCTGCGCGCCGCTCTCCCTCACACCCGACGGCCCACAGCAGCAGCTGGCGAAGTTCTGCTCGCAGCCAGACGACCGTCGCGCCTCTTCGACGACTGACGGAACTGCTGCTCCTCTGCGCGCATCGTCCCTGCCTCTCGACCGCGCATTTGGAGGCTTCCCTCCTCCCGTGGGTATACCCTCTCAACGCCTAGGGCATTTTCATACTCATTTTACCCACGGCCTTGTAGCATCTAGTTCACTTCTTGATTCACTTGACCTACATGTGCATTTCATTGTCAGCCCTAACCCTCGGTCAAGAAAACCTTCTTAGCCCTAGCTGCATCTTCCATGGCAAGGGTATTACCTCATGAGGATCAAGCCGACTTTTTAGTGGCTTGCATCCAAAGGTATATTGCCACAACTACATGGCAGGTTGTATTGCCTCAAGGCATACTGCCACATATTTTTTTCATGATGATTACAGTGTTTCAAACTATGTTTTGGGTGAATGTTGTTTGGTTGAATGGTTGTTTCTTTTTTGCAGGTATTCCATCCTCAACTCACCACTCTTTTCTCCTAAACCTAACCACCCATTCCACCAAATATGCCTCCCCGTAGGAAGCAAGTTGAGGGATCTTCCAGTTCCTCTTCCACTTATTTGGCAGATCAATTGCGGGGTGACATCGCTAGGCAGCGATTTCGTCGTTTCGCGAATGCCAAAGTTAAATGCCCTCGTTTTATTGTTTGGAATGATTTTGCCCATTTGAACCTTCGGGAACACTTCCAAACTCTCCATCTTTTCCAATATTTTGACCGTCAATTCCACTCCGGCATTGGAACTCTTGGTGTGTTCCCTGATCTTTGCCGTCTCTTTTATGCCAACATCGTTGAGGACTACAGCAACGATGAACTTGAACTCCATACCCGCCTATTTGGTCGTGAAATACACATCACATCTGAAACTATCTCTGACCTTCTAGCCATCCCCAATGAGGGAAATGATTTCAATGACATACTGAGGCAATACGACCCTGAAATCATCAATCAAGAGTTAGTTCTCCCGGAAAAATATGCTGAAAACCTTGGCACTCTACCGTGCAAAAATCTCAAACCCCTTCCACGTCTACTCTCTCGCATTTTTGGGTGGGACCTCCTAAACAAATCAGGAGGTTTTGATTACATCTCACACCAACACAAGGCTCTCCTTTTTGCGGCCGTTCGTCATATTCCTTTCAATTATTGCCGCCTCATTGTTCGCGTCATGAATGAGGACCATGGGGCATCACTTCCGTTTGGGTCTATTCTATCCAAAATCTTTTCATCCCATCGGATTTCCATAACTGACCAAGCAGTTGACAAGAAAATTGAGCCTTACAACCGGGCCACAGCCGCCAAGATGCATATACTTAGAGAACATCTTGAGCCCGCCGACGAACACATGGAAGAAGAGCCCCTTCCACCCTTTCCAGACTTCCATGAACCACGGCCCCTTCAAATAGAAGCTCCCCGCTCGAGCTTTGATGAAGCATGGGATCCAGCCACAGATTCCCTCTCCTCCGGCATCTCCCTCCTGCTGCGTCGAACCGGCGAGATGTACACCTACATGGGAAGCATGCGCCGCGACATCGACGAACTTAGATCAGATGTTCAAAATTTGCAGATAGGACAAGGACCCGCTCGTCGCCGCCGCCGCCAAGATCAAGAAGAATAGTTTTAGTGCTTCTATTTTTCTGTCTTTTATTCTAAGTTTGTATTAAGAGGCCTTGACCCTCTACTTAATATTTTTGGGAACAAATAGCTAGTCCATGCTTAAATATTTCTATTCCTAATCAATTTTCCTTAATGCCTTGTCATCTTTTAAACATGCAATTTTATTCACGCACTCTACTTTGTAGATATTACTCTTGTAGTTTGGATTTTGACTCCCTTTAAACAACCCTTCATGATGATATTCAAAAAGGGGGAGAAGAATGTAGGTAAGAAATTAAGGAATAATAAATAGATAAAGGCTATCAAGTACAACCTTTAGGGGGAGGAAAGAGGAACCTACAGCTATATTTTGAAAATCATCAAAAAGGGGGAGATTGTTAGTTCAACTACTCATATATAATATTTTGATGATTTTACAAAATGTAGAAAATGAAATAATAAATAAAGCGTAGCATATTGTTTTCTCTCTATAATAACATATTTGCAGGAATTCAAAAAGCTTTCCAAGACGGGAGATTAAAAGCGTGAAGACGTGTAGCAAAAGTATTAGGTCTTAGGCTTTTTTATGTAAACTTTCAAAGGTTGTAATTTTCATCTTATTTGAGTCTAGAAATACTGTAAAGAGCCCCCAAACATAACCTATAAATAGCTAACTTAGGCTCTCTACACTTAGGATAAATTAGAAACAAAAAACCCAACACTTATACTTTTATCAGACGTCCATTAAAAAGTCCAGACGTCTGATTTTCCATCATAAGACGTCTGACATGTGTATCAGACGTCTAATTTCAAATATTTCTGCCTTTGTTCATCTCCTCATAAACATCAGTCGAAGGACCTCACTTTCAGACGTCGATAACCGTTCACAGACGTCTGATCCTTTACCCAGACGTCCTCATACTAACCGTTAGACTTTTTATCAGCAAAAATAATTTCTAGACGTCTTGACACACTTACAGACGTCTGCCTTTGAACCGTTGGCCATGATTTTCTGTGCGTATCTGTCTACGGGCACATAATCTTTTGGCAGAAGCAGGAAGGAAGAGTATTTAGGTTTCCAGACGTCTGGTAATGTCCTCAGACGTCCATAACGACGTCTGATCCTCTAAACCTAGAACCCTGTTTGGATCCGATGATAACAGGAACGAATGCACCATTCATTAGACGTCCAGTAAAATAATCAGACGTCTTATGACATAATATCAGACGTCCTTCTTTTGATCCAATAGAGTCCGTTAAGGATATCCTGCAATATTAGACGACCATAGTAAAAATCAGACGTCCTGTAAGACGTCTGATATTGTAATTAGACGTCTGATGTTGCTGTCAGAATCATCATTGCCCTGATTTTGTGTGGATTTCGTCCTAAACTCTTGGGATTTGTCTCCAACGGCTAGAAGAGCTCTCCCAAGTGTTCTTAAAGGTTCCAAACTTGCCTATAAATAGACTACAACTCTTCTTTGGCCAAACACACCTCTTGAGATACAATTCCATTAGAAAAATCTCTTGCTCACTACTCTAAGCTCCATCTTGCCCTTGTGCTGTGCTAATACTCTGATCAAAGGGCAAATCCATACTCCCGGCTCGCTCCGTTCTACAAATCATCAGGGAGTTCTTTTCATGCTTAGTAGATAAGAAAGCAACTAAATAATTGGGGTGCTCTATAGGTGTTATTTTTACTTGTTAATTTCTGTATTTTGGGTATTCGGCCTGTCGGGTCCCCGTCTCTTCATCTTGAAGAGAGAAACCTCCGTTTAGGGATCGGAGGTGGGAATTGTAATTGAGGTACACTACCCTCGTTTAAGTAGTGTGGTTAGTGGATTGATCACCTTGTGATCGAAAATCCTAAGTCAAGAGATTGGCTTAGGTGGTGGTTTTCACCCATCTTGGGTTTCCACCTAAAAATAATTGAGTATATTATGTGATTGAATTTGTTGTATTACAATACAATATAATTTCACTATTCACCCCCCCTCTAGTGCAATTTCAGGGTGAGGGAGGCCCTTTGCCCTTTCAACAGGGTGTTCCTTGCGACGTTTGCTTTCGCAGGGACACCTCCATGATCTCTGCGGCAGCCCATACCTTCCGTGCGAACGCACGGAAGGTATGGGTCCCTACTCCGACCGTCCTCCGGTGAGGGAGGCACGTCGCCTCCCTCTGCCCACCTCTCGGCCTTAGCCTCTATAAAAGCCGCCTCTGCCTACAGAAGAGGGCAGCTCGATCCTAACGGAGAAACACCCCCATCTTTCCTCTCTTCCCACTCCGGCAGAAGCCCTCCAGCTTCGGTAGTTCTTCCTCCCCCTCCTCGTCGCTCTGCTGCAATACTAGCAGCAGAGCCACCTTCGCTCGCTCTTCCCGCGTCGCGCCGTACCTAGCGCGTGCCCTCCCACTCTCTCCTCGCCGTCGCCCTCTCCCTCTGGGCATCTTCTTCTCCGGCGACAGTCGATACAACTGCCGCCCTGCTCCGGCCCCTTTCGTCCTTATAACTAGGTCAGAACTACTCCCCACCTCCCCCTCTTTCTTTTCCTCACTATTTTTCATTCAATTAAACCCTCGACCACTCCTGTCCACCGTCACCCTCTTCGTCTCCGGCCACCCTCTAGCGAGACGCCCCCATCGCTCCGCAACCCCACACGCCTCGCCGACCCTCACAGAACCTCCACCTCATCACATTGAACAACCTCCGCCCATCCGTTGCCGCTCCACACCCCCACCACACTCCCCCGATCAGACCCATTTTTCCGATCGCTTTCCGACCTAGCCCCACCGCTAGACGCCGCCCCACGACCTGCTGCACCTTGCACCACCTTCGCCGTGCCACGGCGAAGGTCCCCCGCTAGTTTGATTAGGCCGAAGGGCCGCGCTTCTGTCTGACAGGGTCGCCACCCCAGCCGCCATTAACGACGACTGAAGCAGCTTCGAGGCGAGCTCCAGACCCTACAGCCCCAGGTTCCCAGGTGCTGCAAGTTGGGGCGAAGTCCGCGAAGACTCCTGCCTTATTAGTTGGCACCGACATCGGCTGCAGCTGAGCAGAGGGCGAGGTGGAGTTGTCCTGCGGGCGCGCGCGAAGATAACACAAAAGATAGTCCCACATCGTGGGATTTCAAAACGCCGCCCGCGCATAAATTGGAAAAGTGACATAGCCTCTTCGCCTCCTGATCACGGGGTGAGGTCCCTCTCACCGCTTCACCCGGCCTCGTCTACGACCACCCCCCGCGGACCTGGCCCGACCTGTATACCCGACCTGCACTCCTCGCCCACCACCGCACGCCGGTGGGCCTGGTCTCAGGCGCGAATCCGTACCCGAATGCCCAGCTCTGGGACAGCGATCCTTTGAGCGAAGCTGAGAAAGAGAGAGACACGGGGGAGGGTAGGGGTAGGTTTTTGCTCTGACCAAGCTATGTGAGTGTGCAGGCAGAGAAGAAGAAGAAGAAAGAAGACCGCAGAAGAGGAAGAAGAAGAACGAATGCAAGAAGAAGAAGAAGAAGCACTGTAGCAGACACTACTTAAGACGTCTGATTGAGAAATCAGACGACGGATGAAGCTCTGCAGACAAAGTAAAGAAGAAGAGAAGAGAAGGTGCCGCAGTTGAAGGCAAAGAAAAGAAGGAAGAAAAGAGAAGAAGAATCAAGAAGAACAGAAGATAAAGGAAGAAGATAAAGAGCTGAAGAAGATCAAAGAGAGAAGAAGGAAAGAAAAAGAAAGAAGGTAAAGAAGAAGAAGAACTAAGGACGATCAAGCAAAGAGAAGAGAAGAGAAAGAAGAAGAAGACAAAGACAAGAGAGAAAGAAGAGAAGAAGAAAAAGCCAAGAGACCAATCTACCTCTCTCTCTCTCTCTTATTTTTGTAATAGAAACATTGTACTTCTAGAATTATAGTTTGCTCCCTGAGTTCGACCTCGGGAAACCTTTTATTTCCGAGTAAATTGTAATAGTGGCAATGACTATCTGTACTACAACGCCATTTCTATAACAAACAACAAAACCTAGTCATACCGCTACTACCGTCCGACTCAGAGTGTGGCTACTTCGTCCGCACCTAGGGCTAAGGGGCGTATCAACGCCATAACACACAAGGATGCCAGAGCTTCAGGATCAGTGGTGGCAGGTATGGTTTCAGTTTCCGGCAGACTAGTTTACACGCTTTTCGATTCCGACGCCACTCACTCATTTGTCACTGCCAGTTTTGCTGTTAGTTTGGGCCAAGACTATGTGTTGTTAGAGGATCCGTTTGTGATCAGAGGTCCAGGTGGTCAGTTGTTCGTAGCTGAGGAGGTTTACACAGATTGTGAGGTCAGTGTTGGGGTACACAGCCTTCCTACTGACCTGATTATGATACTGATATAGGACTTTGGCGTGATTCTGGGGATGGACTGGCTGTCCTCTTACCACGCCTTGGTGGACTGTTTTGAGAGGAAGATATTCTTCTCCATACCAAAGTTGCCTTCTTTCGAGTTCCACGGGCAGCCAGTGGACGGAGGCTTCAGGTGCATTTCTGCACTTCGGGCGGCTAGACTTTTGGGCCAGGGGTGTAAGGGCTTCCTAGCTTGTGTGCTGGCGGAGCCCAGCCTTATGGCAGACTTCCAGAGTATCCTGGTGGTCAGAGAGTACCCCGACGTGTTCCTAGATGAGTTGCCAGGACTACCGCCCGAGCGTGAGATCGAGTTTGAGATTTCACTGGTACCGGGGACCAGCCCCATCTCTACAGCACCGTACAGGATGGCACCACTTGAGCTGCGAGAGCTCAAGTCTCAGTTGCAGGACCTTCTGGAGAAGGGCTTTGTGAGGCCCAGTGCGTCTCTGTGGGGAGCCCCATGATTGTTCGTGAAGAAGAAGGATGGTACCCTACGCCTTTGTGTGGACTGCAGACAACTGAATAGGGTTACCATCAAGAACAGGTATCCGCTGCAGATACCACCAGTTGAGGATCAAGGAGGCAGACGTCTCCAAGACAGCTTTCCGCACCCGGTACAGACACTACGAGTTTCTGGTCATGCCGTTTGAGCTGACCAATGCCCCCGCTGCCTTCATGGACTTGATGAATCGGGTGTTCAGACCGTACTTGGACCAGTTCGTGGTGGTATTTATTGATGATGTGCTCATCTACTCTCGAGATTAGGCGCAACACGGACAACACTTGCGGATGGTTTTGGACACACTGAGACGACGTAGGCTGTACGCCAAATACAGCAAGTGCGAGTTCTGGTTAAGGGAGGTGACCTTCTTGGGTCATGTGATCTCCGGGGATGGCTTGGCTGTGGACCCAGCCAAGGTTGAGGCAGTGCTCAGGTAGGAGAGACCACGTACAGTTACTGAGATCCGCAGTTTCTTGGGATTGGCAGGCTACTACAGGCGGTTTATCAGGGGCTTCTCATAGATTGCACGTCCTATGACACAGCTGACCCGGAAGGACATGCCCTTTTCTTGGACAGACGCTTGCGAAGCGTGTTTTCAGGAGCTGAAGGAGAGGCTGACTTCGGCTCCCGTGCTCACCATCCCAGACAGTAGTGGTGGGTTCGTTGTGTACACGGATGCCTCTTCGCAAGGGTTAGGGGGTGTGCTCATGCAGGGGGTCACGTTGTCGCTTACGCTTCGCGGAAACTAAAGCCCCATGAGCATAGCTGCCCTACCCACGACCTGGAGCTGGCAGCTGTCGTCTTCGCACTGAAGACTTGGAGGCACTACTTGTACAGTGAGACATTTGAGATTTTCACAAATCATAAGAGCCTCAGATACTTGTTTGATCAGAAGGAGCTCAACATGAGACAGAGACGTTGGTTGGAGCTCCTAAAGGACTATGATTGCAGCATTTCCTACCATCCGAGGAAGGCCAACGTGGTGGCTGATGCCTTGAGCCAGAAGGCGCCCACCCACTTAGCCAGTTTACAGGCACGGAGTTGGAGCCTCATGGAAGAGATGGGCAGTTGGCGGCCCCTAGAGTTACTGGGGCACTGTAGGGCAGTGACTGTGACACGACAGACGAGGCCAGAGCTGATATACCGCATCATCACAAGACAGATGGCCGACCCGTATTTGCAGTCGTTGCGTGACAGAGTGCTGTCAGGAGACCCTGGGGACTTCTCCTTTACAGACGAGGTGCTGCGCATGAGGGGATGTTTGTGCGTTCCCAGGGACGAGGAGCTATTGAGAGAGCTCCTGACTGAGGCACACGGTTCCAGGTTCACCATACATCCCGGAAACACAAAGATGTACCATGATTTGAGACACGACTTTTGGTGGAGGGGAATGAAGCGAGATGTAGGTGAATTCATACAACAGTGTTTAGTGTGCCAGCAGGTGAAGGCCGAGCATCAGAGGCCTGCAGGGCCATTGCAGCCACTTCCAGTGCCAAAGTGGAAGTGGGAGAGCATCACCATGGACTTGGTGGTGGGCTTGCCCGTTACCCAGCGAGGACACGACGCAGCTTGGGTGATCATTGACAGATTGACGAAGACGGCACGTTTCTTGCCGATCCGAGTCACCTTGGGACCAGCACAGTTGGCCGAGAGGTATATCCGCGACGTGGTACGTCTACATGGAGTTCCGCGGGAGATCGTATCCGACTGGGATACCCGTTTTACGTCCCAGTTTTAGGCTGAGTTTCAGCAGGCCTTGGGGACACGGTTGAGGTTCAGTATAGCATACCACCCCCAGACGGACGGACAATCTGAGCGCACGATACAGACACTTGAGGACCTTTTGTGTGCTTGTGTACTGGACTGGAGGGGCTCTTGGGAGGAACACTTGCCCCTGGCAGAGTTTGCATATAATAACAGCTATCACTCGAGCATCGACATGGCACCCTACGAGGCTCTGTACGGACGGAAGTGTACAGCACCCTTGAGTTGGGTTGAGGTGGGGATCAAGTGGGAGGTTGGCCCCAGGCTGATTCGGTAGAGTCAGGAGGTGATCGAGCAGATTCACAAGCGACTTCGCACTGTCGGGAGCAGACAGAAGAGCTATGTAGATCGGAAACGCAGAGAGGTGCAGTTTGAGGTTGGAGACCACGTCTTCCTTCGCGTTTCGCCTATGAAGGGCCTGTAGCGGTTTGGGGTGAGAGGGAAGCTCGCGCCAAGGTTCGTGGGACCCTTTGAGGTCCTGGAGCGGGTTGGACCCGTCGCTTACAGGCTTGCCCTTCCTCCTCAGCTTTCTGGTATGCACGACGTGTTCCACGTGTCCAACCTTAGGAAGTTCGTCGCCGATCCCAGTCACGTTCTGAGCCACGAGAGAGTCGAGGTGGGTGACGACCTGACCTACCCCAACAGGCCAATGCAGATTCTCGACAGAGCCGTCCGAAGTCTGAGACGGAAGCAAGTACCCCTAGTGAAAGTCTTGTGGAGGAGCCAGTGGTACGAGGAGGCTACCTGAGAGCCTGAGGCAGCGATGCAAGAGCGGTACTCGGAGCTCTTTGAGGGTACGTCTTTTCGGACTGGCTTCGATCCTCTTTGAGTTTGTTATGCGTATATTCTTCTTTTTCCCCACCCTAGTTAGCGCAAGTTTCGGGGATGAAACTTTCTTTGAGTTTGTTATGTTGTTAAGACCCGTGACATCAAAACATTTTAAGACGTCTGGGAGTTGGTCCAGACGTCTGGACGCCTTCCCAGACGTTTGGAAATTAATTTTTGCGTGCATACGATCGTGAGTCTGAGCGCGTGTCGCGCGCAGACTGAAACCCCGCCGCCCCCTTCTCTTTCTTCTTCCCCCGCCGGCCTGCAACACCTTCCCCCCCCCCGTGCCTACATATATCCTCCTCTCCCTCATGCCACCCACACCCATCCGTCTCCTCCTTCCCCAGAGCGAGAGCGAGCGCGGCAGCTGTGGCTGGGTGCAGCGGCGGAGAGGAGAAGAGCAGTGAGAGGGAAGAGGAGAGAGCGCACGTGCCGTGAGGGAGAGAGAGCTCGTCGGAGCAGTTCGAGGCTGGTCGGCGTGCATGCAGAGGAGCGTTGTGCTGGGGAGGATTCCCCCGGTGCTGCTGCAGCTCGAGCAGCGGGTGGACGAGCGTGACGCGGCCGCGTGCAGCGGGAAGAAGACGAAGGAGGTTTTGATTCTAGGATGTTTTCCCAGAATCAGACGTCTGGACCTACATCCAGACAACGTAGGCGACGTCTGGGCAAGGCACTAGACGGCGGAGAGCGTCTCCAAACGTCCGGAGAGGTGGTCGGACGTCTGAAACTAGGTCCAGACGGTTCAGCAGGATCCCTGGACGTCTAAGGAGCAGCGCAGAGTGAGGTACAGTTTTGGGTTCCTTTTAAGACATCTGGAAAATGTTCCAGATGTCTGATTTGAGTCAGAGTTGTCATTTTTGACCATTTAGGGTCCGTTCGAGGTCCGATTTCCGCGTTTAAGATTCCGTTCTTCTTCGTATAAGTTCCTCTACTTGTTGGTTTCTTGTGATTGATCCTTGTGTTAGGACCTCGTTCTGTTACGGCTTTGGGGGTTGCGGAGGCACGTGGACCTGCCGATCACGCCCCCATTACTCCCAATTTTGCGTGTAGAGTGGCTTCCCTTAGTTAATTACAAACATAAATGTATATCTGGAATAAATGATAGATCCTAGGGTATGGCATGAATCCTATGACCAGAAACACTAGATTGAATGATAGATCTTTTGGTGTGGCATGAATCGTAGGAACAGAAACACTCAAACGAATGTCTTGAATGCCTGAATTGCAGTCTTGGATGAGTAGATAGAATAATGATAATTGCCTGTAATTGGATAACAGCTGCCTATGAAATGTAGAGTACTGTTGTTAATAACTGCTACATGTAATTCCTATTGTTTAAAAACTAAATTCGAGCTGCTTGTATATAAATTGGAAAAGAAAGATTGAATGTTGGAACATGTGCTATATGCGAATAAAACTGAAATGATGAAACCTAGTATGACTTGGCCTGAGAGACATGAGTCTGAACCCTACAGGGAATTAGGAGAAGAGCTCCTCGAAATAAATAGAATGGGACTAGAAAAGTGAATGTGAATGTGTGTTGTCTCTTGGATACGTAGTACCAAGGGAAGCACATGTTACCTCTTATTGCAGAGCGGAGCCAGCCGCCCTAGGGACCCGAGGTTAGGTCTAGCCACTTTGTACTGACTTTTGGCCCTCGCGTACACCGTACTGGGGAGAGCTATTAGTGTAGGGAGGGAGCTAGCCACCCCATGGGGCCCGGGATTCAGCTAGTCGTCCTACACCGACTTTTAGGCCCATTGGGCAAACCAGGGTAGTCAAGTGAGGGTGCGCGGACTGTGGAGGGGAAAGACCCCTGTTTGGATACTGTGGAGGGGCTGGACCCCTGTTACTGAGAGGGCTCTGTCCTATACTGGTTCCGTGGACACACCCGCTAACGGAAACGACTAACCGCGTGAGAGTGCGAGGTAGCTACCTATGCGTTTATTGCGCGTGCCGTAGTCACCGTTATGTCTGTCAGTGACCTTGGGGTGGTTGACTGAGAGTAGGACCACCACGGGGGACTCTCCTGGCTAGGAGAGCACCACGTGCTACTTCTACTTTTCGGAAAAGAGTGCAATCAAGATCGTTCCCACGAGGAACTTTCGAGATCAAGAGAAAACCTGATAAATAAACCAAGTGCTGAAAGAAAGAAAAATTAGTTATATAAAGAAAGAAATTGAAAACAACAGCTACCTGTCCACCTTTACTGTTTTTCTTAGCTAGTTGGTTGCCACTCTACTCAGCGTTTCGCTGACGTGTCGTACTTACCACCTTTTTCAGGACCAGGTTTTGAGCAACCAGAGCCCACGGCTGCAGAGGGTGCTGGGCCTAGTAGAGCCCGGTAGTTGTACTTGTGTTGTACTCATTTCTGTAGTAGTGAGTTTTGTTACACTTTTGTACTCTTTTATTGTAAACTTCATATTCTGTACCTGTTTTATTTTCTCTACTGTTGTGGTGGTGTGTACTGTAGTAGTTCTTTTCTTTACTGCTGTACTTTTGTTACTGTTAGTTGCTTGCATGGTGAATGTGGCTTATTTTACTACTTTTTGGTTACTTTCTCGTTGGACGACTGGGTCTTGGGATCAGTCGAGTTGGTCCGATTCTCGTGTCCTGTAAGGATTCAGGAATCAGGTCGTAACAGTGGTGCAGGCCCCCATTCCTCCCGTGATACCCGATAGAGTAGTTTAATTCATTTGTTAAGATGTAAATAAAGAATATGCTTGCTTAGATTAAATTGATTGAAACTCTAGGATGTGGAATGAACCCTAGGGTAGAAAAAGTATGAGCCTGATGTTGAGCTATACTGTTCACTTGAGATGCGTGTTTAACTAAATTGCTAGCAATGTGTATTAGTTGATTTATGAGTTGCCTTGTTAGATATGAAAACACGAGCTGCCTGCTATATAATGGAAAAATGGAGAGTTGAATAATATGATCCGAATATTGATAAATGAGATGAATATGAGCATGAACCCTACGGGAAATTAGGAATAGAACTCCTGTATATGAAAGGAATCTGGTAAGTAGACGAGAAGTGAGCTGGTTCTTATGTATATGGTACCAAGGAAAGCAACTGTCCCTTTTAGTGTAGAGGGGGAGCCAGCCACCCCTTGGGTTGAGACCCGGGGTAAGACTGGTCACTCTACACCGATTCCTATTTGACCCTCGCGTACTTGGTACCGAGGTGTGCTACTAGTGTTGGAAGGGAGCTAGCTACCCCACAGGATCCGGGGTTAGGACTAGCCAACCTACACCTACTTTTTAGGCCCTCTAGGCAAACCGAGGTAGTCGGACGAGGGTACGCGGACTGTGGAGGGGCGAGAACCCTGTTTGGTTCTGAGGGGCGAGACCCCTGTTTTGAGAGGGCGAGGCCCTATACTGTTCCGTACTGTACTTTAGGCATACCCGCTAACGGAAACGACTGATCGCGTGCCAGTACGAGGTAGCTACCCGTGCACTTTTCACACGTGCTGTAGTCACCACTACGTCGCGAAAGTGACCTCAGGGTGGTTGACTGGCCCTAAGACTATCGCAGAGGACTCTCCCGGCCAGGAGAGCACCATGTGTACCTTCTACACAACAGGAAAAACTGCAATCAAGATCATACCCACGAGGAACAAGAAAGATCAAGGAATACTTGGATCTTTTGTGAAATAAATGAACCAGAAATACATAGATGAAGTAAATAGAAATGAGAATAAAACTTAGTTGTTTGTTTTACTTTACTTGCTCATAAATAATATATACACCACTTTACTCGACGTTCGCTGACTCTGTCTTTTTGTAACCCTATTCAGGACCAAGAGTTGAGCAGCCAGAGTTTCTGGCTGCAGAGGGTGCTGGGCCTGCCGAGCCCAGCCGTAGTTGTCTTTCCCGCCCTTTTTCTTTTCTGTTGTAGTTGTGAGTGCTGGACATTTAAATTACTGTTCTTGTTACTTTCTGTTTTCCTTCCGCTGTTGTTGTTGTGGTGGCATGTACTATTTTGAGACAATTTGCTCTACTTTCCTTTACCATTTCGCTTTTCCTTCTGTTTAGTTATAATGCATGTGTGGATGTGGTATTATTTCCTACTTTTGGTTATTTCTCGTTAGGTGACTAGGTCTTGGAATTAGTCGAGACGAGTCGATCTCGAATCCTGTAGGAATCTAAGAACTAGATCGTAACAGCTTGTCACCGCCCAAACACTATATGTAAATACAAAAATTATTCAATTCAAATATCTTATTTTTTACGAATGAAATATGGAGCTCAAATTCTTTGCATAACTTTTAGTGGTGTCAACAATTCAAAAGGATCCACAAAAAAAAAAAAGATTCGAACAAAGGGATCACAATTGATGTGGTTCCAATCAAAAAATCTCAACTTATAAATAAGGTCAATGGGAAGATGATAAGCAAGAAGAAAGAGATCCTCATCAATCGATGCCACATTCTCACATTCATAAGCCCTAAGATTACACCAAAAAACATACGATGGATGGAAAACATCTAGGTTGCAATATTTACTTGCACTAATTTGGTTTTCAATTTCCTCTGCATAAAAGTTTGGCAATGATGAGGCAATGGACCTGCATGGTGAAAGTTATTTGGTTGACTCAAAAATGAAAGCAGGTGGATCAAGAAATTCAACGGACTCTTTGTTTTAAAAAGGAAAATGTAATATAAAAGCTTTTCTATACAATGCCAAGCAAGAAATGCTGATATTAACCGATGGCATATAAAAGGGTGAGGATCCTACAAAGCTTTCATGGTAATTAGCTAGATGTCCATTTTAGGGAAATGACCTAACAAAATCATGCTAACTAAGCACATTCATGGGAAGACATTGGCACACATGGGAAATACATATTGACAAGAACAAATGCATGGAAATATCATACATAAGCCATGAGAGCCCTTAATTTGCACATCAAGCCAAAGCTCTAACAGATCCTATCTCCTAGGACCTAGCTTTTGTTGTATCCACTTCTCCCACACCTTATGAAATCGAACCCTTAATCCAGATGGTGTAAACATAGGCACCTAAAATTCCAGCTACGTTGACTTTTATTCGAGTTTTGTCCAATTCCTTGATTGTTGGCAACACAGGGAATGGGAGTTTTACAACCCCACCTCTTTAACGATATTTCATTAACTCGAATTCACCATCCGATGGAATGAAACGGATAGCTTTTTCTTAATATTGTTCACCAAATGGCGTTTCAGATACCAAATACCGAGTCCACATCCAACTCACCTTTGAAAAGCATGAATACATGCATACATATATATGAAACTCAAAATAAAAAGGAAATAAAAAGAAATGCAGTCGATCCAATGAAGCAAGCTCTGGATCTCATTGCTCGGATTGAGATTTGCGAACTGGAGGTTGATGACCACCTACTAATAGGCTTGGTGGTGATGCAAAGCCATGCAATCCCCTCAACCCTCCCCCTCATTCTCGCCTCCCTCCTCTCTGCCTCCATTACGCCCTCTCCTCCTATCCGCACACATGCATTTTAGCATGTGAGGGAGTGAGAGATAGAGGGTAACGTATCAGAGGGGGAGAGGGAGAGAGAGAGATCAGATGGAGAGAAGTTGCAACAGCGGGAGAGAACTACGCGATGTTGGTGGAGGTCATTACAACAGGCAATTCTGTACGACAACATGGAGTGGGAGAGGAAGGGTCTCGTGGAAGTGGGAGAGGAGAGTAGAAGATTTTAATCTCAGTCGCTCATTATTTCAAGAGGTATCTAATGGTTACTATAGATTGTTCTATACAAAAAAAAAAATCCCACCAAATCTTGAATATTATATTTAGAATGCAATCACAACCCGAAATCGTTATAATAAATTAGTGGTGATGTTCTAATGTGGACTACATACATTTGTAATAAATATACAATGTAATTGTAACAAAAAGAATGAAAGATGTAACGTATAAGAGGTATGTTGTAACAACTTAGCTTGATGATATTTTTCGAAAGTGATTGGACTAATAATACACTTAAATAAAACCTTCTAGTGTATACCAAAATCACAAATAATCATCATTTCATATAATTAATACCATGTCAATGAAAGAACATGAAATATAAAGAATAGTTTTTTTAATACAAAATAAAAAGTTGAAATTGGGACTTTGTTATACAAATTCCAATTGTTAATAAAAAATCCATGAAAATGTTGTATTAAAAACACTCCGTAAGGGATATAAAATACAAGGCCTTATAAATTGTAACCCTATATTATAGCTTCAATCAGTTGCAACAGATCACTGAAAATATTGTAATACACACAATTCGTCAACAATTGATAAAAATATCTATGAAAATGTTGTAAATATAAACACTTCGCATGGGATATAAATACGGGACCTTGTAAATTGTAACCATGTATTACACCATCAATCAGTTGCAATAGATCACTGGAAATGTTGTAATACAAATCACTGGAAAACTTCACACATAAACTAATATATTCCATGGAGATGCTTACAGCGCTTTGAGAAGAATGATGACGTCGCAGGCAAGAGAAAACCTATGGACACAAAGTCTGCATGCACAAATAATGAAAGGAAATAGATAAAAATAAAAAATCAATGATGGTGAAATTATGTAACAAACATTACGTAAATTACGTACATGACTTTCGATACTATCTACATTTAACCAAAAAATATTCTTTGGAAATTTATAAATTGAGATAAATTGTTTAAATCGGGCATAGATTGTAAAATCGTTGTAGCATAGTGTAGATGGTTTCATCAAGGACGCTGTGTGTATCAACGGTTGAAACAACGTATTCATTTGCATATTTTAAGTACAGTACTCTGGATACATATCCTCTCTCTATATATATATATATTTTTGCAATTAGTGACCATCTACTTCAGAAAAAAGTTTGTATGACCAACTTTTAAAAAATATAAATCGTTATTTATCGGTGTAAAATATTCATTTCGTTATGTATGGAAAAGTCGTGTCCTGGGACAAGACTTTGCTATTTATGACCAAAGTTGTGTTCCTAGAGCACAACTTTGGTAGTAATAGCAAAGTCGTGTTCCCAGGATTTTACTATTTATAACCAAAGTCGCATGTTTAAAACATGACTTTGATAGCAATATCAAAGTCATATCCTCAAGAGACAACTTTGCGGTTAATACCTATTTCACAGCTGCTACTATTCCTGTTGCTGCTGAAATTACTGCTGCAACTGCTGCTGAATTTGCTGATGTTGTTGTTGTATCCCTACTAATGCTATTTGCAATGTAATAAATATTTACAATGTAGATACATGTAATACATACAAATTATTCACGATCAAAAAGTAGTTCAATCAATGATATTGACATAATCCACAAAGATTCCAAACTAAACATCCTCAAAAGAAGTAGAAACATAGAATACCCATTCATTTAATGAGAAAACACACAGAATCATACTAATACAAACCAAAATTAACAGTATAATACAAAATATGTGAAGACTGATATAGACACATCAGAAAATAGTACATTAGCATTGCATGTCTAGAGTCAAATATATACAAAAAGAAAACAAAAAAGAACTAGTCCTTTCTTCTTCTTCTCTTGTAAGTTGTGATAGGCTCTATAACTGGTATATGCTCAATGCGAGATTATGAGTCAATCTCGTCAATAAGTGAGCCCGTCCCAAAGAGGGAGGATCGTAATGGTAGATGTGTAAGATGCGATGCATCATGTGTGAGACTCTCTCTCAACTGATAATGTTCTGCATGGATCTTCAAAGGTGCAGGTGGGGTGGCAGGTGGTGCATCAGTTGTGGTAATGGATGGAGTGAGGAAGTCAATATCACCCATAACATTCAATGACGATCCTCTATGGTGCTCTTGGTGCTACTCCTAATGTTGCTCATGGTGCTCCTCCTGCACCTCCAACGTCGAGTGGTCATGCTCTATCTCTAACTAGTCGTGTACATCCATCGGTAGCTGCTATTGGTGTTGCTCCTCCTGCACCTCTAGCATCGAGTGGTCGTGCTCTATCTTTGGCTGGTCATGTACATCCATCGGTAGTTGCTCCTGTTACTGCTCCTGCTGCCTATCCATCGCCTGCAACTCTCTATGTTGGTCCTCTCTCTGCAGGTCATCTCCACAACCTCTCTGTCGTCCTCATCCTTGTCCTTGCCCCAGAGGTTGACCTCGTCCTCGACGTGGATGTCCCATTGGAGGATGAATAGCCTGGTTGTCATTAGCACCATATTTGGGTGGCTCAACCTTAACCAAATGTCGACCTATCTCATCTCGCAAGTCTTCCTACGCGTCATTGATAAGTGTCCATAGCTCATCGGGATTAGGCCTTTCTTCTGCTAATAGATTGGCAGCTTTATCCCACTTAGCCAGCTGAAAATTGAATGTATATGTTAAATCAAGCAATTATTACTTAGTTAAAATTTAAATAATTATGAATAATATACCTCGCTCCACAAAACTTCCTCGTGACAACTTATGCATCTGTAACACCGTGGTACCATGCAGCATAATCTGATGTCACGTTCTACTGCTCATCACCTATGGGGTGAATTTGTACTCCTCACTGGCGATGTGCATCCCATGCTTCTATGTGAGATGCATGGCATTCCACCCAATCGGTGTCATTTTTTCCCTAAGATTCACCCCATGAAGGTTGGAATCCATGTCACATTTACCCAGTACTCTTTGTCGCCCTCCAAACTAACGTGTGACACGATCTGTAAAACAATGTTCTGCTATGTGGAACATAATAAGGGGCACTGTAGCATGTCAAAAGTCTCGACCAATAAGACATGGTGCTGGTACTTCTGCTAATATTGTATCAGTGTATGGCTCTCATACAACCTACAAGAAAGAACAAATTGTTAACGCTTATAAGTTGATTAAGTAATTGAATTTCATTAAAAAAAATTGAAAACTATGTACTTGATTTGATGATTGTAAGTCAAATGAATCACGGTAAAAATGTAGAAGATGCGACGGGTGCTCTGTTACATCGAATGTAGCCCCCACTGACAAGTGATGGGTCTACCATGTTAATCGGGTAGGTTATGTATAATGGGAGCGATGTGTGGAAATCATTCCCATGCCCATATTTGCAATAATATCAAGGATCCCTCAATCTGTCCTGTGATACTGTGTGCGGCTACACAAAGATGTCGGTATAGATAAGCGAGGCATGCAGATCCCCAACTACATCGAGCTGTAACTCCAAAGTCCCTTAGCAACGGTAAGAATATCAATGAAATTAAACAGCCAGACTTGTCCGAGAACAACACCCTTCCCATCAACTGCAGAATGTACACTCTGGTGTATTGCTGAACAACATCATCTGGTGCCCCCTCTGGCAAGTCATGAAATGTTTGCGCGAGCCATGTTAGGCTCTCACATGCTTCCTTCAGGTTGGGAGGTTTAACTCCGAGTAGCTCCTGGCATGTGTTATACTAAGAGTCTACTTTCGTTACGCCTAAAAATAAAAAGCACATTTATCGTTACATATAATGTAAGTAACGCATCCTGGAATTATGTAGGTAAGTCGTCAATGGGAAGACCCAAGATCAATGTTACATCCTGGAGAGTAATAGTCACCTCTCCATTACGCATGTGAAATGTAAGCGTCTTGGATCGCCAACACTCCACCAATGCAGTGATGAGATGCCAATCCAAAGATATAAGTGATAGCTGCAGAAGAGATCCAAATCTAGCCTCATGTATGCACGTCACAATACGATCGTCTAATTGGTTATGACGCAATTTAGCTTCTCTTCGCTTATATTTTAGCCATGCTGAACCTTGCTACAAATATACCATTGTTAATGCTTGGGAGAATTAAATGTGTAATAAAAAAATAATTACACAAATCTATTGATGCTTATATGCCCTTCCCACACAAACTGTGAACATGCTCTGACTGTATATATAGTAGCTCACGATCAATGGATTTTGGATCCATTTGCAAATGTTATCAACAAGCATCAAGTTATTTAAGGAGTCACTATAAATTATTAAGAAGTGGTAACTACAATCACTTTAATGTCAAATCCATAACATAGCCACTATTTTATAAAAAGGCACTGGGGATTTTGACCAATAAAATCATAGGGGTTTTAAATTCCATTTAAATGAGATACTGCTATCCCCTTCATTTAAAAGTCCATTTTTTTGCCTTTTTTAGATTATTGAAGTTTCCATAGTTGGGTGAGATTGTGGGTGTATGAACTAATACTCATTTCTGTAAATTGCTAGAATATCATGCAGCAATGCCTATGCATGAACAAATGCATAATAAACAGTGAGTATAATTTTGTCCGTGGAAAACTTTGGGCATTCTTATTGGCATTTTGGTTATGTAGCTGAGCTATCTGATGCCATGGCTGCTGCTGCTGCGGCTTGCTATACCAAATGGACAACATCTGAGCTGCAGCAACTGCTTTGTGGCAGGGCCTTAGTATCATTGGTATACTTGTAAAAAGTTGAGAATGGCCTCAGGAAGTGCCAATCAAAGAGCTGTTGATGGTGGCTTCTGTTGTTTTCCCATGGATTGCAGCCTATGCAACTTTCTGTCTGAAAGGTAGATGAAGTTCGTTACCCTCGTGAGAGCACTCCAATTTTATCAATGCATCTAAGCTAACACTGACTTGATATCACTATGTCTATAAATGTTTCATTTATTTTTTATTAGATAATTGTTTGAAAAGATCAACGCAGAGTTGTTTGAAATAACATGCACTATGCATACATCCGTTCCTTTTACAACTAAAGTTTTAGACATTGTACACATGTGGCTTTTCTGTGCTTTTCTATCAAATGTACACTACAATGGAGGAGGCCATTCTTCGTTAGTATTATGGTTTTTCATGTTTATTTTGTAATCTGTACTATATGGATGACTGAATAAAAATTTTGCAGGCAGCATACTGGCTTATAGTCAAAATTCTCCATATATTTCTTTAGTGCACACACGTCCATAAAATTGTAAGTACAAAAAAATAATTGATAATACTAACCGTTTGAGTAGTTAAAAGAAATGAACATACCAATATTACGACAATGTCTCCTATTATATTTAAGATCACCGACCACATTTATTTAAATTCTTTCTTGCATTGTTTTCTCTTGGTCGCTTCGTACGCCTCGAATCACTTGTTGTACCGAATGGTAGATAGGTCAAATTTGGCACATCTATTTCATTGGATGGAGGCACATTTCTTGAAG
The DNA here is from genome assembly GCA_037157565.1 of Thalassia testudinum. Classification (NCBI taxonomy): domain Eukaryota; kingdom Viridiplantae; phylum Streptophyta; class Magnoliopsida; order Alismatales; family Hydrocharitaceae; genus Thalassia; species Thalassia testudinum. Next base: position 71,117,764 of record JAZHRO010000022.1, on the reverse strand, counting down.
AGGCTGAAGTGGCACGGGGAGGACAATTACGCCTTATATGTACTGCACCACCACACTTGCTGCAACTATTTGGTTGCGATGATTATCAAAAATCCATTTCATTTCGCAGACAAGTTGATCTAAGCCGGCCCTCTGTTCACTTGCGCTCCACATCTAGTATGACTTTCGAGAATTCAATCAGCATCCAAGTCCATGATTGTCTATCAGGAATGGGATAAACTCTACCTCCATAACACCTAAGTTGTTGCTCCTAGGTATACTAATGTGACATGAATTCATTCAAATTCAAGTTCCTGTATGCAAGTGCAGTTAATGCATGTGAGCATGTAATTCTCCATATCTACCATTTCCCACATGTGCATGTATTTGCCATTATTGACCGATCTAGTTCTCCCTCCTTTAATGTCATAAGTTATAGGTCGTTCTCCAATAACAATTATAACTCTGGACTCCAGTGATATAATTGTGCAGTATGACCATGTGTAACCATTTTTCACTTTTGCAACTTACTGTTTGCCCAAGTAATGTAAACTTCAGATCTACCTAATGCTGTTTCTGCAATACCTCGACGATCTCGAAAGTAAGACATACAATTATGAAATGTTTTTTTTACCAATGCTGCAACTGGCAAAGATCTTGCATCTTTTAAGACTGCATTATAGCTCTCACATGTGTTGGTTGTCATATACCCCCACGTATATCCACCATCAAAAGCAAGTGTCCACATTTCGGGCAGGATTGAATGCCTCTCAAACCAAGTAGGAGCATCTTCCTTTAATTCTCTAAGTTTTTCCATACAAGAACTAAACTTCAGAGGGCATGTCTCAAGGGAAGCTCTTTGCACAAGTTTCTTCATTGCCAGGTTCTTGTAAACATCATTGAAATTACTTAAAATGTGATGCGAACAAAATCACCAGTGGACATAAGGAGGAAGCATCCCTACATCTGAATTCCTCATTGCTGCATTTATGCCTGCATGTCTATCTGATATTATGCATATCAGTCCATGCCTCTCTCGAATAACAAAGTACCTGATGTAAGTTAGAAACCATATCCATGTTTCTTCCCTTTCTTCGTCTACTAAAGCAAATGCTAGTGGGACAATGTGATTAGCTCCATCCGTACTATTAGCAATTAGCAACTTGTGCTTGTACTTGCGATATAAGTGTGTGCCATCAATACTAATAAGTGGCCTACACTGTTCAAATGCTTCAATACATGGCTCAAATGCTCAAAAGGCTTTCCTAAAGACCTTTTTCCCATCTCTTGTGGGTCTCATATCTCACTCAAAGTCAATCTTCGTTGCACAATTTATTTCTTTAATTGCATGAAGTAAGCGTATCATGTCATTGTAAGATTCATCCCAATCACCATAAGCAATCTCAATTGCTTTTCTTTTGGTATCCCATACTTTTCTTTTGCTGACCTTACACTTAAACTCGCCATCAATGAAGCTCTTCAACTCCCTGACCGTAATAGTTGCTAATTCTTGCACATATTTCACTAGAAAGCGTGACATGAAATTACAATCCAGTTGGGGGTGGTCCAAACTCATAACAGGGTTATGACGTGTGCGGGCCATCAACAACACCAACAACAAATTTACCATCAAATTTCCAGAATTGCCCATGAAGTCTCCATTTACAACCTTTTTCCTTCAAATTACATTCAACAGCCCATACTTTCCTATTTGATTCACGAACTTAAAAGTTATATTTATGTCTGATGTGAAAGTCTATAACTGTAAATATCAAATCACCTTTAGTGTTAAATGCCTTCCCAACATAAAATTGCCCACCGAGACTCATATTACTAACACTTTCGTCTCAACTGATATATCCAAACCAACTAGAACATTATAGAAACTGTCATCCATAATGTAATGTGCATTGTTGCTACCACGTTCATCCATTGTATGTGAGGCAGGGTCACGTGAGAAATCATTAGGTTCATAATCATGGCTGTCATCATCATCATCTAATGGTATATCATTGAATCCACCATGATCGTTTCCAAAATCAGGACCAACATCCCCAATAGATTTTATACAATCACGTCCTTGATGCTGCACATCAGATACCTGTATAACTAGAGATCTCACTGAATGATGGACATCAGGTCTACTCTGGACAATACGAGCACTCACTGTAGGTTGAATAACTATAGTACGCACTGCAACCTAGACAACAGGACTAAGCATTGCAACTTGGACAATTGGAATATGCACGTCACCCTGGACAAGTGGAGTACTCCTTGCAGCCTGCACAACTGGAGCACACACTGGTGGTTGAATATTTGGAGTACAAATTGGAGGTTGCGAAGTAGGAGTAGTTTGTTTAGGGATACATCGCACTTCATGGATCTTAATAAAAAGTTAAGGAAAATACTCCATACCCATGGCGTCCACGGTCCCAAAAACAGAATCAACATCATTGTCATATGTAATCAATGATGGAATACGAATGGTTTGTCTGTTTTCCCCACTTCTAACAATCATTGGAAATTTATGTATTATCTCAATGTTATGTCTAAGAGGATCAATCTGTGATCTTTTCATTATCTCTTTAAACTTCTCGAAGTCTCCCTCATCTGTGAATACCCTCATATTCTTGCAAAAAGACCTATCATATCCGATTCCATCTTCCCCATCAATGATATTCCTATGTGCATACAACAAGTATAAAATACTGGATGCCATTTTACCTAACCTGAAACATCATTTTTAAAACCAATTAAATTACCTCTTTTCAAATCAGGTTACCGAACCAAATTACAAAAATGATGAAACATTATCGATTATAGTATTAATCATTGTTCGTAAATAAATGTATGCTATGTTATTATTACAAATTTAACATATTAAATTTCTATTAAGGTATTCACTTCCTACATCAATTGATTTCATCTTCATAAATTCAAATAACTGGTAAACCTAATCTATGAGCATAGTCTAAATATGAATAAGGGGAAATGATTTTCAAAATGGGGCAAGGAAGAATGCAGCAAACCAACGTGCAAGAGGGCTAAAGACGAGGGCGATGAGTATTGAAAGGGAGAGCAGCGACAGCAACAACAGCAACGGAGGCTTCAGCAGTCGCAACAGCAGCAGCAGCGGTGGCGAATGACCGGAAGAGCAGCAACAGCGGCGGCGGCAACAGAGCGGTGAAGGCTTCAAAGGCTTCAGTACTCCGTTCGCACCAGCAGTAGCAGCAACTGATGACTAAGGGTGGAGAGAGGAAGGCCTGTGCACGTTCAAAAGGAACTCCTATCAAAGTTGTATTTTAAGCACACGACTTTGGTCATAAACAGTAAAGTCTTGTTCTGGGAACACAAATTTGCTGTTACCTTCAAAGTCATGTTCCTAGGGACATGACTTTGGTCATAAATAGCAAAGTTGTGTTTTGGGAACACGACTTTACCATACATAACAAAATAAGTTTTTTACACCAATAAATAATGATTTATATTATTTAAAAGCTGATCGTACAAAATTTTTTCATCTACTTCATTGATCACCACCAAGGTAAAGTTACAAGCGTAAATCAATGCTTCACCCAAAGCCTCTCATAGGCATCAACATCCAAACACACATTTTCACAAAAAGCCCCGTCACCCCTATTTGTTACATCATTTCTCGCAACCACCTCACCCAAAGAATGACAAAAGGAACTGTAAGGTTGTTCTTTTTCCAAAAGGTGCTGCATCCAAAACATCTCCAAAAATCAACAGTAGATGATGGATCTATCCACACTGGTCTGCATTGGTCCCACACCGACCTTAAAAAGCACATAAGAATAAACGAATCTTAATCCCCCTTCTGTGGTTGCTGACACAAAGAACAGTTGGAATCCACGTCGGGAGCAATCTTCAACCTATAAACCTTTTTCCTTGATATATAGTATTTGTAGTTTAGGCAATTTCATATTGAAAAGTGAAAAAAAAAAACAGATGAACACGATTCTTATGTATGTCTAATGTGCTCTTTTACCTTACAAGATAACCACCATAATCCTACCAACTTATAAATATAATGCATACATATTTTATAATCTATTAAATTAAGCTTTACAGCAGCAATCATTCCGAATAATCACTTCAACATGTTCAAATAGACACATTGTTTGAGAAACAGTGAGTACAGAATTAAGCATGTATCACAATCTTGAACACAAATATCAACATTACACATTGCATCTTTGCATGGTGTCCTACACAACATGATAAATAGAATTCATTGATGAAGGAACAGCAAGCAAGCTGTTCAATCAAAACTGTCCAGACAACCTGACTTGTAGTTCATGGATGAGAAAACAACATGCAAGCTGTTCACTCAAAACTATATATATATTTTTTGAAGGATATACACAATCCTGATTACTGCAGGCACAGATGTCTTTGGAGGTGCAGGATCATTTGGTTTGTGTGGAGTCAGTCCCCCTTGTCTTCATCCCCAGCAGCATATGAATCCCTGTAAAATGTATAATTGTATGATTGTATGATCAGGAAAATGAGCACTGGAGCTCTATCAAGAACTCAAATGGTTATTGACTTGAGCAGGTAAGAACATTTGGAGAATATGGCTTTCAAGGATTAGAGTGTAGCTTGATTCATTGCTCAAAATTGGAGAAAAAGGTATAAATTCACAACTTTAAATATCTTACATATCTAGCTTTCTTCTTTTTCTTCCCATCAAGGTAATCACGAAGCTCCTTCTGCTGTGCAAGAACATCTTGCAAGGCCTGCAAAAAAGTTAGTTTTAGTGGGCGATGGAGAACACAGATTTAAGAAGATCCCAAGGTCTACCATATCCTTCTTGAATTCAATGTCAAATGTGACTACATGATAGTAATTTTATCAGGACTACAACTTTGCTGCAACACGACACTAAGGAAGACCATTGGCCTTAAATTTGTGTTAAATTTTACTTCTGTAAACAAAACATTTATCTGCTAATATCTTTCTTCCTGATTGGGAGCAGACATTTCATAGCATGACAATTTAGTTTTTATTGAAGGAAAACTATGCTAGCAACAATTGTTAGCTAGAACATGGAAGTTCGTTACGATTTTCCTTCCTTTTTTTTTTTTTCTGAGTTTTCCAGTGAGCCTAGGGCTTAAATTACTTATTTGAGTAAAGCTTATTTGAACACACATGGATCTTCAAATAATAAATCTAATAGTACGGATTGAAAGTTTATTGGTTGAATAGGTTGTATATGAGATTTCATCAAAAATGGAAATGATTTCAATGATGATCTTAATAAAAAAGTTATAAAAATATCACTTTGTAAATACGAGTTAGCTTTGTAACTCATAAACCGCGTTGTCTAAATTACAAGTCATATTCCATAAAATACATAGACTTTGTAAAATACATAACAGTTTTGTAAAATTTATAACAATGTTTTGTAATGGCCTCAAGTAACTTACTTGAGCCCTAAGCTGGTTGGCAATATATATATATATATATATATAAAATTCGTAGACAAAGATATGAACTACAAATGATATTTTAAAATGGAACTTTGGGAATTTAGATCATCTTAAATGAACATGTCATGCATCAAATTACAAGGCTATCTGACACCTCTAGCCCTTTTCATAAAAAAATGGTCAATTTTCAATGATCTAAACATTGTCAAAATCTAATCCACTTGATGAAGAGATTAGGAGTATAATTTTTAGATGAAATTTGAAATACATTTTTTTTTTTTTTGAGAAGGTTGAAATACATAATGTTATTAATGAATAACTTACTCCCGCAAAGTTTCATTTCAAAATATAAAACATAAACAAAGATATGAGCATAGATATAGGAAAGTTTTCCTACACTTAAGTGTAGGCTCCCAGCCATATTTATACATATAGGTAATGATCTTAGAAGGCCTTGCATATTTCTGCAGGCAAAGTTCTTATAACCAAAAGCATGCTTATCATTTTCCTCCTATGGTCATTTGACCTTTTCAGGGCTGGTGATCCATTGGGGTCTACTAGTATGAAAACAACAAAAATTAATGATGCACTCGGGGAAATTATTTAAGGCATTCTATTTATTTAATGGCTCTGTTTGTTTCAATTAGTTTTCAATTTGTGGAGTTCAGATGAGAAAAATGATTGATTTTGAGATATATTTCCATGAAAAATTTATTGATTATGAGATTTTTCATCCAATTGTCTTTCTTATTAGCAAGCTTCCGATGCAAGTCAAACCACAAACATTGGATGCAATGAGATACCTTCTTGGTTGCTGCAAGCTCCTCTTCCAGCGTCCCAATGCAATTCATTGCAGCATTCAGTTGTTCCACTTTATCAGATGGCATCTCAAAAGCTTTAGAACTAATAGTAGAGACCCTCTCCTCTACTTCATTGAGCCGCTTTAGGACTTCATATTGTTGCATTGGACGAGGAATTGCAACCTTCTTCTCATGAGATTTACCTTTTACTGCTGGTTCACCATAGTATGATGCATTGTCATCAAAGCCTCGAGATGTTATTTTTTCGGGCATGTTGCGTGTTAACCGGAGAATGGTGGCAATGCCCATGACAACAGTCAAAGCTCCAGAAACCAGTGGCATCCGGAAGCCTTCTGGAGTCTTAGAAATAACTGGAAGTGTAAGCTCATCTGCAACCACAACATGCAACCATCAATGTACATAAGAATGCTTGGTATACGAAAGTGTTTTTTCAATCTCATTACAAATTTGTGCAATCTTTCTGGATGGATCGCATCAGAAGAATCATCATTATGTTGATCTTTCTTCACGATCCATAACTTTCGAGGGCGATTTCTTCAGGTTTTAGTAGTACCTTCTTTGGATACACATCAATGAGCACACATTCTTTTTTCATTCTCAACTTATTTGCATAATATTTTGCATTAAATAGGTGTTCTTCAAAGACATGCCTGTCAAAAGAACTTCAACAAGTTTTTTTGTATATTCTCTACATAGAGGAATAAGATACTGTTGTCAGAGTTAGTGAGAAAGGTCACAAATCTACACTGCTAGCTCAACAAGTAAATGAGAAAAATATAGAAAGCACCTACACAAACTAAATACCTAACACCCCCCCTTAATCTGAAACAAAGCTGAGGAACAATTTTGTTAAGAGTATCAACAAGTTGTTTGGTAAAGGAGACACATAGAGCAGGAATTTAACTACATTGTGAACGAGATGGCAGTCGGTTTCAATGAAGATGAATACATATTGAATGAAGATGAATTTGGACATCCAACCATCCAGATCTACTCTAGCAAACTTCTTTTGATGAGCGTTTGCACTTAGGACTTGTCATGTTAGCATAAGTGGTTACGGTGGCAACCAGATCCTGGTTGTGGTTACCAGACCACTAAAATCTATAAAATAGGGAATCACAAACCCATGAGCTGCCATCTTTTTGATATCTTTGTATTTTTCACCTTTTCATTTGGTTCCTATGCAAGATTAGTGAGAATAAGAGAAACCTTGTAATTCACAGGTATTTCTCAGTAAAGATGGGAGGTTTGATCTCTTCTTTGGACGCGCACCTACAATTTGTGGGTGGAACTCGATAATCAATTCTTTATCTGCATTGTTTGGATCACTATTTTCTCCATTTTTTGGTGAAATAACTCCACAGATTTGATTTGATTGATGGACCCCTTTCACATATACTTTTGCATAATTATTTGCATTTACTGTGATTTTTTGCACACATTATTCATCCCTCTCCTGGGTATGCCTTTTCACTTTCCTCGAAATGCCATTATTGATGTTGCAGAGAAGAGAAAAAAAGAAGGATAGAAGGGATTGGCAGGTATTGCGCCAAATCCCTACTAGGATGTGTGCTTTGATACCATTTAGAGGGATGTGATAGTGTTATTAAAGATCCTAATCCAGGAAGATTACCAATTTACTCTACTTCTAGTAGATGAAGTAGAGTAAATTGGTAATATATATATATATATATATATATATATATTGGATTAGGATCTTTAATAACACTATATATGTATATATGTATGTATGTATGTATGTATGTATGTATGTATGTATGTGAAAAAAACATCCCCATAACAAAAATGTCTTGACACTCAATATTAAAAAGTTAATATGAATATAACTTGTAGGCCATAAACCCTTCAAAAAAGAAAACTTTTAGGCCATAAATTCATAAGAAGCCTTGAGGGATTTGATAATCCAAACATGGTTCCACTCAAACCTATGAAATGAAATTTATTTCTAGAGCTAGACATTTATAGAAAGATAATATCATCTTCTGTAGATTTATCAGAACATGAAAATTCTCTGCATGTATTATGTAGAAGACAGACATATAAAGATAAAATAACTACGAGTAAAAAGCAAAGATTAGACCTCCGGTTACAGCTTTTTTTGCATCAGCTATGTCTGTCTGCCATTCAGGATACATGACCTCTTTGACCATGGGAATGTCATCGTATGAACAGGGACTAGGGCATTCCCCGCGGCTTGAAGGCTGTAAGTTCTTAGGTATTAATTGGGTGAAGAAATATAGAAGATAATTTCATTAGATAACAAATGTTAGGAATAAAATATTCATTACAACTCAAATCTTGCATGTTTAAGAATTAAAGCCAATGGGCTTATTGTAATTTCATATGCACATTCCTGCATATATAGAGTTGCCAAATCCGATATTCCTTCCAGTTACATGTTTATTTAACCCATTCTGATGTCTTCCTAATAAATTTGCAATATAATCAAGTAAAGGATCATAGCAAGTTCATAGATCAACATCTATATATATCTTCTTTAATATGTGTCCAAACTTTTGTGTTATATGTTTTGGAAAGTTCATTATTGTATATGATTCAAAGATACTTGGGTTGTTTAGCTTCAAACAGCTAAACTTAAATCTAAGAACTTGTTTGTCGTTGCGATCCTGACTTGGGCACTAAGCAAGAAATAAGTATCAGTTTGATTTTCCTTAAACATATATTGGTATCACAAGAATCCCTACAATATAATGGTAGTTGACTAACTTTTTGGGGGGGGGGGGGGGGGGAACAATGGTAGCTGACTTGCCAAAAGAAGTGTTGTTGCAGCCATCTGAAGTTATGCAGAGGTATTTTTGAACCTTGAGAAGGAAGGGAACAAATTTTGCCTGATGAAACAACTGCCTAGCGACCTAGGTGTAAACTTAATTACTGATATCCTCTTAATGCTTTAAGTCATCTATGTATGATAGTATTTGCATTTCACCCACAGCTACATTACAACATCAAAATAGTTTCATGAATTACTTGCAATAAGTAAACTTAGTTCCTAATTCAGTGGGCGCATGCTGTTGGCATCTTGTGATACTGATCCAAATATAAACAAACTAGAATGCCTGGTTTAAATTACATTCATTGGCGGAAGCTGTACAATTAAAAGATTGACTTGAGCATGAAAGTTAGCAAGCTGGTCATAGAATGCAAATCTAATTAGATATATCAAATGGTGGTCAAGTGCCATTTTGTCTTGTTTATATCAGATCAAAAACACAGGAATCTAGAAAGACTTGCCTCTTCATTAACAGGAGAGAGTAGAGGGTGGTCTTTGGAAGGGATTGTCCTTATGTCTTCAACATTGGATGTCTTCTCTTGGAAAGATTTTTGTGCCTTCAAATCCATAGTGGTAGGAGTCAATATACTATAGCAATTTCGAAAACATAACAAAATTTAATTGAGAAATTATTTCTGGATGGGGGAAAAATGGGGAACAGTAATAATGTAAAGCATACTTAGCAAGGGTAATACCTTCAAGCGGGTCTCATCTTCAGCAATTGTTTTAACCTTTGTGCATAGCTTTGCGCAGTTTGCCTCACCACTTTGGATCATCTGATATTCAATATATTACATGAAACTGAGGAGGATTTTCTTGTTCAATCAGACGCTAATGGTTGAGGTGAATACCTTCAAGATTTCAGGATCATTCCATGGGCCTTTATCTGAACGGAGACAACCTCCTTTGTCTGCGCAAGTACAGGTTCCACCAAAAAATTCGGGCAGTTCACTAATACCAATAAAATTTCAGTAAGTTCAGCTTGCAGTTACGCCAATAATTAGAGAAGTATAATGACAACATGACTATATCACTATTATGTGGCGGTCACCCAAAATATGCAATTATCAGCAAACATTGTACTAAAATTAGGATTTTAAAATGAAAGATCCTCATTGATAAACTTGAAAAAAAAATCCAAAAATCCCTAAAATTACGATTTTCATTCATGATGGAAGTTTCCAATAATTCTAGAAAAAATGAATAGATCATTCTGATTTCCACCTTGCATCAATCACTTCGAGAAGTTTGCTCTGGTATTTGGTGCCAACAACCTGGTTGGGAAAATGGCCCATTAGCCTATAGCAAATTCATGGATAAATGAAAATTCATTAAAAAAGGAAAAGGGTGAGCTCCTCACATGGATCTTTGCTGTGGTCTTTGGGTCAAGGAATGACTTCACGGTGTTCCATAGCATCCTAAATCCAGGACCAGCATTGATGATGAACATGCGACACAAGGTCTATATTTCACATACACCATCAGTGACAATGCTTGTCTGCATGGAAATTCATTTCAGTACTATAAAGATAGGAAAACAATACCTCGGGATAATTGTCACCATCAATCTTTTGGAGGGTGGACACTAGTTCCCTTGCAGCCTTGGTGAAGTTTCTAAGTCCCTGAAACGTTAATCTATATCTTAGAAAACATATACAAGTCCCCAAAACATGAATCTTTATTTTAGAAATCACACATAAAGAGAACTACAGAATATTCAGATTGCACACGAATATGATAGTGTTTAGATTGCAAGTGCATATGATTATTTGGGTATCTACTATTAGAAAGTTCCAAAAAAGTTTAGCTACCTCAGGCATCCTTGTTAATGCTCAGTACTATTATGAATTCTGAAAAGTTGGTAAAACAGCAAAAAAATACTAAGGTCAGTCAGTAACCTTGGGAACCTCCATCAATTGTCAGGCACACCTATCATAAAATCAATTAGGTTTCGTGAAGTGCTAGTATCATTTTCTAGCAGGAGTAAGACATTTGAGTCTATCAGCACAAAGAAAGGACATGTTTTGCATACCACTCCTTGCACATCAAGAATTGTGGTGCTCTGATCAATGTGCTTTTGTGCTGAAATTGAGCAAGCTGAGAACTTGACTGCAAAGGTCCTCTCGAATTCCTTCACATGATATTTGATGTACCTTTCCATGTTTGTGACTTGCATTAGCTTAGCAGCATCAACTTTTCCCAATCTCTCAAAGTATACAGGCCTGCCTTCCTTGTCTACTCCATGGTGACCATGGGGATAGTATTCCAAAACTTTATCGATCTCTTCGAAGTCAAAATCCTTTCAGGCAATTGCAACAATAATAATAAAAAAAACATTAGAGCACACCATAGAATTGATGATATGAGTTGTTCATAGTACAAAAAAAGTCAGCATTGTCATGCTGGAAAAAATTGGGTGAGACAAAATGCACACAAGAACTTCAACCAGTTCCAACCAGCCATGCAAGTCTTATTTTGACTTTGCATAAATTGGCTAACATATGAAAAAAAATGTTTCCTTTATAATTAACACCTATACCTAATCAGCATGCTATTATCTTTTTAGTTTGCACAGTCAAAGAGGTTGCTTTTTGAAGCAAATTGTGGTAGAGAAGTGTAGATAAGCCAATTATTCAAGCAGTATGGGAATGCTAGCATGAAAGACATTAATTGGTAGGCAACATAATCTGAGTAACCGAGTTAATACACAAATTATAATCCAAATGCTTAAGTCGCTACCCAAACTTGCTCTTGGAACAAATCATTCAAGGGTATAAGTTTGTTACCTCCATGATTGTGTCAGCACCAAATTCTTTCCTCCATTGAAGCATGTCAGACCACATTTGCTTTGTTTTCTCAATATCAAACTTTCTAGCCTTCAGAAACCTAGAAAAGGGGGACATCGATTATTAGATCTATATTTACATGGCATGATCACAATTATGCAATTAAAATAGAGATTAATTGTTTGATAATGTAATGCCTACTATTTTGTTTCACAAAAAAAAATGCAGCCTAATAATTCATTTGATCAAAATCTGAAGGCAAATACTCAGAACTTTTTTTTCAATTTGGGTGTTACTACCACCCGATATGTAATTTCTTTAGATAAAGAGAAGTATATGTTCACCTAAGCATCATGTGATGGTCATCATGTTTGGAGGGCAGCATCTCTTCCAAAATAAGCACCTGACGAAATGTATCAACATATTTTGCTTCTTCAGGGTCGTGTTCATCCACGACTGTGATGTCCATGACCTTGCTGGTACTTCTGCGCTTTTTTAGTGAACGCCTGAGACTAAGTGCTTTCTTCTTAAGTGATCCCATCCTGGTCTTCCTTTCATCTTCGGAGCTCTCCATTGCAGATCTTCTCTCATGGAAAGTTTGCCTCTCCATACCTGCCATTTTTTTTTTTCACCCACCAGGTCAAAATTATTGGCCATAACTTGTGTATTTTACATCTGAAATGTGATATGACAATTTGATTACCGTGAATCATCTGCATATTAATTTAGAAAATAGCAATTCAAGAGAAATATTTTGAGAATTCATGATTGTTTGAGGCTCCAAAGGAGTTCTCAAAATAAATCGTAAAGATATGATTGTGAAAACAGACAGTCTCTCAGGAGGAGCCCAGAAGAATAGTGTAAATTATCCAAAGGTCCTATATTTAAGTTTGATCAAGTTCAAAAGTCCTGTGGAACTTAAATAGATACTTAAAAACTTGCATTATTATCTCACATGCTTTTGACCTTCTCACCTATCAGCAAGAGGATCTCTTTAAATCACATGGGATCACATCTAGAAAACAATGCAAGATATGCATACCTAATTTCCCCAAGATATTTATTCTGCGTGTTTTTATTGAAAAAAGACCAGACCACATTGGCAAGCAAGAATATCAGATTCACCTGAATGACCAGGTATGGAGGAGCGATCACTGGGGACGGATATGAGATCCGTCATGAAACCTCAACCTCTAACGCCTTCTTTTAGGAGCCAGAGGGAGAGGTCTGATTTTTATATCGAGGATGTCAGATGCTATGGCCTCCCCAAGAACCTGAAAAATCAATCAATCCCATCATCAATAAGCAACAAAATGCATTTTCATATGCCCAAGTAGGGAAAAAAAAGAAAAAAGTCCGTAGGGGGAAAAAAAGGACCAGCGTAATTTTCATGCAGGTTTCCACACAAAAGAAATCTCGGACAGAAGAGAAAAGAAAAGAAACTCAAAGAAAAGGAAACCATTTCTTTTCCAGCAAATCCTGATGCATCATCAATCGCAAACCTCAAACCATTCCTGGATTTTCCCTTCTTATCACCATCAAAACAAACCCTAAAAATAGAAACCCAGAAAATCCAACAAATCCCAAAGATAAGCATCAGAACCACAACCACAATTTTCAAACAGAAGAGACCTTCTGGACTCTAATTACCGCTGCACCTCACCCCCAGAGAAAAAGCACCACTAGAAAAAATATAACAATGGCACAACTAACTCAAAATCAAAATTGGAACTCGGATTGGAAAGCGGCCAACCTGGTTTGGGTTGTTTGTCTGAAAAATATGGGGGATGGCTGATGGGGAATTGGTCATAAATATGCTTATATATTTTTGTTTTGAAGGAACGTGCACATGCATATATAGAACCACATCTGTTACATACCGTGAGGTCCGAAGGGGAGGAGGATATGGGTTGTCCGGAAAGGGATCGGAAGGGAGAAAGGAGAGGACTATGGCATTAATATTTTGGAATCTAAACTACAAATGAGGGAGTCACGATGGTGGCGGGAGCAAGCTGGTTGCCTGCATTTGTATGAGCTCATTCCCCGATATGCGAGCCACTTCACAGATTTCAAACCTTTTCTTTTGTGGGGAATTTGCGGAAAGGCCCCTCGAGTTTTGTGGACACTGCTGGCTTTATTCTTCCTTGACGTGGAGGGAGCACCGGATGTTTGACATGTTTGTTCCCGTGGGAAGAAAATGGCATATTTTAGGTAAATTGCTCAGTTTACTTTTTGCCCCCCGTGCTTTTTGTTTGTTTTTTTTTTTTCCAAGGTTTGAGATGTCACACGTGCAAAGGTCAGTTTGTTTGTTGGGATTACTCCTTTTTACCCCTCGTTTGGATATTTTAGTTCCAAGATTAGGACATTCACGATGGAACAATTCTAGGAAAGGCATGGGAGATTATCTCAATATCATATTTCAACTTATTATCCTCACCCAAATTCACAAATAATCTCTCTCTACATATATATTCACACTTTCCGATCTTTTGATTTGATCCACTAATCAATCAAATAAAATTTATCCTTTATCCTAAGTTTATTATACAATTCTACCCTTAACAAAGTCTATTGCTAAAAAATTATTCCTCCCGACAAGCAATGTGAAAGATCGGATGGACTTCGACTCTTTCTTATCCATTTTTTAAATTGTGTTATTTTGACTCACCTAAAACATATAATACTAGTTAAGTTAGTTGGCCTTTCACACCAAACCGTTATTCTTTTTGACAAGAGGTTGCTTAGATCTATGTTATAGAGCTATATTATATTTTATCGATAAAGATCGTGGCTTTAGTAGATTTTTTCAAACATAACCACGGATAGAATTCTTGAGACAGCCAACATATGTTAATGGTACCGGTTCAAGTCCCAACCTAACTTTACGAGAAACAAGAGCATGTGGCCACTAGATGCCACTTTCTGTGAGAAGCTTCTTCCGATTCCAGCTCGTATTGAGTGCATCCCGATCGAGAAATGGGAAGAAGGAAGAGATATCGGTAGATTTGTTTACCCCTATACAAGTTATCTCATTTAACATGATAAGTAAAAACTCTGCAAAAATATCTTTCAGCAAAAATCCAATGATTCAGTCACCTTAACCTTCGTTGTAAGTATGTTGATTACTGTTCCATTTTCTTGAACCGAGCTTATACGTTGATTACTGATTCATTTTCTTGAACCAAACTTATTTCATCGTATCACGTTGCTAATATGCTGTGTGTACTTTTCAGGTCACGTTTGATAGGTGGCTTAAATGGTTTGCCCCATGTTTGATTACCACTTTTTTCATTTTTGTCGAAGTACGAGAATTTAACTCTATGCAAATTTATTTCATCTCTCTTGTGAAATAAATTTAATGAAAAAACTCACCTATTCCATCATTTTATTCAATTCCTTCCTTATTCATCTACTTATTTCACAAATATATTCCACTTACCAAATACCACCGTAGTGTTCTCTTTAAGCCATATTTGGTAGAGGGATAACTTTATCCCTGAGTCAAAGACTCAAAGAAATATCAAAATAATAAAATATAAAGTTAATACGTTTCATTCCATCAATCAACATCAATATCAAACTATCCATTATATCACATTAATACTAATATATATTAAAATATACTTACTCCAATATAATATATCCATTAAAATATATTTACTATATTACAATAAACCGTTCACACTCAAATCATAATATTAAAAAGTCAAAATATAGGAAAATGTAGGAGGTGACACGTGGTGTGAATGTGGTCTCTACTTAACAATTGGTATTTAATATAAATAAATAAAAGAACATAATGTTTATTACATGGTAGGCCCCACCACATTTAAAAAACCACCATATCACTTTAAACTAAAATGCACAGGTGATATAAATCATGTTTGTACAGATGATAAATAACTTTGTACTGGTGATAAATCACCTTACATCGGTGATAAATTATTTTGGATGATTTTGCATCGATGCAAAATATTCTGGGGTGATTTTACACCTATGTAAAATTATTCCGAAGGTGATCTGGTGGTTTTGTATTAATGTAAAGTGATTTTGCATCTGTGTAAAGTGATTTTGGCATATGGGTTTTGAGTTTAGGATTTAGGATTTAAGGTTTAGGCTTTAGGTTTATATAAAGTGATTTCACCTATGAGAAGTGATTTTTCATCATAAGATTTAGGGTAACACTAAAGACTAAACCCTAAGATGGAAAATCCTAATGTGAAAAATCACTTTTTACAGGTAAATAAGCAATTAGAAT
The DNA here is from genome assembly GCA_037157565.1 of Thalassia testudinum. Lineage (NCBI taxonomy): Eukaryota > Viridiplantae > Streptophyta > Magnoliopsida > Alismatales > Hydrocharitaceae > Thalassia > Thalassia testudinum. The sequence continues at coordinate 71,101,655 of JAZHRO010000022.1, read as the reverse complement.
CTAATTTTGCACTAGTGCAATCTTATTTTGCACTAGTGTAAAATTATTTCAAAGATGATATGGTGGTTTTACACTATAGAATCATTTAGGGTAACACCTTAGGGTTAGTGTTACCCTAAACCCTAAGATGAAAAATCACTTTTCATAAGTAAAGAAGCAATTGGAATCTAATTTTGCACTAGTGTAAAATTATTCCGAAGGTGATATGGTGGTTTTACACCGATACAAAATAATTTTGCATCCTTCCAAAGTAATTCCGAAGGTGATTTGAGTGGTTTGCACCCGTGCAAGATGAGATCGTTGTTGGTTTCAACCACTGTTGTAAAAATCGACCTACTTGGTTGAGTAATTGACCGAGTAATCTTATGTGGTGCTCTACCAACTGAATAACCCAGAGTCGGGCCTATAGTCGACAACACCGACTACTCGACTGAATAGTCGGTGTAGTCGGTCGAGTAGTAGGTCGATTTTTGCATATAGGAAAAAGTAGGTATGTAGGTATATTATTATTTTTTTAGGTCAAATAAAACCCTACTCGACTGCCTTCTCTCGACAACTCCCCTAAAATCATTTATTTTCACCCAAGACTCCTCTTCGACTAAGCAAAAACCTTCTATCGTCGAAGCATATATTGTAATGTATTTGATTCAAGCATATATCAATTATTGATTTATGTTGCTCTGTCATTGGTAATGTATTTGTAATTATTTATACCTTGGTTTAATTATTAAAATTGTAATTAATTTGATATTATTTGTACTTTGTAGTTTATTTTATAACGTTGAATTTGAATATGTTTAATCTTATGTAATGATATATTTTACTTCTTGGTATGTGTGTGTTTCTATATGTGTGTGTGTATAAAATGTCCGACCAAGTACTCCCCGACTACTTCCCTGCATACCGTATGCTCCTTAGTCAGTGGCATGACCGAATGAATATCGACTACTAACTTTTACAACGCTAATTTCAACATTAGTGGATCACACTACATGTGAATATTTTTTTTTACATAACAAGAAGATATATAAAGTAGAAACCACATTTTCAAACTTGCATCCTATTAAAAAATTATTTACCAATATTACATCATTGTACTAATCATTCAATCCCATCACTCAAACAAACACTTTATTTTACTTATCCATATAATATTTTATCTTGTGATAACTCTTATCCTAGTCCTGAATGCAACCTTAAGATTTTGGTTCAACTGTCAAGTTGCTTTATATTTTTGGATACAAGGAACAATAGTAATCATTGAATTATAGTCATGTTTCACAAAGGAACTAATAGTTGAATTTGTTGGGATAATTCCTTAAACCCTTAGGGGTTTAGCTTAAATTAACTCACATCTGACTAAGGGTGGACCTATATCCGATCTCAATTGAACTTTATGTTGACTGGGTACCAGTACTGATATACCAGTATCGATACTCATGACATACTATTCTAGGTTCCATATTACATGGGTACCGATACTGATGCCAAGTACCAGTACTCATGTGTTACTGTTTGGAATACAAGTCCAAATGAGTACTCGTCCAGTACTTATCATATACCGGTACTCATGCTAAGTACTAGTATTGAATGAGTACTGGTAACACTCCAGGACCCGACTGGTCTCAACGAGTACTAATACTCGTGAAGAGTACCGGTACTTGTTGAGTACTGGCAAATTGCCTGTAGCGAACGAGTAACGGTACTGGTAACCAATACCGGTATTTGTAAGCTACAGGTCTTGAAGACCTGAAGCCCAGTATCTTACCTGGGATTCACTTGTACCGATATTAAACTTTAGTATCGGTACTTGTTGACGGTTACATATTAGTTTCGTGCATTTTCTAGAATATGAAAGGGATTCTTTAACCAACATCAGTTTATGATCTAATCTATACAAATATATGCACATACATATATTGAATCAAAATAATTTAGAGGTCTATCTTCTCTTGTATACACGACTTTGCAATATTTAGTTATCAGTTATCATAAAACATGCAATCAGACCTAATCTTGTCTATGGGAAACACACATAACTGTGCTCATGATAGATTCCAAGTAGCAGAACTATGGTTGAGGTCTTCCAAGAGATCCCACCTCAAATCTTGATGGACTGCACAAGAAGATGAAGACCTTCTCCAACCACCCTCCTTCCTCTCAAGAGGTCTCTATCACTCCAGATTCTCTTGAAAACAATGGGGGGTTCTCAGAAATTAGGGTTGGTGGTTCTCTTGAGAACCATAACCCTTTAGAGAAATGCAATTAATCTCACTAATTGCATGGATGATTTAACTTTCCACCCATCAAAAAAGTGTTAATCATAAAATAGGTCTCTGTATATATGTTTTAAACGCCACATTATTCTCTTTGCATTTTATATCTATGCCTTCAATAAAATTTGAATTGTTCACTTTAGCTATGGAACAGGTCTCTGTATATATGTTTTAAACGCCACATTATTCTCTTTACATTTTATATCCATGCCTTCAATAAAATTTGAATTGTTCACTTTAGCTATGGATATTATATGATAATCTATTAACTTATTATTATTTGATTATATCTACATATATATATATATATATATATATATATATTTACACGTAAAAATCCATACGTTGAATTTTTATTAAACAAAATCCATTTTTTATTTTTGACACAGTATGTCATGTAATTGTCATGTATTGTCAACGTCTCCACTTCAACTTTAAACTTTGCATCTATACCTTGGAGCTTAGTTAAAAAAATGTTTTTAAGAAAAATCCTCCTTTAATTAAGATTTATTTAATTCTTTTGGACTGGGCATTTAATTTTTTAGTAGCAGGGCTAATAAAAATGTATAGGAGAAACAATATTTTAGCTATCATCTATTGATTCCCTCTAACAATGTCAAATTTGTATCCACATGGAGAAAACCACCTCAATTTTCTGATGAGATATATTTATCTTAAGACCATCCAACTCTACAGGAGATGACACGATTAAAAAAACAAAGGAAATGATGTAGGGGTTTTTGTAAAATAAATATTTTATCGTCGTAAGTGATGGAAGGGTTTACCTAAAAAAGATTATAGATATAATCGGCCCGATTTAACACCATATATAATTGAAATGAATTCAACTTTATACTTTCATTCACCATCAAGAACTTTACTTTTAAAAATACTACACGCACGTTCATTGCTTACAAGAATATATTAATATATGAATACTTAAAGTCGAACCTATGTGACCAAAAAGTTATATTCATATTTTATCGTAAAATATGTTTACCATTAATTTAAGAGTATCACGATCGTTAATTTTGATGATAACAAAATACATGTTATTTAACATTTACATTAAATTTATAAGTTTCACGAAAATACAAATAAATTCAAGTATGAAGGAGGAACTCAAACTCGCGTCCATGATGGATTAGAGGAGCTTAATGGAGGAGAAAGAGCTTCGCTTGAAGTGAAAACTTGAAGAAAGAAGAAGATAAAGAATATAATAGATATTTTATTTATGTATTCATTTGTTATTCCTTTGCTCTTTATTTTTCCGTCTAGATTATATGTTAAAGAACCTCAAAGTAACTAAACTTTAACCCTAGGAACACTTACTCTAACTTAGGATACTTAGGCTTTTCATAAAGAACTTAGGAAACCAAAGTATGTTTCAGACAGCTTGATCAGACGTCCAATCTGAAAATTAGACATCTGATCTTTGACTTTAAGACGTCTGATCAAACAGTCAGACGTCTTAAAGTCCACTTTCTGTCTGTTACTTTCAGGTGTCTGGCAAGGTGATCCCCAGACGTCTGATAAGTAGACGTTAGGCTTAAATCACATTTTGCCAGCTAATTATAGCCGTTTAGCCTCGAGAAATCCATTCCCGCAGAAGATTGCATTTCCAGGCGTCCAAACTTTGTGTCAGACGACTGACCTGTCATCTGACCAACCAAGCCTAGAACCCTATTTAGGTCTGGACAAAAACTTGAAGGAAACTCGTTTAGAATTATACGTCTAACCTTAAGTTCAGACGTCTTAAAAATGACCTTCAGACGTCCATTTTGATACTACACCGTCCAGTTGATCCACCATTCTAGATCAGATGACTGATTATAGAATCAGACAATAACCCAGATGAATGATAGTAAATCCAGACGTCTGATAACCTTGTCAGAATCATAAATGACCATAATTCCAGCCTGTTTTGTCTTGGATTTGTTCCCAACAACTAGAAAAGCCCTCCAACGGTTAGAAGAGGCTTCTAAACCCTTCTTAGGACCTCTATAAATAGAGGAACACCCTTCCTAAGCCAAGATACACCAAGCAACACTACTTCCACTCATTTTGTGTCTAAGAGAACTTAGAATCAAAGGAGAAGTGCTCAAGCCTTGATCTACATCTTGAGAGCATCTTCCCAACTGTGCACCCGCTCTCCGGCTTACGTATACGAGAGTGTCGTCGTGCCATCGCGTGGATCACACACTTCACTTCCATCTTAGGGAAGTACCCGTTGCCTACAAAAGCTAAGTTTAAGACAATACTTTGTGGCTCTATAGGACTGTTGTTTTATTTATTTTTTGTTGGGTATTCGCTTTGCGAATTCCTATTGTTATGACCCGGTTTCTGAACCCCTACAGGACCCGAGACCGGCTCGACTCGACTAATCCTAAGACCCAGTCGTCCAACAAGAAAAAATCGAAAAGTAAGAAAATAAACCACATTCACTATGCAAGGTAACTAACAGTAAAAGCGTACAAGCAGTAAAGGAAGTAAAAGCTACTAAACAGTACACACCACCACAACAACAGGAAAGTAGAGCAAAAGTACAGTAATACGAACAGTAAACAAAGTCTGAAACTCACTAACAGAAAGGAAGTACAATAGTAAGAACTACTGTTGGGTTCGACTGGGCCCAGCACCCTCTGCAGCCGGTAATTCAGGCTGCTCAACTTTTGGACCTGTAAAGGGTTATGAGAAAACGGAGTCAGCACGCTGAGTAGAGTGGTAACCAGACTATCTAAAGCAGTAAAAGCTAACAGGTAAATTTATCTTTTCCAATTATTCTATTTTACAAGTAATTCCTTTTCATCCATTGGTTTACTTTCAGATTTCTTTCTTGATCTCGCATATTTCTCATGGGAACGATCTTGATTGTAGTCTTTTCCGAAGAGTAGAAGGCATACGTGGTGCTCTCCTGGCCAGAAGAGTCCCCCGTGGTAATCCTACACCCAGTCAACCACCCCGAGGTCACAGATAGACGTAGCGGTGACTACGGCACATGCAATAAGTGCATGGGTAGCTACCCCACACTGGCACGCGGTCAGTCGTTTCCCCTTGCGGGTACGTTCAAAGTACAGCACGGAACAGTATAGAGCCTAGCCCTCTCAGAAACAGGGGTCTAGCCCCTCAGAACCAAACAGGGGTTCCGCCCCTCCACAGTCTGCGCACCCTCGGCTGACTACCTCGGTTTGCCCAGTGTGCCTAACAAGTCGATGTAGGGTGGCTAACTGAACCCCAGGTCCCATGGGGTGGCGAGCTCCCTCCCTACACTAGTAACTCTCCCCGGTACAGTGTACGCGAGGGCCAACAGAAGTCAGTGTAGAGTGGCCAATCCTAACCCCAGGTCCCAACCCAAGGGCGGCTAGCTCTGCTCTACACTAAAAAGGGGATAATCGTTCTCCTTGGTACCACGTACTCAAGGGCTAGCACACTTCCCACTCACATTTCCAGACATTTCCATTCATCCACAGGAGCTCTACTCCTTTCTCCCTGTAGGGTTCATGCTCATATCCATCATATTATTCCATACCAGGTTTCATATACATGCAGCTCGTATTTCCATAATTTAACATATGCAACAAGTGATATCACAGGTAACTATTTAGTTATCTCAAGCATTTCATATTCTAACAGGCAGCTCGTATTTATTAACAGATAGTTGTTTACAATTCAGCTCATTCATTTATGACTGCAATCTCAATCACACATACAAACAGTGCAACTATTTCTCGTCCTAGGATTCATGCCACATCCTAGGTTTCTAGTTATCTAATTATCATGACTGCATTCATGTTTTATAAAGAGAGCAAGGGGAAACTACTCTACCAGACAATCCGAGAGTACTAGGAGCTTGAACTGCAGACTCACGTGCCTCTGCAAGCCCTAGACAAGCAACAGGTCGAAGTCCTATACTAAGGAACATATCACAAAGGAACGTTCAGAACATTATATATAGGTTTCTAACATGTAGAGGAACTCACAAGGAAACCGCAGATATTTTGTTGGCGTAAAACGGATCCCAATCAGACCCTAAACGAGTCAAAAATAAGTCTGCAGACTCAAATCAGACGTCATAAAATTCACCAGAGTCTCACTTCAAGTCCCTGTGTCGACCTCAGACGTCGAAGACTCCTACTTGACCGTTTGGACTCAGCTCCAGACGTCCGACCTATCATCCAGTCGTCTGGGAATGCCTTTGATCGTTTGGTAAGCTGTCTAGACGTCTAAAAAGTGTGGGAGGGAGTGCCGCACACCTTCCCAAAGCTGCTCTTACGCACGACAGAGCAGCACAACCCTTTTTAGCCCAACAAATTGTCTCTGCGGTGCGGCCTACATGGCCGTAACTGCGAGAAGGACGTACCTGCACGAATACCCGCTTTCAGACGTCCGGTGTCGTCACCAGACGTCCAGCCCGTTATCTGGAAGGCACTCCGGACGTCTGATACTGGAAAAATTCCAGTATCAGAATGTGCTCCCACTCCTCTCGCCGTGCTCTGCTGCGACTCCTCACTTTCGGTTGCAGCCCCGGCCGCTACAGGAAGTCGGGGACGACCCCCCGGCTCTCTCCTCCCACACGCGCCGCAGTGGTCGTGTAACACTCCGGCGAGCCTCCACGAGCTCGCGAGCTCGACCTCCTCCTCGCTCTTGCTCCCTCTCTCTCGCGTGCCTCTCTCACGGCTGTGGAGGGGGAAGAAGGTGGTGGTGATGGAGTGGGGAGGAGAGGAAGGGGGCTCCTTATATAAGCAATGGGTTAGGGTTTGGCGAGGGGGAGAAAAAAGAGAAGAGAGAAAAGAAAAAAGAGTCTGCACGCTGGCTGCGCGTAGAACCAACTTCGCGTACAGGTTTTTCAATTTCCAGATATCTTGTCAGACTTCTGATCAGACGTCTGACTGATAGTCCAGACGTCTTAAAAAGCTCAAAATAGAACGGGTCTTTACACCTATCCCCTTCGTAGGACAAAATACTCCTCGTGAAGAGGAGGGATTTGAGATACACTACCATCGTATAAAGTAATGTTGTTGTAAAGTTTATACTACCTTCGTTTAAGTAGTATAGTAGTGGATTTAATCGACTCGGTCGATTGGGAAATCCTAAACCAAAAGGTTGAGGTGGTGGTTTTTACCCAAGTTTAGATTTCCACCTAAAAATCATTGTGTACTTATGATTGCGTGTTTTTGTGATATTATAATTATATTTTCCATCTTATTTTCGTATCATGTAAATCTTATCCTCATCCTTTATAGAACCTACACTCACATTCTAAAATTTTCTAATATGTGTGACATCCTTTTGACGGCCACCCAATAATTATGTTTTAATCTTGAGATATTGACCACAGATCATTTGATAATTCTAGTGAGATCTGAATTGAAATGCAAATATGATAACTTGGTTTCTTTCTTTAATTTTTCTTTGAGCTGAGTGTATGCTACAAATTTCACATGGTATACGTTGGATAGACTTTTGATAACTTAATTACTTTGCTTCCACATAGTTATAATTTACTGAGAATTAGGTATCGAAATGGAAGGGCGCTTTCAATCACGATAAAGGAATGCTCAAACTTATCGGCTTTATTCTCAAGTTGTCGAAATAATCCACTTACATCAAAATACCCACGCTATCTTCCTTTTTTAACTAATTTACCCTAGTTCTGTTGCACATAGGATCCTCCATTTGCTTTCTAATCGAAAGTAGCTAAGGATCTTACAATTATATTGTTCCTTGACACCAACCCCTTTTCCTATAAGAGTCATCTATTTTGAAGTTAGAAATGGGTTCACCATCTCTTTCCTTTAGAAAATAAATGTGAAGTTTATTTGTCAGATAATTCACCTGATCTTTCTATAATCCCCAAGTTGTGGGTAAAGAGGGTCTTGGATTTATTTGAGCGATCATACAATGCAATAAATTCCTAGAGAAGAAAAATATCCTCTCACAAATAAAAAAAAAAGGAAAATACCGTTTCCATTTTTTTTTCTTTAGAAATACAATCATATGGTGGAATTAAAATCTCCTTGGCTACCATTTCTAAAACCCCTCAATAACTTTCGGACTACTCTGAAATTGTTTCGACGGCAACGCCCTCTTGCATCTTGTGTCATTTCTCTTCGTATCTCGTTTCATCACACAAGAACGCGCCACCAAACATGTTTTCGTTTTCTCTTTGGCTCTTACGACTACAATCAAAACTTGTTTATTTTGTTGGTTGTCCTTCAGGCAAATAACCAAGTTAATGACTTTGGACTAGTTTATTTGATGAGAGGGTTAAATTATATGGTAAATATCTAGATCAATTTTGAGGGATATTAGTAAAATAAGTGTTAATTTCATAATTTTTTTAAATTTAAATTTTACTCTTTTAAAGAATGATGGTAACACTAATTTAAATAATGTTACAAGGATTAACACCATAGTGGCGAGTCCTTGACGTGTCTTCGTACGTGTGTGTTAAGAGGTGTTATAGTTGCACTTGATACGTCGGTTTTAAAAGAAGTAAACGGAGGTGAGTCCGAGTGTCGATCTCAGGGAGGCGTGGAAACCAGATTTTGTTTACCACTTGTTGTCACGAAAAAGGCGGAGTTTTGCTTGCGAAAGAGACGGTTTTGAAAAGCGAGAGATAGAGAGAGAGTTTATGGTTAGAAAGCTCTTGGTTTTGATCATGCACTTTAAACAGAAATTAAAATGGCAACTAAATGGAAAATAATTTCATTAAACATGCATTCATAGTTCATGGTTTACAACATTAAATACATGCTTCAACAAAAGTAAATGAAAGCTTAAAAGAGAGAGAGAGAGAGGTAGAGAGAGAGTGGAGAGCGACGAGGCAGCCACGGCGGTGGAGGAGGCTCCGTCGGCGGCTCGTTGTCTCCGGCGATTACAAGAGTGCCTAAAACTAGCCAGGAGAGGAGTGGAGTAGTTGCAAGTGGGATATGATGTCTTGAATGGTGGTAGAAGGGGGTTTAAATAGAGTTAAGGGCTTCCTAAAAGAAGAATGTGCTTTAGCGACATTCAGAACGTCGCTAAAACCGCTTCCAGATACGTCGGTGAAGCCCTCCTGCCGCCGGTCAGCAGCCCGCCCCTCTCTCTCTCCAAGCGCGATCTGTGGACGTTGAACGAGAGCCGTCCGATCGAAGATCGGACGGCTGAGATCCTCCCGCGCCCGCGCTGAGATCACGCCTCTGGCGCGCGCGCGCGTTTCCACCCGACGTGCGCGCACGCGTGGGCGCTCGGGAGCTGTCATCGCGCCGCATGGCGCGATCCTGGCCGCCCGCTGCTGATCGGGAGGCCCAATTTTGCCGCGCCCTTCGCTCGCGCTTGATTTCCGCTCCGCACGATTCGAACGCACGTCGCTGCGATGCGGGCGTGCGCGCTAGCCGTTGCGCCACGCCCGCACTTTGTCGCGGCGACCGCGGGCGAGCGCGCGGATTTTGGCCGTTCGATCGAAGATCAACGGCCGAGATTCGTCCTTGGATGGCTTGAGGGTGTCCGAGCGGTGGGGCCGGGGCGACGTGGTGCTTTCTGGGTGGTTGATCTCCAGATCAATGGTCAGAATTTCTTGGGCCCATTGTGGGAGCTCCGGATGTCGGAATTGGCCGATCTTGAGTCCGTTGGACTCCGTTCGTCGTTCTGAATCCATCCGTGCTGTCCGATTGCTCATCTGAGGCCTACTTTGACACATGCTTTACACAAATGGCCATTAATGCAGTTTATAAGCAATCTTGGTACTTGATGCATGCAATGCTCCTATTCTACTTTATGTTGTGCCTTTTATTCTAAAGATGGGCCATATTCAACCTAATTACTACCCCCTTGCGTGGTGTTATCATACCCCCATGCTTACTCCTTGATAGTCCCTAGCAAGGTTTATTCTAGCCTTTATTTCTTTGGAGAATTCAAGAAGTAATTGCTTAAGCACTTCATTACTCGTCAATAAGAGGAAATATACGAAGATCTTAATATACAAAGACTAAGTAGCGCCCGGGTGTCTTCCAAAATACGAATCGCCCGAATCCTTGCTTTCTATACATATGTATACGTATATATCTATATATGTCTTTTTAGAATTTTCGGAATTCAGTGTGGGTTGGTAACTTTTTACGGCTACCCAACCCACCCAAAACTCGGTCAAAACCCTAAGTGCTAAGCATCTTGGTGTGAATGTTGTGATAAACTCACTTAACGGTAATTGAGACAGACTTCGAGTTTCTACGCCCCTAGGTGACCGGAAAAGAAAATAAATTTTTGCCTGAAGGTGTATTTGTTCGATTGGTAGTTTTCTCCCTACGTTCATTTTACTTGGGGTCAACACAAGGATTTTCCAGTGTATATCTCCCCGGCTTGTACTACTTCCCCGCTTCGTCCTTAGGTGTTTTGGTCTTTTTTTGTGCAATTATTGAGCTGGGATCCGAACAACCGACCAATGGGCTGTTACCCACGATCACTTGCCAGCTATACATGTGCGATGAAGTGTGGTTTATTTTCTTTCTTCTTTTTTTTTTCTTCGTAGGTGGCTTCCCTAATCTCAAATGTACCTAGAGGCAGCGAAAAAGAAATGGCCTGTGGCTGGGTTCTAGACAACCTGCCAATGGGCTGTTACCCACGACAACTTGCCAGCCATGCCACCCTAGAGAGTTCATTAGCTACCCAATTTCTGTCAAAATCTCCGAGAAGTGAGTCTGTGCAAAAATGTGTGTAGATGCTTAGACTCAAAGTTTTTCTGAGTTAGAGGGTGAGTTGATAAGTCGTATACTTATTACCTTATTTATTAGGTGGATTAGAATAGCTTAAAGTTGCAAGGATTCGCCGCTAAATCCATTTTTTAACGGACACCAGGGCTGATTAAGCCTGAAGGCCTAAAAAGTCTAAGTGTTTAAGTTCTTTTTGTATTATTTCCCACTATTGACAAGTTTCTAATGCCTAAGTTTTTCTTCCTAAATTCAATTTTTTTTTTAATCAATTAATTTATTCATTCAGACTGATTAATTAAGCTCAGGATTATGCAATTTACCATCCCCCCATGCTTAAGTTGGACAATGTCCTCATTGGCAGATGCATGGATGTAGAAGGGTTTAAAAAGATAGTACCTGAGTGACGTAAACTACCAGATCAGTCTGAATCCGCTGGGTTGCCTCCCAGGAAGCGCTGAGTTTAACGCCTCCAGCTGAGCGGTGCACAAACAGGAATGGCTTGGGTCAAGAAGATATGTTCAAAATTAACCAGACCCAAAATCAGAAGTTCACAGATGCGAATAAGGTTGTGGTGGAGTCCCGTTCCTAAGGGGCGGGAATTCTGTAACAGATATATCATGCATGCCCGTGTCAGATCCTCTCTTAGTTTGTGGGCATGCAAACAAGTTGCTGTGGACGAACGCACCCCAAATATGACATGCCAAACACTAAAGATGTAGGTCTTATATTCAGCTTGTGTCCCCATAAAATTGTAATCCATCGAAAGTGTATCAATTCCAGTGCATTCGGGTTGCGGGATTCTTATTCTGGTAGGGCAGGTAACAAAGTCCAGAGTTTCATACTGAGCCCTACAACCAAGCATGAGGCCTCTCTCCAAAGACGAATCCATCTCTTCCGCAACTATGGTTTCATCGCTCATTCCTTCCAAGCCCTTGATCTCAAGAATATTTTCTACCACCTTCTCTGTATCAGATTCACTGTTTGGGGTTACATTAGAGGTAGGGTCAATTTCATCCTCTAGATCATATTCTTTCTCTCGGCCCTCCTCCAAATTTGTGATGGGGATTCCAACTGATTCATAATCAATTTCTTTGAGATTGTAACTCCATTCTCCATCTATGATGATGGCTGCTGCTCCCACCGGATTGCTTCTCTTGGGCCGATTGGATTCAGATTCCAAGGCCTCTCCCCTCACATTCTCATTTTCCTCCTGATGTTTCCCCAAATTGTGTTCCAAGGAATCCTTACTGTCCTTATCCACTGAGCTGTCCAACTCCTGAGGGGTATCAATGGTGGACTGAACCAAATCAGGACGACTGGGTGTAGTCCAATTGATCATGGTAGGTCCTTGCTTTATGAGTGGCGTTGTGTGCAACATCTTTCTCTGGCCTTCTTTCCCCAATTGTTGGAATAAATCCATCATGGCCTGTTGCCCTTTAACCAATTCTTGATTCTGTCTGTGTAGTTCTAATTTGAGGTTATCAAGAATTGACATGGTGTCATTTGGTGTCCTTTGGATTTCCTCCTTGAGATCCTGGTTAAGAGAGTATGGTTGAGGTTGTGGATCAGAATCCATATTAGTGTTTAGGTTCTTGGGTGGGTCCTCTATTCTATCATGTTCAGGGTCCAGTTCTTTAAGAGGAACCATTCTCTGTTTGGTCCTACTCCAGAATAGTTGAGGTTCTAAGTCCTCCTCCCAGTCAGATTCTTCATCAGGGGACCAAATCAAAGGTTGATGATCCTGGGCTTGCCTAGATTTCTGATCATTTTCTGATTTCCATTTGTCTAGAACTCCTTCTAATCCAAAGGTCAAGTAGGCAAGGTTGTTGAATTCAGATGACCTTTCTTGGTTATTATCCTGAGATGGGTAGGGTTCTTGGTGTTCTCCTAAAGTGTAGGTCCTATCACAGTAGAGCGGATCGGACCTAAATGAGGAGGCATCGTGAGGACAATCGAGATATGGAGCCCCATGATTTGAATTGTACCCTTGGGTGGCTATGTTGGTTGTATTCCAATAAGAGGTTGGTGCGGTTTGGTCATAGTTGGGCCAAGAGGGATATTCAAGGTTGTACCCCCAACTTGGTGGTTGGTTAGCCCAAGTAGGCTGCGAGTATGGTCCACTTGGGTTAGCATACAAATCCCGTTGGGGGTAGTTTGGGTAAGATGGATAGGCATTGAAATCCATGGTTTGGAAGAAATGGATGGATGTGGGAAGAACAGATGCGAGAGTTGTGTCCTCAACCAAGCAAACAAGCCTAGTCCTTATGGTGTATTCCTTAGAAGACCTAGAAATCTCACAAAGGTTGATTAAGTCCGTAAGCACTGGACTCCCCTTTCCGAGGTTAATCTGGCCAGGTTGATTACGAGGGGATTGCAGGGAAGGTTCTTCCTTTGGCTTACGCCTCCGGTTCCATAGACCCCACAACCGCGATCGTTTGACACTGCCCCGCAGCCTAGTCACTAGATTCTACCAATGGAATGAAAGCCAAGTGCCTAGCGAACAAAACCTCACCTTTTGAGATTTAACTCAGTCCTGCCTAGGGCACGTCTACTCATTTTTAAAGGGCTAGGATAGTGCTTGTGCTTAGAGTGATGTGATGAGGCGTTGATTGGGGTGGTGCCTCTTAATTTTCCACTTTCAAGGTGTGTGCTTTTATCAAAACATGGTTTTCAAGCAAGGATTTTTAAGGTGTGGTGTCTTTTAGTGTTTCATCCTTACTTTAGTGCTTTTTAGGGTTGACGTGTCTTAATGCTTTCAGACAAGTTTCAATGGGCACGTCAAGTTCTACACACAACTTGATGAAAGTAGATTTCCTTTGTATTTTGTAAAGGCTCTAAAACCCTGGTGTACTCATCCTAAAGATCGTGCAGCTTCTATTAGATGAGTCAGTTTTTTGGGTTGAGTGGTGCGGCCCAAGTCAACTCACGGTGGCTTTGCAAACACCACTCAAGAGAAAAAGAAAAGAACACTCCAAGAATTTATCCAGCATATTAGAGTGTACATTTTTTGTAGGGTGGTGTGTTAAGAATGTGGGTCAAGCAATCATTCACCACGCCAATTTTTTTCAGTTTTTATGATTTTTTTAGCTTTTTCACGCAAGCAAACAATGAGAGAGAGGGTCTCACTATCGGTCCTCGAGGCGCCTACTCCCTTGCTACCATCGTGGAATGCATCGCTTCGCCGTCCATGCGCCGAATTCCTGCAACCATCAAGTAAAAAGGAAAATAGGGCATTAGACGATATGAGAATAAAGGTGGAATGGAGGTGATAAAACAAATCCGTTGCCTCCCCGGCAACGGCGCCAAAAACTGACGTGCCTTCGTGCGTGTGTGTTAAGAGGTGTCGTTATAGTTGCACTTGATACGTCGGTTTTAAAAGAAGTAAACGGAGGTGAGTCCGAGTGTCGATCTCAGGGAGGCGTAGAAATCGGATTTTGTTTACCACTTGTTGTCACGAAAAAGGCGGAGTTTTGCTTGCGAAAGAGACGGTTTTGAAAAGCGAGAGATAGAGAGAGAGTTTAGGGTTAGAAAGCTCTTGACTTTGATCATGCACTTTAAACAGAAATTAAAATGGCAACTAAATGGAAAATAATTTCATTAAACATGCATTCATAGTTCATGGTTTACAACATTAAATACATGCTTCAACAAAAGTAAATGAAAGCTTAAAAGAGAGAGAGAGAGAGGTAGAGAGAGAGTGGAGAGCGACGAGGTAGCCACGGCGGTGGAGGAGGCTCCGTCGGCGGCTCGTCGTCTCCGGCGATTACAAGAGTGCCTAAAACTAGCCAGGAGAGGAGTGGAGTAGTTGCAAGTGGGAGAGGATGCCTTGAATGGTGGTAGAAGGGGGTTTAAATAGAGTTAAGGGCTTCCTAAAAGAAGAATGTGCTTTAGCGACATCCAGAACGTCGCTAAAATCGCTTCCAGATACGTCGGTGAAGCCCTCCTGCCGCCGGTCAGCTGCTCGCCCCTCTCTCTCTCCAAGCGCGATCCGTGGACGTTGAACGAGAGCCGTCCGATCGAAGATCAGACGGCTGAGATCCTCCCGCGCCGCGCTGAGATCGCGCCTCGGGCGCGCATGCGCGCGCGCGTGGGCGCTCGGGAGCTGTCATCGCGCCGCGTGGCGTGATCCTGGCCGCCCGCTGCTGATCGGGCGGCCCAATTTTGCCGCGCCCTTCGCTCGCGCTTGATTTCCGTTCCGCGCGATTCGAACGCGCGTCGCTGCAATGCGGGCGTGCGCGCTAGCCGTTGCGCCACGCCCGCGCTTTGTCGTGGCGACCGCGGGCGAGCGCGCGGATTTCGGCCGTTCGATCGAAGATCCACGGCCGAGATTTGTCCTTGGATGGCTTGAGGGCGTCCGAGCGGTGGGGCCAGGGCGACGTGGCGCTTTCTGGGCCGTTGATCTCCAGATCAACGGTCAGAATTTCTTGGGCCCATTGTGGGAGCTTCGGATGTCGGATTTGGCCGATCTTGAGTCCGTTGGACTCCATTCGTCGTTCTGAATCCATCCGTGCGGTCCGATTGCTCATCTGAGGCCTGCTTTGACACATGCTTTACACAAATGGCCATTAATGCAGTTTATAAGCAATCTTGGTACTTGATGCATGCAATGCTCCTATTCTACTTTATGTTGTGTCTTTTATTCTAAAGATGGGCCATATTCAACCTAATTACTACCCCCTTGCGTGGTTTTATCAGCCCCCTTGTTACCCCCACATGCTCCCCCTACCCTCTCTTCACCTCTTCAAATCTTACATTTGCACGGGCCCTAATTGGGCATCTGGGGTTGATCGGGCCCTCCTGTCCTGTCAGATCACTTCCTCCTCCCTTCGGATCTCTCCACCTACATTGATATTGACATGCATAGCGTTTTGTGACCTGTAGCGGCCGATCGTGGGTGAGGCTGTGGCAGTCGTAGTGGAGGGCAAGTTGCTTCGATTGGAGCATCTTGCAGCCGACGTGTGCTTCTCCATCTGCGGTTGGGTTAGCCTGGTCGTCGGTGTGACGATCGGCATGATCAGCGGCCGGCGTGAGCTGTGGCGTAAGTGGTAGTTGTTCGGACAACGAAGAGGCGGTTGATAGTCGGTGCCGTGCAGTGGGCATGTCCGAGGTGCAGTGCTCGGATGTTGTTGTCTGGTGCGGTTACTCAAGTTGTGATCCGATCGTGGGTCACTGTGTTTTGCTTGTTCCTGTATTAGATGCTGGTGGTTTAATTCCTTCTTTTTCTTGTTTTTTTTTAGTTTAGGTTGTTTTGTTACGGACCATGTGTGATCTTGTACTTATCACAGCCGAGATTCCTGACGTGAGTCAGTGGTCGATTTTTTTGATTTCTCGTTAATGCAATCTTCGAGATTTTATTTCGTTGACGTTTTACCATTCTACAAGCGTGAGGTTGTTCTCTTTTGGGACGTCGAATAGTTTTTGATTCTTGAGACGTTTCTTTTTCTTTTTTTCTTTATTTTTTATCTTCTTTATCTGAGTTTTAGGTTTTTTTTCATTTTGACGGGCCGTAACTTCCCTTCTTTGGAGTATGTTAGGTTTCTTCTTCTTTCCATTCCCTTGTGAGTTGCGTCTTTCTATATCAAATTCTTCTCTTTTATTGGAATCATGTTTTTAAAAAAAATAAAAAATATCATAATTAATTTAAATAAATAAAAATTAATATTGACACTACCGTACCCATAAATAAAAATAAAAATTAACATTAATTAACACATCAGCGTAAGAAATAGCCAAGTAAACTAAACCTTTAAAATAGCTAAGCAGCTCTTGGAAGCTCAGCCTCGAGTTAAAATGACTCCCTTGGGGGTGGAGTGGTGGTAGAAAGAGAGACATGCGGCGGCGAGTGCTGCTGCTGCTGAAGCCCTTCGACGTCTACCCGCCGAGGATTAGACCCACCACCTCCACCTCACGCCGCACCGGCATCAACCCAAAGGTACCTCCTTTACCCCCCTTCGCTTTCACGTGATCTCGACTGCGTAGTTCTCCTATGCCTTTTCTGTTGTTGCCGCTGCTGTCATTTACATAAAATTGATTTCCTTTTGGGTTCGGTGGGCAAACCCCCCCGGCGGCCGCCGCATATGATATCCTTCTTGTCTTAAATAGAATTCTTTTCCGTGTAATCCGATAAAGATTGATGCTTTGAAGTTCGATGTGCGTGGTTTGGGAGGAAAATATGACTGATGCTGCTGCTATTTATTCCTTGGCATAATACCCCTTTCCGGTCGGCTGCCATCCACCCCTGGATGGAAAGTGAGAGGGAACTTTTTTAATCAATGGTAAGGGTTCTCTCGAGATGCTTAAGTCCATCTCTTTTTCAAAGTTGCTATTGATCTTGAGTTCTTAGGATGCATTAAGCACGTTTGAGCTAATGTTCATGTTACCTAACTAGAAACTCCGAACCCCTGCATTGGCTGGCCGTGGCTCGGAAGCAGACCTGTTCGTACTCCACGTTGGGCTGAGCCATGGGCTGGGCCGACCGGGCTGACCTTGAAAAATCGTTGATGCAACCAAGCTTGGGTCGGACTGGCTCATGGGTTGAAATTCATAGCCTAAGCCCAGCCCACCATGGATTCGGCTAAGTCAGGCCAGGCCAACCCATGGGCCGGTGCATTTTTACCCATGGGCTGCTTGGCTTTCTTAAAATTTTTAGGTCTTGTTTGGTAGATGTTTAAAGTTTAAGATTGGATAAAGTTTAGGAAATCTTAAGAAGGGATAAGTGAATGGATACGAGGAGGGTTACTGGGTGTGGATGTGATAGTTGAATTGATATGTTATTATTGGCTTTTATTTTTATCTGTATCGGGAGTGGGTTAGTAGGACAGATGTGATAAGTGTACGTGATGGGTAAGAGTAAGTTAGTGGAGATAGATATGATTGGTGAGAGGTAGATGTGATAGGTGGGAAATAAAATTTTTTTACTATTCATGCATTGTTCACTCTACGCTTGACACATAGGATAAAATCTTTTTTTAAACCTCTACCAAACTGGGCCTTAAGCTAAAGGGAGCTAAACTTCACATAACAGTAGTGTATTTCATCGTTCAATCTAAAAATATATTTATCGATCAATCTGATATACATGTATGACCTAAAGTGTGTGTGTGTGTATATTCTAAATCATAGGTATATCTGGGTTGGGCCAGTCTGGGTAATGAAACCAAAATCGAAGCCTGGCCCACTAAGGGAATAAGCCGAATTCTATTAAACTGAATTTTACCTTTTTAAAAAGAAGATGTCTGAATTGTATTGTTTGGGTTGGGCCTGACCTAGGATGACATGAACTTACCTGCTCAGGGTGAAAGGAGATTTCATGAGGTGAAGAAGGATATCCATAAGAAAGTAGGAGCTATCTCTTTTAACTATGTCCATTCTGACTAGTTTATATGATTATAAGGCAACATCTAGTGGCATTATGGGTGTCAACTCTGGATGTAAGTTCACATTCGACACCAGGCAGAAAGCTAAGACTGGATATTGAGTCTGTAATTCCAAATGAACATGTTTCCTTTGACATGAGAAATGATGAATAATCACTGAAGCTCAGGTTCTTTAGTTTAGGAGGCCTATGCCATGGACAAATGGATGAGCTTGCTCATGAGGACCTTCACAGGTCTTTGGTGATTTTAGAACAGTTGCATTTAAGAGAGGAAGATAGATCTAAAGTTGCTCAAGCAACTCTACTAATTCACCCATTTTACTTCCTTTGTCATCAAATGGTCATGGGTATTTAAGGTGTCTTGTTAAAGGAAATTTTGGACCTGAAGAATGGCGGTGGTGAAATTGTTCACCCTTCCTTATTCCTTATAGAATATAGTTTCATCTAGACCCACATTTGGCATTCTAGTAGTGATCTAAATTTTGGCGGCATGTCGACGACATGCCGTCGAGATGGGCATTTTTGGGATGGGGCCATATCGAAATGTAAATAAATGATTGACATTGGCGAAATGTACTCGGCATTTCGATAGTTGTTGCTGCTATTGCCCCCATTCTTTGCTCCTGTTGTTGCTGCTATGTTCTAAACCCCTTGTTACTATACTTCAAAAGAGACTCTCCTATAGTTTCAACTCATGCTTTGTTGATGCCGACAACTCCAGTGACTGGTGGAGGAACTAAGTGTCATAGTCATGCTCTTCCCTCTACCCTCTACTTACCTGGATCCCTCGTCTTAATTTTATCTTCTCCTCAAGAGAAGGATCTTTCACTGACATGAGAGAACTACAACTGCTGCTCTATTATTCTCTTAAGATTTGATTTCATTCTATATCTATTTGTAATTATATAGTAGATATACACACTAGAGTCTAGATTTACTATTATTAAGAACATATAGATCTAATCACAATTTAGAATTTAGGAAATATTTGTTTAATTCGTAAAAATAAAATCCTAAGTTTGAATTAGCATTAGCATTAGCATTCTTCTTCTTGTGGTCCTTCATTTTAGAAATAGTTATCCATTTGAATAAAAAGTATAAAATGGGGTTTAGGGCGTAAATGAAAATATTTATCCTTTTAAATAGTTATTCTTAAAATTTCAATCATTTTGATTACTTCTATCATTTTTGTCAGCATACCTCGGCATGCCTTTGAAATGGACTATTTTAGGGTATCAAAATCGTCGAAATCCGACGCCAAAACATGGGCATTTCTAGAGCGTGCTCTTGGCGTGCTAGCAAAATGCGTATTTGAAAATATATCGAAACAGAGTCAAAATCAATGTTTCGAACCTTGCCTTCTAAAAGTTTTGATGGTGCGATCATTTCTAGGAAGTATTACTGATTTGCCATGTTTCACTGGAAGTGGATCCTTCAACTATGAATTATCTTTCAGTGTTTGACAGTTTGAGTAGTCCAACTGTCATTTCCCAAATTATCAGTCATTACTAATTAGTCATGTTCACTTGAATACTACATTGTTCTCTAAACTATTCAGAGTCTGTATCATTTTGTATTTCGTTTGGTTTCCATGCAGATAATTAAGTACTTAGATAACAGGTGTAGGGTTCACAAGGAGACGATCCTTTTTTGTCAAGATGTACTCCAACGCAAGGTACTTGACTGGGAAACCATCATGCGGAATGATTTGTCACAACCAATAAAAAATGCAAACCTTGTAGTAACGGTTGGTGGTGATGGCACTCTTTTACGTGGAAGTCATTACATGGATGACACTGTTCCAATTGTGGGTGTCAATTCCGATCCTACCCAACCTCAAGAGGTATGTAGATATAACTTAAGTGGGTGATCACCCACTTTCTTTATGCCTTAACTGGTATTATTTGCTCTATCGTTTCTTTGTGTAGTCAATCATGTTCATGGGAAACAAAGAGTTATCAAGATCTCTTTTACATTATTACTATTTTAGGTAGAAGAGTCCAGTGATGAGTATGATGCAACTAGAAGTACAGGCTATCTTTGTGCTGCAACTGCTGCAAACTTTGAATCTGTAAGGACGCATCTTTCGTATTTACTTTCATATTTATGAATTCTTATCTATGTTGTACTGTCCTTTTTTTGTGAGACTAATTGGTAGTTTTTTCTCATATCTCTTGGTATTAGATGATTGGAGTACGTCATGCATATCACCTTTTCCATTGCGTTTCCAACCTTCACAATCCCCCCTTCCCACCAACACACACACGACAAAAAAAGGAAAGAAATAAAAGAAAAGAAAAGGGCTCCTCACCTTAATCTATGATAAACAGATGCAGACACAGGGAGACACGTCTCTTTGCTCACCATTGCTCAATGACATGGTACTGCTTCTCCATGCACTTAATTATTGCTCCTCTCCTTGTTGGCCCTTTAGCAACATTGATGTGCAATGGCCATTCCTATTAACATCTTTCTAAGGTATTTCCACTTTGCACAAATATCTGCCTTTCTTCTTTCTCATTCTCACGGACATTGTCTTAGAATATTTTTAATCTTATGGAGTAAGTTTATGTAAGGTTATGTTCTACTGGCACTACCACCATCACCACTACTAGTATATAACAAACAATATTGCCTTGCATTGCCCGTCAGGGCATACCTAGATTGTGGTGGGTCCACACACTGACTTCGGTGGCACTGAGAGCTGCATTTGAGTCTTGCCTTGCTTTACCTGGGAGGGGATTACTGTACGGGAGGCTCCCTCTCCCCAAGTTACCATGGAATTGTACCCATGGTCCTTGGGCACAAAAAAAAAAGCATTGCATTTGAAGCATGGTCAACAACAAGTGAATCATGACACATTAATCAGGTTTTTTCCCTCTACAAATAAAGGATTCTCTGCACCATATTTCTAGGCACCTCTATAGTGTTGGATGGTATGGAATTCCTGCAGTTTGCAGGGCTTTTAGAATGAGAAATACTACTCAATCCTAAATTTTAAAGTGAGATGAGAACAGTTCAGTATTTGATCACTAATTGGTTCTACATAGGAAATTTTTTTGAAAAGAGTAAAGGTGATAACTACCTAGAAAATATTACATAGGAAATTATATCAATTACATTTTTACAAGTGTACCATCTCTAAGTTCTAGTAGTAAATTAGCAAATAGAGACTTGAAGCAAGCTATGTTAACTTTCCACAAGGAGCATGGGACTGTGAAGAAGATGTGGTATAGGCAACATAACTATTGACCTCTAAATGATGATATCCTGAGGGTAAGAAAGCAAATATCGGAGATAGGAGTTGTGTGTGTTGGAGTGTGTGTAGTTTAGTCCTACAACGGTTAGTGTGGGACTGTGTGGTGTGTGGTGGCCTATAAATAGGTAATGTACCTTTTCATTCTTCTTTGAGAAATTGAAGACACATGCCCTATCGGGGCCTTCTCCCGTGGTTTTCTCCTCGCTCTTCGAGAGTGAGGTTTCCACGTAAACCCAAACATTCCATGATTGTTCTATTGATTTGATTTATGCTTCCGCTTATTATATTTTTTAACTTGATATTAAAGCAAGTTCAATCTTGGGTTTTATTCACAAGTTTAATTATTATTCTTGAGATTTGATTCTTTTTCATATCTCGATATTTTCTCTGAGAGGGGGAAACACCGATCCTTTCATACGAGGAGGAGATTCAGTAGCAAGCGACAGCATCGAGGACCTTCTGTTGGTTCTTTCGAGCCCTAAAGAAGGAGCGAAGAAGAAAGAGTTATCAACGCACAAAGCAACCCACGTTCGAGCAAGGGCATGACGGCCTCGAGGCCGAGGTTCGGGGCACCCCACCAGAGGGCGCGGTCCGAAGAGGAGCCCCCCACCGAGCATGTCCGAGGGGCGACGAAGCTCAACCTGCTAGATGTGAACGTGCGACCACTATTGCTCCAGCGGTGGCGGAGGCTACGGATCGAGTGGATCCAAACGGTGGAGAAGGAGAAGAGTGAAGAGCAGTGCCACTGCTGGAGGACAGCGAGCCTGACGCCGGCGAAGATACCCATTTGGAGCAGGGCGATCTGGGTGGAAGAGGATGCCAGCGACGAAGAGCGGCGAAGGCTGAGGAGATCCTCGCGGTGGAGATCTTGCGCGAGATCGCGCAAGATGGAGACGCGATCTGGCTGGTGATGGTGGAGAAGATTGCAGCAAGAGACGCCAGTTGATTTGGTAGAGCGATCTCAGGTGAGGATCGCGACGATGATCTTAGCGAAGATCTCGCGAGATCGGATCTGGACGTGTGGCGAATGAACCTTAGAAGCAATAGCGGCCATTGCAGTGGGAATAAAGGTGCGCTAGTGGTGCCGACGATCTCTCGAGCAAGATCGCATAATGGCTGCAGTGGGATGGAGGTGTTCTTCCATGCATGGTTGCAACAACAGCGAAGGTGTCGATGAAGGAGAAACAACGAAAGTTCCACTGTGATTTTGGGTTCATTTGAAGAGATATTTTTGAAGTTAGAGATATTTTTGGGCAGTTTGCATCTTTGCTCTTAGGTTGTCTTTTATTTCTTTTTCAACTCCTTTTGGGTCCTCTTTTTGTATTGCAAAGGAAAAGGAGGGGGTAGAAAAAAGAAAAGGAGAGACAAAACATAATAAAAGAGGGAAAAAAGGAGGAAAGAAAAAAAAAAGAAAAAAAGAGAAAAAAAGGAAAAGAAAAATAAAAAGAAGAGCATTTGAATTCAAGTGTTGAGTTACGTTTCTTATTGAAGGGCTATTTGTTATTTTATTTTTCCTTGATGGACTTATGTTGTTATTTTTTCCTCACTTCTCTCTATATAAAGAGGTGTAGGGATAACTTGGTAATAATAAGAACAATTCTTTTCTTCAACTTGGTATCAAAGCACCAGGTTGGGGACTCCACCAAACAACAAACCTTAACCTTACCTCAAAGCCCCTTCCGCCAGTCGCCACCACTACCCCTAGTGGCAGTGTCAGCATTGGCTCGTCACCGCTGCTGCAGCCATAGCCGGTCGCTGCACTGCTGCAGCCTGCTCTGTAAGCCACCGCCGTTGCTCCAAAGCAACCCACAGCCACTGCTTCTGACATTGTTGTAGAGCAGCTTGTCAGTCACCGCCTTCTGCTGGTCGACTTCTCTCCCAGCCGTAGCCCAAGTCACCGGAGAGCAGGCTATTGGCCACCGAAACTTTGTAGGGAGGTTCTTGAGTGTTGTGGAGATGGAGTTTTGACTCAAGGACCTTTCTATGTTTGGCATGACTCTGTGATCTTATGGTATTATTTGGGGTGTGTATTTCCGTTTGTTAATGGTTTTTGTGGTGTGTGTTCCCCTAATTGCATGATTGGTGGGGTGTGTATTCCCCGGTGAAGTTTTGGAGATAGTGCTTATGGACAAAGGGTGTGTATTCCCCAATTTTTTGGTGTTTGATCAAGGATTTCACCTCTACTGTTCGAAGATGTTTCTGTGTGTCTGGAGCTACCATGGCTACATCGAGAGTTTTGAGGTGTCTTTAGGATAGAGTACAGAAAGCCAAGTGTACAAAAGCCTCTTTTTTGCTCCGATTACTAAGTTGGATGAGACCAATTACCCCCTCATCTTTAGTTTCTACTGAGCCACCATCTTTCTCCACTCAGGTATGTGTTAAGGTTATTGACAATTCTTCTGCTGATGTCTTTAGGGTTTGTCTATGCCCACATATGAGGATATTTTCATTGCTATCAGGAAGGCTCCGCGATCTTGTGCACAGTATCGTGTTGCTGGCGGTGTTGTTTTTGCAGGCTCTCTCTGATCCAAGTTCCATGCATTCACAGCTATAGTCTCTAGTACTGAGATCTCTACCTCCTATTAGCAAGCTCTCCTACATCCACAATGGAAGGTGGCTATGGTAGATATGTTTGCGTTTACTGATAGAGGCACCTGGGAGTTGTTTGCTCTACTGTTTGGTGCGCACTTGGTTGGGGCTAGATGAGTTTTTGCCTTGAAATACAACCCCTCATTGGTCTATTCTCGGTATAAGGTTTGTCTTGTGGCCAAAGGATTCACCTAGACCTATGGGGTGGATTTCTTTGACACTCTCTCCGGTGGCATGGCTTTCCACTGTTCGTATTCTTATCTCTATTGCAGCTCATTATGGATGGCACACACATTAGTTGGATGTCAAAAATGTCTTTCTATATAGAGACTTGGAGATCTATATGTAGTAGTCACATGATTTTAAGGTTCAGGGTGTGTGTGTGTGTAGGCTTCGTAAGACCAACTATGGCCTTAAGCAAAGCCCCCAAGCCTAGTTTCAGCGTCTGTTTGATGCACTATCTGTGCTTGAGATGCAGAGATCTTCTTCTGATCATTCCCTATTTGTTAGGAAAACTAATACTAGTACTGTGACTTTATTGGTGTATGTTGATGACCTTATCCTTATAGGTGATGATGCAGATGACATTTCTCAGGTAGAGTATTTGGCTTGCCAATTCGTCATGAAGGACCTTGGGAAGCTGAGATATTTTCTGGGCATTGAGATTGCCACGAGCAAGTATGGCATAGTTATGTCTCTAAGGAAGTATGCACTTGACATTTTTCAAGAGATAGGAATGCTGGCATCTAAGGAAGCTTACATTCCTGTGGATCCTAAAGTTCACCTATTTGAGGACACAGTGAAGTTAAAGGACAAGAAGGTTTATCGACGGCTGATTGGGAAGCGACTATATCTAACCATCACCAGGTCAGACATCAGTCTTGCAGTGGGTAAGCTAAGTTAGTTCTTAGACAAGCCCACTGATGTTCATTGGTAGACTGCTATGCAGGTATTGAGGTACATCAAGGGATGCCTAGGGAGAGGCATCCTATGTCTGTAGTTGCTTATTTTGATGCTGATTATGCTGGAGATAGGCAGTCTACTGCTGGTTTCTGTACATTTGTTGCTGGGAACTTGTGCCTTGAGGAGCAAGAAACAGAGTGTTGTTTCACGCTGTAGTGCTGAGTCCGAATACAGGGTTGTGGCTCATACTATAGCTGAGATGATATGGATCAAATTTCTACTGCGAGATTTTCATGTTGATATTCAGGAGCCTATGGAGATGCATTGTGATAATCGGGCTACGACATACATCGCTAACAATCCCATGTTTCATGAGAGGATGAAACATGTGGAAGTGGACTGTCACTATACCAGGAGCCTGATTCAGTAGGGTCTACTTTGTACTACATGTCCTGCTTCCACCGACCAGGCTGCTGATGTGTTTACCAAGTCACTATCTCGCCCCCAGTTTGAGAAGTGTAGAAACAAGTTGAGCATGGTGGATATATATGCTCCACCTTGAGGGGGAGTGTTGAGTTATGTTTTTTTGTTGAGGGGTTATTTGTTATTTTATTTTTCCTTGATGGACTTATGTTGTTATTTTTCCTTCACCTCTCTCTATATAAAGAGGTGTAGGGACGGCTTGGTAATAATAAGAACCATGCTTTTCTTCAACTTCAATAGAAGAGGGGGAGAAACTTTTCTCTATATATGTGTGCATTTCTCTATTTTTTATTTCTTCTCTCATACGAGTATGGGAGAAAGGGAGAGTGTAGGCCTATTTTAGTCATCCTCTAGTAGGGAGTCCCTTGTTCGAGATCATCACGCGAGAATCCACAACTTTGGGAGGTCCAGAGTTTCAAGTTCTCCAGGAGGGAGATCTGGTTTCGAGGTCATTAGAGGAAGGGCCCATTTCAGAGTTCGTGTGGGAGACCCAGTTTTGTAGACTCCAATAGGGAGATCCACCTTTCAAGGCCTTCAGAGGAAGATCCATTACAGGGATACTGAATGGGGAGCTACCAGCAAGTGTTAAGGTTTCCAGAGAAGAGGTCATTTGTCAGCTACAGTATTCAACAGCTTCAGCCCTCACTGATGTGTCGACATCAGCATACCCACCTGCAAACGCGGACCAGCTGAGAGTGTATGTTCTGTTGTGTAGAGTGGGATTTGAGTGTTGTAAAGGCTGAGTATTGCATGCTCCAGCTTGAGGGGGAGTGTTAGAGTGTGTACTTTAGTCCCACATCGGTTAGTGTGGGACTGTGTGGTGGCCTATAGATAGGCAGTGTATCTCTTTATTCTTCTTTGAGAAATTATAGATACATTTGCCCTATCGGAGGCATTCTCTTGTGATTTTCTTCCCACTCTTTATGAGTGGGATTTCCACGTAAATCCAAACGTTTCATGATTGATCTATTATTTTGATTTATGCTTCATCTTATTATATTTTTTAATTGCATGATTCCTTATCAGTTTGAACCTTAATAGAAGGATTGCAAAATCAAATGGTGAAAAGTGAGGAGATTTGGATAGATATGAATGCCTATACTTTTGCTACTTATCCTTTTCTTTTTTTCTTTTTTCGACGGCTAAGGTTGGTGCTTGCCTAGCAGGAAAGTGGAATTATTTGTACCTAGGGATTCCATGGTTTTGGTGGTTAAACTCAAGATCATGATTCCTTTGTTTGTGGACATAGACATGGGAGTGGGTCTTCCTAGTATAAGCATTACCAAAAATTAACCATGATTCTTAAATAATCCTAATACAAATTAAGTATATAAAGCTAGCCTAGGTTGTAATGACCTCAACTTAGCTTCAACCTTAATTATAAAAACATAATTTGTTGGCTATGGGATCTAACAGACCTAAGGCAACTACCCAGAAGGCACATATGGTAATTTTCAATCCTTATAACCAACTATTCACATTATGAGTTTCTGATATAGGGAAATTTTAAGTGGTATTACAACCTCCACCTCGGTGTCCTTGTCAAGGTTCGTGCATCAATTAATTAGTCAATTACCTAAGTGTCTCATACATTCTCCAAGACAGCTTGCACATCAGTTTTATGGCATAGCATTTATCTTTGCATAATGCTTAGCTTTGTATTTTCGTCCAATTTGTGATTATGATACAATTTGTTCAGGCTTGTGTCTAGATGCAAGTCTAATTGGAAAAATAACATTGGTAGCTTGTTGTATTTGAGTCCAAAGGTCAATGACAACCACTTAGACTCAAGTCATCAATTATATGTCCACGACACTTATAACTTAGAAAATTGGAATTTATGATGTGACACTATTTTTGAGGAATTTAAAGTTTCCCCACAAATACATGATATTATTGATTATGGCAAGTTCCATTCACTTTAACCCAAGTAATAGTGATGGCTCTACTTTTTTGATAGCATTTTCCTACTAGTCTTCTTTACTATCGGTGGCTCGTGGCTCTATCTCTTGGCTAGCGCTTTCCTCCTACCAGTGGAAGTTTGGTTGTGATACTATTTTGTATCATTCCAACCTCCAAGCCCAGGCTGAGCCTTATTGAGAAAAACTGACTTTGATAAGTTGTTGGATATGGGTCCAAAAGACCTGAGACAAGCACCCAAGATGCTAAAGCCTAAATCAAGTACTATTTCTTAATCTTTAGAGCCCACTATTCCTTCTTGAGTTTTCAATTTGTGACTCTTTTATGGATGCTAATTAGGTTGCTTGATCATTGCCCTTAATGGTTGAAGTATCACTACTTGACAATCTAACCAGGTTAGTCTTATATAGCTATGGGTATCATTACTTGACTAGGATTGTTTCTTCTTTCGTTGTTATGTCTACTACTACCACTACTGGTGTCGACTAATCTTACTTGCTACACCTTCCTAGTACCTGTAGGCCTAAATTGGTTGTGAATTCAAGCACATCGTCACATTATTGATAATGCTTCTTGTTCGAGTCATTTCTACACTTTGTTAAGGCCTTTTGGGGTTAGGACTTCAATTGATCATTGTCTTGTGTAGTATGATGGCGTCCATCAAACACCCTTGTTATCCTTACCGGATATTTTACATGCTCCCATATTTGCTTTCAATCTTGTTGTTATCTCTTAAATAACTAATATCTTAGTTTCAATGTCAACTTTGATGACTCCCTTTGTTTTTTGGCATTTACAATGTAGTAGTGAATGGTGGAGGCTTGAATGCGATGGACTCTACCAACTTACCATTTCCAAATGCCACACAATCGAGCAAGGTGACCAGAGCATCACAAGTTCTTTGTAATCCCAGATAAAATAGATAGATGTTTGTTCCATTTGTTCTAGTCATGTTAATAGGTGGGATCTCCATACTTTTGGATATCTTCCGATTTCTGTTAAAGATTATACCCAACCCTCTTGAGTCTATAATCAAGAAAAGCATGAATGTCCTACATTTGTTAGGAATTTCTATGTGGAAGAATATTTTTATTTATTATTTGTGTTTTTACCCATGAAAAATTTTCAAGATTGTGTTGTGATCTTGATTCTGTTTTAGGGCTTTATCGACCTTTTTTTTTTAAAGCTTTATTGAACTTAATTCATGAAGACCTAGACCTGGAAGAAAAATGGTTTTGTTGAGAGGGCACTTCCAATCTAGTTTGGCATGTCTTAGTGTCATTCTTGATGCTGACAATAAAATTTTTCTGGTCCACCGTGCAGTTTCTGCTGATTACTTTTTAAATTGTACCTTCTTCTATTACTAATATTTGTCTCTTCTACATAGATACACTGTCCTCTTAATTTCTCTAAAGCACTGTTCTCCAGTTGGCACATTGAGACTCTATCAGCGTGTGAATGCTGGTTTTACCTTCTTTAAAATTGTTCAAGAAGATCAAAACCTTCTTTTGTAGACTTGTGGACATTATCTTCTTTTGTAGAGCCTTCTAGCACATCAGTTCAGTCAAAGTGAGATTCCTGCTATGCATTAGATATTGGGTACTGTCTTAGGTTTTTTTCTATTGTCCGTTTAAAGATTGTACTTGTACTCTGTATCCCGTGTCTAGATATCTATGTTTGACTTTCTTTCTTGCATTCTACACCTAGATAGCTCTCTCTGGATAGTAAGTGTTATCCTTGTCATGTTAAAGCATTATGCAATCCTTCCTGAAAGGGTGAAATGACAGAGGTGTCTACTTATAATATAGGAAACTCGAGAGTTAGTGGATCCTTGCAATGGAATTATATATTGTTGGTTGCCTATAGGTATTGCCACGATTGTTGACTGCTTCACGGATCAACTTGTTGCTAGGGGCTAGTGAATATTATATGCTGCTGATTATTTTGAGGCTTTTTAGTTTTTGAAACGATACTTCGAGGCTTTTTATCCAATCACACTGCTTGATTTTATGAGGATCCTAATTTCTCTTCAGTGAAGTGAGAGCGGCATGTTGATCAAGCTGGACATTTAAGAATGCCTTATTTTGTTGTTCAGTAATTATAAATAGTAAACAATTAAGTAGACTAGAACTTGTGTAATTTGTGATGACATAAGTGATTCCACTACATGGAATAAGAAATTCCATACTGAAGTTATTTTGTTTTCCTTCTTATTTCAAAGCATTAGTACAGGGCCCTACATATAGACAAGTGGTGAGATATCTAGAATCAGAGGTGATAATTGCAACCTCGTGATTTGAGGCCAAAAACATCAGCAAGAATGAAGTGAATCCTAGAGATCAGAAGAATGAAGCCAAGGATTGCTGTGGTGGATGTGGTCATATGTGCATTTTGACATTTTTTGATGTACCAGTCAAAGTTTTCCCTTGGCATGTGGTAGATCCCTCACATGGAATGTGGTGGGTGAGAGAGAGAGAGAGAGAGAGAGAGAGAGAGAGAGAGAGGCCGGAGGTGAGAAGAAAAAGAGAGGGAGTTGTTATAGTAAAACTTGATTTATTGCAAGTTGCAATTCGTATTTCCTAAAACAGCCCAAATCAAATAAAATAAAAACAAGCCTAATAACTCAATCAATCACCACTTCTAAAATATCTCTTCCTAAATTTAGAATTCTATTACCTTAGACAAAATTGCCACATGTGGCATAACTTGACTTGCAAGCCACCCAACTCAACCCAAGGCCACATGGCCCACCAGTGGACAGATTGGTTGCCACGTGGCCCACTGTGCCACCCTTATTCTCCACAGTAATCACATGGCACCAACCATGCAATACCAACAAGTTCATTTCTCATTGAAACATTGAGGATCATTCAAATATTATAGGACTTAGATATGATTAAATTTTATTTCATGGCTTCTATCCATTCATCTACTAGGTCAATTTTAGTCTGCCGCTTAGTATGGATTTGTTGTAAAATTGAATTCTTCTTGAGTTAGGGGTAGAAACATCCTTTTATAATGTCCATTTATTCTCCATAGTTTCATGAAAAGAGAATGTTTGCAACCCCTCCAAATCCCTGCATGGTAGGAGTCCATTGTCCTCTATTTGGAAATTAATTTCATGGCAGGACTTGCTCTATCAATGTCAGTGAATTTTTTTGCAGGTAATAGACGAAATCCTTGATGGTCGTAAGGATCCTTCAGAACTTTCTAGAGTAGCAGTTAGAGTAAATGGTGCCCCATTATCTGAGTTGGCTCTGAATGACATTCTTGTTGCACACCCTTGTCCAGCATCTGTATCGCGGTTCTCATTTCGGTAAACCCACAGTACCAACTTAGAACCATGTGGTAGCTCACTGATTCCTTTGCTTCTTGTTGATTCATTTAAAGGCTTTTGTGCAGAATCTTAACCAATGGACAGAAAAGTTCATTAGTTAATTGTCGATCAAGTGGCTTAAGGGTCTGCACTGCTGCTGGATCGACAGCTGCCATGCAATCTGCAGGAGGTACTCCCATGCCTATTCGAAGTAATGACCTCCAATACATGGTGAGAGAACCAATTAATCCGACAAAGACAAACTTGCAGATGATGCGTGGTTACATCAAATCTAGCCAGTCCATGCAAGCTTCTTGGTACAGCAAAGAAGGAATCATATATATTGATGGTTCTCATGTTTTTCATCGGATTCAGCATGGTGACGTTCTTGATGTATCATCAAAGGCTCCAGTGTTGAAGGTATATCTACCTCAAAATCTTTCAGGATAGCTCCTATGATGACTACTGGCCAGTTTTGGGATGGGCATTGCCCAGAGGACTTCAGTCTGCATATATTGTTACGTATGCTTTATCAGCATTGGTTCTGTTTCACGTCGCTGTATTTTCCATCTAATCAACATGAGGGGTGTACTACAAGGTAAGCAATGGCAATTAGGCTTATTACATTAAGATGGAAGATGTTTAACCTCATTTAGCTTTATGCATCCAATCAAGTGTATTATATTTGTGAATACCTTTGAAATAAATTTTACTGGAGGCACTTTCTCGAGGCCAATTTAAACATATAGCAAACACTTCAATCCACAAGGGTAAAGAAATATACATGGTTATTATAATCTAACCACCATGTATTTTCGTGAGATAGTTTGTTGCCATTTGATATTAATTTAAGACCAAAAGTTTGTTGGAAGGATGAATATATAGATTATGACTTGGGATATATTTTATTTCATCTTTAATCACCATTTAAGCTGGAAAATCCTCACCCACAGTGACCAAAAACTGAGAGCAACCTTCACCTGAACTTGTGGATCAGCCTTGCAGCCTCCACGGTAAGAGCTTTGAAAATCCACACTATTCCAGTCAACCAGGTCTAGGAGTCCAGATGGGCAAACAGCTCCCTGGCAAAGGCAAATTTGATGAATAGATGCTCCAATCCTCTTCCTTTCATAAGGTCGACATTTGTCTACAGAGTCCTCAGCAGGAAGCTATAGAAAGTTGTTTGAAAAGCACATTCTTTCTTCTGATAAAAGCAAAGCTTCATTTCATAAATAGTAGTAGCTACAAGAGGCAGCAATGTTCATCAGAATTTTAATCAAGGTAGAGATTTAAGAGAGAACTCTAAAGACACTCTGTCAATGCATATTGGTGCATTAATCTGAAATAAGAAACCATTCTCTCTTTAGTAGTTTTGAAAATGCTGAAACCAGGTGCAGGAATCAGGTCTAAATTTTTACCAATGAAAAGGAGGATCCCTTTCATGGTTGACATCAGGGAGAAAGATTCATTTCGAGGAGTCTAACATGTATTCTTTTCTAAGCCAACAAGTTGAATAGCTCAAGTGCTGGCTGCCACTCTGATTGTGCCCTTGGCCGAACCTTTAGCTCTAAACAGGGTCTCCATTCTTCTGCTGGGCATCTTCTACCCCTACTCGCTTCCCTTTTGGAGATTATCGTTTAAAGTCCGATTACTCCTCTTTGAAATGGCACTAGTTCATGGTTCATCATTGTGATGACAATCGTTGCACGACTCCTGCACGTGCAACTCTAAAGTCACATAGATGATCTAAACAATCAAATGGTTTATTGATATTGTCAGGATCCAGTCACAACAATGGATTTAGGTTGGTATGGGCCCATTTCCCATACACATGCTCCTTGAATTCGTCTCTCACCTTGCATTCTCCCCCTAACGACCCCACTTTCTTGTCCATTTTATCCTCTCTGACTGATGGCAGACTTCGAATTTCAGGATAGGAGGGGCATGGTAGCAAGGTTTAAAATGTCGATTTTGATGTTGTGTCGATGAAATTTCAAGTGTGTATTTTGTGAGTATGTCGAGGGTATGTCGTGGAAATATCTGTTTTTAGATGGACATGCTGATGAGCATGTCGAGGGCATGCCGATGCATACTGATAAAAATAGAAAAAGTAATTAAAAAAATCAACAGCAACCTCGGTATGGGTATCGATTTTGCCAGTATGCCAACCATGTCGACGATATCCTTGTAAATCGACATTTTATTTATGTTGGCACGACCCCTGCTTGGAAATGACCTTACCGACGACATGCCGTCGACATTTAAATCTGTGCATGGTAGTTATGTCCTTGACTTTTTTTTCTCTTTCCTTATTTCATTGCCAACATAATGTATGGGCATAGGAAGTGGGGGGGGGGGGGGGGGGGGAGGTTAAAAGAGATCCAGTTTTTGTTTTTAAATGTAGCAGTCTTAAGAATGATGAGGTTTGCTCAATTTGCTCTGTCCCAAGTAATGAATAGAGTTCAAAAACCATGTCTAATATCTTCCACCCCTATTTATATGTGTTTTAACTCTTGAACCTAATGAGAACCAGCCAACTAATATCGCAAACTAAAATCAAATTGATTGCTAAAATTCAAATACCATCACCACCTCCTTAACTTCAAGTGTTTACGGAAATGAGAAGAATCAGCAGCAGCAAAACTATACGTAAGAAACAAATTATTAACTTAATCAAAATCAAACAATAGATTTGAATGCATTCTTGAAGCCAAGCAAAAGAATCGTCGAGAACACTTTGATGTGGGATTAATAACAATGTATAAAGAGCTGTGACGAGGATGAGGAGTGGGATTAGTAGGAAGCAAGATTGAT
Organism: Thalassia testudinum; assembly: GCA_037157565.1. Classification (NCBI taxonomy): domain Eukaryota; kingdom Viridiplantae; phylum Streptophyta; class Magnoliopsida; order Alismatales; family Hydrocharitaceae; genus Thalassia; species Thalassia testudinum. The sequence goes on along the minus strand of JAZHRO010000022.1, from coordinate 71,068,030 downwards.
GGGGCCAAAGCGAGTGGGAATTGTAGGGACGTGTCAAACTTCAAGAAGTGACCATGTAATTGGAATGATGAAATGGAAGAGTCCTTGTGATTACGGGAGGGAAGTGGAAGGGCAAAGCCATGCATAGAGATCAAGAATTCATTTTAAAAACCTTTGTTTGTTGAAAAAATGTCTGATGGGATGAGAACAAAATGGGCAACAAGAGGAGCTCGTGGCAATTTCTCCAACAACGATATGATGTGCGCGGACCTCCCACAATCCCAATCTCACCCGGTTCATGGGATACTTAAGCCATGTTTGGATGGTGGGATATAATTTGAGGGAGATTTTGTAAGTGATAACTTGAGAGAAAATTGACGAATAATTTGATTTGCTCTTTGGGAGAGGTATGAGTCGAATAATGGAATAAGTAAGGATGTTTGGGGGTTAGTTTGGTTCGAGGAATGAGTTTTGGAGGAATTGTACATGTAATTAATTTTTTGAGGAATAAGTAACTTTTGGTATTTGGATTTACCGTTGAAGTTACAAGGGGAATATGTTATAATTTTTCTTTGTTTGGAGGAATTGAAGAGTTTGATTCAAAAAATGAAAATGAAAAATATGCCGATAGGTGATGTATTGTTTGGGAAATTTTCTAATAATAATAATTTGATTGGATAAAATTATCCTTGAATTAAATTGCGATTTGTGTGGACCCATAAAGAAGAGTCACATTGGAGCATATGGAATAAATGTGAGGAATAACCCCTATTCCACCCCTAGCATGGAATAAAGAAGAGCTCAGCATAACTTTCCAAAAGTTAAATTTTTTATCCACCGACCTTTCAAGGCTCAAATAGACAATTAAGTTGATAATTCTCCTAAATAAACATAGTCTAAAGGAATAGATGGAAACGATATCTCACAAGAGAATGAATAAATTTATCCCACCTCTCTTCATATAAATTTATCTTGTATTTAAAATTTTTATTTTGAGATAACTTTTCCCAAGATAAAATTCACCAAATATAAGATAAATGATTATATCCTCGCGCAAAATAAAGAATTTTTTTATCCTTTATTTTTTCTCTGGAAGTGGCGAATACATCTATACTTTTTTTTCCCCAAAATCCAGAGGAGGGGGCACCTGCCCCATCTAGTTACCATGTAGGTCCGCTCCTGCCTAAAACCATCCATCAACCTATCGTCATCTTTTGCCTCCATACCCAGTGGTATAAATATGTTAGAATTTGGAAACCGGAATGTTGAGCAGTGAGATCGTGAACGTAGCAATTCTAACGAAGCTTACTTTGAGGGGGTTAATCTTAAAATTAAGCTATAGATCTTTCGTCGATGACCAGGTAGGGAACAAAGTCAATGAAATGGTAGAGGGAAGTGTTCGGCTGAAAATCGCACGCAACTGACCGTTAGCAAATATTTCCATTGTCGTATTCGAATTTTCATCTAAGGTGGTCGTCCAATTTTCGGACCAAGTTAGGTGGCGTTTTATGATTGATCCAAGCAAAACAAATACTATCGTAACTATAAGCCATTTCTGTGAGTCAATTATCTGCCCAAAACAAATGTTTTCCTTGATGTTAAAAACTTATCCGTTAGCATCACCATCCATCTATATCCCAACAAGCTACATGCGAACCGTGCTTTTCCCATGCTACAGGATAAAGACGAAGACAAGGGGCTGAGAGATCGGCAGTTGGTCCGAGAATGGAAGCAGCTATAGGGGAAGTAATGTGGAATGTAGTTAACGGTCAACCGTCACCCATCATTTAAAGCTGATGACATAGGGTATAATATCTTCAAGAATGATAATAAATTCATGAAAGTGAATGTTAAGAAATAAGAACATTGAGAAGTATTACTTGATAATTTATGTTTAAATATTTTAGATGGTTGACTTAAGTTTATTAGAAATATATTCAATAAATTGTCAAGGTAAATTTTTGTTGATTATAATTTTGTTTTAACTTGAGTCATTACAAATAATATTAGAATCAAACTCTTTTTAGTAGAAAGAAATGGTTGCATTTGGGATAGCTAAAGAATATACCATGAGGTGAAGTTGTCACTGTTGTTAGGTTGTAATATTTTTAAGAATAGTCTCACATGGTAAATTCATAAAAATAAATAATATAATATAAGTAAATTTAGAATTAGTATTTGACAATTTCAATTTAAATATTTTGAATGGTTAGCTCAAGTCCATTAAACATATGCTCAGTCAGTTTTAAAGATTAATTTTTTTCGGTTAGATTTAAATTTAAACCTGAATGGTTACATTAGGAGACCCTCTCCTTGTTTCCATCCTCTGCTAAACTACATTCATCCGTTTGTCCCACTTGAACTTGTATTAGAGCCGGAGCTGCTTCCTTTGGACTATCTTTTCTAAACTTTCATAAGATGGCTTTTAACATCTTGCTGGTGACGAAACATTCCAATTCTCAATCTCACCTGATCAAAAGAATTCCATTAAAACATGATAAGCTGTGAAAATAAACCACTTCTATCAAATGATTCTCGGTTCTTACTCCATTGTGAGGTAAAAAATCTTGGGTCAGCTTTTCGGTTCACCTGCGTAAGCAATTCCCCTTTCTTGTAAGCAGAAGGTAGAAGTGGTGATCGAATACATACGATTCTTTTTTTCCTCGGATGTAATCTCACGCAGTGAGGGAAACGATGATCGAGGGTGAATCCTAATTCTTGCATAAATGCCCATGCCTTTCCCATATCCGCTTAGGAGCAACAGTGTCGTGATCTCCCCAGGTAAAGCGTCTCTCTAATCCCCAACGGCTACCATCTCTTCCTTTCCTCTCTCAACGGTATATATTAAGTATTGTTGAAATATTAAAGATATGAAATTATTTACAAATACCTTATTCGGCAATTTACCAGCTCAGGCAGCGGACCTATATCAAAACTTGTACTTTTTTTTTTTTTACCTAAAATCAATCTTGTGGAACGTAAGCATTGCATGCAGAGGGATACCCTATCGGTACCTGCGCTATTCACTAGAGCGTCACTGAGACCTATGTGAGAATTGTTCTCCTCGCAATAATACTTATACTCCATTATCTGGTAGATTTACTTGAATGTATTCACCTAAAAATAGAATTCTAGTCTTGTTTTCATTATTTACTCTGTCACATCGGCCTTCTAACTCCAAATTAGGCAATTCCTGTTTCCAAATTAAGATACGGTTTGTTTTGACAAATTATCCTCAAATTTCAGAATAAAAGTCTATTTATTTCTCTAATAATTCATTTGCAGAATTCATAATTCCGAAGATCATCTTAGTCCGAAAGTGGTAATTATATTTGGACGTAAGTTGGGAAACGTCAAAGTTGACGTATAGTTGTAAATGTGATCTCAATCCACATCTTTTTTTATGCAGAAAAAATGCTGAGATGTGGTGGGATCCACCACTATTGAAATCAATAACAAATCATTTTCATAGAGATGTGTAAAATTACTTTACACATTCAAAATAATTTTATACGAGTGTAAAGTAAGTTTACACCGGTGCAATATTATTTTACACTGGTGCAAAGTAAGATTGCATCTAACTTTGAACTACTTTACATCGGTACAATATTATTTTACACGGATGTAATATTTTTTTGTACGGATGTAAAATTAAATTCTAAGTATTTCTTCACGTATGATAAGTGATTTTATACTTAAAAAGAGATTTTTCACCTTCGCTAAACCCTAAACACTAAAAACTAAACTCTAAATCCTAAGGTGAAAAATCACATTTCAAGTGAAAAATTACTTCTCATACGTAAAATCACTTTCCATGAGACTAAAAATCCTAAACCCTAAACTCATAGGTCAAAATCACTTTACACAGGTGCAAAATTACTTTGGATAGGTGAAATTACCCTTGAAATAATTTTGTATCAATGTAAAATAAAATTACACCAATACAAAGACACTTTACAATAATTTATTACTGATGTAAAATTTTTTATCACTTATGTATTTTAATTTAAAATAATATGTTAATTTTTTAAAATATGATGAAAAATATCAAGTAACAAATTTTATATTTTTTTACTTTTTTATATTAAATATTAATTATCAAATATACCAACATTCTTAACACTACGTAAAATATAAAAATAATATACCACATCACTTTTTAGAATCTACGTCTCCAACTTTTTTAACTTCTACCGGTTTCAAACACCGTTCTTACGGCAAAGGAAAAAACAACATTCTTACGTCAAATCAAGTAACAGCCACCAATTTACTCCAACTAATTTCACGATAATCTAAACAACAAATAACCTTATTTCACCAACATCCAAACCATACCAAACGGTCCAGTTTGCTTATTGTCGCCACCATCAACTTTGCCCAACTTATCTATCCTCGTGACGAGAAAAATACCGTAAAATATCGGCTTTGCTGCTTTATCTGGGTCCCTGAAAAAGAAATTATTCCTAGGATGTTTCATATTTTGCGTTTGGATGATTATCATATGTTCAATCCAGGAATAACAATATCATATCAAAGATTAGCTCTGGATTTGTATTTGATAATAAATTTAATAAGAATAGCTTGAATCATACCATATAGCTGATAAATATGATCCATGTCAAATCATATAAAATGAAATGACTTCATTCCAAGGAGTGGGAAAGGGATTGGAAAAAGAAAATCAAGACATACGTGGCTTATTTTCAAGTTACCTATATTCAATGGTATCCCATCCCAGACACCCAAAGGATTAACTAGGGACAAGAACGCTAAATCCAAATTTGCTTTTCTAACCCCAGAATTCAACCCAAAATGGGTTATAGGCCGACCGTGCTTCCAAATCAGCCCTTACCACTGAGAGCTCGTATATAAGAGAGGATATCCCTAAAAACCAGGGTTATCCCCTATTTATGTGAGAGGATATCCTTTCAAATTTTAACCCAAATTTGGCAGCTTGTCCGGCATTAGCCTAATCCGATATTGAAGGCAGGTTAAATTTTTATGCCCCTCAAATAGGCTACCATAGCATAAAACTCTGAAGTTAATGCTTCCGAATATAACGAATCAAACACGTATATAAAGATGTTAATGAATAAGTCTGGCATTATAAATTACAGACCACCTTGTTTTCGCCTTTGTGCTACTGTAATTGTGCTACAATTTTTATGCTGTAGGACTTTTCTGCTGACTCATCACAAAAACCATCACATCAACTCCACCATAACCTCCAAGATAGCTTCAGGAATCAAGGAGAAAGGGGGTTGGGAAAGAGGGGTAAAGGAGGCATTGAAGATGATGTCTATTGTCCATTACCCTTTCGAACAAACACCATCTTTCTCCTCTCACTCAAAGGCAGCAGTGAGCCAACAAAGTAAGAACTTCTCGAGTGGTTTTCTGCATCTATTTCCCTCCCTTCAACTGGTGGTACATTTGACTGCTTCTAATGGGAAAAGTTTTCCATGTCATGTAATTGCATTTTTAGGCAAGGTTTAGAGTGCAAATGTTAATATTTAACAGGCATATATGAACTTAACGATTTTGCCATTTACGCTGGCAGATGACTCCAGTATTTTATCCTACTATATATACATATCAACAGTGCAGTAGAAGTACTAAGAGCCCTGAATAAATTCCATTATATACAAACAATTGTCTATTACCAAATCTAATTATCAGAAATTGACTCTCTAACAGAACAAGATCTGAATTGCAATTTCTCTAGTGAATACCACCACATGCTCAATCGATTAGCAAACATTCCTTAAATTATGAAGACAAAGCATGCTATAATTCTTTAAAATGATCTGGTTGCAACCAGATTCTGAGAAAAGGAAAAGAAAAGAAATTTCAATTGCACTTAAAATATCCTGTTCTGTTTCAATTATTTAAAGTCCAGAAGCTCCTTGAGAAATGAAAAATACAACATATCAACCATCCATTGAAATATTCTGCAGTCAAGAGATCCTAAGCTGCTACATTAAAGAACTTTCTGGGTAGATATGGCTAAATGTTTAGTGTAATAGTTTGAATTATATCCGTATCTTCCAAATTCATCAAGAAAATTTCAGCCATGAAAAATAATTATGGCTTCTTAATACAAAACCCTGGTCCAGCTCACCTTGGAGAGTGTGTGCAAGAACAATAAATATGCAGAAAGAGAAAGAGCTGGCTGGGCCTCATGATGCAGAAGGATGCGATCCATCTGTTATTGAACAATGTCATGTCAAGCCTTTCATCTGTCCATGGATACCAAAGAGATCGTGTTAATTATCTATAGGCCATTAATTAGAAACGTCAAAAACATTAGAATATTGGTTTATCAATCCAGGAAAGCATGTGAGAAAGACACCTTATCATGTGATTAAGCTAAGCAGAAGCAGCCTCCAACAGCTCCCTCTGTGCACGTTCACGGATCCGCCTTTCCAGCTCTGGCCTGAAGTGCCTAATTAAACCCTGCACAGGCCATGCTGCTGCATCACCCAGTGCACATATCGTGTGCCCTTCTATCTGCTTTGTAACCTCCTGAAGCATATCGATCTCCTCCAGCTTGGCATTACCAACCTTCAACCTCTCCATGATCATCCACAACCAACCTGTCCCCTCCCTGCATGGAGTGCATTGCCCACAGCTCTCGTGTTTATAGAAGTATGATAGCCTTGCTATTGCATCAACCACGTCAGTGGACTTGTCCATCACAATGACAGCTGCAGTTCCCAACCCCGATTGGACAGCCTTGAGGGCATCGTAGTCCATCAAAACATCATCACATATGTGCTTGGGCAAGAGAGGAACGGATGAACCTCCTGGTATAACAGCAAGAAGATTGTCCCAACCTCCTCGGACTCCACCACAGTGTCTCTCAAGCAGCTCCTTCAGTGGTATGCTCATCTCCTCTTCCACAGTGCAGGGCTTGTTCACATGACCTGAGATACAGAATAACTTTGTCCCTGAGTTGTTCTTCCGACCAAAGCTTGCAAACCATTCAGGTCCACGTCGCAGGATAGTAGGAGACACAGCTACAGTTTCTACATTTGTAACAGTTGTTGGGCAGCCATATAAACCAGCATTAGCTGGAAAAGGTGGCTTCAGTCTTGGTTTCCCTTGTTTCCCTTCAAGACTCTCCAATAGAGCAGTCTCTTCACCACAAATGTACGCACCAGCTCCAAAGTGAATGTAGACATCGAAATCGTAACCAGATCCACAAGCATTCTTACCCAAAAGCCCAGCTGCATATGCTTCTTTCCTTGCCTTCTCTAGGTTCCTCCTTTCGTTTACATATTCCCCCCTTATGTAGATATAAGCAGCCCTCGCTCGCATTCCAACACCGGCAATCAAGCATCCTTCAAGCAGTTTATGGGGATCATGACGCATTATTTCACGATCTTTGCAGGTACCTGGTTCACTCTCATCAGCATTCACAACAAGATATGATGGGCGCCCATCAGAAACCTTTGGCATAAAAGACCACTTCAAACCAGAAGGAAACCCAGCTCCTCCTCGGCCACGGAGTCCAGATTTCTTCATTTCATTCACAATCCAATCTGCGCCCTTCAAAACCAGGTCCTTTGTTCTGTACCAATCACCTCGTTTCATGGCACCCTTGAGAAAAGGGTCATTCAATCCATAGAGGTTGGTAAAGATCCGATCTTCCTCATTTAGTCCACCAAAGTGTTCCTTTTCTGGTGGGGGGGGAGGGGGTGGAGCCTGGGGAGTACTTGCAGTTGTAGCAGCTGGAGTGCTTAGTGATCTGCAAATATGACTGAATCTCCCAACAGAACATTGACGAGCAAGATTAGTCCCAATCAGAGATGAAATGATCCTCATGCTTCCTGAGAAAAGAATGTCATTGAATAAAGAGCCACCAACACCATAACCGCAAAACTCATAACAATAGTGTTAAATCAAATACCACTTGGATATCATGAAAATGCGATGAAATGTATGATCTTTCCAAAATATTACAAGGAAAGCAACCTCACACTAGAGCTAAACTAACAGGCCATACCCAAAAACAATCAGATGTATCCAATATTTATACAAACAAATTCATGGAAGGTTAATACCAGGATGTGGCTAGACCAAAAAAAAAATTATGAAAGAAAAGAAGCTACTAAGAGCCACCTTTATTCAGATGCATTTATTCTCCATGATTGTGTGTCCATCTGGACACCTGGCATTAAAGGTGAACTTTACAAACAAGAAAGGTCTTCCAAACCTTGGGATGTGATTGCACATTTGTTCTGTATGCATGCGTGTGTTCAAGAGAGAATGCCAACAAAATGCCTTTGACTCCCACTTGGATGTTAGTGCAATACTTGGGGGAAAAAAACAAAAACAAATTCCTCCCAAATCAGAACCTGTTCCTTTTAGCAGGAACCTGCTCAAATTTTGGCTGTAGTAGTGTAGTTTACAGTAAAGTTGCTTGCATTCTGAATTTGGCCTTTAGGCTATCTTTTGAATAGTTACAGCTAACTGAATGGTGCTGAAGAATACTTTGAACCACATTTGATACAAGGGAGCAGAAGCAACAGAATAAAGCAAGCAGTGGTGGAGCTCAGCTGCCAACAGAAGCAAAGCAAGAAATCCCATTTTTCCCATTTCCCTCATCACTCTTAACACTTCCATAGTTTCCATCCTCCTTTCTTTTTCTTTTTTCTTTTTGAAAAGAGAAAGGGCAGTTATCCGTATGATAACCACCCAAATCTTCTTTTTGGTGGGTCTGTTGTTTTTGTTGTTGTTGTGGTGGTTTTGGTTGTGGAGGGGGAGGGGGAGGGATTCACAGCCATATTTCTCTCCCAAGATCTGGCTTGCCACATTAATTGAAAAAAAAAAAATGGCACATTCCTATTTTGACAAGCTTCTATAATCTTTCCATCTCAAACCCATAAAACATGATCCTGACAATAATAGGGCCAAAAAATGCATTCAAGATCAAGGTTTGAGTCCAATTGGCCCATGCATATCCCCTCAAAGAGACAGGAGAATGACTACCTCAAAAAGGCAGGTATCCAACTACCATCGAGATGTGCCCTTTGCCTGCAAGGTGAGGCAGAGGCCACCTATTTATAAAATGTCCTTTTTCTGCAAAAAAAAAAAAAGGTAGAGAGGACAAAACGCCCCCCATTTTTAAGCCTTCCTTCTGGAAAACAGCCCAAAAATAAGCAAGAACATAAAAGCGAAATGCAATCTCGTTCTGGATGTGTTGGAAGGAGAAATGCAGATGTATCGTCAACAATAAATTTTCAAACCCTCCATACACTGCTCAAGTAACAGTTCATTATAGTCTTGACTGCTTCAGTGCTAACAACCTTACCAATCATCAAAATCAGTTCAAATGATCTTGCCCACACCTAATTCCATAATTTTCACACTTATAATATTCCTGTGATACAGAACTCTCCAGCAAAGTAGCTTCTCTCACTCTCTCGAAGGACTGAAGCAAAGATCATCCAGGGCTTTTGATCCTCTTTTTTGTTTGAGGTCCTTGAAACTTCTGTACCCAATTGCGGGTTTGCTTTAGTGTTTTTATTTGAAGATGTTTTGTGATAGCCCTGTACTGAAACCTCCTACATATCAAAGATGAATAAATGGAATCTTTTTGCGGCATTCTCCAAAAAAAGGGGACAGGACAATGACAAGGATAGGCAAACAGAAAAAATTGTGTCGGTTAGGCAACAAGATGGACCTGGGAAAGGGATACATGGAGCTTCATTGCCAAAAGGAGACTGCAACAAGAGCATCCCAAGAATAAGACAGTAGGAGTTTTTCAAAAAAAAGAGTAAGACAGTAGGAAGGCAGTGGCAAGATTGGTCATGACATGGTATTTACCTAGTTGTATTTGTTTATAACTCAGAAATAGACATCTCATAACATGAACAAAACCTGTGTTCACCTCATCCCACAAAGTAATCCTTGAAATCCAAAAAGACGAATAATCACTACTATCCCCCTAAAAGTGTGATTGACTTGTAATTAAAGGTGTGATAATCCTATACATTGATGCCCTTCCCCTCCAAACGTCCATTCTCCTAGAATCAAGCCCTCCACAGCTAGAAATGTTCCCAACCACCTATAATGTAAGGTCACTGGCACAATCCACTCCCCTGCTTTACTGCCCCTATTTTGTTTACCACAAGAACCCAATATCATCTTTCCCCCCTCAAAGTTGTGCATGTGTGTGCATAGGTGGTGGAGGGGCCTCAAAATTGTGGACGTGTACGTGTATAGGTGGAGGAGGTGGCGGTGGTGGTTGCATGTTTGCATGTGTGCATGTTGGTTGTGTGTGTTGGCATGGGGTGGTTTATGTATCACCACCCCACCATCAGAACTCTCTATAAACATTACTCATCTCCCCTTTGCTAGCATTGTCACCATCTTCATTGATATCCCAGCATACCACCCTTCATCATCGTAGCATTACTTCTACATTACAATTCTTCCACCTCTTTTCCATGTCACCACCATTTGTAGGGAACTCATCCAAAATATCATCAATCTCCTTTGTGTTGATGTGAGTGAGACTCCCCTTTCCTCTACATCGCCCTTGCCCTAATCTTTTGGTATTTAGGCCCTTGGATGACAAATATTAGCTTGCCAAGGTGATTTTTTATAAATAATACAAGTGCGGGAAAACTTTTATCTAAAATGTTTTGAGATGCTACTCACCTATCATTTGTAATCTTGGGCAGCACATTTTGTAGCCACACAAACTTCGGCAAAGCCCCAATAAAGAGCCACCATTTGGCTAAACCCTTACCATCAACAGGCACATGGTTAGCCTTCAAAATCTAGTTCTCCGGCACATGATCAAGTTCATGCCATGTCACCAAACAGAAGCACATATGTTTTTTAAAGGATGACACAAAATAAGATATTATTACTACTCACAAACTAAATTTATTTGTCAACACAGTCAATGTGTCAAATCTGTTGTCTATATGGATAATAACTCTGTAAAAGGATCAATGTTAACCATACATCTTTTTTTTTTGAAAAGAATTTAACCATACATCTTTGAGCAACTCCTAGTCTACCTGAGTACTACTGCTACTACCTTTTCCAGAATATATATACAAATACAACATAGGTGATAGTCATGTATTGTTAATCTAGCCACATATATCCGAGACAGGGAATTACTAATTTACGATCCTTTTGCCTATACATAGAAGTTGATCCCTCATTCTACAAAGGGGTTGGAGATCACCAATAACTGGCAACTAAGAATCCCAGCTCCATCACCCTTAGAAGCTTGTAGGATAGAAGTCACCAAGAACTACCACAGAGACCCCAGTCCCCATCTGTAGAAAGTAGCCCATCTAGGGTGCTTATTCTTCCTTATTTCTCTTTTGGCTAGTTGCATGTATATACTTTGCACTCACATATGGAGTAAGCAACCTTTAGGGGCATTAGATCTGGTCCTGGATAACATCAACACATGACCTTATCTAGATCCTCCCAAAGGGAAAGACGTCACATATTGCAGCCCTCATTTTGGTTTTCTTATAAAGTTCAGGCTAACAAGACTCTTGAGATGTTTTTGTTTGCCATTCTGGCTGAAGGGGGGGAGAGAACTGTTGGAGCAGGTTGCCTCAAAGTACCGGTCCTACACTTCCAACAACTTTGATCTGCACCATCATCAAAAATAACCACCAAACAACATCCTCAAAACGATCTGCCCCCTAAAATTAGCAAAATAACCCAGTACTAGACTAAATATAGTTGTATATGGATCTGATTCATATGTAGATGAAATAATTTTCATTAACCTAGTGTATTTGGGATCTTGAATGCATGCTAAACTCCTGAATAACTTCCTACAGCGTCCCTTCCTAGGGCTTGTGTGCATTAGTGTTTGAAGAAAGCACGCAAAAGAAGAAAATGTAGTAAAATGCATACAGCATGGTAATAATTTGACTTCAAATATTAGAGATTGCAAGAATAGACATTCATAACCAATTGTTGCAAAAAGAAACTGACCACTTCTCCAAAATCCTCACTCTATTTTAATACACATGTTGTTACTCATTAACACTTCGGATTTTGGTAACATTATTTATTATTCACATAAATTCTGGAAAAGGGATGCAGGTCATTCTCCTTGAATATGAAGTTGAAATTAGGGGCTATCGCAATTTAAATATAGCACTTTGCATCCATGCCACAAGACAATTTTGTATGAAATTCTCTCAATTTTGATGTCTAGTACATGGAAAATCCATAGGCTATGTCCTATAGCTGGAGAATGGGTAAGGGAAGGAGTAAAGCATTTCTATGGAAACAGCCATGCTTGGGCATCCTATTTGGAGTTCAAGCACATTTTCGGAGTTCTTTCTCACATTTGGCATATTTTCAAAGATTCAATGGCTAAATTTTAATTTTTTGCTCTATCTTTACACCTAATATTACCATCATAAATTCTCATCTCCAACCTTATATGTGTTATTTCACCATTCCATGCAATGACTACATTGGGGCCACCATCCCAGTAATCACATCCACCAAGAGTATTCTTTTCCCTTTTTTGGGGCGGTTGGGGTGGGGTGGGGGGAGATTCAGATATCATGCCATCTAAGAAGCCTTCAAACTTCCCTAGATAACTTCATAGATCAACCCGTAGGATGCCTCCTCCAACTCTTGCAAATTCACGACCTTTTATTCATCACACTTGCCACAACATGATGCACATGCCCACTATAAAGCAAGCCACGAATCCAAGATGGCAGGATTTTAGTATCATAAGGAACAGAGTTCTCAATTGCCTTTTACATAGACAAACTCAATCCAATGGTTACAGAATGGCTATTAATGAGAAAATAGTCAATATCTGAAAATACTAAAAATGAGAAGTTGTCAAGATGTGGTTGAGCCTTATCAGTTTGCTTGAAGATTGGAGCTCTCACAACTATAGCTTAATTTACCTATAATTGTTGGAATATCCACATAGCCTTCTTTCCTATGATCAAGATTGACGGATTCAAGCAAAACCTCATAACAAAGCATGTCATCACATCCTCTACTATTTTTTAGAACCGTCAAAAGTAGGAAAATTATCCTAATCTGAGGTGATTGTACCTACATCAGTCTTAAACCACTCATCCCTATAATCAGTGATAAGATTAAACTAGAGAGAAGGTGTGGCTCTCCTCTCCCTCGAAACTATAGTCCTTCCGCAACTCTGGCATCCCTTTATCCCAGTTTGCAAAAATGAAATCAATGGAACCAGCAACTCATAGCAAAATGGAAAGGAGCAAAGAACCCGAATCATAAATATAGGAAAGAAGCCGAAAACTTTCATGCCCTGACATCACTTTAGCTTTCGCGTTGGGCCACTCAAAATCAGGCTAGGCTTGTGAGCCTTCCTTCTTTCTTTGGGTTGAAAGAAGGGTAGGGCCTCGGGGGGAGGTGGGAAGATCCTCTCTGTGGGCCTGAGCCTTCCCTTCCTGGGGCAGAGCTCACGATTATCCCCAGAAAGGTTTGATGGAGGAAGCAGGAGGGAGGCAAGGAAGTAGTAGACAGAGGTTGAAGAGGTCCAACTCTTGGACAAAAATGTGCATCGTTCTTCTTGAACCGCAAGGCTTGAATACATCTTGCATAAAATTACCCATTTTCTCATAAAAAGGAAAAGAATATCACTCAATCTCAGAAAAGACCATTCACTGTCATCAACTTGAAATTGAAAGTAAGCACCCAGAAGTGGCGAAAGCTAGAAGTGGAGTATCTCAAAATGGGATGAAAATTTAAATACCATCATAGATTCTTTGCTAACTTTCTGTCAAAAAAGTCATTGTTATTTGGATTGAAAAATGTAGTTTAGGTGAGCACCCAAAGGCAGAAAGCTAGAAGTAGGGTATCTCAAAGTGGAATGAAAGTTCAAATTTCATCATAGACTCTGTCAAAAAACCGATTGTTATTTGGATTTTAAAAAATGTAGTTTAGCATGTGTCCACGGCAACCTCCCACCATCTATTATTACTACTGCTACCTCTACTGCTGCCATTGCTGCTACATCATTACAACTTTTCTTCTCCACATAACCATTAGCATCGACCAATGCATCTCATATTTCATATTTGGCAGGTAGTTACACTTGCAGATCCCCGCTCCCTACCCCCAAAATAAAAACACAAAACAAAACAAAATAAAACAACCACGGAGAGAGAATTGCATCATTAATTACGATGAGATCCTCCTGATTTCATACAGGAAAACGGTGCCCAATATGACAAAATGAAAGGTAAATTCAGTAGTTGGAAGGAAAAGGATGGCTCAGGCATGGCCATTTTTTGGGGGGGATTTTTATATAAATATTACTAAAAATATCGAAAATTAATTTCTTACCATCCACTACTTAATATTACTTTAAATGCCATAAAAAAAGTGACGTTATTTCATAATTGTCACTTCATTAGTTGAAACTATTAAATTTAACTATGGTAGACTCAAAAGTAATGAAAATATATATTTTTTGCCCAGACAAATCCTCCCCCCCCCCATCCTTTTACCCTTTTCCCTCCTTCCTCCCCCTCCTCCACCAGGAAACCATCGACAACACTACAATAGACAAGACAGGTGTCAACGAAGAGATCAAGGAAGGCGGTGGTGGTGCGCAACGGGGAGGAGGGGAGGGTAACAGTGGCGGGTGGTGGTGTAGCGGAGAGGAGGGAGCAGGGGGAATGTGGCAGTGGTGGGTGGTGGTGTGTAGTTGGGAGGAGGGGAGTCGTGGTGGTGGTGTGCAGCGAGGGGGGAGGAAGGGAGAGTGTAGCAGTGGTGGGTGGTGGTGGTGTGTAGTTGGGAGGGTGGCGGTGGTGGGTTGTGGTCGTGTGTAGCGAGGACGGAGGAGGGGGGGGGTGGCGATGGTGGGTGGTGGTGGCGTGTAGTGGGGAGCAGGAGGAGGGTGGTAGTGGTGAGTAGTGGTGGTGTGTAGTGGGGAGGAAGAAGCAGGGAGAGTGTGGTGATGGTAGGTGGTGGGTGGTGGTGGTGTGCAGTAAGGAGGGTGCCAATGGTAGGTGGTGGTGGTGGTGTACAATGGGGAGGGTAGCGGTGATGGGTGGTGGTCATTTGCAACCGGGAGAAGGGAGGAAGCAGGGGGAGATGGTAGTGGTGGGTGGTGGTGGTGTGTAGCGGGGAGGTGGAAGCAGGGGAAGGGTGGTGATGGTGGGTAGTGGTCATGTGCAGCGGAAAGGAGAGGGTAGGGGGAGGGTTGTGGTGGTAGGTGGTGGAGGTAAGGAGGAGGAGGAAGGGGTGGTGGAAGGGTAAGGAGGAAGGTGGAAGGAGGGGGAAGGGTAAGGAGGGTAGGGAATAGAAAGAAAATAAGTTTTGAGAGTAGAACAATAAATTTTCACTACTTTTAAGTTCAATATCGATAAAGTTAACGATGCTAATTAACATAGTGGCAATTACGAAAATGACGTAACTTTTTCCAAGGCATTTAAATCAATATTAGGAAGTGGATGACAAGAAAGTAATTTTCAATGCTTTCAATGACATCTATGTAATTTTTTTTTTTAAAAGAAAAACAACAATCATAGGAAGTTAGTGATCATCCACTTCATTAAAGGAACAGACCAAATAGTATGAGCAAAAAAAATGACAAAGAAGCCCACAGCTCTTTGAGGCACATCACATCCCAGCAAAGATTTTCAACAAATGCCCTCTCATTCTTAAAGATAACCTCATATCTTCATTGTGAAAGCACCCAAAGTAAAGCAAAGGGTGTGGCCCATTCTCACTGGATCCTGAAGGTCCCACTACATCAACTATTCCAGAACGCATAAAAGGTGGAACAATTCACCCGGATATCTCCAAACTTCCACAGCAAAAGTGCAATTAAAGAACAAAAGCTCTACATCTTCCTGTTCATCCCCACACAAAGAACAAGCGGTATCATCATCTGGTGCAATCTTCTTCCTATTCATCATCATTAATCTTTTCCTCCACACTTGCCACACAAAAATGTTAAGCTTCAAAGGCATCTTAGCACGCAATATAAGGTGACAATATCTGAATAAATTAGAATACCTCTCCAGTGGAGGTTTCAGCAGCTGTTTATATGCAGATTTAACTGTGAAGGTACCTCTTTTCCCAGGACAAGCAATTAGGCACATCTAGCAAAGGTCTCTATGGAGAAAGTTCCAATTGAAGAGTTAAGATGTCCTCCAATCTCCGATCCAATAAAAGGCACAAACAAAAGGGATCCAAATATTCCCCACATAGCCATGGACAAGTTTACATCGAAAACGACGACATTGACTTCACTTAACAATGATAACAAGGCAACTAATGGCATAAAAAACAAGCATTTCAGCATAATAACATAATTCAGTAAGACCAAAAAAATTCCGTTGAACTATCACATTTGAAGGGCTACAAACATGCACATGGACAGGAGAAATTGAAAATCTACAAGCACAAATATTCATTAGAAAAGTGCTATGTGAACAAAAGCAAATCAACAGGATGAAGATTGTCTAAGATAGTGTCAGGGTTACCAAGTTGTTAGTGGAATCATGAAGCTTGCTAGTTATTGGACCCTCTACATCACCAACTTAATCAACAATGACGAGATTGACTACCCATCACCCCATGTTTCTTTTTGTAATAGGGAAACTTTCCCCGCTCCCTAACACAACATTTCATCCACTTCTTGCATATCCCTGTGTCAAATACTCCTGGTTGTGTTGTCATCAAGTTCAAAAAAAGCCCACTCACACTACATTTTATAGCAATTCACAAAATCAACAGTTCAATTTACTCCATACATGAGCTCAATTACATCTGCTAGATTACCTATATATTAAAAAGCCCACTCACACTACGAATACAGCATTACTTATCAAAATTCATGCTACTGGATTATATCAGATAACTTTTGGCAAAATACAAGTCCCTTCACTCATACAAAATTCACTAAAACCCAGCACCCTCTCCAAATTAAATTAAATATGTATAAGGAATCAACTAGTGAAAGATAAACTGTTGAGAGAAATGTGTAGTGGTTTAGTCCTACATAGTAAAGTGAGACTTTTGTTAGTGTGTGGTGACCTATAAATAGGCGTGCACCCCCACTTATTCTTTTGAGAAGAAACACAGAGATACACACCCATAGGGATACTTTTCCCGTGATTTTTTCTCCGCTCTTCATAAGTAAGGTTTCCACGTAAACCTAAGTGTTCTTTGATTGTCCTTATGCTTTGATTCGTTTCCACTTATTTTAGATTTCAACTTGGTATCAGGGCAAGTTTGATTCTTAAGCTCATTTTATCATGTTTATCATTGTTTTGGAGTTCCAATTTTTTGATTCATTCAGAGGAGTCAATATAAGGATCAACGAGGATCCAACACAAGGAACATCAGGAGACGAAGAGCACCACAAGTGCTCGAGAAGCCTTGGTGGCACTGTAGCACCGTGGAGAAGGCCCCTAGCGAGAGATGATGGGGGAGGAGGCCACCAGAGGGGTCTCCTGAAACCCTAGGTGTTGTGGTGGCACTCAGGCAAAAAGAAGGCGATGAAGATGATGGCGCAGCGAAAGTGTGGTGAGATCTCTGAAGGGAGGTGACAAGGGCTTCCTGGAGTAGGTGTCTTGACACTCTCCCCCCTCCACCCTACAATGGTGATGCAATCGGCCATGGGGTCTTCGTTGCAGTCCCTCAAGCTCCTCCTACTCCAGTTTCTGATGCTGGACAATGAGGCATAGCGGCAGGCAGAGGAGCAGATCAAGCGACTCTCAAAGGACCCCCAGGTGATATCGATGCTCACACCTCCACCTGCTTCCATGTACACCCACAAGACACAAACGCAGAGTCCACCGGGAAGGGCTCGTCGTCGAAGAAGAGGCCTTGCAAAACTGGGAGGCGATAAGTATCGCGAGAAGGAGAAGGGGCATGGCGGCGGCATAAGTTTTGGAAACCTAACAAGTGGCCTTTATATTTTGTATCCTCCCTTGCCTTTTGAATGGGTCATTTTAGTTTTTATTCTGTCATTTAAGTCTACCTAAGGTTGGTAGTAAAAAAGAAGGGAGGACTTAAAAAAAGAAAGGAAAAGAAGCATATTGCATGGAGAAGAAGAGGATAGAGAAAATAAAAGAAAAAAAAATGATGAGAAAAATAAAAAAAGAGAGAGAAATATATATATATATATATATCAAAAAAATGATGATTATGTTTAAGAGAATAGGGGGAGAGGCACTTCTCTAGTTTTTTTTTTTTCTCGTTATTTTCTCATGTATAAGTATGGGAGAAAGGGGGATGTGGAAGCATGTTATAGTCACCTTCCTTCGAGAGTCCATTTTGTTCCTGGACTACACATGAGAAACCATAACTCTAGGAGGTCCAGAGTTTCGAGGTCTCTAAAGAAAGAGATCCAATTTCGAGGTCCACAGAGGAATGACCTATTTCAGGTTTCTACGTAGGAGATCTAGTTTTGTGAACTCTTGAGAGGGAGATCTACTTTCAAGGTCTTCAGAAGAAGACCCCTTTCAGGGATACTGAATGAGGAGCTACTAGCACCAAGTCTCCAAAGGAGAGGCCATTGTCAAAAGCTAGCTACAGTTCGTCCAGCAGCTCCAGCCCGTGTTCTCGCCTACAAGCAAGAACCAGTCCATAGGTTGTGTTCTGTTGTGTAGAGTGGATTTCTTTGTGTTACAAGTTTAGCATTCCATGCTCCAACTTAAGGGGGAGTGTTCAGAGAAATGTGTAGTGGTTTAGTTCCACATAGTGGAGTGAGACTTTTATTAGTGTGTGGTGGCCTATAAATAGACGTGTACCCCCTACTTATTCTTTTGAGAAGAAATATTGAGATACACGCTCATAGGGGTACTCTCGTAGTTTTCTCTCTGCTCTTCGTGAATAGGATTCCCACGTAAACTTAAGTGTTCTTTGATTGTTTTTATACTTTGATTCATTTCCGCTTATTTTAGATTTCAACTTAAACCTTTTCCAGTTTAAATGAATACAAACTATCACAAGCAAAGGATAAAATACTTTGACTGCTAATAATTGGACAGTAAAATCCAAGAAGCAAGTAATACATGCATGCAGCGTGCTGTTTAATTCCATAAGCAAAGAATAATAATGATGATAATGATAATTATATTCAATATGACAT
Source organism: Thalassia testudinum (assembly GCA_037157565.1). NCBI lineage: Eukaryota > Viridiplantae > Streptophyta > Magnoliopsida > Alismatales > Hydrocharitaceae > Thalassia > Thalassia testudinum. The sequence continues at coordinate 71,048,946 of JAZHRO010000022.1, read as the reverse complement.
CCTTTTGTGGCTTCATGAAAATTCCATGCAAAGTAATGTCAGGCTAGTTATGAGATGACGATTGTGTCGATGGCTTCCAAACACCACAGGATATCAATAAACTCCATGGGAACAATGGTAAACTTTGGAGGGTTCTTCTGAACCGCCTTCTCAAACTCTGAATGCTTTCTCCACCAAACTGCACCACTTCACATGCCATAGACAAAAACTCTAGGCGCCTTGTTGCCTTCTTCAAACAACCAAGGAAGAGGATATTAGCATGCTCTAAGATTGAAAATCGAAAGAAAGTCTTTCTCAATACCTTCACCAACAAGGTCACCATTGCCTCCCTTGATGGAGAATCCACAATCAGATCCCCCATTAAAGACTCCTCATGAAGCTATGGCTTGCATGGAAGGGGACTGTGGTGCCATCACTACATTGATGGTCGTTGCTGAGATCCACTCCTGCATCCCATGGTTGCCTCCAACTCAGAAACGGACAACAGTGGCAGAGATTGCCACATTCTGAGCAATGAACAGGATCTGCACATCCAGGCAACATGTCCCCTCCCCAAACATCTGCAGCATCTACCTGCAAACACAAACCACAGACCTCCTGATGATGGAGAGGTCATGGTTCCTTTCCACCTCCTTGAAACAGTCCTCCAGCCATCTTCCATGTTTCCCTCTCTCCCACTGCTTGCACTTCCTCATCCTTCACTCCCACGCTCTCCATCCACTCGCCACTCCCCTCAATCGATGATCTCAATGTCAGGCTTAGTTATGGATTCCCATTGAAATGTTGGCATGCCCTTATAAAGTGTGCCTACTTCCCAAAATACTAGACATCAAAATCTGGAACACTCCATTTAATTATGAAAATTCATTTCGGTGCATTTTTTGAAGTACTTCGATGACATTTTTTTTTTGAGAAGGAAAAGGAAGATTACCAGAGATCAATAATCATCCAGAAACTTGTATTGAAAAAATTGGGATGGACTTACATCGTATTAAGCCAAAAATTAGATAAGAAAAAAACCTCACAACATTTTCCACCCAGCATCTCTCTTTTCTTAAAATGATGCCATTCTGCTATAACCATAAGCACCATAGAATCGCAAAGCCACACGTCCATCCCACCACATCATGACTAATATGCTGTCTACAAGAAATCCAGAAGTTGGATGCACTGGATGTGTCAATAGTAGCATTATTAAACCGCTGCCAAACTTGTCTCGAGAAGTCACAAGCAAAGAATAAGTGGTTGACGTCCTCTTCAAATTGCTGGCAGAAAGGACAGGCAACATCACTATCATTTGTCTATGTTCTCCTCATAACTCTAGTGGCAATGTGTTCTCTTCGAAGCAACCAAACAAAGATTTTTATTTTCAACGGTACTTTGCACATCCATATCAATCTAGAATCAGACCTTGATCATAAGACTGCCATCATCAATCAACATGTCATAAACTTTTTTAACCGAAAAAGTTTCATGCCTCCATTCAAGACTATCTGGTTCATTTGCCTCAGGATGAATGTTTGAAATGCATTGCAGCAGCTGCTGAAAATCATTATAGGTTGTCTCTGACAGGCCAGCAGGCAGTCTAAAACTCCATACATTACACTGTGAATCCCACATCTCACTTACCGTTGCAGCCTTGTCCATAGATTGCTGAAAGACACGTGAGAACCGATTTAAAAGAATTCCAGCTTACTCCAATCCTCTTCCCAGAATTTAAATAACCTCCCATTTCCCAAGGCCGGCCTAAAATCGCCCACATGCTCATGACCGTCTAAAAGGAATGCCAAAAGGAGGATCCCCCTTTTGGAGCTGCCCTGCCAAGCATGTTCATACATCTTCCATAAGAGTCATTCAAAATCTAGATCACAAGTGAAGATTCACCTGAAAACAATCTCACCACCCATTTGAGAAGCAAGGCCTTATTAAACTTGTCTAAACTTCGAACCCCTAGACCACCCTATTCTTCGGCCTACAAATCTCATTCAAAGGGACCAATTAAGCAAATCTTCCCACAGAATCCACTCCTTTTCAAAATAATCTCTTCCTGATTACGTCTAACATTTTCAAGACCTTCTTTGGAGGACAAAAAATAGAAAAATAGAAGACCGAAATGGAAGATAATACCGATTTCAGCAGTACCAAGCATCCCCCCTTGGAGAGCAATCTACCACTCCATGACGCTAATCTCTTAGTAAGTCGATCTACCACAATCCTCCAATTAGAAGTCACCAACTTCTTACCATTCAAAGGGCGACCAAGATACCTAATTGGTAAGTAAGCAATAGGGGACTCCAACAAATCCGAGATTTCATCCACCACCGTGCTAGAGAGATTAAAGGGAACAAATATGGACTTGGATTGATTAATTTTCAATCCAGAAATGGCCGCAAAAATTCTAACCAAGGCCAACACATGAACTGCTTTTGTGCCTCCACCCTCCACAAAAAATGTCGTGTTATATGCATATTGCAATAGCGGAGTAAGTAAAACCCCATCACTCTGGCATGTAAACCTTGAGAAAAGATTGCCATTACATGCCTTAAAGACCACGGAGGCAAGCGTATCAATCACAAAATCAAATAAAAGGGGTGCCAATGGACATCCTTGCCGGACACCCCTCTGAAGTTGAATCCATGATCCACTAGATCGGCCATTCACCAGAACAGAAAAGGAGGAAGTTGTAATACATCTTTTCATTAATTGAATCCACATATCCGAAAACCCTCTTCCCTTAAGAATTTCCCAAAGATATGTATAGGAGATTGAATCATAAGCCTTTGAAAAATCAACTTTCCAAAGGAATATGGACATATGTCTTCTCTTCCGTACTCTGCATTTTTCTGGTCAAGCATCATCATTTGCCTGAGTTTGATTTTCCTCTAATTTTCCTCTTCAACTATTGGAAGACAACTTGCCCTTATCAAATCATAGTTAGGGAGATGGAGCGAGAAAGAGAGAGAGGGGGCGAGCGAGCAAGGGAGAAGGGGCGAGCAAGAGAGAGGAAGAAGGGGCGAGGGAGGAGGTAAGGGGAGAAGGGCCTGCTCATCTACGAGGCAGTTGGGCGGAAGGCCTCGAGGTGTGGAGGGTGGTCGAGTGTAGGAAGAAGAGGGTGGAGGCTCGCGTTGAGTCGGATCAGAGGAAGGAGGGAGTTGATCGATGCTTCGAGTGTCTGGGGGCTGGCCACTGGGCGAAAGACTGCCGAGAGCCTGTGAGATGTTGCGGCTATCAGGGCCTTGGACACGACGTGCGCTCTGTGGTGGGATGGGGCAGCAGATCGATGTGCATGGTGCGGAAGCGCGGTGTCCTCCGCCACCTCCACTGGTGGTGGTTCACCACGGTCTGCAGTGAGGATTCTTTCTTCGGGAGACAAGTGGATTCTTGTGGTGGGGCTCTCCACGGCAAAAGCGAAGGAGCTATGCTTCAAGGTCTCGCACTTCAAATCCGGGACGGTGGCGTGGCGGAGGACTTGCGTCCACAACGGGGCGCAAAGAGAGCGATTGCCGGTGAGGTTGCCTGTGGTGCTGGTGGTCGAAGGGATACCTTGGTGGCTCCGTACGGTGGAGACTCTCAAGGCGATAGTATCCTCGTTCACGTGCCTCCAACGATGAGAGGGGATTGGTCTCTTTGCTAGTCAGCTTGTGGCGGAGGTGGAGATGAAGGTGGGGGCGGCGGTGATGGAAAAGGTCCTCGTTCACCACGGAGGTTACTCGTGGGTGGTCTTGTGCTCCCACAAGAGGGCTTACGGGAGGAAGCCCTCGTATGCAGAGGTGGCTGGAGGGGTGGCGAGCTCAAGCAGCACAATGGTGGTCCAATCTAGGGTTTCGCCCAAAGACTAGGAGCCCAAGCGTTCAAGCGCTAACGTGGAGCCGACCCCATTGATTGCAGACGTTGTAGCTTCCTTGACGAAGATGTTGCGTTTGGAAGGCGAGGAGGTGTGGATTGCGACGCTGTTGGAGGAGTAGGAGGTGGTGCCTATTGCGCACGAAGATGAGGGTCGACAGTTGGGAGATGCGACAACAACCTCGTTTAAGGAGTTGGGTGTTCGGGTCAAATCCTGCCCGAATCCAATTGATGGAGGCAACATTTTGGGTAACAGTCAAAACCGTGACCCGACTTCGGTCTTTGATCCAGAGGCTCGGAGCTCAAATACCCCCCGTCTCCGGTTGCGGCTCCACTTGACGATATTGCGTCGGTCCTTCCCGACGAAATGGGGGCTGCTGTTGCTAGAGAAGGTCGGCCTCCAATCTCGCTGGGTGCGGAAACGAGAGTGGTTCTCACTAGGCAACACTTGGCGGAGGAGTTGAAGGCCGGGGACTTCGGTGTGGCGATGGTGGAGCAGGAGCTGGGTCCTAATGGAGGGTCGGCGTGGCAACAGGCCAAGGACATTCCCTTGGCGGCGGGCGACTGCACGGTGGTCCCCCTGTCTGGGTGGAGATCGCGCGTGGTACATGGTGGTCGGGGAGGAGCTTTCCGTTATAAACGGAAATGGAGTTACCAGGGATCGAGTCAGGGTCAAAGGTTGATGGTAGATGGCCGTGACAAAGCGCCATAGCCCTTGGCGACAGCAGCCTTAGATCATGCAAATGAGGAAGTACGTTGGACTGTGGAAGCATGTGGCTTTCGTTTGATGATAAGGGAGACATCCACCTGTCCCACATGAACGGTGTCGTTACATAGAATGTGCGAGGTCTCAATGACCCATCGAGGAGGGCGACGCTGGGGCAGTACATTCACTTGTGGAAAGCAGATGTGCTATTGTAAGAGTCAAAGCTTTTCGAATGTGATGCTAGAACTTGGAGGGAGATTGGAGGATCTTGGATGGAGGGCTTTCGTTATATTCGAGCAGTTGGCCACTTCCAAGGGAAGATACTGGGGTGGCAGGAAGATATCTTCTCCTTGGTAGACTGCTTTGAGGGTGAGCATGTCATCTCAGTGAAGTTGCGGAAACTAGGAGGTGCCAATATGGTGATCACAGGGGTCTACGGTTTGTCAAATACTCAGGCAAGGGGGGTGATGTGGAAGGAACTCACGTCGATGGCTGCGGAATGTCATGGAAGTCCCCGGTTGATTAGGGGAGATTTCAACATTACCCTACAGCTAGAAGACAGGCCGGGTGGACGGGGGAGACAGAACCCCAGATCTGGCGAGTTTGTAGAGTTTGTGGCCATGCATGGCCTTATAGATTTGTGTCCGACATCCTGTGCCTTTACATGGAGGAACAACTGCAGTCAGATGCCTAGGATTGACAAGTTTCTCTCCAACGTGGAGATGGCAAAGACCTTCCCCCTAGCGGAGGTGTCTCCTTTGGAGAGGTCATTCTCCGATCATACTCCTCTAATGTGGCAACCTAATGAGGGGCTGCACTTTTGCACCTACTTCAAGTTTGACAAATCTTGGCTGTTAAAGGAGGGTTTCCGGGGTATGGTGGAGAGTTGGAGCTCTTTTGTGGTGGAGGGATCGGCTACGCTTCGTCTAGGAAAGAAATTAGCTATGGTGCGAGACTGCCTGAAGGAATTTAAGAAAGAAATTCGGGCAGCTAGGAGGGGCAAAAAGGAAGAGGCTCTGACAGAGATTGCCAGGATCGATAGACTGGAGGACCAGGCCCCTATCTCGGTTGAGGATAAGGAGGTCAGGCTGAAGATGATGCGGGTGGTACAGGACAAGAAGGCAAAGGTAGAGTGAAAGACAAGATCGAGACAGAAGTGGCTGAAAGAGGGTAATTCTAATACCAGGTTCTTACACCAAAGGCATCCGCCAGGAGGAGGAGGAACTAGAGAGAGAGGTTGCTGATCCACAGGGAGGCTTTTTCAGGTAGGGAGGTGGGTAGAGCCGCAGCGGACTACTTCAAAGAGTTCACAGGCAAACATGGCAGAGGTTGTTGGCAGTGGAGGGGGGAGGATGTACAATGCGTTACTGATGCCCAGGCGGAGAGCCTCACGACCAGCTTCTCAAAGGATGAAGTGTGGTGGGCAATTTAGGGTTTGAATGAGAAGGGATGCCCTAGACCGGATGGTTTCCCGGTCTTCTTCTTTAGGGAATTCTGGTCTTTGGTGGGGACGGATGTGATGCAGATGGAGTTCGCGGCAGGGAGTAAGGGGTTTGACAAGCTGAACAGATTTTATATATTTTTGTTGCCCAAGAAGGACGGTGCAGAAGAGATTCAGGATTTCCATCCGATTGCATTTTCAAATGCGATCTACCTTATTATTGCTAAGTTCTTAGCGAACAGACTCAGAGAACTTCTTAGAGACTTGATTTCCCATGTGCAGACGGCCTTCGTGCCGGGGAGGGGAATCTTGGACATGTTCGTCGTTGCTATGGAGGCTTTGGCTGCTTGGAAGAGGGAGAAAAAACAGGCATTTCTGTGGAAGGTAGATTTCAGTAAGGCATACGACTCGGTACAGTGGGACTTCCAATGGGCATCCTTATTGAGGAAAGGCTTCCATGTGATGTGGATTAGCTGGATGAAGAGATGTGTGATGATAGCGTCTTTCTCGATCCTAATTAATGGAAACCTGACGGAGGGTTGTGTGCAACCCAGGGAGGGGTCAGACAGGGGTGGCCTCAAGCACCTATGTTGTTCGTGCTGGCGGCAGATGCCTTAGCAAGGGCAACTCACAAGGCATATGATACAAGTTTGATTAAAGGCTTCCGGGCTGGAGAGAATGAGCAAACGGCGATCCTGCAGTATACTGATGATACCATGTTTTTGGTTGAAGGAACGGGTCAAGAGGCTAGGAGGATGAGAATCATTTTGGAGCTTTTTGGTGCTGCATCAGGGCTGTAAATTAATTATTGGAAATCAACATTTGTCCCATTTAACATGGTGGCAGAAGAGGTGGGTGGTGCACTAGGACATAGGTGGGATCTTTACCGTTGGTATACTTGGGCCTCCCTTTGTCAGATAGGAGGCTTAGGTTGTAAGATTGGCTTCCTTTACTAGAAAGGATGGAGAGGAAATTGGTAGGGTGGTCATCTAGACTTTTGTGTAGAGGTGGGAGATTGGTTCTGGTAAAGGCTGTTTTAGCATCCATACTGTCATATTTCCTCTCTATTTTTATGATGCCCAGACATGTTGAGAAAAAGATTTCCGGGTTGGCGAGAGACTTTTTCTGGTTTAACATAGGGGCGGGAGGATGAGGGGCGAGGTTGGTGGCCTGAGAGGAGGTTTGTAGGTTGGTGCAAGAGGGTGGCCTGGGGGTTAGGGAGGTTGACAAGGTGAATATTAGCTTCCTTACGAAATGGATTGCTAGACTTGTGGGCCGTGAGGAGGGGTTGTTTGGTGACATCATGTGGCATTACTACAGGCCGTTTATATTTTGGGGGCCCCTGGAATCTCCTCCTTCAGGGGCCTCTTTCTTTCTCAGGGGGCTGGCAGTGGTGGCAAGGAAGGTACGACCTTTCTTTTCCCCCACGCTAGGTGAGAGAGATGTTTTCCGATTCTGGCTGGATGACTGGCAGGGGGTCGGGTCACCTCTCAGTGCCAGGTATCCTCGTCTCTGTGGGAGTGTGGTGGACCCATCGGCCTCAATGGGAGACTGCTAGACCAAGGCTTGGTGTCCAGTCTTTCAGGCGGGCCCTCTAACCAGAGGTGTGAGGATTTCCAGTGGTTGTTGCAGGATTTGGACGAATGGGAGCCAAAGGAGGGTGGTGATTCATATTCTTGGGAAGAGGACGACTTTTCAGTGGCGAAGGTCTTCCGTAGATTGAATAGCGACGTGGCCAACCCGGACGTCGACTTTATGAGAGACTGCAGACTTCTCTAGGAGGCGGAGTGCCTATTAAAGGTGAAGATTTTCGCGTGGTTGATGATGAGGGGGAGGATTATAACGAAGAGGTGGAGAGTGAGGTGAGCCTAGATGGATGATGTAAGTTGTCCCCTGTGTGGAGCAGCGGAGGACATTCAGTACCTCTTCTTCTAGTGTCCATTTGTGGTGCAGGTATGGCAGAGGATGGGGATCGACTGGATTGACCTTCAGGACATGACTAGCTTCTGGTCATCTTTCCGCAGGGGAAATGCATGAGAGGGACATATCTCTTTTAGATCCAAGAAAGATCGAGCTAAGATCTTGGTTGTCTTATGGGGTGTTTGGTTGGGCAGAAATGGGGTGCTTTTTAGGGGGGAAAGACCCTATGTTGAGAATTTTCTTTCTTCCACTAAGTCCCAGGTGGAGTTCTAGAGAACTAATCTGTAATTTCTGATATAATCTTTTGGTGGAATGGAATGGAATGATCTTAGGTGATTATCACTTGGATAACTACCCTTTCATTTTTCAAAAAAAAATGTCCTCTTCCAAGCAGCTAGCATCTCTTCGTCCATCACAAAGGAATCTTGAAACAATCTTCCCTTAATAAATGCTGACTACGCAAGGGAAATGAGATCAGGCAAAATAAGCCGCAATCTATTAGCCAGAATCTTAGCAACCAAGATGTAAATGGAGTTAGAAAGTGCTAAAGGCCTGAACTCATCAACCTGACTCCGCTCTTGGTTTTTTAGGCAATAGAAATAAGTAAAAACGGTTAAGCCTTTCAAATCCTCCATTACCCCTGAAAAGCTCTTGGATCATGGCAACAACATTTAAACCAACCACACCCTACATCTCCCTATAGAAAATTATTTGCAGCTCGTCAGGCCTAGGTGACCCCTCCGCCTTCAATCCATGAAGTGCCCCAGTGATTTCTTCCACCCCAACCTCACGAGTTAGCTCTCGAACCTCTTCCACCTTCACACGATCCATAGTCAAAGTATCCATACACTAACCAACACTCGGATGCCTCCTAGTAAAAGCATGATAATGAGACCTGAAAATCTCACAAATCTAATTCCTTTGTCTCACCATATTATCATCCACCTTCAACACATTTATCATATTGGACCTCCTATATTACTAGTAGCTAGATGAAAAAATCCCATATTGGCATTTCCCTCCCGAAGCCATAACTAACGAGATTTCTGTCTCCAATCCATCTCTTTTTTGCAGTCCTCCTCCAACACCACCTCCTACATCTTCTTGAGCTCCTAGATTTCTTCGTCAGACAACAGTGTGGCCTCTTCCTGTCTATCAAAGAAGGAAACTTTCTGCAAAGCTTCATTCCTTCTCCCTTCACAATGCATCTTAAGTTCACGCTTGAATTCAATCATACCTTCCCTGGCAGCACAGATCCTAGTAGCCAATGTACACGTCGTCGAGGTACAAGCCGATGTAGAACACCATCAGTCACGCCCCATTTCTCTAAATCTCGGTTCAAGAAGCCAAGATTTGTGAAATTTAAAATAAGTAGAGAATTTTGTGTCCACATTACTACACCAAAGTAAAGGCGTATGGTCCAAAAAAGGTTTGTCACAAGCAACAATCTCCGCACCATGAAATGATTTAGCCAACGCCACATTGCACAAAAACCTGTCAATACATGAAGCACATTATTACCACTCCAAGTAAATCTGCCCCCAGACACTGGTAGATTCAAAAGCTCCAGCTCCTGCAGAATGTGTTGAAACTCCAAAGTAGATCTATCACATCTTCCATCCAATCTGTCCTTTGCACATAGGATCACATTAAAATCACCTCCAGCCAGCCAAGGCATCCTATCCACCTTCACAGAAGCCTGAGTAAGTTCTTCCCAAAAATGTGGCCTAGCAGCAACATCACAAGGATCATAGATACATGAAAAGGCCATGGACTTTCCATCAGATTTTCTATTGAACACAGTTGTCAACATCCTCTCAGCCAAAAGAGATGAACTCAGCTCAAAGAAATCACTATGCCACATCAAAATGATCCCATCTGATCGCCCTTCAGCCTTCACTTCAAGAAATTCATTAAATTGATCACCACACAAACTATTCTTAACTTGGGGAGAGATGGTGTCCAGATGAGTCTCCTGCAACATAGCAATATCAACCCTCCATTCCTTCAAATATCTCCTCAAAATAGACCTCCGCCCCTCATCTCGTAGGCCACGAACGCTCCAAGAAAGCACTCTAGTCATAAGAAAGTTTTTTTGCCCCTCTCATGTGGATTCCCTTTACACCAATCACCGATGCCACACACCCATCAACCTCTTCTTCAAAGCTGACACGCCCACCTACAACAGCAGGCCTCTTCATCGATCTCTTGTGCTTATAACACGCACTAAGAACCAACTTATGCTTCTGTGAAAGCACTCTAGCATGGCACAAAGATTTGCTCGATGATGATTTATGAAATACGCCCTTGCCTTTGTGTTATCTTCTCCACCCATAGTGAGGCTCCAACATCAGAAGCTGTGTCCTCCAGCAATACCCCCTGCTGTTGCGCCTTACCCAGCATATCACCCACGCCGATGTCACAGATGTGCATTCCCTTAGGTTGCGAGGACTGAAAAATGGATCCAAAAGCTAATGGAACTGATATGTCAGAAGAGTAGATCCAGCAGCAAAACCACCATCCAACGTAGAAATCAAAAACTCTAGTTTCCTAGGAAGTGCCTTATTTATGAACTCACCACGCCCGAACCCACAAATGGATTCGTAAGCCACCTGCGAGAAGGGAAACACACATTCCTGCTCCATCGCATCAACTGTAGCCACCCTTGCATGCTGGAGGAGAGCGTCCTATTGTTCTTTCATCCAGTCCTTGTTAACAACCTGCAACAAGTCAACAACAACAAATGAGCTTCCCAAATTCAAAACATCAGAACGATTCACGTTTAGGGGTTGCAACTCACCACATCCGAATCCAAATACGGGTCCGGAGTCCACCTGTCTTCAGCGAAATTGGCAATCTCCATGTCGACATCTATTTTTTAATCATCATCCATAAAAGGAGTAGAGGTTATCGCCAACCGACCCTTCCCCCTCAAGTGATTTTCCCCATTTAGAAAACTTTCTAAATTTGGAAAATTATTTCCCTCATAATTGATTGGGAGAGTTTCGCTTTAATATCTGAAAAAGAAATGTCATCGTAGTATGCAACTTGTGGTGGAAAAAATCTCAAATCAAAAATATTTATTAGTGAAAAACTAACAACGAAAAGTTAGGTCGTATCTTCAGCGAGAAACAAATGCAATAAACTCACGAATAATTGCCCATTGATGTGCCCAATCAAGTGCAGAATCCGTGTCCAAATCTAATGCAAAATGAGGTGAATAACAAGAGTCAAACAAATATGAAAAAGAAAAAGTACGATATCGCAATTCCACCTCAATTTAATAACCAACAAAAATGAGGAAAATAAGTGATGGCAATGGCAATGATCGTAATTTTTAATATGACCCAAAATAGAGCATTCACTCCCCTTGCATGCGCATGCGCTTGAGGCTGCGACGGGCAGCGAAACCTTCGGTGGATGAAATGGCCTTTCGTAAGGGTCGTTCGGAAATTTTCCAGAATTTTAAGGGTGTTAATGCAATTTTAAACCCCCTGGATTTTACTTTGTGAACTCTGCAGGAAAAGGAGACTTTTGTGAGGTCAACTTTGCAAAATGCCCCTACATCCCACTCAACTCACGCACACACCCACCCCTCAAAACCCAAAACCTTAAGCCCTCTCTATAAAAAACCCCCTCACCTCTACACCCTCTCCACACCCAACAAGACCAACCTCCACTCCCCCAACCCCTTGCAGCCAACATGATCTCCCCATTTCTCCGCTCTCGCCACCTCCACTCCACCCATCTTGCAACCGGCAGCATATTTTTTACCCATCCCCTTGCCATCGTGAGTGGGGGAGAGGGAGAGGGAGAGGAGGGGAACAAGAGGAGCACGGAGGAGAGGGGGAGCAAGCGAAGGAGAGGAGGGGAGCAAAAGGAGCGCGTGGAGGGGGACAGAGGGGGGCAACAGGAGAGAGCGTGGGAGAGGGAGAGCAACAGGAAGACGAGCTGCTGCTGCTCCACGAGTGGAGAACTCGCAAGGAAGCTCTGTGGGTGGTTATTTCCGCATCATCAGACGTCTGCAACCCTTGTCAGATGTCTGGAGGGGCAGTCAGACATCCAAAGAGAGCTCCAGATGTCTGATAGCACTAGAGTGCCAAGGTACGTACCCTGCACGAGCCTGCATGTGTGTACGGTCGTATTGAGGTGTCGCATTTTCACTGCGCGTGCATGCGCAGGTATGAGGGTGTTGGAAAGGCGCATGGCACGACATTCGAGGTGCTTTAGGATGTCTAGAGGCCATGTCAAACGTCCGACTATCCTCCCAGACGACCGAGAGCAGTGTCAAACGTCTGGAGTCCCCCTCAGACGATTGTGCGAGGTAGCAGACGACGGGTACAGATGCAGAAGAGCAAGGTGAGCTACTGCATTCGTTTAAGACGTCTGATACTCGCCCCAGACGTCTTATTTTGGTCAGGATGCGTGTTTTTGGGCCGGTTCAGGACCTACACGAAGTCGATTTTTCGCAAACAAAGTATCGTTGGTTTTCTTTCGGAATTCTCTGTGTTAATCTAGTATCTATACTATTTTGAGCTCATTTGACATGATTGGTCAACAATATAGGTCTCCAGTCCGTAGTGTACACGGGACCTGCGGAGACGTCATGATCTACCGTTCGAGCTCCCATACCACCCGTATACCCTGGTAGAGTGGTTTTCTCTACTTCTGTAGCTTGAATTAGTAAAGTGTATGATCAATTAGAAATATTTGTTTGAAACCTAGGTTATGAAATGAACCTTAGGACTGAGAATGTGAATAGTTTATATTCAGTGCATGAACCTCGCATGTTATACAACCTAAGAATGCATGTTGTTACATTTCATACTGTGATAATTGGAATAGTTAAATGCTGAGATGGTTGCTTATCCTGTTAATGACGACTTAACCTTTTTTTTTTAAAAAAAAGGAAAGGGTAGTTATCCAAAAAGGATAACTACCCAAAGGTTTAACCTGTTAATTTACAAGCTACCTGTTGTACGAATTAGAAATCAGTATATGATAAAGATGCATGCTGTGAAATGAAATGAGTTGAGTATTATGCATGAACCTTATGGGGAACTAGGAAAGGAACTTAAAGTACACTGGAACGGATATCTGATGTATAATGGAACCTGTTGCTTACGAGTGTGTTGGTTGGCTGTTTAGACTTGGGTACGGAAAGTGAGTTGGCCCTCGCGTACATGATACCGAGGAGAGCTACTATCACTTTAGTGTAAGGAAAAGCTAGTTGCCCCTTGGATTGGGACCTGGGGTTAGAACTGACCACCCTACATCGACTCCTGTTAAGCCCACTGGGCAAGCTAGGATAGCCAGGCAATGGTACGCAGACTGTTGAGGGGTGTGACCCCTGTTATGTTCTGTGTTGTACGTTTGGACGTACCTGTTAGTGAAAACGACTGACCGCGTGCCAGTGTGAGATACCTACCCATGCGCTTATCGCACGTGCCGTAGTCACCGCTACGTCACGGCCATGACTGCAACCTCATTGCTAGTATTATGAAGCCCATCGTGCTAGTTTTGAGGATGGTGGATGAAGATAAGAAGCCAATAATAGGGTATATATCAACGCTGTCAAGGCGAGCGCCTCAGGTGACCAGGCAATGAGGTGAGGCACTAGGTAAGATGTCACCTCAACGAACACCCAGGCGATGGCCTTCGATTAGGCGACGTGCCTCCTTACCTCGGGCAGTGCCCTGTCGCCTCGCTGCCTCATCGCCTGAAACCCTAACCCGGTTCACAAGTTTTTTTTAAAGAAAAGGCAACAAACTGCCACCATCGACAGTCCAATCATAGCCTCGACGACTTTTGAGTTTCCATACCATACCCTTATTTACGTGTCAGGAGTTGTGACTTCTCCACGCTAACCCTCATCGCCATTATCGCTTGAGCGGCAGAGCAGCTCGAGCTTCTTCGACCACCATCGCTGAGCGTCGCTTGCCATCTACACTACCTCCTTAACCTCGATCACCCAGGTATGACCTTCATCGTGCCTGGTTTGAGCGTTGTCGAGGCGAGTCTCAAGCGCCATCGCATTTTTTTTCCTCCATCTTCTTATCACTTTCATTCCTAGAACGAAAGAAGCGGTTCAAGTCATCTAATAGTAATATGTATATTATTAAGTCTAACGGAGATAATATATGTATGTATGTATATAAGTATGTATATATACTGTTATATAATGTGATATCTATTAGCATATTATGTTTGTTTTCAACTTACATGATGTTACATCATTGTTTGCAACTTTTCAAGTGTTTTGAATTCTGTAGATGGCTGAAATAAGGAAAAAGCACCCATGTTGGAAGTATGTCACATTGGAGGACCCAAAAAAGACTAATGGTACGAAGTGTACTTTCTGTGGTAGAATAGTGAAAGGGGGATTCATAGAGCTACTGGACATATTACTGGTGGTGACAAAAACATAACAATATGTCCAAAAGCTCCGCAGCATGTGAGAGAGGAGTTGAGAGAATATCGACAATCTAAAAAAGAAGAAAAAGAAAGGTTCATGAAAGATTTTGTTTACGATGAGCCGCTTAACGATGATAATGATGATAGAGATGAAATAGAAGTTAATGTATTACGATGACCCATGGATATATTCACAACTAAAAGAAGAGTAGAAAATCCTACATAGTCACGTGCAAAGAAAGCTCGAATCATGATGGGTGCTAGTGGAAGTGGAAGTGGTAGACTTACTCTAATGAAGAAGTTTCATGAACCAATGGATAAGTTTACGAAGGTTGATCCTGAGAAGATGGTTCGGGAATGAAAAAGGAGATTGTTGACAAAACAAACTACAATGTCTGAGGTTTTCAAGGAGGGAAGAGATACAGTTGTACGTATCAATGCAAAATGGATGTAACGTAGTAGCATTGCATTCCATGCTGTTAAAGATATCTGGTTTGAGATAATGATTGAGGCAATTGGTCGTTTTGGCCCTCGATTGAAGCCCCCTCACCATGAAGTGAGAGTTTCTTTATTGAGATATCATGTGAACGAAATTTAGGATTTTATCACCAAACATCATGATGCTTGGAAGAAATATAGATGCACATTGATGATAGATCGTTAGATAGATAGGAAAGGCAGAACACTTATAAATTTTTTGGTCAATTCTACCATGGGAACTATTTTATTGGAGTCCATTCATGCCCTATCCTACATAAAGACAGGGGAGAAGCTTTGCGAGCTGATAAGTAGCATAATTGGTCGCGTTGAGGAGGAATATACGATTCAAGTCGTCAGTGATACAACATCGAATTATGTTCTTGCTAGTAATAAATCTTTATTTATTTTAACATACGTATTTTCTTTACCAATGTAAGCATTGTAAAATATAAAAAATATAATTTTTCTTTTCCATAGGCAAATTACTGGAGGCTAAGCATCCCCAAGTTTATTAGACTCCTTGTGTTGCATACTGCATCGATCTGATGTTTGAAGATTTTGGGAGGTTAGAGGATGTAAAAAAGATACTCAAGCGTGCAATGCAATTGCATAGTTATATATACATGCATCTTTCAGTCTTAAATTTGATGAGGTAGTTCACAAGTAGGAAATTGTTGAGACCTGCAGTTACAAGATTTGCTACATCTTTCCTCACCTTACAAATCATTCATAGACAAAAGGCAAATTTAAAGAAAATGTTCACTTCAGATAAGTTGATCACTTTTAAAAATGTAAAAAAAGATAAGGGAAAAAAGGTGGTAGCAATCATCATGATGCCTTTATTTTGGAATAAGGTTGTTTACATTCTCAAGGCTACGTCTCATCTTGTAAGAGTGCTTTGTATTGTTGACTCAAAGAAGAGGTCTGCAATGGGATACATATACGAAGCAACGGATAGAGCTAAGGAAGTTGTCATAAAGGCTTTCAACAATAATGCTGAAAAGTTTGGACCTATTTGCGACATCATTGATAAAAGGTGGGATTGCCAGCTTCATAGGCCTCTACATGCAGTAGGATATTTCCTCAATTCTGAATTCTCTTATGAAAATCATAATCTTGATTTTGATTCCGAGCTTATGAATGGATTATACAATGTCTTGGCAAAATTGGAGCCTGATGAGAGTGTCCAAGACAAAATAACATGAGAAATTTCTATTTATAGAAATGCATAAGGACTCCTTGGAACACCCATTGCTATTAGACAAAGGAAGACCATTGCCTTAGGTAGTCGAGTGGTATAATTTTTTTATAGTAACTTTCTAGGTGCTTATTAATATTATATAACTTGTTATCTTTTTACAGTGGAGTGGTGGAATCTCTTTGGTGGGTCTGCACCTAACTTGGCAAAATTAGCAATGAAGGTGCTAAGTTTTACTTGTAATGCCTCAGGATGCGAAAGGAATTGGAGTATATTTGAAAATTTAAGTTATAAACTAATTCATAATATGCATTGCATTAATTTTATTAAGTAATTTTATATTAATACTTTTATTTTGGAAATCTATATAGGTTCACTCAAAGAAGAGAAATCCGTTGGCACAACAAAAGAATGATCTTGTGTCTATTAAGTACAACGAAGCTTTAAGGGATCGATAAGAAAATAGAGATTATCTTGATCCCATTTCCTTCCAGGAGATTGATGATTCAAATGAATGGCTATTAGGGAGAATGGAGGAAGATGATGAAAATGCAAGTGATGATCTTGTGTTTAGTGATGATGATCTCACTTGGGGCATGGTTGAGCTTGCATTGAGCATTAACGAGCTGGACATTTCTCAACGTACTCGAGCTCATGCTACTACGAAGAAAAATGATCTTAAGCAAGCTAAGGGAAAAAAGAAAGCTCCAATGGTCATTGAAGAAAAAGAGTATGTGGATAGTGATGATGATGAGGAAGAAGAGGAGATTAAAGAAGTTGCTGGTGACGATGACGATGACGAATTGAATCTTGAAGATTATTCTGATGACTGATGTGTTATATTATTTGAGAATTGTTCACTTCAATAACAATTTTGATTTTTTTGTTTTCTACCTTAATTGTGTAGAAGCTTTTCTTTCTTTACCATTTGAAATTATGTGAAACAATTTTTGGCAATACAATTCTTATCATTTTCTTTTACTTAAAGTCTTCAACATTGCTATTAGACATGTTTTTATAAACTTAGTGCTATTAAATTCAGTTAATAAGACATATATATGCAAATAAAAAACAAATGCCTCAATTCACTCGTGTTGTCGCATCTTGTCTCGGGCAATTTTGAGCTATGTTACCTTGGTATCACCTTTCGCATTGACAGCATTGGTATATATATGAGACAACAAAAATTATGTATGAAAAGGTGATAAATGCGGCGAGAACGTCTAAAAGAGCATTTCTTAAAGATAATAAAAGAAAGAAAGGAAAGCATTTTTTTAATAAACAATGGATGCCTACCGGAGGTTGGCAGTCATTCGCTCCATTCCTTCAAAAAAGAAAAGTTAGAACATGCTTACAGGTTTTTGGTCCAAAAATTAGAGAAAAAAATTGCCTCTCAATGCATTTTCTAACCACACCCTACACCCTTAAATAGGGATCAATTCCTTTGTAATCAGGAAGCCCACAAGGTTGTTCCCATCTTGATACAAAAAGCTAGATCAGCATGTTGCCCAATGCAAAAAGACTTCCACACATCAAGTGAATTCCTTCCCTGCCACTACAATAACCCCAAGGCATTAAACAGATCCCTTATCAAAGCACATCTCCTCAACAAATGTTCTCCACCCTCAACATCCACCCTACAAAATGAGCACACCATATCACAATTAGGAAGCCATCTTCAAATCCAAACGATAGCTTCATCTTCCAAAAAATGGAGCAATCAAGGCCCAAGTACACATCCTCCAAGACCATCACCCCTCAACAGCCTGCACATTTTCTTGGTAGAGAAGTTTCAGACGACCATACCATGCAATCAGGGATACTGGGAGCTGGAACAAAGGCATCAAGAGCATGAAGCATCTCATGTAGCTCCTCAACACAAGTGTCTGACAAAGCTCCCTAAAAAATCGGCATCCAAGGCCCAACTCTAATCATCTATCCATCCCAAAGTTGGTCAACCGTAATGTTCTTAACTGGAGTCAAAGCATAAAGTTTGGAAAACCTAAAGGTGAGGCATCCTTTCTCCGTCCAATCATCTTCCCAAAATTTGAAAGATCCACCATTACTCAACCTTGGCTTAAAAAACTACATAATATATTCCATAACCATTACCAAACTCCTTCAAAACCCCAATGCCCCTCATGGCCCCACTCTTCTCTCCTCGCAATTAAGCGAGTGCCCATAGACATGACACATGACTTTACACCACATGGTGTCCTCATTACGAAGAAGCTTGACAACCCATTTGCCAAGCAAAGAATCTCCAAAATACGACAAATGTAAAACACCCAACCCTCCCTAAGGCCTGAGGATATCTTTTCAGTAAACAAGGTGTAAAAATTTTCATGATTCGCACCTTTCAAAAAAATCTTCATTTAATAGAATCCATCCTTTTAATTATCTTCTTTAGGGGTTTGAATATCGACATGGTGAAAATAGGAATTGTAGACAAAATTGATTTCAAAAGCATCAATCTTCCGCCATTGGAAAGTACACGACCTCTCTAGCTAGACAATCTATTTTCAAGCTTTTCAACTAGCAAGAGCCAGTCAACAGAAGTTTGTCTCCCTTTTAGAGGCAAACCTAAGTAAAGGAAGACCTCCAACAGGAGTACCAAGAGCAACAGAAAAGAGTTTGTCTCCTCAAAGATATTAAGTGGGACCAAAATTGATTTACCATAATTTATAGTAAGACTAGTAAATTCTCCAAAAATCCCCACCAAGCATTCCAAATAAGCTACTTCCTTTGCACCTCCTTCAATAAAGAAAATTGTATCATATGCATAATGCAAGAGCGACATCGCCAAGGAATTATCAAAAGCCAAAGTAAAATCATTTAGGAGACCCCCAAAACAAGCCTTGAAACTTATCACCGCAAGAGTGTTAGCTGCGAGAATATACAATAAAGGCTCCAACAGACAACCCTGCCTCACCCCTCATTAGGGTTGGATCCACTCACCTATCACTCTGCCATTAACTAAGATAGAGAAAGAAGTCGTTGTCACACATCTCTTGATCCATGATACACACTCCTCAGGAAAGTGTCACCATATAAGCACCTACCACAGATAAGACCACAAAACTGAATCATATGCC
This sequence comes from Thalassia testudinum, assembly GCA_037157565.1. NCBI lineage: Eukaryota > Viridiplantae > Streptophyta > Magnoliopsida > Alismatales > Hydrocharitaceae > Thalassia > Thalassia testudinum. Next base: position 71,029,849 of record JAZHRO010000022.1, on the reverse strand, counting down.
TTGGAGAAATTCACTTTCCACAAGAAACCTTTCTTTCTCCTCCTAGACCAAGATGCCAACATCTCTTCAACCATAATAATGATCTTTCTTATAATGATCTACCTTTAATAAAAGCAAGCTATACTGGACTGATGAGACTAGGCAACCCTTCCCGTAATCTATTTGCAAAGATCTTCACCACAATGAGAAAAATGAAATTGGATAGAGTGATCGGCCAATAATGCTCAATTCTCTTTGCTATAGGCTTCTTAGGCAAAAGGAACAAAACGTATCTATTAAGCCCTTCAAAACCAAAATTCCCTACAAAGAATTCCTGGAACATGGCCAAAAAATCAACTTGTATCACATCCCAAAGCTCCTTATAGAAAAGAACAAGGAAACCATCCAAATTGGGCAAACCTTCCATCTTCAACCCCCTCGTTGTTGCCAGTACCTCTTCTTCCATCAAACCTCTCATCGGCAACTTGACACCTATATCAAGCCTAAGGACCTGTGAATCAAACCACTCCCAACACCCCAGACCCCTTCGTCGAGTAAATTCATGATAATACAAAATTAGAGCCCGTGTTATCTGCTCTCGATCTGTGAATAACCCATCCTCCATCCTAAGCGAAGTAATCAAATCTGAACATCGCTTCAAACTTACAACAAGATAGAAAAACCTAGTGTTGGTATCCCCTTCCCTCAACGACAACTGTCTAGATCGTTGTCTCCAATCCATGTCCTTGTGATCTTCTGTAAAAACAACCTCCTGCATCTTCTGCCTCTCATTTTCATTTGACATCAGCTCTCTTGAGTCCTCAAACCTGTCAAAGCTAACAATACACTAAAGGGCCTCCGAACAAGATTTTTCCCTCATATCCCGAATGCTCCTTAAAAGAAATCAACTTAGATCATAAATTCAACAACCTATCTACAAATGTTTTCATTGCCAAGTTTAAGGCATGTTTCTTATTCGACACTTAATGACCATGTCCTTGAAATCCAGTCCGAATAGCTAAGATTTGTTGAACTTGAAGTAAGATGAAAACCTAGCATTTTCATTCAAACTCCATACCAACTAGGTGTGATATGAAAAAGGCCTTGGCTTTGCATGCATTTTCGCCAACTGGAAGCACTTAATTAAAGAAATTGAGCAAAGGGACCAGTCAATCTTCAATTGCACCCCAGTAGGATTTCTCCAAGTGAAATGCGTGCCATTGGTCGATAAATCAATCAACTCCAATGCAGCCACAAGATTCGCAAAGCCTTCTAAAGACCGATCACCCCTACCATCAGGACAATCTTCTAATGACAATGCGGCATTGAAGTCACCATCAATGAGCCAAGGCCTGCCATCTACAAAATTGCCTAGCTGTCTGAGTCTCCCAAAATTGTACTCTATCTCCATTATTACACGGTCCATACAGTGTGGTGAGCATAAGTTCTGCCCTATCAGAAATCCTATTGAACACCCTGGACAAAGACCTAATAGATCATCTGTTTGAAACAAGCTAAAAATAAGTCCCCTTGCACATAAGAAGCGTTACACCTGATCTACCAATCGAGTCAACCTCCAAAAAAGAATCCAAGACCCTACCACCAATCTCCCTCTTCACAGAAGGCTCCAAATACTCCAACTTCGTTCTTGCACCACCACAAACTCTACCCCCTACTCAAGAGCATAACAAAGTAAGGCCCCCCACCCTTCAGAGTTTTGAAGTCCCTACACATTCCATGACAATATGTTAACCATTAAGTGAAGAAGAAATCCCCTTTGTCAAAGTCAAATGCCGAGGTTCGACCACAAGTACCACCTTTGCACCAACCTCCTTAATCTCTCTTCTCGACACCACCACCAAGCCTTTCTTATTGATCAGACGCTTCTGCCAAGTTCGACCCCTAGAGACCAACCAAATATTGGTAGCAACATCGGTCTTCAAGGACTATGGTTCCGCACGTGAGAACCATTTGTGCCTCCAGCTTACCATGGTGATCCTTCCACCTCCAAACCATTGGACCCAGCAAGTAACCAAGCACAGTCACAAACCTCCTTTGAATTGGAAGAGTGCGCAACGTCGAAATTGCCTCCAACATCTACATGAAACCACGCTTCTCGTTCACCATCAATCTCATGCTACCCTTCCTCATCCGAGTCGAAGGACGTAGGTCATCCCTTGACATCATCGAAAGCATCGCTCTAGAGATGAGATCACCACCAACCGCATCACAAGCTACAAGGCTCCTACAAGATGGAAGGGAAGAGAAAACCATGCAACACCAGCAAGGAAGAAGAGAAGTGAAAGTATGAAGCAAGGTCGAAGTGATCAACCCAAGGGAAGTCAAGGTTAAGCATACTAGATTCAAATTCGTAAACGAATTTGGACCCATCCTGTGTAGAGCCACACTTGGTAGAGGAAAGTTAAAAATGGGCCTTAAAATAATAAGTAATAAGCTCAGACCATAACTTGATCGTGAGAAAAAACAAGAACGTCATGTAAACTTTGGCTGCACCACGACCTAACTGAGTTGTAGTAAAGTAGACCTAAAGGCTCACATTCTCAGCCCATAAAAAGATGTCTTACAGCCTCCTTGAGCCATAAGATCGTCTCTTTCACAAGGCAAGCAAACAACCCATACCGAGGATGCACCTACAGTGCATATGCACCAACACATACCAAGTGCTTAATGGACACTTTCGGTAAGTAACTTCCTTTTGTGAAATTCATCATGCTTCCAAACAGCTGTGACCATAAACCTCACCACGACTAATTAGGAAAGAAATGTGGGCGACAACAAAGGTAGGAAATTTGATGGTGAACATGCATGACCAAGAGACATGCTTCCACATATCTCAAGCAAAACCACTGTGCATCTTTGAAAGGAAATAATTGGGATCCAAACCCATCAAAAAGTTATTTAAGGTGCAAGAGGTCGAGCCGGGGAAAAGAAGAGAAGAAAGATTGTGGACACTGTAACTCAAAGAAAGAGAAAATCTTGATGAGAAAAAAGACTGTTAACACTGCAACTCAAAGAAAGTGAGAAAATATTGATTGCATCAATTTCAAATTGGTGGATTTGAGGGTTAGATCTCATCCCGAACGTACAAAGCCACGAGATGGAATCAGGTCATCAATTGTTTCTATTGCGCTTCCCTTTTTCTTGAGTTACAGTCTGAATTGTCAATATACCCTTGATCAGATCTTGCCACTACCTGAACCCAAGTGGCTTTGGGAATTATAGATGATCACCAGGTGCTCCATGCTGGACCTACCGTGATTTTATTTGGATTCATCCATATACTTGCATCCCTATCTAGGTAAGGTTTAACCTAGGTGTTGCTGGTTGATTAGGTCATATGTAGGATTCTGCAGGCTATCACAACCTTAACTGCCTCATTATAATTTTAATAAGTGATTTTGACCTTCAAGTTCTAGTTGGAGGTTCTATAAGCCTCCCTTTTCTCTTATGTGATGGGTGATCAAGAATATGTACAAGCCACATTGCCCACAATTATAACCTTACCCTCTTTATTATCGCATACACTATATTGTTGATTCTATATGATGCCATGTTTGTTCATGTTTCATATGACCAAAAAACCACCATGTGCTCACTCATGCGTTCCTGCATTGCGTTAATCAATGGATCCAAAAGCACCCTATCTTTGCAGCTCATGTTGTCTTCTATGCACAGACATTTGTTAAAGAGGTCATTGATGATGGATCTTGGGGCCTCCACTGTATTCTATTCCTTAACTTCTTGTTGCTACATCGTCGTGTGATTTGCCTCTTATGGGGTTGTAACCCTTCCTCCCGTAAGCTCTAGGCTATTGTTCCATCTTCTATTCCAATATTTCCCACGTATTTTTAATTGGATGCTTACAGGAAATAAAAAGGAGGAGGAGGGGAGAATAAGCCGGATGTCAAATGAACCAGATTACAGGAAAATAACTCAATTGAAGTTCTTCCACTGGAAACCAGACGTCAAAATAATCGCAAATTCTGGGAATCAGAAGATCCGAGCAGCACGTCAAAAATATCTAAGAAACTACAGGACATTTTAGTGCAACTAAAACAGATCGATCTGCTTACAACAAACTAATATTCGATTGAATCTGATTTCTGTAGACAATTAAAGAAACAAAAGAGGGGGCGGGGGGCGCTGGAGGGACGAGCGGCGAAGTGGGAGGAGGCAGAGGAAGGGGAGGATCGGACCTCGAGGAGGGTCGTTCCGGCGAGGGGAAGAGCGACGAACGAGGAGATTGGAGTTAGGTCTCGCGAGAGGGTGAGGGAGGTCGGGTGGGGTGGGGGTGTTGGGGGAGGGAGGGTCCGCGAAAGACCGGAATTGGGAGGCGGATTTTTTTTTTTTTTTTTAATTGGGAGTGGTGGGTTCAACCCGGCGATCCACTTCAGCTGGTATGGCAAAATCACTTCGGCTTGCATCGATCCGAAAATCTATTTAAGAATCCGGGCGGTCCGGGTGTCTTGTCGCTGATTCCTACAGGCCAACCGATTCAACCGGTCGTCCGGTCTGACTTTTAAGGCATTGGTTCGTAGGGTTCGTTGATGTGGTGAGACATTGTTTATACTGTGCATATTGGGAATAAGCCCTACTTTTTCATGTTTAGCACCCATTGTCAATTTTCATAGACATCGGAGTTGGTCCGAGTTCATTGCGTTCCACAGCTTTCAAAGTGAAATAAGGTCCCTATCAGTGGTTGGCTTGGTTTCGTTAGGTCCGCACTAGAAAACTTGATTTTCCGTTATAAGAAGGGTGGAAGGTAGGATTTCTATGTTAAGTAACCATAGAGTTGATCGAGTTCTATTTTGAGCCATAAACCTACCACGACATAGCTAGTTAAAGAAAATGGATTTATAACATAGTCTAACTTGTATATGTCAAGCATACAAGTCTTGGTACTTTTTTTATGGTACTTATTTCAGGTGAGGAAAAAAAATTGAAAGAGTATTTTAATGTTAAATACTATGACTATGCTTCAATGTGCTCTAACAAAAATGCTAGTAATTTCAAAGCTCGAGCATGGCATTATCTCATTCTATGTAAGTTAGAAAGTTCAATCTACATGTTAATCCTTATTTCATTCTTAAAAAAAAAATACACAAAAACGATTCCGAAGTATTGTACCTTTTACTTAGGCAACTAGATTTCTTGTGTACTTTAACAAAAGAGCAAACTATCAAATATCCACTTAAATAAGAAAGCATGGCCAACTACTCACCAAATCATTCATTGTTTGCAAATTGAATGCAATGCTTGGTAAGGAAAGAGGACATGCCACTTGTGATTGAAGAACGTGGCCATTATAATCAAAGATCAATGATTAGTCTATAATTTGACGAGGTAATTTGTTGAATTAGTCAAGCATGTTTGAATCAAACTTTATTCTTCCTTTAACCCCTATTTAATGTAAGAGAATGATGCAAAACAAGTCGATTATAAAAGTTGCTTCCTAGCTAACTACTATTTAAGATTGTTACAATGACAACTCGAGTCTTATTAATTGAGTAAGCCTGGTAGAACCCAAGTCGTCGAGAAATTAATTATCACTCAACTACAAGATTACAGTCACCTAACAAATAATCATAAAATAATAATAGCTAGACAAGTTAATCATAAGACATTAATTAAATAATTAAAAGAAATATTGACAAAAATGAGTATCGCAAATTGTAATTATATAGGTAAGGATGAGCTTCAAAAGTAGTTGACAATATTAGCTATTAGAATATATCTAAGTACACAGTCCAAGGAAACACATTAGCAAAAGTTGAGCATAGTAGAATTAGATGAAGGGGTGCAAAAAATGAACCAGAGCATAAAAGAAGAGCACTTTTCATATATTAATCTATTTATCAACCGTTGCTCATTATTGATAATCCATTTATTGTCATACATTTTTCCCATTGAATTATAGTCTTAATAATTCCAATGTATTCCTCGAGGCATGATCGGGCTCCTCGATAGTGGAATGATCCGACTCAACAATCACACAAAAAGCAATCAAAAGAAAAATAAGGAGATTGATGACACAGTTCTACTGCAAGGGGTGTGCATCTGGGGGGAGAGTAAGGCTTCCAGAAAATCTACTAGAAATAGAACTATTACAATCTCTCGGAGTTCCTCTCTCTCAAATCGCATGAAGAGGCCCTTGTAAAGGCCTTCTTCTCTATTTATAGTTACAGAGAGTGCTATTACAGGCGGGAAATCTTACGAGATCTCCGTGGTCTTGTCATATTCCTTGATAAGCTTGTTGTAAGGGCTCGTCCATCGTCATAACATTAATTGCATCAGTAACCCTATGATTACTGTCGGTATGAGCATTATGAGCGATGTTACCGTGCTTTGTTGACTTTGGATGCACCAGGCCTTTAGGAGAGGTTGGGCTTGCCCGGATCCGAATATGCTAGAATGGAGGTAGGTCAGGCTAGGCCGAATCCATCCCTTTACTCCAAGTCTGGGTGTCCGAATCCTTATACAAGCTGCGTGCGATGTTTTAAGTCCAAGGGCGCTTTTTGCCCCTCATCATATGCCCCCACTCTCTAGAGGGCAAATGCTGCTGAGAGAGTAGTAAAAATACTTAAAACTTTGTAGTATAGTATGCCCTCAAATGTTGTCCCGGCTTTATTAAAAGCGGGGGGAACATTTGTAATGAGGCGAAATGTTTTAAGGCATTTAATTGCCGACCTTAAGAGGTGGCAATGTTAAGAGAACATGGGAGGAGAGGCTCGATTTCCTATCAACCTTAAGAGGTAGTTTACCGACCTTAATAGGTGGTATGCTGGTCTTAAGAGGCAACAATGTTAAGGGAACGTGAGTGTAAGGGACTGATTTCCCATTAGCCTTAAGAGGTAATTTATCGGCCTTAAGAGGCGGTATGCCGACCTTAGGAGACGGTAATGTTAAGAGAACGTGAGGCGCGTTCGCCTTAAGAGGTGGCTTCTGGAGGGAGCGAAGGCATATCAATGCCTAATCCCTGCCGGCCTTAAGAGGTGGCTACCCGGGAAATGGTGTGGCATAAGTGTCACCTTCTGCAAGTGATGGCCAGTCACTGCGGAAACTGAGTTTTGTATTGGGTGTGACAAGACTAGCATGAATTGCCATTATGATGAGGCGAAGGCCTCAAGTATCACGTCTGTCATTGATGAGACTGCCTTCTCTGTGGCGGTGGATATGCACACAGGAGGCATTTAATGTCCGTAATAATAGCCGAGGTATTTTTCACTCTTGGCAATGTATTTGGAATCCACGTCGAATACTACGAGATTTGATATTTTTGAAACATGTGCCCCATAAGGAGGGAATCACCCTTCGTAGGGGGTATATATAGGGGTGGTGGGTCACAGTTAATGCCCCACCTACCCTGGAGAGCACTGTGCACAGTACTTGTTTTCACCGACGTGCTATGAGAGAGTGTCCTTCGTCGAAACATCTTCATCTCAAGCTTTTTTAGAGGAAGCATCATCATGTCTAGACTTGCAGGCAAGTGTAAGTCTATTGCTTCCTCTTCCGGAGTCTCTGTTGAGACGAGGGATTTATATAGATTTTCGTCGAACTTTCGTAGCTGGTTCGCGATTCGGTCTTTTTTGGAGGAGTACGAACTCGATGGAGTGTCATTTCATCCTTGTGGGTCCCAGACCCATCTTTGCTCAGACGAGTTAAAGGACATGTTTATAATTTGTAGATATGCCATAGAGCATGGTCTATGGCTACCCTTGAACCCCTTTTTGTCCTCCTTCCTTTCTTTTTATCGCCTTACCCCTTCACAACTCAGCCTTAATTGCTGACTAGTTTTAAATGCCTTTACTGCTATCTACCTCCACTTAGGGATTGTTTCCCATCTCGTTTTGTTTTGCTTACTTTTTGGGCTAATGCCCCTGAAGGTGAAGAGGGGCATACCTCCATCTAGCACTTACACCCTATATAGTAGGCAAACCGAATACCGGATAATGGATCTCCCCAATAGTTTGAAGGGGTAGGATCACCATTTCTTTTTCCTTTCGAATATCGAGGACCTTAGAGTCCCTTATACTTGGTAAGGCTCGCCTAAGAGGGACTAGCCACCCCAATCCGAGGAGCTTGACCCAGTTGCATGGGCAGACGTAGAGAAAATAATTAAATTTGGTCCAATTGCTTGGTCAGAACTCAGGCGGAAGGATGTCTGGGAGGCTTTGTCATGGGTGGCAGATTCGTTGCCCACGCCAAGTAGGGGGAGGAAATAGCTTTTGTATCATGTATCGCATCCGCCAGCTACTTATTAATCCGATCTTTTGATTCTTTTGGTTATAGCTTTTGGGCGGTTTGCTCGACTGGACATGCCTAACCGTCAAGGTAGTGGCTCGACTTGCCATAGGTCGTGACATGGCGAGGAAAGGCTAGTGGAGCAAGGGAGAGGTCGGTGGAGCAGGGCGAGGGGAGTTAGCCCGCCTATCAGAAGAGGCTGAAGTAGAAGGAGGAAGCCCTTGAATAGGCCACGGAGGAACCAGAAAGACCCCTGAAAGATGAATGGCAGGCAACTCATGGTGCTTTGTATTTATTATAGTATAGTCGTTATAGTATAAGCTACGGTTGTCGCCATCATTTTCAATTTTTACTCAGAAAAAGTTTCCCGAGGTCGAACTCAGGGAGCAAACTTATAATTCTAGAAGTACAATGTTTCTGTTACAAAAATAAGAGAGAGAGAGAGGTAGATTGGTCTCTTGGCTTTTTCTTCTTCTCTTCTTTCTCTGTTGCAGTCTTTCTTCTTCTTCTTTTTCTTTTCTTCTCTTTGCTTTGATCATCTTCAGCTCTTCTGTCTTCTTCCTTCTTTTCTTTCTTTCTTTCTCTTCTGTTCTTCTTCTTTTCTTTCTTTCTTCTTCTACGGCGCCTGTTCTTCTTTCCTTCTTCTTGTCTTTTTCTTCAGAGCGTCGTTTGATTTCTCAATCAGACGACTTAAGTAGCATCTGCTACAGTGCTTCCTTGGTGCTCCCTCTTCTGCTTCTTTCTTCTTCTTTTTGCAGTCCTTCTTCTTCTGCTTTGCTTCGAGCAGCCAAGGCTTTGGCTGCTTCTTCCTTCTTTTTCTTCTGCCTGCACACTCACATAGCCTGGTCAGAGCAAAAACCTAACCCTACCCTCCCTCGCGTCTCTCTCTCTTAGATTTCACTTGTAAGATCGCTCTCCCAGAGCCAGGTATTCGGGTACGGGTTCGCGCCTGGGTCCAGGCCCACTGGCGTGCGGTGGTGGGCGAGGAGTGCAGGTCGGGTATACGGGTCGGGCTAGGTCCGCGGGGGGTGGTCGCGGACGAGGCCGGGTGAAGCGGGTGAGAGGGACCTCACCTCGTGGTCAGGAGGCGAAAAGGCTAAGGCACTTTTCCAATTTATGCGCGGGCGGCGTTTCGAAATCCCACGATGTGGGACTATCTTCTGCACTGTCTTCAGGTGCGCCCGCAGGACGACTCCACCTCGCCCTCTAATCGGCTGCAGCCGATGTCTATGCCAACTGAAGAGGCAGAAGCCTTCGCGGACTTCGCCCCAACCTGCAGCACCTGGGAAACTGGGGCTGCAGGGTCTGGAGCTCGCCTCGAAGCTGCTTCAGTCGTTGTTAATGGCGACTGGAGCAGCGAACCTGTTAGACAGAAACACAGCCCTTCGACCTAATCAAACTAGCGGGGGACCTTCGCCGTGGCACGACGAAGGTGGCACGGGGTGTAGCAGGTCGTGGGGCGGCGTCTGGCAGCGGGGCTAGGTCGAACAGCGACCGGAGAAATGGGTCTGTTCGGGGGAGTGTGGTGGGGGTGTGGAGCAGTAATGGGTGAGTAGAGGTTGCTCATGGTGATGAGGCAGAGGTTCTGTGAGAGTCGATGAGGCATGTGGGGCTATGGAGTGATGGGGGCATCTCGTCAGAGGGTAGCCGGAGATGAAGGGGGTGACGGTGGACAGGAGTGGTCGAGGGCTTAATTGAATGTAAAATAGTGAGGAAAAGAAAGAGGGGGAGGTGGGGAGAAGTTCTGACCTAGTTGTAGGGACGAAGGGGGTCGGAGCAGGGTGGCAGTCGTATCGACTGTCGCCGGAGAAGAAGACGCCCAGAGGGAGAGCGCGGTGGCGAGGAGAGAGCAGGAGGGCACGCGCTGGGTACGGCGCGACGTGGGAAGAGCGGGCGAGGGTGGCTCTGCTGCTGGTATTGCAGCAGAGCAACGAGGAGGGGGAGGAAGAACCGCCGGAGCTGGAGGGCTTCTGCCGGAGTGGGAAGAGAGGAAAGATGGGGGTGTTTCTCCGTCAGGTCTGAGCTGCCTTCTTCTGCAGGCGGAGGCGGCTTTTATAGAGGCGAAAGCGGAGAGGTGGGCGGAGGGAGGAGACGTGCCTTCCTCGCTGGAGGACGGCCGGAGTAGGGACCCATACCTTCCGTGCGTTCGCACGGAAGGTATGGGCAGCCGCAGAGATTATGGCGGTGTCCCTGCGACAACAGACGTCACAGGGAACACCCGGTTGAAAGGGCAGAGGGCCTCCCTCACCCTGTGCGGCGCCATGCTCCGCGCAAAGTCGCCGGAGCATGGCGCTGCTCAGGGTTTTGCAGGGAGGACCTAAATGCAAAGAATGATGAAGACTTAGGAGCCAAAACGCGAGGGTTTCAAAAGTTGAGGGTCAAAAAGTAATAGATGAGGACCAAAATGCAAAGTCGGTTAAGAAGGTCTCTTCTTAGGCTCAAGTTTTTATGCATGACTAAATGTGACCTAAGGATTCTAATGGTGAAATTTATTTCTATATCAGACCTTGTTTGACCAATCAATTTACATACAAATCCAAATTAAATCATTAATTGGGCATGGTTCTCAATGTAGGTCAAAGTGGGTTCCCAAGGTCAAATTGAAGGTTCTAAATCTTAGAGATTATTTTTATATGAATTTTAGAGGGTTTAGTCGATTTTTTATTTTCCTCGAATCTCATGAATTGAAGTGGGTTTGTTTTAGGGTTACGGGATGTCATTTAATTCATTGGAGTTGCTGTAACCCTAGTTGGATCAACTCATCTCACTTTCCTTCTTATTAGGTTAGTTTGACCTATGTTTGGACCCTAAGTTACCCGGTTTACAGATTGTGTTGGTGAAATTACATTTTTACCCCTTAGTTCCTATTTTCTTCACAAACTCAGAATTCTCTGAGTCAAGCCTTTCTATAAGTTATGTAGGAGCTTTTTCTTGCAAATCTAGGTTAGATGGTGCTAGTTTAGGGTTTATGACGAGGTTCTCATCAACCCCTTGAACCGTCCCAGGAGGGGTCGTAGTTTGAAGCTTCTGCGAGGGGAGTTAGTGACATCCTCTATGTTGAGTCATGACGAGGCTGAGGGGGAAAGTGTGCCCCCTACCCCCTTGGAGATATCTAAGCCGCTCGAGGCCACCACCCTAAGCAACTCCCCTCCGAAGGCACCTTTAGAAGTGAGTCGTATGGGGGGTACTGCTAGCTTCTTAACCCCATCAACTTCCCTCGGTGCGCTCGCCCTACTGACGCAAGAGGTGGGCACCATCGGCAGCATCTTCGATCAGCTATACTAGAAGCGGAGCTCCATGGGGGTGAGGGCCTTGGTGGATCCCCTTGGCGGAGGGGGCTCAGGGACGATCAACCATACAGTCGAGTCCCTTGCTAGTCCATGCTGGAGGGCGCTCATAGTAGCCTCACGCCTGATCGGGTGGTGCTGGTTTGACCCGGGGCATCAAGTAGTGCCCCCACCTCAAAATGGCATGTGCTAAGGCACCTGAATGATGCCCTATCTTAGGCTACCTTTAAGCCAAGGGGCATGAATTTCAATCACGTCTTCTACTATATGCTCACAGTAAGCTCTTGGGGACTTTTTTTTGTCAATTTTTTCTCTAACAAGAACTTTTTTAACCTAATGCACTTGTGGGCTATAGGATGGGATGCTTAGGACCTTTATTTCACGTGACGATGCTTCTCTAGACCTCCCTGGATCAGTTGGCAATGTTGACACGGCGGACATGGCCTTCAAATGGGCCATCACGGCTAGGGTGGAGTAGAGGAGTTTGCTCTACCAAGTGGTGGAGGCCGTTGCTACTCGGGAGAAGGCAAAGAAGACGGTAGAGGAGGCCGTGTGCAAGCTTCACTTGTAGCAGCAGGTGGCCAGTGATGTGGCCCGTCTGGAGCATGAGTTGAAGAAGGCTCGCCCTTGTCTGAGGAGGGCCCTACATGTTGGCAGGGGGCTGGAGGAAAGCCTCATCAGAGCACACGAGACTGAAGTTGTGGCTTTGGAGGTCTTGTCCAAGCACCTCAGGACCATCTGCGCCAATGTCCTTTCCTTGAAGGAGGAGGTGTAATTGCTTAGGGCTGAACACTCCTCATCCATGGAGGAGTACGAAAGGGCTCTTGAGGAAGAGCGCATCCGCTTGAGCGATTCGATTGATAGACTTGCTTCTATGAGAGAAAGTCCGGAAAAGGTAGAGGCAACTGTAGAGGACTTAAGGGCCGACCTTGGCAAGGCCCAGTAGCTCACGGAGGAGAAGGGCCAGCTGGTGGCGGAGTTGGAGGATGCTACACAGCCGAAGCTGGATGTAGAGGCAGTGATGGCATTTTTTGCCAAAGATCTGTCCATGGAGGCAAGACAGGAGGATCTCTCGAAGGAGATCGAGAAACATACCCTGGCTGTCGTTCAGTCCCTTCTTACAGGGAAGCATACTCCCGTGGAGGACTTATGTAACTGGTCTATGGACCCATTTTTGTCAGAGTACAACCGTCGAAAAGCTGTCGGTCTTATTGTTGACAAAGAACCCATGGAGCCACCCGTGGACTAGCCAACTCTTGAAGAGGAGGCAAAGCAGCCGGTCTATCAGGGGCTGCTGACCAGCCTTCACGAGTGATCAGCCCGCTCCGCCTCTCACCAGCGCCTGGGGGGAGAATTTTTGGGGCTTGAAAGGGGAGTTTGTGAGCCTCTTGTTGGTATTCCTGTTTTCTAATTGTATTTTTTTTTTTTTTTTGGAATGTAACAGGCAACACTCTTTTTGAATGAAAAAGAAAATTTTTATCTTTATTATTTATGCATATTCATACATGATACAAATATAAGCTGCTCGCATGCCAAGTGCAGGGGATACTTTTGTCGCCTAGGGTCTATAATTCGTAGAAGTCCCCTAGACTGTCTTTACGAATCTTGTAAGGTCCTTCCCAATGGGCGTCTAGTCTCCCGCTTGACTTAGTTGGCATGGAGACTTCACACTTACACAGGACTAAGTCTCCTTGGGATTAAGAATGTCGCTTCTTTATGCTTGAGTGATGCTTCTGAAGCCTTATCCCTTATCTCATCTACGAGGTCTAAGGATAGGCGAACTCGATCATCGTTGGTGGTGGGGTCATAGAGTTGTGTCTTGTAGGTGGGGAGGACTATTTCAATAAGCAGTCGAGCCTCCATGCTGTATACCAAGCTAAATGGTCTGTGGCCCATGGAAGTTCTCTGGTAAGTCCTATAGCCCCACAGCACGTTTGACAGCTCGTCCACCCATCTCCCTTTGTTTGAATCTAGCCGGCATTTTAGCGCTAAGACGATGGTGCGATTGGTTACCTCCTCCTGCCTGTTTGCGTGGGGACATCCGACGAACGTGAAACGTAGGTGGATACCCCAGTTGGTGCAAAATTCTTTGAATTTTTTACAGGAAAACTAGGTGCCATTATCTATGACAATGCACTGGGGTATTCCATAATGAGCTATAATGCCTTTACAGACAAAGGAGATAACTTTATCAGATGTTAGGCTGGCCATAGCCTCAACTTCGACCCATTTGAATAAGTAATCAACTGCCGCCTGTATGAACTGCTTCTGACCCAGGGCTAGCGGGAAGGGGCCAATAAAATCTAGCAACAAGTGATACAGGGTAGCGAACCGTTGGCACTTGTCACACTTGCGCATGAAATCCTTGCAGTATTGCTTCATTTGGAGCCAAAAGTAGCCCACCTAGAATAGCCGGGCCAAGATGCCTTATACCCTTCGTGATTCCTGCATACGCCTCCGTGGGCTTCTTAAAGGACTTGCTTTGCTTCCTCTTTTGCCAAGCAGCGCAACAGGTGATGTAGTACGCCCATTTGTACAGTTGCCCCTCTATCAAGGTGTCCTTGAGGCTTTTAGGTGGAAGGCCTCTGGTTGTGGTTCCCTTGGGGGTAGCTTGCATGAGTTCAGGTAAGTGATGATAGGCATCATCCAAAAGATGGACTACTCTATCGTGAACATCTTGGGAGTGAGTATAGTTGGCTCTTTTAGGGTATGAAGGCAGATATCTTCCTCTTGCCCTAGCAAGATGGCAGTAATGAGTTTAGCCAACGCATCTACCAAGGGGTTGTTAGCTTTGGGCACCTGCTTTATCAAGATGGTCTTAAAATCCGCCATCTCTTCCTTGACCTTATCGGCATACAAGATCATGTTTAAATCTCGAGCTTGGTATTCGCCATTTATTTGGTTGGCAACCAGCTGGAAGTCCGTGTAGGTTTCCAGCGAGGTGGCACCTTTAGACTTGGCCACCTGGATGCTCGCCAGCATGACCTCATACTCCGCCAGGTTATTGGATGTAGGGAAATCCAATTTGATGGCGTACTTATAAATAGCGTCGTCTGGGGCGGTTAAGGCTATCACGGCGCCAAACTCGACTATCATAGAGGAGCCATCAACATACAGCTGCCAGAGGAGTGTAAAGAAGGTGTCTAGTGATGGTAACACCATTATGACCCATAACTAGCTCATTTTGATCCAACTAAGTCAGTAAATGCTCCTATATAACTGCTAGAGAGCCATAAGTCACTGCATAATCATTCTAAGGGAAATACAAGAAAATATGGTTAAAACTGCAGTTTTACCATCTTATCACAAATGTAGTACAATCACAGGTTTTCCAAGGGGGTAATTAAGGGTCAAATGGTCTTTAAAGTCTAACAAGTGAGTTAGAACAAATAGAAAAGGATTTGCACGTGTTTTGAGAATTAAATGATTTTTGAAATCCTAAAAATAGACTCGCTTAATTAACTAAGGTTCTAGTCAGGATAAAATTTTCCTAAACCCTCTAAAATTCATAGAAAAATATTTTCTAGGGTTTGGAACCTTCAATTTGACCATCAGAACCCATCTTGACACAAAATAGAGTCCAAGACTGACATTTGCCCTAATTTGGATTTTTGTATAAATTACACAGTCAAAAGAAATCAAAACCTAAATCTAATTTCACCATTGGATTCCTTGGATCCAAATTAGATTTGTACCAAAATTTGGGCCCAATCTGAGATTATTTTGACCAAGTTTGTATTTTGATCCAGTCAAACTCTTTCTATCTCATTCAAACCCTTAACTTTTGAATTCTCTTACAAATAGCCCCCCAACTTCTTTACCTTCTTCACAAGCAGGTCCCCATGCCATTTTTGGAAGGTGAAACCTTTACCGTTGAGTTTCGAGCGAGGATCTCTCGCTCGATTCTTAATCAATCCCTCTCAAAATTGATACGGGGATTCCTTAGAAAGTTTCCTTCCATTTGAGTCATTCCTTGGGCTCTAAGTCCCTCCCAAAAGGTCATGCGAACCTTTCAAAGGTTCGGGGATCCATTGTTGCAGCCGCCTTCCAAGCTTGAAATCTTCTTTCCAAGCTTGGAAGGGCGTCCTGTGGCCTATAAAAGTGACCCCAAGGCACGGCCATGCTCTTGAGCTAGTTTTGAGGCCAAAAACCCCCTTCCTAACCCAACCTCCGGCCTCCTTCGACCTAGCTCCAGCGAGCTCCTCCACTGTCATCCTACGACCTCCCGATGACCAAATTGAGAGGTCTTCTTTCTCCCTGACTTCCTCCATCTCTCGACAGCCAACTCAGAGGCGCCCTAGCCCCTTCATCCTCGCCATCTCCCTCATCGGAGAACTTGTTGTCCACGACGCTGGCCAACCATAGCCGCGCCGCCCTACCCCTTTCGTCCTGAGATTAGGTTCCAACGTTCCCTCGTCTCCCTTATTTTTTTCCCCCTATTTATCCTTCGATTTCGATCCCTCGACATGCCGTTCACCTCCATCGTCCTCACCTTCGGTCAATCCTCCGGCGAGCCCATCTCACCACCACATACCACCAATTAACTCACCGAAAAGCCCACAACCTTCACCTCTCCACCCTCTTCAAAACCCCTCTTCCCATTCACTACTTCGTTCACCCAAATCGCCCATCGAACAACCCACCTACTCACGGCCGTTTTCGTCACCGTCAGGCTGCCACCCTCAATCTCATCACACGGTGCACCCACCACCGCACTCGCCACTCCACAGCAATCCTTTATGAGCCTTCTAATAAGGTTGAGAGGCCATTCTTCTTGATTTCATGTGTACCCCCTATCCACCATTAACGAAAAGCTTCAAAGAAGCTTCGAGCTCGCTCCAAGTCTCGACTGCCCTAGGTAGAAGTCCCAAGTTGTGCGGATTTGCTTCAGGCACTGCCCCAGGTGGTCAATTGGACGCTTGGACCTCACGAGTCGCGGCAATCAAAGGAAGGACCTCTACTGCAGATGCGTGAAAAAGAGGGACGCAGATAGTCCCACATCGGAAACTCACAAGCGGTTGACCGCGCATAAATTGAATTTCTCTCTAGGCCTTAGTGCCTCAAGTCACAGGGGGGTGAGGACCCCTGCGCCTTCACGTGCCTCATCTGCGACATATACCCGCGGACCTGGTGTGCCCGACCCACCTAAGCCTTCACTCCTTGCTCACCACCCACAGTCGGAGAACCTAGACCTGGGTGCACACCTACCCGATTACTTGACTATACCCTTAGTGGCCCTCAGAGGGTGAAACCTAAGAGGACAGAAAGAGAGAGAGAGAGCGCGGGGCAGGGGAGGGTTTTGCCCCATGCAACATTAGCTAAAACCTGTGATGGTTGCCCTCTGTGCGTAAAGAAAGAAAGAAGAAAAGAAGAAGGCTTGAAGATAAGAAGGCAGAAGAAGAAGAGGAGAAGCACAGAGAAAGAAAGAATAAGAAGAGAGAGACCCTTGAGTCTCTAGCACTGTAGCACAGATTGTTTAAGCCATCTGATACCTTTGATTGCATATACTTGAGGCTTTGATTTAATTGTTATTTGTGAGGAGTAATTGGTGATTTAAATCACTATTTTACTCCATTCTTTTTGCATATTGATCCTGACATTATTCTTATTGCAATCTCTATTCTTGATTTAAATTGTGATCTTGAGTTTTGAATTCCATATTGTTCCCTGTGTTTGACCTCGGACTTAAAATTCGAGTAATAAATTTTTTTGTTTTCAAAGCGATTTTGGCTATATTACAACGCAGTTTTTAAACCTCGATTTCGTTGCGCAAACATCTAGGTCCGTGAATTCCACCATGAAATATGCCATGACTTGTCCTTTGATGGCTCTTCTCGACTGGTACCTGACATCGAACTCCGCCAATTCCATAGCCCATTTGATCTGTCATGCTGACCCCATGGGCTTGTGTAGCATTTGTAGTAGGGGATAGTCTGACAGGACCATTACAGTGTAAGCTTGGAAGTAGGGGTGTAGCTTCCTGGCTGCGATGACCAGAGCTAGCCCTAGTTTCTCGACAATCGCATACTTAGCTTCTGCACCTTGGTAGGTTTTGCTGATGAAGTATACGGGTCACTGTGCTCCTTCTCGATTGCTGATTAGGACAACGCTGATGGTGGACATGGAGGCTGTCAAGTATAGGGAAAGGACCTCTCTAGGCTTAGGAGCCATTAAGACAGGGGAACTTTGAAGCGTGGCTTTGACTTCCTCTAAAGCTTTCTAATAGTAAGGAGTCCAATGGGCGATAGTATAGCTTTGCCCTTTTTTATGCACTCGAAGAAGGGGAGGCATCTATCGAAGGATCGAGACAAGAATCGGCCTAACGATGTGATCTTGCCAACCAACTGCATCCCTTTTAAGGTGCTTGGTGATTGCAAGTCCATGATCGCTTGATCTTGTCGGGGTTGGCTTCTATCCCTCGGTTGGTGGCCAAGAACCCCAAGAATTTACCGGCTGAGACCCCAAAGGTACACCTTTCAAGGTTTAGATGGAGGCGGGTGTCCCTCAAAATTTGGAATACCTCGGGCAAATATTCTAAGTGTTGAGGGAAATTAGATCCCTTTACAAGCATATCATCTATGTACACTTCAAATGATTTTTCTATTATTTTTGAGAAAATCATATTTACAAGGCGTTGGTAAGTTGCTCCAGCATTTTTTAAGCCAAAAGGCATGACTTTATATTGGAACAGACCCTTATCGGTGATGAAGGAGGTGTGGAGTCTGTTTGTCAGAGCAAGGCTGATCTGGTGGTACCCATTGTAAGCGTCCAGGAAGGACATATGAGATTGTCTACTATAGGAGTCCACCAGAGTGTCGACCCTTGGTAGGGGAACTTGTCCTTAGGCCAGGCTTCATTAAGGTTGGTGAAATCTACGCACATGCGCCATTTACCGTTGGCTTTTTTCACCATCACCATGTTCAAGAGTCATGTTGGGTACAAGGATTCTTCGATGAATCCAGCTTCAAGGAGCTTTTGTACTTTAGCTTTAGCCGCTTGCCATTGTTCAGCTGACTTGTGCTAGCGCGCCTATTTGACCGTGCGGGTGCCCGCCTGGATATTCAGGTGCTGCTGGATCAAGGATGGGTTGACTACCGGCAGGTCGTTGGCGGACCAAGCGAAAATGTTCGTGTTGGCCCTGAGTAGGGGTAACTCTTGAACCTCAGAGGGATCAAGGTCCTCTCCGACTTTGATGAGATTAGTCGTGTTGTGAGGAAAAAGCTGTATAGTCATGGTCGAAGAGCCTAACTATAGTCTCGAAGTCGCTGGCGGATTAGTCAAGTTTTCCTCTTGCTGGATTGCCTGGACTTGGTTTCTCCTCTTCCCCCATTTCTGTGATTCGAGGGATTTTGGCTCCATGGATCGTTCTTGCTTGATCCTCAGGAGCTCCTGCTTAAGCGTTTGATCCTTGTGTACTATTTATACTCGAAAGGAGTGGAAAAGCATGAATTAGAAGTACGAGGAGGGCATTAAGCGGAAGGTGTGGGTTGATGGGCGGCCAATGATGCCGTCAACCCAACTCCTATGAATGTAGCCATTCGGTTGAGGTGCTTATCCTCGTTGTAAACGGATAAGGGAAGACTAATCTCCCCCTTTGGCATTACTTTGTGGTTGCCAAAGCCCACGACCGGGTGGGTCAATTAGGAGAGATGCTCCTCTCGGAAGCCCAACTTGAGCAATGTCTTTGTGAACAAGAGGTCTACCGTGCTGCCTTCGTCAACCAAGAGCCTGGGTTGCAATTGCCTTACCAAGAGGAGAGTTACCAGAAGTGGGTACGTGTGTTCTGTCGGATCAGGTAAAGAGGCGAACAGCTGGGATGCTGCTTGTGTGATTGTTCCCTTCTCGCCCCACTGAAGAGTGGGGAAGCACTTGGAAGTGCCGGCTTGGAAGGAGTGGCTTGTTGGCCTAGGGCAGCATTAACCCCGAATATTACCTCAACCCTTATGTTGATAAGTTCAAGCAACAGAAGGTTAGTCTCTTAGGGTAATGCGAGCATCGTTGCCAGGACTTGGTGGTGGCATTTTGCCAAGGATATCCAAGGTGACACCGTCGACTTAGTCGGGCAGGTTGTTGACCCGCTTAGCTCCTGGTCCCTGAGGAGGGTCCAAATGGACTCCCCGGAGCTGCTGCATCTTCTCCTTATGGTAGTCTTTAGGGCCCTCTATGGGCCCTTTGCCTCTATCTTGGCTCTCATTTCGCTTGACGAACTGAACCAAGTTCTCATGCCGGATGTAGGACTCAATCTGGTCGCACAGATTCTAGCAATCTTCGATAGCGTAACCCTGGGCCTTATTGTACTTACAGTGGGGCCTGGAGTCAACTCACATCCTCATGGGCTTTGGCGGGGGCAACAGATCCTTGTTTGTGGACCAGACTTCCACCAACACGTCTGCCTGGTTCACAACCAGGGGAGTGTATTCCTCAAAGGACTCCCGCCTTGTCTAGTGGGGTCCGTAGTTGCAACCCTTGTTGGGTTGGTTGTTCCTTTGGTCGGGGAAGGTGGCCCTTCGCTTGTGGAAGTAGCCACTTCCGTGAACGGCATTGGAGCATGCTCGCTAAAGGCCCTCCTTTCCTCTATGGGGCTGGTGTCATCGCCATGACCCTCAGCCAGCTAGTTGCGGAAGCCGAAGGAGTTGTCCTGCTCCACAAATCTCGTGGCTCTGTCCCAGAGCTTTGTCATGTCCCTTGGTGGGAAATCGTGAATGTCGTACCCAAACCTTTGAGTCAGGAGGCTCAACTTGAAGTATTGGATGGCTATCGCATCACGGGGCCTCTTGCACTTGAAGTATTGAACCTTGAACCGATTTAGGTAGGATCGGAAGGACTCAGTCTTCCGCTGCCTGACTTCCGACAGCGTTTCAGCGTTGTCTTTAACCCTTTGCAGCCCAGCAAACTACTGGCAGAACTTGTCCTCTGATGAGAACCTCATCATGAACCCTAATTAGCTTACTTTGGTCTAATAAAATGAACAAAAGCTCCTACATAACCTAAATGAAGGCCTAATTCAGGGAATTATTAATCTAAGAAGAAAACATGAAACAATGGGTAAAACTATAATTTTACTATTGCAGTGCATCAACGGGATTTCTAAGGGTCTAGACATAGGTCAAGTGGACTTAATAAGAGAAGGTGGGATGGTTTGGTCAGAAAAGGGTTATGGTGAAATCTAGAAATTAAATGACATTCTGTAATTCTAAAACAAATCCACTTTAATTCACAAGGTTCCAGGAAAGATAAAAATCGACTAAACCCTCTAAAATTCATGGAAAAATAGCCCTTAAGGTTTAGAACCTTCAATTTGACCTTTGGAACCTGTTTTGATCTAGATTGGGGTCCATACCCAATTTTTGACGTAATTTAGGTTTTTGTGCAAAATATCCAATCAAACGTGGTCAAACCTAAAATCCAACTTCACCATTGGATTTCTTAGGTCCAAATTAGGTTTATACCAAAATTTGGACCTAAGGGAAGGTCGTCTTGACCCACTTTGCAATTTGGTCCTCAAAATTACTTTCTAACCCTCAACTTTTTGAAACCCTTGCGATTACCCCCTCAACTTTCTCATCTTTTCCTTCACTTGTGTCCCTCTGCCATCCGCAGTAGAGGCCATACCTCCGACGTGACTTTCCCGCCGCCCTCACGTGCCTCCTGCTCGGCCAGTGCCTATTTAAGGAAGGGCACACCACGCCGCTTCCTCCAAGCTCAAATTGGCCAGAGATATCCCTGAATTTCATCTCCTCCCAACTTCGGGTGATTGCCCAAAGCTTCCGATGACTTCTCCTCCGTCTTCTCATTGCTCTGCCACCGAACCAGTGGCAGAGCCAGCTCCGCCGTTCTCTGCCACGTCGTGCCGTACCAGCGTGCACCCTCCGACCCCCTTCGTCGTCACTGTCTTCTTCCCCTAGGCACCTTCGTCTCCGGCGACGGCAGTACCAGCCGCTCGCCATCCGCTTCCCCCCCTTCGCTCTAAACACCTCAGTTAAGTTCCTCTCACTCCCCTCTTAATTTCCCCTTTCCTAATTTGCACCTTCGACCCCTCGACACCACAGACCACCATCACCCTCTCCACCTCCAACCACCAACTCTGGCGAGGCCACTCCACCTCCACAGGCCGTTTCACCCCTTGCTGACTGGTCCCTAAGCTTCACCACCTCCCACTGATCACCTTTCGCCCTTCCACTGACCGCCATACCCATTGAAACCTCCCCCCGAACACACCCACCTACATGCACACAGTGTGCCTAAGGCACACACGCACAGGCGCCCTCACGGCACGCTGACCCTCGGGCCACCTTCGCCGTGTCACGGTGAAGCCTGCTAAGTGATTTGACGTGGCTGCAAGGCCGTTCTTGTAATTTCAGGGTCGCGACCCCTTCCGCCATTTGCACAAAAGCTTGAAGCTTGCTTGAAGCTTCTCCAGGCCCCAGTGCTCCAGGCCTCCAGGTCCAGAAGGCGTGGCTCAGTCACGCGCACGCACACTGCCAAGCGATTGGTGCTGAGGGGCCTTGCATTTGCTGCAATCGCATGCGATTTCTGTTGCGAGCGTTCGCAGAACGAAGGTAGGACATTTAGTCCCACCTCGGAAGCTGACGAACAGGGGGAGGCGCTTAAATTGAAAAAGTGAATTAGGCTTATCGCCTCCAACTGCACGAGGTGAGGTCCCTCGCCCGTATATCTGCCTCGTCCGCGACCCACCCTACGTGGACCTGGCTGACCCGATAACCCTGCACTCCTTATGCATCACCCACGTCGGTGCGCCTGGACCCGGGTGCGCCTGACCCGACTTGAATACCCGATTGGCTCTGCGAGAGCGAACCGAAGAGAGAAATAGAGAGAGAGAGCGACGCGGGGAGGGTAGGGGGTAGGTTTTGCTTCTCCATGCCTGTGAAGGGAAGAAGGAGGAAGAGGAAGCAGTTGCGTGAAAGAAGAGAAGAAGAGGCCAACTGAAAAGGAAGAAGCTGAGGACTTAGCCGTGCCAAGGAAGAAGGAGCAGGAGCTGAAGAAGGAAGAAGGCAGAGGAAGGAGCTAAAGAAGAAGAAAGAGCCAAAGAGGAAGAGAAGAAAAGAGAAGGAGGGAGCTGCTGTAAAGAGGAAAGCCAAGCAGAAAGGAAAAGAAGAAGAAGAAGCTAAGAAGAAGCAGCCAAAGTCAGAGCAACAGTAGCCAAAGAGAAGAAAGGAAGAAGAAGAAGGTGTGCACTGTAGCAAACGCCACTTAAGGTGTCTAATTCACAGAATCAGACGTCTGAAGACAGAGAGAAGAAAAGAGAGAGAGCAAAGAAGAAAGAGAGAAGAAAGGAAAAATTCTATTTTCTTTTACTCTCTAGTTTTTTTTTGTAAAACAGTACATTATTGAGAATTGTGATTTTTCTGCTTCTAAAGACCGAATTGCTCCCTTAGTTCGACCTCGGAATGTTTTCAAAATTTGAGTAATAAATAAATAAAATTGATAATCGTATTTTACAACATAGTACAATGCGTATCGTTTTAAAACACCACGAAAGTCGATCATTAATTTTTGGCGCCGTTGCTGGGGAGCAACGGGCACTTTAGAAGCTTTAAATCACAATTTTTGATTTTATACTGACTTAATCTCTCTTTTGTTATGTTTATTGCAGGAAAGGAACTCAAGAAAAGATCAGCAGCCACACAGCAACCAGGGAACATGTATCCTTCAACCCTCTCTTTTAAGCCCCTCACAATCTAAAGAGGAAAAAAAAAAATCTAGGGTTACCTGTCTTCCATACTTAGTAATTCACAAAGTTGCCTGATTTCTACTTTCAACACATCTTAACTTCATATTCACTTAAAATAACTAGGGCTAAAACCTTCTTGATTGAGCCCTAGTTACCCATTTCTGAGGTAACTAATTTGGACCAACTAGAGCCAACCTAGGATCCCAAGCTGGGGTTTTAGAGACACATCTTCTTCTAAGCAGAGAATTAAAAATTTCAAAAAGAGGTGTACCTAAACCATTGTTTGAAAAGACCTATTCAAGAGAAACCCTAAGCAAATCAGGCTCTTAATCTACTTGAACCATAAAAGAAAGGACCTAAGAAACTCTCAAAGGAACAAAGAGATGAAGTTGATCCTTTAGATCAACCAACCTTTAAATTAGGTCACTTTGCACCCAAAATATTTAAAGTTCAAGTGGAACCCTAAGCACCTTGATCTTAACTAAAAGTGGTAGACTTAAGAGGTCAAGGTCCCCATTCTGGTCTACCTAGAATCTCAGTGACAAGAGAGGTCGGGTGGGGGAAACCCTGTAACCCGTGGGGGCGCTCTACCGTGTAGGGGTCTTCGCTGGACTCACCCTCTTTAGCTGCCCAGGTAATTCTCAGGTGGATGACCTTCTGATCCAGAGGTATCATCCGCCCCGAACCTCTATAGTCACCCAACATATTTTGGGTGTCTTGATTGGGTCTAACACGTTCTAACTTCATCCGGTCTTTTAGTGCATGTTTGGTAGGAGGTCCTTGAAACCTCCTCTAGAAATTCACTCTCCCCGAGGCCAAGCCTCGGCACCCTTGTTTGCGCAACAACCCCTCCACTTAGACCTTTCTTCCGGTTCTGAACATAGTTCTCCTTCTTCCATCATGGCACAGCCTGTTGAAGAAGAAAATAATCTTGAGCACCAGCTTCAGCGTCTGAATGACCTCTTCCAGAATTTCATGAACCCACCGTAGTGCCCCATGATGCGAGATCACTATAATCCCGCTGCGATGGCAATCGAGCCTCGAGTCCGAATCCCGACTGGAGGACCTGATTCTGAATTGAAGCCCAATATGATGCATGCCATAACTAAATTCTATAGGCTTAACTCTGAAGATCCATTCCAGCATATCAAACAGCTCAAGCATCTGGCCCAGACCTTCAGGTTAGATGCGCAAAACTGAGATATCTTACTCATGAAGATGTTCCTTTTCTCCCTCATGGACATGGCGGCTCATTGGTATCAGACACAGACCCGTCCAATCAACACATGGGAGGAACTTCAATCCAAGTTTTTGAAGAAGTTCTTTCTCGTTAGTCGGACAAATGCCTTGCACCACCAGATTACTCATTTCACTCAGCAGACGGGAGAACCTCTTCATGAGGCATGGGATCGATTTTTGGATCTCATGAGAAAGTACCCCATCAAGGAGTTCCTACATGGGAACAAGTCCAGTCTTTTTACCAGGGACTCCATGAGGACATTAGATTATTTGTCAATGCAACTTGCGGAGGGAATATCATGGGTCAACATGAGGACATTGTGTGGGAGATTCTCGAGAATATGTGCGAGAACTCCATCAACAATGACTCCATGGGTTTATTTGATCGGACGAATACCCACGCATCGACGAATCTTAGGGGAGCACATGAAATGCAGGGCCTGTCTACATCCGTTGACTTGGAACTGATGGCCAGTCGGTTGGACAAGGTCTCGATTATTGAGAAGAAGGTGGACGAGCTGACTTGGCATTTGCAGTGAGCCATCTTTGCGCAAAACTCCTTCTCACAGCCACCTCCTGCAAGGGAAACTGTGCAAAATATCTTCCACTGCTCTTCTCAATGGATGGACCCGTATCCACCCCCATCTGACTCCAGGACCGGAGGGACCTCCGATCCTCTCTATTCTTGTCGGGGGAACACTGATCCCCCATACTCTAACTTTCCTGAGGCTCCTCAGACCTACGAGGACCTCAACTCCATCCAGAATGACCCATTTTCCAACACCTATAACCCTGGATGGCGAAATCATCCCAATTTCTAGTGGGCTGGAAGCTCTCAGATCCAAAGACCACCTTATTAACCCCATCCACAAGCCCCTCGTCCTTATCAGCCGCCCCAGCCTCGGCCCAACCCCACTTATCAATCCGGTCCAAACCAAGACCAAATGTCTCTCATCCTCCAAACTCTGGCTGACATTCAAAGATCGAATGCGGCTATCCAAAAACAGCACAAGAACGAAATCACAAAGGTCCGCAACCAACTCGCACAGATGGCGAATTCCCGCCAACCAGGCATACTTCCTTCACAACCTCTGCCAAACCCTAAT
Source organism: Thalassia testudinum (assembly GCA_037157565.1). Classification (NCBI taxonomy): domain Eukaryota; kingdom Viridiplantae; phylum Streptophyta; class Magnoliopsida; order Alismatales; family Hydrocharitaceae; genus Thalassia; species Thalassia testudinum. The sequence continues at coordinate 71,004,284 of JAZHRO010000022.1, read as the reverse complement.
AACGTGTCGACCCAGAGGCACGTTATGAACCCGAACCTAGGCCAAGCACATATGATTTATCAGGCCCCTTCCGTTCCATCACTTGACGGGATTGAAGCTTCAACATCCTATGCGGGTTATCAACAACAGCCACCCATCTTACCAACCCTTAACCCATACCCGGCAGGAATAAACTATGTAACAACCCATAGTGGTAAAGCAACCCAAGACCCACCTTATCCAGACCACTCCAAGCCTAGTAGTGACCCAAGCCCTAGGATAGTTACCCAAGATGTCCCTATCCCAGATAAAAAACCTGGACCTATTCAAGAGGAACCAACCAAGGTTCCATTTCCTGAGGCCTTGACCAAGGGAAAGAGGATAACCAAACCCGTGGCTCCTGAGGAGGACCTGATCAAGCTCTTTGAGTAGGTCCAGATAAACATCCCCTTGATGGATGCAATTCGCCACGTACCGACTTACGCACAATTCTTGAAAAATGTGTGTACACCCCAGCGTAAGCCGCGAACCAAGAGTGGGAGTCCGATTGTACTGTCAGAGCAAACCAGCTCTGTAATTTTAAGTAAACTCCCACCCAAGGCAAAAGACCCAGGCACTCCCCTGATGTGATGTAAGATTGGTGAAACCCAATTTGATAGAGCATTGTTAGACCTAGGTGCCTCCATAAACTTCATACCCACATCCTTGCTTAACCACCTTGAAGAATCTGAGCTTAAACCAATTGAGGTGACATTGCAGTTAGCTGATCAATCAATTAAGTCACTTAAGGGAGTTCTCGAGGATGTTATCGTTAGGGTGCGAATTTCTACTTCCCAATAGACTTTATAGTTTTAGATATGGATGCATCTGAGAACCTAAGGGATACATCAGTTATACTAGGGAGACCTTTTCTAGTCACTGCTAGGGCTAACATAGGCTGTGAGGAGGGCCAAATAGAGCTGAAATTTAGAAACCAAACCCTTAATATTGATATCTTTAAGGCCTAACAAGGGATTAATTGCGGTGTACTAGAACAAATATGTGATATCAGAGCCGTGGTTGATGAATCGCATATTGAGGATAAACTGATTATCCCCAATCAACCACAAGAAGATCTAAACCCGCAATTAGAGGAGTCTGAACCCGATCTGAACACCCCCACAACTCCTACCCTTGTTCCTCACACCCACTCCGAACCACTCGTTGCTACTGATAATCCCGTTTTAGAACTCAAGCCCCTTTCCGATCATCTAAAATATGTTTTTTTAGGGTCCAATCAGACACTTCCTGTGATTATAAACTCCAGACTCATCCCTGATTAGGAATCCCGTCTGATTACTGTTCTCCAGCAACATCATAGGGCCATTAGTTGGACTCTCGATGATTTGACTGGAATAAGTCCCTCTTATTGTACATACCACATCTATTCCGAAGAGGGCGCACGACCTTCGCGTGAAATGTAGAGACGTCTAAACCTTAATCTGCAGGAAGTCGTGAAAAAGGAGATCATTAAGTGGTTAAGAAGGCAGGTTGTGCCTAAGAAGGAATGGCTCGCCACCATCATGACTGAAACCGGAGAAGTCATACCGACCCGTGTAGCTAACTCGTGGAGAGTCTGCATTGATTACTGAAGACTTAATTCCTCCACGAAGAAGGATCATTTCCCACTACCGTTTATTGATCAGATCCTCAAAAAACTAGCGAGAAATATATTCTTTTGCTTTCTTGACGGGTACTCCGGTTACAACCAAGTAGCGATCCATCCAGAAGACCAAGAGAAGACCACGTTCACCTGCCCCTTCGGGACATATGCATTCCGAAGGATGCCTTTCGGTCTCTGCAATGCACCCGCGACTTTTTAGCGGTGTATGCTTGCCATATTCTCTGATATGGTAGGTGATTATCTAGAAGTCTTCATGGATGACTTCTCAGAATTCGGGGCATCATTTGACGATTGCCTCCAACACTTGGTTCAAATACCCAGGCGATGCATTGACGTGAATTTGGTTCTTTCCTGGGAAAAGAGCCACTTCATGGTGGCTGAGGGGATCATCCTGGGACATCTGATTTCTGAGAGGGACATCCAAGTTGATCGAGCCAAGGTTAACTTGATTTCCAAACTCCCTATGCCTAGCTCGATCAGGGACATCCGATCTTTTCTGGGGCACGTTAATTTTTACCGTCGATTTATCCCTGATTTCTCAAAAATCGCGCGCCCCCTGACCACTCTTCTCTCCAAGGATTTACCTTTTGAAATTTCCAAGGAATGCACTGTTGAACGTGCGAGTTGCTACGCTAACATGTTCGGTTTTAAAAACTTGTTGTCGTAGTATGAAAGCGAAGAACTCGTGTTCAACAAATAAAATTTATACTAGAATGGAAATCCCGGGTCGAACACAGTGAGGCGGACGTTTCGTTTAAAAACACGCGTTTGATTTATTTGTCACGAAGTAAATTAATTGATTAGAACTATCTAACTATTTACAATAAATAGAAGAGAGAGAGAATATTACAAACAAAAACCAAAAAGAGTTGTAGAATGAACAAGGAATTCATTATCAAAAGGATTGTTCATTACACTAAACATTACGACTAGAAAGCGGGAAAATGATTACACTATAAAGTAGTAAATCTATTCTAGAAAGCAGTAAAAAGAATGGGGAGATAGATATCCTCCTCGACAGTCGCTTGGAGGACGAGCCGGACGGGACGACACCTGGATGAAGGAGGACGGAGTAGGACGAAGGAGGACGAAGCAGGAAGAACGGGAATGGGGCAGCATGTCGTCGTTGTCTCGGGATCCACTTCCGAAAGGGGGACGAAAAATTGACTTTATCTCGCGAGAAGCATCCCGGGTGTGGGATAAGCTTCTCTTGAGCTTTGGAGAGGGAGAGAAGAGAAGGAAGGGATGAGAATTTCGTATGGAGGGGGTTTCCTTTTATAATTGCAAGGAGTGGGGGCAATTTGGTCATTACAACTCTAAAAATATTAATTCAGGACCTTTAGTGACGGATAAAATCGTCGCTAAAGGTCCGAACGGGGCCTTCGTGGGCGACGTGCACGTGCCCGCTCACCTCCTCACGTGTAACGCATGCGCTCGTCCAGTTGATCTCAGCGATCGGACGACTTAAATCACGCTACCGCCCACCTCCTTTGCGTGCCTGCCCGCGTGCGATTCCGCGTGATGCGCAGGCATGCGTGGGCGCGTCATCTTGATTCAGCTCGCGTGGCCGTTGGATTGCGATCATGCGGTCGATCGGACGCATGCTTTCGTTCCAATTGCAGCGCAGCGCGGTTCGAATGCGCGCGTGCGCTTTGTGTTAGAGTGCTCGACCAACGCACTATGGGTGCGTTTGTGTCGAGAGCCTAACTTAAGTGCGGGCACATCATAGCTGTTGGATCTTGATCCAACGGCGGGGAAGGGCTGATGCGGAGGCCTTCAACAGGTGCGTGTGGATGATTGGGCGGCCGAGATGGCACCACGTGACGCCATCTCGGCCGCCCAACTTGACCGTCCATCTTCTGGATGACGTAGATGGTGCCACGGGTGTCGGATTGACTCGATTTTTGCGTCGTTAGGCTATGATCGTCGATCTGAATCCATCTGTGCGATCAGATTTGTCATTTGAAGTGCAGATTCACACCATCTTGACCCTTGATCTTCTAGGGTTCCCCGATCTCTATCTGATGCTACAGATGTCTGATTGGGGCGATCTTGGAGTTGTTGAACTCCAATCGTCGCCCTGATCACATCTGTACGGTTTGATCTTCGATCCGAGGCCCCGATAAAAGGTTTGCCCTATCCCTGAACATAAAAGGAGACAATTAACCTCCATTTTATTCAAACTACTCTAAATGCAAGATGATGCATGTTATGCAATATTTATAGTATGCAATGTAATCCTATGCTTAAGAACATGTATAAATAGACATCTTAAGTTGTGTAAACATGTTTACATCATACCCCCATGCCTATCTTTTGCTAGTCCCTAGCAAAAACTATGTGCTATTTATAAAATAATCAGGTTGGATTATTTGGGCTTGTGTTATTTTCAATCACTAAGAAAATGTCCACTTAGGATCTGAACTTTCAAAGACACAACAGTGCCCGAGTATCTGCCAAAATGCAGACCGCCTCAAGCCCTCGCCTTATTTAAAGAAAATTTTCTTTTTCTCTTTTTTCCTTTTTTCTAATTTTTTTTATTTTCAAGTTTTAGTGTTTTAGAGTGGCTTTCTACGGCCATTCAACTCACCCAAGATTTGATGAGAACCCTAAGTTCTAAGCATCTTATTGTGAATGTGATAGACTCGTTGACTGACAGTTAAAACGGGCTTCAGATTTCTATGCCTCTTGGTGACCTAAAAAAAAATTCTGCCTAAAGGTGTATCTTTACAACCGGTAGCTTTCTCCCTACTTTTATTTTTTACGGGGTCAACACAAGGGTGAATCCAGTGTATATCTCCCCAATTTATTCTACTTCTCTGCTTCTTCCTAAGTGTTTTGGGAATTTTCATTGCATTTATTGAGCTGGGTTCTGGACAACCGATTGATGAGCTGTTACCATCGACAACTTGCCAGCCATACTCGTGCGGCGAAGTGTGGTTTATTTCTTTCTTTTCTCCCTTTTTTTTCTTTTCTTTTTGACTCTCTTTTTTTTAAGTAGGTGGCTTCCCTGGTCTAAGATTTACTTAAAGACAGCAAAAAGAGAAGGATCCAGTGACTGGGCTCTGGACAACCTACCTATGGGTTGTTACCCATGATAACTTGCCAGCCATATCACCCTATAAGGTTCATTAGCTACCCAATTTTCGTTAAAATTGTCGAACAACGAGTCAGTGCAAAGAAAGTGTGTAGATGCTAAAAACTCAAAGTTCCCTCAAATCAGAGGGAGGGTTGATAAGTCGTGTACTTATCACCCAAACTTATTTACTCCAATTAAAATAGAATTCAGGTTGGCGAGGATTCAAAAAATAAATTCACATTTTAATGGATACACGGGCTGATTAAGTCTGAAGACCTGAAGGGTCTTTGTGTTCAAATCATAATGTAGTATTTCCTAAGTTTGAAAATTTTCTTAAACCTAAGTTCTTTTTCCTAATTCCATTTTTTTTTAATAAAAGAAAATAAACAAATCTACGGAGCTGATGAATAAATTCAGAGATGAATATCCACCGCCCATGCCTATCCAATGCAATGTCCTCATTGTATTAAAAAGACATAAAACAGAGTGGAATGGTGTAGAAAGCACCTGAATTGTGTGAATGTCAGGTCCGCTCCGAGATGAAAACTAAAAAGAACTGTATACGTGCTAAATTTAGTGCCTCCAGGTAGGCACACTATACAAATAAGAGAAATAAAGAATTCACAGGTACAGATCAGAATCAGAATAAACAGAAGAAACCTCTGACCTGTCAGCAGATGTCTACAAATGTGGACCAGATTGTGGTGCAGACCCATACCCCATAATCGAGAATATCTCAGGTTCTGGATAAAAATTACCCAAAACCTAAAATTAGTATGCAAGCGGAGTTGAGCCTGCGATTTATGAGGATGTTACCCAAGACCAAAAAGTCGGGTTACAAAGAATTCAAGTGGATAATCAATGAATGTGTGCTTGGGTTGAACATCCTCAGAACAAATGTCATAAGAATTCTGGTTTGATGGTTTCAGATGAAATGGAACCCTTAGACATAGTCTTCTACTTCCTCTAGGGTTAGTTTCCCAAATTAGAACTTCCCAGCTTCTATCCTCCTCATTCAGAATGTTAAATTCCGGGACCTCTTGCACCCCATTTGAAATTTCCAAGTCTAAAAGATGTGGCTAAATCAGAATTAACTTGGGTCTAATTATCTCAAAAACAGAATCATCGATAAGCTCAATGAGGTGTAACTGACAATCAGGGCATTTGATTGAATTCTCCAGAAAATGCGATTCTTGATCCATAATGTGAGCCCTAATAAAATCAGTTTCCTCAGTTATTAGGCTATCTAATGATCTTTCAGATTCCTCAGGCCCAATTGATGAGAACCTCATCATGAGCCATAACTAGCTCATTTTGACCTAATACAGAGGATAAAAGCTCCTACATAACTCAAGGAAAGGCTTAACTCAGAGAATTCTGAGTTTAAGAAGAAAACAAGTCATAAGGGGTAAAAATGTAAATTTACCAGCACAATCTGCAAACAGGGTAACTCAGGGTCCAAACATAGGTCAAACTAACCTAATAAGAAGGAAAGTGGGATGATCTGACCCGATAAGGGCTACAGCAACTCCAAGGAATTAAATGACAATCTGTAACCCTAAAACAAACCTACTTCAATTCACGAGGTTCGAGGCAAAGAAAAAATCTACTAAACCCTCTAAAATTCATATAAAAATAATCTTTATGGTTTAGAACCTTCAATTTGGCCTGAGGAACCCATTTTGACCTACATTGAGAACTATGCCCAATTAATGATTTAATTTGGGTTTTTACGTAAATTGGCTGGTCAAACAAGGTCTGACCTAGAAATAAAATTCACCATTACAATCCTTAGGTCCCATTTAGTCATGCATAAAAACTTGAGCCTAAGAAGAGACCTTCTTGGCCGACTTTTCATTTTGGTCCTCATCCATTACTTTTTGACCCTCAACTTTTGAAACCCTCGCATTTTGGCCCCTAAGTCTTCATCATTTTTGCATTTGGGTCCTCCCTGCAAAACCCTGAGCAACGCCATGCTCCGGCGAGGTATGGCGCCGCGTAGGGTGAGGGCGACCCCCGGCCAAGACAACTGGGTGTTCCCTGCGACGTCTGCTGTCGCAGGGACACCTCCACGATCTCTGCCTTCACCCAAACCTTCCGTGCGAACGCGCGGAAGGTATGGGTTGCAATCCGGCCATCCTCCGGCGAGGGAGTCACGTCACCTCCCTCCGCCCTCCTCTCTGATTCCACCTCTATAAAAGCCGCCCCTGTCCACCGAACTCAGCAGCTCGGTTCTGACGGAGAAACTCCCCCCCCTTTCCTCTCTTCCCACTCGGGCAGAGGCCCTCCAGCTCCGGCGGTTCTTCCTCCTCCTCCTCGTCGCTCTGCCGCAATACCAGTAGCAGAGCCGCCTTAGCCCGCTCTTCCCGCTTCGCGCCGTACCCAGCGCGCGCGCTCCCACTCTCTCCTCGCCGCCGCCCCTTCTCTCTGGGCACCTTCTTCTCCGGCGACAGTCCATACGACTGTCGCCCTACTCTGGCCCTCTTCCACTCTACAACTAGGTCAGAACTTCTCCCCACTTCCCCCTCTTTCTTTTCCTCACTATTTTACATTTGATTAAACCCTCGACCGACCTGACCGCCCTCACCTTCTCCATCTTCGGCCACTCTCCGGTGAGTTGCCCCCGTCAATCCACCACTCCACACAACTCGCCACCTACCCCAAAAGCTCCGCCTCACCTCACCCGACACCCCCCGCCCCTCCACTACCACTCCACATCCCCACAACACTCCCCCGAACAAACCCACTTTTCCGGTCGCAGTCCGACCTAGGGCCGTCGCCAGACAACGCCCCACGACCTGCCAGACCCTGCACCACCTTCGCCGTGTCACGGCGAAGGTCCCTCGCTTGTCTGATTAGGCCGAGAGGCCGTTTTACTGTGAATAGGTCACCTGCCCTCCGCCGCCATTGCTGAGCAGGTGGAGCTCCTTCTGCCTTCAGCTGCACCCTCGCCCTGCCCAGCCTTGACTCTCCAGGCTGCACGCTTCTCCTTCCCGCATTCGCCCAGGCCGGCAGCTGGGGCGAGAGCCTCGCGCATAGCGGCAATTGCCTGCAGCTCTCTCAGCTGCAAGCGCCCAATTGGGGTGGGACATTTAGTCCCACCTCGGAAGATTCTGCAGCCGCGCACCCATATAAAGGTAAAAAATGCTATAGGCTTATCGCCTCAGCACACGGGGTGAGGTCCCTCTCACCCACTCACCCAGCCTCATTCGCGACCACCCCCCACGGACCTGGCCCGACCCGTTTACCCGACCTGCACTCCTCGCCCACCACCACACGCCGGTGGGCCTGGACCCGGGTGCGACCCGTACCCGAATACCCGGCAGCTCTGGGAGAGCTATCCTACGAGCAAAATCTGAGAGAGAGAGACGCGGGGAAGGGTAGAGTAGGTTTTTGCCCTGACCAATCTGTGAGTGCGTAGGCATAGAGGAAGAAGAAGAAGAGAAGGCAGACCACAGAGGAAGAAGGAGAAGAGAAAGAAGAAAGGAGCAGCCAGAGTTGTGGCTGCTTGAAGAAAAGCGAGGCAGAGAAGAAGAAGGCCGACGAAGAAAGACTGAAGGAAGAAGAAGGAGGAGCACCAAGCAGCACTGTAGCAGCGGCGACTTAAGTCGTCTGATTGGAAAGTCAGATGACACTCTGCAGAGGAAGAAAAGAAGAAGGAGAGAAGAGCAGGCACCGCAAAGAAAAAAGAAAGAAAGAAGAAGAAGGAGCTCTGCAGCTGAGGCAGAAAGAAGAAGAAAGAAAAGAGAAGCGCAAGGAAGACAGAGCTGAAAGAAGAGATGAAATAAAAGAAGCAGAAGAAGAAGAGGAACTGAAGGCAGAAGATCCGACAAACAAGAAGAAGAAAGAAGACAAAGATGAGAGAAAGAAGAGAAGAAAAAGCCAAGATACCAACCTATCTCTCTCTCTCTCTTATTTTTGTAATAGAAATATTGTACTTCTGGAATACAACTTGCTCCCTGAGTTCGACCTCGGGAACTCTTTTATTTCTGAGTAACAAATTGTATTAAACTGGTAACCACTTCTCTATGCTATACTACGATGAAATAATAGAACTATAGAGGAGAACCACTCACCACCAATCGTCTCACAAAAATCGTGTTCTGTAAACTCGCGTGAGACTTTGCAACTTGAATCTTCACCATCAGAATCAAAGAAATCAAGATCCGTATTAATGTATGTCTCAAAATCACCTGTCACTTTCTGATCCATGGAGACATACGTTTCCTCGTACCCCAGCTCAGGGATCTTAGGTGAAGAAATCAGATCATCCTTAATTGGTTGCTTTAATTCAATCTAGTCAGCCTCGTAACACGTGTTCCCCCTAACAGGTGCCTGAGCGGGTTCTGAAATTGGCTCTCCTGAAGAGGGTTCATTCTGGGAATCATCCCACGATTGAATCAAAGCAACCAAAAATCTCATCCTCAATTTCACTAACTTCCCAAGTAGAAACTCATCCGGGTTCTTATGCTTAACATCCTGGAGCCAATCCAACAAATACTTGTTCAAATCATCAATCATTTTAATCAGAGGCTCCAATCTTTCAATGTAAGGTATTGGCTGAACTTCTAAAGATTGTATGATATTCCTTAAGTTAGCCAGAACCATATCTTGAACCTGGTTACCCTGAATCAAATGAGTTGGTTCAGGGTTGGGCGGGTTTGGGGTCAATACAGGGGAATTAACGAATTGAGATTCGTTATACCCTTCCTGATAATAGGTCATTTCAGATTGTTCAAAAGGTGGTGATGACCTAAAGACAGTGTAATCGGAGGATGGGTAAGAATCAATGTATCCTTTTTTATTATAGATCGTATTAGGTTGTTCATGAAAGGGTGACGATCTATAATTGATGTGACTCTGAGAAGGATAGAATTCACAATCATAGTGTTCAGGGTTAGACCCTAAACACAAAGGTCCGGAACTGTATCCCCAATCCGAGTTATCCCAACAAATTGATGGTTGATTACAATACGAGTTGGGATAATCGTCATGTTGAGGATAATTCAAAATAGGAGGGAAAGAGCGGGAATGCGTATAATATGTGGAAGGATTCATGAGAGACGGGAGGAAGAAAGGTGCCCTGTAACATAAGCAATCAAACCTGTCCTTAAGTGGGCTAGCCTAAAGACCTACAGACTCCCAAAACCCATCTTGAGATAGAGGAACGATTTGATCTACTTCTGTCTGTTTAATCCAACCAGTTAGAAGGAGGGACTGGGGAGAAGGTTCTTCCTTCGGCTTACGCCTTCGGTTCCTAGTGTACCCCCCAGTCGCAATCGTTTGATTCTGCTCCCCTAGCTAGACATCAGATTGAACATAGAAACAGACTAATCGAAAATAATCTTGTTCTAGGCTCTAAAAAGCGAGTCGAATCCTTAAGGCCAACATCTACTCTGTTTTATTTAGGGCTAGGTTTGAATGTGCTTTGGAATGTGATGGGCCCTTTATCTGGGTTGTGTCCTTAATGATTGATTGATTTATGTGTGCGTGCACAACCAGTGATTTTCAAGCAAGATTATTTTTGATGCGGTGAATTTTAAGGTTCAAATCTTGCTTAGTAGCTTTTAGGATTCAACTTTAGGTATTTTCAAACAAGTTTTGTTGGCACACCAGGTTTTGCAAGCACAGATGAAGATGTTTTCGTTTAAAGCTGAAAAGAATGTGGAGTGCCTGGTAAATCCCTAAGAGTTGAACTTATGTGACAGCTACTTGATTAGTTGATTTTAATTGAAGTGATGCGGCCCAATCAACTCAAACAATTGGCCTGTTGTGCCACTTGATTAGGCACACAAGTGATTACCTAATCTGATTTCTACTCAATTATGTGTTTGAATGTGTGTACTGGCTCCAAAGATCGGTTTACCGGTTGAGTTTGAAAATCAGATGAGGTTGTGTACCTCTGTGAGATTTTTTTTTTTAATTTTCTTTTTAAATATGGAGGTTGGGGTGGGTGGGTGTCAAACAACAAACAATCTAACCTTAGAGTTTATAAGAACACCTAGGTTGATTGATGTTTGTGTTATTATGTGGTGAAATGAAATCTAATGGGTTGGAGGTGGGGGATAACTTACAAAACCTTCCACAGCACTTTACTCAAATCTATCGCTTTTGCTTGTCTTGAAAGAGTACCTGCAATCACAATAAGAAAGGAGAAAAGTTAGGTAAATGATTCGTAAGTTATAAAAATGCGAAGAAAAATCAAAGATCGTCGCCTCCCCGGCAACGGCGCCAAAATGTTGAACGTGCGAGTTGCTACGCTAACGTGTTCGATTTTGGAAACTTGTCGTCGTAGTATGAAAGCGAAAAACTCGTGTTCAGCAAATAAAATTTATACCGGAATGGAATTCCCAGGTAGAACACAGGGAGGCAGACGTTTGATTTAAAAACACGCATTTGATTTATTTGTCATGAAGTAAATTAATTGATTAGAACTATCTAACTATTTATAATAAATAGAAGAGAGAGAGTAAGAGAGAGAGAGAATATTACAAACAAAAATAAAAAAGAGATGTAGAATGAACAAGGAATTCATGACCAAAAGGATCGTTCATTACACTAAACATTACGACTAGAAAGCGGCAAAATGATTACACTAGAAAGCAGTAAATCTATTCTAGAAAGCAGTAAATATATTTTAGAAAGTAGTCAAAAGAATGGGGAGAGAGATATCTTCCTCGACGGTCGCTTGGAGGATGAGTCAGACGGGACAACGCCTGGATGAAGGAAGATGGAGCAGGACGAAGGAGGATGAAGCAGGAAGAACGGGAATGGGGCAGCACGTCGTCGTTGTCGCGGGATCCGCATCCAAAAGGGGGATGAAAAATTGACTTTATCTCGCGAGAAGCATCTTGGGTGTGGGACAAGCTTCTCTTGAGCTTTGGAGAGGGAGAGAAGAGAAGGAAGGGATGAGAATTTCGTATGGAGAGGGTCTCCTTTTATAGTTGTAAGGAGTGGGGGTAATTTGGTCATTACAACTCTCAAAACATTAATTCAGGACCTTTAGTGACGGATAAAACCGTCGCTAAAGGTCCGAACGTGGCCTTTGTGGGCGGCACGCGCGCACCCGCTCACCTCCTCGCGCGTAACGCATGCGTACGTCCAGCTGATATCAGCCGTACGATCGCGAGATCAGACAGCTTAAATCGCACTACCGCCCACCTCCTTTGCGCGCCAGCCCGCGTGCGATTCCGCGTGACGCGCGGGCATGCGTGGGCGCATCATCTTGATTGAGCGCGCATGGCCGTTGGATCGTGATCGTGCAGTCGATAGGGCGCGTGCTTCCGCTACAATTGCAGCTTGGCGCGGATCGAACGCGTGCTTGCGCTTCGTGTTAGAGCGCTCGACCAACGTGATATGGGCGCGTTTGTGTCGAGCGCCTAACTTAAGCGCGGGCGTGTCGTAGCCGTTGGATCTTGATCCAACGGCGAGGAAGGGCTGATGTGGAGGCCTTCAGCGGATGCGTGAGAACGATTGGGCGACCGAGATGGTGCCACGTGGCGCCATCTTAGCCATCCATCTTCTGGATGATATAGATGGTGCCATGGGTGTCGGATTGACTCGATTTTTACGTTGTTAGGCTGCGATCGTCGATCCGAATCCACCCGTGTGGTCGGATTTGTCATTTGAAGTGCAGATTCACACCATTTTGGCCCTTGATCTTCTAGAGTTCCCCGATCTCTATCTGATGCTACAGATGTCTGATTAGGGCGATCTTGGAGTCGTTGAACTCTAATCGTCGCCCTGATCACATCTGTACGGTTTGATCTTCGATCCGAGGCCCTGATAAAAATTTTGCCCTGTCCTTGAACATAAAAGGAGACAATTAACCTCCATTTTATTCAAACTACTCTAAATGCAAGATGATGCATGTTATGCAATATTTATAGTATGCAATGCAATCCTATGCTTAAGAACATGCATAAATAGACATCTTAAGTAGTGTAAACATGTTTACATCATGCACTCAAGCTTTTGAGATCCTTCGTGACCGAGTTACCTAAGCCCTGTTCCTACAGTCTCCTGGTTGGTCTCAACCCTTTGAGATCATGTGCGATGCATCTGATTCACTGTAAGAGCGGTTTTGGGGCAGAATATTGATGGAAAACCCGTGATCATCTACTACGCTAGTAAGACACTTGATGAGGCTCAGCGTAACTACATGGTTACGGGGAAAGTGCTGCTAGCCGTAATATTTGCCCTTAAAAAATTCAGATCTTTTCTCCTGGGTTCCCACGTTATTATTTACTCGGATCACACAACCGTGAGGCATCTCCTTGCAAAGAAGGATGCGAAACCTCGATTAATCCGATGGATCTTGCTGTTGCAAGAATTTGATCTCGAGATTTACAACAAAGCGGGAAGACAGAACGTGGTAGCTGACCACTTGTCCCGCCTTCCTTCTAAGATCATTGACCCTTCCGAACCCATCACAGAGCATTTTCCTGATGAGCACCTCTTGACTATTGGTATAGGGCTTCCATTATTTGCTGATATAGTAAACTACTTGGCATCACATCAGATCCTATCTGATTGGTTAAAGGCAAAGGAAGACAAATTACGCTCCGATGCCAAGTATTACATTTGGGAAGACCAGTACTTATTCCGCATAGGTGTTGACCAAATTATCCGACGATGTGTTCCGGAAGTTGAGATCAACGACATACTCTCTTTCTGCCATGACCAGGCATGCGGTGGCCATTTTTCTGGACACAAAACCGCATCGAAAGTCCTCCAGTGTGGCTTCTACAGGCCAACAATCTTCAAGGATGCATACAATCACTGTAAGGCATGCAATTGTTGCCAAACTTTGGGCAACATGAGCCATCGCGACATGATGCCTTTACAGCCAATTCTAGTATGCGAGATTTTTGAAATTTGGGGGATTAATTTTATGGGCTCCTTCCCTATCTTGGACAACTTCAAGTACATTTTACTTACTGTTGACTACATGTCCAAATGGATCAAAGCAATTTCGACCCGAACCAGTGATCACAAGATCATTATCAAATTCATTCACCAAAATATCTTCTCATAGTTCGGGATTCGACGAGCGATCATTTTTGTTGGAGGGACCCATTTCACTAATGCTCAGTTCAGGTCACTGATGACCAAATACGGGGTGTCACACCGAATCTCTACTCCTTACCACCCCCAAACTAATGGTCTAGCTGAGCTATCGAACCGGGAGATCAAGAAAATCCTTCAGGCTACTGTTCGACCTGATAGGAAGGACTGATCATTTTGGCTACCGGAAGCTTTGTGGGCTTATAGGACCGCCCACAAGACCCAATTAGGCATGTCTCCTTTCAGACTGGTGTACGGGAAAGCGTGTCACCTCCCTGTCGAATTGGAGCATAAATCCTATTGGGTAGTACGGAACTACAACCTAGATCTTTCTAAGGCTAGAACCCACAGAAAGCTTCAGATAAGCGAGATTGATGAATTACGCCTCGATGCGTATGAAAACTCACGAATCTACAAAGAGCGGGTTAAAGTCTTTCATGACAAGCACATATCTAGAAAGATCTTTCACCCTGGTCAAAAGGTCCTACTCTTCGATGCTCGACTAAAATTGTTCCCAGGAAAGCTATGATCCAAGTGGATCGGACCTTATCTAGTCCGACAAATCTTTGGAAATGGAGCCATAGAGATCAGTCCACTCAGCCACGATTCTGAACCCTTTGTCGTGAACGGTCAGAGACTCAAACTGCTCATTGACATAACCAATACAGATTTGGCTGAGTCATCCTTTATCCTCCATTCTCCCTGAGCTCATTGCACCTAACCGATGGCGTAAAACTCAGCACTTAACGGGAGGCAACTCGTCATTCTTTTGAAAACCCGAAACCTTTCCTGATATTTCTTTGCACTTTAGGTTCATCCTTTAAGACAACCGACTCCACCTCAGGTACTCATACCTAAGATTAGAAATCATTCGCAATAGTCACCTCGACCCGTCCACTCACCCAATACCTGTCCTAATGAATGAACCAGGCTGAATAAAAACCCACTTAATTTACAATGAGGACATTGCAAATCTTAGGCATGGGAGGGTATGAAAGTGCAATAAAAACTCATAACAAGAAAAGGTTTCAACAAAAGATCACATATGTCAAAAACACCAAAAAAATATATATTTTTGAAAAAGAACAAAAACTAGAGGATGGAAGAAATTTTTGGGCTTTACATAATCAAAAGGAGGAGAAAAAGAGCAAAACGCTAAAAAGGAGCACAAAATGAAAAAGAAAAATATAGTCATTAATAAGAGATTAAGGGATTAACCGAAGTTCTAGATCACATTAAGAAAAGTAAAGAGAAAGTGCTAAAGAAACACAAAAAGATTAGTAAGAACGCTAACCTTAGGCATTTTTGGCTAGACTCTTAGTACCCATTAAGATCCAGATATTTTTTAAGAGGTTGAGGGAAATGAAAAGCTTAAGTATTAGGTCTAAGTCTTAGGGAGTATTCGACCTCGTTAATTGACCTTCGGTTTATGGGACTCGATAACCTAAGCATCCCAATTCACACAGTCTGGTTCAGTAAGCATAACTATCAAAATCACGCAAAAGCGTTTTTAATGTTCTGAAAATGTTACCTAGATTAGGAGCGGCCGATCAACACAAGTTGATTTGGATGAGTTCTTGGCGCGAAGAGGTGGGAAATTCCCTTCGAAGATGCGTAACAACATATCATCTCCTCGGTGCTTATCTCTTAGGATATTTACATATCCTAATGGGGGCATGTAAGCACTCTACTGGTTCAGATACCATGGATGGCATTATCACGAAATGTTAATTGCCAGGGTCTGAATTCAGCCACGAAATGCCATGGGCGGGATTATCTCGAAATCTTGAAAACCAAGGTTCTGAGGGTTACCATGGACAGTGCTATCACGAAGGATCGAATGCCAGGGACCTTTGAGAATTGATGATGGGGACGAGGAATCCGATACAGACCATGTTGTGAAGCCAATCTGAAGCTAGAAATAAAAAGAAAAGAGAGAGAAAACTCTCCAAACAAATAAAACATCTGTCTCTCTCTTCCAAAAACGCACTGCAAACTGAACTAAGGCTAAAATTATGTCTCAAGCATGGGTGCTTTAACCATAGAGTCCAATAAACCTTAGGGTAGTTCCCGCGGGCCTTAAAAACATTTGCTAAGGACCGAGGCTAAAACTAGATAGGTCTAGATCTTGGTTGGTACTAGAGTACCTTTGGGCCCATTGTCAGCATTCTAACCTAATCAAAGAGAAAAGAAAAGAAAACACACTTATCAAGATTGGTGAAAGGAACTCATGGTTTAAAATAGAGGTTAAAACCTTAAAATTTTGCTAAGGAACTAACAAAAGCTAGGCATGGGGGTACGATGAGAACCTCATCATGAACCCTAACTAGCTTACTTTGGTCTAATAAAATGAACAAAAGCTCCTACATAACCTAAAGGAAGCCCTAATTCTGTGAATTACTAATTTGAGAAGAAAACATGAAACAAGGGGTAAAATTGTAATTTTACCAATGCAGTGCATCAACGAGATTTCTAAGGGTCTATACATAGGTCAAGTGGACTTAATAAGAGAAAAAGTGAGATGGTTTCGTCAGAAAAGGATTATGGAAAAATTTAGGAATTAAATGACATTCTATAACCCTAAAACAAATCCACTTTAATTCACAAGGTTTTAGGAAAGATAAAAATCAACTAAACCCTCTAAAATTCATGGAAAAATATCTCCTACCATTTAGAACCTTCAATTTGGCCTTTAGAACCTGTTTTGATCTAGATTGGGGTCCATACCCAATTTTTGACCTAATTTAGGTTTTTATGCAAAATGTCCAGTCAAACGTGGTTAAACCTAAAATCCAACTTCACCATTGGATTCCTTAGGTCCTAATTAGATTTATACCAAAATTTGGGCCTAAGAGAAGGTCGTCTTGACCCACTTTGCAATTTGGTCCTCAAAATTACTTTCTAACCCTCAACTTTTGAAACCCTTGCGATTACCCCCTCAGCTTTCTCATCTTTTTCTTCACTTCGGTCCCTTTTCCATCTGCAGCAGAGGCCATGCCTCCGGTGTGACTTTCCCGCTGCCCTCGCGCGCCTCCCACCTGGCCAGTGCCTATTTAAGGAATAGCTCACCACACCGCTTCCTCCAAGCTCAAATTGGCTAGAGATATCCCTGAATTTTGTCTCCTCCCAACTTCGGCCGATTGCCCAAAGCTTCTAGTGACTTCTCCTCCGTCTTCTCGTCGCTCTGCCATCATACCAGCGACTTCACAGAATTAGACGTCTGAAGACAGAGAAAGAAGAAAAGAGAGAGCAAAGAAGAAAGAGAGAAGAAAAGAAAAATTATATTTCCTTTTACTCTCTAGTTTTTTTTTGTAAAGCGGTACATCATTGAGAATTGTGATTTTTCTGCTTCTAAAGACTGAATTGCTCCCTTAGTTCGACCTCGGAATGTTTTCAAATTTCGAGTAATAAATAAATAAAATTGATAATTATTTTTCGCAACATACTACAACGTGTATCGTTTTAAAACACCGCGAAAGTCGATCATCATTCGCTAGGTCTTGGAAGTAGGCAATCTACCCAGCTGACAGGCCATTGAATTATTCATTTTCCATGCCAGATAAATACGACGGAAATACTTGGCAGAGTACTTCGTCGAGGCAGTTGTGCACCATCATCATCTGGCGGTAACTCCTAACGAAACTGTTGGGGTTCGTCGTCCCGTCGTATAGGGCAATGACTGGCTGCTTGAATTTCTCGGGCAAGGGGGTCGTCATCACCTCTGTGAATGGGTAGGTGGTGACATACACGCGTGGGTGTATACCCCTTACTGCTCAGGTGACTTGCTGGACAATCTTCAGAATGGAGCCCTCACCGTCGAGAAGGGGTTGAGAACCCAAATGCTCCCTCAACAAAGGCAGGGGTGGAGCTTTTAGCGAGTTGGGGGAAGCTTCGCCTCACTGGTTACTAAGCTCGTGCTTTATCTTTTTGAGTTGTTCATGTAGGCGGACGTTTTCCTTCATTACATGCTGCCATTTCAACTGTTCGTCACTGGGGCTCGAACTCTAGGGCTCCTCCGGCCGAGTCTTGCGGGACTCCTGGATCTACTTCATCTTGAGTTGGGTGACGAGAGACTGATGCTCCACCCTCCGGGTTGCCAACCTAGCTTCATACTCCTCCTTCCTCTCTTGCATCTTTAGGGGGGTCTCGCACGGGGGCCTCAAGCAACTATTCAGGTTGCATTGACTTCCCTTTATTAGGATCGACATGCTGATAGTGCCTCTTAGACACGGAGACGCTAGACTCCGCTTGGTCCTTCTTGGGGTGCTGCGAGCAGAGTTACGAGTGGTTGGGCCCATTACCAGGATTTTCGAACAGGGAAGGGTGTCAAAGGATGATCGCTGTTTCGACAAGCGATGCCAATTGATCAGGCTCCTCGGTAGAGGGAGGATCCGACTCAACAATCACACAAAAGGTAATCACAATTGAGATAGGGAGATTGGTGATCCGGTTCCATCGCAATGAATGTACGTCTGGGGGGAGAGTAAGGCTGCTAGAAAATTCACTAGAAATAGTGGTATTTCAATCTCTCAGAGTTCCTCTCTCTCAAATAGTATGAAGAGGCCCTTGTAAAGGCCTTCTCTATTTATAGTTACAGAGAGTGCTGTTGCAGTTGGAAAATCCTACGAGATCTTCTCCGTGGTCTTGTCATGTTCCTTTGTGAGCCTGTTGTCAGGGCTCGTCCATCATCAGAACATTAATTGCATCGGTAACCCCATGATTACTGCTAGTATGGACATTATGGGCGTTGTTACCGTGCTTTGTTAACTTTGGATGCACCGGCCTTCAAGAGAGGTTGGGCTTGCATGCATTCGGATTCGCTAGAATGGAGGGGAGTTGGGCTAGGTCGAGTACGCCGGTTTGCTCTAAGTTTGGGTGTCTGGATCCTTATACAGGCTACGTGCGAAGTTTTAAGTCCAATGGGGCTTTTTGCCCCTCATCAAGGCATGAGACGATCTCAATGTGATATCTCGAGAAGTACAGCGGATATCAAACACCACTTGGTTAGGAGAGTAACTCATACCTGTTTCACATCTCAATCCATCACCTTGGAATCATTACGAGAAGTGGTGTCTACGTCTTGTAGCGTAAATCGTGCTAGCTAGACACCTTGAATCATAGATAATTGTTCATTCACTCACCAGTCGAGTAAAGTACAAACCAACTCCAACCCTCGTTCCACACATCTCACAATCCTAATCCGTTCTTTCAGTTGGTCGTTAAGCTTAGTGATGAGAACCTCATCATGAACCCTAAGTAGCACATTTTGACCTAATAAAGTGAATAAAAGCTCCTACATAACCTAAGGGAAGGCCTAATTCAAAGAATTGTTAATTTGATAATAGAACATTATACAAGGGGTAAAATTGCAATTTTACCATTACAGTGCATGAATGAGATTTCTAAGGGTCTAAACATAGGTCAAGTGAACCTAATAAAGGAAGAGTGGGATGGTTTGGTCAGAAAAGGGTTATGACAAAATCTGGGAATTAAATGACATTCTGTAACCCTAAAACAAACCCACTTTAATTCATAAGGTTCCAGGAAAGATAAAAATCAACTAAATCATCTAAAATTCATGGAAAAATATCCCTTAGGGTTTAGAACCTTTAATTTGGCCATTAGAACCTGTTTTGACCTAGATTGAGGACCATACCCAATTTCTGATCTAATTTAGATTTTTGTGCAAAATATCAAGTCAAAAATGGTCAAACCTAAAATCCAACTTCACCATTGGATTCCTTAGGTCCAAATTAGGTTAATACCAAAATTTGGACCTAAGGAAAGGTCGTCTTGACCCAATTTACAAAATAGTACTCAATAATTACTTTCTGACCCTTAACTTTTTGAAACCTTGCAATTACCCCCTCAACTTTCCCATCATTTTCTTCAATCTGGTCCTTCTGTCACCTGCAGCAGCAGGCCATATCTTCGGCGACTTTGCGCGGAGGATGGTGCCGCGCGTGCATGGGGAGTCGGCCCCAAATTTGAAAGGGACTGCGATGCCCCCTACTGCATGGATTGGCTCCCATGCCCTGTCGACTGTCATACCTCTCGTGCGAACGCGTGAGAGGTATGGGTCTCCGTCTGCCACAACTCCGGCGAGGTTTTTCCTACCTCTTTTGCGTACCTCCCGGCCAGCCCTTGCCTATTTAAGGAGTGGCACCCTCTGTCGCATCCTTCAAGCTTCATTTGGCCTAAGGTTCCCCCCTCCTTTTCGTCTCCCACCAACTTCGGCCAACTGCCAGAGCTTCTGGCGACTCTCCCTCTCCTCTCTCATTGCTCTACCACAGTACCAGTGGCAGAGCTACCTTGGTCGTCTTCTGCCGCGCCGTGCTGTACCCTCTAGCCCCTCTTCCTTGTCGCCGTTCTCTCCCCCTCCGGCGATGGCAGCACCGGCCGCTTGCCACCTCCGCACTCCCCTTTCACTCTGGACTCGTAGTTAAGTTCCTCTTACCTTTCTCTTTATTTCTCATCTGTCAATTTGATCCTTCAACTCCTCAAATCCACTATCCACCATCACCATCTCCACCTCCGACCACCAACTCTGGCAAGGCCATTTCACCACCACAGACAGTTCCACCCCTCGCCAACCGGTCCCTGAGCTTCACCACCTCCCACTGATCACCTCTCGCCCTTTCACTCACCGCACCACCCACTGAAACCTTCCCCCGAACACACCCACCTGCACGCACATATTTTGACCTAGCCACGCACTCACGGCCACTGTCATGACATGCCACCACTCCCATCACGTTCGTCGTGCTCCGGCGATACTCCCTGAACATCCTGACGTGGCCGAGAGGCCGTTTTACTGATTTCAGGTGTAAGCCCTGTCTGCCATTAACGAGCAAGCTTCAAGCTTGCTCGCAGGCTCGCTCTAGGTACCCTTGTCCTAGGTTGAAGTCCCAGGTTGCGCGGAAGAGCCTCGCGCACAGTCCCATGTCCTCAATTGAAGACGTGAACCTCGCGTCTTGCTGCAATTGGAAGGGCACTCCCTGCTGCGGGCACGCGAGAAAGGAGGGGCACGGAGAGTCTCACATCGGAAGCTGTTGAAGCCACTCACCCGCATAAATTGAAAAAGTGACTGAGGCTTATCGCCTCAATCACACGGGGTGAGGTCCCTCTCACCCGCTTACCCGGCCTCGTCCGTGACCACCCCCTGCGGACCTGGCCCGACCAGTTTACCTAAGCCTAACACACCTCGCCCACCACTGCATGCCGGTGGGTCTGGTCCCGGGCACGTATACCTGACCCATATACTCGAGCAGGCTTTGGGAGAGCGAATCAAAGAGAGAAATGGAGAGAGAGAGAGAAACGCGGGAAGGGTAGGGGTAGGTTTTGCTTAACTGGGATCCTGTGCAGGGAATAGGAGGAAGAAGAAAGAAGAGGACGCAGAAGAAAAGGAGAGTAGCAGAAGAAGAGAAGAGGAAGAAGCGGTCGAGGACTTAGCCGCACCAAGGAGCTAAAGCAGAAGAAGAGGAAGAGGAGAAGCAAACTGAAGAAGACGGAGATGCAGTTTAAGAGAGAAGAAGAAGAAGGCAAAGACAGAGCCAAAGGGAAAAGAAGAAAAGAAGCTGCCGCAAAGAGGAAGGCCAAGCAAGAAGAGAAAGAAGAGAAAAAGAAGAAGCCAAGGAGAAGAAGAAGCAGCAGCTAAAGAGAAAGAAAGAAGAAGAAGGAGAACACGTGCACTGTAGCAAGTGGCTACTTATGGCGTCTGATTCCCAGAATCAAATGTCTGAAGACAGAAAGAAGAACAAAGAAGAAAGAGAGAAGAAAAGAAAGGAGAAGATTTTATTTCCTCTCTCTAGTTTTTTTTTTTTGGTAAAACAGTATATTATTGTAAATTGTGATTTTCTATACTTCTAAAATCAAGCTTACTCCCTGAGTTCGACCTCGGAACCTTTTAATTTCGAGTAATAAAATCTAATCAAACTCGATGACGATCCTAAAAAGATCACCACCACTTAGCTATGAATCGCAAGGATGCCAGCAACTCCTTAACCAGCTCCAACGGCCTAAAAATAGACTGACGCTACATTTAAGCCTCTAACAAGTAGCAAAGACTAAACCGATTATCCCAATGTTCATAAATTTCTGGATGAATCCATTGTTTAATTTATCCCAAAGTATTTTGTTGGATAATTGTATTAGAACATTATATCCATAATTCATTTTATTTATAAAATGGTATCTCATTTTGTATCTTGATGTTTTATTATCAATTAATGTCCATGTCAAGTTCTCATTAATCGAAGAGAATTACGTTAGGTGTCTATTTATGGCATTTATTATAGGTCATAAAGTCATATTAAAAAAATTAATCGCTAATAACCATAATATTGCATCATATTATCAAAGTCACTTGTTTGTGTTGACTTCAATATTCATTAATCACAATTCAACGAGAAAAGGTAAATACAAGTATCAATTACTATGTTCAAATACCCAAGTGATGACAAAATAGTTAATGGCAAACTTAAATCTCAACCAGAGGAAGAGACGTAGGCAAAACAGGATACACACGAAGAAAATTACAATAATAAATTCAAAATATAAGAGGAAGGAATAACTACTTTAATTAATGTTACGGGAGAATCGTAACTACTCGGAACAAGAACAAAGGTTAAAAAACATTATCACATACCTTTGTGCTATACCTCGAGATTACGAGTAGAATCCATGCGGATGTCTCTAATACGCTCAAAAACCTCACGAGTTCTAAATCAACAAATTAAATCCACCTCTCGATAGCCTAGAGCAAAGCAATTAATACCTGGCAGTTAGATTTATTAATGACCAAAGTCCTTCGTACCGATTGAATCGTAGCAAACGAAACTTACCATCTTGGAAACACAATTTTTTCAAAACACGATCCCCTTCCCCTCTCCTTCTTCTTCCTCCTTCGCTTCTTCTCTTCCTTTTACGTGCATACCCATGCACGCAGGGGAACATCGATCGCTGCCGACTCTTGCCCAGTCGGACACCACGGTCCCTCACCAGCTTCTGGTCGATGCTTGCAATCGCTGCATGTTGTCCCACCGACCTCCTTCTTCGAGCACCCTCCTCCTCCTCGAGCCTTCTCCTCTCTCCCTTCTCCTCTTTCCATCAACCATGGCGAGCTGACGATCCAAAGCCACCACGGTCACCACTCCGCACCCTTTGGCAAGATGCGGGCCGCCACCCTCCCCTCTCCTTCTCTCTCCTTGCATTCTCCTCCTCTTATTTTTCCTTTCCTCTCCCGTGAACCCAACAAGTAAAACAAGCGGGGAGATTACCTTCCTTTGTCGACGACATTGGAGATTCTGTGTGACACCTCGCGTGACTTCGACGTCGCGGCGCACTGCCTACGAGTGCGATCATCAACGTTGTTGTTCCTTCCTTCTCTTTCTCGCTTGTTCCTGCGCGCCAACAAAGAAGAGAGATGTGAGGGGGTGCAATTGTTTATCATAAGAGAGGGGAGGAGAGCTTATTACGTAGGTAATATATAGGTGGGAAGACTGGGAGGTGGGATTTCCCTTTTCTCTTTCTAAATATGAGAGCGTTTCTCGTAACTAGGTTAAATAATCTTTGATTTCTGCAAAATACATATCGTGCAAATCGTTACGAGATGACGAATCTAATAAAATTTACAAATTTTTAATTTGAGGTTATTTGCATGGTATAATTCTCGAAGCGAATCATACACAGGTTTGCACGTGTTTCGCGTATGCATGATATGAAATGTTGCATTTGACTCCGAACAACTTGAAATCCAAATTTTGGAGTATTACTGGTACTTGCCGGTACCATATCATTTTAGATGAATGCTTAGAATCTTTCATCTATGTAAAACTCCATGTACTATTAAATTATTTACGGATCTATCAAGGGATTCAATTTCTTAAAAACAAATGGCATTAAAAATAAAGAAAATAACCTTGTTCTATCCATATGCAAGGTGTTGTCCTGGCCTTCCTGACCGACTAGAATTACTCCAGGCAACATTCGTGATAAGCCTTTTCAACTGCATATTAGTCAAGAGGCAAGGTAGTAATCAATTGGAGTTATCACATCCAGCACATGCCCTTGATTCTGAATGTGATGAGCTGCTTACCCGAGCATGCTAAGGTACTTACCTTTCCTTGATACCAAGCAGTTGACCGTGGGACCTGTCATTAACATAATGATGTACACACAAGCCAAATAAACATATTTCCATTATATACATATATACTCTTGCCTATTTATCAGAGTTGCACATTGTTTATTAGGGCTTCATATAGGAAGTATTGTTACAATATATTATCAGTAACCCACCATAGAATGCCCATCACTTCCATGCTTCTTTAAGCTTTGACTCAATCTTCTTTCCCTTATAAGCTACTGAAAGACCCCTTGTACCTAGTGGAATGGAAGAGAAAAGTGAGAACAAACTTAGTGAGAGAAAAATAGAGGGAAGAAGGATATATAGAGCAAGTGTCGTTGTCATTATTTTATATCCATTAGGTTGTACTAGCTCCTCTTCTCTCTAATTGTCCTTTGTTTGGCATTTCTCATGAGAAAGGTTCAATAGACATTCTTTAATCATCCCCATAGATATAAAAGGGGGATCTTGATGTGGTGTTTGATTTATAACCTACTAGGTTGGCTTGAACAAGGTCCTTGTTCACCTACCTGGTCAATGAAACTCACTTCCCAACACCCCTCGCTTTGTAACACCGGATTCTGCCTCAGTGGATATAAAAATCATGGCGAGGATTGTTACCCTTGTTGATACATCAGTTTTGAAGTACTAAATTATGTTAAATGTCAACTAATCTTTCAAGACTCAATCTTGACTTATGAAAAGGAAAAGAGCTATCTCTGGAGTCTCTTATTATATTTTTCATTTTCTTGAGTCTAAATCTATTGTACAGAACCTCAAATATTTTTTGAAAATTATAAATAACCTTAGAAACTTTAGTTCAAGACCCTTTAATCAACCAAAAAATAAAACTGACTGACCAAATTAAATTGATCGACCAATACTTTTAATAGATCGATCAAATTAATCAAATTAGTAAGTTCAGAATTGAAAGATTAATTGGTCAAAATAAAATGTTAATCGATCAATAGGAGATTGTAACGACTCGATTCTCGAGTCCCTACGAGACACGAGAATCGGACCGACTTGACTAATCTCAAGACCTAGTCGTCCAACGAGGAAGTAACCAAAAGAGCAGTAAAATAAACCACATTCAACATGAAATATAACTAACAGTAACAAAATACAACAGTAAGAAAAAGAACTACTACAGCATGTACCACCACAACAGTAGAACAACATTTATAACATAACAAGAATTGGGGTAAAGAAAAGTACAGAGAGTAACAAAAACTACTCACTACAGTGGAAATAAAAGGGGTACAAAAGAACAGTGGTAACTCTACTGGACCCTACTCGGCCCAACGTCCTCTGCAGCCGCTGACCCTGGCTGCTCAACACCTGGTCCTGAAAGGTAACGAGTGTAACACGTCAACAAAACGCTGAGTAGAGTGGCAGCTAAACTAAAGAAACAGTAAAGTGTACAGTAGCTGTTTTATTTTCTTTCTTCCTTTATTTATGTCTTTCTATTGTTTCACAATTTATCTATTTCTCAGATCCTTCACTTGATCTCGAATGTTTCTTGTGGGAACGATCTTGATTGCAGTCTTTTCTGAACAGTAGAAGTAGCACGTGGTGCTCTCCTGGCCGGGAGAGTCCCCTGTGGTGATCCTACTCTCAGTCAACCACCCCAAGGTCACGGACAGACATAACAGTGACTACGGCACGCGTGATAAACGCACAGGTAGCTAACCTGCACTGGCACGCGGTCAGTCGTTTCCGTTAACGGGTGCGCCCAAAGCACAGAACGGAACCAGTACAGGGCAGAGCCCTCTCAGTAACAGGGGTCCAACCCCTCCACAGTAACCAAACAGGGGGCTTGCCCCTCCACAGTCCACGCACCCTCGCCTGACTACCCTGGTTTGCCTAGTGGGCCTAACAAGTCGGTGTTGGTGAGCTAGTGGAACCTCGGGGCTCGTGGGGTAGCTAGTACTCGCCCTACACTAGTAGCTCTCCTCGGTACTGCGTACACGAGGGCCAGCAAGTCGGTACAAAGTGGCCAGACCTAACCCCAGGTCCCTGGGGCGGCTAGCTCCGCTCTGCACTAAACAGGGGGACAGTCGCTCTCCTTGATACTCCGTACTCAAGGGCCAGATCACTTCCCCAATTCTATTCCATTCACTTTCCAGGAGTTACACTCCTAATTCCCCGTAGGATTCCAGCTCTTTTAACTCAGCACATTCAGGTTTCACCTTTCCAGTTTCACATTCATACAACCCATATTCTCAATCATGTTCATTTATTCATAACAGGCAGCTGTTAAACCAATTTACAGGCAGCTATTATTTCCTTTCCACATTTTCAAGACTGCAGTATTCATATATTCCACTAGTTTTCCCATCTTAGGATTCATGCCATACCCTAGGATCTATCATACAATCTAGTTTTCCAGCCCTAGGATTCATGCAACACCCTATGATCTATCATTCAATCTAGTTTCTCATTCCTAGGATTCATGCAATGTCTTAGGTTCTAGTACCAGTTACAACAGGAGTACTGGGGGCGTGGTCGGGAATCCCGCGTGCCTCCACAACCCCCGAGACTGCAATGGAACGGGGTCCTATCACAAGGATCAAACATAAGGAGTTTCTCAAAACAGTATATAATTACTGTAGACGGGTAGAGGATTTGATTCCGAAAAGAACGTAACTCTCAACGTGGAAAATGGACTCCGAACGAGCCCTAAACGGGTCGAAAACGACGAAACAGTGCAAAATCAGACGTCTAGAACTTCTTCCAGATGTCTTAAAAATGGGATCAGATGGTACCTTGTCCTGTGTAGTCTCTCAGACGTCCAGAAGCCTGTGAGGGTGTCTGGCTTAGTTCCCAGACGTCCGATGGTCACCCCGGACGTCTGGAAGTCCCTCCAATCGTCTGGCACCGCTGCCAGACGTCTGATTCGCCTTGGATGCGAATCTCAGAACCTACGTGTATCCATTCCTCGCTCTCAGTACAGACGGTCGAAGAGAAGGAGGAAGTACGAAAATAACTTACCTTTCAGTCGTCTGGACAGTCCTCCAGACATCTTCCCTGTCGTATGGTTGGAGACCCAGACGTCTGATTCCGAAAAAACTTCCAGAATCAGAGCCCGACTCGCCCTCCGCCCACGACGCACGGCCGCGCCGTGTCTCATCCGCCTGCTGCTCAAGCTGCAGTAGACCTCCCACGTCACTCCGCGCCCGCTGCGCCCCCTGCCGGCCAGCTCTAGCAGCCCCGGCAAGCTCGAGCCCTCACGGCCGAGCGCCTCCTCCCTCGCGCAGCACCTCCTCCTGCACTCACCGCGACTGCCGCCGCCGCCGCTCGCTCGCGCTCGCACTCACTGGAAGAAGAAGAAGAAGGAGCGGAGGTGATGAGAGTGAGGGAGAGGGCGTGGCTTTTTAAAGCGCGCGGGGAGAGAGAGAGAGCGAGACAGACTACGGTCGCAGGAGGAGGGAGGGAAAAAGAGAGAGGAAGGCGGTTGCGGGTCTGCGCGCGCCTGCGCGCAGAGGCAGTCCCGCGTGCCACCGAAAATAGATCCCAGACGTCTGGAAGGGGTTCCAGACGTCTGGGCCACCTCCTAGACGTCTTAAGAAAAAGGTCTTGGAGTGCGTTCGTAACAGAGATCGATCAAACGATTTCATTAATCAACCAAAATACTTTTTGATTCACTAATATAGTTATTTTATTCGACTAATTGCATTTAAATAGTTTCCAAATTCACCTGAATTTCTAGTATAAATAAGGATTCTTGGTAGCCTTTTTCTATACGCAACTTAAAGCAAAAATCAGAAAGAAAAAGTGCTCGTTCGTTCTATCTCTAAAGTGCTTCTGGGATCCTTCTTCCAAGCTTTTCTAAGCACTCCATTCAAATGCTTCTACGAAAAATTTTGCTTTGAATTCTTTTCATATTTGATGTTCCTTAGGATTCAAGTTGGTATTATTTCTTTTTTTGCATATTGACTAACCTCGCATAATCATAAAATTATAAGTTAAGAGACTTAGGTAGTGATTTTTACCTAAAAGGATTTCCACTATAAATTAAGTAGAGTTCTTAGATTTGAAGGACCCACAACTCCTTCCTCATATACAATTGCAGAGCTCAACTCCTTTGCCCAAGACTCCATTTTAAATGCAAATCATGGAATAGCGAGTGCTTGCGCGACGAGATCGTGTTTTTTAAAAAAGACGTTTATTGCAGTATAGTAGAAATTGTCGCGAAAACAAATAACAATTTTATTACTCGAAAACTAAAATATCCGAGGTCGAACTCATGGAGTAAATTGGTATTTTAGAAACTAAAATCACAATCTCTAATTACTCAAAAGATGATGTTCAATGCAAATTCAATGTATACAAAATGCTAGAGAGGGAAAATGCAAAAAGAAATAGATTGTCTTTCTTCTTCTCTCTCTGTGACTTCTTCCTTCTTTTTCTTCTCTCTTTCTTTTCCTTTTTCTTTCCTCTGCTTGGCTAGACCTTCTCCTTCTTTCTTTCTCTGACTTTCCCTTTTTTAGATGTCTGATTCTGTGAATCAGATGCCTTATCTTGCGGTTGCTACAGTGATTTCACTCTCTCCTTCTACTCTCTGTCTTCTCTTTTCTTCTTCCTTTCCTTCTATCTGCTTCTGCGGTTCCTTCTTCTTCTGTTCTTGATTCCTCTCTTTTCTCCTTCCTTTCCTTCTGTCTTCTTCTGCGACTCCTTCTTCTATTCTTGATTCCTCCTTCTTCTTCCTTCTTCTGCCTTGTCTTTCTTCTTCAGCCTCAGCCTCTACCGCTCCTCTACTACAATGCTTCTCTTTCCTTCTTCTTCTTCAGTCTTCTTTCCTCTGTCTTCAACTGCTCCTCTTTCTTCTTCCCTGCAGCTAAGTCCTTCTTCACTTTAGCCTCCTTCTTCAGCCACACCTTCCTCTTCCTTCTTCTCTCTTCAGCAGCTACCTCTTCCTTCCTTAGCTCCTTCTTATTTCCTGCACAGCACCACAACGCAAAACTTATCCCCTACCCTTCCCGCGTCTCTCTCTCTATTTCTCTCTTCGCTTTCTCAGAGCTAGATAATCGGGTATATGAGTTGGGTTACGCACGCCCAGGTCCAGGCACACCGACGTGGGTGATGCGCGAGGAGGGCAGGGTTATCGGGTCAGGTCGGTCATGTAGATTCCCTACCAGGAGGGGGTGACGTAATAAAATGCAGAATAGAATATAAACAATCTCACAAAAAATTCAATCACACAATGTGCACAATTATTTTTAGGTAGAAACCCAAACTGGGTGAAAACCACCACCTAACCCTCTCGAGTTAGGATTTTTCGATCAACCAAGTTAATCAAATCCACTAAACGAATCACTTAAACGAGGGTGATTCAACCTCAATTACAACCACGCTACAAGTGCGAGGGTAGCGTTCCTCAACCCCTTCTCTTAACGAGGAGGATTTTGTCCCACGAAGGAGACAGAAATTCGCAAAGCGAATACCCAACCAAATAACAAAGTAAAATAACAAATATAGTCCTATAGAGCCAATAAAGATTTAAACCTAGCTTTTATAGGAATTAGGAAACTCCCTTTTGCAAGGAGTACGTCGAATCGATAACGCGGGTGCGTGAGCCATGCGACGACGCAACATCACACTCGTGAACTACGACGGGAGAGCGAGTGCGCAAAGGCTTGATGCTCTCAAGATATAGAACTTGAACTTGGAGAGCAAGAGCTTTTCTTGGACACAAAAGAGTAGAAAGTATGTTGCTTGGGTGTGTCTTGTGTATCTAGGTGTATGTTTGTGTGCAAGAGGTTCCTCTCTATTTATAGAGGCCTTAGGAAGGCTTTGGAAGGCTTAGGAAAGCTTCCATAGCCGTTGGGTGCAAAGTCCAAGAGAATCAGCCCGAAATCAGGAACAATGATTGCACTGACAAGGTAATCAGACGTCTGATCCCGGCATCAGACGTCTGGAAAACTAGTTTAAGACGTCTGAAAATAAGGTCAGACGTCTGATTTTATGCTGGTTTCTTCCTGACTTGAATCAGATCTAAACAGAGTTCTAGTGCAAGTCCATCAGACGACATACAGGACGTTTGGCACTATATCTGGATGTCTAGAAATCTACTTTTCTGCAGGAATGGATTTCCAAGAGAGTGCAACGGTTAGAAAATCTCTGAGAAGAGATTTTCGGGTCAACCGAGGCAAAACGGTCATCTATCAGACGTCTGGAAAGGCTTAAGGACGTCTGATAAGGCTCTAACGGTCATATCCTCCAGTGTTTGCTTAGGCAGCCAACGGTCCATTAATTGGACGTCTGGCAAAAACATCAGACGTCTTCTAAGACGTCTGGTCTAAAGTCTGGACGTCCGATTTCATCAGACAGAGCTAACTAAGTCTAGCCTAATTGTTATCAGACGTCTGAATCAATAGTCAGACGTCTTAAAACATATTATCAAACGTCTAATTTTGGAATTAGACGTCTGAAAAAGCTGTTTGAACCCTATATAGGTTTTCTAAGTTCTTTGCAGAAAACCTAAGTATCTTAGGGTTGTGCCAGTGTTCCTAGGACTACTATTAAGGTACCTTGAGGCTCTTTAACATGATGTTTTAAGGAAAAAAAAGAGCAAGGAAATAAAGACAAAAGTACATGAAAGAAATAAACAGAATTCTATCATATTCTTCTTGTCCTTCTATCTTCAATCTATCGCTCCTCGCGAATCTCCTTTGTTTTCCATCAAGCTCCTCCAATCCATCCTGGATGCG
The DNA here is from genome assembly GCA_037157565.1 of Thalassia testudinum. Lineage (NCBI taxonomy): Eukaryota > Viridiplantae > Streptophyta > Magnoliopsida > Alismatales > Hydrocharitaceae > Thalassia > Thalassia testudinum. The sequence continues at coordinate 70,973,658 of JAZHRO010000022.1, read as the reverse complement.
AGCTCGAACTCCGTCTAATCACGACTCCATTTGTAATTTGCCTGAAATCTAAGACTTCAAATGCAAATGTTAAATGACACGTGTTTTGTTATCATCAAAACAAATGATCGTGGTGCTCTAGCACCAACAAGTCAGGTTCGCGGAGGAGTGAGTGCAGACAAGGCAGGTGAGTGGGCGAGGGGGTTAGAGAGACGTGCGCTGGGGCAGAGTAACGTGGAGGAACGAGGCAAAGCGAACCCTGCCACTGGTATGGTGGTAGAGTGACGAGATGAGGGAGAGGAGGTCACCAGAGCTTGCGGGCGTCTGACCGAAGATGAGGATGGAGGAGATTGAGAGGGTATCTCAGCCTAGGACAAGCTTGCTCGAAGCAGCTGGACCTGGAGCTTCATTTATAGGTAGGGGCAGAGAGTTAGACACTTGGAAAGCGAGAAAAATCCTCGTCGGAGGTCGCTGCGGGTACGATACCCATACCTCTCGAGTGTTCGCACGAGAGGTATGGTACGAATCAAGGCATGAGGAGCTGCTCAGGCGGTAGGGGACTTCTCAGAGAACCCCTCTTTCAAATCTGAGAGTAGCTCCCAGGGGAAGCGAGGAGAAATCCTCCTCGAAACTTCGCCGGAGGTATGGGTCTTCTGCTGCAATGGAAGAGGGATTGGAATGCAAAAAGTGACGAAGAAGTTGAGGGGGTTTTCGCAAGGGTTTTCAAAAGTTAGGGGCTAGAATGTAATTGGGTGGACTATATTACAAAGTAGGTCAAGGTGAACTTTCCTTAGATCCAAATTTTAGTACAAACTTAATTTGGACCTAAGGAATCCATTGGTGAAGTTGAATTTTAGGTTTGACAACGTTTGACTGGATATTTTGCATAAAAACCTAAATTATGTCAAATATTGAGCTTAGACCCCAATCTTGCCCAAAACAGGTTCCAAAGGTCAAATTGAATGTTCTAAACCCTAGGGGATATTTTTCCATGAATTTTAAATGGCTTAGTTGATTTTTATCCTGACTGGAACCTTGTGAAATTAAGTTGGTTTGTTTTAGTGTTACAAAATGTTATATAATTCTTAAATTTCATAATAACCCCTTTTTGACTGAATCATCTCACTTTTTCTCTTATTAAGTCCAATTGACCTGTGTCTAGACCCTTAAAAGTCCCGTTGATGTACTGCAATGGTAAAATTACAGTTTTACCCTTTATTTCATATTTTCTTTCCATATGAGTGGTCTCTTGAGTTAGGCCTTCCTTTAGGTTATGCAGGAGCTTTTGTTCACTTTCTTAGGTCAAAATAAGCTAGTTAGGACTCGTGATGAGGTTCTCATCAGCTAGTCCTTTATATGTGTAACCTAAGCCACATCAATCGGTGCTAGGGTTGAGTTGTTATATCCAATACAACTCAAGAGTTAGTTTGTGGTTACCTGAGCAACCTTCCTCATGACCTTATTGGCCTCTCATCTTCCTTAAACATTAATGGTTTATAGGCATGTAGTCCTTCTGAACCTCTTTCGAACTGCCAAACATTTCCACATCATTGATACCCTTAGACCTTTCGACCCTTAGATTATAACGTGATTGGCATAGCTCTTATGCTACTCATTCTTTCATTTGCTTGTCAACCACCAAAGATTAATTAAGTGTTTTAACTTGAAGATGTTATGTTGTACAATGTTCATTTTATTCAAGTTGTCTTGATTATAATGTGTTGATATCCTAGATTCCCATAGATGTAATTATCCCTAGCCTATGTTTTCCAACCTATGGTTTTCCAACCCATGGTTCTCTTGACCAATGGTATTTCGACACATGGGTTTCCCAGCTCGTGAATTTTTGTGTCTCATGATTTTGCAGCAAGTGATTGTCCCAACGCATGGTTTCCCAATCCATGGTTTTCATCATCCTCCACAACACCCACAATCTCAAATCACATCACATCAAAACAACTCATATGGTAAATCTGGCATAAATTCGACAACATTTCACCTTAATAGATTTTCACTACAAGCCTACTCCAACCATCCATCAAGTGGAACCAAACATGCAAGAAATTGTAGAATAGAAAGTAGAAACCTCGCATTCAAACAAAAAGAGTGGAGCTTAAGAGATGGAAGAACCCTCACCTTAGGCCCTACGCATCTGCTCGTCCCTCCCCTTCCTGTGTGCCCCTCTTACTCTTCCTTTGTCTTCGCTTCCTTCTCCCTCTCTCCCTCTCTCTCTTAGGTCTAGGTAGGATATGGTGGATTGTTAGAAATGTAAGGGGATATTTATAGGATGTCCTGCTCTCAAGATTTCACAAATCTAATCATGTGATACTAAACTTTTGCGTCGTAGTCATCACTTAGTTATCACTACTAACCAATCATCTCTTGCCCCTATTTTGATGATATGTTATCCAACTTGGCTACCAACCTAGCTCAAAACGACAAGTACCTTGGCCTATGGTTTTATTGAAGCTTATCACCACCAACGTTTTTGTTAATCTTGATTAATTAGCTCTAATCTTGATCAATTATCCTTAATCATAATTAGCACTTACTAACCTCACTTAGCCCATACTAATCATGCTTAGGGGTTCTTACATTGAGCATGTCAATAGGAGTGGGTTCAATTTGTATGGTCTCAGAGCAACTACAATGTTCGAATCTAGTTGGTAAATAGATGGGAAAGCGTTGCCAAATACTCGACATGTGAAAAAGTAAAAAATGCACAATGCAACGCACGTAGTGAGAGAATGGTGGACCCACGCACTTAAAAGAAAATACACCATTTCCAACCAATGTGTTTTGATTTTTCATTAGTGAAAATCACTTTCTATTAATAAAAACTACTTTCCAAGTGTAAAATCACTTTCTAGGTGGAAAAACATTTTTCACCCATATGTGAAAACCAAAAACATAGGTGTGTTTTGATTTTCAACTATTATGTTTTAATTTTCCACCAATGGAAAATCACTTTATAGGTCGAAATCCATTTTCACCATTAGAAAATAATTTTCAACCAGTGTATTTTGATTTTCACCTAATATATTTTGATTTTTCCACATGGTAATGTGTTGTTTTTTTTAGTGGTGGTAAACCCCAAAGTGATTGAATTGATTTTTTGGAGTAAATGGTGCACACTAACTTTTCATGTTTATGCGTATGTGAGTGGAAACATGAGTGAAGGTTCGCACATTGTAAAGTACATGCTATCCTATTTGCATTCAATAACTAAAATCGATAGACCATAAAGTTATAATATGTTATGATGAAATCCTTCCAATTTTTTTCAAGGGTTGGGGGGAAGGGGGGGTGGCGATGGTTTGGGGGCTAGGATCTAAAGAGCTATCCTGTAAGATGTACGATATTTTTCCATCCAATCATGCTTCTAAAAAAATACCACTGTCATCCTTTCTAACTACAAAATCAAGAACCTAGCAAGAATCCTTTCCAAAGAGAAGGAAATTACGTGTGGCCCACCATGAATCAAGAACACATGGCATCATCCATGATGTTAAAAGAAGAAACCCGTGGAGTGTACTAACGCTCAAACCACCTTTGCGAAAAATTACACTTGAGAAAGAGGTGAACGATATCCTCCAAATTCTCTTCTTAATAACATGGAGGATAGGATGTTCACGGATATCATGGGATCCACTGTCAATGTTAGACATTGATCAAATTAAGTTTTTCCTCCGCTTATATGCGTTAGATTTATGACGAAATTAAGTTTAATTGTTAATTTGCATTCAGTTAAAGACAAAGGGTGCATTTTTTTGTTCTCATGGATAAAAAAATGTAATATTTATTCAAGATAAAATATGGCGTAGTGGACGGGCAAAAATATAAACAAATAAAAATTTAAAGAGTTTTGTGTAACTTTTCTGATTTTAGATGGTTATATCTTTTGTAAAACTTTGATGATCAAATCTAGATGTGGCAATAGATATACATGGTAGGTTTTTATTTGATGATTTCCTCCCTCCAGAGATACTAGAGATTTGGATTTCCACTTATACGAGCCCCAATTTTTAACTTGATATTTATGCCTCACATTATCCATATTTTAATTTCTTTTTTGATGGCTTCCAATGATTGGCCTGTGTATTTTAAAGGTTAACTCAATCATATAATTGAATTTGTTGCATTAATGCGAAGCCACCTTAGATACCTAGACATCTTGTCTTAACTGGTTTTCCTGGAAGAAATGGATTTCCTAGCATGATTAAGTGCTCATATATATATATATATATATATATATATATATGATTTGAAGATTTTACATTTCAATCCACGAAATATTGACTTAACATGCACATTACATTCACGAAGAACTGATCTATGACATTCCTTTTAATCTTTTTTTTACAATTATAACCACTACCTGGATAACAACATGTTTTATATAGCAACCTTAACAATGATCGTAGTCTTTATCCCAAATATCCTTTACCTTATCTTGAAAGCATAATTCCTTTGTTCCATCTCTTCGTCGTAACTTCATCAATTATTCCTTCCCTTTTTTTTTTTTGCTTTTTCGGTAATCATAATCAATGAACCAAGCTTTCAAAGGCACGAAACTTACATTCTACCTCCAACGTAACCAAAAATTCTTTATAAGTAAAATAACCTAAATAAACTTTATTCCTTATTTCTCAATAGAGTATACAAATGCATGTCTCAACTAGTTGTCCCTAAAATCGATGGCTTTCCCCTCCCACAAGAAATCAGCAGCCCCCTCCCTCAAGACTCCAACGACAGCTCTGCTTAAGGCCCTTGATCAGTAAGTAAATCGCCTCCCCCCCCCCCCACTATTCTTTCCTCCATTATTTTCGTTGTCTTCATCCTCTTCCTTTTAGGTAGAGATCCATTTACAGTCGCTTCCTTCCCCACCACGACGACCTCATCCCCCTTGGCACCTCTGTTTTGCCCTCGGATGTAGATCACACTCTCTACCCTTACGACCTTTTGATGGGATTATACTCCATACCACAGCAACATAATTAAGAACTTGTCGACTTATTTTGACTTCTCAATTCTTATTTGTGTGGATCTTTAGATCACGGAAACCTCACTTGCAATTCGTTTACTCGAAGATACTTCATTTTTATCCATTTATCTTTTTTTTTTTTTTTCTTTCAACAAAATTTTATTCCCCATCTATATTGGGATATTTACCTTCCTCATATTCGCGTGGGTGACTCAATTTTTTCCTTCTGCCTTTCCCTTGATGGTTGCATCTTCCCGTAATCTCTCTTTCCTTTCTCATATTTCAATAAAAAAACAAAAAAAAATAGTTGTCCCTGAAATCAAGCACGACATTTTTTGTGAAGAGGAATGCAAAAGCAAAAGTTCAAATTCATGCCCTATTTCACGCCCTCCTTTTGAAAAAATAGCGAAACCGCTGCCAGTGGTAGACCCCACTCCTCACTTTTATCTTCTGCTGCTCCGATGGATGATGTCGATCGAGTGCGTCGAATTTGGCGTCCATTTTAAAAAAATAAATATTTTGCGCCTTAAATGAAGAGATCACTTCAAGTAGATGCCACCTATTGCATCTTCTTGTCGGGAGCGACGGGAATCACGATCCAGATCCAACGGATAGGCAGCACTGGCATGACAGGAATGCCTGCTGTCGTTGTACTGCATACACGCTGCACCACACTTCTCCATCCCTCCTTTATTTATAGATAATTTGCATGTATATCCTCCTTATTCAAAATGTTTACACATATAGCCTCCTTTTTTTTTTCTCACACGTATCTTTCATGTGGTACTCATTGTCAAACAGATTCTACCACCTGCTAACTTAGACAATCATTTTATAGTCATTTGGTTCGACTTAGTTGAAGTTGTTGTATGATGAGCTAAACCTTCGGAAGTAAGTTACGGTTAATAACATTGGCGATAAAAATGTAAGTCCAATCTATGTACGTGCAGAATGTGTAGGATGTATATGCACAGCAACAATGATTTAAGGATGAAATTCTTAAATGGTAACAAATTTTCAAAGTTAGCCTGAGCCTCGATATTTTGGGATCAAGAGAACGAGTGATTTATAAGAAAATGCCACCAATCATGTCTCTTTGCCAAACCGGGTCCCAATAAAAGCTGTCACGTTCTGGGGCCATATCTTTTAAAGTTAGGAGGGTTTATCCTGTTAGGACTGAGTTGTCAGTAAATGCAAGCATGTGATGTCACATGCTTTTAATGGTATCTAATTACACCTCCATTCATCTCTTTAATCACATGCAAACTTTCTTCTATATATCCCACTTATATTTTTTGTGTTGATTGTGAGAGTTTAATTTTGTAGATTAACATGTCATTATTATATACTGATGTGAAAATTTATGTTAAAATTATTGGGATTTAAGAGATGTTTTTAATTTCATATTGAAAGTAGATAAATTTTTTGGTGGGTGTAAAAGGTTTCTACCTCCCATTAATTATGTAACAAAGAGTGAGAAGCGGAGCTGAGGATCACGCACGTATGTACGTGTGCCCTGCCCCTGCTCGGGCTCTGGTGAGAATCAATTTGTAACTTGGAACTTGGACTCTTTCCCTACAGATTTTTAATCTCATGATTTTGGCTTAGATTGGTCGATCAAATAGTGAAATTGATCGACCAATTGTTTTGATCAATCAATTTATTTTGGTCGATCAATAGACTTAATTAATCGATCAATTACCGTTATTCTATAAAACGGAAATTTCCATAACGTCTGGCCATGGGCGCTCATTTGACACACAACAAGAGTAGAAAAAGCTCTCTCCACTCTCTCCCCTTCTCTTGCTATATTTCTTTCTTGGTGCGTCCTTCGACGTGAGATTGGTAGAAAAATCTTCGATCACTTTTGTCGATCTTGCATAAGGAGATTGAGAGATCCACGAGAAGTTTTTGATTGATCAAATCATTAAATTGGAATATCAATCAGCCATTTGGTTGGAAAGCAAATTGCCGAAGCTTCATTCTCTTGAGGCGATTTTCGAGGACGTCCAAGATTGGAGTGCACCGAATCTTAGAGGTGGATCATCGTATTTTGAGAGGAGTTCGTCAAACCTCGACATACCAATATTATGGAGGGTGATACCTTCTCTAAGAAAAGTCCTCAATGGACGCTTTGATCAGAGTAATCTCTAATCTTTCTTCGTTTTGTTTATTTATACTATTGCATATTATTTGTTCTTTATTTTATTCTGGATATTGCCAAACTATGTTTAACTTGCTTGATTCAATATTTTCATCTATGCGAAAATGTTGGAAATATATATGTTTTTATTTATTTATTTCTTATATGCGTTTATTTCAACAATCTTAGAGAATGTATCGCTTGAATCTAAAATATTTGGGATGTCGAAAATGACTTTCAAATCACATGTAAACTTATCTGGTATGCTAGAGAAATTTGGTAGGCAAAATTTTAAGCGTTGGCAACAATGCATGAGAATTTGGTTGACCACCATTGGTTTGATCTCGACGTTGGAAATCGATTGCTCGATTTTGGATAAGGAAAAACCAACTCCTGAAGGCCAAAAGGCGATTGATGCGTGGAATGAGCGCAACCATATTCGTCAAGCTTGCATTTTATTGGCATTGTCCAATATATTATTTGATGTATACAGCACATCCACATCCACTGCGAAGGGGCTATGGGAGGAATTGGACAAGAAGTATAATACTGAGGGTCTTGGTATTGAAAAATAGTCTGTCACAAAATTCCTTAAATTTCAAATGACTGAGGGTAAATCGGTATCGAAGCAAGCACACGAATTTCTGTTATTGTTTCATGGTTTAGTAGAGGCTGAAATGAAGCTTCCTGAGAAGTTTTAAGTCATGTATATCATTTAGAAATTTCCTAAATCTTGCGAAGACTTCGGGATGACTCTCAAGTATAGGAAGGGAAAGATTTCTCTAGATGATTTGATGATAGCCCTTGCTATTGAGGAAGAGTATAGGAAACAGAAACTTGTAATGCCTGTGGAGTCTAAGGTGATATCATGACATCTAAGGGTAACGAGAATAAAAATAAGAATAATAAAAATAAAACGAAGGCCAAACCCAACATCCAGAAGAAATCCAAGAACAAACCATGCTGGCACTGTGGGTAGGTTGGGCATTGGAAGAAAGATTGTCTTTCTAATAAAGCTCAACAGAAGACCATAGATGAGAATCCTCAGGTGAATGTGATAACTGAGGAGGCCGGGCCTAGTGATGAGAATTCATGTTGAAATCAGTGAGATTTGGGATAGGTTTTTAGTCTCATACTGGAAGTGGACAAACCTCTTGGTAGGTGTAAAAGGCTTCTACCTACCATGGGTTATGTAACAAAGAGTGAGAAGTGGGGTTGGGGACCACGCACGTACACGTGCACGCCTTGCCCCTGCTCGAGCTCAGGCTCGAGTGAATCAATTTGGAACTTGGAACTTGGGCTCTTTTGCTACGGATTTTTAATCCCACGATTTTGACCTAGATTGGTCGATCAAATAATGAAATTGGTTGACCAATTATTTTGGTCGATGAATTAATTTTGGTCGATCAATTGGTTTGGCCGACCAAAAAGTTAATTTTGATCGATTAATTTATTTTGGTTGATCAATTGCCATTTTTTCATAAAACGGAAATTTCCATAAGCGTCTGGTCGCAGGCTTTTATTTGACACACAATAATAACAGAAAAGCTCTCTCCACTCTCTCCCTCTCTCTCTCTCATTCATGTGTCTCTTTCTTGGTGCATTCGTTTGATGTGAGGTTGGTAAAAAAATCTTCAATCACTTTTGTCAATCTTGCACAAGGAGATTGAAAGCTCTATGAGAAGTTTTTAGTTGATCAAACCATTAAATTGGTAGATCAATCGGGAATTTAGTTGGAAACCAAATTGCCTCGGCTTCATTCACCTAAGGTGATTTTCAAGGACGTCCAAGATTGTAGCGCGTCGAATCTTGAAGGTAGATCATTGTATCCTAAGAGGAGTTCGTCAGACCCCAACGCACCGGTATTATTAGAGACGATACCTTCTCTACGGGAAGTCCTTAATGGGCGCTTCGATCGGAGTAATTTCTAACCTTTCTTTGTTTTGTTTATTTGTACTATTGCATATTATTTTTTCTTTATTTTATTATTGATCTTGCCAAATCATGTTAAACTTGCTTGATTTAATATTTTTGATTTATGCGAAAACGTTTAAAATGTATATATTTTTATTTATTTATTTCCTATATGTGTTTATTTTAACAATCTTAGAGAATGTATCGCTTAGATCTAAAATATCTAGGATGTCGAAAATGATTTTCAAATCACGTGTAGGCTTATTTGGTATGCTAGAAAATTTTGGTGAGCAAAATTTCAAGCGTTAACAATAATGCATAAGAATTTGATTGACCACCATTGGTTTGATCTAGGTGTTGGAAATCGATTTATCGATTTTGGATAAGAAAAAATCCACTCCTGAAAGCCAAAAGGCGGTGGATGTGTGGAATGAGCATAATCGTATTTATCATGGTTGCATCTTGTTGGCACTGTCCAATGTGTTGTTTGGTGTATACAGCACATCCACGTCCACTGCGAAGGGGCTATGGGAGGAGTTGGACAAGAAGTATAATATTGAGGATCTTGGTATTGAAAAAAACTCTGTTGCAAAATTTCTTAAATTCCAAATGGCTGAGGTTAAATCGATTTCAGAGCAAGCACATGAGTTTCTGTTATTGCTCCATGATTTAGCAGAGGATGAAATGAAGCTTCTTGAGAAGTTTCAAGTCATGTCTATCATTGAGAAATTTCCTAAATCTTGGGAAGACTTTAGGATGACGCTTAAGCATTGGAACTGAAAGATTTCTCTAGATGATTTGATAATAGCCATTGCTATTGAGAAAGAGCATAGGAAACAAAAATCTGTAATGCCTATAGAGTCTAAAGTGAATGCCATGACATCTAAGGGAAAGGAGAATAAAAATAAGAACAATAAAAATAAAACGAAAGCCAAACCCAAGATTCAGAAAAAATCCAAGAACACACCATTCTGGCACTGTGGGCAGGTTGGGCATTGGAAGAAGGATTGTCCTTCTAATAAAGCTCAGCAGAAGGGCACAGATGGGAATCCTCAGGTGAATGTGATCACCGAGGGGTCTGGCCTAGTGATGGGTATGTCTCAATAAACCCCAACTCTATGTTATTCACGATCTTACTGAATGACTCGTGGATACTAGAGCCAATGTATATATTTGTATTGATAGATCATTCTTTTCTTCCTATCAGACTTGCAGTGGAGAGACTGTAAAGATGGAGAACGACTTTGTAGCTAAGGTGCTGGGATTCGGACGCGTGGACTTAAGGTTTTCCTTGGGGTGAGTCTAGACACTGCATAGGGTGTTGCACATTCCTATTGTCAAAAGGAATGTTCTTTCTGGTTTCTTGTTAGTTAAAGAGAGTTTTGAGTTAAACTTTAAATGTAATAAAATTGTTATATTGAGACATGAAACATTTTTTGGAAAGGGATATTTGGCAGATTTTGATATATTATTTTGAGTGGGATGTGATGTGGATGTATCATCTAGATATGCTCTAAATAATGTTAGTTTTCATTTAATTAAATGTATTTGCAGTAATATTGGATTTTGTGATATATGACATGGTAGATTGGGTCATTTAAATTTCAATCCTTTAAAAAGAATGATAAAATTAAATATGATTAATGAACATATCATAGATAAAATTAAGAAATGTGAGATATGTGTGCATGCTAAACAAATTAGGAAGCCTTTTCACTCTATTACTAGAGATGCCGAGGTTCTAGATTTGGTGCACACAGATATCTAAGAGTTTAACGGTATGTTGACTAAGGATAATAAAAAGTATTTATCACCTTTATCGATGACAATAGTAGATACTACTCTGTGTATTTGCTTAAGTCTAATGATGAGACATTAAGTAAATTCCTTATCTTTAAGAAAGAAGTAGAAACACAAATTGAGAAAACTCTTAAGAGACTGAGATCAGATACACGAGGGCAATATACGTCTAACTTATTTGATAAACAATGCCAAGCTTTTGGTATAACTTATGAAGTGACAACCCCATATATCCCTCAATCTAATGGGATAGCAGAGCGAAAGAATAAGACCTTAACTGACATGGTCAATGCTCTCTTGCAAAGCTCAAGATTATCTACTTACACATGGGGGGAAGCTTTGAATATGGTATGCCATATTCTGAATAGAGTTTCCCTCAAGCATAGGGAAAGTAGTCTATTTGATATTTGGAGAAACAGGAAACCAAGTTTGAAATACCTCAAAGTGTGGGGCTGCCTTGCAAAAGTGGTTATTCCAGAACACAAAAGGAAGAAACTTGGACCTAAGAGAGTTGATGTGGTTTTTCTGGGCTATGTTGATAATAGCTATGCCTATAGATTTTTTGTTATAAAATCTGATATTTTAGGCATAGATGCCAGCACTATTGTTGAGCTTCGTAATGCTACATTTTTTGAGGATTTCTTCCCTATGAAGATAGGATTACCTCAAAATATGACTTCAGATGATCTAGCCACCACATCTATTTCTATTTTTGATAAAGTGGAAAAGATGTCTAATGTAGGGGCTAGCTCTTCCCATTCTAAACCTAAACAAGTAGAAGAGTTTGAACCTAGGAGAAGTGAAAGATTAAGAATTGCTAAGGATTTGGGAAGTGATTTTATTATTTATCAAATCGAGGGCGATGCCCCTACTTATCGTGATGCTATGGCTTCTTCTGAAGCTAAGCACTAGAAAGATGCCATTAAGAATGAGATGAACTCAATCATCTCTAATGGCACTTCGGAGTTTGTTTATTTACCTTCAGGGTGTTCTACTATTAGGTGCAAGTGGGTATTTAAGAAAAAACTCAGGACTGACAGATCTATTGAAAAATACAAAGCTATACTAGTTGCCAAGAGATTTAAGCAAATGGAAGTAACCAATTATTTCGATACCTATTCTCCAGTAACTAAGATAACTACTATCCGGATGTTTATTGCATTGGCTTCTATTTATGATCTCACTATCCACCAAATGATGTGAAGACCACCTTTCTTCATGGTGATCTTGAGGAGGAGATCTATATGGACTAGTCTGAGGGATTTATAGCTCCGAGGAATGGGAAAAATGTTTGCAAGAATGTTAAATCTCTTTATGGTTTGAAACAAACACCCAAGCAATTGCATAAAAAGTTTGATAAGACTATACAATCTTTTGGCTGACAGGTGTTTACTTTATAATTAAGGGTGATATGTGTATTATCCTATGCCTATATGTAGATGATATATTATTGTTTGGATCAAATATTAGAATTGTGAATGAAACTAAGTTATTCTTGAGTAGTAAGTTTGAGATGAAGGATATAGGTGTTGTAAATATGATCCTAAGCCTCAAACTGATTCGGTCAGTAGAGGGGATAGCTATTTCTCAATCTCATTATGTTGAGAAGGTTCTTGAGAAATTTGACTATGAAGATTGCAAAGCTATAAGCATTCCTTTTGATTCATCAAAAATTATCTATAAGAATAAAAGTGGAATGCCTGTTTCACAACTAAAATATTCACAGATTATACGAAGCTTGATGTATTTGGCTAACTGTACTAAACCAGATATTTCCTTTTCCGTGTCTAAGTTGAGCAGATACACAAGCTGTCCTGACCATACTCATTGGGCTTCCTTAGACCGAATACTTAGGTACTTAAAGGGAACTATTTCCCTTAATTTACATTATGATAAGTATCATTCAGTTTTGGAAGGATATAGTGATACAAGTTTGATCGGTTAAATGGAGGATTCCGGGAGTAATGGTGTTACAGGATATGCCTTTACCCTTGGAGATGGTGCAATCTCCTGGCGGTCTGCAAAATAGACCATTTTAGCCCAGTCTACCTTTGAGGCTGAGCTATGTGCTTTAAACACCACTGGAATTGAGGCTGAATGGCTAAAGGGACTTCTTATAGAAATCCCTATGGTGGGTAAGTCAATTCCCACGAAATCTTTGGATATGATAGCATGACAGTTATAGCAAAGATTAAGAGTTCAATGTTTAATCAGAAAACAATGAGACATATCCAACTCAAACTCAAGTCTGTAAGAGATTTAGTGTCTCAAGGAGTGATTGCTGCGGAATTTATAGGATCCAAGGCTAACACAGCATATTCGTTTACTAAAGGACTTGGTAGATCTTTAGTCCTTAAGTCTAGGCTTGGGATGGGACTGAGACCCATTGGGAGTTCACCTGCAGCAGCAACCCAACCTAACTGAGTGGAGATCGCACAACGTAGGTTCAATGTGGTAACAACAAGTTGTATGGGGAACTGGTTGGCACTTATTGTTAGATGTTTTCTCATTTAAGTCCAATCTCTTAAAGCCTAAGTGCCTTAAGCTGCAAATTTAGGAAAAGCAAAGGCTCTGAATGGGTTCAAGCTTATATGGCAGGATGTGAGCAGTGCATCCTTGGAGAACGCCACCTATATAAGTGTTACTATGGGCTGTAGGTAAGGGAATAAGGTCTTTCCCGATTACACTCATGAAACATGACAAGCTGCATGGCTCTTAAGAGCACCAACCCTGAAGATTATCACCAAGAACTTCATTCTATTGTCACCACTATACACCCCACATCAAAGGTCTAGAGTTTAAGACTAGTTTCACTTTATTCTTGTGGTGGTGAAGGTAAATGACTCAAGTAAGAGTTCAAACCGGAAGATACCTTTACTGAAAATAGAGTATGGTAGCCGATGAATTTATCGTTGAATTTCAATGATGAATTTGTGGGGGATTGTTGGTTTTGAGAGCCTAATTGCATCAATTGGGATGTAATTATTATATAGTGACGTGAGAATTCATGTTGAAATCAATGAGATTTGGGAGAGGTTTTTAGTCACATACTAGAAGTAGACAAACCTCTTAATGGGTGTAAAAGGCTTCTACCTCCCATGGCCTATGTAGAAAAGAGTGAGAGGTGGGGCTAGGGACCACGCATGCACGTGCGCACGCCCCGCCCCTCCCTGGCTCTGGCTTTGACTTGGGCTCGGGCTTAGGCTTAGGTAAGAATCAATTTGGAACTTGGAATTTGAACTCTTTTGCTATTAATTTTTAATCTCACGATTTTGACTTAGATTGGTTGATCAAATAGTAAAATTGGTCGACCAATTATTTTGGTCGATCAATAAATTAAATTTGGTTGAACATTTGGTTTGGTCGACCAAAAACTTAAATTTGATCGATCAATGGACTTACTTGGTCGATCAATTGTTGTTTTTTTAGAAAACGGGAATTTCCATAAATGTCTGATTGTGGACTCTATATAAGGGCCACAAGGAGCCCTCATTTGACACACAAGAGTAGAAAAACTCTCTCCACTCTCTCCCCCTCTCTCTCATTCTTGTCTCTCTTTCTTGGTGCATCCATTCAATGTGAGATTTGTAGGAAAATCTCCAATCACTTTTGTCGATCTTTGAAATGACCCTTCCCAAGGGTCATTAGACCATTTCGAGAGATTTGGGAGGGGTATGTTGCAGTTTGCAACCCCCTGGAACTTGTTTGGGGGTTTTGCAGGTAAAATACGACTAGGGGGGATTTTTTTACCATTTACCCCAGCCCCACACCCTTCCAATGCACACCCTAAACCTACCCTACCCTACCTATATAACCCCTACAACCTTGAAAACCGTGCCCTCCCACTCCTCCTAATCCTTCGAGCAGCGCATCTCACCTTCCCCTTCCTTCCCTCCACCGTAGCCGCTGCCGAGAGTGCAGCCATGAGAGGGAGTGATGAGTCCATTTTAATGGACTATTATTACACCTAAGTTAACTTTAATCTTACCCTTTAGGTTTGTTAATAACTGAAATGGCGACCGCTTGGCTGTTTTTGCATCTTTATGTTTATTATAGTACAGTCGTTATAGTATAAGACAAGACAGCTACGGTTGTCATTACAATAGATTTTTTTACTCGGAAATAGTTTTCCCGAGGTCGAACTCAGGGAGCTACTGGAATTCTAGAAATACAAAGTTTCTCTATTGGATTACAAAAATAAGAGAGAGAGAGAGATTTTGTCTTGGCTTCTTCTTCTTCTCTTCTTCTCTTTGTGTTTTCTCTCTGATCTTGTCTTCTTCCCTCTTCTTTCTTCTTCTGCTCTTCCTGTCTTCTTCTTCTCTTCTTTCTTCTCTTTTCTTCTTTTGTCTTTCTCTCTGGCGGCCAAGTCTTCTTCTTTTTCTTCTTTCTTCTTCTTTTCTTCAGCTGCAGAGTCTTCTTCTCTGCTTTAACTCCTCTGGCCGCTGCTCAACCGTCGCCTGATACAGCGGTTAGACGACTTAACTGTAGGTAGTGCTTGTCCTCTTTTCCTTCCTTTCTTCCTTCGCTGCTTCTTCTTCTTCTTCCCTGCCTTGAGCGGCCAAGGCTTCGGCCACCTTCTTCCTTCTTCTTCTTCTGCTCCTGCACACTCACACAACTGGTCAGAGAAAAACCTACCCCTACCCTTCCCCGCGTCTCTCTCTTTCTCAGATTTCTCTCATAGGATCGCTCTCCCAGAGCCGGGTATTCCGGTACGGGTATCGCGCCCGGGACCAGGCCCACCGGCGTGCGGTGGTAGGCGAGGTGTGCGCAGTGCCGGGTATTCGGATTCGGCCCAGACCTGCAGGGCGTGAGCACGGGCGAGGGCGAGCACGTGGGGCGCTCGTGCGTGAGGGACTTGACCCCTGTGTTCGAAGGAGAATAGACTCGAACACTTTTTCAATTTATGTGCGGGCGCTGAGCCACGCACTTCCGAGGTGGGACTAAAGTCCCGCCTCCAAGACTGGCATCTGCAAGCGAGGAGCTCGCGGCTAATTGGGGCAGCCTGTGAGACTCTCGACCTAGCTGCAGACCTGGGAGTCTTCGTGGAGACACTCCGCGCAACCTGGGACCAGCGCCTGGGCGAGATCGAAGCTGCAGCTGCAGGTAAAGGAGCTTCACCTGCTCAGTAATGGCGGCAAAGGGGGCGTGACCTGAACGCAGGAATACGGCCTCTCGGCCCAGTCAGAAGATGCAGGGGGCTTCGCCGGAGTACGGCGACGCCAGTGCGGGTGGTGGCGAGGAGTGAGGCGGTGTATGGTGGCAGCCCTAGGTCGGACTGTGGTCGGAAAAATGGGTCTATTCGAGGGGTCTTTAGGTGGCGTGTGGCAGGGAATGAAAAGGGGGAAGCTATGGAGTGGAGTGAGGGGAAGCTTCTGAGGTGATCGGCGAGGGGTGAGGAGGTCTGTGGAGGTGGAATGGGCTCGCCGGAGAGGGTAGTCGGAGACGGAGCAGGTGGTGGTGGAAGTTGTGTGTGGGGGCACGAAAACATAAATTGACAGAGGGGAAATCTAAAGGAGGAGGAGAGGAAGCTTTTACCTATGTTTTGGATGAAGGGGGGAGGGCAGAGCCACCGGCTCGTACCTGCTGGAGCTGGGGAAGAAGAGGCAGGCGGAGGGTGTCGGCGGGCGCAGCACGACACGGACGAGAGGGTTAGGGGAACCCTGCTGCAGGTAAGGCAGCAGAGCGACGAGGAGGAGTTAGTCGCTGGAAGCTGCAGGTCGTCTGTCGGAGCTAGAGAGGATGAAGTGGGGGGTTATTCTCCGTCAGAGACAGCTTACAAGAACCTGCTGAGGGTGCTGGTTCTTATAAAGGTTGTGGCGGAGAGGGAGGCGCAGGCTGGCGACGTGCGTGCCTCACCGGAGTGTGGTCGAAGACGAGACCCATACCTTCCGTGCATTCGCATGGAATGTGTGGGGGTCGTCAGGCAGCATGGTCGAGTCCTTGCGACAAAAGACGTCGCAGGGAACTCTGAGTACATTTTGCAGGACGATCCCCTCTCCCTGCGCAGCACCATGCTCCGTGCAAAGTTGTCGGAGCATGGTGCTGCGCAGAGTTTTGCAGGAGGGACCGTTCTGCAAAGAACGACGAGAAAGTTGGGGGCCAAAATGTAAGGGTTTCGAAAGTTAAGGGTCAAAAAGTAAATGAAGAGGACCAAATTGCAAAGTCGGCAAGGAGGTCTCTTCTTAGGCTTAAGTTTTTATGCATGACTATTTTGAACCTAAGGATTTTAATGGTGAATTTTGTTTCTAGGTTAGACCATGTTTGACCGGCCAATTTACGTACAAACCCAAATTAAATCATTAATTGAGCATGGTTCTCAATGTAGGTCAAAATGGGTTTCTAAGGCCAAATTGAAGGTTCTAAACCCTAGAGATTATTTTTATATGAATTTGGAGGGTTTAGTTATTTTTTACCCTGACTCGAACCTCGTGAATTGAAGTGGGTTTGTTTTAGGGTTACAGAATGTCATTTAATTTCTTGAAATTGCTGCAACTCTCGTTAGATCAGATCATCCCACTTTCCTTCTTATTAGGTTTGTTTGACCTGTGTTTGGACCCTTAATTACCCTGTTTGCAAATTGTGTTGGTGAAATTGCATTTTTTACCCCTTATGACTTGTTTTCTTCTTGAACTCAGAATTCTCTGAGTTAAGCCTTTCTTTGAGCTATGTAGGAGCCTTTTCTTGCATATCTAGGTTAGATTATGCTAGTTAGGGTTCACGATGAGGTTCTCATCATACCCCCATGCCTAACTTTTGCTAGTCCCTTAGCAAAAACTTAAGGTTTCAACCTTTGTTCTAGACCATGAAGTTCTTAATGATTTCAGATAAGTGCTTTTTCATTTGAACCTAGACTAGGTTAGAATGCTGACCATAGGCCTAAAAGGTACTCTAGTACCAACCAAGATCCAGATCTGTCTAGCCTCAGCCTCAGTCCTTAGCAAAGGTTTTTAAGGCCTACAAAAACTAACCTAAGGTTTATTGGACTTTGCGGTTAAAGCACCCGTGCTTTAAATGATTTTAGCCCTGGCTCAGTTCGCAGTGCGTTTTGTAAGAAAGAGAGGTAGAAGATTTATCTGTTTGGAGAGTTTTCTCTCTCTTTTTCTTTTTAATTCTAGCTTAGGATTGGCTTTTCAACACGGTCTGTATCAGATTCCTTGCTTCCATCATCAATCCTCAAGAGTTCCTGACAATCGATGCTTCGAGATAGCACCGCCCATGGCAACCCCCGGAACCCTGGCTATTGAGATTTTGAGATAATCCCATCCACGGTGTTCCGTGGCTGAATTCAGACCCTGGCAATTGACATTTCGTGATAATGCCATCCATGGAATCTGAACCAGCAGAGTGCTTACATGCCCCCAGTAGGATATGTAAATATCCTAAGAGACAAGCACCGAGGAGATGATATTTTGTTACGCATCTTCGAGGGGAATTTCCCACTTCTTCGCGCTGGGAACTCGTCCAAATCAATTTGTGTTGATCGGCCGCTCCTACTCTAGGTGTGATTTTTAGAATCTTGCGACACTTCTGCGTGATTTTGATTTTTACGCTTACTGAACCAAGCTATGTGTGGGATTAGGGTGCTTAGGTTACTGAGTCCTGTAAACCAAAAGTTAGTTAATGATGCCAAATACTCCCTAAGCCTTAGACCTAATACTTAAGCTTTTCATTTTCTTCAACCTCTTGAGAAATGTCTAGATCTTAATGGGTACTAAGAGTCCATCCAAGAATGCCTAAGGTTTGCGTTTTTACTAATCTCACTATGCACTTTTCATTTCTTTTCTTGAATGAGGTCTAAAACTTAGGTTAATTCCTTAGTTTCTTACTAATGACTCTCACTTTTTCTTTCATTTTGTGCTCCTTCTTTTCATTTTTTTTTGTTTCTTTTTCCCCTCCACAAAATTTCTTTCCTTCTCTTATTCTATTATTCTTTTTCAAATTTTTTTTAAATTTTTATGGTGTTTTTGGCATATGTGAAATTTTTTGTTTAAAACCTTTTTCTTATAAGTTTTGCACTTTCATAACCCCCCATGCCTAAGATTTGCAATGTCCTCATTGTGACTTAGGGGATTTTTATTCAACTTAGTTCATTCCTTAGGACAGATGTTTTGATGAGTGAATGGGCCGGGGTGGCTGTTGCGGACGATTTCTAATCTCAGATGCAAGCATCTGAGGTGGAGTCGGCTGTCTTAAAGGATGAACCTGAAGTGCACAAAGGTGTCAAAAAGGTTTTAGGTTTTCAAAGAAAATGACGGGCTGTCTCCCGTTAAGCGCTGAGTTTTACGCCATCGGCCGAGCGCAATAAGCTCATGGGGAATGGAGGATATAAGATGATTCAGCCAAATCAGTAGAAGCTACATCAACGAACGGCTTGAGTCTCTGACCGTTCACGATAA
The DNA here is from genome assembly GCA_037157565.1 of Thalassia testudinum. Lineage (NCBI taxonomy): Eukaryota > Viridiplantae > Streptophyta > Magnoliopsida > Alismatales > Hydrocharitaceae > Thalassia > Thalassia testudinum. The sequence goes on along the minus strand of JAZHRO010000022.1, from coordinate 70,954,442 downwards.
AAGGTTCGAAATCATGGCTAAGCGGACTGATTTCCACAGCTCCATTTCCAAAAATCTGTCGAACCGAGTATGGTCCGACCCACTTGGATCGCAACTTCCCAAGGAAAAGTTTGAGTCGGGCATCAAAGAGTAGGACCTTCTGACTAGGATGAAAGATCTTTCTAGAGATATGCCTGTCATGGAAGGCTTTGACCCGCTCCTTGTAGATTCGCGAGTTCTCATACGCATCAAGGCGTAATTCATCGATCTCGCTGATTTGAAGCTTTCTGTGGGTTCCAGCCTTCGAAAGATCTAGATTACAGTTCTGTACTGCCCAATAGGCTTTGTGCTCCAGTTCGACGGGAAGGTGACATGCCTTCCCGAGTGTCGATCTCAGGGAGGCGTGAAAATCGAATTTTTACTTATCACTTGTTGTCACGGAAAGTGCGGAGTTTTGCTTGCGAAAGATGGGGTTTTGAAAAGCGAGAGAGAGAGATAGAGAGAAGGTTTAGGGTTAGAAAGCTCTTTGTTTTGATCATGCAACTTGAACAGAAATTAAAATGCCAATTGAACGAAAAATAACTTAATTAAACATGCACTTATAGTTCATGACTTACAACATTAAATACATGCTTCAACAAAAGTAATAAAAAGCTTAAGAGAGAGAGAGTGTGTGAGTATGTGGAGAGCGACGAGGCAGCCACGGCAGTGGAGGAGGCTCCGTCAGCGGCTCGTCGTCTCCGGCGATTACAAGAGTGCCTAAAGCTAGCTAAGAGAGGGGTGGAGTAGTTGCAAGGGGGAGTGAATGCCTTGAATGGTGGTTGAAGGGGGTTTAAATAGAGTTAAGGGCTTCCTAAAAGAAGAAGGGGCTTTAGCGACATCCAGAGCGTCGCTAAAACCACTCCCAAAAACGTCGGTGAAGCCCTCCAGCCGTCGGTCAGCCGCCCGCCCCGTTTCTTCTCGCGCGATCTGTGGCTGTTGAACGAGAGTTGTCCGATCGAAGATCGGACGATTGAGAACCCTCCTCGACTGCACTGAGATTGTGCCTCGGGCGCGCGTGGATGCTCGTGAGCTGCGGTCGCGCCACGTGGCAAGATCCCGGCTGTCAGCTGCTGATCGGGCAGCCCAATTTCTCCGCACCCGTCGCCCGTCTTCAATTTCCACTCCGCGCGGCTCGAACCTGCGTCGCGTGGGTGCGGGCGTGCGCACTAACCGTTGCGCCACGCCTGCGCTTTGTCACGGCGATCGCGGGGGGGCGCACGAGTCTCGGCCGTTCGATCAAAGATCGACGGCCGAGATTTGATCTCGGCTGGATGAAGGCGTGGCGAGGGATGGGGCTGGGCTGACGTGGCGCAATCTGGGCCGTTGATCTCCAGATCAACGATCAGAACTTCTTGGGCCCATTGTAGGAGCTTCAAATGTCGGATTTGGCCGATCTTGAGTCCGTTGGATTCCGTTCGTCGTTCTGAGTCCATCCGTGCGGTCCGATTGCTCATCTGAGGCCTACTTTGACAAATGCTTACACAAATGACCATTAATGCAGTTTATAAGCAATCTTGGTACATGATGCATGCAATTCTCCTATTCTACTTATGTTATGCCTTTTATTCTAAAGATGGGCCATATTTAACATAATTATCTCCCCCTTGTGTAGTGTTATCATACCCCCATGCTTACTCCTTGTTAGTCCCTAGCAAGGTTTATTCTAGTTTTTATTTCCTTGCAGAATTCAAGAAGTAATTGCTTAGGCACTTCGTTACTTGTCAATAAGAGGAAATATACGAAGATCTTAATCTACAAAGACTAAGCAGTGCCCGGGTGTCTGCCAAAATATGAATCGCCCGAATCCTTGCTTTAATGTATATATAACTATACATATGTATACGTATATATATATTTTTTAGAATTTTTTTTGGAATTTAGTGTGGGTTGGTAACTTTTTACGGCTACCCAACCCACCCAAAACTCGATCAAAACCATAAGTGCTAAGCATCTTGGTGTGAATGTTGTGATAGACTCACTTAACGGTAATTGAGACAGATTTCGAGTTTCTACGCCTCTAGGTGACTGGAAAAGAAAACAAATTTGCCTGAAGGTGTATTTGTTCGATTGGTAGCTTTCTCCCTACGTTTGTTTTAATTGGGGTCAACAGAAGGATTTTTCCAGTGTATATCTCCTCGGTTTGTACTACTTCCCTGCTTCTTCCTTAGGTGTTTTGGTCTTTTTTTGTGCAATTATTGAGCTGGGCTCTGGACAACCGACCAATGGGCTCTTACCCACGATCACTTGCCAGCCATACTTGTGCGGTGAAGTGTGGTTTATTTTCTTTTCTTCTTCTTTTTTGTTTTTTCATAGGTGGCTTCCCTGATCTCAAATGTACCTAGAGGCAACGAAAAAGAAATGGCCTGTGGCTAGGTTCTGGACAACCTGCCAATGGGCTGTGTTATCCACGACAACTTGCCAGCCATACCACCCTAGAGAGTTCATTAGCTACCCAATTTCTGTCAAAATCTCCGAGAAGTGAGTTTGTGCAAAAATGTGTGCAGATGCTTAGACTCAAAGTTTTCCTGAGTTAGAGGGTGAGTTGATAAGTTGCATACTTATTACCTTATTTAGTAGGTGGATTAGAATAGCTTAAGGTTGCAAGGATTCACCGCTAAATCCATATTTTAATGGACACCAAGGCTGATTAAGCCTGAAGGCCAGAAAAGTCTAAGTGTTTAAGTTCTTTCTATATTATTTCCCACTATTGACAAGTTTCTAATGCCTAAGTTTTCTTCCTAAATTCATTTTTTTTTTAAATTAATTTATTCATTCAGACTGATTAATTGAACTTAGGATTATGCAATTTACCACCCCCCATGCTTAAGTTGGACAATGTCCTCATTGGCAGATTCATGGATGCAAAAGGGTTCAAAAAGATAGTACCTGAGTGACGTAAACTACCAGATCAGTTTGAATCCTCTGCGCACCGGCTAACTGGGATCCATGTTACATTGCTTGACAGCCCAGTAAGCCCGGTGTTCCAATTCGACAGGAAGATGGCAGGCCTTGCCAAAGACCAGGCGATAAGGCGACATGCCTATCGGGGTCTTGAAAGCAGTCCTGCATGCCCACAGGGCATCATTATGTCGTGTGGACCAGTCTTTCCTGTCAGGTCTCACAGTCTTCTGTAAAATGTTCTTGATTTGTCTATTTGAGACCTCAGTCTGCCCATTTGTTTGTGGATGATACGGGGTGGCAATGCGGTGGTTTACCCCGTATTTTCTAAGTAGGGCACGGAATTGGGAATGGATAAAATGGCTTCCACCATCACTGATCATGGCCTTGGGTATTCCAAACCGAGAAAAGATGTTCTTCTTCGCAAAGTCTATGACAGTCTTGTGATCGCATCGTCGGGTGGCGACGGCTTCAATCCATTTGGAAACATAGTCTACCGAGACCAGGATGTACTCGAAGTCGTTGGATGGTGGAAAGGGGCCCATAAAATCGATACCCCAAACGTCGTAGATTTCGACAATCAAAATGGGCTGAAGGGGCATCGTATCTTTCTTGGTCATGGTCCCCAATGCTTGGCAGCGTGAGCAAGTCTTGGCAAAGATGTGTGCATCCTTAAATAGGGACGACCAGTAAAATCTAGATTGCAAAACTTTTACAGCTGTTTTCTTTCCAGAGAAGTGACTGCCACACGCTTGGTCATGACAAAAGGAAAGCACACTCTGAACTTCGTCTTCGGGGATACACCTCCTGATGATCTGATCAGCATAGAGGCGAAACAGCATGAGATCATCCCAGAAATAGTGCTTGGCCTCAGCCAAGAACCTGTCCCGTTGCTGTCTGGACCAGCTGTGCGGGGTTTGTCCTACAACCAGGTAATTGACGTAGTCAGCATACCATGGCATTTTCTTGTCTTGCACGGCTCGGATGTGTTCATCAGGCAAGGTATCAGATAGAGGTAAGGAGGGTTCAATGTGGTCTAGATGAAGTCTCGACAGGTGGTCAGCCACCACATTTTTTGATCCGGCCTTGTCTCGGATTTCCAGGTCAAATTCCTGCAAAAGTAGGATCCATCTGATGAGCCTGGGTTTTGCGTCCTTTTTGGCCAACAGGTGCCGGATGGCTAAATGGTCAGTGTAAATAGTCACGTGGGATCCCAGCAAGTATGATCGGAATTTTTCAAGTCCAAATACTACAGCGAGCAACTCTTTCTCTGTGACGGTATAATTACGTTGGGCCTCATCCAACATTTTGCTCAAGTAGTAGATCACCACGGGCTTCTTGTCTTGCCTTTGTCCCAGGACAACGCTTATGGAAAAATCTGATGCATCACACATAATCTCAAGGTCCTGGGACCAGTCTGGGGGTTGAAGTACAGGTGCGGTGGAGACTAAGTCCCAGAGGGTGTGATAAGCCTGGATGCAATCAGGAGAGATGTGGAATATGGCGTCGTTGGCTAGAAGGTCAGTCAAGGGTTTGGAAAGCTTGGAAAAGTCTTTGATGAACCTTCGGTAGAAGCCAACATGTCCTAGGAAGGAGCGAATCTGCTGGACCGAACTAGGTGGAGGAAGTTTGGAAATTAAATCAACTTTAGCTCGATCTACCTCGATGCCCCTATGCGAAACGATGTGACCGAGGATAATTCCTTCTTGAACCATAAAATGGCTCTTTTCCCAACTTAACACCAAGTTAACCTCGATACATCGTTTCAGGATTTTCTCCAAGTTGCTTAAACAATGGTCGAATGAATTCCCGAATATAGAGAAATTATCCATAAAGACCTCCAAGTATTCATCCACTATTTTTGAAAAAATGGCTAGCATGCAACGTTGGAAGGTCGCCGGTGCGTTGCATAACCCGAATGGCATTCGACGGAATTCAAACGTGCCATACGGGCAAGTGAATGTGGTATTTTCCTGATCTTCCGGAGCAATTGCGACTTGGTTATATCCTGAATATCCATCCAGGAAGCAAAAATACTTCCGCCCAGTCAATCTTTCAAGGATTTGGTCAATGAATGGCAAGGGGAAGTGGTCCTTCTTAGTGGCTTCATTAAGCTTCCTATAATAATACACACCTGCCATGCGGTGGTGGTGCGGGTGGGGATGGATTCACCATGATCATTGGTGACAACGGTGAGCCCAGCTTTCTTTGGAACCACTTGAGTGGGGCTCACCCAGGGGCTATCGGAGATAGGGTAGATGATGTCGGCGTCAAGCCACTTGATAATTTCTTTTTTAATGACCTCCCGCATGTTTGGGTTTAAACGTCTCTGCATCTGGCGGGAAGGTCGGGCCCCGTCTTCGAGGTAAATCTTGTGGGTGCAATAGGTGGGGCTAATTCCTCTTAAATCCGAAATGGTCCAACCAATGACAGCCTGATGTTCTGAAAGGGTCGCAGTCAACCTGAGTTCCTGATCCTTAGTTAGATGAGAATTAATAATCACGGGGAAGGTCTGATCAGGTCCCAGGAAGACGTACTTGAGATTCTCGAGCAATAGTTTAAGTTCAGGTGCAGGTGGGACCACAGTCGATGGGAAGGGAAAGGGCGGGAGTTGATCAACATCGATCTCTTCAAATGGTGTCATGTGATGGTACTCAGCCTTACAGAAATCCATGGGCAATGATGGTGACGGGTCAGAACAGTTACTACGGGTTTGGTGGTCTGAGACAGAACTGAGGGTGAGGCATTCCTTGATTAAAGTTTCCACGGGGTCATGTTCCTCAATGTAATCGCAATCAAAAGAATTTGTCTCCCGGAAGATATCCAATTACATTTCTCTGTCCCCGAAGGCGATTTCCATACATCCCGTGTCGCAGTTGATGTTTGCTTTAGCCGTAGCTAAGAAAGGTCTGCCTAAGATTATGGGTGCGTTCTGTAATTTTTCAGGGACTTCCATGTCGAGCACCAAAAAGTCGACCGGGAAATAGAAGTCTTTGATCCGTACAATCACGTCCTCGATAACCCCCTTCGGGGTTTTCACTAATCTATCAGCCAGCTGGATGGTGACAGGGGTTGGTGTCAGCTCCCCAAAACCAAATTGGTAGTACAGGGTGGTTGGAATTAGGTTGATAGAAGCACCTAGGTCTAGGAGCGCTCTATCAAACGTCATGTCCCCGATATTGCAGGAAATCAGGGGCGCTCCTGGGTCAGTTCGCTTGAGTGGAAGGTTGCTTGTTATCACGGAACTTGCTTGCTCAGAGAGTACAACCTTCCTAGGTGCTTGAGGTCTCGGCTTACGCTTGGGTGTACAGGCATCCTTTAAAAACTCGGCGTAAGCAGGGATGTGTTTGACGGCTTCTAGGAGAGGAATATTAATCTGTACTTGCTTAAAAATTTCCAACAGCTCCTCAGTTTCCACAGTATTCTTTTTCTTGGTTGTTTCCAAGGCCTCAGGGTAGGGTGTCTGAATGTGGATTGGTTCCATGTCTGGGTCCTTGGTTGGTGCCTCTTCTAAGTTGGGTATTTCAACAGGTAAAGTCTCGGGGAGAGTCAACCATTTGGGATCCTGGGTTTTGGTGTCGCTTCTCAAGGTCACCGCATTCACAGAGGAATTGGGGCCATGGGGTGATCCTTGAGAAGACGAGGACGAAGAAGCGCCAAACCCAGGAGGTGTTTGCGAGGCTGGCTGGACCATGTGAGCCTGCCCGGGATTGCTTTGGAACCCTTGCAAATTGGGGCCTCTGTTAATTATGTTTCGCGGGTTCGATTGTGGTTGGGAAGGTAGGGATCCTTGTTGTTTACAGTCCAAGAGTTGGCTTAACTGTCCCTTTACCAAGGCCATTTCCTCTTGATGTTTCTGGTTCATGTCAGCCATCATCTTTATTAGGGTATCCATTTGGTTTTGTGGGGGACGGGCCGCCCTATTCTGGTTATATTGGGGTTTAACTGGTGGTCCTTGCTGATAGGGGGCAAGTGTGGTTGCTGGTTTAGCATGGGCTGGTTTTGGAATTGTGGTGGTTTCTGGTTTGTCCAACCAAAGTTGGGGTGGTTACGCCAGCCAGTGTTGTAAGTGTTGGAGAAAGGGTCAGGTTTCGCGTAACCTTGGATAGCTTTCACATCTTCTAAGATAGCCGATGTTGATGAAGAGGGAAGGGAGTAATCAAGGGTCGAGGGAGCAAAGGTCCCTCCCTGGAACGTGGTCAGGGGTTGTTCCAGGTTTAGTTGGGTGAAGGGCTGAACCAGGTCAACATTATGCGCTCCCTTTGCTAGGGAGAAAGTCTGCAAGGGGTTCCTGGTCTGATTCAGTAGCTCATCAATCTTTTTGTCCACCAATTCCACTCAATCCAACTTTTTGGCAATGATGTCCATGTCAACCATTCCAGAATTTGCTTGCACCTCATAAATCCCGCCACGGGGTTGACTGGACCTGTTAAACTAGTTCATGGAGGCATTGTTGAGCGAATTCTCGCTCATAGACTCAAAGAGCTCAAACGCGCTCTCCTCGTCTTTGTTTAGGAAGTTTCCCCCGCATGAGGCATCGAAGAAATTCCGTAGGTTGCTGTCTAGACCGTGGTAGAAGATCTGGGCCAATTGCCACCTTGGAACTTCGTGGTGTGGGTATTTCCTCAAAAGTTCATTAAATCTTTCCCACCCCTCATGAAATTGTTTCCCACCCTGGAGTGTGAAGGTAGTGATAGCTCTTCTGAGGGCATTAGTCTTTCCTATGGGAAGGAATTTCTTTAAAAATGCATGCCTCAGTTCTTCCCAAGTGGTGATGGGTCTACCTAGGGTTCTAAGCCAATGAGAAGCCTTGTCTCTTAATGAGAAAGGGAACATCTTGATTAGAACAATGTCAAGGCTAATGTTCCTAGGTTTCACCGTTCGTGCTATGCGGTCGAGATCCTCTAGGTGCTGAAAGGGGTCCTCATTTGAGCTTCCATGAAAGTGGCTCTGGATCAGACTTAAGACATTCGATTTTAGCTCGAAATCATCTCCCCCCTCGGGGATCCTAAGGTGTGGTTCGACTCTAATAGCCAAAGGATTATAGAAATCACTGAGGGGCCTCGGCTGATCCTGAAATGGCGGTAAATCAAGTGGTGGTTGCCCTGGTATGTCGTGGAAAGGTGGTGGTGGTTGTTCTTGTGGGTTCTGTAACCGTTGTATGGCTTACATGATAGTGTGGATTTGTTGTTGCTGAAGCCGATGGTTAGCATTGATTTGAGCTTGGATGATGGCCATAGCGTCTGGTGGGGGTTGATCTTCAGCCTCATCTACCCTAGGTTCAGCCATGTTTTCAACAGAATTACGTCGCCTAGATTCCTGCCCCAAAGCACACAACTCGGGATGCAGTGAGCGCCTCCCGTGCATACACTAGAGAAGAACAGGAGGGGATGCGGAGGGCGACAGATGCGAGAAATGTGTTTCAATCAAGCACCCAAGCCTAGTCCTTATGGTTTATTCCTTAGGAGACCTAGAAATCTCACAAAGGGTGATTAAGTCCGTAAGCACTGGACTCCCCTTCCCAAGGCTAATTTGGCCAGGTTGATTACGAGGGGATTGTAGGGAAGGTTCTTCCTTTGGCTTGCGCCTCCGGTTCCATAGACCCCACAACCGCGGTCGTTTGACACTGCCCTGCAGCCTAGTCACCAGATTTTACTAAGGGAATGAAAACCAAGTGAATAGCGAACAAAACCTCACCTTTTGAGACTTAACTCAGTCCTGCCTAGGGCACGTCTACTCAGTTTTAAAGGGTTAGGATAGTGCTTGTGCTTAGGGTGATGTGATGAGGCGTTGATTGGGGTGGTGCCTCTTAATTTTCCACTTTCAAAGTGTGTGCTTCTAGCAAAACATGGTTTTCAAGCAAGGATTTGTTAAGATATGGTGTCTTTTAGTGTTTCATCCTTACTTTAGTACTTTTTAGTGTTGACGTGTCTTAATGTTTTCAAACAAGTTTCAGTGGGCACGTCAAGTTCTGCACACAATTCAGTGAAAGTAGATTTCCTTTTTATTCTGTAGCGGCTCTAAAAATCCTAGTGTACTCATCCTAATGATCATGCAGCTTCTGTTAGATGAGTCAGTTTTAGGGTTGAGTGGTGCGGCCCAGGTCAACTCATGGTGGCTTCGCAAACACCACTCAAGAAAAAGAAAAGAACACTCCAAGAATTTATTCAGAATGTTAGAGTGTACATTTTTTTTTTGTAGGGTGATGTGTTAAGGATGTGGGTTAAGCAATCATACACCACGCCAATTTTTTTTAGTTTTTACAATTTTTTTTTAGCTTTTTCATGCAAGCAAACAATGAGAGAGGGGTTACTCACTATCGGTCCTCGTGGCGCCTACTCCCTTGCTACTGTCGTGGGATGCGTCGCTTCGCCGTCCATGTGCCGAATTCCTGCAACCGTCAAGTAAAAAGGAAAATAGGGCATTAGATGATGTGAGAATGAATGTGGAATGGAGGTGATAAAACAAATCCGTTGCCTCCCCGGCAACAACGCCAAAAACTGACGTGTGTTTGTGCGTGTGTGTTAAGGAGTGTCGTTATAGTCGCACTTGCAACGTCGGTTTTAAATAAGTAAACGGAGGTGAGTCCGAGTGTCAATCTCAGGGAGGTGTGAAAATCGGATTTTTACTTACCACTTGTCATGGAAAGTGCGGAGTTTTGCTTGCGAAAGATGCGATTTTGAAAAGTGAGAGAGAGAGAGAGAAGGTATAGGGTTAGAAAGCTCTTTGTTTTGATCATGCAACTTGAACAGAAATTAAAATGGCAATTGAACGAAAAATAACTTCATTAAACATGCACTTGTAGTTCATGACTTACAACATTAAATACATGCTTCAACAAAAGTAATAAAAAGCTTAAAAGAGAGAGAGAGTGTGAGTGTGGAGAGCGACGAGGTAGCCACGGCGGTAGAGGAGGCTCCGTCGGGGGCTCGTCGTCTCCGGCGATTACAAGAGTGCCTAAAGCTAGCTAAGAGAAGGGTGGAGTAGTTGCAAGGGGGAGTGAATGCCTTGAATGGTGGTTGAAGAGGGTTTAAATAGAGTTAAGGGCTTCCTAAAAGAAGAAGGGGCTTTAGCGACATCCAGAGCGTCGCTAAAACCACTCCCAAAAACGTCGGTGAAGCCCTCTAGCCGCCGGTTAGCCGCCCGCCCCATTTCTTCTCCTCGCACGATCCGTGGCTGTTGAACGAGAGTCGTTCGATCGAAGATTGGACGGTTGAGAACCCTCCTCGGCTACGCTGGGATCGCGCCTCGGGCGCGTGTGTGCACGCGCGTCTCCGCCGGCATGCGCGCGCACGTGGACACTCGTGAGCTGCGGTCGCGCTGCGTGGCAAGATCCCTGCAGCCTGCTGCTGATCGGGCGGCCCAATTTCTCCACGCCTGATGAGAGCCTCATCATGAGCCATAACTAGCTCCTTTTTGACCCAATAAAGAAGATAAAAGCTCCTACATAACCTAGAAGAAGGCTTAATTGGAGAAATAAGTGTTCTGAGAAGAAAACATGAAATAAAGGTTAAAACTGTAATTTTACCATTGCAGTACATAAATGGGATTTCTCAGAGACAAAACATAGGTCAAATGGTTTAACTGAAATAAAAAGCGGGTTGAGTCAATCAGAAATAGGTTCATGTGCAATCTAGGAATTAAATGACATTTGGTAACCTTAAAACAGACCCACTTAAATCAACAAGGTTCCGGTCAGGATAAAAATCAAGTAAACCCTCTAAAAATCATGGAAAAATATCCCCTAGGGTTTAGAACACTCAATTTGGCCTTGTGAACCCAGTTTGACCTAGATTAGGGTCCTAGCTCAGTAATTGACCTAATTTGGGTTTTTAGGCAAAATATCCAGTCAAACGTGGTCAAACCTAACATCCAACTTCACCATTGGATTCCTTATGTCCAAATTAGGTTTGTACCAAAATTTGGACCTAAGGGGAGGTCATCTTGACCTACTTTGCAATTTAGTACACCCAAATCACATTTTGATCCCTAACTTTTGAAAATCATCACAGAGAGCCTCCTAACTTCCTCGCCAACCTTGCAATCAGGTCCTTCCGCCATTATTGGAGCAGAATCCTTCTCCGGCAAGGATTAGAGAGGGAATACTCTCTGATTCCTCAGAGATCCCCTCCCAGAAATGGAAGGGAGATTCTCTGAGGAATTCCCTTTCATCTGAGGCCAGTCATGATCCCTGATTTGATCCCAATCTCTCGTGCGAACGGACGAGGGATTTGGGTATCCACCCACTTTCCTCCTACGGCGAGTCGTCGGAGATGATTGCGCGCCCTCCACGCACTAGAAAGTTCGGCCAGCACCTATAAAAGAATCCCCAAGTCCGGCTGCTCAAATTCAGACTTGTCTTGGCGGAGATTCCCCCAAATTTTCTTCTCTTCCATCTCCGGCCAAGGAACCCGCAAGCTCCGGCGACCTCCTCCCCTCCTCGTCGCTCTGTTGCCATACCAGCATCAGAGTCCACTTTGCCTCTTCCTCCCGCGTCGCGCCGTACCAAGCGCGCATTCCCTCGACCTCTTCCTCGTCGCCGCTCCCTCCCTCAGGGTGCTTCTTCTCCGATGACGGCAACTACGAGCCATCCACTCCGCTGCCTCCTTCTCTTCCAGAATAGTCCAGATACATTCCCCATCTTCTCCTCTCTCTTTTCCCCCTTGCATTTCATTTAATTACCCCTCGACCATGCCTGACCACCGCCATCTTCCATCCCTCCGGCCAACCTCCGGCGAATCGCTCCCGTCGCTCCACACTTCCGCACGACTCGTCAACCAACTCAGAGGCTCCGCCTCACCACAAGGAACATCCTCCGCCCACCCACTGCCACTCTACACCCACACAACGCTCCCCCGAACACACCCACATCTCCGGTCACAGGACGACCTAGGCACGCACGCCTAGGCCGTCCCACAACCTACTGCACCTTGCACCACCTTCGCCGTGCCACGGCGAAGGTCCTCCGGTGATCTGATTAAGCCGAGAGGCTTGTTTTCTGTCTGACAGTTTTCAAACCCTAGCCGCCATTGACGACGGTGGAAGCAGCTTCCAAGCACGCTCCAGGCTCCGTGGCTTCAGGATTTCAGCTGCTGCAGATTGGAGTAAGTTGCGTGCAGGCAGCCAGTTAGCCAGTGAAGAGAGTTGAGGCTGCGGCTGAGCAGAGCGCGAAGAATCGTCCTGCGGGCGCGCGCAAGAGCAGGGTGGGACTAATAGTCCCACATCGGTAATCTACGAGGCACAGGTACGGTTTAAATTGAATTTGTGTTATTCTCTTATCACCTCCGAACGCACAGGGGTAAGGTCCCTCACCTAACGCTAGCCTCGTCCGCGGTTTCACCTCGCGGATCTGGCGGGATCCGACCGGACCCTTATCTGAGCACACCTCGCGCATCACCCTCACGCTGGTGCGCCTGGTCCTAGATACGAAACCCGACCCGATTACCCGCGGCTCTGGGAGAGCATCCTGTGAGTGATTTGCAGAGAGAGAGAGACGTGCGGGTAGAGGGAAGTGGGTAGGTTTTGCTGTGTTGTGTGCAGGCAGGCCGAGCACTGAAGAGAAGAAGCTCAGCCACAGGAAGGAGAAGAGAAGAAGAAGAAGCTCTGAAGAAAAGGCTGAGCAAGGCAGAAAGAAGAAAGAAGAAAAAAGGCAAGGCAGAAAGACCAAGGAAGAAAAAGCCTTCGCAGAAGAAAAGAGAAGAGAATCCAAAGAAGAAGAAGACAAAAGAAGAAAAGGCAGGAAGAAGACCTGTAAGATCAAAAGAAAAGAAGAGCCTACGCAGAAGAAGAAGGCAGAAGAGAGAAGTAAGGAGGAAGATTGCACAGAAGGCCAAAACAGAATCAAAACAGGAAGAAGAATAGCTACATTTAAGACGTCTGATATAGAAATCAGATGTCCAATCCTGTTATTTTTTAGCAACTTTTTATAAATCTCTCTTTGAATTAATTGTCTTTTATTTAAAAGTTGTATTCTCTAGTTTTTAAAAGTACTGAGATTGCTCCCTGTGTTCGACCTCGGATACTCCGATTTTCGAGTAATAAAATTCTTTATTTATTTTGAACGCTTTTTTGGCTATATTACAACGTGTTATTCTTTAAAACCCGATCAAGCACGATAAATAGCGCCAGTCTCCTGTCTTCAATTTCCACTCCGCGCGACTCGAACCCGCGTCGCGTGGGTGCGGGCGTGTGCGCTAACCGTTGCGCCACATCGGCGCTTTGTTGCGGTGACCGCGGGCGGGCGCACGGGTCTCGGCCATTCGATCGAAGATCGACGACCGAGATTTGATCTCGGCTGGCTGAAGGTGTGGCGAGCAGTGGGGTGGGGCTGACGTGGCGCAATCTGGGCCGTTGATCTCCAGATCAATGGTCAGAACTTCTTGGGCCCATTGTAGGAGCTTCAGATGTCGGATTTGGCCGATCTTGAGTCCGTTGGACTCCGTTCGTCGTTCTGAGTCCATTCGTGCGGTCCGATTGCTCATCTGAGGCCTGATTTGACAAATGCTTACACAAATGGCCATTAATGCAGTTTATAAGCAATCTTAGTACATGATGCATGCAATGCTCCTATTCTACTTATGTTGTGCCTTTTATTCTAAAGATTGGTCATATTCAACATAATTATCACCCCTTGTGTAGTGTTATCAGCGCCCGCACATAAATTTGAAAAGTGTTCTAGGCTATTCGCCTTCGAACACAGGGGTTAGGTCCCTCACGCTCGCCGTGCACCACACGCTCGCCCTAGCCCGTGCTCACGCCCCGCGGGTCTGGGCTGGATCCGATTACCCAAACCCGCGCACTCCTCGCCCACCACTGCACGCCGGTGGGCCTGGTCCCTGGTGCGATACCCGTACCCGAATACCTGGCTCTGGGAGAGCGATCCTATGAGAGAAATCTGAGAAAGAGAGAGACGCGAGGGAAGGGTAGGGATAGGTTTTGCTTTCTAATCCTTGTGTGAGCGTGCAGGAGCAGAAGGAGAAGGAAGGAGAAGAAGGAAGGAAGGCGGCCGAAGCCTTAGCCGCTCAGGGCAGAGAGGAAGAAGAAGAAGCAGAGAAGAAGAAAGAGCAGCAAGAGAGAAGAAACAGAAGAAGAAGAGAAGCACTGTAGCAAACCTACAGTTAAGTCGTCTGACCACTGCATCAGACGACGGTTGAGCAGTAGCCAGAGGAGAGAAAGCAAGAAAAGAAAGAAAGAAGAAGAAGAAGAAGAAGAAAAAGAGGGAAGAAGACATAGCCGCCAGAGCAAAAGAAAGAGAAGAACAAAGAAAAAAAAGAAAGCAAGAAAAGAAAGAAAGAAGAAGGCTGAGGAAAAGAATAAGAAGAAGAACTCTACGGAAGAAAAGAAGAGAGAAGACACAGCTGTGAGCAGAGAAGAGAAAGAAGAAAAGGAGAGCAGCTGAAAGAAGAAAAAATAGAAAGAGAAGGAGAAGAGAAGAAGAAGAAGCCAAGACAGACTTTCTCACTCACACACTCTCTCTCTCTTATTTTTGTAATCTAATAGAGAACCTTTGTATTTCTAGAATTCCAGTAGCTCCCTGAGTTCGCCTCGGGAAAACCATTTCCGAGTAAAAAATTTTGTTATGATAACCTGGTGGCTGTCAACAACGACTGTAACTTGACATATAACAAACGCAAATAAGCTCTACCAGCCAGACCCCAAGTTATCACCGTGCAAGCATAATTGCACTGTGCACCGCGCGCCCTCCACCGCAAACACCCTACTAGCTTGCACTCTGCCTGCCCTCATTGCGCACCTGCGCCCTCTACAGGCGCAGGCACAGCCAAAACCCTCCAACGCCCTACTGCCCACCGCGCAACCGACCTCTACAGGCGCGCACCTGCTCCAGCACCATCACCGCCTGCAGGCGCACACCGCCAGCGCTTGCACCTCCAGCCAGGCACCCGTAGGCACCGCGCCTTCTCTACTACAAGCGCCCACCACAGCGCAGGCCACCTGATGAGAGCCTTATCATGAACCCTAACTAGCACATTTTGACCTAAACAAGTACACAAAAGCTCCTACAAAACCTAAGGGAAAGCCTAAATCAAAGAACTACAAATTTGAGTATAAAGCAACTCACAAGGGGTAAAACTATAATTTTACCAATGCAGTACACAAACGGGATGACTAAGGGTCTAAACATAGGTCAAATGGGCTTAATAATAAAGTGGGATGATTTGATCTGAAAATGCTTATAGCAACTTCTAGGAATTAAATGATATTCTGTAAGCCTAAAATAAATCTGCTTTAATTCACGAAGTTCCAGGCAAGATAAAAATCAATTAAACCCTCTAAAATTCATGAAAAAACATCCCCTAGGGTTTAGAACCTTCAATTTGGCCATTGGAACCTATCTTGACCTAGATTGTGAACCATACCCAATTTTTAACCTAATTTAATTTTTTTGTGCAAATTGACCGATCAAACATGGTCAAACCTAAAATAAAACTTCACCATTGGATTCCTTAGGTCCAAATTAGGTTTGTACCAAAATTTGGACCTAAGGGAAGGCCATTTTGACCTACTTTACAAATTGGTCCTCAAGGATTACTTTTTGACCCTCAACTTTTTGAACCCTTGCACTTTGCCCTTCAGCTTTCCCTTCGTTCTTTGCAAGCAGGTCCCTCTGCCACCCGCAGCAGCTGCCCATGCCTCCGGCGACTTTGCGCGGAGGATGGAGCCGCGCAGGGTATGGGGACCAGTCCCAGAAACGAGATAGGGGTCCCCTACATTGTCCTCTTCCACATGGACCCCCTCCCATGCCCTATCGATGCCCATACCTCTCGTGCGAATGCGTGAGAGGCAAAGGTCTCTTCTCCGACCATTCTCCGACGGACTACCCACGCTTCCTCCTCGAGATCTCCTCGCCAACATCTATTTAAGAAGCGGCTGGGGCTGCTGGTTTTGGCAAGCCTGTTTTGGTCGAAGAAAACCCTCAAATTTCGTCTCCTCCTCCTCCAGCCATTTGCTCGCAGGCTCCGGCGACCCTCCTCCTCCTCTCTCGTCGCCTTGCCACCATACCAATGGCAGGGTTACCTCCGTCGTAGTCCATCGCGCCTTGCTGTACCAACAGGTGCCCTCCAGTCTCTTCCTCATCGCCGTCCCTTCCCCTGGGCACCTTCGTCTCTGGCGACTGCAACACGGCTGTTCGCTACCACCGCTTCCCCCCCTTCATCCAAAGACTCATAGATAAGTTCTCTCTCTCCCCCTCTTCATTTCCTCTCTTTTAAATCACATTGTCGACCCCTCTACGCCACTGTCCACCGCCACCTTCTCCACCTCCGGTAGACCACCGGCGAGGTGTTCCCGCCGCTCCACGCCTCCATCCACCTCGCCAGACCCTCAAAACCTATGCCACCATTCACTAAGCAGTTTCCCCATCTACATTGACTGCCAACACCTCTATATCCGCCCACCGAACACACCCAACTCCACGGCCATAGTAAACCCTAGGCACGCTCCCACAGGTGTTCCCACGCCTCGCCGACCACCTCTGCACATTCGCCGCACCTTGGCGAAGCTCCCTGAGCTTTTTAACGTGGCTGCGAGGCCGTTTTGGTGCTTTTAGGTTCTAGGGGCTCACCGCCATTGACGAGCAGGTCAAAGCTGCTTTGCAAGCTTCTCCAGGCCGCAACGCTCCAGGTCCCCAGGTCCAGAAGGCGCGGCTTGGTCTCGTGCACACACCCAGGCCTTTGATTGGCTTCGAGGATCCTTGCAGCAGCTGCAATTGAGTAGCTAAACCTCTGCGGGTGTGCGCGACAGGCAAGTGGGACATTTAGTCCCACCTCGGAAGTAGGTGAGTGGGCGCCGCAGCATAAATTGAATTCCTACATAAGGCTTATCACCTTCGATACACAGGGGTCAGGTCCCTCACCCACGCACGCAACGCGCCATGCGCTTGCACTCGCCCTCGCCTGCGCACATGCCCCGCGGGCCTGGGTCCGCACTCGATTACCCAACCAAGCACTCCTCGCCCACCACCGCACGCCGGTGGGCCTGGTCCCAGGCGCATTACCCGACCTGCATACCCGCGAATGCTCTGGGAGCGAACCGTTGAGAGAGAAATAGAGAGAGAGATGTGGGGCGGGTAGGGGTTAGGTTTTGCCTAACCGTGTAAGTGCAGGGAAGCAGGAGAAGAAGAAAGGAGGAGGAGCAGAGCAGAGGAGAAGAAGAAGAGTCGCTATAGCTGAAGAAAGAAGAAGAAGAAAGGAGGAAACTGCAACAGAAGAAGAGTTGCAGCTGCTGAAGAGAAGGAAGAAGCTGCAGAGAGGAAGAAACCAAAAGACAAGAAGGAGGAAGCTATAGAGAAAAGAAAGAGAAGGAGAAGACCCACAGCAGCTGAAGAAGAAAGAAGAAGACAGGAAGGCCGAGAAGTCAACTGAAGAAGGAGAAGGCACAGTGCAAGGAGAAGCTACGAGGCACTGTAGCAAAGGAGCTGATAAGGCGTTTGATTCAAAGAATCAAACGTCTGAGAAAGGAAAGGCAGATAAAGAAGAGAAGGAAGAGAGAAGAAGAGAAGAAAGAAAGAAAAGAAGAAAAGGATTTTTTTGTTCATTCTCTCTCTTTAATTTTTGTAAAAGTAGTATATTGAACAGTGAATTTGTATGCTTCTAGAATTACATTTGCTCCCTGAGTTCGACCTCGGGATATTTTAAATCTAGAGTAACAAATTGAAATAAATTGATAATCACTTTTTGCAACATACTGCAAAGAACATATCTTTAAAACACGACAAAAGAGAGATCATCACCACCCTTCGCCTGCCCTTGCACGCCCGCAGGCACTGCACGCGCCAGCAGCGCCTACCACCCGCTCCAACAGATCCACAGTCCACACGAGCCTTCAACAGCAAAACCCGCGCCTCATCATTTTCTGCAGCGCCCACCTCCAGCACCACTGTAGAGCCCCACGCCTGCGCCCACTTCCGCACGCCCACCTCCGTGCGCTCCAGCCTTCACGCCCGCGCCCTCCCTGCGGGCCTGCAGCGCCTCACCACGCGCTTCCAGCTCACACGCACCTCCGTGCGTGCGCTTGCACTTCGCCACGCCACCGCCTGCAACCCCGCGCAGCACCTGCAGCCACAGCCACACCCACGTCCATGAGCGTTTGTGTGCTCTGCAGAACGCCCGCGCGCCTACGCCTCTGCGTCTCCTTGCGCCTGCAGCACGCGCAATAGAAGCAGCTCCTCCACCGCTGCCACTCCTCTCCTCTGACAGGCCGGCTCCGGCCATCTCACGATGAACCGCTGCCACCACCGCAACGGCCTCGCTACAGCCAACCTCCTATGGGAGTCTCTCCTCGATTGAACCTCTCTCCCATGCGCAAGGAGGAGAGAGGTAAAATCCCCTATTTTTGTGTTAATTAAAAATTGCATTTAATGCCATTGCCACCAAAATCAATTTTAATTTATGATTATTTTATTATGGCGAATTGTGAATGCACACTCATGCTTTCTGATAATTGCGCAGATATTGATATTCACATGTTTCAACTTTGGTTTTGGGATTAAAATGTGCACAAATTTTCTCTAATATATGTCAATTGAAAATTACATAAAATCATCACATATTTATTGAATATTTCTGTGAGGAAAAATTGCACATATACCTTTATATTTTTAAGTCATTGTGCATCTTCTTTCCATTGCATTTCATGTTGGATTTGATTAAGGATTTCGCACTCGATTGAAATAATATGAAATAATCGAGATTTTATTGCATCATTGCCTCCCTGTGGACATGACTCGCTCCTAACCGAGCGGTTATTTTAATTGTTGATTGGTCGATTTTTCCACCACTTAAATACTACAACAACGCATTATTTCATTTGCGAAACTTAATCGAAAGCGGAAAATCGACTTATCAAATTAGCGCCGTTGCCGGGGAGGAAACAGACGCAATAGATTCACTTCATTATTTTTGAATATTCTGAGTTGCGCAATTATCTGATCAATTCTTTTTTTCTGTGAGAGGAATCTAACGAGGCAACGAGGTGCAACAAAGTGGCGACAGCAACCACGAGCTAAGCCACACGAGGAAAAAACGTAGGAGACCAAGATCCTGCTTTCACAAAGGATTCCCCGTCGTCACAAAATTTATTTATGTCTTTTCGCCCTTGTAGTAATTGGGGCTGAATTTTTGCGGGTTTGTCCCCACATTCTTTAGCTACTAGGGCTTACATTTTTTTTTTTTGCATGCGTGATTCTATTTTCTGCTTTCCTGCCTTTAAAACCAACAAAGAAAATATCGAGCTGCCTATTTAGAAGTTGCATGCCCTTAGGTGCGTGCATTTAGGGGTGATTAGCAGCACATTAGATCTTATTATTAATTGCAAGCATATTAGCACAAAGATTGCTGGAGACAGATACACCTTTCTAACTTTTGCATTCAGCTCTTGTTCACGCATTTGCATTCAAATTAAAATTCAAGACCACCAAGTTGTTTGAATTTACTAATTCTGTGGATGCATAACAAAAAGTGGGACTGATAATCAGATTCAACCCTAAAAGCAATTCACATGTGATCTGATTCTAAGGGACTTGTCTGCGATTTCAAAAGAAATTACAAAGATTTGCGGTGTGTTGCACACTTCTGACACTGAGCAAGCACATTAGGCACCGCACTAAGGCTCTATCCCTTAAGGCTATAGTCACCGATCTCTTTATCGGTGCAAACCCTCCTATTGTGCTTTGTGGTGGTTTTGATACTATCTTTTGACCAAGTGTTTTGATACTCCACGGAGGGGGACACCCCTTAAAGGAACAAAAGGGTAGTTAAGGGGCACCGCATACGCATCGCCTCAAAGGAAGGGTTTGCCCTACTTGCATCCCTTTGTTCGTCCTTGGAGTAACTTCTCACTTGATCACCTAGGAGTATCATCAAAGCAAAGTATAGGTCCTAGGGCACTTGAAGATTGAATTAAGGCACGTAATTGTAGTGAAAAACTTGTTTGGCCATTTATATTAACTAATTCAACCTCCGCAATAAAGAAGGTTAAGATTTCAAGTCCACACCCCTCTTATACCACTTACATGGGAACGGAGGGATAAGTCTTGATCTTTTGACTTATCTTTGGAGTGGAGGTTTCACTTAATAAAAACCTGAATTGTGTTTTGTATGCTTGGTAGACGCTCTCTTGAGGGTAGTCTAGTATTTGATCCTGAGCCTGAGAGAATTCTTAAAAGAGCTCACTTAGGAGAGAAAAAAGAAGGAATGGCTGATCAAGGAGCAAATCAACAAAGGACCCTAAGGGACTATTTTATTCCAACTAACCAACCTGCACAAGCACTAAGACGACCGGCAGGGGATAATCCGTATGAGATCAAGAGCAATACCATATCTTTATTGCCCTCTTTTTATGGTAGTACTAGGGAGGACCCCTACCGGCATTTGGAGGAATTCACCGAGGTCTATTCCACGGTGAAGCTCCAGGACTTTACTGATGAAGCTCTGATGAGGACTCTATTTCCTTTCTCCCTAAAGGATAAGGCCAAGCACTGGTATCATACCCTTGATGCAAGGGTAAATGATTGGGCCACCCTTAAGGGAGAATTTTTGAAATAGTATTTTCCTATGAGTAAAACCAACCATTACAGAAGAGAGATTATGGGTTTTACTCAACAGGAAGGGGAGCAATTTCATGAGACTTGGGAGCGCTTTAATGACCTTCTTAGGTTATGCCCCCACCATCAAGTGCCAAGATGGTAGTTGGTCGAAAGGTTCTATAACGGATTATCTGAAAGGCATAGGAAAACCATCGATGCAACCTGTGTAGGAACCTTCATGACCAGAACTGAGGATGAAGCCTGGGCATTATTTGAAACATTAAGCGACAACTCCATACACCTGTCCTCTACCTATCAAGAAAGAAAACCATCAATCTTGCAGAGGAAGATAGAGGCCCATGAAGCTGGGGCATCTCAGGATTTGGCTTATCAGATTCAACTATTGAATAAAAACTTTCATAGACTTTTAGCAAACCCCGGCATGAACTCGCAAGCAGCCTCTATTTTTCAGGCTTCAAGAGAATGCCCCATTTGCCAAAGCACAACGCATGCCACTGTGGAGTGCCATCAGTCAAATCAATTCCCTGAGTTGATTCAGGCTGACTTGAACGTGGCCCAAGGTTTCCGCCCCCTCGCAATAACCCTTATTCCAATACCTATAATCCAGGGTGGCGGATCCATCCAAACTTCTCTTGGAAGCAAGGTGATGCTTCTAACTCAGGGAATACAAGATCTTACCTCCCTAGCCCATATACCAACCTTCTTATGAAAACCCTCCTCAGAATAAGCCCTCTGAGATGGATGAACTGAAGGCCATGATGAAAACAATGCAAGAGCATCAGAATATGATTATCCAATCTCAGAATAAGATGATTACTGATATGCAATCCCAAATTGGTCATCTTACAGAGGCAGTTAGGCAACGTGATCCGGGGAAGCTGCCTAGCTCTTCTGCGGAGAACCCTAAGGGCAAGGGGGTTGTATTCAGGGAGCATGCCCAAGCAGTGACCGTGTTTAGGAGTGGAAAAAAGATTGATAAGCCTGATAACACTCCTACGGTTACATCTCAGAATTCTCCTTCCATACCTGACCCGACATCCATCTCCACTGAGGAAGAGCCACACTACTCTCCCTCACACAAAATCACCCACAATGAGGATGTCGTCCTTCCACCACCCCTTTCCCTCCATGACGACCCCTCTACCCAAAAGTCGAGGGTGCCCTATCCAGAGCGCCTATCTGCTCCTGGGGAATCTTCTATTGGCTCGTCTGGAGCCAAGGATAGGACGAAAGAGATTATGGATACTTTTAGGCAAGTCCAGATTAACTTGCCTTTGTTGGAAGCGATTAAACAGATTCTGTCCTATGACAAGTTTCTGACTTGTGCACCCAGAAGCGCTGATCTAGGAAACAGGTCTAAACCAAGGTCATCCTGCTTGACCATGTTAGCTTGGTTCTCCAGCATGGAACATTGATGAGAGCCTCATCATGAGTCCTAACTAGCACATTTTGACCTAAATAAGTATACAAAAGCTCCTACAAAATCCAAGGGGAAGCCTAAATAAAAGAAATATAAATTTGAATATAAAGCAACACACAAGGGATAAAATTGTAATTTTACCAATGCAGTTCACAAACGGGATGTATAAGGGTCTAAACACAGGTCAAATGGGCTTAACAAGAGAGAAAGTGTGGTGATTTGATCTGAAAAGGGTTATAGTAATTTCTAGGAATTAAATAACATTCTATAACCCTAAAAACAAACCTACTTTAATTCACGAAGTTCTTGGCAAGATAAAAGTCAAATAAACCCTCTAAAATTCATGGAAAAACATCCCCTAGGGTTTAGAACCTTTAATTTGACCAGTGGAACCTGTCTTGACCTAAATTGAGAATCATACCTAATTTTTGACCTAATTTGGGTTTTCATGCAAAATGACCAGTCAAACGTGGTCAAACCAAAAATAAAACTTCGCCATTAGATTCCTTAGGTCAAAATTAGATTTATACCAAAATTTGGACCTAAGGGAAGGCCATCTTGACCTACTTTACAAATTTATCCTCTTGAATTACTTTTCGACCCTTATCTTTTTGAACCATTGCATTTTGCCCCCCAAATTCCTTTCATTCTTTACAGAAAGGTCCCTCTACCACCCCACGTAGCTTCCCATACCTCCAACGACCTTGCGCGGAGGATGGCGTCCCGTAGGGTATGGGAGCCGCCTCAGAAACGAAAGGGGGGTTCCCTGCATCATCCTCTTTCGCAAGGACCCCCTCCCATGTCCTGCCATTGCCCACTCCTCTCGTGCGAACGCACGAGAGGAATGGGTCTCCACGTCTGGCCAACTCCAGCAAGCTCTCCACGATCTATCCTCGAGATTCTCTTCTCGCCAGCTGCTATTTAAGGGACGGCAGGGCTCTCCGGTCGTCTCAAGCCTATTTTGGCCGAGGAAAACCCCTAAACCTCGTCTCCTCCTCCTCCTTCGGTCAAGCGCCCGCAGGCTCCGGTGGCCCTTCCTCCTCCCCTTCGTCACTTTGCTGCCATACCTGCAGCAGAGTTCACTTCGCCTCGTCCTCCCGTGCTAGGCCGCACCAGCTGGCACCTTCCTGACCTCCTCCTCGTCGCCGTTACCCCCCTCTGGGCATCTTCGTCTCTGGCATCAGCAGGTACGCGCCAAGCGCCTCCTCCTCCCCTTTCGTCAATTAAGTAGGTAAACACTCTTCCCCTTACTCTCTCCTTTATTTCCCCCTTATTAATTTGTTGTTTCCACCCACCGACCACCACTGTCCATCGCCACCTTCTCCATCTCCAGCCGCCCTCCGTCGAGGTGTTCCTGCCGCTCCACGCCTTCATCCGCCTCGCCAGCTACCCCTTAAGCACCACGACACCTCACTGACCCTAAACCCGCACTCCATTCACCACGCCATACCTCCAGAACACCCACTCTCACGCACACAGTGTGCCCTAGGCGCATGGCCATAGGCACTCTCACGTCTCGCAGACCACCTCTGCACACTCGCCACACCTTGGCGAACCTCCCTGAGCCTTTTGACGTGGCCATGAGGCCGTTTTAATGTTTTCAGAACCCAGGTGCTCGCCGCCATTGTCGAGCAAGTTGAAGCTACTTCGCGAGCTTCTTCAAGACCATCCGCTCCAGGCGTAAGCCCCAGGCGACGCGGAATTGAGGCGCGAGCGTGTCCAGGTCTTCAATTGGGGTCGTAAGCCTCGGCTGCTACCCCAAATCGCTCAAGCCTCCTGCCTGCAGACGCACAAAGAAGCAGGTGGGACTTTAGTCCCACCTCGGAAGTGTGTGGGTGCGGCCCACACATAAATTGAAAAGGTGTTCCTGGCTTATCGCCTCGAAACATTGGGGTGAGGTCCCTTGCCCTCACTCACCGGGTCTCGTCCGCGACACTACCCACGCGGACTGACCCGTGACTCGATTACCCTGATCCGTGCACTCCTCGCGCACCACACCCATGCGCGGTGCGCCTGGACCCGGGCGCGCAACCGACCCGATAACCCGGGAGCGTACCGAAGAGAGATTCAGAGAGAGAGACGCGGGGAAGGGTAGGGGTAGGTTTTGCATTCGCGTGTGTGCAGGGAGCAGGTGAAGAAGAGAAGGAAGGGAAGCGACGAAGACTTGGCCGCAAGAAGAAGAAGAAGAAAGAAGGAGGCGAGGACTTAAACACAAAGCAAAGAAGAAAGAAGAAGGTGAAGGAGAAGCCGCAACAAGGAAGAAAAGAAGAAGAAGCCAAGGAGGAGCTACTTCAAGGAGAAGCTGAGAAGAAAGAAGAAGAAGAAAAAGCCACAAAGACAACTGAAAGGAGGCACTGTAGCATCGGGGCCGATAAGGTGTCCAACTCGGAAAATCAGATGTCTGGAACAGGGAAAGGCAGAAAAAGAGTGAAAAGGAAGACGAAGAAGGAAGGAGCTGCTGAAGAAAGAAGAAGGAGAAGATGCAGAAGAAAGAAGCAGCAGCAGCAGAGAAAAGGAAGAGAAAAAGAAGAACCGCAGCAGAGGAGAAGAAGAAAGAAGAAGGCAGAGAAGCTGACTGAAGAAGAGAAGGCACAGTAAGAGAAGGGAGAAGAAGAAGAAGCCAAGAGAAAGAAGAGAGAAAGAAAAGAACCACAGCTGCTGAAAGAAAAGAAGCACAGTGCGAGAAGAGAGAAGAAGAAGAAGAAGCCAAGAGAAAGGAGAGAAGAAAAAGAGAAATTTTTGCTCACTCTCTCTCTCTTAAATTTTTGTAACAGTATTGTGAATGTATATGTTTCTAGAATGATGTGTGCTCCCTGAGTTCGACCTCGGGATAATCTAAATCTCGAGTAATAAATAAATTAAACTAGTGATCGTTTTTTGCAATATACTACAATGAACGTAATCTTTGTAACACTGCCAAGAGCGAACCACCAAACACCCCCCAAAATGAAAGACCAAGGGGCCTCGTATATTTTAGTGGTTATAGGTAACCAATACATTGAAGAGGCTTTGCTCGATTTGGGTGCGGGGGTGAATATTTTACCGAGCTCTGTTTACAACCTTTTGGGAGGAGGCAAGCTAAAGCCTAGTCTAGCAATCCTCCAAGTTGCAGACAGATCACTTAAGACACCGCGGGGATTGTTGGAAGATGTCCTTGTGAGAGTGGAGGATTTCTTCTTCCGCGTTGACTTTCTGGTGCTTGATACTGACCCATCTAATAAGCCCACAAAGCCGTCCATTATTCTGGGACGCCCCTTCTTGGCCACAGCACATGCCTCTATAAATTGTAGATCTGGGACACTTAAAATGGGTTTTGGGAACAAGAAGATCCGGTTGAATGTTTTTGATACTTACAAGCAACCGGGATTTGAAGATTGTTCTCAGATTGAGGTCGTTGATGAAATAATTGAAGAGACTACTCCCGCACTCTTATGTAGAGATCCCCTTCAGAAGGTCATATCTAAGGACCATCCCTCGATTATTAAAGAAACTAAAAGGGAAATGCCTGAACTAGAAGAGTTGCTGGGGATACACACTGAGTCTCTGTCCCCACCCTGGACTGTGAAGGTAGATCCGCTGCTGGGGACATCTCAACTAAAACCCTCAATCTAAAAGGCTCCTGAATTGGAGTTGAAACCCCTCTCGAGCACATTGAAATATGCTTTCCTTGGCCTTAATAACACGCTCCCCGTTATTATCTCATCTGCATTATCTGAATTGCAGGAGGGAGCTCTGCTTGAGTGTTTACAAAGGCACAAGGAAGCAATTGCCTGGACAATTGCTGATATTAAGGGTGTTGATCCCTCTCTTTGCATGCATCATATATACACAGACGAGTCTGTGAAGCCCTTTCGAGATATGCAGAGAAGGCTCAATCCAAATATGTGGGAGGTTGTTAAAAAGGAGATTATGAAATGGCTAGATGCAGGGATTATCTATCCCATTTCAGATAGTAAATGGGTCAGTCCTATTCACGTAGTTCCCAAAAAGGCAGGAATCACTGTGGAAGAGAATGACCAAGGAGAACTGGTGACCACTTGACCCTCAACTGGTTGGAGGGCCTGCATTGATTACCGCCGTTTAAGTACGGCTACCCAGAAAGACCATTTCCCCTTACCGTTTATCGATCAAATTCTGGAACGATTGGCGGGGAACAAGTACTTTTGTTTTCTTGATGGGTACTCTGGGTACAATTAGATAGCCATTTTTCCTGATGATCAGGAGAGTACCACCTTCACGAGTCCTTATGGCACTTTTGCATTCCGCCGAATGCCATTCGGGTTATGTAATGCTCCTTCCACTTTCCAATGTTGTATGATGGCGATCTTTTCTGATATGATCGACGAGTTCGTTGAAATTTTCATGGATGACTTCTCCATTTATGGCTCGTCGTTTGACCTATGCCTTTCTCACCTTGATAAAGTCTTAACCCGTTGCGAAGAGGCAAGTTGGTGCTTAGCTGGGAGAAAAGCCACTTTATGATCCAGCAGGGCATTGTGTTTCGGCATATAGTTTCCGAGAGAGGATTAGAGGTGGACACCGCAAAAATTGATTCCATCTCTAAGCTTCCATTGCCCTCTAATGTTCGTCAGGTTAGATCTTTCCTTGGCCATGATGGATTTTATAGGCGCTTCATTAGAGATTTCAGTAAAATCTCTAAGCCACTCTGTGACCTGTTAGCGAAGGATGTCTCCTTCGATTTTGATGATAGATGTGGCGAGGCTTTCCAAGTTTTGAAGAAAGCCCTCATTACTGCGCCGATTCTCCAAGCACCAGATTGGACCCTCCTGTTTGAGCTTATGTGCGATGCTTCTGATTTTGTAGTGGGAGTGATCTTAGGTCAAAGGGTTGATGGCAAACCTCATGTGCTACATTATGCCAGCAAGACCCTTACAGATCCTCATCAAAACTACGCAGTCACTGAAAAGGAACTACTTGCTGTAGTATTTGCTTTGGGAAAGTTTCGATCTTATCTTTTGGGATCCAAGGTTGTAGTGTTCACTGATCATTCTGCCCTAAAGCATCTTCTGGCTAAAAAAGGACACCAAACCTCGCCTAATTTATTGGATTCTGCTAGTCCAAGAATTTGACCTGGAAATTAAAGATAAGAAAGGAGTTGAGAATGTGGTAATAGACCATTTGTCTAGGATCCCTATTGAGGCATCAAACCCTGCTGGCAGTATTCAAGAGACTTTCCCTGATGAGTCTCTGATGGCCGTGGAAGCTAAAACTCCTTGGTTCACTAACATAGTGAACTATCTGGTCACAGGCATTACCCCCAGTACTTGGGACAAGCAGAAGCGAGACAGGTTTCTCGCCAACGCTAAATTTGATCACTGGGAGGAACCCGAGCTTTTTAGAATAGGCCCTGACCAGCTTTTTCACCGTTGCGTCCCTGATGAAGAACAAAGAAGTATTCTGAGTTTCTCCCATGAACTCCATTGTGGGGGACATTTTAGTGGGAAGAAGACTACCTATAAGGTTCTTTAGTCTGGCTTTTGGTGGCCCACATTATTTCGATATGCACATACGTATGTGGGCGCATGTCTACGTTGCCAGCAGACAGGAACCATTGGAAAAGGGGATGAGATGCCCCAACAACGTATTCTCCTTGTTGAAATCTTTGATATTTGGGGCATTGACTTCATGGGTCCCTTTCCTGTGTCCTTCGGATATGAATATATCCTTGTGGCTGTAGACTATGTATCGAAATGGATAGAAGCCATACCCACGCGAACCAATGACCATTCCGTGGTCCTGGGCTTTGTTAAGGCTAATATCATTTCTCGGTATGGGTGACCAAGGACGATCATAAGTGATGGAGGACCTTACTTTAAGAATGTACACTTCACAAGACTACTCCAAAATTTGGGAGTCAACCACATGATAGCCACACCTTATCATCCCCAAACGAGTGGACAAGTTGAAGTGTCTAATAGGGAGATTAAGCGAATTTTAGAAAAAATTGTCAGGCCTAATCGAAAGGATTGGTCTAAAAAACCAAATGATGCTCTTTGGGCCTAAAGAACTGCGTATAAAACTCCCTTGGGCATGTCTCCTTTCCGTCTTGTCTATGGAAAAGCATGCCACCTTCCCATTGAAATCCAACATAAAGCTTATTGGGCTATTAAAAACGTTAACTGGAATTTGGATAAAGCGGGAAAGTCACGTATGCTAGAATTAAGTGCGCTTGAGGAGCTTCGTAATGAAGCTTATGAAACTTCTCAAGCTTACAAGCAATGTACAAAAGTCTTCCATGACAAGCACATCATTAGAAAGACTTTTGAGCCCAACAAGTGAGTCTGGCTTTTCAATTCTAGACTTAAATTATTTCCTGGAAAGCTCAAGTCCCACTGGGATGAGTCATACGTTGTTATCATTACTTTCCCTCATAAAGCTGTAGAGATTCGAAACCCTATTTCAGCTGCAAGCTTTAAGGTAAATGGCCAGTGACTTAAACCGTATATTACTCTTTCAAATGGCCAGATTTTGGACGCACTTCGGCTTGAGGAGCCTTAGCTCCTCCCACTCTCCTCCTCAGGTGATATTCTTCTACGTCTGCATTTTTTTTTTTTTTCCAATGAGGACATTATCAGTCTTAGGCATGGGGGGTATAACCTAAGAATGTTTATAGCATTTATAAATATTTGCATACATATATATTTATATGTATATAAAAAAAAATCTCTTTTCTTGAGCTGAATGGGTTAGTCCCTAGCAGAATACCTTTGTCATTGGAGGTTTTTCTTCTTAAAATTATTTCTTAAGTTTAGAATCCAGTATATTTATTTCACGTGAATGTAGACTTGGTAATAGATCCTTGAAGAAAACCAATAAGCATTTGTAGTCTACTAAACCTTGGACAGTTCATAGGGAGTGTTATGACCCGGTTCCCGAATCCTTATAGGACACGAGACCGGACCAACTCGACTGATCCCAAGACCCAGTCGTCCAACAAGGAAGTAACCAAAAAGCAGTAGAATAAACCACATTCACCATGCAAGCAACTAACAGTAACAAAAGTACAGCAGTAAAGAAGTAAACTACTACAGTATACACCACCACAAAAGTAGAAAATTAACAGGTACAGGAATATAAAGTTCACAATAAAAGAGTACAGGAGTGTAACAACTACTCACTACAACAGGAAACGGAGTACAAAAGAAAGTTACAACTACTGGGCTCTACTGGGCCCAGCACCCTTTGCAACCGCAGGCTCTGGCTGCTCAACACCTGGACCTGAAAAGGGTTATGAGTACACGAAATCAGCGAACGCTGAGTAGAGTGGCAACCAACTAACTAAACAGTAAAGGTGGACAGGTAGCTGTTGTTTTTCAATTTCTTTCTTTAACTAATTATTCTTTCTTTCATCATTTGGTTTATTTATCAGGTCTCTTTCTTGATCTCGAATGTTCCTCGTGAGAACGATCTTGATTGCAGTCTTTTCCGTAGAGTACAAGTAGCACGTAGTGCTCTCCTGGCCGGGAGAGTCCCTCGTGGTGGTCCTACACTCAGTCAACCACCCCAAGGTCACGGACAGACATAACGGTGACTACGGCACGCGCAATAAGCGCACGGGTAGCTATCCCGCACTGGCATGCGGTCAGTCGTTTTCGTTAACAGGTGCGCCCAAAGCACAGCACGGAACCAGTATAGGCCGTAACCCTCTCAGTAACAGGGGTCTAGCTCCTAAGAACCAAACAGGGGTCTCGCCCCTCCACAATCCGCGCACCCTCGCCTGACTACCCTAGTTTGCCCAGTGGGCCTAACAAGTCGGTGTAAGGCGTCTAGCTGAACCCCAAGCCCCGTGGGGTGGCTAGCTCTCTCCCTACACTAGTAGCTCTCCCCGGTACAGTATACACGAGGGCCAAAGAGTCGGTGTAAAGTGGCCAAACCCACCCCGGGTCTCGACCCGAAGGCGGCAAGCTTCCCTCGACACTAAGAGGTAACATGTGCTTCCCTTGGTACCACGTACTCAAGGGACAGCACACTTCCCAGCCCATTCCTAGATCCATTCCATTTACTTCCAAGAGCTCATCTCTTAATTCCCCGTAGGGTTCATGCTCATGTTTTTCAGGTTAAGCCATACCAGGTTTCATCATTTCTATTTCCATTTCTCAGGTTCTACACATGTAACATGTAACTTTATTGTTCACATTCCAGGTTTATTCGCAGGTAGCTCGTGTTTCCAATATTCAATCTTCCATTTCCAATTCATATACATGTAGCTTATATTATGACCTTTAACGTAAACAGCCGGAGTTTACATGCAACATTTTGCTAACACAAGTACTTTACATTCCACAGGCAGTTGTTATTCAATTACAGGCAATTGTTATTATTCTATCTACTCATCCAAGACTGCAATCCATACATTCCATACAAATATTCCAGTATTTCTAGTCCTAGGATTCATGCTATACCCTAGGATCTAACATTCATTCCACATATGCATTCAAGTTCGTAATTAAACTAGGGGAAGCCACTCTACCAGTAAACCCAGAAGTAATGGGGGCTTCATCGGTAGGTCCACGTGCAAATCCGCAATGGAACGAGGTCCTATCACAAGGATCGATTACAAGAGACCACTCAGAACAGATTAGAGTCATTCCAACAAGTAGAGAAACTTAAACAGAGAACAAAGGAATCTTAATTGCGGAAATCGGACCTCAAACAGACCCTAAACGGGTCAAAACAGTAATTCTGACTCAAATCAGACGTCTGGAACACCTTCCAGACGTCTTAAAAGAGTCCAGAGTCATACCGCAGTTTCTACACCACTCTGCAGACGTCCAGGAACTCCGCTGGGCAGTCTAGACCCAGTTCCAGACGTCCGACCACCTCTCCGGACGTCTGGAAACACTTCTCGTCGTCTGGTGCCTCGCCCAGACATCTGAACTGCGTGGGAGGGCATGTCCTGCGCCTTCCCGAAGTGAATCCTGCGCGAATCAACCGAATCTTCCATCAAAAGGTAAGATACAGCGCCTCGGCGGAACGACCTACATGGCCGTATCCGCAAAGAAGGTATATGTCGCGAAGCTTACCTCTCAGTTGTCTGGAACCTCCTCCAGACGTCGTCTACGTCGTCTGGATGTCGTTCTAGACGTCTGATTCTGGGAAAAACCCAGAATCAGAACCTGCCTGCCCCTTCTCGCACCGTGCATGGCCGCGCCGCGCCCGCTTGCTTACTGCTTCGGCTGCAACAGTGTCGGGGAGGACCTCCCTGACGCACCTCTCCGCCTCGCACATGCGCCGACCAGCCGTGAGCTCTCCGACGAGCTCCCACACGAGCTCGTGCGCTCTCCTCTCTTCCCCTCGCTGCTTCTCTCCTCCCATGTCGCTCACGCTCGCTGCTTGCTGCCAGCTGCTCTTGCTGGAGGGAGAAGGGTGGATGGAAATGGGGTGGTGTGAGGGAGAGGAGGGGGGTTTATAAAGGTGAGGTCTTAGGGTTTTCACTGGGAGCCGAAGAGAGAGAGAAGATAGAGGAAAACAAGGGGTACTGTCTGTTCGCAGACACGAGTTCGTACCAAAGATTTTCGATTTTCAGGTGTCTGGGAATGAGTCCAGACGTCTTACAAGACGTCTGACCCTCAATCCAGACGTCTGACCTAAATTTTCGACATCTTAAAAAGGCTTAACAGCACGGGTCTTAACAGGGAGTCAGGCATACTATCTTCTAATAGATCCACCTCATATTTGTGAGAAGAAAGTAGAGAGATTACTGGTGCAATAAGTTTAGTGCAAGGATTCTTAAGTTTTGGACAATTAGATGATGATACTTCAGAGTTAGGCATAATTTTCTCTCTTTGTTCCTGTGTGCGTACTTTGTGTGAATTCCTAAGAGTCACCAAATAAGGCAGATACACAGAGATTGAGTCTTAATAAAGCTATGACTATGGTGGATGGTTACGACCGTCCTTCATAGAGTCCTCGGCTGAAGGAGGGTAATAGTGTCAAAGGTCAGAATAGGCACTTCCACCAAATAAGCCACACAATATCCTCTTGACCATTATCATCCCTAATAATGCCTCATAAATAAAAGTTTGTGTCGTATTATGTTGATTTATAAAAAAGAAGAAGAAGAAGAAGAAAAAGAAGAAACAGTTATATTATAAAAAAAAGCCCAAGTTTATAATGTAACATTGTTTTTGAGGCAACAGAACACTTATCGTGTTCCACTAAATATGTCCCATACCTACCTTTTAGTATTTCTGATCGCCCGAATATTGGTTGAGGACTCTAACTTAGTTGTAGAGTTATTAGGACTTTAGTTGAAGTGTGGATGCCATGTGAGACCACCAAACAGTGAGTACAATTATTAAATCTGGCGAGATTTGTGATCTCAGAAAGAAAGAAAAGAGTGAGTGCCCAGGAACATTAAGAGAGCACAATTGTGTAGCCTCTCTCAGAGTTGACTTGTCTAATAGTCTATTAATCTAGAGTCTGTAGTACTAGACTACATGTAGCGCCAGATGAGTGTGTGCCACCAAATACAAATCCATTCTACTCAACATCTCCTACCTAAGCCAAAAGCCAGGGTCAAATTACAGATTATCTTCTGCTTTATCCCTGAGGGAAATAGTTGCCTCTCCCGACAGAAATATTTACCAAGGGTGAAGTTCGAACTTCCAATGCAAATTGGCTTTTTCACTTGGATCTGTTACCTAGGCTATCATCACTTCACATTTATCTGGATCTCTAAAGTTTTGAAATAAGAAAAGAAGAAATCTTCTGATTACTTCTATTATTTTTCGTTTTTGCTAGGGACTAGCAAATCTTAGGCATGGGGGTATTTGATGAGTCCATTTCAATGGACTATTATTACGCCTAAGTTAACTTTAATCTTACCTTTTAGGTTTGTTAATTACTATATTAAGTTATGGAATGTTTGCATGCATCATTATTTAAGTTTAGATTTATTTTATAGCATTCTATAACTTAATATGTAATGATTTTATGTTTTTATGTTGCAGGAATAATATTGGGAAAAGAACAAGGAGGGGAGGGTAAATTCCCCTTTCAAACAACCGGCTCCATCTTTTCCCCATCCTTCGGCCACCCTCAACACATCCCTCAACAAATGCAAACCGCTGTCGGCCAAAATTAGAAAAAGGATTTTGAAAATCCCTTGGGAGGCAGAAGAGAAGAAATATAGAGGAGAGGCGGAGGGGATTGAAAGGAAAGGGAAGGAACCATGCAACCGTGCTTGCACTGTGCACCGCGTGCCCTCCACCGCAAACACCCTACCAGCCTGCACTCCGCCTACCCTCACCGCGCGCCTGCGCCCTCTGCAGGCGCAGGCATAGCCAAAACTCTCTAACGGCCTACTGCCCACCGCGCAACCGTCCTCTGCAGGCGCGCACCCGCTCCAGCACCATCACCGCTTGCAGGCGCACACCGCCAGCACTTGCACCTCTAGCCACACACCCGCAGGCATCGCGCCTTCTCTACTGCAAGCGTCCACCGCAGCGCAGGCCACCCTCCGCCTACCCTTGCACGCCCGCAAGCACCGCATGCGCCAGCAGCGCCTGCCACCCGCTCCAACAGATCCACAGTCCGCGCGTGCCTTCAATAGCAGAACCCGCGCCTCATCAACTTCTGCAGTGCCCACCTCCAACGCCACTGCAGAGCCCCATGGCTATGCCCACTTCCGCGCGCCCACCTCCGTGCGCTCCAGCCTTCATTCCTGCGTCCTCCCTGCAAGCCTGCAGCACCTCACCACGCGCGCACCTCCATGCGTACGCTTGCACTTCGCCGCGCCATCACCTGCAACCCCACGCAGCACCTGCAGCTGCAGCCACACCCACGTCCGCGCACGCCTATGCGCTCTGCAGAACGCCCGCGCGCCTACGCCTCCGCGTCTCCTTGCGCCTACAGCACACGCGGCAGTAGCAGCTCCTCCACCGCCGCCACTCCTCTCCTCTGGCAGGCCGGCTCCGGCCATCTCGCGACGAACCGCTGCCACCACCGCGACGGCCTCGCTACAGCCAACCTCCTGTGGGAGTCTCTCGATTGAACCTCTCTCCCATGTGCAAGGAGGAGAGAGGTAAAATCCCCAGTTTTTGTGTTAATTAAAAATTATGTTTACTGCCATTGCCACCAAAATCAATTTTAATTTATGATTATTTTATTGTGACGAAATTGTGACTGCACACTCATGCTTTCTTATAATTGCGCGGTTATTGATATTTACATGTTTCAACATTGGTTTTGGGATTAAAATGTGCACAAATTTTCTTTAATATATGTCAATTGAAAATTACATAAAATCATCACATATTTATTTAATATTTCAGTGAGGGAAAATTACACATGTACCCTTATATTTTTAAGTTATTGTGCATCTTCTTTCCGTCACATTTCATGTCGGATTTGATTAGGGATTTCGCACTTGATTGAAAAAATACGAAATAATCGACATTTTATTGCATCATTGCTTCCCTGTGGACACGACCCGCTCCTAACCGAGTGGTTATTTTAATTGTTGATTAGTCGATTTTTCCACCACTTAAATACTACAACAACACGTTATTTCATTTGCGAAACTTAATCGAAAGCGAAAAATCAACTTATCAGGGAGGAGTTGAGAGCTTGAGTGAGGAGTCGTGGGGCGAGGGGGCTCGAAGGAGGACATGTGTGAGCTGCAAATGCTAAGCGACTGAGCTGCTGCGGCTCCTGTGCGAAGAGGAGTGGAGTTGTTGCAAGGCAAAGCCTCACAAATGGTTCTACGGAGACATTCTTTCGCATAATCGGACGTCTAGGAGGACTCTCAGACGTCTGATACCACACAAAATCCAAGGTAATGCCCTACTCGAGACTTTTGCACGATTTTCGGTGTTTTCTTCTCTACACAGTAGGCATAAGACTGAGTGCCTTAGTGTATGTGTGCTGCATAGGGCGCAGGTGTTTCCCGCGAGGAGAGGAAGGCTCGCGAAGGGCACTGGGAGAGTTTTCTCCGCATATCAGACGTCTGTATCTCTCAACAGACGTCTGACCAGACATCTGGAGGTAGCACCTGACTCCCGATAAAGTAGATTCAAATGGTAAGGTCCTGCCTGCCTGTTTTCTTTTTCGTACGTGTTGTCTACGAGTGACTGTACGTCACTGTTCGCATGCAAAGCCGTTGGGAAGGTGCGCAGGTGCGACGTCCCAGATACTTTAGGACGTCTGGACATCCCTCCAGATGACTGATACCCATCGCAGACGTCCGTGTGCTCTGCTAGACGTCTGGAATTACCCAAGGATGATAGTAAGGAGATCCAGATGTTCGGTCTCAACGTAGAATGCAAGGTGAGATCTCTGCTGTCGTTTAAGACGTCTGGGCACTACTCTAGATGTTTAATTTCAGTCTGGTTGGTCTGTTTTAGACACCAGGTGGCTGGTCCAGCTGGACCAGCTTGCCTGGTCTAGTTCAAGTGAACCGGGAAGAGTGTTTAGGCCAGTTCAGGGCCCAAATGAGGTCGGTTTCTCGAAATTAAGGTACCGTTGGCTTTCTATTAGAATTTCCCATGTGCTAGGGTCATGTTAAAGCTGTTTTGAACTCCTTCCTATCTTAAGAAGTGTTTGTTTTGCGTGGTTTGACCTCTCGTGTTAATTAGGTCATCTATTCGTGGTGTGCCTGGGACTTGCAGAGGCTGCGAGGTCTGCCGTTTGTGCCTCCACATCTCCCGGTTACTCTGGTAGAGTGGTTTTACTATATCCTATGAATTAAATAATTGAAGTAGATGCTACTTTAGAGCTATTTGATTGAACCCTAGAATGTGAAATGAACCTTAGGGCTGAGATAAAGAAGTGAGCATTATTGAATGCTTAATCTGTTAAGGTGTTTCCTGAATGTGGTAAATCATGAGCTGCCTGTTTATTATTTAATTTGAAATGCACGTTATATTCCGTATAATTGACTGATGAGATAATTGCTGGATTATGAAATCATGAGCTACCTACTATCTGCTAATTAATCAGGGCATGAATAGAGTGATGGGAACACCATCATGAGCCATAACTAGTTGAATTTAGTCATTATCAAAGAATAAATGCTCCTACATAACTACTAGGGAGTCATAGTTCATTGCATAATTATTCTGAGAGAAAGATAGGAAATCAGGGTTAAAGCTGTAATTTTACCATCATATCTTGAATGTAGAATAACCATAGGTTTTTCCAGGGTTAAAAGTCCAATAAGTGGGTTAATATAGACAGAAAAGGGTTTTCGTGTATTTTGAGAATTAAATGACTTTTGAAACCTTAAAAATAGACCCACTTAGTTAACTGAAGTTCTAGTTAGGATAAAATTCACCTAAACCCTCGAAAATTTACATAAAAACATTCTCTAGGGTTTGGTACCTTCAATTTGACTATCAGAACCCGTCTTGACCCAAAATAGAGTTTCAAACTGACATTTACCCTAATTTGGGTTTTTGCATAAATTATCCAGTCAAAATAGGTCAAAACCAAAATCCAACTTCACCATTCGATTCCTTAGGTCAAAATTAGGTCTATACCAAAACTTGGGTTCAATCTGAGACTGTCTTGACCTAGTTTGCAATTTGGTCCTGCCTGATTCTTTTCTATCACACATATGCCCTTAAATTTCAAGATCCTTACAATAAGACCCCTAACTTTGTTATCATTTTCATAAAAAGGTCCCTACCACCATGAATCCTATTCCTACAAACTCTGGATACCTAAATTTAGCGAGTTCTCCTTGATTCCTTGACGAATCCCTCTCATATTTAAAAGGGAATTGGTCAAGGAATTCCCTTCTTTTTTAGCCAATTCCCAAGCTCCCAAACCTTCCCAATCTCTCATGCGAACGCATGAGAGATTATGGTATCTTGGGACTTCTTTCTCTGGTGAGCTTTCCAATCTTGGGAAGCTTACTTCCTAAGCCCAAAATGCCGTCTGGAGCCCTATAAAAGGACCCTTGTGGCCTTACGCATTTCCCAGCAAGTCTTGGCACGTCAAAAGGCCCTAGAAACCTACCTCCGACCACCATAGACTCCTGCTCAGGCGATCTCCTCGATCCTCCTCCTCCGGCCATCTAACGACCAAATCCGTCGGCTTACCCGACTCCTCTCGTCCTCGAGACCCTCCCCGGCCAAAGGGAGGGCGTTTCTCCGTCTATCTCATCGTCGTCAGCTCGCTGCCTCTACCTCCTTCTTCGACTTCGGTCGACCAACACCGGAGCCCTCTGCCTCTCTACCTCGCCCCTAAGTAACTCTATCTCTTCCTCTCTCCCTCTATTCTCTTCCCTCGTACTCACAAACCACTCGCGACCACTGCATCGCCCTCTCGCACTTTGTCTTCTCCGCCTTCGACAACCACTCTGGCAAGGCGTATCCTCCACTACACCCCTCCATCCGCCTTACCACCACGCCCTACACCTCCGCCCCAACTTCATGACCAAAAGCCCTAACATTTCCCAGTCGATTGCCCTTCCAAACCCTCCACCTAACTCATGCACCTCCGGCCACCCTTCTCGAGGTCGTCAGACCTCCTCACACACACTCATCGCACACCAACACCACCGTTGCACTCCATGACGTCCGGTGATGCTTCTTGAGCTGTTTTAACAAGGTCGAAAGGTTGTATCTTGGATTTCAGGTACGAGGTCTTTACGCCATTAACGAAGCTTCTTCAACCGAGCTTTGGGACTTGTTCTTGCAGTTGAAGCCTAGGTGTTTGCTCCAGGCTCAGCGGAACCCATCTAGGAGCACATCCAAGGAGACAATTCAAACCATTGATCGACTCCTTGACCGGAATTAGAAGAACATGGTTGCTGCGCCGTGCGAGTAAAGTCCCACCTTGGAAACTGACGAGCGACCGCACCCGCATAAATTGAAAAAGTCCTATAGGCTCTTCGCCTCCTAACCACGGGGTGAGATCCCATACACTCTCACCTATGCCTCACCCGCGACACCTAACCCGCGGGTCTGGTGCGCACCTGATTACCTGCCTAAGCCTATTCACCCTCGCTCACCACCCATGCCGGTGAGCCTAGTACCGAGTGCGCGTGTACCCGTTTACCCGACACCCTGACTTGTGGCCTTGGGAGGGTGGATCCTAAAGAGAGAAGGAGAAAGAGAAAGCAAGGTAGGGGAGGGTTTTTCCCTGTGCGGCACTTAGCCAATTCTGAGATGGCCGCCCCTTGTGCATGAAGAGAAAGCAGGAAAGGAAACCAAAAGAGAAGAAGAAGAGGGAAGGCACAGCTGCAGAGAAGAGAAGCCTACGCCTCTCCCTGAGGCTTGAAGAGAAGAGAGGAAGAGGCCTTTGCCTCTATTAAGACGTCTGAGCACCTATTCTGTCGTCTGATATCTGCTGATACCTTGGTTCTGTTGGTTAAATTGAGATTTGCCTGGCTTATATGATTCTGTTACTTTGAATAGCTTGCAAAGCTTAACATTATAGGGTAATTTGGTGATTCAAATCACCATTTTACCCTATCTTCTTTTTGTGTTATTGACATCAGATTTCATTTATATATCATTCTTATTTGAAATTCTTATATTGCATTTGAATTACGATCTTGAGAAGTATTTTGCCAATTGCTCCATGTGTTCGACCTCGAACTTCATTTCTAATATTCGAGTTATAAATCTTATCTGTTTTTTACGTTGTTTCGAACTATACTGCAACGCATTAATTTTAAAACTCGATTCAGAGCGGACAACATAGGGGTATATGTGATGTTATGGAAATGAGGAAATCTATGCACAAACCCTACGGGGAAATTAAACGGAAATTGAAATCGTGATGTGGAAAATCTGTGGAATGATGGAACATGTCGCCTACGGGCGGTTGTTCTGACTTGGTTAAGGGAAGTGAGCTGACCTTCGCTTACGTGGTATCGAGGAGAGCTACTGTCCTTTTTGTGTTGAGGGAGCCGGCCGCCCCATTAGACCTGGGGTTAGGATTGGCCCCCCTATACCGACTCTTATTGAGGCCACTGGGCAAACTGGGATAGTCGGGCGAGGGTACGCAGACTGTTGAGGGGCAAGACCCCTATTCTATTCTGTGTTGTACGTTTGGGCGTACCCGCTAATGGAAACGACTGATCGCGTGCCAGTGCGGGGTAGCTACTCGTGTGATTATCGAGCGTGCCGTAGTCACCGCTACGTCGCGACCGTGACCTTGGGGTGGTAGATCGAGTGCAAGACTACCACGGGGTGCTCACTCTCGGCTAGTAGAGTGCCACGTGTACATCCTGCATAACGGGAAAAACTGCAATCAAGATCGTTCCCTTAGGGAACAGGAAGATTAAGTCACATTGTGGATCTTTGTTAGAAAACCGACTCATGAACACTTAGTAGTTAAATTAACGGTACAATTGGATAATTGGGTAAATGCATGCATAATACTACTGTTCTCTACTATTTTTACATGCCGTAACTGTTTAAATTTGCCACTCTACTCAGTGTTAGCTGACCACCATCATATGTAACTGTGTACAGGTCAAGGAGTTGAGTAGCCAGCACCACTGGCTTTAGAGAATACTGGACCCAATCGAGCCCAACCATAGTTTTTGTTTTTTTCTGTTTCTGTTGTTCAATGTTGTTAGTGAGTACTTCTATCTTATGTTGAGAACTATTGTCGTGATACCCTTTTTGCTTTAGTTTTGATGGCTAGTGAACTATGTTTTCCGTATATGCATGGTTCCTTTCTGGAATCTAATTTATATTTTCCACCGTTGGTCTTTCCTTAAATTGCTTAGCTCAATGATTTAAATGCCGCAAGCATGCCGTCGGCAAGGGGGTTTATGGGAGGAGGGCGTGCTGACATGGTTTAGGTACCGATATGTAGGCATGTCGGTGATATGTCAAGAATTTCGACGGTGGAGGGAAGCTACGTTGGCTTTTAGGAGGGAAGATGCAGGCGGGAGTTTGAAATTCGAAACACGGACAGGAGGGGGTTCGAAATTGGGGGATCAGGGAGGGAAACCAAGGGAGAGGACACACGGTTTAGGGAGGGAGCTGGGCAGGAGGGAAAGTTGGACACACACATTTCAAAATGTTCATAAACGATTGTATTTTGTTACATCACACACACACGATTTTAAAAATGTTCAGAAATGATTGTATTTTGTTACATCTGTAAATATATTCTTAATATGTTGATTCACTTGTGTCACACACACACGATTTTTTGACCTTTTTTTTTGTTATAGAGCTTTAAAAATGTTCGTAAACGATTGCTTTTTGTTATATACAACTATAAATATGTTCATAATATGTTGATTTATTTGTGTTCCAAATTTTAATCATTTCTGTTATTTTTGTCGGCATGCATTGGCATGCCCTTGGCGTGCCCTCATCATGCCTCCGAAATGTCATTTTTTCGGGTCGTCGAAATCTGCCATCGAAAAACGAGCATTTCCACAGCATGCCTTCAGCATGCCCACGAAATGCACACCTACAATTTCATCGGCATGGCGTCGAAATCATCATTTCGAACCTTGGCTTAGCTACTTGTATGCTTGGTTTGTGGTTTGTTTCGTCCATTTGGGTTAGCCTCTCGTTGGATTTCTAGGTCTTAGAGTTAGTCGAGGCAAGCCATCCCCAGATTCCCAGGGAGCCAGGTTTGGGTCATAACAATCTTGCAGAAGGAGATTGAGAGATCCACGAAGAGTTTTTGGTTGATCAAACCATTAATTTTGTAGATCAATTGGGAATTTGGTTGGAAACCAAATTGCCTCGGCTTTATTCTCCTGAGGTGATTTTCGAGGACGTCTAGGAATGGAGTGCGCCGAATCTTAGAGGTGGTTCATCATATCTTGGGAGGAGTTTGTCAAACTTTAACACACCGGTATTGTGGGGGCGATATCTTCTCTAAGGGAAGTCTTTAATGGGTGCTTCGAACGGAGTAATCTCTAACCTTTCTTTGTTTTCTTTATTTATGCTATTACATATTATTTATTCTTTATTTTATTATACATCTTACCAAATAATGTTTGATTTCCTTGATTTAATATTTTTTATTTATGAAAAAACATTAAAAATGTATATATTTTTTTTATTTATTTTCTCTGTATGTTTATTTCAACACTTTGTGGGCAAATTCTGTATTTATACTTTCAAACAACAATAAAGCCAAAAGACTTCCGGAGACTTCTATCGTGAACGACAATGTCAATCATTGAAACAAACATTATTCTACATGTCCCAATTTCTCATGGCCATCAATGAAGAGCCCTTCCATTTGGAGGTGGGAGGTTTGCACTGCAACCATGAGTAGCAAGTGAGTCAAGTGAGCATCCAAGAATTGTGACAAGGGTAATGGCCATGTGATGCAAGTGAGAGGTGTATACCAGTAGTCACAATTGGTGAGTGCCGGTGAAGCTTGAGCGCTAGTATGTGTGATCATGGTAACTAGGCGAAGGCCAATTGGACGGAAGTAGAAAGATAGATACAAAACTGGCAAAAGAAGAAGCTAGAGCAATGGCAGACCTCTCTTGTATTGTGGAAGCGTGTGAGTGTTGGATGAGAACGAAGAGCTGATGAGGGAGAAAAGATTCCTAAAGGGATCCACAACAATCTCTAAGCCCAAAAACTTATTCTTTGACCTAAGGGGATCCTCACCTAAGCACGCAAATGAACTACATCATTTAATCAAGCAAATAGATAATTGCCTGGCTAATCATCACTACACAATCATGTCATCGCCTGGTTGTGATTAGGTGACTCACAAGTCTAACTCGATATTATGCAGATAGCTTGACCATCACAAACCCAAGTAGATTGCCACCTTGGAAGTCCTCACCTAAGAATTCTAGTGGATGAAAAAGGCAAATGACCATTAATAGACTGACGTCAGAAAGTGGTCTGATGGAGCACAATCTTCTCCAATTAAAGTGGAATCAACGGAATGTGCAAGACATGCATGGCATAACATCTATGAGAAAGAATGTTATGAAGGATCACCTCTGACGATTGTGAGATTTTGAGATAACGAGTGAAAATCTTGAAATGTAATCATGTAGCCCCTTGTAAAATGGGAATTTAATAGGATTGAGGGGCATGCAAAATAAGTAGCTGTGTACTTCTCTCTCTCTCTCTGACTTAGTAAAAGCCTTTGATGGTTAAATCACTTTAAAGAAATTGTGACGGCTGAGACTCAACAATTCAAATTAATCTAGCAAAATATGATTCATTGAATATAATAAATAAGTTAAATATAATTAAAATCACCAAATACATAATCATAAAATATGAATATAATCAAGTAAATCATTCGTAAAGTATTTGACAATAAAAATAAGTAAATACCTAAAAGAATAATTAATTTTACATGTAACGCAAACTAAAAAGAAAAAGAAACTGTCTACTCATTTGGATATGGCTATCCAAAAACAAGAAATAAAACTAACTAAAATAAAGAACTCCCAAGATTATGGTCAATTTGGTGGTGTCGAGGTAGGTCTTGCACCGGTTGCTCCATATGTAGCCGCTCTTGACTAAACTGTATTTGAGTATGGAGTCAAAAGAACATATCAGTAAACGTTGATTAGACTAGTACAAGTGAGAAAGAAAGAAAAAAAACATGAACACAAGAAAAGGGTACTAACTTATTATTATAATTTATCAATTTATTAATAAGTTAATTCCCATTTGTCTTGATAAGTGTGTTTCCTTTAGTATTACAGTCATATTTTATCACATATCAATTCTTCAGAAGGCACGAGTAGATCTTGCTATAATATCCTTAAAACTATGACCAATATGTAGCATCATTTTAGCGAGAAGAAAACCTTACACTCGTTTTATGTCTCATTCCATCACCCTGAGATCCTAACATAAGTAGCGTGAAAGCTACATACTACAAGCTATATGTATAGACACAATCTATGTTGGCTCATAGATAACATGACTTGGGCATGTATCTTAACCATAATAACATAAATTTGCAAAGTAGGGTGTTGTATTATGTCACCTCGAAAGATATAATTTGCTAAACTTGTTGAATCCGGAGAAAATTAATTTTTCGTATGATTCTTATTTAGGATGCTTTTGTTTTCATTAAGCAATTGACCTTTAGTATTGGTTCGGTAATTAGTTTTGAAAGTTTTAAACGTCATTTTTTGTGCTTCGCAATGTCATAGGTCAATTGGATCGGTATATTCAACGAGGACGAATGATATGGGGGTATTGAGTGATATCACAAGTCAAAATTTGCATGCAATCTCAAAGACAGATGGCAAAGTATTGCCAAGTGATCGAAAGGGTTATGGAAGAATTTTTTCATTTTAGTTCTTTTGAATGAGAGGACTTGCCAAAACACCAAAATACTTAACAATATTTGCTTTGGATTGTATTTTATTCACAAGAAAATTTATACATTAATTTAATTTAAAATTAAAATATTATCAATATAATCTAGGTCATAACTAAATATCACTTTACATTTTTTTTTCTGGATGAAACTTGAAAAATGTAAAAGTTGATATCAAAATCGATACATAGTTATAAATGTGATTTTTTTTAATGCAAAAAATATGCTGACACATGGTGGAATCTACCATTAGTGAAATCAATAATAAATTACTTTCGTAGGGATGAATAGTTGTGTAAAATCACTTTACACCTTTAAAAAAATTTTACACTAGTGCAAAGTATGATTTCACCAGTGCAATCTTATTTTGAATTATTTTACACCAGTGCAATAAATTTTTTTACACTGGTACAATATTTTTTTTGTACTGATGTAATATTTGCACTGGTGTAAAATAATATTACACTTTACTTTGAACTACTTTTCACCGATGTAATATTTATTTGTACGGGTGTAAAATTAAATTCTAACTATTTCTTTATTTATGAGAAGTGATTTTTCACTTAAATGTGATTTTTCACTATATGGTTTAAGGTTTAGTCTTTTGTGTTAGGGTTTAACAAAGTTAAACCCTAAATCCTAGACCTTAAATCTTAAGGTGAGAAATCACATTTTAAGTGAAAAATCACTTTTATATCTCAAGGTTGAAGATAAAGGGAGTCTCGTCTCCCTTATTTGGGGTTTCACGTGGGGCGAGGAAAGAGAAGAGTGTTCAACGTGTGAAATCGATGTTTAAGATTGATATGTTGTAGTATATGCCAAAATCGTTTGTTAACAAATACAATTTATAACTCGAATTCAAAAGAGTATCCGACGTCGAACAAAAGGAACAAATATGGAATTTACACACTAATCTTAATCAATATGGTAATGAGCACAAATAATTACTAAAAACTAATATTCAATGTAGCACATGAGTATATCAAGAATCTAACGAGGCAAAAAGACATTTAAGTTAAAATAATTGTGATTTAAATCATCAATTATTAGTTTAGATACACATATAATAATTACTTAATGATCTAAATAATTGCACAGTGTCTCAAATAATGCCACAATGTTATCATCAAACGACTTAAGTTCAACCCTGCTACAGTACCTCAAAGAGGCTTCTTTTATTCTTCTTCTCAAGCACAGCCAAGGGACTAAGTGTTCAGCCACACCTTAACATAAGAGAGCAAAACCCTCCCCTCCCCCTCTCTCTCTTTCTTTCTCTTTTCCTCCTCTTCTCTTTCAATAATCGAATTGGGTATTTGGGTCAAGACTGTA
Source organism: Thalassia testudinum (assembly GCA_037157565.1). Lineage (NCBI taxonomy): Eukaryota > Viridiplantae > Streptophyta > Magnoliopsida > Alismatales > Hydrocharitaceae > Thalassia > Thalassia testudinum. The sequence continues at coordinate 70,909,947 of JAZHRO010000022.1, read as the reverse complement.
CCCGGGTCCAGGGCTACGTGCATGGTCGCAGCCGAGGGGTGAAGGCAAGTATACGAGTCGAGTCTGTGTACGCGGGTAAGGAGGGCCTCACCCTCGTGTTCTGAGGCAACTAAGCACTGAGAGAAAAACAATATATGGGTGTTGGCTCGATCCTCATCCCATGATGTGGGACTATCCCATAAGTCTCTTCTTGCGAGTGCCAGTAGGTGGAGTTCTCCCTAATTGGCATAGCCGCAGGTGATATGGTCTCAAATTGACCACCTAGGAGTGGTCCTTAGGTGATCTCGCATTGCCTGGAGGTATCACCTAAGGCTTGCACGACCTGGAGCTCGAAGAACGTGGTGGCAGTTATGGCAGCGACAACGGAATGGGGCCAAATCTTGAAACTCACACAAACGATCTCATGGCCCAATTAAAATACCTCAAAAGCTTTGCCGTGGTGTGGTGAGTGTGGTGGCGGTGGTTTCGTGTGTTGTAGAGGTGGGTGGTGGTCGAATGGAGTCGAGAATGGTGTGCGTGTGGTGGGTTGATCGATGTAGTATTTGGGTGGACAATAGGGCGAAATCGATTAGGGCTTTTGTTTCTGGTGGTGTGGCAGAGGTGTAGGAAGTGGTGGCGAGGTATTTGGTGGCTTGTGGAGGTGGAGCGAATTTGCCGGAGGTGTGGCCGAAGGTGAAGACAAAGGTGGCGGGCGGTGGTGTTAAGGGTTGATTTTTGGATTTTAGGGGATAAATAAAACCAAAGGAAGGAAAGGAGTCGAGAGGACCTAAATTAAGGACGAAATGAGGGAGATTCTGGCGTTGGTGTGATTGCCGGCGCCGGAGAAGGAAGAAGCTCCGTGAGGGAGAAACAAGGAAGAGGGAGACCTAGGAGCCCCTGAGTTGGTCGTTAAGGAGCGGACGAAGGAGGGGAGGAATGTAGCACTCCCAATTTAGTCATTAGGAGGCTGTAGAATGACAGAAGGAGGAGCTCATCGGAGCTAAGTCGGAGATGGCAAGGGAAGGAGTTTGAAGAGGGTATTTTGGCCAAAACCTAGCTAAGGAACTTGGCCTTGTGACCTGGGTCCTTTTATAAGGCTCAAGGAGGCCTTCCGAGCTTGGAAACCAAGCTTGGTAGCTTAGAGCTTACGCATAAGGAGGAGACTCAATCCTTCAAGTGATTCGCATGAGGATTTGGGCAAGAATTAGAGCCCAAGATGCGGCTCAAATTGTAGGGAAATCTCTCAGGAGTCTCCTTGCCAATTTTGGAAGGGATTCGCCAATAAATCAGGGAGAAATCCCTAGCCAAAGGTTGCTAAAGTAAGAGTTCCTCCATGATAATGGTGGAGGGACCTGATTGCAAATAATATAACAAACTTAGGGACCCATTTGTAAGGAATTAAAAAAGCTAGGGGTGCGTAAGTGACAAAAAGAGTCAGATTGGACTGAAATGTAAACTAGGTCAATATGATTTTTGATTAGGCCCAAATTTTGGTACAAACCTAATTTGGACCTAAGAAATCCAATGATAAAGTTGGATTTTGGTTTTTACTTATTTTATTTAGGTAAATTGCATGGAAACCCACATTATGACAACTGTCTGTCTAAAACTCTATTTTAGGTCAAAATGGGTTCTGATGGTCAAATCAAAGATGTCAAACCATAGAGAATATTTTTATATGATTTTTAGAGGGTTTAGATGAATTTTATCTTGACAAGAACCTCAGTTAATTAAGCAGTTCTATTTTTAAGATTTCAGATGTCATTTAATTGTTAAAATATGTGAAAATCCGTTCCTGTCTGCATTAACTCACTTATTAGATATTTATGACCATTTGACCTTTAATTAACTTCTGAGAAAACCCACGGTTGTTCTGCATTCATTATATAATGGTAAAATTATAATTTTAACCCTAGTTTCTTGTTATTCTCTTAAAAAGGATGTGCAATGAATTACTGTTTTCTGGCGGTTATGTAGGAGCATTTAATAATGGAATATGACTAAATAAAGCTCGATATGGCTGATGATGACGTTATCATTAAAGAGGTAGTGAGGGAGGAGAACACAAGGTTGGTGAGCCTACTAAAGGAGTGGGGGTCGATGGATAGCCGGTAAGGTCATGTTGGTCTAAGGTGGAGATCTTTTGAGTTGAAGAATCCAAAATGTTAAGAAGAAGAAGAAGAGAGGAGGAAAGACATCTATATGATGAGATGGAGCATTGACATCGCTGACGAGAGTTGGAAGCTCATCGTTATAATCGGTGGTGGCAATCGCCCTCCTCCCTTGCACCGACCATGGAAGGATTAGAGGAGGAATCCAAGGAGGTGGAGGTGGGGGTGATGAAATGAAGAAGATGATGAAAGGTTTACTCTTTAAAGATATCAAGTTTTTATTTTTTGCATTTTGATTCTTACAAAGGAATGCTGATTTAACTTAAATTTGACATTTGAAACTAATTACCTTGATTTAGGTCATTCAGGACCCAATCGAGATGACTTGGGACTCATCAATTATTGTTACCTTTTTTATTTCTTCTTTGATTTATACCTTGACTTGTGCCCGTTAAACTTGTAGAAATGAGTAAACTATACATTAAGGGGGTGTTTGGTTGGTGGGTTATATAGGTTTACATCGGATTAAGTATTTAACCCGTCACTTAACTCACCCTCTATTTACGTCAGGTTAAGTAGACTTAACCCGGGATAGAGTTATTCCACCCTCTCTGTGGAATAAATTTAACCCGTCAAAATATCCAAATAGTTTAACTTACTTTTTCCATATTTCTTTTTTTATTCCACAAATTTATTCCCCTTACCAAACGAGGCCTAAAGTTTTAAAATTGTGAAAAAATATTATAAGCTTATTGATGAAATTTTTAGACTTTATGTCGTTGCTTTTAATGGTGTTAAAGGAATATTCCAAGGAATACTTCCCATAAATTGATGGAAAATTAACTTGGGGGTTACGATGTATGGTTAGCATGTTTTCAGGAGTATAGGTGTATATATATGAAATTTACAGGGGTATAAATGTAATTTAATAAGATTTCAGGAGCATGGATATAAAGATCCCTTTATTTAAATGGTTTCAGTCGAATTTTGGCATGTTTAGGTGGGTTGAGTCCAGGTTAGGACATCGTAAGCCATTTAATAAACGAGTTGGGTTTGACTCGACCCATTTATAAATTAGTATGGCCTTAATGGCTTAGGCCTGAACCAACTCAACCTATTTGATAGGCCTAGTATGTGATATTTAATTTCAAACAAAATATTACCAGTGTAATAAAACAAATATCATCGACGATATCTATTTTTTTCTTAAGGGTGTGTGAACTTTGAAGTAAACTATTGCATTTCTAAACCATTGTGCACAAATGTATGTCAACGTGAAAGTCCATGCAAAAGTTTATATGCCTCCATTTAAGCTAAATTGCATTAGTGATTTTAGACATTAACAGATGATAATTGATATTTGAATTAAATTTTATAGAGGTTATTTTAGTTTTAAATCAAATATCACTAGTAATATTTAAATGTTTGAAATATCATTGATAATTTTGGTGATATCCACTTTTTAAAAGGTATGTTAAGTTCTACGTAAACTATCTTATTTCTAAACTAAGATCCACTAAGACCTGGCTTGCATGCGGAATTGAGTTACCCCTCCCCCACCCCACCCCCCAAAGGGGGGATTGGGACACTCGTTGAGGAGGAATTGGGTAGGGAGAAGGGGGGATCGGAGGAACATCTTTCTTTATTTAGCATCCCAATCAAATTATCACATAAAATCACATCAATACTAATATATATTAAAATACATCTCCTTCCACATAATATATTAATTAAAATATATTTATTATATTACAATAACCCACTTACGTACATATCGTAATATTAAATAAACACCCATTAACCATCGATCATCTTATCTTACCACTTTTTTATATATCTCAACTAAACACCTCTCTTCATTTATTCTTATAGCATTTTATCTTCGTATAACTTGCCAAACTTAGCTTAAGATTCTATAAAAGGTATTAACGAGTAATGTAACAAGGAAATAATTGAATGGATTGACTACAGGTCCTTAGGCATTTGATGGGCAAAAACCGATTTAATTAGTATCATCCACAACTGTGAAATGAAGTTCACATAATAAACTAACATAATATATTAAAGCATGAGGGGTAGGGAGGTCTTTTGACTTTTGAGTCCGAAGGGTGTCGAGGAAAGAGAAAATGTGCGTGGAAGGAGGTGTTATATTAACACTCATGAGTACCTATGTTTTCTCAAAAATATGAGTTAAAAAAACATCCATGGGAAATAAGGGTTAACTCTTCACATAAGCCAGCCCTTAAGTGATAAAAGTGGGAGAGGAAAAGATTGGGAAGGATTGAACTGACATTGGGATTAGGTCGATTCTTCTTCCTACTCAAAGGTTGAAAGAAGATCAAGATGCTTGCCTGTGGGTGTTTGAGTCCATCCTTTCTCATAAGTTTTTGCAAAGTTGTACTTTGATAACACTACCAGCATCAAGGAAAAGTGGTTTCAGTTACAAGTCTGGATGTTTCTCAAGACTGGTTTATTTGGGATGTTGGATAATTTGATTTTTGTAAAGTTGAACTCAATCTAATTCTCATTTATGTATACTTTTTAGATAAGAGGTAACACTAATTTTTATTTATTTAAATTTGATATCCGTGACATTTGAGAGAATTGGAAAAGCTCGTATTTAGCTTAACATTCATTCTAGCCTATGCTAGCATAACATGGGTTTAGATGAATAAAATCTACGTTTTGGGTTGAGGGATAGGTAGGCTAGTAGTTAAGTAGACAAATAAACTAGCTTTCAAGATTAGCAATGGTAAAGAGGGTGAAGCACGATCCCTTTATTTCCTAATTTGGCCTTCACAGCTTCGTGTTTGTTTACGGTACATGAGCTGGATAATTAACGTTGGAAAAAAACAGTCAAAGGTAAGCTTGGTTGGCATACGTTTTCTGCTAGTTTCCCTACTACTTAAAATTTTCAAAAGGTTGAATTAGGGTGTGAAGATACCTGCATTAATGCATTGAGTCCCATTAAACTTCAAAGTTAAACATATTTGAGTAAAAATAGTACCAAGTTAAATGAGCTCTTAAAAAGTTGAATGAGATAAAATTAAATATATTTTTACCAATATCATCGATTATCGTGTAAAGGAAGGAAGGGAGGAAGGAATCTTAAGATGTGTTTACACGTTACGTAAGGTAAGTATTTATGAGGCGGACCAGCTTGATTTGATTTGCATGGTAAATATCACTTCACTCCAACTTAGCAGTAGGAGGTTATACAGCTGGTTGCCTGAGAAATGTCATTTTACTAAATTCTCTCGCGAGTTCATTGGATTTTCTACTAGAGGCATATGTGCATGCATATTTGGAAGAATATTTTTCTACTCGCATAAAGAAGCCCGGCTGTTGGCGAATCCAATCTACTTTCTCGGTTTGTGGGGTTGGCGTCGATCAAACGCCACCACCGCTCGTCCCCATGCAACATCTTTTCTAAATTTGCCGCAATTTTATAATTGCATGCAGTACGAGCGAAGCAGTTAGCGTCCAGAACCCGCGCATTGCATTTGTACGTAAATGGGAACGATATGATTTCTAGTAATTTACGTGGAAGTTCCTAGATTCGCACCTCAATTTCAGTATTATCCATGAACTTAGAAACGCATAAATATCGAACATACTTCGTAATCTTTCTAATTATGTTAATTTCATCCCTCTGTTAGTTCTCCGCTGAGCTTCGGTTATCAAAACAACTTGGGTTTTAGGTTGGAATGGAATGCTAATGTGAGGAGATGATGACGTTGTTAGGTTTATACTGAAAGGGAGGAATTGCTTTGATAAAAGAAAACAAAAACAAAAATGACATGATATATCTCAAAGTTTCCAAGGTTACATTGAAATTGAGATTATGTTGAAGGAACTTTTTACAAGTTACCCGATTATTTTTAACTCAAAAATTCGCAAACAAAATTTAGAATAGCAAGTTCCCTTTTTGCCGACGAGTTATTACGTACAGGATTTACAAGTACGAGTGCTCAGTCACGATGGGAAGGTGGACCACCATCGTGCATTATTAGAAATGGAGAAAGGCTCTGCACAATTATTTTTTTGGAAGTTCCTTTTCCGCCCGCCTTTACAAGAGAGGGGACATATATTTCAAAAGTCACATGTGCTATCCGAAAGAGTATATGTATCGTGAATCTAAAGGTTGAGATGAAGATTTAGAAAATAATTTAAGATTTTGATTTACTTTACCTATTACTTCTCTAATTATGTATGTATGTAAATTGTGTTATATTTAATATTTGAAATCTCTTTTGTACATCTGTTATATACATGTAAATATTTTTGATTTTAGTACCGTTAATGTGCATTTACATGTATGCATGCATGTACACTCATGTGCATGTGTTTGTACACGTACACAAACACATCTTTCCCACTATGATAGAACTAATGATATTTGTCTAAAGTATTGGTTGACACTCAATCTTATAAATCATTAGTTGTCAATGTGTGCAAGCAGTTGAGATTTGTAAGTATTGCTTGGAGTTTTTTGAGTTGCATGGCGTTGTATTAAGAATTTGATTTACATACATATACTAGCATTGGATAAAGTCTAAACACCTGTGGATACAAGAAAAACAAAATAAGAATAATCAATATTGTTTCATTAGCGACAAACATTTAGACTAGCAAATTGGCATTCATCAACTGATCCGGTCGATTCATGTTAAATATATAATCAACATCATTGCTTGATCTACCACCATGCAAAGAAAATGGCTGAACTTGCAAAGAAAACTTATCTGGAATTTACCATTTAAACTCGAAGTTTATAATATATTTTCTTTAATGTGACTAGCTAAGTGAATTGCTTCAATCTTCACAATCTATTTTATGATCTCACATACATAATTTTACAGTTTCTTCAAATAACATAAAAATGTATAGGTCATTTTTTCTAGTTTTCAATCTCTATTTTCACTAGGGGTGTACACGGGTTGGGTTAGGTCGGGTTAAGACTCAACCTAAACTCAACCCATAGTTTTCTTTTTGGGATTTTTTCAACCCAACCCAACCCAACCCGTTACACTACCGAATCCAACCCAACCCAACCCATAAACATTGGGTTAGGTTGGGTCGGGTTGAACAAGTTGTTGACTAGTCAGGACTCAAAACTTATATTTATCTCCTGCATATTTTTTATGCCTTTCATATTTAATAACAAAATATTTTAAAATTATAAATAACTTATATCTTCTAAAGAAGCAAATAAAATAGGTAAAAACAAAAAAAACTTGATAGTCATATAATAGTAATTGTCTCTTTCATGTAGAAATGTAAACACATATTGCAAGTCGAATATCTTATCTATGTAATTTTTCTCATAAATGTAGGCATTCAAAACAAAGAATTAGATGAGAATCAAAATAATTTTGTACGTGTGGATGTCTTGTAATTCTATCTAAACAAAGAATTATATGAGAACCAAAATAATGATGTCTAATTTAAGCATCAAAGTTTGAATGCTTACATCAAAGTTTCAAATAATTTAGGCTAAGTTGATGGAAGGCAAGGGGGGGGGGGGGGGGGGGGGGGGGGGGGGGAGAATGGCCAAGAGAGGGGGTGGTGGCTATTGGCTATAGTGAAAGAGGATGGCCGGTGATGGGGTAGTAGGTTGTGTGGTGATGGTGGTGGTGGTAGCGACTGTAGTAGTAGGCTAGGCGGAGGGGAAGGTAGAGTGAATGGTAGATGGCCTGTAAGGGTGATGATAATGATATCATCAGCCATAACTAGCTTTAATTAGTCACAATCAAGAGACAACTGCTCCTACATAATCGTCAGAGAATCATAATTCATTGCATATTCATTTTGAGAGAAATGCATTAAATCAGAGGTAACTCTATAATTTTAACATCATATCCTAAATACAGAGTAACTACGGGTTTTCCTAGGGGTTAAATGAAGGTCAAATGAGCATTAATGACTAATAAGAGGGTCCGTGCAGACAGAAATGAATTTTCATGTATTTCAAGAATTAATGGACATTTGAAACTCTAATTTCAGACCCACTTAATTAACTGAGGTTCTGGCAAAGATAAAATTAACCTAAACCTTCTAAAAATCATATAAAAATATTCTATAAGATTTGGTATCATTGATTTGACCATTGGAACCCATCTTGACCTAAAATAGTTTCAAACAGGAAGTTACCCTAATTTGGTTTCTACGTAAATTACCTAGTCAAACTTTGTCAAAACCAAAATCCGACTTCACCATCATATTCCTTGAGTCTAAATTATATTTGTACCCAAATTTAGGTCCAATCAGAGACCATCTTGACCTAGTTTGCATTTTGATCAAATCAGACTCTTTTTCTTTCAAGTAGCCCCGCAGCTTTCGAAATCTATCACAAGGACCCCCCTAACTTCATTGTCTTCTTCACCAACAGGTCTCTGCCACCATGACCGTGTGAACGCACCTGCAACCGACTTTCAATCAAGGAGTTCTCCCTGATTCACGCCTAATCTCTTCCAAAATTGGAAGGGGAACTCCTGATGAAAGCCTCTGCAATCTAAGCCGCATCTTGGTTTCTACTTCTTCCCCAAAAGCTCATGTGAACTCTTTGAAAGGAAAAGTATCCTACGGTTGTGAAAACTCTGAGCTTCCAAGCTTGGAATGCCCTTCTAAGTCTTATAAAAGATCCCCTAAGGACAAATCATCCTCTTTAGCTTGGTTTAGAGGTCAGATTCCCCCTCTTCCCTTCTCCCCGACCTCCATCTCCACCAACTCCGGCGAGATCCTCCGTCCACCTTCCTCATCCATCGTCACAGACAATAGCCGGCGAATTCCTCTTCGTCTCGTTCTTCTACATCTCGCAACACTGGAGAACGCCTCCTTTCTCGTCTTCCTCGCCGCTTCTTCACCACCGGAGACTTCATCTCCTCCAAGTTCGGCATACCACTAGCAAGGACCTTTCTCCCCTTGCGTCTGTTAGATTAAGGTTAGCTAGGCTCCTCTTCTCCTCTACTCTCTTTTTATCTCATTTGTCACCCAATTCAACCCATGATGCTGCCGTTCCCCCTCCATCTTCCTCATCTCTGGCTGACCTCCGATGAGCTCTTCCCATCGCTCCACCGCACCACATGCCTCGCCAACGCTCTCATAAGCTCCGCCATCCCTCCACCTTCAAAAGCCCTGTCCTAATTCCATTAATTGCCCACTCATGACTGCCACCGAACAACCCACCTTCATACCACCAACTCCGACTCCGACACACCACCACACGCACTCACAAGCCACAAGACCACCACCACCACATTCGCCAACACCTGGCGAAGCTCCTGAGGTATTCTAAAGTGGCCGTGAGGCCTTATTCATGATTTCAGGTACTCACTGTCATCCTCTGTCGCTGCCATCGTCTCCGACAACATTCGCAGTCCTCTGGCCATGTTCTTCATCCAATCCACCTCCAGGTCACGCACAAACCCTCCAAGTCTACGCCTAGTTCCTCAATCAGAGTCTCTAGCTGTGGGCGTGAGACAATTAAGCAGCATCTCTTGCAGCCTTTGCGCGAAGGAGCCATGAGTTTAGTCCCACATCGTGGGCTTCAAGACTAGAAGTGACACTTATTACGTTTTTGTGCTATAGGCCTTATTGCCCAAGCACACGGGGGTCGGGTCCCCATTACACCTCACGACCCGCTTAACTCGCCTATATACCACTCCTCACCTGCGACACCATGCACGCAGGCTTGGACCCGATACTGCTTAAACTGGATCCCCGATTACCTGATTGATTGCTCGGTTATCTGAGAGAGAAGGAAAAGGGGAATTTGTGAGAGAGCCGGGGGGGGTTTGCTCTTTGAAGCTTAGTGCCTTATGCTAAAAAGCCTAACACTTGGGCTCTGTGAAGGAGAAGAGAAGAAGGCCCTGAGAAGAAGAAGAGGCTCATGAAAGAAGAAGAGAAGAAAGAAGAGAAGAAACAAAGAAGGCTTTGAGAGTCTTAATCATTTAAGTCGTCTGATCGACATGCCCGACGTCTGATCATTGTAGCATTCAAGTTACTATTGGGTTATTTGGTTTAATTGAGATATCTAATATGCATGTCTGACTAGGGCTAATAATTGGTGATTCAAATCACTATTATTTCGTCTTATAATTCTTTTTGCCATATCAAACTTTTGAAGTACTCATGTTTGCCATTGAATATCATATTTTAGTAGTTAGTATTCATTGAATATTATTGTTGTGCTTAATTTTCTGTGCTTATTTATATGCAATTAAAGATTAGTGTATGAATTCTATATTTGCTCCTTATGTTCGACCTCAGACTTTAATTTAGATTTCGAGTTATAAATTCTATTTATTATTTGAGAGCGATTTGTCGACTATACTACAAAGCATTTCCTAAACTCGACGAACAGCTTGACAACATTGGTGGTGGGCTGTGTGGTGGTGGTGGATTGGTGGTATTGAGCCAATGGCTCTGGTAGTAGGCTCAGGTTGGACAGAGGGAAAGTAGTGACGACGATGGATGGTCGGTGAGGGGGTGATGAGCTATGTGGTGATGGTGGTAGTGACAATGGCTCTAGTGAAGGAAGGTGGTGGCTATCACTAATGTAGAGGAGGAAGAGAGGAGGGAGGAAGATGCTAACCTCGAGTGGTAATGATGAGAACAATGGCGCAAATGGGAAGAGAGCTACGAGAGAGGGTGGCGATGACGAAAGAGGATGTTCGGTTTAGGACTTGCGAGCAAGAGGGAAACTGAAAAGAAGTGCACGATGGAGAGCACACATGGAGAGGAAAAAGTGAAATTGAGGGAGCGGCGTGCGTTATTTACGTGGATTTTTTTTTCTTTTAAGTTTAAACATGGTAGCTTTTTTTCCTTTAAAGTTTTAATGGATACTCGCGTGTACGTGTGTATATGTATATCAGGTTACAGGTTGGATTGAATTTATTAGACCTCAAATATAACCTAACCTATTTTTTATCGAGTTATGAAAATCTCAACCCAACCTAACCAATCTAAATCATAACTCAACCTAATCCAACCCAACTTGATAGAATTCGAGTTGAACCTAACATGTATACACTCTTAATTTTCACATCATTTATATAGAGTTGCTTCATATCGAGGATGCCACTCATGTGCCCATGCCATACAACTTCAACTGTTTGGATGGATATGGATCCTCATCTAAGGCAAGTGATCTATTATGAATAAAAAAAGGTAATATTTTGGTGTTCAGTCCCACAACTTTGGCCTTTTTAACGGGGGTGATAGCTCGATATTTCCGTTTTTTACTGCAAAGCTCGTTTCTCAGTGCAAATCAAAGTTTGGGAGAGCTCGGAGCCGAGAGCCAAGTTCAAGTTTTTCATTGGGATTACTGCAAGGGTTGACTTCGCACGTACTAGAGTTCATTGACGTTGTGTTTGCATACAGAATAAAAGGGTTATATGATTAGGTGACGTGTCGATAGTTAAGGTAAATAATGTTAGAGGTTAGGATATATAAAATGTTATCTCAGATCTTGATATATAATGTATTAATTTATTTATCATATCTAATTTTTATTTATTTTATATTTTGGTAAAATAATAATAATAAATTCAATATCAAATATAAAATAAATAAATTACAATTTTTTCTTTATATTTAAATCATATGATTAATTTATAATTTATAATATATTAACTCATTTATTACTACATCTACTCCTATTATCTTATTACTTACACCAACACCATTGAAATTTATCTAATCTTAAATTTTATTTAAAAGTAAAATTTATCCCAACTTAAGATTTTAAGTCATTAGTTTACCCCCCATCTATATCTCAATGATGGGTCTTCAGTTATGCGGAAGACCCAATAATAAACACAAGATCATTCGTTCAGATTCTATATTTATTTGAAGAAAATGTTTCCTCAATTGCACACATCTAACCATTTAAAATTTTTCAATCTCCCCTCTGATTCTAGTGGATTTTTCTTCTCCTAGCGTACAGAAGGGTGCTTGCCAAGCAAACATTAATCCAAACTTTCTTTGCGCCATGTTAGTTGGGTCAGCGGGGAGAAGGGGTACGCTATGCATTGGAATGGAGTTCCAAGTATAATTACCAATATTCGTTTGAGCAACGGACTTCCATGTTAGGGCTATTGATCTTTCTTTTTGCATATTTTCGAGCATGCACATTAATCAAAGAGGTTTTTACTTATAAAGGAATAAATCCCTTTTATTTATATAAAATAAAGATAATCCATGAATATATTGTAAAGGCACAATGGCTATCATTTGTTCAGCACACATCCCTCTCAGTAATCTTAAAACTTTAATTCATGGTTGAAGCTCTTTTTCTTCTTTTCTTTTTTTTCTATCAGGAACGTACACGAGTCATAGCCCTAAGCCATCGCATGTAGCTAGTTAGAACTAGTCATCTAAGCAAATGTAGATCATCCCATCATAATAATACGCTGCTCCCAACTATGTTATGGAAGCTTGCTCGATCAGCATTGTAGAGGATCCGAGTCACCCCCACTAGAGTCCCTATTTGTTACCATTCATGATGATGCTTCCATTTTTCCTCAACACAATAAGAATTTCAATCATTTATTGAGAGAAAAATCTAAGCACAAACCTCTATAAGAGAGGCATGTAACAAGAGAAGAAGATGAAAAACAAAAAACTACAAGATAAGACAGATTATAGTTGCCCATCACAACCAAACTACCGATCAACCTTAATGGTCTTGTGCTCATCCACAAGAGAGTATACCTGGTATTTACCACAGGAGCCTCAGTTGTTTCCTTGACAATAAAGACAAACTAAAAGATTCGGGAAGTTGGGATTATACTTGTGGTAGTCAATGATTGTTGGGGGCTTACGTTGGGTTAGGGAGGGGAGCAATTCCATCAAGAAAAGGTAGCATACTACATGCTCATTTATGAGGCACATTCCATTTTGATAAAAGGTGTTGGGATGGAGCTTACAATCATGGAGGTAGAACTCTAGGAGTTACTTTATATCATATCTCATCTTGATAAATTGTCCATAGGGAATTTTACAAGGCATCATTGAGCAATAGCAAACTCATTTCCTCTCTTAAACAAAGCAATTTTGTAGCAAATATCCAAAGGAATGATATTGAGTTTAAGATTTTTACAACTGCCTGTGAAATTAGGTTTTCAATATTCAATCATGGGAGAACAAAATTTGCCACCAATGAAATAGGTATTGAAAAAATGCTAATACCATTTAACCATTGGGATCATGGACACATGGAATCAACGTGACCTACTCGATAACCAAATTATCATTAGTTGCACCCTCCTCAACTTTGGCATAGCCAATGGAATCCATGTCATTATGGGATGGACCACTATGGTGACATTAAATATGGCACACGCATTAGAAGGGTAATCATTTATATTAATCATTTGCCTAACAAGTAAATTTTTGCCATGCACTTTTCCTTTGACCGTAATGCTGATCCATAGATGAGGTTAGTGAAAATGGCTCTCTCGCACCCTTTTAACATATGGAGGTGTGCTCATATCATGAATTGATTTGCCACCTAGGTTGTGTACAATCCACAAAAATATGTCCTTTCGGGAGTAATGCTAGAAAGATATCTTCGTCATAAGTTAATTTGAGGTCAAGAAGTTTCTTAGGTGCGTTATCAATCAACAATATGATCTTTTGTTTGTTATTTTTCGTTAAACCTATAATTAATACCAAAAGTTCTTGCATGCTTCGGCACTGCAACAAAGGTACAAAATATATCTAGATTTGCATACTGCAATGCGATGAAGCATTTACAATTGACAACTTCCTATAAGTGGAAATAAAACTATTAGTACATGGGGGGAAGGGGAGGTTGTGGTTTTAATTCTACAAAAAATATAAATAAAAATAATTGAACAAAGATACACTACAAAAGTAGGCGGTGCCAAAATCCTATAAATCGTTGTCACCGATCGTCGTAGTATATCGCGTCACTGTTTTATTTTGGCAATGGTTACAATCCCTTATCGTCGCCTTTTGAGCATGCGCAAGTGAACATGTAAGTTGGATTTGATGATGGTTTTAAAATCGTCCCTAAAATAAATTGGTAACGGTTATCAATTAAATCGTTGTTAATTTTCTTAGTAGGAACCCAATTTACGCGCAAAACATTTTCGTACTTTTAAGGATGATTTTTTCGAAAATCGTCTTCTATTAACAATAGGGACGATTTAATAACCGTTGCCAAATGACAGGTGGGACCGTCTTGGAGCGCATTAATTGATTAAGACAAGTTATTAATTGACTAATAAAAGTTCTTGGAATTGCTACCATATGCACATTCGCGACGGTTGTTAAATCGTCGCATGTCATATTGCATAACAGTTGTTGATAACTGTCGCCAATAATCCTTTACTCTTTTTTAATGTAATTACACATAGCAAATCATAAATGCATGAAAATAACGAAAATTGTTCAAAATGTTCAATAGAAAGCAACTCTCGTATAAATTGAAGTACCTCCGACATCATTTTTGCTGTAGCTTTGTTCAAATTTTCATCTGAAATAATCTCAACAAGAATGACAACCTCAACATAGAACTTATTCTAGGCGTGATAAGCTTCTCAGCTACCTTCATCGCATCATAAAATTGATTACAGCTATTAAGTCTTTCCTCATCATTTGTAATATTAGGATCAGCCTCTCTCATCTCATGTAACATCTCATTGATTTGATTATAGACGAGTCGATTTTCGCTTTCGTTGAAATTTTTAACATAAAATGTCATATCATTGTAAAGCTTTTGTAATAAAAAATCGACTATCAAAACATTTAATATTTCTAACCACAATGAATTAGGTCGTCTCCAAAGGAAGGAACTAGCCTATTAAACTCGCGAGTGGTGCCTCGTCTTATTCGAGAATATCAATGGGTGTGCATACTAACTAATACAAGCCATTTCCAACATAAATTCTTATTTTAAGCAATTAATCAAGAATGTAGGTGTTCACATGCAAAATCATTACAATATAATATCATGTAAATACGTGAATCATAATCTTGGTAATGGAAATCACCGTAAACATTAACATCCAACAAAGCAGAGCCTGTTCACTATAACAAATATGTGAAGTTCTATATCATTCATGAGAAGCATTCAATCACAAATAATTTCAATTGAGAAGAAGGATGTCCAAGCAATTTCACCCCAATTAAATAACTTATTTTGAAAAATAAACTTCGACGATGGCATCACTGTAATTTCTAATTGGGAGAAAAACAAAGGATTTCTTCTCTCTCCTCCTCGTGCGTAAAGAAGAGGGGCTGGTGACTGGCCCTATGTGCGGTGGAGTTGCTCGGAACGAGGGGGTCGCAATGACGGTGGTGGGGCGACGAGAGGTGGCCGGCAACGACGATTGGAGGTGGAGGAGACCGACGGCAGTGCATCATCGCAAGCGATGGTGGAGGCATTTGACCGATTCTGAGGTTGGCGAGGGCACTCGTGGTCGTGCTTGAAGTCGGCGAGGGTGCTCAATTTAAAGTTTGGTGGCCGAAAGGGGGTCCAACGGAGGAATTGCTTGCTGTGGCTTTGGGTTCCTCGTGAATAGTGGATGATGGCGAGAAAGAAGAAGAAGAACAAAGGAGAAGAGGAGATGAGGGAGTAGGCTATGGGTGGCGTTGATGAAGATGATGGGTGTAGTGTTGGAGGATGGCGGTGGTGTGGGTTATGTTAGCAAGGAAGAGGGTGGAGGTTTAGACATTGGTGGTGGTGATTTGTGGGATAGGATGGTGAGAAGATGATGGGTTGACGATGGCTATGCGTTGAGTTAGAGTTGGTGGTGAAAAGAAGAGAGACGATGACGGTGGTGGCTTGGTTAGGCATGGAAGAGGGCGATGGGTCTCAGTGTGTGGGCTTGGAAAACAGAGGAGGGTGAGGATGGTGGTGCTCATGCTATCACCATGAGCACTCGCGGTGGTGCAGTGGAGGGAGGCAGTGCACTTCAAGCCATAGTGCATGCCATGTTTACGGTGTATGCTTTGGCCATGGTCTCCCTTGGAGAGGGGGAAGAAGATGATTCCCCTCAAATGGAAGAGGGATGATCCCCCTACGCAGGTGGTTTCTTTCCCTTTTAAAAGTATCTGCTGTTGCGATTCTCTCATTTTGTTCTCTCTCGAAATCTCCGCCCTTCTCCAATAGCAGCAGTGAGGCAGTGGCTTTGGAGGCGGTGCTGCGTGTGGAGAGGAATTTTTGTGAGAAAGAGGGATGCAGTGCATTTGAGATCCGTCAACGTCCAGAGATTTTTAAAAATCAAACTTGGCTGCCCTTGAATCCTGCAATCAAATAAATGCATTTATTTATAATACAGGATAAATTATGTAAATCTAAATTATAATGCATGCATTTATTTTATAATCAAATGCAAATATTAGTACACTCTAAAATGTAGGAACTAATTAACTTATGCTAAAAATTAGTCCAATAAATTGGACTCATCAATTATCATCTTCCTCGTCATCAGAATCATCCACTTCTACTGTATTCCGTGTGTCATTATGTGCTAGTTCTTCTCCATGTGTAGTCCACTTCGTGTAATGTTGCCATCAACCATTACAAATCATATGTTCAAGAATTGTGTTCTTATCCTAGACGAATCCATTGAAACACTTCCTACACGAACATGATATTTTCTCCAAAAATTCTCAACGTTTGTATTGTTTTCTATCTTTATGGAAGGCCCAATCTAGGAATGAGATCACTCCACTCTTATACTTAAGATAATCCAAATTCCTCAGACCAATCCAAGACTTGTCCATGATAACCTAAAATTTTATTGTAAACAACCCGCAAGTTAGGAGTGAATATACAAAAGGTATTTATATTTTAAGGAAGATTTTCACTTGATAGTCCATCCTCGAAGATTTGATCACAACATTACTTGTTACATGCAACTAATGTGTGAATAAATTTCGGTAACACCATCATTCGTTATAACTAACTTAAATTAGTCAAAATCAAACGATAAATGCTCCTAAATGATCCTCTAAGGATCGTAATTCCGTACGGATTTGATTTGAGAAGATAAGAAAATAATGTTAATTCTACTATTTTAACAGTCCATTACAAATGTAGGTTAACCACAGGCTTACTTAGGAGTTAATTAAAGGTCGAATGAATTTAAAAGACCAAGAAGTGAGCTCACATTAACTGAATTAGGGTTTCATGCATTTCGAGTACTAAAACAGGACTGAAAACCTTAATTATCAGCCCCACTTAAATTGAAAGGGTTTTGCTCGAGATAAAATCAATCTAAACCTCTTAAAAATTATTGAAAAGTATTTTAAGAGGTTTGGTACCTTCAGTTTTACTATCTGAAGCCATTTTGACCTAGAACAAAAATTTAGATAAGAATTTGCCTTGATTTGGGCTCTTATAAAATTTACCCAATCAAACGTGATCAAAACTCAAATCCAAGCACGCCATTAGATTTCTTCAGTCAAAATTAGGTTAACACCAAAATTTGGTCCCAATCAAAGTCCATTGTGACAGTTTGCAATTTAGTCCCAAAAAACTCTATTTCTCACATCTAGATCCCTAGGTTTCAACTTTATTACCAAGACGCCCCTGATTTCTCATCATTTTTGCAAAAAGGTCCCTATTGCGATTAGAGTATGAACAGCATCTTCACCCAATTACCTGCCTTCTTCAAACTAGGAAATCTCTCATGTTTGAGCACTAAATCCCTCTAAATTTGGAGGGATTGGTTGTCAAGTGATCTCCTGCCAATTGCACTTGTTTGCTGCCTAGATTGGAGCACATAAAGCTCCATTAAACCCTAGATTCAAAAAATAGGAAACTCCTCTGATTCCTAGAATAAATATTGCGAATATTAAGAATTGAGAGCACATTTGAGCTCTATTTAAGCTCCCCTAACTCTCAAGGTGTTTCCCTGCTTGGTTTCAGGCCAAATCCACTCTTCTCCTCCTTCTTCGGTCATCTCCGACCTCAGCTTTAGCGACCCTCACGCCCTCACTTTTCCAGCCACCCAACGATCAAATTGGGTGTCTTAACATCCTCACCTTCTTCCGCTCCTCGCCGAACAAAGCAAGAGTGCCAACCCCCTTCGACGTCGTTGTCCCATCTCACCGGAGAGTTCGTCCCCTCCATGTCCGGCAAGCCACGTCGACACAGACCTCCCTTTTTTTCGTCCATCATTTAGGTTCTTTCTCTCCTTCTCTCTCCCTAGATTAGGACTAAGTCCCTAGAACTTAGTTTCCACCGCAGACTCACCTTCTCCCCCTCTTTCTTCTCCACCTCCAGTCACTCCTCCGGCGTGGTCGTATGCACTCCACAGTACACCAAACTTCATGCCACCTTCACCAAAAGAATCCCCACACCACGTAGGTCAGAAGCCCCAACATTATTTGGAGCTTCGACCACTCCAAACCCTCGTCGAACGATCCACCATCCACTGTTCATTTTCGACGTTGTCCGGCCATCCTACGCTTCCTCGCACTAAATCAACACCACTACCACCTTCGCCACCTCACGGTGATGCTCATGAACCATCTGATTTGGGTCAAGGACCCTGATGTAAACATGTTTACACTACTTAAGATGTCTATTTATGCATGTTCTTAAGCATAGGATTGCATTGCATACTATAAATATTGCATAACATGCATCATCTTGCATTTAGATTAGTTTGAATAAAATGGAGGTTAATTGTCTCCTTTTATGTTCATGGATAGGGTAAACTTTTTATCGGGGCCTCGGATCAAAGATCCAACCATACAGATGTGATCAGGGCGACGATTGGAGTTCAACGACTCTAAGATCACCCTAATCAGACATCTGTAGCATCAGATAGAGATCGGGGAACCCTAGAAGATCAAGGGCCAAGATGGTGTGAATCCGCACTTCAAATGACAAATCCGACCACACGGATGGATTTGGATCGATGATCGCAGCCTAACGGTGCGAAAATCGACTCAATTCGACAACCGTGGCACTATCTACATCATCCAGAAGATGGACGGCCAAGATGGTGCCACGTGGCACCATCTCGACCTCCCAACTGACCGCCCTCAACTTCTGAAGATGCTAGCTCCCACTAATCTCCGCTGTTGGATCTAGATCCGACGGCTGAGATTGCGCTCAACCGGCATGCCCATCCTTTGAGTCGCACCTGAAGAAGCCGCCTTAACCGTTGGATCATGATCCAACAGTCCTGAACGCGTGTTCAGAAGAACAACCGCTCACCCATCCACGCGCGCAGCATAGTGGATAAGGCGCTTGGTCGTCTTCTGGTGCGGGTTCGAATCCGCATGAGGAGGCGAGCGGGAGCGGGCGAGCGGGCGCGATTGAGCGGTCGTGCGCGTGCAATTGCGCTCACGCAGTATCGCACGCCGCGCCTCACGCGAGATCAAACGCGAGCGGGCGTGTAGAGGCACGAGATAAGCCATTCAATCTTATGATCGGACGGTTGAGATTAGCTGAACGTGGTGTGCGTTACGCGCGAGCAGGCGAGCGTCCGCGTGGGCGGCGCCCCACTACGCCCACGATGGGGCTTTAGCAACGGTTTTATCCGTCACTAAAGACCTCTTATTTAATGTTTTGAAATTTAAATGACCAAATTGCCCTCACTCCTTGTAACTATAAAAGGAGACCCCCTCCACATGAAATTCTCATCCCTTCCTTCTCTTCTCTCCCTCTCCAAAGCTCAAGAGAAGCTTGTCCCACACCCGGGATGCTTTTCACGAGATAAAGTCAATTTTTCGTCCCCCTTTCGGAAGCGGATCCCGCGACGACGACGACATGCTGCCCCGTTCCCGTTCTTCCTGCTTCGTTCTCCTTCGTCTTGCTCCATCCTCCTTCGTCCAGGCATTGTCCCATCCAGCTCGTCCTCCAAGCGACCGTCGAGGAGATCTCTCTCCCCATTCTTTTTACTGCTTTCTAGAATAGATTTATTGCTTTCTAGAGTAGATTTATTGCTTTCTAGTGTAATCATTTTCTCGCTTTCTAATCATATTGTTTAGTGTAACGAACAATCCTTCTGATAGTGAATTCCATGTTCATTCTACATTTCTTTTTTAATTTTTGTTTGTAATATTCTCTCTCTCTCATTCTCTCTCTCTCTTCTATTTAGTGTAAATAGATAGATAGTTTCTAGTCAATTAAATTACTTCGTGACAAATAAAACAAACGTGTGTTTTTAAATCAAACGTCCGCCTCCCTATGTTCGACCTGGGATTTCCATTCCGGTATAAATTTTATTTGTTGAACACGAGTTCTTCGCTTTCAAACTACAACGACAGGTTTTTCAAAACCAAACACGTTAGCGTAGCAACTTGTTGCGTTCAACAGACCTGTGCTAATGTTTTCAGGTTATCGCCGTCATTATCGCTGCCGTGCTTCGTCGCCATCCAGCCATCAGCCACCACCTCACCACTTGGAGTGGATAAACCTTACGAAGCCTTCTGGGCTCTGAATTGAAGGAGCAGCAACAATAGCACCAATTGGAGGAAGTTTTCACTTGCTGTTGCACGCGAAGATAGCATGGGATTTTACTCCCACATCAGTGGGCTCTGATTCTAAAATGCATTTATAATGCATTTGTTGTGTTAGCATATCACCTCAGAACTAGGGGTGAGGTCCGTCTCACTCCCCTCACACACTCCTTGCCAGCTATCGCACATCAATAGGTCTAGTCCCTGGTCTGGATCCGATTACCCGTATACTCGACCCGATTAGAGAGACAAAGAGGAATTTTCCAAGGGAGGAGGGGCGGGTTTTGCACTGTATACCTTGGGATTCGTGCCCACACTTAGTGAAATTTAGAGGGGTTTGTGCTGAAGGAACTTAAGGCATCTGATGTGTCTTGGAGACATCTGATCTTGGCTATTATGCAGATATTGAGATCTGATTTGGCTGAGTACTCTGATCTGATGTAGCTAAGTATTTGAGATGTTGACCTTGGGATTTGTGCCTAATTGAGCAGCTTAATTGGTGGTTTCAACCACCACTTTTTAGGCTCAATTATCTTTTTGTCATTTGAGTATTGAGATACATTATTTGATACTTATTGAATATATTTTTAGAGGATTATTATTTGTTGCATATCATTATTGTGGATTGGTTATTGTACCTATTATTTCTCATATTTGACTAGGATTGAATTCCAAATTTGCTCCCTGTGAACAATCTTGGAACTCAGATTTTTTGAGCTTTACAAATTTAAATGTCATATTGATTTTCGTTGTTATACTACGATGCAATATTTTCCTAAACTACGATGATTTTCAAAGCAACATGCCCCCCAAGACTAACCCTAACTACGTTCCTAATAGGTCTCACTAAAGGATACTTTAGGAATGAAGCTAAGATTAGTTGTATACCAGAGAAGAGCGATAAAATGCATCCGACATTTCTCTACACACTAGTTACATGTAATAAGTAACCCTTAGTTGTGATCGAATCTTCAAGGACCCCCCTTAGCTCATAACTTCTCTGAACAAAGGATGACGACACTTATGGCATGTTATAAAGATAACACATCGTACATGTAAGTGAGGTATACACACATTCTGCATTGTTGAAAAATGGTGGCCAGAGATAACTAGGTTTTATTATAGCGTTGTAGTATAGCCAGTTATTGCCATCATTTCAAATATATAATTTTTTTTACTCGGAAAATAAAGAGTTCTCGAGGTCGAACTCAGGGAGCAAGTTGTATTCTAGGGGTACAAATTCTTATTACAAAAATAAAGAGAGAGAGAGGGGGAGAGAGATGAAAATTTGGCTTCTTCTTCTCTTCTTTCTTCCTCTTTGTTTTCTCTTCTCTTTGGCTTTTGGTTTCTTCTTCTTTGTTTATCTCCTTGTGGTCTTCTTCTTCTGCTTTTTGTTCTTCAGATCTTCTTTTTACTTCTTTCTGCTGATCTCCTTCTCGTGCTCTTCTTCTGCTTTTGCTGTCAGGACGTTGTCTCTCCTTTCTTCTTTTTCTTTCTGTCTTCTTTATCTGCAGCAGTGGTGATGTTCTTCTTCTTTCTTTTCTGCCTTCAGAGCGTCGTCTGACTTTCCACTCAGACGACTTAAGTCGCCGCTGCTACAGTGCCGCTCGGTGCTCCTTCCTTCAGTCTTCGTCAGCCTTCTTCTCTGCCCCGCTTGTCTTCTTCTTCTTTGTTTTCTCCTTCCTCTTTGCTTCGACCTGGCTGCTCTTCTTCCTTCAGTCTTCTTCTTCTTCTCTTCAGCCCTTCCGCAGTCCCTTCACCTGTGCCTGCACACTCAAAGTTCCAATCAGAGACGGCAAAACCTACTCTACCCACCCCCCCCCCCCCCCCCCGCGTTTCTCTCTCACAGAAGCCGCTCTTAGGAAAGCTCTCCCAGAGCTGCCGGGTAGTCGGGTACGGGTCGCGCCCGGGTCCAGGCCCACCGGCGTGCGTGGTGGGCGAGGAGTGCCAGACAAGTCGGGTCAGGTCGGCCGGATCCGCGTGATGAGCTCGCGGATGGGCCCGGTGAGACGGTGTGAGAGGGACCTCACCCCGTGTGCTGAGGCGATAAGCCTCCAGCACGTTTTCAATTTGTATCGTTGCGCCGCTCCAGAGCCTTCCAAGGTGGGACTAAATGTCCCACCCCAATTTGGCGCCTGCGCGGAGGAACCAGCTGGTAACTGCGGCTTTACGCGAGGCCCTCGCCCCTGCTACGAACCTGGGGCTCTTCGCGAAGACACCCCACGCAACCTGGGAGCCTGATCTGGGCGTAGCGAGGCTGCAGCTGCAGGCGGAGGCAGCTCCTTCTGCACAGCAATGGCGGCGGAGTACGGGTGACCTGTTCACAGCAAAATGGCCTCTCGGCCTAATCAGAAGGTACTGGGAGCTTCGCCAGAGTGCGGCGAAGCTCGTGCGGGTGGTGGCGAGGCGTGGGGCGACGTGCAAGGGCTGCCCTAGGTCGGACTGTGGGTCAGGAAGTGGGTGTGTTCGGGGGGTCTGCAGAGGGCGAGTGGCGGGAAGTGGAAGGGCGGAGGTTGATCAGGGTGAGGAGGCGGAGGTTCTGTGAGGGTCGGCGAGGCGTATGGGGCTGTGGAGCGATGGGGGCGTCTCGCCGGAGTTTGGCCGGAAACGAAGGGGGTGACGGTGGACAGGAGCGGTCGAGGGTTTAATCAAATAAAAGACAGTGAGGAAAAGAAAGAGGGGGAGATGGGGAGAAGTTCTGACCTAGCTACGGAGACGAAAGGGGATGGAGCAAGGCGGCAGTCGTATCGACTGTCGCTGGAGGAGAAGATGCCCAGGGGAAGGGGCGGCGGCGAGGAGAGGGCCGGAGAGGCGCCAGTTGGGTGCAGCGTGGCGCAGGAAGAGCGAGGGAGGGCAACCCTGCAGCTGGTAGTGCGGCAGAGCGACGAGGAGGAAGAGGAGAGGCCGCCGGAGCAAGGGGGCGCCTGTCGGAGTGGGAAGAGAGGAAGTGGGGATCTTTCTCCGTCAGGACCGAGCTCCCCAGAACGGCGGAGCGACAGGGGATATTTATAGGGGCCGAAACAGAAAAGAGGGCGGAGGGAGACGACATGTCTCCCTCGCCGGAGGACGCCGAAGTTAACATACCCATACCGTCCGTGCGTTCGCACGACCGGTATGGGTGGGTACAGTGCACAGGGGGTGTCCCTGCAGTGGCTGACGACGCAGGGCACCCCCCATTGACTTGCCAGAGTCCCTCCCTCACCCTCCGCGGCGCCATACTCCGCGCAAGGTCGCCGGAGTATGGTGTCGTGCAGGTTTCGGCAGGAGGGACCTGAATGCAAAGAGCGAAGGAGAGTTAGGGGTTGAAATGTGAGGGTTCAAATGTTGAGGGCCAAAAAGTAAATAAATGAGGACCAAAGTGTAAAGTTGGTCAAGAAGGTTTCCTCTTAGGCTCAAGTTTTTATACATGACTAATTGGGACCTAAGGATTATGATGGTGAATTTTATTTCCAGATTAAACCTTATTTTACCGGTCAATTTACGTAAAAACCCAAATTAAGTTGTTAATTGGGCATGGTTCTCAATGTAGGTCAAAATGGATTTCTAAGGCCAAATTGAAGGTTCTAAACCCTAGAGATTATTTTTCTATGAATTTAGAGGATTTAGTTGATTTTTTTCTCTACCTCGAGCCTCGTGTTTTTAAGTGGGTTTGTTTTTAGGGTTACAGGATGTTATTTAATTCCTTGGAGTTGCTGTAGCCCTTATTGAATCATCTCATCCCACTTTTATTCTTATTAGGTTGCTTTGACCTATGTTTGGACCCTGAGTTACCCTGTTTTCAGATTGGATTGGTGAAATTTCATTTTTACCCCTTAGTTTCTGTTTTCTTTGCGAACTCAGAATCTCTCTGAGTTAAGCCTTTCCTTGAGTTATGTAGGAGCTTTTATCCTTTGTATTAGGTCAAAATGAGCTAGTTATGGCTCATGATGAGGTTCTCATCATACCCCCATGCCTAGCTTTTGCTAGTCCCTTAGCAAAAACTTAAGGTTTCAACCCTTGTTCTAGACCATGAAGTTCTTAATAGCTTCAGATAAGTGCTTTTTCATTTGAGATTAGATTAGGTTAGAATGCTGACCATAGGCCTAAAAGGTACTCTAGTACCAATCAAGATCCAAATCTGTCTTGCCTCAGCCTTAGTCCTTAGCAAAGGTTTTTAAGGCCCACAAGAATTAACCTAAGGTTTATTGGACTTTGTGGTTAAAGCACCCGTGCTTGAAATGATTTTAGCCCTGGCTCAGTTCGCAGTGCGTTTTGTAAGAGAGAGAGATAGAAAATTTTTCTGTTTGGAGAGTTTTCTCTCTCTTTTTCTTTTTAGTTCTAGCCTAGGATTGGCTTTTCAACATGGTCTATATCAGATTCCTTGCTCCCATCATCAATCCTCAAGTGTTCCTAGCAATCGATGCTTCGAGATAGCACCGCCCATGGCAACCCCCGGAACCCTGGCTATTGAGATTTCGAGATAATCCCATCCATGGTGTTCCGTGGCCGAATCCAGACCCTGGCAGTTGACACTTCGTGATAATGCCATCCATGGAATCTGAACTAGCAGGGTGCTTTCATGCCCCCAGTAGGATATGTGAATATCCTAAGAGACAAGCACCGAGGAGATGATATTTTGTTACGCATCTTTGAGGGGATGTCCCGCCTCTCTGCGCTGGGAACTCGTCCAAATCAACTTGTGTTGATCAGCCGCTCCTATTCTAGGTGTATTTTCAGAATTTTTTTGCGACGCTTCTGCGAGATTTTGAATTTTTATGCTTACTGAACCAGGCTGTGTGTGGGGTTGGGGTGCTTAGGTTACTGAGTCCCGTAAACCAGAAGTTAGTTAGCGAGGTCAAATACTCCCTAAGCCTTGGACCTAGTACTTAAGCTTTTCATTTTCCTCAACCTCTTGAGGATTGTCTGGATCTTAATGGGTACTAAGAGTCTATCAAGAATGCCTAAGGTTTGCGTTCTTACTAATCTCACCATGCACTTTTCATTTCTTTTCTTGAAAAAAATGGTCTAGAGCTTAGGTCAATTCCTTAGCTTCTTACTAATGACTATTACTTTTTTCTTTAATCTTTTTGTGATCCTTTTTCATTTTGTTTCTTTTCTCCCCTCCTTCACAAAATTTCCTTCTCCTCTTTTCCTCTTATTCTTTTTCGAAAAAATTTTTAATTTTTATGGTGTTTTTGGCATATGTGAATTTTTTGTTTGAAACCTTTTCTTACAAGTTTTGCACTTTCATACCCCCCATGCCTAAGATTTGCAATGTCCTCATTGTAACCTAGGGGTTTTTATTCAACTTAGTTCATTCCTTAAGACAGAAATTTGGATGAGTGAATGGGTCGGGTTGAATTTTGCGGACGATTTCTAATCCCAGATGCAAGCATCTGAGGTGGGGTTGGCTGTCTACAAGGGTGAACCTTAAGTGCAAAAAGGTGTCAGAAAAAGTTTTGGATTTTTTTTGAAAATGATGGGTTGCCTCCCGTTAAGCGCTGAGTTTTACGCCATCGGCTGGGCGCAATAAGCTCAAGGGGAATGGAGGATATAAGATGCTTCAGCCAAATCAGTAGAAGTCACATCAATGAACGGCTTGAGTCTCTGACCGTTCACGATGAAAGGTTCGGAATTGTGGCTGAGTGGACTAATTTCGATAGCTCCATTTCTAAAAACTTGTCGGACTAAATATGGTCCGACCCACTTGGATCGCAGTTTTCCCGGGAAAAGTTTGAGTCGGGCATCAAAGAGTAGGACCTTTCGACCAGGATGAAAGATCTTTCTTGAGATATGCTTGTCATGGAAGGCTTTAACCCGCTCCTTGTAGATTCGCGAGTTCTCATACGCGTCTAAGCGTAATTCATCGATCTCGCTGATTTGGAGTTTTCTGTGGGTTCCAGCCTTGGAAAGATCTAGATTACAGTTCCGTACTGCCCAATAGGCTTTATGCTCTAGTTCGACGGGAAGGTGACACGCCTTTCCGTACACCAATCTAAAGGGAGACATGCCTAATTGGGTCTTGTGGGCGGTCCTATAGGCCCACAATGCTTCCGGAAGTCGGGACGACCAGTCCTTCCTGTCAGGGCGAACAGTGACTTGCAGGATTTTCTTGATCTCCCGATTTGATAGCTCAGCTAGACCATTTGTTTGGGGGTGGTAAGGAGTAGAGATTCGGTGAGACACCCCAAATTTGGCCATCAGTGACCTAAACTGAGCATTTGTAAAATGGGTCCCCCCATCAGAGATAATAGCACGGGGAATCCCGAACCTTGAGAAAATGTTTTGATGTATGAACTTAAGAACAATCTTGTGATCACAGGTTCGGGTCAGTATGGCTTCGATCCATTTGGACACGTAGTCCACCGCAAGCAGAATGTACTCGAAACCATCCAAAACAGGAAAGGGGCCCATAAAATCAATCGCCCAGACATCAAAGATTTCGCATACGAGAATCGGCTGTAAAGGCATCATGTCGCGACGGTTCATGTTGCCCAAAGTCTGGCAACGACTGCATGCCTTACAGTGGCTGTATGCGTCCTTGAATAGTGTAGGCCAGTAGAAGCCACACTGGAGGACTTTGGATGCGGTTTTATGCCCTGAGAAATGGCCACCGCATGCCTGGTCATGGCAGAAGGATAGGATATTGCTGATTTCCTCTTTCGGGACACATCTTCGGATGATCTGATCAGCACCTATGCGGAAGAGGTACGGGTCTTCCCAAATGTAATACTTGGCATCGGAGCGTAATTTGTCCTTCTTGGCCTTCGGCCAATCGGACGGGATCTGATGAGATGCCAAGTAATTTACTACATTAGCAAACCATGGAAGGCTAGTACCGATAGTCAGCAGGTGCTCATCGGGAAAATGCTCAGTGATGGGTCCGGAAGGGTTAATGATCTCAGAAGGAAGACGGGACAGATGGTCGGCTACCACATTCTGCCTTCCCGCCTTGTCGCGAATCTCAAGATCGAATTCTTGCAACAGCAAGATCCATCGGATTAATCGAGGTTTCGCGTCCTTCTTTGCAAGGAGATGCCTCACAGCTGTGTGATCCGAGTATATGATGACACGGGAACCCAGAAGGTACGATCTGAATTTTTCTAGGGCAAATACTACAGCTAGCAGCTCTTTCTCAGTAACCGTATAGTTACGCTGAGCCTCATCGAGTGTTTTGCTGGCGTAGTAAATGACCACAGGTTTCCTGTCAATTTTCTGCCCCAAAACTGCTCCTACAGCGAAGTAGGATGCATCGCACATGATCTCAAAGGGTTGAGACCAATCAGGGGACTGTAGGATCGGGGCTTGGGTTACTCGGTCACGCAGGATCTCAAATGCTTGAGTGCATTCCTGGGAAATTTCGAAAGGTACATCCTTGGAGAGAAGAGTGGTCAGGGGGCGCGCGATTTTTGAAAAATCAGGGATAAATCGTCGATAAAAACCGACATGCCCCAAAAAAGATCGGATGTCCTTGATCGAGCTAGGCATAGGATGGTGAGAAATCAGATCAACCTTAGCTCGGTCCACTTGGATGCCTTTTTCCGAAATTGAGTGCCCCAGGACAATTCCCTCAGGTACCATGAAATGGCTCTTTTCCCAGGAAAGAACCAAATTCACATCGATGCACCGCCTGAGTATCTGGACCAAGTGTTGGAGGCAATCGTCGAATGATGCTCCGAAAACTGAAAAGTCATCCATGAAGACTTCCAGATAATCACCTACCATATCTGAGAATATGGCAAGCATGCATCGCTGAAAAGTAGCGGGTGCATTGCAAAGATCGAAAGGCATCCTTCAGAAAGCGTATGTTCCGAAGGGGCAGGTGAACGTGGTCTTTTCTTGGTCCTCAGGATGCATTGCGTAAGTACCCATCAAGAAAGCAGAAGAACCTATTTCCCGCAAGTTTTTCAAGAATTTGATCAATGAAGGGTAGTGGGAAATGATCCTTCTTCGTGGAGGAATTGAGTCGGCGGTAATCTATACAGACTCTCCACGAGTTGGCTAATCGGGTAGGAATGATTTCTCCGATCTTAGTCGTTATAGTGGTGAGTCCTGCCTTCTTGGGCACGACCTGAATTTGGCTCACCCAACGACTATCGGAGATCGGGTAGATGATTCCGGCATCTAACCACTTGATGATCTCCTTTTTCACGACCTCCTGCAGATTAGGGTTTAAGCGTCTCTGCATTTCACGAGAAAGTCGTGTGCCCTCTTCTGAATAGATATGATGAGTACAATAAGAGGGACTTATTCCAGTCAAATCATCGAGAGTCCACCCGATGGCTCTGCGATGTTGCTGGAGGACAACAATCAGACGGGATTCCTGTTCAGGACTGAGGTTGGAATTGATAATCACAGGAAGGGTCTGATTAGAACCCAAAAAGATGTATTTCAAGTGAGCAGGAAGGGGTTTCAGTTCGAGGGTGGGGTTATCAGCAGCAGCGGGTGGTTCAGTATAGATGTGAGGTTCAAGGGTGGGAGTTACTGGGTTGTTCATACCTGGATTCGACTCCTCAGTTTGCGGATCAAGATCTTTCTGCGGTTGATGAGGTATAATTAGATCATTCTGGAAGTGTGTTTCATCAACCAAAGTCCTAATGTCACAAATCTGTTCTATGACACCGCAATTGATTCCTTGTTGGGCCTTAAATATATCAATTTTCAGTGTTTGATTCCCAAATTTGAGCTCTATTTGGCCCTCCTCACAGCTAATGTTGGCTCTAGTAGTAGCCAAGAAAGGTCTCCCTAAAATGATTGGTGTATCCCTAGGGTTCTCAGGTGCGTCCATATCTAAGACTATGAAGTCTACAGGAAAGTAGAAATCCCGCACTCTCACAATAACATCCTCGAGAATCCCTTTTGGTGACTTTATAGATCGATCTGCTAATTGTAATGTTACCTCAGTTGGTTTCAGCTCAGATTCTTCTAGATGGTTAAGTAAGGATGTGGGTATCAGATTTATGGAAGCACCCAAGTCTAGCAATGCTCTATCAAATTGTGTATCACCTATCTTGCAGAAAATCAGGGGAATACCAGGATCTTTAGCCTTGGGTGGGAGTCTGCTTGGGATTACAGAGCTGGCTTGCTCTGACAGAACAATTGGACTCCCACTCTTGGTTCGCGGCTTACGCTGGGGTGTACACACATTCTTTAAAAATCGTGCATAAGCCGGTACGTGGTGGATTGCATCCATCAAGGGGATGTTTATGTGGACCTGCTCAAAGAGCTTGACCAGGTCCTCCTCAGGTGCCACGGGCTTGGTTCGTCTCTTCCCTTTGGTTAAGGCTTCAGGGAATGGGACCTTGGTTGGTTCTTCTAGGATAGGTCCGGGTTCTTGATCTGGGACAGTGGTATCTTGGATAACTATCCTAGGGTCATGGTTATCAGGCTTGGAGTGGTTCGGATAATGCGGGTCTTGAGTTGTTTTACCACTACGTGTTGTTACAGAATTTAATCCGGCCTGATTTTGGTTTGGGTTTGGTAAGAGGGGTGGCTGCTGCTGAAATCCCGCATAAGAAGTTGAAGCATCCATCTCATCTGGAGATGGAGTAGTAGGGGCCTGATAAATCCATTGTGAGTGGCCTAAATTTGGATTCATAACGCGCTTCTGGGTTGGCACGTTATTCGGGTTAGGAAGAGGTTGGGAAGGGAGTGTGCCTGGCTGGCGAGAATTTGCCAACTGGGCCAATTGAGTCCTAACCTCTGTAAGTTCATCCTTGTGTTGTTTTTGAATAGCCGCATTCGTTCTTTGAATGTCAGCCAGAGTCTGAAGGATTAGGGACATTTGATCCTGATTTGGCCCTGATGGATAAGTAGGGTTGGGCCGAGGCTGAGGCGGCTGGTAATGACGAGAGGGCTGTGGGCGAGACTGAAAAGGTGGTCTTTGGATTTGGCAATTTCCCGCCCACAGAAAATTGGGATGGTTTCGCCATCCAGGGTTGTGGGTGTTGGAGAATGGGTCGTTCTGGATGGCGTTGAGGTCCTCGCAGGTCTGAGGAACCTCTAGAGAATCAGGGAAAGGGGGAATGGAATTCCCCGGGCTGGTATAGATAGGATCGGATGATCCTCCGATCCGAGAATCAGACGGGGATGGATATGGATCCATCCTAGGGGAAGATCGGTGGAGAATGTTTTGCACAGTCTCCTGTGTGGAAGGAGGTTGTGCAAAGGAGTTACGCGCAGAGGTGGCTCGCTGCAAGTGCTGAGTCAGCTCATCCACCTTCTTCTCAATGATTGAAACCTTGTCCAATCGACTGGCCATTAATTCCAGGTCGACTGATGCGGACAGGCCCTGCGTCTCATGTGCTCCCCTAAGATTCGTCGCTGAACGGGTATTCGTCCTGTCGAATAATCCCATGGAGTCATTGTTGATGGAGTTCTCGCACATGTTTTCAAGAATCTCCCACACGGTGTCTTCATGTTGACCCATGATATTTCCTCCGTAAGTTGCATTGACGAAAAGGCGGATGTCCTCACGGAGTCCCTGGTAAAAAGATTGGACCTGTTCCCATTTAGGAACTCCGTGATGGGGGTACTTTCTCATGAGATCCTGAAAATGATCCCATGCCTCGTGGAGAGGTTCTCCTGATTGTTGAGTGAAGTGCGTAATCTGATGGCGCAAGGCGTTGGTCCGACCAACGGGAAAAAACTTTTTCAAAAACTCGGATTGGAGTTCTTCCCAAGTGTTGATCGGCCGGGTCTGAGTTTGATACCAATGGGCGGCCTTGTCCATAAGAGAAAAAGAGAACATCTTCATGAGAAGAATATCCCGATTTTGCGCATCTGACCCAAAAGTTTGGGCCAGATGCTTTAGCTGTTTGATGTGTTGGAAGGGATCTTCGGAATTAAGCCCATGGAATTTAGGTATAGCATGAATCTTGTTGGGCTTCAATTCGGAATCAGGTCCTCCAGTCGGGATTCTGACTCGAGGCTCAATAGCCACCGCAGCAGGATTGTAGTGGTCCCGCATCATAGGACGCTGTGGTGGGTGCACGAAGTTTTGGAAGAGGTCATTGAGTCGCTAGAGCTGGTGCTCCAGATTGTTTTCTTCCTCAACTGGCTGAGCCATGATGGGGGAAGAAGAAGAACTTGGTTCTGAATCAGAAGAGAGAATAATGTGAGGGGGTTGCTGCACAAACACGGGCGTCGAGGCTTGGCCTTGATGAGAGTGAATTTCTAAAGGAGGTCTTAAGGGTGGTATTAAGGACCTCCTACCGTACATGCACTGTTGGAAGAGATGAGTTTAGAAGGTGCTGGACCCAATCAAGACACCCAAAAATGTGTCGGGTGACTATAGAGGTGCGGGGCAGATGGACCCCTTGATTAGAAAGATCGTCCACCTGAGAATTACCTGGGCAGCCAGAGAGGGAGAGTCCCGCAAAGACCCCTACACGGTAGAGCGTCCCCACGGGTTACAGGGTTTCCCCTACCCGACCTCTCTTGTCACTGTGGTTCCAGGTAGACCAGAATGGGGATCTTGACCTCTTAAGTCTACCAATTTTTACTTTAAGATCAGGGTGCTTAAGGTTTCACTTGAACTTTTAGTTCTTTGAGTGCAAAGAGTGACCTAATTTAAGGTTGGTTGACCCAAGGGGGCAACTTTACCTCTTGTTTCCTTTGAGAGTTTTTGGGTCTTGTCTTTTAGGGTTCAAGTGTTTAGAGAGCCAATTGTTTTAGGTTTTCTTTGAATAGGTATTTTCAGACAAGGGCTTGGGCACACTTCATTTGGTTTTCTCAATTCTTGCTTAAGGAGTGTGTCTCTAAATCCCTAGTGTTGGATCCTAGGTTGGCTCTACTTGGTCCAGTTAGCTCTTTGTTGGGTAATTAGGGCTCAAGCAAGAATGTGTTAGCCCTTAAATACCCTTAATAGTGTGCAGTAATAATGGGTTGAAAACATGCAACTTTTTATGGTTACTAAGTATGGAAGACAGGTTAGCCCTATATTGCTTGTTCTTTTCTTTTCCTCCTCTTTAGAGTTTAGGGGTTAATAGCGAGAGGAAAAAAATTACCTGTCCTCGGAGTGGTTGTCGTGCGGTTGCTTGTCTTCTTGATTTCCTGTAGCTGCACAAAAGAGAGGAGATTATCAAAAACTAAAAGAAACAGGAATGTTTACCTCTAGAATAGCCGTTGCTCCCCGGCAACGGCGCCAATGAAAAATGGTGGCCAGAGATAACTAGGTTTTATTATAGCGTTGTAGTATAGCCAGTTATTGCCATCATTTCAAATATATATATATTTTTACTCGGAAAATAAAGAGTTCCCGAGGTCGAACTTAGGGAGCAAGTTGTATTCTACGGGTACAAATTCTTATTACAAAAATAAAGAGAGAGAGAGGGGGAGAGAGATGAAAATTTGGCTTCTTCTTCTCTTCTTTCTTCCTCTTTGTTTTCTCCTCTCTTTGGCTTTTGGTTTCTTCTTCTTTGTTTATCTCCTTGTGGTCTTCTTCTTCTGCTTTTTGTTCTTCAGATCTTCTTTTTACTTCTTTCTGCTGATCTCCTTCTCGTGCTCTTCTTCTGCTTTTGCTGTCAGGACGTTGTCTCTCCTTCTTTCTTCTTTTTCTTTCTGTCTTCTTTATCTGCAGCAGTGGTGATGTTCTTCTTCTTTCTTTTCTGCCTTCAGAGCGTCGTCTGATTTTCCACTCAGACGACTTAAGTCGCCGCTGCTACAGTGCCGCTCGGTGCTCCTTCCTTCAGTCTTCGTCAGCCTTCTTCTCTGCCCCGCTTGTCTTCTTCTTCTTTGTTTTCTCCTTCCTCTTTGCTTCGACCTGGCTGCTCTTTTTCCTTCAGTCTTCTTCTTCTTCTCTTCAGCCCTTCCGCAGTCCCTTCACCTGTGCCTGCATACTCAAAGTTCCAATCAGAGACGGCAAAACCTACTCTACCCTCCCCCCCCCCCCCCCCCCGCGTTTCTCTCTCACAGAAGCCGCTCTTAGGAAAGCTCTCCCAGAGCTGCCGGGTAGTCGGGTACGGGTCGCGCCCGGGTCCAGGCCCACCGGCGTGCGTGGTGGGCGAGGAGTGCCAGACAAGTCGGGTCGGGTCGACCGGATCCGCGTGATGAGCTCGCGGATGGGCCCGGTGAGACGATGTGAGAGGGACCTCACCCCGTGTGCTGAGGCGATAAGCCTCCAGCACGTTTTCAATTTGTATCGCTGCACCGCTCCAGAGCCTTCTATTTGGCGCCTGCGCGGAGGAACCAGCTGGTAACTGCGGCTTTACGTGAGGCCCTCGCCCCTGCTGCGAACCTGGGGCTCTTCGCGAAGACACCCCACCCAACCTGGGAGCCTGATCTGGGCGTAGCGAGGCTGCAGCTGCAGGCGGAGGCAGCTCCTTCTGCACAGCAATGGCGGCGGAGTACGGGTGACCTGTTCACAGCAAAACGGCCTCTCGGCCTAATCAGAAGGTACCGGGAGCTTCGCCAGAGTGCGGCGAAGCTCGTGTGGGTGGTGGCGAGGAGTGGGGCGGCGTGCAAGGGCTGCCCTAGGTCGGACTGTGGGTCGGGAAGTGGGTGTGTTCGGGGGGTCTGCAGAGGGCAAGTGGCGGGAAGTGGAAGGGCGGAGGTTGATCAGGGTGAGGAGGCGGAGGTTCTGTGAGGGTCGGCGAGGCGTATGGGGCTGTGGAGCGATGGGGGCGTCTCGCCGGAGTTTGGCCGGAGACGAAGGGGGTGACGGTGGACAGGAGCGGTCGAGGGTTTAATCAAATAAAAGACAGTGAGGAAAAGAAAGAGGGGGAGATGGGGAGAAGTTCTGACCTAGCTACGGAGACGAAAGGGGCTGGAGCAAGGCGGCAGTCGTATCGACTGTCGCCGGAGGAGAAGATGCCGAGGGGAAGGGGCGGCGGCGAGGAGAGGGCCGGAGAGGCGCCAGCTAGGTGCGGCGTGGCGCGGGAAGTGCGAGGGAGGGCAACCCTGCAGCTGGTAGTGCGGCAGAGCGACGAGGAGGAAGAGGAGAGGCCGCTGGAGCAACGGGGGGCGCCTGTCGGAGTGGGAAGAGAGGAAGTGGGGGTCTTTCTCCGTCAGGACCGAGCTCCCCAGAACGACGGAGCGACGGGGGATATTTATAGGGGCCGAAACAGAGAGGAGGGCGGAGGGAGACGACGTGTCTCCCTCGCCGGAGGACGCCGGAGTTAACATACCCATACCGTCCGTGCGTTCGCACGGCCGGTATGGGTGGGTACAGTGCACAGGGGGGTGTCCCTGCAGTGGCTGACGACGCAGGGCACCCCCCATTGACTTGCCAGAGTCCCTCCCTCACCCTCCGCGGCGCCATACTCCGCGCAAGGTCGCCGGAGTATGGTGTCGTGCAGGTTTCGGCAGGAGGGACCTGAATGCAAAGAGAGAAGGAGAGTTAGGGGTTGAAATGTGAGGGTTCAAAAGTTGAGGGCCAAAATGTAAATAAATGAGGACCAAAGTGTAAAGTTGGTCAAGAAGGTTTCCTCTTAGGCTCAAGTTTTTATACATGACTAATTGGGACCTAAGGATTATGATGGTGAATTTTATTTCCAGATTAAACCTTATTTTACCGGTCAATTTACGTAAAAACCCAAATTAAGTTGTTAATTGGGCATGGTTCTCAATGTAGGTCAAAATGGGTTCCTAAGGCCAAATTGAAGGTTCTAAACCCTAGAGATTATTTTTCTATGAATTTTAGAGGGTTTAGTTAATTTTTTTCTCTGCCTCGAACCTCATGTTTTTAAGTGGATTTGTTTTTAGGGTTACATGATGTCATTTAATTCCTTGGAGTTACTGTAGCCCTTATTGAATCATCTCATCCCACTTTTATTCTTATTAGGTTGCTTTGACCTATGTTTGGACCCTGAGTTACCCTGTTTTCAGATTGGATTGGTGAAATTGCATTTTTACCCCTTAGTTTCTGTTTTCTTTGCGAACTCAGAATCTCTCTGAGTTAAGCCTTTCCTTGAGTTATGTAGGAGCTTTTATCCTTTGTATTAGGTCAAAATGAGCTAGTTATGGCTCATGATGAGGTTCTCATCAATTGTCCTTATAACTTGATCATAAGTCTTGATAGGCTAGTATTTTGACACAATTATATCCATCCCACAACCTGTTTCCTAGGGGTTACAATTCATATTGTTTGTCATAAAGTACTTATAAATTTGTGCAAGTGTGTGAAGTACTAAGTGATAACAATAAAAAATTTAACTTTTGAATTAATTTTTTAAATGTAAATTAAAATTTAATTTTAGTTTTCAATTAAATTTCTGTAACTAAACTTCAAAAAAACCCATAAAACCCTAAACGCTAATCCTAAACTTGAAACCCAAAACGCTAAACTCAAAACCCTAAATAATACACACAAAACCCTAAATCCAAAACCCTAAACCCAACACCCTAAATGCAAAACCCTAAACTCTAAACTTTAAATCTTAAATCAAAAAACTTAAACATAATACCATAAAGCATTAACTTCAAATCTAATACCGTAAATCCAAAATAAAAAACCCTAAATTCTAAAATCAAAACTTTGAAACCTAAATCCTTAATATCTAAATCGAAAACCTAAAACATTAAAACTTAAATCGAAAATCTAAAATTGTAAAACCTAAATCGAAAACCTAAAAATGTAAAACCTAAACCGAAAACCTAAAATCATAAATCCAAAATCCAAAACCCTAAAATGCAATATTATAAACTATAGGCGAAAATCATCTAAATCATTAAGCTTAAACACTATAACTCTACTGAAATATCTTCGGCAAAGTTTTCCCTATAATATTATATATTCACATTTCCTGTAAAAATACAATAAATCATGCACAACATGTGGGCACACCCCACATGTAACATAATAAATTCAACATTAACGGTTTTAAATTGTGGGCACACCCCACTTTCAAATGAAATAACAGAAATATCCTGATCGAACAACCAAATTTAATTTTAAAAATAACATAATTACACTTAATAATTTGTAATGAGTAATTAAATTTAATTAATTACATGCAAATTTCATAAAGAAATTATATCACATGCAAAATGTAATAAATTTCATGTCAACTAATTTTCATGCCAACACATTCATTAAACATTAATTTCCAATAATGAACATTTAGTTACATTAACAAACTAATTTCATTACCTACAATTAAATTCATTGCACAAAAAATAAATGCAATTAATATAAAAAATCTAATTAACAAAAAAAATTAAGTAGGCAGTGGGCGGTTGGGAGAGGGGTCTGTGGCAAGGGGTGTTGCAGGCGACAGCGGTGCGGCAGGGGTAGGCTGTAGCGCGTTGGTGGCAGTGTAGGGGGTGGGGGGCTACGGGAGAGAGGAGGTGGTGGGGCCGCGGGGGGCGGTGGGAGGGGTGGGGAGTGATGGGGGCCACGTGCTGAGGTGTGCAAGGTATGTGGCTTGAGGCGACGACGCCAAGTTGTCGACGTAAAGGGTCGAGGAGGAGGCCATACTGGTGGAGGAGCTCAGTGGTCGGCGATAACGATGACGATGATGTGGTCAACGGCGCAGCGAGGTTGCAGACAAGCTTGTTGGTGGTGAGGTGATCAGAGGAGAAGAGAGGAGAAGCTCGCTGAGGAGAAGGTTGATCGCTGCATGAAAATATCTTGACCTTTAGCGACGATTTTCTTGAAACCATCGCTAATATGGTCGCCAAATGTCATTAGATGGGGCACACTTAGAGACGATTTTACCCATAACCGTCACCAATTGAATTTAACCTATCTTTTGTGCGGACATTGAAATTTGGGGAAGCACGCTCTTCAATGGACATTAGACAATGGTTATGTCCCCAATTAATTCACATTAAGTGCACAAAAAACCCACGCTCCCGGTGATCATTAGTGATGGTCATTTATAAAACTATCGCTAAATCGTCACCCCAAGTTAAGTTTGGCTGGGGAAGGTGGGAGGAGGCTTTAAGCAACAGTTAGTGGGATAATCGTCCCTAAAGGTACCCATTAGAGACGGTTATAAAACTGTCCCTAAAAAATCATTGCAAATTATGCTTTTTCTAGTAGTGATATGAAATTTAGAGAAGAAATCCTTTTTAGAGAAAACCTCTACCTAGATCTCTCGATGTAGGATTTTGCCTCCACTAAGTGGGAGACCAATATTCATGCTATAAACAAAAAGAAGGGTAGCATCCCTTAATAAAATACCCCTCTCTTGGATAACCTCTAAGGAGAGTTTTATTCCTCTCAAAAGAGAGAACGAAAAATCCACAACCCGGATCCCTAAATAATAAAATAATTACAAATATGATTTTTATGAGCCTCAGGAGAATAAAGATTCAATGTAAGATAGAGTTTACTCGCTTTTGAAACCTATATGGAGTAGAGAAGAATTGGAGGGAGTGTGTTAGGTGGTTGTTAGAGCAATAGAGCACTAAAATAGCTAATTTGAGATAATATGAGAAGGTTTAGCTCAAAATAGTTTAATAGTGAAGTGTGTAAGCTTAGGTGACCTTAGATAGTTATGTATAGAGTGTAGAGGGTCAAGTTTAAGCTTTAGAAGCTGTTGAAATTCGAATAAGAATGCAATTATTTGTGCTAGAACATCTAAGAAACATAATTATAGAATAAGATAAAAAAAGATGTCTAAATGATATTACTAGATGTTTGAAAATGCTGAATAAGACACCTGAGAATGGGTTAGGATGTCTAATTGTCTATGAAAGGATGTCCTAAGATGAAAATTAGATGTTTAAAAGAAGGTCCAACAATTAAAAGTATTTAGTAATTGATCTTAGTAGTAGGACTGTATAGGGATGTTTGAGATACAGAAGTAGACATCAAAAAATGGGTACTTAGATGTCTAAAAATATGTTTAGATATCTGAGAAGTCGATAAGAATCACATGAGTTACTGGAGTGAAAAAATTGGATCCAAGGCAAACTGAGCATGTAGAGAAGATGTCTAGGAAAGGGTGCGTAGACATTTGAAAGTTAAAGCAGACATCTGAAGTTCCCAAGTCATAACATAAGCAAGTTATTGACTTGCATCAAATGGGGATCTAGGCCACGCATCGAATGGGGATCCAGGCCACTAGACATAAATGGATAAACGTTCGAAGTCTGGGAAGTATCTCAGACATTCCATTATTGGAGAAGCGTTTAAGTTAAACATTAAACATCTAATCTTTGTGAATGTTGGGTAATTAAGAAGATATGAGACATTTTTTAACTAGACTAAATGTCTTAAAAAATTTGACAAGTAAGAATTTAGGGAGTCATAAATTGAGTATAAATTTGGCATGAATAATCAATGGTTAGAAGAAGTAGATGTTTAGGAGTAAAAATTCAACTACATGAAAAATCTATGGTGATTTTGTGAGATGATTGAATTAGGGAATGTCTAAGATGATTCCTAAGGATTCCAAGAGAAATTTTTATGGCTCTTTTGCATTCTACAAAAATAAAATTACAACAAAAACTTGAAAATAAAGAGACCGTTTTGCATTGCATCTATTTTTTATTTTGCTTGACTTCTTTACATAATTTGCCGAGTCTAAGAGTGATTTTAACTAGATTGCTTTTAAACTTCATGTACCACTTGTTAGTCCTTAATAAACAATGCATATAATAAAAGTGATTTGTCATTACCAAAAACATCTATAACTAAGATTATCAACAAAAATTACAACAACAAACAAGTAAAACTCCATTATCCCATTATAAGGCTTTTCAAAAATAGTGGTAAGAATGTCTTCCCACCGGCTCTACTTGTATATACATACTTGTTTTGTCTTTTTTATTTCATTTATCTCTATATAATTAATTAAATAAAATTATATCTCCTATTCTCTCTCATCTTATTCTTCTCTCTTCTCTATTATCTCTTTTTATTCCATTTTCTTATATATTCCGCTCTCTAGATTTAAGATTAAAATGGATGCAATATTAGTCACAATTGAGCTAATCAAATTAAAACATCTTAATAGAGTAATCTATGAGATGCGAAGTCATAGATTTTGATATCGTCTTATCCATAACAATCTTTATTATGTGATTGATATAACTCATTGAGAAATTATCTAAAAAATCAGTTGCGTAGGAAATTAAAGCATATGTATTGTGATGTAAAAATGAAAATAAGACTAGAAGCTTTATGCTAACCTACGTTGAGGATAAGTTATCAAAGGACCTATGACTTGTGGAACATCGTAAAAAAGATATTTCACTCGAAATTGGAAGTGAGTATCCAAATAACTAGAAGAATTGATCGTATATATAAGATGATTGCCATGGCAAAGGATCACGAGGCAACATGATCTAAACATGAGAGATTACAAGTGTTGGCTATTATGAGTGGTTGGTTACCATCCCTTGACATGGTTGTTACATTTTTAGGCTCCGTGATAGCATTAAGAATGCAACCAACCTTCTTGTTCGATTGGAAATGGAACAAGATTTAGACAATTAGAGAAAGAAGATAAAGTTTGTTGAAGCAGAATAAGAGGATGAAGTGAACGCATCATAAAATAAGAAGTTGGCATCTTCCAAAACTTAGTTTAAGAGAAACCATAGGAAAACACCACATGATGCATGCCTATTACAACTATAAGAAAGTTTGACTATTTCATGGATAATCGTCCCTATAGGAAAAGGTGAATACTCTCAAAAGTTAGGGTAGACACAAAGGCCTTGATAAATCAAAATACATCATAGCGGAGTCGTGCAATTCTACCATGATTGGCTATGAAGATGGTGGATCAACTTATGGATTTGTAAATTTCAAATAGGATGTGAAGAGATGATCTTTCTCAATGGAGAATTGAGGGAGATATATGATGGATCTAATATAGATGGTTACACGCACACAGACTCTTAAGGTGAATATTAGTAATAACAAAAATAGTTGCACAAATAACAATCCATAGAAATTGACACAAGATATATAGTGGTTTCCCACTCACTTGGATACTTCACTATCTAAGCCTCTCAGCTTATGATTTTTAACTTAATTTCCTCAACCTCGAAGAAATCACTTTACTAATCGAGGTCATTAACGAGTTATCTCAATTTAAGTGCAACAATAAGTTATCACAACCCAACGAGCAACAAGCTCAATTACAAATAATAGCACAAGTGTAAGACAAATAAAAAATCTTATAACAAAGATTCATAAGCCTCTCAACAATAATTAGAATAATATTATCGAATAGAGAACCTAGAAAGGACGTGAACACTTTGTAATTACATAAGAAAAGCACATCTATGTGTTTGCAAATGCATAGTGAGAATGAGAGCAGCAAACTACTTTTTCTTCTCTTGAAATATGGTGGAAATATGAAAATCTAGCTCTAGGATTTTCTTTTCCATTTCTTGTGTGCAAACTGAGTCCTAGGGTCTTTTTATAGAGTTAGGACCTTAGTGGTTCAGCTCATAGATGTTAGGGTTTAAATTCCAATGTTCATGGTCTCAAAATTAATTTTCTAGCCATTCAGATTTAAACTAACGACTAACTGGTACCGGTATTGAAGTACAGGTACTGGTATTAACTGCTCATTGTCTTTCTGCAGCTAGCGCATATGAGTCTTGGTACCGGTATTCATCATAGGTACCGGTAATTGTGACTCCTAGGTTTGAGACTCACTAAGCACTGTGACCTACCTATACCGATACTCATCATGGGTACCGGTACTTGTAAGGTTCAGGCCAGAACTGAGTCTTCAAATTGTGACCATCAGATACCGGAACTCTTGATTAGTACCGATATTTGTTGTTCACAGTTTGAGACATAGGCTCAAACCCGTACCTTGCATATATTGGTACTGATGAACAGTAACTGTATTTGCTGTTAAGTACTTTTATTTTAAGATTTTACAAAGCTTAACTTTTGAGTACGCTCTTTAAAAATGATCGTAATATTAATCCTAATTTATCTCTAATTAATTTTATGATCTAAGTTATGTTCTTTTGTTGAGAGGCATACATTCTAAGAAATAAAAACCTAATCTAAAAAATAAAAAATCGAAGATGATCTTCTCCTCCTCGACATCTTTCCTCCTTGTCATCATGCCTCCTTGCCTTAGTTCAATGTTTGCCTTGATCTTAACCTAATCTGAAAAACACTAGATTGCAAACATTAATCTATAATAATTTTGTTAACACCAAAACAATATTGAGAATTGAGGGGGACATATACATGTGATAAGCTAGTGGATTTTTAGGTACAAGGGTTGGAGAATTAGGGTGTCTGAACAGAATATTCGCTTTTCAGAATGATGTATCAAAAAAATACGTCGTTGCAGTAAAATCGCGTGGTGGAAAAATCTGAGATCAAAAAATATTTATCAGTAAAACTAATCATGAAGAGTCAGGTCGTATCTGCAGGGAGAAACAACTGCAACAAATTTATGAATACTTTCCCCTTATATTCACCCAATTATGTACGGAATCCGTGCCCAAATTCGATGTGAAATGAGGTGAAAGGAATAACTCAAGTATGCAAGGGTTATGTGTGCAATTTTACCTCAATAAAATAATTGACAATGGCATGTAATGTAATTAAACTTCACGACATTAGGCTTTCTCCTTTAGGCTTGATGACATTTCATGCCTTTATATAAAGACCTAAGCCAACATATGAGGATATGAATGCATGAGAGAAATACTTTGGAACTTGAAGGCAAGCATGCAATTTCAATTGAATAAAATATCAATATGTAAATATAAGAGGCATCAATGGCATTCAATGTAAATTTTAATTGAAGAAAAAATAGAGCATCTATTTCCTTTGCTCGCGTGAGAAGAGGAGACTGCAATTGGCTGCGAGAACTTCGATGGAGGTCGGCTAGAGGAAGGAGGTCCTAATGGTGGTGGCGAATCAGAGAATGATGATCAACGGCGGTTGCCGGAGAGGAGGAAGCCGCTGACGGTGGATGCTATTCACCGGTGTGCGTGGGCTGTTGATGGCAGTTCTGAGGGAGTGGCCATGCTCGTAAAGGCGCGGCGGGTTTGGTGGAGGCGACAGTGTGAAGCTTCGTGGCTGGAGGTGGCGACTGCGTTGGTGGTTTTCGGTTCTTTCGTGTCTGTCGGTGGAGAAGAGGAAGAAGAGGAGGAGGAGGCCGAGCATCAGCTTGCTAGCTGTGTGGTAGGCACTGTGGTCGCTCATGGTGGGAATGCGTGCTAGAGGTGTTGGCGCGTGAGGAGAAGGCACTATGGAAGTGGAATATGAAAAGTGACCACACGTGGAGGGCTAGAGCGCGCAAAGGTTGCTGTGTGCGAGGACTATACGAGCAGTGGCTGCTACTTGTGCGTGCGAGCAGTGGTGGCCATGTGCGTGGCTGTGGGTGATCAACGCTAGTGGTGTGCAAGGAGGAGGCTGCACACGAGGTTGGTGTGTGCTCTTGAGATGTGAAAATAGAGAAGAGGGAGCCTTTGGGGTCGTCGTAGATCTTCCAAAGAAGAAGGAGGAGGCATGGCGATGCTTCATGGAAGTCGCAGTGGCGGTGTTGACGAACTGAGCACGGTGGTGGCGTGTCACGGTCGGTGGCAAGGTCGTCGGTGGAGAACCATAGTGGCGGGAAAGAGGATGACACACGGTGATGATGTAGGCGTTGTCACCGCTGTTAGGACCTAAACCCGGCTCCACGTGGATCTTGGGGTCGGGGCGCTTCAACTAACCCATGACCCAATCGTCTAACGAGAAATAACGTCACAAGGGGGAAAGCAAATCCACACATGTAACGTAACTAGAACTTCAATTAAAAGTCAGGAAACGATAAGAAAATCCATAACAATACCACAAGAAAAAGAGAGATCCTTAACATAGCCATCACGACGATAAATGAAAACAGAAACAGAACTAAGGGTTCTAAACCAAAGTACTCACGACAGTAGTAAGAAAAGTCCAACTGCAGTAGAAACAGCAACGGACTAAGGCTGGGCTCGACTAGGCTCAGCACCCTCGGTAACTGGTGGTAATGGCTGCTCACCTCCCTGACCTAAACATAAGTAGTAGTCGTCAGCTAAAGCTGAGTAGAGTGGCAAGTACAAAAATAACTAATGCATTTGGATTTAAAACAAAAAAGTAAGCAATTCAATTAATTGCAAACGTTTCACACAATTTCATACTTTGTTTTCATCTCTAGGTACTAGCTGTTTAGTGATTTGAAAATTCTAATAAAAGGATCTCGTTATCTCTTGGTTCATATGTTCCCTAACAGAACAATCTTGTTGCAGTTTTTCCCGCGATGCAGGAGTGCACGTGGTACTCTCCTGGCCGAGAGAACACCCCGCGTTTGTCCCACACCCGGTCTACCACCCCAAGATCATGGTAGCGATGTAGCGGTGACTATGGCATGCACGATAAACGCACGGGAAGCTATCTCACACTGGCACGCGGTCAGTCCTTTCCACTAACGAGTATGCACTAAATAGGACAACACAAAATAGAACCGGGGTTGCGCCTCTCACTAGCCTGCATACCCTCACCCTACTATCCTAATTAGCCCCATGGGCCTAACAAGAGTCAGTGTAGGGAGGCTATTCCTACCCTGGATCCCAACCCAAGGAAAGGCTAGTTCTCTCCCTGCACAAGGGGTGAATAGCTCTCCTTAGTACGTATGTACACGAGGGCTAGCTCGCCCCCAAATTAGAGTCCAACCAACAGTCATTCCACACTGTAGACAAGTTATTCCAACATTAGACAAGTTTGTACCACAGCAGGTAATTCACTTTTCTAGCACACCTTAGTGTTCGAGTACGTTTAACTAGTGTTGTTACCTAGTTCCTTCGATGGTAGTTCCATCTTTTACGTTTAGGTTATATCCAACAAGGTCCATGAATTGAACATAAACATGCATCATTTTCATTATTAGGGTTTATTTCATATCGAGTATGCTCTACGATATCATGCACATTTAGCAGATAACCCCAAATTAAGTGATTAACTTAATACCTAACCCGAATGGCTAGGGTAGCAATCGTCAATTTTTGTAACTAAACGGGGCATAAATGACTTCAACTTGTGTTTCATAACGTAGGTTTCAAACGAAAGTCTCTATTTTCACATTCACTTAACCGAACCAATAATGAAAAGTAGAGGAAGACCAGTCTACCTAGGGGTACGGGAGATATGGGGGCACGGGTAGCGGATCTCGATGCCTGTACAGGTCCCATATGCGTCGTGGAATTGGGGCCTACACCAATTTAAGGGTCAAACGAGCATAAAAACACATTGATCGACATTTCAGCATACAAAATTAATTCAAAATAGTGTAGAAAT
The DNA here is from genome assembly GCA_037157565.1 of Thalassia testudinum. Lineage (NCBI taxonomy): Eukaryota > Viridiplantae > Streptophyta > Magnoliopsida > Alismatales > Hydrocharitaceae > Thalassia > Thalassia testudinum. The sequence goes on along the minus strand of JAZHRO010000022.1, from coordinate 70,865,229 downwards.
GGCTCTAAAAAGTAGGAAAAAAATAAGAACTTTCCAACGATACCTTGGTTGCACAATTCCGACCTTGTTTAGGCCCTGAACCTGCCTAAAAACCCTTCCTGGTCTTGAATCGGACTGGGCGAGTTGGTCTGGCTGGATCGACCGCCCGTCTGCAGCAGGTCCGTACACCTTACCGATATCAGACGTCTAGAGTGAGTCCCAAATGTCTTAAATGCGCGCAGAACCCCACCTAAGGTTCCTACTTCCCTTCTCCATCGTCTACTGCCAGTCTCAGCCGTCCAAGACTGTACCCGAACGTCTGGTACCCCTCCCCCGATGTCCAAAAATGCCTTGGATGCCATGCACGTGCGCTCCCCCTTACAGTCTCCCCTACGCGAGCGTTGCTTCCCTACGCAAGCTCGCGCTTTGAGCCCATACACACCACAGGCTCCTTGGGCAGACCGCACATTGTGCTCCATACGTCTTCAGACGTTTGAAGCTTGCCCTAGTTGTCTGCAATGCCCCCCGCCGTCCACACAATCTCTCGGAAGTCCGGTATATGCCTCGAACTCCACTCAAGTGCCTCGCACAGCGGGCCTATGTGCTGCGGCTGCTGCACCTAGCGCCTCCCACCTTCCTCTCTCAGTCCTTCACTCTCTCCTCCTCCTGCTCTCTCCTTCTTTCAATCCCCCACTCTCTACCCTCCCACTCACCTCTCTCTCTCGCTGAGGGGAGGGGGGGGACGATGAGCGCTGCTGAGGTGAGGAAAATAGGGGGTGCGAGGATCGAGGAGGGGGTTTTTATGGGGGTTCGGGGGTAGGGTTTTAGGTGTCGTAGGTGTGAGGAAATTTTATGAAAAATGTCTTAGGTTCTCAGGGTGGTTTACGTAGGGTCGAAAAGGTGAGAAGTAGGGGTGTAAAATTTACGTTAATCCCCCCTATGAGCCAAATAACTCGGATGGGGCCCCTACATGGGTTTCCTGGTGCAGGAAATTTTACTCTAAGGTCGCTATAGTCTAGGGAAAAACCCAAATGACCCTTGGAGAGGGTCATTTCAACATAATAAACTTAAAGGAAGTTTCATCTCCGAAACTTAATCTAAACCTAGGATGCGGAAGGAAATAGGGCATGCGCATAACAAACTTAAAGAGTAACAAAGTCAGCTAAGAAGTATGTACCCTCCAAGAGTTCCGGGTATTAATCCTGCATTGCTGCCTCAAGCTCCCAAGTCACCTCCTCATGCCGCTGGGTCCTCCATAGGACCTTTACCAGTGGCACCTCCTTCCGTTTCAAGTTCTTGACGGCTCTATCCAATATCTGTACAGGCCTCTCTAGGTAGGTTAGGTCATCTCCCACCTCAAAGCTCTCGTGGCTCAAAATGTGGCTGGGATTGGCAATGTATTTCCTGAGGTCGGACATGTGAAACACGTCGTGCATACCTGACAGCTGGAGTGGAAGGGCAAGCTGGTAAGCAATGGGTCCCACCCGTTCCAAGACCTCAAAAGGTCCCACAAATCTTGGCGTGAGGTTCCCTTTCACCCCAAATCGTTGCAAGCCCTTCATGGGCGAAACACAAAGGAAAACATGGTCTCTAACCTCAAATTGTACCTCCCGACGCTTTTTATCAGTGTAACTCTTTTATCTGCTCTTGACGGTACGGAGTCGCTTGTGAATATGTTCTATCACCTCCTAACTCTGGTGGATAAATCTTGGACCATCTTCCTACTTGGTCCCAACCTCGACCCAACTAAGGGGAGCCGTACACTTCTGCCCATGTAGTGCCTCATAAGGTGCCATGCCAATACTCGAATGATAGCTGTTGTTGTATGCAAACTCTGTTAGGGGCAAATGCTCCTCCCAGGAGCCTCTCCAGTTTAGTACAGAGGCTGGGGATGGTAGGAATGTCCTCAAGTGTCTGAATGGTGTGCTCCGACTATTCGTCGGTCTGGGGATGGTAGGCAGTGTTGAACCTCAAGTGAGTTCCCAAAGCTTGCTGGAACTCTGCCCAAAACTAGGAAGTGAAACGGCTATATCTGTCAGATTTGATCTCGCAGGGAATCCCGTGAAGACACACCACATCCCTGATGTAGCACTCTGCTAATTGTGCTGGTCCAAAGGTGACTCGGATTGGCAAAAATTGCACCGACTTCGTCAACCTATCCACTATAACCTAAATGGCATCGTGTCCCCGCTGTGTAGCTGATAACCCCACAACCAGATCCATAGTGACTCTCCCTCTTCCACTCTGGCACAAGAAGGGGTTGTAACGGTCCTACAAGCCTCTGGTGCTCGGCTTTCACCTACTGGCATACTAAACACTTCTACACAAACTCTCTAACATCCCGCTTCCTCCCCTTCCACCAGAAGCCACGTTGCAAATCATGGTACATCTTAGTGTTCCTTGGATGTATCGTAAACCTGAACCCGTGCGCCTCAACCAAAAGCTCCCTCAATAACTCCTTATCCTTAGGGATGCATAAGCGCCCCCTCATACGTAAGATCTCATCAGTGAAAGTGAAATCCCCCGGGTCTCCTGTCAATACTCTATCTTGTAGCATCTGCAGATATGGATCAGCCATCTGTCCAATAATAATGCGGTCTTGAGGTCAGCTCGTGCCTGTCTCGTCACTGTCACTGCCCCATAGTGTCAACATGACCCCTAAGGTCGCCAACTGCCCACCTCCAGCATGAGCAGCTGATGGGAACACCATCATGAGCCATAACTAGCTCATTTTGACCCAATGAAGAGAATAAATGCTCCTACATAACCAACTGAAGGTCATAATTCACTGCATAACCTTTTTGAGAGAAACACAAGAAATAAGGGGTAAAACTGTAATTTTACCAAAGCAGTACAACCACGGGTCTTCTCAAGGGCTAAACAAAGGTCAAATGATCTTAATAAGATAACAAGTGGATTGGATTTGACAGAAAAGGATTTGTGTGTGTTCTGAGAATTAAATGACTTTTGGAACCCTAAAAATAAATTCACTTGATTAACCAAGGTTCTGGTCAAGATAAAATTTACTTAAACCCTCTAAAAATCATATAAAAATATTCGCTATGGTTTAGTACATTCAATTTGGCCATTAGAACCCATCTTGACCTAGAATGGGATCTCAGACAGATATTTGCCCTAATTTAGGTTTTTACATAAATTTCCCAATCAAACGTGGTCAAACTCAAAATCCAACTTTACCATTGGATTCCTTAGATCCAAATTAGGTTTGTACCAAAATTTAGACCCAAGATGAGCTTTTCTTAACCTAGTTTGAAAAAAGGTCCAGCCTGATTACATTTATACCCCTAACTTTCAAAAACCCTTGCTAACAGCCCCCTAACTTTCTCGTCGTCTTCTCAAGTAGGTCCCTCTGGCATTATCGCAGAGGAAACCTACTCTGGCGACCTTTAACTTGGAAGTTCTCCTTGATTGCTTGGAGGATCTCTTCCAAAATTGAAAGGAAGATCCTCTGAGAAATCCCCGTTAGTATGAACCCATCTTTGAGATTTAATTCCCTCCCAATCTCTCATGCGAACGCATGATATGTGGGTATCTCAACAACTTCCATCTCCAGCGACCTTCCAGGCTTGGGAAGCTTGCTTCCCAAGCCCTAATTGCCCTTCAGAGCTCTATTTAAAGGAGCCCAGATCTCCCTGACCTCTTCACGCTCGATTTCGGCTGCGAATACCCCTAATTTCGCTTTTCTCCTCACGGCCGTAGGCTCCTCGATGTCCGGCGACCTTCCCTGCTCCTCCTCCTCGTCCGATTGCCATACCTACGAAGGATTCCTCCTCCTTGCCTTCATCCGCATCTCGCCATACTAGCAGACGCCACCTTCTCCTTTATCCTCGCCGTTCCCACCACACCAGAGTCATCTTCGTCTCCGGCATCGGCCATACCAGACCCGACGCCCTCACTCACCCCCTTTGTCCCTTGACCTCCCAGATAAGTTCCCTATCCCCTCTACTTTCTTCTCCACCCTCTACTTTCCAAAATCGACCACTGCCGCCCCGCGCACCTCCATCTCCTTCATCTCTGGCCACCACCTCCGGCGAGGCCATCCCACTTCCACAGGCCACCAAAACCCTCACCGACAAGCCCACAACCTCCGCCTCACTTCACTGAGCACTTCCCCTCACTTCACTCACCGTGCCACTCACACAAACCACCCCCCGAACACACCCACTCACTCGCACACAGTGTGCCCTAGGCACGCACTCACAGGCACTGCCACGCCACGCCACCACTCCCAGCACATCCGCCGTGCTCCGGTGATGATCCCTGAACGGTTTGACGTGGCTTAAAGGTCGTTCTCTTGATTTCAGGTATCAAGCCTTGTTCGCTACCGAGCTTGAACTACGCCCAGGCTTCAATCCCAGGACGTGCGGAATCACCTCGCGCACTGTTCCAAGCCCTCAGTTGAAGTCGTGTGCCTCTACAACCTCGCCAATTTGGCCCAGCAACCTGCTGCTACGTTGTGCGGAAGACAAAGTCCCACCTCGAAAGTGAAGAGGCGCTTTCATGCGCATAAGTTGATTTTGTGCCACCAGCTAGTCTCCTCCAACACTGAGGGTGAGGTCCTCCTCCCCCTTCATCGGACTCGTCCGCGGCACTGCCCACATGGACCTGGACGACCTGACTACCCGCCTGACTTCACTCCTCGCTCACCACACACGCCGATGAGCCTGGACCAGGGTATGCGATAGGTCCGATTACCTGACCGGCTGAGGCTTTGAGAGAGTGAGACTAAAATAGAAAGAGAGAAAGAGAGAGGAGAAATACGTGGGGTAAGGGGGGTTTTTGCTCTGAGGAGTTTGCCTTCAACACTTGGCCGGATTCTGGGAGAAGATAGCCAGAGAAGGAAGAAGAGAAGAAGAAGAAGCAAAGGCAAAAGACAGAGAAAGCTAAAGAGAAAGAGAAGGATCACAGAAGGAAGAAGAAGAGAATAGCTGAGAAAGAGAAGAAGCAAAGACAGAGAAGAAGAAGGATCAAGCACTTTAAGTCGTTTGATTCCTTCATCAGACAACAAATTCTAGTTCTCATTGCACATTCATATATTGAGTTCCTTGGTGAAATTGTAGGAGTATTTGGTGATCTAAATCACCATTTTACTCCCATATTTTTGCACTCTGATACTGATATTACTGCATACTCTTTTAATTCTAAATTATGATCTTGATTTCTAAATACCAATTTGCTTCTTGTGTTCGACCTCGAAAATCTTTTCGAGTAAGAAAATTGTATTTGTTTTCAAAGCGATTTCGACTATACTACAACGCGATTATTTTAAAACATCGATTTCGCTTTTCGATTAACAGTAGCCAACTTTGTGCCTGTAAGCTAGCCAAGTCGGCAGGTGCCTTTCGACTTAAGGCGTCAGCCACCATGTTGGCCTTCTGATGTAGCGAAACTTCGTCGTAAAAAGATTTAAGTTTTGAAAACCCGTCGTTGTAGTGTAATTTGCTAGAAAATCCGAACAATCAAATAATTTTTACCAAAACTCAAAAGGAGGGGATGAGAAGAATGTGGGGGTCGTAGGGCCTGAGGAATTTGATGAATCATTTGATGGCCCTAAAATTGAGGAACTTGATCTTGTTGTGGCTCGCATGGCGGATTCAAATCCTTTTATTAAGGATTCAATTCAAAGCCCCGATCCTCAATCACACCTCGTTGAGCATAATGAGGATTCTATTCTTGAGATCATTCGACCCAATTCAATTCAGATTCAGACACAATTCTTAGACTTGGAAATTTTAGATAGGGTGATTAATATACAAGAGGTCCCAGAATTGAAAATTCTGATTATGGAGGATAGGAATTGGAAAATGATGATATGGGAAGCCAATTATGGAGGAAGCAGAAGATTGAGTCTAAGGGTTCCGATTTGTCTAAAACCCCCAACCTTCTACCAGGACCCTTATGACATTGTTTTTGAGGATGTGTAACCCAAGCACAAATTCATTGATTATCCTTTTGAGCTTAATTTCTTTGTAATCCAACTTTTTGGTCATGGGTTGCATTCTCACAAATCGCAGGCCCAACCCCGCTTGCATGCTGATCTTAGGTTTTGGATAATTTTTATCCAAAATCTTAGATATACTCGACCATGCGGTATGGGTCTGCACCACAATCTTTGTTCCTATGTGCGTACTTTGTGTGAATTCCTAAGAGTCACCAAATAAGGCAGATACACAGAGATTGAGTCTTAATAAAGCTATGACTATGGTGGATGGTTACGACCGTCCTTCATAGAGTCCTCGGCTGAAGGAGCGTAATAGTGTCAAAGGTCAGAATAGGCACTTCCACCAAATAAGCTACACAATATCCTCTTGACCGTTATCATCCCTAATAATGCCTCATAAATAAAAGTATGTGTCGTATTATGTTGATTTATAAAAAAGAAGAAGAAGAAGAAAAAGAAGAAACAGTTATATTATAAAAAAAAGCCCAAGTTTATAATGTAACATTGTCTTTGAGGCAACATAACACCTATCGTGTTTCACTAAATATGACCCATACCTACCTTTTAGTATTTCTGATCGCCTGAATACTGGTTGAGGACTCTAACTTAGTTGTAGAGTTATTAGGACTTTAGTTGAAGCGTGGATGCCATGTGAGACCACCAAATAGTGAGTACAATTATTAAATCTGGCAAGATTTGTGATCTCAGAAAGAAAGAAAAGAGTGAGTGCCCAGGAACATTAAGAGAGCACAATTGTGTAGCCTCTCTCAGAGTTGACTTGTCTAATAGTCTATTAATCTAGAGTCCGTAGTACTAGACTACATGTAGCGTCAGATGAGTGTGTGCCACCAAATACAAATCCATTCTACTCAATATCTCCTACCTAAGCCAAAAGCCAGGGTCAAATTACATATCTTCTGCTTTATCCCTGAGGGAAATGTTGCATCTCCCGACAGAAATATTTACCAAGGGTGAAGTTCGAACTTCCAATGCAAATTGGCTTTTTCACTTGGATATGTTACCTAGGCTATCATCACTTTACATTTATCTGGATCTCTAAAGTTTTGAAATAAGAAAAGAATAAATCTTCTGATTACTTCTATTATTTTTCATTTTTGCTAGGGACTAGCAAATCTTAGGCATGGGTGTATTTGATGAGTCCATTTCAATGGACTATTATTATGCCTAAGTTAACTTTAATCTTACCTTTTAGGTTTGTTAATTACTATATTAAGTTATGGAATGTTTGCATGCATCATTATTTAAGTTTACATTTATTTTATAGCATTCTATAACTTAATATGTAATGATTTTATGTTTTTATGTTGCAGGAATAATATTGGGAAAAGAACAAGGAGGGGAGGGTAAATTCCTCTTTCAAACAACTGGCTCCATCTTTTCCCCATCCTCCGGCCACCCTCAACACATCCCTCAACAAATGCAAACCGCCACCGGCCAAAATTAGAAAAAGGATTTTGAAAATCCCTTAGGAGGCAGAAGAGAAGAAATATAGAGGTGAGGCGGAGGGGATTGAAAGGAAAGGGAAGGAACCATGCAACCGTGCTTGCACTGTGCACCGCGCGCCCTCCACCGCAAACACCCTACCAGCCTGCACTCCGCCTGCCCTCACCGCGCACCCGTGCCCTCTGCAGGCGCAGCCAAAACCCTCTAACGACCTACTGCCCACCGCGCAACCGTCCTCTGCAGGCGTGCACCCGCTCCAGCACCATCACCGCTTGCAGGCGCACACCGCCAGCGCTTGCACCTCCAGCCACGCACCCGCAGGCATCGCGCCTTCTCTACTGCAAGCATCCACCGCAGCAGCAGGCCACCCTCCGCCTGCCCTTGCACGCCCACAAGCACCGCACGCGCCAGCAGCGCCTACCACCCGCTCCAACAGATCCACAGTCCGCGCGTGCCTTCAATAGCAGAACCCGCGCCTCATCAACTTCTGCAGCGCCCACCTCCAGCGCCACTGCAGAGCCCCACGCCTATGCCCACTTCCGCGCGCCCACCTCCGTGCGCTCCAGCCTTCATGCCCGCGCCTTCCCTGCGAGCCTGCAGCGCCTCACCACGCGCGCACCTCCATGCATGCGCCTGCACTTCGTCGCGCCATCGCTTGCAACCCCACGCAGCACCTGCAGCTGTAGCCACACCCACGTCCGCGCGCGCCTATGCGCTCTGCAGAACGCCCGCGCGCCTACGCCTCCGCGTCTCCTTGCGCCTACAGCACACACGGCAGCAGCAGCTCCTCCACCGCTGCCACTCCTCTCCTCCGGCAGGCCGGCTCCGGCCATCTCGCGACGAACCGCTGCCACCACCGCGACGGCCTCGCTACAGCCAACCTCCTGTGGGAGTCTCTCGATTGAACCTCTCTCCCATGTGCAAGGAGGAGAGAGGTAAAATTCCCAGTTTTTGTGTTAATTAAAAATTACATTTACTGCCATTGCCACCAAAATCAATTTTAATTTACGATTATTTTATTGTGGCGAAATTGTGACTGCACACTCATGCTTTCTTATAATTGCGCGGTTATTGATATTCACATGTTTCAACATTGGTTTTGGGATTAAAATGTGCACAAATTTTCTCTAATATATGTCAATTGAAAATTACATAAAATCATCACATATTTATTTAATATTTCAGTGAGGGAAAATTGCACATATACCCTTATATTTTTAAGTTATTGTGTATCTTCTTTCCGTCACATTTCATGTCGGATTTGATTAGGGATTTCGCACTTGATTGAAAGAATACAAAATAATCGAGATTTTATTGCATCATTGCCTCCCTGTGAACACGACCCGCTCCTAATCGAGTGGTTATTTTAATTATTGATTAGTCGATTTTTCCACCACTTAAATACTACAACAACGCGTTATTTCATTTGCGAAACTTAATCGAAAGTGAAAAATTGACTTATCAGGGAGGAGTTGAGAGCTTGAGCGAGGAGTCATGGGGCGGGGGGGCTCGAAGGAGGACATGTGTGAGCTGCAAATGCTAAGCGACTAAGCTGCTGCGGCTCCTGTGCGAAGAGGAGTGGAGTTGTTGCAAGGCAAAGCCTCGCAAATGGTTCTACGGAGACATTCTTTCGCATAATCGGATGTCTAGGAGGACCCTCAGACGTCTGATACCACACAAAATCCTAGGTAACGCCCTACTCGAGACTTTTGCATGATTTTCGATGTTTTCTTCTCTGCACAGTAGGCATAAGACTGAGCGCCTTGGTGTATGTGTGCTGCATAGGGTGCAGGTGTTTCCCACTAGGAGAGGAAGGCTCGTGAAGGGCGTTGGGAGAGTTTTCTCCGCATATCAGACGTCTGTATCTCTCAACAGATGTCTGACCAGACATCTGGAGGTAGCACCTGACTCCCGATAAAGTAGATTCAAATGGTAAGGTCCTGACCGCCTGTTTTCTTTTTCGTACGTGTTGTCTGCGAGTGACTGTACATCACTGTTCGCATGCAGAGCCATTGGGAAGGTGTGCAGGCGCGACGTCCCAGATACTTTAGGACGTTTGGACATCCCTTCGGACGACTGATACCCATCGCAGACGTTCGAGTGCTCTGCTAGACGTCTAGAATTACCCAAGGACGATAGTAAGGAGATCCAGTTATTCGGTCTCAACGTAGAATGCAAGGTGAGATCTCTGCTGTCGTTTAAGACGTCTGGGCACTGCTCTAGATGTTTGATTTCAATCTGGTTGGTCTGTTTTAGACACCAGGTGGCTGGTCCAGCTGGACCAGCTTGCCTGGTCTAGTTCAAGTGAATCGGGAAGAGTGTTTGGGCCAGTTCAGGGCCCAAATGAGGTTGGTTTCTCGAAATTAAGGTACCGTCGTCTTTCTATTAGAATTTCCCATGTGCTGTGGTCATGTTATAGCTGTTTTGAACTCCTTCCTATCTTAAGAAGTGTTATTTTTGCGTGGTTTGACCTCTCGTGTTAATTAGGTCATCTATTCGTGGTGTGCCTGGGACTTGCAGAGGCTGCGAGGTCCGCCGTTTGTGCCTCCACATCTCCCGATTACTCTGGTAGAGTGGTTTTACTATGTCATATGAATTAAATAATTGAAGTATATGCTACTTTAGAGCTATTTGATTGAACCCTATAATGTGAAATGAACCTTAGGGCTGAGATAAAGAAGTGAGCATTATTGAATGCTTAATCTATTAAGGTATTTCCTGAATGTGGTAAATCATGAGCTGCCTGTTTATTATTTAATTTGAAATGCACGTTGTATTCCGTACAATTGACTGATGAGATAATTGTTGGATTATGAAACCATGAGCTACCTACTATATGCTAATTAATCAGGGCTTGAATAGGGTGATGGGAACACCATCATGAGCCATAACTAGCTGAATTTAGTCATTATTAAGGAATAAATGCTCCTACATAACTACTAGGGAGTCATAGTTCATTTCATAATCATTCTGAGAGAAAGATAGGAAATCAGGGTTAAAGCTGTAATTTACCATCATATCTTGAATGCAGAATAACCATGGGTTTTTCCAGGGTTAAAAGTCCAATAAGTGGGTTAATACAGACAGAAAAGGGTTTTCATGTGTTTTGAGAATTAAATGACTTTTGAAACCTTAAAAATAGACCCACTTAGTTAACTGAAGTTATAGTTAGGATAAAATTCACCTAAACCCTCTAAAATTCACATATAAATATTCTCTAGGGTTTGGCACCTTCAATTTGATTATCAGAACCCGTCTTGACCCAAAATAGAGTTTCAAACTGATATTTACCCTAATTTGGGTTTTTACATAAATTACCCAGTCAAGCTAGGTAAAAACCAAAATCCAACTTCACCATTCGATTCCTTAGGTCAAAATTAGGTTTATACCAAAATTTGGGTTCAATCTGAGACTGTCTTGACCTAGTTTGCAATTTGGTCCTGCTGATTCTTTTATATCACACATATGCCCTTAAATTTCAAGATCCTTACAATAAGGCCCCTAACTTTGTTATCATTTTTACAAAAAGGTCCCTACCACCATGAATCCTATTCCTACAAACTCTGGATACCTAAATTTAGAGAGTTCTCCTTGATTCCTTGACGAATCCCTCTCAGATTTGAAAGGGAATTGGTCAAGGAATTCCCTTCTTTTTTAGCCAATTCCCAAGCTCCCAAACCTTCCTAATCTCTCATGCGAACGCATGAGAGATTATGGTATCTTGGGACTTCTTTCTCTGGTGAGCTTTCCAATCTTGGGAAGCTTACTTCCTAAGCCCAAAACGCCGTCTAGAGCCCTATAAAAGGACCCTTGTGACCTTACGCATTTCCCAGCAAGTCTTGGCACGTCAAAAGGCCCTAGAAACCTACCTCTGACCACCATGGACTCCTGCTCAGGTGATCTCCTCGATCCTCCTCCTCCGGCCATCTAACGACCAAATCTGTCGGCTTACCCGACTCCTCTCGTCCTCGAGACCCTCCCCAGCCAAAGGGAGGGCGTTTCTCCGTCTATCTCATCGTCGTCGCCTCGCTGCCTCTACCTCCTTCTTCGACTTCGGTCGGCCAACACCGGAGCCCTCTGCCTCTCTACCTCGCCCCTAAGTAACTCTATCTCTTCCTCTCTCCCTCTATTCTCTTCCCTCGTACTCACAAACCACTCGCGACCACTGCATCGCCCTCTCGCACTTTGTCTTCTCCACCTTCGAAAACCACTCTGGCAAGGCGTATCCTCCACTACACCCCTCCATCCTCCTTGCCACCACGCCCTACACCTCCGCCTCAACTTCATGACCAAAAGCCCTAACATTTCCCAATCGATTGCCCTTCCAAACCCTCCACCTAACTCATGCACCTCCGGCCACCCTTCTCGAGGTCGTCAGACCTCCTCACACGCACTCATCGCACACCAACACCACCGTTGCACTCCACGACGTCCGGTGATGCTTCCTGAGCTGTTTAACAAGGTTGAAAGGTCGTATCTTGGATTTCAGGTACCAGGTCTTTACACCATTAACGAAGCTTCTTCAACCGAGCTCTGGGACTTGTTCTTGCAGTTGAAGCCTAAGTGTTTGCTCCAGGCTCAGCGGAACCCATCTAGGAGCACATCCAAGGAGACAATTCAAACCATTGATCGACTCCTTGACCGGAATTAGAAGAACATGGTTACTGCGCCGTGCGAGTAAAGTCCCACCTTGGAAACTGACGAGCGACCGTACCCGCATAAATTGAAAAAGTCCTATATGCTCTTCGCCTCCTAACCACGGGGTGTGGTCCCATACACTCTCACCTATGCCTTACCCGCGACACCTAACCCGCGGGTCTGGCGCGTACCCCATTACCGGCCTAAGCCTATTCACACCTCGCTCACCACCCATGCCGGTGAGCCTGGTCCCGAGTGCACGTGTACCCGTTTACCCGACACCCTGACTTGTGGCCTTGGGAGGGTGGATCCTAAAGAGAGAAGGAGAAAGAGAAAGCAAGGTAGGGGAGGGTTTTGCCCTGTGCGACACTTAGCCAATTCTGAGATGGCCGCCCCTTGTGCATGAAGAGAAAGCAGGAAAGGAAACCAGAAGAGAAGAAGAAGAGGGAAGGCACAGCTGCAGAGAAGAGAAGCCTACGCCTCTCCCTGAGGCTTGAAGAGAAGAGAGGAAGAGGCCTTTACCTCTATTAAGGCGTCTGAGCACCTATTCTGTCGTCTGATATCTGCTGATACCTTGGTTCTGTTGGTTAAATTGAGATTTGCCTGGCTTATATGATTCTGTTACTTTGAATAGCTTGCAAAGCTTAACATTATAGGGTAATTTGGTGATTCAAATCACTATTTTACCCTATCTTCTTTTTGTGTTATTGACATCAGATTTCATTTATATATCATTCTTATTTGAAATTCTTATATTGCATTTGAATTACGATCTTGAGAAATATTTTGCCAATTGCTCCATGTGTTCAACCTCGGACTTCATTTCTAATATTCGAGTTATAAATCTTATTTGTTTTTCGCGTTGTTTCGAACTATACTGCAACGCATTAATTTTAAAACTCAATTCAGAGCAGACAACATAGGGGTATATGTGATGTTATGGAAATGAGGAAATCTATGCGCAAACCCTACGTGGAAATTAAACGGAAATTGAAATAGTGATGTGGAAAATCTATGGAATGATGGAACATGTCGCCTACAGGCGGTTGTTCTGACTTGGTTAAGGGAAGTGAGCTGACCTTCGCTTACGTGGTATCGAGGAGAGCTACTGTCCTTTTTGTGTTGAGGGAGCCGGCTGCCCCATTAGACCTGGGGTTAGGATTGGCCCCCCTATACCGACTCTTATTGAGGCCACTGGGTAAACTGGGATAGTCGGGCGAGGGTACACAAACTGTTGAGGGGCAAGACCCCTGTTCTATTCTGTGCTGTATGTTTGGGCATACCCGCTAACGGAAACGACTGATCGCGTGCCAGTGCGGGGTAGCTACTCGTGTGATTATTGTGCGTGCCGTAGTCACCGCTACGTCGCGACCGTGACCTTGGGGTGGTAGATCGAGTGCAAGACTACCACGGGGTGCTCACTCTCGGCCAGTAGAGTGCCACGTGTACATCCTGCATAGCGGGAAAAACTGCAATCAAGATCGTTCCCTTAGGGAACAGGAAGATTAAGTCACATTGTGGATCTTTGTTAGAAAACCGACTCATGAACACTTAGTAGTTAAATTAACGGTACAATTGGATAATTGGGTAAATGCATGCATAATACTACTGTTCTCTACTATTTTTACATGCCATAACTGTTTAAATTTGTCACTCTACTCAGTGTTAGCTGACCACCATTATATATAACTGTGTACAGGTCAAGGAGTTGAGTAGCCAGCACCACTGGCTTTAGAGAGTACTGGACCCAGTCGAGCCCAGCCATAGTTTTTGTTTTTTTCTGTTTCTGCTGTTCAATGTTGTTAGTGAATACTTCTATCTTATGTTGAGAACTATTGTCGTGATACCCTTTTTGCCTTAGTTTTGATGGCTAGTGAACTATGTTTTCCGTATATGCATGGTTCCTTTCTGGAATCTAATTTATATTTTCCATTGTTGGTCTTTCCTTAAATTGCTTAGCTCAATGATTTAAATGCCGCAAGCATGCCGTCGGCAAGGGGGTTTACGGGAGGAGGGCGTGCTGACATGATTTAGGTACCGATATGCAGGCATGCTGGTGATATGTCAAGAATTTCGACGGTGGAGGGAAGCTGCGTTGGCTTTTAGGAGGGAAGCTGCAGGTGGGAGTTTGAAATTCGAAACACGGACAGGAGGGGGTTCGAAATTGGAGGATCACGGAGGGAAACCAAGGGAGAGGACACACGGTTCAGGGAGGGAGCTGGGCGGGAGGGAAAGTTGGACACACACATTTCAAAATGTTCATAAACGATTGTATTTTGTTACATCACACAAGATTTTAAAAATGTTCAGAAACGATTGTATTTTGTTGCATCTGTAAATATATTCCTAATATGTTGATTCACTTGTGTCACACACACACGATTTTTTGACATTTTTTTTTGTTATACAGCTTTAAAAATGTTCGTAAACGATTGTTTTTTGTTACATACAACTATAAATATGTTCATAATATGTTGATTTACTTGTGTTCTAAATTTTAATCATTTCTGTTATTTTTGTCGGCATGCATTGGCATGCCCTCATCATGCCTCCGAAATGTCATTTTTTCGGGTCGTCGAAATCTGCCATCGAAAAGCGAGCATTTCCACGGCATGCCTTCAACATGCCCACGAAATGCACACCTACAATTTCATCGGCATGGCGTCGAAATCAGCATTTCGAACCTTGGTTTAGCTACTTGCATGCATGGTTTGTGGTTTGTTTCGTGCGTTTCGGTTAGCCTCTCGTTGGATTTCTAGGTCTTAGAGTTAGTCGAGGCAAGCCATCCCCGGATTCCCAGGGAGCCGGGTTCGGGTCATAACAATCTTGCAGAAGGAGATTGAGAGATCCACGAAGAGTTTTTGGTTGATCAAACCATTAATTTTGTAGATCAATTGGGAATTTGGTTGGAAACCAAATTGCCTCGGCTTTATTCTCCTGAGGTGATTTCGAGGACGTCTAGGAATGGAGTGCGCCGAATCTTGGAGGTGGTTCATCATATCCTGGGAAGAGTTTGTCAAATTTTGACGCACCGGTATTGTGGGGGCTGATATCTTCTCTAAGGGAAGTCTTTAATGGGTGCTTCGAACGGAGTAATATCTAACCTTTCTTTGTTTTCTTTATTTATGCTATTGCATATTATTTGTTCTTTATTTTATTATAGATCTTACCAAATAATATTTGACTTCCTTGATTTAATATTTTTTATTTATATAAAAACATTAAAAATATATATTTTTTTATTTATTTATTTTCTCTATATGTTTATTTCTAACACTTTGTGGGCAATTTCTATATTTATACTTTCAAACAACAATAAAGCCAAAAGACTTCCGGAGACTTCTATAGTGAACGACAATGTCAATCATTGATACAAACATTATTCTACATGTCCCAATTTCTCATGGCCATCAATGAAGAGCCCTTCCATTTGGAGGTGGGAGGTTTGCACTCCAACCATGAGTAGCAAGTGAGTCAAGTGAGCATCCAAGAATTGTGACAAGGGTAATGGCCATGTGATGCAAGTGAGAGGTGTACACCAGTAGTCACAATTGGTGAGTGCCGGTGAAGCTTGAGCGCTAGTATGTGTGATCATGGTAACTAGGCTAAGGCCAATTGGACGGAAGTAGAAAGATAGATACAAAACTGGCAAAAGAAGCTAGAGCAACGGCAGACCTCTCTTGTATTGTGGAAGCGTGTGAGTGTCGGATGAGAATGAAGAGCTGATGAGGGAGAAAAGATTCCTCTCATGAGCCTGACTAAAAGGGATCCACAACAACCTCTAAGCCCAAAAACTTATTCTTTGACCTAAGGGGATCCTCACCTAAGCACGCGGATGAACTGCATCATCTAATCAAGCAAATAGATAATTGCCTGGCTAATCATCACTACACAATCATGTCATCGCCTGGTTGTGATTAGGTTACTCGCAAGTCTAACTTGATATTATGCGGATAGCTTGACCATCACAAACCCAGGTAGATTGCCACCTTGGAAGTCCTTGCCTAAGAATTCTAGTGGATGAAAAAGGCAAATGACCATTAATAGACTAACGTCAGAAAGTGATCTGATGGAGCACAATCTTCTCCAATTAAAGTGGAATCAACGGAATGTGCAAGACATGCATGGCATAACATCTATGAGAAAGAATGTTATGAAGGATCACCTCTGACGATTGTGAGATTTTGAGATAACGAGTGAAAATCTTGAAATGTAATCATGTAGCCCCTTGTAAAATGGGAATTTAATAGGATTGAGGGGCATGCAAAATAAGTAGCTGTGTACTTCTCTCTCTCTCTCTCTGACTTAGTAAAAGCCTTTGATGGTTAAATCACTTTAAAGAAATTGTGACGGCTGAGACTCAACAATTCAAATTAATCTAGCAAAATATGATTCATTGAATATAATAAATAAGTTAAATATAATTAAAATCACCAAATACATAATCATAAAATATGAATATAATCAAGTAAATCATTCGTAAAGTATTTGACAATAAAAATAAGTAAATACCTAAAAGAATAATTAATTTTACATGTAACGCAAACTAAAAAGAAAAAGAAACTGTCTACTCATTTGGATATGGCTATCCAAAAACAAGAAATAAAACTAACTAAAATAAAGAACTCCCAAGATTATGGTCAATTTGGTGGTGTCGAGGTAGGTCTTGCACCGGTTGCTCCATATGTAGCCGCTCTTGACTACTCAACTGTATTTGAGTATGGAGTCAAAAGAACATATCAGTAAACGTTGATTAGAGTAGTACAAGTGAGAAAGAAAGAAAAAAAACATGAATACAAGAAAAGGGTACTAACTTATTATTATAATTTATCAATTTATTAATAAGTTAATTCCCATTTGTCTTGATAAGTGTGTTTCCTTTAGTATTACAGTCATATTTTATCACATATCAATTCTTCAGAAGGCACGAGTAGATCTTGCTATAATATCCTTAAAACTATGACCAATATGTAGCATCATTTTAGCGAGAAGAAAACCTTACACTCGTTTTATGTCTCATTCCATCACCCTGAAATCCTAACATAAGTAGCGTGACAGCTACATACTACAAGCTATATGTATAGACACAATCTATGTTGGCTCATAGATAACATGACTTGGGCATGTATCTTAACCATAATAACATAAATTTGCAAAGTAGGGTGTTGTATTATGTCACCTCTAAAGATATAATTTGATAAACTTGTTGAATCTGGAGAAAATTAATTTTTCGTATGATTCTTATTTAGGATGCTTTTGTTTTCATTAAGCAATTGACCTTTAGTATTGGTTCGGTAATTAGTTTTGAAAGTTTTAAACGTCATTTTTTGTGCTTCGCAATGTCATAGGTCAATTGGATCGGTATATTCAACGAGGACGAATGATATGGGGGTATTGAGTGATATCACAAGTCAAAATTTGCATGCAATCTCAAAGACAGATGGCAAAGTATTGCCAAGTGATCGAAAGGGTTATGGAAGAATTTTTTCATTTTAGTTCTTTTGAATGAGAGGACGGGCCAAAACACCAAAATACTTAACAATATTTGCTTTGGATTGTATTTTATTCACAAAAAAATTTATACATTAATTTAATTTAAAATTAAAATATTATCAATATAATCTAGGTCACAACTAAATATCACTTTACATTTTTTTTTTTGGATGAAACTTGAAAAATGTAAAAGTTGATATCAAAATCGATACATAGTTATAAATGTGATTTTTTTTAATGCAAAAAATATGCTGACACATGGTGGAATCTACCATTAGTGAAATCAACAATAAATTACTTTCGTAGGGATGAATAGTTGTGTAAAATCACTTTACACCTTTAAAAAAATTTTACACTGGTGCAAAGTATGATTTCACCAGTGCAATCTTATTTTGAATTATTTTACACGAGTGCAATAAATTTTTTTACACTGGTGCAATATTTTTTTTGTACTGATGTAATATTTGCACTGGTGTAAAATAATATTACACTTTACTTTGAATTACTTTTCACCGATGTAATATTTATTTGTACGGGTGCAAAATTAAATTCTAACTATTTCTTTATTTATGAGAAGTGATTTTTCACTTGAAATGTGATTTTTCACTATATGGTTCGAAGTTTAGTCTTTTGTGTTAGGGTTTAACAAAGTTAAACCCTAAATCCTAAACCTTAAATCTTAAGGTGAGAAATCACATTTTAAGTGAAAAATCACTTTTTATACGTGAAGTCACTTTCCATAAATCTAAACCCTAAACTTATATGTTAAAATCATTTTTGATATGTGCAAAATCACTTTGAATAGATGAAACTACCATTTGAATAATTTATCACCAGTGTTAAATTTTTTTACCACCTGTGTATTTTTTAGATTAAAGTAGTATGGTGATTTTTTAAATATGATGAAGACTATCATATAACAAACCTTATATTCTATTATTTCTTTATGTTAAATAATAATAACTAAATCACTTTTTAAGTCAAATCTACATTTCTCTACTTTTTACCTTTTTTTTTTTTTTTTAATTTATGTAACTAAATAGGCGCTGCTCTCCTAGCACTTGAAAGTAAGTAGTTTCTTTATTGGGATCCATCTTTGAAATGGGTATGCAACTGGGGCCTTTTTTTTTTTGCAAATTACTTTTAAGGATAATGACGTTACGTGGGCATATATGTCAATTTTACACGAAGGGTCGATATACGCGTATCATTGTCTTATTCGTTTATGACCTTCGGTACGATAGGAGTCCGACGCCCCTAACCCCCACCAACCCCATCTCGGTCAACCGCCCGACTCCCCTACAAAACCCCCAATGTGATAATAATGACTCCCCACCGAGGCCAATGCGATCACAGCGCCACAGCGGTACTCTCACGCGCCTGATAACCCTTTTCAAATCCCCCACGTGTCCACCTACCCACACAAAGGCAGCAGCAGCAATAAAGAGAGAAAGGAAGGGGGCCACGTCGAGGCCCTCTCGGTTCGTCTCTCGTCGCATTCCCCTTCTTGAACCCCGACTCCAATTCGTGCCGTTGAAACCGAGAGAGAGAGAGAGAGAGAGAGAGAGAGAGAGGGAGATCCGATGGGAACGTCTCTTCGCAGGACGGGACCGGAGCCGCGCGAGTCGCCGCGTCTGCCGCTGCGCCCGCACTTCGCCGCCGAGCCGAAGCGGTCGAGCCGCGAGCGGGGGACCTCCCCGCGCGCGCCGCCGGCGACAGCGCGCGTGGCGGACCTGGAGGCGCGGCTGGGGAACGCGGAGGAGGAGCTGCGGAAGCTGAAGGAGCAGCTGGCGCCGCCACCTCCACTTGAGAAGGCGGAGGAGAGCGAGGGGAGCTCGGCGGTGGAGGATGGGGCGGTGGAGAAGGACAGGGCGGCGGAGGAGATGCTGGAGCTGGAGACGAGGCTGTGGAAGAAGGAGAGGGAGCTGGCGGCGTGCATGGCGGAGAACGAGGAGCTGAGGAGGAGGGCGGATGAAGAGGCGAGGAGGGGGAGGGAGAGGGAGGAGGCCCTGGAGGGGGAGGTTAGGGAGGGGAGGAGGAGGGAGGAGGATCTGGAGAGGAGGGTGGAGGCCGAGGCGAGGGAGAGGGCGGGGGCGGAGGCCGAGGCCGCGAGGCTGAGGGTCTTGATGGAGCAGTGGAGGAAGGCGGCCAACGCCGCCGCCGCGATCGTGTCCGCGGAGGAGGAGCGGGTGGAGGAAGGGAGGAGGAGGAGCAGCAGCGTCGGCAGGAGGGTGGTGTCGTTGGGAGAGCTCTGGAAGAGGAAGGGGGCCCACCAGAACAGCAGCAGCAATATTATCATCAAGAAGGATTTAGTTGAGAATGGAGATTGATGGTGCTGTTCTCTTTTCTTCGTTCCGCTCTCTCCTCCTCCTGCTCCCAGGGAGATCTCCCTCTTCAAGTATTGTATTTTTTTTTGTTCCTTTTCCATTTTGTTTAATGTTCGGGGAAGTTTCGATTATTGCCGGTTGAAGCATTGATGGTCGAATTGTATGAGGTGGCTTTGTTTTTTCGTTTCTAATCCGTCACTGCAGGTGACTCTGCTGCCCTTTTCTGTTGGTAGTGTGATGGCACGATCCTGGTGGTGTTTTTCGGTGTTTCCTTTTTTTTTTTTAATCTTTCTGTTCTTTGTTTCGTGTGCGTGTCCGAGGGATTCTGGGAAAGATGGCCTTTGGAGTTTGGTGATGGCCGTCCTTTGGTTTGTTGCTGTGCGGGAGGTGGTTCAAATTTTGAACGTCGCTCTCCGGGAGTATTAACGTTTGGTGGCAGGGCAGGTGTAGTGGGTGCTCAGAGTATCTATCCTCCTTTCGGGGGATACTGACTGGGTTTTTTTGTCTCGTGGATGGACGAATAGATAATATGACGGTAAATAGCCTCCTTTTAGGTTAGTTGAAATTTGAACCTACACCCGTCGTTCCCACTTAGGCTTGGCAATGGGGGTTTTCTTAGGTTGAGGGTTATCTTAAATTTTTTTTCATCCTTTCAACATAAATTATTATATAATAATTTTTAATTATTTTCATTTATTTTTACTATTAAAAATATCCATTATATCTTTCACTTTTATTTTTAATATTAAATAAACATCTTTAAATATTTTTAACTTTCACTTATATTATTAAATAAATATATACTAATATAATATTACTGTATCAATCATTTTAATTTTATATTTAACTCTTTCCTCGTTCTACCAACTAAATAAATATTATTTTTAATTATTTCATTTTTAACCTCCGTGATCTCGTTACCAAACACAAACTTAACTAACGTGGGTCTGCTTATCGGTATGAGCTTTACGAATTGGGTCACTTGGGAAAAAAGAAATGGAAAGGAAAAAGAAGTAGGGAAGCTTATCTAGAAGCCGGGGAGTCCTCTCTCTCTCTCTGTTAGATTACGGGAAGAGTCGAGGGGAGTTGACTTACGTTGGTATTTTTGTGCTCGCAGAGTCCACCCTCTGTGTGTGTGTGTGTGTGTGTGTGTGTGTGTGTGTTAGATTACAGGAAGAGTTAAAGGGGAGTTACTTTTTGTTGGTGTTTTTGTGCTCGTAGAGTTGAGGGGTGTTGACCTGTGTTGGGAAAGTGGAAGCGTTAGTTGTGAGATTTTTGTCCCTAAAATGGTAGTTTAGTTAGTCCATGATTTTTTTAAATTTTAAGTTGAAACTTTTTTTGTTTAATTGAATTGTTTCAAGAGCATCTAATGATTAGCTTAATATTTAATTAATTAATAACTATAATTAGAATTAAAACTACAATACGTAATTAAGCCGGATAAAAGATCATGCAAAAGCAAAGGGACTAATTGTAACCATCCAGATCATACCTGAGGGAAAGTATATGTGCAAAATTATTGACATCACAAAAAAGTGATGCATATTAAGAACAGAGATGGCTAAATCTAGTAATTTTTGTATTGAACATCTAACTAAAATTACCCAAATGTACCGTAGCTTGAAAATATACGCAAAGGTTCGTTCACACACCTCCCCTTGAATTTCTTTGTAGCGATGATGTTTTGATATTAATATGTGATATTTGAGTTGTGAATTAAATTGTATCGGTAATATTTCAATTATAAATTAAATATCACTGATATGTGATGAGCTTGTAAAAAAAATTTGAACGTGTCACCTGGCTCAAATAATACACTAAGCCATAACCTGAACTCATTAACGTAATCCATCTACATAAATAGGTCAGGTTTGGTTTGAGTCTCGTGAACCTGCCTAACCTATTTAATTTAATTTATTTATTTAACTCATTTAACCTATTTAATCTAACCTAATTTATCCATTTATTTAAGAAATGTTTACATCCACACCCCTAAATCTTAGGGTATCACATCTATATTTCTGTAAATTTCAAATATATATATATATATATTTATATTTATGTTGTTTATCATATATGTTCTTTGGTTAGTATTTAATCGTACAAAACACTGATGATGGTTAAGATCTAATCATATAGCAAAGTTAGCTTTAAAAAAAAGATTAAAAAAACTCACTTCTTCCACCCTACAATCACCACCCCTGCATCGACCGCTTCCTCTGCACTTGTCACCCCCACCCACCACCACCTCCGATGAGGTCTCTATGGGTGGGCGTGCATGTTAGAGGTTGACGAGAGTGGCAGCAAGGTTGAAGATAAAGGGAGTCTCGTCTCCCTTATTTGGGGTTTCACGTGGGGCGAGGAAAGAGAAGAGTGTTCAACGTGTGAAATCGATGTTTAAGATTGATATGTTGTAGTATATGCCAAAATCGTTTGTTAACAAATACAATTTATAACTCGAATTCAAAAGAGTATCCGACGTCGAACAAAGGGAACAAATATGGAATTTACACACTAATCTTAATCAATATAGTAATGAGCACAAATAATTACTAAAAACTAATATTCAATGTAGCACATGAGTATATCAAGAATCTAACGAGGCAAAAAGACATTTAAGTTAAAATAATTGTGATTTAAATCATCAATTATTAGTTTAGATACACATATAATAATTACTTAATGATCTAAATAATTGCACAGTGTCTCAAATAATGCCACAATGTTATCATCAAACGACTTAAGTTCAACCCTGCTACAGTACCTCAAAGAGGCTTCTTCTTTTATTCTTCTTCTCAAGCACGGCCAAGGGACTAAGTGTTCAGCCACACCTTAACATAAGAGAGCAAAACCCTCCCCTCCCCCTCTCTCTCTTTCTTTCTCTTTTCCTCCTCTTCTCTTTCAATAATCGAATTGGGTATTTGGGTCAAGACTGTACCCGGGTCCAGGGCTACGTGCATGGTCGCAGCCGAGGGGTGAAGGCAAGTATACGAGTCGAGTCTGTGTACGCGGGTAAGGAGGGCCTCACCCTCGTGTTCTGAGGCAACTAAGCACTGAGAGAAAAACAATATATGGGTGTTGGCTCGATCCTCATCCCATGATGTGGGACTATCCCATAAGTCTCTTCTTGCGAGTGCCAGTAGGTGGAGTTCTCCCTAATTGGCATAGCCGCAGGTGATATGGTCTCAAATTGACCACCTAGGAGTGGTCCTTAGGTGATCTCGCATTGCCTGGAGGTATCACCTAAGGCTTGCACGACCTGGAGCTCGAAGAACGTGGTGGCAGTTATGGCAGCGCAACGGAATGGGGCCAAATCTTGAAACTCACACAAACGATCTCATGGCCCAATTAAAATACCTCAAAAGCTTTGCCGTGGTGTGGTGAGTGTGGTGGCGGTGGTTTCGTGTGTTGTAGAGGTGGGTGGTGGTCGAATGGAGTCGAGAATGGTGTGCGTGTGGTGGGTTGATCGATGTAGTATTTGGGTGGACAATAGGGCGAAATCGATTAGGGCTTTTGTTTCTGGTGGTGTGGCAGAGGTGTAGGAAGTGGTGGCGAGGTATTTGGTGGCTTGTGGAGGTGGAGCGAATTTGCCGGAGGTGTGGCCGAAGGTGAAGACAAAGGTGGCGGGCGGTGGTGTTAAGGGTTGATTTTTGGATTTTAGGGGATAAATAAAACCAAAGGAAGGAAAGGAGTCGAGAGGACCTAAATTAAGGACGAAATGAGGGAGATTCTGGCGTTGGTGTGATTGCCGGCGCCGGAGAAGGAAGAAGCTCCGTGAGGGAGAAACAAGGAAGAGGGAGACCTAGGAGCCCCTGAGTTGGTCGTTAAGGAGCGGACGAAGGAGGGGAGGAATGTAGCACTCCCAATTTAGTCATTAGGAGGCTGTAGAATGACAGAAGGAGGAGCTCATCGGAGCTAAGTCGGAGATGGCAAGGGAAGGAGTTTGAAGAGGGTATTTTGGCCAAAACCTAGCTAAGGAACTTGGCCTTGTGACCTGGGTCCTTTTATAAGGCTCAAGGAGGCCTTCCGAGCTTGGAAACCAAGCTTGGTAGCTTAGAGCTTACGCATAAGGAGGAGACTCAATCCTTCAAGCGATTCGCATGAGGATTTGGGCAAGAATTAGAGCCCAAGATGCGGCTCAAATTGTAGGGAAATCTCTCAGGAGTCTCCTTGCCAATTTTGGAAGGGATTCGCCAATAAATCAGGGAGAAATCCCTAGCCAAAGGTTGCTAAAGTAGGAGTTCCTCCATGATAATGGTGGAGGGACCTGATTGCAAATAATATAACAAACTTAGGGACCCATTTGTAAGGAATTAAAAAAGCTAGGGGTGC
The DNA here is from genome assembly GCA_037157565.1 of Thalassia testudinum. Lineage (NCBI taxonomy): Eukaryota > Viridiplantae > Streptophyta > Magnoliopsida > Alismatales > Hydrocharitaceae > Thalassia > Thalassia testudinum. The sequence continues at coordinate 70,841,034 of JAZHRO010000022.1, read as the reverse complement.
GTAAGTGACAAAAAGAGTCAGATTGGACTGAAATGTAAACTAGGTCAATATGATTTTTGATTAGGCCCAAATTTTGGTACAAACCTAATTTGGACCTAAGAAATCAAATGATAAAGTTGGATTTTGGTTTTTACTTATTTTATTTAGGTAAATTGCATGGAAACCCACATTATGACAACTGTCTGTCTAAAACTCTATTTTAGGTCAAAATGGGTTCTGATGGTCAAATCAAAGATGTCAAACTATAGAGAATATTTTTATATGATTTTTAGAGGGTTTAGATGAATTTTATCTTGACAAGAACCTCAGTTAATTAAGCAGTTCTATTTTTAAGATTTCAGATGTCATTTAATTGTTAAAATACGTGAAAATCCGTTCCTGTCTGCATTAACTCACTTATTAGATATTTATGACCATTTGACCTTTAATTAACTTCTGAGAAAACCCACGGTTGTTCTGCATTCATTATATAATGGTAAAATTATAATTTTAACCCTAGTTTCTTGTTATTCTCTTAAAAAGGATGTGCAATGAATTACTGTTTTCTGGCGGTTATGTAGGAGCATTTAATAATGGAATATGACTAAATAAAGCTCGATATGGCTGATGATGACGTTATCATTAAAGAGGTAGTGAGGGAGGAGAACACAAGGTTGGTGAGCCTACTAAAGGAGTGGGGGTCGATGGATAGCCGGTAAGGTCATGTTGGTCTAAGGTGGAGATCTTTTGAGTTGAAGAATCCAAAATGTTAAGAAGAAGAAGAAGAGAGGAGGAAAGACATCTATATGATGAGATGGAGCATTGACATCGCTGACGAGAGTTGGAAGCTCATCGTTATAATCGGTGGTGGCAATCGCCCTCCTCCCTTGCACCGACCATGGAAGGATTAGAGGAGGAATCCAAGGAGGTGGAGGTGGGGGTGATGAAATGAAGAAGATGATGAAAGGTTTACTCTTTAAAGATATCAAGTTTTTATTTTTTGCATTTTGATTCTTACAAAGGAATGCTGATTTAACTTAAATTTGACATTTGAAACTAATTACCTTGATTTAGGTCATTCAGGACCCAATCGAGATGACTTGGGACTCATCAATTATTGTTACCTTTTTTATTTCTTCTTTGATTTATACCTTGACTTGTGCCCGTTAAACTTGTAGAAATGAGTAAACTATACATTAAGGGGGTGTTTGGTTGGTGGGTTATATAGGTTTACATCGGATTAAGTATTTAACCCGTCACTTAACTCACCCTCTATTTACGTCAGGTTAAGTAGACTTAACCCGGGATAGAGTTATTCCACCCTCTCTGTGGAATAAATTTAACCCGTCAAAATATCCAAATAGTTTAACTTACTTTTTCCATATTTCTTTTTTTATTCCACAAATTTATTCCCCTTACCAAACGAGGCCTAAAGTTTTAAAATTGTGAAAAAATATTATAAGCTTATTGATGAAATTTTTAGACTTTATGTCGTTGCTTTTAATGGTGTTAAAGGAATATTCCAAGGAATACTTCCCATAAATTGATGGAAAATTAACTTGGGGGTTACGATGTATGGTTAGCATGTTTTCAGGAGTATAGGTGTATATATATGAAATTTACAGGGGTATAAATGTAATTTAATAAGATTTCAGGAGCATGGATATAAAGATCCCTTTATTTAAATGGTTTCAGTCGAATTTTGGCATGTTTAGGTGGGTTGAGTCCAGGTTAGGACATCGTAAGCCATTTAATAAACGAGTTGGGTTTGACTCGACCCATTTATAAATTAGTATGGCCTTAATGGCTTAGGCCTGAACCAACTCAACCTATTTGATAGGCCTAGTATGTGATATTTAATTTCAAACAAAATATTACCAGTGTAATAAAACAAATATCATCGACGATATCTATTTTTTTCTTAAGGGTGTGTGAACTTTGAAGTAAACTATTGCATTTCTAAACCATTGTGCACAAATGTATGTCAACGTGAAAGTCCATGCAAAAGTTTATATGCCTCCATTTAAGCTAAATTGCATTAGTGATTTTAGACATTAACAGATGATAATTGATATTTGAATTAAATTTTATAGAGGTTATTTTAGTTTTAAATCAAATATCACTAGTAATATTTAAATGTTTGAAATATCATTGATAATTTTGGTGATATCCACTTTTTAAAAGGTATGTTAAGTTCTACGTAAACTATCTTATTTCTAAACTAAGATCCACTAAGACCTGGCTTGCATGCGGAATTGAGTTACCCCTCCCCCACCCCACCCCCCAAAGGGGGGATTGGGACACTCGTTGAGGAGGAATTGGGTAGGGAGAAGGGGGGATCGGAGGAACATCTTTCTTTATTTAGCATCCCAATCAAATTATCACATAAAATCACATCAATACTAATATATATTAAAATACATCTCCTTCCACATAATATATTAATTAAAATATATTTATTATATTACAATAACCCACTTACGTACATATCGTAATATTAAATAAACACCCATTAACCATCGATCATCTTATCTTACCACTTTTTTATATATCTCAACTAAACACCTCTCTTCATTTATTCTTATAGCATTTTATCTTCGTATAACTTGCCAAACTTAGCTTAAGATTCTATAAAAGGTATTAACGAGTAATGTAACAAGGAAATAATTGAATGGATTGACTACAGGTCCTTAGGCATTTGATGGGCAAAAACCGATTTAATTAGTATCATCCACAACTGTGAAATGAAGTTCACATAATAAACTAACATAATATATTAAAGCATGAGGGGTAGGGAGGTCTTTTGACTTTTGAGTCCGAAGGGTGTCGAGGAAAGAGAAAATGTGCGTGGAAGGAGGTGTTATATTAACACTCATGAGTACCTATGTTTTCTCAAAAATATGAGTTAAAAAAACATCCATGGGAAATAAGGGTTAACTCTTCACATAAGCCAGCCCTTAAGTGATAAAAGTGGGAGAGGAAAAGATTGGGAAGGATTGAACTGACATTGGGATTAGGTCGATTCTTCTTCCTACTCAAAGGTTGAAAGAAGATCAAGATGCTTGCCTGTGGGTGTTTGAGTCCATCCTTTCTCATAAGTTTTTGCAAAGTTGTACTTTGATAACACTACCAGCATCAAGGAAAAGTGGTTTCAGTTACAAGTCTGGATGTTTCTCAAGACTGGTTTATTTGGGATGTTGGATAATTTGATTTTTGTAAAGTTGAACTCAATCTAATTCTCATTTATGTATACTTTTTAGATAAGAGGTAACACTAATTTTTATTTATTTAAATTTGATATCCGTGACATTTGAGAGAATTGGAAAAGCTCGTATTTAGCTTAACATTCATTCTAGCCTATGCTAGCATAACATGGGTTTAGATGAATAAAATCTACGTTTTGGGTTGAGGGATAGGTAGGCTAGTAGTTAAGTAGACAAATAAACTAGCTTTCAAGATTAGCAATGGTAAAGAGGGTGAAGCACGATCCCTTTATTTCCTAATTTGGCCTTCACAGCTTCGTGTTTGTTTACGGTACATGAGCTGGATAATTAACGTTGGAAAAAAACAGTCAAAGGTAAGCTTGGTTGGCATACGTTTTCTGCTAGTTTCCCTACTACTTAAAATTTTCAAAAGGTTGAATTAGGGTGTGAAGATACCTGCATTAATGCATTGAGTCCCATTAAACTTCAAAGTTAAACATATTTGAGTAAAAATAGTACCAAGTTAAATGAGCTCTTAAAAAGTTGAATGAGATAAAATTAAATATATTTTTACCAATATCATCGATTATCGTGTAAAGGAAGGAAGGGAGGAAGGAATCTTAAGATGTGTTTACACGTTACGTAAGGTAAGTATTTATGAGGCGGACCAGCTTGATTTGATTTGCATGGTAAATATCACTTCACTCCAACTTAGCAGTAGGAGGTTATACAGCTGGTTGCCTGAGAAATGTCATTTTACTAAATTCTCTCGCGAGTTCATTGGATTTTCTACTAGAGGCATATGTGCATGCATATTTGGAAGAATATTTTTCTACTCGCATAAAGAAGCCCGGCTGTTGGCGAATCCAATCTACTTTCTCGGTTTGTGGGGTTGGCGTCGATCAAACGCCACCACCGCTCGTCCCCATGCAACATCTTTTCTAAATTTGCCGCAATTTTATAATTGCATGCAGTACGAGCGAAGCAGTTAGCGTCCAGAACCCGCGCATTGCATTTGTACGTAAATGGGAACGATATGATTTCTAGTAATTTACGTGGAAGTTCCTAGATTCGCACCTCAATTTCAGTATTATCCATGAACTTAGAAACGCATAAATATCGAACATACTTCGTAATCTTTCTAATTATGTTAATTTCATCCCTCTGTTAGTTCTCCGCTGAGCTTCGGTTATCAAAACAACTTGGGTTTTAGGTTGGAATGGAATGCTAATGTGAGGAGATGATGACGTTGTTAGGTTTATACTGAAAGGGAGGAATTGCTTTGATAAAAGAAAACAAAAACAAAAATGACATGATATATCTCAAAGTTTCCAAGGTTACATTGAAATTGAGATTATGTTGAAGGAACTTTTTACAAGTTACCCGATTATTTTTAACTCAAAAATTCGCAAACAAAATTTAGAATAGCAAGTTCCCTTTTTGCCGACGAGTTATTACGTACAGGATTTACAAGTACGAGTGCTCAGTCACGATGGGAAGGTGGACCACCATCGTGCATTATTAGAAATGGAGAAAGGCTCTGCACAATTATTTTTTTGGAAGTTCCTTTTCCGCCCGCCTTTACAAGAGAGGGGACATATATTTCAAAAGTCACATGTGCTATCCGAAAGAGTATATGTATCGTGAATCTAAAGGTTGAGATGAAGATTTAGAAAATAATTTAAGATTTTGATTTACTTTACCTATTACTTCTCTAATTATGTATGTATGTAAATTGTGTTATATTTAATATTTGAAATCTCTTTTGTACATCTGTTATATACATGTAAATATTTTTGATTTTAGTACCGTTAATGTGCATTTACATGTATGCATGCATGTACACTCATGTGCATGTGTTTGTACACGTACACAAACACATCTTTCCCACTATGATAGAACTAATGATATTTGTCTAAAGTATTGGTTGACACTCAATCTTATAAATCATTAGTTGTCAATGTGTGCAAGCAGTTGAGATTTGTAAGTATTGCTTGGAGTTTTTTGAGTTGCATGGCGTTGTATTAAGAATTTGATTTACATACATATACTAGCATTGGATAAAGTCTAAACACCTGTGGATACAAGAAAAACAAAATAAGAATAATCAATATTGTTTCATTAGCGACAAACATTTAGACTAGCAAATTGGCATTCATCAACTGATCCGGTCGATTCATGTTAAATATATAATCAACATCATTGCTTGATCTACCACCATGCAAAGAAAATGGCTGAACTTGCAAAGAAAACTTATCTGGAATTTACCATTTAAACTCGAAGTTTATAATATATTTTCTTTAATGTGACTAGCTAAGTGAATTGCTTCAATCTTCACAATCTATTTTATGATCTCACATACATAATTTTACAGTTTCTTCAAATAACATAAAAATGTATAGGTCATTTTTTCTAGTTTTCAATCTCTATTTTCACTAGGGGTGTACACGGGTTGGGTTAGGTCGGGTTAAGACTCAACCTAAACTCAACCCATAGTTTTCTTTTTGGGATTTTTTCAACCCAACCCAACCCAACCCGTTACACTACCGAATCCAACCCAACCCAACCCATAAACATTGGGTTAGGTTGGGTCGGGTTGAACAAGTTGTTGACTAGTCAGGACTCAAAACTTATATTTATCTCCTGCATATTTTTTATGCCTTTCATATTTAATAACAAAATATTTTAAAATTATAAATAACTTATATCTTCTAAAGAAGCAAATAAAATAGGTAAAAACAAAAAAAACTTGATAGTCATATAATAGTAATTGTCTCTTTCATGTAGAAATGTAAACACATATTGCAAGTCGAATATCTTATCTATGTAATTTTTCTCATAAATGTAGGCATTCAAAACAAAGAATTAGATGAGAATCAAAATAATTTTGTACGTGTGGATGTCTTGTAATTCTATCTAAACAAAGAATTATATGAGAACCAAAATAATGATGTCTAATTTAAGCATCAAAGTTTGAATGCTTACATCAAAGTTTCAAATAATTTAGGCTAAGTTGATGGAAGGCAAGGGGGGGGGGGGGGGGGGGGGGGGGGGGGGGGGGGAGAATGGCCAAGAGAGGGGGTGGTGGCTATTGGCTATAGTGAAAGAGGATGGCCGGTGATGGGGTAGTAGGTTGTGTGGTGATGGTGGTGGTGGTAGCGACTGTAGTAGTAGGCTAGGCGGAGGGGAAGGTAGAGTGAATGGTAGATGGCCTGTAAGGGTGATGATAATGATATCATCAGCCATAACTAGCTTTAATTAGTCACAATCAAGAGACAACTGCTCCTACATAATCGTCAGAGAATCATAATTCATTGCATATTCATTTTGAGAGAAATGCATTAAATCAGAGGTAACTCTATAATTTTAACATCATATCCTAAATACAGAGTAACTACGGGTTTTCCTAGGGGTTAAATGAAGGTCAAATGAGCATTAATGACTAATAAGAGGGTCCGTGCAGACAGAAATGAATTTTCATGTATTTCAAGAATTAATGGACATTTGAAACTCTAATTTCAGACCCACTTAATTAACTGAGGTTCTGGCAAAGATAAAATTAACCTAAACCTTCTAAAAATCATATAAAAATATTCTATAAGATTTGGTATCATTGATTTGACCATTGGAACCCATCTTGACCTAAAATAGTTTCAAACAGGAAGTTACCCTAATTTGGTTTCTACGTAAATTACCTAGTCAAACTTTGTCAAAACCAAAATCCGACTTCACCATCATATTCCTTGAGTCTAAATTATATTTGTACCCAAATTTAGGTCCAATCAGAGACCATCTTGACCTAGTTTGCATTTTGATCAAATCAGACTCTTTTTCTTTCAAGTAGCCCCGCAGCTTTCGAAATCTATCACAAGGACCCCCCTAACTTCATTGTCTTCTTCACCAACAGGTCTCTGCCACCATGACCGTGTGAACGCACCTGCAACCGACTTTCAATCAAGGAGTTCTCCCTGATTCACGCCTAATCTCTTCCAAAATTGGAAGGGGAACTCCTGATGAAAGCCTCTGCAATCTAAGCCGCATCTTGGTTTCTACTTCTTCCCCAAAAGCTCATGTGAACTCTTTGAAAGGAAAAGTATCCTACGGTTGTGAAAACTCTGAGCTTCCAAGCTTGGAATGCCCTTCTAAGTCTTATAAAAGATCCCCTAAGGACAAATCATCCTCTTTAGCTTGGTTTAGAGGTCAGATTCCCCCTCTTCCCTTCTCCCCGACCTCCATCTCCACCAACTCCGGCGAGATCCTCCGTCCACCTTCCTCATCCATCGTCACAGACAATAGCCGGCGAATTCCTCTTCGTCTCGTTCTTCTACATCTCGCAACACTGGAGAACGCCTCCTTTCTCGTCTTCCTCGCCGCTTCTTCACCACCGGAGACTTCATCTCCTCCAAGTTCGGCATACCACTAGCAAGGACCTTTCTCCCCTTGCGTCTGTTAGATTAAGGTTAGCTAGGCTCCTCTTCTCCTCTACTCTCTTTTTATCTCATTTGTCACCCAATTCAACCCATGATGCTGCCGTTCCCCCTCCATCTTCCTCATCTCTGGCTGACCTCCGATGAGCTCTTCCCATCGCTCCACCGCACCACATGCCTCGCCAACGCTCTCATAAGCTCCGCCATCCCTCCACCTTCAAAAGCCCTGTCCTAATTCCATTAATTGCCCACTCATGACTGCCACCGAACAACCCACCTTCATACCACCAACTCCGACTCCGACACACCACCACACGCACTCACAAGCCACAAGACCACCACCACCACATTCGCCAACACCTGGCGAAGCTCCTGAGGTATTCTAAAGTGGCCGTGAGGCCTTATTCATGATTTCAGGTACTCACTGTCATCCTCTGTCGCTGCCATCGTCTCCGACAACATTCGCAGTCCTCTGGCCATGTTCTTCATCCAATCCACCTCCAGGTCACGCACAAACCCTCCAAGTCTACGCCTAGTTCCTCAATCAGAGTCTCTAGCTGTGGGCGTGAGACAATTAAGCAGCATCTCTTGCAGCCTTTGCGCGAAGGAGCCATGAGTTTAGTCCCACATCGTGGGCTTCAAGACTAGAAGTGACACTTATTACGTTTTTGTGCTATAGGCCTTATTGCCCAAGCACACGGGGGTCGGGTCCCCATTACACCTCACGACCCGCTTAACTCGCCTATATACCACTCCTCACCTGCGACACCATGCACGCAGGCTTGGACCCGATACTGCTTAAACTGGATCCCCGATTACCTGATTGATTGCTCGGTTATCTGAGAGAGAAGGAAAAGGGGAATTTGTGAGAGAGCCGGGGGGGGTTTGCTCTTTGAAGCTTAGTGCCTTATGCTAAAAAGCCTAACACTTGGGCTCTGTGAAGGAGAAGAGAAGAAGGCCCTGAGAAGAAGAAGAGGCTCATGAAAGAAGAAGAGAAGAAAGAAGAGAAGAAACAAAGAAGGCTTTGAGAGTCTTAATCATTTAAGTCGTCTGATCGACATGCCCGACGTCTGATCATTGTAGCATTCAAGTTACTATTGGGTTATTTGGTTTAATTGAGATATCTAATATGCATGTCTGACTAGGGCTAATAATTGGTGATTCAAATCACTATTATTTCGTCTTATAATTCTTTTTGCCATATCAAACTTTTGAAGTACTCATGTTTTCCATTGAATATCATATTTTAGTAGTTAGTATTCATTGAATATTATTGTTGTGCTTAATTTTCTGTGCTTATTTATATGCAATTAAAGATTAGTGTATGAATTCTATATTTGCTCCTTATGTTCGACCTCAGACTTTAATTTAGATTTCGAGTTATAAATTCTATTTATTATTTGAGAGCGATTTGTCGACTATACTACAAAGCATTTCCTAAACTCGACGAACAGCTTGACAACATTGGTGGTGGGCTGTGTGGTGGTGGTGGATTGGTGGTATTGAGCCAATGGCTCTGGTAGTAGGCTCAGGTTGGACAGAGGGAAAGTAGTGACGACGATGGATGGTCGGTGAGGGGGTGATGAGCTATGTGGTGATGGTGGTAGTGACAATGGCTCTAGTGAAGGAAGGTGGTGGCTATCACTAATGTAGAGGAGGAAGAGAGGAGGGAGGAAGATGCTAACCTCGAGTGGTAATGATGAGAACAATGGCGCAAATGGGAAGAGAGCTACGAGAGAGGGTGGCGATGACGAAAGAGGATGTTCGGTTTAGGACTTGCGAGCAAGAGGGAAACTGAAAAGAAGTGCACGATGGAGAGCACACATGGAGAGGAAAAAGTGAAATTGAGGGAGCGGCGTGCGTTATTTACGTGGATTTTTTTTTCTTTTAAGTTTAAACATGGTAGCTTTTTTTCCTTTAAAGTTTTAATGGATACTCGCGTGTACGTGTGTATATGTATATCAGGTTACAGGTTGGATTGAATTTATTAGACCTCAAATATAACCTAACCTATTTTTTATCGAGTTATGAAAATCTCAACCCAACCTAACCAATCTAAATCATAACTCAACCTAATCCAACCCAACTTGATAGAATTCGAGTTGAACCTAACATGTATACACTCTTAATTTTCACATCATTTATATAGAGTTGCTTCATATCGAGGATGCCACTCATGTGCCCATGCCATACAACTTCAACTGTTTGGATGGATATGGATCCTCATCTAAGGCAAGTGATCTATTATGAATAAAAAAAGGTAATATTTTGGTGTTCAGTCCCACAACTTTGGCCTTTTTAACGGGGGTGATAGCTCGATATTTCCGTTTTTTACTGCAAAGCTCGTTTCTCAGTGCAAATCAAAGTTTGGGAGAGCTCGGAGCCGAGAGCCAAGTTCAAGTTTTTCATTGGGATTACTGCAAGGGTTGACTTCGCACGTACTAGAGTTCATTGACGTTGTGTTTGCATACAGAATAAAAGGGTTATATGATTAGGTGACGTGTCGATAGTTAAGGTAAATAATGTTAGAGGTTAGGATATATAAAATGTTATCTCAGATCTTGATATATAATGTATTAATTTATTTATCATATCTAATTTTTATTTATTTTATATTTTGGTAAAATAATAATAATAAATTCAATATCAAATATAAAATAAATAAATTACAATTTTTTCTTTATATTTAAATCATATGATTAATTTATAATTTATAATATATTAACTCATTTATTACTACATCTACTCCTATTATCTTATTACTTACACCAACACCATTGAAATTTATCTAATCTTAAATTTTATTTAAAAGTAAAATTTATCCCAACTTAAGATTTTAAGTCATTAGTTTACCCCCCATCTATATCTCAATGATGGGTCTTCAGTTATGCGGAAGACCCAATAATAAACACAAGATCATTCGTTCAGATTCTATATTTATTTGAAGAAAATGTTTCCTCAATTGCACACATCTAACCATTTAAAATTTTTCAATCTCCCCTCTGATTCTAGTGGATTTTTCTTCTCCTAGCGTACAGAAGGGTGCTTGCCAAGCAAACATTAATCCAAACTTTCTTTGCGCCATGTTAGTTGGGTCAGCGGGGAGAAGGGGTACGCTATGCATTGGAATGGAGTTCCAAGTATAATTACCAATATTCGTTTGAGCAACGGACTTCCATGTTAGGGCTATTGATCTTTCTTTTTGCATATTTTCGAGCATGCACATTAATCAAAGAGGTTTTTACTTATAAAGGAATAAATCCCTTTTATTTATATAAAATAAAGATAATCCATGAATATATTGTAAAGGCACAATGGCTATCATTTGTTCAGCACACATCCCTCTCAGTAATCTTAAAACTTTAATTCATGGTTGAAGCTCTTTTTCTTCTTTTCTTTTTTTTCTATCAGGAACGTACACGAGTCATAGCCCTAAGCCATCGCATGTAGCTAGTTAGAACTAGTCATCTAAGCAAATGTAGATCATCCCATCATAATAATACGCTGCTCCCAACTATGTTATGGAAGCTTGCTCGATCAGCATTGTAGAGGATCCGAGTCACCCCCACTAGAGTCCCTATTTGTTACCATTCATGATGATGCTTCCATTTTTCCTCAACACAATAAGAATTTCAATCATTTATTGAGAGAAAAATCTAAGCACAAACCTCTATAAGAGAGGCATGTAACAAGAGAAGAAGATGAAAAACAAAAAACTACAAGATAAGACAGATTATAGTTGCCCATCACAACCAAACTACCGATCAACCTTAATGGTCTTGTGCTCATCCACAAGAGAGTATACCTGGTATTTACCACAGGAGCCTCAGTTGTTTCCTTGACAATAAAGACAAACTAAAAGATTCGGGAAGTTGGGATTATACTTGTGGTAGTCAATGATTGTTGGGGGCTTACGTTGGGTTAGGGAGGGGAGCAATTCCATCAAGAAAAGGTAGCATACTACATGCTCATTTATGAGGCACATTCCATTTTGATAAAAGGTGTTGGGATGGAGCTTACAATCATGGAGGTAGAACTCTAGGAGTTACTTTATATCATATCTCATCTTGATAAATTGTCCATAGGGAATTTTACAAGGCATCATTGAGCAATAGCAAACTCATTTCCTCTCTTAAACAAAGCAATTTTGTAGCAAATATCCAAAGGAATGATATTGAGTTTAAGATTTTTACAACTGCCTGTGAAATTAGGTTTTCAATATTCAATCATGGGAGAACAAAATTTGCCACCAATGAAATAGGTATTGAAAAAATGCTAATACCATTTAACCATTGGGATCATGGACACATGGAATCAACGTGACCTACTCGATAACCAAATTATCATTAGTTGCACCCTCCTCAACTTTGGCATAGCCAATGGAATCCATGTCATTATGGGATGGACCACTATGGTGACATTAAATATGGCACACGCATTAGAAGGGTAATCATTTATATTAATCATTTGCCTAACAAGTAAATTTTTGCCATGCACTTTTCCTTTGACCGTAATGCTGATCCATAGATGAGGTTAGTGAAAATGGCTCTCTCGCACCCTTTTAACATATGGAGGTGTGCTCATATCATGAATTGATTTGCCACCTAGGTTGTGTACAATCCACAAAAATATGTCCTTTCGGGAGTAATGCTAGAAAGATATCTTCGTCATAAGTTAATTTGAGGTCAAGAAGTTTCTTAGGTGCGTTATCAATCAACAATATGATCTTTTGTTTGTTATTTTTCGTTAAACCTATAATTAATACCAAAAGTTCTTGCATGCTTCGGCACTGCAACAAAGGTACAAAATATATCTAGATTTGCATACTGCAATGCGATGAAGCATTTACAATTGACAACTTCCTATAAGTGGAAATAAAACTATTAGTACATGGGGGGAAGGGGAGGTTGTGGTTTTAATTCTACAAAAAATATAAATAAAAATAATTGAACAAAGATACACTACAAAAGTAGGCGGTGCCAAAATCCTATAAATCGTTGTCACCGATCGTCGTAGTATATCGCGTCACTGTTTTATTTTGGCAATGGTTACAATCCCTTATCGTCGCCTTTTGAGCATGCGCAAGTGAACATGTAAGTTGGATTTGATGATGGTTTTAAAATCGTCCCTAAAATAAATTGGTAACGGTTATCAATTAAATCGTTGTTAATTTTCTTAGTAGGAACCTAATTTACGCGCAAAACATTTTCGTACTTTTAAGGATGATTTTTTCGAAAATCGTCTTCTATTAACAATAGGGACGATTTAATAACCGTTGCCAAATGACAGGTGGGACCGTCTTGGAGCGCATTAATTGATTAAGACAAGTTATTAATTGACTAATAAAAGTTCTTGGAATTGCTACCATATGCACATTCGCGACGGTTGTTAAATCGTCGCATGTCATATTGCATAACAGTTGTTGATAACTGTCGCCAATAATCCTTTACTCTTTTTTAATGTAATTACACATAGCAAATCATAAATGCATGAAAATAACGAAAATTGTTCAAAATGTTCAATAGAAAGCAACTCTCGTATAAATTGAAGTACCTCCGACATCATTTTTGCTGTAGCTTTGTTCAAATTTTCATCTGAAATAATCTCAACAAGAATGACAACCTCAACATAGAACTTATTCTAGGCGTGATAAGCTTCTCAGCTACCTTCATCGCATCATAAAATTGATTACAGCTATTAAGTCTTTCCTCATCATTTGTAATATTAGGATCAGCCTCTCTCATCTCATGTAACATCTCATTGATTTGATTATAGACGAGTCGATTTTCGCTTTCGTTGAAATTTTTAACATAAAATGTCATATCATTGTAAAGCTTTTGTAATAAAAAATCGACTATCAAAACATTTAATATTTCTAACCACAATGAATTAGGTCGTCTCCAAAGGAAGGAACTAGCCTATTAAACTCGCGAGTGGTGCCTCGTCTTATTCGAGAATATCAATGGGTGTGCATACTAACTAATACAAGCCATTTCCAACATAAATTCTTATTTTAAGCAATTAATCAAGAATGTAGGTGTTCACATGCAAAATCATTACAATATAATATCATGTAAATACGTGAATCATAATCTTGGTAATGGAAATCACCGTAAACATTAACATCCAACAAAGCAGAGCCTGTTCACTATAACAAATATGTGAAGTTCTATATCATTCATGAGAAGCATTCAATCACAAATAATTTCAATTGAGAAGAAGGATGTCCAAGCAATTTCACCCCAATTAAATAACTTATTTTGAAAAATAAACTTCGACGATGGCATCACTGTAATTTCTAATTGGGAGAAAAACAAAGGATTTCTTCTCTCTCCTCCTCGTGCGTAAAGAAGAGGGGCTGGTGACTGGCCCTATGTGCGGTGGAGTTGCTCGGAACGAGGGGGTCGCAATGACGGTGGTGGGGCGACGAGAGGTGGCCGGCAACGACGATTGGAGGTGGAGGAGACCGACGGCAGTGCATCATCGCAAGCGATGGTGGAGGCATTTGACCGATTCTGAGGTTGGCGAGGGCACTCGTGGTCGTGCTTGAAGTCGGCGAGGGTGCTCAATTTAAAGTTTGGTGGCCGAAAGGGGGTCCAACGGAGGAATTGCTTGCTGTGGCTTTGGGTTCCTCGTGAATAGTGGATGATGGCGAGAAAGAAGAAGAAGAACAAAGGAGAAGAGGAGATGAGGGAGTAGGCTATGGGTGGCGTTGATGAAGATGATGGGTGTAGTGTTGGAGGATGGCGGTGGTGTGGGTTATGTTAGCAAGGAAGAGGGTGGAGGTTTAGACATTGGTGGTGGTGATTTGTGGGATAGGATGGTGAGAAGATGATGGGTTGACGATGGCTATGCGTTGAGTTAGAGTTGGTGGTGAAAAGAAGAGAGACGATGACGGTGGTGGCTTGGTTAGGCATGGAAGAGGGCGATGGGTCTCAGTGTGTGGGCTTGGAAAACAGAGGAGGGTGAGGATGGTGGTGCTCATGCTATCACCATGAGCACTCGCGGTGGTGCAGTGGAGGGAGGCAGTGCACTTCAAGCCATAGTGCATGCCATGTTTACGGTGTATGCTTTGGCCATGGTCTCCCTTGGAGAGGGGGAAGAAGATGATTCCCCTCAAATGGAAGAGGGATGATCCCCCTACGCAGGTGGTTTCTTTCCCTTTTAAAAGTATCTGCTGTTGCGATTCTCTCATTTTGTTCTCTCTCGAAATCTCCGCCCTTCTCCAATAGCAGCAGTGAGGCAGTGGCTTTGGAGGCGGTGCTGCGTGTGGAGAGGAATTTTTGTGAGAAAGAGGGATGCAGTGCATTTGAGATCCGTCAACGTCCAGAGATTTTTAAAAATCAAACTTGGCTGCCCTTGAATCCTGCAATCAAATAAATGCATTTATTTATAATACAGGATAAATTATGTAAATCTAAATTATAATGCATGCATTTATTTTATAATCAAATGCAAATATTAGTACACTCTAAAATGTAGGAACTAATTAACTTATGCTAAAAATTAGTCCAATAAATTGGACTCATCAATTATCATCTTCCTCGTCATCAGAATCATCCACTTCTACTGTATTCCGTGTGTCATTATGTGCTAGTTCTTCTCCATGTGTAGTCCACTTCGTGTAATGTTGCCATCAACCATTACAAATCATATGTTCAAGAATTGTGTTCTTATCCTAGACGAATCCATTGAAACACTTCCTACACGAACATGATATTTTCTCCAAAAATTCTCAACGTTTGTATTGTTTTCTATCTTTATGGAAGGCCCAATCTAGGAATGAGATCACTCCACTCTTATACTTAAGATAATCCAAATTCCTCAGACCAATCCAAGACTTGTCCATGATAACCTAAAATTTTATTGTAAACAACCCGCAAGTTAGGAGTGAATATACAAAAGGTATTTATATTTTAAGGAAGATTTTCACTTGATAGTCCATCCTCGAAGATTTGATCACAACATTACTTGTTACATGCAACTAATGTGTGAATAAATTTCGGTAACACCATCATTCGTTATAACTAACTTAAATTAGTCAAAATCAAACGATAAATGCTCCTAAATGATCCTCTAAGGATCGTAATTCCGTACGGATTTGATTTGAGAAGATAAGAAAATAATGTTAATTCTACTATTTTAACAGTCCATTACAAATGTAGGTTAACCACAGGCTTACTTAGGAGTTAATTAAAGGTCGAATGAATTTAAAAGACCAAGAAGTGAGCTCACATTAACTGAATTAGGGTTTCATGCATTTCGAGTACTAAAACAGGACTGAAAACCTTAATTATCAGCCCCACTTAAATTGAAAGGGTTTTGCTCGAGATAAAATCAATCTAAACCTCTTAAAAATTATTGAAAAGTATTTTAAGAGGTTTGGTACCTTCAGTTTTACTATCTGAAGCCATTTTGACCTAGAACAAAAATTTAGATAAGAATTTGCCTTGATTTGGGCTCTTATAAAATTTACCCAATCAAACGTGATCAAAACTCAAATCCAAGCACGCCATTAGATTTCTTCAGTCAAAATTAGGTTAACACCAAAATTTGGTCCCAATCAAAGTCCATTGTGACAGTTTGCAATTTAGTCCCAAAAAACTCTATTTCTCACATCTAGATCCCTAGGTTTCAACTTTATTACCAAGACGCCCCTGATTTCTCATCATTTTTGCAAAAAGGTCCCTATTGCGATTAGAGTATGAACAGCATCTTCACCCAATTACCTGCCTTCTTCAAACTAGGAAATCTCTCATGTTTGAGCACTAAATCCCTCTAAATTTGGAGGGATTGGTTGTCAAGTGATCTCCTGCCAATTGCACTTGTTTGCTGCCTAGATTGGAGCACATAAAGCTCCATTAAACCCTAGATTCAAAAAATAGGAAACTCCTCTGATTCCTAGAATAAATATTGCGAATATTAAGAATTGAGAGCACATTTGAGCTCTATTTAAGCTCCCCTAACTCTCAAGGTGTTTCCCTGCTTGGTTTCAGGCCAAATCCACTCTTCTCCTCCTTCTTCGGTCATCTCCGACCTCAGCTTTAGCGACCCTCACGCCCTCACTTTTCCAGCCACCCAACGATCAAATTGGGTGTCTTAACATCCTCACCTTCTTCCGCTCCTCGCCGAACAAAGCAAGAGTGCCAACCCCCTTCGACGTCGTTGTCCCATCTCACCGGAGAGTTCGTCCCCTCCATGTCCGGCAAGCCACGTCGACACAGACCTCCCTTTTTTTCGTCCATCATTTAGGTTCTTTCTCTCCTTCTCTCTCCCTAGATTAGGACTAAGTCCCTAGAACTTAGTTTCCACCGCAGACTCACCTTCTCCCCCTCTTTCTTCTCCACCTCCAGTCACTCCTCCGGCGTGGTCGTATGCACTCCACAGTACACCAAACTTCATGCCACCTTCACCAAAAGAATCCCCACACCACGTAGGTCAGAAGCCCCAACATTATTTGGAGCTTCGACCACTCCAAACCCTCGTCGAACGATCCACCATCCACTGTTCATTTTCGACGTTGTCCGGCCATCCTACGCTTCCTCGCACTAAATCAACACCACTACCACCTTCGCCACCTCACGGTGATGCTCATGAACCATCTGATTTGGGTCAAGGACCCTGATGTAAACATGTTTACACTACTTAAGATGTCTATTTATGCATGTTCTTAAGCATAGGATTGCATTGCATACTATAAATATTGCATAACATGCATCATCTTGCATTTAGATTAGTTTGAATAAAATGGAGTTTAATTGTCTCCTTTTATGTTCATGGATAGGGTAAACTTTTTATCGGGGCCTCGGATCAAAGATCCAACCATACAGATGTGATCAGGGCGACGATTGGAGTTCAACGACTCTAAGATCACCCTAATCAGACATCTGTAGCATCAGATAGAGATCGGGGAACCCTAGAAGATCAAGGGCCAAGATGGTGTGAATCCGCACTTCAAATGACAAATCCGACCACACGGATGGATTTGGATCGATGATCGCAGCCTAACGGTGCGAAAATCGACTCAATTCGACAACCGTGGCACTATCTACATCATCCAGAAGATGGACGGCCAAGATGGTGCCACGTGGCACCATCTCGACCGCCCAACTGACCGCCCTCAACTTCTGAAGATGCTAGCTCCCACTAATCTCCGCTGTTGGATCTAGATCCGACGGCTGAGATTGCGCTCAACCGGCATGCCCATCCTTTGAGTCGCACCTGAAGAAGCCGCCTTAACCGTTGGATCATGATCCAACAGTCCTGAACGCGTGTTCAGAAGAACAACCGCTCACCCATCCACTGCGCGCAGCATAGTGGATAAGGCGCTTGGTCGTCTTCTGGTGCGGGTTCGAATCCGCATGAGGAGGCGAGCGGGAGCGGGCGAGCGGGCGCGATTGAGCGGTCGTGCGCGTGCAATTGCGCTCACGCAGTATCGCACGCCGCGCCTCACGCGAGATCAAACGCGAGCGGGCGTGTAGAGGCACGAGATAAGCCATTCAATCTTATGATCGGACGGTTGAGATTAGCTGAACGTGGTGTGCGTTACGCGCGAGCAGGCGAGCGTCCGCGTGGGCGGCGCCCCACTACGCCCACGATGGGGCTTTAGCAACGGTTTTATCCGTCACTAAAGACCTCTTATTTAATGTTTTGAAATTTAAATGACCAAATTGCCCTCACTCCTTGCAACTATAAAAGGAGACCCCCTCCACATGAAATTCTCATCCCTTCCTTCTCTTCTCTCCCTCTCCAAAGCTCAAGAGAAGCTTGTCCCACACCCGGGATGCTTTTCACGAGATAAAGTCAATTTTTCGTCCCCCTTTCGGAAGCGGATCCCGCGACGACGACGACATGCTGCCCCGTTCCCGTTCTTCCTGCTTCGTTCTCCTTCGTCTTGCTCCATCCTCCTTCGTCCAGGCATTGTCCCATCCAGCTCGTCCTCCAAGCGACCGTCGAGGAGATCTCTCTCCCCATTCTTTTTACTGCTTTCTAGAATAGATTTATTGCTTTCTAGAGTAGATTTATTGCTTTCTAGTGTAATCATTTTCTCGCTTTCTAATCATATTGTTTAGTGTAACGAACAATCCTTCTGATAGTGAATTCCATGTTCATTCTACATTTCTTTTTTAATTTTTGTTTGTAATATTCTCTCTCTCTCATTCTCTCTCTCTCTTCTATTTAGTGTAAATAGATAGATAGTTTCTAGTCAATTAAATTACTTCGTGACAAATAAAACAAACGTGTGTTTTTAAATCAAACGTCCGCCTCCCTATGTTCGACCTGGGATTTCCATTCCGGTATAAATTTTATTTGTTGAACACGAGTTCTTCGCTTTCAAACTACAACGACAGGTTTTTCAAAACCAAACACGTTAGCGTAGCAACTTGTTGCGTTCAACAGACCTGTGCTAATGTTTTCAGGTTATCGCCGTCATTATCGCTGCCGTGCTTCGTCGCCATCCAGCCATCAGCCACCACCTCACCACTTGGAGTGGATAAACCTTACGAAGCCTTCTGGGCTCTGAATTGAAGGAGCAGCAACAATAGCACCAATTGGAGGAAGTTTTCACTTGCTGTTGCACGCGAAGATAGCATGGGATTTTACTCCCACATCAGTGGGCTCTGATTCTAAAATGCATTTATAATGCATTTGTTGTGTTAGCATATCACCTCAGAACTAGGGGTGAGGTCCGTCTCACTCCCCTCACACACTCCTTGCCAGCTATCGCACATCAATAGGTCTAGTCCCTGGTCTGGATCCGATTACCCGTATACTCGACCCGATTAGAGAGACAAAGAGGAATTTTCCAAGGGAGGAGGGGCGGGTTTTGCACTGTATACCTTGGGATTCGTGCCCACACTTAGTGAAATTTAGAGGGGTTTGTGCTGAAGGAACTTAAGGCATCTGATGTGTCTTGGAGACATCTGATCTTGGCTATTATGCAGATATTGAGATCTGATTTGGCTGAGTACTCTGATCTGATGTAGCTAAGTATTTGAGATGTTGACCTTGGGATTTGTGCCTAATTGAGCAGCTTAATTGGTGGTTTCAACCACCACTTTTTAGGCTCAATTATCTTTTTGTCATTTGAGTATTGAGATACATTATTTGATACTTATTGAATATATTTTTAGAGGATTATTATTTGTTGCATATCATTATTGTGGATTGGTTATTGTACCTATTATTTCTCATATTTGACTAGGATTGAATTCCAAATTTGCTCCCTGTGAACAATCTTGGAACTCAGATTTTTTGAGCTTTACAAATTTAAATGTCATATTGATTTTCGTTGTTATACTACGATGCAATATTTTCCTAAACTACGATGATTTTCAAAGCAACATGCCCCCCAAGACTAACCCTAACTACGTTCCTAATAGGTCTCACTAAAGGATACTTTAGGAATGAAGCTAAGATTAGTTGTATACCAGAGAAGAGCGATAAAATGCATCCGACATTTCTCTACACACTAGTTACATGTAATAAGTAACCCTTAGTTGTGATCGAATCTTCAAGGACCCCCCTTAGCTCATAACTTCTCTGAACAAAGGATGACGACACTTATGGCATGTTATAAAGATAACACATCGTACATGTAAGTGAGGTATACACACATTCTGCATTGTTGAAAAATGGTGGCCAGAGATAACTAGGTTTTATTATAGCGTTGTAGTATAGCCAGTTATTGCCATCATTTCAAATATATAATTTTTTTTACTCGGAAAATAAAGAGTTCTCGAGGTCGAACTCAGGGAGCAAGTTGTATTCTAGGGGTACAAATTCTTATTACAAAAATAAAGAGAGAGAGAGGGGGAGAGAGATGAAAATTGGCTTCTTCTTCTCTTCTTTCTTCCTCTTTGTTTTCTCTTCTCTTTGGCTTTTGGTTTCTTCTTCTTTGTTTATCTCCTTGTGGTCTTCTTCTTCTGCTTTTTGTTCTTCAGATCTTCTTTTTACTTCTTTCTGCTGATCTCCTTCTCGTGCTCTTCTTCTGCTTTTGCTGTCAGGACGTTGTCTCTCCTTTCTTCTTTTTCTTTCTGTCTTCTTTATCTGCAGCAGTGGTGATGTTCTTCTTCTTTCTTTTCTGCCTTCAGAGCGCCGTCTGACTTTCCACTCAGACGACTTAAGTCGCCGCTGCTACAGTGCCGCTCGGTGCTCCTTCCTTCAGTCTTCGTCAGCCTTCTTCTCTGCCCCGCTTGTCTTCTTCTTCTTTGTTTTCTCCTTCCTCTTTGCTTCGACCTGGCTGCTCTTCTTCCTTCAGTCTTCTTCTTCTTCTCTTAAGCCCTTCCGCAGTCCCTTCACCTGTGCCTGCACACTCAAAGTTCCAATCAGAGACGGCAAAACCTACTCTACCCACCCCCCCCCGCCCCGCGTTTCTCTCTCACAGAAGCCGCTCTTAGGAAAGCTCTCCCAGAGCTGCCGGGTAGTCGGGTACGGGTCGCGCCCGGGTCCAGGCCCACCGGCGTGCGTGGTGGGCGAGGAGTGCCAGACAAGTCGGGTCAGGTCGGCCGGATCCGCGTGATGAGCTCGCGGATGGGCACGGTGAGACGGTGTGAGAGGGACCTCACCCCGTGTGCTGAGGCGATAAGCCTCCAGCACGTTTTCAATTTGTATCGTTGCGCCGCTCCAGAGCCTTCCGAGGTGGGACTAAATGTCCCACCCCAATTTGGCGCCTGCGCGGAGGAACCAGCTGGTAACTGCGGCTTTACGCGAGGCCCTCGCCCCTGCTACGAACCTGGGGCTCTTCGCGAAGACACCCCACGCAACCTGGGAGCCTGATCTGGGCGTAGCGAGGCTGCAGCTGCAGGCGGAGGCAGCTCCTTCTGCACAGCAATGGCGGCGGAGTACGGGTGACCTGTTCACAGCAAAATGGCCTCTCGGCCTAATCAGAAGGTACTGGGAGCTTCGCCAGAGTGCGGCGAAGCTCGTGCGGGTGGTGGCGAGGCGTGGGGCGACGTGCAAGGGCTGCCCTAGGTCGGACTGTGGGTCAGGAAGTGGGTGTGTTCGGGGGGTCTGCAGAGGGCGAGTGGCGGGAAGTGGAAGGGCGGAGGTTGATCAGGGTGAGGAGGCGGAGGTTCTGTGAGGGTCGGCGAGGCGTATGGGGCTGTGGAGCGATGGGGGCGTCTCGCCGGAGTTTGGCCGGAAACGAAGGGGGTGACGGTGGACAGGAGCGGTCGAGGGTTTAATCAAATAAAAGACAGTGAGGAAAAGAAAGAGGGGGAGATGGGGAGAAGTTCTGACCTAGCTACGGAGACGAAAGGGGATGGAGCAAGGCGGCAGTCGTATCGACTGTCGCTGGAGGAGAAGATGCCCAGGGGAAGGGGCGGCGGCGAGGAGAGGGCCGGAGAGGCGCCAGTTGGGTGCAGCGTGGCGCAGGAAGAGCGAGGGAGGGCAACCCTGCAGCTGGTAGTGCGGCAGAGCGACGAGGAGGAAGAGGAGAGGCCGCCGGAGCAAGGGGGCGCCTGTCGGAGTGGGAAGAGAGGAAGTGGGGATCTTTCTCCGTCAGGACCGAGCTCCCCAGAACGGCGGAGCGACAGGGGATATTTATAGGGGCCGAAACAGAAAAGAGGGCGGAGGGAGACGACATGTCTCCCTCGCCGGAGGACGCCGAAGTTAACATACCCATACCGTCCGTGCGTTCGCACGACCGGTATGGGTGGGTACAGTGCACAGGGGGTGTCCCTGCAGTGGCTGACGACGCAGGGCACCCCCCATTGACTTGCCAGAGTCCCTCCCTCACCCTCCGCGGCGCCATACTCCGCGCAAGGTCGCCGGAGTATGGTGTCGTGCAGGTTTCGGCAGGAGGGACCTGAATGCAAAGAGCGAAGGAGAGTTAGGGGTTGAAATGTGAGGGTTCAAATGTTGAGGGCCAAAAAGTAAATAAATGAGGACCAAAGTGTAAAGTTGGTCAAGAAGGTTTCCTCTTAGGCTCAAGTTTTTATACATGACTAATTGGGACCTAAGGATTATGATGGTGAATTTTATTTCCAGATTAAACCTTATTTTACCGGTCAATTTACGTAAAAACCCAAATTAAGTTGTTAATTGGGCATGGTTCTCAATGTAGGTCAAAATGGATTTCTAAGGCCAAATTGAAGGTTCTAAACCCTAGAGATTATTTTTCTATGAATTTAGAGGATTTAGTTGATTTTTTTCTCTACCTCGAGCCTCGTGTTTTTAAGTGGGTTTGTTTTTAGGGTTACAGGATGTTATTTAATTCCTTGGAGTTGCTGTAGCCCTTATTGAATCATCTCATCCCACTTTTATTCTTATTAGGTTGCTTTGACCTATGTTTGGACCCTGAGTTACCCTGTTTTCAGATTGGATTGGTGAAATTTCATTTTTACCCCTTAGTTTCTGTTTTCTTTGCGAACTCAGAATCTCTCTGAGTTAAGCCTTTCCTTGAGTTATGTAGGAGCTTTTATCCTTTGTATTAGGTCAAAATGAGCTAGTTATGGCTCATGATGAGGTTCTCATCATACCCCCATGCCTAGCTTTTGCTAGTCCCTTAGCAAAAACTTAAGGTTTCAACCCTTGTTCTAGACCATGAAGTTCTTAATAGCTTCAGATAAGTGCTTTTTCATTTGAGATTAGATTAGGTTAGAATGCTGACCATAGGCCTAAAAGGTACTCTAGTACCAATCAAGATCCAAATCTGTCTTGCCTCAGCCTTAGTCCTTAGCAAAGGTTTTTAAGGCCCACAAGAATTAACCTAAGGTTTATTGGACTTTGTGGTTAAAGCACCCGTGCTTGAAATGATTTTAGCCCTGGCTCAGTTCGCAGTGCGTTTTGTAAGAGAGAGAGATAGAAAATTTTTCTGTTTGGAGAGTTTTCTCTCTCTTTTTCTTTTTAGTTCTAGCCTAGGATTGGCTTTTCAACATGGTCTATATCAGATTCCTTGCTCCCATCATCAATCCTCAAGTGTTCCTAGCAATCGATGCTTCGAGATAGCACCGCCCATGGCAACCCCCGGAACCCTGGCTATTGAGATTTCGAGATAATCCCATCCATGGTGTTCCGTGGCCGAATCCAGACCCTGGCAGTTGACACTTCGTGATAATGCCATCCATGGAATCTGAACTAGCAGGGTGCTTTCATGCCCCCAGTAGGATATGTGAATATCCTAAGAGACAAGCACCGAGGAGATGATATTTTGTTACGCATCTTTGAGGGGATGTCCCGCCTCTCTGCGCTGGGAACTCGTCCAAATCAACTTGTGTTGATCAGCCGCTCCTATTCTAGGTGTATTTTCAGAATTTTTTTGCGACGCTTCTGCGAGATTTTGAATTTTTATGCTTACTGAACCAGGCTGTGTGTGGGGTTGGGGTGCTTAGGTTACTGAGTCCCGTAAACCAGAAGTTAGTTAGCGAGGTCAAATACTCCCTAAGCCTTGGACCTAGTACTTAAGCTTTTCATTTTCCTCAACCTCTTGAGGATTGTCTGGATCTTAATGGGTACTAAGAGTCTATCAAGAATGCCTAAGGTTTGCGTTCTTACTAATCTCACCATGCACTTTTCATTTCTTTTCTTGAAAAAAATGGTCTAGAGCTTAGGTCAATTCCTTAGCTTCTTACTAATGACTATTACTTTTTTCTTTAATCTTTTTGTGATCCTTTTTCATTTTGTTTCTTTTCTCCCCTCCTTCACAAAATTTCCTTCTCCTCTTTTCCTCTTATTCTTTTTCGAAAAAATTTTTAATTTTTATGGTGTTTTTGGCATATGTGAATTTTTTGTTTGAAACCTTTTCTTACAAGTTTTGCACTTTCATACCCCCCATGCCTAAGATTTGCAATGTCCTCATTGTAACCTAGGGGTTTTTATTCAACTTAGTTCATTCCTTAAGACAGAAATTTGGATGAGTGAATGGGTCGGGTTGAATTTTGCGGACGATTTCTAATCCCAGATGCAAGCATCTGAGGTGGGGTTGGCTGTCTACAAGGGTGAACCTTAAGTGCAAAAAGGTGTCAGAAAAAGTTTTGGATTTTTTTTGAAAATGATGGGTTGCCTCCCGTTAAGCGCTGAGTTTTACGCCATCGGCTGGGCGCAATAAGCTCAAGGGGAATGGAGGATATAAGATGCTTCAGCCAAATCAGTAGAAGTCACATCAATGAACGGCTTGAGTCTCTGACCGTTCACGATGAAAGGTTCGGAATTGTGGCTGAGTGGACTGATTTCGATAGCTCCATTTCTAAAAACTTGTCGGACTAAATATGGTCCGACCCACTTGGATCGCAGTTTTCCCGGGAAAAGTTTGAGTCGGGCATCAAAGAGTAGGACCTTTCGACCAGGATGAAAGATCTTTCTTGAGATATGCTTGTCATGGAAGGCTTTAACCCGCTCCTTGTAGATTCGCGAGTTCTCATACGCGTCTAAGCGTAATTCATCGATCTCGCTGATTTGGAGTTTTCTGTGGGTTCCAGCCTTGGAAAGATCTAGATTACAGTTCCGTACTGCCCAATAGGCTTTATGCTCTAGTTCGACGGGAAGGTGACACGCCTTTCCGTACACCAATCTAAAGGGAGACATGCCTAATTGGGTCTTGTGGGCGGTCCTATAGGCCCACAATGCTTCCGGAAGTCGGGACGACCAGTCCTTCCTGTCAGGGCGAACAGTGACTTGCAGGATTTTCTTGATCTCCCGATTTGATAGCTCAGCTAGACCATTTGTTTGGGGGTGGTAAGGAGTAGAGATTCGGTGAGACACCCCAAATTTGGCCATCAGTGACCTAAACTGAGCATTTGTAAAATGGGTCCCCCCATCAGAGATAATAGCACGGGGAATCCCGAACCTTGAGAAAATGTTTTGATGTATGAACTTAAGAACAATCTTGTGATCACAGGTTCGGGTCAGTATGGCTTCGATCCATTTGGACACGTAGTCCACCGCAAGCAGAATGTACTCGAAACCATCCGAAACAAGAAAGGGGCCCATAAAATCAATCGCCCAGACATCAAAGATTTCGCATACGAGAATCGGCTGTAAAGGCATCATGTCGCGACGGTTCATGTTGCCCAAAGTCTGGCAACGACTGCATGCCTTACAGTGGCTGTATGCGTCCTTGAATAGTGTAGGCCAGTAGAAGCCACACTGGAGGACTTTGGATGCGGTTTTATGCCCTGAGAAATGGCCACCGCATGCCTGGTCATGGCAGAAGGATAGGATATTGCTGATTTCCTCTTTCGGGACACATCTTCGGATGATCTGATCAGCACCTATGCGGAAGAGGTACGGGTCTTCCCAAATGTAATACTTGGCATCGGAGCGTAATTTGTCCTTCTTGGCCTTCGGCCAATCGGACGGGATCTGATGAGATGCCAAGTAATTTACTACATTAGCAAACCATGGAAGGCTAGTACCGATAGTCAGCAGGTGCTCATCGGGAAAATGCTCAGTGATGGGTCCGGAAGGGTTAATGATCTCAGAAGGAAGACGGGACAGATGGTCGGCTACCACATTCTGCCTTCCCGCCTTGTCGCGAATCTCAAGATCGAATTCTTGCAACAGCAAGATCCATCGGATTAATCGAGGTTTCGCGTCCTTCTTTGCAAGGAGATGCCTCACAGCTGTGTGATCCGAGTATATGATGACACGGGAACCCAGAAGGTACGATCTGAATTTTTCTAGGGCAAATACTACAGCTAGCAGCTCTTTCTCAGTAACCGTATAGTTACGCTGAGCCTCATCGAGTGTTTTGCTGGCGTAGTAAATGACCACAGGTTTCCTGTCAATTTTCTGCCCCAAAACTGCTCCTACAGCGAAGTAGGATGCATCGCACATGATCTCAAAGGGTTGAGACCAATCAGGGGACTGTAGGATCGGGGCTTGGGTTACTCGGTCACGCAGGATCTCAAATGCTTGAGTGCATTCCTGGGAAATTTCGAAAGGTACATCCTTGGAGAGAAGAGTGGTCAGGGGGCGCGCGATTTTTGAAAAATCAGGGATAAATCGTCGATAAAAACCGACATGCCCCAAAAAAGATCGGATGTCCTTGATCGAGCTAGGCATAGGATGGTGAGAAATCAGATCAACCTTAGCTCGGTCCACTTGGATGCCTTTTTCCGAAATTGAGTGCCCCAGGACAATTCCCTCAGGCACCATGAAATGGCTCTTTTCCCAGGAAAGAACCAAATTCACATCGATGCACCGCCTGAGTATCTGGACCAAGTGTTGGAGGCAATCGTCGAATGATGCTCCGAAAACTGAAAAGTCATCCATGAAGACTTCCAGATAATCACCTACCATATCTGAGAATATGGCAAGCATGCATCGCTGAAAAGTAGCGGGTGCATTGCAAAGATCGAAAGGCATCCTTCAGAAAGCGTATGTTCCGAAGGGGCAGGTGAACGTGGTCTTTTCTTGGTCCTCAGGATGCATTGCGTAAGTACCCATCAAGAAAGCAGAAGAACCTATTTCCCGCAAGTTTTTCAAGAATTTGATCAATGAAGGGTAGTGGGAAATGATCCTTCTTCGTGGAGGAATTGAGTCGGCGGTAATCTATACAGACTCTCCACGAGTTGGCTAATCGGGTAGGAATGATTTCTCCGATCTTAGTCGTTATAGTGGTGAGTCCTGCCTTCTTGGGCACGACCTGAATTTGGCTCACCCAACGACTATCGGAGATCGGGTAGATGATTCCGGCATCTAACCACTTGATGATCTCCTTTTTCACGACCTCCTGCAGATTAGGGTTTAAGCGTCTCTGCATTTCACGAGAAAGTCGTGTGCCCTCTTCTGAATAGATATGATGAGTACAATAAGAGGGACTTATTCCAGTCAAATCATCGAGAGTCCACCCGATGGCTCTGCGATGTTGCTGGAGGACAACAATCAGACGGGATTCCTGTTCAGGACTGAGGTTGGAATTGATAATCACAGGAAGGGTCTGATTAGAACCCAAAAAGATGTATTTCAAGTGAGCAGGAAGGGGTTTCAGTTCGAGGGTGGGGTTATCAGCAGCAGCGGGTGGTTCAGTATAGATGTGAGGTTCAAGGGTGGGAGTTACTGGGTTGTTCATACCTGGATTCGACTCCTCAGTTTGCGGATCAAGATCTTTCTGCGGTTGATGAGGTATAATTAGATCATTCTGGAAGTGTGTTTCATCAACCAAAGTCCTAATGTCACAAATCTGTTCGATGACACCGCAATTGATTCCTTGTTGGGCCTTAAATATATCAATTTTCAGTGTTTGATTCCCAAATTTGAGCTCTATTTGGCCCTCCTCACAGCTAATGTTGGCTCTAGTAGTAGCCAAGAAAGGTCTCCCTAAAATGATTGGTGTATCCCTAGGGTTCTCAGGTGCGTCCATATCTAAGACTATGAAGTCTACAGGAAAGTAGAAATCCCGCACTCTCACAATAACATCCTCGAGAATCCCTTTTGGTGACTTTATAGATCGATCTGCTAATTGTAATGTTACCTCAGTTGGTTTCAGCTCAGATTCTTCTAGATGGTTAAGTAAGGATGTGGGTATCAGATTTATGGAAGCACCCAAGTCTAGCAATGCTCTATCAAATTGTGTATCACCTATCTTGCAGAAAATCAGGGGAATACCAGGATCTTTAGCCTTGGGTGGGAGTCTGCTTGGGATTACAGAGCTGGCTTGCTCTGACAGAACAATTGGACTCCCACTCTTGGTTCGCGGCTTACGCTGGGGTGTACACACATTCTTTAAAAATCGTGCATAAGCCGGTACGTGGTGGATTGCATCCATCAAGGGGATGTTTATGTGGACCTGCTCAAAGAGCTTGACCAGGTCCTCCTCAGGTGCCACGGGCTTGGTTCGTCTCTTCCCTTTGGTTAAGGCTTCAGGGAATGGGACCTTGGTTGGTTCTTCTAGGATAGGTCCGGGTTCTTGATCTGGGACAGTGGTATCTTGGATAACTATCCTAGGGTCATGGTTATCAGGCTTGGAGTGGTTCGGATAATGCGGGTCTTGAGTTGTTTTACCACTACGTGTTGTTACAGAATTTAATCCGGCCTGATTTTGGTTTGGGTTTGGTAAGAGGGGTGGCTGCTGCTGAAATCCCGCATAAGAAGTTGAAGCATCCATCTCATCTGGAGATGGAGTAGTAGGGGCCTGATAAATCCATTGTGAGTGGCCTAAATTTGGATTCATAACGCGCTTCTGGGTTGGCACGTTATTTGGGTTAGGAAGAGGTTGGGAAGGGAGTGTGCCTGGCTGGCGAGAATTTGCCAACTGGGCCAATTGAGTCCTAACCTCTGTAAGTTCATCCTTGTGTTATTTTTGAATAGCCGCATTCGTTCTTTGAATGTCAGCCAGAGTCTGAAGGATTAGGGACATTTGATCCTGATTTGGCCCTGATGGATAAGTAGGGTTGGGCCGAGGCTGAGGCGGCTGGTAATGACGAGAGGGCTGTGGGCGAGACTGAAAAGGTGGTCTTTGGATTTGGCAATTTCCCGCCCACAGAAAATTGGGATGGTTTCGCCATCCAGGGTTGTGGGTGTTGGAGAATGGGTCGTTCTGGATGGCGTTGAGGTCCTCGCAGGTCTGAGGAACCTCTAGAGAATCAGGGAAAGGGGGAATGGAATTCCCCAGGCTGGTATAGATAGGATCGGATGATCCTCCGATCCGAGAATCAGACGGGGATGGATATGGATCCATCCTAGGGGAAGATCGGTGGAGAATGTTTTGCACAGTCTCCTGTGTGGAAGGAGGTTGTGCAAAGGAGTTACGCGCAGAGGTGGCTCGCTGCAAGTGCTGAGTCAGCTCATCCACCTTCTTCTCAATTATTGAAACCTTGTCCAATCGACTGGCCATTAATTCCAGGTCGACTGATGCGGACAGGCCCTGCGTCTCATGTGCTCCCCTAAGATTCGTCGCTGAACGGGTATTCGTCCTGTCGAATAATCCCATGGAGTCATTGTTGATGGAGTTCTCGCACATGTTTTCAAGAATCTCCCACACGGTGTCTTCATGTTGACCCATGATATTTCCTCCGTAAGTTGCATTGACGAAAAGGCGGATGTCCTCACGGAGTCCCTGGTAAAAAGATTGGACCTGTTCCCATTTAGGAACTCCGTGATGGGGGTACTTTCTCATGAGATCCTGAAAATGATCCCATGCCTCGTGGAGAGGTTCTCCTGATTGTTGAGTGAAGTGCGTAATCTGATGGCGCAAGGCGTTGGTCCGACCAACGGGAAAAAACTTTTTCAAAAACTCGGATTGAAGTTCTTCCCAAGTGTTGATCGGCCGGGTCTGAGTTTGATACCAATGGGCGGCCTTGTCCATAAGAGAAAAAGAGAACATCTTCATGAGAAGAATATCCCGATTTTGCGCATCTGACCCAAAAGTTTGGGCCAGATGCTTTAGCTGTTTGATGTGTTGGAAGGGATCTTCGGAATTAAGCCCATGGAATTTAGGTATAGCATGAATCATGTTGGGCTTCAATTCGGAATCAGGTCCTCCAGTCGGGATTCTGACTCGAGGCTCAATAGCCACCGCAGCAGGATTGTAGTGGTCCCGCATCATAGGACGCTGTGGTGGGTGCACGAAGTTTTGGAAGAGGTCATTGAGTCGCTGGAGCTGGTGCTCCAGATTGTTTTCTTCCTCAACTGGCTGAGCCATGATGGGGGAAGAAGAAGAACTTGGTTCTGAATCAGAAGAGAGAATAATGTGAGGGGGTTGCTGCACAAACACGGGCGTCGAGGCTTGGCCTTGATGAGAGTGAATTTCTAAAGGAGGTCTTAAGGGTGGTATTAAGGACCTCCTACCGTACATGCACTGTTGGAAGAGATGAGTTTAGAAGGTGCTGGACCCAATCAAGACACCCAAAAATGTGTCGGGTGACTATAGAGGTGCGGGGCAGATGGACCCCTTGATTAGAAAGATCGTCCACCTGAGAATTACCTGGGCAGCCAGAGAGGGAGAGTCCCGCAAAGACCCCTACACGGTAGAGCGTCCCCACGGGTTACAGGGTTTCCCCTACCCGACCCTCTCTTGTCACTGTGGTTCCAGGTAGACCAGAATGGGGATCTTGACCTCTTAAGTCTACCAATTTTTACTTTAAGATCAGGGTGCTTAAGGTTTCACTTGAACTTTTAGTTCTTTGAGTGCAAAGAGTGACCTAATTTAAGGTTGGTTGACCCAAGGGGGCAACTTTACCTCTTGTTTCCTTTGAGAGTTTTTGGGTCTTGTCTTTTAGGGTTCAAGTGTTTAGAGAGCCAATTGTTTTAGGTTTTCTTTGAATAGGTATTTTCAGACAAGGGCTTGGGCACACTTCATTTGGTTTTCTCAATTCTTTCTTAAGGAGTGTGTCTCTAAATCCCTAGTGTTGGATCCTAGGTTGGCTCTACTTGGTCCAGTTAGCTCTTTGTTGGGTAATTAGGGCTCAAGCAAGAATGTGTTAGCCCTTAAATACCCTTAATAGTGTGCAGTAATAATGGGTTGAAAACATGCAACTTTTTATGGTTACTAAGTATGGAAGACAGGTTAGCCCTATATTGCTTGTTCTTTTCTTTTCCTCCTCTTTAGAGTTTAGGGGTTAATAGCGAGAGGAAAAAAATTACCTGTCCTCGGAGTGGTTGTCGTGCGGTTGCTTGTCTTCTTGATTTCCTGTAGCTGCACAAAAGAGAGGAGATTATCAAAAACTAAAAGAAACAGGAATGTTTACCTCTAGAATAGCCGTTGCTCCCCGGCAACGGCGCCAATGAAAAATGGTGGCCAGAGATAACTAGGTTTTATTATAGCGTTGTAGTATAGCCAGTTATTGCCATCATTTCAAATATATATATATTTTTACTCGGAAAATAAAGAGTTCCCGAGGTCGAACTTAGGGAGCAAGTTGTATTCTACGGGTACAAATTCTTATTACAAAAATAAAGAGAGAGAGAGGGGGAGAGAGATGAAAATTTGGCTTCTTCTTCTCTTCTTTCTTCCTCTTTGTTTTCTCCTCTCTTTGGCTTTTGGTTTCTTCTTCTTTGTTTATCTCCTTGTGGTCTTCTTCTTCTGCTTTTTGTTCTTCAGATCTTCTTTTTACTTCTTTCTGCTGATCTCCTTCTCGTGCTCTTCTTCTGCTTTTGCTGTCAGGACGTTGTCTCTCCTTCTTTCTTCTTTTTCTTTCTGTCTTCTTTATCTGCAGCAGTGGTGATGTTCTTCTTCTTTCTTTTCTGCCTTCAGAGCGTCGTCTGATTTTCCACTCAGACGACTTAAGTCGCCGCTGCTACAGTGCCGCTCGGTGCTCCTTCCTTCAGTCTTCGTCAGCCTTCTTCTCTGCCCCGCTTGTCTTCTTCTTCTTTGTTTTCTCCTTCCTCTTTGCTTCGACCTGGCTGCTCTTTTTCCTTCAGTCTTCTTCTTCTTCTCTTCAGCCCTTCCGCAGTCCCTTCACCTGTGCCTGCATACTCAAAGTTCCAATCAGAGACGGCAAAACCTACTCTACCCTCCCCCCCCCCCCCCCCGCGTTTCTCTCTCACAGAAGCCGCTCTTAGGAAAGCTCTCCCAGAGCTGCCGGGTAGTCGGGTACGGGTCGCGCCCGGGTCCAGGCCCACCGGCGTGCGTGGTGGGCGAGGAGTGCCAGACAAGTCGGGTCGGGTCGACCGGATCCGCGTGATGAGCTCGCGGATGGGCCCGGTGAGACGATGTGAGAGGGACCTCACCCCGTGTGCTGAGGCGATAAGCCTCCAGCACGTTTTCAATTTGTATCGCTGCACCGCTCCAGAGCCTTCTATTTGGCGCCTGCGCGGAGGAACCAGCTGGTAACTGCGGCTTTACGTGAGGCCCTCGCCCCTGCTGCGAACCTGGGGCTCTTCGCGAAGACACCCCACCCAACCTGGGAGCCTGATCTGGGCGTAGCGAGGCTGCAGCTGCAGGCGGAGGCAGCTCCTTCTGCACAGCAATGGCGGCGGAGTACGGGTGACCTGTTCACAGCAAAACGGCCTCTCGGCCTAATCAGAAGGTACCGGGAGCTTCGCCAGAGTGCGGCGAAGCTCGTGTGGGTGGTGGCGAGGAGTGGGGCGGCGTGCAAGGGCTGCCCTAGGTCGGACTGTGGGTCGGGAAGTGGGTGTGTTCGGGGGGTCTGCAGAGGGCAAGTGGCGGGAAGTGGAAGGGCGGAGGTTGATCAGGGTGAGGAGGCGGAGGTTCTGTGAGGGTCGGCGAGG
This sequence comes from Thalassia testudinum, assembly GCA_037157565.1. Taxonomy (NCBI): domain Eukaryota; kingdom Viridiplantae; phylum Streptophyta; class Magnoliopsida; order Alismatales; family Hydrocharitaceae; genus Thalassia; species Thalassia testudinum. The sequence continues at coordinate 70,808,312 of JAZHRO010000022.1, read as the reverse complement.
CGTATGGGGCTGTGGAGCGATGGGGGCGTCTCGCCGGAGTTTGGCCGGAGACGAAGGGGGTGACGGTGGACAGGAGCGGTCGAGGGTTTAATCAAATAAAAGACAGTGAGGAAAAGAAAGAGGGGGAGATGGGGAGAAGTTCTGACCTAGCTACGGAGACGAAAGGGGCTGGAGCAAGGCGGCAGTCGTATCGACTGTCGCCGGAGGAGAAGATGCCGAGGGGAAGGGGCGGCGGCGAGGAGAGGGCCGGAGAGGCGCCAGCTGGGTGCGGCGTGGCGCGGGAAGTGCGAGGGAGGGCAACCCTGCAGCTGGTAGTGCGGCAGAGCGACGAGGAGGAAGAGGAGAGGCCGCTGGAGCAACGGGGGGCGCCTGTCGGAGTGGGAAGAGAGGAAGTGGGGGTCTTTCTCCGTCAGGACCGAGCTCCCCCAGAACGACGGAGCGACGGGGGATATTTATAGGGGCCGAAACAGAGAGGAGGGCGGAGGGAGACGACGTGTCTCCCTCGCCGGAGGACGCCGGAGTTAACATACCCATACCGTCCGTGCGTTCGCACGGCCGGTATGGGTGGGTACAGTGCACAGGGGGGTGTCCCTGCAGTGGCTGACGACGCAGGGCACCCCCCATTGACTTGCCAGAGTCCCTCCCTCACCCTCCGCGGCGCCATACTCCGCGCAAGGTCGCCGGAGTATGGTGTCGTGCAGGTTTCGGCAGGAGGGACCTGAATGCAAAGAGAGAAGGAGAGTTAGGGGTTGAAATGTGAGGGTTCAAAAGTTGAGGGCCAAAATGTAAATAAATGAGGACCAAAGTGTAAAGTTGGTCAAGAAGGTTTCCTCTTAGGCTCAAGTTTTTATACATGACTAATTGGGACCTAAGGATTATGATGGTGAATTTTATTTCCAGATTAAACCTTATTTTACCGGTCAATTTACGTAAAAACCCAAATTAAGTTGTTAATTGGGCATGGTTCTCAATGTAGGTCAAAATGGGTTCCTAAGGCCAAATTGAAGGTTCTAAACCCTAGAGATTATTTTTCTATGAATTTTAGAGGGTTTAGTTAATTTTTTTCTCTGCCTCGAACCTCATGTTTTTAAGTGGATTTGTTTTTAGGGTTACATGATGTCATTTAATTCCTTGGAGTTACTGTAGCCCTTATTGAATCATCTCATCCCACTTTTATTCTTATTAGGTTGCTTTGACCTATGTTTGGACCCTGAGTTACCCTGTTTTCAGATTGGATTGGTGAAATTGCATTTTTACCCCTTAGTTTCTATTTTCTTTGCGAACTCAGAATCTCTCTGAGTTAAGCCTTTCCTTGAGTTATGTAGGAGCTTTTATCCTTTGTATTAGGTCAAAATGAGCTAGTTATGGCTCATGATGAGGTTCTCATCAATTGTCCTTATAACTTGATCATAAGTCTTGATAGGCTAGTATTTTGACACAATTATATCCATCCCACAACCTGTTTCCTAGGGGTTACAATTCATATTGTTTGTCATAAAGTACTTATAAATTTGTGCAAGTGTGTGAAGTACTAAGTGATAACAATAAAAAATTTAACTTTTGAATTAATTTTTTAAATGTAAATTAAAATTTAATTTTAGTTTTCAATTAAATTTCTGTAACTAAACTTCAAAAAAACCCATAAAACCCTAAACGCTAATCCTAAACTTGAAACCCAAAACGCTAAACTCAAAACCCTAAATAATACACACAAAACCCTAAATCCAAAACCCTAAACCCAACACCCTAAATGCAAAACCCTAAACTCTAAACTTTAAATCTTAAATCAAAAAACTTAAACATAATACCATAAAGCATTAACTTCAAATCTAATACCGTAAATCCAAAATAAAAAACCCTAAATTCTAAAATCAAAACTTTGAAACCTAAATCCTTAATATCTAAATCGAAAACCTAAAACATTAAAACTTAAATCGAAAATCTAAAATTGTAAAACCTAAATCGAAAACCTAAAAATGTAAAACCTAAACCGAAAACCTAAAATCATAAATCCAAAATCCAAAACCCTAAAATGCAATATTATAAACTATAGGCGAAAATCATCTAAATCATTAAGCTTAAACACTATAACTCTACTGAAATATCTTCGGCAAAGTTTTCCCTATAATATTATATATTCACATTTCCTGTAAAAATACAATAAATCATGCACAACATGTGGGCACACCCCACATGTAACATAATAAATTCAACATTAACGGTTTTAAATTGTGGGCACACCCCACTTTCAAATGAAATAACAGAAATATCCTGATCGAACAACCAAATTTAATTTTAAAAATAACATAATTACACTTAATAATTTGTAATGAGTAATTAAATTTAATTAATTACATGCAAATTTCATAAAGAAATTATATCACATGCAAAATGTAATAAATTTCATGTCAACTAATTTTCATGCCAACACATTCATTAAACATTAATTTCCAATAATGAACATTTAGTTACATTAACAAACTAATTTCATTACCTACAATTAAATTCATTGCACAAAAAATAAATGCAATTAATATAAAAAATCTAATTAACAAAAAAAATTAAGTAGGCAGTGGGCGGTTGGGAGAGGGGTCTGTGGCAAGGGGTGTTGCAGGCGACAGCGGTGCGGCAGGGGTAGGCTGTAGCGCGTTGGTGGCAGTGTAGGGGGTGGGGGGCTACGGGAGAGAGGAGGTGGTGGGGCCGCGGGGGGCGGTGGGAGGGGTGGGGAGTGATGGGGGCCACGTGCTGAGGTGTGCAAGGTATGTGGCTTGAGGCGACGACGCCAAGTTGTCGACGTAAAGGATCGAGGAGGAGGCCATACTGGTGGAGGAGCTCAGTGGTCGGCGATAACGATGACGATGATGTGGTCAACGGCGCAGCGAGGTTGCAGACAAGCTTGTTGGTGGTGAGGTGATCAGAGGAGAAGAGAGGAGAAGCTCGCTGAGGAGAAGGTTGATCGCTGCATGAAAATATCTTGACCTTTAGCGACGATTTTCTTGAAACCATCGCTAATATGGTCGCCAAATGTCATTAGATGGGGCACACTTAGAGACGATTTTACCCATAACCGTCACCAATTGAATTTAACCTATCTTTTGTGCGGACATTGAAATTTGGGGAAGCACGCTCTTCAATGGACATTAGACAATGGTTATGTCCCCAATTAATTCACATTAAGTGCACAAAAAACCCACGCTCCCGGTGATCATTAGTGATGGTCATTTATAAAACTATCGCTAAATCGTCACCCCAAGTTAAGTTTGGCTGGGGAAGGTGGGAGGAGGCTTTAAGCAACAGTTAGTGGGATAATCGTCCCTAAAGGTACCCATTAGAGACGGTTATAAAACTGTCCCTAAAAAATCATTGCAAATTATGCTTTTTCTAGTAGTGATATGAAATTTAGAGAAGAAATCCTTTTTAGAGAAAACCTCTACCTAGATCTCTCGATGTAGGATTTTGCCTCCACTAAGTGGGAGACCAATATTCATGCTATAAACAAAAAGAAGGGTAGCATCCCTTAATAAAATACCCCTCTCTTGGATAACCTCTAAGGAGAGTTTTATTCCTCTCAAAAGAGAGAACGAAAAATCCACAACCCGGATCCCTAAATAATAAAATAATTACAAATATGATTTTTATGAGCCTCAGGAGAATAAAGATTCAATGTAAGATAGAGTTTACTCGCTTTTGAAACCTATATGGAGTAGAGAAGAATTGGAGGGAGTGTGTTAGGTGGTTGTTAGAGCAATAGAGCACTAAAATAGCTAATTTGAGATAATATGAGAAGGTTTAGCTCAAAATAGTTTAATAGTGAAGTGTGTAAGCTTAGGTGACCGTAGATAGTTATGTATAGAGTGTAGAGGGTCAAGTTTAAGCTTTAGAAGCTGTTGAAATTCGAATAAGAATGCAATTATTTGTGCTAGAACATCTAAGAAACATAATTATAGAATAAGATAAAAAAAGATGTCTAAATGATATTACTAGATGTTTGAAAATGCTGAATAAGACACCTGAGAATGGGTTAGGATGTCTAATTGTCTATGAAAGGATGTCCTAAGATGAAAATTAGATGTTTAAAAGAAGGTCCAACAATTAAAAGTATTTAGTAATTGATCTTAGTAGTAGGACTGTATAGGGATGTTTGAGATACAGAAGTAGACATCAAAAAATGGGTACTTAGATGTCTAAAAATATGTTTAGATATCTGAGAAGTCGATAAGAATCACATGAGTTACTGGAGTGAAAAAATTGGATCCAAGGCAAACTGAGCATGTAGAGAAGATGTCTAGGAAAGGGTGCGTAGACATTTGAAAGTTAAAGCAGACATCTGAAGTTCCCAAGTCATAACATAAGCAAGTTATTGACTTGCATCAAATGGGGATCTAGGCCACGCATCGAATGGGGATCCAGGCCACTAGACATAAATGGATAAACGTTCGAAGTCTGGGAAGTATCTCAGACATTCCATTATTGGAGAAGCGTTTAAGTTAAACATTAAACATCTAATCTTTGTGAATGTTGGGTAATTAAGAAGATATGAGACATTTTTTAACTAGACTAAATGTCTTAAAAAATTTGACAAGTAAGAATTTAGGGAGTCATAAATTGAGTATAAATTTGGCATGAATAATCAATGGTTAGAAGAAGTAGATGTTTAGGAGTAAAAATTCAACTACATGAAAAATCTATGGTGATTTTGTGAGATGATTGAATTAGGGAATGTCTAAGATGATTCCTAAGGATTCCAAGAGAAATTTTTATGGCTCTTTTGCATTCTACAAAAATAAAATTACAACAAAAACTTGAAAATAAAGAGACCGTTTTGCATTGCATCTATTTTTTATTTTGCTTGACTTCTTTACATAATTTGCAGAGTCTAAGAGTGATTTTAACTAGATTGCTTTTAAACTTCATGTACCACTTGTTAGTCCTTAATAAACAATGCATATAATAAAAGTGATTTGTCATTACCAAAAACATCTATAACTAAGATTATCAACAAAAATTACAACAACAAACAAGTAAAACTCCATTATCCCATTATAAGGCTTTTCAAAAATAGTGGTAAGAATGTCTTCCCACCGGCTCTACTTGTATATACATACTTGTTTTGTCTTTTTTATTTCATTTATCTCTATATAATTAATTAAATAAAATTATATCTCCTATTCTCTCTCATCTTATTCTTCTCTCTTCTCTATTATCTCTTTTTATTCCATTTTCTTATATATTCCGCTCTCTAGATTTAAGATTAAAATGGATGCAATATTAGTCACAATTGAGCTAATCAAATTAAAACATCTTAATAGAGTAATCTATGAGATGCGAAGTCATAGATTTTGATATCGTCTTATCCATAACAATCTTTATTATGTGATTGATATAACTCATTGAGAAATTATCTAAAAAATCAGTTGCGTAGGAAATTAAAGCATATGTATTGTGATGTAAAAATGAAAATAAGACTAGAAGCTTTATGCTAACCTACGTTGAGGATAAGTTATCAAAGGACCTATGACTTGTGGAACATCGTAAAAAAGATATTTCACTCGAAATTGGAAGTGAGTATCCAAATAACTAGAAGAATTGATCGTATATATAAGATGATTGCCATGGCAAAGGATCACGAGGCAACATGATCTAAACATGAGAGATTACAAGTGTTGGCTATTATGAGTGGTTGGTTACCATCCCTTGACATGGTTGTTACATTTTTAGGCTCCGTGATAGCATTAAGAATGCAACCAACCTTCTTGTTCGATTGGAAATGGAACAAGATTTAGACAATTAGAGAAAGAAGATAAAGTTTGTTGAAGCAGAATAAGAGGATGAAGTGAACGCATCATAAAATAAGAAGTTGGCATCTTCCAAAACTTAGTTTAAGAGAAACCATAGGAAAACACCACATGATGCATGCCTATTACAACTATAAGAAAGTTTGACTATTTCATGGATAATCGTCCCTATAGGAAAAGGTGAATACTCTCAAAAGTTAGGGTAGACACAAAGGCCTTGATAAATCAAAATACATCATAGCGGAGTCGTGCAATTCTACCATGATTGGCTATGAAGATGGTGGATCAACTTATGGATTTGTAAATTTCAAATAGGATGTGAAGAGATGATCTTTCTCAATGGAGAATTGAGGGAGATATATGATGGATCTAATATAGATGGTTACACGCACACAGACTCTTAAGGTGAATATTAGTAATAACAAAAATAGTTGCACAAATAACAATCCATAGAAATTGACACAAGATATATAGTGGTTTCCCACTCACTTGGATACTTCACTATCTAAGCCTCTCAGCTTATGATTTTTAACTTAATTTCCTCAACCTCGAAGAAATCACTTTACTAATCGAGGTCATTAACGAGTTATCTCAATTTAAGTGCAACAATAAGTTATCACAACCCAACGAGCAACAAGCTCAATTACAAATAATAGCACAAGTGTAAGACAAATAAAAAATCTTATAACAAAGATTCATAAGCCTCTCAACAATAATTAGAATAATATTATCGAATAGAGAACCTAGAAAGGACGTGAACACTTTGTAATTACATAAGAAAAGCACATCTATGTGTTTGCAAATGCATAGTGAGAATGAGAGCAGCAAACTACTTTTTCTTCTCTTGAAATATGGTGGAAATATGAAAATCTAGCTCTAGGATTTTCTTTTCCATTTCTTGTGTGCAAACTGAGTCCTAGGGTCTTTTTATAGAGTTAGGACCTTAGTGGTTCAGCTCATAGATGTTAGGGTTTAAATTCCAATGTTCATGGTCTCAAAATTAATTTTCTAGCCATTCAGATTTAAACTAACGACTAACTGGTACCGGTATTGAAGTACAGGTACTGGTATTAACTGCTCATTGTCTTTCTGCAGCTAGCGCATATGAGTCTTGGTACCGGTATTCATCATAGGTACCGGTAATTGTGACTCCTAGGTTTGAGACTCACTAAGCACTGTGACCTACCTATACCGATACTCATCATGGGTACCGGTACTTGTAAGGTTCAGGCCAGAACTGAGTCTTCAAATTGTGACCATCAGATACCGGAACTCTTGATTAGTACCGATATTTGTTGTTCACAGTTTGAGACATAGGCTCAAACCCGTACCTTGCATATATTGGTACTGATGAACAGTAACTGTATTTGCTGTTAAGTACTTTTATTTTAAGATTTTACAAAGCTTAACTTTTGAGTACGCTCTTTAAAAATGATCGTAATATTAATCCTAATTTATCTCTAATTAATTTTATGATCTAAGTTATGTTCTTTTGTTGAGAGGCATACATTCTAAGAAATAAAAACCTAATCTAAAAAATAAAAAATCGAAGATGATCTTCTCCTCCTCGACATCTTTCCTCCTTGTCATCATGCCTCCTTGCCTTAGTTCAATGTTTGCCTTGATCTTAACCTAATCTGAAAAACACTAGATTGCAAACATTAATCTATAATAATTTTGTTAACACCAAAACAATATTGAGAATTGAGGGGGACATATACATGTGATAAGCTAGTGGATTTTTAGGTACAAGGGTTGGAGAATTAGGGTGTCTGAACAGAATATTCGCTTTTCAGAATGATGTATCAAAAAAATACGTCGTTGCAGTAAAATCGCGTGGTGGAAAAATCTGAGATCAAAAAATATTTATCAGTAAAACTAATCATGAAGAGTCAGGTCGTATCTGCAGGGAGAAACAACTGCAACAAATTTATGAATACTTTCCCCTTATATTCACCCAATTATGTACGGAATCCGTGCCCAAATTCGATGTGAAATGAGGTGAAAGGAATAACTCAAGTATGCAAGGGTTATGTGTGCAATTTTACCTCAATAAAATAATTGACAATGGCATGTAATGTAATTAAACTTCACGACATTAGGCTTTCTCCTTTAGGCTTGATGACATTTCATGCCTTTATATAAAGACCTAAGCCAACATATGAGGATATGAATGCATGAGAGAAATACTTTGGAACTTGAAGGCAAGCATGCAATTTCAATTGAATAAAATATCAATATGTAAATATAAGAGGCATCAATGGCATTCAATGTAAATTTTAATTGAAGAAAAAATAGAGCATCTATTTCCTTTGCTCGCGTGAGAAGAGGAGACTGCAATTGGCTGCGAGAACTTCGATGGAGGTCGGCTAGAGGAAGGAGGTCCTAATGGTGGTGGCGAATCAGAGAATGATGATCAACGGCGGTTGCCGGAGAGGAGGAAGCCGCTGACGGTGGATGCTATTCACCGGTGTGCGTGGGCTGTTGATGGCAGTTCTGAGGGAGTGGCCATGCTCGTAAAGGCGCGGCGGGTTTGGTGGAGGCGACAGTGTGAAGCTTCGTGGCTGGAGGTGGCGACTGCGTTGGTGGTTTTCGGTTCTTTCGTGTCTGTCGGTGGAGAAGAGGAAGAAGAGGAGGAGGAGGCCGAGCATCAGCTTGCTAGCTGTGTGGTAGGCACTGTGGTCGCTCATGGTGGGAATGCGTGCTAGAGGTGTTGGCGCGTGAGGAGAAGGCACTATGGAAGTGGAATATGAAAAGTGACCACACGTGGAGGGCTAGAGCGCGCAAAGGTTGCTGTGTGCGAGGACTATACGAGCAGTGGCTGCTACTTGTGCGTGCGAGCAGTGGTGGCCATGTGCGTGGCTGTGGGTGATCAACGCTAGTGGTGTGCAAGGAGGAGGCTGCACACGAGGTTGGTGTGTGCTCTTGAGATGTGAAAATAGAGAAGAGGGAGCCTTTGGGGTCGTCGTAGATCTTCCAAAGAAGAAGGAGGAGGCATGGCGATGCTTCATGGAAGTCGCAGTGGCGGTGTTGACGAACTGAGCACGGTGGTGGCGTGTCACGGTCGGTGGCAAGGTCGTCGGTGGAGAACCATAGTGGCGGGAAAGAGGATGACACACGGTGATGATGTAGGCGTTGTCACCGCTGTTAGGACCTAAACCCGGCTCCACGTGGATCTTGGGGTCGGGGCGCTTCAACTAACCCATGACCCAATCGTCTAACGAGAAATAACGTCACAAGGGGGAAAGCAAATCCACACATGTAACGTAACTAGAACTTCAATTAAAAGTCAGGAAACGATAAGAAAATCCATAACAATACCACAAGAAAAAGAGAGATCCTTAACATAGCCATCACGACGATAAATGAAAACAGAAACAGAACTAAGGGTTCTAAACCAAAGTACTCACGACAGTAGTAAGAAAAGTCCAACTGCAGTAGAAACAGCAACGGACTAAGGCTGGGCTCGACTAGGCTCAGCACCCTCGGTAACTGGTGGTAATGGCTGCTCACCTCCCTGACCTAAACATAAGTAGTAGTCGTCAGCTAAAGCTGAGTAGAGTGGCAAGTACAAAAATAACTAATGCATTTGGATTTAAAACAAAAAAGTAAGCAATTCAATTAATTGCAAACGTTTCACACAATTTCATACTTTGTTTTCATCTCTAGGTACTAGCTGTTTAGTGATTTGAAAATTCTAATAAAAGGATCTCGTTATCTCTTGGTTCATATGTTCCCTAACAGAACAATCTTGTTGCAGTTTTTCCCGCGATGCAGGAGTGCACGTGGTACTCTCCTGGCCGAGAGAACACCCCGCGTTTGTCCCACACCCGGTCTACCACCCCAAGATCATGGTAGCGATGTAGCGGTGACTATGGCATGCACGATAAACGCACAGGAAGCTATCTCACACTGGCACGCGGTCAGTCCTTTCCACTAACGAGTATGCACTAAATAGGACAACACAAAATAGAACCGGGGTTGCGCCTCTCACTAGCCTGCATACCCTCACCCTACTATCCTAATTAGCCCCATGGGCCTAACAAGAGTCAGTGTAGGGAGGCTATTCCTACCCTGGATCCCAACCCAAGGAAAGGCTAGTTCTCTCCCTGCACAAGGGGTGAATAGCTCTCCTTAGTACGTATGTACACGAGGGCTAGCTCGCCCCCAAATTAGAGTCCAACCAACAGTCATTCCACACTGTAGACAAGTTATTCCAACATTAGACAAGTTTGTACCACAGCAGGTAATTCACTTTTCTAGCACACCTTAGTGTTCGAGTACGTTTAACTAGTGTTGTTACCTAGTTCCTTCGATGGTAGTTCCATCTTTTACGTTTAGGTTATATCCAACAAGGTCCATGAATTGAACATAAACATGCATCATTTTCATTATTAGGGTTTATTTCATATCGAGTATGCTCTACGATATCATGCACATTTAGCAGATAACCCCAAATTAAGTGATTAACTTAATACCTAACCCGAATGGCTAGGGTAGCAATCGTCAATTTTTGTAACTAAACGGGGCATAAATGACTTCAACTTGTGTTTCATAACGTAGGTTTCAAACGAAAGTCTCTATTTTCACATTCACTTAACCGAACCAATAATGAAAAGTAGAGGAAGACCAGTCTACCTAGGGGTACGGGAGATATGGGGGCACGGGTAGCGGATCTCGATGCCTGTACAGGTCCCATATGCGTCGTGGAATTGGGGCCTACACCAATTTAAGGGTCAAACGAGCATAAAAACACATTGATCGACATTTCAGCATACAAAATTAATTCAAAATAGTGTAGAAATGGCTCTAAAAAGTAGGAAAAAAATAAGAACTTTCCAACGATACCTTGGTTGCACAATTCCGACCTTGTTTAGGCCCTGAACCTGCCTAAAAACCCTTCCTGGTCTTGAATCGGACTGGGCGAGTTGGTCTGGCTGGATCGACCGCCCGTCTGCAGCAGGTCCGTACGCCTTACCGATATCAGACGTCTAGAGTGAGTCCCAAATGTCTTAAATGCGCGCAGAACCCCACCTAAGGTTCCTACTTCCCTTCTCCATCGTCTACTGCCAGTCTCAGCCGTCCAAGACTGTACCCGAACGTCTGGTACCCCTCCCCCGATGTCCAAAAATGCCTTGGATGCCATGCACGTGCGCTCCCCCTTACAGTCTCCCCTACGCGAGCGTTGCTTCCCTACGCAAGCTCGCGCTTTGAGCCCATACACACCACAGGCTCCTTGGGCAGACCGCACATTGTGCTCCATACGTCTTCAGACGTTTGAAGCTTGCCCTAGTTGTCTGCAATGCCCCCCGCCGTCCACACAATCTCTCGGAAGTCCGGTATATGCCTCGAACTCCACTCAAGTGCCTCGCACAGCGGGCCTGTGTGCTGCGGCTGCTGCACCTAGCGCCTCCCACCTTCCTCTCTCAGTCCTTCACTCTCTCCTCCTCCTGCTCTCTCCTTCTTTCAATCCCCCACTCTCTACCCTCCCACTCACCTCTCTCTCTCGCTGAGGGGAGGGGGGGGACGATGAGCGCTGCTGAGGTGAGGAAAATAGGGGGTGCGAGGATCGAGGAGGGGGTTTTTATGGGGGTTCGGGGGTAGGGTTTTAGGTGTCGTAGGTGTGAGGAAATTTTATGAAAAATGTCTTAGGTTCTCAGGGTGGTTTACGTAGGGTCGAAAAGGTGAGAAGTAGGGGTGTAAAATTTACGTTAATCCCCCCTATGAGCCAAATAACTCGGATGGGGCCCCTACATGGGTTTCCTGGTGCAGGAAATTTTACTCTAAGGTCGCTATAGTCTAGGGAAAAACCCAAATGACCCTTGGAGAGGGTCATTTCAACATAATAAACTTAAAGGAAGTTTCATCTCCGAAACTTAATCTAAACCTAGGATGCGGAAGGAAATAGGGCATGCGCATAACAAACTTAAAGAGTAACAAAGTCAGCTAAGAAGTATGTACCCTCCAAGAGTTCCGGGTATTAATCCTGCATTGCTGCCTCAAGCTCCCAAGTCACCTCCTCATGCCGCTGGGTCCTCCATAGGACCTTTACCAGTGGCACCTCCTTCCGTTTCAAGTTCTTGACGGCTCTATCCAATATCTGTACAGGCCTCTCTAGGTAGGTTAGGTCATCTCCCACCTCAAAGCTCTCGTGGCTCAAAATGTGGCTGGGATTGGCAATGTATTTCCTGAGGTCGGACATGTGAAACACGTCGTGCATACCTGACAGCTGGAGTGGAAGGGCAAGCTGGTAAGCAATGGGTCCCACCCGTTCCAAGACCTCAAAAGGTCCCACAAATCTTGGCGTGAGGTTCCCTTTCACCCCAAATCGTTGCAAGCCCTTCATGGGCGAAACACAAAGGAAAACATGGTCTCTAACCTCAAATTGTACCTCCCGACGCTTTTTATCAGTGTAACTCTTTTATCTGCTCTTGACGGTACGGAGTCGCTTGTGAATATGTTCTATCACCTCCTAACTCTGGTGGATAAATCTTGGACCATCTTCCTACTTGGTCCCAACCTCGACCCAACTAAGGGGAGCCGTACACTTCTGCCCATGTAGTGCCTCATAAGGTGCCATGCCAATACTCGAATGATAGCTGTTGTTGTATGCAAACTCTGTTAGGGGCAAATGCTCCTCCCAGGAGCCTCTCCAGTTTAGTACAGAGGCTGGGGATGGTAGGAATGTCCTCAAGTGTCTGAATGGTGTGCTCCGACTATTCGTCGGTCTGGGGATGGTAGGCAGTGTTGAACCTCAAGTGAGTTCCCAAAGCTTGCTGGAACTCTGCCCAAAACTAGGAAGTGAAACGGCTATATCTGTCAGATTTGATCTTGCAGGGAATCCCGTGAAGACACACCACATCCCTGATGTAGCACTCTGCTAATTGTGCTGGTCCAAAGGTGACTCGGATTGGCAAAAATTGCACCGACTTCGTCAACCTATCCACTATAACCTAAATGGCATCGTGTCCCCGCTGTGTAGCTGATAACCCCACAACCAGATCCATAGTGACTCTCCCTCTTCCACTCTGGCACAAGAAGGGGTTGTAACGGTCCTACAAGCCTCTGGTGCTCGGCTTTCACCTACTGGCATACTAAACACTTCTACACAAACTCTCTAACATCCCGCTTCCTCCCCTTCCACCAGAAGCCACGTTGCAAATCATGGTACATCTTAGTGTTCCTTGGATGTATCGTAAACCTGAACCCGTGCGCCTCAACCAAAAGCTCCCTCAATAACTCCTTATCCTTAGGGATGCATAAGCGCCCCCTCATACGTAAGATCTCATCAGTGAAAGTGAAATCCCCCGGGTCTCCTGTCAATACTCTATCTCGTAGCATCTGCAGATATGGATCAGCCATCTGTCCAATAATAATGCGGTCTTGAGGTCAGCTCGTGCCTGTCTCGTCACTGTCACTGCCCCATAGTGTCAACATGACCCCTAAGGTCGCCAACTGCCCACCTCCAGCATGAGCAGCTGATGGGAACACCATCATGAGCCATAACTAGCTCATTTTGACCCAATGAAGAGAATAAATGCTCCTACATAACCAACTAAAGGTCATAATTCACTGCATAACCTTTTTGAGAGAAACACAAGAAATAAGGGGTAAAACTGTAATTTTACCAAAGCAGTACAACCACGGGTCTTCTCAAGGGCTAAACAAAGGTCAAATGATCTTAATAAGATAACAAGTGGATTGGATTTGACAGAAAAGGATTTGTGTGTGTTCTGAGAATTAAATGACTTTTGGAACCCTAAAAATAAATTCACTTGATTAACCAAGGTTCTGGTCAAGATAAAATTTACTTAAACCCTCTAAAAATCATATAAAAATATTCTCTATGGTTTAGTACATTCAATTTGGCCATTAGAACCCATCTTGACCTAGAATGGGATCTCAGACAGATATTTGCCCTAATTTAGGTTTTTACATAAATTTCCCAATCAAACGTGGTCAAACTCAAAATCCAACTTTACCATTGGATTCCTTAGATCCAAATTAGGTTTGTACCAAAATTTAGACCCAAGATGAGCTTTTCTTAACCTAGTTTGAAAAAAGGTCCAGCCTGATTACATTTATACCCCTAACTTTCAAAAACCCTCGCTAACAGCCCCCTAACTTTCTCGTCGTCTTCTCAAGTAGGTCCCTCTGGCATTATCGCAGAGGAAACCTACTCTGGCGACCTTTAACTTGGAAGTTCTCCTTGATTGCTTGGAGGATCTCTTCCAAAATTGAAAGGAAGATCCTCTGAGAAATCCCCGTTAGTATGAACCCATCTTTGAGATTTAATTCCCTCCCAATCTCTCATGCGAACGCATGATATGTGGGTATCTCAACAACTTCCATCTCCAGCGACCTTCCAGGCTTGGGAAGCTTGCTTCCCAAGCCCTAATTGCCCTTCAGAGCTCTATTTAAAGGAGCCCAGATCTCCCTGACCTCTTCACGCTCGATTTCGGCTGCGAATACCCCTAATTTCGCTTTTCTCCTCACGGCCGTGGGCTCCTCGATGTCCGGCGACCTTCCCTGCTCCTCCTCCTCGTCCGATTGCCATACCTACGGAGGATTCCTCCTCCTTGCCTTCATCCGCATCTCGCCATACTAGCAGACGCCACCTTCTCCTTTATCCTCGCCGTTCCCACCACACCAGAGTCATCTTCGTCTCCGGCATCGGCCATACCAGACCCGACGCCCTCACTCACCCCCTTTGTCCCTTGACCTCCCAGATAAGTTCCCTATCCCCTCTACTTTCTTCTCCACCCTCTACTTTCCAAAATCGACCACTGCCGCCCCGCGCACCTCCATCTCCTTCATCTCTGGCCACCACCTCCGGCGAGGCCATCCCACTTCCACAGGCCACCAAAACCCTCACCGACAAGCCCACAACCTCCGCCTCACTTCACTGAGCACTTCCCCTCACTTCACTCACCGCGCCACTCACACAAACCACCCCCCGAACACACCCACTCACTCGCACACAGTGTGCCCTAGGCACGCACTCACAGGCACTGCCACGCCACGCCACCACTCCCAGCACATCCGCCGTGCTCCGGTGATGATCCCTGAACGGTTTGACGTGGCTTAAAGGTCGTTCTCTTGATTTCAGGTATCAAGCCTTGTTCGCTACCGAGCTTGAACTACGCCCAGGCTTCAATCCCAGGACGTGCGGAATCACCTCGCGCACTGTTCCAAGCCCTCAGTTGAAGTCGTGTGCCTCTACAACCTCGCCAATTTGGCCCAGCAACCTGCTGCTACGTTGTGCGGAAGACAAAGTCCCACCTCGAAAGTGAAGAGGCGCTTTCATGCGCATAAGTTGATTTTGTGCCACCAGCTAGTCTCCTCCAACACTGAGGGTGAGGTCCTCCTCCCCCTTCATCGGACTCGTCCGCGGCACTGCCCACATGGACCTGGACGACCTGACTACCCGCCTGACTTCACTCCTCGCTCACCACACACGCCGATGAGCCTGGACCAGGGTATGCGATAGGTCCGATTACCTGACCGGCTGAGGCTTTGAGAGAGTGAGACTAAAATAGAAAGAGAGAAAGAGAGAGGAGAAATACGTGGGGTAAGGGGGGTTTTTGCTCTGAGGAGTTTGCCTTCAACACTTGGCCGGATTCTGGGAGAAGATAGCCAGAGAAGGAAGAAGAGAAGAAGAGGACCTCAAAAAAGGAAAAGGCAGAAAGAAGAAGAAGAAGCAAAGGCAAAAGACAGAGAAAGCTAAAGAGAAAGAGAAGGATCACAGAAGGAAGAAGAAGAGAATAGCTGAGAAAGAGAAGAAGCAAAGACAGAGAAGAAGAAGGATCAAGCACTTTAAGTCGTTTGATTCCTTCATCAGACAACAAATTCTAGTTCTCATTGCACATTCATATATTGAGTTCCTTGGTGAAATTGTAGGAGTATTTGGTGATCTAAATCACCATTTTACTCCCATATTTTTGCACTCTGATACTGATATTACTGCATACTCTTTTAATTCTAAATTATGATCTTGATTTCTAAATACCAATTTGCTTCTTGTGTTCGACCTCGAAAATCTTTTCGAGTAAGAAAATTGTATTTGTTTTCAAAGCGATTTCGACTATACTACAACGCGATTATTTTAAAACATCGATTTCGCTTTTCGATTAACAGTAGCCAACTTTGTGCCTGTAAGCTAGCCAAGTCGGCAGGTGCCTTTCGACTTAAGGCGTCAGCCACCATGTTGGCCTTCTGATGTAGCGAAACTTCGTCGTAAAAAGATTTAAGTTTTGAAAACCCGTCGTTGTAGTGTAATTTGCTAGAAAATCCGAACAATCAAATAATTTTTACCAAAACTCAAAAGGAGGGGATGAGAAGAATGTGGGGGTCGTAGGGCCTGAGGAATTTGATGAATCATTTGATGGCCCTAAAATTGAGGAACTTGATCTTGTTGTGGCTCGCATGGCGGATTCAAATCCTTTTATTAAGGATTCAATTCAAAGCCCCGATCCTCAATCACACCTCGTTGAGCATAATGAGGATTCTATTCTTGAGATCATTCGACCCAATTCAATTCAGATTCAGACACAATTCTTAGACTTGGAAATTTTAGATAGGGTGATTAATATACAAGAGGTCCCAGAATTGAAAATTCTGATTATGGAGGATAGGAATTGGAAAATGATGATATGGGAAGCCAATTATGGAGGAAGCAGAAGATTGAGTCTAAGGGTTCCGATTTGTCTAAAACCCCCAACCTTCTACCAGGACCCTTATGACATTGTTTTTGAGGATGTGTAACCCAAGCACAAATTCATTGATTATCCTTTTGAGCTTAATTTCTTTGTAATCCAACTTTTTGGTCATGGGTTGCATTCTCACAAATCGCAGGCCCAACCCCGCTTGCATGCTGATCTTAGGTTTTGGATAATTTTTATCCAAAATCTTAGATATACTCGACCATGCGGTATGGGTCTGCACCACAATCTGGTTCACATCTATGGACATCTTCTCCTGGCAGGTCCAGAACTAGATTTTCTTATTTTGATTCTGACCTGCACCTGTGAATTCTTTATTTCTTCTTTAATTTTATAGTGTGCCTACCTGAAGGCACTAAATTCAACACGTATATAGTCTTGTTTTTATCTTGGAGCTAACCGGGCAATCATGAAATTCAGGTGCTTTCTTTTTTACTCCGCTCTTTGTCATGTCTTTTAATACAATGAGGATATTGCATTAGATAGGCATGGGGGGTGAATATTCATCTCTGAATCGTTTCGTTAGCTTCGTAGATTCTTTTTATTTTTCTTTTAAAAAAAGTGGAATTAGGAAAGAGAACTTGGGCTTTAGAAATTTTTCAATCCTAGAGAATAATACTGTAAGATTTGAACACTTAGACCATTCAGGTCTTCGGGCTTAATCATCCCAGGTGTTCACTAAAAGTGGATTTGTTTATCGAGTCCTCGCCATTCTGAATGTATTAAAAATTGGTTGAATAAGTTGGGGTGATAGGTACACAACCTATCAACCCACCCTCTGATTTGAGGGGATTTTAAGTCTAAGCATCTACACACTATTTGTACTGACTCGCTTTTCGACGATTTTAACAGAAATTTGGTAGCTAATGAAACTTCTAAGGTAGTATGGCTGGCAAGTTATCATGGGTAACAGCCCATTGGTCGGTTGTCCAGAGCCCAGCCACACGTCCATTCTCTTCCTGCTGCCTTTAAGTAAATTTTATATCAAATCTTAGATCAAGTAAGTCACCTACTTAGAAAGAAAGAAAAAAGTAGAAAAATATCCAAAAAGAAAAGAAAAATGGAAAAGAAGAAAAAGAAATAAGCCACACTTCACCGCACGAGTATGGCTGGCAAGTTGTCGGTGGTAACAACTCATCGGTCGGTTGTCCAAATCTCAGCTCAAGAAATGCACATATATTTCCAAACACTTAGGAAGAAGTGGAGAAGTAGAATAAACCGGGGAGATATACATTAGGTTCACTCTTGTGTTGACCGCTTAAGAATAAAAGTAGGGAAAAAGTTACCTATCGGATAGATACACCTTTAGGAAGAATTTCTTTTAAAATCACCTAGGTGGGTAGAAACCCAAAGTTCATTCTAATTGTCGATCAATGAGTCTAACACTTCACATGAAAAGATGCTTAGAACTTAAAGTTCTCTTCGAGTCTTGGATGGGTTGAGTAGCCGTAGAAAGCTGCTCCAAAACCCTAAACTCAAAAAAAAAAAAGACAAGAAAAGAAGAAAAAGAAAAAGATCCTTCTTTGAATAAGGTGAGGGCTTGAGACAGTCTGTATTTTGGCACACACCCGGGCACTGTTGTGTCTCTGTAGTTCATGCTTTAGTTGAAATCTCTAAGTGTTGAAAAATAACTTTTGCCCAAGAAATCTAATCTTAATTCTCTTATAAATAGCATGCAGTTTTGTTAGGGACTAGCAAAAGATAGGAATGGGGGTGTGATATAAACACGTTTATATCATATAAATCGTCTATTTATTTATGTTCTTAGGCATATAGTTGCATCATATATTATAAATATTGTATAATATGCATCATCTTCCATTTAGTTTAGATTATATAAAGTTTAGGTTAATTTTCTCTTTTTGTGGTCAGGGTCCAGGGTGGTATTTTATTAGGAACTCGGATTGAAGATCCAACTCAACGACTCAAAGATTGCCCCAATCGAACTTTCGTAATATTAGATGCAGTCCGATAAAGATCAGAGGTCAAAAGGCCAGGTGGTGTAAATCTGTACTTGAAATTACAAATCCGACCACACAGATAGGTTCGGATCAACGATCGCAGCCAATGGTGGGAAAATCAATCCAATCCGACATCCGTGGTACCACTTACAGGCAAGAGAAGATGGACGATCCAGATGATGCCACGTGGTGCCATCCAAACCCTCCAAACCACTCGCTGCCCCACTTTCTCATCCAACGACCAAGAATTGACTGTCATTTCCCTTAAGCAACGCCTCATGTGAGAAGAATTTCACATTTGATCTCAACCGTTGAATCAAGATCCAACTGTCAGGATTAAATGGCACAAGAATGCTTTCCTTGCCAATCCACGTGCATAGTGCGATCAATAAAACCCTTCGGTGCCTCCGGTCGCGAGTTTGATTGCCCGACCCAAGCTCCTCTCCTCGCGCATACAAGAGACATTAGGTCATCCAATCAGAGATCAACGCCTCAAATCAAGCCATCAGATGCACGCACAATTTGACTCCCATGTGCACGCGCAGATGTAGGCATGCGAAGAAGGGAGGCACGTGAATCTTAAGCCGTCCGATCGAGAGGGCACGATCGTGCGTATGCATTGCGTGCACGGAAGAAGAAGAGGCGGAGGCGCACACATGTTCTTCATTGACATGGGGCCTTTAGCGACGTTTAAATCCGTCACTAAAGACCCCTATATTAAATTCAAAGCCTTAAAAAGACCATTCTACCCCTTCAAACCTCACCTATAAATAGCTCTAAG
Source organism: Thalassia testudinum (assembly GCA_037157565.1). Taxonomy (NCBI): domain Eukaryota; kingdom Viridiplantae; phylum Streptophyta; class Magnoliopsida; order Alismatales; family Hydrocharitaceae; genus Thalassia; species Thalassia testudinum. The sequence goes on along the minus strand of JAZHRO010000022.1, from coordinate 70,789,054 downwards.
ACCCCCACACTTTCTTCATCTCTTCCTCACTTCTCTCACCCCCTCCAAGGCTCTAAGAGCTTGTCCCAAACCTAGGATACTCCTTTAGAGTTTAAATTAGAATTTTTCCACCTTCTCATCCCCGTTCGTGGAGCGCCCGCGGTTGTCTTCTCACTGCCGTTCGGGAAGTGGATCCCGCTGTGATATCGCCTTGCCCCGTCCACCATTGTCCGTCTTCGTTCTCCTTCGTCCCGCATCTCACCACTTTTGTCTAGGCTCTTCGTCATCGCGGCTCATCCTCCAAGTAGTCGTCGAGGAGAATAACTTCTCTCCACCTTCTCTTTTATTACTTTCAGCATAAATTTCTTGCTTTCTAGTGTAACGGGCAGTTGTAATGAACATCATTCAGTGGTTATGAAATTCATGTTTATTCTATCTCTATTTTTCTCTTTGTTTACATCATTCTTTTCTCTCTCTTCTATTCAATATTCTTTAAGTAGATAGCTAGCGTAGATTCAATTCAACTAGCTAATCTGCTTTGTGACAACAAATCAAACGCGATTTTTGATCAAACGTCTGCCTCCCTGTGTTCGACCCAAAATTCCTTTTGAGTTTCAATTAAAATTATCTGTTGATTTTAGATTAGGCCTGGGATAGTTGTGCTTTTACAATGTGGTGGTCTCTTAAAATGGGTTGTGCCCTTAATGATCGATTGGTGTAAGGGCATGCACAACCAGGGTTTTCAAGCAAGATTATTTGGATGAGTGGCTTTTAGAGTTCAAATCTTGCTTAAGTAGCTTTTATGGTTTAAATTAGGGTGATTTCAATCAAATTCAGGAAGCACACGAAGATGCAAACATGAGTGAAGATGTTTTCTTTAAAATCAAAATAAAGTGGAGTGCCTGGTATTGACCTTAACTGTTAACCCTAATGAGTAAGCTATTTGATGAGTTATTTTTATATGAAGTGGTGCGGCCCAAACAACTCAAGCAATTGATCTTTATGCACTACTGAGTTAGGCACACAAATGATTATCTAATCTGATTTCTACTCAATTATGTGTTTGGTTGTGTGTATCAGTTCCAAAGATCAGGATACCGGTTGAGTATGAAGAATCAGAAGAGGTTGTATACCTCTGTGGATTTTTTTTTACATTTTTTTTTTTAACTGGGATGAGGTAGGTGGAGGTGGAAATCAAATCAACCAAACTAATCCTAGGGTTTATGAGAGTACCTAGGTTAATTAGGGTTTGAATTAGGGTGATGGAATGAAGTCTATGGTGGGGAAAAGAATGGGGGATCACTTACAGTTGTCTTTAACTACACTTTACTCCTTTCTACAGCTTAAAGATTCTTGATCGGGGTACCTGCAAGACAATAGAGAAGAAATAAAAGAGAGTTAGTGATGAGAACCTCATCATGAACCCTAACTAGTACAATTTAATCCAAATGAGTGTGAAAAAGCTCCTACAAAATCTAAAGAGAGGCTTAACTCAGAGAATTCTGAGTTAAAGAATAAAACAAATCATAAGAGGGAAAACTGTAATTTTCCCAAGGCAGTGTGCAAACAAGGTAATTAAGGGTCCAAACACTGGTCAAACAAGCTTAATAAGGAGGGAAGTGGGATGATCTGATCTGAAAAGAGTTATAGCAACTTCTAGGAATTAAATGACATTCTGTAACCCTAAAACAAACCTACTTTAATTCACGAGATTCGAGGTAGGATAAAAATCAACTAAACCCTCTAAAATTCATAGAAAAATATTTCCTAGGGTTTAGAACCTTCAATTTGGCCTTTGCAACCTATTTTGACCTAAAATAAGAACCATGCCCAATTAATGACTTAATTTTGATTTTTATGCAAATTGACCGGTCAAACATGCTTCAACCTAAAATCAAATTTCACCATTAAAATCCTTAGGTTCAAATTAGTCTGGTGTAAAAATTTGGGCCTAAGAAAAGACCATCTTGACCGACTTTACAAATTGGTCCTCTTAATTTACTTTTTGACCCTTATCTTTTGAAACCCTTACATTCAACCCCCTAACTGCTCATCATTCTTTGCAGAACGGTCCTCCCTGCTATTTCTGTGCAGCGCCATACCTCCGGCGACCTTGCACGGAGGATGGCGCCGCACAGGGCAGGGCGGCTGTCCTCAGGAACAAGCAGGGAGTTCCCTACGACATCCTCTGTCGCAGGGACCCTCCCCTGACCTCTGCAACCGACCATGCCTCTCGTACGAATGCACGAAAGGCATGGGTGTCCATTTCCGGCCACTCTCCGACGAGCCTGGCACGTCGTCTCCTCGATCTCCTCCCCTTGCCAACGCCTATTTAAGGAGCGGCAGGGTCTGCCGTCTCCTACAAGCTTTTTCTGGCGGAGAAACACCCTACATTTTGTCTCTTCCCTCTGCAGTCAGGCAGCCCGAGCTTTCGGTGAACCTCCCTCCTCCTCCTCCTTACTCTGCTGCCCTACCTGCAGCAGAGTCCACTCTGCCCCGTCGTCTCGCGTCAGGCCATACCAGCCGGCGCCCTTCGATCTCCTCCTCGTCGCCGATAACCCCCTCCTAGGCATCTTCGTCTCCAGCTCCGGCAGGCACAAGCCGGAAGCCTCCCTCTCCCCCTTCGTCGATTAAGTAGGTAGGTGATGAGAACCTCATCATGAGCCCTAACTAACACAATTTAATCCAAATGAGTGTGAAAAAGCTCCTCCAAAACCCAAAGAGAAGCTTAACTCAGAGAATTCTGAGTTAAAGAATACAACAATTCATAAGGGGTAAAACTGTAATTTCACCAATGCAGTATGCAAACAGGGTAATTAAGGGTCCAAACACAGGTCAAACGAGCTTAATAAGGAGGGAAGTGGGATGATTAGATCTGAAAATGGTTATAACAACTTCTAGGAATTAAATGACATTTTGTAACCCTAAAACAAACCTACTTTAATTCACGAGGTTCAAGCCAGGATAAAAATCAACTAAACCCTCTAAAATTCATAGAAAAATATTTCCTAGGGTTTAGAACCTTCAATTTGGCCTTTGCAACCTATTTTGACCTAAAATGAGAACCATGTCAAATTAATGACTTAATTTTGATTTTTATGCAAATTGACCGGTCAAACATGCTCCAACCTAAAATCAAATTTCACCATTAAAATCCTTAGGTTCAAATTAGTCTGGTGTAAAAATTTAGGCCTAAGAAAAGACCATCTTGACCGACTTTACAAATTGGTCCTCTTAATTTACTTTTTGACCCTTATCTTTTGAAACCCTTACATTCAACCCCCTAACTGCTCATCATTCTTTGCAGAACGGTCCTCCCTGCTATTTCTGTGCAGCGCCATACCTCCGGCGACCTTGCGCGGAGGATGGCGCCGCGCAGGGCAAGGCGGCCGTCCTCAGGAACAGACGGGGGGTTCCCTGCGACGTCCTCTGTCGCAGGGACCCTCCCCTGCCCTCTGCAACCGACCATGCTTCTCGCGCGAACGCACGAAAGGCATGGGTATCCTTTCTGGCCACTCTCCGGCGAGGTAGGCACGTCGCCTCCTCGGTCCCCACTCCTCGCCAAGGCCTTTATAAGGAGCGGTAGTGTCTGCCGTCTCTTTCAAGCTTCCTTTGGCGGAGAAATATCCCACCTTTCGTCTCTTCCTCCTCCGGTCAGAGCGCCCGAAGCCTCCAGCGATTTCCTCCTCCTCCTCATCGCTCTGCTGCCATACCTGCAGCATAGTTCACTCTGCCCCGTCGTCCGCGCTAGGCCGTACCAGCTGGCATCCTCAGATCCCTTCCTCGTCGCCGATAACCTCCTCTTGGGCATCTTCGTCCTCAGCTCCGGCAGGCACGAGTCGGGCACTGTTCTCTCCCCCTTCGTCGAGTAAATAGGTAAAAATTTTCCTCTCTCTCCCTTGTATTTTCCCCCTTCTAATTTGTCATTTCAAACACCCGACCGCCACTGTCAAACTCCATCTTCCCCATCTCCAATCACCTTCTCCGGCGAGTCCATCCCACTTCCACAGACCTCCTCACCCCTCGCCGACTACCCCAGAAGCTTCCCCTCACTCCACTCAACCAATCCCCCCTCTCCATTCATTGCCAATCACCGCCCAATCACCCCCCGAACAAACCCATCTTCCCACACATAGTCTGACCTAGGGCTATCTCCACACGTGCCCTTGCGCCTCGCCGACCCCCGCACTGTCTTCGCCGCACTCCGGCGAAGCTTACCCCGTTTTCTGATGTGGCCGAGAGGCCGTCTTTCTGCTTTCAGGTCGGAGCCCCCTCGCCGCCATTGCTGAGCTGCTGCAGCTCCTTCGCTAGCAGCTCCAGGCGTTCTCCAGCCCAGGCGGGAGTCCCAGGTAGCGCGGATTGCTGCTGCGAAGGAGCCCAGGCTTGCGAATTGAGTTGCAAGCCTCACAGCTGCCCCAATTGGCTGCAGTTCCCTCGCCTGCGGGCGCAAGATTTGGAGGTGGGACTTTAGTTTCACCTCGTAAGTGTGCGACCAAGCGCCCACACTTAAATTGAAAAAGTGTATCTAGCTTACTGCCTTCGATACACAGGGGTCAGGTCCCTCTCACCCGTACGCAGCGCGCCACACGCTCGCTCGCCCTCGCCTACGCTCACGCCCCGCAGGTCTGGGCCATATTCGACTACCCGACCACGCACTCCTCGCCCACCACCGCACGCCGGTGGGCCTGGTCCCAGGCACGCTATCCGAACCCGATTACCCAGCTCTTGGAGAACAGTCCTAAGAGAGTTTCTGAGAAAGAGAGAGACACGAGGAAGGGTAGGGGTAGGTTTTGCACTGACCACTGTGTGTGCATGCAGGGGAGAAAGAAAGAAGAAGAAGAAGCAAGCTAAGGAAGAAGAAGAGAGGAGGAGCGACCGAAGCCTTAGCCGCACGGAGGAGCTGAAGAAGAAGAGAAGAAGCCGCATTGTAGCAAACCCACAGTTAAGTCGTCTAAGCATCAAGTTAGACGACAGAAGGGCAGCGGCCAGAACAACAAAGAAGAGAAAAAAAGAAAAGAGAAGCAGAAAGAAGAAGAAGGCTAAAGACGAAGAAGAAGCCGGAGAAGAAGAAGATCACCACAGCCGTAGAAGAAGAAGAAAAGAAAAGAAAGAAGAAGAAAGGAAGACTCTGCAGGAAAAAGAAGAGAAGGAGATCAGCTGGAAGAAAAAGAAGGACAGAACGAAGAGGAAGAGAGAGGAAGAAGCCAAGAGAACTCTAGCTCTCTCTCTCTCTTATTTTTGTAACCTAATTGAGAACTTTTACACTTCTAGAATTCTAGTTGCTCCCTGAGTTCGACCTCGGGAAAACTTTTTTTTTTCGAGTAAAAAAAAATTTGTAGTAATCTGGTAGCTGTTTTGTCATGTACTGCAACGATTGTAAACCATAATAATATAAAGACGAAAACATGCCCCACCAGTAAGAATCTTCCTCTCTCTCTCCCGTATATTTTCCCCGTCCTGATTTACCCTTGTAATCCACCGACCGCCACTTCCACCTCCATCTGCTCCATCTCTGGTCACCATCTCCGGCGAGGTCACTCCACCTCCACAAACCACCTCACCCCTCGCTGACAAGCCCAGAAGCTCCCCCTCACTCCACTCAACTATTTCCCCCACTCCATTCACCGCCATTCACCGCCTGACCACCCCCCGAACAAACCCACTCCCACACTTACAGTCTACCCTAGGCGCACCTCCACAGGCACATCCGCGCCTCGCCGACCCTCGCACTGCCTTCGTCACCCTCTAGCGAAGCTCCCTACGTTATCTGATGCAGCCGCGAGGCTGTCCTTGTGTTTTCAGGTCAGCGCCTCCTCGCCGCCATTGAAGAGCTGCTGAAGCTCCTTCGCAAGCCGCTCCAGGACATCTCCAGCCAGGCGAGCGCTCCAGGCAGTGCGGTTTGGTTCCGCAAGCACGCCCACGCTTGCGGTTGGGGGTGCGAATGCTCGCTACTGCCCCAATTGGCAGCATCTCCTCGCCTGCGGGCACGCGGATTGGAGGTGGGACTTTAGTCCCACCTCGTAAGTGTGTGGCCTCGCACCCACACTTAAATTGAAAAAGTGTATAGGGTTGTTTGCCTTCGATACACAGGGGTCAGGTCCCTCACCCGCACGCAGCGCACCACACGTTCACCCGCCCTCGCCCGCGCTCACGCCCCGCAAGTCTGGGCCGAATCTGACTACCCGATCAAGCACTCCTCGCCCACCACTGCACGCCGGTGGGCCTGGTCCCAGGCGCGCAACCCGAACCCGATTACCCGGCTTTGGGAGAGCTTTCCTAAAGAGAGATTCAGAGAAAGAGAGAGACGCGGGGAAGGGGTAGGGGTAGGTTTTGCACTGATCATTGTGTGTGCGCGCAAGGAAGAAGGAAAAAGAAGAAGAAGCAGGTGAAGGAAGAAGAAGAGAGGAGGAGCAGCTGAAAGACTTAGCCGCACTGAGCAACTGAAGAAGAAAGGAAGGAGAGGAGCTGAAGAAGAAGAAAAGGAGCCGCACTGTAGCAAATGCATAGTTAAGTCGTCTGAGCATCGGGTCAGACGATGGAAGGTCAGCGGCCAGAGTAGAAAGAAAGAAGAAGAAAGAGGAGAAGCAAAGAAGAAGAAGAAGACAGGAAGGAGAAAGAAAAGAAAGAAGAGGAACGGCCAAAGCAGAAAGAAAGAAGAAGAAAGAGAAGAAGCAGCTGCAAGAGAAGAAGAAAAGAGAAGAGAAAGAGGGTAGAAGAAGAAGCCAACAAAAGAGAACTTCTGCTCCCTCTCTCTATCTCTTAATTTTTTGTAAAACCATATATTGTGAATTTATGTTTCTAGAATTATAGTTGCTCCCTGAGTTCGACCTCGGGAATCTTGTTCCGAGTAAAAAATTTGTATGAAACTGGTAACTGTTTTGTCATATACTATAGTTGCTCCCTGAGTTCGACCTCGGGAATCTTGTTCCGAGTAAAAAATTTGTATGAAACTGGTAACTGTTTTGTCATATACTATAGTTGCTCCCTGAGTTCGACCTCGGGAATCTTGTTCCGAGTAAAAAATTTGTATGAAACTGGTAACTGTTTTGTCATATACTACAATGAATATAAATAAAGACAGGCAAGATGCGCACCAGTTTTTGGCACCGTTGCCGGGGTGCAACGGCTATTCTTGAAGCTATTAATTCACTACTTTTAAAGTTTCTATTAATCTCTTCTCTTTTGTGTGCAGGCACAGGAAATCAAGAAGACAACAAGCAGCCACACAACAACCACACTTGGGACAGGTAATTTTCTATCCTCTCATTTTAACCCCTAAATTCTAAAGAGGAAGAAAAAGAGAGAACAAGCAATATAGGTATAACCTGTGTTCCATATTTAGTAAATCATCGAAGCTGCTTGTTTTCAATTTCAACACACTGTTTCTGCACATCCATTAAGGGTATTTAGGGCTAACACTTTCTTGCCTGAGCCCTAATTACCCAATCAAAAGGAAGTTAACTGGACCAAGTAGAGCCAGCATAAGATTCAAAATTAGGGTTTTAGAGACACACTTCTTAAGCAAGAATTGAGAATTCCCAAAAGAAGTGTGCCCAAGCCATTGTTTGAAAGTACCTATTCAGAGAAACCCTAAGAAATTTGGCTCTTAAAAACACTTGAACCCTAAAAGACAAAGACCTAATAAGCTCTCAAAGGAACTAGCAGGTGAAGTTGACCCCTTGGGTCAACTAACCTTCAACTTAGGTCACTCTTTGCACTCAAAAGGCTAAAGCTCAAGTGAAAACCTAAGCACCTTGATCCTAACTAAAAGTGGTAGACTTAAGAGGTCAAGATCCCCATTCTGGTCTACCTGGAATCTCAGTGACAAGAGAGGTCGGTGGGGGAAACCCTGTAACCCGTGGGGACACTCTACCGTGTAGTGGTCTTCGCGGGACTCACCCTCTCTAGTTGCCCAGGTAATTCTCAGGTGGACGATCTTTTGATTAAGGGGTCCATCTGCCCCAAACCTCTATAGTCACCCAACATTCTGGGTGTCTTGATTAGGTCCAGCACCTACTAAACTCATCCTCTCCATCAGTGTATGTTTTGTAGGAGGTCTTTGAAACCTCCTTTAGAAATTCACTCCCCTCGAGGCCGAGCCTCAGTACCCTTGTTTGAGCAAACAACACTTCACATAGACCTCTCCTCCGACTCCGAACCCAACTCGCCTTCTTCCACAATGGCTCAGCCAGTTGAGGAAGAAAACAATCTGGAGCACCAGCTCCAGCAACTCAATGACCTCTTCCAAAACTTCATGCACCCACCGCTGCGTCCCATGATGCGGGACCATTATAATCCTGCTGTGGTGGCTATTGAGCCCCGCGTCAGAATCCCGACTGGAGGCCCTGATTCTGAATTAAAACCCAATATGATTCATGCCATACCTAAATTTCATGGGCATAATTCTGAAGACCCCTTCCAGCACATTAAACAGCTCAAGCATCTGGCCCAGACTTTTGGGTCAGATGCACAAAATCGAGATATTCTCCTCATGAAGATGTTCTCCTTCTCCCCTATGGACAAGGTCGCTCATTGGTACCAAACACAGACTCGACCGATCAACAATTGGGAGGAACTTCGGTCCGAGTTCTTGAAGAAGTTCTTTCCCGTTGGTCGGACCAATGCCTTACGCCATTAGATTACCCATTTCACGCAACAAACGAGAGAACCTCTCCATGAGGCATGGGATCGCTTTCAGGATCTCATGAGAAAGTGCCCCCATCACGGAGTTCCTAAATGGGAACAAGTCCAGTGTTTTTACCAGGGACTCCGTGAAGATATTAGGCTTTTCGTCAATGCAACTTGCGGAGGGAATATCATGGGTCAGCATGAGGACACCGTGTGGGAGATTCTCGAAAATATATGCGATAACTCCATCAATAATGACTCCATGGGATTATTCGACAGGACGAATACCCGCGTATCGGCGAACCTTAGGGGAGCACACGAGACGTAGGGCCAGTCCGCATCAGTCGACCTGGAATTGATGGCCAGTCAATTAGACAAGGTCTCTATCATTGAGAAGAAGGTGGATGAGCTGACTCAGCACTTGCAGTGAGCCACCTCTATGCATAATTCCTTTGCACAGCCTCCTTCCACACGGGAGACTGTGTAAAACATTCTCCACCGACCTTCTCCTGGGATGGATCAGTATTCACCCCCATCTGATTCTCAGATCGGAGGATCCTCCGATCCTTTCTATACTAGCCATGGGAATTCCACTCCCCCATTCCCTGACTCTTTGGAGGTTCCTCAGACCTGCGAGGACTTCAACGCCATCCAGAATGACCCATTTTCCAATACCTACAATCCTGGATGGCGAAACCATCCCAATTTTCAGTGGGCGGGAAATTCCTGAACACAAAGACCACTCTTTCAGCCCCATCCACAACCTCATCCTTACCAGCTGCCTCAGCCTCAGCCCAACCCTACTTATCCATCAGGGCCAAACCAAGACCAAATGTCCCTCATCCTTTAGACTCTGGCTGACATTCAAAGAACGAATGCCGCTATTCAGAAGCAACACAAGGACAAAATCACAAATGTTCGAAACCAACTAGCCCAGTTGGCAAATTCTCACCAACCAGGCACACTTCCTTCTCAACCTCTTCCTAACCCTAATAACGTGCTGACCCAGAGGCGCGTTATGAACCCAAACCCGGGCCAAGCACACCTGATTTATCAGGCCCCCTCTGTTCCTTCACCTGACGGGATGGAGGCTTCCACTTCTTATGCAGGTTATCAGCAGCAACCCATCCTATTAAACCCTAACCAAAACCAGGTAGGACTGAATTCTGTAACCACCCGTAGTGGTAAGGAGACCCAAGATCCACCCTATTCAGACCACTCCAAGCCTGATAGTGATCCAAACCCTAGGACAGTAATCCAGGACGTTCCTATCCTTATCCCAGATCAAAGACCTGGACCTATCCTAGAAGAACCAACCAAGGTTCCATTTCCTGAGGCCTTGACCAAGGGAAAGAAGACAACCAAACCCGTGGCTCCTGAGGAGGACCTGGTCAAGCTCTTTGAGCAAGTCCAAATAAACATCCCTTTGATGGATGCAATTCGCCATGTACCGGCTTACACACGATTCTTGAAGAATGTGTGTACACCTCAGCGTAAGCCGCGAACCAAGAGTGGGAGTCCAATTGTACTGTCAGAGCAAGCCAGCTCTGTAATCCTAAGCAGACTCCCACCTAAGGCAAAAGATCCAGGCACTCCCCTGATTTCCTGCAAAATAGGTGAAACCCAGTTTGACAGAGCATTGCTAGACTTGGGTGCTTCCATAAATCTGATACCCACATCTTTGCTTAACCACCTAGAAGAATCTGAGCTAAAACCAACTGAGGTGACACTACAGTTAGCAGATCGATCTATAAAGTCACCTAAAGGGATTCTTGAGGATGTTATTGTAAGAGTGCGGGATTTCTATTTCCCTGTAGACTTTATAGTCTTAGACATGGACGCACCTGAAAACCCTAGGGATACACCGATCATTGTAGGGAGACCTTTCCTGGCTACTGCTAGAGCCAACATCAGTTGTGAGGAGGGCCAAATAGAACTAAAATTTGGGAATCAGACTCTCAAAATTGACATCTTTAAGGCCCAACAAGGAATCAATTGCTGTGTCATCGAACAAATATGTGATATTAGGGCTTTGGTTGATGAAACACATTTTGAGAATAACCTGATTATGCCCCATCAACCACAGAAAGATCTTGAATCGCAATTAGAGGAGTCAGACCCTAATTTAGACAAACCCATAACTCCTATCTTTGAACCTCACACTTACCCTGAACCACCCGCTGCTGCTGATAACCCCATCCTTGAACTAAAACCCCTTCCCGATCATTTGAAATACATCTTTTTGGGTTCTAATCAGACTTTTCCTGTGATCATAAATTCCAAGCTTACTCCAGATCAAGAATCCCGTCTGATTGCTGTTCTCCAGCAACATCGTAGAGCCATTGGTTGGACTCTCGATGACTTGACTGGAATAAGTCCCTCTTATTGCACACACCATATTTATTCAAAAGAGGGCACACGACCTTCCCGTGAGATGCAGAAACTTTTGAATCCCAATCTGCAGGAGGTCGTGAAAAAGGAAATCATTAAGTAGGTGGATGCAGGATTCATCTACCCGATCTCCGACAGTCGTTGAATGAGCCCAATTCAGGTCGTGCCTAAAAAGGCAAGGCTCACCACCATTACAACTGAAATCGGAGAAGTCATACCTACCCGAATAGCCAACTCGTGGAGAGTCTGCATAGATTACTGATGAGAACCTCATCATGAACCCTAACTAGCACAATCTAACCCAGATATGTAAGAAAAAGCTCCTACATAACCCAAAGAAAGGCTTAACTCATAGAATTCTGAGTTTAAGAAGAAAATAAATCATAAGGGGTAAAACTGTAATTTCACCAACACACTTTGCAAACAGGGTAATTAAGGGTCCAAACACAGGTCAAACAATCCTAATAAGAAGGAAAGTGGGATGGTCGGATCTAAAAATGGTTATAGCAACTTTAGGAAATTAAATGACATTTTGTAACCTTAAAAACAATCTACTTCAATTCACGAGGTTTGAGGCATGATAAACATCAACTAAACCCTCTAAAATTCATAAAAAAATAATCTTTAAGGTTTAGAACCTTCAATTTGGCCTTAGAAACCCATTTTGACCTACAAAGAGAACCTTGCCCAATTAATGACTTAATCTAGGTTTTTACGTAAATTTTCCAGTCAAACATGGTCCAACCTAGAAATAAAATTCACCATTAAAATCCTTAGGTTCAAATTATTCTTGTATAAAAACTTAAGCCTAAGAGGAGACCTCCTTGACCGACTTTACAATTTGGTCCTCTTCATTTACTTTTCGACCCTTATCTTTCGAAACCCTTACGTTTTGGCCCCCGACTTTGTCGTCGTTCTTTGCAGAACGGTCCCTCCTGCAAAACTTTGCGCAGCACCATGCTCCGGCGACTTTGCGCAGAGCATGGCACTGCGCAGAGAGCGGTGACCGCCCTGCAAAGCAGGCGCGGGGTTCCCTGCAATGTCCTCTGTTGCAGGGACCCGGCCTTGCTCTCTGCCGACCCCCATACCTTCCGTGCGAACGCGCGGAAGGTATGGGTCCCCTCTCCGGCCACGCTCCGACGAGGCTTGCACGTTGCCAGCCCACGCCTCCCTCTGCGCCAACCCCTTTATAAGGTCTGGCACTCCCTGCCGGTTCCTGTAAGCTTTCTTTGACGGAGAACAACCCCCCACTTCATCCCCTCCTCCTCCTTCAGACGGCCAGCAACTTCCGACGACCTTCTCCTCTTCCTCCTCGTCGCTCTGCCGCCTTACCTGCAGCAGGGTTCTCTTAGCCCTCTCGTCTGTGTCGTGCTGCACCCGCCGGCACCCTCCGCCTGCTTCCTCGTTGCCGCACTCCTTGTAGGTTCTTCCCTACGAGGAGGGGTGACGTAATAAATGCGGAAATAAACAATATCACAGAATAAACAAACAATCGCACAAGTACACAAGTAATTTTAGGTGGAAACCCAAACCGGGTGAAAACCACCACCTAACCCTCTCGAGTTAGGATTTTCCGATCAACCTAGTTGATCAAATCCACTAACCGAATCACTTTAAAACGAGGGTGATTCAACCTCAGTACAACCACGCTACAAGTACGAGGGTAGCGTTCCTCAACCCCTTCTCTCCACGAGAAGGATTTTGTCCCACGAAGGAGACGGGAATTCGCAAAGCGAATACCCAACAAAATAACAAAGATAAAATGAAACAACAAACCTATAGAGCCAACAAAGTAATTTAAACCTAGCTTCTATAGGAAATAGGAAACTCCCCTTTGCAAGGAGTGCGTCGATGATGACGCGGGCGCGTGAGCCACGCAACGGCGCAACTTCGCTCTCGTAGACAACGGCGGGAGAGCGGGTGCGCAATGGTTTGATGCTCTCAAGATGTAGAACTTGAGCTTAGAGAGCAAGAGCTTCTTGGACACAAGAGTGTGAGAGTGTATAGCTAAGTGTATCTTGTGTGTCTTGTGTTTCTCTTGTTGTATCTAGGTGTGAAAAGGCTCCCCTCTATTTATAGAGGCCTTAGGAAGGCTTTGGAAGGCTTAGAAAAGCCTCCATAGCCGTTGGGAACAAAGTCCAAGAGAATCAGGCCGAAATCAGGACAATGATTACATTTGACAGGGTTATCAGACGTCTAAATATTGTATCAGACGTCTGGAAGGCCACTTTAAGACGTCTGATTTCAAGGTCAGACGTCTGATTCTATGCGGGTTTCTCCCTGACTTGAATCAGATCTAAACAGGGTTTTTGTGCAAGTCCATCAGACGACATACAGGACGTCTGGCACTATGTCTGGACGTCTGGAAACCTACTTTTACTGTGGGAATTGATTTCCAAACGTTGCAACGGCTAGAAAATCTCTGAGAAGAGATTTTGGGTCAGCCGAGGCAAAACGGTCATTTATCAGACGTCTGGAAAGACCGAAGGACGTCTGATAAGGCTCTAACGGTCATATTCTTGTCTGTTTGCTAAGCCAGCCAACGGTCCACTAATTGGACGTCTGGCAAAGTCATCAGACGTCTTCTAAGACGTCTGGACTAAGGTCTGGACGTCTGATTTCATCAGACAGAATACTAATTCCAGCCTAACAGTTAACAGACGTCTGAAACAACAGTCAGACGTCTTAAAATGCTTTATCAGACGTCTGATTTGGGAATTAGACGTCTGGAAACTCTGTTTGAACCCTATATTGGTTTTCTAAGTATTCTACAGAAAACCTAAGTATCCTAGGGTTGTGCCGGTGTTCCTAGGACTACTGTTAGGGTTCTTTGAGGCTCTTTAACAAGAAATATCTAAGGAAAATAAAGAGCAAGAAAAGAAACGAAAAATACAACAAGTACAAAAGAAGGAAATCTATCATATTCTTCATTTCCTTCCATCTTCAATCTTTCGCTCCACGCGAACCTCCTCTGTTTTCCGTCAAGCTCCTCCAATCCGTCCTGGATGCGAGGTCGAACTCCGTCTAAACACATCCACATTTGCAATTGACCTGAAATCTAGGACTCAAATTGCAAATGTTAAATAACACGTGTTTTGTTATCATCAAAACAAATGATCGTGGTGCTCTAGCACCAACAATTCCTCCCCCAGGGTCCTTTCTTCCCCAGCTCCGGCAGGTACGAGCCGGTGGCTCTGCCCTCCCCCTTCGTCCAGAACCTAGGTAATTAGCTTCCTTTCCTCCTCCCTTACATTTTCCCTCTCTCAATTTATCTTTTTGCCTCACCACACACGACTTCCACCCCCGCTTGCTCCGTCTCCGACCACCCTCTCTGGTGAGCTCATCCCACCTCCACAAACCTTCTCACCCCTCGCCGACTACCCTAAAAGCTCCCCCTCACTCCACTCAACAAATCCCCCCTTCCCATCCACTGCCAGACGCCACCCGACGACCCCCCCGAACAGACCCATCTCTCCAGTCACAGTCCGACCTAGGGCTACCACCATATGCCGCCTCACGCCTCGCCACCACCCGCACTACCTTCGCCACACTCCAGCGAAGCTCCCTGCATCCTCTGATTGGGCCGAGAGGCGTATTCTTATTTTCAGGTCGACGACCCTTCACCGCCATTACTGAGCTTCTGGAGCTCCTTCACCTGCAGCTGCAGGTGCCCTCTTGCCCAAGATCACGCCCCAGGACGGGCGGCTTGCCTTCGCGAAGCATCCCAGGCCTGCAGCTGGGGCGAAGACCTCGCGTGCTGCTGCGATTGCCTGTAGCTTCCTCAGCTGCAGGCGCGAATTTGGGGGGGACATTTAGTCCCACCTCGGCAGTTCTGGAAGAGCCGCAGCCAAATAAATCAAAAAAGTGTTGTAGGCTTATCTTCTTCGAACACAGGGGTCAGGTCCCTCACGCACGCTGCGTGCCACGCGCTCGCCCTCTCCCGTGCTCATGCCCCGCTGGTCTGGGCTGGATCCGATTACCCTAACCCACGCACTCCTCGCTCACCACCGCACGTCGGTGGGCCTAGTCCCGGGCGCGATACCCGTACCTGAATACCCGGCTCTGGGAGAGCGATCCTATGAGAGAAATCTGAGAGTGAGAGATGCGGGGAAGGGTAGAGGTAGGTTTTGCTTTCTAATCCTTGTGTGAGCATGTAGGAACAGAGAGAAGAAGAAGGAAGGAAGGAAAGAAGATGAAGGAAGGCGGCCGAAGCCCTAGCCGCTCAGGGCAGAGAGGAAGAAGAAGCGGCAAAGAAGAAGAATAACAAGAGAAGAAGAAGAAGAAGCAAGAGAGAAGAAACAGAAGAAGAGAAGCACTGTAGCAGATCTACAGTTAAGTCGTCTGACTGCTGCATCAGACGACGGTTGAGCAGCGGCCAGAGGAGATAAAGCAAGAGAAGGAAGAAGAAGAAGTCAGTAGAAGAAGAAGATTGTCACAACCGCAGAAGAAGAAAAGAAAAAGAAAGAAAGAGAAGAACAAAGAAAGAACAGAAGAAGAAGAAGAAGAAGAACTCTGCAGAAGAAAAGAAGAGCAGCTGAAAGAAGGAGAAGGAAAAGGAGAAGAGAAGAAGTCAAGACAAGATTCCTCTCTCTCTTTCTCTTTCTCTCTCCCTTATTTTTGTAATCTAATAGCGAACCTTTGTATTTTTAGAATTCCAGTAGCTCCCTGAGTTCGACCTCGGGAAAATCATTTCCGAGTAAAAAAAATTTTGTAATGATAACCTGGTAGCTGTCTTATTACTACAACGATTGTAACTTGATATATAACAAACACAAACAAGTTAACTGGACAGCCAGACCGTTGTCATTTCTTGGCGCCGTTGCTGGGGAGCAATGGCTATTCTAGAAGCTATAAAATTCTCTATTTTGAATTTTCTAATAATCTCTTCTCTCTTGTGTGCAAGTACAGGAAAAATTAAGAAGCAGTCGCACAACAACCACTCCAAGGACAGTTAACTTCTATCCTCCCACTATTAACCCCTAAATTCTAAAGAGGAAGAAAAAGAAAAAAATAATATAGGTATAACCTGTCTTTTATACTTAGTAACAGCTACATGTTTTCAAAACACTATTCCTTCACACAGTATTAAGGGTAATTAAGGGCTAACATCTTCTTGCCTAAAGCCCTAATTACCCAACAAGGAGTTAACTGGACCAAGTAGAACCAACATAGGAATTAACACTAGGGTTTTAGAGACACACTACTTAATCAAGAATTGAGAAATCCCAAAAGAAGTGTGCCTAAGCCATTGATTGAATATACCTATTCAGAAAAACCCTAAGCAATTGGCTCTCTAAAAATACTTGAACCCTAAAAGACAAGACCTAATAAGTTCTCAAAGGAATCAATAGGGTGAAGTTGAACCCTTAGGGTCAACCAACCTTCAACTTAAGTCACTCTTCGCACTGAAAAAGCTAAAAGTTCAAGTGAAAATCTAAGCACCCTGATCTTAAACTAAAAGTGGTAGACTTAAGAGGTCAAGATCCCCATTCTGGTCTACCTGGAATCTCAGTAACAAGGGAGGTCGGGTGGGGGAAACCCTGTAACCCGTGGGGGCGCTCTACCGTGTAGGGGTCTTCGCGGGACTCACCCTCTCTGGCTGCCCAGGTAATTCTCAGGCGGCCGATCTTTTGATCAAGGGGTCCATCTGACCCGCACCTCTATAGTCACCCAACATTCTGGGTGCCTCGATTGGGTCCAGCACCGGCTAAACTCATCTCTTCCAACAGTGTATGTTTAGTAGGAGGTCCTTAAAACCTCCTTTAGAACTTCACTCTCCTCGAGGCCGAGCCTCAGTGCCCTTGTTTGAGAAAACAACACCACACATCGACCTCTCCTCCGACTCCGAACCCAACTCACCTTCTTCTTCCACAATGGCTCAGCCAGTTGAGGAAGAAAACAATCTGAAGCACCAGCTCCAGCGACTCAATGACCTCTTCCAGAACTTTGTGCACCCACCGCAGCATCCTATGATGCGGGACCATTATAATCCTGCTGCGGTGGCTATTGAGCCTCGAGTCAGAATCCCGACTGGAGGACCTGATTCTGAATTAAAACCCAATATGATTCATGCGATACCTAAATTCCATGGGCTTAATTCTGAAGCCCCCTTCCAGCGCATCAAACAGCTGAAGCATCTGGCCCAAACTTTTGGGTCAGATGAACAAAATCGGGACATTCTCCTCATGAAGATGTTCTCCTTCTCCCTTATGGACAAGGCCGCTCATTGGTACCAGACTCAGACCCGGCCGATCAACAATTGGGAAGAACTTCAGTCCGAATTTTTTAGGAAGTTTTTTCCCGTTGGTCGGACCAATGCCTTGCGCCATCAGATTACTCACTTCACTCAGCAAACAGGAGAACCTCTCCATGAGGCATGGGATCGCTTTCAGGATCTCATGAGAAAGTGCCCCCATCACGGAGTTCCTAAATGGGAACAAGTCCAGTCTTTTTACCAGGGACTCCGTGAGGATATCAGGCTTTTCGTCAATGCAACTTGCGGAAGGAATATCATGGGTCAACATGAGAACACCGTGTGGGAGATTCTCGAAAACATGTGCGAGAACTCCATCAACAATGACTTCATGGGCTTATTCGACAGGACGAATACCCGCGCATCGACGAACCTTAGGGGAGCACACGAGACGCAGGGCCTGTCTGCATCAGTCGACCTGGAACTAATGGCCAGTCGATTAGACAAGGTCTCCATCATTAAGAAGATGGTGGACGAAATGACTCAACACTTGCAGCGAGCCACCTCTGCGCATAGCTCCTTTGCACAGCCTCCTTCCACACGGGAAACTATGCAAAACATTCTCCACCGATCTTCTCCTGGGATGGATCCATATCCACCCCCATCTGATTCTCAGATCAGAAGGTCATTCGATCCTTTCTATACCAGTCCGGGGAATTCCATTCCCCCTTTCTCTGATTCTTTGGAGGTTCCTCAGACCTGAGAGGACCTCAACGCCATCCAGAATGACCCATTCTCCAATACCTGTAACCCTGGATAGCGAAACCATCCCAACTTCCAGTAGGCGGGAAATTCCCAAACCCAGAGACCACCCTTTCAGCGCCGTTCACAACCATCTCGTCCTCACCAGTCGCCTCAGCCTCGGCCCAACCCTACCTATCCATCAGGGCCAAATCAGGACCAAATGTCTCTCATCCTTCAGACTCTGGCTGACATTCAAAGAATGAATGCGGTTATTCAGAAGCAACACAAGGACGAACTTACAGAGGTTCGAAATCAACTGGCCCAGTTGGCAAATTCTCGCCAGCCAGGCACACTTCCTTCCCAACCTCTTCCTAACCCGAATAACGTGTCAACCCAGCGGTGCGTTATGAACCCAAACCCGGGCCAAGCACACATGATTTATCAGGCCCCCTCTGTTCCTTCACCCGACGGGATGGAGGCTTCTACTTCCTATGCGGGCTATCAGCAGCAACCCATCTTACCCAACCCCAACCAAAACCAGGCAGGGCTAAATTCTGTAACAACTCGTAGTGGTAAGGAAACCCAAGATCCACCCTATCCAAACCACTCCAAGCCTGGTAGTAATCCCAACCCAAGGACAGTAATCCAGGACGTTCCTATCCCATCCCAGATCAAAGACCTGGACCTATCCTAGAAGAACCAACCAAGGTTCCGTTTCCCGAGGCCTTGACCAAGGGAAAGAAGACCACCAAGCCCGTGGCACCTGAGGAGGACCTGGTGAAGCTCTTTGAGCAGGTCGAAATAAACATCCCCTTGATGGATGCGATTCGCCACGTACCGGCTTATGCACGATTCCTAAAGAATGTGTGTACACCCCAGCGTAAGCTGCGAACCAAGAGTGGGAGTCCAATTGTACTGTCAGAGCAAGCCAGCTCTGTAATCCTAAGCAGACTCCCGCCTTGGTTCGCGTAAGCCGCGAACCAAGAATGTGTGTACGCCACGCGCCACGCGCTCGCCCTCGCCCGCGCTCACGCCCCGCGGTTCTGGGCCAGATCCGATTACCCTAACCCGCGCACTCCTCGCCCACCACCGCACGCCGGTGGGCCTAGTCCCGGGCGCGATACCCGTACCCGAATACCCGGCTCTGGGAGAGCGATCCTATGTGAGAAATCTGAGAGAGAGAGATGCGGGGAAGGGTAGAGGTAGGTTTTGCTTTCTAATCCTTGTGTGAGCATGCAGGAATAGAGAGAAGAAGGAAGGAAGGAAAGAAGAGGAAGGAAGGCTGCCGAAGCCTTAGCCGCTCAGGGCAGAGAGGAAGAAGAGGCAAAGAAGAAGAAGAACAAAAGAAGAAGAAGAAGCAAGAGAGAAGAAACAGAAGAAGAGAAGCACTGTAGCAGATCTACAGTTAAGTCGTCTGATTGCTGCATCAGACGACGGTTGAGCAGGGGCCAGAGGAGATAAAGCAAGAGAAGGAAGAAGAAGAAGTCAGAAGAAGAAGATTGTCACAGCCGCAGAAGAAGAGAAGAAAAAGAAAGAAAGAGAAGAACAAAGAAAGAACAGAAGAAGAAGAACTCTGTAGAAGAAAAAAAGAGACACAGCCGTGAGCAGAGAAGAAGAAGAAGAAGAAAAGAAGAGCAGCTGAAAAAAGGAGAAGGAAAAGGAGAAGAGAAGAAGAATAAGCCAAGACAAGCTCCCTCTCTCTCTTTCTCTTTCTCCCTCCCTTATTTTTGTAATCTAATAGAGAACCTTTGTATTTTAAGAATTCCAGTAGCTCCCTGAGTTCGACCTCGAGAAAACCATTTCCGAGTAAAAAAAATTTGTAATGATAACCTGGTAGCTGTCTTATTACTACAACGATTGTAACTTGATATATAATAAACACAAACAAGCTAACTGGACAGCCAGACCGTTGTCAATTACCGATGACTCAATTCCTCCACGAAGAAGGATCATTTCCCTCTACCTTTCATTGATCAAATTCTCGAGAAATTAGCGGGAAATCGATTCTTCTACTTTCTTGACGGGTACTTCGGTTACAACCAAGTGGCTATTCATCCTGAGAACCAAGAGAAGACCACGTTCACCTGCCCCTTCGGAATTTACGCATTTCGAGGGATACCTTTCGATCTCTGCAATGCACCCGCGACTTTTCAGCGGTGCATGCTTGGATATGGTAGGTGGTTATCTGGAAGTCTTCATGGATGATTTCTCAATTTTCGGGGCATCATTTGATGATTGCCTCCAGCACTTGGTTCATATACTTAGGCGTTGCATCGATGTTAATTTGTTTCCTTCCTGGGAAAAGAGCCATTTTATGGTGCCTGAGGGGATCGTCCTAGGACATCTAATTTCTGAGAAAGGCATCCAAGTGGATCGAGCCAAGGTTGATCTAATTTCTCATCTTCCTATGCCTAGCTCGATCAGGGATATCTGTTCTTTTCTGGGGCATGTCGGTTTTTACCGTTGTTTCATTCCTGATTTTTCGAAAATCACGCGCCCCTGACTACTCTTCTCTTTAAGGATGTACCCTTTGAGATCTCCAAGGAATACACTCAAGCCTTTGAAAACCTCCGTGACCGAGTCACCCAGGCCCCGATCCTACAATCCCCTGATTGGTCTCAACCCTTTGAGATCATGTGCGATGCATCTGATTTCGCTGTAGGAGCGGTTCTGGGGCAGAAAGTTGATGGGAAACCCGTGGTCATCTACTACGCTAGCAAGACACTTGACGAGGTACAGCGTAACTATACAGTTACGGAGAAAGAGCTGCTAGCCATAGTATTTGCCCTTGAAAAATTTTGATCTTATCTCCTGGGTTCCCATGTCATCGTCTACTCGGATCACACGGCTATGAGGCATCTCCTTGCCAAGAAGGACGCGAAGTCCCGACTAATCCGATGGATCTTGTTGTTGCAAGAATTCAACCTCGAGATTCACGACAAGGCGGGAAGACAAAACGTGGTAGCTGACCATCTGTCTCGCCTTCCTTCTGAGATCATCAATCCTTCTCGACCCATCACGGAGCATTTCCCTGATGAGCACCTACTGACTATTTGTACTAGACTTCCATGGTTTGCTAATATAGTAAACTACTTGGCATCTCATCAGATCTCATCTGATTGGCCGAAGGCCAAGAAAGACAAATTACGCTCTGATGCCAAGTACTACATCTGGGAAGATCCGTACCTCTTCTGCATAGGTGCTGACCAAATCATCCGGCGATGTGTCTCGGAAGGTGAAATCAATGATATTCTCTCCTTTTTCCATGACCAGGCATGCGGTGGCCACCTCTCTGGGCACAAAACCGCATCATAAATCCTCTAGTGTGGCTTTTATTGGCCCACTTTATTCAAGGATGCATACAATCACTGCAAGGCATGCAGTCGTTGCCAAACCTTGGGCAACATGAGCCATTGCGACATGATGCCTTTGCAGCCGATCCTCGTATGCAAATTCTTCGATATTTGGGGGATTGATTTTATGGGCCCCTTTCCTGTTTCGGATGGCTTCGAGTACATTCTGCTGGTTGTAGACTACGTGTCCAAATGGATCGAAGCCATACCGACCCGAACCTGTGATCATAAAATCGTTATCAAATTCATTCATCACAATATCTTCTCGCGGTTCAGGATTCCTCGCGCTATCATCTCTGACGGGGGGACTCATTTTACAAACGCTCAGTTCAGGTCACTGATGACCAAATACGGGGTGTCTCACCGAATCTCCACTCCTTATCACCCCCAAACTAATGGTCTAGCTGAACTATCAAATCAGGAGATCAAGAAAATCCTGCAGGTCACTGTTCGGCCTGACAGGAAGGACTGGTCGTCTCAACTTCTGTAAGCTTTGTGGGCTTATAAGACCGCTCACAAAACCCAATTAGGCATGTCTCTTTTTAAACTGGTATACGGGAAGGCATGTCGCCTTCCCGTCGAACTGGAGCACAAAGCCTATTGGGTAGTATGGAGCTGTAATTTAGATCTTTCTAAGGCTGGAACCCACAGAAAGCTTCAAATCAGTGAGATCGATGAGTTACGCCTTGATGCGTACGAGAACTCGCGAATCTACAAAGAGCGGGTTAAAGCCTTTCATGACAAGCACATATCTAGAAAGATCTTTCTTCCTGGTCAGAGGTCCTACTCTTTGATGCCCGACTCAAACTCTTCCCTGGGAAACTGCAATCCAAGTGGGTCGGACCATACCTTGTTCGACAGGTTTTTAGAAATGGAGCCGTCGAAATCAGTCCACTCAACCATGATTCCGAACCTTTCATCGTGAACGGTCAGAGACTCAAACCGTTCATTGATGTGACATCTACTGATTTGGCTGAATCATCATTTATCCTCCAATTTCCTTGAACATATTGCACCCAGCCGATGGCGTAAATCTCAGCGCTCAACGGGAGGCAGCCCGTCATTCTTTTCGAAAAAACCTGAAACCTTTTCTGACACCTTTTTGCACTTAAGGTTCACCCTTTAGGACAACCGACTCCACCTCAGGTGCCTGCATCTGAGATTAGAAATCATCCGTAACTGTCACCCCGACCCATTCACTCATCATAACATCTGTCTTAATGTATGAACTAAGTTTAATAAAAACCCTCCTAAGTTACAATGAGGACATCGCAAATCTTAGGCATGTGGGGGGTATGGAAGTGCAAAACTCGTAAGAAAATGTTTTAAACAAAAAATTCACATATGCCAAAAATACCATAAAAATTAAAAAAATTTTGAAAAAGAATAAAATGAGAGGAGGAAAGAAATTTTGTGGACTCTACAAAGGAGGAGGAGAAAAAGAACAAAATGAAAAGAAGGAGCACAAAATGAAAGAAAAGATATAGTCATTAGTAAGAAATTAAGGAGTTAACCTAAGTTCTCGACCTCATTCAGTAAAAGAAATGGAAGGTGCATAGTAAGATTAGTAAGAACACAAACCCTAGGCATTCTTGGATAAGACACTTAGTACCCATTAAGATCTAGACATTCCTCAAGAGGTTGAGGAAAATGAAAAGCTTCAGTATTAGGTCCAAGGCTTAGGGAGTATTTGGCCTCGTTAACTAACTTTTGATTTACGGGACTCAGTAACCTAAGCACCCTAACTTCACACACAACTTGGTTCAGTAAGCATAAAAATCAAAATCACGCAGAAGCGTTGCAAAAATTCTGAAAATGACACCTAGAGTAGAAGCGGCCAATCAACACAAGTTAATTTGGACGAGTTTCCAGTGCAGAGAGGTGGGAAATTCCCCTCGAAGATGCGTAACAAAATGTCATCTCCTTGGTGCTTGTCTCTTTGGATATTTACATATCCTACTGGGGGCATGTAAGCACTCTGCTGGTTCAGATTCCATGGATGGCATTATCACGAAGTATCAATTGCCAGGGTCTGAATCCGGCCACGAAACACCATGGATGGGATTATCTCGAAATCTCAAAAGCCAGGGTTCTGGGGGTTACCATGGGCGGTGCTATCTCGAAGCATCGACTGCCAGGAACCCTTGAGGATTGATGATAGGGACAAGGAATCTGATACAGACCATGTTGAGAAGCCAATCCTAAGCTAGAATTAAAAAGAAAAAGAGAGAGAAAACTCTCCAAACATATAAATATTCCACCTCTCTTTCTTACAAAATGTACTGCGAACTGAGCCAGGGCTAAAATTATCTCAAGCAAGGGTGTTTTAACCACAAAGTCCAATAAGCCTTAGGATAGTTCTTGTAGGCCTTAAAAACCTTTACTAAAGACTGAGGCTGAGGCTAGACAGATCAGGATCTTGGTTGGAACTAGAGTACCTTTTAGGCCTATGGATGGCATTCTAACCTAATCAAGGTTACAAAAAAAGCACTTATCTGAAATCATTAAGAACATGGTCTAGAACAAGGGTTGAAACCTTAAAATTTTGCTAAGAGACTAGCAAAAGCTAGGCATGGGGGTATGATGAGAACCTCATCATGAACCCTAACTAGCATAATTTAATCCAAATGAGTGTGAAAAAGCTCCTACAAAACCTAAAGAGAGTCTTAACTTAGAGAATTCTTAGTTAAAGAATAAAATAAATAATAAGGGGTAAAACTGCAATTTCACCAAGGCAGTGTGTAAACATGGTAATTAAGGGTCGAAACACTGGTCAAACGAGCTTAATAAGGAGGGAAGTGGGATGATCTGATCTGAAAAGGATTATAGCAACTTCTAGGAATTAAATGACATTCTATAACCCTAAAACAAACCCACTTTAATTCACGAGGTTTGAGGAAGGATAAAAATAAACTAAACCCTCTAAAATTCATAGAAAAATATTCCCTAGGGGTAGATCCTTCAATTTGGCCTTTGAAACCTATTTTAACCAAAAATGAGAACCATGCCCAATTAATGACTTAATTTGGGTTTTTGCGCAAATTGACCGGTCAAACATGGTCCAACCTAAAATCAAATTTCACCATTAAAATCCTTAGGTTCAAATTAGTCTGGTATAAAAATTTCGGCCTAAGAAAAGACCATCTTGACCGACTTTACAAATTGGTCCTCTTAA
The DNA here is from genome assembly GCA_037157565.1 of Thalassia testudinum. NCBI lineage: Eukaryota > Viridiplantae > Streptophyta > Magnoliopsida > Alismatales > Hydrocharitaceae > Thalassia > Thalassia testudinum. The sequence continues at coordinate 70,764,591 of JAZHRO010000022.1, read as the reverse complement.
TTTACTTTTTGACCCTTATCTTTTGAAACCCTTACAATTTGCCCCCTATATTCTCATCGTTCTTTGCAGAATGGTCCCCCTGCCATTTCTACGCAGCACCATACCTCCGGCGACCTTGCGCGGAGGATGGCGCCGCGCAGGGCAGGGCGGCCGTCCTCAGGAACAAGCCGGGAGTTCCCTACGACGTCCTCTGTCGCAGGGACCCTCCCCTGACCTCTGCAACCGACCATGCCTCTCGTACGAACGTACGAAAGGCATGGGTGTCCATTTCCGACCACTCTCCGGCGAGCCTGGCGCGTCGTCTCCTAGATCTCCTCCCCTCACCAGCGCCTATTTAAGGAGCGGTAGGGTCTGCCGTCTCCTGCATGCTTCGTCTGGAGGAGAAACACCCTACATTTCATCTCTTCCCTCTCCGATAAGGCAGCCCGAGCTTCCGGCAAACCTCCCTCCACCTCCTCCTCGCTTTGCTGCCCTACCTGCAGCAGAGTCCACTCTGCCCCGTCGTCCCGCGTCAGGCCGTACCAGCTGGCGCCCTCCGATCTCCTCCTTGTCGCCGATAACCCCCTCTTGGGCATCTTCGTCTCCAGCTCTGGCAGGCACGAGCTGGATGCCTCCCTCTCCCCCTTCGTCGATTAAGTAGGTAGGAATCTTCCTCTCTCTCTCCCGTATATTTTCCCTTTCCTGATTTACCCCTGTAATCCACCGACCGCCACTTCCACCTCCATCTGCTCCATCTCCGGTCACCATCTTCGGCAAGGTCACTCCACCTCCATAGACCACTTCACCCCTCGCCGACAAGCCCAGAAGCTCCCCCTCACTCCACTCAACTGTTTCCCCCACTCCATTCACCGCCTGACCACCCCACAAACAAACCCACTCCCGCACTCACAGTCTACCCTAGGCACACCTCCACAAGCACATCTGTGCCTCGTCGACCCTCGCACTGCCTTCGTCGCCCTCTGGCGAAGCTCCCTACGTTATCTGATGCGGCCGCGAGGCTGTCCTTGTGTTTTCAGGTCAGCGCCTCCTCGCCGCCATTGAAGAGCTGCTGAAGCTCCTTCGCAAGCCACTCCAGGACGTCTCCAGCCCAGGCGCGCTATCCAGGCAGCGCGGGTTGGTTCCGCAAGCACGCCCACGCTTGCGATTGGGGGTGCGAACGCTCGCTGCTGCCCCAATTGGCAACATCTCCTCGCCTGCGGGCACGCGGATTGGAGGTGGGACTTTAGTCCCACCTCGCAAGTGTGTGGCCTCGCGCCCACACTTAAGTTGAAAAAGTGTATAGGGTTGTTTGCCTTCGATACACAGGGGTCAGGTCCCTTACCCGCACGCAGCGCGCCACGCGGTCGCCAGCCCTTGCCCGCACTCACGCCCCGCGGGTCTGGGCTGAATCCGACTACCCGACCAAGCACTCCTCACCCACCACCACATGCCGATGGGCCTGGTCTCGGGCGTGCAACCCGAACTCGATTACTCGGCTCTAGGAGAGCTTTCCTAAAGAGAGATTCAGAGAAAGAGAGAGATGCGGGGAAGGGGTAGGGGTAGGTTTTGCACTGATCATTGTGTCTGCACGCAAGGAAGAAGGAAAAAGAAGAAGAAGCAGGCGAAGGAAGAAGAAGAGAGGAGGAGCAGCTGAAAGATTTAGCTGCACTGAGCAGCTGAAGAAGAAAGGAAGGAGAGGAGCTGAAGAAGAAGAAAAGGAGCCACACTGTAGTAAATGCATAGTTAAGTCGTCTAAGCACAGGGTCAGACGACGGAAGGTCAGCGGCCAGAGCAGAAAGAAAGAAGAAGAAAGAGGAGAAGCAAAGAAGAAGAAGAAGACAGGAAGGAGAAAGAAAAGAAAGAAGAGGAACGGCCAGAGCAGAAAAAAAGAAGAAGAAAGATGTAACGAACGCGTGCCCCAGACGTCTTTTAAGACGTCTGGGAGGTGGCCCAGACGTCGGACCAGACGTCTGGGATCACATCCAGACGTCTGACCAGACGTCTGGGATCGTTTCCAGACGTCTGGAAATATGTTAATTTCGACACGCGCGGGTCGTCTGCGTGCCTGAGCGTGCAGACCGGATATTCGCTTATTCCCTCTTTCTCTGCAGCTGCAGACACCTGCTGCGTCCTCTCTCTCCTCCTCGCGGGGCCTTAAAAGGCCACGCGCTCCCTCCCGTCGTCTCCACCGTCTCCTCCCTCTTCTCCTTCAGCCAGTGAGCGTGAGCGCAAGCGCGAGGGCAGCAGCGGTGGCCGCAGTGAGCGCGGAGGAGGTGCGGCGTGCGAGAGCGGAGCTCTGCCGTGAGGGCGAGCTCGCCGGGGCTGCTAGGGCCGGCCGGTGGAGGGCACGGGGGGCGCGGAGTGACGCGGAGGGGGGACTGCTGCGGTCTGAGCAGCAAGCGCACGAGGTGCGATGCGGGCGGCGTTGCGAGCGGAGGCCGAGTGGCGCCTTGATTCTGGAAGAATTTCCATAATCAGACGTCTGTGTTGATAGCCAGACGGCGAGGGCGACGTCTGGAAGACCATCCAGACGTCTGAAAGGTGAGTTTTCCATCTTCTTCTTCCTTCCTGTCGACTGACCGTACTGAGGGAGGGAGATGGGTGTGCGCAGGCTCGGTGATTCGCCATCCAACGCGAATCAGACGTCAGGCTGTTGTACCAGACGGCGGGAGCGACCTCCAGACTTTCGGGGTGACCATCGGACGTCTGGGAACTAGGCCAGACGTCCCCGCAGACTTCTGGATGTCTGGGAAACCACGCTGAACAGGTAATTCTCTGATCCACTTTTTAAGACGTCTGGAAGAAGTTCCAGACGTCTGATTTTGCACAGTGTCGTCGTTTTCGACCCGTTTAGGGCCCGTTCGGGTTCCGTTTTCCGCAATTCGAGTTGCATTCTTTTCAGAATTAATTCCTCTACCCGTCTACAGTAGCTATACACTGTTTTGAGACACTCCTTGTGTTTGATCCTTGTGATAGGACCTCCTTCAGTTGCAGTCTTGGGAGTCGCGGAGGCACGCGGGATTCCCGATCACGCCCCCATTACTCCCGTTGTACCTGGTAGAGTGGCTTTAAGTTATTAATAAAATCTGTTAAAATATGGAACCATAACTAGAACCTAGGACGTTGCATGAATCCTAGGAATGAGAAATATATGATAGCTCCTAGGTGTTGCATGAATCCTAGGGCTGGAAAACTAGATTGTATGATAGATCCTAGGATATGGCATGAATCCTAGGATGGAAAAACTAGTGGAATGTATAATACTGCAGTCTTGGAAAATGGAAAGGAATATAAAGCTGCCTGTAAATTGAATTAACAGCTGCCTGTTATGAATAAAGAAACATGATTGAGATCATGGATTGTAAGAACGTGAAACTGGAAAGTGAAACATAAGATGTCCTGAGATTAAAGAGCTGGAACCCTACGGGGAATTAGGAGTGGAACTCCTGGAAAGAGAAAGGAATGGAACTGAGATGTAGTTTTGTACTGTCTCTTAGGTACGTAGTACCAAGGGAAGTACCTGTACCTGTTTAGTGCAGAGTGGGGCCAGCCACCCCAGGGACCCGGGGTTAGGACCGGCCGCTCTGTACCGACTTGCTGGCCCTCATGTACGTAGTACCGAGGAGAGCTACTAGTGTTAGGAGAGCACTAGCTACCCCACGGGCCCCGGGGTTCTGCTAGCCTCCTTCACCGACTTGTCAGGCCCACTGGGGCAAACCAGGGTAGTCAGGCGAGGGTGCGCGGACTATGGAGGGGCAAGGCCCCGGTTTGGTTACTGTGGAGGGGTTGGACCCCTGTTACTGAGAGGGCTCTGCCCTGGACTGGTTCCGTGCTGTGCTTTGGGCGCACCCGTTAACGGAAACGACTGACCGCGTGCCAGTACGGGTTAGCTACCTGTGCGTTTATCGCGCGTGCCGTAGTCACCGTTACATCTGTTACTGACCTTGGGGTGGTTGACTGAGGGTAGGATCACCACGGGGGACTCTCCCGGCCAGGAGAGCACCACGTGCTACTTCTACTTTTTGGAAAAGACTGCAATCAAGATCGTTCCCACGAGGAACATTCGAGATCAAGTAAAAGATCTGAGGAATAAATGAAATAGTGAGACAATTGAAAGATGTGAATAAAGAAAGTAATAGAACATAATAGTTACTGTACACTCTAGTGTTGTCTTTAGTTTTAGTTGCCACTCTACTCAGCGTTTTGCTGACGTGTTACACTCGTTACCTTTTTCAGGACCAGGTGTTGAGCAGCCAGGGTCAGCGGCTGCAGAGGACGTTGGGCCGAGTAGGGTCCAGTAGAGTTACCACTGTCTTTTGTACCTCTTTGTTTCTGTTATAGTGAGTAGTTCTTGTTTCCGCTGTACTTTTCTTTACCTGCAGTTCATGTTATATGATAAATGTTGTTCTACTGTTGTGGTGGTATATACTGTATTAGTTTCTTTCCTTACTGCTGTACTTTCTTACTATTAGTTATATTCATGCTGAATGTGGTTTATTTTACTGCTCTTTTGGTTACTTCCTCGTTGGACGACTAGCTCTTGGGATTAGTCGAGTCGGTCCGGTTCTCGTGTCTCGTAGGGACTCGGGAACCGAGTCGTTACAAAAGAGAAGAAGCAGCTGCAAGAGAAGAAGAAAAGAGAAGAGAAAGAGAGAAGAGGAAGAAGCCAACAAAAGATAACTTTTGCTCCCTCTCTCTCTATCTCTTAATTTTTTGTAAAACCTTATATTGTGAATTTATGTTTCTAGAATTATAGTTGCTCCCTGAGTTCGACCTTGGGAATCTTGTTCCGAGTAAAAAAATTGTATGAAACTGGTAACTGTTTTGTCATATACTACAACGAATATAAATAAAGACAGGAAAGACGCGCACCAGTTAGAAAGCAATTAAGTGCGTGAAATGACTTAAAGAAATCGAGTTCCGTTGCCTTCCCGACAACGATGCCAAAATAATGTAGCAAAAATTTGTCGCAAAAAGATTTGAGTTTTAAAAACCCATCGTCGTAATGTAATTTGCGAAAAAATCCGAATAATCAAATAATTTTTATCGAAACTCAAAAGAAGTTCTGGGTCAAACACAGGTAGGGTACGTCAATTCAAAATCCGCAATTATACATTTTTTTTAATTTTTTTGTTTAAAGATGAGATAATCACAATGATTCTATTCTATTTGCAATATAAACACTATAACTAAAGAGAGAGAAATAACTTTTATAATTAAAAGAATGTTATTACAACTACAACTAGAAAGCAGGAAATCTAATCTAGAAAGTGATAAAGAGAATGGGGAGAGAAGTTATCCTCCTTGACAGCTACTTGGAGGACGAGCCAGGAGAGCGACTCCTGGAAGAAGAGCGAAGTCTGAGGATGGAGAATGAAGTGGGAAGAACCGGGGGTGAGGTAGGGCATCGTCGTCGAGGGGATCCACTTCCGGAACTGGGGTGAGAAGATGACCACTGGTGCTCCACGAACGGGGTGAGAAGTGGACAAAATTTTGATTTTTACTCTAGAGGAGCTTCCCGAGTTTGAGATAAGCTTCTTTAAAGCTTTGGAGAGGGAGAGAGATGAAGGATGGTATGAGAAGAATGTGGGGGTCGTAGGGCATTTGTCGATTCCCTACCAGGAGGGGGTGACGTAATAAAATGCGGAATAGAATATAAACAATCTCACAAAAAATTCAATCAGACAATGTGCACAATTATTTTTAGGTAGAAACCCAAACCGGGTGAAAACCACCACCTAACCCTCTCGAGTTAGGATTTTCCGATCAACCAAGTTGATCAAATCCACTAAACGAATCACTTAAACAAGGGTGATTCAACCTTAATTATAACCATGCTACTTTATACGAGGGTAGTATACCTCAAACCCCTTCTCTTCACGAGAAGGATTTTGTCCCACGAAGGAGATGGGAATTCGCAAAGAGAATACCCAACTAAATAACAAAGTAAAATAACAAATATAGTCCTATAGAGCCAATAAAGATTTAAACCTAGCTTCTATAGGAATTAGGAAACTCCCCTTTGTAAGGAGTGCATCGAATCAATGACGCGGGTGCGTGAGCCACGCGACGGCACAACGTCGCTCTCGTGAACTACGGCGGGAGAGCGGGTGCGCAAAGGCTTGATGCTCTCAAGATGTAGAACTTGAGCTTGGAGAGCAAGAGCTTTTCTTGGACACAAAAGAGTGTGAAAGTGCATTACTAGGTGTGTCTTGTGTATCTAGGTGTGTTTTGGTGTCTCTAGGTGTGTGTTTGTGTGCAAGAGGTTCCTCTCTATTTATAGAGGCCTTAGGAAAGCTTTGGAAGGCTTAGGAAAGCTTCCATAGCCGTTGGGTGCAAAGCCCAAGTGAATCAGGCCGAAATCAGGAACAATGATTGCACTGACAGGGTTATTAGACGTCTGATTCTGGCATCACACGTCTGGGAAACCAGTTTAAGATGTCTAAAAATAAGGTCAGACGTCTGATTTTAGGCGGGTTTCTTCCTGACTTGAATCAGATCTAAACAGGGTTCTAGTGCAAGTCCATCAGACGACATACAGGACGTCTGGCACTATGTCTGGACGTCTGGAAACCTACTTTTTCGTGGGAATGGATTTCCAAGAGTTGCAACAGCTAGAAAATCTCTGAGAAGAGATTTTGGGTCAGCAGAGGCAAAATGGTCATTTATCAGACGTCTGGAAAAGCTTAAGGACGTCTGATAAGGCTCTAACGGTCATATCCTTGAGTGTTTGGTGTACCAGCCAACGGTCCACTAATTGGACGTCTAGCAAGTCCATCAGACGTCTTCTAAGACGTCTGGACTATGGTCTGGACGTCTCATTTCATCATACAGAGCTAACAAGTCCAGCCTAAATGTTATCAGACGTCTGAATCAACAGTCAGACGTCTTAAAACACATTATCAGACATCTGATTTTGGAATTAGATGTCTGAAAAAGCTGTTTGAACCCTATATTGGTTTTCTAAGTTTTCTACAAAAAACCTAAGTATCTTAAGGTTGTGCTGGTGTTTCTAGGACTACTGTAAGGGTACTTTGAGGCTCTTTAACATGAATCTAAGTAACAAAAATAAAGAGCAACAAAAGAAACGAAAAATACAAAGAGTACAAGAGAAGGAAATATATCCTATTCTTCATCTCCTTCCTTCTTCAAGCCATTGCTCCTCGCGAATCTACTCTGTTCTCCATCAAGCTCCTCCAATCCATCCTGGATGCGAGCTCGAACTCCGTCTAATCACATCTCCATTTGCAATTGACCTGAAATCTAAGACTCCAAGTGCAAATGTTAAATGACACGTGTTTTGTTATCATCAAAACAAACGATAATGGTGCTCTAGCACCAATAGCTTTTTTATAGGTGTAGAGGTTGAGGGCAAAAATGTCTTTTAAGACTTAGAAGATTAAATAAATCAGCCTTTAGTGACGGATATAAACGTCACTAAAGGCTGAACGTGGGTGTAGATCCGTGCACGCCCCCGCCTCCTACTCTTTGCTTCAACACACATCCACGTTCAGAAAACATTTGCCATCCGATCGTGAGATCGGGCGACTTAGGATGCATCCGCGTTCACCCTTCATTGAGCGCCCGCACGTGTGATGAAGCGTGCATCAACGCACCATCAAGTGCGTGCACGTCTGCACTCATCCAAGCCACCATGTCGCCTCGTTCACCGCCGCCTGATCGCTGTCCAACAGATGAATTTCTCCTGCTCAATCGATTTGAGGTGCACGGGACTCAAACCCACGACCTTTGCTTGCCCATGGGCGCGAGACCATTACGCCAAGCTGCCCTTTGAGGCGCGTTTACATTTAAGGCACGCGTGCTCATTTGAGGGCCTATTGAGGAGAGAGAGGGCTGCGGCGTGCCTTGGGCGGTTTAGGTGGCTGAGATGGCGCCACGTGGTGCCATCTTAGCCATCCATCTCTCTGACATGTAGATGGTGCCACGGATGTCAGATTGGATCGATTTTTGCATCGTTGGGCTACAATCGTCGATCCAAACCCATCCGTGAGGTCAGATTTTTCATTTGAAGTACGAATTTACACTACCTAGCCCCTTGATCTCAGATCTTTTTTGGACTACATCTGATCCTACGGAAGTCTGATTGGGGCGATCTTGGAGTCGTTGAACTCCAATCATCGCCCTGATCAGATCCGTACAGTTGGATTTTCAATTTAAGGCCTCGATTAAATATCAACCTATCCCTGGCTATCAAAACGAGCAAATTACTATACAATTTGTACAATTTGACCTAAATATATGATGATGCATGTTATGTAATATTTACAATGCATGATGCTTCTACGACACTAAGAACATGCATAAATAGATATTTTAGGCTACTTAGATTCATACACATCACCTTCCCCGTATGATAAGAGATGCTGCAATCGTAGTCCTTCAGAAGTTCTATCCAATGCTTCTGTCTCATGTTGAGCTCCTTCTGATCAAATAGGTACTTAAGGCTCTTATGATCTATGAAGATCTCAAAAGTCTCACCATACAGGTAGTGCCTCCATGTCTTCAAAGAAAAGACGACAGCTGCTAGCTCCAAGTCGTGAGTGGGGTAGTTGTGCTCATGGGGCTTTAGTTGCCGCAATGCATAAGCGATGACATGGCACCGTTGTATTAGCACACCACCCAACCCCTGCAACTAGGCGTCAGTGTAGATCACAAGCCTGCCACTGTTGTCTGGAATGGTGAGCACAAGAGCTGAAGTCAGCTTCCCCTTCAATTCCTGACAACACATCTCACACTCGTCTATCCAAGTGAATGGCACGCCCTTCCTAGTCAATTGTGTCATAGGACTCGCAATCTAGGAGAAACCTCTGTTAAACTGCTGGTAGTAGTCTGCTAGCCCCAAGAAACTGCGTATCTCTGTCACTGTACGTGGCCTCTCCCACCTGAGCACGGCCTCAACCTTGGCCGGATACACAGTTATTTCATCTCTTGAGATCACATGACCTAAGAAAGTGACCTGCCTCAACTAAAACTCGCACTTGCTGTACTTGGCATACAACCTGCGTTGTCTCAAAGTGTCCAAAACCATGCATAAGTGCTGCTCGTGCTGGGACTAATCTCGGGAGTATACAAGCACATCATTGATTAAAACCACCACAAACTGGTCTAAGTAGGGCTTGAAGATACGGTTCATCAGATCCATGAAAGCAACAGGGGTGTTGGTTAGCCCAAATGGCATGACCAAAACTCAATGTCCATACCACATTCGAAAAGTTGTCTTGGAGACGTCAATCTCCCTGATCCTCAATTGGTGGTAACCCGACTTCAAATCTATCTTTGAGAACACCATGGCGTCTCTCAACTGGTCAAAGAGGTCATCAATGCGGGGCAACGGATATTTGTTTTTAATGGTGACTCAGTTCAGTTACCTGTAGTCAACACAAAGCTTAAGGGTGCCATCCTTCTTCATAAATGAAATAGGCCCCAACTAGGGGGATGCACTGGGCCTCACAAAGTCCTTCTCCAACAAGTCTTGCAGCTGGGACTTGAGCTCTCGCAGCTCAAGTGGTGCCATCCTGTATGGTGCAGTAAAGATGGGGCTAGTCCTCGATATCAACGAGATCTCAAACTTGATCTTACGCTCATTTAGTAGTCCTGGTAACTCCTCAGGGAAAACATCGGGGTACTTGCAGACTATCGGAACACTTGTAGGTCAGCTGCTGGGTTAGGCTTTGCCATGACACAAGCCAAAAAAACTTCACACCCCTGGCTCAGTAGCTTTGCTTCCTAATGTGTGAAAATGCATCTAAATAATTTATCCACTGGCTGGCCATGGAATTCAAAAGGAGGCAACTTAGGAAGGGAAAAGGCAATCTTCCTCCCAAAACAGTCCATCATGGCATAATAGGAAGATAGCCAATCCATCCCCAAGATCACGCCAAAATCCTCCATATGAATCACAATCAAATTAGTAGGGAGGCTGTTAATTGTTCGCGCGACAAGATCGTGTTTTTAAATTAGTCTCGTTGCAGTATAGTTTGAAATCGTCGTGTAAATAATTATCAATTTTTATTACTTGAAAGTTAAAATTTTCCGAGGTTGAACTTAGGGAGCAAATTGGTATTTTAGAAACTGAATCACAATTTCAAATTACTCAAAAGATGATATGAATGCAATCCAATGTATATAAAAATTAGAGAGAGAAAATGCAAAAATAAATGTCTTTCTTCTTCTCTTTTCTTCCTTCTTCTTTCTCTTCTCTCTTTCTTTCCTTAGACATCTGATTCTGTGAATCAGACGTCTTAACTAGCGAATGCTACAATGCTCACTCCTCTGCAGTCTTCTTCTTCTTCACTTGGCTTTCCTCCTTCTTGTCTTCTTCCTCTGTCTTTGGCTGCTCCTCTTCTTCTGCAGCTTCCTCCTTGGCTTCTTCTTCTCTTCTTCTTAGTCTTTCTCTATCTTCTTCTCTTCTCTGCTGCGCCTCCTCCTTCTTCTTCTTCTGCCTTTGCCTTCAACCGAACCTTCTCCGAGGAAAGAAAAGCAGTCTCACAACAACCACACCAAGGAACAGGTAAACTCTTATTAGCCCTCTCTCTTAATCCCCTCAAAATCTAAAGAGGAAAAACAAAGAAAAATCAATCTAGGGCTACCTGTTTTTATATTTAGTAAGTCACAAAAGTTGCTTGATTTTTAATTTCAATACATTTCTAATTTCATATCCACTTAAGGTAACTAGGGTTAAAACCTTCTTGATTGAGCCCTAGATACCCATTTCTAAGGCAACTAAATTGGACCAACTAGAGCCAACCTAAGGATTACAAGCTAGGGTTTTAGAGACACATCTTCTAAGAAAAAAAGAAAAAATTTCAAAAAGAGGTGTGCCTAAGCCTTGTTTGAAATGACCTATCCAAGAGAAACCCTAAGCAAATCAGGCTCTTAATCTACTTGAACCCTAAAAGAAAGGACATAAAAGCTCTCAAAAGAACAAAGGGGTGAATTTGATCCTTTGGGTCAACCAGCCTTTAAATTAGGTCACTTTGCACTCAAAAGGCTTAAAGTTCAAGTGGAACCCTAAGCACCTTGATCTTAACTAAAAGAAGTAGACTTAAGTGGTCAATGTCCCCATTCTGGTCTACTTGGAATCTCAGTGACAAGAGAGGTCAGGTGGGGGAAACCCTGTAACCCGTGGGGACGCTCTACCGTGTAGGGGTCCTTACGGGACTCTCCCTCTCTGGCTGCCCAGGTAATTCTCAAGTGGACGACCTTTCTGACTAAGGGATATTATCCGCCCCGAACCTCTATAGTCACCTAACATATTTTGGGTGTCTTGATTGGGTCCAACACATTTGATCTTGTCCAATCCATCGGTGTATGTTTGGTAGGAGGTCCTTGAAACCTCCTTTAGAAATCCACTCCCCCCGAGGCCAAGTCTCAGTACCTTTGTTTGTGCAGCAACCCCACCACATAGATTGGTCCTCTGATTCAGAACCAAGTTCTCCTTCTTCTTCCATTATGGTACAACTTGATTCTACATCAAAATTCTAATTCTACATCTTGATTCCACCACCTGATCCAAATATGTAGCCTAGTTACTTAGGATTGCCCTTCAAGAAACCTGAATCACAAAGATCTATGAGAGATAGGATGGTTGAGGATGCCCTCGAATTTTATGAAATTGAATACGAAACCTCAACATCAATAGAAAACATTCAGGTTGATTGCCTAACAACAAGAACCTTCATCATAAACTGTGCCCAAATATTATTGACTGAAGTCACAAAAGGATCAACCTAAGACATGCTCATAACAGGATACATTGAGATACAAAAATTGCATAATTTTGAATACCTTCAATGCATGACAAATCCTGTACTTTGAAAACAACACCAAGATGATCTTGAAAAATGGGAGGAGATGATGAGATTACTGAAACAAACTATCAACCAAAAATACCCATATATGCCACCAACAGAGGATGAACCATCTTGGAACAGTATTGAGGATCAATCCGATTTTCCAGATCTCGGGAATGAGGCACAGAGTGGTTGTGAATTCCAAACCCAGATAGAAGACAACATGCCTAATATTGAATTATGTTGGGAAATTGCAGGAGAACACAATGTTGAACCAACCCTAGACCATGAATCACCAAGCTTAGAATTCCAAGACTCCTACAATAATGAGATTAGAACTGAACCTCTTGAGGGTGTAAATCCCGCCCCTTATTCTGATAAGGTGACCCTCGAAGGTTATTCAGACTTAGATTCTAGTAAGTCAGCCCACATCCTAAATCTAGAATTAGGATCTGAAACTTATTGGGAAGATTACGAGGCCCTGTATGATGAAGATTAAATTTTCAATAATGTTAAGACCCGTTCTTCCCTGAGCCTTTTAAGACGTCCAGACTGTCGGTCAGATGTCTGGTCAGACGTCTGGACACCTTCCCAAACGTCTGGAAATCAAAATTTTTGGGTACGAGATGTAAACACAATTACACTACTTAAAAGGTCTATTTTTGCATGTTCTTAAGCATAGGATTGCATTTCATGATATAAATATTGCATTACATGCATCATCTTGCATTTAGAATAGTTTGAATAAAATGGAGGTTAATTGTCTCCTTTTATGTGCTTGGACAGGGCAAATATTTTATCAGGGCCTCAGATCAAAGATCCAACCGTATGGACGTGATCAGGGCGACGATTGGAGTTCAACGACTCCAAGATCGCCCTAATCAGGCATCCGTAGCATCGGATAAGTGACCCGGGAACCCTAGAAGATCAAGGGCCAGGATGGTGTAAATCTGCACTTCAGATGATAAATCCGACCGTACGGATGAATTCGGATCGACGATCGCAGCCCAACGACACAAAAATCAAGTCAATCCGACATCCGTGGCACCATCTACAACTTCCAGAAGATGGACGGCCAAGATGGCGCCACGTGGCGCCATCTCAGCCGCCCAAACGGCCGCTTGTATTTGGTGAAGGCCCCCGCCCGATCGCTCTCCGCCGTCAAATGGAGATCCAACGGCTGTGGTCGCTCGCGCTTAAAAGCGTCCGCGCGACCATTTCGTCCGCGTAGCGCAGCGGCGACGCAGCTGCGGGCGAAGCAGAGGTCGCGGGTTCGAGCCGCGGTGAGGGGGTGAAAGGCGCGGGCGAGCGGGCGCGGACGAGCGTCAGATGAAGATCCAACGGCTGTGCGCGCTCAATCAGGACGACGCGCGATTGGACGCCGGGCGTAACGCGCGATCGCACGCGGGCGGGCGCGCTACGCAGCGGGTGCGGACGCGATTTAAGCCGTCCGATCTCGCGATCGGACGGCTGAGACTTCGCGGACGTGCGTAGGCGTTACGCGCGCGGGCAGCCGAGCGGGCGCACGTGGGCTCGGAGGCTACGCCCACGTTGGGCGCTTTAGCGACGGTTTTATCCGTCACTAAAGACCCCTCATTTATTGTTTTGAAGTTGTAATGTCCATTTTGCCCCCACTCCTTTCAACTATAAAAGGGGACCCCCTCCATACGAAATTTTCATCCCTTCTTTCTCCTCTCTACCCCTCCAAAGCTCAAGAGAAGCTTGTCCCACACCCGGGATGCTTCTCGCGAGATAAAGTCCAATTTTCGTTCCCCTTCGGAAGTGGATCCCACGACGACGACGACGTGCTGCTTCGTTCCCGTTCTTCTGATTCGTCCTCCTTCGTCCTGCTTCGTTCTCCTTCGTCCAGGCGTCGTCCCGTCCGGCTCGTCCTCCAAGCAATCGTCGAGGAGGATAACATTTCTCTCCCCATTCTTATTTACAGCTTTTCTAGTATAGAATTTTCTGCTTTATAGTGTAATTGATTTTCCGCATTCTAGTGTAACTTTTATAAACTATTGAAATATTGAATGCATGTTCTCTTTCTCTCTCTCTCCTTCTCATAGTTTGATAGCCCCATTGTAATTATAACGCCTTGCTTAAAGAAAATCTTAAAAAAAATATAATTGCGGAATAGATCAACGTAGCCTCCCTGTGTTCGACCCGGAATTATTTTCGGTATAAATTTTATTTGTTGAACACGAATTCTTCGCTTTCGAACTACAACGACAGGTTTTCCAAAACCAAACACGTTAGCGTAGGTTCGTAATCGTTCAACATTTTGGCGCCGTTGCCGGGGAGGCAACGATTTCCGATCTTTTCTTCGCATTTCTTGCACTTTATTTGTTTTCTAACTAGCTTTCTCTTGTGTCTATTGTTTTGCAGAGACCTCCATCAAGGAATCAACAAGCGGTAGACTGGAGTAAAGTGCAATTGAAGACAACTGTAAGTGTTCCCCCATTCTTTCCCCCTCCATAGATTTCATTCGCCACATTAAATCCAAATTTCAATTAACCTAGGTGTTTGCATAAATCCTAGGAATAGTTTGGTTGTTTGGATTTCCACTCACATTCATTCCACCTTCGTTCATAAAAAAAAAAAATAACAAAAAGATAATCTTGTGGGGTAATTTCCAACAAACACACAACACACACCCACATTCAAGGCACTTGATCAACTTGATTTGTTTTCTACTCAACCGGGTTCTGATCTATGGAACCGGTACACATAAAGCAACACATAACAGAGTAGAAATCATTCTAGGTTAACCATCTTTGAGTGCCTAACTTAGTGGTGCAATTGTGGCCAATTGTTTGAGTTGTTTGGGCCGCACCATTTTATTTAAAACCAACTCATCAAGTAGCTCCTCCTTAGGGTTTTCAATCTAGGTATATTCCAGGCACTCCACTTTTTTTTTTGATTTTAAAGGAAAACTATCTTCACCCGTGTTTTACAACTTGGTTTTCCTAGAAACTTCATTGCAATTCACCTAATTTGAAACCCTAAAAGCTACTTGAGCAAGATTTGAACATTAAAATTCACGCATAATAAATAATCTTGCTTGAAAACCCTGGTTGTGTACGCACTTACACAAATTTCAATCAATCATTAAGGGCACAACCCATTGTAAGGGCCCATCACATTCCATAAGCACCACAATCCCAGGCCTTAATAAAATTGAGTAGACGTTGGCCTTAAGGTTTGATTCGCTCTTCAGGGCTTAGTCTGAGATTGTTTTTGATTAACCTACTTGTACTAATTAATCTGATGTCTAGCTAGGGGAGTAGCGTCAAACGACCGCGGCTGGGGGGTACACTAGGAACCGGAGGCGAAAGCCAAAGGAAGAACCTTCTCCTCAGTCCCTCCTTCTAACTGGTTGGATTAAACAAACGCAAGTAGAGTAAATCACTTACAGTCTTAAGGCTGATTTTGGGAGTCAGTAGATCCTTAGGCTACCCCAATTGAGGACAGCCTTGTTTTATTGTGCTGCAGGGTCCATATCCCCAGTCCTTCCGACCTTCTCCTAGTTTATGCTGGGAAGACGGTCATTGAATCCCTGATTGGAAGGACCATTAGAACATTCTAGGAGGCGCAAGTTAGATTTTGGTCAATTTGATCCCATGGCCGAACAACAACCTCCTCTGCTTGAAAATCCACAGGAAGAATTTAGAAGGCAGCTGGAACAAATGCAGAGAATGCAAGAATGGTTCCAGAGAATGCAGGGCGCTCAGCCCTTGAAGGATTTTTATGATCCTTCGAATTACGGGGAACGTCCCGGCGTCCAGATTCTAGCCGGTGACGTAGAAATCAAGCCCCAAGTGTTAAGCCTGATTAAACATTATCATGGGCTTGGCTCCGAAGATCCGTTTCAGCACTTGGAGGATTTGACCACTTTGGTCCAGACCACCAAGGCTCGAAACGTTAACGAGGAGCAAATGATCATGAGGCTCTTCCCCCACTCTCTTAGGGATAAAGCCGCGCATTGGTATAGGACAATAGGAAGACCAATTACAACTTGGAATGAGTTGAAATCGGCCTTTCTGAAGAAATTCTTCCCAGTCGGTCGTACCAATGCTTTGAGACGGGCAATCACTACTTTTACCCAGCGACCGGGGGAGCAGTTTCATGTGGCCTGGGAGCGATTCCAAGACTTATTGCGGAGGTGTCTACACCACGAGGTGCCGAAATGGCAACTTGTGCAGATCTTCTATCATGGGTTGAATGAGCAACTCAGAAACCATGTGGATGCTTCTTGCGGAGGCAATTTCCTCAATAAAGATGCAGATAGTGCACATGATTTATTTGAGGAAATAAGTGAGAATTCAATTAATCATGCCTCCATGGATATTTTTAACCGGTCCCAGCAACCCAGATTAAATGTCAATGAAGTCCAGGACTCTCATTCACTTGATATGGAATTGATTTGTAATAAACTTGATAAGGTGGACTTGGTTGCTAAAAGAATGGAAGAGTGGATGGCTGGCAATTCTATGAACAACTCTCAATCCACTCAATCCCAAAATTCGGGATTCCATTCCCCACGAGCTCCTTCTGGACGGGAGTTCGTGAATCAACTCGATGTGACTCAATCTATGAGTCAGCATTTCTCGGAACCCCATGGCCAGTTTTTCTGATCCTTCCCTTTCTTTCTCTCCATCCTCACCCTATGAGGATGTCTGTGCTATACAAGAGAATGTTAGATCCAACCCCTACTCGAATGCCTATAATCCAGGTTGGAGAAACCACCCTAACTTCTCTTGGAAAAATCCGGGACAACAGACCCAATTCCGACCCAGCAACTATGCTCCGCAACGTCCAATGGGTCAGGGTCAAGTATATACTCAGTTGCCTCCGAATCAGGTCAATCAGCCAACTTGGAATGCCCGTCAACCCGCAGGGCAGGCTGATTTGAACCGTCAAATGGTAGAGATGCAAGGATCTATGCTCCAGCTTATCCAGCAAATGAAAAACTCGCTGGACAACTTGCAATCCGGGCTCATTGCTAACTCTCGTCAACCCGGATCTCTACCATCCCAACCCGTACCCAACCTGCGAAACATTATAAATTCGGGCAATCAAGCCCAAGGGTACGGAAATCAGAGGGACCCGCACGCACATGCTCAGGTGGTTGAGCAGGGTTCCTCTTCTTCTTCTTCTGCTAATCAACAATTCATGATCAATCAAGCCCCTCCAATCTTTCCTAACCCTCCCCAAGACCCAAATTCTTATGCTTCTGCAAATTCTGTCACTTTGAGGAGTGGTAAGAAGACTCAGGATCCACAACCACACTATTCTAATCTTTTGAATCCTGAAGAATCTGAGGAGAGAGAGGAGAATTCTAGAGAAGAAATCAAGGCTCAGGAACCTGATTCCAAAGATCTAACTAATGTTCCTTTTCCTGAAGCCTTAGCCAAAGCAAAGAAGAAGAAGTCTGCTGATAGCAATGAGGAGCTTCTGAATTTATTTAAGAATGTTGAGATCAATATTCCGCTCCTTGATGTTATCAAGCACATACCGGCTTATGCAAAATTTTTAAAGGAATTATGTACACAAAAGCGTAAGTCGAGAGAATCTGTTCCGAGGAAGGTGGTACTCTCTGAGCAGGCTAGCTCTGTTATCCTGCACTACCTCCCTCAGAAAAAGAGAGATCCTGGTGCTCCTTTGATTTCTTGCGTTATCGGAGATTACACATTTGATAGAGCACTTTTGGATCTCGGTGCATCCATCAACCTAATCCCAACTTCTCTTTATGAGAAGTTTGGGTTAGGTGAACTTCGGCCAACTTCAGTAACGCTACAGTTAGCGGACCGTTCGGTCACAAACCCACGAGGTGTTATTGAAGATGTTATAGTTAAGGTCAAGGATTTCTATTTTCCTGTAGATTTCCTTGTCCTTGACATGGATGTACCAGATAATCTGAGGAACACGCCCATCATTCTGGGGCGTCCGTTCCTGGCTACCGCAAAGGCCAACATTAATTGTGAAAGTGGTAGCATGGAAATCGCCTTTGGGGACCAACGAATGAAATTGGATATTTTTAAGGCGATAAACAAATTTGAGGATTGTGAATTTATTGAGGAACTTGATGAGGATAATGTTAATATTGAAACTTGTTTGACAGTTTCTTCAATTGAAAGTTCCTCTTTGGTTAATGAATTTGACCTGCAACCCTCTGAACTGACATCTTCGGAAGAGGTTACTAATTTTGTTCACTCAAAACCTCTTCCTCTTATTGAATCTTCAGCATCTACCCTACCATCAATCATTACCCCACCCCAGCTTGAATTGAAACCATTGCCCGAGAATTTAAAATATCAATTTCTAGGACCGCAGAATACGCTCCCTGTGATTATTAGTGCTAAATTGACAAAGGAGCAAGAGATTAAATTGATTAAGGTCCTAAAGGAACATAAGGAGGCAATTGGTTGGACCATTCATGACCTCAGGGGGATCGAGCCATCTTACTGTAATCATAGAATATTTTTGGAAGATGGATCCCGCCCTTCTCGCCAGATGCAGAGGAGATTAAATCCAAATATGCGAGAAGTGGTCAAAAAGGAAATCATCAAGTGGCTCGATGCAGGAATTATTTATCCAATCTCTGACAGTCCCTGGGTAAGTCCCGTTCAGATTGTTCCAAAGAAAGCCGGGATTACTGTTGTGACTAATGAGAGAGGTGAATCTGTCACAACTCGTTCAGCTTCCTCTTGGAGAGTTTGTATTGATTACATGAAGTTGAACACAGCCACTAAAAACGAACATTTTCCCCTACCCTTCATTGATCAAATCTTGAAAAAATTAGCTAGGCAGAAGTACTTCTGTTTTCTTGATGGCTACTCGGGATATAATCAAGTTCCTATCCATCCCGGGGATCAGGAAAAAACTACTTTCACCTATCCCTACGGAACCTTTGCTTTTCGTAGGATGCCTTTTGGGTTATGCAATGCACCTGCGACTTTTCAAAGGTGTATGCTAGCCATATTTTCCGACATGGTGGGAGAGTTTATGGAAGTCTTCATGGATGATTTCTCTGTTTTCGGAGAA
The DNA here is from genome assembly GCA_037157565.1 of Thalassia testudinum. NCBI lineage: Eukaryota > Viridiplantae > Streptophyta > Magnoliopsida > Alismatales > Hydrocharitaceae > Thalassia > Thalassia testudinum. The sequence continues at coordinate 70,745,755 of JAZHRO010000022.1, read as the reverse complement.
TCATTTGACTCTTGTTTGGCTAATTTAGAAATGATTCTTAAGCGATGTATCAAGACACGACTGGTCCTTAGCTGGGAAAAGAGTCATTTCATGACCCAAGAAGGCATCGTTTTGGGTCATGTAATCTCTGAACGGGGAATTGAAGTGGACAAAGCTAAGGTTGATGTTATCGCTAAACTTTCTCATCCCACATCTGTTAAACAAATCAGATCATTTCTTTGCCATGTGGGATTTTATCGAAGATTCATCAAGGATTTTTCGAAGGTTGCTCGACCTTTGAGCAATCTTCTTGCCAAAGAAACGTCGTTTGTTTTTGACGAATCATGCCGAAAGGCATTTGATTTTCTGAAAACGGCAGTCACCTGTGCTCCAATTTTGCAACCACCAATTTGGATAGGCCCATTTGAGATCATGATCGATGCTTCTGATTACGCGGTCGGGGCTGTCCTGGGTCAGAAAATTGACCGAAAGCCCTCTGTCATTTACTACGCTAGTAAAACTCTGGATGAAGTCCAGAGGAATTATACTGTTACTGAAAAGGAATTACTAGCTATAGTATTTGCTTTGGAAAAATTCAGGGCTTATCTCTTGGGGTCTCATGTTATTGTTTATACCGACCACTCGGCCTTGAGACATCTCTTGGCTAAAAAGGATGCTAATCCCCGGCTTATTCGTTGGATTCTTCTTCTTCAAGAATTTGATCTTGAAATCAAGGATAAAGCCGGGGTACAAAATGTGGTAGCGGATCATTTGTCGAGACTCCTAGGTGATTCCTCTTGTCCGGATATTCCGATTGCTGACACTTTTCCGGATGAAACCATTCTTACAGTTTTAGGTGTCCACTCCCCATGGTTTGCTGACATTGTTAACTATTTGGCCGTTGGTCAAATCCCCCAGGATTGGACCAAGCAACAACGAGATAGACTCAAATCTGAGGCCAAATACTACTTTTGGGAGGACCCTGAACTGTATCGCATCGGCTCTGATCAGATTATTTGCCGGTGCATACCGGAGAATGAATTCAACAGTATACTCGAGTTTTGCCATGCATCTGGGTGTGGTGGACATTTCTCCGGAAGAAAGACGGCTGCAAAAATCTTGCAATCTGGCTTCTATTGGCCGTCTTTATTCAAGGATGCCCAGGATTTCTCAAGGTCATGTTCTCGATGTCAGGCACTCGGGAGCATAACTAAGAGAGACATGATGCCCCTAAACCCTATTCTTCCTATCGAAATTTTCGATGTTTGGGGCATCGATTTCATGGGACCCTTTATCCCTTCATTTGGACATCAGTACATTCTTGTTGCTGTTGATTATGTGTCCAAATGGATTGAGGCAATTCCCACCCGAACCAATGACCACAAGGTGGTCATCAATTTTCTCAAGAAAAATATCTTCAGTAGGTTCGGGATTCCGAGGGCTATCATCAGTGATGGTGGCACTCATTTTACTAATGCCCAATTCCGGAATTTATTGGCCAAATACGGGGTTAATCATCGAATTTCCACACCTTACCATCCCCAAACGAATGGACAAGCCGAGAGCTCCAATCGAGAGATCAAGAACATTCTCCAAAAAACGGTTAAGCCTGATCGCAAGGATTGGACTCAAAAGCTTGAGGACGCTCTTTGGGCCTACCGTACGGCGTATAAAACGCCCATCGGCATGTCTCCATTCCGTTTGGTGTATGGAAAGGCGTGTCATCTACCCGTAGAGATTGAACACAGGGCATTCTGGGCAATCAAACAATGCAATCTAGATCTAAATCTAGCTGGGAAGACCAGGAAACTCCAACTATCTGAGTTGGAGGAGCTTAGAAATGATGCTTATGAGAACGCTAAGATCTACAAGGCTTGGACCAAAGCTCTACATGATCAAATGATTTCCCGCAAGAGCTTTGAGCCAAACCAGAAGGTCTGGTTATTCGATTCTAAACTTAAGCTCTTTCCTGGTAAACTTAGATCTAAATGGAATGGCCCATTCATAATTGATCAGATTTTTCTAAATGGTGCCGTTCAGATTTCTGACCCAAAGACGGGTAACACCTTTAAAGTCAACGGTTAACGTCTGAAGCCTGTTGTTGACTGTAATCTTCCAGAACCCGTTTCAGACTCTGTTGCTCTAGCCATTCTGTGACTTCTTTGGCTGGACTTCGCCTAGTTGACGGCATTAAACTCAGCAATTGTAACTATGACACAAGGTTGATACGAGCTTCATATCCAGGTGACATCTTTCATATTCTACCCTCTCTTTCATGTCTCTTTTTCAATGAGGACATTGCATCAGCTAGGCATGGGGGGGTGGATTCATTCTTGAATTATTTGGTCAGCCTTGTGAAATCCATGTAAATTGTTTCTCTTCTTATATAAAAATAAAAAAATAAAAAAAAAGGAAGGATTAGTTGGACATTAGGACTTTTCAATCCTAAGAAATACTACATTAGGATCTGAACACAAAGACCTCTCAGGTCTTTAGACTTAATTAGCCTGTGTATCCACTAAAATGTGGATTTGTCTTTGAGTCCTCGCCATCTTAATTATATTATAATTGGAATAAATAAGTTTAGGTGATAAGTACACGACTTATCAACCCGCCCTCTGATTTGAGGGAATTTTAAGTCTTAAGTATCTACACACTTTCTTTGCACTGACTCGTTGTTCGGCGATTTTTACGGAAATTGGATAGGTGATATGGCTGGCAAGTTATCGTGGGTAACAGCCCATAGGTAGGTTGTCCAGAGCCCAGTCACTGGACCTTTCTCTTTTTGCTGCCTTTAGGTAAATCTTAGACCAAGGAAGCCACCTACTTCAAAAAAAAAAAGTCAAAAATGAAAGAAAAAGAAAAGGAGAAAAGAAAAAAAAATCAAAAGAAATAAGCCACACTTCGCCGCACGAGTATGGCTGGCAAGTTGTCGGTGGTAACAGCTCATCGACCGGTTGTCCAGAACCCAGCTCAGAAAATGCACTAAAAATTCCCAAAACACTTAGGATGAAGCGGAGAAGTAGAATAAACCGGGGAGATATACACTGGATTCACCCTTGTGTTGACCTCGTTAAAAAATAAAAGTAGGGAGAAAGCTACCGGTTGAAAAGATACACCTTTAGGCAGAATTCTTTTTGAGGTCACCTAGAGGCGTAGAAATCCGAAGTCCGTTCTAATTGCCGGTCAACGAGTCTATCACAATCACAATAAGATGCTTAAAACTTAGGGTTCTCATCAAATCTTGGGTGAGTTGAATGATCGTAGAAAGCCACTTTTAAACCCTAAAATTTGAAAATCCAAAAAAATTAGAAAAGAGTAAAAAGAGAAAAAGAAATTTTTCTTTGAATAAGGCGAGGGCTTGAGGCGGTCTGCATTTTGGCTGATACCCGGGCACTGTTGTGTCTTTGAAAGTTCAGTTCCTAAGTAGAAAATTTCTTAATGGTTGAAAGTGACTCAGGTCCAAATAATCCAACCTAATTCTTTTATAAATAGCATATAGTTTTTGCTAGGGACTAGCAAAAGATAGGCATGGGGGTATGATGTAAACACAATTACACTACTTAAAAGGTCTATTTTTGCATGTTCTTAAGCATAGGATTGCATTTCATGATATAAATATTGCATTACATGCATCATCTTGCATTTAGAATAGTTTGAATAAAATGGAGGTTAATTGTCTCCTTTTATGTGCTTGGACAGGGCAAATATTTTATCAGGGCCTCAGATCAAAGATCCAACCGTATGGATGTGATCAGGGCGACGATTGGAGTTCAACGACTCCAAGATCGCCCTAATCAGGCATCCGTAGCATCAGATAAGTGACCCGGGAACCCTAGAAGATCAAGGGCCAGGATGGTATAAATCTGCACTTCAGATGATAAATCCGACCGCATGGATGAATTCGGATCGACGATCGCAGCCCAACGACACAAAAATCAAGTCAATCCGACATCCGTGGCACCATCTACAACTTCCAGAAGATGGACGGCCAAGATGGCGCCACGTGGCGCCATCTCAGCCGCCCAAACGGCCGCTTGCATTTTGTGAAGGCCCCCGCCCGATCGCTCTCCGCCGTCAGATGGAGATCCAACTGCTGTGGTCGCTCCGCTTAAAAGCGTCCGCGCGACCATTTCGTCCGCGTAGCGCAGCGGCGACGCAGCTGCGGGCGAAGCAGAGGTCGCGAGTTCAAGCCGCGGTGAGGGGGTGAAAGGCGCAGGCGAGCGGGCGTGGACGAGCGTCAGATGAAGATCCAACGGCTGTGCGCGCTCAATCAGGACGACGCGCGATTAGACGCCGGGCGTAACGCGCGATCGCACGCGGGCGGGCGCGCTACGCAACGTTGGGGGCTTTAGCGACGGTTTTATCCGTCACTAAAGACCCCTCATTTATTGTTTTGAAGTTGTAATGTCCATTTTGCCCCCACTCCTTGCAACTATAAAAGGAGACCCCCTCCATACTAAATTTTCATCCCTTCTTTCTCCTCTCTACCCCTCCAAAGCTCAAGAGAAGCTTGTCCCACACCCGGGATGCTTCTCGCGAGATAAAGTCCAATTTTCGTTCCCCTTCGGAAGTGGATCCCGCGACGACGACGACGTGCTGCTTCGTTCCCGTTCTTCTGATTCGTCCTCCTTCATCCCGCTTCGTTCTCCTACGTCCAGGCGTCGTCCCGTCCGGCTCGTCCTCCAAGCAATCGTCGAGGAGGATAACATTTCTCTCCCCATTCTTATTTACAGCTTTTCTAGTGTAGAATTTTCTGCTTTATAGTGTAATTGATTTTCCGCATTCTAGTGTAACTTTTATAAACTATTGAAATATTAATGCAAGTTCTCTTTCTCTCTCTCTCTCTCTCATAGTTTGATAGCCCCATTGTAATTATAACGCCTTGCTTAAAGAAAATCTTAAAAAAAATATAATTGCGGAATAGATCAACGTAGCCTCCTTGTGTTCGACCCGGAATTATTTTCGGTATAAATTTTATTTGTTGAACACGAATTCTTCGCTTTCGAACTACAACGACAGGTTTTCCAAAACCAAACACGTTAGCGTAGGTTCGTAATCGTTCAACAGTACGAGCTTCGCATCTGCTCGCGGACTGCGCGCAGACAGTACTCTCTTTTTCTCCCCTTCATCTCTCTCCCCTCCTCCAGCAAACCCGAGCACACATCTTTATAAACCCCTCTTCCCCTCTCGTTCTCTCCACAGCCACCAACCCCTTCTCTCCCTCTCCACCCCTGCGAGAGGAGCTGGCGCGATTGAGAGAGCGCGAGAGCGACGTGAAGAGAGGAGGAGGAACTTGAGCTCGCAAGCTCGTGTGGGAGCTCACCGGAGGGCACACTGCCGGAGCGACGTGTGCGGGAGGAGGAGTGCGTCATGGAGTCGTCCCTGACGCTATTGTAGCCGGAGCTGCAGGCGAGGCGCGGCCGCGCGGGCGAGAGTAAGCGGAAGCAGGTTCTGGTTCTGGGTTTTTCCCAGAATCAGATGTCTGGAGTGACGTCCAGACGACAAAGCAGACGTTTGGAGGCGATTGCAGACGTCTGAAGAGAGATCTTCACAAAGGTACGTTCCCTTTGTGGATACGGCCATGCAGGCCGCTCCGCAGCTACACTTTGCGTGGCTATTTTGAGAGGATTTCGCTGTCGCGTGCAGGATTTGCTTCAGGAAGGCATGGGGCATGCCCTCCTACGCATTTCAGACGTCTAGACGGCTTACCAAACGGCTGGAAGCACTTCCAGACATCCGGAGAGGAGGTCGGACGTCTGGAGCTGGGTCCAGACGGTACAGAAGACTTCCTGGACGTCTGAAGTCAATGTAGATCTTGAGGCGCGTTTCTGGACACTTTTAAGACGTCTGGACATGGTGCCAGACGTCTGATTTGAGTCAGTAACCCTGTTTTTGACCCGTTTAGGGTCCGTTTGAGGTTTGTTTTACGCAAACAAGATATCGGTGTTTTCCTTGCGAGTTCCTCTACTTATTAGAAGGCTTTCTATACTATTCTAAATGTTCCATTGTGATTGTTCCTTGTTATAGGACTTCGTTCCATTCCAGGTTCGGGGCTTGCTGAGGCACGCGAGCCTACCGTTCGAGCCCCCAATACTCCTGGGTTGTCTGGTAGAGTGGCTTCCCCTAATTTAATTATGATCCTGAATGCATGTGTGGAATGAATGATTAGAACCTAGAGTATGGCATGAATCCTAGGACGAGAAATACTTGAAATGTCTGTATGCGTGATTGAATTGCAGTCCTGAATGAGTTGATAGAAATGATAACAACTGCCTGTTAATGAACAAAAGCTGACTGTGAAATATGAATTACCTGTACTAGTTGAATAGTTACATGTGACATTTCCTGTTGTATACATTAAATGATAGAAATGCGAGCTGCATATGTATAACCTAAGAATGGAAACGTGAATGATAGAAACACGAGCTGCATGTGTATAACTTGAGAATGGAAATATGGATGATGAAACCTGGTATGGAATGGTATGAGAAATATGAGCATGAACCCTACGGGGAGTTAGGAGTAGAGCTCCTGGGAATAAATGGAATGGATATGGAAATGTGAGTGGGGAAGTGTGCAGGCCCTTGAGTACGCAGTACCAAGGAGAGCGACTGTCCCCTGTTTAGAGTAGAGCGGAGCTAGCCGCCCTTGGGTTGAGACTCGAGGTTAGGATTGGCCACTCTGCACCGACTTCTTGGCCCTCGTGTACACTGTACCGGGGAGAGCTACTAGTGTAGGGAGAGAGCTAGCCAACCCACGGGGCCCAGGGTTCAACTAGCCACCCTACACTGACTTGTTAAGCCCATTGGGCAAACCAGGGTAGTCAGGCGAAGGTGTGCGGACTATGGAGCGGCGAGACCCCCGTTTGGTTCTTAGGGGCTAGACCCCTATTACTGAGAGGGCTAGGCCCTATATTGTTTCCGTGATATACTTTGGGCGCACTCATTAGCGGAAACGACTGACCGCGTGCCAGTGCAGGGTAGCTACCCATGCGTTTATCGGGCGTGCCATAGTCACCGTTACGTCTATCCATGACCTTGGGGAGGTTGATTGGGTGTAGGATCACGACGGGGGACTCTCTCGGCCAGGAGAGTACCACGTGTGCCTTCTACTCTTCGGAAAAGACTGCAATCAAGATCGTTCCCACGAGGAACATTCGAGATCAAGAGATTTGGAAAATATATAAACCAATGGGTGAAAGGAACAACTCGTAAATTAAAGAATTGGAATATCTAGTTGACCTGTTAGCTTTACTGCTTTAGTTGGTTGGTTGCCACCCTACTCAGCGTTCGCTGACTTTGTGTACTCATAACCCTTTTCAGGTCCAGGTGTTGAGCAGCCCGAGTCTACGGCTTTAGAGGGTGTTGGGCCCAGTAGAGCCCAGTAGCAGTAGCTTCTTTTGTTGTACTTTTGTGGTGGTGAGTTTAGACACTTGTACTTTATGTTCTGTACCTTTACGTTTCGATACTTTTATGTTCCTGTACCTTGTTACTATTCTATTATTGTAGTGGTGATATGTACTGTAACAGCTTTTACTTCTTTACTGCTGTACCTTTTAACTATTAGTTGCTTAGCATAGTGAATGTGGTTTACTTTCCTACTTTTTGGTTACTTTTTTGTTGAACGATTGGGTCTTGGGATCAGTTGAGTCGAGCTGGTCTCGAGTCCTATAGGGATTCGGGAACTGGGTCATAACAAATAAAGAGTATGATTCCAGGCCTCTATTTGATGAATATCCCTCTCCAACTTCCTCAGGAAATCAAATCGATTTTCTGGAAGTCATGCCAATTTACGATACAGAAATCGAGGAGTTGGACGAGTGGGGTTTCAATTGGGTCTGTCCTACCAGCTTGGAACTTGAGCCTAGAAAGAACACCTTTTTAAGCTTAGACTTGACATATAGGCTAGACCCCAGTCAGGCTGCTGAATCCACATCATGTGATTTATTCTGTAATGGAATTCATGATCTTGAATCTTATTCAGAAACTGAATTTCGCATCTGACTATGATTTTGGAGAGACTCTACTTCCTGAACACACCAAGCCAATCTACGACCTCAGCTCACATGACTCATTCTTCGATTCCAACTCTGAGGTCCCAGTTCCCGAGATCACTAATTCCAACGACATAGAATCATTCCTTTTCAATCCTCAGGAACCAAAACTAGAAAATGCCGAGTGATTGTAACCCAGAATTCAAATCTTTTCTCGATTCAGATTTCCTTCATCCTATGGACACTCTTCAGGCATTTGATAGTTACCCAGAGGACTCTCTACATGAGACCACCTATCATTCATTTCTAGAAGAGCCCTTATACACAATTCTCATTGAAGCTACCTCTTCCACACATATAGAACTGATCAAAACTCGTTTTCAACCCTGACCCTCAACCGGACTCAATTTCTATTCTAATTCCCCTCTTACTGAGCCGATTGCAGACGATTCAACTCCACATCTATACCGAGTTTCGGACATTGATTAGATTGAAGACCATGCTCCATCATTCTCTGATCATCCCTGTAGGGTTTCCGTGTCATTCACTGATTATTTTACGGATCCCTACTCTGACCAGGTTGATTCGACTCAGCCAAACCTCGCATTTACAATTCCACATCTGTTCGAGCTTCATAGTATATGGTGGGTTCCACACCTCTTGATATGCATTCATCAACCCACCAGATTGGTTGGGTTTGGGCTGCATCATCAGCCTACTGATCTGAACAAGCACCTGGTTGGACCAACCAGGCTCTTGATCAAGGTGCTTGTTATACAAAACTCCGCTGATTTAACCATTCCCTCTCCATTCCATTTCCTGCTCGGCTGAAGGTATCGAATTTAGTGCTTAACGGGAGCCAACCTGTCATTCTTCGAAAAACCTGAAACCTTTCTTGACATTTCCATGCTGAATTCATATTGCACTTTAAGGTTCATCCATTAGAACTGCCAACTCCACCTCTGGTACACATGCTAGAGCTTGAAATCATTCGCAACTATCATTCCCGACCCATTCACCCACTCGATAAATCCTGTTCTAAATCCCTAGACCCAACACTGTTTCACACCCTCCGTTTACAATGAGGACATTGCAAAACTTAGACATGGGGGTGGTAAAGTGCAAACATACAGAAATCAAGAAAAGGCAGAAGGATTCTCACAAAAACAATTACATATGTTAAAAGCACAAAAAAAAATAAAAAGAATTGAGAAAAAGAAAAAAAAACTGGAGGAGATAAGGAAAATTTTTGTGGGCTATACAAAACAGGGGGAGAAAAAGAGCAAAAAGACAAAATAGGAGGACAAAATGGAAAAAAAGTGATTGTTATTAGTAAGAGATTAAGAGATTAACCGAAGTTCTAGACCACATTAAGAAAAGTAAAGAAAAAAAGTGCTAAAGAGACACAAAGAGATTAGTAGGAACGCTGACCTTAGGCCTTTTTGGCCAGACTCTTAGTACCCGTTAAGATCTGGATATTCCTCAAGAGGTTGAGGAAAATACAAAGCCTAAGCATTAGGCTTAAGGCTTAGGGAGTATTCGGCCTCGTTAACTGACCTTTGGTTTGCGGGACTCGATAACCTAAGCACCCCAATTCACACACAGTTTGGTTCAATGCGCATAACAATCAAAATCACACAAAAGCGTTTTAATGTTCTGAAAATGTTGCCAAGATTAGGAGCGGTCGATCAACACAAGTTGATTTGGACGAGTTCCCGGTGCAGAGAGGTGAGAATTCCCCTCGAAGATGCGTAACAACATATCGTCTCCTCGGTGCTTGTCTCTTAGGATATTTACATATCCTATCGGGGGCATGTAAGCACTCTGCTGGTTCAGATACCATGGATGGCATTATCAGAAAATGTCAATCGCCAAGGTCTGGATTCGGCCACTGAATGCCATGGGTGGGATTATCTCGAAATCTTGAAAATCAGGGTTCTTTGGGTTACCATGGGCGGTGCTATCTCGAAGCATCGATTGCCAGGGACCTTTGAGGATTGATGATGGGGACGAGAAATCCGATACAGACTATGTTGAGAAGCCAATCTGAAGCTAGAAATAAAAAGAAAAGAGAGAGAAAACTCTCCAAACAAAGAAATCCTCTGTCTCTCTCTTACAAAAATGCACTGCAAACTGAACCAAGGCTAAAATATGTCTCAAGCACGGGTGCTTTAACCACGGAGTCTAATTGCGCAGCAATCATAGGTCTTAATTGGCCTAAATTAGGCTAGGACTTAGCATCAGTTAGCGTTATCCATGCATGCATACGCATTATCTGCATCTTTACTGCTTTCCTTTAGCTATGCATAAAATAATGTTATAATGTGCTGATTAAGTGCATTATGTCGATTGTAGGGAATAAGCTGATCAGGAGCTGGATCTGAAGTTGGATCAGGAATAACAGGAGTTGCAGCAGAGCTGGAGCAGAAGGCTTAGATTAGATGTAGGAATAATAATGTAAGGGGGTTAAAAGTTTAATATTCTATTAAGTAGGAATAAAGCAGTAAAATGTGAAGAGTTTAGGTCCATCCTAGCCCTAGGATAGCCTAGAGACTTCCCCACGCCTTAACCACCCTTAGATTAGGTCACAACACCCTAGGAAGCCCTAAAACCTTAGTTCCAACCCTTCTCTGGACGTCCAGATAAGTTTTAAGACGTCCAGGACCCTTAGCCAAATCCTGCACACTTCAAACCCACTTCTGCAGTATTATTGGACGTCCAGACACTTTGTCAGACGTCTAATTTCTGCAGAATACCCAAAACAGAACCCGAAATCCTTCCTAACTCTGATTGGACGTCCAGACAACAAGTCTGGACTTCTGATTTTTTAGTATAAGACATCTGATTCTATTATTAGACGTCTGATACTGCTCTCCAATTCCTGTTTTGAGATTTAAGCCTTGATCTTGAATCTCTAGGTCCCTAAACCCAATTCCAACCCCATAGGAACCTAAATTAAGGTGCCCTAACCTTAGTACATCACCTCTAGACCTCCCTACGGACCTATTTAGGTCCTCACTAAACCTAATTGACTTGGATCTTAGTCAATTCCATCAGCCTATTCAATTGGACTCATTGAGTCCAATTGAGCCCTAATCTCAGCACACACTGTCCAATTGGACTCAGTGAGAGTCCAATTGACCTAGACCTGACTTAATTGAGTTGTTTTACTCTCAATTAAGTTTTCACACACCCAATTAAACTTGTATTAAGTTTAATTGCACTTTACCTTAGTGAATTAGGGTTTATAACCCTAATTTGAGACCTACCTTGACCTAAACCCACTAGAACCCAACCTAATCAACCTAGCCACCTAAGTTTCGACCCACACAAACCCACACACACCCACACACACCATCCACACGAAAATATCTAGCCTAGAGTTCTCTAGAACTCTCTACCATGTGTGGTTTTCTTGGTTGCCACAAATAACAACCAAGAGCCATTCAATTTTTACATCCACATTTGGTGGATCTAAAAACCACCATCCACCCTCTCTCTCTCACTCTCCCACGAGCTCCCACCATATGCCTCTCTAGAGAATTCCATAATTCTCTAGAGAGATTCCCTTAGGTCTATAAAAAGACCCCTTGGGTGGCCATTTGCAACCATTCACTTCTTTGGCAATTGCACTCCATTGGTGCCATTCACGCCACCTCCATAGTCACTCCACCTCCACGAGCTCACTACCACCACCATGGAGGACACCATGCCGGGATGTTGGATCAACCCTACCTCTCTCCAAGGGCCGGCCTAAGTTCCATTGGCCGCCCCTCCTCTCAACCACTCCAAGGCCATCGGGGACCTCCCCTGAATGCCCTCTATTCTTCTAGCTTTAAATCATGCTCTTCATAATCTTTATTGCTTTCATTTACTACTTAGTAGTGTGGTCTTACTTCTCCCCCAATGATGCATGCGAAATCCCCCCGTTGATTCTTGTATGCAATCGTTTTCGAGTAGTTAGGTTTAATTTTTAAGCATTCATGTATAAGCTTTCCTCTAGATTTCCTTGTGCAACAACTCTCCAATGATGAATGAAATTTCACTTTATATATATATATATCTCTTATGTGTTCGAAATCACCACGAGCTGAATGATTATCATATTTGCGTAATTTAAGTGCCTGTTCTTTAATTGCCTATATATTACGCACCAGCATGTCGTTTAAATAAAGTAGAGCGGCTTTAAGATCGATTTCAAAAGCAAAAACAACGCCTCCCAGAGACGAAAGACCGGGAATGAAAGTCTCATTATTTTTACAAAATAATATCTTTGTTGGATCGTATTTTGCAACTATACTACGACCCTTTTATCAAAAATGCGATCTACGACCTTCCAACAGAGTCCAATAAACCTTAGGGTAATTCCTACGGGCCTTAAAAGCCTTCGCTGAGGACCAAGGCTAAAGCTGATGGGTCGGGATCTTGGTTGGTACTAGAGTACCATTAGGCCCATTGTCGACATTCTGACCTAATCAAAGAAGAAAAAACACTTATCATAACTGGTGAAAGAAATTCATGGTCATGAACAGAAGTTAAAACCTTAAAATTTTGCTAAGGGACTAGCAAAAACTAGGCATGGGGGTATGATGAGAACCTCATCATGAGCCCTAACTAGCATATTTTGACCTAATAAAGTGAACAAAAGCTCCTACATAACCAAGAGAAAGGCTTAATTCAAGGGATCATTAATCTGGAAAGAGAACATAAAATAAGGGGTAAAACTGCAATTTTACCATTGCAGTGCATCAACGGGATTTCTAAAGGTCTAGACATAGGTCAATTGGACTTAATAAGAGAAAAAGTGGGATGGTTCAATCAGAAAAGGGTTACTGTGAAATTTAGGAATTAAATAACATTCTGTAACCCTAAAATAAACCTACTTAAATTCACAAGGTTCCAGGCAAGATAAAAATCAACTAAACCCTCTAAAATTCATGGAAAAATATCCCCTAGGGTTTAGAACCTTCAATTTGGCCTTTGAAATTTGTTTTGAACTAGATTCCGGTCCATGACCAATATTTGACCTAATTTGGGTTTTTATGCAAAATATCCAGTCAAACGTGGTCAAACATAAAATCTAACTTCACCATTGGATTCCTTAGGTCCAAATTAGGTTTATTCCAAAATTGGACCTAAGGGAAGGTCATCTGGACCTACTTTGCAATTTAGTCCACAAATTACCTTAAGACCCTTAACTTTTGGTAGCCCTTGCAAATCCCCCCTCAGCTTCTTCGTCACTTTATTCATTTTGATCCCTCTGCCATCGCAGCAGGGACCCATACCTCCAACGACTTTGCACGGAGGTTTTCTCCTCGATTTCATGGGGAGCTGCTCCCAGATTTGAAAGAAGAGCTCCCTGCGAAGCCCCCTTCCGCATGAGCAGCTCTCCATACCCTGGATCGCCCCATACCTCTCGTGTGAACGCTCGAGAGGTATGGGTCTCCTCCGGCCATACCTCCGGCGTAGTCTTCCCGCCGTTTCCTCACAACTCTTCCCTCTGCCCTTGACTATTTAAGGAAGCCCAGATCCCTCCACTTCCTTTAAGCCTGATTTGGCCAGAGAAATCCCCCCAAATTCGTCTCCTCCTCCGGCCAACTACCCGTAGGCTCTGGCGACTCTCCCTCCCTCATTTCATCACTCTACCACCATACCAGTGGCCGAGTCCTCTCCGCCGTACTCCTTTGCACCGCGCCGTACTAGCGCGCGCCCTTCCGACCCACCTCCTCATCGCCACTTCTTCACCACAGGGCCTTCGTCTTCAGCGACGACAGATACGCGCCGCTCGCCCTCCACCTCCCCCCTTCGCTCCAAGTCCCTCAGTTAAGCTCCTCTCCCTCTACTCTTCATTTCCCCCTTATCAATTTCTATTTTTACCCCTCGACTGCCACTACCACCACCATCATTCCCACCTCCGACCAGATCACCGGCGAGGTGTGCCCGCCGCTCCACGCCTCCATCCACCTCGCCAAACCCCTCAAAAGCTCTGCCACCGTCCACTGAGCATTTCCCCCCTCTCCATCGACCACCACACTTCCCACATTCAGCCCCCGAACACACCCACCTGCACAGCCACAGGGTGACCTAGGCACGCACGCCTAGGCCACCTTGCACCACGCCGACCACCGGACCACCTTCACCATGTCACGGCGAAGCCTACTGAGTGTTTTGACAGGGTCGTGAGGCCGTATTTGTGTTGACAGGTGTCGACCCTCTACACCGCCAATGACGCAGCAAGGAGCTTGCTTGGGAAGCTCCTCCATGTCTCTCAGCTCTAGGTGAAGTGCCCCAGGTTGCACGGAAGCCCTTTGCGCACAACCCTAGCCAAGCGATTGGTGTTGAATCCCCTTACATCTGCTGCAATTGAGCTTGACATCTGTTGCGGGCGCGCGCGAGAAGGTGGGGCATTTAGTCCCACCTCAGAAGCTGACGAGCGGGAGGCACAACTTAAATTGAATTTGTGAATTAGCCTTGTCGCCTCAGATCCACGGGGTGAGGTCCCACTCACTTGACCTGATCTTGTTCGCGACCCACACCTCCGCGAACCTGGCCTGACCCGATTACCTGTGCACTCCGCGCCCACCACCGCATGCCGGTGGGCCTGGTCCTGGGCACGCATACCCGACCCGATAACCCGAGAAAGCTCTGGGAGAGCTATCCTGATAGCGAAATAGAGAGAGAGATGCGGGGAGGGTAGGGGTAGGTTTTGCTTCGCTCTGTGCAGGGAAAGAAGGAGAAGGCAGGAGCAGCTAAGGGAGAAGGTGCTGCTGAAGAGGAGGAGGCGCAGCAGAGAGCAGCTGAAGGAAGGACTTAGCCGCAAAAAGCAGAAGAAGAAGAAGAAGAAGAAGAAGAAGGCAGAGGAAGGAGCCGAAGAAGAAGAAGGAGGAGGTGTAGCATCTCAAGAAGAGAAGAAGAAGAAGCCAAGGAGGAAAGCTAGGTGAAGAAGAAAAGAAGAAGCCAAGGAGAAGGAAGGAAGAAGAAGAAGGCTCGGCACTGTAGCAGTCATCAGTTAAGGCATCTGATTCAAAGAATCAGACGTCTGAGAAGGGAAAGACAGAGAAAGAAGAGAAGGAAGAGAGAAAACAAAGAAAAAGAAAGAGAAAAGAGAAGAAGAAAGAAAAGAGAAAATCTATTTCTTTTTAAATTTTTTTTCTCTCTAGCATTTATCTTCATTGCATTATTACTGAACATCTCTAAGTAGAAATTTGAGATTGTGATTTTCTTCTTCTAAATACCAATTTGCTCCTTGAGTTCGACCTTGGAATAATTTTTAAATTTCGAGTAAATAAAATTGATAATCTTTTTTTTTCGCGATGATTTCAAATATACTACAACGAATATATTTTTAAAAACACGATTTCGTCGCGAATAGCACTCGATTACGGTCCTATAAGCCCACAAAGCTTCCGAAAGCTGGGATGACCAATCCTTCCTGTCAGGTCGAACAGTAACCTGGAGGATTTTCTTGATCTCTTGGTTTGATAGCTCAGCTAGACCATTAGTTTGGGGGTGGTAAGGAGTAGAGATTCGGTGCAACACCCCATATTTGGTCATCAGTGACCTGAACTGAGCATTTATGAAATGGGTCCCTCCATCAGAAATGATCGCTTGTGGAATCCCAAACCATGAGAAAATGTTTTGGTGAATGAACTTGATAATGACTTTGTGATCATTGGTTCGGGTCGGAATGGCTTTAATCCATTTGGACACATAGTCAACAGCGACTAAAATGCAATCGAAACCATCCGAGATAGGGAAAGGTCCCATAAAATCAATCCCCCATATGTCAAAAATCTCGCATACCATAATCGGCTGTAAAGGCATCATGTCTCGATGGTTCATGTTGCCCAAGGTCTGGCAACGGTTACATGCCTTATAGTGATTGTATGCATCCTTGAAAATTGTGGGCCAGTAAAAGCCACACTGGATGACTTTTGATGAGATTTTGTGTCCAGAAAAATGGCCACCACATGCCTGGTCATGGTAGAAAGAGAGTATGTCTTTGATTTCCACTTCCGTGACACACCGTCAGATAACTTGAATAGCACCAATGCGGAATAAATACGGGTCTTCCCAAAGGTAATACTTGGCATCGGAACACAATTTGTCCTTCTTGGCCTTTGGCCAATTAGACAGGATCCGATGTAATGCCAAGTAGTTTACTATGTCAGCAAACCATGGAAGCCCGGTATTGATAGTCAGGACGTGCTCATCAGGAAAGTGTTCCGTGATGGGTCCGGAAGGGTCAATGATCTCAAAAGGAAGGCAGGACAAGTGTCAGCTACCACGTTCTATCTTCCCACTTTATCGCGAATCTCGAGGTCAAATTCTTGCAACAGCAAGATCCATCGAATTAATCGAGGTTTCGCATCCTTCTTTGCAACGAGATGCCTCACAACTGTGTGATCCAAGTATATGATAACATGGGAACCCAGGAGGTAAGATTTGAATCTTTCAAGGGCAAATACTACAGCTAGCAGCTCTTTCTCAATAACAGTGTAGTTACGCTAAGCCTCGTCAAGTGTTTTGTTAGCATAGTAAATGACCACAGGTTTCTCGTCAATTTTCTACCCCAAAATCGCTCCTACAGCGAAGTCGGATGCATCGCACAAGATCTCAAAGGGTTAAGACCAATCAGGGGACAGTAGGATCGGGGCTTGGGTAACTCGGTCACAAAGGATCTCAAATGCTTGAGTGCATTCCTTGGAGATTTCGAAAAGCACATCCTTGGAGAGAAGAGTGGTCAAGGGATGTGCGATTTTTGAAAAATCAGGGATAAATCGACAGTAAAAACCGACATGCCCCAGAAAAGATCAGATGTCCCTAATCGAGCTAGGCATAGGGAGTTTGGAAATCAAGTTAACCTTTCTCCGAAATTAGATGTCCCAGGACAATCCTTTCAGGCACCATGAAGTGGCCCTTTTCCCAGGAAAGAACCAGATTCACGTCAATGCATCTCCTAAGTATCTGAACCAAGTGCTGGAGGCAATTGTCAAATGATGCTCCAAATACTGACAATCCATCCATGAAGACTTCCAGATAATCACCTACCATATCTGAGAATATGGCAAGCATGCACCGCTGAAAAGTCACGGGGGCATTGTAGAGACCGAAAGGCATCCTTCGGAATGCGTACGTCCCGAAGGGGTAGGTGAACGTTGTCTTTCTTGGCTGTCTAGATGTATTTCCACTTGGTTATAACCGGAGTACCCATCAAGAAAGTAGAAGAACCTATTTCCCTCTAGTTTTTCGAGGATCTGATCAATAAATGGTAGTGGGAAATGATCATTCTTCGTGGGGGAATCGAGTCTTCTGTAACCTATGCAGACTCTCCATGAGTTGACTATACGGGTCGGTGTGACCTCTCCGGTTTCAGTCGTGATGGTGGTGAGTCCTACCTTCTTAGGCACAACCTAGATTGGACTCACCCATCGACTGTCGGAGATCGGGTAGATGATCCATGCATCTAACCACTTAATGATATCCTTTTTCACGACCTCCTGCAGATTAGGGTTCAAACGTCTCTACATTTCACGCGAAGGTCGTGCGCCCTCTTCGAAATAGATGTGGTGTGTGCAATAAGAGGGGCTAATACCAGTCAAATCATCGAGAGTCCATCCAATGGCTCTACGATGTTGCTGGAGAACAGTAATCAGACGGGATTCCTTGTCAGGTGAGTCTGGATTTTATAATCAGAGGAAATGTCTGATTGGAACCCAAAAAGACGTATTTCAGATGATCGATGATGAGAACCTCATCATGAACCCTAATTGGCATATTTTAACCAAATAAAGTAAACAAAAGCTCCGACATAACCTAAGGGAAGGCCTAATTCAAGGAATTGTTAATCTAAGAATAAAACATGACACAAAGGGGTAAAACTGCAATATTACCATTGCAGTGCATCAACAGGAATTCTAAGGGTCTAGACATAGGTCAAGTAAACCTAATAAGAGAAAAAGTGGGGTGATTTGGTCTGAAAAGGGTTACGGCGACATCCAGGAATTAAATGACATTCTACAACCCTAAAATAAACCCACTTTAATTCACGAAAGTTCAGGTAGGATAAAAATCAACTAAATCCTCTAAAATTCATGGAAAAATATCCCCTAGGGTTTAGAACCTTCAATTTGGCTTTTGGAACCTGATTTGACCTAGATTGAGTTCCATACCCACTTTTTGATCTTATTTGGGTTTTTGTGGAAAATATCCAGTCAAACGAGGTCAAACCTAAAATCAAACTTCACCATTGGATTCCTTAGGTCCAAATTAGGTTTGTACCAAATTTTGGAACTAAGGGAAAGCCATTTTGACCTACTTTACAAATTGGTCCTCAATAATTACTCTCTGACCCTTAACTTTTTTAAGCCTTACGAAAACCCCCTCAACTTTCTCGTCACTTTCTTCATTCAGGTCCCTCTGCCATTGCAGCACCGACCCATACCGCCAGCGACATTGCGAGGTGGTTTTCTCCTTGCTTGCCTGAGGAGCTTCTCCCAGATTTGAAAGGGGAGCTCTCTGCAAACCCCCCTGCCGCATGAGCAGCTCCCCATACCCTGAATCGCCCCATACCTCTCATGCGAATGCTCGAGAGGTATGTGTTACGACCCGATTCCCGAATCCCTACGAGACACGAGAATCAGACCGACTCCACTGATCCCAAGACCCAGTCGTCCAATGAGAAAGTAACAAAAAGAGCAGTAAAATAAACCACATTCATCATGCATGTAACTAACAGTAACAAAAGTACAGCAGTAAAGAAAAGAACTACTACAGTACACATCACCACAACAGTAGAAAATTTAAACAGGTACGTAAACATGATGCTTACGATAAAAGAGTACAAGTATAACATGATATACTCACTACAACAGAAAAACGGTACAGTAAGTACAACATAAGTAGAACTACTGGGCTCTATTAGGCCCAGCACCCTCTGCAGCCTCAGGCTCTGGCTGCTCAACACCTGGTCCTGAAAAGGTGGCAAAGGTAACACGTCAGCGAAACGCTGAGTAGAGTGGCAACCATCTAGCTAAGAAAAACTGTAAGGTGGACAAGTAGCTGTTATTTTTAATTTCTTTCTTTCTTTTCTAATTACTCATTCTTGAATAATTCCTCAGATCTTTCTCTTGATCTCGAATGTTCCTCATGGGAACAATCTTAATTGCAGTCTTTCCCGAAAAGTAGAAGTAGCACGTGGTGCTTTCTTGGCCGGGAGAGTCCCCCGTGGTGGTCCTACCCTCAGTCAACCACCCCAAGGTCACTGACAGACGTAACGGGGACTATGGCATGCGCGATAAACGTACGGGTAGCTACCCCACACTGGCATGCGGTCAGTCGTTTCCGTTAACGGGTGCGCCCCAAAGCACAGCACGGAACCAGTATAGGGCAGAGCCTTCTCGGTAATAGGTGTCTAACCCCTCCACAGTAACCAAACAGGGGTCTTGCCCCTCCACAGTCCGCGCACCCTCGCCTGACTACCCTGGTTTGCCCAGTGGGCCTAACAAGTCGGTGTAGGACAGCTAGCAGAACCCCGGGGCTTGTGGGGTGGCTAGCGCTCTCTCTACACTAGTAGCTCTCCCCGGTACTATGTACGCGAGGACCAAAAGTCGGTACAAAGTGGCCAGACCTAACCCCGGGTCCCTGGGGCGGCTAGCTCCGCTCTGCACTAAACAGGGGGATAGTCGCTCTCCTTGATATCCGTACTCAAGGGCCAGCTCACTTCCCCAATTCCCTTTCCATTTACCTTTTCAGGAGCTCTACTCCTAATTCCCCATAGGGTTCATGCTCATATTTCTCTAGCCAAGCCATTTTTAGGTTTCATCATTCCAGTTTTATTCTCATATAGCCCATGTTCTCAACAGTTAATATCCATTCATATACAAGCAGCTGTTACCCAATTACATGCAATTATCATTGTTCTATCTACTTTTCCAAGACTGCAATTCATGTATTCACGACATTCGTTTTCAGTGTTTCTATTCCTAGGATTCATGCCACACCCTAGGATCTATCATTCAATCTAGTTTTCCAGTCCTAGGATTCATGCCATACCCTAGGATCTATCATTCAATCTAGTTTTCAAGTCCTAGGATTCATGCCATACCCTAGGATCTATTATTTATCTCAAAGATGCATTAATGTTGGTAAACAACCAAGGGAAGCCACTCTACCCGCAAAATCGGGAGTGATGGGGGCGTGATCGGCAGGTCTACGTGCCTCCGCAACCCCCAGATCCGCAACAGAATGAGGTCCTAACACAATGAACTACTCAGAACAGGATACAAGTACTTTAAACAAGTAGATAAACTAATTCTGAGAAGAACGAAATTTTAAACGCGGAAAACAGACTTCGAACGGATCCTAAACGGGTCAAAAATGACAACTCTACCTCAAATCAGACGTCTGGAACACCTTCCAGATGTCTTAAAAGATGGTTTAGATCATACCTTGCTTCTGCGCTGTCCTCCAGACATCCAGGATCCCGCTAAACCATCTGAACTTAATTCCAGACATCTGACTGTCACTCCGGACGTCTGGGGACTCTCTCCGTCGTCTGGTGCTGTGCCTAGACGTCTGATCTGTGTGGGAGGGCGTGTCCTTGCGCCTTCCCGAACGGAACCTGCACGCGTACGCAACCACTCTCAACACGACACATCTCAGAGCCTTTGGCGAAACGGCCTGCATGGCCGCGTCCGCAAGAAAGAGAAGGATGAGAATATCATACCTTTCAGACGTCTGGATCTCACTCCAAACGTCCCCTGCACCATCTGGACGTAGGTCCAGACGTCTGATTCTGAGAAATTTTCCCAGAATCAGGACCTCCTCGCCTTCTGCCTGCTGCGCACGGCCGCGCCGCGTCCGCCTGCTGCCTGAGCTACAGCAGCACCAGGGCAACTTCCCCAGCACCCTGCTCCCACTGTGCGCCCGCCGGCCGGCCCTGGCCTACTCCGACGAGCTCGCTCTCTCTTCCTCATGTGCTCCGCCTCTTCTCCCTCTCGTTGCACCTCCTCCTCCCCGCGCGCGCCTAGCAGCAGCTGCTGCCCTCGCTCTCTTACTCTCATGCCAACACTAGAGAAGAAGGAGGAGACGGTGGAGTGGTGGTGAGGGAGAGGGAAGGGGGGAGAGGATATTTGAAGGCGTCGGGGGAAAGAGAGGAAGAAAAAGAAGGCACTTGCAGGTCGGCGGGCGCAGTCTGCGCATGCACGCGTGCAGACTCGCAATCGTACGCAGCAAAAATTAAATTCCAGATGTCTTAAATGACGTTTGATGTCATGGGTCTTAACAGTATGGGTATCCCCTCTGACCATGCCTCCGGCGTCGACTTCTGGCCGCCTCCGTGCGAAGAACCTCCTACCCGTGCCTATTTAAGCAAGCCTAGATCATTCCGCACCTCCCAAGCTTGATTTGGCTGCAGACTCCCCCTAGAATTCATCTCCCCTCTCTCCTGCCAAGTAGCCCGCAAGCTCCGGTGATTTTTCCTCCTCCCTCTCGTCGCTTTGCTGCCATACCACCAGTAGGGTTCACTTCGCCTCGTTCTTCCGCATTGCGCCGCACCAGCGCACGCCTTCCTGTCCTCCTCCTTGTCGCCGTTATCTCCCCCTCAGGGCCATCTTCACGCGCTGTTCGTCTCCTCCGCCTCCCCTTCGCTCCACTTACCTTAGATAAGCTCCTCTTCTCCTACTTTCTATTTCCCCTCTGTCAATTTAATCTTTCGACTCCCCGACTCCACTGTTCACCATCGCCATCTCCACCTCCGGCCAGACCTCCGGCGAGGCATCCCTGCCGCTCCACACCTCCATCCGCCTCGCCAACCGATCCCTGAGCATCACCACCACCCACTGATCACCCTACGACCCTCCACTGACTGCGCCAACCCCTGTCGCCTTCCCCCAACCTAACCCATCTACACGACCACAGAGCGACCTAGGCACGCATGCCTAGGCCGCCCCGCGGCCAACCACCCACCTAGGCATCTTCACCGTGCTCTGGCAAAGCTTGCCAAGCGTTTTGACAGGGCCGCCAGGCCGTATTACTGATTTCAGGTCTCGAGCTTCCGCCGCCATTGACGCCGAGCTTGGATCGAGCTCGAAAGCAGCTCCAAGCCCTTCCTGCTCTAGGGGATGCACCAGGTTGCGCGAAAGACCTCTGCGTGCAACTCCAGGTCTTCGGTTGGCAGCGAAGACCTCGGCTGGAGTGGCAATTGCTCGCGCTTGCTGCTGCGAGCGCGCGTGAAAGGGTGGGACATTTAGTCCCACCTCGGAAAGTTTTGAGGCGCAACACCTGCATAAGTTGAATTCTTGTAGTAGTTGTTCGCCTCCGAATCACGGGGTGAGGTCCCTCTCACCCGGACCGAACCGGCCTCATCCGCGACCCACGCCTCCGCAGACCTGGCCTGACCCGACTACCCGTGCACACCTCGCCCACCACCACATGCTGGTAGGCCTGGTCCCGGGCGCGTACACTCGACCCGTATACCCGAGAAGGCTCTGGAAGAGCGAACCGAAGAGAGAAATGGAAAGAGAGAGACGCGCGGGAAGGGTAGGGGAATAGGTTTTGTTGTGTGGTGCTTGTGCAGGAAGAGGACGCTAAGGGAGGAAGAAGAGCAGCAAGAGAAGGAAGTAGGACTTAGAAGCACAGAGGAGCAGAAGTTGAAGAAGGAAGAGAGAGTGCAGCAGAGAGAAGAAGAAGAGACGCGGCTGAAGAAAAGAAAGAAGAAGAAGAAGCCAAGGAGGAGCTACAACATAAGAAGAAGAGAAAGAGAAGCCGTAGAGAAGAAGAAAAGTAGAAGAAGCCAAGAGGAAGAACCAGCAGAAGAAGCACTGTAGCAAGTGGAGTTTAAGTCGTCTGACCCTGGAGTCAGACGTCTGAAGAGAGAAAGAAAGGGGCAGAAGAAGAAGAAAAGAAGAACAAATTTTCCTTTCTTGTTTTTGTAAAACAGTATATATCCATATTGTAAATTGTGATTTTGTACACTTCTAAAATCAAGTGTTGCTCCTTGAGTTTGACCTCGAAAATTTTCTATTTGCGAGTAATAAAAACAAATATACATAGCTCTACTCGAACACCACACCCACTAATCGGGAAGGAGCTTGAGTTCCAAGACGGGATTATCAGCAACAGTGGGTGGTTCAGAGTGTGTGTGAGGAAAAAGAGTAGGAATTATGGGTGTATCTAGATCAGGTTCAGACTCCTCTATTTGCGGGTTTTGATCTTCTTGTGGTTGATCGAGGATAATCAGGTTATCCTCAATATGCGGCTCATCAACCACGGCTTTGATATTACATATTTGTTCTATAACACCGCAATTAATCCCTTGTTAAGCCTTAAAGATGTCAATCTTTAGAGTTTGGTTCCCAAATTTCAATTCTATTTGGCCCTCCTCATAACTTATGTTGGCCCTAGCAGTGGCCAGAAAAGGTCTCCCTAGTATGATTGGTGTATCCCTTGGGTTCTCAGGTGAATTGTTCGTACGTTTTGTGCGGGTTTTAAAGAGAATATCACGTTGTACTATAACCGACAAAATGTTCAAACAAATATAGAGAATTTTATTATTCGAAAAACTAGAGTCTCCGAGGTCGAACACAGGGAGCAATCTCAATACTTTCAAAACCAAAGAATACAACTTTTAAATGAACATAATTGATTCAAAGAGAGAGTTATCAAAAGTATTGCTAAAAGAGAACAAAATTGGACGTCTGATTTCTTTATCAGACGTCTTAAAAGTAGAGTCTTCTTTCTCTCTTCTCTGCGAAGACTTCTTCTTCCTGCCTTTGTTTCCCCTCTGCCTTCTTCTTTCCTTTTGTCTTTTCTGCAGTCCTTCCTTTTCTCAGATCTCTGCCTTGCTCAGCTTCCTTTCTTCAGAGTTCCTTCTTCTTCTGCTCCTGCTCTTCTATTTCTTCAGTTCTGTTTGCTTTCCTTCGCCTCTTCCTTTTCTTATTTTCTCTTGCTGCAGCGGCCAAGTGTTCGCTTCTTCCTCTCTTCCTTCTTCCCTGCGCATACCACAGCCAATGCAAAACCTACCCCCGTCCCTCTACCCAAACGTCTCTCTCTTTCTCTGCAATTCGCTCAAGGACGCTCTCCCAGAGCCACACGGGTAATTAGGTCGGATTCGCACCCGGGACCAGGCGCACCGGCAGGTGGGTGATGCGCGAGGAGTGCTCAGGTTAGGGTCTGGTCGGATCCCACCAAATCCGCGAGATGAAGCTGCGGACGAGGCGGGCGCTAGGGCAGGTGAGGGACCTCACCCCTGTGCTTTCGGAGGCGGTAAGCATAAAACACAAAAACAATTTATACTATACCTGTGTTTTGCGTTTCAACGATGTGGGACTATCCAGTCTGTGCCCCGCCCTCACGTGCGCCCGCAGACCTTCATGCAATTCCCCAACTGTAGACTTCTCAGCGCCCCAAACTGGACTCGAGGGCTTCGCACTGCTCGCGCGATCCTGCTGCACCTGAAGCCTGGAAGATCTGCCGCCTGGAGCTACTGCTAAGCTGCTTCAAATGTCGCCAATGGCGGCAGGAGCTGAAACCCTGTCAATCACCAATACGGCCTATTGGCCTAATCAGACCAGCTGGGCACCTTCGTCGTGGCACGACAAAGGCGGTGGACGGTGCTGCAGGCTGCAGGACGGCCTAGGCGTGCGGGCCTAGGTCAACCTGTGGCCGGAAGTGTGGGGTTGTTCGAGGGGTTACTGCAAAGGTGTGGAGTGGCAGTGGAGGGGCGGAAAGTGTTCCTGGTGGTGAGGCGGAGCTTATGAGATGGTTGGAGAGCCATGTGGAGGGGTGGAATGGTGGGGGCGGCTCGCCGGAGGTTGGTCGGAGGCGAAGAAGATGGAGGTGGTCAGGCACTGTCGGGGGGCAATTAAATAAAATGACAGGGGGGAAAAGAGAGAGGAGAGGATGGAGAGGGTATCTGGAGTGATCTGGAAGGAAGGGAGGCAGCGGAGTGGACGGAGCGTAACTACCGTCGTCGAGGAAGAAGAACCCTGAGGGAGGGAGCGGCGACGAAGACTTGGTCAGGGGCACGCGCGCTGGGTATGGCGCAACGCGGGAGGAAGAGGCGGAGTTGACTCTGCTGCTGGTATGGTAGCAGAGCGACGAGAAGGAGGGGAGGAGGTCGCCGGAGCTTGCGAGTCTCTGGGCCGGAGATGGGAGAGAGGGAAATTTGGGGGAATCTCCGTCAAAATCAAGCTGAGGATCTGCGGCCGGGTCTAGGGAGCCTTTTATAGGTGTTGGCCGAACCTTCTAGCGCGTGGAGATCGCACAATCAACTCTGCCGGCTCGCCGGAGATGGAAAGAGGGTGGATACCCAAATCTCTCGTGCGTTCGCACGAGAGATTGGGTTCACACTAGAGATCGTGATCAGCTTTAGATGGAAGGGAATTCCTCAGAGAATCCCCCTTCCATCTCTGAGGAATTAGAGAGTAATCCCTCTCTAAACCTCGCCGAAGATCGGTTCTGCCCTAAAAATGGCGGCAGGACCTAATTGCAAAGGTGGCGAGGAACTTAGGGGTCTCTTTGCAAAGATATTCAAAAGATAGGGACCACATTGTAATTTAGGTGTACTAAATTGCAAAGTAGGTCAAGATGACCTCCCCTTGGGTCCAAATTTTGGTATAGACCTAATTTGGACCTAGGGAATCCAATGGTGATGTTGGATTTTAGGTTTGACCACGTTTGACTGGATATTTTGCGTAAAAACCCTAATTAGGTTAATTGAAGAGCTAGGACCCTAATCTAGGTCAAACTGGGTTCCAAAGGCCAAATTAAATGTTCTAAACCCTAGAGGATGTTTTTCCATGATTTTTAGAGGGTTTAATTGATTTTTATCCTGACCGAAACCTTGTTAATTTAAGCGGGTCTCTTTTAGGGTTACCAAGTGTCATTTAATTCCTAAATTGCACATAAACCCATTTCTGATTGACTCAACCCACTTTTTATCTCATTTAGACCATTTGACCTATGTTTTGTCTCTGAGAAATCCCGTTTATGTACTACAATGGTAAAATTGCAGTTTTAACCTTTATTTCATGTTTTCTTCTCAGAGCACTTATTCCTTCAGTTAAGCCATCTTCTAGGTTATGTAGGAGCTTTTATCTTCTTTATTGGGTCAAAATAAGCTAGTTATGGCTCATGATGAGGTTCTCATCATGCATCCATATCTAGAACTATAAAGTCCACTGGGAAGTAAAAATCTCATACCCTAACAATCACATCCTCGAGTATTTCTTTAGGTGACTTGATGGATCGATCAGCTAACTGCAATGTCACCTTAGTTGGTTTAAGCTCGAACTCTTCAAGGTGGTTAAGTAGGGATGTGGGTATTAGGTTTAAGGAGGCACCTAGGTCTAGCAATGCTCAATCGAATTGGGTTTCACCAATTTTACATGAAATCAGGGGAGTACCTGGGTCTTTTGCCTTGGGTGGGAGCTTACTCAGGATTACAGAGCTGGCTTTCTCTGACGGTATGATAGGACTCTCACTTTTGGTTTGCGACTAACGCTTGGGTGTATACACGTCTTTCAAAAATTGTGCGTAAGCTGGTATGTGGCGGATTGCATCCATCAAGGGGATCTTTATTTGGACCTGTTCAAAGAGCTTGATCAGATCCTCTTCAGGAGCCACGGGTTTGGTTATCCTTTTTCCCTTAGTCAAGGCCTCGGGAAATGGAACCTTGGTTGGTTCATCTAGAATAGGTCCACGTTCTTGATTTGGGACAACGACATCCTGGATAACTATCCTAGGGCTTGGATCACTACTAGGCTTGGAGTGGTTTGGATAAGGTGGGTCTTGGGTTGCTTTACCACTACGAGTTGTTACAGAGTTTAATCCTGCCTGGTTCTGGTTTGGAGTTGGTAAAATGGGTGGCTGCTGTTGAAATCCCGCGTAAGATGTCGAAGCTTCCATCCCGTCAAGTGATGGAACGGAAGGGGCCTGATAAATCATATGTGCATGGCCTGGATTTGGGTTCATAACGTGCCTCTGGGTTGGCACGTTATTTGGGTTCGGCAGAGGTTGCGAAGGAAGTGTGCCTGGTTGGCGGGAATTTGCCATCTAGGCGAGTTGGTTGAGAACCTCTGTGATCTCGTCCTTGTGTTGTTTCTGGATTGCCGCATTCATTTTCTGAATGTCAGCTAGTGTTTGAAGGATGAGAGACATTTGGTCTTGGTTTGGCCCAAATTGATAGGTGGGGTTGGGCCGAGGCTGAGGCGGCTGATATGGACGAGGGGCTTGTGGACGGGGTTGATAAAGTAGTCTTTGATTATGAGAATTTCCCGCCCACTGGAAATTAGGATGATTTCGCCATCCAGGGTTGTAGGTGTTGGAAAATGGGTCATTCTAGATGGTGTTGAGGTCCTCACAGGTTTGAGGAGCCTCAGGGAAGTCAGACTATGGGGGTTTAGAGTTCCCTCGACTAGCATAGAGTGGATCGGAGGTCCCTCCGGTCCAGGAGTCAGACGGGGGTGGATACAGGTCCATCCCCTTAGAAGATCAGTGATAGATATTTTGCACAGTTTCTTTTGTGAGAGGTGGCTGTGCAAAAGAGTTCTGCGCAGAGGTGGTTCACTGCAAAAGCCGAGTCAGCTCGTCCACCTTCTTCTCTATGATAGAGACCTTGTCCAACCGACTGGCCATCAGTTTCAAGTCAACGGATGCGGATGGGCCCTGCGTCTCATGTGCTCCCCTAAGATTCGTCGATGCATGGGCATTCGTCCAGTCGAATAAGCCCATGTAGTCATTATTGATGGAGTTCTTACATATATTCTCGAGAATCTCCCACACTGTGTCCTCATGCTGACCCATGATGTTTCCTCCGCAGGTTGCATTGACGGATAATCGAATGTCCTCACGGAGTCCCTGGTAAAAAGACTAGACTTGTTCCCATTTAGGAACTCCGTGATGGGGGCACTTTCACATGAGATCCAAGAATCGGTCCCATGCCTCATGAAGAGGTTCTCCCGTTTGTTGGGTGAAATGAGTAATCCAATGGCGCAAGGCATTTGTCCGACCAACGGGAAAGAACTTCTTCAAAAACTCAGACTGAAGTTCATCCCAAGTGTTGATCGGACGAGTCTGAGTTTGATACCAATGAGCAGCCTTGTCCATGAGAGAGAAAGAAAACATCTTCATGAACAAAATATCCCGGTTTTGTGCATCTGACCCGAAGGTCTGGGGCAGATGCTTGATCTGTTTAATATGTTGGAATGGATCCTCAGAGTTAAGCCCATAGAATTTTGGTATGGCATGAATCATATTGGGCTTGAGTTCGGAATCAAAACCTCTAGCTGGGATTCGGACTCGAGGCTCGATTGCCACCGCAGTGTGATTATAATGATCTAGCATCATGGGACGCTGCGATGGGTTCATGGAGTTTTGGAAAAAAATCATTTAGGCGCTGAAGTTGGTGCTCAAGATTGTTTTCTTCTTCAACAGGTTGTGCCATGATGGAAAAAGAAGGGGAACTTGGTTCGGAATCAGAGGAAAGATCTATGTGGTGGGATTGCTGCATAAACAAGGGTATCGAGGTTTGGCCTCGGGGAGAGTGGATTTCTAAATAAGGTTTTAAGGACCTCCTACCAAACATGCACTAAAGGATTTGATGAGATTAGAATGTGCTGGACCGAATCAAGACACCCAAAATATGCTGGGTGACTATAGAGGTTCGGGGAGGATGATACCCCTTAGCCAGAAAGGTCGTCCACCTGAGAAATACCTGGGCAGCCAGGGAGGGAGAGTCCCGCGAAGACCCTTACAAGGTACAGCATCCCCACAGGTTACAAGATTTTCCCCACCCGACCTCTCTTGTCACTGAGATTCCAGGTAGACCAGAATGAGGACCTTGACCTCTTAAGTCTACCTCTTTTAGTTAAGATCAAGGTGCTTAGGGTTCCACTTGAACTTTAAGCCTTTTGAGTGCAAAGTGACCTAATTTTAAGGTTGGTTAATCCAAAGGAGCAACTTCACCTCTTTGTTCATTTGAGAGGTTCTTAGGTCCTTGCTTTTAGGGTTCAAATGGATTAAGAGCCTAATTTGCTTAGGGTTTCTCTTGGATAGATCTCTTCAAACAAGGCTTAGGCACACTTCTTTTTGGAATTTTTGATTCTTTTCTTAGAAGAAGATGTGTCTCTAAAACACTAGCTTGTAATCCTTAAGTTGGTTTTATTTGGTCCAATTTAGTTGCCTCACAAATTGGTATCTAGGGCTCAATCAAGAAGGTTTTAGCCTTAGTTACCTTAAGTGGATGTGCAATAAAAAATGTGTTGAATTAAAAATCAGGCAACTTTTGTGAATTACTAAATATAGAAACAGGTAGCCCTAGATTGATTTTTCTCTTTGTTTTTCCTTTTTAAATTTTGAGGGGATTAAGAGAGAAGGCTAATGAAAATTTACCCGTTCCCTTGTGTGGTTGTTGTGCGGCTGCTTTTCTTTCCTCGGCTTTCCCTGAAATAAACATAACAAAAGAGAGAAATTAAGTCAATATTGAATCAGAAGTTGTGATTAAAGCTTCTAAAATGCCCGTTGCTCCCCGGCAACGGCGCTAAAATAATTATTCGCGCAACGAGATCATATTTTTAAGTTAGTCTCGTTGTAGTATAGTTTGAAATCGTCATGAAAACAATTATCAATTTTTATTACTCGAAAGTCAATTTTCCGAGATCGAACTCAGGGAGCAAATTGGTATTTTAGAAACTGAATCACAATTTCAAATTACTCAAAAGATGA
Source organism: Thalassia testudinum (assembly GCA_037157565.1). Lineage (NCBI taxonomy): Eukaryota > Viridiplantae > Streptophyta > Magnoliopsida > Alismatales > Hydrocharitaceae > Thalassia > Thalassia testudinum. The sequence continues at coordinate 70,716,054 of JAZHRO010000022.1, read as the reverse complement.
TATGAATGCAATTCAATGTATATAAAAATTAGAGAGAGAAAATGCAAAAATAAATGTCTTTCTTCTTTTCTTTTCTTCCTTCTTTCTCTTCTCTCTTTCTTTTCTTAGACGTATGATTCTGTGAATCAAACATCTTAACTGGCGAATGCTATAGTGTTCACTCCTCTGCAGTCTTCTTCTTCACTTGGCTTTCCTCCTTCTTGTCTTCTTCCTCTGTCTTCGACTGCTCCTCTTCTTCTGCGGCTTTCTCCTTGGCTTCTTCTTCTTCTCTTCTTCTTAGTCCTTTCTGTCTTCTTCTCTTCTCTGTTGCGCCTCCTCCTTCTTTTGCCTTTGCCTTCAACTGCACCTTCTCCTTCAGCTGCTCCTCTTCTTCTTCCCTGTGTACACACATAGAAGCAAAACCTAACCCCTACCCTCCCCGCATCTCTCTTTCTCTATTTCGCTCTTAGGAATGCTCTCCCAGAGCCTTCTCGGGTTATCGGGTCGGATATGAGCGCCCGAGACCAGGCCCACCGGCGTGCGGTGGTGGGCGAGGAGCGCACAGGTTAGTTGGGTATACGGGTCAGAGCCAGGTTCGTGGGCAGTGGGGTTGCGGATGAGGCGGTGGGCGAGTGGGACCTTACCCCGTGATCAGGAGGTGATAAGCCCTTGACACTTTTTCACTTTATATCACTGTGCCCGCTTACTATCTTCCGAGGTGGGACTATGTTGTCCTACCTTACTTTGCAGGCGCCCGCAGCGGATGTCTTCATAAATTGCAGCAGCTGCGTGGGATGTTGACGCCAATTACTAGGTTAAGGGTGTGCGCTAAGGAAACATGCACAACTTGGGACTTGGAGCCTAGGGCCAGGAGTCCTGGATGAAGTTCTCGAGCTTGCTTTGTCCTCCGTCAATGGCGGCGAAGGCCTGAACCCTGTCAATAAGAAAACGGCCTTGCAGCCTTGTCAAAACACGCAGGGAGCTTCGCTTGAACACGGCGAATGTGGTACGGTGGTCGGCGTGGCGCGAGGTGGCTTGAGCGTGTGTGCCTAGGTCACCCTGCGCGTGCGAATATGGGTGTGTTCGGTGGGCGTTCTGGATGTGTGGCTGAGAGATTGGAGTAGAGCGAAATGGTCAGTGAGGTGTTGCGGAGGTCGTAGAGTGGTTGGCGAGGTGGATGGAGGTGTGGAGCGGCGGGAACACCTCGCCGGTGGTCTGGTCGGAGGTGGGAACGATGGTGGTGGTCAGTGGCAGTCGATGGGTCGAAAGTGTGAATTAAGAGAGGGGAAATGAAGAGGGGGAGAGGCGGAACCTATCTGTGGGTCTCTGGACGAAGGGGGGAGGCGAAGGGCGTGCGGCGCGTATTAGCCGTCACTAGAGACGAAAGCCCTGAGGTGAGGATGACGGCGACAAGGAAGGGGTCGAAGTCGCGCGCGGGTACGGCGCAGCGCAGAGGAGCACGACGGAGAGGACTCTGCCACTGGTATGGTGGCAGAGTGAAGAAACGAGGGAGGGAGAGTCGCTGGAGCTTGCAGGCAGACGGCCGAAGATGAGGAAGATGAAATCCAAAGGGATTCTTAGGCCAGAACAAGCTTACCCCATGCGGAGTGATCTGGATCTTCTTTTATAGGCACTGGCGGAGGGAGAGTCGCAAGGAGGCGGCCAAAAGTCTTCGCCAGAGGCATGGTTGGAGTGAAACCCATACCTCTCGAGCATTCGCACGAGAGGTATGGGGCGATTTAGGGCATGGGGAGCTACTCATGCGGTAGGGGGCTTCGTAGAGAGCTCCCCTTTCAAATCTGGGAGTAGCTCCCTGGGGAAACGAGGAGAAAATCGGTTCGAAACCTTGCCGGAGGTATGGGTCCCTGCTGCAATGGTAGAGGGACCTGAATGAAGAAAGTGACGAATAGTTGAGGGGGTTTTTGCAAGGGTTTCCAAAAGTTAAGGGCCAGAATGTAATTGGGTGGACCATTTTACAAAGTAGGTCAAGATGACCTTCCCTTAGGTCCAAATTTTGGTACAAACCTAATTTGAACCTAAGGAATCCAATGGTGAAGTTGAATTTTAGGTTTGACCATGTTTGACTGAATATTTTGCACAAAAACCTAAATTAAGTCAAATATTGAGCTTGGACACCAATCTAGGTCAAAACAGGTTCGAAAGGCCAAATTGAAGGTTCTAAACCATAGGGGATATTTTTTCATGAATTTTAAAGGATTTATTTAATTTTTATCCTGCCTGGAACCTTGTGAATTTAAGTGGATTTGTTTTAGAGTTACAGCATGTCATTTAATTCTTAAATTTCATAATAACTCTCTTCTGACTGAACCATCCCACTTTTTCTCTTATTAAGTCCAATTGACCTATGTCTAGACCCATAGAAATCCCGTTGATGCACTTCAATGGTAAAATTATAGTTTTACCCTTTGTTTTATGTATTCTTTTCAGATCAGTAATCTCTTGAGATGTATTCTTTTCAGATCAGTAATCTATTGAGTTAGGCCTTTCTCTTGGTTATGTAGGAGCTTTTGTTCTCTTTTTTAGGTCAAAATAAACTAGTTAGGGCTCATTATGAGGTTCTCATCATACCCCCATGCCTAGCTTTTGCTAGTCCCTTAGCAAAAATTTAAGGTTTTAACTTCTGTTCAAGACCCAGTCCATTTTCATGAGGCCCAGTTGGTCACACCAGTAACAGAGAGGAGCATGACCTCCTCCCTCAGTCTGTCCCTACTGGTAGCTGGGCGGGGGTTTGGTGCAGGCAGTTGGTCCCTGTTTGGGGCCTCCAAAGGTCACTAGCAACCCCACAGAGCAGGATGCCTCCCCCGTGGGTACCATGTGCCTCCTCTCTTGACGGCCCTGAGAGTACTCGACTGGTAGGGCATCTTCCAACCTCCCCCGTCGATGTCTCGCACGATCGGGTTGGTCTCCTCATAGGTCATCGCTGCCTCGACCACGCGGGAGAAGGTAGGTAGCTTCAAGAGCTTCACATATTCCCGTATAGCAGGTCAGAGACTCTTAGTGAACCTCCACAGGCGCTCCTCCTCTGTAGTTGCAGTAGACGGGCAAACGTGTGGGGTATGCGCTGACTGTCATCGCCCCCTGGTGGAGAGTGTGAAACTCCTACCTCCTCTAGTCCTGCCACATCTGTGGAAAATATTGCTTGCAGAAAAGAGCCACGAACCAGTCCTAGGATGTCTCTCCCCCTTCCTGACTTCGAACCACCCGCCACCACCTATGGGCGGCACTCTCCAGTTGGTACGTGGCAAAGGCCACGCAACACTCTGCAGGAGGGTGGATCGTGTCAAAGATCTTCTCAATCTGCTCCAACCAATCCTCTGCCTTAGACGGGCTCTCCTCCCCCATGAAGGAGGGGGGCTTCAGCTTCCAGAACTGGGTGAACAACTCATGGTGAAGCTGTAATAGGGGCACGGGTGCATCCCCTGGTAGGGAGGACTCCTGCTCGGTAGTGTCTGAAGGAGGTGGGGTGATAGAGAGATTTTCGCTTATTTATGAAGATGATAGCAATAAATTGATATGTCGTTGTATTTTATTTGGTGGAAAATCTCTTAATTAAAAATTAAAATAAATATCAAATTGAACCACAATAAAAATGTCACATCCACAGGGAGGAATAGAACCAATAAATTCATGAGTAGAGCATTATAATGTTTGCAGACAACTTCACGACTTCAATTCTAGGAATATGCTACTCTAATTGGAGCTTGCAATTTCATTAAAAATTCAAGGCTATTTATGCAATTTTCATGTTAGGAATCAAGCTCCCAAAAGTATGTATATGATGCATGTGTAGTGGCATATCATGTAAATTTGACTTGCATGCAAATCTGAATTGAATTTCAATGTTGAATGATGCACATAACACAAGTAAATTCACGAAATTATAAGTGCATCCATGCAATGTGACCTGAATAAAATAATAATATTAAAGTGACAATGGCATGCAATGTATTTTTTAATTGAAGCAAAAATAGAGGAAACTTCCTCTCTCTTCTTTGCGCGCGCGAGGAGGCTTCGTGGGAGGAGCTGCGCTGCGGGAAGGCACGTCTAGATGAGGGATACGTGATGGTGGTGATGCGACGGCCGGAGGTGGTCGGACATGGTCGGATGGAGGAGGAGAGCGTCGGCCTAACGACGGCAGGTGGCTGCACACTGTGGGTGCTATGCGCGCGCGCTATGGCTGCAGTGCTGCGCGTGGTGGGGGCGCTGCACTGCTGCGGCTGCGATGGTTGCTTTGGGTTCTTGCATGGCTGTTGGAGGGGAAGAAGATAACGAAGAGGAGGAGACGCACGCGGTCTGCAACGCGTGAGGGCGCGCGCATGGTGAAGGTGCTGGTGGCTGCTTGGCGTAGTGAGGGCACTGCGGCTGCGGTGTCTGCTTTGCGCATGGTTGGGGGGCACTCCGCACTTTGGGTGCGCGGGGAAAGCTGTGGCAGTGGCGCGCTAGCAAGGGTTGTGGGCGTGCAGTGGGAGAGGCTTGCAGTGAGAGAACGCGCATGCGAGGAGCCTATGGCTGTGGTGTTGGAGAGGTTGGAGCGTGCTTGCAGGGCACGCAATGGGGTAGGTTGGATCCACTATGCACGCTTTCTCCACGGTGGGGAAGGTGGAGATCCTGAGGGAGGGAATCCTCGCCAAGGGGAGAAGAAGAATCCCCTCCTCTTGCCAAGAGCCCTTCTTTTATCTCCCTCCCCCCCATCCGCAAGTCAAGGGATTTTCAAATCCCTTACTAAACTTGGCCGGCGGCTGTTGGGGTTTGTTGAGGCCGGCAGCTGCTGGGGGAGGGGGAAATTTATTTCACTCCCCTTGTCTCTTGCAAATTATTCCTACAATAATGAAACATAAAATAATTACATAATAAGTTATATAATGCAATAGAATAACTGTAAACTTAGGTAATGATGCATGCAATCATTCTATAACCTAATGTAGTTATTAACAAACATAAAATGTAAGAATAATGTTAACTTATGCATAACAATCGTCTATTAAAATGGACTCATCATGGGGGTGGTGGAGGATCACCCCCTCCCTCTCCAGCTCGCCCGACATTGCAGCGACTTCCCTGTCTCACGGAAGACTCCCTCCACATCCTCAAGAGGAGGCTGCAGAGGAGGTAGTTGCTAATGAAACTCCTCCCGCACGATGTCTTGGATCAGCTGAGCAAGGTCTTGGGCTTGGATGCCCTAAAGGAAGGGGGGGCGACCCCTGCCTCAGGTCCGACACATTCGCCCCCATGACCACGCCTGCGGTCGGCTTCAAGAGCTACACGACGAGGCATCTCCTACAAGGAAATGGAATGAAACAAAGATCATTATTGACACAAGACTAAAACAAGACTCAAGAGTGGAAAATCAAGATAATACGTTGTGATGGCTACCCTAGCTGCGTACACATGAGTGGTTACTTTCAGGCTATTTGACTTATTTCTCAGGACGACCTTGCTCTGATACCATCTTGTTATGACCCGAATCTGGCTCTACGTGGATCCTAGGGTTGAGGCATCTCGACTAACCCAAGACCCAGCCGTCCAACAAGAAATAATATCACAAAGGGGAAAGCAAATCCACACATGTAACGTAGCTAGAATTTCAATTAAAAGACAGGAAACGATAAGAAAATCCGTAACAATACCACAAGAAAAAAAGAGATCTTTAATATAGCCATCACAACGATAAATGAAAATAGAAATAGAACTAGGGGTTCTAAACCAAAGTACTCACGACAGTAGTAGGAAAAGTACAAGTACAGTAGAAACAGCAATGGATTAGGGTTGGGCTCGATTAGGCCCAGCACCCTCGACAGCAGGTGGTACTGGCTGCTCACCTCCCTGACCTGAACATAAGTAGTAGTTGTCAGCAAAAGCTGAGTAAAGTGGCAAGTACAAAAATAACTAATGCATTTGGATTTAAAACAAAAACAGTAAGCAATTCAATTAATTGCAAACGTTTTACACAATTTCATGCTTTGTTTTCATCTCTAGGTACTAGTTGTTTAGTGTTTCAAAAATTCTAATAAAAGGGTCTCATTATCTCTTGGTTCACATGTTCCCTAACGGAACGATTTTGCTGCAGTTTTTTCAGCAATGCAGGACGTGCACGTGGTACTCTCCTAGCCAAGAGAACACCCCGCATTTGTCTTACACCCGGTCTACCACCCCGGGGTCATGGTCGTGATGTAGTGGTGACTACAACACGCACGATAAAGCACGGAAAGCTATTCTGCACTGGCACGCAATCAGTCCTTTTCACTAATGGGTACACACTAAGTAGTACAACACAGAACAGAACAGGGGTTGTGTCCCTCACCAGTCTACGTACCCTCGCTCGACTATCTTGGTTGGCCCCATGGGCCTAACAGGAGTCGGAGGCCATTCCTACCCTTGGACCTAGCTTAAGGAAAGGCTAGCTTTCTCCCTACACAAGGGGTGAATAGCTCTCCTCGGTACGTATGTACAAGAGGGCGAGCTCGCCCCCAAATTAGAGTCCAAGCAGCAGTCATACCACACTGTAGACAAGTTATTCCATCATTAGCCAAGTTTGTACCATAGCAGGTAATTCACTTTTCTAGCACACCTTGGTGTTCAAGTACGTCTTAACTAACGCTGTTACCCAGTTCATTCGATGGTAGTTCCATCCATTAAGAGAAAACAAACATCTTTTACGTTTAGGTTGTATCCAACAAGGTCCATACATTGAACGTAAACATGCATCATTCCCATTTCTAGGGTTTATTTCATATTGAGTATGCTCTACGATATCATGCACATTTAGCAAACAACCCCAGATTAAGTGATTAACTTAATACCTAACCCGAACGGCTAGGGTGGCAATTATCAATTTTCGTAACCAAATGGGGCATAAATGACTTCAACTTGTGTTTCATAACGTAGGTTTCAAATGGAAGTCTTTATTTTGACATTCACTTAATCGAACCAATAATGAAAAGTAGAGGAAGACCACTCTACCTAGGGGTACGAGAGATATGGGGGCCATGAGTGGTGGATCCTGATGCCTCCACAAGTCCCATATGCGCTGTGGAATTAGGGCCTACACCAATTTAAGGGTTAAACGAGCATAAAACACGTTGATCGACATTTCAACATACAAAATTAATTCAAAATAGTGTAGAAATGGCTATAAAATGTAGGAAAAAATAAGAGCTTTCCAACGATACCTTGGTTGCATGATTCCGACCTCTTTTGGGCCCTAAACTGGCCTAAAAACCCTTCCTGGTTTGCTTAAATCGGACCAGGCGAGTTGGTCTGGTTGGATCGACTACCCATCTGCAGTTGGCATGCACCCCTTGCCGATATCAGATGTCTTGAGTGAGTTTAGATGTCTTAAACGTGTGCAGAACCCCACCTAAGCTTCCTACTTCCCTTCTTTGTCGTCTGCTGCCAGTCCCAGCTGTCTGATTCCTTACCCGGATGTCTGGTACCCCCACCAGATGCCCAAAAATGCCTTGGATGTCGTGCGCGTGTGCTCCCCCTTGCAGTCTCCCTTACGCGAGCGCTGCTTCCCTATGCAAGCTCGCGCTTTGAGCTCGTACACACCACAGATGCCTCGGGCTCCACGTGTCTCCGGACGTCTAAAGCTCACCCTAGTCGTCTACAACGTCCCCCGACCATCCGCACAATCCCTCGGACATCTGGTATACGCCTTGAACTCCGCCCGAGTGCCTCGTGCAGCGTGCCCACATGCTGCGGTTGCTGCACCCAGTGCCCCCCACCCTCCTCTCTCAGTCCTTCACTCTTTCCTCCTGCTCTCTCCTTCCTTCAATCCCCCGCTCTCTACCTATCCCACTCGCCTCTCTCTCTCTCTCGTTTAGGGGGGAAAGATGAGCATCGCTGAGGTGGGGAAAATGGGGGGTGTGAGGATCGAGGAGGGGATTTTTATGGGGGTTCGGGGGTTGGGTTTTAGGTGTCGCAGGTGTAAGGAAATTTTGCGGAAAATGTCCTAGGTTCTTAGGGTTGTTTACGTGGGGTGGAAAAGGTGAGAAGTAGGGGTGTAAAAATTACGTTAAGCCCCCTAGGAGCTAAATAACTCGGATGGGGTCCCTACGTAGGTTTCCTGGTGCACGAAATTTTATGCCAAGGCCCCTATAATATAGGCAAAAACCCAAATGGCCCTTGGAGAGGGTCATTTCAACATAACAAGCTTAAAGGAAGTTTCGTCCCCGAAACTTAAGCTAAACCTAAGATGCGGAAGGAAATAGGACATGCGCATAACAAACTTAAAGAGAAACAAAGTCGGCTAAGAAGTACGTACCCTCAGAGAGTTCCGGGTACCGATCTCGCATTGCCGCCTTAGGCTCTCAAGTTGCCTCCTCATGCTGCATTACCGTTTTCTAAGAAGTTCTTGGTGGGAATGCGTGCTGGAGGTGTTGGCGCGTGGAGAAGGCGCTTTGGAAATGGAATATGAACAGTGACCACACGTGGAGGGCTGGAGCGCACAAGGGTTGCTGCGTGTAAGGGCTCTACGTGCGGTGGTTGTTGCTTTTGCATGTAGGCAGTGGTAGCCATGTGCGTGGCTGTGGGCGATCAGCGTTGGTGGCGTGCGAGGAGGCTACGCACGAGGTTGGTGCGTGCGCTTGAGATGTGAAAACAGAGAGGAGGGAGCCTTTTGCGTCATCGTAGATCTTCCAAAGAAGAAGGAGGAGGCACGGCGGTGCTTCGTGGAAGTCGCAGTGGCGGTGTCGACGAACGGAGCACGGTGGTAGTGTGTCATGGTCGGTGGAAAGGTCGTCGATGGAGAACTGTTGTGGCGGGAAGGAGGATGAGACGCAGTGATGATGTCCACGTTGTCACCGCCGATCACAATGGTGGTTGTCGCACGGTCGCGATTGAAGAAGATGGCGGAGTGCAGTGATGAACGTTGAGGTGGAGCATGGTTGTGAAGCTCGCGGTAATGGGAACGTCGGAGAAAGGTCAATGACATGGGTGGCTCGCGGTGGTGGTTGTTGGCAAAGGTTGCATTCAAGGCGAAGGCTTACGGTGGTGTTCTGGTGGTGAATGGGGAGAGTATGTGGAGAGGGGGCTTCCTTCCCATGGAGGAAGACGAATCCCTTCTATCCTCCGCCTTGGCTCTATATAAACAATGAGAGAGAGAGAATTAGAGAGAATATCGGGGAGAGCGAGAGAGGAAGAATAAGGAAGCACATATTAAGAGAGAATAATCAGAGAAATTAATGGGGAAAGGGAATCCCATAAAATTAGAGGTAGCAAGTAATTTACATGACTTTTTTCCAAAACAATTGATTCCTAATATTAAAACTTTCCTAATTTTTGTTGCTCATGTGAATATGGTATTCTAAGTTTGTGCCCTCAAATATTCCTAAAAAATATGTATCTACAGTCTATCAACAAACATACGTATGAAGAGTATTTCATTTTAGGAATGTTTAAATCCGATCTTAATTAATTTCTCAATGTAATGCATGCTCTAAATTCAATTCTCATCCAAATAATAATGTATTTAGGTACTAAATTAGTCTACTAAAGTGAACCTATCATTGTCTAAGTTGAAATAGTTGTTATATGCTTTGAAAAATCTTCGCGGCATCGTATCTCAAATTTCCATGTGACAATTATTCCATTTGGACTTTTTATATAAGAAATTGGATAATCGGGTATATATCAGGAAAAGTGAGAGTAAGTTCGTTATAGTATAATTATAAGTAGATGACATTTTCTTGTAAGAAACATGGTAATGCATAGTAAAACTAAAGAAAGGTGTTGTTGTGAATTTGAGATGAAGGATATAATGAAGCATTTTATGTTATTGTCATTCAAATAACTATAGACAAAGGATTAAAGAGTTTGCATCTAAGTTAAGAAAAATATTTGAATACAATATTGAAAAGATTCGTATTACAAATTAACACTTTAGCTTCCATTTAGAGATTTCACATGCACTAGTAGTGCATAGTTTGACTGATGCAATGATGTATATAAGACCTAATTTGACTATCATCTAAGACTACTAAGTAGACATTAAAGTGTTTTTAAGCTAGCACATCGAGAAGATGAGAATTGAACTTTGATATATTTGAAAGGTATCATATAATTGCAATTGACTTATAAAGTTTGATCACTCAATGTAGTTAGTTACTCTATGTAGATTTAGGGGGGGATGTAAATGATAGGAATTCCATATTAGTTTACTTGTTTATGTTTGGTGGTGCATTTATTGAAGAATTAAGAGACAAAAATGTGTATCTAAATGTACAACAAGATGGGTATGTTGCTTGTAGCTTAATAGTCCCTCTTGTTGTTGGGTAGAATGTTTTTTTAACCTAGGAATTCAAATGGTTAAGGGACTAATTGAAATACATTGTTATGATCAAGCAACGACAAGCTTAATTAATAGTAGGGTAAATAGTTCTAAACCCAGTTACATTGAGATCAATATCACACTATATTCATGATGTAATGGCAAAATAGGAAGATCAAAATAACTTATATGCCTACAATTGATATGTAGTGGACTCTCTTGCTAAGAGAATATTGGTAGGAATATACATTAAACATGTTAGTTTAATGGGATTCAATAATGATTGAGACAAATGGGAGATGCTCATGGATAACAAACCTTAACAATATCCTTAAGAAGATTGATAGTACATGAATAGTGGAAATGTAGGATATTCTTGACTATTTTGAATTGGAAGAAAGTTTGGAAATGATTAAGAAACCTAATGTGCCATGAATAATATAATAATAATCATGATCGTGTAGGATATGAACTTGGATTTGTCCTAAACAACTTTTGATAATGTTATAATGAATATCATCGAGATATGATGTTACAGGATATAAGGATAAAAGATTGATTTATAAAATATCAATGTAAGTGCTTTTTACATTTAAAGAGATATAAAATAATCAAATTAAATTACACAAGTAACTGGATTCTTAAATCAAGTGTCAATTTTAAGAGATTACACATGCATGTCAAGTTTACGTAATTTCTCCCGATTTCCTCTTCAAAATTAAAAGATAAAGTTAACCAAAAAAAATAATAGTAACATTTTTATTGAATTCTAACGCAAAAGGGATAAAAAAGGTGCTGGAACAAAGTCGTAAACATGTATATAAAGCACATAAAGAAGAATCTCTCGGGAAGAAGTTTCCATCCATCTCCATCTACCTTTCCTTGTCCTCTCCCCTCCTACCTCGCGTCCCTTCTGATTCGCCGCCGAACCGAACTTGGGCGATCGGCAATGGCCAGCAGCAACCTACCCCGGCGAATCATCAAGGTACATCTTCTCCTCTCTCTCTCGCCCCCAATCGTTAGGGTTTTGTCGCGCCCCGATCTGTTCCCTAATTCCGGCAAATTTGCGTCTTATTCCGATCAGGAAACGCAGAGGCTCCTAAGCGAACCAGGTGAGATCTTTCTCCTTATGGCAATCTCCTTTCTTAATTTGCTGCTGCTGCTTCTTCTTCTTCAACTTTTAGAAGATAGTGATCTATTTCTGCAATTTGTACCGTTGGCATCCAATGATCAGACCGCCTGATAGGTGGTTGTGTTCTTTTTCTTTTTCTTCTTTGATTGATGTGCTTGTGGAATTTGCATGATGGTCTCAGCGCCGGGGATTAGTGCGTCTCCGTCGGAGGACAATATGCGCTACTTCAACGTGATGATCCTCGGGCCGACGCAGTCGCCATACGAAGGTCCTTTACACTTTCTGCCACCCGCCTCCATGCATCTCTCCACGTGCTTCTTGTTTCCACGAATTCGGATGCTGTTTGTTTCATTAGATTTTCGTAAAGATGCACTTGACGGGGTATCCTCCTCGTGTTCGGCCGAATTCCCAAGGCTTTTGCTTTTTAAGTTACTTTCTTGTTTTTTCCTGTGAATTTGATTGGGCACCTTGATGGTTCAACCACCACATTAGTGTTCGTTTGAGCATGCCAACCTCATGGTTTTTGGTCTCGACGTTTTAGTTATCCAGGATTTTAGGCGGATAATGATGTTCAAGCCGCAACGCCTCCAATTGCTAATAGCTAAACTGGGATGAAGTTTCAGGGTCTATAAATTGCCTAGCAAGCTGATGGGATACTTGAGGTAGATGGACTATTTGAACCATGGAACTAGTCCAATAGCGGAGAGTTTGGAGCATTGAGTTATTAGTTATGTTAAAGGCACATTGGTTGTATGTTTGACAACATCTTCTATTTGTATTAGTGAGTGGTTGTAAGTTGATGAATTTTGTTCCATCTCTTCCCTTGGCATTGTCAACTTCGAGACGTGGTGAGGTAAAGCCTTGTGAAGTTTTAGGTACCGAATGGCTGGCAGGCTACTTAGACAGGGGTGAGAATATATATGAAGGTAAGAAAATCCATGAGCTTTGGATTTTTGTTGTGAGAGTGCTTCTCGATCCTAGGCTCCTAGTTTGCTGGTAACATGAGTAGATATCTTGTCCCATCGTGCTTGAATTAGATTGATGCATTTAAACTGTAACAAAAATCTTGTCTTTGGATGATGTTTGTTAGAATGCCTTCTTGGTCCCTGATTACCAGCTTACTAGTAATATGAGCAGATGTCATGTCCCCCTATGCTTGATTTTGGTGTGTTTAAAGTTTAAACTGCACCCACAATGTGTTTCCCAAAAATAGGCATCCATTGACAACTTAGTTATCGACTTTTGGATACCATCAACTTGAGAATTTCTTGAAGAAGTATGGGAAGCTTGCCTCGACCCTTATGACTTCTCCCTCCATGCCTTGTGTAATGATCCCACTAACATTATAGCCTATACCACAATGATGCTATCTATAAATCAAATTGTTTCATGGATTGGGTTTTCTGTCATCAGCTTACATATAAAGCTGCTAAGGATATTCTTCTTCCCTGAAGTCCTTCAGATTCAAGGATATTCTCCCACTTTATCAGGTATGATAAGTGTGGTCTATCCATACACTTTTGACCTCATATGGCTGTTCTAGATATTCCTCGTGGGTCCAATACTAGGGAGAGAGGCCTTGATTTCAAGAAAAAGCCTTATTCGGGTGGGCAATTTTCTCTACAGAGGAAGCCATTAACTCACAAGCCAACATCAAACCTCAACTACCAACGGTCTACTCCAGCAAAAATATTTGTCAGATGTGTGTGTGTGGTTTTATTTATTTATTTATTATTCTTTTAAGGGGATAGGTAACTTCTCAAAAGTGGTTACCCCATACTTTATTGAAGAAGATAACCCATTGACCCTAGGAGCATGCATGTGCTATTTGGACATATTGCCCCCAGTGTCTATCCAAGACTGAGTAGCTTAGTTCAAGTGCTTAGTTTTTAGGCAACTTCCCTGCTTCCTTTAGAAAATAAGGATCGGTATTTGAATTTATGGAGAAACCAGTTGGTAGTCACAAAAAGTGTTACATGACCAATACTATGAAATTCTCTTCGACCCCATTAAACACAGAAGAGCACCACCAGTGCATGTACTCAGTAGAAGCCTTCCTCCTCTTAAAAAAATCTCTCTTTGTCGAAGCAAATATATTAGAAAATGTCCAGCACCCGTGTTTTAGCTGCTTTTGTCTGTATACTTCATATGTTATGCATTATTTTATATTTTGATTCCTTGCTAGATATTAAAGAGATGCTTCATTCTAAAGCTAGTTAGCTACTTAGCTTACTCTTTTGTCGTTGGAATTATGTGCCCTGAACAATTCACCATGTTGAGAGATCATGTGATTTGATATGCCTCCAATTAATAAATTGATTGAATGAATTAATGCAGTAAAACAGGCTCCTTAGTTTGATTAGGATGATATACCATGGCTAAGTTGATATATCCAATGATTTAATAAAAGATGTAACTTGTTTAGGTTGCGGATTTGATGATCATCAGTATGTCTTGAAAATCATCTTAATTTCCGACCAATGATGCTAAGAGAGATGACAGTCTCCTTGATAAACTGCCATCTAAGTGAAGCTCGAGATGTGCATCCTCTACATAGTGAATGGAGATTTAGAGCTAACAGGGGAATTAGATCATAGAATTGACTTGATGAGATGGATATATGAGAAGATCTTTGATTGCTATTATATAGAATGCATGATCCATTACCTAAGACAAATATGTATTTATTTGTTTGAGTATACGTGGAATGTTGGCAAGGTCCCACTTTGGGATCATAAATGAGGAAACTTGTGTCTAAATGAGAATGCATGCGAGACATGATCTATTGATGGTTACATAGGTTCTTTTTTTAATGAAGTGGACAATCGCTAACCTCATTTGATTGTACTTTTTCTTTAAAAAAAGAGAGATAGGTTCTATGGTTGGATCAAAATGCTAAAGTCATTTGAGTATATTGGAGTGTAATAATTCCATTGGTAGTTGCGAGGTGACGCAGAGGTCCTAATTAGACTTGTTACATAACATGAAAACAAGACAATTATTTGGAGAAAGTCTGGTCTTTTTAGTTTGCTCCTTAATGATACAAAGAGATTATAAATACATGCAATTCTTTTGGGGAGGGTGGTAAAATGGTAAACATGGGTATGCACCTATGGGTTACATAAATCATTTAGTGTAAAGGATCCATGGGTAATAGAAATACCAAGGGTTTGTACATTTGTAAAGTGTTGAATTCTAGAAACTTTGATATTAACTTGATGAAACTAATATTTATTTTGATGATACATCTGTAAAGTGTCGAATTCTAGAAACTTTGATCTTAGCTTGATGAAACTAATATTTATTTTGATGATTTGACATTACTAATAAATTAAACATTATTTGATGTGTTAAGTAATAATTTAATTTGACCTAAGATTGTGCTAAAGAGATTTGGTTGATCCAAAAGATTTTGGATGGCCAATTGGGTTGAGTTGGATCTTGATGTGATAGCTGAATTAACCAAATTCATTGAAAATGTGGTTTTAGTAAGTAGTTAGATGTTTTTTTTTTGAAAAGGTAAGTGGTTAGATCCATGGGAGGATTCCCTATAAATATCTTTGTACACCCTTAGAGAGCCACTGACCATAGCTTAACCCCCGATCCCCTCCCCCTCCCCCTCCCCCTCCCCCCCAGTGCAGTTGAAGGGGAAAAATCTAGTCATCACCTTTCTTTTGGGAAAAAGGGAGCCTTTTCTTCTCTCCTTTTCCCTTGTTGCCCACTTCTCTTTCCTTAGGGTGTATATAGGTGGCCTCCATGGTACGAGGACTTCGATTATATCATGGTATTATGGTGGAAATCATAAGATTGTGAAAGATTTAGTGATTTGCTAATGATTAGGGTTTGTAGTCGTGACCTCGAAGATTTCGAAATGATCAAGTCATGGGGTCTTTGTTTTAGTTCTTGAGGGTGGAGTTATCGTAGGGGACATAAGACTTGGGGCATGTCTGGAAGTTAATAAAAAAAGGCATAATGATCTATCTCATGCAATTAGTGGAATGGAGAAAAACTGTCTTCTTAATGTATTTTTTTTTACGATTGTTTGAGTGTTCCATCTAAAATTGCATCATTTTTACATGCTCAATAAGTTTCAAATTATTGGTTTTCAATGTCTCTATGGTGCTTAGTGCTTTTCTAAGTTTTTAAGTTGGGACTAGATTTTATCAAGCTTGAGGATCACTACCATATTAACAACAACAGAAGTAGGGTTGGCTTTATGGGTTTCTTGCTTCCACTTAGATCTGTCTTGAAAATCATTTATAGGCTTAGATCAAAGTAATCAAGATCATGCCTAGTCATTTCTTTTGTTTACTTATTTGGCCTTCCTTGACCCATCCTATGAGGCTCAACGTCTAACTTCTCACATCTCTTAATTGGGGCATCAACTAGCCTCTTTAAATGTCTAGACCACCTTAAATATATTGATCTCATTTTATCCTCTATTTTTGCAACCTTTTCCCTAATAATCTTTTTTAGGAATCTGATCCTTCTTTCTAGAGCCACACATTTACCTCAATATCTTCATTTTTACTATAAACATTTTTTTGCACGTGTATAATTGATGCACTTGAAAGTTGTTGAGAGATTCTTATGGACCTCATGTGGAGGTAGCCTTTAGACACTCTCATTCTACTCGGTTGTTGGCTTTTTTAGTGTTTATGGAGCCTTTTATTGCACGTGGTATTTCCTCTGGTTTAGTTGGGTCAAGATTGGTAGAGAATGTTTGTTTCGGTTCTAGAAGGATGATTGGATGGGTAGTAGCAGCTTTTAGCCCTTATTTCGATGTCTATTTGGTTGGGCTTGTGATAAAGGCATGCTTGTCTCGGACATTTAGGACAATGCTTCTAGATCCTGGTCTTTGTTCTTGCAGCCTGGTCTTTCTGATGCATCCATGGAAGAGCAACAAGAATTACTTCAACTACTTCATGGCATCTCTTTTAGTGAAGACAATCTTGATGGTTTTAGATGGAAGGATGGTATTTTCTCAGTGATGAAGGCTTATAAGAAGTTGACGTTAGAGATGGGCTTTGCATCTCTAGTTTAGGAGGATTATTCTCTGGTTCGGAGATTACCTATTCCATTGGAAGTTAACATTTTTATGTGGCTGTTTAGGAGGGGAAAATTACTGATGAAGGCTCTTCAGTAAAGGTGGGCTACTGACGATAACTTAGATTGCATCTTTTGTAGGATTGAAACGAAAGATTTTGAGCACTTAATTTTTTTCTGTGTGACTTCTCCAAGGAGGTCTGGTCAAGATTTGATATACAACCAGCAAATCTATCGTCCTTTTAGGATTGGTGGGCCTCTTTCTGTATGCTTGTACATGTGGATACGACAGGATGCGTGAAAGTGGTGGTTGTGTTATGGTCAATTTGGTTGCAATGTAATGGTATCATCTTTAGAAAGGAGAGAGCGTGGGTTGAAAATGTTGTCTGGGAGGCGTGTAGTCGCTTAGAGTTGTTGCTAGAAAATTTGTAAGTCTTTTCCTTTTTAATTAAATAATATACTGGATGATTGTCGAGTGCCAGTAATCATCCTTTTTCCTCTAAAAAAAAATGATAGACACTTGAACCCACACAACGTGGTAGGTGTCATGGCTACTCTACGGTACTTCTCTTTAAGTTTAAAGTGAACCTTCTTGATAAACCAAAACCTCTTCTCCTTTGTAGCCAACTGTGCTAATTCTACATGCGATATTTTTATCAATTATCCCTATTGATTTCTCCATCTAATTAAATAATTTACTTGGAATATTTGAAGACATCTTTTTTTGAGCTTCAATTTTCACCTCAATCTTTGTCTCCATCACTAAACCTACATTCCATATACTCAATCTTTATTGTACACTCCAAAACTACTATGGAAGTTGACGAAATTATTTTTACCTAAATAATTTTTACATAGATGTCACTAGAAACATTTTATATTACGTGCTTGCCATTGCAGTCCAAGTTTTAATTAAACACCACTATAAAAGTTACATCATTTGCGTAATTGCCACTCTGTTAGGGTTGTAAAACTTAACGAGATTGGATTTACAAGTAATGAAAATTGATATTTTTGCCCTCAATTTTTTTACTCTCCCCTCCCTCACCCCTTGACCCTCCTTCCACCTTTCCCCTCTACTTTCTCTTAATGGACCCTCCTCCCTCCCCCTCTGATCTTGCCACTCTGTGACTCTAGCTGGGTGCTTCGTTGCCACCTCCTCCCTACCCACTCTCCCTGCCACCCTCCTTGCAGTAGTGCCTGCCTCCACCCTTCCTTCCCTTGCCACCTTCCTCCTTCCTCATCCACCTTCCCTTTGCAGCTTCCTCCTTGTTGAAGCTACGGGTTACTACGCTATCGTATTTGGTATTGAAAACCCGTTGTCGTAGTTTGAAAGCGAAGAACTCATGTTCAACAAATAAAATTTATACCGGAATAGAAATCCTGGGTCGAACTCAGGGAGGTTACGTCGATCTATATTCGCAATTATATTTTTTAGGGTTTTTGTTGAAAAGTGAAGAGACGTAATTACAATGAAGCAATATAAACAATCAGAATAAACGAGAGAGAGAAAACATGCACTTAATATTTCAAAATGTTTATACAATTAAACCAGAGAAAAATTACACTAGAAAGCGGGAAATCTATTACACTAGAAGGTAGGAAAATTCTACTCTAGAAAGCTGAAAAGAGGAATGGGAGAGAGAAGTCCTCCTCGACGATCACTTGGAGGGCGAGTTGGACGAGACGACGCCTCGAAGACGAAGGACGGAGCGGGAAGAAAGAAGTTGAAGTAGGAGGAATGGGAACGAGATAGCACGTCATCGTCGTCGCGGGATCCGCTTCCGAAATGGGGGTGAAAATTTGACTTTATCTCTCGAGGAGCATCCCAGGTGTGGGACAAGCTTCTCTTGAGCTTTGGAGAGGGAGAGAAGAGAAGGAAGGGATCCAATTTCGTATGGAGGGGGTCTCCTTTTATAGTTGCAAGGAGTGAGGTCATTATGGATATTACAATTTCAAAATATTAAATGAGGGGCCTTTAGTGACGGAATTAAGCGTCACTAAAGCCCAGGTCATGGGCAATGTGCACCGTGCCTGCCGTCTGCTCCTCTCCCGCGTCGCCCATGTTCATCAATCTTACGATTGGATGGCTTAAGATTCGCTAACCGCAGCTCCTTAACACGCGCCTAGCACGTCCAATCTCGCGTCTGTGCATCGTTGCCTCTGAGCGCGCCACGTCTCCACCCTTGCTGCCGCTCATCCAAGATCCGACGGCCCAATTTAAGCTGTCCCATGCGTCTGCGCTCAATTGAGGCTCGCGGGGGTTTGAACCTGCGCCTCTTGTTCGCGATAAGGCCTTCGACCACTACGCTACAGTGAAGTTGTCGCGCGGACGCTTTGAGGCGTGGGTGTCCATGGCCGTTGGATGGTGATCCAATGACCAAGATCCATCGCGCAGTGAGAGGATGCGACGGTCTCCAAGGTTGGCTGGGTCGGTTTGGGCGGCCGAGATGGTGCCACGTGATGCCATCTTGGCCGTCCATCTTCTGGATGATGTAGATGGTATCATGGGTATCGGATTGAGTCGATTTTCGCGCTGTTAGGCTACGATCGTCGATTCGAATCCATCCGTGCGGTTGGATTTGTCGTTTGAAGTGCAGATTTACACCATCTTGGCCCATGATCTTTAGGGTTCCTCGATCTCTATCTGGTGTTACGGATGTTCGATTAGGGCAATCTTGGAGTCCTTGAACTCCAATCGTCGCCTTGATCAAATCCGTACAGTTGGATCTTCGATCCAAAGTCTCGATAAAAGGTCGCCCTATCCCTGAACATAAAAGGAGACAATTAACCTCCATTTTATTCAAACTAATCTAAATGCAAGATGATGCATGCTATGCAATATCTATATTATATAATGTAATTCTATGCTTAAGAACATGTATAAATAGACATTTTATGTAATATAAACATGTTTACATCACACCCCCATGCCTATCTTTTGCTAGTCCCTAGCAAAAACTATATGCTATTTATAAAAGAATTAGGTTGGATTATTTGAGTATAAGTTATTTTCAATATTAAGAAAATGTTTACTTAGGATCTGAACTTTCAAAGACACAACAGTGCCCGGTTATCTGTCAAAATGCAGACCGCCTCAAGTCCAAAAAATTATCAAAGAAAAATTTATTTTTCTTTGATAATTTTTTGGATTTTTGAGTTTAGGGTTAAAGAGTGGCTTTCTATGGCCATTCAACTCACTTAAGATTTGATCAGAACCTTAAGTTTTAAGCATCTTATTGTAAATGTGATAGATTCGTTGATCGGCAATTAGAATGGATTTCGGGTTTCTACGCGTTTAGGTGACCTTAGAGAGTTCTGCCTAAAGGTGCATCTTTTCAACCGGTAGCTTTCTCCCTACTTTTATTTTTATGGAGTCAACACAAGTGTGAATCCAGTGTGTATCTCCCCGGTTTATTCTACGTCTCCGTTTCTTCCTCCTAAGTGTTTTGGGTATTTTTAGTGCATTTTATGAGCTGGGCTCTGGATAATCGGTTGATGAGTTACACCGACAACTTGCCAGCTATACTCGTGCGGCGAAGTGTGGCTTATTTCTTTTGATTTTTTTTTCTTTTCTCCTTTTCTTTTTCTTTCATTTTTGACTTTTTTTTTTTAAGTAGGTGGTTTCTCTGGTCTAAGATTTACCTAAAGGCAGCAAGAAGAGAATGATCTAGTAACTAGGTTCTGGACAACCTACCTATGGGCTGTTACCCACGATAACTTTCCAACCATATCACCTTACAAGGTTCATCAGCTACCCAATTTCCGTTAAAATCGCTGAACGAGTCAGTGAAAAGAAAGTGTGTAGATGCTTAAGACTCAAAGTTTTCTCAAATCAGATAGTGGGTTGATAAGTCGTGTACTTATCACACAAATTTATTTACTCAAATTACAATAGAATTAAGATGGCGATGATTCGAAAAACAACTCCACATTTTTAGTGGATACATGGGTCGATTAAGTCAAAAGATCTGAAGGGTCTTTGTGTTCAGATCCTAATGTAATATTTCCTAAGATTGAAAAGTCCTAATGTTCAAATAATCGTTCCTAATTCAATTTTTTTTATGTATATATAAAAAGAGATAGAATTTCATAAAGCTGACAAAATGATTAAAAAATGAATCCACCCCCTATGCCTAGTTGATGTAATGTCCACATTGAGAAAGAGACATGAAAGAAAGGGTAGAATATGAAAGATATCACCTGAATATGAAGCTCGAGTCAGCTTTGTGTCATATATACAACTGTTGAGTTTAATGCCGTCAGCTAGGCGAAGTCCAACCAAAGATGTCACAATATGGCTAGAGCAACCATGTCTGAAACGGATTCTGGAAGAGTACGGTCAATAACAGGCTTCAAACGTTGACCATTGACTTTAAAAGTGTTACCCGTTTTTGGGTCAGAGATCTGAATGGCTCCATTTAGAAAAATCTGGTCGATAATGAACGGGCCATTCCATTTAAATCTAAGTTTGCCGGGAAAGAGCTTAAGTTGAGAATCGAATAACCAGACCTTCTGGTTCGGCTCAAAACTCTTGCGGGAAATCAATTGATCATGTAGAGCTTTGGTCCGAGCCTTGTAGATCTTAGCATTCTCATATGCATCATGTCTAAGCTCTTCCAACTCAGATAGTTGGAGTTTTCTGGTATTCCCAGCTAAATTCAGATCTAAATTGTATTGCTTGATTGCCCAGAATGCCCTATGTTCAATCTCTACGGGTAAATGACGCCTTTCCATACGCCAAACGAAACGGAAACATGCCGATGGGCGTTTTATACGCCGTACGGTAGGCCCAAAGAGCGTCCTCAAGCTTTTGAGTCCAGTCTTTGCGATCGGGCCTAATCGTTTTCTGTAGAATGTTCTTGATCTCCCGATTGGAGATCTCGGCCTGTCCATTCGTCTAGGGATGGTAGGGTGTGGAGATTCGGAGATTTACCCCGTATTTGGCCAACAAATTCTGGAATTGGGCATTAGTAAAATGAGTACCACCATCACTGATGATGGCCCTCGGAATTTTGAATCTGCTGAAGATATTTTTCTTGACAAAATCGATGACCACCTTGTGGTCATTGGTTCAGGTGGGAATCGCCTCAATCCATTTGGACACATAATCAACAGCGACAAGAATGTATTGATGTCCAAATGAAAGGAGAAAGGGTCCCATGAAATCGATGCCCTAAACATCGAAGATTTCGATAGGAAGAATTGGGTTTAGGGGCATCATCTCTCTCGTAGTTATGCTCTCGAGTGCATGACATTGAGAACATGACCTTGAGAAATCCTGGGCATCCTTAAATAAAGACCAATAGAAGCCAGGTTGCAAAATTTTTGTAGCTGTCTTTTTCCCGGAGAAATGTCCACCACACGCAGATGTATGGCAGAACTCGAGTATATTATTGAATTCATTCTCCGGAACACATCGGTGAATAATCTGATCAGAGCCGACGCGATACAGTTCAGGGTCCTCTCAGAAGTAGTATTTGGCCTCAGATTTAAGTCTATCCCGTTGTTACTTGGTCCAATCCTGGGGGATTTGACCAACGACCAAATAATTAACGATGTCAACAAACCATGGGGTTTGGACACCTGAAACTGCAAGGATAGCTTCGTCCGGAAAAGTGTCAGCAATCGGGATGTCCGGACGAGAAGAATCACTTAGAAGTTTCGACAAATGATCCACCACCACATTTTGTACCCCAGTTTTCTCCTTGATTTCAAGATCAAATTCTTAAAGCAGAAGAATCCAACGAATAAGTCGGGGTTTGGCATCCTTTTTGGCCAAGAGATGTCTCAAGGCCGAGTGTCGGTATAAATAATGTCATGAGATCCTAAGAGATAAGTTTTGAATTTTTCCAAAGCAAATACTACGGTTAATAATTCCTTTTCAGTAACAGTGTAATTCCTCTGGGCTTCATCCAGAGTTTTACTAGCGTAGTAGATGACAGAGGGCTTCCTGTCAATTTTCTGACCCAAAACAGCCCCGACCGCGTAATCAGAAGCGTCGGTCATGATCTCAAAAGGGGTTGTCCAAATCGGTGGTTGCAACACTGGAGCACAAGTGACTGCTGTTTTTAGGAAATCAAATGCTTTACGACATGATTCATCGAAAACAAACGGCGTTTCTTTGGCGAGAAGATTGCTTAGGGGACGAGCAACCTTCGAGAAATCCTTGATGAATCTTCTGTAGAATCTCACATAATCAAGAAATGATTGAATTTGTTTAACAGATGTGGGAGGAGGAAGTTTAGCGATAGCATCAACCTTAGCTTTATCCACTTCAATTCCCCGTTTAGAGATTACATGACCCAAGACGATGCCTTTTTGTGTCATGAAATGACTCTTTTCCTAGCTAAGGATTAATTATGTTTTGATATATCGCTTAAGAATTATTTCTAGATTAGCCAAACAAGAGTCAAATGATTTTTCAAAAATAGAGAAATCGTCTATGAAGACTTCCATAAATTCTCCCACCATGTTAGAGAATATGGCTAACATACACTTTTGAAAAGTCGCAGGTGCATTGTATAAATCGAAAGGCATCCTACGGAAAGTAAAGGTTCCGTAGGGACATGTGAAAGTAGTTTTTTCTTGATCCTCGGGATGGATAGGAACTTGGTTGTATTCCGAGTAGCCATCAAGAAAACAGAAGTACTTCTGTCCGGCTAGTTTTTCTAAGATTTGATCAATGAAAGGCAGGGGGAAATGATCCTTTTTTGTGGTCGTGTTCAACTTCTTGTAATCAATACAAACCCTCCAAGAGGAAGCTAAATGAGTTGTGACAGATTCTCCTCTCTCGTTAGTCATAACGGTAATCTTGACTTTCTTGGGAACAATCTGCACGGGCCTTACCCTGGGACTATCAGAGATTGGATAAATAATTCCTGCATCGATTCACTTAATAATTTCCTTTTTGACTACTCACATATTTTGATTTAATCTCCTCTGCATCTGGTGAGAAGGGCGGGATCCATCTTCCAAGAATATTCTATGATTGCAGTAAGATGGCTCTATTCCCCTAAGGTCATGAATGGTCCAACCAATTGCCTCCTTGTTTTCCTTCAGGACCTTGGTCAATTTAATCTCTCGTTCCTTTGTTAATTTAGCACTGATAATCACAGGGAGCGTCTTCTGTGTCCTAAAAATTGATATTTCAAATTCTTAGGCAATGGTTTCAGTTCAAGCTGGGGCGGACTGATGATTAAAGGTAAGGAAGATGCTGAAGACTCATCAAGAGGAAGAGATTGAGAGTGAATAAAATCAATAACCTCTTCAGAAGATGGCAGGTCTGCCATAGAGGGTTGCGGGTCTAATTCATCATCAAAGGATGAACTTTCAATTGAAGAAACAATCAAACAAGTTTCAATGTTTACATCATCCTCATCAAGTTCCTCAATAAATCCACAATCCTCAAATTTATTAATCGCCTTAAAAATATCCAATTTCATTCGTTGATCCCCAAAGGCGATTTTCATGCTACCGCTTTCACAGTTAATGTTGGCCTTAGCGGTAGCCAGGAACGGACGCCCTAGAATGATGGACGTGTTTCTCAGATTTTTCGGTACATCCATGTCAAGGATAAGGAAATCTACAGGAAAATAGAAATCCTTGACCTTAACTATAACATCTTTAATAACACCTCGCGGATTTGTGATCGAACGGTCTGCTAATTATAGCGTTACTGAAGTCGGTCGAAGTTCACCTAATCCAAACTTCTCGTAAAGAGAAGTCGGAATTAGGTTGATGGATGCACCCGGATCCAGAAGTGCTCTATCAAACGTGTAATCTCCGATGACACAAGAAATCAACGGAGTACCTGGATCTCTCTTTTTCTGAGGGAGGTGGTGCAGGATAACAGAACTAGCCTGCTCGGAGAATACCACCTTCCTCGGAATAGATTCTCTCGACTTACGCTTTTGTGTACATAAATCCTTTAAAAATCTCACGTAAGCCGGTATATGCTTGATAGTGTCGAGGAGCGGGATATTGATCTCAACATTCTTAAAGATATCCAGAAGCTCCTCATTGCTATCAACAGACTTCTTTGATTTGATTAAGGCTTCAGGAAAAGGAACATGAGTCAGATCTTTGGAATCAGGTTCCTGAGCTTTGATTTCTTCTGCAGAATTCTCCTCTCTCAGGTTCTTCAGGATTCGGTAGGTCAGAACAGTGTGGTTGTGGATCCTGAGTCTGTTTACCATTCCTCAAGGTAACAGAATTTGCAGATGCATAAGAGTTTGGGTCTTGGGGAGGGTTAGGAAAGATTGGAGGGGCTTGATTAGCTAAGAATTATTGATGTGCAGAAGAAGATGAAGGACCCTGCTCAACCACCTGAGCATGTGCGTGTGGGTCCCTCTTATTTCTGTACCCATGGGCTTGGTTGCCCGGATTCAGAATATTTTGCGGGTTGGGTACGGGTTGGGATGGTAGAGATCCGGGTTGATGAGAGTTAGCAATGAGCCCAGTCTGCAAGTTGTCTAGCGAGGTTTTCATTTGCTGCGTGAGTTGGAGCATGGATCCTTGCATCTCTATTATTTGCCGGTTCAAATCAGCCTGCCCTACGGGTTGACGGGCATTCATTTGGAGGCAATTGAGTATACACATGACCCTGACCCATTGGTCGTTGCGGAGCATAGTTGCTGGGTCAGAATTGGGTCTGTTGCCCCGGATTTTTCCAGGAGAAGTTAGGGTGGTTTCTTCAACCCGTATTATAAGCATTAGAGTAGGGGTTGGATTTAACATTCTCATAGGATAAGGATGGAGAGAAAGAAAGGGAAGGATCAGAAAAACTGAGATCAAAGGCCCCAGTTTGGAACCCGTGGGATTATAAATAATGCTGACTCACAGGTTGAGTCACATCGAGTTGATTCACGAACTCCTGTCTAGAAGGAGCTCGTGAAGAATGGAATCCCGAATTTTGGGATTGAGTGGATCGAGGTTGTTCATAGAATTTCTAGCCATTTACTTCCATTCTCTTAGCAACTAAGTCCACCTTATCAAGTTTGTTACAAATCAATTTCATGCCAAATGAATGAGAGTCATGGACTTCATTGACATTTGATTTGGGCTGCTGGGACCGATTAAAAGTATCCATGGAGGCATGATTGATTGAATTCTCGCTCATTTCCTTAAACAAATTGTGTGTACTACTTCGTCTTTGTTGAGGAAATTGCCTCTGCAAGAAGCGTCCATGTGATTTCTAAGTTGCTCAGTCAACCCGTGGTAGAAGATCTGCACGAGTTGTCATTTTGGCACCTTGTGGTATGGACACCTCCGCAATAGGTCCTGGAATCGCTCCCAGGCCACATGAAACTGCTCCCCTTGTTGTTGGGTAAAGGTAGTGATCGCCCGTCTCAAGGCATTGGTACGTCAGACTGGGAAGAATTTCTTTAAAAAGGTCGATTTGAACTCATTCCAAGTTGCAATTGGTCTTCCTATTGTCCTATACTAATGAGTGGCCTTATTCCTAAGAGAGTTGGGGAAAAGCCTCATGATCATTTGCTCCTTGTTTACGTTTCGTGCCTTGGTGGTCTGGGCCAAAGTGGTCAAGTCCTCCAAATGTTGAAATGGGTCTTCGGAGCCAAGCTCATGGTAATGTTTGATCAGGTTTAACACTTGGGGCTTAATTTCTACGTCTCTGGTCGGAATTTGGACGTTGGGACGATCCCCATAATTTGAAGGATCATAGAAGTCCTTCAAGGGCTGAGCGCCCTGCATTCTATTGAATCATTCTTGCATTCTCTGCATTTGTTCCAGCTGCCTTCGGAATTCCTCCTGTGGATCCCAAGGCAGAGGAGGCTGTTGGTCGGCCATGGTATCAATTTGACCAAAATCCAATTTGCGCCTCCTAGAATACCCTAGTGGTCCTTCCAATCAGGGATTCAATGATTGTCTTCCCAGCATAAACTAGGAGAAAGTCAGAAGGACTAGGGATAAGGACCCTGTAGCACAACAAGACAAGCCTGTCCTTAAGTGGGGTAGCCTAAGGATCTACAGACTCCCAAAACACGCTTTAAGATTGTAAATGATTTACTCTACTTGTGTCTGCTCAATCCAACCAGTTAGAAGGAAGGACTGGGGAGAAGGTTCTTCCTTCGGCTTGCATCTCCGGTTCCCAGTGTACCTCCCAGCCACGGTCGTTTGACGCTACTCCCCTACCTAGACATCAGATTAATCAATACAAGTAGGTTAATAAAAAATAATCTCAGATTAGGCCCTGAAAAGCGAATCAGTTCTTAAGGCCAACGTCTACTCAATTTTATTAAGGCCTGGGATTGTAGTGCTTATGGAATGTGATGGGCCCTTAAAATGGGTTGTGCCCTTAATGATTGATTGAGAATTGTGTAATTGCATGCACAACCAGGATTTTCAAGCAAGATTATTTGTGATGTATAGATTTTAATGTTCAAATTTTGCTTAAGTAGCTTTTAGGGTTTAAAATTAGGTTGATTTCAATCAAGTTTGAGGCAAATCAGGTTTTCAAGTACGGGTGAAGATTGCTTTTCTTTAAAACTAGAAATAAAGTGGAGTGCCTGGAATAAACCTAGATTGAAAACCCTAAGGAAGAGCTACTTGAGTTGATTTTAGGTTGAGTGGTGCGGTCCAAACAACTCAAACAACTGGTCACAATTGCACCACTAGATTAGGCATACAGAGATGGTTAACCTAGAATGATTTTTACTCTTTTATGTGTTGCTTTGTGTGTACCGGTTCCACAGATCAGAACCCGATTGAGTAGAAGCAAATCAAGTAGGTTAAGTGCCTTGAATGTGGGTGTATGTTATGTCTGTTGAAAATTACTCCACAAAATTATCTTTTTATTTTTTTTATAAGCGAGGGTGGAATGAGTGTGAGTGATAATCCAAATAACCAATCTAATCCTAGGATTTATGCAAACACCTAGGTTAGTTGGAATTTGAATTTAATGTGACAAATGAAATCTATGAAGGGGGAAGAATGCGGAGCACTTACAGTTGTCTTCAACTGCACTTTACTTCGGTCTACTGCTTGACGGTTCCCTAATGGAGGTCTTTGCAAAACAATAGACACAAGAGAAAACAAGTTAGAAGACAATAAAGAGTGTGAAATGCGAAAAAAAAGATCGGAAATCATTGTCTCCTCGGCAACGGCATCAAAATGTTGAAGTTACGGGTTACTACGCTATCGTATTTGGTTTTGAAAACCTGTCGTCGTAGTTTGAAAGCGTAGAACTCGTGTTCAACAAATAAAATTTATACCGGAATAGAAATCCCAGGTTGAACTCAGGGAGGCTACATCGATTTATATTCGCAATTATATTTTTTTAGGATTTTTGTTGAAAAGCGAAGCGACGTAATTACAATGAAGCAATATAAACAATCAGAATAAACGAGAGAGGGAACATGCACTTAATATTTCAAAATGTTTATACAATTAAACCAGAGAAAAATTACACTAGAAAGTGAGAAATCTATTACACTAGAAAGTAGGAAAATTCTACTCTAGAAAGCTGAAAAGAGGAATGAGAGAGAAAAGTTATCATCCTCGATGATCTCTTAGAGGACGAGTCGAACGAGATGACGCCTGGAAGACGAAGGATGGAGCGGGAAGAAAGAGGTCGAGGCAGGAGGAACGGGAACAGGGCAGCACGTCGTCGTCGTCGCGGGATCCGCTTCCGAAATGAGGGCGAAAATTTGACTTTATCTCTCGAGGAGCATCCCAGATGTGGGACAAGCTTCTCTTGAGCTTTGGAGAGGGAGAGAAGGAAGGAATCCAATTTCGTATTGAGGGGGTCTTATTTAATAGTTGCAAAGAGTGGCGGTATTATGGGCATTACAATTTCAAATATTAAATGAGGGGCCTTTAGTGACAGAATTAAGCGTCACTAAAGCCCAGATTGTGGGCGACGTGCACCGTGCCTGTCGTATGCTCCTCTCCTGCGCCGTCCACGTTCATCAATCTTCGGCCGTCCGATCGTAAGATTGGACGGCTTAAGATTCGCTAACCGCAGCTCCTTAACACACGCCTAGCGCATCCAATCTCGCGTCCGTGCATCGCTGCCTCTGAGCGCGCCACGTCTCCGCCCTCGCTGCCGCTCATCCAAGATCCGATGACCCAATTTGAGCCGTCCCATGCGTCTGCGCTCAATTGAGTCTCGCGGGGGTTCGAACCCAGGCCTCTTGTTCGCGATAAGGCCTCCGACCACTGCGGTATAGTGGTGAAGTTGTCACGCGGACGCTTTGAGGCGTGGGTGTCCATGGCCGTTGGATGGCGATCCAACGACCAAGATCCATCGCGCGGTGAGAGGATGCGGCGGTCTCCAAGATTGGCTGGGTCGGGTTGGGCGGCCGAGATGGAGTCACGTGGCGCCATCTTGGCCGTCCATCTTCTCGATGATGTAGATGGTGCCACGGGTATCGAATTGAATCGATTTTCACACAGTTAGGCTACGATCGTCAATCCGAATCCATCCGTGCAGTTGGATTTGTCGTCTGAAGTGCGGATTTACACCATCTTGGCTCATGATCTTTAGGGTTCCTTGGTCTCTATTTGATGCTATGGATGTCTGATTAGGGCGATCTTGGAGTCGTTGAACTCCAATCGTCGCCCTGATCAAATCCGTACAGTTGGATCTTCGATCCGAGGTCCCGATAAAAGGTTTGCCTGCCCCTAAATATAAAAGGAGACAATTAACCTCCATTTTATTCAGACTAATCTAAATGCAAGATGATGCATGTTATGTAATATCTATAGTAGGTAATACAATTCTATATTTAAGAACATACATAAATAGACATTTTATGCAATATAAACATGTTTACATCACTCCTCTCCATAGGGCCTCCCTCCCCTACAACTCCACCTCCATTAGGAACTCCCTTGCGCCCCCTCCATTGTGTCACAATAGAATTGCTTCATCACCACCACCTCCCTCGCTACTACACCCTTGTAGACGCACCTGTCCCTTGTAGACATGCCCTCCCCTCACCTCTATAACAAACGACGTCGACCTCTTCTCACCCTCCTCTTTCTCCTCACCACCATCGACATCTAGATCATTGACGTTGACTGCAACCACCCTCTCAAGGTCCTCCAGCATCTTCTGGTGAACACTTGATGCTTATACTGCCATGACATCGGCAAGGACAAAGGTGATAGGTTTCATTGCTTGTCGTCGTTCCCTTCCTAATGCTCCACTCAAAGCTCGTCACGTTGTCCTTGTTGTGGTAGGAGTTCTTGGCAGTCTTTGAGAGGCAGCATTGGGATCATCTCCTCAACCTTCATAGAGGTGGTAGCAAGGATGCACATGGAGATGGTGGTGGCAACAGAAACAATGGCAGCAAGGGCTTTTGAGGTTGACGTTGCGGCAAGCGATGGGGGGGATGCTGTCAAGGAGGTTTTTGGTGATGGGGGTGTTGAGGTGGAAGAGGTTGGAGGTGTTGAAGCTCCACACAAGGATGCTATGGTGCTTGATTAGCTTCTTTGTGGTGGCATAGAAGTTGACATACATATTCGGGTTGAATAAGGTGGAGAGGTCAATGGCAACAAAGGAGGTGGGATTGGGGGGGGGGGAGGGGGGGGGGGGGGGATTAAGAACATAAGTTTTACTTATTTTTAAATTTATGCCCGTAAAGTTTAATAGCACTAATTAAAGGAGTGGCAATTGACGAAATGATGTGACTTTTGTAGAGTGTTTAATTAAAAATTTGAAATGTAGTGGGGCAAGCATGCAACATAAACTGCTTTCTGGTAGCATTTGTGTAAAAATCCCTATAATTTATTATACATGATTTCTACAGGGTAATCTACTCATGCATCTCTCTAGACTTGATTAATTTTGCGTTGTACTTTTTTAAAAATATGCATTGTAGAAAAATCAGAATAACTGAAATTGCAAAAGAGCGAGTATTAAGTTGCAATATATACCTTCAAAAAAATGTTGCAATATATTATTCTAGAAGTATTCTTTCAAAAAATATTATTCTAAAAGTAAACCAGAGTTGTTGAGGGGATATCCTGGGAACTTTGAATGAATATGCTTAATTGCAATGTTGGCTAACTGAGGAAGGCATGGAAAACTTGTATTTTACAAAGGCATTTTGTAATGTCACCTATATGTTTATTAATATGTGCATATTATATGTTTTATATTTGATTTTATAATTGTAAAACCCATTAATGATCGGTTGCCCGCTTCGTACCATATACTTCCTGACAAGTAACTTCCCTGTTGAACAGCAAATCTGATTCTCACGATATTGTGAATTAGTGTAAAAAAATCAATAGATAAAAGGATCTTCCAAAATAAAGGGCTGAATCTAGTATTTAAAGCAAACTTGACACTACTGTTTTCTTGAAAGGATACTTGACACTACTGTTTACCTCATAGTAAGAAATTATCCAGGTGAAGAGGTCTCAATGCCAATATGGAGGGAAAATGCTACTTGTCAATGTGAAAAGCTAATGTAACAGTGAAATCCATGGACAAATTCTATCCTGAGGGTATGGGATTAGATGGGATTAACCTCCCTTTTTGTAGGCTTCAAGGGAAATTCTCTTAGCCTTAAATGCAGATTGGTAACTATTGCTTATGTTGCAGATGTTTAAAACCCTGTGTTAATTAATTTGCACTCAAAATCTTTTTATTTGGGATCTTAGCATAGGCATTGGTGTAGTTGCCTCTCATGTAGGCTTGAATGAAGTACTCGAGCCATTCATTTACTTGTCTTGGGTTGATGCTGCTATGCCTGTCTTGTGTCTTTGTTATTATACTTCCATTCTTAGTAGGAGCTCCATGTTTTTGTGCATTAAGACTTCTATAATTGTTTTCTTGAATTCTATTAGGTGCTGAACAATGTGGCCTTTAACTTGCTGATACATTTAAACTCAGAATGCTATCCTTCTTTTCTCCGTGCCTTCAGCATGACCTCAATGCAGTTCGTGGATGTGTCCTTGGTTGAGGACTTATGGCCCTTGTCTATGCAAAGGTGTCAGACCAGTTTTCATTCAGAATGAGTTGTTCCATAAGCTAGATCATAGCCCTTTTGGTGCAAAGAGGAATTGAAAACACACCCTCCCACACATGCACCCCGGAGAAAATAGGTCTTGTGGGAGTCTTACTTTTGAAGATAGCTAGGGCTTTGAGCATGAGATTTTCTTCCTAGCACCTTCTGTGACTCTTCTTTTTTTTTTTTTGAAAGGAAGCACCTTCTGTAACTCCGCTTGTGATAAATACAACTGCAGAGACCACCCTTTTATCTTTCAAAAAAAAAAACATCTGCAGAGATTTCTGCCACCGATTGATGCTCATGTTTGTTTAGTTAGTTGACTGTCATTGAATGGAATAAGATAAATATCATCCCGATAAATGCATTTTTTTTTGTCAAGGTACAAATTTTTAATAGAATGGGTTCTCTTTCAGGAGGGGTCTTCAAGTTGGAATTATTTTTGCCTGAAGAATACCCTATGGCTGCTCCTAAGGTTTGTTGATTTATTGTGTTTAGACATGTTGATTATGTTTAATGAGTTTGTATCTTTGCGGAAGAAAATTAGGTTTCCTGAAATTATTATTAGAAATCAGCAATTGAAGTGATGCCACACTCAAATCTTTATCTTTGACAAAGATGAGAGTTGCGTTGACCACAAAGAGGTCTTTGAAAAGATATTGTCTGTTAATTTATTATCTTGGAGTTTTGATGGCTGCATATGTTTTTTGCTTGTATCAAAAATAGATTTTATGTTTACTTTTTTAAAACTTTGTTATTGATGGAAACAGGTTCGCTTTCTCACAAAAATATACCATCCCAACATTGATAAGGTGCAGAATTGTGCCCATGTATTTTTCTCATTTCCTACTTGCAAATTCACCTGTTTAATCAAGCTTTTATTTGCAGCTTGGGAGGATTTGCCTTGATATTCTCAAAGATAAGTGGAGTCCCGCTCTTCAGATCCGTACTGTGTTGCTTAGGTAAGCTGATCTGCACTTTCAATTGGCCTTTTGAGGATTGATTTCTTGGCATATAAAGTGCAAAGGCTGTACTTCATTGGTTCAGATTGGATATATGTTTCTAAGGTGTGCTAAATAACCTACATGTTCATGGTCTCATTTATATGATATTCATGTGTATATACGTATCTGCAGCAATACAAATGTGATTCGTATTTGTAACCTAATTGAGGAAGAGAAATATGGATTTTGCATCTGAATGATCATCTCAGAAGCTGCAATTTCCACCTCTACAGTCGATGTGTTCAGCAAAAACATTATTACATTGACCCAAATAAGCCTCACTACGGGTACCTAAGCAATTTTTTACGTTGCTTATACACAACTTCCTTTCTGCAACATCAACGTTTGTAGAATCCAAATTCAGAAGGATTCCAGCTGTACCCCTTTCAAATTGTACTAATGCATGTTCCAAATACTCGGTTAAGACTATAAATATGAATGTTGAGTTATGTTTTTGTTTATATTTGTAAGGTGTATTGTATTATTTTATTTTGAGTAGCGAGTTTATGATGTACTTTTTCCACACCTATATAGAGGTATAGGGACTTCTTGGTAATGGTAGAAAAAATTTATTCACTTCAACTTGGTATTAGAGTTAAGGTTGAGGTCTTCGTCAAAAACAAAACCTTAACCCCGCCTAAGCCTTCTCGTCGGAGCTACCGCCGCCTCCATCAGCGGCCACGTTGGTGCTGGACCATCGCCACCAAAGTAGAAGCACCAACTGTTGCCACTGCTGCAGCCAGCCCTTCATGCCAGACTGGGGCACAGCACCGCCGCCTCAGCTCTTCACGCTACTGCAGTGCTAGACCGGGTCGCAACTGGTTCCTCAACGCCTCTCCTCGTGCCGCAGCACCTGGCCATGACATTGCTGCCATCGCCGCAGCCTGACCGAGGCGCAACTGGCCCCCCGCGTCGCAGCACCCTCGGTGCT
Organism: Thalassia testudinum; assembly: GCA_037157565.1. Lineage (NCBI taxonomy): Eukaryota > Viridiplantae > Streptophyta > Magnoliopsida > Alismatales > Hydrocharitaceae > Thalassia > Thalassia testudinum. The sequence continues at coordinate 70,682,693 of JAZHRO010000022.1, read as the reverse complement.
GTTGTCGCCAGCAGCCTGCTGCAACGCTTCTCGTGCTGCCAGTAGCCTGACTGGGACGCATCTCCCTCGGTGCTGCTCCCTGTCGCCTTATCGCAGCTCCCTGTCGCAGCAGGTTGCTTCACCTATTGTGGTTGCCCTGTTGCAGCTCCCTGATCGTCGTTGGTGCCGGCTGCTCTTGATCACTTACCATGGAGATGAGGGTTTGAAGCAAAAATCTTTCAACAGGGTGGTATGAACTTCTTGATCTTTTGATCTAATTTGCGGTGTATATTCCCCATAGTGGATGACTTTTGGGGTGTGTATTCCCTGTTGATGCATGTTTTTGGGGTGTGTAGTCCCTTTAAGTACTGACCGCATGTGAGCGGAGATTTTTGGGATGTGTATTCCCTGGTTGGTATATTTCTTGGAGTGTGTAGTTCCCATTTTCTGTCAATTTTTAGATCTGAAGTGTGAAGAAGTTCAGGGGTGCGTACCATTCTCTGTGGCACGTCGAACTTTGTTTGTGGCAGTGTGGTTCAGTAAACATGGCAGTGTCTCAGTCAGAGATTGCACTAGGAATTGCCGTGGGTGATACTTAAACCACTGGTGTGAGATGGTTGATTGATTCAGGTGCTTCCAATCATTTATCCGGAAATCTACAGTGTTTTGGATAGATTCAACCTGTCTCTCGTGGTCGTACAATACAAGTGGCTGATGGGCGACTTGCTCCTATTAGTGGTTAGGGGGAAATTAATGTTATCCCTTCTATGCAACTTAATCACGTTCAGTTTGTTCCAGATTTATCCATGAACTTGCTCTCTGTCAGTGATATCATTAAGAAGATGAATTGTTGGGTCATCTTCGATGAGTGTGGATGCATTTTCCAGGATAGAATGACAGGGAAGACTATTGGTAGTGGATATGGAGGACTTTACCGACTTCAACAGGGTCCTAGGGCTGTAACATGTCGAGTTAGTACCACATTTGGGAGTGGTTTACAGTGGCATAAACAGTTGGGTCATCCTTTTTTGGAAAAGTTACGCAGGCTTATTCCCTATGTGTCCGAAACTACACAACTTTCTTGCGATGCATGATAACTTGGGAAGCACCATAGATCTTTCTTTCCAGTTGCTGCAGGATCATGTTCAACCTCATATTTTCAGTTAGTGCATCTTGATGTTTAGGGTCTCAGTAGGACTCTTGATAGAGCAGGACATCGGTACTATTTGATTGTGGTTGATTTTTCTAGATTATTCTGGCTATTTCTCATGAAAAATAAGTCTGAAGTGGGTCCACTGATTGAGAAGTTTGTGTTGATAAAAAATCAATTTGATGTTTGCATCAAGACTCAGATTTGATAATGCACTGGAGTTTTGTACTTGTTGGTTGGCAGAATTCTATGGCATATATGGTATAATTCATCAGACCTCATGTCCTCACACTTCTCGGCAAAATGGAGTCATAGAGAGGAAGCACAGACATATCCTTGATATGACCAGAGCTCTTATTATTTATAACAGTGTGCCACAGAACTATTGAGGAGATGCAATTCTCATAGCTTGCTACCTTATTAATAAATTGCCCTCCTCAGTGATTCACGAGCAGATACCATGGTAGGTGTTTTATCCAAATGATGAGTTATTTGATCTTTTACTTAAGACATTTGGGTGCGTGGTTTTTGTACATCTCCTTGGACATGGGCGTGATAAATTAGCACATAGAGCAGTCAAGTGTGTGTTTCTTGGCTATTCTCGTACTCAGAAGGGGTATCGGTGTTTTAATTCCCTACACCAGAGACATTATATTAGTGCAGATGTCACCTTTCATGAAGCTGTACCTTATTTTTCTATTGTTACCTGGCAGGTGCAGAGTGTGCCGGAGAGTGCCCCTATACTGGTTGCTCGTATATCATTTGGTATATTCACAGATACTAGTAGCCCTTCTCAAGTTGATGAGCCACCTACTAGTACATTCAGACCAGCACCAGTGGATGAAGGGACCTTCAAGGGTCACACTTATCAGTTGCTAGTTGTATATAGGGTAGAGCCTCCTCAATCTATTTCATAGACTCCTCAGGTTCGTGTTGATAACCTAGAGGCGGTTTCTACTCAGGAGACTTTTTCAGGCACAATGTTAGCAGATGAAACAGGTGGGAGTCTGCCACCTGAGGATAGTTCTCCAGATCTTGATTCCATGAGTACTGATGAGGATATTCTTATTGCTATTAGGAAGGCTCTACGATCTTGTGCCTAGTATCGTGTTGCTGAGAGTGGTGTTACTGCTGATTATCTAAGTTCAGAGTTCCATGCATTCACAGCTGCTGTATCCAGTGTTGAGTTACCTACCTTGTACTAGCAGGCTCTACTATATCCATATTGGAAGGCAGCTATGGAGGAGGAGATGTCTGCACTTACTACCAGAGGTACTTGGGAGCTGTCACCTTTACCGTCTGGTGCACGTCTTATTGGAGCCAAATGAGCTTTGCCTTGAAATACAACCCAGATGGGTCTATTTTAAGGTATAAGGCTCACTTAGTGGCCAAAGGATTCACCCAAACATATGTGGCAGATTTCTTTGACACGCTCTCCCCTGTTGTATGACTCTCTACTGTTCGAATTTTTGTATCTGTTGTGGCTCATTATGGATGGCATTATATCAATTGGATGTTAAAAGTACATTTGTGTATGCAGCAGCCACCTGGCTTTGAGATTTAGGGGGAGTATGTATGCAAGTTCTGTAAGGCAATTCATGGTCTTAAGTAGAGCCCCCGAGCCTGGTTCCAACGCCTACTTGAGGCATTGTCTATTGTTGGGATGCAGAGATCTTCATCGGATTATTCACTATTTGTAAGGAAGATTAGTAGGGGTACATTGTCTTTACTTATGTATGTGGATGATCTTATTCTTACATGTGATAATGCAGAGGGTATATCTCAGAGAAAGGAATACTTGGCACACCAGTTTGTCATGAAAGATCTTAGGAAGCTGAGATATATTTTAGGCATTGAATTTGCCACAAGTGAGCAAGGGACAATTATGTCGCAGAGGAAATATGCCCTTGATATTCTTCAAGAGACATGCATACTAGGATCCAAAGATGCAAATATTCTTATGGATACTAAAATTTATCTGTTTGAGGATAATTAAAGCTACAAGACAAGAAGGCATATCGGTAGCTGGTGGGGAAGCTGTTATATCTGATTATCACTAGGCCAGATATTAGTCTTGCCGTGGGGAAGTTGGGTCAGTTCTTAGATAAATCCATTGAGATTTATTGGCAGGCTGTGATGCAGGTGTTGAGGTACATCAAGGGGCGTCTAGGTAAAGGCATTCTTTTCCAGAGAAAGGTACTTGTGGCCGTTGTTGCATACTCAGATGCAGATTATGCAGGTGATGTCGGGGATAGGTGGTCTACTACTGTTTTCTGTACCTTTGTTACTTGGAACTTGGTAACCTGGAGGAGCAAGAAACAAATTGTTGTTTTACGTTATAGTGCTAAGTCTGAGCATAGGGTCATGACACATACTGCTGCTGAGATGATATGGAATAGATCTTTGTTACAAGATCTTCATGTTGATGTTCAGGAACCTATGGAGATGTATTGTGACAACCAGGCTGCCACCTATATTGCAAACAATCCTCTATGTTCCATGAGAGAACAAAATATGTGGAAGTAGATTGTCATTACACTAGGAGTTTGATTCAACAGGTTCTGCTTTGTATTACTTGTTTTGCCTTCTCAGACTAGACTACTGGCATGTTTACCAAATCGTTGCCACGCTTCCAATTTGAGAAATGTAAAAATAAGCTGAATATGATGGATATATATGTTTCAGCTTGAGAGGGAGTGTTAAGTTATGTTTATGTTTGTAAGGGGTGCTGTGTTATTTATTTTGAGTATTGGATTTATGATGTAATTTGTTCCACACTTATATAGAGGTGTAGGGACTTCTTGATAATGGTAGAAAAAATTTATTCACTTCAACTATGAAAAATGCCATCACCCACTTGAAATATGGTACCAATATTTACAACTGTCTCTACTATATTGTTCAATACGCTCACAAAGAAACTTACGAACCTTGTTGGCTAGAATGGCTGCCATTATTTTCTCTAAATTCTTTTAGGGAAGCATAGCTCTAAAAGGAAAGTAGAAGAGGGGGAGCTAATTTAATTTGTTCTTTTCTACTTGGTCCCTAGAATGGCAATACTAATGAATCGTTGACATTTTCTTTTCCTTTTGACGTTCATTTGACTTTTTAGTTTTATTTTTGGATTCTGCTATCCACATGTGAAAAAAAATAAAAATGTAATGCTGTTTGAATGGATAATATTTGGATTATCATGTTGGTAACCTTGAGCAGGTTGTCTTTTGGGTCTTTTGGCGTCTGTAATTTTCTGCATCATTCATTTAGCAAAAGAGAGATGGATTTTTCTTGGAGCAAATTGATTATTGTTTTTGTTAAAGTTATAGGATTTAGTTAGTTATAACTTTTTTTTTAATTAGGAATGAGATTATTTATTTCCTAATCATATTTATTATTTTTATTTTCTAATAAATTTATTATGTAATTCTTCTGACTTAACTCTTTATAAAGTAGAGATTTTATTTTTCTTTCTTTTGCACCGTATTAGAGCAGGTATAATCTTAGGGAAAGAATCCCTAACCTAGACCCTACAGGAGTGAGAGAGGGCCCATTGCTGCCATCGCTGCCCCTCTCTAGGTGTGCATAGCTTCTTTGTGTGCAAGCCCCCACCAAGGCCCCTGTCTCCTCTACTGCCGCCCTTGTGTGGTTGCTGCTGCCATGGCTCTCCCTTTGCCACGCCCCAGTCTTCCCTTCCTGATTGGCATCATCACCCGATCACCCTCTTCCAACTACCCAGCTTTCTTCTTGCTGGGGATTGCCACTCGACCTATGGCTCATGTTGTTGCCACACTTGTTGCTGTTGTATGTGCTGCTGCTATCGCTGCGACTCTCCAACAGCCGTCGCCCACTACCCTCCGCCCCACAGGGGTCCGGTGGCCCTCCTCGAGGTTGCTACTACTGCCTTGCTTTTTCCTTTGCAATTGTGCAGCCCTGTACCACCCTTCGGTGGTTGTCTCGCTACGTTCTCCACTACTACATTGACTAAGGGTGTCTAACCCTTAAGCCACCATCTGGAGGTCAACGAGGCCTTGTTGGGTTTTGCATCACCTTACGTGCATACAAGCACATGGATTGCCCTTTGGCATGAGAACGATTTGTATCTAGATTGAAAATTGGATTTTTTTCCATGGGAACTGACTCTACCGAGGGTAGAGCCATGACAAGGAAGTTGCCTCTACTGATCAGAGTTTTGGACCTTCCAATCCACCAACTGGCTTCTCTGAAGAAGTCAAGGACTGGTGGGGGAATTGAGTGAGGCTCTTTTCTCTCATCCACGCTACTACTTATCTACTTGCTTGGGATTGTCTCCCGCTCTACTATTATTTTGCTGATTTTTTCACCTCCAAGGTGCTTCTTTGTGGCTAGGCCCTGATGACGTGCCTCTATTGACTTTGCTTGGGATCGACTCTTACTAACTGCCTGCCTGTTATTTCCGGCCTGTATGCCTCTTTCCAGTTTTTTTGTTCCTCCTAGCAAGGAGTTTCCACTGGTCTGAGGCTATTACTTTTGCCAATTATTGGGGGGTGTGGGGGTGTTGGTTTTGTTTCCATCCTACAAGTTGGGTGTGTTCTCCATGCTCCAACTTGAGGGGAGTGTTAGTATTTAATTAGTTATAGGCTTGTTTTAACTAGGATTGAGAGTATTGGTTGTTCCCAATTGGTGTTTGCTATTTTTATTTTTTTGATGCATTTAGTATGTAATTCTTCCAACCTAATTCTATATAAAGCGGCTAGGGACTATTTGTCAATGTGACGGCAGTTTATTTCTTCTACAATTTTACTTGATCAAATTGTTTGAATTTCTGTCTTCATTTTGGGCTACTCATTTGGAACCACTGACATCTGATCCAATAACTGACCCTGCTATGATTGTTATCACAGTATTCAGGCACTTCTTAGTGCTCCAAATCCGGATGATCCACTCTCCGATAATATTGCTAAGCATTGGAAAGCAAACGAAGCTGAAGCGGTAGAAACAGGTGAATAACTGCTATTGTGCCAAGTCTTTTCTTTTCCCCATGTTGTCCTTATCTAAGTAAGTATCACGCGGCAGATGGTTCTGATGCAAAAGAACCTCTCGAGTTGTGGCTCCGGCCATTTGACTCCACTTTTCTTGATATGATCGTTGAGTTAATTTGACGGTTGTGCAGCCAAGGAATGGACCCATCTTTATGCGAGTGGAGCGTGATATGGCGGTGGAGCGGCACTACCAATGGCATAGCATATTTGTCAAGTTTAGTACGTGTATTTATGCTCTCAACTTTTTTGTCCTACAATTTAGTTGTCAACGAGCCTGTCAAAAGTGAATTTGCAGTTCCTGTGCTTTTATGGTATTTTCACTTTAGAAAAATCTCAAAAATGGAACATTTGATAGGTTGTCTACATCAGTCTGCGCGTGGATCATTTATTTGCCTCGTCCATTCTCACACTCCGCTGTAATCATCTTTCAATTTATGGTGATGGGTTGTTCACCGAGCTTGACCTCGCTCAGCTTATGCAAATTACCTATTTGCGCTCAAAGAAGAATATAATTTCTTTAGGAATGGTAATCTGACGTTGCTTAAATGATGGAAGATGCTAGAGTTCATTCCTAAATAAAATTTAGGATATGATAAATTTTAGTAGTGTGTTAGTATAAGTTGTGGGATGGTGGAAGGGAATATGATAGGTGAGTTGATGTGTTATAAAACTTAAGTTGATATGATTTAAATATAGATGGAGGTTTTAGTTTATTTGTCTTCCATTTGGTGGTTGGTTTTTTGTTGTTATTTTGTTGAAAAATGGAGTAAATTAAAGTTAGATATGATAGTTAAGTTAATATTATTTACATGAATATTTGAGATAGTAATTTGTCATAATATATGATATTATTGGTGACATTATTTATTTTATGCATTCCGCATCATCAATTAATCTTTTTATACCCTGTCTAAATACGGGTGCCGGATGATGTTTGTACTGTTTTAGGAACGTGAGACTGTTTAAAAGCTACGCAGTATCCTTTGGCGATGTGTGATAAAGTGAATATTAGCTGTTTGGTATGCGGGTTAAGTCAGCGGAATAAGAAATGAGTAATTTAATAAGTGAATTTTGATATTTAGGTTGTTAAGTGGGTTAACTTTATCATATAGAGGAGGTAGTTTAATTCTACGTTAGGTTAACCATTTAACCCACCTACTTCCAAGGGTGCTTTTTCTACGGCACCGTGTGTGTGTTTGTATAAGCGCTTCAAATGCCCTGCCCTTTCCTGTTTTTCATGGACCTCCAACAACGCACCCTGGAGGCTGTAGGACTTTCTTGTCAATTCTTCTCCCCACTTGTTCTCACCCAACGTCATGCCGTACGGGCAACTTCCTTGTCATGGCTGATGCCTCCAACGATGGGCTTACAACAATATACTCCCCTTTCCTCCATCCTCCCCTGTTTGTGCATCATGCATCTTCTTCCCCATCGTATCTAGGCATTCTAATGACTCAAGTTAGAGAGCTAAATTGAAATTTAGTTAAAAACTTAAATAACACAAGGTCACAGGCCTGGAAATTTCTTTCAATCTTAAAAAAATTCCGTAGGCATCACGGCAGTTCTCAAGTTGAGATGAAAAAAATAAAGCATGTTCACTACGATTAGACTATACCACCATCGTTTGAAGGTAAAGGAATAAAGTCTTGAAGTACAACCTGCACAACAGGGAAAAAGCATGCCCCTTTGCAGCATCAAGATTAAGACGAACTTGAGTTTCAAAAGCACCAGCATCCAATATTTTAAATGCCACTATTTAAAGTTTTGATTCTAAAGAGAGAGTCTTCCAATTTTCTTGAATAAGACTTGTAAGAGTTTTTAAGCGATAAAAAAGGTAATGAATTAAGAACACTTGTACAGGAAGTGGTTAATTGTAATTTTTGATGGGCATTTTGCAGAAGGCATGAACTTCACATTCCATGAACAGCCCCCCCTCCCCCGCATTTGATCGTGAGAATTGGGCCCACTTGGTTGTATTGGATTGAGGAAAGCGGCTCAACTCTTCGTTGTCAAGCCAACCTAACTTCAATGGAAACCTGTCTTGGTGTTGCAACCAGCAACAAATACAGGCATCACAATTTACAGCAAGTCCTGCCTTGTTGCCTGCTAGAACCTACGAGTTATACCATGCTATATGGTGGGTACATACCACTACCATACTGTATTTCAAATGTATGAGGTTACAGTTGAAGCTTAAAGTACTAGCTATTTCATTAATGTTCTTCAAAATATTACATAAATTTACACATCCACATACACCTATAGAATTATGTCATTTTTGGATGTATAATAGTTGGAAACTTCTTATCAAAAAAACTTGTAAGCCAAACCAAGCTGCCAAAAAGAAACTGTTAAATCTGAACCCTACAGAATCAAATCCTGGTAATGATACTTTTACATTGATGGTAGCTAAAGGAACAAAATGCAAATATTTTGAATTTATGTGCTTCATGGTGAAAATCTATATGTTGGGTGGAAGAGATTATGTAAATATGCAGCTAGCCATCTAAGTATAAGACTAGCTGGTTTAGAAAAGACAACTGAAGCTCTACCCTCTTGTAATGCGTTAATTCAGTGTCACTAGCTAATGGCTACCACTTGATTCAATTGGCTAGTCACATGAGAAGCTTCCCCTCCACTCCCTCACCCTAATTGGCTTGGAACTACGTGATGATCATAAAACGGCTCAGAACCCCATTAAAGATCGTAGAGAAGTATGAAAATCTTCATAAGATTGAAGGTTGCCTTGTTTCTTTTTGTATATCATAAAATGAATGTGAGCTGAGGTTGGAAATGAAGATAAAGGACAATAGAAGGCAGCTATATCGGCCATGGGGTGGGGGGGGGTGGGAGTCGCGGGGTGTGTGTGGTTTGTGAGGTAAGGATTGTTGCAAAATTCTTACAAGAAGCATATGTTTGGGTTCTTGTAGATAGAATAGGAGGTGCAAAGATGAAGGCAATACGACTTGCTTGGGCAATGGAGCAAAGACCGAAGGATATAAACATGGAATTTTCATTGAGACAAAACATGTGCATTGGCTTCTTCAATCGATTCAGATGTATGGGTGGGCTGCTTCATTGAGTTTTGGTGGAGGAAAATCTCATCATGATTTGAAGTTCTACAACCATAACTTTTGTTCTTTGATTCAAAGTGAAATCTTTCATTAACCATGAATAGAGCTTCAAAATGTGGATATAGTTGGATTTATGGATCTTTTTTTATCTCTAGTAGGAGTAGATTTTGGTTTTCTCTTAATGAATATAAATGAATAATGGAAAGAGGATTAAATCTATATATATCTTGTATTTCTTCAAATTTCTTGCAATTAAATTATTGAAATTTAGATCAAAACCATTAGATATTTTTTAATTGTAGAGAGGAACAAGCAGGACTATGAATGGGTCAATTTAATTTCAAATGAGAAAGTTATGACTAAAAATTGATTGTGCATGTCTTAATGTGATACAATATGCATAGATAGCTAGACTAGATGCTAGCCAGCAATTTTGAAGGTGATGACCTTAAGATTATTGGAGAGACTTAGGCAATTTCTATAAAGTCCAGCTGGCTAAGAAGCTACATTTATGGTTCTAAAGGCATATCCAAGCCTTGTCTATACATACAAAAATAGAAAATGACCCTCAACCTTGACTCATGTTTAGTGAGCAGGTTTAAATCTTGGTTGAGTCCTAGATAAGGATACTAATAGAGTCTTATGAATTAAAGGAAATGACTCAAATGTGGCAAATGTTGCCATGTATTTAGCCAATTAGGCTAAATTGTAATCAATTGATCATGAAAGATAATCTTAGAAAAGCTCTTTCAATCCCTAAGATAGTGAAGATGATAAATGAACTAATAAAGGTTTTCTAGGCATAGTTTACTTAGAATCATAAGCCTGATTTAAGAATGATTGGATCATCAAGGGTGGATAAATTAATTAACCTAAGTTGAATGTAGCTTGAGATAGATAGGTCTTGAAAATTATAACTACAAAAGTTTATATTAATAATAGACGATTAGGGTTCTTCTAAAGAACAACCAAGATGCATCAATTGGAGGTATCCTTTCTTCTTAACCATGCAACACCTTGAGAAGCTAACACCAAATTTGATTCTAATTTTATCTTGTGTTGAGTGGTTGATATGAGGCATCCACTAATTGCTCCTTTAGACAAACCAAGTTGCATAAGGAGGGCTGTATAAGTAAGCTATTGCAATAGCCTATCCTACTTGGAAGTGCATCTTAAGATATCCCAGCGTAAAGCTCATGTTGAAAGTGCATGAGTACTCTTGACTTGGGCATGAGCATGGCAATTCTTTTCTTAGATAGCATAAAGGAAATGCTATTTTTTGAGAATATGCAAAGCACAATGATTCTATTTTTAGAATTAAAGTTGCTTTTTGTTACCATATTTTCGCATGGTTTTAGCAATTTGATGAAGTTGGCTAGTAGATTCATCAAAATTAGGAGGCTTGTAAACATGCTCTTGGCTTGTTGATTCATCCTTTGAAATTGACTCATAGAAAACCTCAATCTTAGGGTAACTTGAGTTAGAGAAGTTGACTAATGGAGATTTACAAAGTCAACATATAATTGACTTGTGATTCTACAGGCTGAGAAGTATAACTTGGATAACTTAGGTGCTCAAAACACTTTAGTTATGGCCTTGGGTATATAAAGTCCAACCCAACAAGTTATCACATCAGAATTATGCTTGGAATTAGGCTCATGTCATTATAGTGTGATTTCTATAAAATTGAGATGTTTTAGCATCATGACTTCCTTTCCCATTTCCAACAACTTCCAATTTGCACTCACTAAAAGATTATTTTCTCTTGATGGTCCTTTCTACAAGAGTACTAGAAGATATTAGATAATTTTATGCAAAGAGCATACATAGCAACACTCATGCACAAGCATGCATGTATACATATGTGTTAATAATTCAGGTTCAATCCTAGGATTCATGCCATATCCTAGGTTCTAGTTATTCAATCCACACATGCATTCAGGTTTATAATTAAATTAGGGAAAGCCACTCTACTAGACAACCCAGGAGTATTGGGAGCTTGATGACCGCTCTTTCGTCGTGTTTTAAAGATATGTTCGTTGCAGTATGTTGCGAAAAGCGATTATCGATTTATTTCAATTTGTTACTCGAAATTTAAAATAACCCGAGGTCGAACTCAGGGAGCAAACGTAATTCTAGAAGCATACAAATTCACAGTTCAATATACTACTTTTACAAAAATTAAAAAGAGAGAATGAACAAAAAATCCTTTTCTTCTTTTCTTTCTTTCTTCTCTTCTTCTTCTCTCTTCCTTCTCTTCTTTCTCTGCCTTTCCTTCCTCGGACGTTTGATTCTTTGAATCAGACGCCTTATCAGCCCCTTTGCTACAGTGCCTCACAGCTTCTTCTTGCACTGTGCCTTCTCCTTCTTCAGTTGGCTTCTCGGCCTTCTTGTCTTCTTCTTTCTTCTTCAGCTGCTGTGGCTCTTCTCCTTCTCTTTCTTTTCTCTGTAGCTTCCTCCTTCCTGTCTTCTTCTTCCTCTTTCAGCTGCTCTGTGCGGCTAAGTGTCCTCAACTGCTCCTTGAGTTCTTCCTTCTTTCTTCTGCAGCTTCTTCCTTTTTCTTTTCAACAACTGCGGCTCTTCTTCTTCTCTTCTGCTCCCCTGTGTGTTACACGGTTAGGCAAAACCTAACCCCTACCCGCCCCGTGTCTCTCTCTCTCTATTTCTCTCTCAAAGGTTCTCTCCCAAAGCATTCGTGGGTATACGGGTAGGGTAACTCGCCCGGGACCAGGCCCACCGACGTGCGGTGGTGGGCGAGGAGTGCACGGTAGGGTAATTGGGTTCGGACCCAGGTTGCGGGGCATGAGCATGGGTGAGGGCCGGTGCGAGCGCGTGACGCGCTGCGTGCGTGGGTGAGAAACCTGACCCCTGTGTATCAAAGGGGATAAGCCTTATGCAGGAATTCAATTTATGCTGCGGCACCCACTCACCCACTTTCGAGGTGGGACTAAATGTCCCACTTGCCTGTTGCGCGCACCCGCAGAGGTTTAGCTACTCAATTGCAGCTGCTGCGAGGATCCTCGAAGCCAATCAAAGGCCTGGGTGTGTGCGCAAGACCAAGCTGAGCCTTCTGAACCTGGGGACCTGGAGCGCTGCGGCCTGGAGAAGCTTGCAAAGCAGCTTTGACCTGTTCGTCAACGGCGGCGAGCCCCTGGAAACTGAAAGCACCAAAACGGCCTCGCGGCCACGTTAAAAAGCTCAGGGAGCTTCGCCAAGGTGCAGCAAATGTGCAGAGGTGGTCGGCGAGGCGTGGGAACCCCTGTGGGAGCGTGCCTAGGGTTTACTGTGGCCGTGGAGTTGGGTGTGTGATGAGAACCTCATCATGAACCCTAACTAGCACAATTTAATCCAAATAAGTGTAAAAAAGCTCCTAAAAACCTAAAGAGAAGCTTAACTCAGAGAATTCTGAGTTAAAGAACAAAACAAATCATAAGGGGTAAAACTGTAATTTCACCAATGCAGTGTGCAAACAGGGTAATTAAGGGTCCAAACACAGGTCAAACGAGTTTAATAAGGAAGGAAGTGGGATGATCTAATCTGAAAATGGTTATAGTAACTTCTAGGAATTAAATGACATTCTGTAACCCTAAAACAAATCCACTTTAATTCATAAGATTCGAGGCAGGGTAAAAATCAACTAAACCCTCTAAAATTCATGAAAAAATATTTCCTATGGTTTAGAACCTTCAATTTGGCCTGTGCAACCTATTTTGACCTAAAATGAGAACCATGCCCAATTTATGACTTAATTTGGGTTTTTGTACAAATTGACAGGTCAAACATAGTCCAACCTAAAATCAAATTTCACCATTAAAGTTCTTAGGTTCAAATTAGTCTGGTATAAAAATTTGAGCCTAAGATAAGACCATATTGACCGACTTTACATATTGGTCCGCTTAATTTACTTTCTGACCCTTATCTTTTGAAACCCTTACGTTTAGCCCCCTATCTTCTCATCATTCTTTGCAGAACGATCCCCCTTGCCATTTCTGCGCAGCACCATACCTCTGGCGACCTTGCGCGGAGGATGGCGCCGCGCAGGGTAAGGCGTCCGTCCTCAGGAACATGCGCGGGGTTCCCTGCGTCGTCCTCTATCGCAGGGACCCTCCCCTGACCTCTGCAACCGACCATGCCTTTCGTGCGAACGCACGAAAGGCATGGGTATCCATTACCGGCCACACTCCGGCAAGCGCGGCACGTTGCCTCGATCTCCTCTCCTCGCCAGTGCCTATTTAAGGAGAGGCAAGGTCTGTCGTCTCCTTCAAGCTTCTTCTGGCGGAGAAACACCCTAGATTTCATCCTTCCCTTCTCCGATCAGAACGCCCGAGCTTCCGGCGAACCTCCCTCCTCGTCGCTCTGTTGCCCTACCTGCAGCAGAGTACACTCTGCCTCGTCGTCCTACGCCAGGCCATACCAGCTGGCACCCTCAGATCTCCTCCTCGTCGCCAATAACCCCCTCCTGGGAATCTTCGTCCTCAGCTCCGGCAGGCACGAGCCGGATGCCTCCCTCTCCCCCTTCGTTGATTAAGTAGGTAGGAATCTTTCTCTATCTCTCCCTTACATTTTCCCCTTCTTGATTTACCCTCTTAATCCACCGACCGCCACTTCCACCTCCATCTGCTCCATCTTCGATCACCATCTCCGGCGAGGTCACTCCACCTCCACAGACCACCTCACCCCTCGCCGGCAAGCCCAGAAGCTCCCCCTCACTCAACTCAACCGTTTCCTCCACTCCATTCACCGCCCGACCACCCCCCGAACAAACCCACTTCCGCACACACAGTCTGCCCTAGGAGCACCTCCACAGGCACATTCGCGCCTCACCGACCCTCGCACTGCCTTCGCCGCCCTCTGGCGAAGCTCCCTATGTATCTGATGTGGCCGAGAGGCCGTCCTTGTGTTTTCAGGTCTACGCCTCCTCGCCGCCATTGAAGAGCTCCTGAAGCTCCTTCGCAAGCAGCTCCAGGACGTCTCCAGCCCAAGCGCGCGCTCCAGGCTGCGCGGGTTGATTCCACGAGCATGCCCAAGCTTGCGATTTGGGGTGCGAACATTCGTTGCTACCCCAATTGGCAGCGTCTTCTCGCCTGCGGGCGCGCAGATTGGAGGTGGGACTTTAGTCCCACCTCATAAGTGTGTGGCCTCGCGCCCACACTTAAATTGCAAAAGTGAATAGGGTTGTTTGCCTTCGATACACAGGGGTCAGGTCCCTTGCCCACGCACACAGTGCGCCATGCGCTCGCCCGCCCTTACCCGCGCTCACGCCCTGCGGGTCTGGGCCGAATCCGACTACCCGATCAAGCACTCCTCGCCCACCACCGCACATCGGTGGGCCTGGTCCCAGGCGCGCTACCCGAACTCGATTACCCGGCTCTGGGAGAGCATTCCTAAAGAGAGATTCAGAGAGAAAGAGAGACGCAGGGAAGGGGTATGGGTAGGTTTTGCACTGATAGTTGTCTGTGCGCGCAGGGAAGAAGTAAAAAGAAAGAAGAAGAAGAAGAAAGGAAGGAGAGGAGCTGAAGGAGAATAAAAGAGGCCGCACTGTAGCAAACGCATAGTTAAGTCATTTGAGCACCGAGTTAGACGACGGAAGGTCAGCAGCCAAAGCAGGAAAGAAGGCAGGCTGAAGAAGAAAGAAAGAAGAGGAACAGCAAGAGCAGAAGAAGAAGAAGAAGAAAAGAAGGAAGAATAAAGGAAGACTTAGCATCTGAAAGAGAGAGAGGGCAGAAGCTATGCAGCCGCAAGGACGAAAAAAAGAAAATCAGAAAGGAAGAAAGGAAAAAGAGAAATGGTCACCACAGCCGAAGAAAGAAAAGAAGAGAGAAGAAGGTAAGGCAGATTGAAGAAAGAGAAGAATCAGAAGAAGAATGATGAGAACCTCGTCATAAACCCTAAACTAGCACCATCTAACCTAGATTTGCAAGAAAAAACTCCTACATAACTTATAGAAAGGCTTGACTCAGAGAATTCTGAGTTTGTGAAGAAAACAGAAACTAAGAGGGTAAAAATGCAATTTCACCAACACAATCTGTAAACAAGGTAACCTAGGATCCAAACATAGGTCATACTAACCTAATAAGAAGGAAAGTGGGATGAGTTGATCCAACTAGGGCTACAGCAACTCCAAGGAATTAAATGACATCTTGTAACCCTAAAACAAACCCACTTCAATTCAAGAGGTTTGAGGTAAAGTAAAAATCGACTAAACCCTCTAAAATTCATATAAAAATAATCTCTAGGGTTTAGAACCTTCAATTTGGCCTTGGAAATCCATTTTTACCTACATTGAGAACCATGCCCAATTAATGATTTAATTTGGGTTTTACGTAAATTGACCGGTCAAACAAGGTCTGATCTAGAAATAAAATTCACCATTAGAATCCTTAGGTCCTATTTAGTCATGTATAAAAACTTGAGCCTAAGAAGAGACCTTCTTGACTGACTTTGCATTTTGGTCCTCATCTATTACTTTTTGACCCTCAACTTTTGAAACCCTCGCATTTTGACCCCTAAATCTTCATCGTTCTTTGCATTTAGGTCCTCCCTGCAAAACCCTGATCAGCGCCATGCTCCGGCGACTTTGCGCGGAGAATGGCGCCGCGCAGGGTGAGGGAGGCCCTCTGACCTTTCAACGAGGTGTTCCCTGCGACGTCTGCTGTCGCAGGGACACCTCCACGATCTCTGCACCAGCCCACACCTTCCGTGCGAACGCGCGGAAGGTATGGGTCCATACTCCGGCCGTCCTCCGGCGAGGGAGGCACGTCGCCTCCCTCCGCCCACCTCTCCGCTTTCGCCTCTATAAAAGCTGCCTCCGCCTGCAGAAGAAGGCAGCTCGGTCCTGACGGAGAAACACCCCCATCTTTCCTCTCTTCCCACTCCGGCAGAAGCCCTCCAGCTCCAGCAGTTCTTCCTCCCCCTCCTCATCGCTCTGCTGCAATACCAGCAGCAGAGCCACCCTCGCCCGCTCTTCCCGCATCGCGCCATACCCAGCGCGCACCCTCCCACTCTCTCCTCGTCGCCGCCCTCTCCCTCTGGGCATCTTCTTCTCCGGCGACAGTCGATACGACTGCCACCCTGCTCCGGCCCCCTTCGTCCCTACAACTAGGTCAGAACTTCTCCCCACCTCCCCCTCTTTCTTTTCCTCACTATTTTACATTCAATTAAGCCCTCGACCACTCCTGTCCATCGTCACCCCCTTCGTCTCCGACTACCCTCCGGCGAGACGCCCCCATCGCTCCATAGCCCCACATGCCTCGCCGACCCTCTCAGAAGCTTCCCCTCACTCCACTCAACAGCTTCCCCCTTTCCATTCCCTGCCACACGCCACTTAAAGACCCCCCGAACAAACCCATTCCTCCGACCACAGTCCGACCTAGGGCTGTCACCATACACCGCCTCATGCCTAGCCACCACCCGCACGAGCTTTGCCACACTCCGGCGAAGCTCCCTGCACCTTCTGACTAGGCCAAGAGGCCGTATGCTTGATTTCAGGTCACGCCCTCTTCGCCGCCATTGCTGAGCAGGTGAAGCTCTTTCACCTGCAGCTGCAAGTTCGCCCTCGCCCAGGCTTGCACTCCAGGACGCGCGGCTTGCCCCCGCGAAGCTTCCCAGGCCTGCAGCTGGGGGGGAAAGCCTTGCACACGGCCGCAATTGCCTGCAGCTTCCTTAGCTGCAGGCGCCAATTTGGGTGGGACATTTAGTCCCACCTCGGTAGTTCTGGAAGCCCTGCAGCCAAATAAATGAAAAAAGTGACATAGCCTCTTCGCCTCCGAACACGAGGTGAGGTCGCTCTCACCCGCTTCACCCGGCCTCGTCCGCGACCACCCCCCGCGGACCTGGCCCGACCCGTATACCCGACCTGCACTCCTCGCCCACCACCCCGCACGCCGGTGGGCCTGGACTCGGGCACGAACCCGTACCCGAATACCCGGCTCTGGGAGAGCGATCCTACGAGCGAAATCTGAGAGAGAGAGACGCGGGGGAGGGTAGGGTTAGGTTTTTGCTCTGACTAGGCTATGTGAGTGTGCAGGCAGACAAAGGAGAGAAAGAAGACCGCAGAAGAGGAAGGAGAAGAAAAAGAAGGAAGAAGCAGCCAAAGCCCTGGCTGCTCGAAGCAAAGCAGAAGAAGAAGGACTACAAAAAGAAGGAGAAGAAAGAAGCATAAGAGGGAGTACCAAGGAAGCACTGTAGCAGATGCTACTTAAGTCGTCTGATTGAGAAATCAGACGACGCTCTAAAGAAAAAGACAAGAAGAAGGAAAGAAGAACAGGCACCGCAGAAGAAGAAAGAAAGAAAAGAAGAAGAACAGAAGAGAAAGAAAGAAAGAAAAGAAGAAGGAAGAAGATAGAAGAGCTGAAGACGATCAAAGCAAAGAGAAGAGAAGAAAAAGAAGAAGAAGAAAGACTGCAAGAGAGAAAGAAGAGAAGAAGAAAAAGCCAAGAGACCAATCTATCTCTCTCTCTCTCTCTTATTTTTGTAACAGAAACATTGTACTTCTAGAATTATAAGTTTGCTCCCTGAGTTCGACCTCGGGAAACCTTTTCTGAGTAAAAATTGAAAATGATGGTGACAACCGTAGCTTATACTATAACGAATATACTATAATAAATACAAGGCACCACGAGTTGCCTGCCACTCATCTTTTCAAATAAGAAGAAGAAAAGAGAAGAGGAAGAGAGAAGAAGAAGAAGCCAACAAAACTTTTGCTCTCTCTCTCTCTCTCTTATTATTTGTGTAACATAATTGTGAACCTCTATGCTTCTAGGATTATAGTTGCTCCCTCAGTTCGACCTCGGGAATCTTGTTCCGAGTAAAAAAATTTGTATTAAACTAGTAACTGTTTTGTCATATACTACAACGAATATAAATAAAGACAAAAGACACGCGGCCAGCTTTTGGCACCGTTGCCGGGGAGCAACGGCTATTCTAGAAGTTATTAATTCTCTATTTTTGAGTTTCTATTGATCTCTTCTCTTTTGTTGTGTAGGCACAGGAAACCAAGAGGACAACAAAGCAGCTGCACAACAACCACACCCAGGACAGGTAATTTTCTAACCTCTCATTTTAACCCCTAAATTCTAAAGAGGAAGAAAAAGAAAGAAAAAGCAATTTAGGCTTTTTTTCAATTTCAACACACTATTTCTGTACATCCATTAAAGGTATTTAGGGCTAACACCTTCTTGCTTGAGCCCTAATTACCTAATCTAAAGGAAGCTAACTAGACCAAGTAGAGCCAACATAAGATTCAAAATTAGGATTTTAGAGACACACTTCCTAAGCAAGAATTGAGAATTCCCAAAAGAAGTATGCCCAAGCCATTGTTTGAAAACACCTATTCTGAGAAACCCTAAGAAATTTGGCTCTTAAGAACACTTGAACCCTAAAAGACAAAGACCTAATAAGCTCTCAAAGGAACTAGCAGGTGAAGTTGACCCCTTGGGTCAACCAACCTTCAACTTAGGTCACTCTTTGCACTCAAAAGGCTAAAGTTCAGGTGAAAACCTAAAGCACCTTGATCCTAACTAAAAGTGGTAGACTTAAGAGGTCAAGGTCCCCATTCTGGTCTACCTGGAATCTCAGTGACAAGAGAGGTCGGGTGGGGGAAACCCTGTAACCCGTGGGGGTGCTCTACCGTGTATGGGTCTTCGCAGGACTCACCCTCTCTGGCTGCCCAGGTAATTCTCAGGTGGATGACCTTTTTGATAAAGGGGTCCATCTGCCCCGAATCTCTATAGTCACCCAATATTCTAGGTGTCTTGATTGGGTCTAGTACCTGCTAAACTCATCATCTCCATCAATGTATGTTTGGTAGGAGGCCCTTGAAACCTCCTTTAGAAATTCACTCTCGACGCCGAGCCTTGGTGCCCTTGCATGTGCAACCAACCCTTCACATAACCCTTTTCCTCTGATTCTGAACCAAGTCCCCCTTCTTCCATCTTAGCACAACTTGAGTCTACATTGAAATTCTGATTCTACATCTTGATTTCACCGCCTGATCCAAATATGTAGCCTAATTACTTAGCATCACCCTTCAAGAAACCTGAATCATAAAGATCTATGAGAGATAGGATGATTGAGGATGCCCTTGAATTCTATAAAATCAAATATAAACCCTCAACACTAATAGAAAACATTTAGGTTGATATCCCAACAACCACAGCCTTCATCATAAACTGTGCCCAAATTCTGTTGACAGAAGCCATAAAAGGATCAACCCAAGAAATGCTCTTAACAGGATACACTGAGATAGAAAAATTACACAAATCTAAATACCTTCAATGCTTGACAAATCCTGTACTTTGGGAACAACACCAAGATGCTCTTGAAAAATGGGTAGAAATGATGAGATCACTGGAACAAACTATCAACCAGAAATAGAGGATGAACCATCTTGGAACATTATTAAGGATCAATCCGGTTTCCTAGGCCTCGGAACTGAGGCACAGGGTGATTGTGGATTCCCAACCCAGATAGAAGACAACATTGAATTAGGTTGGGAAGTTGCAGGAGAACATAATGATGAGCCAACCTTAGACCATGATTTGCCAAGCTTAGAATTCCAAGACTCCTGTAATAATAAGATCAGAACTAAACCTCTTGAGGGTATAAATTCCGCCCCTTATTTTGATAAGGTGACCCTTGAAGGTTATTCGGACTTAGATTCTAGTAATTCTACCCACATCCTAAACCTAGAATCTAGATCCGAAACTTATTGGGAAGATTATGAGGCCCCATATGATAAAGAATATGATTCCGGGTCTTTATTTGATGAATATCCCTCTCCAACATCCTCAGGAAATCTAATCGATTTTCCAGAAGACATGCCAATTTACGATACAGAAATCGATGAGTTGGATGAGTGGGGTTTCAATTGGGTCTATCCTACCAGCTTGGAACTTGAGCCTAGACAGAACAACTTTTTAAGCCCAGAATTGACATTTAGGCTAGACCCTAGTCAGGCTGTTGAATCCACATCATGTGATTTATGCTGCGGTGGAATTCATGATCATGAATCTCATTTAGAACTGGATTTTCGCAAACTCTCCGACAACTTCGGATCTGACTAAAATTGCGGAGAGACTATCCTTCCTGAACACACCAAGCCCATTTACGACCTCAGTTCACATGACTCATTCTCTGACTCCGACTCTGTGGTCCTGGTTCCCGAGATCACTGATAACATAGAATCATTCCTTTTCGATCTTCAGAAACCAAAACCACAAAATGCCAAGAGTGATTGCAACCCAAAATTCAAATCTTTTCTCAATTCAGATTTCCTTCATCCTATAAACACTCTTCAGGCATTTGATAGTTACCCAGAGGACTCTCTACAAGAGATCACCTGTCATTCCTTTCTAGAAGAGTCCTCATACACAGTTCTCATTGAAGCCACCTCTTTCACACACACAGAACTGATCAAAACCTCTTCTCAACCACGACCCGCAATTGGACTCAATTTCTATTCAGATTCACCTCTCACCGAGCCGATTGAAATTCCACATCAGGTTGCGAACACTGATCAGACAAAAGACCATGCTCCATCATTCTCTGATCATCCCTGTAGGGTTTCCGCATCATTCATTGATTATTTTACGGGTCCCTACTCTGACCAAGCTGATTCGACTCAGCCAAACCTCGCATTCACATTTCCACATTCATCTGAGCTTCATAGTATATGGTGGGTTCCACACCTTTTGATCTACGTCTATCGACCCACCAGATTGATTGGGTTTGGGCTGCATCATCAGCCTGTTGATCTGAACAGGCACCTGGTTGGACCAACCAGGCTCTTGATCAAGGTGCTTGTTATACTAAACTCTGCTGATTTAACCATTCTCTCTACATCCCATTTCCCGCTTGGCTGAAGGCAACAAATTTAGCGCTCAACGGGAGGCAGCCCGTCATTCTTTTTGAAAAAACTTGAAACCTTTTCTGACACCTCTTCGCACTTAAGGTTCATCCTCTAGACAGCCGCCTCCACCTCAGGTGCTTGCATCTGAGACTACAAATTGTCTGCAACTGTCACCCCGACCCATTCACCCATCAAAACATCTATCCTAATGTATGAACTAAGTTGAATAAAAACCCTCCTAAGTGACAATGAGGACATTGCAAATCTTAGACATGGGGGGGGTATGAAAGTACAAAACATGCAAGAAAAGGTTTTAAACAAAAAATAAAAAATTCACATATGCCAAAAACACCATAAAAATTAAAATTTTTTTGAAAAAGAATAATAAAATGAGAGGAGGAAAGAAATTTTGTGGACTCTACAAAGGAGGAGGAGAAAAAGAACAAAAAGATAAAAAGGAGCACAAAATGAAAGAAAAGAGATAGTCATTAGTAAGAAATTAAGGAGTTAACCTAAGTTCTAGACCTTATTCAAGAAAAGAAATGGAAAGTACACAGTGAGATTAGTAAGAACGCAAACCTTAGGCATTCTCGGATAGACTCTTAGTACCCATTAAGATCTAGACATTCCTCAAGAGGTTGAGGAAAATGAAAAGTTTAAGTATTAGGTCCAAGGCTTAGGGAGTATTTGGCTTCATTAACTAACTTTTAGCTTACGGGACTCAGTAACCTAAGCACCCTAATTTCACACATAGCCCGGTTCAGTAAGCATAAAAATCAAAATCACGCGAAAGCGTTGCAAAAAAATTCTGAAAATGACACTTAGAGTAGGAGCGGCCGATCAATACAAGTTGATTTAGACGAGTTCCCAGCGTGGAGAGGTGGGAAATTCTCCTCGAAGAGGCATAACAAAATATTATCTCCTCGGTGCTTGTCTCTTAGGATATTTACATACCCTATTGGGGGCATGTAAGCACTCTGCTGGTTCAGATTCCATGGATGGCATTATCACGAAATGTCAATTGCTAGGGTCTGAATTCGGCCACGGAACACCATGGATGGGATTATCTCGAAATCTCAAAAGCCAGGGTTCTGGGGGTTACCATGGGCGGTGCTATCCTGAAGCATCGACTGCCAGGAACTCTTGAGGATTGATGATGGGGACAAGGAATCTGATATAGACCGTGTTGAGAAGCCAATCCTAAGTTAGAATTAAAAAGAAAAAGAGAGAGAAATCTCTCCAAACATATAAATCTTCTACCTCTCTTTCTTTCAAAATGCACTACGAACTGAGCCATGGCTAAAATTATCTCAAGCACGGGTGCTTTAACCACAAAGTCCAATAAGCCTTAGGTTAGTTCTTGTAGGCCTTAAAAACCTTTACTAAGGACTGAGGCTGAGGCTAGACAGATCTGGATCTTGGTTGGCATTAGAGTACCTTTTAGGCCTATGGTTGACATTCTAACCTAATCAAGGTTTCAAAAGAAAAAGCACTTATCTAAACTCATTAAGAACTTCATGGTCTAGAACAAGGGTTGAAACCTTAAAATTTTGCTAAGGGACTAGCAAAAGCTAGGCATGGGGGTATGATGAGAACCTCATCATGAACCCTAACTAGCATAATTTAATCCAAATAAGTGTGAAAAAGCTCCTACAAAACCTAAAGAGAAGCTTAACTCAGAGAATTCTGAGTTAAAGAACAAAATAAATCATAAGGGGTAAAACTGTAATTTCACCAATGCAGTGTGCAAACAGGATAATTAAGGGTCCAAACACAGGTCAAACGAGCTTAATAAAGAAGGAAGTGGGATGATCTGATCTGAAAAGGGTTATAGTAACTTTTAGGAATTAAATGACATTCCATAACCCTAAAATAAACTCACTTTAATTCACGAGGTTCGAGGTAGGGTAAAAATCAACTAAATCCTCTAAAATTCATGAAAAAATATTCCTTAGGGTTTAGAACCTTCAATTTGGCCTGTGCAACCTATTTTGACCTAAAATGAGAACCATGCCCGATTTATGACTCAATTTAGGTTTTTGTGCAAATTGACTTGTCAAACATTGTCCAAACTAAAATCAAATTTCACCATTAAAATCCTTAGGTTCAAATTATTCTGGTATAAAAATTTGGGCCTAAGATAAGACCATCTTGACCAACTTTACATATTGGTCCTCTTAATTTACTTTCTGACTCTTATCCTTTGAAGCCCTTGCGTTTAGCCCCCTATCTTCTCACCATTCTTTGCAGAACGGTCCCCCCTGCCATTTCTGCATAGCACCATACCTCCGGCGACCTTGCGCAGAGGATGGCGCCGTGCAGGGCAGGGCGTCCGTCCTTAAGAACACGCAGGGGGTTCCCTGCGTCGTCCTTTGTCGCAGGGACCCTCCCCTAACCTCTGCAACCGACTATGTCTTTCATAAGAACGCACGAAAGGCATGGGTATCTATTTCCAGCCACACTCCGGCGAGCGTGGCACGTCGCCTCCTCGATCTCCTCTCCTCGCCAGTGCCTATTTAAGGAGCGGCAAGGTATGCCGTCTCTTTCAAGCTTCTTCTGGCGAAGAAACACCCTAGATTTCATCCTTCCCCTCTCCGGTCAGAACGCCCGAGCTTCCAGCGAACCTCCCTCCTCCTCCTCGTCACTCTGCTGCCCTACCTGTAGCAGAGTCCACTCTGCCCCGTCGTCCCACGCCAGGCCGTACCAGCTGGCGCCCTCAGATCTCCTCCTCGTCGCTGATAACCCCCTCCTGGGCATCTTCATCCTCAGCTCCGGCAGGCACAAGCCGGACGCCTCCCTCTCCCCCTTCGTCGATTAAGTAGGTAGGAATCTTTCTCTATCTCTCCCTTACATTTTCCCCTTCTTGATTTACCCTTTTAATCCACCGACCGCCACTTCTACCTCCATCTGCTCCATCTTCGATCACCATCTCCGACGAGGTCACTCCACCTCCACAGACCACCTCACCCTTCGCCGGCAAGCCCAGAAGCTCCCCCTCACTCAACTCAACCGTTTCCTCCACTCCATTCACCGCCCGACCACCCCCCGAACAAACCCATTTCCGCACACACAGTCTACCCTAGGAGCACCTCCACAGGCACATTCGCGCCTCGCCGACCCTCGCACTGCCTTCGCCGCCCTCTGGCGAAGCTCCCTACGTATCTGATGTGGCCGAGAGGCCGTCCTTGTGTTTTCAGGTCTACGCCTCCTCGCCGCCATTGAAGAGCTGCTGAAGCTCCTTCGTAAGCAGCTCCAGGACGTCTCCAGCCCAGGCGCGTGCTCCAGGCAGCGCGGGTTGATTCCCCGAGCACGCCTAGGCTTGCGATTTGGGGTGCGAACGTTCGCTGCTGCCCCAATTGGCAGCGTCTTCTCGCCTGCGGGCATGCAGATTGGAGGTGGGACTTTAGTCCCACCTTGTAAGTGTGTTGCCTCGCGCCCACACTTAAATTGCAAAAGTGAATAGGGCTATTTGCCTTCGATACACAGGGGTCAGGTCCCTCGCCCACACTCGCAACGCGCCACGCGCTCACCCGCCCTTGCCTGCGCTCACACCCCACGGGTCTGGGACGAATCCGACTACCCGACCAAGCACTCCTCGCCCACGACCGCACGCCAGTGGGCCTGGTCCTGGGCGCGCTACCTGAACCCGATTACCCGGCTCTGCGAGAGCGTTCCTAAAGAGAGATTCGGAGAGAAAGAGAGACGCGGGGAAAGGGTAGGGGTAGGTTTTGCACTGATAGTTGTCTGTGCGTGCAGGGAAGAAGGAAAAAGAAAGAAGAAGAAGAGGAAAGGAAGGAGAGGAGCTGAAGGAGAAGAAAAGAGGCTGCACTGTAGCAAACGCATAGTTAAGCCGTTTGAGCACTGAGTCAGACGACGGAAGGTTAGCAACCAGAGCAAGAAAGAAGGCAGGCTGAAGAAGAAAGAAAAAAGAGGAACGGCCAGAGCAAAAGAAGAAGAAGAAGAAGAAGAAGAAGAAGAAAAGAAGGAAGAAGAAACGAAGACCTAGCAGCTGAAAGAGAGAGAGGGTAGAAGCTCTGCAGCCGCAAGGAGAAAAAGATGAAAATCAGAAAGGAGGAAAGGAAAAAGAGAAAGGGTCACCACAGCCGAAGAAAGAAAAGAAGAGAGAAGAAGGCAAGGCAGATTATAGAAAGAGAAGAATCAGAAGAAGAAGAAAAGAGAAGAGGAAGAGAGAAGAAGAAGCCAACAAAACTTTTGCTCTCTCTCTTTCTCTTATTATTTGTGTAACATAATTGTGAACCTCTATGCTTCTAGGATTATAGTTGCTCCCTGAGTTCGACCTCGGGAATCTTGTTCTGAGTAAAAAAAATTGTATTAAACTGGTAACTGTTTTGTCACATACTACAACGAATATAAATAAAGACAGAAGACATGCGACCGGTGTGTTTGGTGGGCGAATATAGAGGTGTTGGTAGTCAATGGAGATGGGGAAACTGCTTAGTGAATGGTGGCGGAGGTTTTGAGGGGTCTGGCGAGGTGGATGGAGGTGTGGAGCAGCGGGAACACCTTGCCGATGGTCTGCCGGAGGTGGAGAAGGTGGCTGTAACGACCCGATTCCCGAGTCCCTACGAGACACGAGAACCGGACCGACTCGACTAATCCCAAGACCTAGTCGTCCAACGAGGAAGTAACCAAAAGAGCAGTAAAATAAACCACATTCAGCATGAATATAACTAGCAGTAACAAAATACAGCAGTAAGAAAGGGAACTACTACAGTATATACCACCACAACAGTAGAACAACAATTATAACATAACATGAAGCTACAAGTAAAGAAGTACAGAGAGTAACAAAAACTACTCACTACAGTGGAACAAAAGGGGTACAAAAAGAATTGCGGTAACTCTACTGGACCCTACTCGGCCCAGCGTCCTCTGCAGCCGCTGACCCTGGCTGCTCAACACCTGGTCCTGAAAAGTAACGAGTGTAACACGTCAGCGAAACGTTGAGTAGAGTGGCAGCTACAACTAAAGAAGCAGTAACTGTACAGTAGCTGTTTTATTTTCTTTCTTCCTTTATTTACATCTTTCTATTGTTTCACAATTTATCTATTTCTCAGATCCTTCACTTGATCTCGAATGTTCCTCGTGGGAACAATCTTGATTGCAGTCTTTTCCGAAAAGTAGAAGTAACACGTGGTGCTCTCCTGGTCGGGAGAGTCCCCCGTGGCGATCCTACTCTCAGTCAACCACCCCAAGGTCTCTGACAGACGTAACGGTGACTACGGCACGCGCGATAAACACACGGGTAGCTACCTCGCACTGGCACGCGGTCAGTCGTTTCCGTTAACGGGTGCGCCCAAAGCACAGCACAGAACCAGTATAGGGCAGAGCCCTCTCAGTAACAGGGGTCCAACCCCTCCACAGTCTGTGCACCCTCGCCTGACTACCCTGGTTTGCCCAGTGGGCCTAACAAGTCGGCGTAGGAGGCTAGCAGAACCCCGGGGCCCGTGGGGTAGCTAGTGCTCTCCCTACACTAGTAGCTCTCCTCGGTACTGCGTACGCGAGGGCCAGCAAGTCAGTGTACAGTGGCCAAACCCACCCCGGTCTCAACCTGAGGGTGGCAAGCTCCCCTCTACACTAAGAGGCAATGTGTGCTCTCGTTGGTATCACGTACCTCAGAGACAACACACTTCCACGTCTTTCTTTCTCAATTCCATCCATTCTCTTTCCAGGAGTTCTACTCCTAATTCCCCGTAGGGTTCCAGCTCTTTTAACTCAGCACATTTAGGTTTCACCGTTCCAGCTTTACATTCATACAACCCATGTTCTTAATCATATTTATTCCTTATAACAGGCAGCGGTTAAATCAATTTACAGGCAGCTATTATTTCCTTTCCACCTTTCCAAGACTGCAATATTATATACATATCACTAGTTTTCCAGTCCTAGGATTCATGTCGTACCCTATGATCTATCATTCAATCTAGTTTCCAGTCCTAGGTTTCATGCAATACCCTAAGATTTATCATTCAATCTAGTTTCTCAATCCTAGGATTCATGCAGTGCCCTAGACTATTAATTATTCCACAATTGTAATAAATTTGATTAAGTAAATTAAAAGCCACTCTACCAGCTACAATGGGAGTACTAGGGGCGTGGTCGGAAATCCCGCGCGCCTCCGCAATCCCCAAGACTGAAATTGAACAGGGTCCTAACACAAAGATCAAACATAAGGAGTTTCTCAGAACGGTATATAATTACTGTAAACGGGTAGAGGATTTTATTCTGGAAAGAACGCAACTCGAAACGCGGAAAACGGATTCCGAACGGGCCCTAAACGGGTCAAAAAAAATGAAACTACCCAAAATCAGACGTCTTAAACGTGGGTTAGAGCGTACCTTCGTTCTGTGTAATCCCTCAGACGTCCAGAAGCCTGCGGGGACGTCTGGCTTAGTTCCCAGACTTCCGATGGTTACCCCGGACGTCTGGAAGTGCTTCTCGTCGTCTGGCACTGCTGCCAGACATCCGATTCACGTGGGATTTCAAGCCCTCGCGCCCTCCCAAGCAGAACCTGCACGCACCCACACCTGTTCTCAGTACGACGAGGCACAGACGAAGGCGCGGCAGACGGCCACATGGCCGTACACGCGAAAAAGGAAGATCGAAATATCTTACCTACCAGATGTCTGGACAGTCCTCCAGACGTCTTCACCGTCGTCTAGTTAGAATCCCAGACGTCTGATTCTGGAAAAACTTCCAGAATCAGAGCTCAACTCGCCCTCTGCCCGCGACGCACGGCCGCGCCGCGCCCCGTCCGCCTGCTACTCGAGCTGCAGCAGCCCCTCCGTGACACTCCATGCCCGCTGCTCCACCGCCGGCCAGCTCTAGCTGCCCCAGCAAGCTCGAGCCCTCACGGTCGAGCGTCTCCTCCCTCGAGCAACACCTCCTCCCGCACACTTGCCGCGGCCGCTACTGCCGCCGCTCGCTCGCGCTCTCGCACTGGCTGGGAGAAGAAGGAGAGGAACACGGAGGAGATGAGGGTGAGGGAGAGGGGCCTTTTTAGGCCGCGCAGGGAGAGAGAGAGAGATGCCGCGCCCTGCAGGAGGAGAGAGTGAAAAAGAGGGAAGAGAGTAGCGGGCGCAGGTCTGCGCGCTCATGCGCGCAGACGCAACCCCGTACATCGCAAAAATTAAATACCAGACATCTGGAAAGGGTCCCAGATGTCTGGTCAGACGTCTGGGCCACTTCCCAGACATCTTAAAACCATCTTGAGGCCGCGTTCGTAACAATGGCGGTGGACAGTGGCGTAGAGGGGTCGAAAATGTGATTTGAAAGAGAGGAAATGAAGAGGGGGTGAGAGAGAACTTATTTATGAATCTTTGGACGAAGGGGAGGGAAGCGGTGGTAGTGAACGGCTGTGTTGCCGTTGCCGGAGACGAAGGTGCCCAGGGGAAGGGACGGCGACGAGGAAGAGACTGGAGGGCGCCTGCTGGTACGGCAAGGCGCGACGGATGACGGCAGAGGTAACCTTGCCACTGGTATGGAGGCAGGGCGATGAGAGAGGAGGAGGGTCGCCAGAGCCTGCGGGTGAATGGCCGGAGGAGGAGACGAAATTTGAGGGTTTTTTTCGGCTAAAACAGGCTTGAAGCAACCAGCAGCCCTTGCCGCTCCTTAAATTGATGTTGGCAAGGAGATCTCGAGGAGGGAGCGTGGGCAGGCTGCCGGAGAAGAAACCCATTCCTCTTGCATTTTCGCATGAGAGGTATGGGCATTGGTAGGGCATGGGAGGGGGTCCATGCGAAAGAAGACAACGCAGGGGACCCCCCTATCGTTTCTAGGGCCGGTCCCCATACCCTGCGCAGCGCCATCTTCCGCGCAAAGTCGCCGGAGGCATGGGCAACTGCTGCAGGTGGCAGAGGGACTAGCTTGCCAAGAACGAAGGGAAAGCTGAGGGGCAAAATGCAAGGGTTCAAAAGGTTAAGGGTCAAAAAGTAATTCTTGAGGACTAATTTGTAAAGTAGGTCAAAATGGCCTTCCCTTAGGTTCAAATTTTGGTACAAACCTAATTTGGACCTAAGGAATCCAATGGTAAAGTTTGATTTTAGGTTTGACCATGTTTGACTGGTCAATTTGCACAACAACCCAAATTTGGTCAAAAATTGGGTATGATTCTCAATCTGGGTCAAGATAGGTTCCAATGGCCAAATTGAAGGTTCTAAACCCTAGGGGATGTTTTTTCATGAATTTTAGAGGGTTTAATTGATTTTTATCTTTCCTGGAACTTCGTGAATTATAGCGGGTTTGTTTTCGGGTTACAGAATGTCATTTAATTCCTAGAAGTTGCTATAACCCTTTTCAGATCAAATCATTCCACTTTCCTTCTTATTAAGCCCATTTGGCCTGTGTTTAGACCCTTAAACATCCCATTTGTGTACTACATTGGTAAAATTACAGTTTTACCCCTTGTGAGTTGCTTTATACTCAAATTTATAGTTCTTTGATTTAGGCTTTCCCTTAGGTTTTGTAGGAGCTTTTGTATACTTATTCAGGTGAAAATGTGCTAGTTAATGTTGATGATGAGACTCTCATCAGGGCTCGAATGGTAGGCTCACGTGCCTCAGCAAGCCCCGAACCTACGACGGAACAAAGTCCTATAACAAGAGACAATCACAATGGAGCATTCAAAATAGTATAGAAAAGCCTTCTAACAAGTAGAGGAATTCACAAGGAAAACACCGATATCTTGTTTGCATAAAACGAACCTCAAACGGACCCTAAACGGGTCAAAAACAGAGTTACTGACTCAAATCAAATGTCTGACACAATGTCTAGACATCTTAAAAGTGACTAGAAATGCACCTCAGGCTCTGCGTTGACCTCGGATGTCCAGGACCTCTTCTGGACCGTTTGGACCTAGCTCCAGATGTCCGACCTCCTCTCCGGACGTCTAGGAGTGCTTCCAACCGTTTGGTAAGCTGCCTAGACGTCTGAAACACGTGGGAGGACATGTCTCGCGCCTTCCCGAAGCAATCCCTGCACACGATAGCAAAATATCCCACAATAAGCTATGCAAAACATAGCTGTGGAGCGGCCTGCATGGCTATATCTGCAAAAGGAAACGTACCTCGCGAAGATCTGTCTTCAGACGTCTGGTGTTGTCTCCAGACGTCTACTTCGTCGTCTGGACGTCACTCTAGATGTTTGATTCTAGGAAAAACCCAGAACCAGAACCTCCTCCTGTTCGCCCTCTCCACGCGCAGCCATGGCCTCTCATCCTCGCCTGCAGCTCCGGCTGTAGCAGTGTCGGGGATGACTCCCCCGACGCTCTCCTCCTCCCGCACGCATCACTCCGGCCATGCTGCCTCCGGTGAGCTCCCACACGAGCTCGCTAGCTCAAGCTCCTCCTCTTCTCCTCATGCCGCCTCTCCTCCTCGTCACCGCTCTCGCACTCTCTCTCTCTCTCACGCTCGCTCCTCTCACTGTGGTGGAGAGGAAGGGAAGAAGGTGGCTATGGAGTGGGGAGAACGAGAGAGGAGAAGAGGGGTTTATAAAGGGGTGCATTAGGGTTTGGTGGAGGAGAAAAGAGGGAAGGAAAGAGAAAGGAGGGCACTGTCTACGCGTAGCCTGCGTGCAGACACGAAGCTCATACCAAAAATTTCAATTTCCAGACGTCTGGGAAGGGGTCCATACGTCTGACCGACAATCCATATGTCTTAAAAGGCCCAGGACAGAACAGGTCTTTACATAATAGAGTGATATCGGACCCCAAACTAGCGATAAACTTGTGGAGCAAGAAAGTACGTCGTACTAGAAACAAGAAATACATACTCCAAAAAGACCAAAAATCGTAACCATACCTGTCACCGCAGAAACTGAAGCTATAACGTCTCTGTGAGTCAAGACGTCACGATGCCTCTCAGTCCTGGGAGCAAACAAAACAGCCAAGCCCGGGGTCGAGCTAGTGAGAGCTGGCCGGTATCCTCCCCGTGACTGCTGTCCTCCCCCATGCACCTGGGAACCACGACCACCCGCTCGGCCTCCAGCGCTCGGTGCGATGAGCATCTACTGCGCTTCAACCCTAGACGGGCAGTCCCTCTTGAAGTGACCCGGTTGGCCACACTGGTAGCAGAGGGGGACTCGACTTGCTCCCTCGATAGGTCCCTGCTGACGGCTGGACGGGGGTCCAATGTTGACAGCTGGCCCTTATCGGGAGCCCCCAAAGGCCACTGATGGCCCCGCAAAATAAGACGGCCCTCCTGCGGGTGCCGCGTGCCTCCTTTGAGCTCCTCTGACTAGCCTGGTGCTACGGTGACACTGTCGTCCCATGAAAGACTCCCCCTCCGGTCTCGTCCACGACCACGTTCACGGCCTATCTTGGGAACTCTCCGACGAGGCATCTCCTGCAAGGAGACGTGGAAGACAGAACAAAAGAAGTCAGCTCTAACAGACTTCAGCGAAAGAAACTCAGAACAGATGTCAAGCGGTATGTTGTGGTGGTTACTTTAGTTACATGCACGTGAATTGGTTATTCTCAAGCTAGTTGGTTCATTTCTCGGGACGACCTTGCTCTGATACCATCTTGTTACGACCTGGTTCCCGAATCCCTACAAGACACGAGACCAGCTCGACTCGACTAATCCCAAGACCCAGTGGTCCAACAAGAAATAACCAAAAGCAGGAACGTAAACCACATTCACTACGCTAAGGAATTAACAGTAAAAGAGTATAGCAGTAAAAGAAGTAAAAGCTGCTAATAATACATATCACCACCACAATAGTAAAGTAGAACAAAGTACGTAACACAAACGGTAACAACAGTCTAAACTCACTGACAAAAGGAAGTACAACGAAAACAAGAACTACTGCTGGGCTCGACTGGGCCCAGCACCCTCTGCAACTGGTGACTCAGGCTGCTTAACACCTGGACCTGAGAAGGGTTATGAGTAAATGGAGTCAGCGAACGCTGAGTAGAGTTGTAACCAAACTAACAAAAGCAGCAAAGCGAACAGGAAATTTATCATTTCCAATTATTTTATTTTACAGGTCATTCCTTTTCACCCATTGATTTACTTTTCAGATCTCTTTCTTGATCTCTCATGTTCCTCGTATGAACAATCTTGATTGCAGTCTTTTCTGAAGAGTAGAAGGCACACGTGGTGCTCTCCTAGTCGGGAGAGTTCCCCGTGGTAATCCTACACCCAATCAACCACCCTGGGGTCACTGTCTAGATGTAGTGGTGATTTTGGCACGCGCGATAAGCGCACAGTTAGCTACCCTGGACTGGCACTCGGTCAGTCGTTTCCGCTAGCGGGTACGCCCAAAGTACCGCACGGAATAGTATAGGACCTAGCCCTCCCAGTAATAGGGGTCTAGTCCCTCAAAACCAAACAAGGGTCTTGCCCCTCCACAGTCCGTGCACCCTCGTCTTACTACCCCGGTTTGCCTAGAGGGCCAAAGAAAAAGTCGGTGTAGGTTGGCTAGCTTAACCCCGGGTCCCGTGGGGTGGCTAGCTCCCTCCCTACACTAATAGCTCTCTCCGGTACTGTGTATGCGAGGGCCAACAGGAGTCGGTGTAGAGTGACCATTCCTAACCCTGGGTTGCAGCTAGCTCCACTCTACACTAAAAAGGGGACAATCGCTCTCCCTTGGTACCACGTACTCAAGGGCCAGTACACTTCCCATTCACATTTCCAGACCTTTCCATTCATCCACAGGAGCTTTACTCCTAACTCCCCGTAGGATTCATGCTCATATTCATCATACTATTCCATACCAGGTTTTATCATTCACAAATTCATTCTTGTATCATACACATGTAGTTTGTATTTCCACAATTTAACAGATACAACAAGTAATGTCACAAGTAACAGGTTAACTAGTACAGACATTTCATATTCCACAAGCAGTTTGTATTTATTAACAGGCAATTATTTACAATTCTATTCATTCGTTTATGACTGCAATCACAAACACGCATACAAACAATGCAAGTACTTCTCGTCCTAGGATTCATGCCACATCCTAGGTTTCTAGTTATCTAATTTCACATATGCATTCATGTTTTATAATTAAGATAGGGGGAAACCACTTTACCAGACAATCTGGGAGTATTGGGGGCTCGAACGACAGACTCATGTGCCTCTGTAGGCCCTGAACACGCAACAGATCGAAGTCTTATAGCAAGGGACATACCACAACGGAATGTTCAGAATAGTGTATAAGGCTTTCTAATACGTAGAGGAACTCACAAGGAACCCACAGATATCTTGTTTGCGTAAAACAGACCTCAATGGACCCTAAACGGGTCAAAACAGAATTTCAGACCTAAATCAGACGTCTGGCACAAGGTCCAGACGTCTTAAAAGTATCCAGAGTCTCACCTCAGGTTCCTAGGTCAACTTCAGACGTCCAGAACCACTTCTTGACCATCTGGACCCAGCTCCAGACGTCCGACCTCTCCTTCAGTCATCTGAAAGTGCTTCCGATCGTCTGGTAAGCTATCTAGACGTCCAAAATGTGTGGGAGGGTGTGCCCCGAGCCTTCCCAAAGCTATCTTTGCACGCGACAGGCGAATCATCCACTTTTAGCCATGCAGATCGAAGCTGCGGTGTGGCCTGCGTGGCCGTAATCGCAAGAGGAACATACCTTCGCGAAACACTGCTTCCAGACATTCGGTGTTGTCACCAGACGTCCAACCCATCGTTTGGACGGCATGCCAGACGTCTGATTCTGGGCAAATCCCAGAATCAGAATGACCTCCTGCTCCTTTTGCCGCGCGCGGCCGCGGCCTCTCCTCGCCTGCAGCTCCGTCTGTAGCAAAGTGTCGGGGATGTCTCCCCCGACGCTCTCCTCCTCCCGCATGCGCCGCTCTGGCTGTTTGTCCTCTGGCGAGCTCCCACGAGCTCGCGAGCTCAAGCTCTTCCTCCTCTCCTCACTCCACCTCTCCTCCTCATCGCTCGCTCTAGCTGCGGCCGCGGCCGCGGCCTCTCCTCGCCTGCAGCTCCGGCTGTAGCAAAGTGTCGGGGACGTCTCCCTCGACGCGCTCCTCCTCCCGCATGCGCCGCTCCGGCCGTGTGTCCTCCGGCGAGCTCCCACAAGCTCGCGAGCTCAAGCTCTTCCTCCTCTCCTTACGCCACCTCTCCTCGTCGCTCGCTCTCGCGCCCTCTCTTGCGCTCGCCCCTCTCGCTGCAGTGGAGAGAAAGGAAGGAAGGTGGCTGTGGTGGAGTGGGGAAGAGAGGAAGGGGGGGAGGGGGTTTATATAGGTAGTGAGGTTAGGGTTCGGGTGGAGGAGAGAAGAGGGAGAGAGAAAAGAGCGGTACTGTCTGCACGCAGCCCACGCGCAGACGCGAAGTTACATATAAAATTTTCAATTTCCAAACGTTTGAGAAGGAATTCAGACATCTAATCAGACGTCTGACTGACAATCCAGACATCTTAAAAGGCTCAGAACAGAATGGATCTTTACAGATAGATCTTGAAAATTATAACCATAAAAGTTTATATTAATAATAGATGATTAGGGCTCCTCTAAAGAACCAAGATGCATCAATTGGAGGTATCCTTTCTTCTTAACCATGCAACACCTTGAGAAGCTAACACCAAATTTGAGGTGTTAATAAAATTGGAGGTATTTTATGCAAAG
This sequence comes from Thalassia testudinum, assembly GCA_037157565.1. Classification (NCBI taxonomy): domain Eukaryota; kingdom Viridiplantae; phylum Streptophyta; class Magnoliopsida; order Alismatales; family Hydrocharitaceae; genus Thalassia; species Thalassia testudinum. Next base: position 70,648,024 of record JAZHRO010000022.1, on the reverse strand, counting down.
AGCATGCATAGCAACACTCATTCACAAGCATGCATGTATACATATGTGTTAATAAAACACTATGATGATTTCACTAAGCCAAAGGATTTCGTACTACATGCGATCGGATGCAAAATATGTCAACATATGTACCAAGGTTGTGAGAAATGTTGATTGCTTTACTTATCTTTCCTTTGAGAGAATATGACTCAGGCAAGAGTTGCTTGATGGATGTCACTACTGGAGAGTTCAAAGACAAGTATTAACAAGATTTAAAGCGAGAATGTCCACTGGAGTATTTGAATAATAATTATGCCACAAAAATTTACTAAAATGATCTGGTGGATGAGTAAGTATCCCTTCCATCGAAAATATCAGTGTTCAAATATTACTTGAAAAATAATTATGCCGCAAGGATTCAAAGTGAGATAATATGTGTTTATGATGACATTTATTGGTAAATATCTAGTACGATTTCCTTCGATGATTGCGACTCTATCTAATGCTTTGAGTAGACAATGTTTGGAACAACGAAAAAAATCACTTCAACGTAGATACATTCTATAGTGAAAATGCCTAGTATAGAAGATTATTATGTGGTGAAAGTTTACATTTTTGTTCCTTTTTTTTCTTCCCTCTGTTTTAGAGTAACGTAAGAAATTAATGTCTTAGATATGAGTTTACTTACCCAACGACTAGATCCTCCGAACGGATTCAAAGTCTAGATTTCAAAAGCCATACACTACTTGAACTGAACCTTCTTTTATGAATCTACAAAAATTTTGGGTTATGATTATAAATTTGATCTTATATTCGGACCTAAATTCGACATAAATTTTAGGCTACCACAAATCCATAAAAATTTTAGGCTACGATGATAAATCCAACTTTGCACGTGTGATATGTTAGCATGCAAATCAGATGCATACGCATACATTCTTCTAAGATTGCATCCAGTTACTAAGTTGTACATTCCTAATGCTTCTCAAATAGATTCCTAATCTCATAATATGTTAATTTCACAGCTCAAGTGACTACTTCCATTTTACTTCAGAAGCTTTCCACTAAAACATAAAAAAGCAAACTATGAATACATCTCGATGTAAAGTAACTTCTCTCTGTCACAAGTGTAGTGGCAAATACCATGGGACGATATCATCATAATTGAAATGTAAAAATAGATAATCATAGTCTAATACCTCGAGAACTTACCTATACACCAACCATTCTTGGATCAATGCAAAATATTAATATGTATTACTCGTCAATAGTCACTTATTTCTCGTGAATACAAACGTCTTCCAACGAAAATTATGTTGCACTTTTTATGAATATCATGATTTGGGATCGAATGAAAGGCTGCCTTTCAGGTGACGAGGAAATTAAAGCTTCAAAACACGGCGTTACAACTCATTCATCATCTTTGGGCTAATAAGTCAGATTCCTTTAAGCAAAAATAAAAGGTGCAAAAAGGAAACCTACATCACTGCACAGGATGCCTTTTACATTAACCACCACTGTTACTTGCTAACAAAAAAGATTCATCGTCTGCTTTGAGGAAAAGCAGGATTCCAACCCGTCTGGTTTTGGCCAGACCCACCTACATGGGGAAGGCCCGGATATCTGGGTTCGGTAGGCCGACGGCCACCGTAATGACTGGCAGCCCCGCCGCTCCATGGCCGTGGAGCAAACTGATTATGGTGTGGAGGCTGACTAACAGTTTTGGGATACATAGGCCTATGGGGTGGCACTGGAAACCGGTTAGCCATTTGGTGTGGATAGTGATTAGGTTGTGGTTGCTGATATGGTATTCGCTGTTGGGCGGGATTAACCGGGAGGTCGGGCCTCCACTCAGGTATGTCATCGTCGTCCTTCCACGAGCTTTTGTTTTTGTTACTACCGTACTTTTGAATCATCTCTCTTAAATGTTCCACAGGGCGAGCTGATGGTAATGGTGCAGCAGCACGAGGTTTGGGGGTAGGCGTATTAGGGCTCGCAAAGTTAGATGATGCCATTTTCAAACTATCCTGAGAAAAGGAGAATTCAGGGAGGTCATCATCGTCACGAGCAGCAACTGCAGCAGGCCCAAAACCGGGGGGAACATCGCCAATCTCTTCGTCTTCATCTGCTGGAGGAGGGGGGGCGACGTGAGGGTTCCTCGTAACATTGGCGTTCGGGTCGTCCTTGGTGTTCCGCGCAAGAGAGTGCTTCTTAGAGTGCTTTCGGGGATGCGAAGGCGGTTTTGGAGATACTTCCTTCTTCCAGACAAGTACACCAATAAGACCGTCGTCGACCATGCTGATGGCTTCCTCATGCTCCTTAGCTAGGTTACTGATTAGCACCACGGTGGTTTTCGGGTGAGGTGGGCAGAAGTACAGCTCTAACCCCGGCATTGGCACAGCAAATCCAACCCTCTCGTCAACAACATATGAATCGATGGTCTGCATGAGATTTCATTCAACAAACGACTGAGAATGATAAACTGGCAGAAGCATAGAAATAGCTAAAACCGGCGAACGAGGAGCTGACAACAAACCTCACAAAGCTTCATCCGTCCACTCTCGGGGGAACCCTCTTTCCAACAAAACTGCAGTACCTGTGACCAAAAGAAGCATCATCCAGTTACTACTAATGTTAACCACAAATGGAAAGGAATTCAATATGGCATTAGCCAGTTGAGTTGAAACATTCAATTGACATTGGGACAGACAATAGAGAAATAAGTTTCTGGCTAAAGAGCGCATGGGTCATCTTTTCAGTAACATTTAGGTTGTCGAACATCACATGCATACTCCTTTTGAGTGTTTCAACTCAGCGTGCCGCATGTTTTTCCTAATAAGCAGATATACGTTCCATCGAATTTACAATTGCTTCAGAATTCGGAAGCACAGCAACTTTTTAAACCTTTTGCTAAAGGTTTCGAGCTTCTATTCCTCGAACGGAAGGGGCAAGCAAATACGTTTTATCTTTTTGAGGTTACGAAGGATGCGCGCTTGCCGTAAATCGGATAATTTGGTAACCTTGATATAAATTTAACCGGTGTGAGAATTGCATGTGACTTACATTTTGCTGAAAAGAGAAGACACGATACGGGCGACCATTACGTCTATTATAGTCCATTTACTTTGTGACAACATTCAACCGCCAGTGGAACCATCTCATACAAGTGGCGAAAAGACGACCGAACCGTTCAGAACATGTACTACAGTAGTTGAACAAAGAATATTCCTTACCCAAATGGACCTACACATCCATAACAAAGCAAAACTTCAAACAACCCTACAAATTTGGCTCGCGAAATGAACGAACGGAATCAATTAATTTCCAAAATCTTCATTACACGATATTTGCCTGATTCCTCCAATTCTTAAGAAAGTCCGCGCCTGGAAAACTGACAAAAGGCAAACTTATTTTCTGTTATTACAGAAGAAAACATACATCAATCTCCAGTCGATATTGGCAGAGATGAAGGTTTATCAAGCATCATTCTCGTGTACTAAACTTTAAACGCTTAATATTGCTACATAAGATTCTTCGTGCCTCCCTACAAATCTTTTCATGAACTCTGTGTTTTTTCTTTTTTGAGAGGGTTGATCGAATCATGTTTTTAGGCAGGGTTTTAAGACCTTAACCGGCAATTACAATAAATATTTTGCTTACTGGGTACTCTGACCATAGTCAACAGACCAGCGAATTTTGTTCGAAGTACCTGTTCGTTCCAAAACTTGATGATGCAGGAAGTATGAGACTGCAATTTTTAGCTGCACGCTGCAATTTCGCAACCTCATTAATGGTTCATCTCACGTTCGTTTATGGATGATGGCCCTTCCGCTGATGTTTCATAGCCAAGGACCTTCCACATTTGAGCTTCTTACACAGAGCCAGTAACGAAATAAAGTTGGTAATAATTCTGTGCTCTAGGAGTTGCTATAAAATTTTCAGCGTTGGGATAACTTGTTAACTTTCAACCAACACATTATATTATGAACAACTTACCTTTCTTGTTGGATTGCTTATTTCCTTGATAATACAGGAAGGGCCTATTGTACAATGTATTGACAAAAGTTGCATTCCTCTAACAATGTCAAATTGTAATGGTTTGTCGGAAAAAAAAGCCATGTCTAATGTAATGGAAGGCATACATATGCATATCCAACCGACGCCAGCCATTTTGCAATTTTTTTTCCATTCACATGAACTCCATCCCAGTTAAAAATGTCGATTATGAAATAAATGATATTTTCTTAAACATCATAACAGAAATCATTCTCCAACAGAGAATGCAACATTTGTGTTTTATGCTGAAACCAATAAAGGTGATTTGCCTAGTGGCTACAAGATGACTGGATTGGGAGTTTATAGACAAAAAATTTACCATGATTGCACGGCTCCGGGATAAACGCAGCTCTTGGAGGAACTTCTCGAAGGCATCCAGCCTAACTCTACCCTTAATCTCAAGAAAGCTGGGCCATTCCCTCGTAGACACTCGCTCACCGCTGCATAGAATATAAGTCAGCATCACATGAATAAAAGAAGATGAAGGAGATTATTTTCCTTAAGAAAAAAGAGATTGGTAATCTAAGAACAATTGAAATAAAAACATGGAATAGCATGTGGATCCAGTAACATAATACAGAAAATTTCACCTCTTCAAGCCAAAGCTATTTAAGAAAGCAAAGCAACACCAGAGTTTTACAAGAAAGAATAGCATATATGGCTGACACACCTAGTTAGTTTTTTAGGAGATTCTACCATCCAATGCCAACTACGTGCCTAACTAAAACAAGCAACTTTATGTTTTGCACTGACATGCTGTTTTTATGAGAGGCAGCACCATGTTGTTACAGTAGATTTTCCAGAAAAAAGAAGGCAGAGAATGCTAAATCTCATCGGGAAACTCTAACAAACCTTTTGCGGAAGCCAAGTGCAGTTACCAGAGAAGAAATGTTTAGCTGAATCAACCCATCCCACACAAGCTGACCATTGGAAAAGTCCCTGATAGGACTCAAGTTATTATCAAATGAAGTCATCACATTGTCAGAGATAGCGTGCAACTTGGTCACAGAAGCAGCAGAATTGCTATCGAAGCTGCCTTCTGAGGTTTTGGGTTTGAAGTCATTGATTGCAGCACCCATCTTAAATCCAACAATCCCAGAAGAAATCCCTTTTCCTGATTTAAATTCTGACTTTTCTGTTGTGGCATTAGACTCCATATCCGGACTGTTTATTGCATCTTGAGATTGCTTAGCCAGGCTGCTTGAAGACTTCTCATCAGACAAACATGATTCCTGGATGGCACTGTCCTGCATACTTGCAAATGGAGGCTCGGAATCTAACTCCATCATAAACTCATCAAGAGATGGAACTGGTGGGAGTGACTTCGCATCTTTAGATTCTTCCACCATAAGATACTGCATAAGATCAGTATTTTCAGGTTGGACAGAATCCATGTCATACATAGGGCGCTGCTCTTCTGAATCTCTCCTGTTGTTTGATGATGATTTTTTAGATGATGACTTGCTAACATCAGAAAGGGTTTCAGAATCTTTCTGACTAGCTTTTGGATGCTTGTTCTCATTGCCGCTGCTTTTTACAGGAAGTTGTGGCAACAGACTTGTTCCAACTGCCACCTCCACTGAAGAGGAATCATCATGTTCGACTTCTACCTGATATTCACCCTTATGAGTTTTCTTTACCATGCGATATTTTACATCCAATTCAGGTAAAACAACCATTTGAGCTAATTCTTCTGCTTTAGCAATGCGCCACTGGGATAGCTCCTTCGAAGCAAGTTCTTCTGCAGTCATAGAACAGAGACGTTCAGGGCTTATTTCCCCAGAAAAGACACGCTGCCGTAATTCTGGGTTGTGACGATCCTTCAGATTGAACAAAAGAGATCTTCCTTTCTCCTTATATTTCTTATTAACGCCACCAAACAACTTAAAAAGTTCCTCTTCAATTTCCTTAGCCAAGGCCTGAGGCTCTTTGTTATTTGGCTCTTCGACAATATCACAAGACAACTTAGGTCTCTTTGAATCATGATGTTCCTGTTCTTCAATTTCCTCATTACCAACAGATGATGCCCAACAAAGTCCATTTTCTTGTAAAAAATCATCCTTCATTAGGATGTTTTCACCGGATGAACCATCATCTGTTGAAGGCCCCTTCTTTTGAGGCTCTTGCAAATTATTACAATTAAAATTACTTGTACCTTCACTAGTGATACAATCAACAGATTTCTCCTTTGCTCCATCATACTTCTGAGCTTCGGAATTCATTGAAGCTTGTGCACGACACTCAGATTCATGGCCAGAGGGGCCATTTTCAGACCTTGTACTTCCCATTTCTGATCTGTCAGACACCTTGTCTACACAGCTTTTATCCTGGCCCAATTTTCCATCTCCCTGAGAGGCATCTTTTGTTTTGTTTTGCTCATTTACCACCAATTCCAATGCAGCAGCTAACGATTCCCTCATTTTTAATCTTACAGTTTCAAAAGATTCTGAGGCTGCAGCCTTTGGTGTTACTGGAGTTGCTTCGGGAGTTTTTCTGCCCCTCTTGTTTAACGAAGATGACTTCTGCAATCCGGTACTACCAACTTTATGATTTTGTACCTTAGGAGACTCTAACTGTGTTGATCCTGCATTTGCTGATGACGACAATGGTTGTGCTCCTAAAGTTATTACCTTAGGCCAAGGTTCCCTCTGGCTGCTTGTTTTGACTCTTGGTGACAGTTTGCTAAGGTTAGGCATCTCAATGGGTGGTATAGCCATTGACAAGCTGCTGAAGGGTGATATTTGTTGATGCTGCGTTGCATCAGTAGACATGGTGGGCTGTATGAACCTCTCCTTATATGCACCTACACAAATGCTGTAAACCTGAATCATGAGAAAGACATATCAGATGTCTTCCATCATTCTTTTACCATTCAAGAAAAAAACATAAGCAATAACTCTATACAGCCCTGTCTAGATGCAATTGAATCGTACACATTTCTACAAAGGTAAATAGATCACAACAAGAAATGTATATTCAAGAAATGCAATTCAATACATTTATCAAAGAAAAAGTTAATCGAAATACTCATGCACAATCTACTCGAAGTAGTCTCGGGACTAATCGTCATATTTAGTTGTGCAGGTGCAACAACACACCCCAATTTTACCGAGTGTGTGTTTTGAGCTCTTGCAGGTGCGTACATCAATCCACTGGGGGGTAGTGCAACATGGTTTAAGATAATCACCTCAGAACACAAATTACATCACAGAATCAAGTAACGATTTCATACAAAACCAAGAATTCACCAGAGCATGAAATCACAACGGGCAAGAACAAACGTAAAGAAGACAAGAAACAAATCAGACGATCCACGCCGTTTCTACCACTTCAGACGCACTTTCTCGACTTCCCGATCGCAAAACGTTTGAGAATCCGATAAAAAAAGGAAGAAAAGATCGAATTTTTCTTCGCAGGAGTTTCGACACGGACGAAGAAGGCATGCGCACGTCGATCTGCCAATTTAACCGATCCAAAGATCTCCACTTTGTGTCGCGACGACGGACTCGCGTCGGAGGGGAAACCCTAGAGCGACCATCCGCAAAGATTGAGGCATGTAAGGAGGAAAGGGGAGATCGAACCTTCTTCTGCCGTCGGTTGGTCGATCGGATCGAGACGCCGGCGGAGGCCGAAACCCTATCGGGAGAGAGAGACTGGCGGCTGGTGGGGCTGCGTAGGCGATCTGGAAGCTTCGATGGGTGTGGGCGGAAAACCCTAGAGAGGGAACGCGCGGGGACAGGGGGCGAAGAAGACGAGTGGATTGAATGGAAAAGTGTGAGCAGCTGTTTCAGATCCATTTTATTTTGTACAGAGCTCCACGGCACGTGTGGTTCACGTGCGGTGACAGAGGTCCATGTTTGCGTCAGTATTGCTACTTTTTACAATTATACATTAGATTTTCTTTTTTCTTTTTTAAGATTTTATATCCGTGCTTCTTCCCACGGATAATTCAGCTTCATTATATGTACATGCATGTCCGCCAAAAATTTATTACTCGTATGCTCTTTTAACTTAACCTTGGGTGAGATCATTTATATCGAGATTAACGTTAATTAAGACATTGGCATCCATCTAAAGACTGAGATAAAATTAAGATATCTTGAAAGTGACAGAAAACAAGTGGATCTTTTATCATTTGCATTTAGACATCGTAGAAGTTTGGGGATATGATGATTTTTTATGGTTGAAGATAGATTTCCTAATGGTTTTAATACTTCGAAGGTAATATGGAGGAGTATTTATTCTTATGATTTTTCTATTAAAATAGAAATCTGTTGTAACTGAATTTCGGGACAGTTACGTAAAGGATAATGATTTTATGTGCCTAAGCATAAAAAATTCAAGGGCATTCATGTAAATCAAATATTATAGGAGCATTATATGTAAGTCCCTCCTTTTTTGAGAAAACTATGCAAGATGATTAAATCCGAAATATCATAAATTTGGGATAGACATTCATGGAGCTCATGGTTACCAAGTCAACCGGTGCAATTTAGGCAGGTAAATAGAACTTGAAATCGATAGCAAGTGGGTCAGGTTCTATGTCTTGAGAGATGAGCTTTGCTTGTGTATCAGAATCTTGTGCTTGAGTTTTAATCGTATTTGATTTCAGCCCCAATTAGTCTGTTTACTTTAGTGATGGAATAGAAGTAATTGATAGTTTATTTCTATAATAAATATGTTTGCATAATGATTTTCTCTTTGAATGAGCAATGGATAGTTGGGCCAGCTAAGTGTGCAGACTAAACTTAAAAGATGGGGGTAGGTTTGGAAAGATTTCAGGGGGAAAAGTGAGGTTTCCTAAGTGGGGGCAAGTGGCTTAAACTCGATGTGACAATAAATAGATAGGATAACATTTTTATACTCAAAGCCGTCATATTCCGAAATCGACCCTGAACACCCGCTCCTAGATTTGGTAGGTACTAGGAAATGGGTAACTATGGTTCAAAGGTGAATTCTGGAGAGGAATAAGGAGAATGTAGCCCATTGAGATAATGGTCAACCAATGGGAACTTCTAATTTTAAAAGTACAGGTTTAGGTTTAAGATCCCATCCATACATTTACTTGGAAGATTCGTGTATGGGAGATGTTAATTTCTTGTTGATCTACCTAAATGGGCTACTAGGTCAGTAAAAAGAAAAATGGAGTATGTATATTAGCCAAAGTGAGAATAGGTCAATTTTAACTTGCACCTGTGCCCATGCTTACCTCAGCATCAACGTGGGAGAAATAATTTCTTAAAGTATCACCAAGGGATTGATACCCTATCGAAAATTTAGAAGTCATGGGATCAACCCAGTCCCACCATATTTGTCTTCTCAAATAAAAAACTTCTCAGTTAGATTGCATTATAGTCTAGGGAGTTACCATCCAGTAATATTATTCATGTTGTTAACTATGAGATCCGTTCATGCTAAAAAGGGTATTTTATTAATTTATTTTGAACTCATCTATAAACACAAGCATATCAAATGTTCGAGGTGAAAATGTCCAATATGCATTGGTATTTTGGATGCAAGTAATTTCATAATTTTGATAGCATGGTTGATTCCAAAGTTCTTTGGAATTGCCATTCCTGCCACCTATGAGATTGAAGCTTAGCTGGTTAGCTAATGCCATCTTCAAGGTAAGTCTAAGAGAGGCCCAATCGTATTGATCAAAGAAGTGCACCCGTTGTTCAAAAGCAAAACATACAGACCGACGTCGCAGTTGCCCGTTTTGCATTTTGTAATCATCACTACATGCCATTTGTTGGATTCACCTTCTCCTCCCTAATATGTTTTTTTGGTGACAGCTATTAGAGACTTTATTACAGCCGTATATTACAATTTTGAGTGCCAATCCTTGTAACTTTGAGAGGCAATTTCAGTACTTGCAAACAGAGTTCGTTACAGCTCGTGTAAATACAGAGGCAGCCGATCGTTTTGGGTCACTGTCCAGCAACCACTTTCATAGTTATCACAGAGTACGGTAGAGCGGTTGAACAATCACTTTCAACGACCACTTTTATTTCGGGTACGGAATTTTCCTAAAATATCTTGTTGGATTTGGATATAAATATGCGGATAGATATATATCTAATTATTCGATTTGAATATTTAAATAAAATATTCATTTACTTAAGATATATAAGTGCTATCCTAAATTTTTCATTTTTTCAACTTTAATCTCTCTCATGATTTATTCCACGATTTTAAAGGTTAAAAGTATTTTTAAAACTTCTATTGAATATTTATTTTTGAGATATGGATCTTTTATTTGAAATGTACTTATATTATATTTTTTTATATTTTTTATTTTCGATATATTCTTTTTAAAGTTATTTTTTGTAATAATTTCAAAAGAAATCATTAAAATTGGAATAGTCTAAGCCTTTATATTTAAAGCTTGTTAAAAATAATCAATTGATGAATTATGTTATAATTTTTTTTTCTTCTTTAACTCTAATTTGTACACGATTAGGAATGTCAATTTGATACTCTCCAATGGAGAACTAACCTGATGTGATCCGATTTGGATGGGTAAAACCCGTTCCATTTAATATTTAGGTAAATTTGAGTCTTTGGATGTAAACTCGTTCAAATTTAGATTTGAAAATACGAGAAGGCATCCCTGAATACTTGATATAAATATATTATATATATAAGATTGTAAAAATTAATTTCAAATATTTTAAGACTCTAAAATTCCCAACTAACTCTAGAAATTCTAAATGTCCCAAAATTCTCAGTAATGAGTTGAAAGTGGTCATGAACCCATTTCATTCAAACTTCTAATTTTTTAAATTTTATCTCAAACAACACATGTGATGTTTCCTATCCTCAAGCTATGTGATGTCAATTCCATCTCAACCTCAATTTAAAATATTGATATTTTCTTTTTCGTTATGATATTTTGATTTATTTCATATCCTTGTAACAATTATTGTGTTCAAAAATTTTGATAGTAAAGTATGTATTTTTTTCTTATATCATTTTAAAATGATGACACAATCTATAAATTAACATATTAATGAATACGGTTAATTAAATGGGTAGCTATTAAATATATAGGATGAATTTTTCCCAATTGTATTTGGGACGAATTTGGACAATGAATTTATAAATGATGATGGATTTAGTAATATAATAAAATCCAACTTAAACTTGATTTGTTGACATCTGTGGACACAATTTGATTGTAAGATTAATTTATAAATATACACCCGATGAATAAATAAATATTCAATAAGTAAATGGATATGAGTATAAATTTAAATTTTTATACCTAATGGATAAATGGATAGAATAAGAATATAAATTTGTAAATGAATATGAATTTATTCAAATTCGATCCGAACTCAACATGTTTGCATCCTTACTTTTGTACTTTCTTGCATTACAAAATGCATCAATTTTTACATCAAAACGATTTGCATTCTTCACAAAAATAAAGGTAACAATATATGAGTGCCTGAGAGTTCAATGATCCCTGAGAATGAGCAATGCCATATTTGTTCAACAAACTAACTACAAAGGGGTTGTTGGAACCCTAATAGCCCAAATGGTGCCTTATTAGCAAAATCATAGGTCACTTTGGAATGACACGTGGGGCCGTACATCACAAATCCTAGATCAAATGAAAACTCTAGGTTTCCAACAAGCAACTGCTACATCTATTTTAATAGAAACTGATGATCTCTCATCCATCCCTCAGGGAAACTCCATTGAAGCTCATCCTTATGTATCAGCATGGGTAAAAACCCTAATTTACCAGGAATGCCTTTATTGGGGCTATGCGTGTGGGCTCTTCAAAGGTTCTTTTCAGAAATACAAAGCCAATAGAAATATAACTCAGAGATCAGTAAGCACCGAAGACTAGATTCTCTCCTATATAATAAAAGCTGTATATTGTAAAGTGTAAGTGCACTATCTACTGGAAAGGAGCAATGGACTCCCTTATTAGAGTCTTGCAATTGTCAATTTGCCAGGAACATTTCTACAGTCGAAAGAATATAAGTAATTGCTGAAGAGACCAGAGACAGAAGTATCCACCAAAGGCGAATTCCTTGTTTTTAAAGTAATTTAAGGAACAATCTAAAGGAAAGAGCGACGGAAAACGTGCTCATAGAAGATGACATGTGAATTCCACGATTTTGGGTAAACATGCCCTTAAGTTCAAGATAAGACTGCTATAATTCTACTTGATTCCAACAATTTAAACACGGAAAATGTCCACTTACTACAAGAATACACATTTCCTTCCTCCGAAATCTCCCTTTCAGAAAATCTCTGTCATTCTAATCCCACAATCTCAGAAACCTCAATACTCAAATCAGGAACACCGAATAGAATTAAACTTTCCAATCCAAAAAAGAAATGAATTGTGCCAATCATCCTTTCTTGCAGGAAACTAGAATGCTGTAACCAATCATGTCCTTATGGAGCCATATGCACCACCATTGACTCTTTGCGCTTCTTGCGTGGTAGAAAATGGTGGTTGTTGCCCTGAGGCTTGGGCCTGGTTGATGGAGGCTCCATTTACTTCCTCCTGTTGCCCATATCCCTGTGCCTGGTTGATGAAGGCTGCATTTGCTGCTCCCCCTTGCCATCCATATCCCTGTGGCATGCTAACCTGTTTGGCAATATCAAGCATTTGCTTTGAGTGATAAAGAAAGCAGCAAAATGTTGCATCCAAAGTCAAAATGAAATTTGTCATCCAAATGCATGACTTACTGCTTCAAGACAGGCAGATAAAATGGTAATTCCAGGCAAAGCATCGAGACCATGCTGCAGCAGACAGAGTAGAAACATTGATGCAATAGACAATCTCATTTGTAAGGACCCTTGTCTAAGTGAATTTCATGTTCAGAATGAAAACAAACCTGCCGTTCTACATTAACTTTATAAATGAACCCACCACAGCAGAATAGACTTGATAGCACGATGAAGCTGAAGGAAGAAAGGCAATATGATAAAGTACAGTGAGACTGTTGTAAATATCATATGCATAACATGGAACAATAGCCATCAACCTGCAATACTTACACACAGGATACCACCCCAAAAGTGGCCCACCCATTAGCAGCCCCACCTTCATTTTCTTGGGCATACTCTGTATGTAACCAATAAACAAATCATGGGCAGTGGCAATACGGAAGGCCTAAATTATGTATCATATACTTAACAAATGAATCATGGGCAGTGCCCCACCTTCAAATACCAAAGAAAGAAAACTAACTGATTCAAGACAAGCTATGCCTGCCATTACATTTGCTTGTGTGCAGCCTGTAGATTATCTCTATCCATGTATGTATATGCATATATTTCTATGGGTAAAAATGTGGCTACTCTTGGCAGGGGGTGGTGTTAAAAATGGACATCCACATGTTAGAGCTTCTCCTTCCAAGGACATCCACATGTAAGGAGAGCTCATTTTACAAGGAGAAGCTCTCAGGTAGGTGATTCTGCAAATCATGTATAAAATGTCAATCACCAAGCACCTCCTACATCTGCATGCCATTTATCCATATTCATAAATGTCTATCCTATAGTTATATTTTATATGCACATGCATTTATATTCTTTACTTATTTAAAAGGGAATGGAAAATGAACTAGAGGCAGTACTGACCGCATTTTTTTGAGAGACAGAACTCGACAGGATCATAACCTTGTATTGGAATAGAGATAGTAACTTCATAAGGGTCACTATGAGCACTTTCACCTAACATGTAGAACAGATGATAAAGTCAAAAGATCTACTCCACTTAGAAAAATGATAATATCAGGTCATAGAGAACATTTTTATACCAACAAGTGTAAAAATATGTGACATAATCTCCAAACTGCATACTTATCTAGAGGTTAGTAGTCATCCAAATTTATCAAAGCTGAAATAATTGAAGACTTAAGCATGCCACCCCCTCCCCCTTAGCAACCCCCACACGGACACGATGTTACGCCTGAGAACTTCCACACTTCTTTTCTTTTCTGGTCATTCCTTCATTTCGAAAAAGAGAGCTTTCACATTTCACAGAGAGTTTAAAAGTAATTCAATTCTCAAGATTGTTCTTTACCTTTTGTACTCATTAATATGTAGAATTACATATGAATAAGCAATATTAATTAGGATTGTCATTGTTAAGAATATTAGCTTAGTTGAAGTCTAGGTATGTTAGGATTGAGTTTGTTAGTGAGTTGGTTATGCTATTTTATTTTTCTAGTAGTACTCTTTATGTAATTTTTTCTTTCTCACCTCTCTATATAAGAGAGGGTAGGGTTACATTTTCTAATAATGATCATTTTCTCCAACATGGTATTGGAGCAGCAGTCCTACATTGGTCTTTGATACCCGCTTGACTTCCCTCTTTTTTTTCTTCCACCACAAGAAAACACCAAAAAGGGAGAAAACCCTAGTCGCTGGCCCTAAGAGAAGGAAGAAGATCGTTAGTAGTGGCCATCATCCCATCAATGGGCCTTCAACCCACTGGCGAGGGGCTGGTGGCCACTCCAATGCCAACCATTACCTTTCTCTTCTCTGATGAACCTTCTCTATGGCTCGGTCCTTTGCCTAAAAGTTTTGGCCTCTTTTTAGTGTCACCATTGGTCCAGCAACCGTCGCTAAGAGTGGGCAACAGTGATAGGAGCCATTGCCAACCGATAGACCACTAGCAAAGGCCAATTTTGATCAACAGTAGTGCTTGCATCTGAGTTAGGGGCACTACCCAGACTCCAAACAAGGCCAACTGATGTCGCGGGCCCTGTTTTTGTGTTAAGGCTTGCATAGTGTCACCCGACCTAGAAGTTGCTTGCCAAAGGTCGAGTTTCATCGCCGATCACTTGAACTTGTTGCTGAAAGTGATTCTTGATTTGGTTGTTGTAACCAGAGACTCATCTGGAGTTCTTTTTTAGATTTTATCGCAGAGTTTTTCACCTTGCACGCATCCTTGTATGCATGATTTCTCCTTGAGACATGCACTAAGCGCTTTACACCATTCTGTGTGTGTAGTGCACGTTTTTGTGTACGAAAATGCACATCCTGACTACCTACTAATTATTGTGGTTATTGCTTGGGATCCAGGTAGCTTGATGATATGCTCCAAATCCCCTGATTCGTACCGTGAGGAGAGGGGGAGGGGAGGGGGGGGGGGGGGGGGGGCACTCCACCCCACACACACCCCCGTGGAAAGTTCTCAGACACCTTAGACTTTCCCATTGAAAATTTGAATTTCTTTTCATTGAGAACTAGAGAATATCTACAATCTCTTCTGAGATCTGCCCTCCTGCTGCTGCTGCTAGTACAACTAATCGCCTACTGCTACTACTTTTACCATAGCCTTCTATTGTCTACTATTGTTGTTATTACTACTATAGCCCACTACCCACATGATGATAGTGATAACTGATAACTAGTCGGGGATCTAAGCGAGGGTCCTCATCTCCTACTCCTGACTACTTGCCTATTGGCTATTGCTGCTTGAGAACATTTCTTGTCTACTGCTGCTACTACTGCTGCAGCCTACTACCGTCTACTATTGATGTTACTTCTACTAAAATCTTCTATTGCTTGTTACTGTTGCTACTTCTACTACTGCTTGAGATCATCTCTCAACTATTGCTACTACTGCTTGGGATCATCTCCTGTCTCTTCCTATTACCTGCTACTGCTTGAGATCATCTCCTGTCTTTGTGTACTACTTGATGCTGCTTGGGATCACCTCTTATTGCCTACCTACTATTGTTCTTTGTCTACTGCGGTTGCTACTTCTGCTGTGGCTGCAACTTGCTCCTCCAATCTACTGCCTACTCCTCTGGATGTTTACATCGGGGGGAAATTAACTTTCGTTTATTGTAACAAGGTGGGCATTGCATGCTCCAACTTGGAGGGAGTGTTAGAGTATTAGTTTAGTTGAAGCCTAGTTATGTTGGGAATGAGTGTTAGTGAGTTGACTAGGCTATTTTATTTTTCTAGGACTCTATTTTTTTCCTTTCCCACCTCACTGTATAAGAGAGGCTAGGGTTAATAATGAAGATCATTTTCTCCAACAACCTTTTCAAAAGCAAAATTCAAAAGTAGTTTGCACAAAAAATTAGCTATAATTAGAAGTATGAAAGATTTTAGCATCCAATCATAATAAAACAACATACATGATAGCAAATCTATACTGGAGAATTCACTTCG
The DNA here is from genome assembly GCA_037157565.1 of Thalassia testudinum. NCBI lineage: Eukaryota > Viridiplantae > Streptophyta > Magnoliopsida > Alismatales > Hydrocharitaceae > Thalassia > Thalassia testudinum. The sequence goes on along the minus strand of JAZHRO010000022.1, from coordinate 70,631,827 downwards.
TAAACAGACCCTTAGTAGCAAGAATTCATACATATCCATTCCAGCTCTAAGATAGTAGGGGATAGTGTTGTAGGTGGGTAACCATTTGCTGCAGAGCCAGACAACTTGACATCTAGACCCTTAGAAGGACTAACCTGATCAAGAGGAAAAACAAGTGACATAACTGCGAACAAACCAAAAAAAAGAAAAGAAAACACCAACATCAGAGGGTTTGTGCAACGCACTGTGAAAGTGGGCTTGCCAACCAAACCAGAAAGTACACAAATTGCAGTCAAATAGAGAGAGATGTGAGTTTGCTCAGTTTCAAATCTGCAGATAAGAGAAATAGCACTATATCAGGACATAGCAAAGGCTTTAGAACTGATATTCAGAAATATTTGGAAGAGAATGCAAAAAATGGTGGACAAGCTTGATTTTACAAATAGATTCAGATATTAGTGATAGTTCAGGTAGAACACATCAACAAGCATTGTCATTGTGTTGGTCGGTACTCGGTAGTTTGGTATAGTGTTAGTAGGCAACACAATCCCAATAACAAAAAGTGAACCATCTATGGTCAGTGTTTCAGTCACGGTTGAACAGTCCTCATTGAGAAATGCCCTTGCAGTAAGGATTACTGGTGTTGCATGACTGAACACACTTGACTGACACTGGTCATTGTGTTTTGATATATTGATGATTTCTACTCATGCCTTTGCATTCTCCAACATTATTCTAGAAATTCTATCTCATTTGAGTAGGAAATCCACATCATCTTCAACATTTGCACAATGCCAATCAACAATGTCAAGCCATGCATACTTAATCCTGCTTATAGACAATTTTGACCTTGATATAAACCGTGTATAGCTTAGCATCCTATATAACATTAAATTTCAATTACATGTTGCCAAATTCTCTAAGCACTTCTAATTTAAAGATTAAAAATATGCATATACAAGCATTATCAATGGAAATGCAACCAATAACTAAGAACCAATATATCTTGTAGTTATACAAGAAAGTTTTGCTTAATATCAGCGGATGGCCATTTTTGCAAAAGGACCTAAACAATTCTGCAAAGCCCAACCATCTAAAATGCTGATAATAACTACTATACAAGTGAAATCACATTACCTATATTCATGATTTGCTTTTTCAAAACCTCGCTGGGTTAAGCCATTGTAAACCTGACAATTTCAGGCATCATATTTTAGGATTAAATTCTCAGTTAATGTCATTGCAGAAGTTAAAAACAAAAGGTAAAAAAAAGAAGTAAAGCAGCAGAGAAAGGGGTTGTCTTACCACTTCCCATGTCCTGGGATGAAAACCAACAGTGAAACCTTCAAAGACTCGGGAACTGCCTTTTTTGCAAGGAATGGCTAGCTCCACGTTGGCCCTACAGGGAATCTTATGTATTAGCATGCATGGATCAAATCATAGGAACCTAAGCTTCAAATAGATCATTGATATTATCTCATGCCTAAAGTTAAATTACTCCAAGTTATCATTTCCAATCTCTTTAAACATGGAAATTGAAACAACATTCCAGGACATTCCAAGCTTATTTCCTTTCCAATCTTGATTCAATTGCAACCCTGATTCTGTTTGCACAAACCAAATGTGACAAACGATCAATTCTTGTATTGGTAAAATAAGAAGCCACAGGTAGGGCCAATTGATGACACGCCCGTGCAGACAGAACTTCTCAAAAGTACATAGAAAAGATACACAGTCAAAAAATGATCATATGAAACTAAAAACCACATCATATATCTACCCTTCTCAAAGGATCACATAATATTACATGCAATGATAAAAATCCATTATTCTTTTGCAGGAATATGGCATACAAACTGTTCCAGAGCAACGATATAGAAATGCATCAAGTTTAGAATAGTCAAAAGTCATCATTAGACCTGCACATTGACTGGTCATATGTCACATCACATATACAGCCAAGTTCCCCTGAAGCAACAGAAAAATTAGGAAAACGACGTCAGAAACTTTCCCTAAAACATTTACTGCATGATTGAGAAAAACTGCTTGAGACATATGGCATGCGAAATTCCATCAAGAAGAAAAAACTTTTGACCTTCATCCCAAAGGAAAAAATATCACAATATTACTTTGTATAAAACTAAAAGACATTTGTAAATGTGTTTAAGTTTGTAAAAGTTTAAGACAAATCTGTAAAATATTTCACAATTTTTGTGAAGAACTTTGTAAAATATTTGGCAAACTTTGATAATTCAAAAGTAAATTTGCAAGAAAATGCTTTAGATCAAATAGCTTACTTGAGCCTTTAGACTCATTGAAAAACTTAGATAAATCTGCAAGAACGAGGTAATGCATGCTTGTGTGGTATGCATGCATGACTGTGCAAGTGTGTGTGTGCATGTGCGTATGTGTGGGTGTGGCCATGTGCATATGGCATACATGTGTGTATGCATGTCTTTTGAATTCCTAGTATAGGGTCATATCTCTTCCTATGGATGCCAACCTGGGTACCAAAACCTATTCGAGGCTTTACAACACCCTTCTTGGAAGAGTATTGTTGACTTGTATTGTGATTTTTTGGGTCTTCTTATTATTTTTTATATTGTACGAAGGTATGTGGTGTAGCTTTCGCATGGTGCCTCTTTATATAAAGGCACCTACGGTTTCTTCATCAATTCAATTTGCTCATTTTTTATCCTAACATGATATCAAAGCAGCAATCTTAGATTGGTGCTTAGGTACCTCACCTAATTAGAGCCTCCTATACCTCCACCACACCCCCTCTCTCTCTCCAAAGGGCGCCGTCCTTGCCGGTGCCACCTCCAGTGGCACCTGCAGCACTGGCGCTGCCCCCAGCGGCATCTGCAGTGCCTCCACCGGCGGCGGCGGCGCCGTCGGTGACCTCTCCTTTTCCCTCAGCACCGCCACTGCAGCTTCCCAGGGAGGAGAGGGGACGCTGCTGGGGCCTCTTCTTGCGCTGGCGCACGTCCCCACCTCCGTGGTGGCTGCTGCTTGCTTCTCATGATCTGAAACTGATTTTTTCAGATCTATGTTTGTGGCTTCTAAAGGATCTATGGTCTGATTTTCAGAGATAAATCTGTTTTTGTTGTTCCTACAAATTGAGACATGGGAGACCAAAAGGATGCCCTTCGCAACTCAATGGGGAAATTATTTACCCTAAGTGCATCTTCTCACATGCAAGGCGCGCCCATCAAGTTGGATGGAACCAACTTTCTTTTGTGGTCCACTTCTTTTTCCCGATTTGTGGGTTCGCATCGAAAGAAATATATCCTTACGAAGGAAGAGCCAGTTGTAAAAACAAAAGATTGGGAGATCGACAATGATTAGGTGGCAACTTGCATGCTCAACAATATAAAGGAATCGATTTCCAAGTCGGTGATGTCTTATTCATCTACTAAGAAGATGTGGGAGGTGTTACATGAGATACATTCCCACAAGAGCAATATAGCTCATCTTTATCGGGTTATCGAGGAGTTACATCTCGAAAGGGAACTACGAGTTTGGCTGAGTATAATGGGACTATGAAAAATCTCTAGGATGAGCAGGATATACATCAGCCAATCTCATCGGACGTGTCTATCATGGCAAATTAGCAGAAAGCTATCAAATTAGTTCAGCTGCTTGCAGGCCTGGGCCTTGAGTACAAGGCGATGAAGGATCAACTCATGACTTTGGAGGAGATTCCAACACCGGTATAGATATATGCTCATCTTTCATGTCTGGAGATATTTGATCCTAATCTCCATTTTGACTCCTCAGCCATGTCATCCTTTGGTCGTGGTCGAGGAGTCCCTGGAAGAAGGGGGAGAGGGTGTGCTGCTAGAGGTGGTGACAGTGGCCGTGGCTGAGGCTGTGGTCTTTTCTGTGAGCACTGTCACAAGACCAATCATATCATTGATCGTAAGGTTTAAGAAGTCGATATTCGGTATGCGGTTGGTTGGGTCATTGCATAAAGAGTATACGGTATGTGAATGAGTATGCATACGAATATGTAATTTTGTATTTTTATTTAAAAAATTTAAAATAATTAGTCAACTTATTAAAATGTGTACTTTGACAAGTAATATATAAATAATAAACATCAACTACAATTAAAATGAGACCTAAACTTACACCTAAAACCATAACAATTAGTTCTACAACAAAATTAGGCCCAAAACACCATTTTTTTTAAAAAAATCACACCTAAAATATATTTTATCACAAAAATTGGCCACCTACTCAGTCAACTACTTAAGTATTCGGTCGAAGTAGTCAACCTTCCCCGCTTAGGGGACTGCTTGAGGATACTCGATGCGGAGAGGGTAAGCGCAGACGAGTATGCGCCCGCATAGTCAGCCTACTTAGCCAACTTCCTAAACTCCGATTGGCTATTGCTAGATCAAGCACAGATTCATCAGGGCCCTTTGGCCAACCATGCTTCTGGTGGAGAGGAGAGTCTATAACAGAAGCAAGAGCATGCTAGCCCCCAAGTTACTATCTCCACAGAGTATGATAGATTGATATCCTCCCAACCTATGTTTATTGCAGGAGCTTCTATAGTCCGCCAGACAAGTTCTGTAGCCATTACTGCAAATATTCGTGACCTAGCGTGGATTGTTGACTCAGGTGCCTCTTTATATATCACAGATGTCACTCTTTTCTCTTCTTTTTGGTCTCTTGCCACACCTTTCCATGTTAGGATGGCTGATGGTGCCCTGTCCCCTATGACAAGCCTTGGAGACATCTGCTTGACTGCCTCTCTGTCCCCTACCAATGTGATGCATGTCAGGATATTTTTCATAACTAGTTCTTTTTCTTGAGGATCTCCAGACGATAAAGCAAATTGGTAGAGATCTTGAACAAAATGGTCTCTACTATTTTGATCTATCACCTACACATCCCACTACTGTTGTCGCCTTAGCCACCATTGCTTTACATTGGCATTTTCGTTTGGGTCATCCGAGTGTTACAATCCTGCACCATCAGTTTCCTGATTTATAGTTTCCAAATTTCTTTCCTTCAACTTGGCAAGCATCATAGGTCATCATTTCCTAGTTAGAATAAGAGAATTGAGACATTTTCTCTTGTCCATGTAGATTTGTGGGGATCATGTCAGGTCCGAAGCGTTAAGGGTTTGCGGTATTTTCTTATTTTGGTTGATGATTGTGCCCGTATGTCTTAGGTCTATATGATGAAAGAGAAGTTAGAAACTCCCGTATTGATTAAAAATTTTGTTAGTGAAATAAAGACTCAATTTTCTATTACTATTCACATGTTTAGGACTAACAATGGGTTAGAATGTATGAACAGAACTTTGTTGCAATTTTTCTCCTCTAGGCATTTTTCACTAGACCTCTTGCATGCACACCTCCTAACAGAATGGGGTGGCTAAGCTTAAGTTGAGACATTTACTTGATGTGGCACGAGCGACTATGTTTTAAATGCATGTACCTTCCCAATTTTAGGCTGATTCAACCCTTACTGCTGCATATCTTATTAATAGGGTGTCATCGTTTGTCTTAGGTGGTCGAACACCCTATTCTGTATTGTTTTTGGGTAGGGAGGTGTTTTCTTTTCCTTCTATGGTCTTTGGGTGTGTCTGTTTTGTCCACTTATTCAAGGTGGACAAGTTGTCTCCTCAGTTTGTCAAGCATACTTTCTTGGGGGACTCGAGGACCGAGAAGGGATATCGCAGTTATGATCGTACAACTCAAATTTTATGTCAGTGCTAATGTTACATTCTTTAGGGAGATTCCCTACTACTTAGGGAAAGGGACTGCCTCTTCTTCCCTTGTGCCATAGGATATCCCTATTCCTATACTGTTTGCACCGCCTCTAGAACCCTCTGAGCCACTCCATCCACCAAATGAAGACCATCCACCACTTGATACCTCTGAGCCACCTGAGTTTTACCCACTGACATTTTTCCCAAGGATGAACCCTTATCTACCATTCCCGCTCAGCCTCTTACTAATATTATGGATTTAATTGGAGATCAGGTAACCCCTTCCACTAAGGTGATAGATTTACACTTTCCTATTGCTCGGTGGAAGAGTTTGAGGTCATGTGCCCGCTACCTTATTCCACATTATATGTCTCTTGACTGTTTGCCTGTAGCAGGGAGATCATTATCACTTATGGTTGACAGTCAATAAATTCCACACAGTCATACTAAGGCTCTCCAGGATTCTTCCTGGAAACTAGCTATGGAGAAAGAGATGGTTGCACTTCTATCTTTGAGGACTTGGGAGCTGGTTGATCTACCCTTAGGAGCGACTGCTGTGGGGTGTAGATAGGTGTTTACCCTCAAGTGCCTCCTAGATGGTTTTATTGGGTGTTAGACTCAGACCTTTGGCGTTGACTACTTTGAGACATTCTCCCTAGTGGTCTAGTTGAATTCTATCATGTTGTCGTACCCCTTCATCTTATGATGTAGTGTTGTGTTATTTTATATTTATCTTAGACATGTTCTGCAATTATTCCCTCATCTCTATTTAAAGAGGTGTAGGATTTTCTATTTGAAATAAAACTAATCATTTTCTCCAACTTGTATCAAAGTGGTGGTCCTGAGTTGAAGCTCTAGTATCCTACCCAAGCAAGCCTTCGTACCCATCCACCTATCCCTCTCTCCTCTCTCGTCCAACAGCAATGCCGCCAGTGGGTGTTGTAATTGCAGCAGCAACGACAAGGAGGGCCTAGAGCCTCTAGGCAACGACGCTAGGGTGTTTTCCCATGCCATAACGTGGCTTACTCCTATCCTAGGAGCTCTTGATGAGATCTTGATTTAATTTACAAGCTATGTTGGCTTGGATTTTATGATCAAAAGATCATTTTTTCTGAGGTAACTTTTTTATGATCTTAACTCAATTTTCAGATATGTTTTTGTGGCTATTTCCATCCTTGTTGGGCACGATGGCATCACCAAGTGGCTCAAAGGTGACATCGGATACCGCTATTGATGCAGGGAACTATAAGAATCCATTTTTTGTTCCAATCTCAAAGTTGAATGAGAACAATTATACTTGGTGGTCTCAAACATTCCTCGTGATGATTGAGGGTCATGGAACATATTTTACTTGAGTCAAAACTAATGGTGAAGATCGGGAAATGTCACATGGAAGAAAGATAATGCAATGATGTGGACTTCGATCATGAACTTAGTTGGGCTGTGCATCGAAGACAGCATCATGTACTACAAGACAATGAAGGAGATGTGAGATTCACCACATGATACCTATTCTCATGAAAAGAACTCCAACAAGGTTTTGCAGAGTTGTCATGAGACAGATACTCTCCAGCAGGAAGGGCAGTCTCTACCTCGATACTATGACACATTGAAAGGTCTCCTGGAGAAGTACAACTCCTGTAGACCTGTGTCTCTAGCACAGAGAGAGTATCGTAGATAGGTCGCTATACTTCAATTTTTATGGGGACTGGGTCCTGAATATGAGGCTGCTCGTTCCCAGATGTTGACTCTTTTTGAGTTTCCTACTCTCGAGGAAGCTTATGCCTACCTCAGGTGGATTGTTGTGCCATCATCCTCTACAGACACTGTTGGACATGCATCTGTTTGGGTTGCTACTGGTGGTCGTGGTGGCCGAGGAGTCCCTTCTTCTATAGGCTGTGGACGTGGCCAGAGGCAGGCTGGCAAACCCTAAACCACATGCACCTTTTGTGGCAAGGTGGGTCATGTAGAGGCTACATGTTGGTCTAAGGATGGTAGACCTCCCATGGCTCATCAGGTTGTCACATTTTTCGAGGAGCTGTCAGGTATTGTTCCATGTGTCGAGTATGATGCCGTCTTTCAGTGTCTCTCTCAGGTGACACAGGAGTCTACTACATCCTCAGTACTACTGCCTTTGCCTCCTCAGGTATAGATTTTACCTTTTTTACATGTAGTAGATCTAGTGATAGTACCATGTGGTTGATAGATTAAGGGGCATCCAAGCATTTAAGTGGTGATCAAGTTGCCTTCAGCATATTTAGTATGTTACTCCTAATAAGATAGTCTAGGTTGCAGATGGTCGGCACTCTAGGATTGATAGTCAAGGGGAGGTGGTAGTCACCCCCACATTGAGATTACTAGATTTTTTTTTTTGTTAACATAATTAACAAAGATTTGAATTATTGTGCAATCTTTGATGACGTGGGCTATACCTTTCAGGATAAGTTCACTGGGAGGACGATTAGTGGCGAACATGAGGAAGAGGGGGTGTATCACCTGATCTAGATGCCAGTTATAGCAACATGCTGAGGCAAGCTTTTTTTCTGTAGGTATTGCACTCTAATGGCACTATTGACTCAAGCAATTATCTCTGGATAGGCTTAAATGTGTCATTCTTACATCTCTCCTACCACTGAGATATTATGTGATGCTTGTCAGTTGGGAAAGCATCACTGCTCCAATTATTCTAACAGTTCCAATTTCAATTCTACTTTTGTTTTTTATTTAGTGCATGTGAATGTTTAAGGCCCAAGTCATGTGTTTGATCGACCAAGTCACCATTACTATCTGGTTGTAGTAGATGATTTTTCCTTTATGTCTTGACTATTTTTATTAAAGAATAAGTCGGATGTTGGTTATGTGATTAAGCCATTTGTGTTGCAGATAAAGAACAAGTTTTCTTCTACTATTAAGATTATGCGCTTCGATAATGCTCTTGAGTTCTATACAAAGAGATTGGCTGCCTTTTACATGTCACATGGCATTGTTCACCAAAAATCATGCCCCCATACATCTCAGCAAAATAGGGTTACCGAGCGCAAACATCAGCATTTGTTGGATGTGGCCTAGACATTACCCATTCACCATAATGTGTCGTCAATGTACTATGGGGATACTGTTCTTACTACATGTTATCATATTACCAGCATGTTTAGCTTAATCATTCATGAGTAGATCCCATTGCAGGTTTTGTACCGTAAGAAGGAGCTTTTTCATGTACTGCCACGGGTGTTTGGTTGTGTGCATTTGTCCACCTTACTGGACCAGGACAAGACAGGTTGGCACCTAAAGCAGTAAGTGTGTTTTTTTGGGCTATAGCAACACCCAGAAAGGCTATAAGTGCTATGATCCTTTAGGCAAGAGACACTACGTCAGTGTCGATGTAACATTTCATGAGGCAGTTTCATACTTCTCTATAACAGGTAACAAGTCTTTTGAGGATGAGTCTGCTCTTGTGCTTATACCACCAATTCCTTTAGAGCAGATGCCTATTACTCACAGTGGTTCTAGTGATGACATAGACAGTGACAGTGCGCTTCAACGAGCCTCCTATTGTTTACAGATTGCCAGTTATAGGTGGCACAACCCCCCTCTCACATAGCACCACCCTTCCCAGACCAGGTATGAATTAATGGCATTGACATGTCGGCTTCTAGTAATGATATTGTAGGTACTTCTAGGGATGATCCTAATGCGGAGGCTACTCCTGTTCCTTCTCAAGAGGCTGAGTTGGATGATGTGGACATTTCGATTGCTATTCGGAAGGCTCCACGTAGTTGTGCCTACTATCAAGTTGCTAGAGCTATCTTTAGTCCTAACTCAGGAAGACGTTTGCCATGTTCACTTCTGTTTTGTCTACTTCCACTGTCCCCTCAACATATCAGTAGGCCATGCTTGATTCGAAATGGTGACAAGCCATGAAGGATGAGATGGCTGCCCTTCGCTCTCAAGGGACATGGGGCCTTACTACATTGCGACCTGGAGCTCGTGTTGTTGGATGTTGGTGGGCCTTTACCCTGAAATATAATCCTGATGGATCTATTTCATGGCATAAGACTCGACTTGTTGCAAAGGGGTTTATCCAGACCTATGGAGTAAGACTTCTTTGACACCTCTCCCGTGGCATGCCTCTCGATGATGCGGATATTGGTCTCGATTGCTGTTCATCTAGATTGGCCATTATATCAACTGGGTGTGAAGAACACCTATCTTCACTGAGAGGTCTACATGCAGCAGCCTCCCAATTTTAAGACTTAGGGGGAGTATGTGTGTAGAGTTCAGAAGGCCATCTATGACCTTAAGCAGAGCCTAACTTTTGGAGACAATTGTAGAATAAGCATCAACTAGCATGTGTACATCGATTAAACTAGTAGTTGGAGCATAAGGATCATATTGTTCAATTAGGAGGATATGGACATCCTCAACCATTTGTTCCATCATGATCTAGAGGGCATAATATAGGTTCGAGGTGACATACCTGTTCAATGGTAATCCAGTTGGGAATGATGCACTATCCATAAAGAGATTGCCAAGATTGAACTACCTAATCAAGATTGGTGAGGGACCGAACAAGATGAGCCTTAAGAAGCTACAAAAGGTCATCTTGCCATAACATCATTGATGAGAGATGATAAGTGCAAAGACAAGGTGGAACGTGTAGCAACAAGTATGAAGCAAAGAGTGTGGTGCAAGGTGGAGAGAGGGGATAATAGAGGCGGGGTTCAAGGGGGAGTTAGAGGCCAGAGTAGTAGAGGAGGTTAGTGGTGATAGCAATGTCAACAACAATGGTAAGTTAGGTGAAAGAGTATGAGAACTTTAGCGATGAGCGAGAAGGGGAGCGAAAGGGGGAGTGCGAGAAGGGGAACGCGTGGGTGGGAGGGGGATGGATCTGGTTGGACGGCGGTGAAGAGGAGGTCGCGGAGGGGGGTGGAGCCGATGCGGTGCTTCAAGTGCCTCGGGAGGGGGCATTTTGCAGAGAGCTGTAGGGAGCCAGTGAAGTGTCTGCAGTGCGGAGGTCTCGGACATAGGCGGGCGAGATGCCGGTTCCGAGAGCCTGTTGGTGAGGTTTCTTTGGGGAAGGCGAGGGTGTTGCCGCCTCCACTAGAGGGGGTGCCTCTCGTGGAGGTTGAAGTGCCGTGGTCGAAGAAGATCAGGGCCTTGGAGGGGAGGTTGGCGACGGCTTTGGTTGCGATGGTGCTGGAAGGGGAGGTGGGTTTGGGGGATTTGAGAAGGGCAGTTTCCTCATTCTTAGGGATTGGAAGGGAGACCTTTGGAGTTACGTCTCTCAAGAGTGGCTGCTTGATGCTGTCAGGGCTTGGATAGAGGATGCTACGGCGCCTGGCATTCAAGGAGTTGTCGTGCGGTCGAGGTGTGGTGAGATAGAGGTGGCCGGTGAGGTCAGATGGGGCCGTGGAGGAGTGGCCACCGGTTGGCACGAGGCAGAGGGTGATGATTGAGGGGGTCCCTCTCTTCCTCCGTACGGTGGCGGCAGCGGTGGTCCGTTTGCGAGGCTTCAGAGCTGCGAGAGTCTGGGTCTGAGATCAGAGGACCTGTCGAGATTCGAGGCGTGGGTGGAGATGAGGCCGGGGATGCAACTTGCGGAAAAGGTGGTCCTGAGATGGGGGAGCTCCTCATGGCTGGTTTGGGTCTCGTGGGAGCTTAGGAGACCTCGGTCTTTCGCTGAGGCAGTGGTTGGCAATAAAACGGCGGAGCTTGAAGTCGACGTTGGCGTCGACGTACGAGCGGACAAGGGGCAGGCTGTTTTTGGGAAGGCGAAAGATCGCGGTGATGATGGCGCGATCGGTGGCAGACGAGTGGGCGAGGGACTCGGAGGGAACTGCGGGGTCTATGGTGGAGGTAATGAAGGATTCTGCGGCGCTGAAGATGGAGAACCCTGCTGAGGTGGATCAAGGTTTAATAGGGTGCTCTCTTGGCGGATCCGGGTGGGGCAGATCGGATTTGGAAGAGGGAAAAGAAGGCTTCGAAGGGGTCTGTGGGTCAGGCTCCTCTTCGTGCGAGGGTCCGGGACAGACTTCGAGCGGTGGTCGAGGTCGGAGGGACCTGGAGGAGAGCCCTCGACGCGATCTCGATCGGATCGATTGGGCTGCGACGAGTGATGCAGATGGGTTGGTGATGCGCATGCAAAGGTGGAGGCCGAGGAAGCCTCTGTTGCAGCGGCTCACGTACAAGCCGAGGTGGACCTATCGGAGGGGGAGGGCCATGACCGCTCCGACTAGGAGTAAGGTGGGGGATGACCAGCATCGAAGGAAGGTGGTCTTTGGCGTCGATGCGCCAGCTGATAGGCAAGGGGGAAGGTCGGCGGAGGGCTCGATGGGTGGCGGAGGTGATGCGGGGAATGCGGTGGTGGCTGGTGGTGGCGACGACAGTCAGCAGGTGGTTGGGGCTGGAGGAGGCGTTGGGGTTGAGGAGGGTCCGACGGAGTTGGGGGTGGCTGGTGAGGAGGTGGTGCGGGCTGTGGAGGTGAAGGTCCCATTGGTGGGGGAGCAAGCGCAGCAGGGTCTGCCCGGTAGGCCTGAGGAAATCGAAGAGGGGAAGGTTGACAGAGTGGCTGCGGAGGTGGGATTCAGGCGCACGATGCAAGGTGGAGTCTCCGGTATTTCTCCATGAGTAGGGTCCTTTCGTGGAATGTGAGGGGTCTGAACGACCCCTCCAGGCGGGCAACTTTGTGTGGGTATATTCAGAGATGGGGACCTGAGATGGTGTTTCTCCAGGATACTAAGTAGGGGAGCTGTGACCAGAGATTGTGGAGGGAGGTGGGGGTGAGTGGTTTTGGGGAGTTCGTGGCCCTTGATGCGATTGGAAGAGTAGGTGGGATTATTGTTGGGTGGAAGCAAGATGCTTTCTCCTTGTTGGACTTGATGGTCGGGTCCCATGTTGTTACTGTTAGGTTGCAGAGGCATCAGGACAGTCTCTGCATGATCTTCTCCTCGGTATACGGTCCGACAGATAGCAGGCAGAGACAAGCTCTATTAGAGGAATTGGGCCAGGTCGCGACGGCACATCAGGAGACCCCGTAGTTGATTGGAGGTGATTTTAATGTCACTTTGCTGGCGGATGATAGACCAGATGGCCGTGGGGGGGTGGACCAGGGCTCTGAGGCCTTTGCGGGTTTTGTTGCGGCGCATGGGTTGGTTGACATGCCGCCTTCTTCTTGCCACTTCACCTAGAGGAGTTCTGGCAAGCAACGGTCTCGGATTTATAGATTCTTCGTCTCGACGACGATGGCAGAGATGTTCCCTATGGCGGAGGTTAGACCCCAGGAGCGACCGTTCTCGGACCACACTCCCTTGCTGTGGGTGATGAATGAGGGATGGAGGCATGGAACGTATTTTAAGTTTGATAGAGCTTGGCTTCTTGAAGAGGGATTCAGTGGATCGGTGGAAGAGAGATGGAGATCTGTTCACGTGGATGGCTCAGCAGCTGCTAGATTGGAAGCTAAACTGCGAGATTTGAGGTCATTCCTCAAGGTCCATGAGAAGCAAATTACGGAGGAGCGTGGGAAGAGGAAAGATGAAGCTCTCAGTGAGATTGCAAGGTTGGACTTGGCTGAGGATGTTGGCCTCCTTTCTGAGATGGACAGGGTGAACAAAGCGAAGTGCTTACAGGTGATACAAGAGGAAGATCGGAAGGTGGAAGTGGAGTGGAAGGTGAGATCCAGGCAGAGATGGCTCAAGGAGGGCGATTCTAACACTCGGTATTTTCATATGGTGGCATCAAGGGGGAGGAGGAAGAATTTGATCGATAGATTGGTGGTGGAAGGGGAGGAGTTTGTGGGAAGAGAGGTGGTGGGAGGGGCAGCTGCGAGGTACTTTAGAGAATTTACCAGGAGGAGGTAGGGGGAAGATGGAGGTGGTTGGGATCCGAGGTGCCACGAATTGGGGATGCAGAAGCGGAGTTCTTGACAGGTCCGTTTGAGAAAGATAAGATTCATAAGGCAATCTGGGGGCTGAATGATGATGGGTGTCCAGGTCCGGATGGTTTTCCGGTTGCCTTTTATAAGGAGTTTTGGTCGGTGGTGAAGGAGGATGTGGTGTAGGTTTTGCAAGAGTTCAGACAAGAAAATTCGAGTTTCAACAGATTGAACAAGTTTTACTTGTTCTTATTGCCGAAGGAGGGTGTGGAGGAGATTCAGGAGTACAGGCCGATAGCTCTCTCAAATGTTATCTACCTGATTGTGGCTAAGATCTTGACGAATAGGCTGAGGAAGACCTTGGTAAGGATTGTGGATCCAATACAGACGGCTTTTATCCCTAGCAGGAATATTTTAGAGGGGTATGTGGTAGCTTCGGAGATCCTGTCGTTTTGGAAGAGTAGGAGGAAGGCTTTCATGTGGAAGGTTGATTTCAGCAAGGTGTATGACTCAGTGCAAGGGTTGTTTCTTTGGGCCTCCTTGATAAAGAGGGGTTTTCCACTTGTCTGGATCGAGTGGATGAAGAGGTGTGTCATCAAGACGTCTTTCTCGGTTCTTATCAATGGAAACCTGACAGGGAGTTCGATTCAGCCGAGAAGGGGGGTGAGATAGGGGTGCCCATTGGCTCAAATGCTTTTTGTTATTGCAGCAGATGCACTTGCGAGGGCGGCTAAGAAATCTTGTGAGAGTTACTTGGTGAGGGGTTTCTCTTTGGGAGATGGGACGAGCATCCCGTTGTTGTAGTATGTGGATGATACGATTTTCTTTATAGAAGGCAGCGAGGTGGAAGTCAGGAGGATGTGGATTTTGTTTTTCTTGTTTGGCGAGGCTTCAGGTTTGCAGATTAACCTGTCTAAATCAGGTTTTGTCCCTTTTAATTTGATGGAGGCGGAGGCGGAGGCGGAGGCGAGGGAGTGTAGCATGGGTCTTGGCACAGAGCAGGTGAAGTTACTGATCAAATATTTGGGTTTGTCGTTGATAGATGGTAGGATCCTGGTGCAGGATTGGGCTCCCCTAATGGAGAGGCTGGAGGGGAGGTTGGCGGGATGGGCGTCCAGGCTTTTGTCGAGGGGTGGAAGGTTGGTCTTGCTTAAGGCGGTTCTGGCGGTAATGTCGTCGTATTTCACCTCTATCCTGAAGTTACCTTGGTAGGTCGTCTTGAGGATGGTGAGGCTTATAAGGAATTTCTTCTGGTCCAATCAGGGGTCGAATGGGCCTGGTGCCAGGTTGGTGGCGAGGGAGGAGGTTTACAAGCCGGTGGAGGAGGGGGGCTTAGGGTGAGGTATTTAGGGAGGTCAAATGATAGCATGTTGAAGTGGGTTGGGGGCCTCTTGGAGAGTAGGGAGGATTTGATGGGCAGGGTTTTCAGGACGGCTTATGGTGGCCTACTACGTTGGGATCTCCTTGTATCCCTGCCGAGGGATGCTTCTCACTTCTTGAAAGGTTTGTCGACGGTGGCTCTTAAGGTGCAGAATTGTTTTGTACTGATGGTGGGGACGGGGGAGATCTTCAGGTTCTGGCAGGATGATTGGATGGGGCAAGGTGCGCTCTCTAGAAGATTTCCGAGACTTTTTGCTGTCCCTGAGCAAAGAAGCGTCTGTGGCCGAAGTTTGAGGAGGTGGATGGTGTCCGTCTTTTGCAGGGAATCTTTCAAATGCGAGAATTCATGATTTCTAGAGATTGCTTGAAGAGTTAAAAGGTCTACAACCGGCATCCGGAAAGGATATGTTTGGTTGGGATGAAGGTGATTTCTCAGTGGGGGTTGCGTATAGGAGATTGTCCGACCGGGGTCCCACTAGTGATTTGGATCTAGTGAGAGATTGCAGACAGGTTTGGAAGGCGGCATGTCCTTTGAAGGTCAATATTTTTGTTTGGCTGCTTAGGAGGAGAAGACTCATGACTAAGGTGTGGAGGGCGAGATGGGCTCCTGGGGAGAGTAAGGTTTGCCCGTTGTGCAGAGGTGAAGATGAGGATGTTGACTACCTTTTCTTCTCTTGCCTGTTTGTTGTGCAGATTTGGAGCCGTGTGGGAGCGAAGTGGTGGAACTATCGGTCTTTTGATGATTTTTGGTGCAATTATAGAGGTGGAGGGGGTAATGCTGGGCAGATTGTCTTCCGTACAAAGAAGGAAAGGGCCAGACCGTTGGCGATCCTCTGGGGTGTCCGGTTAAGAAGGAATGCTGTCGTCTTCAGAGGGCAGAGGCCTTATGTGGAGAATTTTGTGGAGTCTATTACTGTTTTGTTTAAGCTCTGGAGTGAGTCCTTGTGAGTGAGGGGTCTTGGTGTTTGCCTCTTGTTTTGGTGTTGGCTGTTGATTTTCTTATTAATATATTTGGGTATCATTTTGGATAACTACCCTTTCCTTTTAAAAAAAAAATGATGGTAAGTTAGGATAGGAGGAAGGAGGGGTACTTATGGAATGAAAAAAATGCAAAAAGACACAAGAGGGCTTCTACTTTCTGAACAAAACCATGGAGCGTGTTTGTCCTAAATGAATTACAAAAGGGGTGATGTGCACTCTCCCAAGGGGGACAAATAACTCTATTTTTAATCTCAAACAAGTATTCCAAAGGAAGGATATGCTGCAAAAAAGCCCTTGGATTTTGAATCTGATTTTAGTCTAATCCTTTAATTTGAAAAGCATCTAAATGTGGTCCCTAAACTTTCATATTGTAACATATAATCCCTTGTTAAAATGTTCATCTGTACAACCATTTAACATTTTGCTTTTTTTGGACACTTGCTCCCTCAAAGTCTCAAACCCCACCATAGGCCACCAACTCCACTCCTCCCTCTACTACCCCTCACTTACCATGACAACCCAAAGAACTCCCCAAAATTGTTCTCACCCTTTAAAAAGAAACTAATTAATTAACAAGCTGCAAGTGTACACAACCACCATCATGTCACACAATGAAATGAAATCTCTCCATCATCCAATAGCAAAGCAATAAGGTAGATCCTCGTATGCATCCTAAATAAATCCAGCTCTCATGTCCCTGGAGGGAATAATCCAATTGTCAAGAATATTTTGTGCTCCAATTGGCAAATCGACAAATTAAAATAGCCCAAGTCAAAAAGGGCTTCTAACACTACCACCCTTGGCACCTAACACAACACACTGGTGTACAATAACTGACACAGGTTAAACTAGTAGTACAAATTACCAACCAAAGACAAACAGCACTTGGTAGTGGAATTGTTGGCAAACCTTTACATGCTCCATGCAAACAATTTCCACAGATGATGTTTACCTAAAAGCCAGCAAAAAATGGTATTAGACTAATTAACTACAACCAAGGGCTTTTGTTGCTTTAGAAAATTAATTTCAGACCTGAGTGTTTCGGCCCATTTTGTCAAAGGTATACTCACACTTGGCAAGATCTCCTCCATAATATTTCTTTACCCAAGAAAGCATAGTGCCAAAGAAATGTTAGAGTACTCTAAAGAGCCTTAGTGGAAATATATTAGTAATAGCAGAGATTCCAACACTATGATTGAATGCAAAAGAAATATCAAACATAAAGCTCTTGAAAGGAGGCTACCGGAAAAATACAATATCAATGAGGATAAGCATGAAAAATAAAATGCTTACCTGAACAAAGTTTACAGGATCTGAGATGCCTGCAAGGTGGTTAAAGGAAGAATAACGGCCAAAATCAACATAACCCTGAAATATTAGCAAGAAAAAACAAAAAGCATTTACGATTCATAGCAAATCTTGAGAACAGTATCCAAGTTAACAAGCTAAGCATTGTGATTACAACTACTACATGAATACAGTACATAATACATTTATGTAAACGACTATTTCATAAATGAAGTGTTAACATTGTCTGAATATATTACTTGTAAAATAAATGAGCAAATATTGGATAAAACTATGAATACTCCATGTTTATCATAGTTCTTTGAGGCTGTGTTTGGCAGAGGATTTGGGCTATCCCGAGATAGAATTGGAGTGCAATAAGGCAAGGAGGTGTTTGGTTGGAGGGCTTGGAATGATTGGTATCGTGGTATTGTATTAGTGCGTGAATAATGTAGTGTGAGTGGGTATATTTTAATATATATTGAAGTTGATGTGAGTGAGTATTGGTGTTGATGTGATGTGGGTGGGGAATTGTGAAACCCTTTTGGAGAAGCTCTTAGCCTATTCCTATCCCATCCGCAAGCCTCTATTCCACCTGTTAACCAGCTACGAAATGCAGCCTGATGTGTCAAGTCCCAAGATCTTGTTCATTTCATAGGTAGCTTTTCCAACAAAGTGTCAAAACAATATCCAACAGATAAATTTTAATCAAGATTATCAAATCACCATTGTGATCTTATTCTAATTGAGGAAGAATCCCTCTCTGACTTTAAATTTTTCTTATTGTTTGTCCAAAAGCTTTTTCTGGTTGCATAGCATGGATACAAATTTCTCTAGTTGGTAGAATATGGCAAGATGATAAGACATAATCCAGTAAGATCAAGCTTAGCAAGTATCTGTCAGATAAGATAAGGTTGACAAAGTATCCAAGTTAGACAGCGTGCTTCTGTTTTCCATGTTTTTAGGTTTTACAGATGCCATGAAGATCAAGCTATACCTGCATATGAAAAGCAACATCTTCTTGCTTAGATTGTGCTTTTGAGATTCAACTCATATTCAAAAGCTCCATTCAGGAATCACCCGCAAGAGGTGTATCATGCTACCTATTCATGGATAAAACTATAGCTTTTTTCAGTCATCCATATATTAGGAAGTTGATTGACTAGACATAAAAGAAGTAACTTGTTCAATCTAGTTATTCACCTGGGTAAGTAATATAGAATACAATGTATTTCCAGTATGGTTTTGGACTCTCTACTTTCAAACTTCCCTCGCTGCTATCTTTTTTGTCTCTGCTTCTCTATGACCAACTACACTCCCAACCAGGCCTTGTCGATTAAAGGTGAAGTCTAGGGCTTACCCAAGGAGAAAGAAAAGGGAGAACAAATCAAGATGCAAGGATCTCCACATTGTGTTTTACCACTAATTTGGCAAGGCAAAGAAACAACTACTAGTCTACATATACCTTGTTCCACACACTATATGGAAATCTAAGATCACTTAACATGCAAAAAACTTATCAAAGGAAGTCTCACGGTAACAACAACAATAGAAGTCAAGGAGAGAGAGTGTGGAAGTGGGATAGAGGGCACAAGCGTTGAGTGATGGTAATGATTGGGAGGTCATGTGTGGTCACTGATTGCAAGGTGAGGTGATTCAATACTGTGGAATCAAAGGAGGTTCATCAATGGGCCTCTGCACGTTAGGTGTCAAAGTTTGGGGAACTTGGCAAGGAATTGCTTGGAGCCACTGAGGTGCTTGCTTTGCAATAGGCTTAACCACTGTCAAGTCCCCTACCCCATTGCGTCTATCATTGGTGTCAATCAACTAGGCACCGAGTTATTAATTTAGGAAAGGTGGTCATATCTCCCGAAGTAGTTGGTAATGTTGGAAGCTGCTTAAGGTTGATGCATATGAGTGTGAACTTCTTAAACTTGAGCTTGGTGGGGGAGGTTTCTTCGAAGGCCATGCCATCGGAGGCAATTGAGAAGTCCTTGATGGATGTTCAAGGTCTTTTTCTTGTCATCTTTTGCATTGAGTAGGAACAACAAACATAAATGCAGGACTAGGAAGAGGCTTGGTGAAGATGTCTATTACCTAATCTTCAGAGGCAACCTATTAGCATATATTGTTATTGTTATATTTTTTTTATTGTACGAACTATGGGTGTTTAGTCCCACAGGGACTTTTTTGTACTTTTAACCCTCTGATCTCTCTCTATATAAGAGAGCCTAGGGTTTTCTATATTAAAATAAGTCATTTCAACTAATTTGATATCAAAACAGCGATCCTAGACTGGGGCTCTAGGTATCCCACCCCAAAGGCCTCCGAAACCCTAACTTATCTCATCCTCCACCCCCTTCGGCGAGTCTCCCCACTGCCTAGAGGTGGCGACGTCCGTCATACGCGATCTGGTGACCCAGCAGCGGTCGTGACACGTGATCCGACAGCCCTAGCTGCAGCAAACACAAGCAGCAGCAGCGAAGTCGTAGAGCATCGCACAACGGCGGCAACAAAGTTGTGCAGTGCACAACGACGACCTAGTGCACTGCGGTGGCGGCTAGGCTGGGCTGTGGCGGTGGAAGGGCTTCCCAGTAGCGACCAGCAGGTGTAGCGGCGGTAGGCCAGTGACCCCTAGGGCTCCACCTAGGCTCACCTCAAGCCTCGCCAGCGCCGCCTAGCATTCTATCAACGCCGGTGGGGCCTTCTCGGGTGGTCTCCCTGCACCCGGGCTAGGCCAAAGCTTTTTTTTTTTTTTTTTGAAAAGTGCTAGACCAAAGCTTGTCCAAGGGATTTTTTTGTAAAGATGCCGATCTGATTTTTCAAATTTTAGGCCTGATTGATGACCTCTTGGATATAGAAGTTTAATTATGGCTCCAAGATTGTAAGGATGGTTTCAGATGATCAGTTCGAGATGAATTCGGGCACTTCTTTGGACACCAAGGTACTGAAGAATCTATTTTTTGGTCCTATCATCAAGTTGGACGAGACCAATCACCCACAGTGGTCTCAGGCTTTCCTCATGACCGTTAGGGGTTATAGGAAGAGCTACATCCTTACATATCCGGAACCTGAGAGAAAGACTGGTGCCAACGCCACATGGGACAGAGACCATGCCATGGTCTTTGCATGGCTTATGCAGACAGTTATTCCCTGTATAAGGGATGAGATCATGTATTCCGACACCGCGAAAAAGATGTGGGAGTCCTTGCGTGAGACCTATTCTCATGCCAAGAACTTTGCACGGGTCTTTCAGGTCTTCTACGACCTTTTCTACTTGCGTCAGGAAGGATGCACTCTGCCACAGTACTACTTCCTCTTGAAGGGAATGCTAGAGAGGCATCACTCGTATCTGTCGAGGTGTGCCTGTGATTCCTGGAGGGATTTTCGGAGACAGTTGGTCATCTTTCTCTTCCTTGCAGGTCTTGGACCTGAGTATACAATTGCCAGAGATTAGATTCTCACCGCTCCTGAGCTTTTTACCCTAGAGGAGGCTTATAGCAGACTCAGCAGAGTTGCAGTTCGTACTTCGGCTCCAGACATTGGTACTCAGACGTTCGCACTAACAACGATTCCTGGACGTGGCAGGGGTACTCCCCCTGCATGTGGCCGTGGATGCGAACGCTCGTCTAAAACACATACTGAGACATCGTGTACCTATTGTGGCAGACTTCGTCATCCAGAGGTTGCATGCTGGCATAAGCATGGTAGGCCATCCATGGCTAATCAGCCAGCTAAGATTACAGATGGAGTGCCCACTAGTTCTGATGTGAGCTCCCTGAGTACAGGGATTGAGACTCTGCGACAGCAGATTGCATAGTTGGCACATGCCTCATCCTCTCACTCTTTAGATACTGCAACCATTGCTACGTCCTCAAAGACACCTGCAGCTGGTATGTCCTCATACTTGTCCTCTGGTGATTGGTTGATTAATTCTAGTGCATCTACATACCTATGTGGCGATAGGGGTGCATTCTCTCAATTAGCCCCTGTTACACTAGCCAGGATTATGCAGGTGGCAGACGGGAGACATAAGCACTGGTTGGTAAGGGAGATGTCTCTATCTCCTACCTTAAGACTTGCAGATGTCTTTTATGTGCCTGATTTTCCCTTGAGTTTAATGTCTGTTAGCAACATTACTAGGGATTTGAACTGTAGAGCCATTTTTTATACGTCTTCTTGTGTCTTGCAAGACAAACTCAAAGGGAAGACAATTGGTGGAGTGCGTGAGGAAGGGAGGTGTACTGTCAGAGCTAGACCATTGTTGCTGCTTCTACTACCCAGGGCCTTGCTTCCACTGGATCTCCCCTTCAGTGGCATCATCGCCTTAGTCACCTACCTATTGACCACCTCAGATTTTGCCGCACATACCCTCCACTACTGCTCTCATCTGTGATGCTTGTCAGTTAGGCAAGCAACATAGGACTAATTTCCCCAATTCTACTTTTATTTTTTATGTTGCTGTTTTTGACTTGATTCATATGGATGTGTGGGGTCCCAATCGTCCTCCCGATTGACTTGTGAATAGACATTATTTTCTGTTCGTGGATGATTTATCTCGCATTTCCTGAATGTTTTTTTTGTAGAATAAGTCCAATGTGAGACATCATTGAAAACTTTGTTAAGGAAATAAAAACTCAACATTCTTCTTTTGTAAAACGTTTTCGGTCTGATAATGCCTTGGAGTTTTGTATTACTTGTTTGTATGCTTTCTTTTCTAGTCATGACATTATTCATGAGACCACATACCCACACACCCTTTAGCAAAATGATGTTGCTGAGAGGAAACATTGCCATGTTCTTGATATTGCTCGTACTCTGTTGATTCATTATTCAGTTCCCTCCCTTTAGTTAGGTGACATTGTTTTGACTGCATGCATTTTAATCAATAGGATGCCTAATGCTGCATTACATGAACGGATTTCTTTACAGGTTATGTATCTTGATTGACCCCTATTTCACGTCACCCCTCGTATTTTTGGTTGTGTTGCCTTTGTCTATTTGTTAGGACCAGGTCGAGATAAACTAGCACTGAGAACAATTAAGTGCGCTTTTCTTGGGCATACCCGAACATAAAAAGGGTATTGGTGTCTTGATCCACTTATTTCTTGGCACTATGTTTCTGCGGATGTTACATTTCATGAGGCAATACCTTTCTTTTCTATGACTGCAACTAAGATGCCTTCTGAGGATGATATGGCGCCTATGTCATATATACCTCCATTCATTTTAGGAGTTTTCCTGAGATTCCTATCCCTACACACCACCACCACCACCACCTCATGCTACGCATCCCTTCCCTCGTCCGACTGAACCACTCCAGACATATGTCCACCCTCATACTACCTATCAGGGAACCCTACCATCACCTTCACCATCGGCTTCTCAGGTGAGTCCTTTAAACACTGACAAATGCTTGCCATGAGATGGTCACAGGGACATGACAGATGATGTGGCAGGTGATGATCTAGACCTTCTGATAGCCATTCGGAAGCGACCACGGACTTGCACCACTTTTCCCATGGTGGGGCACTTGCTACTGATAACCTAGCTCTTGGATTTGTTGGATTCACTCAGGCATTAACCACTACGCAAATTCCAACTACTCATCATGAGGCCATGCTTGATCTAAAATGGCAAGCAACCATGGAGGATGAGATGGTCGCTCTTAGAGGCCATGGGACCTGAAAACTCACTCTACTTCCTGATGGTGGTACACTTGTTGGTTGTCGATAGGTATTTACTGTGAAGTTTAACCCAGATGGCGGTGTTGCTAGGTACAAAGCACACCTCGTGGCAAAGGAGTTTACCCAGACTTATAAGGTGGACTTCTTTGACAACTTCACCCTAGATGCTAGACTTCGCACAGTACAAGTGCTAGTTGCAGTGGTAGTTCAGTTAGATTGACCCTTGCATCAACTGGATGTGAAGAATGCCTTCCTCTATGGTGATCTCCAAGAGGAAGTCTACATGTAGCAGCCACCTAGCTTTGAGACTTAAGGGGAGTCTGTATGCCGACTACGGAAGGCCATCTATGGCCTTGAGCAGAGTCCCAGAGACTGGTTCCAGAGGTTGTCACAGGTTGTAGAGGCAGCTGGATTCAAGACATTGACAACTAATTTTTCTCTTTGTCAGGAGTATTGGACGAGGTACTGTGGTACTTATTTATGTTGATGACTTAATTGTCACAAGGGATGATGAGTAGGGTGCTACTGAGGTTAAGCGCATCAGAAGGGATGATGAGTAGGGCGCTACTGAGGTTAAGCGCATCCTAGCAGAGCAATCTGTCATGAAGGACATGGGGGCTCTACGGTATTTTCTTGGTATTGAGGTTGCTTGCAATAAAAAGGGCATGGTCTTGTCTCAAAGGAAGTATGCTTTGGAAATCTTGTAGGAGGTTGGTATGCTTGGGGCCAAGGAGGCTGATATTCCTATGTACCCCAAAATGCCACTCTATGACGAGGATGCATAGGTGGTGGACAACAGACAGTATATGCAACTTGTGGGCAAGCTACTATACATCACTATCACGAGGCCAGATATCTCCTTTGTAGTGGGGAGACTGAATCAGTTCATGGCCAAGCCAACACATCAGCATTGCGATGCAGCATTGATGGTGCTTAGATATGTTAAGAAGGCTCCTGGGAAGGGTCGCTTTTTCTTTAAGGGGTCTTCTATGACTTTGGTTGACTACTCTGATGCGGACTGTGTCGGATATCATGTGGATCGCAAATCCACTACTGGGTTCTGCACCTTCTTAGCGGGGAATTTGATCACATGAAGAAGCAAGAAACATGGCACAGCTGCGAGATCCAGTGCCAAGTCTAAATACAGAGCTATGGCTCAGACGACCGCAGAGATGATGTGATCAGATCCTTGCCTATTGACTTGCAGATACAGTTTTCTAGCCCCATGGAGATGCGATGTGATAATAGAGTAGCCACCTTCATTGCTAACAACCCAGTATTTCGCGAGAGGACAAAGCATGTTGAGGTTGATTGTCACTATACAAGGGATATTATTCAGAAGGGGTTGTTATATACCACTCTAATCATATCAGAGGAGTAGATTGCAGATATTTTCACCAAGCCTTTAGCAAGATCTTTATTTGATTCATGTGCATCCAAGCTGAATATGATAGATATTTATGCTCTAGCTTGAGGGAGAGTGTTAGCATATATTGTTATTTTTATTTTTTTTATTGTACGTGCTATGTTGTTTAGTCCCTTAAGGACTTTTCTGTACTTTTAACCCTCCAGTCTCTCTCTATATAAGAGAGTCTAGGGTTTTCTATATTGAAATAAGTCATTTCAACCAATTCAACTGAAGTGGTATAGATGACTCCGCACTATATCAGGTCTCTAATATAATGGCAATTAACCTCAACATGCTTAGTACGCTCATGAATCATTGGGTTGTTTGCTATATAAATAACAACGCGATTATCACACTCATCTCCATTGGTCCCTCAACTTAGACATACAAATCTTGTAACACTGACCTAACCCAGAACATCTTGCCATGGCATGATACTCAGATTCTACACTTAACCTAGAAACAACCTGCTGCTTCTTACTCCTCCTCAAGTTACACGATTTCTTACCACATAAGTACAAAAACTTGTAGTTGACTTATTATCTGACATGCATCCTACATAATCCATATCTGAATAGCCACCATAGTTGTGGATTCTCCTCTCCTGAACGATATACCCCAACCTGATGCTCTCATCAGGTACCTAAGCACCTGCATTGCAGCATCCCAATGCTATTTGGTCAGTTTATCCATGAATTGACTAAGCTTCCCAACTAGAAGAGAGATATCAGGACGAGTAATAGTGAGATATAGCAGTTTGCCAATCAACTGCCTATAAGATCTACTGTCAATAGGCTGAGACTCAGTATCATAGAAATACCCTTTAGAATCCATGGGTATATTAGCAAGTTTCGATCCCAACATTCCTACCTCCTGTAACACATCAAGGGCATACTTGCGCTGCATAAGGACTATCCCATCTTTGCTTTGTGCCACCTCAATACCCAGAAAAATCTTAACTCACCTACGTTCTTCATTACAAAGGAATTAGCTAGCTTCTATCATCACTAGTGAGAATAAGGTCACCAACATAAATAAGGAATGCAATAACTCCTCCCTTGCTCTTCCTGACAAAGAGCGAGTGATTTGCAGAAGATCTCAAATGTGCTTATCAAAAACACTTCTAGATCCCCCATTGGAGCAATTCTGTTTCAAGTTAAACATGATTGACATCTATGCTCCCACCTTAAGAGTGAGCATTGAGATTAACTTTCTATATTTCTCGTTTATTTGCTTTACATTATGTGTTTCTTTAAGTCTTTCTTTGTAATCTTCCTTTAATCCTTCTATAATGGGGGTTATCACTAATTCGAGTTGTTTGTTTCCTCCGGTAATCAAACTGTAATTGTTTCTGGGACTATGGTTTGGTGCAAGTCCTGCTATTTCTCCTTTTTACATTATTATGCACATCTTGAGACCGACAGTAATATCACTTTTTCGTACTCCCACAGATACTCCAAGGATTCCATGATGCAAGCCACATCAAATGACTTGCAAACAATAGTGATTAAGAAGATATGCCTTGAAGCCATCTTCTTACTCTATAGCATATGAACACATCAGCCAAATTCTAATTACATAACTTCAAGGTCCGAATATATCAGGGAGTCCATGTTTTATAAAAATTCCAATTTGTACTTTTATATAATTTCTTAGACATAAAGGCCGGCCATGGGAAGGCAGAAGAAAATTAACTAACCTGGGATCTACCTAAATAAGGATGATAAATCTGCAAGCATGCACAAAACAAAGAGATCAAGGATTGCATGTCATACCGCCTGTGATCTGCTCTCAACATCCTTGCAAAACCGAATAACAAAGTCTGCATCCTAGACAGAAAACAATCAATCATAAGTTCTGTTTACAGTTGTGTCCTGGAACATGTGAAGTTTATTCATTCTTGCCGAAATTGAAACACAGGAAAAAAACATGATCCAGAAAAATATTGCGTTCTTGGACTACAATTGTATACAGTTCAATACTCAACAGCCCCAAAAGCTATGCGTGCATGTGTTATTTGTGGGGGGGCACTGCATTTCTATCACATTCAACTCTCAACGTCCCCAATCAAGTCAGATTGGTTTGGTAGGAATTTCAACGAGCTTCCAAACCATCCAAACCATAGATATTTTAATGAATTACATGAGGTATGCCAAATTACGCGTCTCTACTCCACACACATAATGGGCATCCCACACTGCAGTACCTTCCTGAAATTCCAGTCCTGACTTCCCAAAGCAGCAAGTCTGCAAACTTGCCACCCTCACACTACCACTATGTTAGAAGCTTCCTTTATGCACAAACATTGTGAATGGAGGATGAGTTGGGAAATGCGAGTATCCCAGTGTTTCCCTATTTCTGGAGGCTAATCCCTACAATCGAAGAAGAGGAGTTGATGACATAAGTGGAGGGACAAGATATTGCTTCCTTAATTCCATTGGGATGTGGGGCATTACATATTTACAGAGAGAGAATCATCCCTCCTCTTACATCTCATGACAAAACACCCAAAATATCACTAACAGCCACTGCCACCCATGCATCCCCATCCTTACCCATGCAGCTACACACCCTTCACTATACAAGAGCAACACACATGACCTATGCCCCCATGCACGTGACCCTCCCCTCTGTTACTTGCCCTTAGCCTTCATCCAAAAAAACTGCAACCATGGAGGTTCCTTCTTCCCCAAGTAGCCTATCATGGCCCTTTCCAGTGCCTGCCACAAGGCAGGGATTCTCCGGGCTCGTATCACTCTATATTAGTTTGATAATTGCCATAAAGATATTTCACATATTCTAATCCAATCAGGTGTGATCTCGTCTCACATTCTGTTAATGAACTTTTTCACACGTACACTTTCTATTCTTTATGGTATCTCTCTAGTTGTTACTTGTTTTATTTAACTTAAAGCGATTTAATAGATATAAGCATGAATTAAATAAGAAAATGCACAAAGAACCCCATTAATGTAATAGTTAACAATGTAATCCAGCCCAAACAATTTGGCCTGTGAGAGTGGACCTTTCATCATCTTTTAGGATTGGCCAAAAGATGGTAGGAAATGAGCTGACCTTATTTATAATTAGAGTAAGGGGAAAGTAGGCTTCTTTCCCGGTGGATTGGAGGGATCAGAAGGATCACCAAAACCACTTCCATTCTACCCACCCATGGTAGATCATCAACTTCCGTGCTGAAATCGACAGAGAGTGGGAAGCGACCAAATTCTGAATGCGTAGGGGGTCAAATCACTTTGACCGACAATGCAAACTATTCCACTTCTTAATCTCAATCCACAAGAGAAGGCCGTAGGCCATGCCAGAAGAAAAGGTCTTCGATCCCATCTTTGGGGTGGATTGGGCTGGTAGTATGATAGGTTGGGCTGGAATAACCTGCTCAACCTGCAAACTGTAGACATTTTAAAGGATAAATACGTTAAGTATAACATACTACACCTTGAACAATTTATTCTATTCCCTCCCTATGAGGCTACACACACCCACATCATGAGTTGCAAATCAATGGACTTCCTCCATTGTGGTTGTAAAGGGTTTGAATTTGACTAACTCTGATTAGGTCAATTAAACCCTAATTAAAATGCTAATTAATGAATTAAAGGGATGCTTGAGGCCAATTTCTCTAATTAAGGCCTAATGGACCAAGGTCCTTCATGAATACTAGCAACAAACTTTTCTTGAGGGGCTATTTGGAAAGAGTTCTAGTTGATAGACCCTTTGATAACCCAACTTATTGGGTAGAAGGGCAACTAATAATTTTTTCCCCAATGATACATATGTTGAGGCATGACATGGGCTTTTCATTTTGTTCCAACATGACTCTTCTCCACATTCCCCTTCGACCACTGATCAAGCCCCTTCCCCCTTTCTCCACCAACCTCCCTCATATCTTCTTCATCTCCTTGGAGTTCTGCAGCATGCAGGGAGAAAAGAGGTCCAAAACTTAAGGTAAAATGCCTTCTTTTGGTCTCTAATCCTCTTGCAATGCCCTAATTTCTCTTCTTTTTGGTTTCAAGGAGGGTTGAGGGAGAAAAGGAGAAGATAGGATGCTTGCTGCTGTTGCTGAGAGGATTAAGGAAGAGCTGGTCGTGCAAGAGGCTGCAAGGAAGAGAAAAGTGTAGCAAGGAGGAGGAAAGACTATGGAGGTGATTTTCATCATCAACTCAACCAAGGAGGGGAATCCTTTAGGAATCAAGCCAAAATCAGGTAGGGACATCTCTCCCTATGATATTTTTCTCTTGATTCCTGGGTTTTGGAAAGCCTAGTTATGTGTAAAAGGTCAAGATTTATTTGCTGCATGTAGTTGATGTTGTTGTAATGGGATGCATGAGGGGTATTCTTGTTGGCATTGAAGTTTTCATGTAAAAAATAGGATCTTTTGGTGATTATGATGTTAGTAGTATGGTTAAGAATCCTTAAAATTGATTTGGGGGTGTTTGGGAAGTATGGACACAAGTTTGGTGGCCAAACTAGGCCATTTGCAGCCACAAACTCACCCGACAGAAAACCTAACGTTAGGTCTGAAATAATTAATGTTAGATATGCTGAAAACCCCCAGATTTGGTCACTAAAGCAAAAAGTAATGTCAGGTCACAAAAAACTAACGTTAGATGGCTTGGAATGCAAATTTTGGTGAACTAAGGGAAATGACCCCTAATATTGGTACCTATACCCCTTAGGTGCTTAATAAATATGATTAGCATGTTATTCTTGGATTATGCATGATTCTATGAGCCTAAATTTAGAGCAACAGCTCCTACCCTAATTAAAGGGCTTTGCATGTGGTATTTAAGGCCTTGATGCATGAATTGAATATAACGTAGGATATGAAACATGGGGAAGGCCTAATGCTAGTTTAAACTCCTGCTGTAACTTGATAGTTTCCTGTTAAACCATAGTTGAGATGATTAATAAAATACTAGAAGTGTTCCTAGAGAACCTCACTTGTTTTGCCTTGAATGAGAACTCCAACACCATTTGTGGAGAAAAAGGGTTAAAGTCAAGTATTTGGTTGATAATATGGGCTTGCGTAGACAATAATGATGTCCTAGGAGTCTCATACTCTTGTTTGAATGGCTATGAATAAGTGGTATTAGAATTTAGCAATTTACACTTGAGATGCTTGACCTCAACTAGAGGATATGGAAGCCGTGTAGGATGGCAAAGGGAAAATTGAGGTCAACCTTGAAGAAATAGGTTGTAAGACCTCGGTATTAAATCCAAAAGATGGGATTAGGATATTCCTAGTCATTAATGAAAGAATAAACTATGTACCTCAACAAGTGTACATTCTAGGAGGATGTCATGGACACCTCATAGAACCTAGTTAGAACCTAGGAGTTAAAGCTTAGTTTGTGAAGCTGCATATGTATATGTCCGCTTGAAAATTGGCTTACGTGGCTAATAAAATGGGGATATGAACCGATAAGTAATAGAGTAATGCAAGGAAGGTTATTAAGTGACTAATAACTAGGGATAAGCTATAATTAGCTAATTAATTGCTAAAGGGGTTGCGTAGGAGACACAATCTGACTTGGGCAACAATAGGTTCACAGGAAACTTAGATAGGTCTCAAAGAAAAGTTGATAGATGGATTCTACCTAAGATTTGACCCAAAACTAAATAGTTCCTAATTGTGGTGGATGGTCGAGGGCCGACAACCAAGACTCGAAGATTCCGTAGGATGGAAAACTACAATTCTGTAAACCTGGGGGTTTCTTGCATCAAGTTGGAAACCCAAGGCACGTAGTAGCTAGTGGCTACCAATGGTTAACCTTAGAACTTGGAGAGTTCCCGGTTAGAGTGATAGGCCACGTGTCCGTCATTGAAATAAGGTACTTGTAGTGAAAGCTCTATAGACGCCCGCTAATGCGAAGGACGTCGGGGTACTTGGACTCATGACTAGTGATACTCATAGTGAAAGCTTTGTAGACGTCCACATATGCGGATGACATCGGAGTATCGCTTGAATGAAGTACTCAAAGCGAAAGCTTTGTAGGCACCCACAGATGCGAATGACAATAATGTACCTTAAAGGAGTTAGATGAAGAACACTCCTTCCTATTGGGAAGTAAGCAAGAATGTTGGATAGTCCGACATTCCAGGTGTCCATTTAATCCCAGCACCAAAGATGTAGAAGATTAAATAGACTTGTAGCTTTCCAAGGATCTTGAGTATTAGGTAGAGGGTAAAGCCCTTTAGATTTGAAATGACTAATGAAAAGACAATAACTCTTCCTTTTTAAGAAAAGATCCAAATAGATCATCTTAAACATGAGGGATGATACCTTAGGTGACAAATATGTGAGAAAAGAGAAGACATAAAGATATTGAAGGGTTAGACTATGGATGTTAATAATTATAGTGAATAACGACAATTCTAATAGTTGAAAGTATTGGGATTTGCATCGAGAGGGTGTGTATAGAAACCAAATTGGACCCTGACACTATTTTGTCGTTTGTAAAATAGTAGAATTATGTCCCTATTGAGCTGTTTAGCTCATCCCTACTTTGTGACCTATTTTTAGGTGAAGCAGTGGACTACTGAGTTCTACCTGAGTCAAGGTGAAGCAAGTACAAAAGGCCAGTGTTCTAAAGTCAGGGGATTTGAGTCTAAGACAAGTGTGGGTTTGGAATTCTGAATTATTATCTAATTTTGCATATCTCCTCTGGAATATAGTTCATCATTCTGGAAATTTGTTGTTGGCATCTCTACTATGTTGTAACTTAAGCTTAAGAAATTGGATTTGTAATTAGGCCACCTAAGCAACTCTTATTATCTATGTTCAAGTGATAACTTGAATCTTACCCATAAACTCGACTCCGACAGGATTTAGAGTTTTGAGGCGTGACAGTGGTGCCCTCCCAAAATTCCAGTCCTGACTTCTCCAAAACAGCAAGTCTCAAAACTTGCCACCCTCGTGTACACTATACTTAGTTGATAATTACCATATTCATGTTTCACATATTTTGATATAATTGAGTGTAATTCTGCTAAAGACCTCTTTCATGGATACATTTCTTTTCTTTATAGTATCTTTTAGTTTTTACTTGTTTTATTTGATTTGTCATAACTTTAGCAGATACATGCATGATATCAGAAGGGGAAAATCTACAAGGAAGAAGCCCATCAATATAAAATATTTAACAACTTAATCCAGCATAAAAACTTTGTATGCGTTGTGTTGGATTGGGTTAATAGAATGATTGGCAGGTTGGAATTTTTCAAGATAGGATCTGGTCTTGGATTAGATCCCAACCTGGATGCAACCCAAGTAGCTACACCATCAACCCCAAGGAATATACCCAAAAAATCCATAGCTTTGTCATGTTTGTCCTTAGCAAACCACTTTGCGCATGGAGATATTTTCTGTCTTTCTTCCATATTCACTGAAACAGTGGTATGGCATTGAACTGATGCAGCATCCTATCCTTTTTGCAGCCTTTTGCAAGAAAAAGAAGTAATAGTCATAGTATATAAATTGAAATAGTTATAATAACACTGTAACATATTAAAAAAGTACTTTTTTAAGCATGTCATGATTATTAATGGCATAAAGATAATTTAGGTATTGCAGAAAGTGTTGAAAATGCAATAAGTTAGCAAACACACAAAACAAATGATAGTTGACAAAGAATATCAGACCTTTCTCCCGGTCAACAAGAACTAAGCACATTCAAGAAAGATTCAAGAGGAGCTCCTGCATCAAAGAACAGAACATTACTAAGGGGAGGGACTACCTCTTCATTATGCTCGAAGGTGTGGCCAATCCAGTCAGTCTAAGGAATTTAGAAAGTAACAATTTGCTGTCATGAGTGGATCTTCATCGAACTAACAAAAATTGACCAAATGTGTTGGTGGAATATGCGAGAAAAGGATACAAAATCAATAAGGTGGCTGCTATTATCTATGACATAGCAGTTGGAATCCGGAACAACAATTGCAGCAGAGAAAGGCAGATATAGCAAAATCACTGCAAACAAAACAACAATATTAGACATCAATTCAGATGTAGCAATGGTATGTGCGTCAGTGCTTGTGTGTGTGCGTGTGAGAGAGAGAGAGAGAGGGTGTGTAGGGACTATCTAGTGAGCCCAGGGTTTGAATAAGTTATTTGAGCCAAAGGATCCCAGTCTTTGATTTAAGAACTTGAGTTCATTACGGAAAACTACTTTTTTGAACAATTACTGCCACACATATTTTCCCAAGCCTCTGTCCAACTCTTATTCTATCCGTAAATTACATAACAGTTTCCTATTTTTATGGAAATATTGATCGTGATCAATTTTGCTTTCCTTTTATTTTGTTTCCATTTTTTAACAGAAAGGGAAATCCCATTTGATAATCCCAATTTAACCATGCGAATTTACTATGTGTCTGTTGTACACACGCGTAGATATAATTCTTACCTTTTTTCAGAAGCACATTATTAAAAAAGATGTGGCAAGCATTTGTAAGCACCTTTTAAAATTTTACAAACTTGCTTTATTCTATTTACAAACTTGCAGCTTTATGTTACAAAAAAATACTATACTCATTCCAGACAAGAAGTAGGGGAGCTAGTATGGAAGAATGTTTTGTACATTACCAATTTTAGTTTCTGAATGTTCACAAATTCATGTAAAGTGCAATCATTCAATGCAGTTGTTTAAATTACATGATTATTTTTTTTGTAATTTATGAATAATTTACATATATTAATTTATAAATCTTGCACAAAATTTTGCAAATTACTATAATTCAATGTAGCTTTGAAAATTCCATAACTCTTATCTACCTAATTTATACAAGTAATTTTTTAAAAATTTACAAGCATTTGTTCCTAATGTTGCTCAAAAGTTTGTAAATTGTAATGATTCAATATAATTTTGTAAGTTACATAACTCTTGTTAATGTAATTTACAGGGGTTATGTTTTATTATAAATAATACTTTCTAATAGAATGCAATATGCTTGACCAAGTCAACTCTTGTGAATCACAAATAATACTTTCTAATGTGATGCAATATGCTTGACCACATCCACACTCTCATGATGGAAAGATTCATTTTTATTTTATGAAAAATAGAGAACGTCCAATAAGGAAAGGATAGGGAATTATAAAAATGCTATTTATGGTCCTTATGGAAGTATCCTTGAATTAAGGATACGTTATCCCATTTGATCAGCTGTTGAAAGGTGCTTTTCTAGCCAACAAAATGTGTCAACAGTGGTAATTGTTGTAGATTATTGATCATTAAATGGATGGCAGTGATCACTCGGCTCAAATAAGTACTTTGAGTCTTGGGCTATGCACGTATGTACGTATGTCGATGGAGTGAAGAACGTTTACCGGAAGATTTAATGTAGTAATACAACAATTTACCTGTTGGAAGACACAACAACTGATTCTTGGATGAATATTTGCTCTTACAACCTTCAAATGGCATCTCTGCAGGAAAAAATACATATATACTTATATAAAGTTGTTAAATAAATGCAATATAAATATAGATAAAATGGTAGCACGTAAAGTTGTTCAATTAATGTAAGTATATTTTGTTGATCTTCCTTGAAGGAGATCTAACCTGGAAAAGGAAAATAGGATTGAGGATTCAATCATGCTAGCTAATGGATAAATTTGTCAATCCTAATTTATAGGGAGAATATTGGTTTGGGGAATATCAAGATTTATTGAGATTGATTAGGAATGATCTCATACAACACGATTGACTGTGATTGATCATAAGTCCTAAGATTGATAGTGATTGATATCAAATTACAAGATTGATCGTAGTCCCAATTGAGAGGGCACTAGAGGGCTATAAATAGGCATGTACTCCATCATATTCATCATCTCATTTCACATAGTGAAATCATTCTCTCTACACATGGTTTTTTACCCTTCAAGGGTTTTCCACGTAAATCATTGTATTGCTTGATTAATGTTTTCTCTAGTTCTTGTTTGTACATTTGGTTGTCAGATTGGCTATGATACTGAACAAACAGTCAATGAGACATGAACTACATTTGTGGCTATTTCGACACTATCTAATATAGCTGTTCCGACAGATCATTGGCACAACGCAAGTCTCATCCTATAACTCTTCATAAAATGATGATGATGATGATGATGATCCCTATGGACTCTCTAGTCTATGGCCAATCACCTCACAACATTGTCAATCCTAAGTAGAGCACCCGAATATCACATTATGAAGTCCATTCTCCACCTATAATCTCCTAGCATCAAGATATCTCCACCTACAAAATATCATCATCATCATCCTCGATAATTCATCTTCGCCAAACAATTAAGCATATTTGCTACCTTAATTAGGAGGCCTAACCATCATTCTACCTGCACATACCATCCCTTCCACAAATCATTCCAGCTAGTCAGGAAAACAAGATGAAAACACCGAATACACATTGCATCCACTATTCTACTGATTACTTCACAAGTTGAGGGGGAAAAAAAGAAATAAAAGATGAGATTTCAAATAATCTATCCATAATCTTTTCTACTAAGGGGTTGTTTTTACCCTAAAACTGAGGGTCTATGGGGAGAAACAACCCAAGGTTGGGTTTTCTTATCTGCTCCAAAGCAGAGAAGAGCAGTCTAACCATGAGCACAACCTAATAAAAAATTTGGGTGACCCGATCCTGTGCTTAGGACATGACATCAAATAAAGATTACGCTATGTGTGCCTATAATGCACCTCGCAACTTGAGATGGCATTGTTTTCTTAATTTTGGTGGTCACTTGTCCACCTTTAGCCATCAATGGATGGCAACAACAAAGATTGAGAGAGCACATAGGACTAGTAAGAAGAGGAAGGATGAGATGAGAGGAAGTACTTTTTTGAGCAAAAAAAGCCCCGACAACCAAGTAATTCATTCAATCCAACGATAAAAACCTTAGTTAAAGCTTGATTGCACTTTGTATTTTAATACCACTATGATATCTTGGCTTTGTGTTTGGGGAGATTATGTTGGCTATGTTTCGAGAGTTTATGGTGGAGAACCGTGGTTTTGAAAGGCTCAACAAATTCTATTTTTCTTGCTGCTAGAGAGATTGGGTGCTGAGGCAATTTATGACTTCCAACCAATTGCATTGTCTAATGCTATATACCTAATTATTGCAAAGGTGTTGGCTAACAGGTTAAGAACTGTGCTTCCCCATCTGATTAGTCTTGTTCAATCAGCTTTCCTTTAAGGGCATTCGTTACATGTTGGAAGAAAATGATGTTCTATTCTCTATTGAAACCCTAAACCTCCCTATGTAGGGAGAGGTTAGGAAACTATTATAGACAAGCCCTTGGGAAATTAAGAAAATAAAATAAACTATCAAAAGTAAGAGAAAAAATGCTCATCTCTCTCTACACCCCCCTCAACTAGAACACATATATCTATCATGCTCAACTTGGAATAGATCAATCAAATGAAGAGTGGGGAAGTGCCTTGGTGAACATGTCAGTTGTTTGATCTCCAGAAGCCACGTAAGAAGTGTAGATAAACCCTTTTCTAGATCATGTCATGAGTGTAATGATAACCTACTTCCACATGTTTTATCCTTGTGTGGAAGACTGGATTGTTAGCAATGAAGAGAGTTGCCTTGTTATCACACTTCATCTCCATAGGGCCACATATTGGAACCTGTAGATCCACAAGAACTGATCTACTTCACATAAGCTCAGATGTGACTTGAGCTATAGCTCTATACTCTGATTCTACACTTGACCTAGCTACTATGGTATGTTTTTTGCTTTACCGTGTAACCATATTATCCCCAACAACCGTGCAAAAACCAGTAGGACTTCCTATCTTTTGGACATCCAGCATGGTCGGCATCTGTGAGGCCACCACATCCATGTAGAGAGATATGAGCATTTTTTTTCTCTTACTTTTGATAGTTTATTTTATTTTCTTACTTTCCTAGGAGCGTATATGTAATAGTTCCTTAACCTCTCTTTACATAGGGAGGTTTAGGGTTTCCTTAGATAATGGAACATCATTTTCTTCCAATATGGTATCAAAGCGACAATCCTAGGTCGAAACTCAATACCTCTATGGCCTCTTCTTTCTTTCTTCTCCACAAAATAATTTTTTAGGGCTTCTCCTTGATTCTTAGAACTTGTACACAAGTTTAAAGAAAGAATTCCTTTTTTCTTCTCTTGAGGTTGTACCCTAGAGCTAACCTAAAGGCAGCCTCTTTACCAGCCATATGCCCTATCACTGGACACTGGAGCACCGACCGACCACTGACAACCCCCCTGTCGGTAACCCACAATGCAGCCTCTAGCTTTGGCAATCGAATTAGAGCCCATCATTTGTTGTGGGCAGCAACCACTACTGTAGGTGCTGATTTTGGAGCCTCTAGTGAGTTGGGTGGTCAAACAACCATCGTATTAGCACACCTGAGGTCATAACAACCTCCTCTTCTATTGTAGGAGTCCAATGGCACTGCCCCTTGGATGTTTAACCTCTACCAACTAATCTTGTAGAGGTTACCAGTGTAACTGATGTTGTTTATCTCATGCTTCCATTATGTCGAAGAGAGCTCTTGAGGCCATCGGACTACTTTTATGGTTTGGTAATTGATTTCTACTATTGATCATCTAAGTTGTTCCACCTAATGCTATTTTGTGCACTTCAAGATTCCAATCGAATTAAAGTATGTATTCCAAGATTGTTTATGGACCCACTCGAGAAGATGGAAACTAAGGGAAGTTTGAAAACTCTATCATCGGCCCAATTATGATGGTTGATGGGAACAATTTTGTCGTCCGAACACTTGGCAAGAAATATGTTCCTATCGAATCAGAGCATTTTAGAAGGCTTGCAAGGTCTCAAGGCCATATAGGTGCTCTAACAACCTCTCAAGGGATGAGTAGAGGTAGATTAACGTCCACACATGGACGTGGACGTGGTCATAGGGGCCAGAGACATACCATATCCTAATGCATTGTACATAAGCATTCTTCAGCCGAATATCGACCCTTTGTTGTACCAAAGTTGGTGCATGAGACAATTACCATTCCTCAGATCCACTTTGATACAATGATCAAAAGACTCAGGCAGTGTGATACATCCCATACTGACAATGCATGTCAGCCTAAGGTGGAGGACAAAGATTAGTTAGAGTCAGGTTCATCTTAGCATATATGTGGTGATAGTGGATAGCTTTCCAGTCTTAAACCGATCTAATTGAGGAGAACCATATCGGTAGCTGATGGAAGGCATTCTCCAATTACTGGTTAGGGAAAAGTACAGCTTGCCTTGCACATTCAATCGGAGAAAATTCTTCTTTCTCCCGATTTCCCTTTAAGTCCACTCACTATCAACAAAATTATGGAGTTGAATTGTAATGCAGTACTTAATGCATAACACTTTTCAAAACACATTGACAAGTCAGGTGATTCGTTATGGCCATAAAGAAGGGCCTGCCTACCACCTTTTGCAATATCCGTATGCAGGACATGTGTAGTCAGTAGAGATGAGTGAATCACTTTATTACGTAACCTTAATCCTCAACATATAGAGGATTTGGGTAAAATATAGAGAGGTCCACTGACATTAAGAAAATAAGAAAAAAACAATCATAATCACACAATTATCAACACTTCCCCTCAAGTTGGAGTATAGATATCAATCATACTCAGCTTAATACAACATTTACCGAAAGAGGTCCTGGGAAGTGCTTTGGTAAAGACATTTCCAGTTTGATCTTCAAAACAAATATGGTTGGTACATTGAGTCCTCTCTGAATCAAATCTCAGGTATAGTGGCAATTCACCTCAACATGTTTAATCCTCTCATGAAACATGGGATTATTTGTGATATAAGTGGCAGCTTTATTATCACATCTCATCTCCATAGTCAGTGGCACCTGAACGTGCAAATCTACAAAGACAAAACGAATCCACATCATCTCAATAGCAGTTTGTGCCATAGCACAATACTCTGATTTAGCACTAAATTGTGCTACCACAGCCTTCTTCTTGTTGCACCACATTACCAAATTACCAGCAAGATAAGTACAAAACCTAGTGGTAGACTTTTTATCCTTAATGCAACTTGCATAATTAGCATCTGTATATGCAATGATATCTAATGATGAGCCCTTGGTAAATAAGAGCCCCTTGCCTGGTGATGAATTAAGATACCTAACAACCATCATGGCTACATCCTAATGCAACTTTGTTAGCCTATCCATAAACTAAGTTTTTCAACTGCAAAGGAGATATCCAGGCATGTAATAGTCAAGTATAACAACTTGCCAACAAGACCCCTGAATTATCGAGTGTTAGCAAGAGCGGCAGTATCATCATGTAAGTGAGCCTGAGGATCCATGGGGATAGATGCGGGTTTAGCACCCAACATGCCAGTTTCCTACAGAAGGTTCAAAGCATACTTTCTCTGAGACAGTACCACACCTTACTTGCTCCTAGCAACTTCAATGCCTGAAAAATATCTGAGTGGTCCCAAATCTTTGATCAAAAAGTGATCGGCAAAATAATTTTTTAAATCGAAGATCCCCTAAAAGTCATCACCTGTAACAATAATGTCATCAATGTACACAAGCATCACAACTCTTCTACAAGAGATTCCGTACAAATAGAGGGTGGTCTGTTAACGATCATTGAATCCAAGGTTTTTAACTACCCCAGATAATTTCTAGAGCCATGCCCAAGAACTCTACTTTATCCATACATTGCCTTAACTTGCACACCTTGGAGCACTCCTAAGACTCAAACCCGAGAGGTTGCTGCATATACACCACTTCCTGCAGGTCTCTAAATAAGAATGCATTTTTAACATCAAGTTGATCTAGAGGCCAATCATACTACAATGCAACTAAGATGAGAATGCACATTGTCGGTAATTTTGCTATGGGAGAGAATATATCAAAGAAATCTACTCCATAGGTTTGAGTGAACCCTTTTATTACAAGTCGCATCTTGTATTATTCCGTGAAGCCATCTGGATTGTGTTTCACTATGAAAACCCATTTGGAACCCACAACAGGAGCATAAATAGGTAACTCAGTAAGCTCCCAGTTACCTCCTGAAATCAAAGCAGACATTTCCTCCTCTGTTGCTCTCCTCCACTTAAGATCCAGGAGAGCCTACAAATGTGAAGTGGGGATAGTCACTACTAACAGAGCCTGAGAAAACTGTTTGAAGACAGGTCCAAGGAATGTCAAAGAGACATGCGTAGACATCGGGTGCCTTGTGCAGCTCTGCAGTGCCTTCCTAAATGCAATAGGGAGATCAAGGTCCTCTGTAGTAATTGGTTGTACATCATCTGTTTGTACCTACACTTGTAATGGTACATCACTGAGAATAGTATTGTCAGTGGAAATTTGCTCATCACTCAACTAAGGGGAGATGTGTGGTATTGACTCAAAAGGAGGAGGATAATGAGCATAAGTAATCCGAAACTAATCATTGTCAGAAGGAATAGTACTATAGTAGCATTGTTAGAAATGGTCATAGGAATGTCTCTCAATGCCTTAGGAGGAATAGGCACAAGATCAGGGTTCGTCATTTCCCTAATTTTAGACCCAGCAATAAAGAAAAAAGGTATTAACTCATTGAATGTGACATTAGCGCTAACATAGTGATAATGACAAATTAGGTCATAGCACCAATATCCCTTCTTGTTCCTAGAATAACCTAGAAAGACACTTTGTAGCTTGAGGAACCAATTTATCCCCACCTACACTCAGCACATGAATGAAGGAAACACATCCAAAGACTCATGGTAGGATAGCAAACAAATCTACATTAGGGTAGAGAATCTGGATAAGGATTTGCTCATTGAGCACAAAGGAAGGCATTACATTAATAAGGTAGCAAGCAGTCAAGAAAACATCTTCCTAGTATAAGGATGGAACACTATGATGAATAAGCGTGGCCCTGACAACATCCAAGATATGTAGATGTTTGCATTCAGCAACACCATTCTGCTTAGAGGTGTAAAGGCAAGTCGTCTGATGGATAATGCCCTGGGATAGATAAAAGCTGTGTAAAAAATGAGTATAAAACTTTAGGACATTATCATAATGAACAATTTTCACATTGGCACCAAATTGAGTCTTTATTTTCACTATCAAATTTTTGATAACAAGACTAACACCAAATTTGGACTTCAAGAGAAAAACTCATTACAAATAAGAAAGTCATCAATAATAATCAAATAATAATGACGTCCCAATCTACCAGCAATATGACTAGGATCTTAAACATCAATATAAAGTAATTCAAACAAAGACGTCGACCAAGGACTCTAACTGGATGATAATAACTCATGTGGTGCTTCTCAAGTAGACACGCTTCACAATTAACTCTAGCTACAAGTGACAGCTGGGGAATCATATGCCTCAGTTTGATTAACGAGAAATGACCCAACCAGTGACGTCATAAATGACTCGATGAGGTGGTAAAGGAAACAACAGCATGACTAGCATAAGGAGATTGTAGTAATCGGTACACTCTCCCTTCTTCATGGCCTCCAATTGTCTTACCCGTCAAAACATCATGAAAAACACCTGAGACAGCATTAAGCATAGCTTTGCAAATGAGTTATGTTGTTATCCTACCAGTGATTTAAATGTTGTCGGCAAGGCCTTTTTTTGAGAAAAGCCCATGCTGACATGGTAAAGGTGTCAAAATGCAGGGATAACGTCGATATGGTCGGCATACCGTCAGCATGGTTGGCATGCCAGCGAAATCGATGGTCATGCCGAGGCTATTGCTGGTTTTTTTGACTACTTTTGTCATTTTGTCGACATGCATCGACATGCCCTTAGCATTTCCATGGCGTGCCCTTGACATGCTCATCGACATGCCCATCGAAAAACGAGCATTTCCACAACGTGCCCTCGGCATGCCCACGAAATGCACACTTAGTTTTCTCGGCATGGCGTCGAAATCGGCATTTCGAACCTTGTATCCTACTAACTAAAAGTAGTTTGATAGGAAAATTAGGAACTAAGAAAACATTTGTTAGTCTCATGTTAAGAGTAAGGAGGACATCTCCCTCACCAGTAATCGAAGAATATTGACCATCAACCACCTAAGCTGTTCGAATTGGAGGAATGGGTCTAATACTTGAAAAACTATCCCGATCAGCACATAAATGTCGAGAAGCTCTAGAATCCACTAACCAATCAGGGTCACAACTAGGATACGGTGCAAACATTGCAACCATTGTACCCAGTGGGCTAGCAAATGTAGCAGTGTTGGGCTGTGAGGTAGCAAATGAAGTGGCTGACATCTGAAATACCTGTTGCAGAAGATTGTCGTACTCAGCTTGTGCAGTTGTCACCATCTTTGCAAAAGAGTTTGCTACAACTCTGATTAGGAGGCTTCCCATGCTTTGTCCAGCAAGATTCTTTACTATAACCAGTTTTGCCACAGCATGTGCGAGATGGGTGACCTTTACCCTGTAAGGTGCGACCACATCCACGTCCTCTCGTAGAAAGGCTACCCCAACCTTTGCCATAATTCACTACCAGTGCATAGGTCTAAGAATTGGTCGCCTCAATGGTCAAGGGTACTGCAAGCCGACTCATATAACTATAGGCTTCTTCCAGAGTCGGTAAATCTGC
Source organism: Thalassia testudinum (assembly GCA_037157565.1). Classification (NCBI taxonomy): domain Eukaryota; kingdom Viridiplantae; phylum Streptophyta; class Magnoliopsida; order Alismatales; family Hydrocharitaceae; genus Thalassia; species Thalassia testudinum. The sequence continues at coordinate 70,589,893 of JAZHRO010000022.1, read as the reverse complement.
CATCATCAACATCTATGCCTATGCAAATGAGTAATCAAGCCTACAAGAAACTGAAGGAAGATTGTGTCTTCCTTATATGCCCTCTATCTCACAAGTGCATATAGGACAACAAGCATTGTATTTCCCAAACAACGCCGTAAGTGTGGAAAAATATTGTCACGTGTCTTCCCTTCATATCAAAGATCCATCATCTCGCTATACATTTTGAAGACTCAACTCGAGTTCTTCTCATGAGAATATGTATCTCACAAATTATCCCACATCTCTTTAGTTGTCTTGTAGTACATAATTTCATTACCAATCTAGGGAATAACATTGTTCATTATCCAAGAATGCACCAACACATTGTCCTTCTTCCACGTGGCATACTTGCCTCTCTTTTCATTGGGCTCTGGTTCTATAAGGATATGCTTTTTATCATGACCCTCCACGATCATGAGAAAAGTTTGAGACCATCGTCGGTAGTTGGTCTCGTCCAACTTAATCATTGAACCAAAAAATGGGTTCTTGTAGCCCTCGTCTTCGTCACCTCTAAAGTGACATCCAAAGAATTTAAAGATGCCATCTCTCACGCGAAGTAGACCCCCAAGATACAAGGAAAAACCTTCCAAGTTGACTTACATCATGAAGTCAAAATAGAAAGACCCAATTTCAAATCAAAACGAAGCAAACCGACAAGCCACTAGCCACCAAGTAGCGCTCCAGCGAGTCACTGGAATTTGGCGACCATTGTCGGTATGGAGTGGTGTTGGGCAACACGTCCGATGAAGGTCCCAGCAATAGCCTCTAGGCCCTGCTAGGTTGATGTCTATCACCAATGGAGAAAGTAAGAGTCATAGAAACTTCTTGGTAGACTTGCAGAAAGAACAATTAACCGTAACAAAATATTGGAAGCTTTACATCATCTCATAGAAAGCAGAAAGTTCGAAAAAGTCAACTAGGAAAACACTAGTTTTTATAATAATTTGAAGGGAGGTCTCTTTTCCGAGTCAAAGATCATGTTACATCTTTCAATGGTGCCACAAAATTGTTGCAATAATTAACCAAGAAATTTTATGTAAAAAGGTTTTCATATTTTTCAGAGAAAGGTTTTAAACTCCATTTTTCATTAAAGATTTTTTATGAGTGAGGTGGTAGTTTATGGAGGATAAATGTGAAAGTGTGATCGAGATGAAGCTACATCTTCCATAGAGATGCATGATACCTTCCATGTCATCTTCACAGAGAACACAAAGGGTAGTGAAGGTTCAATTCTTTTTTTGCAGATTATCAGAGGTAAGTAATTTATCCTCAATGACCAAAGAAACAAAGAGACACTAGGGTGCATGTGTTTATACCATATATTTAGAAATTAGGTGAAGAGAGTTCCCCAAAGGCCACCATATTATTGGCCAGTTTATTAGGATATATGTTATTTGACTCCAAATAAAAGATAGAGAGTCACATGCAAGACAGATTTATATGATCAGGTAGCAGCAGATTGCTTGATACGTAATTTTGCACTCTCCAAATATTTTGCAAGAGAAAGCAATGTTGAATAGTCTAAGATTTATAATTCCCAGCCTTTCCTTGCCTTAGGCTGAAAAGGAATCCCATCATTCTAGTTGGTATTTGACATTTGACTGTATCTATCCAAAGAAAGCATCTTCTTATTTTGTCATTTTTTTCCCTGGATGGACTAAAAGAGCTTAAAGCATGATGAGTAATAGATTGGACAAGAAGAAAGGCAAGAGTTCAGAATATTAATGCATGCAAGGGATGACAACCTGAGTGTTTATCAAATAAAGTTTTTTGTTTAGTTTGTTTCAAATTGGATCCCTGCAAGAGGGTGCGAAGCAGCTTGTAGAAAGAAATCCAAGCAAGGGAGGGGTGTAGGTATGTTACAACCCATGAATTTGCAAGATCTTGTGTGGTTATCGAATCCAAGTTGATGGGAACAATTGTTTCATCATAGTTGACATGGAGGCCTAACAGTTTCTGGGAGAACTGAGATTATTTCTATGGAGTTCTTGATTGTCTCCTTGGAAGCTTCTAAGAAGATTAGGAGATTGTCTACAAATTGAAGATTCTGTGTATACAAGTCAGCCTTATCATTCTTTTTTAGCTGGTGAGAAATCTATTCTGCAGACACCCCATCATTGAGTTAAACGAGGTACTAGTTTGTCCATTAGCATAGATTGCGACACAAACACTTGATGGAAAAATTAAATCCACCAAAAAAAGTGTCATCACACCCTATTTTTCTGAAGATTTCTAGAAAGAATTCTCAGATCAAGTGTATCAAAGATCTTTTTTTATGAAAAGTGTGCATCAAAGATCTTAAAAATCAATCTTGACTATGAACTTTTAGACCTCTGGTCATGCACAATTTTCATTGCAGTCACAAAGCAATCAAAAGAGATACAGCCTTTAAGGCATATTGCATCTGGGTAAGCATTCACTCAGTGAGAGAATATTTGGTGATTACCTTAGTGATAATTTTCAATGAGATATTCAAGAGGCTAACAGGTCTATAGTTTTCTACTTTGCCATCCCCGACATAGGCAAAAGTGTGACAAGGATCTGGCTGATGCAAGATCCACCTTATTGACAATGTTCAGCAAAAAGACTGCAAAACTGTAAACGTCATGCTGAATAGTCAGCCAATAACCATTATAAAATTCTCCAGGTAGTGCATTGAGCCTTGGGGATTTATTGTCTTTAAGGCCTACGACTGTGTCAAAAATTTCTTGATCAGAGAAAGGTTTTCTTAGATCCTTTACGCTAAAACGTCAGGGATATGTCACGGGTCTGACTCTTTCTTTTGCAGAGAGAAAGGTGTCTTGATTGTTGAGAAAACCTTATTAGAAATGTTGAAGTAAATAATGTATTTGGAGAATGTTGATTGAAGTATAGTAGATTAACTCAATTGTGGTGATTTTAATGTTAACAAAATATTAGCAGTGGTTTAGTACTGTTCAGAATTAATTCAAATGTGATTAACACACTCAGAAAAATTTGAAGGACATATATGCAATTTTCACAAATGACTTGATATGCAAAAATTATGAAAAGATATATTCTTGATTTTATTGAAGTGTTGCATAGTCAACTGATACATTTGAATTGTGTAAAATATTATCCGATTACATATACATGTGTACAAAAGAATTTGTGCAAAAAAGTTCAAGCACAAAATTAAATGAGATAGAAGATGAGGAATGAAGATTAATAAAGATCACTTGCAGAATTAAAGAAGTGAGTTGGATGGTACTCATGGAGAAAATCACATCAAGGAAAAATCAAGTGTGGTATGAATTTTATGTTAAAGTTTCAAGCAATTTTTATCATGTGGTTCAATTGCACCAATTAGGTTGATTTAACCCATTAAGAGTGAACCTAATTAATTGGAGATGAATTAGACTTGTGAAAAAATATATATAAGAGAGAAAATGAATTTAAAATTACTTTTAGATGTTGGAACACTGTAGGAAGTGATTAAACACAAAGATTTAATTAACTCGCCATTATGTACAAAAATGACATTGTCAACAAGTCGGTAAAGTTTCAACTGGTCAGACATACTTTTTTGCTAGCCATTGGAGAAGATATTTTGGTTTCGAAATTACTCTAAAATGTTCCTCATTATGATGAGATTTACACATATGTTAAGTTTGGAAAAATGACTGATTTTCCCATGATATTTAACCGTTGTAAGGGCGACACCTAGTCATTTTGAGAGGTGAGGTTTACCTACAAATAGAGGTGAAGTAGAGGCATTCCAACACACACCACAAGCAATTGAAGTTGCTCATTAGCAAAGCTTTGCCTCTCCCTCTCTCTCTACACTCTTTAGCGTGATTATGAGATTCTAGTGATTTTGAGAGAAACTATTCTAGGAGATTTTGAGAGAAGCAATTCTAGACAAATTTTTGCCAAAGTGATTCTGAAGAAGATTCTAGAAAGTGATTCCAAAAGGAAGCTTTTGCAAAAGTGATTCTATGCTTTGATAGTGAAAGAAGATTTTAGAGGAATCTCTGCTAAAATTCTAGCGAATTAGATTTAGGAGGAATCCATAAAAGAGGAGAATCTAGGAAAGCGATTCTAAGTGAGGATATTATTGTCAAATCTAGGGAGGAAGCTCTATTACCATCTATTGTAGAGAGATTCTCCTACCAGCTTCTCAAAAGTGTAGGAATTTTAAATTCTAAATTTTAAGATTCATAGAGAAGCATAGTTAATCCTATTAGGTTGGTGCATATTGAATTACTTGATATTATTTGTTTAAAGCTATAAGATTATTTGTATCTGATTATTCTTATTCCCATGCTTATTTGTCATATCTATAAATGTGGTTACGTTTGTTTGTTGTGGCGTATGGTCACAAAGGTATTGGTTAACAAGTGGTTGGCATATCACTTGGTTAACCATGTTTGACAATTGAGCTACCCGTAAGCTAGCTTGGTGTTGATTAATCGAGGACCGATGAGGGATTGATTGGTTTGAGGGAAACCAATTGTTGTAACGATTTGGATTACACCTATAAGTAACCTGGTTTTGACTTAGTGGATTTTGTGACAGGAGGTCACAAGGAAATCTTGAAGTGGGAAGCCTTAGGTAGTGATCTTTACTCAAAGTTTTTCTACTATAAATCTTGGTGTCAATTCTGGTTTGCTTATTTGATCTTGATACTTGTGGATTTACTTGTACTTGATATATTGGATATTTACTTGGAGATACTTTGATAAGATAATCTAGATAAGCAAACTCCTTAAAAAAAATTTAAGTTCAACTTGAAGTTGAAAAAGGAGCAATATTCACCCCCTCCTATTCTAGTGATATTCCGCCCTTCTTCAACCCCCAACATTGATGAGAATTTACAATCCTATAAATAATTTCCTTGATATCAAGCATGAAATATTGGCCCACCTTTAGGAAGATATATGGGCTTTTTTTTTTTTTGAAAAGGTATATGGGCTTTTTTTTACGGGAAGATATGTGGTTTTTAGGTTGGCAGTATGGGGCCAATCTATGCAGTAGCTTGGCGTATTTATTCGCCTAGATATCCATGTGAATTAGGTTCCTTTTTTCCGTTAAGCATGTTCATCCTTTACTAAGGATTTTTTTTTTGCGGAACTCCTTTACTAAGGATTTGTGTTTGTCAGGAAATAAGAACAATTTGTTCCCCTTCACTTTGATTTTGGTTTCCTTTCCATTCCAAATCCAGGGTGCTAGATTCAATCTTAGCTTTTTCCTCCAGAATATTTGGTATGGGTTCCTATTTGCTTTTAGAAAGGCCCTGGCATGTCTCTTGTTGAATTTTCAAAGGGAGGTGAAAAGATTGCATTTTCCAATGATTTTATCACTAACAATGAGGGATAGAATACCGTGGAATAGAAATTTTTAGAAGGGCTTTGGAAGTCAAAAAGGTTATCCTAGTAGGTTAACCTATGACTGTTTGGAATCCAGTGGGATAATTTAAGGTTCATCATGTTTGTGCAGTGGAATAACCATGACTTACTTTGTTTATGTGGAATGAAACGGTGAGGATTAACTCACGAGATAACTTATCCTACATCAGGCCTAGGATAAGTTATCCTAGGTTAACCTCTTGTAACCTGGGTTAATCCAACCTGACAATCAAACTAATGGGGATAACCCACCAAACAAACTAGCCCTTAGAAGGAAAGAAGAGATGTTCTTCCAAAAGAGCTCATAACCTTTTTTTTTTTTCTGTCCCTCTATTGATTTGATATTGTGCTAACATGATTTTGTCAAGATAACCCCATTTTAGAGGATGCCTATAATATGTCAAGGTGAATTGCATGTTATCAATCCTTGTGTCTTTGATTGGAGTAGTATGAATAATTCCATTCAGTTTATTGTGGTTGTTGAGTTGTAGAGGTATTTGATATTTTTATTTATTCTAAGGGGTACTTATGTAATTAGCCTAGTCTCCTTTTCTATAAAAGAGAGATAGGGTTTTCTTTTGATAGAAATGCAATTCATCTGTTCCAACATGATACTAAAGCAACGACCCTAGGCCGATGCTCCGATATCCCACCAAGAATCCATCGAAAAAATATGATTGAATCACCTAAGTATGGGTGATTTCATGGGAGATCTCGTGGATCTCGTTCCCAATGCTGACCGGATAGGAATCATGATGCCACCGCCGTCGTTGAAGGCCACGATCACGATGCCACCGCGACTGGATGCCCCTATGCCACCCCTACGATCGCTCTAGCTGTTGCTGGATGCCACATTGTTGGGATGCGTTGCCCCTGCAGTCACTACAAAGGGCGTTGCCGATGGTGCAGCAGTCCCAGCAGCACCCATAAACCCCTCAATCGTCGTTGCTACAACTGTGGTTGGGGGATGTTGCTCGCTCGATGGGTGCGCTACCCATGATGGATGGAGGTGCAATCCATGGGGGCCCAAATCAATATGGACAAATGTTTTGCGTGTGTTTGAGCTTATCTCGCACATTGCAAAGGTGGTGATGAGTCTTCTCTTGCCACCAATGAAGAAGATATCCCTTTTGAACATGATGAGTCTTCTCTCATGCTAAGAAGATGAGTTTGATACGTCAAAAAAATCAAACTCAGATGTAGGATTGGCCTTTGCAGTCCAAGAGGTTGAGAAGAAAAGAAAGGGATACAAAAGTGCTTGGATGATAGATTTTTAAGCTTTTGTACATCTCATTGGAAACAAAGATCGTATGAAGAACCCTATGATCCCACATGGACTGTGAGAAGTGCAAATGGTGAATGGAAAGACCTCCCCTTTGACTGTCGTTGGGAGTGTAGATGCTACACCCAAGATGAAGATAGAAGATGTATACTATGCCATTGAGTTTCCTATGAATCTTTTGTCAGTGAGCAGGGTTTGTAGAGATCTGGGATGCCGTGTCATTTTTTATGAGAAGCATTGTTATTTCCAAGATCAAAACACAGGAGATATCATTGGTAGTGACATAGAGAGACATGATCTATATTATTTAGACACACTCATGTTGTTTGCTGGGATAGTATCTATCTCTTGTGATCCTTTACTGTGGCACCAAAGACTTGGGCATCCTTCTGTGAAGAAAATGCACCAAATGTATCCAGAATTACCAGGTCCTTTGGTCTTGGACTGTGAAGATTGCCAACTGAGGAAGCATCACACAAGCAGCTATCCTGATAGAGGTACCGATGTTAGTTCTACTCCTTTTTCCCTTGTACATTATGATATTTGGGGACCATCCAGAGTTGCCTCTACTGGCGGACACAGATATTTTGCAACTATGGTTGATGATTGTAGCAAACTCACCTGGGTATTCCTAACGAAGGCTCGTAGTGAGATTTTCACTATTGTTCAGCATTTTCTATTAGAGTTGTAAACTCAGTATGGTATTACTATTCAGATTTTTCGTAGTGACAATGCACTAGAGTTCATGCATGGTGACTTGCAGGAGGCCTTCCGTGCAAAGGGGATCATCCATTAGACATCTTTTGCTCATTCATCCCAGCAGAATGGGATTGCAGAGCGCAAGTTGCGCCATTTACTTGATATTACCAGGACCTTGATGTCATATATAAAGATTCCTAGGTAATTCTGGAGTGATGCCATACTCTCAGCAGCATATTTGATTAATCGGCAGCCATCTTCTGTGCTTCAAAGTTAGGTTTCATATCAGATTATATATCCTGACTGTAGCAGAATCTTTCCCATGCCACTACGAGTATTTGGATGCATTTGTTTTGTTCAAAACTATGGGATCCAAGATAAATTTGCTCCTCGTGCCACCAAGTGTGTCTCTCTTGGTTATTACGGGCCCTAGAAAGCCTATAGGTGTTATGACCAAGTTCATAGGAGATACCTGGTTACTGCAGATGTGACTTTTTTTAGAAGATTCCCTATTTCTCAGAAGAAGGATCATCCATAGAGGTTGTCATAGAGGAGACATAGATATATCACAGAAGATTACAGCCACAAGACTCTACTTGTGACGAGCCACCTCATCTTGTTTCTTTAGTGTAAACAGAGACGAGTCAGATAGGGAGGAGGAGATTATGCAAAGGAGATCTGACACCACCTTCCATCCGATATCTCGATATCCTACCGTCTCTCATATTCAAGAGGAGGCCAGACAGTTTGCTTCTGCTATTACCACAACAATTATTCTCAAAGATTTTATCCAGGCACTTCATGATCCAAAATGAAAGGTAGCCATGGATGAGGAGATGCAAGCTTTTCAGAGCAGAGGAACATGGGATCTTATTCCACATCTTGAGGGTACTACAGTGGTTGGTTGCAGATGGGTGTATACCATCAAGTATTGATTTGATGGGACAGTGGAGAGATATAAAGCCAGACTTGTTGTCAAGGGATTCACTCAGGCTTATGGGGTGGATTACCTTCAGACTTTTTCCCCTGTAGCACGCATTACATCCATTAGGATTATTCTGTCTTTGGCAGTAATCAGGGAGTAGTCACTGCATCAACTTGATATAAAGAATGCCTTCTTATATGGTGATTTGGCAGAGGAGGTCTACATAAGATAGCCATCAGGCTATGATAGTCAAGGGGAGCTTGTTTGCCTCTTGTAGAAGGCCATTTATGACCTCAAACAGAGTCCACAAGCCTGATTTGAGAAGCTCAACCTTGAGATCAGGAAGCTAGGGTTTCAGAGGTCTACTACTGACCATTCTATATTTATTAGACAGACAGAGCATGGTGGAATATGAAAAGTGGTTATTTTGGCAATCTATGTTGATATGATCTTGACAGGTGATGATACCAATGGGATTGTCGAGATGAAAGCTTTTCTCCAATCCACTTTTCTCACCAAGGATTTAGGTGATCTTCGCTACTTTCTAGGGATAGAGACTATTTGTCAGGAGGGAGGTTTATCCTTATCACAGCAGCAGTATACCCTACAAATTCTAGAGGAGGTTAGACTTCTTGGGTTCAAACCATCAGGGATACCAGTGGATGCATCTACTGCTCACAGCTCAGATGAGACAAATCCTCTGTTTAAGGATGTTACTATGTATCGTAGTATTGTTGGTCAATTGTTATATCTGACTATTACACATCCAGACATTAGCTTTGCAATCAGTCATACCAGTCAGTTTATGCAGAGTCCCAAGTACAGTACTTAGCATGATGTGTCTTATTTTGAGATATTTGAAAGGCACTCTAGGACAAGGCCTATATTACAAAATGAGTGGCACTCTAGATCTTGTGGCCTATTATGATGTAGATTATGCATGGTCAGTAGAGGACAAGAGGTCTACATCTGGCTTTGCTGTCTATTTGGGAGAAAATCTGGCTTCATGGAGGAGCAAGAAACGGAGTATGGTTGCTCATTCTGGTGCAAAGGTAGAGTACAGATCTATGGCATAGGTAGCATGTGCGATCATGTGGATAGTTGGTTTCTTACAGGATCTAGGAGTGATAGTCGATACCCCTATCACACTCTACTGTGATAATAAATTTGCAGCATATATTGCCTCTAAACTTGTTTTTCATGAGAGAACAAAACATATAGAGGTTGATTGTCACTTTGTACGAAATGTTGTCCTGGAAGGCAAGATAAATACCCCATATATTTTATCAGAGTAACAGGTTGCTAACATTTTTACCAAGGCCCTTAAGAAGAAACGTCATGATTTCTTGAGCAACAAATTGGGGCTTGTTGACATCCACGTTTCAACTTGAAGGAGAGTGTTGAATTGTAGGAGTATTTGGTATTTTTATTTATTCTCAGAGGTACTTATGTAATTAGCCTAGTCTTCTTTTCTATAAAAGAGGGCTAGGGTTTTGTTCCAACCGTGGTACTAATCCCTTCTATCATTATAGTATCTTTCCCTTGAGAATCTATCCATGCATAATGTGTTCGGGTAAAGAGCATGGCATGTGCACTGGCTCCCTTAAAAGCCTTTTTCTATCGTGTCATGGAAGACCATAAGCATTGATAGAAGATGGAAAACTACCATCCCCGAGATCAAATATCACAGCTAAAATAAAGTCTTCATAAAAGCTTGGAATGATGTTGCCGTTAAATTATATGCAAGGATGTGTAGCCAATGCATAAGTGGCAAGATATTGCTCTGTAGAATTTGGGGCAAACAAATTGGGTCTTTTTTCCTGGAATGTACAGGTGTATTTTATGTTTGATACACAAAAGGATCATTCCCTTTCATGTAATAACATCAAGAATCCTTCTGACATCCCAAGTCAAACAATCTAAATTTTCCATTTTATAAACAAAGGAGGGATAATCACATGTTATAATCAAAAGGTTGATATAATTGAAAATACACTAGAAGAGAGGTAAATAGTGAGGGATAAAAACAATTATATCAAAAAGATGCAGCTGAAATAAATCAATGCAAGAGAAATAAATTTTTAGTTGAAAAACCTACAAAGGTAAAAACCATCACCTAAGTCTCCCCAATTTAGTATTTTCCCAATTGGTCAAACCAATCAAAATCTATTAAACCACACCACTTAGAACTCGAGGGTGATGTAACCTCAAATACAACCCACACGGATCCTTACTGACGCACATTCCGTCTCGAAATGACAGGACTCTACAAACCAAATACCCTTACAACAAATGAAAGAAAAATTCAAGTCTTATAGGAATGAAAACTACAAGTCTTATAGAGCCCAAGTAAGAAATTAAATGAAATTGCTTTTATAGGAACAAACTACTGCCCTTAATGGTAGGAAATGTGAGTGGAAGTAGTGAAATGGATATCTCTCGAAGATTAAATGGAATTGTGCAGAGAAAGAGCACAATAGAGTTCTTGAGTGAATTTAAGAGTGTAAATGAGTGCTCATGGTTGTGTCCTGTAAAGGAAGTCTTCAAGGGTATTTATAGATGTTTTAAGAACATTCTAGATAGGTTTAGGAAGACAAATGGCCATTAAAGGGTGATTAGCAGCAATGTCTAATGGGCAGAAAATCTGGAAGTTGAACAGGCATAATAGTCAAGTGTTGTTGGTTGATCGATGGAGTTCATTGGTCAACGTATCATTGAAGAATAAGTTGATGCTTGGGGCAACCAATAAGTATAAGGAAACTGAGGCTAGTGGTCCTATAGTCATAGGCTGACTACTGAGATGTTTGGTCGACTTATCAATAACATGTTGATCGACTTATATTCAATTTTGGTTGACCGACTACCGAAGGGTCGATTTGGGTAAGTTACTGGACATTTGGTTTTGCAGAATCAGTCGACTCTTGTGCAGTATCAGTCAATGCCTATGAATGTGGTAGGTCGACTATTGATCATTTAATGAATTAGTGGGTCAAGGAGTATTAAGAGCTAGGCTTAATTGTAATTAGGACTTAACCAAGTTCTAACACAATGTTAGCCAAATGAACATTGGTTGAGCAACATCTAGTCGTAGGTCAACTTGGGAGAGTGCTGGTCTACTGATATCATACGTGTTGGTCAATCGACAAGTGAAGCATTGGTTGACTTATGGAAGGAAAGGTCAGCTTAAAACTATAGGAAGGTATTTTTGACTTAGTGTTTTTGGTTCTTTTAGGGATTCCTAAGGTTATCTAATGGTAATATGAGTTGAGAAGTACATTTCGGACTCTTTAACAAAAATCCTAAGGAAAAGAAAATTACAAGTAAAACTTGTAATGAATACAACTTCTTAAGTTTTTCGAAGTTTTCTTTGGCTTAAATGGCTTTCAAGGTCTTCTTTGAGTTAAAGACCTTTGATGAAATACTTGGACTTCAAGGATGGAATTTTGAGCTCCAAGGATGTGAATAATTCTTGCAAATCTTCTTAGCAAGTAACTAGCAATCATCAATTTATTTATTGAATCCCTTTTAGTAAATCATCAAAACTAGTATTTACATTAACAATAATATCCAATTAAGCTGGTAGTAGTTGTATAAACCAGCAATAACAAAGTTCAGAACACAAGCCAACAAAGTCAGACAGAGAAACAAAAAATGACCAGCCTTTTAGAATCCCTATTTACAATAGTAAATGCAGGAAATCTGAGTTACACAATGCAAACTTGATTTTTTTGGAGTGAGAGAATTGGGCTTTCCTAGGTATCTCTTCTTTATCCTCATCATCAAGGAGGTCATCCTCCTCCACTTCTATAGTTGGATCTTGAAGCTTCACTTGAAAACCTGGCTCTCAGCCTTCCTCCACTGTGATTTGAGCTACCCGCTCTCCAAAATAACCATAATGTCCATTTTGATTACTTGTGAAAATCAGCAAGATCCCTATTTTGCATCAGCAATTCTATTGACCCATTATTTCTATTTCCTTTCCTTGAGCTTAAGTGATCAGAGCCCGTTGGTATTCACTTGAAAAATTTTTACATGAAGCAGTGGAATGAGATTTCAACCTTCTATTAATTTCAAGCAGGTCCCGACTTGTGGGTAAGCCCGGGAGGAAATTTTTGTTTCTTCTTTTCGAAAAATAAAAAGGATGGCTAAAGAGTACAGAGTTGCGCCAATAATTGCTGCAGCCTTTATCCATTCAATGGTGTTTGTTTGGAAGTTGCTTATGAGGAAAAATTTGTTATTATTCAGTCTAATTCAGTGCCTATTGTTTGTTCTATTGTCATGCTCCCTTTAGCATTTGGTAGATGTGGTAACCAGCTTGCTGTTTCATTTGCTATACCATTCCTCTACGTGTATGGCTCTATGCACATTTGCTCTTCCTCGTGGTGAAAGTTTACTGCATTTAGTATAATGGAAGCATTAGGTACAATAACAAGAAAAGGGTGATAATTGTGAGGTCCTTGTCGTGGAAATCTGACAATAGAAATTTTAAGGCATCCAAAGGACCTCACAAGATTCTTTAACAGGAAATGGATGCAGTAGTAAGGAGGGATTCTCATGGCATATATCTCGATGATGTTTGTAATTTCCCTCTTGCAAGCCTAGAGGTCAGGAGAGCATCATTCAAGGAGGTGTTTGTACCTCCTGTAATGCAGAAAACAATTGAGAGAGTTGTAATGTATTTTTCAAGGGGATTGCTGCAAGGTTTTGGTTATGACCAATAAGCCATACAGAAAGGGGGCCATTTTTCCTGAAAAGACAGATTGTATCAGCAGTGAAACCAGTATTTATCTGCATCAGTCATGATCACTGTTCTATTTGAGTTTGTCAAATGACTACCAATGACCGTTGATCGCTTTTCCTCGAAAGAGTAGAGAATGACTACTCAAGGATAGTAGTCGTCCCAATTTTATTACTAACAGGCGGCCAGAAGTTACATCAATGAATTACAGGAAACCCCACTCTGGCATTGAAGACTGAGCACAGATAATGGCATTCTCGATATATGATCTTTCACCATTGAAAACAATAGCATTCCCTTCCACACGGTCCACAAATAGGCCAAAGAAACAGTCCTTTCAGATCTAGAGTGAAACATGTCTGGCATAATCATAGATCTTCCCCTTCTAGAGGATTTCCAGAAGCCCTCAAAAGAAGTGTTGTCCACCCAATCCAGACCTGCCTCCATCCACATACTGTTAGAAAAGGAGCAAGAGAAGAACAAATGGCCGACATGCTCTTCTCCCCATCCACGGAGAGGGCACAACGTATCAGCGTCCAGAACCGCCTTCATTATTATCTGTGGTCTTCAAAGATTCCATGCAACAAATTAGACTTTCAATGGAGCTTTCGCCTTTCACAAGAGCCAACAATCTCTCAGGAACTCTTCATCCCCATCCCCCAAAGTCGATCACTGAGCATGGAAGGCCCAACCAACTGAAAACTCCCCATTTTCCACTCCCATCCATCCTCTTCATTTTCATCAAGGTAAATACTAGCAATTGCTTCATGTAGATGCAGGATCTCCTTTACCCTAGCATTTGATAATATCCAAAAATATGGCATCTAATTTTCCCCAACCACCACCTAGAGGCAACAAATCAATCTTGCTTACTTGTCCTGTGCAAAGGCATAAAGCCAGGAAAAGCAACTTGGAGTGGATCCAAGTTGCGCTAGTCATCCATTCAGAATAAAAAATTCTGTCCATTTTAAAAACGTTAGTGCTAAATACTATGGCAGGAGAGGGAAAGCCTTCATCAACCCTTCTAAAAGGTGATTCCCCATCCCTGAGTTAGGCACCCCTCTTCCAAATTGAGAATCCAACCATACAAATCATGTAGCAAGCAAGGTGACCAAGATGCTCAAGTCTCACGCCATCACCTTTGCACACAACGTAGTGAGAAATCAATATTTTTTTTTAAAAAGGGGAAAGGCAATATCCATGCCCCACACCCTTCTAGTCCTAAGCCCACCTTTCACCATCGGTTGGCACTCTTACTTCCAAGCCACCAAGTGCCCATCTTTAGAATCCCCTCCTGCTCCCTTCTACAAAAGTCTTCTACAAGTTGCATTTTGTTTTTTTGAGGAAAAGGGAAGATTATAGGAGATAGCTAATCATCCAAATATCATTAATAACAAATAAAAGGAATAAACTTATAGTAAATCGAGCCACAACCACACACCTCCCTTATAATATTCTTAACCTACACTTGTTCCTTCTTGAAAATTACAGTATTTCTCCAACACCAAATAGACCACAAATCGGCCACTATTTAACCCAACCAGCTGTGTCATCATAAACCAAGGACCTAAAGGAAGCCCACCAAGAATATGAAGATATACACATAGCCATCCAAACACAAACACTATGCCAAACCTCCCATCAATGTCTGACAGGTGAAGAAGAGATGATCCAGTGTTACTTCATAGTAACATAGAATTGACAAAGAAAATCTAAATCCGAAGCCCATCTAGCCTAAAGGATCTTCATGATTAATTTCCCTCGCCTAAACAGCCGCAAGAAGATCTTAATCTTCAAAGCTACAGGCGTCTTCCAAAACAACGAATAGACCTCTCACATTAAAAGCAAAGGTCCCTCCTCCAAAGATAAAATCTTAAAAGCTTTTGAAACAGAAATCTCCTCTCCTTTCAAATAAATCCATCTGCATTCTCCTCCTTCACGGAAATCTCATGTAGTATCTCCAACAAGCTCTACAACTCCAACATGGAGGACTTTGAAAGACTCGACTCTAAGATAGACCAAGCACCTGAAGCAAAATCCCAAATGTGTAAGACAATAGCATCCTTGGTCACAGACAAGTCAAACAAGAGAGGGAACATAACAAAAGAAAACCCTTCATCCCATCCAATCATCCTTTGAAAATCGAAAGAAGGAACCATTACCAATCCTCGGTACAAAGAGATTCAAAGCAACACCCCACAAAATAAATGGCCTAATCAAGCTCCAAAAGGCAGACAACCTATCCTTTATGGACCGACCATAACTCACATCAACATGATCTCCATAGTAATCTCTCAATATCCTCTTTAGAAGGCCACCACCAATAGAAAGGAATCTTACCACCCACTTCATCAAGAGTCTCATTAAATCTCTCCAAACTCCTAATGCCACCTACCTCTCCTCTTTGATCTGCAATTCTCCCTCCAAGGAACCAACTGCAAAAAGCAACCATCATGATCCGACCCCTTCTAAAAAAATTGTTTCCTAGAAATCTCCAGCTTGGACATAATCTTCTTAGGTGGCCTGAACATAGAAAGGTAGAAGACCAGTACAACTGACAAAACAGATTTAATCAAAACCAATCTCCTACTACGGGAAAGAAGCTTTCCACTCCAACTAGCTAACCTCCTATTCAACCTTTCCTCCACCACTCTCCAATCAGCTACCACTAACCACCTTCCCTTCAATGGAAGCCCCAAATAGGTAATCAAGAGCTAAACAACCAATGAATCAAGAGCCTCAAAAATTGCAACCTCCCTACATTGCTCATGTGAAATGGAATAACAGCTGATATCTTCCATTCAGTAGTAAGCCAAACAAATCACCAAACATTCTCACCAACTATGCCACGTGCTTAGCCTAACTCAAGCCCCCTGGATGAAAAAAACTTTATCATCCTCATACTGTAAAAGCGAGGTAAGCAACGAACCATCAAATCTCAAAGAAAACCCAGAAACAAGCCTCCCCTACATGCCTTGAAGGCCAGAGATGCCAATGTATCAACAGCAATGATGAATAACATAGGTGCCAATGGGCAACCCTGCTTAACACCTCTCTGCGACTAGATGATGAAAGCAAACTACACCAAAGATATTAAACCAAGGAGAACTAGACACAACCAATTAGAAAAAACGTTTGCCACAATCAAGTAAATGGCATTCGACAAGGCAATCAGCCTAAAACTATCCAAAGTATCGACGCCCTCCTTCTCTCGAAGTAAAAAAAGATAGAGATGATTAAGCCTCTAAAAACCCATATTACCATGGAAAAATTCTTAGATCATTGCTACCACATCTGACCCAACCACATCCCAAACCTCCTCATAGAACAAAACCTGAAGGCCATCCAAACTAAGGGATCCCTCAGCCTTAAGGCCACGCAAATTGATCAAAATCTCCTCCTCTCAAAGCCTCTTTCATCAACTCTGCCCCTAAGGCGTCATATAATCTCACCACATCTGAAGATCCTGACCTCCACTCCCTAAGATCACTCCTAGTAAAGGCGTGAAAATGACCCATGACAGTCTGGCAAATCTGTTCTCTATTATTGAGCACCTCATCACCCACACTTGGAGAAGAAATCATGTTGGCCCTCTGTCTAGAGCTAACCAACAAATGGAAGAACCTCATGTTGGAATCACCCTCCCTAAGCTAAAGCTGCCTGGACTTTTGTCTCCAATCAATGTCCCTTTTATGATCCTCATCTCTAATAGCATTATGAACATGTATCCTCTCCTACTGGTCAAGCTGGTCCAACTACCCCAATCTTCTCTCTCATTTAGTCTAGCCAAAGACTCTAAAGCATCTTTCCCGGCGCCTTCACACCTCAAAGCAATCTCTCTTTTAAATTCAATCGAAGCCAATCGAATCGCCAAAATACGAGCTGCTAGGGTGCTTGTAGTTGACGTGGAGGCAGGGACACCACACCACTTTTCTTTGACAAAGTCACAAAAACTGACTCCAATAATCACGACTTCTGAAAGTTGAAATAAGTTGAGAAAGATCCCCCCTCATCGTTGTCCCAAACCAAACCTGTGTGATCCGAAAAAGGTCTTACTAAAGCCAAGACTGCAACACAGATATCAAGAAAACAAGAATAGCCACTAAAACAACTTTAAAAAGTGTCAAATGATTCTTCAAGAAAAAAAAGTAGAATGACCACCCTTTAAGAGGAGCTTAGCTTTCCAAGCTTCCAAATTGCTTTCCTAATCATTGCAAAAGTGGTAGAAAATCTTGCAACTACAAGGAAGAAGCCACCAACAATAGGCCCAGATACGTAATTGGCAAGTCCTCCCTTGGTTAACACATGTTAACAATGGCATTGGCCTCTTCATCCTCGATCCCAAGGGTGATGCAGTTACAGTTGCTAAAATTTATGGAGTCCAGATGCCTCACCAAAAACACTACATTCTCCATCATCTCTACTGAGTTTTCAACAAGAAAAGTGTCATTTGCAAATTATAGAAGGGAACCATTATCTACAAATTAGCTAAATCAAAGAAACCCAAAAATAATCCTAACAAACAAGATGAAAAGGAGATGCTTGACAAGGCATGAATCACAAGTACGGAAATAAGAAGTGCAAGTGGACACCACTGACAAGCACCTCCCCTTAGGTTGTACCTATCTTCCTATTAGATTTCCATTCAATAAGACGACAACGGAGGTTGTGGTATTATATCACTTCATCTATTGTATCCATATCTTAGGGAATACCCACCAGGCCAAGGATGACCATAGAAACTGCAAAGTGACTGAATCATACACCTTGGAAAAATCAACCTTCCACGTAAGAGCTCTCCTTTGCCATCTTTCCTAGGTCAAGATTATTGCCAAGGCAATAACAAAACAATGTGCCAAACATCTTCCTTTTATAAATGATGCTTGGACAAGAAGCACCAACGAATCCAATATTATCCTTAGGCAATTAGCAAGCACCTTTGCCATTCAAATAGATGAACATGATTGGTCGTAGATCGTCAATTGTCTCTATTCTCTTGATCTTTACATTGGAGATCTTCCAAGATTCTCCATGTTGAGCAGAGGAGAAGAAACAAATCCTCTTTCCATATTTTATGTTTTCTATTTTGGGATTATCCCTCAAGGAACTATGTTTAGGATTTGATTTGATTTAGTTAGGGATATGTTTTACTTATTTTAGAAGATTGTATTAGGATTGAAAAATAGGATTGATCTCTCTATAATAAAGAGACCAAATCCTATGGTTTCTCTTTAAGTTTCAATAATAATAAACTCCATGTTTTTTCACATGGCATCAAAATGGGTTCGATTTACCAGGATCGATAGGCAGGAAGTCTAAGCCCCTATAATTTAGAGGATAGGAAGGTTAGTGCAAGAATGATGCGTGTGGTTTAGGAGGAGGACAGGAAGGAAGAAGTGGAGTGGAAGACGAGATCAAGGCAGAGATGGTTGAAGGAGGGCGATTCTAATACCATATTTTTTCACCAAATGGCATCTGCCAGGAGGAGGAGAAACTAGATAGACAAGATGTTGATTCACGGGGTCAGCTTCTCTGGTAGGGTGGAGGTGGGTCGAGCCGCTACAGATTACTTCAGGGAGTTGACTGGGAGGCGCGTCAGGGGGGGTTGGAGGTGGAGAGGGGAGAATGTACAGCGTGTCACAAAGGCCTAGGCAACGAGTCTCACAACTAGTTTCTCAGAGGACGAGGTGAGGTAGGCGGTGTGGAGCCTGAACGCAGAGGGGTGTCCTTGCCTAGATGGTTTCCCTGTCTTCTTCTTCAGGGAATTCTGGCACTTGGTGGAGGCAAAGTTGATGCAAATAATGGAGGAGTTTGCAGTCAGGAACAGAGGTTTTGATAAGCTAAACATATACTATCTATTTCTGCTTCCTAAGAAGGAAGGGGCGGATGCGATCCAGGACTCCAGACCGATTGCGTTCTCGAATACCGTGTACCTTATTGTCGCTAAGGTTCTGGCAAATAAGCTCAAGGACATTCTTGGAGACTTGATCTCATCTGTTCAGACAGCTTTCATCCCGAGGAGAGGAATCCTGGATGGTTTTGGGGCTACCATGGAGGCTTTAGCCCTCTGGAGGAGGGAGAAGAGAAGGGCCTTCCTATGGAAAGTTGACTTCAGCAAGGCTTACAACTCGGTGCAGTGGGATTTTGTGTGGGTTTCCCTGAGGAGGAGGGTGTTCCCTACAGTGTGGATTGATTGGATCAAGAGGTGTGTGACAACATCATCTTTCTCAGTCCTGGTCAATGAAAACCCAGCGGAAGGATGGGTGCAACCTAGGAGAGGGGTCAGACAGGGTTGCCCCCTTGCAGCTATGTTGTTTGTGTTAGCGGTGGATGTGCTGGCGCAGGCTACACAGAGGGCCTACGATAGGGGTTTGGTCAAAGAATTCATGGTTGGTGAGGATAAGGAAATGGCGATCCTGCAATATGCTGATGATACCTTATTCCTAGTCGAAGGAACGGAGTTGGAGGCCAAGAGGATGAGAATCCTTTTGGAACTTTTTGGCAAAGCATCAGGGTTGCAAATCAACTACCAAAAGTCAACTTTTGTCCCGTTCAACTTATCGGCTGACGAGATGGAGAGGGTGAGGGTGAGGGGGGCTTTGGAGACAGAGGTAGGTTCTCTGCCACTAGTGTATCTAGGCCTTCCGCTGTCAGATCGACGCCTTAGGGTATAGGATTGTATTCCTCTACTGGAGAGGATGGAAGGAAGATTAGCAAGATGGTCCTCTAGACTTCTTTCTAGAGGTGGAAGGTTGATCCTAGTGAAAGAAATGCTAGCCTCCATTCCGTCGTATTTTCTCTCAATTTTCAGACTGTCGCACCAGATTGAGAAGAAGATATCGTGATTGATGAGGGATTTCTTCTAGGCCAATGCAGGGCCGATAGGAAGAGGAGCGAAGTTGGTAGCTTGGGAGAAAGTATGCAAGCCGTTTCAGGAAGGGGGTCTAGGGGTTAGAGATGTAGATAAGATGAATATCAGCCTCCTAACCAAATGGATAGCTAAATTGGTGAGACGGGAGCGGGGACTCTTCAGTGACGTTATGCAGCGGTGCTACGGCCCTTTCCTTTCTTGGGAGCCTCTGGGGTCCCCCCTCCAGGTGCCTCCCAGTTTCTTAGGGGCTTGGTGTTGGTGACGGCGAAAGTGCGTAATTTCTTTTTTCTCACTCTAGGGAAGGGCGATGCATTTCGTTTTTGGCAGGACGACTGGCAGGGGGTGGCTCAACCCTTGCGAAGAGGTTCCCTCACCTTGTTGGGGGTGTTGTGGACCTGTTAGCTACGGTGGGAAGTTGTTGGGATGGGACGTGGTGTCCAACTTTTCGGAGAGGGCTTTCTAACCAGAGGTGCGAGGAGTTCCAACGTCTGCTACAGGAGCTAGAGGGTTGGGCACCAAAGGAGGGTGATGATGGTTTTCATTGGGAAGGAGACTTCTCTGTGGTAAAGGTCTTCTGTAGGTTGGGGAGTGGCACGATCAACCCTGACACCGATTTTTTGAGGGATTGCAATCTAATGTGGAAGGCGGAATGTCTTTTGAAGGTGAAGATCTTCGCTTGGCTGGTGAGGGAAAAAATTATGATGAAGCAGTGGAAAGCTAGATGGGCCCATTCGGATGATCTTGCATGTTCCCTCTGTGATGGAGCAAAGGAAGATATTCAGTACCTTTTCTTTCAGTGCCCTTTTGTGGCGCAAGTTTGGCAGCTGATGGGAATCGACTGGATCGCCCATCAGGATACGGGTAGCTTTTGGGAATCTTTTTGTAGGTGTAACGCCTAAGATTTTGCCTTTAGATCCAAAAAGGATAGGGCAAAGGTCTTAGCGGTCCTGTGGGGCGTGTGGCTGAGGAGAAATGGGGTGATTTTTAGGGGGAGAGGCCTTATGTTGAGAATTTTATTTCGGCTATTTCTTCCCAGGTGGTGTTTTAGGGATCTATCATGTAATTTTGATGTAACCCATTTTGTTGGAATGAAATGATTTTGGGTGGTTATCACTCGGATAACCATCCTTTCGCTTTTCAAACAAAAAAATGGGTTCGATTTAGAGAACCACGCTTCCTCTACCATGTTTAAGAGTCCATGAGAGCCTCTTATCTATGTGAAGACCAAAATCGATCTCCTAATCCAAATGGGTGGTGCCCTCTCTACCTTAGGGTGCAAGTTCTAACCCCTCTGTTAATGCCACTGCTATTGTTGGCTACTGTTGCAGCTACTGTTACCACAACAGCCATTGTTGCAATCGATAGTGTTACTATTGTTGTATTTCTTGCTATTGTTGTGATTGTTTGTGTCGCATGCTACTATAGTTCTTGTTGTTGGTGTTACTAAAGTAATCATAACTGTTGTTGGTGCTTCGTGAAAGATAAAAACAAGTCTTGTTGTGGCTATCATACT
Source organism: Thalassia testudinum (assembly GCA_037157565.1). Lineage (NCBI taxonomy): Eukaryota > Viridiplantae > Streptophyta > Magnoliopsida > Alismatales > Hydrocharitaceae > Thalassia > Thalassia testudinum. The sequence continues at coordinate 70,568,475 of JAZHRO010000022.1, read as the reverse complement.
GTTTGCCCAACTTATCTTTAGCTCAAAGGACATTCCTAAAGCCTCGGGTCATGTCATGACAAGATGATGAGCGGTGGGAAAAGTGAGCCACAAGCTCAACCCCACCTGTAAAAGGCTGAAGCCAATTTTTCATCTTCTTCTAGGGTAAAGAATTATTTCTAGTGAAGTGCAACTATCCATGCTTGGTTGCATATCCCATATTCCGAATCAGTGCTTGGGATCATCTCCCCTATGGTGTTTGGGATCATCTTCCAACTAAAGTCTCCAAGTCAATTTTTTGTACCAACTCCATAGGTTTTGAATGTTCACTAATGAAGAGACCTTTGTCTGCATGCTTGAAGAACAAGTTTGTCTGCATGTTGAAGTCTGTGCATGACCGAGCGTCTAGACATATTTGCTTGCCTCATCTATGGAAGCTCAGAATTCAGTTTTTATTCTCCTCTCAGCATAAAGATTTTTTTTTATCTGGGTGACCACTTACTTAGTGCTTGGGAACGTGTCCCACAATCAAGTTTAAGTATAGTTCGTGGTTCAATCGATAGTGTTACTATTGTTGTAGTTCTTGCTACTGTTGTAATTGTTTGTGTCGCATGCTACTATAGCTCTTGTTGGTGTTACTAAAGTAATCATAACTGTTGTTGGTGCTTCATGAAAGACAAAAACAAGTCTTGTTGTGGCTATCATACTGTTTGCCCAACTTATCTTTAGCTCGAAGGACATTCCTAAAGCCTCGGGTCATGTCATCACAAGATGATGATGAGCGGTGGGAAAAGTGAGCTACAAGCTCAACCCCACCTGTAAAAGGCTGAAGCCAATTTTTCATCTTCTCCTAGGGTAAAGAATTATTTCTAATGAAGTGCAACTGTCCGTGCTTGGGAGCATATCCCATATTCCGAATCAGTGCTTGGGATCATCTTCCCTATGGTGCTTGGGATTGTCTTCCAACTAAAGTCTTCAAGTCAATTTTTTGCACCAACTCCATAGGTTTTGAATGTTCACTGATGAAGAGACCTTCATTTGCATGCTTGAAGAACAAGTTTGTCTGCATGTTGAAGTCTGTGCATGACCAAGCGTCTAGACGTATTTGCTTGCCTCATCTGTGGAAGCTCGGAATCCAATTTTTATTCTCCTCTCAGCGTAAAGATTTTTTTTTTATATGGGTGACCACTTAGTGCTTGGGAACATGTCCCACAATCAAGTTTAAGTATACTTCGTGGTCCAATTCAAGGTTTAAAGACCATTCGTGCGTGTAAGGCCTACATGCGTGCTAGATTCTAAAGTTCTTCCTTAAGTTCGATCATACAAGTCCAACTTGGAGCGGGGAGTGTTGGAGATTCTCATGACCTCCACATTGGAGATCTTTCAATATTCTCCATGTTACGTAGATGAGAAGAAACAAATCCTCTTGCCATGTTATCCTCTTTCCAATTTTATGTTTTTTATTTTGGGATTATCCCTTTAGGAAATATGTTTAGGATTTGATTTGATTTAGTTAAAGATATGTTTTACTTATTCTAGAAGATTGTGTTAGGATTGAAAAGTAGGATTGCGCTCTTTATATAAAGAGACCAAATACCATGATTTCTCTTTGAGTTTCAAGAATAATAAACTCCATGTTTCTTCACACTCTCCATTGTGTCCCTTTTTGGTAGTCAAAAGAGAAAGAACTTGTTTAAATGTTCAAATCCCTCGTTTTCTATCACAAACTCATTGATCATTGCATGTATGCCATTATCAACCATACTCCAAAGTTCCTTGTAGAAGAAAATGGGAAATCCATTAGGCCTAAGGGTCCCTTCTGACATAACCCTTTCAAAGACTTCATCACCTTTTCCTCTACCAATTCCGCAACTAACGTTGCCTCTTGTTCTTTTGAAAGTCATGCAATATTTATTCCCCTTCAATGCCGAAGGGCACTCCTCTATCTCTCATAAAAAACTCCTATAATGCATTTCCAGGAAGTCACCATATACTTCGCCCATGTTATTTCCTATCTATCATCCATCAAAATCAATAACATTCCTTTGCCTCCTTCAATTAATGCATGCAACGAAGAACTTCATGTTCACATCCCCCTTCTTAATCCACCTCTTTCTTGACTTTTATTTCCAGTATGCCCCAGTCTTTTTATCCTCATCCTATGCTATAGAGTAGTGTTGTGTCTTATCAATAATCTCCTCAAGTGGAAGCAGGCAAGTGTCATGAATCCTATCTATCCTTGCCACTATCTCAAGAGATTCTTGTTTCCTTTTCTCACCATCTTCTTTGTTCTTTTTCTTGTACCTTGTCGAAAATTCCCTTAAAGCCACCAATCTAGACACCAGAGTCCTAGCCTCTAAGTCAACTTATGGCATCCTCTACTGCTCCTCCACAAGAATCATGAACTTCCAATTCACAAAGTCACAATCTATCAAACTTGGAGTGTGTGCTCCATCTCAAGTCCTGATTAAAATGCCAACACATTGGGATGTGGTTAAAAACCCATCTGTCCAATAGAACCACATTAAATAAAAGAAAAAAATTCAATAAAATCAACAAAACCCAGAAACCTATCCAAATAGGAGTAAGAATCTTTGAAGGCGAACTTTGCCAAGTAAACCTACAATCATAATAGGGAAATCCAGTAGCTCAAAATTTGCAACCAAGTTCCAAAAAGCCAACAAGTCCCAATCTTTGAGCCCTTTATCCCCCCGACTGCCTATTGATCTTCTAATCCTCCATATGAGGTATTATCCATGTTAATTGATGGTTCATGCTTCAATAAAATAGAGGATTTCTTTTGTATTGTATGTGGAAAGGGTATAAGTTTCAAATGTGTTGGCAACACTAGACAATTTGCCAAGGAGCAGGAGGGGAAGAGGCTCTTCCAGGTAGGAAGTAAGCTAGGCCCCGCATGCAAGCACCCCCCACAATGCAAATAGCATTCTTTGCCTACCACTCGAGAAGCAAAAGGTTCAAAAGTCAAGGTCGAAAATGCGTGCATCATGGTCTATGATAGGGGCCGATGATGGAAGCTTGAGATGAAAATGTGCCCAAGCCCTTGAGGTTCATAGCACAAAGGCTAATTATATCACTTTCTTGTGGCCCAAAGCACTTCATGTAATAATCCCAACACATAGAGGAAGTAACAAGTGTTTCCCCAAAGTTTGTCCCTTTTGTTTCTATGAAGATATGAGTATTCCCTTCCAATAGAGAAACCAATGGAGTGGCCTAAGATCTTCCAAGCGAAGTCTATGGTTGAACTTCCTTTCCTTCTTCCTCATGTTGTTTTAGAAATCCCCTTATGTTGGAATGGCTGATGCCTACCCCTCCTTTTTTCCCTCAAAATCTCCCAAGAATTTGTGTCAATTCATGATTGATGGAGGTTGAATTGTCCCATTAACCATGAGAGCAAAAAGAATTTCCTTTTGAAAAGAGATGTTATCATTCTTGCTTAATATGTGTGAATATTAAGTAAGGACTTCAATCCTCCTTCTCACAATGCAGTTCAGACCTTTAATTAATGAGCTATATGGTTATGGACATGTAAAAATAAGTTTTTCCCTGTGGGTTAAACATATTGACATTTGAAGTTAGGTCTATGTCCTCTATGGGTACACCTGTAAGATTTCAAACTAGTCTTGTTATTCCTTTGATGAGGTTAAATAGAGAAAGGTGAAGGAGATATAGTCTCGAGTCTAAAGCTTCTCTATAGGGGAGAAACATAGGGAAACGAACCTTCTAGGATCGAATATGCAAGTGTATACCAGGGAAAAAATTGAGCCTTTATCCTTCTTATGAAGAAAGAGAGCAAGAAATTTCTTAGGCCTTGAAAACAGGAGCTGAGTCATTTTAACATTGTTAAGATTATAGCAATAAACCATAGGATTGACACACACCCCAGTGCAGCACAGAAATGACGTGCTATAACAATAAACTATAGCTACTGCATTTAGGCACACCACAATAATCATAGGTAGAACCTATGAGTTTGACTCTATAACTGACATTTGGCTTTCTTGCTACCAAGTCGGGGGCTTTCTAGCTTAGCTTGATATTATAAATAGCACTCACTTTGCCGGTGCTGAGTGAAGAGCTTTCTTGCTTGATATTAGCATGACTATGGCTCAAAATACTCTTTCTTTGCCAATCGTTGAAGGATAGAGCAATTTGGTAAACTAACACTCTATAGTTATATTTAATTAAAGTAGCATACGTGACTTTTCAGCTAAAGGTGAATCTTCCTAGGGTGGAAACCTAAATGAATGAATAAAATTGAAGGTAGAGAAAAGTTGGATGACTTTCAAACTATAAGAGGAGAACTTGGCAAGAGCAAGTTCTCTTAGTGTTATGCATTGATGGACCTTAATTTTGATGTTAGCAAAATAAGACGTATTATGTAGATGAGCTTTAACAATATTTGATGCAGCATTAAGACCATAAAAGGAGCTATGAAATCTATGAGAACGTGTGATGACAAAGATATATAAGCTACATGTGATGATGAAGATGGAGCTTAAGAGCTACATGAAGAATGCTTAAGGACTTCATATGAACAAGCAAGGCTCAAGAGTAAAGCAATTTTTATTACTAAGAATGTTTGTTAAAGACCCATGACTACACTATTCACCTTTCACATATCTTTAGGTTTCTACTTTTAAAAAATAAGTAGAAAATGCACTAAAATATGTTTTAAATGTTAGTTAAACGTTTGAGGTTTCTAGAATGGTAGTTACTTGACCAAAAGACACAAGTTTTCATAAATCCAACGTTTGAAACAGTTGGTTAATTGATGAAGTTACTTGATTAGCACATCATTAGGAAGTTTCCAGAAGTCAGCTAATCAATTAATTTATGGAAAGTTTTTGGAACTTTGCTAATCGAACAATTTACAAATGATAAATCAATTAATGCATAGTGCCTTAATCGACTAATGTTGCAACTAATCGATAAATTTTAGAATTTTTTAACACTATTTTTTACATTCAAGCCTTTTCAAATACGCATCTTTTCAAATCAAATTCTAGACATTCTAAAACGATCATATGATGGTTTCTAAGCCATGGTTCATGTCTATAAATATCTTATGAAGGCTTTGGATGAATTTAACAACTCTGTCACTTGCTTTCATATTAAAGCATTCTTAAGAGAATCTAGCATACAAAGCGCTCAATTTTCAACTCCACTTGCAAATGACTCTCGTACTGCGCTTCCTTTGCACTCAAATCTTTCATTCCGGGAAGTTTAAAAGAAGTATTTTTTAAGTCCTATTGTTGTTATTTAATCACTCATTAGCTCTATGGGACTTATGTAATTTCTATTTCATTTATTCTTGTACTTTGGTTAACCAAGTTGTGGGCTTCCCTTTATTCTTTGAGGACAAGGAACAAAATCCACTTTGGTGCTTGTCCAAGAGGAGTTAATGTACTAGAAGAACACCACCCTCATTCTTAGTGGTGCAATTTTTTAGTGATTCCTACAATGGTAGAGGCAAAATCCTAGATTAGGAAATCTAGGTAGAAATTTTTCCCTTGGAGGGTTCCCTCTCTAAATGCTTGTATTCATTATTTGCAATTGATTGTTTTTACTTTTTACTTGCTTATATTTTTCTTTGTGTGCCATTTCAGGTTCGATTGTGAGACCTTGCATAACACTCCTTGTGCAAATAGGAAAAGTGGCCAAGACTAGAAGCCAAAGTGAGCAAAGATGAAAAAAAAAAAACTAAACCTACCATTTTGACACCACAAATCAAGCAAAAAACTCTGATCTTAGGAATTGGTGCTACACGCCATCCTCTCACCTCCTAGGATTTATCCCAATAATATGATGGGATCCATCATACACATCATACAGGTTGGAGGAAAAGAAAAAACAAATACCGATGGCCAGAAAGGAAAAAGATGGCGAAGATAAAGGAGGCAAAGAGAAAGGACATAAATGAGAACCACAAGGGGAGATTCACTCATCTATAAGGATCCAACCACTGGGTGAAGACTAAGACACCTGGAAGAAGGATCGTCTCTCTTACTGAACTAAGAATCAATAAGGCCTGAAGCCAAAGAATTTTCCACAACTTCGGAAATCAGAAGGTTACTTGCAACGGTCATGCCATTCTTAGGTATGCTTTAACAATGTCCAACAAGTCGGTTTAGTTGGACAGATCACCGCACAGCATGCGATTTTGCATTTTTAAATAATTAAAAATAAAAAAATAATCATCTTGTACCACTAATTAAATGAAATCATGGATGACTCCTGATTTGGCATCCAAACGTCAGAATAAATGTATAACCCCAAAAAGCACACCATCAAAATAAAACTAAGTTTCCACTGAAATGAAATTGTTTGGCCAATGGCAAACATACCGAAACGAAACTAAATTCCGAAACAAAAAACACAAACATCTATTATCAAAAAAAAAAAAAAAAACAAAGTGCAAATGCTTAATCCCTTCACAGCGATTTGTTATCGAGACAGAAAAATATACCATCAAAACTGCTACGTATGGACTTTGTATTCGGGAGAAAGAAATCTAGCAATTGCGACTTAAGAATATGGAGAAGAGATCCACAATACCTACGAACATGAATCCAAGAATGTAGAACCAAAAAAATAGAAAAAACTTTACTGGTATATTCAGGGGAAGGGGCAGCGGGCGCCTGGAGGGGAAGAGGCTCGATCGATCGATGGCGCCTGCTAAGGTGGTGGCTGTTGTTGCCGCCCGGTGGAGAGGCGAGACTCGAGAGGAGGGCTCGGTTAGGGAAGGGAGGGGTCGGTTTTCACAATGAAGTGGGGGTTCGGTATCCGACCAAGGGACTACTCAACCCGTACGCTCAGCCGAATTGAACGTATGCTCTGCCATAAACTACTCGATCATGCCCGCAACGCCTCCGTGGTCTTTCCACCCTTAACCCTATGTTTTAAATAGCCTCGACATTTTAGCCTCGTTGGATGAGAAGAATCGAAAATAAGTAAAATAAATGATGAAAAAAAGTGTGTTAAATTATTTAGATATTTTGACAGGATAAAATTATTATATAAAGAGAGTAAAATAATTTTATGTTAGGTTAAATCCTATTTAATCTGACATAAGTAAAAGTTAGGTTAGGTGACAGATTAAATATTTAACTTGACGTAAATTCACTTAATCCAGCAACTAAACACCACCTAAGTGTGGAGCATTGATTTACCCAAGTCTTTTTCCACGTCAACATATCATTGACGTCGATTTTCAAAGATCAGGAGCAGCTCTCACTACTGGATTTGTGCCCTCCATTTTTGATAAGGGAGACATAAGTTTTGGCGTGAAATGTGACTTAAGCAAAATGCTTTTGAATGTATATCATTAATGTTTCGGGTTGAAATATTTAATTTTGAACTCCTTTATAATAAATAGAAGTCCAGAACCATTTGGATGAGCACTATCTCGCAAAGATTTTACAATTCGGAGAAGATGTGGCAGTGATTAAAGATGGAGGAGGCCGTTTGAGATTTGTGATGTTCTTTAATAGTTGCGAATCGTACTTAAAATCTAAAGCTATTGAGCAAACTTCTTTGAATTATTGGGTTGTGTTCGATTTGGTGTTAAACGACTAGGTTAAATGACATGACTGAATGTAAGATAACAGTGTAGGTGAGGTAAACACCCTTTTTAAGGTATACTACCCTACATTTATATTTATAATATATCAACTCGTACCTCACATTTGACACATTTTTACTCCACTTTTAAAAAATAAAATATTAAAAAAACCCTAAATATTTACAAATATACTATAATACTCTTTGTACAATCGCATTAGTTCACATATGACATCAAATCTTGCTACTTATATCATCATTATGTTTGACATCATTTATAATTTAGTACTTCATAGAATTAATCGATATTGCAACTTGTATCTCATTCAAACATGAGCTTAGATTGAGGAATTTGTGTGACTAACTATTGAAAATCCTAGTTTAAGCATTGAGAAAAAATCGAGTGAAAATGATAATTTTTTTGTGGGGTTGGCAACAATAGAGATAAAAGTATGTAAATATGACAAGGAAAGCTTCATTGAAATTTGCTTTGAAACATAGAATTTCCTTGCTATGTTTCTTGAAAAGTCTTCACTTAGCTCTACTTGCTCCTACTCATTAGTCATTATTGAAGATCAATATAATTTCCTTGGCATCCCTTGCTTTACTCAATTTATTACATATTTTGGCACAAGCATTGTCGCTACGATTTGGCATTAACTTTATGGATTTTTGTATTTCTTATAAGTTTTCTTTTCAAAGATTCTAAGTCATCGAATTAACAAGTGGAATCATTAAGTACATGATTAGGATAGCTTGCATTGGAGAAGCTCATGTTTGAGGAAAGAATTGATCATTGGGATAGCTTACATTGGAGAAGCTCACGTTTCAGGAAAGAATTGATCGTAAAGCTTTGTTTATTCCTTCATCCAATGTGCAATTGCATGAAAATAAGTTCCAACCCAAGCTTGCTCTTAATCCCTCAAATTTATCCCTTAAGATTATCTCACAATCAAACAATACAGTATATCTCTCATAACTATTTAACAACAATCCTTGTTAAGAAAAGGCACTAGTTAATGAACTCATTCACATATACACCTCTTCATGTACACCCTCACACACTAACATGAGGTTTGAGGTGTTGAGGATGAAAAGAGTACAACAAATATGGGTGTACCTTCCCATGATGGAATACCTAAAATCCTTTATGGCAAAGCCCCCATTTTTACTAGGGGTTAGATGATAAGAGGAGGGAGTAGACACCATGGAGAAGGAGTGAAGAAGGTAGCATAGGTGCAAAGGAAGTATATTATGCTCCTCAGATGCAATCATGGGACAAAGGAAGAAAGCGAAAGGGGCATAACATCGTAGCACTTTAACATGGATGCTTAGTATTTGTGTATCAAAGCGCACACACGCACACGAGAGCTGCCAGTTTACGTGAAAAACCCTTCATACGAAAAAACCACAGAATTGTTCAGGCTCCACAACGCCTTAATGCTCACTAGCACATAGGGTTTTGTCTTTGCTAAAAACACAGAGAAGAGGAAGAGTGTGTCACACTATTTATAAGAGGATGGAGTACATGGTGTTGGAGGGAAAAATCCCCAAGCATTGTATTCTTGTCACATATCCATAAGGTAAGGTTTATAAGTCTTCTCAAGTAGGCCTTGATAAAGCAATCCCAAGGCTCGATTCATAGTTGAAGTCATTAGGGTTATATACCGTGCGCCTGGTCTTATAGGTGCAAAGCCATGGAACGATCAAGTCATAAGGAAACCATTTTATAACCCATGGGACCACCTCATAACAGTGCGACTACAAACATGGGCAGCTATTAATAGTCGTACTCTCCACATATGAACATTCCTTTTTAGGGCTAAATGTCTTTTTCTTTTGTTATAACCCTTGTCACAAATTTAGTCGCGATTCTTGCAATAACCCTTCAAGGAAAATTTGAAGGAGGCAACCAAGGAAGGAAGAACTTAAAAGAATCTTGCTCCTCGAGAAATTCATACCAGATATTTCTCAAAAATCTCTAGCAAAATCCTAGTTATCAATGAAGAAGAATCCTATTAAACTGGGATTCATGGAGACTATAAAAGATGAGGCAAGGGTGGGCACTGAGGATCATCGAGGTATATTTGCTCATTTGTATACTTGAATAGTAATTATATCGAGAGGTTATAAGGAACACCATTATACTCAATTATACTTTTTATAGTGAATTTAAGGATGAGGTCTCCTCCTGAGCGTACACCACATGCAATGAAATTGGGTTACCAATTTGTCGTGTGTCCATCATTTTTTATAAATCAATCTTACAATCAAATAGTATCAAATTAGAGTAAAAAAAAAAGAAAAATCTATAACACAATTCATTAATTGTTTATTTTTAAGAAGCTCTGAATATAAGAGTTCAAGTTATTCTAATTTTATTGATCTCCACTAAAATTATTACAAAAATAGCTCTTCAAGGAGAATACATCAAAAATAAAAATAAAAATATAAAGAAAAACTAAATACAAGTACTTTTCAATTAAAAAATACATATCTCTGAAATAAATATTCAGTGAAAGCTTTAGAAGTATTTACAACCTTCAAAATTATGGAGGAAATCATGAGAAAGATTAAAGTTGAGAAAATAAGAAACTTAAGATGAAACTTATATATCTTGAGTAAATAAAAATTTTATTTAAATATTCAAGAAAGATAATGGAATATAAATTACTACCCACACCTATACCTTTATTTAATCCAGTTTTTAAAATAAAATTCCTACACAAATTCAATCAAATTCGGATGAAACTTACCTCCTGCTGAGGGTCCTACACCAATGTCATATTCTTGTCGTCTACGCATGCACGTGGCTAGCGTTGGTCCACAAGTCATCTCCGATATCAATTTGTTGGAATTTCGTTTACTTTTATGACGAGGGATTCCTTACTCGTAAATCCCAGGCAACTATAAAGGTCTAAATCTAGAGTCAATAGATATTGTTGAAGTCTCGATCGAGCAGGTTCGAGATGCACCTTGCAGGTAATTCGTTAGATATTAGAATTAGAATACATGAAGCTTTGAAGGAAATCCTTAAAAAATAGAAGGAAAAGGTCCCATGCAGAAGGGGTATGACATTGCTGAACGTGCAATGAAGAATATACATGGAGCAGAAAACGATTTATAAATCTAAATCGAGTAGATTCTTAGTAGAAATTAATGTCTATAAAAAGGAATCTTAAATTAACCCAAGGACGTTGTTAGTGGGTTCATATACGAATCTCGGTTGAGTTCAAGGCAAGCTCGATCCATCATCGGTGGTGAAGTACCATTCTTATATTTTAGTCTTTTTATTTTTCTCAAGCCTTTCAAGTGTCCTCGATAAGAAATCTAAAAGATTAACAACAACTATGGGGTATAATTCTTATCTTCAATGCCCCAACCCCAAACAAATGCCACTGTTTGCATATATAGAACACTTGGGGCTTGTGTGACCTCAAGAAAAGGAGCGGAATTGGGTGTCTCCCTTAGGAATTGGATGTAGAGTTAGTTGGTTGCTTGGAGACTTGGATTAGGCGAGAGATGTGGAGATCCTTCATGGCATTGATCCTCTAAGGTTGGTGGTCCTTTGGAGGGAGGATAGCTGGAGAATCTTTGTGCTCGATATCACAGATCAGGTGGTATTGGTGAAGGTCACAAATAGGGGGGGTGTTTCTTCATCACCTCCTTCATCTATGCAAGCAACGAGGCCATAGAACGAACGCATGCTGACGATGACCACGGCGAAACCTTGTGTGGCATTGGGGGACTTCAATGCCATTAGAAGGTTAGAGGAGAAGTTCGGGGGATCTAGGGCACGCGAGCAGTCCTTGGATGACTTTAACAAGTGCCTCCTCTATAACGGATTGGCAGAGATCACATCCATTAGGTCAATGTTTCCTAGTTTAACCAGTCCATGGGGGAGGCTAGGATACCATGCCTACTCAATAGAGTTGTGGGGAATGTGGCTTGGTAATTTAAACTCTTCCCCATGACCCACCTCCACTATATCTTTCTCGAAAGGAACAACCATGGTCTGATGAGGATCCCCCTTGCAAAGGTAGCTAAGAGAAGGAGGCCCTTTAGATTCTTCAATCATTTGGCTGACTGTGATGGATTTCTTCAGCTGGTTAGGCAAGATTGGGATGGACTAGTGGAGGGAAATCCCTTATTAAGGTGTGTATGTAAATTGAAAACGTAAAAGAGAAGTTGAAGTCATGGGCCAAGGAGAATCGTAATAGGACAAAAAGGATCGTGAAACTTTGGGAGGAGCTTAAGGGGGTTGCGCTAGCTGTCGACAATGATCAAGGCAGTGTGGGACTACAATGGAAGGAGGTGCAACTAAAGAGGGAGATTGAATGCTTACTACATAAAGAGGAGCTCAAATGGTGCCAAAGGAGTTGTGTACTATGGCTAAAGGAAGGAGACAAGGGATCCAAATTCTTCGTGATGGTGACCCGTATGAGGAAAAATAGAAATGCTATGAAATGCATCATTTTGTAGGACAGTTTTGCGGTCGACGAAGAGGAGGGGATCAAGAGCTAAATGTTGCAACATTTCACGTGGCTATTCAACTAGGATTCGTCGCAAGTGTACAACATGGAGGAGATTCCTATATCGGTTAGATGGATAGTGATTTGATGAGGAGAATGAGAGTTTGGTGAGACCGGCCTCACTCAAGGAGGTGAAAGTCGCCATATGGTTTATCAAGCAAGACAAGGTGCCAGGCTTGTATGGTTTCAACACCTTTTTCCACTAATGTTGGAGCATTCTTGGTCGAGGGAACCATGTTGGGTGAGCATATATAATAATGCCTTTCTTTCCCTTATTCCTAAGTCGGAGTGCATCTCGTCCACTGTGGACCTTTGACCAATTGCTTGTTGTAACACTCTTTATAAGGTGATATCCAAAATCTTAGCAAACAAGCTGAGGAAGGTCTTGCCAAGATTGGTGGAGCCTAAGCAAGACGTGTTCTTGAAGGGGAGGAAGCTTAAAGATTGTTCACTTCTTGAGATGGAGTTCTTGCATGATTTTAACAAAGGAGATGCTTGATGCATTTACATTAAGGTGGATATATCTAAAGCCTACAACATGGTGGATAGGGAGTTCTCATACAAGTTGATGAAGAGGATGGGCTTCCATGAAACTTGGATTTGTTGGGTTTGAGAGTGCACCATTAGGCCCAAGCATCACGCTATTGATTAATGGAACACTAATGGGATTGGTGAAGACCTCGAGGAGATTGAGTTAGGGTGATCCCTCTTCCCCATTGCTCTTCAATTTGGCCATGAACGTGCTATCGTTGTTAATCCATATTCAGGAAGAAGCAAGAAGACATGTGATGCCCAAGATTAGAGGGATCAAGTTTAATTGTCACTCACCTCCTCGTTGCTGATGACATACTCATCTTTGAGAGGGCAAATAAGAGAACAACGATTGCAATTCAACGAGCATTACATGTATTTAGCCATATGTTGGGTCTTCACCTAAATGCCAATAAAAGCAGGATTTTTATTTCTCTAGGTGTGCGCAGGAAGTTGTTGCTTTACCTCTCCTTGGGCATGCTTGAAGGTTGACTTCCTATTAGATATCTAGGAACACCATTGGTGGATGGGGCAAGCAAAAAAGGGTCTTATCAGGCCTTGGTAGATAGAGTGCTAAAGAGAATTGGAGCTTGGATTACTAAACTTTTACTCTTGAGTAATGTCGGCCAATAGCATGAAGAAATATTGTGATTGAGATGTTCCAAGCCTTAAAACACCAAATTATGCATTTCTGGGACATTAGGAAATGATTAAAGTGAAGTAACTCTCCAATTCCAATGTTCAAATTAAAGAAAATTGACTATTTTGATATTAAATAATTTACTGAACAATTAAATGTTTAAGGATTTTTTTAAATGTTTAATCAATGAAGATGCAGCTTTTGAAACAAGTAATCGACTAATTTAAAAAACCATTACCTTTAATCGATTAATATGCACCTTTAAACGTTCGATGAGGCATCTTTTATAAAGTAGTTGTTGGAGTTTAAAAGCTAAATGATTAAACAATTAGGAGGCTTATTATAAGATTAATACAAGTCAACTCTTGGTTATTAAAGGCCTTAAAGTGGTTAATCAATTAGGCTTATTAATTAAACGATTACATAGTAGACTAAAACACAGATTTTTGGATAGAAAATTGGAATATAAGAAAGTACTAATACTCCTTAAATGTAAGAGACCTGAGACTAAGAGTAAAGGCTCTTTAGCAAGATTCTAGAAAAAAAAATCTAACTTGTCTCATTGTTTCAACGTCTTGAAAGCTTGAGTCCGAACATTAGTACGGCCATTGTCAAATATGAGTGCGAACACCATCAACACCAACTTGTTCATGCATTTTTCTTTTCATCTAAAGTGTTAGCTTTCCAAATTATATGCAAATATATAACATGAAATTTGAATGTATTTTAAGCAACTTTCTTTAGTAAAATATTTTGTAAAACATCACAACTAAGATCATTAGTGCACTTGCGCTAACACATGCATCAGGTTCTCAATACCCCTCGTCTAGACATGACTCGCACTGCTGGTTGCGTATCATTTCACACAAGGATCTTATACGTGAGCTTTTCACCGAGTAGCATGCTGATGGGACAATCCTTTGGAGATGGCTAGATGGAGTATGTGCAATATGGGATCTTGTTCGATACCACAGGCCAGCGTTGATGGAGTACCAATGCATATGGTCCAAGGTGCACATACCTACATGGTACACCTACACCTTGCTTACCATGAGGGATCGCCTCCTAACGCAGTCAAAACTCGAATCTTGGAGGATTCATGGCCCCTCTCGTTGTTTCCTTTGTGAAGCTGATCTGGAGACTGCCGAGCACCTATTCTTCAAGTGCCAATATAGGGCGGACGTATTACATAGAGTGCTACATGACTTGCAACTAGGAGATGTGGTTGCACCAGCCATCTCGCAGATGTTTGGGTCTTGCCAAGTAGCAGGCGGAGATGGGATTCTAAAGAGAAGGCCGATGTGTGGTGTTGCATGGCACCACTGGAAGGAGCGTAATGCTTGTCCTCACTGGGTATAAAGACGACACGAGTCGAGGAGTTGAGTGGGGTTATTGTCCAGTGCCTATTGATGTAAGAGTGGGAGGAATGTCACGTACCAATTAAATTTACTTCAGTAAAATTTACCATTTACTCAAAATTCTTGTCTTCAAGAAATCTAATGAGGATATCGTAAGCCTGAACTTGTGGGAGATATCCTTATCGTTAATTACCACGGTAACGTTCAAAAGCTTCCTCTGACAAATTTCCTTGTTGTCGAACATAATGACATAATGCATGGCTGGAAAATTAGAAACTATCCGTAGGCAAGTACCCAACTTAGGATAGGGCGCTATGGCTTGTTCTCTTTATGACATGTGGACGTAAGTAGCAATATAGACATCTACAGTCGCAGAACAACTTTTTTTTGTCACATGGATGCCATTTAAATGTTAAAATTTGAAACATCTACCAAAAAAAGGCATCTGATAGCATTGTGGGACCAGATTGTAAAGTTTATATATATATATATATATATATATATATATATATATATAGAATTTATTGCAATGGCTTTGGATACCCACACCTTATAGGCTATATGCCTGTATGGTCTACACCATTAATTCATGGCAAATAACCAAGTGCAGCAATGGTGTTGTCATGCATGCATAATTCCAAAGGAAACACCACCACCACCGTCTAGGAATAAGCCTGTATTAATTAGCAATTGGAACTGGAGCCATACACCGCAAGCACAAACCCCTGCACAAGATGGGAATTAAACAACACGGACTGATATTACTTGGGTTACTCGACACATGCAACATCTAATTAATTTAGCAACGCCATTTAGACCAACTTATGATATATATATATATATATATATATATATATATATATATGCAACATTGCAACGTAGCTTTTCTTGCTGCTCGTTTTACTGCATGAGAACACAACACAACCAACCAACTACGCTGCTGACACTTCACCAATTAACAAGCATGCAGACCCCTGCGTTTGCATGTACGTCTGCCTTCTGACCCTTTCAGTACTTCACTAGAGCCTCAAATTCCGAAGACGCCTGCATAAACGACGTTTCAAAAACCAACCAATCAGCCTATTAATTGGAGGGAAAAAAAATGCTTGCTTTAAGATGAGAGAAATGCTGTATCTGTGAGAAGATTGGTGGAGGCCACCAGAAATTAAGCAACACGGAAGGAGCATAAGGGGGTGCCTCGTCAGAGAGGGTCGACTGAGTGAGGAGCTTCGTGGTAAAATTTCTTTATGACTAATAGCAAGAAAGGCATGCGAGGCCTAAGTGATACAATATTAAAGCAAGTTGGAAACGTGCAGAGCTCCTGAATTAACAAGACCTTCTAGTGGAAAGCAAAGAAGCACGAGTGTGCTTCCGTTTTAGAAAAGGGACCGGGGGAAATTTATTTGAACTAGCCCGGGAAAGATGCATGTCCAAGTTTTGACTCCCATGAAAGAAACAGAATCTTCAAATAAAAAAAATAAAAAAAAAGGACGATCTAGGAACCGAGGCAATTTTTGTACGAGGCGAGTCAGCGGTAAAGCGACTTGAGTTCGAATCTTCATATGGTGGACGCAAACTTTTCATCTCATCAATAGAAAAGTATTATCACCCTACCAATCCCTCGGTGGTGACGTTTTCTTTTTTTTTTATTTAATCTGCCACCAATTAAGTTCCAAGTGTGACGCTTAATTGGTGGCAAACTCTAGAGTTAAAACTCGACGACTCCGGAGTGGCATAATTACTCCTAAATTTTCCATCCCGTTGAATTGAAATTCTTTTGTTTTTTTTTTTGGAAGAGAAAGAGATAAAGCAAAGCAACATAGGAGAGACAATAATAATATTTAGAGCTATATATATATATATATCCCAACTGCTGAAACGGAAAGTAATGGAACAGCGCAACGACCCACCGGCTGCTAAAGGGTTAGCGATACCTCCGGTCTTCGTCGGACATGCCCCCGCCGCGGCCGCCATTGCCGGAGGGCCTGCCGTAGGGGAAGGGCACGCCGCCGTTCTCGATGCGCTCGACGTCCCTGACGAGACGCTCGTAGTGCTCCTTCACCTCCTCGGCGGTCTTCCCGCCGACCGCCCGGGCGACGTTCTGCCAGCGGTCGGGGGTGTCCTTGTCGTACACGGCGAGCGCCTTCTCGAACAGCTTGTTCTGCTTCTGGGACCAGTTCGATCCGCGAAGCGAGCTCGAAGCCATGTGGAAGAAGCGCTTAATTATTGATAATTGGGAGGAGGAGGAGGAGGAGGAGGAGATCGATGATGGGCAATGTATAGAACCAGTACTACTGTTGGGTGGAGGTTTATAGCTTGATGGTGCAGTTGCCAGCATGGGTGGGGGGCTTGCTTTATATAGAGGAGGTGGGGGGTGTGGAGGGAGAGGACTAGTTGGAGGGGGAATAAGATATGGGGGGGAGGAAAAGGAGGGGGGTGGGGCGGATTGGTAATGCCGAGAAAAAGGAGAGGTGTTTGTGAGGACTGAGGAGGGGGAGGAGAGAATAAGGAATGGTACGATGTAAAGGAGTGGGGGGTGTCTCGAGAGGAACCAGACCAGATGAGGACCACAAAGGGGAGGGGGGCACGAGAAAGAGATTATGCTCCTTGGTTTCCCATTTCGCCCTTAGCCTTTTGGGAACAGCTAGCTTAGCTTTCATGCAAGAATATATAACCCAACGAGGAATAAGTACATGGGATGTGATACATCCCAAGTGATTTGTTTTCATCTGTGGTTTATTGTATATAGTATGGTAGTGTGTGTGAACTTCCTACCCAGACCATGTATTAAGAAGTGAAGGGTACTTGACTCGTGTTAAGTGCTGGGTTTAACTCGTGTAATTTTTTATTTCTGAAGGTGGATGGATGGATGGAGGATTGGAAGAGGATGAGATGCGAAGGAGGGCCTGGAGATTGGAGATCGATTTCTTCAGTAAACGCTTGTAGATCATGGGAGTGAAGAGAATCCCGTGACGCAATGTACTTGAATGCTGTAGCACAATATGAGTGCCGTAGCACCCCTATTAGAGTCTTATAGTGCCGGTGTTGCAGCGTCCCAATGCATCGGAACACTCTAACACTCGTTCTACAAAGGTACAATGTGAGGTTACAACATTATTGTTGTAGCATGTTAGAGCTAGCTGTAACATGCCTATAGAACTATAGCATCTGACTGGTGTGCTATATGATACCAATCTAGCTAGCCTTGGCAACGAAATAAGGCCTCGTTTGAAGAAGGGGATAAGTTTGTGGAATAGGTAGAGAAATAAGGAATGAATGAAATAAATAATGAAATAAATGAGTTAACCTGTTTGTAATTTTTGACAAATTTAAGTTATTCCACAGAGATAGTGAAATAACTTTATCTTGAATTAAATTTACTTAACCCAACATAAATAAAAGATAAGTTAAGTGAAAGGTTAAATACTTAACCCAATATAAATTCACTTAATCATTCAACCAAGCATCCCCTAAGTGGTTCATTGCTATTACAGTTGGTATATAAGTGATTATTAAAAGAGCAATGAATATTTATTTTTTGATGAATGTAAAATATGAATGGAATAAATTGTCATTAGGATGAGTGACACGTATTTTAAAATATAACAGTAGAGAGGAGAATGACACAATTATTACTCATTACAATCTAAAAACAACGCCAATAGCCTGTTCATTGTCATGGAAAATTAAAGATGATTTCAAAGAACCATCTTTTTTTTTTTTTTTCTTAGGGAAACAATAACAGATATCTTAAAATTGTTATCATTATATTTAGAAATAATGACAAATGTAAAGAATCATTTCTAATTAAATATTTTCTTAGGCATATTTTAATGCAGTGAACTTACGTCACGTAGAAAAATTTATGTGTAGAAATGGATACTAACGTAAAATTGTCTACGTAAGCTTGACTCTTTCTTAACCTTATTCCGAAGAGAGAGTGCAAAAAGATGCCTATTTGTAAATTTGCTTGCCCACATATGAGCACAAACACACATCGAGTCATCTATTGATGTGCCGATACATGAGGATGCATGGAAGAGAAAGAGGACTAGGTTTGTGGACTTGCATGAGAGAAACAAAATGATGAAGAAGCATAGAGACACAATCAAATTAAAAGAATATAATCATGTCAAGAGAGAAAAGAATGAGAAAACATATGTTGCAAGTACAAAAAAAAAAGTATGGTGCAATTAGCCTAGTATTTGAATCACTTGTATTTTGCAATTCTAGAAGTAATGGTATCGAACACATGATTTTTTTTTTTTTAAAAGATCTGGAACACATGATATATGTATGAAGCTCAATAATAGAAAAGCAACACGTATATACCAATGAGAGAGAAAATCTGTCATTGGAATGTTCAATAGGGTAATAGAGATATTTACAAGATGCAAATGCAGGAGAATGAATCATTAAGTACTAACTTATAGCACTCCATCATACACTCACCTCTCTTGTTTCCACTACTTGTGCTACATCAAGCATTTTTCACACCCACAACCCTGGTGCCAACTAATTAAGGCGACACTCTTTCATAATGCCAACTTCAACCCAATTTACTTGTTGATGATGTTGTAACACTCGAACTTCCTAATTCATCACAATTGAAATTTGTCGATTGTTAACTTTTTTCAAAAGAGTAACCTTTCGTAGTTGCTTCACACATCTCATAAGGAATCATGTAACATATTCAAATACTTAAATATCATTCAGAGATACGGCAAAAGAAAAGTACAAGTTGATCAACAATTAATTGATTGAGTAATTAATGGTTACAAATTCTATATGATATGTATGAGATCAATATATGGGGAGTAATGTTAAACATTTAGTCGCTCCTTTGGACATCCTCAAGAATCTGTTGCTCCACTTCAACCCACCATGTATCCCATAAGTCAAAATGTTTGGTTATATTATCGTGAAGATCCTATAACACTAGCCTTTTGATCAAGATGTACTATCTAAATGCAAAACAAAACAAGCATAAAAGAATGAGAAGAAGCACAATAGTGTCAACATTAAAAAGAGTATGTTCTCCATTCCTTATCTTTTATTATTAAACAACGTATGCTTCTTTCCACTATATGGGCTTACTATAAAGAATCATTGATATTGAAGGGAAGTTCATTGAGTCTAGTGATACATCCATCCCTGGTTCAATAACACCACTTTTGGAAATAGTTAGTCTGAATGATTATCATCTGGGTTACAAATCAACATTACTACGACGATTGCTTTTCGCGATGGTTGAAAATCGTCACCTATTTAGTCAAAACTGTTGTATTCTGTCATCGTGAAAGTGTGTGTCACGTTAGTATATACACAACGGTTTTGATTTTAAACCGTCATATTTTACACGTTAGTTCTAGAAATCGTCGTCTCTCTTTTACAAATGACAGATTACAAACTGTCGTTAAGTACCATTCAACGACAATTTTGATAACCGTCATGTATGATACACATGAACCATACACGACGGTTGTTAAACAACAGTACACGACGGTTTGGAACGTAACGTCGTGTATATATGTGTATTTTTTTTTCGCTATATAATGTTGCTAAACATATGCAACATACACAATATAAAAATTTCATCAACATACAACAAATATATATATATAAACCTAATGAAAAGAGTATGTCATAATATTAAAATATACATAAGCAAAATACAAAACCTAATTAACGAAAAGATAAATAATCTAAACCTATGCCTCAGCTCCTACCCCCTAACCTGCTCCACCACCTCCGAGCTTATCGTCATCTCTGCGAGGCAGGTAGTGATAGGAAGTGTGATCCCGACCGCTGCCCCATAATAATGCCATCATCTCTCTCATCTCCTCTCTCTACTACTCCATTTCCTTCCTCTGCTCCTCCATGAATTTCTTGGTATCTTGTCAAGCTTGAGTTTGCTGGTGGACTATGAGGTGACATCATGGAACTGTGAGGTGACATCATGAAGCTGTGTCTGCATCTGCTAGACGATGGCTGCTGTCATTGACCCCTTCCACCCATACCAGCTGGAGATCGTTTGACTCCTCCCCCCACTATGAACGAAGCCTCCATGCTCCGAAAGCATGACCCTCCTAAAAGCCTCCTCAAGTGTTGATGAGAGCCTCATCATGACCCATAACTAGCTCATTTTGACCCAAGAAAGAGAATAAAAGCTCCTAAATAACTTAGAAGAGGGCTTAATTGAAGGAATAAGTGTTCTGAAAAGAAAACATGAAATAAATGTTAAAACTGTAATTTTACCATTGCAGTACATAAATAGGATTTCTCAGAGGTAGAACATAGGTCAAATGGTCTGAATAAGATAAAAAGTGGGTTGGTTCAATCAGAAATGAGTTTATGTGCAAACAAAGAATTAAATGACATTTGGTAACCCTAAAACAAGCCTGCTTAATTCAACAAGGTTTTGGTCAGGATAACAATTAAGTAAACCATCTAAAATCCATGGAAAAATATCCCCTATGGTTTAGAACATTTAATGTGGCCTTTGGAACCTATTTTGACCTAGATTAGGGTCTTAGCTCATCAATTGACCTAATTTAGGTTTTTACACAAAATATCCAGTAAAACATGGTCAAACCTAAAATCCAACTTCACCATTGGATTCCTTAGGTCCAAATTAGATTTGTACCAAAATTTGGACCTAAGA
Source organism: Thalassia testudinum (assembly GCA_037157565.1). Lineage (NCBI taxonomy): Eukaryota > Viridiplantae > Streptophyta > Magnoliopsida > Alismatales > Hydrocharitaceae > Thalassia > Thalassia testudinum. The sequence goes on along the minus strand of JAZHRO010000022.1, from coordinate 70,547,190 downwards.
GGAAGTCATCTTGACCTACTTTGCAAATTAGTACACCCAATTACATTTTGGTCCCTATCTTTTGAAAGCCATTGCATAAACCCTCATAACTTCCTCGCCACTCTTACAAGCAGGTCCCTCCACCATTAATGGGGAGAAATCCTACTCCGGCGAGAAATAGAGGGAAATACTCCCTGATTCCTCAGAGATCTCCCAGATTTGGAAGGGAGATTCTCTGAGGAATTCCCTTCCATCTGAGCATGGTCTTGGTCTAAGATTTGCACCCAATCTCTCGTGCGAATGCACGAGAGATTTGGGTACCTAACAGACTTCCATCTCTAGTGAGGATTCCCACGCATGGAAGCTTGTCTTCCAAGCACAGGAGTCCCTGCCAGTGCCTATAAATTGACCCTCAACTCCGGCCGCACATCCTCAGCTCGACTTGGCTGGAATTCCACCTTGATTTCCTCTTCTTCTCCTCCAGGTAAGGGGTCCAGTGAGCTCCAACGAGCCCCCCTCCTCTTCCTCGTCACTCTGCAACAAAACCAGTGGCAGAGTTGTCCTCCTCATCCTCCTCCGCGTCGCGCAACACCCGCGCGAGCAGCCTTAGCCCCGCCGTCGCTGCCGTCTTCCTCCATTGGACGCCTTCTTCTTCGGAGACAGCAGGTACTGCCAGCCGCCCTCTCACCCCATTCATCCACTTAGTTAGGTTAGAACTGTTCATCTCTATCCCCTCTTTCATTTCCCTCATCTTATTTCACCAAACGCTCCTTGACCGCCACTGTCCACCGCCATCTTCCTCGTCTTTGGCCACCCTCTGACGAGATGCTCCCGTCACTCCGCAGCCCCACACGTCTTGCCAACCACCGCATAACCACCGCCATACTTCACTAAATATCCTCCACTCATTCACAGGCGGCCTACACCGCCACAATTGCCCCCCGACCAAACCCATCCATCCAGCCACAGAGCGACCTAGGCACGCACGCCTAGGCCACTCTGCGGCCTGCCACCTACTGCCTCACCTTCGCCATGACACGGCGAAGGTGCTCCTGTGGTCTGATTGAGCCGCAAGGCCCTTTTCGTGTTAGGTAGGGTTCGAGCTCCAACCGCCATTAACGGTGACTTGAGGAGGTTGCAAGCTCATCCCAGGCTGCAGTGCTCCAGGATTCCAAGTCCAGCAAACTCGGGGAGGTCTTGCGCATCCATCTATTCCAGCAAGTGGCACTGCGAGGCCTGCGGTGTTGCAATTGGAGAACGATCTCTTGCGGGCGCATGAGAAAGAGCGGGGTAACAATAGTCCCACCTCGGTAAGTCATAAAGCGCTGGAGTAGTTTAAATTGATTTTATGCTATCTACTGGTTGCCTCCGAGAACACATGGGGTGAGGTCCCTCACCAAAACACAGCACCTCGTCCGTAAGCTCGTTACGCGGATCTGGTGACCCAACCCGATACCCTCCTGAGCACTCCTCGAGCACCACACCCACGCCGGTGCACCTGGACCTGGGCGCGCAACCCGACTGGATAACTCGGCTCTGGGAGAGTGTTCCGAAGAGTGATATACAGAGAGAGAGACGTGGGTGTGGGTAGAGGGGTAGGTTTTGCTCTCTTTGGTTTGTGCAAGGAAGGAACTTAAGAAGGAAGCAGGGACTTAGCCACTGCAAGCGAAGGAGAAAAAGAAGAAGAAAGGATGGCTAAAGAAGGAAAGCTTCGCAGAGGAAAAAGAGAAGGAAAGGCAAGGCAGAAGAAAAGAGGTGAAGCCAAAGAGAAGAGGAACTGAAGAAGAAAGAAGAAATAAAGAAAGGGAAAGACAAGCAGAAGAAGAAGAGAAGCTAAAGGGAAGGGAAGCAGAACCAAGGAAGGAAGAAGAAGAAGACCCGCAGAGAAAAGAAGGAGAAAGAAACTGTAGAAGAGAGGCAAGGCAGAAGACAGAGGAAAATAAGAAGAAAGAAGCAAGGCAAGAGAACTGCAGAGAAGAAGCAAAAAGAAGAAAAGAAGAAAATCAAAAGTTAGAAGAAGAAGAACAAGATAGGAGGAAACAACTTTTTAAGACGACTGATCCCATGGTCAGACGTCCAAATTCCTTATTTTTGCCACAATTAACTTTTAAACTCATGCATATATATTTTGAATTAAGTTTTGAGTAATTAAGTGTTCAATTACATTCTTGAGATTAGTAATAAATTCCAATTGCTCCCTGTGTTTGACCTCGGATACTTAGGTTTTCGAGTAATAAATTTTTATTTGTTGACAATGCTTGATCACCTATACTACGACACAACTAACTATTAAAACAAGATCAAGCCGTGCCAACAGGTGTCATAGGAGGGTGCTATTGAGCGCCGGAAGCGACGACTGTAGGGGGGTTGATTAAGTTCATCATTTCTCCCTACAAATTACAATAATTTAATGTCATATTAAAGTAAGTATAAAAATTATAGTAGTTGATAAATAAATGTTACATACATGCTTTGTCTGGTATGTCTCATGTATCCATGTTCACCCGTCGTCGATGGTGACCTTGCTATGAATAACCTCATACATACCAACCCGATTGAGTGTGGCACCATCGTGTGGATGTGCCTGTAAATATATTTCAGAGATTTGTAGGTAATAGTTATAATTAAAACTTTAATTAAAAACATAAAAGTGACATAATTATAAGGAATTACTAACATATTTAACCTTAACTCTATCTATACTAGTTTGACCCAAACAATGGGTCTGTGGTGGAGCTTTGATCCTATTGGCCTTGTTCCTCTTCGCCCGATCCTATACATATAACATATTGTAATGGGAAACAATTTAATCATTTATCTCCAAATGCCCTTAAAAGTATTTGAAATTACCTCCATTTCAGGCTTATTCTAATGCTCACAGCATTCTTTCCATACATCTACTGCTATTGTAGGAGGCACGTTCCTCAATACCTCCTCATTAGACGACATTGCATAATAATACTAAATTATACAAATAAATTGCCAAAAGAAATTAATTAAGTAAATAATAAAAAATGAGAAATATTACAAATTTCACATTTCTCTTCGTTGTCATCCTTCAATCACGATATTGTCTCACGGCATGATTGAGGATGTACCTGGTGACATTCGAATCGTTACCCCGATCAAAGATTACCTGTAACATTACAAATTGTATAAACGAATTAAATATTATTAAATTAAACTTATATATATACATTAATATATAATTATTTACCTCCATATTACGAATAAGCTGCCTCTTGATTTCCCTAGAGACTCTCATCCAGTTAAAACAACAAAGGGGGATGAGCTCCTTTACCATCCTAGACAGTCTGCTGGTGAAAGAAGGATAGTCTAGATCTTCTCTAGCTTCGTTGATATGCACTTTAATTTTCGTCCCCTTTGGAAGTGCCTGTAGATGTGCATTTCTTGTAGGATCCCTTCCTTTTTTTTATTACCTGATAAGAAAAATATAATTAAAAATTAAAACATTAGAAGTAAAATTTAATAAGATATTACCGACAATTCTTACCAGCAGAACTGGTCCCTGCCCTTAGCCTGAGGGTCCTACTGAGGTGGCCTCTATACCTCAGCATCGTCCTCACCCTCCTCGTCCTCATCCTCGCCGCCGCTGTCACCCTCGTCCTCATCCTCGTCGTCGTGAGGGTAGAGGGTGGAAACCTCTAGCTCTAGCTCTTACACCACATTGGTAACTACCCTCTTCTCTTCTTCTGGTACCGTCGGGCAAGATCACCAAGCCAGATATATTCACGCTGCCTCGTAAATGCAGGATTTGGTATCATGACAACTGGGTGTACGTAGGGAGTACGTAGAGGGATGTACTCAAGAACGGAGGGGGGGAGTCTAGGTACGAGGTGGCTGGGTGCGAAAGGGTTGGGTGGGCTACATGTGAGGGCCCTAGGTGGGCTGGGTGGAAGGGGGCCGCATCTCATCTCTACCCGCTGAGGTGCCTTGGTCATCCTTACCCCTATTATCAAATTTATTGAATTTCATCTGCATATACATAAAAAAAAAATAGTATGTGTATAAATATTAAGAAATAAATAAATAAAAATAAAAAAATCTGAAAAAAAATCGACAGAGTTTTCCTTATATTACGGATATTTTCCAAAATCTTGTAAAAAGAAAATGATACATTCTACATGGTAGAAAATCACATATTCTACGGTAAAACATGAATATAAACATAATGGAACCTTGAAAATATAAACATAAGCATAAGGAATGCGGAATATCTTCACAAGAACAAAAAAGAAAAGTCTCCATGTTGAAGCCATTTACAAAAATAATGGCCTAAGCTATTTGGAAGGAGAAAAGAAACTAAGGTGCGGTCAAATTTCCAGCTTTTATAGATTAAAAAAATCATAGAGCAGTGAAAATTTTTTTCCTTAACTCGTTATCTGTTCCTAATCTAACCATCTAAGAGTTTACACAAACTAAAAAACATAATGAACAACTTGACTAAGTTTGTTACATGAACTCCTTGAACTGTGTGTGTTTACATTTATGCCTCTTCAACTGAAAAAAAAAAAGACTACTTCAAGGCTTCAACATTGCTACTATAAGATATATGAGACAATTCATTGCAAGCTAAAATAATAAAGCAAGGTAGACAAGAAAATGATCTAAAAGATAATTATACCTTACATATCAATATCCATTACCCCTGCACCAACTTCTTGAAAGTGTTCTTAATAAGCATCTACTTCTACTTCATGTTCGACATTTTTTTGCACATTAAAATATTCACGTGGAATTGTCTGTACGGGTATAATCTATCAATTTTTACTGTTGTCAGAGACGTAGAAGACTTGAGATACTTAACATGTTAGTGTAAATGGTTTTGAAGAATGAAGAATTCAACGATTCTTTTTCAAACTTAAAAAATCGTGCTTCTTGTCAAATTTAAAGCCAATGCCTTCTTTAAACATGTTGAACCAATTGCACTTGAAAAGGATAACTCTATGATCGTATATGAAGCTCATCTCAATGATTTCTTCAATGTGTCCATAGTAGCCATCATAACTAGTGTTTAAATTGCAACTGAAACAACACTAGCATGCTGTGTGGCCTTCGTATCATCTATGGATTTTGTCCTAAATCTGAATCTATTTATAATGTAACCTGAATAGCATTGTCAATAACTCAACAGTTGATCCGATATTATGTCAAAGTCCTCCAACCATCGTGAGTCGTTCTCTTCTTTCATTTGAATAATATGTTATTTAAACCACTCGAGAAAGTCGATCTCGCGTGTTTCTAGATGTGAACACTCCTTAAATTCATTATAAAATGCATCAACTTTTGAAATCTACTTAAGAATGTACAAGTGAGCTAGATGGCGATTGATTTGTACTCTGTGTGGAGGATAGACCTTCCTGAAATATCAAATATGAAAAGACAATCTTCATCATTCTCATTGTACCCTCCATCATAATTTCTCTATAATCGATTAAATCGATTGTCTGTCTCATCTATATACATGGCACAGAAGCTAATGGACTCTTCTACAAGATATCCTTTCACAATAGATCCTTCAGGCTTAGCCTTATTTAACACATAATCTTTAAGTTTCTTCAGAAATCGTTCAACTGCATACATCCATCTGTATTGCACAAGCCCAGCAACTTTCGCTTTATTTGCAGTTCTGCTTGAAATAAAAAGGCGTTGAAGCCTAGGAATCAACGGAAAGTAACGTAGAACCTTTTCCGGTTGTTTTTTGCCCGTTGTATTTAGTGAATTTTCCACTTTAAATCTCTCAACACCACATTGTGGACAACTAGTCAACTCTGGATATTCATTTCTGTATAACACAATTATTTGGATAAGCGTTAATTTTCTTGCAATTTAAACCAAATCCACAAATCTGTTTCTTTGCTTCATACCATGTCTTAGGATAACCTTTCAGATCATTTAAAAGTTCTCCAATTAAATCAAGCACCTCGGACATTAATTTAGTGGTCGCTATATTCATAACCTTTATTCGAAATAGCTTCAAAAGAAATGACAACTTAGAAATGGATGTGATACCGAGAGTAACAGGTTCATCCGCTGCCCTAATAGCATCATAAAACTGATTACAAGTTTCCCCACCAGTCGGATCTTCAACTCCTGCTCTCATCTCATCAAGTATTTCATTGATGTCATCAACTTCACTATCAACAGCTATCTCATCGAAATCTATCAGAGATCGTCTAACTTTTTTTGTAAGACCCTCTCCATAAGCAATTCACTCAGTATAATGCTACCACCAACCGTTGCAAATCGTGTGCTCGCATACAGTGTTCCTATCATGTGAATATCCATTCAAGCACCTCTTTCATGGGTAAAATATCTTGTCGAACTTATCTCCTCGTCTAAATGACTTCCTATTGTCATGAAATGCCCAATCATGGAACTCTCTCACTCCATTCTTACATCGAGAGTAATTCGAGTTCCTCAAACTAATCCAAGACTTATCCATGATAATCTACAAAAATGAAATAAAATCACCCAGTAATTATAATCTGATTTCATAACAGTGTTTGTACTTTGATTAGGGTTTTCATTTAATATCTCATCCTTAAAGATTTGATCACAACGTTATTTGTTACATGTAACTAGTGTTTGAAGAAATTTTGGCAGCATCTCCATACACTTCTCCAGTATACCCCCGAAGACTAACCTTAACTACATTCCCAATAACTCCCATTTAAGGGTGCATTAGGAATGTACATAAGATCAGTTGGTATACCGGAGAAGAGCGAAAAGATGCTATCGAAATTCTTCCAAACATCGGTTTCATGTAACAAGTAACCCTAAGTTGTGATCTGATGAGAACCTCATCATGAACCCTAACTAGCACATTTTTACCTAATAAAAGTAAACAAAAGCTCCTACATAACCTAAGGGAATGCCTAATTCAGGGAATTGCTAATTTGAGAAGAAAACATTACACAAGGGGTAAAACTGTAATTTTACCATTGCAGTGCATGAACAGGATTTCTAAGGGTCTAGACATAAGTCAAGTGAACCTAATAAAGGAAAAAGTGGGATGGTTTGGTCAGAAAAGGGTTATGACAAAATCTGGGAATTAAATGATATTTTGTAACCCTAAAACAAACCTACTTTAATTCACGAAGTTATAATCAAGATAAAAATCAACTACACCCTTTAAAATTTATGAAAAAATATCCTCTATGATTTAGAACCTTTAATTTAGCCGTTGGAGCCTGTTTTGACCTAGATTGAAGACCATACCCAATTTTTGACCTAATTTAGGTTTTTATGCAAAATATCCAGTCAAACGTGGTCAAACCTAAAATCCAACCTCACCATTGGATTCCTTAGGTCTAAATTAGGTTAATACCAAAATTTGAACCTAAGGAAAGGTCATCTTAACTCACTTTGCAATTTAGTCCTCAAAATTACCTTCAGACCCTCAACTTTTTGAAACTCTTACAACTACCCCCCTATATTTCCTGTCATTTTCTTCAATCAGGTCCCTCTGCCACCCGCTGCGTAGGTCATACCTCCGGCGACTTTGCACGGAGGATGGCGCCGCGCATGCATGTGGAGCCGGCCCCAGATTTGAAAGGGAGACTCTCTACGATGTCCCCTACCGATGGGCCTGCTCCCAAGCCCTATCAACCGCCATACCTCTCGTGCGAACGCGCGAGAGGTATGGGTCTCCGTCTGCCACGTCTCCGGCAAGACTTTTCCCACCACTCTCATGCGCTTCCTGGCCAGTTTTCGCCTATTTAAGGAGCGGCACACCTCGCCGCATCCTTCAAGCTTCGTTCGGCCCGCGATCTCCCCTCCTATTCATCTCTCACCAACTCCGGCCAACTGCCAGAGCTTCTGGCGACATTCCCTCTCCTCTCTCATCGCCCTGCCACCATATCAGTGGCAGGGTTAACTCCTCCATCTTCCGCCGCGCCGCGCCATACCAGCAGGCGCTCTCCAACCCCCCTTCCTCGTCGTCGTTCTCTCCCCCTGGCGCCTTCGTCTCCGGCGACGGCAGCACCAGCCGCTCGCTACCTCCGCATCCCCCCTTCACTCTGGACTCATAGCTAAGTGCCTCTCACCCTTCTCTTTATTTCCCCTCTGCCAATTTGCTATTCAAACCCCTCGACAACCGCAAGCCACCACCATCTCCTCCACCTTCGGCAGATCACCGACAAGGTGTCTCTGTCACTTCCCCACACCCATCCACCTCGCCAGACCCCTCAAAAACATCACCTCCACCCACTGATCACCCTGTGACCCTCCACTGAGAGTGCCATCCACTATTGCCTCCCCCCGAATAAACCCACTCACACAGACACAGACCGACCTAGGCATGCACGTCTAGGTCGCTCTGAGCCATGCCAACCCCCGCAGTATCTTCACCGTGCTCTGGAGAAGCTCACTGAGCGTTCTGACAGGGCCGCAAGGCCGTATTCTTGATTTCACGTCCCGAGCCCTCGCCGCCATTAACGAGCAAGCTTCAAGCTTGCTCGCAGGCTCGCTCCAGGCACCCTTGTCCCAGGTTGGAGTCCCAGGCTACGCGGAAGAGCCTTGCGCGCGGTCCCAGGTCCCCAATTGAAGACGCAAGCCTCGCGTCTTGCTGCAATTGGAAGGGCACCCCCTGCTGCGAGCACGCGAGAAAGGAGGGGCTAGGATAGTCCCACATAGGTAGTTATTGAAGCCGTACACCCACATAAATTGTAAAAGTGACTAAGGCTTATCGCCTCAGGCACACGGGATGTGGTCCCTCTCACCCGCTTACCCGACTTCGTCCGCGATCACTCCACGCGGACCGGGCCTGATGATAACACTGCATCTTGGGGTGATAATTCTGTTAAATGGGGTTTCTCTTAAGAACAAAATGCATAGATAACACATCATAAATAGGAATGGGAGCATTGCATACATCACACATTAAGGTTGCTTATAGAATAGTATTAATGGCCATTTGTATGAGCACTTGTCAAAACAGGCCTCAGATGACCAATCGGGCCACACGGATGGATTCAGAGCGACGAACGGAGTCCAACGGACTCGAAATTAGCTAAATTCGACATCTGGAGCTCCCACTATTGGCCCAAGAAGTTCTGACCGATGATCTAATGATCAACGGCCATAGGGCTGCCACATGTCAGCCTAGCCGTGCCCGCAACCGCCCTTCATCGCGAAGCGTCACTTTAAGCCGTCCGATTACGCATCGGACTGCTGAAAACCACGCATTCGCGCACAGCATACTCCCGCTTCCTCCACCAAGGGACACATCTCGGCTGTTGATCCTCCATCGGATGGCTCCGCAGCGCTCCACGCCCGTGTGCCTCGCCTCCTCCGCACGACAATCCGGCCCAGTAGTGCAGCAAGCTACGCGCTGTTCGCAAAGGCAGCGGCGAGCGTTCAAGACCCCGTACGCTGCCTAAATTGCTGCTCGAGCGGGTGCGGTTGATTAAGGCCATAGATCCGCGTGCGAAGGGTGACGATCGCGCCACACGGCGCATCCTCAGGCGGCGAGCATCCACGCGTGCGCTCACGCCGGTCGACAACGCTCGCGCGCACGCGTACTCAAGGCGGGATCCTAGCACGCCTGTTGCGAAGGTCTTAGTTGTCTGATCTTCGATCGGATGGCTCTCAAGCCGCGCACGGAGAAGAACGTGCACGCGCTGGTGACCGGTGGGCAGGGGGCTACACCAATGGATTTAGTATGGGTTTAGCGACATCTCGGACGTCGCTAAAGCCCATACTTGAATTAGAAAGCCCTTTTGCCTATATAAACTCCATCCAACCACCCATTCAAGGCATTCACTCCACTTGCAAATGTTCTATCTCCCTCCTAGCTACCTTTAAGCCCTTTCAGAATCACCAGAGACGACGAGCCGCGGACGGAGCTTTCTCCACCACCGTGGCTACCTCGCTGTCCCCTCTCTCTCTCTCTTTCCTTCTTTTAAGCTTTACTTTACTTATGTTCAAGCATTTATCTAGTGTTGTAATGATGAACTAAAGTTGCATGTTAAATGAAGTTGTTTTCTATTCAATTGCTTGCTCTATTTTCTATTCAAGTTGCATGTTACGAATGAAACAATCATAACCCTAATCTCTCTCTCTTCTCTCTCTCTCTCTCTCGCTTTTCACCCGCATCTTTTCGCAAGTAAAACCCCACGATTTACGTGACAATAAGTGATAAGAAGAATCCAGTTTTCATGGCTCCCTAAGACCGACTCTCGAACTCGCATCCGTTTCTTTATTTCAAAACCGACGTCACAAGCGCAAGCTATAACGACTCTTCAAAACACACGCGTCACGCGCATGTCAATTTTTGGCATCGTTTCCAGGGAGGCAATGGATTTGTTTTGTCACTTCCATTTTACATCCATGCTCGCATTGTCTAACGCCTTGTCTCCTTCTAATTGACGGTTGCAGGAATTCGACGCTTGACGACGAAGCAGCGCAACTCATGATGGTAACCAGGAAGAAGGCGCAACAAGGACCGGTTGTGAGTATTTCTTCACCCATGGTTGTTTTGCTTGGTTAAAAAAAAATTGTAAAACTGAAACAAAATTGGCGTGGTGTATAATTGCCTGACCCACATCTTTAACACATCACCCAACAAAAAAATATACTCTAACATTTTGAATAAATTCTTGGAGTGTTCTCTTTTCGTTTTGAGTGGTGTTTGCGAAGCCACCTTGGATTGATTTGGGCCGCACCACTCACCCCTAAAAATGACTCATCTAATAGGAGCTGCATGATCATTAGGATGAGTACATTAGGGTTTTAGAGCCTCTACACAATAAAAGAAATCTACTTTCACCGAAATGTGTGCAAAACTTGACGTGCCTACTAAAACTTGTCTGAAAATATTAAGACACGTCAATCCTGAAAGGCACTAAAGTAAGGATAAAACATTAAAAGACACCACATCTAAAAAAATCCTTGCTTGAAAACCATATTTTGATAGGAGCACACACACTGAAAGTGGAAAACTAAGAGGCACTACCCCAATCAACGTCTCATCACTTAACCCTAGCACAAGCACTATCCTAGCCCTTTGAAATAGAGTAGACGTGCTCTAGGCAGGACTGGGTTAAGTCTCGAGAGGTGGGATTTTGTTTGCTGGGCACTTGGCTTTTATTCCCTTAGTAGAATCTGGTGACTAGGTTGCAGGGTAGTGTCAAACGACCGCGGTTGTGGGGTCTATGGAACCGGCGGCGTAAGCCAAAGGAAGAACCTTCCCTGCAATCCCCTCATAATCAACCTTACCAGATTAGCTTTGGGAAGGGGAGTCCAGTGCTTACGGACTTTATCACCCTTTTGAGATTTCTAGGTCTCCTAAGGAATATACTATAAGGACTAGGCTTGTTTGCTTGATTGTACACACTTCTCGCATTTGTCACTATCCGCATTTCCTCTTGTTCTTCTCTAGTGTATGCATGGGAGACGCTCACTGCATCCCGAGTTGTTTGTTTTGGGACGGGAATCCAGGCAACTTGATTCTTCTAGAAACATGGCTGAACCTAGGGTAGATGAGGTTGAGGACCAACCTCCACCAGACACAATGGCCATCATCCAAGCCCAGATTAACGCAAACCACCAACTTCAGCAGCAATAGATCCACACTATCATGTAAGCCATACACCGGTTACAAAACCCACAAGGGCAATGATGAGAACCTCATCATAAACCCTAACTAGCACAATCTAACCCAGATATGAGAGAAAAAAGCTCCTACATGACCCAAAGAAAGACTTAACTCAGAGAATTCTGAGTTTAAGAATAAAATAAATCATAAGGGGTAAAACTGCAATTTCACCAATGCAGTTTGCAACCAAGGTAATTAAGGGTCCAAACACAGGTCAAATAAGCTTGACAAGAAAGAAAGTGGGATGATCTGATCTAAATAAGGGTTATTGCAACTTCCAGGAATTAAATGACATTCTGTAACCCTAAAACAAATCCACTTCAATTCACGTGGTTCGAGGTAGGATAAAAATCAACTAAACCCTTTAAAATTCATATAAAAATATTATCTAGGGTTTAGAACCTTCAATTTGGCCTTAGAAACCTATTTTGACCTAAAAAGAGAACCATGCCCAATTAATAACTTAATTTGGGTTTTTGCACAAATTGGCTGGTCAAACATGGTCCAACCTAGAATTAAAATTCACCATTAAATTCCTTAGGTTCAAATTGGTCTTGTATAAAAAGTTCAGCCAAAGAAGAGACCTCCTTGACTGACTTTACAATTTGGTCCTCTTCATTTACTTTTTGACCCTTATCTTTTGAAACCCTTGCATTTAGGCCCTCAACTTTTCATCATTCTTTGCAGAACGGTCCTCCCTGCAACTTCTGCGCGGTGCCATACTCCGGCGACCTTGCACGGAGCATGGCACCGTGCAGAGCAGGGTTACCATCTAGCAAAGCAGAAGCAGGGTTCCCTACGACATCCTCCGTCGTAGGGACTCGCCCATGCCCTCTGCCGACCACCATACCTTCCGTGCAAACACGCAGAAGGTATGGGTGTTATTTCCTGCCTTACTCCGGCGAGGTTGGCACGAAGCCAGCTCACCCCTCCCTCTGCGCCAACCCCTTTATAAGGAGCGGCACACCCTACTGGCTCCTTCAAGCTTTTCTTTGACGGAGAAACCCCCTCCCTTTCATCCCTTCCTCCTCCGTCAGAAGGCCCGAAGCTTCCGGTGACTTCCTCCTCTTCCTCCTCGTCGCTCTGCTGCCCTACCTGCAGCAGGGTTTGCCTTGCTCCATCGTCTGCGTCAGGCTGTACCCGCCGGTGCCCTCCACTTGCTTCCTCGTCGCCGCACTCCTCCTCCAGGGCTTCTTCTTCTCCAGCTCCGGCAGATACGAGCCGGCTGCTCCGCCCTCCCACTTCGTCTAATACTTAGGTAAATAGCTTCCTCTCCATTTCCCTTGCATTTCCCCCCTTTTAAACTGCCCTGTCGACCACCCGACCGCCACTGTCCAGACCATCCTCTCCACCTCCGATCACCCCCTCCGGCGTGACCATCTCACGTCCACAGACACCCTCGCACCTCGCCGACCACTGCACAAGCTTCCTCACACTCCACCCTACCGATTCCCCATCTCCATTTACTGCCAAACGCCTCCCGACCACCCCCGAACAAACCCACCTCTCCGGCCACAGTCTGACCTAGGGCTACCTCCACACATGCCCTTACCCCTCGCCGACCCCCGCACTATCTTCGCCGCACTCCGGCGAAGCCTCCCCTGTATTCTGACTGGGCCAAGAGGCCGTTTGTGTGATTTCAGGTGCGCGCCCCTCGCCGCCATTGACGATGAGCTGCAGCAGCTTCACCTGCAGCTGCAGGCGCTATCCAGCCCAGGTGTGCGTCCCAGGTCATGCGAGTTGCCTCTGCAATGGCACCCAGGTCTGCAGCTAGGGCGAAGACCTCGTGGGCTGCTGCAATTGGCCACAAGTAGCTTGCCTGCGGGCGCCGATTTGGGAGGTGGGACTTTCGTCCCACCTTGGAAGTGTGCTGCCAAGTGCCCGCACTTAAATTGAAAAAGTGCCTAAGGCTATTCGCCTTCGAACACAGGGGTCAGGTCCCTCTCCCGCACGCTGTGTGCCACACGCTCGCTTGCCCTCGCCCGCACTCACGCCACACAGGTCTGGGCAGGATCCAATTACCCAAACCGCGTACTCCTCGCCCACCACCGCACGCCGGTGGGCCTGGTCCCGGGCGCGATACCCGCACCCGATTACCCAGCTCTGGGAGAGCGGTCCTAAGAGAGAAATCTGAGAAAGAGAGAGACGCGGGGAAGGGTAGGGGTAGGTTTTGCTCTAACCCTTGTGTGAGCGTGCAGGAACAGAAGAAGAAGCGAAGGAGAGAAACAGAAGAAGAAGAGAAGGAAGGCACTGTAGCAAACCTACAGTTAAGTCGTCTGACCACTACATCAGACGACGGAAGGGCAGCGGCCAGAACAGAAAGAAGAGAAAAGAAGAGCTGCAAGGGAAGAAAAGAAAGAAGGAAGCAGAGAAGAAAAAGAAGAAGAAAAGAGAAAGAAGAAAGAAGACACAACCGCAAGCAAGGAAAGAAAGAGAAGAACAGAAGAAGAAGGCTGAAGAAGAAGAAGTCAGAGAAGAAGAAAAAGATTACCGCAGCCGCAGAAGAAGAAAAGAAAAGAAAGAAGAAAGGAAGACTCTGCAGGAAAAAGAAGAGAAGAAGATTAGCTCGAAGAAAAAGGATAGAAAGAAAAGGAAGAGAGAAGAAGAAGAAGCCAAGAGAACTCTCTCTCTCTCTTATTTTTGTAACATAATAGAGAACTTAATTAGACTTCTAGAAACATAGTTGCTCCCTGAGTTCGACCTCGGGAAAACCTTGTTCCGAGTAAAAAAATTTTGTAATAGTAATCTGGTAGCTGTCTTATTACATGCTATAACAACTGTAACTTAAAGTATAATAAACGTAAACAAGCCAACCGGTTACTATTCTTGGCGCCATTGCTGGGGAGCAACGGCTATTCTCGAAGCTTTAAAGTCTCTATTTGTGAGTTTCTAATAATCTCTTTTCTCTTTTGTGTGCAGGTACAGGAAAATCAAGAAGCAGCCGCACAACAACCACTCCAAGGACAGGTAACTTCTATCCTCTCACTATTAACCCCTAAATTCTAAAGAGGAAGAAAAAGAAAAGAATAAACAATATAGGTATAACCTGTCTTTCATACCTAGTAACAGCTGCATATTTTCAAACCACTATTCCTACACACACTATTAAGGGTATTCAAGGGCTAACACTTTCTTGCTTGAACCCTAATTACCCAACAAGGAGTTAACTGGACCAAGTAGAGCCAATATAGGAATTAACACAAGGGTTTTATAGACACACTCCTTAATCAAGAATTGAGAAATCCCAAAAGAAGTGTGCCGAAGCCATTGTCTGAAAATACCTATTCAGAAAAACCCTAAGCAATTGGCTCTCTAAAAAAACTTGAACCCTAAAAGACAAGACCTAATAAGTTCTCAAAGGAGTCAATAGGTGAAGTTAACCCCATGGGTCAACCAACCTTCAACTTAGGTCACTCTTCGCACTCAAAAGACTAAAAGTTCAAGTGAAGACTTAAGCACCTTGATCTTTAATTAAAAGTGGTAGACTTAAGAGGTCAAGATCCCCATTCTGGTCTACCTGGAATCTCAGTGACAAGAGAGATCGGGTGGGGGAAACCCTATAACCCGTGGGGACGCTCTACCGTGTAGGGGTCTTCGCGGGACTCACCCTCTCTGGCTGCCCAGGTAATTCTCAGGTGGTCGATCTTCTGATCAAGGGGTCCATCTGCCCCGCACCTCTATAGTCACCCTACATTTTGGGTGTCTTGATTGGGTCCAGCACCTTCTAAACTCATCTTCTCCATCGGTGTATGTTTGGTAGGAGGTCCTTGAAACCTCCCTTAGAACTTCACTCTCCCCAAGGCCGAGCCTCAGTGCCCTTGTCTGAGAAAACAACACTTCACATCGACCTCTCCTCCGACTCCGAACCCAGCTCACCTTCTTCTTCCACAATGGCTCAGCCAGTTGAGGAAGAAAATAATCTGGAGCACCAGCTCCAGCGACTCAATGACCTCTTCCAGAACTTTGTGCACCCACCGCAGCGTCCTATGATGCAGGACCATTATAATCCTGCTGTGGTGGCTATTGAGCCTCGAGTCAGAATCCCGACTGGAGGACCTGATTCTGAATTAAAGCCCAATATGATTCATGCCATACCTAAATTTCATGGGCTTAATTCTGAAGACCCCTTCCAACACATCAAACAGTTAAACCATCTAGCCCAAACTTTTGGGTCAGATGAACAAAATCGGGACATTCTCCTCATGAAGATGTTCTCCTTCTCCCTTATGGACAAGGCTGCTCATTGGTATCAAACACAAACCCGGCCAATCAACAATTGGGAAGAACTCCAGTCCGAATTTTTGAAGAAGTTCTTTCCCGTTGGTCGGACCAATGCCTTGCGCTATCAGATTACCCACTTCACTCAGCAAACGGGAGAACCTCTCCATGAGACGTGGGATCACTTTCAGGATCTCATGAGAAAGTGCCCCCATCACGGAGTTCCTAAATGGGAACAAGTCCAGTCTTTTTACCAGGGACTCAATGAGGATATTAGGCTTTTCGTCAATGCAACTTGCGGAGGGAATATCATGGGTCAACATGAGGACACCGTGTGGGAAATTCTCGAAAACATGTGCGAGAACTCCATCAACAAAGACTCCATGGGATTATTCGACAGGACGAATACCCGCGCATCGATGAACCTTAGGGGAGCACACGAGACACAGGGCATGTCCGCATCAGTCGACTTGGAATTGATGTCCAGTCGATTGGACAAGGTCTCCATCATTGAGAAGAAGGTGGATGAGCTGACTCAGCACTTGCAGCGAGCCACCTCTGCGCATAGTTCCTTTACACAGCTTCATTCCACACGGGAGACTGTGCAAAACATTCTCCACCAACCTTCTCCTGGGATGGATCCATATCCACCCCCATTTGATTCTCGGATCGGACGGTCGTCCGATCCTTTCTATACTAGCCCGGGGAATTCCGCTTCCCCATTCTCTGATTCTTTGGAGGTTCCTCAGAACTGCAAGGGCCTCAACGCCATCCAGAATGACCCATTCTCCAACACCTACAATCCTGGATGGCGAAACCATCCCAACTTCCAGTGGGCGGGAAATTCCCAAACTCAGAGACTACCCTTTCAGCCCCTTCCACAACCATCTCGTCCTTACCAGCCACCTTAGCCTCGGCTCAACCCTCCTTATCCATCAAGACCAAACCAGGACCAAATGTCCCTCATCCTTCAGACTCTGGCTGACATTCAAAGAATGAATGTGGCTATTCAGAAACAACACAAGGATGAACTTACAGAGGTTCGAAATCAACTGGCCCAGTTGGCAAATTCTCGCCAACCAGGCACACTTCCTTCTCAAGATCTTCCTAACCCGAATAACGTGCCAACCCAGCGGCGCGTTATGAACCCAAACCCGGGCCAAGCACACATGATTTGTTAGGCCCCCTCTATTCCTTCACCCGACGAGATGGAGGCTTCCACTTCCTATGCGGGCTATCAGCAGCAACCCATCCTATTTAACCCTAACCAAAACCAGGCATGATTAAATTCTGTAACGACCCGTAGTGGTAAGGAAACCCAAGATGCACCCTATCCAAACCACTCCAAGCCTGGTAGTGATCCCAACCCTTGGACAGTAATCCAGGATGTTCCTATCCCTGTCCCAAATCAAAGACCTGGACCTATCCTAGAAGAACCAACCAAGGTTCCGTTTCCCGAGGCCTTGACCAAGGGAAAGAAGACAACCAAGCCCATGGCACCTGAGGAGGACCTGGTCAAGCTCTTTGAGTAGGTCCAAATAAACATCCCCTTGATGGATGCAATTCACCACGTTTCGGCTTACGCACGATTCTTAAAGAATGTGTGTACACCTCAGCGTAAGTTGCGAACCAAGAGTGGGAGTCCAATTGTACTATCAGAGTAAGCCAGCTCTGTAATCCTAAGCAGGCTCCCACCTAAGGCAAAAGATTCTGGTACTCCCCTGATTTCCTGCAAAATAGGTGATACCCAATTCGACAGAGCATTGCTAGCTTTGGGTGCTTCCATAAATCTGATACCTACATCCTTACTTAAACACCTAGAAGAATCTGACCTAAAACCAACTGAGGTGACACTACAATTAGCAGATCGATCTATAAAGCCACCTAAAGGGATTCTCGAGGATGTTATTGTAAGGGTACGGGATTTCTGTTTCCCTGTAGACTTTATAGTCTTGGACATGGACGCACTTGAAAATCCTAGGGATACACCGATCATTCTAGGGAGACCTTTCCTAGCTACTGCTAGAGCCAACATCAGCTGTGAGGAGGGCCAAATAGAGTTCAAATTTGGAAATCAAACCTTAAAAATTGATATATTTAAGGCCCAACAAGGAATTAATTGCGGTGTCATCGAACAAATTTGTGATATCAGGGCTTTGGCTGATGAAACGTATTTTGAGAATGACCTGATTATACCTCATCAAACACAGAAAGTTCTTGAACCGCAATTAGAGGAGTCAAATCTAGATTTAGACAGACCCGTAACTCCTACCCTTGAACCTCACATCTATCCTAAACCACCCGCTGTTGCTGATAACCCCGTCCTTGAACTGAAACCCCTTCTCGACCATTTGAAATACATCTTTCTGGGTTCTAATCAGACCCTTCCTGTGATTATAAATTCCTAGCTTACTCCCGAATAGGAATCCTGTCTGATTGCTGTTCTCCAGTAACATCGTAGAGCCATTGGATGGACTCTCGATGATTTGACTGGAATAAGTCCCTCTTATTGCACACACTATATTTTTTCAGAAGAGGGCGCACGACCTTCCCATGAAATGCAGAGACGTTTAAACCCCAATCTGCAGGAGGTCGTGAAAAAGGAGATCATCAGGTGGTTAGATGCAGGGATCATCTTCCCGATCTCCGACAGTCATTGGGTGAGCCCCATTCAGGTTGTGCCTAAAAAGGCAGGGCTTACCACCATTACGACTGAAACCGGAGAAGTCATACCTACCCGATTGGCTAACTCATGGAGAGTCTGCATAGATTACTGACGACTCAATTCCTCCACGAAGAAGGATCATTTCCCACTACCTTTCATTGATCAGATTCTCGAGAAATTAGCGGCAAATCGATTCTTCTGCTTTCTTGACGGGTACTCCGGTTATAACCAAGTAGCTATTCATCCTGAAGACCAAGAGAAGACCACGTTCACCTGACCCTTCGGAACGTATGCATTCCAAAGAATGCCGTTCGCTCTCTGCAATGCACCCGCGACTTTTCAGCGGTGCATGCTTGTCATATTCTCTGATATGGTAGGTGATTATCTGGAAGTCTTCATGGATGACTTTTCAGTTTTCAGGGCATCGTTTGATGATTGCCTCCAGCACTTGGTTCACATACTCAGGCGCTGCATCGACGTTAATTTGGTTCTTTCCTGAGAAAAGAGCCATTTTATGGTGCCTGAAGGGATCATCCTAGGACATCTGATTTCTGAGAAGGGCATCCAAGTGGATCGAGCCAAGGTTGATCTAATCTCTCACCTTCCTCTGCCTAGCTCGATCAGGAACATCCATTTTTTTCTGGGGCACGTCGATTTTTACCGTCGATTCATTCCTGATTTCTAGAAGATCGCTCGCCCCCTGACAACTCTTCTCTCTAAGGATGTACCCTTTGAAATCTCCAAGGAATGCACTCGAGCCACTGAGAACCTCCGTGACCGAGTCGCCCAGGCCCCGATCCTACAATCCCCTGATTGGTCTCAACCCTTTGAGATCATGTGCGATGCGTCTGCTTTCGCTGTAGGAGCGGTTCTGGGCCAGAAAGCTAACGGGAAACCCGTGGTCATCTACTACGCTAGCAAGACACTTGATGAGGCTCAACGTAACTATACAGTTACGGAGAAAGAGCTGCTAGCAGTAGTATTTTCCCTTGAAAAATTTCGATCTTATCTCCTGGGTTCCCACGTCATCATTTACTCGGATCACACAGCTGTGAGGCATCTCCTTGCCAAGAAGGACGCGAAGCCCCGACTAATCCGATGGATCTTGCTGTTGCAAGAATTCGATCTTGAGATTCGCGACAAGGAGGGGAGACAAAATGTGGTAGCTGACCATTTGTCCCGCCTTCCTTCTGAGATTATCAATCCTTCCGGACCCATCACGGAGCATTTCCCTGATGAGCACCTACTGACTATTGGTACTAGACTTCCATGGTTTACCGATATAGTAAACTACTTGGCATCTCATCAGATCCCGTTTGATTGGCTGAAGGCCAAGAAAGATAAGTTGCGCTCTGATGCCAAGTATTACATTTGGGAAGATCCGTACCTCTTCCGCATAGGTGCTGACCAAATCATCCGGAGATGTGTCCCGGAAGATGAAGTCAATGATATTCTTTCCTTCTACCATGACCAGGCATGCAGTGGCCATTTCTCTGGGCACAAAACTGCATCGAAAATCCTCCAGTGTGGCTTTTATTGGCCGACTCTGTTCAAGGATGCATACAATCACTGCAAGGCATGTAGTCGTTGCCAAACTTTGGGCAACATGAGCCATCACGACATGATGCCTTTACAGCTGATTCTCGTATGCGAAATCTTTGATGTTTTGGGGATTGATTTTATGGGCCCCTTTCCTGTTTCGGATGGTTTCGAATACATTCTGCTGGCTGTGGACTACGTGTCCAAATGGATCGAAGCCATACCGACCTGAACCTATGATCACAAAATCGTTCTCAAAGCCTTCCATGACAAGCACATCTTTAGAAAGATCTTTCATCCTGGTCAGAAGGTTCTACTCTTCGATGCCCGACTAAAACTTTTCCCTGGGAAGCTGCGATCCAAGTGGGTTGGACCATACTTGGTCCGACAAGTTTTTGGAAATCGAGCCATCGAAATCAGTCCACTCAGCCATGATTCCGAACCTTTCATCGTGAACGGTTAGAGACTCAAACCGTTCGTTGATGTAATCTCTATTGATTTGGCTGAATCATCATTTATCCTCCATTTTCCCTGAGCATATTGCGCCCAGCCGATGGTGTAAAACTCAGTGCTCAACGGGAGGCAGCCCATCATTCTCCTTGAAAACCTAAAACCTTTTTTAACATCTTTGCGGACTTAAGGTTCACCCTTCAGGACAACCGACTCCACCTCAGATGCTTGCATCTGAGATTAGAAATCGTCCGCAACAGTCAACCCGACCCATTCACTCATCAACATCTGTCCTAATGTGTGAACTAAGTTGAATAAAAACCCCTAGGTTACAACGAGGACATTGCAAATCTTAGGTATTGGGGGGTATGAAAGCACAAAAACTTATAAGAAAAGGTTTTGAACAAAAAATTTCACATATGCCAAAAACACCATAAAAATTAAAAAAATTTTTAAAAAGAATAATAAAATGAGAGGAGGAAAGAAATTTTGTGGACTCTACAAAGGAGGAGGAGAAGAAAAAGGAACAAAATGAAAAGGAGCACAAAATGAAAGAAAAAAGTGATAGTCGTTAGTAAGAAATTAAGGAATTAACCTAAGTTCTAGACCTCATTCAGGAAAAGAAATGGAAAGTACATAGTGAGATTAGTAAGAATGCGAACTTTAGGCATTCTTAGATAGACTCTTAGTACCCATTAAGATCTAGACATTCCTTAAGAGGTTGAGGAAAATGAAAAGTTTAAGTATTAGGTCCAAGACTTAGTTAGTATTTGGCCTCGTTAACTAACTTTTGGTTTACGGGACTTAGTAACCTAAGCACCCCAACCTCACACACAGCCTGGTTTAGTAAGCGTAAAAATCAAAATCACGCAGAAGCATCGCAAAAATTCTGAAAATAACACCTAGAGTAGGAGCGACCGATCAACACAAGTTGATTTGGATGAGTTCCCAGCGCGGAGAGGTGGGAAATTCCCCTCGAAGATGTGTAACAAAATATCATATCCTTGGTGCTTACCTCTTAGGCTTATTACATACCCTACCAGGGGCATGTAAGCACTCTGCTGGTTCAGATTCCATGGATGGCATTATCACGAAATGTCAATTTCCAGGGTCTGGATTCGGCCACGGAACATCATGGATGGGATTATCTCAAAATCTCAATAGCCAGCGTTCTGGGGGTTACCATGGGCGGTGCTATCTCGAAACATCGACTGCCAGGAACCCTTGAGGATTGATGATAGGGACAAGGAATCTGATACAGACCGTGTTGAAAAGCCAATCCTAAGATAGAATTAAAAAGAAAAGAGAGAGAAAACTCTCCAAATAGATAAATCTTCTATCTCTCTTTCTTACAAAACGCACTGCGAACTAAGCGAGGGATAAAATTATCTCAAGCACGGGTGCTTTAACCACAAGTCCAATAAACCTTATGTTAGTTCTTGTAGGCCTTAAAAACCTTTGTTAAGGACTGAGGCTAAGGCTAGACAGATCTGGATCTTGGTTGGTACTAGAGTACCTTTTAGGCCTATGGTTGGGATTCTGACCTAATCTAGTTTGCAAAAGAAAAAGCACTTATCTGAAATCATTAAGAACTTCATGGTCTAGAACAAGGGTTGAAACCTTAATATTTTGCTAAGGGACTAGCAAAAGCTAGGCATGGGGGTATGATGAGAACCTCATCATAAACCCTAACTAGCACAATCTAACCCAGATATGCGAGAAAAAAGCTCCTACATGACCCAAAGAAAGACTTAACTCAGAGAATTCTGAGTTTAAGAATAAAATAAATCATAAGGGGTAAAACTGCAATTTCACCAATGCAGTTTGCAACCAAGGTAATTAAGGGTCCAAACACAGGTCAAATAAGCTTGACAAGAAAGTGGGATGATCTGATCTAAATAAGGGTTATTGCAACTTCCAGGAATTAAATGACATTCTGTAACCCTAAAACAAATCCACTTCAATTCACGTGGTTCGAGGCAAGATAAAAATCAACTAAATCATTTAAAATTCATATAAAAATATTCTCTAGGGTTTAGAACCTTCACTTTGGCCTTAGAAACCTATTTTGACCTAAAAAGAGAACCATGCCCAATTAATAACTTAATTTAGGTTTTTTCACAAATTGGCGATCAAACATGGTCCAACATAGAATTAAAATTCACCATTAAATTCCTTAGGTTCAAATTGGTCTTGTATAAAATCTTGAGCCTAAGAAGAGATCTCCTTGACTGACTTTACAATTTGGTCCTCTTCATTTACTTTTTGACCCTTATCTTTTGAAATCCTTGCATTTAGGCCCTCAACTTTTCATCATTCTTTGCAGAACGGTCCTTCCTGCAACCGGTGTGCGTCCTAGGCCACGCGGGTTGCCTCTGCGATGGCACCCAGGTCTGCAGCTGGGGCAAAGAACTCGCGGCCTACTGCAATTGGCCGCAGGTAGCTTGCCTGCGGGTGCCGATTTGGGAGGTGGGACTTTCGTCCCACCTCGGAAGTGCGTGGCCAAGCGCCCGCACTTAAATTGAAAAAGTGCCTAAGACTATTCGCCTTCGAACACAGGAGTCAAGTCCCTCTCCCGCACGCTGCGCGCCACGCGCTCGCTTGCCCTTGCCCACACCCATGCCACGCAGGTCTGGGCAGGATCCAATTACCCAAACCGCGCACTCCTCGCCCACCACCGCACGCCGGTGGGCCTGGTCCCTAGCGCGATACCCGCACCCGATTACCCGACTCTGGGAGAGCAGTCCTAAGAGAGAAATCTGAGAAAGAGAAAGACGCGGGGAAGGGTAGGGGTAGGTTTTGCTCTAACCCTTGTGTGAGCGTGCAGGAACAAAAGAAGAAGCGAAGGAGAGAAACAGAAGAAGAAGAGAAGGAAGGCACTGTAGCAAACCTACAGTTAAGTCGTCTAACCACTGCATCAGACAACAGAAGGGCAGCGACCAGAATAGAAAGAAGAGAAAAGAAGAGCTGCAAGGGAAGAAAAGAAAGAAGGAAGCAGAGAAGAAAAAGAAGAAGAAAAGAGAAAGAAGAAAGAAGACACAGCCGCAAGCAAGGAAAGAAAGGGAAGAACAGAAGAAGAAGGCTGAAGAAGAAGTCAGAGAAGAAGAAAAAGATTACCGCAGCCACAGAAGAAGAAAAGAAAAGAAAGAAGAAAGGAAGACTCTGCAGGAAAAAGAAGAGAAGAAAATTAGCTGGAAGAAAAAGGATAGAAAGAAAAGGAAGTGAGAAGAAGAAGAAGCCAAGAGAACTCTCTCTCTCTCTCTTATTTTTGTAACATAATAGAGAACTTATTTAGACTTCTAGAAGCATAGTTGCTCCCTGAGTTTGACCTCGGGAAAACCTTGCTCCGAGTAAAAAAATTTTGCAATAGTAATCTGGTAGCTGTCTTATTGCATACTATAACGACTGTAACTTAAAGTATAATAAACGTAAACAAGCCAACTGGTTGCTAGGCAACCACCACCAGCTTTCCAAGGCCCACAAGGGCAACCGCCACCTGGTCTACCACCATTCCAGGACCACCCGAGGTCCCTCTGTGATTTCTACAACCCTTCTGCTATTAGAGTCAAGCTGCACCTTAGGATCCCCGAAGGGGGAGATGATTTTGAGCTAAAACCAAATGTTTTGAGTCTGATTCAGAGCCACTTGCATGGAAGCTCAAATGAGGACCCCTTCCAGCACCTTGAGGATCTTGACCGGATAGCCCAAACTATGAAACCTAGGAACATTAGCCATGATATTCTTTTGATTAGGATGTTCCCCTTCTCATTGAGAGACAAGGCTTCTCACTAGCTTAGAACCCTAGGTAGACCCATCACCACCTGGGAAGAACTGAGGCATGCAGCCATTACTACCTTTACACTCCAGGGTGGGGAATAGCTCCATCAGGCGTGGGAGAGATTTAATGAACTCTTGAGAAAATGCCCACACCACGAAATACCAAGGTGGCAATTGGCCCAGATCTTCTACCACGGTCTGGATAGCAACCTACGGAACTTCGTCGGTGACTCATGCGGGGGGAAAGCGCGTTTGAGCTCTTTGAGTCTATGATCGAAAATTCACGCAACAATGCCTCCATGACCCAGTTTAACCGATCCAGTCAACCCTGTGGTGGGATTTATGAGGTACAAGCAAATTCTGGAATGGTTGACATGGACATCAGTGCCAAGAAGGTAGATCGAGTGGAATTGGTGGATAAAAAGATTGACGAGCTACTGAACCAGACCAGGAATCCATTACAGACCTTCTCCCTAGCAAAGGGAGCGCATAATGTTGACTTGGTCCAGCTCTTAAGCCAACTGAACTTGGAACAACCCCTGAACACGTTCCAGGGAGGGACCTTTGCTCCCTCAACCCTTGATTACTCTCTTCCCTCCCCATCGACATCTGCTATCCTTGAAGATGTGCAAGCTATCCAAGGTTATGCTAAACCTAACCCTTTCTCCAACACTTATAACACTGGCTGGCGTAATCACCCCAACTTTGGTTGAACAAACCAGAAACCACCTCAATTCCAGAACCAGCCCAGGCCAAACCAGTAGCCAAACTTGCCCCCTTATCAGCAAGGACCACCAGTTAAACCCCCATACAATCAGAACAGGGCAGCCCCTCCCCCATAGAACCAAATGGACACCTTGATAAAGATGATGGCTGAAATGAACCAGAAACATCAGGAGGAAATGGCCTTAGTAAAGGGGCAGTTAAGCCAACTTTTGGACTGTAAACAACGAGGATCCCTACCTTCCCAGCCACAACCAAACCCACGAAACGTGATTAACAGAGGCCCCAATTCGTAAGGGTTCAAGGGCAATCCCGGGCAGGCTCACATGATCCAGCCAGCCCCACAAGCACCCCCTGGGTTTGGTGCTTTTTCGTCCTTGTATTCTCAAGGATCAACCCATGGTCCCATTGCCTCTGTGAATTTGGTAACCTTGAGAAGCGGCACCAAAACCTAGGATCCCAAATGGCCGACTCTTCCCGAGACTTCCCCAGCTGAAACACCTGACTCAGAAGAGGCGCTAGAAAATCCCAAGGACCCCGAAATAGACCCTATCTATGTTCAAACACCTTACCCCGAGGCCTTGGAAAAAATCAAGAAGAAGAAAAGTGTTATAGAAACTGAGGAACTTTTGGAGATCTTTAAGCAGGTTCATATTAATATTCCACTCCTCGAAGCCGTTAAGCACATCCCGATTTACGCCAAGTTTTTAAAGGATGCCTGTACACCCAAACGTAAGCTAAGACCTCAAGCACTTAGGAAGGTTGTGCTCTCCGAGCAAGCAAGTTCTGTAATATCAATCAACCTTCCGCTCAAGCGAACTGACCTAGGAGCACCCCTGATATCCTGTAATATCGGGGACATGACATTTGATAGAGCACTCCTGGACTTAGGTGCTTATATCAATCTGATTCCAACAACCCTATACCACCAATTTGGTTTCGGAGAGTTGACACCCACACCTGTCACCATCCAGCTGGCTGATAGATCTGTGAAGACCCTTAGGGGGTTGTCAAGGATGTGATTGTACGGGTCAAGGACTTCTATTTCCTGGTCGACTTCTTAGTACTCGACATGGAAGTCCCTGAAAAATTACAGAACGCACCCATAATCTTAGGCAGACCTTTCTTACCTATGGCTAAGGCAAACATTGATTGTGGCACGGGATGTATGGAAATCGCCTTCGGAGACAAGAAAATGCTGTTGGATATCTTCCGGGTGACAAAGTCTTTTGATTGCGATTGTGTTGAGGAACATGATCCTGTGGAATCTTTGGTCGAGGAATGTCTCACCCTTAGTTCTGTCTCAGACCACCAATCCTATAACGACTTTCTGACCCGTCACCATCGCTACCCATGGACCTCTGTAGGGCTGATTACCATCAAACAACACCATTTGAGGAGATTGATGTTGATCAACTCCCGCCTTTCCCTTTCCCTTCGACTGTTGTTCCACCCGCACCCAAACTAAAGCCACTACCTGAGAATCTCAAGTATGTCCTCCTGGGACCTGATCAGACTTTCCCTATGATTATTAACTCTCATCTAACCAAGGATCAGGAACTCAGGTTGACCGCGACTCTTTCGGAACATCGGGACGCCATTGGATGGACCATTTCAGACTTGAGAGGAATTAGCCCCGCCTATTGCACGCATATGATTTACCTGGAAGACGGGGCACGATCCTCCCGCCAGATGCAGAGACGGTTAAACCCAAACATGCAGGAGGTCGTTAAGAAAGAAATTATCAAGAGGCTTGACGCCGACATCATCTAACCCATCTCTGATAACCCCTGGGTGAGCCCCACTCAAGTGGTTCCAAAGAAAGCCGGGCTCACCGTTGTTACCAATGAGCATGGCGAATCCATCCCCATCCGCACCACCACCTCGTGGCGGGTGTGTATTGATTACAGGAAGCTCAATGAAGCAACCAAGAAAGATCATTTCCCCTTGCCATTTATTAACCAGATCCTTGAAAGATTGGCAGGGCAAAAGTATTTTTGCTTCCTAGATGGATATTAAGGATATAACCAAGTCACAATTACTTCGAAAGATCAAGAGAAGACCACATTCACTTGCCCGTACGGCACGTTTGCATTCCGTCAAATGCCGTTTGGGTTATGCAACGCACCCACTACCTTTCAGCGTTGCATGCTAGCCATTTTTTCAGAAATGGTGGGTGAATACCTGGAGGTCTTTATGGATGATTTCTCTGTATTTGGGAATTCATTCGACCACTGTTTGAGCAATTTGGAGAAAATTCTGAAACGATGTATCAAGGTTAATTTGGTGTTAAGTTGGGAAAAGAGCCATTTTATGGTTCAAGAAGGAATCGTCCTCGGTCACATCGTATCGTATAGGGGCATTGAGGTGGATCGGGCTAAGGTTGATTTGATTTCCAAACTTCCTCCGCCTAGCTCGGTCCGGCAGATCCGCTCATTCCTGGGACATGTTGGCTTCTACTAAAGGTTCATCAAAGACTTCTCTAAACTTTCCAAACCCTTAATCGACCTTCTGGCCAACGACGCCATATTTCACATGACCTCTGATTGCATCCAGGCTTATCACACCCTCCGGGACTTAGTTTCCACAGCACCTGTACTTCAGCCCTCGGATTGGTCCCAGGACTTTGAGATTATGTGTGATGTATCAGATTTTGCCATAGGCGTTGTCCTGGGACAAAAGCAAGACAAGAAACCCGTAGTAATCTACTATGTGAGCAAGACGTTGGATGAGGCCCAACGAAATTATACAACCACAGAAAAAGAATTGCTCGTTGTAGTCTTTGGACTTGAGAAGTTCCGACCTTACCTACTGGGATCCCACGTGACCATCTATACTGACCATTCAGCCATCCGGCACCTGTTGGCTAAAAAGGACGTGAAACCCAGGCTCATCAGATGGATCCTGCTCTTGCAGGAATTTGACCTGGAAATCCGCGACAAAGCCGGATCAAAGAATGTGGTGGCTGTCCACTTATCTGGACTTCATCCAGACCACATTGGACCCTCCCTGCATTTATCTGACACCTTCCTCGATGAACACATTTTGGCTGTGCAAGACAAGAAACTACCTTGGTATGCTGACTATGTCAACTACCTAGTAATAGGACAAACCCCACACAGCTGGTCCAGACAGCAACGGGATAGGTTCTTGGTCGAGGCCAAGCACTATTTCTAGGATGATCCCATGCTGTTTCGCCTCTATGCCGACCAGATCATCAGGAGGTGTATCCCCGAGAACGAAGTTCAAAGGGTGGTATCTTTTTGTCATGACCAAGCTTGTGGTGGCCACTTCTCTGGAAAGAAAATGGCTGCGAAGGTTCTGCAGTCCGGATTTTATTGGTCGTCCCTATTTAAGGATGCACACAACTTTGACAAGACTTGTTCGCACTGCCAAACACTGGGGACCATGACCAGAAAAGATATGATGCCCCTCCAGCCCTTTTTGATTGTCGCAATCTTCGACGTTTGGGGTATTGATTTCATGGGCCCCTTTCCACCATCTAACGACTTTGAGTACATCCTAGTCTCGGTAGACTATGTTTCTAAATGGATTGAAGCCGTCACCACCCTTCGATGCGATCACAAGACTGTCATGGACTTTGTTAAGCAGAACATCTTTTCCCGGTTTGGAATACCAAAGATCAGTGATGGTGGAAGTCATTTTATTAACTCCCAATTCTGTGCCCTACTTAGAAAATACGGGGTTAACCACCGCATTGCTACCCCGTATCATCCGCAAACAAATGGGCAGACCGAGGTCTCAAATAGACAAATTAAGAACATTTTACAGAAGACTGTGAGACCTGATAGGAAAGACTGGTCCACACGACTAGATGATGCCCTGTGGGCCTACAGGACCGCTTTCAAGACCCCAATAGGCATGTCGCCTTATCGCCTAGTCTTTGGCAAAGCCTGCCACCTTCCTGTTGAATTGGAACACCGGGCTTACTGGGCTATCAAGTAGTGTAACATGGATTCCCAGTTAGCCGGTGCGTAGAGGACGCTTCAACTCTCTGAGCTCGAAGAAATTCGTCGGGATGCCTTTGAGAACAGTTGACTGTATAAGGAGAAAATGAAAGCTGTCCACGACCGACTCATCCATAGAAAGACCTTTGAACCTAACCAGCAAGTCTGGCTTTTCGATGCCCTCCTAAAACTCTTTCCAGGGAAACTTAGGTCCAAGTGAACAGGACCATTTAGGGTGGTCAAGCCTCACTCCAATGGGGCGGTTGAAATCGCTGATCCGAATACTGGGCACACTTTTACAATCAATGGCTAAAGATTGAAACACTTCCTAGCCCAGGTTCCCCCAAAGGAGAGTGTCACCTTGATTGAGGGATGACACGAAGCACTGCCCAGCTGGAGGCGTCCAACTCAACGCTTCCTGGGAGGCAACCCAGAGGATTCAGACTGATCCGGTATTCTTCGTCACTCAGGTAATATCTTTTTAAACCCCTCTTGCATCCATGTATTTGCCAATGAGGACATTGTCCAACTTAAGCATGAGGGAGGGTGGTAAATTGCATGATCTTGAGCTCATTTAATCAGTCTGAATAGAATAAAAAAAATTTTAATTTAGGAAAAAACTTAGGCATTAGAAATTTGTCAATAGTGGGAAATAATACAAAAAGAACTTCAACACTTAGACTTTTCAGGCTTTCAGGCTTAATCAGCCCTGGTGTCCATTAAAATATGGATTTAGCTTGAAATCCTTGCAACCTTAAGCTACTCTAATCCACCAACTAAATAAGGTGATAAGCATATGACTTATCAACTCATCCTCTAACTTAGAAAGACTTTGAGCCTAAGCATCTGCACACATTTTTGTACAGACTCACTCCTCGGAGATTTTGACAGAAATTGGGTAGCTAATGAACTCTCTAGGGTGATATGGCTGGCAAGTTGTTGTGGGTAACAACCCATTGGCAGGTTGTCCAGAGCCCAGCCACGGGACCACTTCTTGTTCATTGCCTCTAGGTAAATTTGAGATCAGGGAAGCCACCTACCAAATAAAAAAATGGGAGAAAAAAAGAAAACAAATAAACCACACTTCACCGCAGGAGTATGGCTGGCAAGTGATCGTGGGTAACAGCCCATTGGTTGATTGTCCAGAGCCCAGCTCCGTAATTGCACAAAAAGAACCAAAACACTTAAGGAAGAAGTAGGGAAGTAGTACAAGCCGGGGAGAAATACACTGGAAAAATCTTTGTGTTGACCCAAATTAAAACAAACGTAGGGAGAAAGCTACCGATCGAACAAATACACCTTTAGGCAAAACACTTCATCTTCCGATCACTTAGGGGCGTAGAAACCCAGAGTCTATCTAAATTATCGTTAAGTGAGTCTATCACGATCTTCACACCAAGATGCTTAGCACTTAGAGTTTTGTCTGAGTTTTAGGTTGGTTGGGTAGCCGTAAAAAGTTACCAACCCAATCTTAATTTCAAAAAAAAAAATCTAATATATATATATTTATATACAATAAAGCAAGGATTTAGGCGATTCGTATTTTGGTAGACACCTGAGCACTGCTTAATCTTTGTAGATTAAGATCTTAGTATATTTCCTCCTATTGACAAGTGACGAAATGTCTAAGTAGTTACTTCTTAAATTCTGACTAGAAATAAAGGCTAGAATAAACCTTGCTAGGGACTAGCAAGATGTAAGCATGGGGGTATGATAACACTACATCTTGGGGTGATAATTCTGTTAAATGGGGTTTATCTTAAGAATAAAATGCATAGATAACACATCATAAATAGGAATGGGAGCATTGCATGCATCACACATTAAGATTGCTTATAGAACATTATTAATAGCCATTTGTATGAGCACTTGCTAAAACAGGCCTCAGATGAGCAATCGGACTGCATGGATGGATTCAGAGCGACGAACGGAGTCCAACAGACTCGAAATCAGTAAAATCCGACATCCGGAGCTCCCAATATTGGCCCAAGAAGTTCTGATCGTTGATCTGATGATCAAAGGCCATAGGGCCGCCACGTGTCAGCCTCGCCGCACCCGCAGCCGCCCTTCATCGCGAAGCGCCACTTTAAGCCATCGGATCGCGCATCGGACGGCTGAAAACCACTCATCCGCGCACAGCATACTCCCGCTTCCTCCACCAAGGGACGCATCTCGGCCGTTGATCCTCCATCGAGTGGCTCCGCAGCGCTCCACGCCCGCACGCCTCGCCTCCTCAGCGCGAAAATCCGGCCCAGTAGCACAGTGGGCTACACGCTGTTCGCAAAGGCAGCGGCGAGCATTCGAGACCCTGCGCGCTGCCCAAATTGCTGCTCGAGTGGGCACGGGTGATTAAGGCCGTAGATCCGCGTGTGAAGGGTGACGATCGCGCCATGCGGTGCGTCCTCAGGTGGCGAGCATCTATGCTTGCGCTCACACCGATCGACGACGCCTGCGCGCACACGCACTCAAGGCGCGATCCAAGCGCGGCCGTTGCGAAGACCTCACCCATCCGATCTTCGATCGGATGGCTCTCAAGCCGCGCACATGGATTGAGTGCGGAGAAGAACGTGCGGGCGCTGGTGACCGGTGGGCAGGGGGCTACACCAACAGATTTAGTATGGGTTTAGCGACGTCCCGGACGTCGCTAAAGCCCATACTTGAATTAGAAAGCCCTTTTGCCAATAGAAACTCCATCCAACCACCCATTCAAGGCATTCACTCCACTTGCAAATGTTCTATCTCCCTCCTAGCTACCTTTAAGCCCATTTGTAATCGCTAGAGACGACGAGTTGCCGATGAAGCCTTCTCCACCACTGTGGCTGCCTCGCCGTCCCCTCTCTCTCTCTCTTTCCTTCTTTTAAGCTTTACTTTACTTATGTTCAAGCATTTATCTAGTGTTGTAATGATGAACTAAAGTTGCATGTTAAATGAAGTTGTTTTATATTCAATTGCTTGCTCTATTTTCTTTTCAAGTTGCATGTTGCAAATGAAACAATCCTAGCCCTAATCTCTCTCTCTCTTCTCTCTCTCTCTCTCTCTCTCTCTCTCTCTCTCGGCTTTCACCAGCATCTTTTCGCAAGCAAAACCCCATGATTTATGAGACAATAAGTGACAAGAAAAATCCAATTTTCACGCCTCCCTGAGACCGACACTTGGACTCACATCCGTTTCTTTAGTTTAAAACCGACGTCGCAAGAGCAAGCTATAACGACTCTTCAAAACACACGCGTCACGCGCACGTCACCCGACCCGTTTACCTAAGCCTTGCACACCTCACCGACCACTGCACGCCAGTGGGCTTGGTCCCGGGCACGTTACCCGACCTGCATACCCGAGTAGGCTCTGTAAGAGCGAACCCTAGAGTGAAACAGAGAGAAAGAGACGCGGGGAGGGTAGCGGTTAGGTTTTGCCTAACCTTGCTTGTGTAGGGAAACTGAAGAAGTAGGAGGAGGAAGAGGAAGCAGGAGAAGAAGCGGCTGAGGACTTAGCCGCGAAAGCAGCTGCAGTCGTAAAGAAGAGAAGGAAGAAGACAACAGCTGAAGCTGGAAGGGGAGAAGCCAACTGAACAAGAAGAAGAAGACTGCGGAAGGAAGAAGAAGCTGTCGCAAAGAAGAAGGCCAAGCAGGGAAAAGAAGAAGGGAAGAAGAAAAAGCCAAGGAGAGTAGAAGCAGCAGCAGCAGAGAAAGGAAGAAGGAGACATGCACTGTAGCAAGTGGCTACTTAAGGCGTCTGATTCCCAGAATCAGACGTCTGAAGATTGAATGAAGAGAAAGAAGGACAAAGAAGAAAGAGAGAAGAAAAGAACAGAGAAAAAACATTTTTTTTATTCTCTCTAGTTGTTCTTTTGTAAAACAATGTATTATTGTAAATTGTGATTTTCTACACTTCTAGAATCAAGCTTGCTCTCTGAGTTTGACCTCGGAGAATTTTTGTATTCGAGTAATAAAATCGAATAAGACTGGTCTCTCACCATGATCAAATCTTCAAGGACCCCCCTTTGCTCGGAACTCCTCTGGACAAAGGACGACAACTGTTTTGGCATGCTATAAGGACAAAACCTTGT
Organism: Thalassia testudinum; assembly: GCA_037157565.1. Taxonomy (NCBI): domain Eukaryota; kingdom Viridiplantae; phylum Streptophyta; class Magnoliopsida; order Alismatales; family Hydrocharitaceae; genus Thalassia; species Thalassia testudinum. The sequence goes on along the minus strand of JAZHRO010000022.1, from coordinate 70,514,188 downwards.
GAACATAAGTGAGGTATACAAACACTTTGCATTGCCCATATAACATGATCATAAGTGTCAATGGGCAAGTATTTTGACACGATTATCCCCTCCCAAAACTTGTAACTTAGGGGTTAGAATATCTATTGTTTGGCCTCAAGTGCATATAGATTTGTATAAGTGTGTGTATCTATAAATTCATTAAAATAGTAACATCAAACAAATATAAAGTGGTACATAATATAATTAAATTTAATTTGCTAAATCAATCAAACATACATAATAAAATCAAATAAACAATTAGAAGAAAGTGAGTACACCACACAACCCAGAGTGAATTGAGAGATTATGCCCAATCGAGAGTTTGGGATTCAATTTGGTTTGAAGCATATTTAATTGAGTGAATTAAGTTTTTATTTGCTTAATTGGATGTATTACGATGAAGTTGAGGGGTTCTAATTGGATTTCTAGTCTTAGATGAGCATACACCCAATTTGTTCCTTGTTTTGGGCTAAGGAATCTCAGATGCTCTGAGATGAGGCTTGGTCATGAACCATATGATTTTCTTAGAATTGCCTTGAGTTCCTAAACACTAATTGTTAGTGTTTAGGAGATTTAGGTGATCAAATCACTTGGGCGGATTCAAATTAAAAGCCCAACCTGAGCAGTATTGTGTCTCAATCCAAAAAGAGTTTAATCTGAAGACCGAAAGGTGATTGATGTTTGGAAGGTTTAAACGAAGATTTGGAGATGGTTTTATAAAGAATTTAAGTCCTGATTTGAGCTCTCATGTTCACATTGTCTATAACATGATGTGAAAATCAAATTGGGGTTTTAAGGTTTGCCAACCTCTAATTTGGTTTTTAGTGAGTTTCAAATTGTTCTTAGAGTGATTGTGACAAGTGAAATGTGGATTTAATTGGTCAATTTGCTAAATCAATCAAACATACATAATACAATCAAATAAACATTCAGAAGAAAGTGGGTACACCCCACGATCAATCAAACAAATTTAATTTATTAAATCAGGTGGGTACACCCCACAATCATAAAAATAATTTACATTCTAAACCTAAGTGGGCACACCCCACATTCTAAACATTGAAATTAAAGTAGGTACATCCTACATTCATGCATACAAATAAAACATTATATTTAATACAAAAATGCGCACATTCATACCTTGCAAAATAAGTGAATCGACATGCACGTATCCAATGACAACTATAAACTAAATCAAATACCACAAATCAAATACGATAATTATTAATTTGTAATAAAAAATAATTAAAAAAATAAATGATGGGGATGAGAGTGGATTCGAGAGTGGGAGGAGGGAGGATGGATGGGGGGAAGGCAGGGGGAGGAGGATGGACGGATGAGGGGAGGAGGCAGTGGGGGGAGGAGGGGCGGATGGGGGTGATTCAGGGGGAGGAGGAGGGGCGGATGGGGCAGGGGGCAATGGGAGGAGGTGGGCGGATGGTGGCTAAGGAGGAGGAGGGGGCGACGACTGTGTGTGGAGGAAGAGGTGGGCGGTGTCGTGGGGATCGACAAGGAGGTGGCAGTGGTTTCGTGTGGAGGAGGAGGTGGGCGGCGCCGTGGAAGGTGGTGGTGGGCGGCAACGTGGAAGGAGGAGTGCGAGCAAGAGGGGGATGCCCATGGGAGGAGGAGCAGTGCTCATCGAGGAAGAGGCGGCAATGCGACCGGAGGTTGGATGCCGAGTTCGAGGAAGAAGAGAGGATGGAAAGAAAGGGGAGGGTTCTGGGGGATCGGGTGTTGTGGGCTAATATTGCACATTTAACAATGGTTTTATATAAAGCCGTTGTGTACGTCCATACAGGGATCTCTGCACACAAGACAGGGTATTGACGATTAATATAAACGATGGTTTTAATTAAAATCATCGTCTATATCATCAATAAGATGATTTTAAAACTATCGTCTATATATTCTACTATAGGCAATGGTTTTAACAAAAATCGTCGCTACAAAAGTGTCGCGAAAGCCCATTTTTCTAGTAGTGCAAATGGATAATTGATAATTGCAAGTTTTGGCAGGCCTATAAGAGGTACTTGGTACAAACTTACAGGATATGCTCGGTTAATAAGAAAATTACTCCCTTGATTGATTAGACCATACACTTTTATTTTTGGTGGGGTGGGGTATAGATTATCGTCTTCTTGATTCTCTCATTCTGTGAGCAATATAACTATGCCCTTTTGAGGCTTTTAGTTGAAATCCATGTTTAATTCACAAATCCTATCTATGTTGTGAATTGTCCAACTACTTTATTAATGGTTCATTAGCCACTTAGTTTGATACCATGACCAACAACTATAATATTGAAGCTAGTCGAGTAGGTGACTCAACTAGTTGGTTAGTACAAATGTGAGCGACAAGCCTTTTCACTATGGTTGCATAATAATTGGTCAATCCATACAACAATTTCAGTATTTGATCAAGTTAGGCTCTGATCAATAGGTTGGGACACATAGTTCTTTCTTCATAATTCTCTTATTTAAAGGCTGATCGACCTTCTTTCTTCACTACTTTGAGAATAATAAATTCTTGCTAAGAGATATTTAGGGGAGTGAGCATTAATCAGGATTAGCTTGAACAATGCCTTTCCTTAATATATGAAGAGACTTCCTCATATCGTAGAAGAAGTATGACTCCCTGCCCTCTTCGATTAACTTTCCACTTGGATGAGTGAAGGCAGAATATGTTTACACCTCAAGTGGGAGTGGTGACTACTACTTTCTACTAGTAAGAAGAGATGAACTTGGTATAGAGGCAAATTTAACCTTAAATTTTTGTCCTTAAAGGAACCCCCCAAACTACAACCCTAATGATTATGTTTCCCATTAATTATTGATTTCAAGTGAAGCTAAGGTCGTGCAAGTGTGTGTATTCACAATCCATCTTACTTTTCCTTCCATAACCACCGTACACTAGAGGAACTAGTTCGCGTATTGTGAAATACTAAAATTAGTTCACACAAGGAGAGGTTGTGGAAAGAAAAAAGCATAAATTGGCAAGTTTTGACTTATAGATAAGATAGTCTCAATTTCTCGGGCGTTCATATATAAATTAATCATCATCTACATTATACATGAAGCTTTTCGATTAACAAAGAAAAGTAGTAACCATTTTCTATAATTTAACATTAACTGGTGTTGAACATCTCATAATTGTCTCGATTTAATTAGCTTGCTTGCGATGTCTCTTTTTTTATCAATAATTTTGAAGTCTAACAATTCTAAGAGAAATTTAGTATATTTACATAGTTGCTATCAATTGTCTGTTGTTAAGTCATTTTCAATTCTAGATGATATGGATTCTAGGTTCTTGAGATAAAACCTTGAAAACACACACACACAAGTTAGGCTCTTGATTTCTAACTATCACTAACTGAAAGCAATGTATTTGTACAGCAAATGTTCAACATACTACATATTGAATATTATTTTCAAAAGTCACTGTACACAGCTTTAGATGCCAATATAAGTATATTTATATAATCATAGCCTCATTTTAGTTATTCTTGCTGGTTATGATTTAAATAAATGTTAGTTTTCCCAAAATTAAAAAGAATTCAAGTTAGGATCACTTATGTGATGGTGAGCCCATTTGGCTCATGAGAGCTCATTTGAAAGTGATGTACTATGTAAGCTCGAGTTGACTAGTGAGCCAACTTGAGCATGAATGAGTTGAGCTCAAGTTTGAGTCTAGTTGATGATTGAACATCAATCATGCAACCTAAAACACCTGGATTAAGCTAGATTCTAGCATAACTAAGGGACAATGCATGCATGAGCATCGTAATTTGCATAATGGTTAGTTTGATTAGCTGTATAGATAAAATCGTCATTTTATGTACTAATGAGAGATGAAATTAATCGCAAATGATTCAAAGCCACGGATGACAGATCAGAACGTACAGATCTGATCAGAACGACGATGGAAGTCCAATGCTTCCGAAATCGTTTCGATCGGATAACCAGAATATCGTAAGCAGTCCATAGAAGAACAGAGACCACGGAGCTAGAGGATAAAGATCTGAGCTTCAGATGAAAGATCCAATCGAACTGATGGATCCGGATCAATGATCACAATCCAACGGCACAAAAATCAACCCAATCGGAGGCCTACATTACCAAATACAAAAAAAAGAAGATGGATAGCCATGATGGCGCCACGTGGCGCCATCACAGCCGCCCCTCACCGCTGGACCATCTTTAAAGACCATCCCTCACCTGCCCTCAATCGTTGGATGGCCATCCAACGATCCACGAACCCTCCACGTCGCCCATCCAACCGTGCCTCATCAAAGAAGGAGAAGATCTCGACCATTGGATCTTCATCCAATGGCCGAGAATAAGTTGCCTTAAAACATAAACGCAACAAAGCAAAGGCCTTAGTGCAACGGTAAGCATGCCAATCCACAAACAAAGGGCATGTGTTCGAACCGCCTAGAAGGCGGTAGCACGAGGGCGAAATTGGATCATTAGATCTTCAAAGGGCGGTGCGGATGCTGACACCTGGAGAGCGGGAGAGCGTCGAATCAACACGTGAAATCAAATGCGCGCTGAACGAACAATCTCATGCGCCTTTTGTGAAGGTAGTGCACTGCGTGCGTTTAAGCCGTTTGATCGTAAGATCGAAGGGTTGAGGTGCGTTTGCACTATTTAAATGTGAAATGTGTGTGCGAGGGGAGACGGCGAGCGTTGAAGCGGGCGCAAGGAGAATGCCAGACCGTCAGATCGTGATCCTAAGGCGCAGAAGCCGCCACGTGTTGCCATCAGGTTGAAGCCGAGTGTAGAGGGCGCATATGAGGCTATTTTGAGGCCAAATCAGAGCCGTTGATCTTCCGATCGACGGATCTGATTGCCCAAGCGTTGTTACACGAGTTTAAGGGCCAAAATGCCCACTTTGCCCCTCGTTAAAACTATAAAAGAAGGCCTAGGGTCCTTCAGTTGAAGGCATCTTCCAGCATCAACATCAGATCAACTCCAGACATCTCTCTTCCACCTTCCTCCAGACCAAGCTCTCCCTCTGCAACTCTGCTTCGCCCTTCATCCTGGCACTCTGGATCTGAGCTACTACTGCATCTCGCACAAGCATCCTACAAGCAGCATCTTCTCTCTGCCTCCTTCTATCTCTCTCTCTCTCTATCTGCTATTTATCTGTCTCTACTTTTAGCATAGCAATCTCTATTTTGAAAAAGACTATTTCTAAATGCAATACAATTCTAATTATATATCTCATTCCTATACATATATACATATATAAATATTTGTTTAGAGCAAATTCTATTGAAAAGCTTCTGCATAAATTGTGATTGCCTCCTTGCAAATGACCTGGTACTCACCAGATTCTATAAATTTATTTGTCGACATGTTTTCGAGCTATACTACAACTAAATAATCCTTTAAAATGCGATTTACGCGCTGATCAAGTTGGCACCGTTGCTGGTGAGGCAACGAAAATTTTTGAAGCTTTTTAGGTGCTTATTTGAGATCTCTAACTTGCTATTTTTCCGTTGATTTCATGAAGCAAGGAAATCTGAACCGGACACGCAACAAAGAAATCATGGGTTCGAGCCTAAGGTAAGTACCCGTAGTATAGATTAGTTAGTTTTAGGATTTACTTGAACCTTAGGATTAGTTAGAATTTGATTTCTTATTGAAAAAAAAAATTTCTCTCTTATTAATGATTTTTGGGCTAAAAGAAACTTTTAACTTATAAATTCAATTTCCAACGAACCGTATGTTAAAAAGTTCTCAACTTTTTATTGGACTTGAGTTTTTAAGTTAGGAACAACATATCCAACGTTTGCGCAAATCGAAGTTATAGAAAAGTTTTAAAATTCACTCAATGATCTATTGTCAATTCGGTTATAGTTCCTGATTTTTTGGAGTTTAAAATATCATAAGAATTTTTATAAAATCCGATTAACTTGAAATTTGTGGCACTGAATTTATGAGATAATCAAGAATTTAGGAAAAATATGAAAAAGTATTTCTTGTATGTTTGATTACACGGATTATTCAATCACGAACTAGGGGTTAGAACAGATTGCAAAACCTACAATACACTTTAAATCATAAAAAATAGAAAACGTGCATTAAAAATTCTTGAAAAATATTTTCTGAGTGCCTAATTAGTTCTACAATAGGACTAATTGATTGTATTGCTTGGGTTACACCACTTCCCTGAATTTGGACTTAAAAGAAGCATCTTAACACTATCTGCTTCTAGGGTTTTACATAAAGGATAGAGCACGCCTGCATTTCCATACTTAAGGGAAATCTATCAAACAAATTGAGATCTCCCAAACTTTTGTGTGCCTCATCAAAACTTTGATTGAAGAGATTAAATCAAGTGAATCCTAAAATTCATTAACACAAGCATTTGAATCCTAAAATTCACTTCATCATAAAAAAAATTTGCTTGTGAACCCCTTGCCTGTGCACTCACACATCTGAAATTAATTTTATGGGCAAAAACCCCCGTAACGTCCATCATATTCCAAAAGCACAACAAACCCAAGCTTAAAACTGAGTAGATGTGCCCTAGGCAGAACTAATAGTCTTGGGGACTTGAAATTAGATTGGGCTAAGGTCAAGGCCTTGTCTACTTAGACCCACTGGTGACAAGAAATGTCGGTGCGGTAACCGCATTAACCCTTAGTGGTGTCCTACCGTGTAGGGTGTCCTAGGGGGTCTCGCCCTTCTGGCCAACCAAGTAATTCAAAGGTTGATCTAATCCAATCATGTTTTGGGGAGCCAAGATCAGGTCTATTTAGGGATAACACTCTAAGGGCCAGTTTGATTGCTTACATTGAAAGGGTGGGGTATTCTCTCATCTGTCTTCTCCCTCTCATATACTGACATTCTTCTGGTGTATGAAAGGTAGAAGATCTCAAAATCCTAATTTGCTACCACCATTAGAAAGAATTCCTAGGACAAGATTGAACCATCCAGAATCTAAATTTGAAACCTCTACAATGGCTAGTCACCATGAGCCAGATGAGATCGAAGAGGAGGAACAAAATCTGGATCCTTTGACCCTCTTACAAAGACAAATCACCAAGTAAGGCCAGCATCATGATCGACAAATGGAGGTCAGTGTAAGCCATCACTCGACTCCAAAATGGAAGGGCAGACCAACCTCTCCATGACTTTTACAACCCTCCTAATGCCCAGCCTGAACCCTTTGTCAGGCTACCTCAGGATGGGGAAGATTTTGAACTCAAACCTCAGATCATTAACTTGATTCCCCACTTCCATGGTCATGAGTTAGATGACCCCTTCCACCACCTTGAAGAGCTCTGACACATAGTAAGAACTTTTGGCCCTACGAACATGAATGAAGGTACCCTCATGATGAAGATGTTCCCATTCTCCTTGAAAGATAGAGCTGCACATTGGTTGAGAACAATTGGTAGACCAATCCTAACTTGGGAAGACTTAAGAAGCACATTCCTAAAGAAATTCTTCCCCATAGGAAAAATTAATGCCTCTATATGTGCCATAACAACCTTTAAGTAGAACCCTGAGGTGCAACTACATGAGGCTTGGGAGAGGTTTAATAATTTAGCTAGGAAGTGCCATCATCATGGGATTCCAAAGTGGCACTTGGCTCATATTTTTTGTTATGGGTTAAGTGACAATCTGAAGAATTTTGTTGATGTAGCATGTGGGGGCAATTTCTTAAGTTGAGATGCTGAGGGAGCCTTTCAACTATTTGAGAATATGAGTGAAAATTCTTTCAACAATGCCTCAATGTCCACCTTTAATAGAGCAAATCAACAAAGGAGCGGAGTTTGTGAAGTTGAAAATAATTCACACTCTATTGATGCTCGCGTGCTAGATTGGTGTTTTAAAATTGTCGTGTTGCAGTATAGCCAAAATAGCGCCCAAACAAATAATTTTATTACTCGAAAAAGTTCCGAGGTCGAACACAGGAAACAATATAGAATTCAGTTCTCAAAATTGTAATTTCAGATAAGAAAGTTATGAAATTGTAAACAAAAATTATTTCAGAATAAAGTAGTACTAGAATCAAGTGTCAGACTGCAAAAATAATGGAATAAAATTGTGATCTAGATCGCCAAATACTCCTTACAATGATAGCTAATGAACTCAATGTATATATATGTATGAAATGCAATCAAACCAATCGTCTGATTTACTAATCAGACGACTTAAACTGCTCAAGCCTCTCTGTTCTTATTCTTCTTTTCTCTTTCTCTTCTCTGCCTCTCTTCTTCTTCCTTCAGCCCTTCTTCTTTCTCTGGCTTTCTTCACATAGTAGGGGAAGCTTCTAAATTCAGCTAAGTGTTAGCCGGATCTCACCAAGAGCAAAACCCTCCCCCTACCCGCGTAGGCTCTCCTTCTCTCTTTCTCTCTTTAGGATCCGCTCTCTAATGAGAACCTCATCATGAGCCCTAACTATCTTATTTTGACCTAATAAAGTAAACAAAAGCTCCTGCATAACCTAAAGGAAGGCCTAACTCAAGAGATTACTGATATAAAAAGAATACATAAAACAAAGAGTAAAATTGTAATTTTACCATTATAGTACATCAACGGGATTTCTCAGGCTCTATACATAGGTCCATTGGACTTAATAAGAGAAAAAGTGGGATGGTTCAGTGAGAAAAGGGTTATTGTAAAATTTAAGAATTAAATGACCTTCTGTAACCCTAAAACAAATCCACTTAAATTCACAAAGTTTCAGACAGGATAAAAATCAACTAAACTCTCTAAAATTCATGGAAAAATATCCCCTAGGATTTAGAACCTTCAATTTGGCCTTTTGAATCGATTTTGACCTAGATTGGGGTCCTAGCTCAATATTTGACTTATTTGGGTTTTAATGAAAAATATCCAGTCAAACGTGGTCAAACCTAAAATCCAACTTCACCATTGGATTCCTTAGGTCCAAATTAGGTTTTTACCAAAATTTAGACCTAAGGGAAGGCCATTTTGACCTACTTTGCAAAATAGTCCACTCAATTTCATTTTGACCCCTAACTTTTGAAAACTCTTGCAAAGACCCCCTCAACTTCCTCGTCACTTTTCACATTCAGGTCCCTCTGCCATTACAGCAGAGACCCATACCTCTGGCGTGTTTTCGAGGAGGATTTCTCCTCACTTCCCCAGGAATTTGCCCTCAGATTTGATAGGGGAGTCCTTTATGAAACTCCTTATCGCTTGACCAGCTTCTCATGCCCTGAATCACCCCATACCTCTCGTGCGAACGCTCGAGAGGTATGGGTATCACTTCCGGCCATACCTCTGGCGAGGACTTTTGACCGCCACCTTGCGCCTGGCCCTTTGCCTGTGCCTTTAAAAGAAGACTCAGGTCCGGCCGCTTCTTTTAAGCTCGACTTGGTCGAAGAAACACCCCAAATTTCATCTCCTCCTCCTCCGGTCAAGAGTCTAGCGAGCTCCGGCGAGCCCTCCTCTTTTTCGTTGCTGTGCCACAATACCAGTGGCAGAGCCGCCTTCACCACCTTCCTCCAAGTCGTGCAACACCCGCGCACGCGCCTCTAGCCTAGTCGTTGTCGCCGTCACCCCTCCCCTGGACATCTTCATCTCCGACGACGGCAGATACGCGTTGTCTGCCTCCTCCCTCCTTTCGTCCATTAAGTATTTTAGAACTCTTCTCTTCTCTCCCCTCTTCATTTCCCTTCTCTTAATTTGCATTTTCGACCCCTCAACACCGCAGACCACCGCCATCTTCTCCATCTCCGGCCGCCCACCGGTGAGGCGCATCCACCACTTCACACCTCCACACGCCTCGCTAGACACCTCACTACCTCCACCATCGTCCACTGATCACCGTTTGCCCATCCATTGATCACCATCACCTCCCTAAACGTCCCCTGGCCAAACCCATAAGCACGACCACAGGGTGACCTAGGCACGCACACCTAGGCCACCCCGCGGCTTGCCACCCACCGTTTCACCTTCGCCAAGACACGGCGAAGCTCCTCGTGTGTTTTAATGGGGCCACAAGGTTGTATTAAGTGGTTTTAGGTTTATCCCTCGGCCGCCATTGACGACCGCAAGCAGCTTGCTTACGAGCTCCCTCTAGGTCTCCCTGCACGAGGCTAAGAGTCTCAGGTTGCACGGACTTCTCTCGCTCATAACTCCAGGTAATCAATTGGCTTCGAAGGACTTAGCAACCACTGCAATCAAGTGAAGACTCCTGCTGCGGACGCACGTGAAGGGAGGTGGGAAGATAGTCCCACCATGAAAATCCTTGAAGCGCCGTAGCCGAATAAATCGAAAAAGTGCATTAGGCTCTTCGCCTCCTAACACGAGGTGAGGTCCCCTCGCCCACGCCCCCTCCTCGTCCGCGACCCACGCTACGCGGACCTGGCTGCTAGACCCAATTACCCAGCACTCCTCGCGCACCACCCACGCTGGTGTGCCTATACCTGGGTGCGCTTGACCCGACCCAAATACTCGATTGGCTCTGAGAGAGCAAACTTAAGAGAGAAAAGAGAGAGAGAGAGCGTACGCGGGGGAGGGTAGGGGTAGGTTTTGCTTCTGTGTGCATGCGCAGGAAAGAAGAGAAGAAGGAAGAGGAAGGCGCAGCTGAGGGTGAAGCTAAGCAGGGAAGGAAAGACACTTAGCCGCAGAAAGGAAGAAGAAGGAAGGAAGGCCAAAGAGAAGAAGAGGAAGTCAGAGGAGTGCTAAGGAAAAGGCTGAAGAAGGAAATCAAGGCAGAAGCTAAGGAAGGAAGAAGAAAGGCTTGAAAGCAGAAGAAGAAAGAAAGGAAGCAGAAGAGAAGAAGACAGAGAAAGACTAAGAAGAAGAGGAAGCTGCAGAAGAAGCCAAGAAGGAAGAAGAAGAAGGCTCGGCTGAAGACAGAGATCAGAGAATCAAAGTTGAAGGCACTGTAGCAATTGCAAGTTAAGACGTGTAATTCACAAAATCAGACGCCTGTGAAGGCAGAGAATTGAAGAAAAGGAGAACATTTTTTAAACTCTTCTTAATTTCTCTTTTATTGCTACATGTTAATATTCATAAATTCTTGCATTAGGTTTTAAGTAACTCTAAGTGTTCAATTACGTTATTAAGATTAGTGAATAAATTTCATTTGCTCCTTGTGTTCGACCTCGGATACCTTGATTTTCGAGTAATAAAAACTTCTTATTTATTTATAATGCTTTTTCAACTATGCTGCAATGAGACTAATTTAAAACACAACAAAGCATTACAAACACTCTCCCAGAGCCATAAGGTAATCGGGTTATCGGACCTAGAGCACCCGAGTCCAAGCTCACCGGTAGTGGGTAATGAGCGAGGAGTGAGGCTTAGGTAGGTTAACAAGTTAGTCCAGGTCCGCGGGCAGAGGTCACGGATGAGGCAGTGCGTGGGTGAGACGGACCTCACCTCGTGTTTGGAGGCGAATAGCCCACTTGACACATTCAATTTAAGCGTGGTTGCGTAGGCGTCTGTTCACGATGTGCCACTAATGCCACGCTTGTCCTTTACGCGAACAACAATAGCAGGTGGCCTTCAATTGGCGTCCTTGAAGCGGTCAATGCTCCCAATTGACCACCTGGGGATGTTCCTAGAGGTAGTCCGCACTGCCTGAGGGTGTGATGAGAATCTCGTCATAAACCCTAAACTAGCACCATCTAACCCAGATTTGTAAGAAAATGCTCCTACATAACTATAGAAAGGCTTGACTCAGAGAGATTCTGAGTTTGTGAAGAAAATAACTAAGGGGTAAAAATGAAATTTCACCAACTCAATCTGAAAATAGGGTAACTCAGGGTCCAAACATAGGTCAAACTAACCTAATAAGAAGAAAAGTGGGATGAGTTAATCCAATAAGGGCTACAGCAACTCAAAGGAATTAAATGACATCCTGTAACCCTAAAAATAAACTCACTTCAATTCACGAGGTTCGAGGCAAATAAAAAATCGAATAAACCCTCTAAAATTCATATAAAAATAATCTCTAGGGTTTAGAACCTTCAATTTGGCCTTAGAAACCCATTTTGACCTGCATTGAGAACCATGCCCAATTAATGACTTAATTTGGATTTTTACATAAATTAACCAGTCAAACAAGGTCTATACTAGAAATAAAATTCACCATTAGAATCCTTAGGCCCTAGTTAGTCATGTATAAAAACTTGAGCCTAAGAAGAGACCTTCTTGACCAACTTTACATTTTGGTCCTCATCTATTACTTTTTGACCCTCAACTTTTGAAATCCTCGCATTTTGGTTCCTAAGTCTTCTTCATTCTTTGCATTTGGGTCCTCCTTGCAAAACCCTGAGCAGCGCCATGCTCCGGCGACTTTGCGCGGAGCATGGCGCCGCGCAGGGTGAGGGAGACCCTCTGCCAAGATAATCGGGGGTTCCCTACGACGTCTGCTGTCGCAGGGACACCTCCATGGTCTCTGCGGCTGCCCATACCTCCCGTGTGAACGCACGGAAGGTATGGGTCTCCATCTCCGGCCATCCTCCGGCGAGGGAGGCATGTCGCCTCCCTCCGCCCTCCTCTTTAATTTCACCTCTATAAAAGCCGCCCCCGTCTGCCGAACTCGCCAGCTCGGTTCTGACGGAGAAACCCCTCCCTCTTTCTTCTCTTCCCGCTCCGGCAAAAGCCCTCCAGCTCCGGCGGTTCCTCCTCCTCCTCCTCGTCGCTCTGCCGCAATACCAGCAGCAGAGCTGCCTTCGCCCGCGCTTCCCGCGTCGCGCCGTACCCAGCGCGCGCTCTCCCGCTCTCTCCTTGCCACCGCCCCCTCTCTCTGGGCACCTTCTCCGGCGACAGTCGATACGACTTCCGCCCTACTCCGTCCCCCTTCCATCCCTCCAAGTAGGTACAGTTGTCTCCCTTCCTCCCCTCTTTCTTTTCCCTACTTCAATTTGCTCAACCACCCTTCGACCGCGCCTGATCGCCCTCACCTTCTCCATCTCCGGCCAACCTCCGGCAACTCGCTCCCATCATTCCACCACTGAACACGACTCGCCGACCGACCCAAAACCTCCGCCTCTTCACGCTGAACCACTTCCGCCCCTTCATTCCCTGCCATACGCTACCTAAAGACCCCCCGAACAAACCCATTCTCCCAGCCACAGTCCGACCTAGGGCAGCCCCTGCACGTCGCCCCACGCCTCGCCTCCACCCGCACGAGCTTCGCCGCACTCTGGCAAAGCTCCCTGCACCTTCTGACTAGGCCGAGAGGCCGTATTTCTGCGAACAGGTTCCCCATCCTCCGCCGCCATTGCTGGGCAGGTGGAGCTTCTTCCGCCTGCAGCTGCAGGGTCGCCTCATCCAGGCTTGACTCTCCAAGACGCATACTTCGCCCCCACGCACCTGCCCAGGCCTGCAGCTGGGGTGAATGCCTCACAGCAGCCGCGATTGCCTGCAGCTCTCTCAGCTGTAGGCACCGAATTGGGGTGGGACATTTAGTCCCACCTCGGTAGATTCTGAAGCCGCGCACCTGCATAAATTGTAAAAGTGCTGTAGGCTTATCGCCTCAGCACACGGGGTGAGGTCCCTCTCACCCGCTTACCCGGCCTCGTCCGCGACCACCCCCCGCGGCCTAGCCCGACCCGTTTACCCGACCTGCACTCCTCGCCCACCACCGCACGCCGGTGGACCTGGACCCGGGCACGACCCGTACCCGAATACCCGGCGGCTCTGGGAGAGCTATCCTACGAGCGAAATCTGAGAAAGAGAGACGCGGGGGAGGGTAGGATTAGGTTTTTCCCTCTGACCAATCTGTGAGTGTGCAGGCAAAAAGCAGAGAAGAAGAAGAAGAAGAAGAAGAGAAAGAAGGAAGAAGCACAGCCAACGCCATGGCTGCTTGAAGCAAAGCAGAAGAAGAAGGACTGCGAGAAGAAGAAGAAGAAAGAAAGAAGAAAGGAGGACGCACTGTAGCAGAGGCTACTTAAGTCGTCTGATTGAAAAATCAGACGACGCTCTGCAGAGAAGAAAAAGAAGAAGGAAAGAAGAGCAGGCACCGCAGAGAAGAGAGAAAGAAGAAGACAAAGAGCTGAAGGAGAAAGAAGAGAGAAGCAGAACATGAAGAGAAAGAAGAAAAGCTTGGAAGCAAAAGAAAGAAGACTGAGGAACTGAGAGAAGAAAAAGAAGAGGACAAAGATAAGAGAAAGAGGAGAAGAAGAAAAAGCCAACAAGACAAATCTCTCTCTCTCTCTCATTTTTGTAATAGAAACATTGTACTTCTAGAATACAGCTTGCTCCCTGAGTTTGACCTCGGGAAAACTTTTATTTCTGATTAACAAATTGTATTAAGCTGGTAACCGTTTCTCTATACTATACTACGACGAAATATTAGAACTACAGTCGAGAGGTGAGCCAGTTTTTGGCACCGTTGCCGGGGAGCATCGGCTATTCTAGAAGTTATAAAAGTTATATTCATAAGTTTCTAATAAACTCTATCTCTCTTTGGTGCGGGTATAGGAAGAAGAAAGACGCAGCCGCACCACAGCCACTCTAAGGACAGGTAACTTCCTATTAAACCCTAAAATTTGAAAGAGGAAAAACAAAGAAAAACTTGGTATAGCCTGTCTTTCATACATAATAATAGCTGCATGTTCTCAGAACCACTATTCCTGCACACAATTTTAAAGGTAATTAAGGGCTAACACCTCTTTGCCTAAGCCCTAATTACCCAAACAAGGAGTTAAATGGACCAAGTAGAGCCAACATAAGGTCAAACATTAGGATTTCAGAGACACAACCCTTAATCAAGAATTGAGAAAATCCAAAAGAGGTGTGCCCAAGCCATTGATTGAAAATAATTAATAAGAAAAATCCTAAACAATTGGCTCTCTCTAAACACTTGAATCCTAAAAAATAAGGCCTAAATTCTTAAGGGAACCACTGGGTGAAGTTGACCCCTACGGTTAACCAACCTTCAAATTAGGCCACCTTGTTCACAAAAACACCTAAGAGTTCAAGTGAAACCTTAAGCACCTTGATCTTAAAATAAAAAGGTAGACCTAAGAGGTCAAGATCCCCATTCTGGTCTACCTGGAACCGCAGTGACAAGAGAGGTCATGTGGGGGAAACCCTGTAACCCGTGGGGATGCTCTAACGTGTAGGGGTCTTCGCGGGACTCACCCTCTCTAGCTACCTAGGTAATTCTCAGGTGGACGATCTTTCTGATCAAGGGGTCCATTTGCCCCGCACCTCTATAGTCACCCAACACAGTTTTTGGGTGTCTTGATTGGGTCCAACACCTTCTAAACTCCTCTATTCCAACAGTGCATGAACGGTAGGAGATCCTTAAGACCACCCTTAAGATCTCCTTTAGGAATTCACTCTCGTCAAGGCCAAGCCTCGACGCCTGTGTTTGAACAGCAACCCTACCCCATCATTCTCTCATCTGATTCTGAATCAAGCTCTTCTTCTTCCCCCATCATGGCTCAGCCAGTTGAGGAAGAAAACAATCTGGAGCACCAGCTCCAGCGACTCAATGACCTCTTCCAAAACTTTGTGCACCCATTGCAACGTCCTATGATGCGGGACCATTATAATCCTACTGTGGTGGCCATCGAGCCTCGAGTCAGAATCCCGACTGGAGGACCTGATTCTGAATTAAAGCTTAACATGATTCATGCTATACCTAAATTCCATGGGCTTAATTCCGAAGATCCCTTCCAGCACATCAAGCAGCTAAAGCATCTGGCCCAAACTTTTGGGTTAGATACGCAAAATCGGGATATTTTTCTCATGAAGATGTTCTCCTTTTCTCTTATGGACAAGGCCGCTCATTGGTATCAAACTCAGACCCGGCCGATCAACACTTGGGAAGAACTTCAGTCCGAGTTTTTGAAAAAGTTCTTTCCCGTTGTTCGGACCAACTCCTTGCGCCATCACATTATGCACTTCACTCAACAAACAGGGGATCCTCTCCATGAGGCATGGGATCGTTTTCAGGATCTCATGAGAAAGTGCCCCCATCACGGAGTTCCTAAATGGGAACAGGTCCAATCTTTTTACCAGGGACTCCATGAGGACATCCGTCTTTTCGTCAATACAACCTGCGGAGGAAATATCATGGGTCAACATGAGGACACCATGTGGGAGATTCTCGAAAACATGTGCAAGAACTCCAACAATGACTCCATGGGATTATTCGACAGGACGAATACCCGCGCATCAACGGATCTTAGGGGAGCACATGAGACGTAGGACCTGTCCGCATCAGTCGACCTGGAATTAATGGCCAGTCGATTGGACAAGGTCTCGATTATTGAAAAGAAGGTGGATGAGCTGACTCAGCACCTGTAGCAAGCCACCTCTGCACATAACCCCTTTGCACAGCCTCCTTCCACAAGGGAAACTATGCAAAACATTCTCCATCGATCTTCTCCTAGGATGGATCCATATCCACCATCTGATTCTCTAACCAGAGGTCCATTCATCCTATCTATACCAGCTCGGGGAATTCCATTCCCTCTTTCTCTGACTCTCTGGAGGTTTCTCAGACCTGCGAGGACCTCAACACCATCCAAAATGACCCATTCTCCAACACCTATAACCCTGGATGGCGAAACCATCCCAATTGTTAGTGGACGGGAAATTCCCAAACCCAAAGACCCCCTTTCAGCCCCGCCCACAACCCCCTCGTCCTTACCAGCCGCCTCAGCATCGGCCCAATCCTACTTCTCCATCAGGGCCAAATCAGGATCAAATGTCCCTTATCCTTCAGACTCTGGCTGACATTCAAAGAACGAATGCGGCTATTCAAAAGCAACACAAGGACGAACTTACAGAGGTCCGACACCAATTGGCCCAGTTGGCAAACTCTCGCCAGCCAGGCACTCTTCCTTCCCAACCTCTTCCTAACCCAAATAACGTGCCAACACAGCGGTACATTATGAACCCAAACCCGGGCCAAGCCCATATGATTTATCAGGCCCCCTCTGTTCCTTCATTCGACGGGATAGAGGCTTCCACTTCTTTTGTAGGTTACCAGCAGCAACCTATCTTACCCAATCCCAACCAAAACCAGGCAGGACTTAATTCCGTAACAACCCGTAGTAGTAAGGAAACCCAAGACCCACCTCATCCAAACCACTCCAAGCCTGGTAGTGATCCCAAGCCTAGGACAGTAATCCAGGACGTTCCTACCCCTATCCCAGATCCAAGACCTGGACCTATCCTAGAAGAACCAACCAAGATCCCGTTTCCCGAGGCTTTAACCAAGGGAAAGAAGACCACCAAGCCCGTGGCACCTGAGGAGGACCTGGTCAAGCTCTTTGAGCAGGTTCACATAAACATCCCCTTGATGGATGCAATCCTCCACGTACCGGCTTATGCACGATTCTTATGCAATACACCCCAGCGTAAGCCGTGAACCAAGGGTGGGAGTCCAATTGTTCTGTCAGAGCAAGCCAGCTCTGTAATCCTAAGTAGATTCCCACCCAAGGCAAAAGATCCTGGTACTCCCCTGATTTCCTGCAAGATAGGTGATACCCAATTTGATAGAGCTTTGCTAGACTTGGGTGCATCCATAAATCTGATACCTGCATCCTTACTCAACCATCTTAAAGAATCTGAGCTAAAACCAACCGAGGTGACATTACAATTAGCAGATCGATCTATAAAGTCACCAAAAGGGATTCTCGAGGATGTTATTGTAAGGATACGGGATTTCTAATTTCCTGTAGACTTCATAGTCTTAGACATGGACGTACCTGAAAACCCTAGGGATACACCAATCATTTTAGGGAGACCTTTCTTGGCTACTGCTAGAGACAACATTAGCTGTGAGGAGGGCCAAATAGAGCTCAAATTTGGAATCAAACTTTGAAAATTGATATATTTAAGGCCCAACAAGGAATCAATTGTGGTGTCATCGAACAGATTTGTGACATTAGGGCTTTAGTTGATGAAACACACTTCCAGAATGACCTGATTATATCTCATCAACCACAGAAAGATCTTGACCCTCAAACAGAGGAGTCGAATCCAGATATAAACAACCTAGTAACTCCTACCCTTGAACCTCATGTCTATACTGAACCACCCGCTGCTACTGATAACCCTATCCTCGAGTTGAAGCCTCTTCCTGCTCACTTAAAATACATCTTTTTGGGCTCTAATCAGACCCTCCCTGTGATTATCAATTCCAACCTCAATCCCGAACAGGAATCCCGTCTGATTACTGTCCTCCAGCAACATCGCAGAGCCATCGGATGGACTCTCGATGATTTGACTGGAATAAGTCCCTCTTATTGTACTCATCATATCTATTCAGAAGAGGGCGCACGACCTTCTCGTGAAATGCAGAGACGTTTGAACCCTAATCTGCAGGAGGTCGTGAAGAAGGAGATCATCAAGTGGTTAGATGCCGAAATCATCTACCCGATCTCCGATAGTCGTTGGGTGTGCCCGATTCAGGTTGTGCTTAAAAAGGCAGGACTTACCACTATAACGACTGAGACCGGAGAAATCATTCCTACCCGATTAGCCAACGCGTGGAGAGTCTGTATAGATTACCGCAGACTCAATTCCTCCACGAAGAAGGATCATTTCCCACTACGTTTCATTGACCAAATTCTCGAGAAACTAGCGGGAAATAGGTTCTTCTGCTTTCTTGACGGGTACTCCGGTTATAACCAGGTGGCAATCCATCCTGAGGACCAAGAAAAGACACGTTCACCTGCCCCTTCGGAACATACGCTTTCCGAAGGATGCCTTTTGGTCTTTGCAATGAACCCGCTACCTTTCAGCGGTGCATGCTTGCTATATTTTCAGATGTGGTAGGTGATTTTCTGGAAGTCTTCATAGATGACTTTTCAGTTTTTGGAGAGTCATTTGACAATTGCCTTCAACACTTGGTCCAAATACTCAGGCGGTGCATCGAGGTGAATTTGGCTCTTTCCTGGGAAAAGAGCCATTTCATGGTGCCTGAGGGAATTGTCCTGGGACACTTAATTTCAGAAAAAGGCATCCAAGTGGATCGAGACAAGGTTGATCTGATCTCTCACCTTCTTATGCCTAGCTCGATCAGGGACATCCGTTCTTTTCTGGGACACGTCGATTTTTACCGTCGTTTCATTCCGAATTTCTCGAAAATCGTGCGCCCCTTGACTTCTCTTCTCTCTAAGGATGTACCCTTTGAAATCTCCAAGGAATGCACACTAGCCTTTGAAAACCTGCGTGACCGAGTCACCCAGGTACCTATCCTACAATCCCCTGACTGGTCTCAACCCTTTGAGTTCATGTGCGATGCATCTGATTTCGCTGTAGGAGCGGTCCTGGGGCAGAAAGCTGACGGGAAACTCGTGGTCATCTACTACGCTAGCAAGACACTTGACGAGGCTCAGCGTAACTATACGGTTACGGAGAAAGAGCTGCTAGCCGTAGTATTTGCCCTTGAAAAGTTTCGATCGTATCTTCTGGGTTCCCATGTCATCATTTACTCGGATCACACAGCTGTAAGGCATCTCCTTGCCAAGAAGGACGCGAAGCCACGACTAATCCATTGGATCTTGCTGTTGCAAGAATTCGATCTTGAGATTCGCGATAAGGCGGGAAGGCAGAATGTGGTAGCTGACCATCTGTCCCGTCTTCCTTCTGAGATTATCAACCCTTCCGGACCCATCACGGAGCACTTTCCTGATGAGCACCTGCTTACTGTTGGTATTAGGCTTCCATGGTTTGCTGATATAGTAAACTACTTGGCATCTCATCAGACCCCGTCTAATTGGCCGAAGGCCAAGAAAGACAAATTGCGTTCTGATACCAAGTATTACATCTGGGAAGATCCGTACCTTTTCCGCATAGGTGCTGATCAAATCATCCGGAGATGTGTCCCAGAGGAGGAATTCAACAATATCCTCTCTTTCTGCCATGACCAGGCATGCGGTGGCCATTTCTCTGGGCATAAAACCGCATCAAAAGTCCTCCAGTGTGGCCTTTACTGGCCTACACTATTCAAAGACGCATACAGTCACTGCAAGGCGTGTAGTCGTTGCCAGACCTTAGGCAACCTGAGCCGTCGCGACATGATGCCTTTGCAGCCGATTCTCGTATGCGAAATCTTT
This sequence comes from Thalassia testudinum, assembly GCA_037157565.1. NCBI lineage: Eukaryota > Viridiplantae > Streptophyta > Magnoliopsida > Alismatales > Hydrocharitaceae > Thalassia > Thalassia testudinum. Next base: position 70,494,144 of record JAZHRO010000022.1, on the reverse strand, counting down.
GATGTTTGGGGGATTGATTTTATGGGCCCCTTTCTTGTTTCGGATGGTTTCGAGTACATTCTGCTTGCTGTGGACTACGTGTCCAAATGGATTGAAGCCATACCGACACGAACCTGTGATCACAAGATTGTTCCCAAATTCATTCATCAAAACATTTTCTCAAGGTTCGGAATTCCCCGTGCTATAATCTCTGATGGGGAGACCCATTTTACAAACGCTCAGTTGAGGTCACTGATGACCAAATACGGGGTGTCTCACCGAATCTCTACTCCTTACCACCCCCAAACTAATGGTCTAGCTGAGCTGTCAAATCGGGAGATCAAGAAGATCCTGCAGGTCACTGTTCGGCCTGACAGGAAGGACTGGTCGTCCCGACTTCCGGAAGCATTGTGGGCCTATAGGATCGCCCACAAAACCCAATTAGGCATGTCTCCCTTTAGACTGGTGTACGGAAAGGCGTGTCACCTTCCCGTAGAATTGGAGCATAAAGTCTATTGGGCAGTACGGAACTGTAATTTAGATCTTTCAAAGGCTGGAACCCACAGAAAACTCCAAATTAGAGAGATCGATGAATTATGCCTAGAGGCGTATGAGAACTCGCGAATCTACAAGGAGCGGGTTAAAGCCTTCCATGACAAGCATATCTCGAGAAAGATCTTTCATCCTGGTCAGAAGGTCCTACTCTTTGATGCCTGACTCAAACTTTTCCCGGGAAAGCTGCGATCCAAGTGGGTCGGACCATATTTAGTCCGACAGGTTTTTGGTAATGGAGCTATCGAAATCAGTCCGCTCAGCCACGATTCCAAACCTTTCATCGTGAACGGTCAAAGACTCAAGCCGTTCATTGATGTGACTTCTGCTGATTTGGCTGAATCATCTCTTATCCTCCATTCCCCTTGAGCTTATTGCGCCCAGCCGATGGCGTAAAACTCAACGCTTAATGGGAGGCAGCCCGTCATTTTCTGAAAATCTAAAACCCTTTTCACACTTTTGTGAACTTAAAGTTCACCCTTATAGACAGCCGACCCCACCTCAGACGCTTGCATCTGAGATTAGAAATCGTCCGCAGAATTCATCCCGACCCATTCACTCATTAAAACATCTGTCCTAAGGAATGAACTAAGTAAATAAAAGCCCCCTAAGTCACAATGAGGATATTGCAAACCTTAGGCATGGGGGGGTATAAAAGTGCAAAACTTGTAAAAAAGGTTTTAAAACAAAAATTCACATATGCCAAAAACACCATAAAAATTAAAATTTTTTTCAAAAAAGAATAAGAGGAGAAAGGAAATTTTGTGGGAGAAGGGAAAAGAAATAGGAAGGAGCATAAATTGAAGAAAAGAGTGATTGTCATTAGTAAGAAACTAAGGAATTGACCTAAGTTCAAGACTTTATTCAAGAAAAGAAATGAAAAGTGCATGGTGAGATTAGTAAGAACGCAAACTTTAGGCATTCTTGGATAGACTCTTAGTACCCATTAAGATCTAGACAATCCTCAAGAGGTTGAGGAAAATGAAAAGCTTAAGTATTAGGTCCAGGCTTAGGGAGTATTTGACCTCATTAACTAACTTATGGTTTACGAGACTCAGTAACCTAAGCACCCCAACCTCACGCACAGCCTGGTTCAGTAAGCATAAAAATCAAAATCACATAGAAGCGTCACAAAATTCTGAAAAATACACCTAGAATAGGAGCGGCCGATCAACACAAGTTGATTTGGACAAGTTCCCAGCGCGGAGAGGCGGGAAATCCCCTCGAAGATGCGTAACAAAATATCATCTCCTCAGTGCTTGTCTCTTAGGATATTTGCATATCTTACTGGGGGCATGTAAGCACTCTGCTAGTTCAGATTCCATGGATGGCATTATCACGAAGTGTCAATTGCCAGGGTCTGAATTCGGCCACGGAATACCATGGATGGGATTATCTCCAAATCTCAACAGCTAGGATTCTGGGGGTTGCCATGGGCGGTGTTATCTCGAAGCATCGATTGCCAGGAACACTTGAGGATTGATGATGGGAACAAGGAATCTAATACAGACCGTGTTGAAAAGCCAATCCTAAGCTAGAACTAAAAAGAAAAAGAGAGAAAAAACTCTCCAAACAGAAAAACTTTCTACCTCTCTCTCTTACAAAACACACTGCAAACTGAACCAGGGCTAAAATCATTTCAAGCATGGGGTGCTTTAACCACGAAGTCCAATGGACCTTAGGTTAGTTCTTGTGGGCCTTAAAAACCTTTGCCAAAGACTGAGGCTAAGGCTAGATAGATCTGGATCTTGGTTGGTACTAGAGTACCTTTTAAGCCTATGGTCAGCATTCTAACCTAATCTAAGTTCAAATGAAAAAGCACTTATCTGAAGTTGTTAAAAACATCATGGTCTAGAACAAAGGTTAAAACCTTAAGTTTTTGCTAAGGTACTAGCAAATGCTAAGCATGGGGGTATGATGAGAACCTCGTCATAAACCTTAAACTAGCACCATCTAACCCAGATTTGCAAGAAAAAGCTCCTATATAACTGTAGAAAGGCTTTACTCAGAGAGATTCTGAGTTTGTGAAGAAAACAAGAACTAAGGGGTAAAAATGAAATTTCACCAACTCAATCTGAAAATAGGGTAACTCAGGGTCCAACATAGGTCAAACTAACCTAATAAGAAGAAAAGTGGGATGAGTTGATCCAATAAGAGCTACAGCAACTCCAAGGAATTAAATGACATCCTGTAACCCTAAAAACAAACCCACTTCAATTCATGAGGTTCAAGGCAAATAAAAAATCGAATAAACCCTCTAAAATTCATATAAAAATAATCTCTAGGGTTTAGAACCCTCAATTTGGCCTTAGAAACCCATTTTGACCTGCATTGAGAACCATGCCCAATTAACGACTTAATTTGAATTTTTACGTAAATTAACCGGTCAAATAAGGTCTATTCTAGAAATAAAATTGACCATTAGAATCCTTAGGCCCTAGTTAGTCATGTATAAAAACTTGAGCCTAAGAAGAGACCTTCTTGACCAACTTTACATTTTGGTCCTCATCTATTACTTTTTGACCCTCAACTTTTGAAATCCTTGCATTTTGGCCCCTAAGTATTCTTCATTCTTTGCATTTGGGTCCTCCCTGCAAAACCCTGAGCAGCGCCATGCTCCGGCGACTTTGCGCGGAGCATGGCGGCCCGCAGGGTGAGGGAGACCCTCTGCCAAGACAACCGGGGGTTCCCAGCGACGTCTGCTGTCGCAGGGACACCTCCATGGTCTCTGCAGCTACCCATACCTCCCGTGCGAATGCACGAAAGGTATGGGTCTCCATCTCCGGCCATCCTTCGGCGAGGGAGGCTCGTCGCCTCCCTCTGCCCTCCTCTCTAATTTCACCTCTATAAAAGCCGCCCCCGTCTGCCGAACTCGGCAGCTCGGTTCTGACGGAGAAACCCCGTGGCTGCTTGAAGCACAGCCAACGCCGTGGCTGCTTGAAGCAAAGCAGAAGAAGAAGGACTGCGAGAAGAAGAAGAAGAAAGAAAGAAGAAAGGAGGACACACTGTAGCAGAGGCTACTTAAGTCGTCTGATTGAAAAATCAGACGACGCTCTGCAGAGAAGAAAAAGAAGGAAAGAAGAGCAGGCACCGTAGAGAAGAAAGAAAGAAGAAGACAAAGAGCTGAAGGAGAAAGAAGAGAGAAGCAGAACACGAAGAGAAAGAAGAAAAGCCTGGAAGCAAAAGAAAGAAGACTGAGGAACTGAGAGAAGAAAAAGAAGAGGACAAAGACAAGAGAAAGAAGAGAAGAAGAAAAAGGCAATAAGACAAATCTCTCTCTCTCTCATTTTTGTAATAGAAATATTGTACTTCTAGAATACAGTTTGCTCCCTGAGTTCGACCTCGGGAAAACTTTTATTTACGAGTAACAAATTGTATTAAGCTAGTAACCGTTTCTCTATACTATACTACGATGAAATATTAGAACTACAAACGAGAGGCGAGCTAGGGTGTCACCTGGGAACTTCGTGATTAGAACACCACGAACACTGTCGAAGAAGACAATGCAGTGGCAGAGCTCCGGCCTGGAACCTGAAATTGAGAATAAGAACTTTCGGCTGCGTCAAAACACCTCAGAAGGTTCACCGTAACATGGCAAACGTAACGGCAGTGGTTTCGTGGAGGATGGGTGTGGATGGTGGCCGGACGGTCATAGGTTATGTCATTGGTGATGGATTTGTTCGGGGGATGTTGTGAGTGGATGGAATGGGAAATTAAAGGAGGGGAAATGAGTGGAGAGGTGTGGCGGAGGTTTTGAGGTCGTCGGCGAGGAGTTTGGTGGTGTGTGGAGCGAGATGTTCCTCGCTGGAGGTGTAGCCGGAGCGGTAGACGATGGAGTCACGGAGGCGTGGTCAAGGTTGAAACGGCTTGTCGAAAGTGTTGGTGTGATGAGGAAGAGTTTAGAGATCAGTTGAATGTACTAACGGACGAAGTGGGAAGGAGAGGACACCGATCGTGGTGTTGCCGGTGTCGGAGAAGAGAATAACTTCGGAGAGAGGGAGACGACGAGGAAGAAGTAGATTAAGGCGCTGGTTGGTATGGCTCGACGCAGGAAGAATCGAGGAAGATAACACCACTGCTGGTATTGCGAACGAAGGATGAAGAAGGATGGAGGAGCTCGCTGGACGTCGCGGAGCTTTCGGCCGAGAGAGAGAGCGGAATTGGGGGGAATCTTGGCCGATTTCGAGCGTAAGGACGGTTTGATTAGGAGGTTCTTTTATAGACCTCATGCGGAAGTTTTAGGCTTGGGAAGCAAGCTTCCCAAGCTTGGAAAGCTTGCCGGAGTTGGGAAATTCCTTGATACCTAAATATCTCATGCGTTTGCATAAGAGATTGGGAAGGTTTTAGGGTGTGGGATTTGGTTCAAAAGGAAGGGAATTTCTTCACGAACTTCCCTTTCAAATTTGAAAGGGATTAGTCAAGAAATCAAGGAGTTTTTTCCAAATTAAGGTCACTGGAGCAAGTAGGAATAGGTTTAATGGCACCAGGGACCTTTTTGTGAGAATGATGACAAAGTTAGGGATCTGTTTGAAAATATTTTGAAAGTTAAGGGCATAAATGTAATCAGATAGGACCAAGTTGCAAGCTAGGTCAAGATAAACTCATCTTGGGTCCAAATTTTGGTACAAACCTAATTTTGACCTAAGGAATCCAATGGTGAAGTTGGATTTTGGTTTTGACCACGTTTGTCTGAGTAATTTATGCAAAAACCCAAATTAGGCCAAATGTTTGTCTGAGACACTGTTCTGGGTCAAAACGGGTTTTGATGATCAAATTGAATGTTCGAAACCCTAGGGAATATTTTTCTATGAATTATAGAAGGTTTAGGTAAATTTTATCTTGACCAGAACCTCAGTTAATTGAGTGGGTCTGTTTTTAGGGTTTCAAAAGTCATTTAATTATCAGAACACGTGCAAATCCTTTTCTGATTGTTTTAACCCACTTGTTAGCCTTTTAGGATCATTTGACCCTTAATTAACCCCTAGGAAAATCCATGGTTGTACTGCATTCATAATACGATGGTAAAATTACAGTTTTAACCCTAGTTTCTTATTTTTCCCTTAGAATGATTATGTAGTGACTTATGGCTCTCTGGAAGTTATGTAGGAGTATTTACTGACTTAATTAGATCAAAATGAGCTAGTATATGACTCATGATGGTGTTCCCATCAGTTGATTTAGAGCTAATTTCATAATGATTAGACAAGGTGGAACTTGTGGGAAAGAATGTGGAGAATTTTGATAAGAAACTGGATAATGTTCTGAAGGGCGGGAGTTCCTTAGGTACACAATCTAGAGTAAATCCTACACCTACCGAAGGAGCGCCTTTGTTAACCCACAACCAATTCCCCAGCCCTCTAGGTCAGGAATTAGGGTACCACATCAATGACCAAACCATGGCTCCACCTATAAGCCAACTGTACTTGCACCCATCTCTTTCTGGGTGCCAAGGAGGGACCTTGATGCCCTCGAATTTTGAACTAGGAAGCCCGCTGCCTAGTTATCCTGAGGATGTGAATGCACTCCAGGGTTACACTAGAAATGAGCTTTCTTTAAACACGTACAACCCTGGATGGCGCAACCATCCTAACTTTGCTTAGTCAAGTCAGAAACCCGCCTAGGGTCCTAACTTGACTAAGCCAAACACTTATGGGAAACCTAGTAGGTACACACAACCACGCACATACTAGCCACGACCTACTCAGGAAAACTAGCCTACTGATCTGAGTCAAGTCCTCAAAGAAATGTGAGAAATGAATATAAGACATAAAGAAATGAATCAATTGAGGACAGATTTGACGAGACGATTAGACCAGTTAGCTGATGCTAGATGATGAGAACCTCATCATGAGCCCTAACTATCATATTTTGACCTAATAAAGTGAACAAAAGCTCCTACATAACCAAGAGAAAGGCTTAACTCAAGAGACCACTGATATGGAAAGAAAACATGAAACAAAGGGTAAAACTGTAATTTTATCATTGCAGTACATCAATGGGATTTCTCAGGGTCTAGACATAGGTCAATTGGACTTAATAAGAGAAAAAGTGGGATTGTTCAGTCAAAAAAGGGTTATTGTGAAATTTAAGAATTAAATGACATTCTGTAACCCTAAAACAAACCCACTTAATTTCACAAGATTTCAGGTAGGATAAAAATCAACTAAACCCTCTAATATTTATGAAAAAATATCCCCTAGGGTTTAGAACCTTCAATTTGGCCTTTGGAACCTGTTTTGACCTAGATTTGGGACCAAGCTTAATATTCGATCTAATTTGGGTTTTTGTGAAAAATATCCAGTCAAATGTAGTCAAACCTAAAATCCAACTTCACCATTAGATTCCTTAGGTCCAAATTACGCTTGTACCAAAATTTGGACTTAAGGGAAGGCCATCTTGACCTACTTTGCAAAATAGTCCACCCAATTATATTTTGGCCCCTAACTTTTGAAAATCCTTGCGAAGACCCCCTCAACTTCCTCGGCACTTTTCGCATTTAGGTCCCTCTACCATTGCAGTAGGGACCCATACCTTCGACGAGGTTTCAAGGCAGTTTTCTCCTCGTTTCCCCAGGTAGCTGCTCCCAAATTTGAAAGGGGAGCTCTCTGCGAAACCCCCTACCGCATGAGTACCTCCCCATGCCCTAAATCGCCCCATACCTCTCGTGCGAACGCTCGAGAGGTATGGGTATCACCTCCGTCCATGCCTCCGACGAGGACTTTTGGCCCCACCTTGTGCTTGACCTTCTACCCGTGCCTTTATAAGCAAGCCCAGATCCCTCCACATCAAGCAAGCCTATTTTGGTCGCAGATACCCCCCAAAATTCATCCTCCTTCGTCTCCGGTCTTCTGTCCGCAGGCTCCGGTGACCTCTCCTCCCTCCTCTCGTCACTTTGCCACCATACCAGTGGCAGAGTCTTCTCCACCGTGCTCCTCCGTGCCGCGCCGTACCTACGCGTGCCCCTCTGACCCCTTCCTCGTCGCCGTCATCCTCACCTCAGGGCTTTCGTCTCCGGCACTGGCAGATATGTGTCGCTCGCCCTCCGCCTCCCACCTTTGTCCATAGACCCACAGATAAGTTCCTCCTCTCCCCCTTGTCATTTCCCCTCTCTTAATTCACACTTTCGACACCTCGACTGCCACTGACCACCATCATCGTTCCCATCTTCGATCGACCACCGACGAAGGAGCTCCCATCACTCCACCCATCCACATGCCTCGCCATTGACTTCAGAACATTTGCCACATCCCACTGATCATTTTCCTCCTCTCCATTAACCACCACACCCTCCACACACTTCCCCCGAACACACCCAACTCCACGGCCACAGAATGACCTAGGCACGCACGCCCAGGCCGCCCCGCACCACGCCAACCACTGGGCCACCTTCGCCATGTCACGGCGAAGCTTTCTGAGTGATCTGACAAGGCCGTGAGGCCATTTTCTTATTTCCAGGTATAGGTGCCTTGACCACCATTAGAGCAAGCTTGAAGATGCTTGCAAGCTTCATCTTCGGCTCTAGGCATCAGGATTCCAGGTCTCAAACGTGTGGGCACTCTTCGCGAACAATTCACGCCCAGCAATTAGAGGCCAAAGCACTTGCAGCCTCTATGATTGAGTGGCGACCTGCTGCGGGCGTGTGCGAGAAGCGGGTGGGACGTTTAATCCCACCTCGGAAGTCTTTGAGCAAGTGAAGCGGCATAAAATGCAAAAGTGTCAGGGGCTTAGCGCCTCCTGACACGGGGTGAGGTCCCACTTGCCCACCACGCCCTGCCCGCGACACACGCCTTTGCGGACCTAGTATCTGACCCGACTACCCATGCACTCCTCGCCCACCACACACGCCGGTGGGCTTGGACCTGGACACGCTTGACTCGACCCGTATACCCGATTGGCTCTGAGAAAGCGAACCTAAGAGAGAAAAAGAGTGAGAGCATGCACGGGGGAGGGTAGGGGTAGGTTTTACTGCGTGGTATTGTGCAGGGAAGAAGGAGGAGGAGGAAGCAGCTACGGGGAAGAAGAAGACGAAGAAGAAGGTAGCTGAAGAAGGAAAAGAAGAGAGGCAGGGACTTAGCTGCAGGAAGACAAAGAAGAGAAGGAAGAGAGAAAGCAAGGGCAGAAGAAAGAGAGAAGCAGGAGGGGCCAAGTAGAAGAAGAAGAAGACAAGGAAAGATAAAGAAGCAAAGAAGAAGAAGAAGCCCAGCCGTAGAGCAAAGAGAAAGAAGAGAGAAAGAGAAGACACAGAAGGCCAAAATCACATATAAAGCACTGTAGCACAAATTTTTAAGACGTCTGATATTTTATCAGCTGTCCAATTTTTGGGCCTTATTTCTACATTGACATTATTTCTTAATTTTGATTGAATTTGTTATTGCTTTTTTTTTTAGAGTTGTGCTCTTAAGCTTCTAAAATACCAATTTACTCCCTGAGTTCGACCTCGGAAATTTTAACTTTCTAGTAATAAAATTGTTATTTGTTTATATGACGATTTCAAACTACACTACAATAAATGTCTTTTTAAAACATGATCTCATCATGTAAGCAATTTTTGGCACCGTTGCCGGGGAGCAACGGGCATTTTAGAAGCTTTAATCACAACTTCTGATATAATACTGATTTAATTTCTCTCTTTTGTTGTGTTTATCGCAGGGGAAACCCAAGGAAAGAAAAGCAGCCGCACAACAACCACACCAAGGAACAGGTAAACTTTCATTAGCCCTCTCTCTTAATCCCCTCAAAATCTAAAAAGGAAAATAAAGAAAAATCAATCTAAGGCTACCTGTTTCTATATTTAGTAATTCACAAAAGTTGCCTGATTTTTAATTTCAACACACTTTTGATTGCACATCCACTTAAGGTAACTAGGGCTAAGACCTTCTTGATTGAGCCCTAAATACCAATTTGTGAGGCAATCAAATTGGACGAAATAGAGCCAACTTAAGGATTACAAGCTAGGGTTTTAGAGACACATCCTTTTCTAAGAAAAGAAGCAAAAATTCCAAAAAGAGGTGTGCCTAAGCCTTGTTTTAAGAAATCTATCCAAGAGAAACCCTAAGCAAATCAGGCTCTTAATCCATTTGAACCCTAAAAGCAAGGACCTAAAAGCTCTCAAAGGAACAAAGAGGTGAAGTTAATCCTTTGGGTCAACCAACCTTAAAATTAGGTCACTTTGCACTCAAAAGACCTAAAGTTCAAGTGGAACCCTAAGCACCTTGATCTTAACTAAAAGAGGTAGACTTAAGAGGTCAAGGTCCCCATTCTGGTCTACCTAGAATCTCAGTGACAAGAGAGGTCGGGTGGGGGAAACCCTGTAACCCGTGGGGACGCTCTACCATGTAGGGGTCTTTGCGAGACTCTCCCTCTCTGGCTGCCAAGGTAATTCTTAGGTGGACGACCTTCTGATCCAGGGGTATCATCCACCTCAAACCTCCATAGTCATCCAAACATCTTTGGGTGCCTTGATTGGGTCAAAAACATCCAGTCCCGCATCTCTTCTCTTTAGAGTATACACATACATTTTCAGTGGGACTCTCTATTCAGATCTATTCGCTTCACAACTTGATTCTACATCAAAATTCTGATTCTACGTTTTGATTCCACCACCTGATCCAAATATGCAGCCTAGTTACTTAGGATTACCCTTCAAGAAACCTCAATCACAAAGATCCATGAGAGATAAGATGGTTGAGGATGCCCTTGAATTCTATGAAATAGAATACAAAACCTCAACACCAATAGAAAACGTTCAAGTTGATGTCCCAACAACTACAACCTTATCATAAACTGTGCCCAAATATTATTGACTGAAGTCACAAAAGGATTTACCCGAGACATGCTCATAACAAGATACATTGAGATAGAAAAATTACACAATTTTGAATACATTCAATGCATAAAAAATCCTGTACTTTAGGAATAACACCAAGATGATCTTAAAAAATGGGAGGAGATGATGAGATTACCGAAATAAACTATCAACCAGAAAAACCCGTATATGCCACAAATAGAGGATGAACCATCTTGGGGTAGTATTGAGGATCAATCTGGTGTCCCAGATCTCGGGATTGAGGCACAGAGTGGTTGTGGATTCCCAACCCAGATAGAAGATAACATGCCTGATATTGAATTAGATTGGAAAATTGCAGGAGAACATAATGTTAAGTCAACCCTAGACCATGAATCACCAAGCTTAGAATTCCAAGACTCCTACAATAATGAGATTAGAGCTGAACCTCTTGAGGGTGTAAATCCCGCCCCTTATTCTGACAAGGTGACCCTCGATGATTATTCAGACTTAGATACTAGCAATTCAACCCACATCCTAAGCTTAGAATCTTGATCTGAAACTTATTGGGAAGATTACAAGGCCCTGTATGATGAAGATCAAATTTTCAATAAAGAGTGTTATTTCGAGCCTCTATTTAATGAATATCCCTCTCCAACTTCCTCAGGAAATCAGATCGATTTTTCGGAAGTCATGCTAATTTACGATACAGAAATCGAGGAGTCGGATGAGTGGGGTTTCAATTGGGTCTGTCCTATCAGCTTGGAACTTGAGCCTCGTAAGAACACCTTTTTAAGCTCAGAATTGACATATAGGCTAGACCCCAGTCAGGTTGCTGAATCCACATCATGTGATTTATTCTGTGGTGGAATTCATGATCTTGAATCTCATTTAGAACTTGATTTTCGCAAACTCTCCGACGATTTCGAATCTGACTATGATTTTAGAGAGCTCTACTTCTTGAACACACCAAGCAAATCTACGACCTCAGCTCACATGACTCGTTCTCCAACTCCGACTTTGAGGTCCCGATTCCCGAGATCACTGATTTAAGTTTTGGTTCCAGTGACATGAAATCATTTCTTTTCGATCCTCAGGAACCAAAACCAGAAAATGTCAAGAGTAATGGTAACCTAGAATTCAAATCTTTTCTCGATTCATATTTCCTTCATCCTATAAACACTCTTCAGGCATTTACTTTTGCATTTGATAGTTACACAGAGGACTCTCTATAGGAGACCACCTGTCATTCATTTCTAAAAGAGCCCTTATACACAATTCTCATTGAAGCCACCTCTTTCACACATACAGAACCGATCAAAAATCGTTTTCAACCCCGATCCGCAACCGGACTCAATTTCTATTCTGATTCCTCTCTCACCGAGCCAATTGCAGACGATTCAACTCCACATCTATACCGAGTTTCAGACATTGATTAGACTGAAAACCATGCTCCATCATTCTCTGATCACCCCTGTAGGGTTTCTGCGTCATTCACTGATTACTTTATGGATCCCTACTCTAACCAGGCTGATTCGACTCAGCCAAACCCCGCATTCACACTTCCACATCCGTCTGAGTTTCATAGTATATGGTGGGTTCCATACCTCTTGATCTACATTTATCAACCCACCAGATTAATTGGGTTTGGGCTACATCATCAGCCTGCTGATCTGAATAAGTACCTGGTTGGACCAACCAGGCTCTTGATCAAGGTGCTTGTTATACAAAACTCTGCTGATTTGACCATTCCCTCTCCATCCCATTTCCCGCTCGGCTGAAGGCGTCGAACTCAACACTTAACGGGAGGTAACCCATCATTCTTTCAAAAACCCGAAACCTTTCCTAACATTTCTATGCTGAATTCATATTACACTTTAGGGTTCATCCATTAGGACAGCCGACTCCACCTCAGATACCCATACCCGAGTCTAGAAATCATCCGCAACAGTCACTTCGACCCGTTTGCCCACCAAACACCTGTCCTAATGAATGAACTAAGCGGAATTCAAACCCACCTAATTTACAATGGGGATATTGCAAATCTTAGGCATGGGGGGTATGAAAGTGCAAAATGTATGAAAACTCATATCAAGAAAAGGTTTCAACAAAAAAATCACATATCATGTAAAAAAAAATTGAGAAGTGGGAGGAAAAATTTTGTGGGCTATACAAAACAGGAGGAGGAAAAAAAGAGCAAAATGATAAAAAATGAGCACAAAATAAAAAAGAAAGAGATAGCGTTGAGCACACAAAATGGTCCCCGGCAACGGCGCCAAAATGTTGAGCGTACATGAATCGCTACGCTAACGTGTTCGATTTTGGAAAACCTGTCGTTGTAGTTCTAAAGTGAAGAATTCGTGTTCAACAAATAAAATTTATACCGAAATTAAAATTCTAGGTCGAACACAGGGAGGCGGACGTTTGATTTAAAAACTACGCGTTTCTTTTTATTTGTTACGGAATAATTCATTTTAAAACTATCTAATTATTTACAATAAATAGAAGAGAGAGAGAGAGTAAGAGAGAAAGCGAATATTACACAGAGAAATCAAAATGAGATGTGGAATAAACAAGGAATTTTTCATTAAGGAGATTGTTCATTTCACTCTTACAACTACAAAGCATAAAACAATTACTCTAGAAAGCGATAAATTTACTCTAGAAAGCATTAAATGAATGGAGGGAGAAATATCCTCCTCGACGATTGCTTGGAGGACGAGCAAAACTACAGTAGAAAGCAGTAAATCTATACTAGAAAGCAGTAAAAAGAATAGGAAAAGAGAAATCCTCCTTGACGGTTGCTTGGAGGACGAGCAGGACGGGACGATGCCTGGACGAAGGGGAACGAAGCAGGACGAAGCAGAAGAACGGGAACGAAGCAGCACGCCGTCGTCGTCGCAGGATCCACTTCCGAAGGGGAACGAAAATTTGGACTTTATCTCGCGAGAAGCATCCCGGGTGTGGGACAAGCTTCTCTTGAGCTTTGGAGGGGTAGAGAGGAGAAGGAAGGGATGAAAATTTCGTATGGAGGGGGTCTCCTTTTATAGTTGCAAGGAGTGGGGGCAAAATGGACATTACAACTTCAAAACAATAAATGAGGGGTCTTTAGTGATGGATAAAACCGTCGCTAAAGCCCCCATCGTGGGCATAGCTTTCGCGCCCATGCGCGCCCGCTCAGCTGCCCGCGCGCGCAACGCTTGCGCATGACCACTGGTTCTTAACTGTCCGATTGCGAGATCGGATGGCTTAGATCGAGCTTCACCCACTGCAGCCCGCCTGCCTGGCGCATTCGATTGCACGTCTGCGCCACGCGTTCAATCGCGCATCGGCGCTATCGGGCGCACGCGGCCGTCCGATCTCCATTTGACGCTCCACGCGCCCAATAGCTTACGCCCAATTTGAGGCTCGCGGGACTCGATCCCGCGACCTCCGCTTCGTCGACAGCCGCGTCACCGCTGCGCTACACCTTCGAAATGGTTGCGCGGATGAATTAGCCAGCCGCATCCACAGCCATTGGATCTTGATCCAACGGCGGAGAATCGACGCACTGATTGAAGAAGAAGAGGTGAGGCGGTGCTGGTGGCCGTTTGGGCGGCTGAGATGGCACCACGTGGCGCCATCTTAGCCGTCCATCTTCTGGAAGTTGTGGATGGTGCTACGGATGTCGAATTGACTCGATTTTTGTGTCGTTGAGCTGCGATTGTCGATCCGAATTCATCCGTGCGGTCGGATTTGTCATCTGAAGTGCGGATTTTCACCATCCTGGCCCTTGATCTTCTAGGGTTCCCCGGTCGCTATCTGATGCTACGGATGCCTGATTAGGGCGATCTTGGAGTCGTTGAACTCCAATCATTGCCCTGATCACATCCATACGGTTGGATCTTTGATCCAAGGCCCCGATAAAATGTTTGCCCTATCCAAGCACATAAAAGGAGACAATTAACCTCCATTTTATTCAAACTACTCTAAATGCAAAATGATGCATGTTATGCAATATTTATATCATGAAATGCAATCCTATGCTTAAGAACATGCATAAATAGATATTTTAAGTAGTGTAAATGTGTTTACATCAGATAGTCATTAGTAAGAGATTGAGGGATTAACCGAAGCCCTAGACCACATTAAGAAAAGTAAAAAAAAGTGCTAAAGTGACATAAAGAGATTTGTAGGAACACTGACCTTAGGCCTTTTTGGCTAGACTCTTAGTACCCACTAAGATCTGAATAATCCTCAAGAGGTTGAGGAAAATGTGAAGCTTAAGTATCAGGACTAAGGCCTAGGGAGTATTCAGCCTCATTAACTGACCTTCAATTTGTGGGACTCGGTAACCTAAGCACTCCAATCCACATACAGTCTAGTTCAGTGCGCATAACAATCAAAATCACACAAAAAGCATTTTAATGTTCTGAAAATGTTGTCTAGATTAGGAGCGGCCGATCAACACAAGTTGATTTGGACGAGTTCCCGACGTGGAGAGATGGGAAATACCCCTCGAAGATGTGTAACAACATATCGTCTCCTCGGTACGTGTCTCTTAGGATATTTACATATCCTACTGGGGGAATGTAAGCACTCTGATGGTTCAGATACCATGGGTGGCATTATCACGAAATGTCAATCGCTAGGGTCTGAATTCGGCCACGAAACGCCATGGGTGGGATTATCTCGAAATCTCGAAAACCAGTGTTCTGGGGGTTACCATGGACGGTGATATTACGAAGCATCGATTGCCAGGAACCTTTGAGGATTGATGATGAGGATGAGGAATCCAATACAGATCGTGTTGAAAAGCCAATCCGAAGCTATAATTAAAAAGAAAAGAGAGAGAAAACTCTTCAAACAAATAAATCCTCTGTCTCTCTCTTACAAAAATGCACTGCAAACTGAACTAAGGCTAAATATGTCTCAAGCACGGGTGCTTTAACCACGGAGTCCAATAAACCCTAGGGAAGTTAATGCGGGCCTTAAAAACCTTCGCAGAGGATCGAGGCTAAAGTTGGACAGGTCCAGATCTTGGTTGGTACTAGAGTAACTTTAGGCCCATTGTCGGCATTCTGACCTAATCACAGAAGAAAAAGCACTTGTCATAACTAGTGAAAGAAATTCATGGTTTAGAATAGAAGTTAAAACCTTAAATTTTTGCTAAGGGACTAGCAAAAGCTAGGCATGGGAGTATGATGAGAACCTCATCATGAGCCCTAACTAGCATTTTTGACCTAATAAAGTGAATAAAAGCTCCTACATAACCAAGAGAAAGGCCTAACTTAAGAGAGCACTGATATGGAAAGAAAACATGAAACAAAGGGTAAAACTATAATTTTACCCATGCAGTACATCAATGGGATTTCTCAGGGTCTAGACATAGGTCAATTGGACTTAATAAGATAAAAAGTGGGATGGTTCAGTCAGAAAAGAGTTATTGTGAAATTTAGGAATTAAATGACATTATGTAACCCTAAAACAAACTTACATAATTTCACAGGGTTCCAGGCAGGATAAAAATCAACTAAACCCTCTAAAATTCATGGAAAAATATCCCCTAGGATTTAGAACCTTCAATTTATCCTTGGGAACCTGTTTTGACCTAGATTGGGGACCAAGCTTAATATTCGACTTAATTTGGGTTTTTATGCAAAATATCTAGTCAAACGTGGTAAAACCTAAAACCTAACTCCACCATTGGATTCCTTAGATCAAAATTAGGTTTGTACCAAAATTTCGACCTAAGAGAAGGCCATCTTGACCTACTTTGTAAAATAATCCACCCAATTATATTTTGGCCCCTAACTTTTGAAAACCCTTGTGAAGACCCCCTCAACTTCCTCGTCACTTTTTGCATTCAGGTCCCTCTGCCATTGCAGCAGGGACCCATACCTCTGGCAAGGTTTGGAGGGGGTTTTCTCCTCATTTCCCAAGGGAGCTGCTCCTAAATTTAAAAGGGGAGCTCTCTACGAAACCCCCTACCGCATGAGTAGCTCCCCATACCCTAAATCGCCCCATACCTCTTGTGCGAACGCTCGAGAGGTATGGGTATCACTTCCGGCCATGCCTTTGGCGAGGACTTTTGGCCGCCACCTTGTGCCTGACCTTCTGTCCGTGCCTTTATAAGTAAGCCCAGATCCCTCCGCATCAAGCAAGCTCGACTTAGCCGAAGAATTCCCCCCAATTTCGTCTCCTCCTCCGGTCAAGAGTCCAGCGAGCTCTGGCGAGCCCTCCTCCTCTTTTTTGTCGCTCTGCCATAATACCAGTGGTAGAGCCGCCTTCACCGCCTTCCTCCGCATCGTGCAACACCCGCGCGCTCGCCTCTAGCCCTGTCGTCGTCGCCGTCACCCCTCCCTAATACATCTTCATCTCCGGCGATGGCAGGAACGAGCCGTCCGCCTCCTGCCCCCTTCGTCCATTTAGCTAGGTTAAAATTATTCCTCTCTCTCCCCTCTTTATTTCCCCTATCTTTATTGCTATTTTTTATCCCATCAACGCCACAGACCACCATCACCTTCTCCACCTCTGGCAAACCACCGGCGAGGCGAAACCATCGCTCCACCCCTCCACAGGCCTCGCCACCTACCTTAGAACCTCCGCTTTTACCCACTGATCATTATCCACACCTCCATTGACCGCCAACACCTCCATACTCGCCCACCGACCTAACCCACCTTCACGGCCACAGAGCAACCTAGGCATGCATGCCGTATTCATGAAGTGATTTGGCAGGGCCGTGAGGCCGTATTCATGAAGTGCAGGTTCGACCCTCTTCCGCCGTTGATGAAGGCATGAGGGAGTTTGCTCGTGAGCTCCAAGTCGTGCGCTCCAAGCGTTAGAGTCCCAGGTGGAGCAGATTGGTGTCGCAAACTCACACAGCCAAGCAATTGGCTTAGCAGGTCACCAAGGCTGTGGCAATTGGAGCAGGTCTCCTGTGGACGCATGTGCGAGAAGCGGGTGGGACATTTAGTCCCACCTCGGAAGTCTGTGAGCAGGAGCACGGCATAAATTGAAAAACTGTCAGAGGCATAGCGCCTCCTGACAAGAGGTGAGGTCCCACTCTCCCTTCTTGCCTCGTCCGCGCCCCACGTTCTGCGGACCTAGTATTCGACCCGTATACCCTGCACTTCTCGCGCACCACCCACGCCGGTGCGCCTGGACCCGGGCACGCGTAATCTGACCATTTACCCGGCTGTCTCTGAGAGAGCGAAGAGAGAAATAGAGAGAGAGTGATGCGGGGGAGGGTAGGGGGTAGGTTTTGCTCTCTGTGCTGTGCAAGGAAGAAGGAGGAGGAGGAGGCTGCGAAAGATGGCACTGTAGCCGCAGAGAAGCTGAAGACAGAAGGAATGAGAAGGTGCGGCAGAGAGGAAAAGAAGAAGAAGAAGGAGGCGTAGTAGAGAAGAGAAGAAAAAGAAGAAGACAAGGGAAGACCAAGGAAGAACAGAAGAAGAAGGAGCCGTAGCCAAAGCTCAAGGCAGAAGGAAGAAGCAGAAAGAAAAGAAAGACAAAGTACTGTAGCATTCGCCAGTTAAGATACCTGATTCACAGAATCAGACGTCTAAGAAAAGAAAGAGAGAAGAGAAAGAAGAAGAAAAGAGAAAGACAAATTTATTTTTGCATTTTCTCTCTCTAGTTTTTATATACATTGGATTGCATCTTTTGAGTAATTTGAAGTTGTGAATTTAGTTTCTAAAATACCAATTTACTCCCTGAGTTCGACCTCGAAAATTTTGAATTTCTTGTAATAAAATTGTAAATTGTTTATACGACGATTTCAAGCTATACTGCAACGAATGCTTTTTTAAACTACGATCTCGTCGCGCGAACACTAGACAACACGGGATATTTCCATCCCAACTGATGAGAGTCTCATCATGAACCTTAACTAGCACAATTTAATCTAAATAAGTGTGAAGAAGCTCCTACAAAACCTAAAGAGAAGCTTAACTCAGAGAGCTCTAAATTAAAGAATAAGATAAATCATAAGGGGTAAAACTGTAATTTTACCATTGCAGTACGCAAATAGGATAATTAAGGATCTAAACATATTTCAAATAAGCTTAATAAGGAGGGAAGTGGGATGATCTGATCTGAAAAGGGTTATAGAAACTTCTAGGAATTAAATGACATTCTGTAACCCTAAAACAAACATACTTTAATTCAAGAGGTTTGAGGTAGGATAAAAATCAAATAAATTCTCTAAAATTCATATAAAAATATTCCCTAGGGTTTAGAACCTTCAATTTGGCCTTTGCAACCTATTTTGACCTAAAATGAGAACCATGCACAATTTCTGACCTAATTTGGGTTTTTACGCAAATTGATCTGTCAAACACGGTTAAACCTAAAATCAAATTTCACCGTTAAAATCCTTAGGTTCAAATTAGGCTGGTATAAGAATTTGGGCCTAAGAAAAGACCATCTTTACCGACTTTACAAATTGGTCCTCTTGAATTACTTTTTGACCCTTATCTTTTGAAACCCTTACACATTGCCCCCTATCTTTCTCGTCGTTCTTTGCAGAACGGTCCTCCCTGCCATTCTGAGCAGCGCCATACCTCCAGTGACCTTGCGCGGAGGATGGCGCCGCGCAGGGCATGGCGCCCGTTCTCAGGAACGAACGAGAGGTTCCCTGCGTCATCCTCTGTTGCAGGGACCCTCCCCTGTGTCCTGCAGCATCCCATGCCTCTCGTGCGAACGCACGAAAGGTATGGGTCTCCTTCTCCAGCCATCTCCGACGTGCTCTGCACGTCGTTCTCTAGGCCCACTCTCCTCGCCAGCGCCTTTATAAGGGGCGGCAGGGGATATCGTTGAAGGCAAGCTAGTTCTAGCCGGGAAACTCCCCCTCCTTTGTCTCCTCTCTCTCCGGTCAGACTGCCTAAGCTTCCGGCGAACTCTCCTCCTCCTCGTCACTTTGCTGCCATACCTGCAGCAAAGCCCACTCTGCCCCGTCTTCCCACGCCAGGCCACACCAACTGGCATCCTCAGGTCTCTTCCTCGTCGCCGATAACCCACTCCTGGGCACCTTCGTCCCCAGCGTCGGCAGGTACCCGCCGAGTGCCACCTCCCTCCCTCTTTGTCAATTAGGTAGGTAGAAATCTCCCTTCTCTCTCCCTGTTATTTCCCCCTTCTTAATTTACCATTTTAACCCACCGACCGCCACTGTCCATCACCACCTTCCCCATCTCCGGCCGCTCTCCGGCGAGGCGTTCTCGCCACTCCACGCCTCCATCCGCCTCGCCAGCTACCCATTAAGCTTCGCGACACCCCACTGACACTGAATCCGCCCTCCATTCACTTCCTAACACCTCCAGACCACCCCCCGAACACACCCACTCTCACGCATGCAGCGTGCCCTAGGCGCACGGCCACAGGCACGCTCGCATCTCGCTGACCCTCGCACCGCCTTTGCCACAATCCGGCAAAGCCCCCTGTGTTGTCTGATGTGGCCGGGAGGCCGTCTTCGTGATTTCAGGGTTCACCCTCCTCGCCGCCATTGATGAGCAGCAGGAGTTGCTTCACAAGCAGCTCCTGACTTCTTCAGCCCCAGGTGTAAGCCCCAGGCAGCGCGGGGCACCTCCGCAGAGATGCCCAGGTTCTCAATTGGGGTTGCGAGACTTCACTATTGCCCCAATTGCGCGAAGCCTTCTCCTGCGGGCGCCCGAGATAGGAGGTGGGACTTTAGTCCCACCTCGTAAGTGTGTGGCCTCACGCCCACACTTAAATTGTTTTCGTGATATGAGTCGGTTGCCTCCGATACACACGAGGTGAGGTCCCTCACCTATCACCGCCCTCGTCCGTGAGCCAACCACACGGATTAGGCGCGATCCGACCCGACACTCTGTGCACTCCTCGCGCACCACCCATGCCGGTGCGCCTGGACCCAGGCGCGCGACCCGACCCGATTACCCGGCTCTGGAAGAGCTTTCCAAAGAGAGATCCAGAGAGAGAGACGCGGGGAAGGGGTAGGGGTAGGTTTTGCGCTGATGTTTGCGTGTGTGCGCAGGAAAGAAGAAAAGAGGAAAGACTAAGCAGAGAAGAAGAAAGGAAGAAAAGAAGCTGAAGGAAAAGAACAGGAGCATGTTGGGAGATCGTAGATCACATTTTTGATAAAAGCGTCGTAGTATAGTTGCAAAATATGATCCAACAAAGATATTGTTTTGAAAATAACGACTTTGAGTCCCGGTCGTTCGTCTCTGGGAGGCGTTGTTTTTGTTTTTGAAATCGATCTTAAAGCCTCTCTACTTTTTTTAAACGACTTGTAATATATAGGCGGTTAAAGAACAGGCACTTAAATCACTCAAATATGATAATCATTTAGCTCAAGGTGATTTCAAACACATAAGAGATATATATATATATAAAATGAAATTTCATTCATCGTGGGAGAGTTGTTGCACAAGGAAATATAGAGGAAAGCTTATACATGAATGCTTAAAATTAAATCTAATTACCAGAAAACGATTGCATACAAGAATCAGCGGGGGTATTTCGCATGCATCATTGGGGGAGAAGTAAGACTACTCTACTAAGCAGTAAATGAAAGCAATAAAAATTATGAAGAGCATGATCTAGAGCTAGAAGAATAGAGGGCATTCAGGGGTGGTCCCCGATGGCCTTGGAGTGGTCGAGAGGAGAATGAGGGGCGGCCAATATAGCTTAGGCCGACCCTTGGAGAGAAGTAGGGTTGATCCAGCATCCCGGCATGGTGTCCTCCATGGTGGTGGTAGTGAGCTCGTGGAGGTGGAGTGAGTGGCTAAGTGGAGGTGGCGTGAATGGCACCAATGGAGAGCAATTGCCAAGGGAGTGAATGGGTGCCAATGGCCACCCAAGGGGTCTTTTTATAGACCTAAGGGAAGCTCTCTAGAGAATTATGGAATTCTCTAGAGAGGCCTATGGTGGGAGCTCGTGGGAGAGTGAGAGAGAGAGGGTGGATGGTGGTTTTTAGATCCACCAAATGTGGATCTAAAAATTGAATGGCTCTTGGTTGCTATTTTTGGCAACCAAGGCAACCACACATGGTAGAGAGTTCTAGAGAACTCTAGGCTAGATATTTTCGTGTGGATGGTGTGTGTGGGTGTGTGTGGGTCGAAACTTAGGTGGCTAGGTTGATTAGGTTGGGTTCTAGTGGGTTTATGTCAAGGTAGGTCTCAAATTAGGGTTATAAACCCTAATTCACTAAGGTAAAGTGCAATTAAACTTAATACAAGTTTAATTGGGTGTGTGCAAACTTAATTGAGAGTAAAAAAACTCAATTAAGTCAGGTCTAGGTCAATTGGACTCTCACTGAGTCCAATTGGACAGTGTGTGCTGAGATCAGGGCTCAATTGGACTCAATGAGTCCAATTGAATAGGCTAATGGAATTGACTAAGATCCAAGTCAATTAGGTTTAGTGAGGACCTAATTAGGTCCTTAGGGAGGTCTAGAGGTGATGTACTAGGGTTAGGGCACCTTAATTTAGGTTCCTATGGGGTTGGAATTTGGTTTCGGGACCTAGAGATCCAAGATCAAGGCTTAATCTCAAAATAGGAATTGGAGAGTAGTATCAGACGTCTAACAATAGAATCAGATGTCTTATACTAAAAAATCAGAAGTCCAGACTTGTTGTCTGGACGTCCAATCAGAGTCAGGAAGGATTTTGGGTTCTGTTTTGGGTATTCTGCAGAAATTGGACATCTGACAAAGTGTCTGGACGTCCAATAATACTGTAGAAGTGGGTTTGAAGTGTGCGGGAGTTGGCTAAGGGTCCTGGACATCTTAAAACTTATCTGGACGTCTAGAGAAGGGTTGGAACTAGGGTTTTAGGGCTTCCTAGGGTGTTGTGACCTAATCTAAGGGTGGCTAAGGCTTGGGGAAGTCTCTAGGCTATCCTAGGGCTAGGATGGACCTAAGCTCTTCACATTTTACTGCTTTATTTCTACTTAATAGAATAGAAAACCTTTAACCCCCTTACATTATTATTCCTACATCTAAACTAGGCCTTCTGCTCCAGCTCTGCTACAACTCCCATTATTCCTGATCCAGCTCCTGATCAGCTTATTCCCTGCAATCGACATAATGCACTTAATCAGCACATTATAACATTATTTTATGCATAGCTAAAGGAAAGCAGTAAAGATGCAGATAATGTGTGTGCATGCATGAATAACCCTAACTTATGCTAAGTCCTAGCTTAATCTAGGCCATTTAAGACCTATGATTGCTACGCAATCAGAGCCGCACTGTAGCAACCGTGCAGTTAAGCTGTCTGAGCGCTGAATCAGACGTCGAAGGGTCAGCAGCCAGAGCAGAGAAGAATCGCAGCTGCTGAAGAAGAAGAAAGAAGAAGGTAGGCTGAAGAAGAAGAAAGAAGAAGAGGAAGGGCCAGAGCAGAAGAAAAGAAGGAAAAAGAAGAAGAAAGGAGAGAAGAAAATCAAAAAGGAAGAAAGGAGAAAGACTTAGCAGCTGAAGAAAAAAAGAGAAGGCAGAAGCCTCTGCAACCGCAAGGAAGAAGAAGACCCAAAAAAAAGAAAAGAATAAAATCAGAGAGAAGAAAAGAGAAAGAGGAACCACAGAAGCCGAGAAGAAGAAAAGAAGAAAGAAGAAGAAAGAAGAGAGTCGGCTGAAGAAAGAGAAGAAGCCAATCACCCCTTCTTTCTCTCTCTCTCTCTCTTAATTTTTTGTAAAACCTTATATATTGTGAATTTATATGCTTCAAGAATTTTGGTTTGCTCCCTGAGTTCGACCTCAGGAAACTCTTCATTCCGAGTAATAAATTGTATTAGACTGGTAACCGTTTTGTTATATACCACAACGACTATCATAACTATAAAGACGAACAAAGCGGAAGCGTACCACCAACCCATCCCAAAAACAGGGAATTTCAATAGGGTTAGCCAGCACAACACACAGGAGCAACAAGCACACCTAATTCAGCCTGCTCCCCAGCACCCACCAGGCTTTGTTAACCCTAACCCAACCCAAGCTCAACCCATTTTGCAAAACCCACCTTACCCTTCTAACCCTAACGCACATGCTTGTGCTTTCACTTTGAGAAGTGGGAAACAAATCCAAGATCCTCCTACATCAAAATCTTTCCAAGATCTTGAGGAGCTTAAATCTGACCTAGGAGACCAAACTAACCTAGAAAACAAGACTCAGGATTTGAATGCTCATGATTTTTCTTAAGCACCTTTTCCTGAAGCCTTGATCAAACCCAAGGAAAAGAAAGCCAACCAATCTAAGGAGTGGCTTGAGATTTTAAATCAAGTTCAAGTAAATATACCACTCCTTGAGGCTATTGAGAACATCCCAGCCTGTGCAAAATTTCTAAGGGAATTATGCACACCGAAACGCCGGGCCAAATCATCAAAAAAGGTTGTGATTTCTGAACAAGCTAGTGCCATCATCCTAAATAAGCTCCCTCCTAAAAGGAAAGATCTAGTGACCCCCTTAATCTCATGTGAAATAGATGCTTTCATCCTAGATCGAGCCTTATTGGACCTAGGTGCCTCCATCAACTTAATCCCTACAGAATTATATGAAGAGCTAGATCTAGGCCCCTTGGAACACACTGATGTGACCCTTTAGCTCGCTGACAGGTCAACCAAATTTCCAAAGAACCTTGTACAAAATGTGATTGTAAAAGTGAGGGGTTTTGAA
The DNA here is from genome assembly GCA_037157565.1 of Thalassia testudinum. Classification (NCBI taxonomy): domain Eukaryota; kingdom Viridiplantae; phylum Streptophyta; class Magnoliopsida; order Alismatales; family Hydrocharitaceae; genus Thalassia; species Thalassia testudinum. Next base: position 70,470,199 of record JAZHRO010000022.1, on the reverse strand, counting down.
TATCAAAAAACTTGAACCATACCCCGATAATCTTAGGAAGACCTTTCTTGGCCACTGCCAAGGCTCTAATCAACTGTGAGACGGGGATTATGCACATCACCTCTGGAAGGAAAAATTGTCAACTCAATGTCTTTGAAGCTTACCAAAAGAATAAGGTGAATTGTGGTTCCATTGAGGTCGTAAGAACAATTGAACAAGTTTTGGCAATTCACACTAAAGATGATCCAAATCTTGCCAAAGCTCATGACCAACATGGAGGGAAAGAAGGGGATGCACTTGAGGATAATTCTGATCTACCATCTCCCATGGAAAATCAAATTGAACAGGACATTATTGAGATTGAGAAACTCTTGGGAGTAACTTATGATGAATTAGATGATAATATAAAGAATCCTCTATACATCCACCTTGAAATTCAAGAACTTTTGAATTCTGAGGGAGTTTAAGAAAATGGATAATCTAAGGACATGAACCAGGAAGTAACCCTAGAAGAAAAAGTTCAACACATAATGGACTGGGGAAGAACTTATAAGCCAACTAGTTCAAATGGATGACTTGACTCAAAAGAAGTGACTTCGGATGAGGAAGAGGAAATTTCTGATGAAGATTTTGATGAATTTCACACAACTCTACCCCTATCCTCATATGACAAAGAGCCTGGAGAACTCATGATTTTTGATATCAACTACCATTATGAAGACCCTTATTACTCTGATTCAAAACCTGATTTAATTCTAAATCATGATTTCAATCTAGACCCTATACCACCTCCTCTTGAATTATGGAACTGGATTAATAGATAGGCTATGCAATTTGAATCTCATCCACCTGACCCTATTTCATATTCCAAATCAGAAAGACTCCTTGGAATAGGACTGCATTATTAACTAGTCTGCATTTGTGGATCACTGATTCTAGGACCAAGTGATCATATCTTTCTATTAATCTTAAATTCCCCTGCAACATTATTACTTTTTCTCTTAACCCACTGTATTGAACTACATATTTTTGGGTTTAAGTCTAGCAAATGACGTTAAACTTAGCGTTGGCTAAGAGGCAACCCAGTACTCTTCACAGGTAGTTTGCATCTTTTGCATCCATGCTGACCTAGATCAACAAGCATAGTCAGTTGATATCCCCTCCTTTTGCTTATTATATTTTAATTTTCATGCATACATTTCAATGAGGACATTGTAATGAATAGGCATAGGAGGGTAGACATTGCATGTCTTATTTTTATGTCAAAAAAAAAAAAAAATGCATTCAGGCATAAAGAATGTTTTTTAAGATTTTATTAGGGATTTATTCTTAAGTTGATTCCTGAGTTTAGAATCTAGTACAATTTCACACTTACATGTAGACTTTGCAATGGATCCTCTGTGTAGACCGATAAACATCTTTAGCTTCTCCTAAGCCCTTAGACAGTAATTAGGGAGTCAAGTAAACTATCTTCCAACAGATCCACCGAACAAGTGTGAGGTGAGAGTAAAAAGTCTGCTGGTGCTCTAAGGCTAGTATGAGGAATCTTAACTTCTGGATAATTAGATAATGATACTCAGAGTTAGGCATAGTTCTCGCTCTTGATTTCTGCGTACAAATTCTTAGTGAGAATATTTTAAGAGCCACCAAATAAGGCAAATACGCAGAGAGCAGGTTTTGATAAAACTAAGACTGAGGTAGATGGTCACGATCGTCCTTTACGGAATCATCGGCTGAAGAAAGGTATTAATATCAAGGTCAAAAATACGTTGTCCTTTGCATTCCTTTCCCGATGTCGAGAATAGACACTTTCACAAAATAAGCCACCCAATATCCTCTTAAACACCCTTATTCCCGAATAATGCCTCGTAAATAAAAGTTTGTATGTTATTCTACGTTGCGCTAGTAGATATTTGGATGCGAAAAAAAAACAAAAGAAAAAAAAAGAAAAAAAAAATATATTCATAGAAAAAAAAGAGAGGAAAAAGAAAAGAAAAGAAATATATATATATATAATTAGAAAAAAAAGAAAAAGTAGAAAAAAAAGACTTTATGAGTTTAGAATTTATTTCAAATGTAATGAGGCAACAACACATACCACCCTCAAGATCCACCAAATACAGCCTTGACCTACTTTTCTGCATTTCTGGCCACCTAAATACGGGCTGAGGAATTCTGACCTAGTCGTAGAGTTATCAGAACCTTATCAAAGTGTTAGTGCCAGGAGAGACCACCAAATATACTAATAAATCTGGTGAGATTGTGAGTTCAAAAAGAAAGAAAAGAAAATAAAAGATAAGAAGAAAAAGAAAAATAAAAATAAAGAAAAAAAAAGAAAGAGAGAGAATGAGTACAAAGGAACTAAAAAGAGCATAGTTTCTCCGCTTCTCTTTGAGTTAAATTATTTAATAGTCTGGAAATCTAGGTTCTAAAGTATTAGTCTATATGCAGCACCGGATGAATGCAGCACCAAAAGCTTCCCCTCACTCCACTCAACCGATCCCCCTTCTCCATTCACTGCCAACCACCGCCCGACTACCTCCCGAACAAACCCATCGTCTCGCACACAATCCGACCTAGGGCTACCTCCACACACGCCCTCCGCCTCGCCAAAACCCGCACTGCATTCGCCGCACTCCGACAAAGCTCCCTACATATTCTGACTAGGCCAAGAGGCCGTATTTCTGCTTTCAGATCGGAGCCCCTTCGCTGCCATTACTGAGCTGCTGCAGCTCCTCCACCTGCAGCTGCAGGCGCTTTCCAGCCCAGGTGCACACCCTAGGTCGCGCGGTTTACCTCTGCGAAGGCACCTAGGCTTGCAGTTGGGGCGAAGGCGTCGCGAGCTGCTGCAATTGCCTGCAGTTTCCTTAGCTACAGGCGCTAATTTGGGAGGTGGGACTTTAGTCCCACCTCAGAAGTGCGTGGCCAAGCTCCCACACTTAAATTGGAAATGTGTCTAAGGCTATTCGCTTTCGAACACAGGGGTCAGGTTCCTCTCCTGCACGCTGCGCACCACGCGCTCACTCGCCCTCGCTCGCGCTCACGCCCCGCGGGTCTGGGCAGGATCCGATTACCCAAATCGTGCACTCCTCGCCCACCACCGCATGCCGGTGGCCCTGGTCTCGGGCGTGATACCTGCACCCGATTACCCGGCTCTGGGAGAGCGATCCTAAGAGAGAAATCTGAGAAAGAGAGAGACGCGGGGAGGGGTAGGGGTAGGTTTTGCTCTAACCCTTGTGTGAGCGTGCAGGAACAGAAGGAGAAGAAGGAAGGAAGGAAAGGAAGAAGAAGGGGAGCGGCCGAAGCCTCAGCCGCTCAGGGCAGCTGAAGAAGAAGAAACGAAGGAGAGAAACAGAAGAAGAAGAGAAGGAAGGCACTGTAGCAAACCTACAGTTATGTCGTCTGACCACTGCATCAGACGACGGAAGGGCAGCAGCCAGAACAGAAAGAAGAGAAAAGAAGAGGAGCTGTAAGGGAAGAAAAGAAAGAAGGAAGCAGAGAAGAAAAATAAGAAGAAAAGAGAAAGAAGAAAGAAGACTGAAGCCGCAAGCAAGGGAAGAAAGAAAGAGAAGAACAGAAGAAAGGAAACAGAAAGAAGAAGAAGATTACCACAGCCGCAGAAGAAGAAAAGAAAAGAAAGAAGAAGAAAGGAAGACTCTGCAGAAAAAAGAAGAGAAGGGGAGCAGCTGAAAGAAAAAGAAGGACAGAAAGAAAAGGAGGAGAGAAGAAGAAGCCAAGAGAAACTCTAGCTCCCTCTCTCTCTCTCTTATTTTTGTAACCTAATTGAGAATTTTTATATTTCTAAAATTCTAGTTGCTCCCTGAGTTCGACCTCGGGAAAACTTTTTCCGAGTAAAAATTTGTAGTAATCTGGTAGCTGTCTTATTACATACTATAACGACTATAACTTAAAGTATAATAAACGTAAACAAGCCAATCGGATACTAATGGCCATCCAACGATCCACAAACCCTCCACGTCGCCCATCCAACCGCGCCTCATTAAAGGAGAAGATCTCGACCATTGGATCTTCATCCAACAACTGAGAATAAGTTGCCTTAGAATATAAATGCAATAAAGAAAAGGCCTTAGCGCAATGTAAGTGCGCCGATTCGCAAACAAAGGGCGTGCGTTCGAATTGCCTGAGCGCGAAATCAGAAGGCGGTAGCGTGAAGGCGAAATCAGACCGTTAGATCTTCAAAGGGCGGTGCGGATGCTGACACTTGGCAAGCGAGAGAGCATCTGATCAACACGCGAAATCAAAAGTGCGCTGAACGCACAATCTCACGCACCTTTTGTGAAGGCTGTGCGCTGCGTGAGTTTAAGCCATCCGATCGTACGATTGGAGGGTTGAGGAGCATTAGCATGATTTGAATGTGAACAGTGCGCACAAAGGGAGAGGGCGAGAGTTGAAGTGGGCACGAGGAGAATGCCAGACCGTTAGATCGCGATCCTATGGCGCGGAAGCCACCACGTGTCACCATTAGGTTGAAGCCGAGCGTAGAGGGCGCATATGAGGCTAATTTGAGGCCAAATCAGAGCCGTTGATCTTCCAATCGACGGATCTGATTGCCCAGGGGTTGTTACATGAGTTTAAGGGCCAAAATGCCCACTTTGCCCCTCGTTAAAACTATAAAAGAAGGCCTAGGCCCCCTAATTGAAAGCATCTTCCAGGATCAACTTCATTTCAACTCCAGACATCTCTCTTCCACCTTCATCCAAACCAAGATCTCCCTCTGCAACTCCGCTCCGCCCTTCATCCCGGCACTCTAGATCTAAGGTGCTACCGCATCTCGCATAAGCATCCTACAAGTGGTGTCGTCTCTCTGCCTCCTTCTATCTCTCTCTCTCTCTACCTCTCTCTCTCTGTCTATCTATCTGCTATTTATCTATCTTTACTTTTAGCATAGCAATCTCTATTTTGAAAAAGACTGTTTCTAAATGCAATACAATTCTGATTATATATCTCATTCCTATACATATATACATATATAAATATCTGTTTAGAGCAAGTTCTATTGAAAAGCTTCTGCATAAATTGTGATTGCCTCCCTGCAAACGACCGTGTACTCACCAGATTCTATAAATTTATTTGTCGACGTGTTTTTGCACTATACTGAAACTAAATTATCTTTTGAAACGTGATTTACACGCCGAACAATTGGGCTGGTTGAGCTCAAGTTGAAGTTAGGCCCTACTTGACTTATGAGGCTCAATATTCGAGCTTAGTCGTGGAGGCAACAATAGACAAGGATGGTTTGAAGGAGGATGGAGTAGTTGAAAATTGCATGGAGGAGGATGGAGTGGACAAGGGGAAAATGGATAACAAGTAGGTCCTATGACGAGGTGATTCAAGTGATCTTAGAGCATGTATTTTAGGGCTAAACGCGTTAATTCAATTCCAACAAGGGCTTAGGTAACACATTACGGGAAATAAATTCCTTTTTAAGGCTTGCACTGTGTTTCGATCTGCACCCTAATGTTTTGACCCTAGTTGGCTCTAAATGGAGTCCAATTCAAATTAAGATGCACCTTGGACTCAAGCAAGAAGGTGATAGTCCAAGGTGCTAATCAAATTCAGCACAAGTCCCTAGTAGGCACAGGAAGCAAGGATTGGGTGTGTCTAATCAATCAATTAAAATCTTTTCAATCCAATCTAATCCAAATCACTCAAGAAATTCTTGCCTTAAATGATGATTCTAGAAAAATAAGGCAAGATTGGCTTCCTTGTTTTTTGTTATTTTTTTTAATCTATATTGGAAAAAGGGAAATTAAGGAAAAAGAAAGAAAATTAACCTGCCTTTGGCGTGGTTGATCCGAGCCGATGGTCTTGAGTTTCACCTCGTGCTAGGTCCAATGTCCGCCTCAAAACAATCAAATCAAAGACAAGGCTAGAAATCAAATAAATAAGAATAAGATGAAAAATATACAAAAATGAATAGTGGTAAATGCTCGTTGCTCCTTGGCAATGACGCCAAATGTTTAATCGCTTTAATCGAGTTTCAAAACTTGTGTCGTAGTATAGATGACTAGAGCAAAATAAACATTTGAATTTTTTTACTAGAAAATATTTCTTTAAAATCCGAGGTCGTCTCTGGGAGCAAACAAGTGCACAAATACCACTATCCAATTATCAGAGTTTGATATAAAATATATGTGTATTAAGGCAACAATCATACTCAAAACTAGAGATTTGATATTAAGTACCAAAAAAAAATTGCATATATGCTAAAAAAAAAATGTTTGCTTCTACTCAAATCACAAAGCACTAGAGTTCTTAAGTAACTAGACCTCTTCTTAAGCAGCCCAAAGCTCACCCCCATGGGCTTGCTCTTCTTTGTGGATCAAGGTTAGCCGGTGTGTGAGCATGGGCCTATGCGTATGCATGTGTACAGTGGGGAGCCGACCCCCCTAAATCTAAGCCAATGGGGTCGGGGCGGCGTTTACTAAATATGGCAGTAGGAGGTTGCAAGCTAACAAGGTGGGACTAAAGTCCCACTTTCTTCTTCAACGAATGCTCCACATGGAGGAAGGCCAGGCCTTCGTGGATGCACTGAGTCCGCTTGATGTTTTTCTCCGATGAAGGGTGGAGAGGAAATTTGGTGGTCACGCTGAGTTGTCCGCGGTGGTAGGTGGCTAATTGAAGTAGAGGATGTTGGTGAAGCCTTCGTCGGAATTGGGGATGCTGTCGACGAAAGTGGGGAGGCTCCAGGTCCTCGGGTGATGGCCTGGAAGACGAATAGGGGTCCTCGACCTGAATTAAATACCTAGGAAGCTTCAGTGAAGGTCGTTGGAGAAAAGCGCTAAACCTATTGTAGCAGATGATGCCTGGAGCTCTTCGACAAAGAAGCTCCTTCAGGTGTCAATGGCAGAGGGAAGGAGGATGGGGTAGAGTTGATAAAAGGGGAGCGAGAAGCTCTAGAAATGAAATAAAGGATGTGAGAAGGAGAAGCCCTAACCTAATTTGGGAAATTGAAGAGGGAAGTTACTTGTCAGACTCTGTGAGGAAGCAAAGAGAAGAAAGAAGAGTTTGGGGCTGAAGAGGAGGATTTAGGGCACGAAGCTTCGTGTGAAGCTTCATGGGACGATGGGGAGGAGAAACCCTCTACCTATTGTACGTGGTGGACGGCGACGAGGTGATTTGGAGGAGGCCCTGAGGTGCGTCAATGGCTGCAACAGGAGGAAGTAGAGGAGAATTACGACCCAATTGAGCACGAAAAGTTCTTCCTAATGTGCTCGTGCTTATATAGAGGTGATCAGCGCATCAATTAGACTCAATTCACACTAATCTGATTGTCAATTTGTTGGGTATTTGAATCAAGATTCATGAATGGACTGGAGGTGATTCATGCCATAATAGGACTTGCGATCAAGCTTGATAGATTCGTCTCGATTGGGTGATCAATCCCACCAATTTTGGTGGGATTTGATTGAGAAAATCTCAGTCAATCAGCTGCTGCAAGTTCGCGTAATGGCGAAGAACAACTGCTACTCAACTTGCTTGGAGAAGATGGCTGACATCAGCATGACATCAGCCAGGGACCTTAATGCATGAATTTTTGGATTAACAAGAAAGGAATTCAAAAGTTAAGGACTGTTTTGCAAAATCAAGGAAGTTAAGGTCTAAAAAGTCTCAACTTTTTAGGTGATCAAATTTAGGCCTAAGGAATATAGTGGTGACTTCAATTTTGGGTTTTGATGAAGTTTGATTAGTAAATTTACAATTTAACCAAAATATATTGAATATTAACCTTGGTTCCTATTTTAGGTCAAACTGGATTCTTCCTGTAAAATTGATTTTTGCAAACCTTATGAAATATTTTTTAATAATTTTTAGAGGGTTTAGATGATATTTACTTTCATTAGAACCTTGTTAATTTAAGTGAGGTTGTAATTAAGGTTTTTATTCATGAATTAACCTTTAACTCCTAGAGAAACCCTAAATCAGCCAATACAAGCCTATTTATTGAAAATTTGAGTTCAGTTGACCTTTAATTAGGTATAGGTTCACCCCTTAGTTAATCTACATTTGTGAATTTCATTAAAGCAGTAAAATTAACTCAATTTTCATTTGTTTCTCTTAATCAGGTTAGAATTGAATTATACTCTTTTAATGATTAGTTAATGAATTTAACCTTGAAATTTAGCTAAATTAAGATAGATATGGATGATGATGGTGTTACCATCACGAGGTAATGATGGTGGTGCTGTGGGTGACATATAGGAGGTGGAAGAGAACAAAAAGAAAGATGGAAGAGGACTAAGGTGTAGGGAGGAGTACTGGATCAAAGATCAAAGAATACTGGATCTTTTCGTTCCTGGAGGGAGATGAAAAATTCGGGTGCAATCTTGACCACACACTATTTTCTTTCGGATCGATCTGCTATAACCCACGCCTTAAACTTCCAGTAATGTTAATTTTCACGCCGATGGTTTTCACAAAAGAAAAAAAGTTGTTTCGACGGTGGTCATATATAAACTATTGACACAAGGTCCCTCTGAAGGTCACAGGTCAAATTTATGCTGGCAATTTAGGGTGGAACCACCAACATATATAGTTCTGCTTGTGTTTCCATCCATCTAATCACCGTTAAAGATTAACCATCCCGTAAACCCGATTTTCTAGTAGTGCATGCCTTTGATAACTAAGCAGGATAAAATTATCGAATCTTGTAGCCACATTTCTCTTTTGTGAGTTAGTCACCTAGCACTACACATGTAAAATATACTTGTTTTTTCTCTAATGAGTATATATACTTCATCATGTCATAGCATCATGTGTGGCATAAATCAATTTATTCTTTATTCCATGCGTGCACTTATTCCAAACATGCAAATTAAAGCGTGTATGAGCCTTTAGACGTCTATATATATAAACTCAATGGTGGGCTCCATGGATAACTCTAAACTATCTGAAGGAATCAATTACATTCTAGCCATTAGTCTGCACCTGCTAACTATATATCTAACCTCCAATCAGAGTAAAGTAAATGGAGTCTGCTGGTTGATGGATTGTTCTTGAGACTTTGCTAGATCTGTCAACAAATATAACTTTGAAAAGCAAGGAGAGGCAAGAAAAAAGGTGAAGGTTATTCAAGCTGATGTGGTACTGGTTTGCTTGCTAACAATTTGGTACAGATATCAATTATATGACATGCTAATTACGGCAAAAAAAAAGGAAAAAGGCAAATGTTCTCTTCTTGCAGTCCCCCTCAAGAGTCGTTGGTTTTCCACTGTCAGGCCATAAAAGTAGCTTCGGGTCAAAAAGTAAATTAAACCCTCCCACCCCCCTTGCCTCTAAAAGTTGAATTCCTTCCATTGGGTTCATCCAAAAGCACCAAACATATATAGACACAAGAGCAAAAGATCCCATTCCAGTAATAACGTCACCCAAAGCTAAAGCCAGGGAAATGATAATTCCAAAGTTTAGAATCTGCGTTGTCATCCTCCAATATATCATAATCCTATATATGTGCCTCTCTATCAAGTTGATTTTGCAGAATCTGGAATTTTCCTGGGTCCATTAATTGTGGACCTCTGGATTCTCCCTAGGCCTATGACAAGAAGAATGATGTCCGAGGACCTCACAAAAAGGAGAGGGATTCAAGAGAGCCATGACGTATATGTCACTGATCATTTGAATATAATCTGTCTTTTGTTCTCAAGAAAAGTCATACATATGTGTATATATGCAACTGAATATGGTTAATGGGAAGCGCAGTTGCTGGAGAGAATATATTACTTGGAAAGACAACGGCCACTGCTACATTCTCCTCACTCTGTGCATTATGTTTGGATGCACATAGTACAGTTAATTGCTTACTTTGTTTAGAACTAGGTACTTGCCAGATAATTAACGGTTATCACGTTTAAGTACCGATGATCCTGGAGGTCACCGATGGGTCCACCGATGGCCATCAATAGATTTATAGACGTAAGGAATGCCACATGGCCACAAGCATTCCATCATGAGGGATGTGGATTCGGGCCTCCTAAGTGATCGAAGGATTCAATTCCATGTCCTACGAGCAATCACAAGGGAGATGAAGAGGTTGGTGATCTAGTTTCATCGCGAGAGGTGTACGTCTGGGAGGAGGATGATACTCCCAACTTTGCACTAATATTCGTGAGGTTACAGGGTCTCCCTTTTCCAGCCACCCCCCTTTCTTGAGGGTCTCTCTTCACTATTTATAGCATAGAAAGATTCCTAGCCCAATGATCTTTGGTATATTTTCTGTAAGGTTGCAGGTAGTCACTTCCATCTTGTCGTGACTCTGGCCTTGGTTGCACCAAATCTCTTAGCAAGTTGGACGACTAGTTGTAGGCGGGTTCGGAGGTACCAAACCTGCCTGTTTACTCTGTAATCAAGTAAATAGGTCCTCTGTTGGGCTATGTGCGGAGTTTTGGATCTAAGTATGATTTTTATCCCTGATCGAGTACCATTGCATCAACTTATACCATCCATGCAAATCGATCATTACAACGTTATTCTTTTTCCAGAGAAGGATAAGATTTGAACTTAGACAATTCAAGCAAATCGATCCGACTATTTAAAATGCTATTCCCTAGCTACTTAATTATAGACGTTGTTGGGTTTTCTCTTAGTTACATATCTGAACCAATTGATGGAGCACCTTTGGATCTGATGGAAGAAACCCGATCTAGTTTGGATTTGTGGTCTAGATCCAAAACTCCAATCAACCTAGGATCACCAACTTCTAGATCCGACTATAAACCAAATTTGACAAGGTTATCAACCTCAGCCTTTGTCCAATCGTCCAAATAGGAATGCTATATTATATCCCAGGCCAAATCTTTGAAATCCGACAAGCGTCCAGTCTACTTAGCAGACTCAACACTTTATATCCTGCCATCCTGATATATAGTCCGAGTAACATCCTCAGAAATAATAGGACATTTTGAAAATTTAGTAGCGAATTACTACTTAATTACTAAGGATTAAGAGCTTTAGATGATTGACTTCGGTCCCTATAAAGTCCAAACCTAATGAGCTATCTATTAGAATCATAATGCGAACCTATATATATTATTATTAAGAAATTATATGTTAAATATGTACATATATTTAGACATCACATTTACGGTTATTAAAGTGATGTAATTATGTAAATTAACCATTCACATCTTATTAGGATATGAGATTTAATGCATAGACATCTTAAGAGAAAAATGCAATTTCGTGATGAGTGGAATTGACATTTTAATTTAAGTGGTTATGGGCCTTGGAGGGGTGAGGGCAAAACGGACATTTTAATTTTCTGCATCCCATCGCAGAAATATTATAAATAGAGCCCAAGGTGAACCGAAAGGGCACTACTACAACGACTACCACCCCCATAAGTCTTTTCGCTCTCTCAACCCTCTGGAAGCACCATAACCACCGCCTCTCGTTGGAGAAGCAAGCCCACGGTCCCAGAGGATCTCCGCGATCTCCTCTTCACTTTTGCTGCGATGGATTCAGGTATCCCTCTATCCTTTCCTTTCCGTTTTCATTTTGGTTGATGATATGGAAAATAGATTGGTCTTGGGATTATAGAAAAAATCATATGGTTTGATTTTATTCGATTTTAATTCCAACAAGTGGCATTAGAGCCTCTTCCTATTCGCTATATCATTGCCTCAATGAATTGGATTTTACGAAAAATAATTTTCTATTCGATTTTTGGGGAATTGTTCTTTGATTAGTTTTTGGATTGATTCGATCCCATCTTGATGAGTCAATGCCTACTAATGTTTGTTTTTCGATTTTCATGTTCATTTGTATCTCACGTTTGATAATTAAATCGAGTTTTGTGATTGGAATCGTGATTTGGGGTGTTTTCCCCAAATCCTGATTTTAGATTGTCGCCCTGGAATCGAGCCGTGATCGGTCCGGTACCGGTACTCATGATGAGTACCGATACTAGATACTCATCATAAGTACCGGTACATGTCAGATACTGGTCAGGCACAAGGAAGTGCCACCAGTATCAAAGGAGTACCGGTACTCCTCATGAGTACCAGTACATGCGGGATACTGGTCACGCCTAGAGGCATTTCCAATATCATATGAGTACTGGTACGCATGATGAGTACCAGTATATGAGGGATACTAGCCGCGACCCAGGACCAGTACAGTATCGATGGAGTACAAGTACTCATCATGAGTACCGGTACATGTAGGATACTGGACATAGTCCTATGATTGATCCAGTACTCATGAAGTACCAATACTACTCATTCTGGTACTGGTACCAATCTTGAGTACTGGTACTAGAGTGATATTTTTGAGATACATTTGTCATAAAAATTTTGGTGCGAACATTAGTAGGTGGTTTTAATGTATTAAATACTCTATCACATTTAGTAATTCTTGCCAAACAGGTTACTTCTTGTGTCAGTTTATTTGAAACATTAAAGCGATTGTATATGTTGTATTCATGTGTGGGGAGCTTAACCCAAAGATGAGCCACCTCATGACTGAATGCATATGTACACATTTAATGATAAATTTTCTATTGAATTATTAAGTTTCATGTGGGTAGTTAAGTTAATCCAAAGATGACTTAACTACTCACATGATTGTTTTCAATAGCTATTTATTATTCTTAAGACTTCCCTTTACAATATTAATGTTTATTGTCCAAAGACTAAATATTAATGATTGTATTGTTAAGTTTACTTCATTCTGAACATGTATTTGATTTATTTCCTTTGTTTTTTTAGTTAACTCTTTTGCATCTGCCATAACTGCCAACCTGAATTATATTCCAGAATTAAATGGATCTAATTTTAAATTCTGGAAAGAAAGTGTTTGTATTGTTCTGAGATGCATAGATCTAGACTATACATTTTGGGTTGATCCTCCCTCCCCACTTACGAATAAGAGTTCTTCTGAGGAAATAAATAACTCTGAGAGGTCAGAGCGATCAAATCGCATGTGTTTGATGATCATAAAGCATGCTATCCCAGAAAACTTTATGGGTGCTATCTTAGAAGAATTGAATGCTAAGAAATTCCTTCATGAGATTGAGAAAAGATTTGTTAAGAATGAGAAAGCTGAGACAACCAATGTCCTTAGCAAACTTGTCTCACTTAAGTACAGGGGCACTGGAAACATTAGATAGCATATTATGGAAATGTCTCATTTAGCCTCGAAACTAAAGGCACTTAAGTTAGAGTTGTCAGATGACCTCCTCATGCACTTAGTTTTGATTTCCCTTCTCACACAATATAGGCAGTTTAAGGTCGACTATAACTTCCAAAGAGAGAAGTGGACTCTTAACGAGCTCATTTCTCATTGTGTGCAAGAGGAAGAGAGGCTGAAACAGGACAAGCCAGAAAGTGCTTGGTGAGTGACGCTCTCTAGGGTTTCGTCGTAGTATCGTATAAAGAAACAATCACTAATTTAATACAATTTGTTACTCAGAAATAAAAAGTTTCCCGAGGTCGAACTCAGGGAGTAAACTATAATTCCAGAAGCATATAAATTCTTTTTCCCTTTTCCTTCTCTTCTTTCTTCTTCTCTGCGGCAAGCTCTTCTCTTCTTTTCTTTTCTCAGCAGCTATGGTTCCTCTCTCTTTTCTTCTTTCTTCTACTCTGGCCCTTCACTCTTCTTTTCTGTCTTCTATCTTCAGTAGTTCCATCCTTCTTCGTCTTCTTCACCGACGTCCGATTCAGAGCTCAGATGCCTTATCTGATCAGCCTCTCCTTCTCCTTTTCCTCTTGGCTTCTTCTTCTCTTCTCCTTCCTTCCTTCTTCCTTCTTCCCTGCGTTGCTAAGTCCCAGCCGCTGCTCCTCTTCTCCTTTCTTCCTTCCTACGCACACACACAAATGTCAGCGCAAAACCTACCCTACCCCTTCCCCGCGTCTCTCTCTCTCTCTCTCTGAATCTCTCTTTGGTAAGCTCTCCCAGAGTTGGGTAATCGGGTCAGGTTGCGTGCCCGGGTCCAGGCGCACAGGCGTGGGTGGTGCGCGAGGAGTGCACAGGAGTGGGAAGTCGGGTCGGGTCAGATTCGTGTGGGCGTGTCGCGGACGAGACCCGGTGAATAGGTGAGGGACCTCACCCCAGTGTTATCGGAGGCAACCAGCTGATAACACTTTTCCAATTTATGTGTGGGCATGCGCCCACACACTTCCGAGGTGGGACTAAAGTCCCACCTTCGATCTCAAGCGCCTGTGGGAGAAAGATTCGAGCAATTGGGGTAGCAGCCAAGGCTTGCGACCCTAAGTGAAGTCCTGGGTGTGTGCGCAACTTCCTTCCGTGTCGCCTGGGGCTCACGCCTGGAGCTGAAGAAGCCTGGAGCTGCTTGCCAAGCAGCTCCTGCTTCTCGTCAATGGCGGCAAGGAGGGCGAAACCTGAAACACGCAAACGACCTCGCGGCCACATCAAAAAGGTTTAGGGAGGTTCGCCAGAGTGCGGCGAAGGTGGTGCGAGGGGTGCGGTGCTGTGAGAGTGCCTGTGGCCGTGTGCCTAGGGTAACCTGCGTGCGTGGGAGTGGGTGTGTTCGGGGGGTGGTCAGGAGGTGCAAGGTGGTGAATGGAGGGCGGAATCCGTGTCAGTGAGGTGTTGCGGTGCTTATGGGGTGATTGGCGAGGAGGATGGAGGCGTGGAGTGGCCGGAATGCCTTGCCAGAGGGCGACCGGAGATGGAGAAGGTGGTGATGGATAGTGGTGGTCGGTGGGTTGAAATAGTGAATTAAGGAGTGGGAAATGACAGAGAGAGATAGGGGAAAGATTCTACCTACCTAATTGACGAAGGCGGAGAGAGGCGGCGCTCGGCGCATACCTGCCGGCGCCGGAGATGAAGGAGCCCAGAGGGGAGTAATGGCGGCGAGGAAGAGGTCGGGAAGGCGCCAGCTGGTGTGGCCTGGCGCGGGAAGACGAGGCAGGGTGGGCTCGGCTGCAGGTATGGCAGCAGAGCGATGAAAGGAGGAGGAAGGGCCACCGGAGCTTGCGGGCGTTTTGATCGTGGGAGGAGGAGACGAAATAGGGGAGGGATCCTCGGCCAAATCAGGCTTGAAGGAGACGGCAACCCTTGCCGCTCCTTATAAAGGTGTTGGTGAGGAGAGGGTTTCGAGGGAGTGACGTGGGGAACTCGCTGGAGATGGTCAGAGATGGAGACCCATGCCTTTCGTGCATTCGCACGAGAGGCATGGGCAGCTGCCGGTCACAGGGGAGGGTCCCTGCGACAGAGGACGACGCAGGGAACCCCCCGTTCGTTCCTGAGGGCAGTTGCCTTACCCTACACGGCGCCATCCTTCACGCAAGGTCGCTGGAGGTATGGTGCTTGCGCAGGGTGGCAGGAAGGACCATTCTGCAAAGAACGAAGGGGAAGATAGGGGGCTAGATGCAAGGTTTTGAAAAGATAAGGGTCAAAAAGTAATTCAAGAGGACCAATTTGTAAAGTCGGTCAAGATGGTCTTCACTTAGGCTCAAATTTTTGTTCCAACCTAATTTGAACCTAAGGAATTTAATGGTGTAGTTTGATTTTAGGTTTGACCATGTTTGACCGATCAATTTGCGTAAAAACCCAAATTAAGTTAAAATTTGGGCATAGTTCTCAATTTAGGTCAAAATAAGTTGCAAAGGCCAAATTGAAGGTTCTAAACCTTAGGAAGTATTTTTTCATGAATTTTAGAGGGTTTTGTTGATTTTTACTCTGCCTAGAACCTCGTGAATTAAAGTATGTTTATTTTTAGAGTTACAGAATGTCATTTAATTCCTAGAAGTTGCTATAACCCTTTTCAGATCAGATCATCCCACTTCCTTCCTTATTAAGCTCATTTGACCTGTGTTTAGATCCTTAAGCACCCTGATTGTGTACAGCGTTGGTAAAATTACAGTTTTACCCCTCATGACTTATTTTATTCTTCAATTCAGAATTCTCTGAGTTAGGCTTTTCTTTAGGTTTTGTAGGAGCTTTTTCACACTTATTTAGATCAAATTGTGTCAGTTAGGGTTTATGATGAGGCTCTCATCAGTGCTCATCTAGTTTTTAGGCCTAAAAGGAAGCGGGTTAAGGATACAGCTGCTGCCAGTCCATCCTCCTCCAAAGGGAGTCAGAAGAAGTCTAAGATATCCTACTTCTTCTACAAGGGAGAAGGACACGTGAAGAAGGATTGTACCAAATATCACGCTTAGCGTGAAAAGAAAGGTACATCACTCTCTTTGGTTTGTTCAGAAGTTAATTATGCTTCTGTACCCTTAGACATTTAGTGGATAGATTTAAAAACTACTATTCACATTAGTGTGTCTGTGCGGGGTTGCCTAAGCTACTGAATGCCAAGTGATGGTGGAAGATACATCTATGTGTGCGACAGCAAGAAGGTGGAGGTAGAAGCCATTGCGGATTTCAATCTATCACTAATTACCGGTCACTAATTGGATTTGAAAGAAACATTCATTGTACCATCGTTTAGATAGAATTTAGTTTTTGTTTATCTATTGGATGAATTTGGTTCTTCTTGTTCATTTGGAGATAGACAATTTTGATTGTTTCTTAATTCAAAGTTAGTTGGTTCTAACTCTCTATATGTTAGTGATAAATTATACATACTGCATACATTTTCCTCTAATTTAGAAACCTTCAATGCAACTTTAAGTGGTACAAAGCGTAAAATAACACGTGAGAATTCCGCTTTTCTGTGGTATAAGCGTTTAGGCCATATCTCTAAACAAAGAATTGATAGGTTTATTTTGAATGGAATTCTTGATTCCCTTGATTACACGGATTTGGATGCTTGTGTAGACTGTTTAAAAGGGAAAAGATCAAATAAGAGAGTTGTAGGTGCCACTAGATCTATAGAAGTCCTAGAATTAATACATATTGATCTCTGTGGTTCATTCCCCACGGTTTCTTGGAATGGATAACAGTACTTTATTATGTTCATAGACAATTACTCTAGATACGGGTATCTATTTTTTTTTCATGAAAAGTCACAGTCTTTGGATGCGTTCAAGTCTTATAAGGCTGAGGTGGAAAACCAACTCGCGAAAAAGATTAAGGACGTTAGATCTGACCATGGTGGTGAGTACTACATCAGATATGACGGATCAGGAGAACAACGTCTAGGATCATTTGCTTCTTTTCTAGATGAGTGCGGCATAGTGCCTCAGTATACCATGCCTAGGACACCAAGCATGAATGGTGTTGCTGAACGCCGTAGTAGGACTCTTAAGGATATGATACGGAATATGATTAGTCATACTTCTTTACCGAGTCTCTATGGGGAGAAACACTCAAAACAACTGTATATGTTCTCAATCGAGTACCAACTAAAGCAGTGCCTAAAACCCCATATGAAATGTGAACTAATAAGGTACCTAGTCTGAAACATTTTCATATCTGGAGGTGTTCAGCTGAGGCTAGGCCATACAAGCCTGCTAAAAGAAAACTGCACTCTAAGACGGTCACTTTCTATTTAGCAGGATACTCTGAGACGTCGAAAGGTTATAAGTTTTATGATCCGACGACTCGCTTATTTTTTTGTGACCATGAATGCCCACTTCTTTGAGGATATTGGTTTAGGGGTGATAATCGCTACATTACATTTGAAGAACCAGATCCTGTTCATAAGGAAATCATTGAACAGGATTAAGTTCTTATTCCAAACGTTGTTCCAACAATATCAGGGGAAGACAATAATGTGAATGATCTTCCCATCAATCAAACCGAACAACCTCAAAACATTCAAGATCCTGCATCCATTAGGAGATCCAGTAGAGAAAGGAGAAGTGAAATATCTAGTGATTACGTTGCATTTCTTCAGGAACTAGAGGCAAACCAAATGGATACGGATCTCATTTTGGTTACGCATGCCATGGGGACTTCCCAATCTTAGGACTGGATCAATGCCATGAATGAAGAGATGAAATCCATGAGTGATAACGAGGTTTGGGATATTGTCCCATTGCCTGAAGGTGTGAAGTCCATTAGTTGTAAATAGATATTTAAAATCAAACGGGATTCACAAGGCAATGTAGACAAATATAAGGCTCATCTTGTTGCTAAGAGATTCACTCAAAAGAAAGACATAGACTATAAAGAGACATTTTCACCAGTTTCATCTAAGGATTCATTTAGAACCATAATGGCTTTAGTAGCTCATTTTGACTTAGAGCTACATTAGATGGATGTAAATACAGCATTTCTTGATAGAAACATTAATGAAACAATTTACATGGTGCAACCAGAAAACTTTGCATTAGGAGACACAAAAAAAATGGTTTGCAAACTAAAGAAAATCATTTATGGACTAAAGCAAGCTTTAAGACAGTGGTATTACAAGTTTCATCAAATAATTATCTCATTCGATTTTGAGACAAATTCGATTGATAATTATGTATACCACAAATTTTGTAGGGGAAAATATATTTTCCTGGTTTTGTATGTGGATGACATCCTCCTTGCTTGTAATGACAATGGTTTGCTTCAGGAAACCAAGACATTTCTCTTTGGTAATTTTGCAATAAAAGATCTTGGTGAAGCTTCTTTTGTATTAGGAATCCAGATATAACGAGATCGTTCTCAGGGTATCCTTGGATTATCACAAAGGAGATACATTGAAACCATTCTAAGGCGATTTAGCATGGAGAATTGCAAACTAGGAGATACTCCAGTAGCTAAGGGAGATAAATTCTCTCTTAACCAATGCCCCAAGAATGAGTTTGAAGCTCAAGAGATGGGAAATGTTCCCTATGCATCGGCAGTGGGAAGTTTGATGTATGCCTAAGTCTGCATGAAGCAAGACCTAACATACATTATTGGCATGTTAGGCAGATATTTAAGCAATCTTAAACCCGACCATTAGAAAGCAGCACAACGGGTCATGCGCTATCTATAAAGAACAAAGGATTTCATGCTCACATATAGGAGATCAGATTATTTAGAGGTCCTCGGATATTTTGACTCTGACTTTGCGGGGTGTCAGGATACCCGAGGATCTACTTTGAAATACATTTTTCTGCTGGCTGGAGGGGCTATCCCTAGAGGAGTGCAAAGCAAACCTTGATAGCCACCTCCACTATGGAAGTAGAATTTATAGCGTGCTTCGAGGCCTCAAATCATGGAATATGGCTTAGAAATTTTGTCACAGCACTACGGATCATTGATGGTGTCAAAAGACCACTTCGTCTTTACTGTGACAATAATTTGGCGATGATGTACCCCAACAGCAAAAAAAGTTCTTCGAGGTCGAAGCACATTGATATCAAGTATTTAGCGGTCAAAGAAAGGGGTCAGAGTGGACAGGTGTCCATTGAATACATTAGGACCAACTCCATGGTGACAGACCCGCTCACTAAAGGGCTAACGTCAAAAGTTTTTCATGAGCATGTTGTCTATATGGGTATTGTATCTATTCTATAATACAACAATTCAGCGGCAATTTGTTCTATTTTGGTATTTCATATATGGATATGTTTTGGATTATGCACATAATAATAAAGTTTTTCCATTCTTTGAACTCATTAGTCCTTGTGATGAGAATCTCATCATGAATCCTAACTAGCACAATTTAATCTAAATGAGTGTGAAAAAGATCCTACAAAACCCAAAGAGAGGCTCAACTCAGAGAATTCTGAGTTAAAGAATAAAATAAATCATAAGGGGTAAAACTGCAATTTCACCAATGCAGTATGAAAATAGGGTAATTAAGGGTCCACACATAGGTCAAACAAGCTTAATAAGGAGGGAAGTGGGATAATCTGATCTGAAAAGGGTTATAGCAACTTCTAGGAATTAAATGACATTCTGTAACCCTAAAACAAACCCACTTTAATTCACGAGGTTCGAGGTAGGATAAAAATCAACTAAATCCTCTAAAATTCATATAAAAATATTCCCTAGGGTTTAGAACCTTCAATTTGGCCTTTGCAACCTATTTTGACCTAAAATGAGAACCATGCCCAATTAATGACTTAATTTGGGTTTTTACACAAATTTATCGGTCAAACATGGTCCAAACTAAAATAAAATTCCACCATTAAAATTATTAGGTTCAAATTAGTCTGGTATAAAAATTTGGGCCTAAGAAAAAATCATCTTGACTGACTTTACAAATTGGTCATCTTAATTTACTTTTTGACCCTTATCTTTTGAAACCCTTGCGTTCAGCTCCCTAACTTCTCGTCATTCTTTGCAGAACGGTCCTCCCTGCCATTTCTGCTTAGCGCCATACCTCCGACGACCTTGCGCGGAGGATGGCGCCGTGTAGGGCAGGGTGGCCGTCCTCAGGAACAGATGGGGGGTTCCCTGCGACGTCCTCTGTCGTAGGGACCCTCCCCTGACCTCTGCAATCGACCATGCCTCTCGTGCGAACGCACGAAAGGCATGGGTATCCTTTCCAGCCACTCTCCGGCAAGGTAGGCACGTCGCCTCCTCGGTCCCCTCTCCTCGCCAAGGCCTTTATAAGGAGCGGCAGGGTCTGCCATCTCCTTCAAGCTTCTTCTGGCGGAGAGAAACCCTACTTTTCGTCCCTTCCCTCTCCGGTCAGAACGCCCGAGCTTCTCCTCCTCCTCCTCGTTGCTCTGCTACCCTACCTACAGCAGAGTCTACTCTGCCCCGTCGTCCGCACCAGGCCGTACCAGCTGGCGTCCTCAGACCGCCTCCTCATTGCCGATAACCTCCTCCTGGGCATCTTCGTCCTCAGCTCCGGCAGGCACGAGCCGGACGCCTCCCTCTTCCCTTTCGTCGATTAAGTAGGTAGAAATCTTCCTCTCTCTCTCCCTTACATTTTCCCTTTCCTGATTTACCCTTTTACTCCACCGACCGCCACTTCCACCTCCATCTGCTCCGTCTCCGATCACCTTCTCCGGCGAGGTCACCCCACCTCCACAGACCACCTCACCCCTCGCCGACAAGCCCAGAAGCTCCCCCTCACTCCATTCGACCATTTCCCCCACTCCATACACCGCCACTCACCGCCCGACCACCCCCTGAATAGATCGATTTCCGCGCACACAGTCTGACCTAGGTCCACTGCCACAGGCACTCTCGCGCCTCGCCGACCCCCACACTGCCTTCGCCACACTCCGACGAAGCTTCCTATGTTATCTGATGTGGCTGTGAGGCTGTCCTTGTGTTTTCAGGTCAGTGCCCCCTTACCGCCATTATTGAGCTGCTGCAGCTCCTTCGTTCGCAGCTCCAGGCCATCTCCAGCCCAGGCACGCGCTCCAGGCAGCATGGACTGATTCCGCGAAGGCACCCAGGCTTGCGATTTAGGTTGCGAGCCTCGCAGCTGCCCCAATTGGCAGTGGCTTCCTTAACTGCGGGTGCGCAATCTGGAGGTGGGACTTTAGTCCCACCTTGTAAGTGTGCGACAGCGTGCCCACACTTAAATTCAAAAAGTGTATCGAGCTGTTTTCCTTCGATACACAGGGCTCAGGTCCTTCACACGCACGCAGCGCGCCATGCGCTCGCTCGCTCGCCCTCGCCCGCGCTCACGCCCCGCGGGTCTGGGCCGGATCCGATACCCGACAAAGCACTCCTCGCCCACCACCGCAAGCCGGTGGGCCTGGTCCCAGGCGCGCTACCCGAACCCGAATACCCAGCTCTGGGAGATCATTCCTAAGAGAGATTCAGAGAGAAAGAGAGACGCGGGGAAGGGGTAGGGGTAGGTTTTGCACTAATGGGTGTGTATACGTGCAGGGAAGAAAGAAAGAAAGAAGAAGAGGAGGAGCGGCTGAAGCCTTAGCCGGACTCTGCAGCTGAAAGAAAGAAGGAAGCAGAGAAGAAGCAGAAGAAAGAAGAAGGCAGGTTGAGAAAGAGAAGAAGAAAGAAGAAGGCAAGTTGAGAAAGAGAAGAGAAAGAAGAAGAAGATCACTACAGCTGCAGGCTGAAGAAGAAAGAAGAAGGCAGGAAGAAAAGAAGAAAGAAGAAGAAGAGGAACGGCCAAAATAGAAGAAGAGAAAGAGAAGAGGAAGAGAAAAGAAGAAGAAGCCAACAAAAGAGAACTCTAGCTCTCTCTCTCCCTCTCTCTCTCTCTTATTATTTTTGCAACATAATTGTGAACATTTATGCTTCTAGAATCATATTTGCTCCCTGAGTTCAACATTGGGAAAACTTGTTATTCCGAGTAAAAAAATTGTTAGTAATCTGGTAGCTGTTTTGTCATATACCACAACGACTATAAACCATAATAACCATAAAGACGAAACTAGCCGTAACCACCTTGCCATGTGATCTCTTATATGATAAAGTTTTGGACCAGTTGAAAATAAGTATGTATAGATCACATTAACATGCAATTTTCATGCTATGTGCCTATATCAGATCTATGTCATTACTTGTGTTAATGTATGTGATCATTGTTTGGTCTAGTTGATTTCATAATGGACGAGATTGGTGATGTTACCAGAGCATGGACGAGATTGGTGGAGATGTGGTTTATTGTGATGTTGTATTAATGAGCTCATACAGGCATATATGAATGTATGATTATAAGGATGATATATGTGGTTCGAGTGGGAGATTATTAGAATCATAATGTAAACCTACATATATTATTATTAAGGAATTGTACATTAAATATGTACATATATTTGGACATCACATTTACGGTCATTAAAGTAGTCTAATTATATAAATTGACCATTCACATCTTATTAGGATATGTGATTTAATGCATAGACACCTTAAGAGAAAAGTGCAATTTCGTGATGAGTGGAATTGACATTTTAATTTAAGCCGTTATTGACCCTGGAGGGGTGAGGGCAAAACGGATATTTTGGTTTTCTGCATCCCATTACAGAAATATTATAAATAAAGTCAAAGGGGAACCGAAAGGTCACTACTACGATGACTACCACCCCCATAAGTCTTTTTGCTCTCTCAACTCTCTTGAAGCACCATAACCATCACTTTTCGTTGGAAAAGTAAGCCTACGGTCCTAGAGGATCTCTGCGATCTCCTCTTCACTTCTGCTGCGATGGATTTAAGTATCCCTTCATCCCTTCCTTTCCGTTTTCATTTTAATTCATGATATGGGAAATAGATTGATCTTAAGATTATAGAAAAAATCATATAATTTTAATTTTATTCGATTTTAATTCCAACACTATCAAGATCAAATCTTTCTCTAATTGACTCAAATCTTAAGTCTAGGTCATTTTAAATGTCATTGGAGCCAACTTTCCGATAGCGAGAGGAAAGGGTTACCCAAGAGACAGAAATGTCTTCGGTAAACAAATTTAGTGGGACAAAGTTGCACAAGAGACGGAGTTGCTATTATTTTTGAAAGTAAAGTTTCTAGGCTATGTTGCAATGAAGATATCGTAAATTCAAGTCGTTGAGATTGCAGTTTTCCAGAAGAAAAGATGACATTGGAAACTCAAGAAGATGAGTAGGGTTGAGAACTACTACTTGAAAATTTAGCTTGAGCATCTTGGATGGCCTAATTGAGTCCATTAATCTTTAAACTCAATGTCTCCACAATTTAGGCTTAGATCTAATCTTGAACCGTGTTAGTCTTGATATCGTATTTTATTTTGGCCTGCAATAGACACGAATGAAAGTGCTCTATGATGTGGATGACCACGACTATAACAATTATATGACATTCATGATTCAAGATTCACAATCCCTAGCTATGACTTGGACACAATGTACAAACATGTTAGCAACTGGTAACTAGCCATCTGCAGCTCAATTGATGCAATTGTTACATATCCAGGCAAGACAACTGCAACAAGCATCCTAATGAATTCAAGTGCAATGGTTCCCAACTTCCTGGAGCATGGCAAACACCTTTGTTAAGGGCATAAAAGAAGGATGTAAATCTTTGAATGAAATGGCATCGTTTGTCATCTTTTAATATATAAAAGACTCCAAATGTTTTGTAAATGACATTCAAATATCTACTCTGCAAGCTTGTATCGATTTAATCATAGTGTCTTGTTTTCTTAGGATGCAGTACATGCATTCACTTTCCATTTAAATTCACTTTATATTTGGTGAAAACTCTCATCAAATCCATCCCTTGGAACCAAGTTTGTTTGAATCGTTTTATTTTGTATGCTACAAGAAAAAAAGATACTTTTTGATGGCTTTTTTTCCTGAATGAATGCCCAGATAACTATAATATTATCTAAATATTTAATTAAAATTAATATCAACTAAGATCTATCATGACATGTTTTTCTGAGATGTTTGCTTTGGTCCGTCTGTAAAGGATATGTCGCTATAGGTTCGAACCAAATGTCTTGAAAGAATATATCATGCTGGATATTAGTTGACATTTATTTTGATTAAATGTTGAGATATAATTATCTAGATGCTTACAAAAGTAAACATCCAGATGTAGTGGTAACTTTGTGACCTTTATGTGAGTAGTACAATTTGCATTATATATAAAAAAATACCTGTTGACTAATTAATGATTTAACTAAAACCACACAACTTTACTTTTTTAACAAGGGTTCTTGGTCTTTTATGGGTTGTAAAACTTGTAAAGAGAATAAATTCTTTCATTTAAGCCCAAATAAAAAAATTTTCTCACTTGAATAAATTGCGTCTAAACAACATAGTAAAATATTGAAGCTCAAGAGTTAGTAAGTCTATCTATAAAAGTTATTTTGATCTTGTATATTATACCCTATCAAGATGGAATTGAAAATGGACGTGTTACAATTTTCCTGACTTCATCCGTGAGTCTATGACTAGATTTTGTATTATTTAATTACAAGTATTCAGAGACGATGCATGAATAGGATTTTTTAGCAGACCAACAAAATTAAGATCCATCGTCCGATTGACTTAGTTGCTATTGATCCCATCTTTGACGTTCTTTGCGAATTGAAGGAAGAACTATGTAGTCATAGATATATACATAGCCGCATGGCCCTTGCTAGTTTAGAAATCTTTGATTTTGAAAATAGTTGAAATAAGATCAAGATGTGAAAAAAACTTATTGAACTTCATAGAGAAAAATAACCTTTCTCCATTGTGTTTAATCATATGACATTAGGGATTATGCAATAGGGAGAGTGGCGTAATTAACATCCTAAGTTTGGTATCTTGTATGATAAGTCATGACACATCAAAAGGGCCTTATTTAGTTGATGATTCTTGATCCTCTAAGAACTCACACCAGTCACTAAGTTGCAAATACCTTCATAATCTCTCGATAACAAACAACTCAAAGATGTCTTAGACATCTTAATAGAAATCCGGCAAGAATTCCAAGGAGAAGGAAGGGAGCATATGTGACTAGGAAAAAGCAAAGGTGGAAGGCCGAGTCAGATAGTTGTGGTGGTTAAAGTCTCTTTGTTTGCCTATAGATTTATGTAGGGCACCAACCAATAGTATAATGATGCCTGTTAGATCTCTATTTACTAGTCAAAAGCTAACCACTTAAAAAAAAGATCACATTACAGGTGCTAATTTAAGTAAATAAACTTTCGGACTTTTAAGCTTATTGACTCTAATTGTCATCCAAACTTACTTTAGATCAATTCTAAGATTAACTAAAATCACTTAACATATTACATAATGTTTAATTCTCCAAGATATGATTATCATTGAAACCTTCATTGAATCCATCATGCTAAGCTTGAAAAGTTTAGGATTAGGGATCTATTTCATCGAGTTACACTTAGGTTATTTTTGATGTCTATGAGTCCTTTACATTGAAAAATGATATAATTTCTAATTTATATAACTTTGAATTCATTATCTTTCCTTCCAAGAGTTACACATAGACAATCTCTTAGTATCAATAGGATTTGTATTAAGGCCAACTTCTTCCTCCAAAGAATTGCCTTATCATCTACAACACATGAGCTTGATCAATTATGTATCTTCATCTACATGTGGAATTGGTTCTTCCAATATACTATGGGAAAGCCCATTCTCCCAATTCATTGAATGAACTTGTGTGATTTTTTCAAAAATCATGCGTCTCTTATACTCTTACTTATATGACTGATGAGGGATAAAAAGTACCTTCGAATGCAAAATTTCGCGAGAAACCTAACAAGGGATCCGACTACTCAAATGTGAGGTAGGTAGGCAGGTTCGATTCACCTCCAATCGGGAACATTCGAATTCAAAATTTCGCGAGAAACCTAACATGGGATCCAACTACTCAAATATGAGGTAGGTAGGCAGGTCCGATACACCTCCAATCGGGAACATTCGAATATTGGCAAGTCCGGATCAACTCGACCTACCAGAAAACCTAATACCAACCGATGACAGGGAAACGGTGAAAGAGTCCAACACAACCATACCAAAAAATAAATGATGATATTACCGTCGTAATTAATAGACTGACAACATGCATGCCTTGACAACAAACATATCCGATCAGAAGATCTTACATCAGGATCAACCCCCAGCATTATAAATAACTAAGAGGGGCCCTCGAGACCCTCACTCAAGCAATCAGAAAGAAAACTAGAGATTGTATTATCACTTCTTACTAGTGAATAGTTGGGAGCATCGCTCTCCCCCAGAGGTACACCATTCGTGGTGAAACTGAGTTACCAACCCTCTTATCTCGTTGTGATTACTTGTTTCTGAATCATTGAGTCGGACCCTCCAATCAAGTAGGAGGTCTAATCAATGACTTTCTAGTATGTATTATCTCAAAATAAATGCAGAAAACGTAATTAGTTGCAATATGGATACTTGAGGAAAGAGATGCATATCTATCTTGGTTCAAAGAATATGCTTTCTTTACAAAAGAAATGAAGGTGTTCTATCCCATAGCTTAGCCTCGTTAAGCAAATTCTTTGACCTATCTCCATTCAAAAATATCGATTAGGGTACCATCTCTTCAAAAGATTACCATTTCATCTCAAATTGAAAACTAATGATTAGATGTCATGATGATATTTTCTATCTGGTGTCTCATCGGATTCTCAACGTCATACATGCCTTCGACTATTATACATGATATATCTACCCTAGTAGTACAAAGTGACTTTCAAATTGGTAAAGTGAGTGAGCATAAGTAGACCTCGACAAAGAATAGTTGATTTCTTTGTGCTCTAGTGATGGAATTGCAAGATCTTGGTGTCATCGGAAAGCTCTTGAGACATATATCTAACGCCTCCGTATACCCTCTGATTTTGGATAGCATTGTCAGGCGAGGAGGAATCAACATTATTTTAGTTTAGATTTTAGACATGTATTATATATCTCCATGCTCCATCTTCGGTTTTGATCCATATTCGGCTTTTGTTCTCGATCGTTGCTTTGTGGACGTTGGTGTCACTTGATTTGATTCCCTTTCGTACTCACTGCTCTAGGGCCATCCAACCATTTTATTATGCGTAGCATTTAGAGTTAGGGGGTCTGTTTAAATGAATTCCTTTCCAAACTAATCTTATCACTGACCAGTCCGTACGTAGTAGTGTTAATTGGTCCGAAAGAAGCTCTGGAGTTCACATTTTAATTTGCTCGATAGATTTTCGAGCATCATACGGCCATCCAAATGGACATGGCTAAGCCACTTCAAGGCTATTTTGTAGGTAAGTTAAGGAAGTCAACCTGCATCTCCTGAAACAAAGCTATTCGATCTTCTCTAAATAATAATTTTAATCTATCTAAACATCCAGATATCGAAATACACTTATTTCACTCGTTCAATACTTCTCTATCTATTTCACTAATTTATTCTCCTTATCAAACAAATATTGCCCAAGTCACATAAGAAGATAGATCGACGCCAATTCGCACGATGCATCGGGAGCTTGCTCTGTGGTATCCTCCTATATATATCTAGGAAACTTCCAAGGCAGACGTGGACTAATTAATCTCTGCTCTTATATATGATCACATATATATTGAAGTCGGAATTTCTTCCATGAAGCTTTGATTTATAACCAGATAAGGCATTTGAATTCGCATCTTCATCTTTTCGGTTGGACGAAAAAAGGGAATAAAACGACGGATGGGATTCAGATAACGCACATCCGTCGCAACAGCTACCCTTCCCTTCAAACGCATACGTATGCTCATCCAATCCGAAGATAAAGGCGGATAAGTGAAGAAAAAGGCGGCTCATTTAAAGCGTTCTCTCTGTAGGTCCTCCTCCGGTACTTGATATTCCATTTGGTTGGCGGCGCGATGCCCTCGGGCGGCACCGATAGATATGCGCCGACGTCACCGTTAGAGGACCATGTTCCGCATCATATCTTCAAGATCCAAAGCTCGAATGACTTGCTTTACAAGCAGCAACCCTCGCCGTGGGTCGGGTTAGGTGAGCTGTGGGTCAGATTAGTCAGGTCAAATTTTTAAAATTTTTAGTTTAACTTCTAAGTCGGGTCGACCTATGCACCTAAAAATTTGGCCGACACTCTGTTTCTAAGGATTAAGTTCGATTTGGGTTGATTTATGGGTTAGATATAAAGTACTTTGAAGTTTTAAATATAAACATGAATAATGATACAATATAATTGGTCGAAAACATAAGTATATATGGTTATACTAAAAAAACGCCATAAGTGAAGTCGAGGGGTTTAGGTCGAGGTGAAGGAATAGGCGGTGGGAATTCTGGAAGCCAAGAGTTTGAGATAATGGGCAGCGGTAAGATGGTTAAATAGATGGCTTATCATTTTGCATGTTAGTGGTGCCTGTTGAACTCCTTGTACGTTACTTACAAGGGTGGAGATTTCGAGGAAACAAGATAACGATTAAAATAAATGAAAAAATTATCATTAACGGATGGAATTAGGACTATTGGAGCTTCAACTTAGGATTGTTTGAGTTTTTTATTTTAAATATTAATGATTTTCTGGTCGAGGCAGATCAGGTTGTAAATTGAAGACCTACATCTACTCATTGAAAATCAGGTCAATTAGAGAGTCAAGTCGGATCATGATAAAAAAATTGAAACTAAAACTTGCTTATTTTGCAAGTCAGATGGATCAGATTGATGAGACCACTCACCCATGCTCAGGTCTATTTACAAGAACAACCCTTCCACCATCAACACAAGTATTATTACCACTTTTTCTCACGCACATTCAAAACCAACCCAAAATAGTAGTAACACGGTTAGAGAATCAAAGAAAAAACTTTTGGAAACTTTTTTTTTTTAATGAAATTTTGATTAAGGAAACGAAAATGATATAGGACGTAGCCCCTAAGAGCAAGTAGAAGGCAACCTCACCTCCCCTTAGAGAGGGGGACAGTGACTCACCCTCGAGAAGGGGTAACTCAAAAAACACCAACATGAAACGACATAAAAAGAAAAGAAAACAGAAAGAAGAATATAAGATATCATTTCCACTGTAGACGAACCTGCATCACGCACTAGGTACAACAAAGTGTCGCTCGATGTCGTTGACGTACCGCGCCAACAAGTGACAAGCGAATGGAGCGAGGCCAACCATGTACTTGGTCGTGATGAGCCCAGGTTTAACGTAACCCCCATAACAAAAACGACTTCGAAATGCGGAGGTGGAGCAGAGGTGATGGGTTGACATCTAATGGAGCCCTCCTCCAACATGCCGCCTGCAAAAGCTACCACCACACCTCCCCACGACCACCGCCCCGCCACTATTGACACAGGCTGTGAGCCAAAGGGGAGTGGTGTTGAAACGTGAGTAGGGTTATTTAATTAGGTGATATTAGCGTTGAAATGTATATAGTGAGAATGATTACCTACAAGTGAATTTACATCAGTTTATCGAAATTTATTATTCTGGACTAAATCAAATTTTAAGATAGTCACTTTTAGGAGGCAAGTTTTGAAATTAATCTATTTCCACATAATTCTTAAAATCGCATCAATTCCTTTCGCTTATTATATTTTTGATTTTTCTTAATTTTAGATTTTTTTATAATCTTGTCCTTGACGTACACCTTCAAAATTGGTCCTTGACTACATGCCAAAATATTTAGAAACAGTTCAGCTACAGCAAAATCATGTACCTGCAAGTCAAGAGTTATCTTTTTTATTTTATATTTTTTTTATCTTTTCTTAATCAACAAAATAAAAGAGAATATAAAATAAAGAAAAGAAAATGAATTGAAACATTTAGCCTATATATATATATATATATAACAGGGGGGAATATTGAATCAAAGATCCAATGGGAATGTGGCATCACGCTAGGTCAACCATCATCTAGAGAGACGTGTGTGTATGCTGCGTGCGGGTGTAGAGCGGACGTGTGTTTGTCTGTGTGGTGAGGTTTAATGTGCGCGTAAATCTCACGTGTGTACACAACTGGTGCATACCCACTTAGGATAAAATGTGCGGAAATGGAAAATGTGTGTGGCAATGGTGAATAGATTATGTATAGTATATATATATATGTGAGTGTATGTATATGTGCGATTGTGCATGTATGTATATGTATGTGTGTGTGTGTGTGTGGTGTGTATGTGTATGATGTGTGTGTGTTTATGTATGTGGTGTGTATGTGTATGTATGTGTGCGCAGGTGCTGAGTAGGTGAGGAGAGGTGTAAGGTGTGTGTGAGTGCTCGCGTGAGGCGGGGTGGGGGGGGGGGGAGCAGGCAAGATTGGCTGTGGGTGGTTTCGATGAGGAGAGAGAGGGGCAGGTGACCAACTAACTGAGGAATGCTCAATCACTCGCTATGCACGCGAAGTGAGTGAGAGAGGGAGTGCAGGGGCAAAGTGGCCACTGGCTAAATCGTGAAACCACCACCTGTGTTTCTCAGTTAGCTGGTGGTTGAAGAAAGAGAAGGGTGAGGCGGGTGGCTGATGGAGTGAGTGGAACCGGCCGAGTTGAGTGGAGGGACATGTGCGAGGCTCCTTTCACTGGATAACTGAGAAACGTTTCCGGTGGGAGAAGGAAATGAGTTGTGATTGTAGATGTACAGTAGCTACGAAAAACAGAGCAAGCTTTAGAGCAAGCTCCTGCACCAATGGAGATGGAAATGAAATGAAATAAAAATAAAATAAAAAAAGGAAAACACCACATCTACCTACTCACAAGGAGCTAGACGGTGGTGTATCCTCACCATGGTGGTTGTGATCATGGTAGGGACTCCTCTGTTCTGCAGTGTTGCCTCTCAACTTGTGAGAGGGTACTGAGAGTGGAGGAGGGGAAGAGAGGGAGGGAGGAGAGGGGGAGGATGATGGCCGGCTAATGGAGTGGTTGGATGAGTGGTGTGTGAGTGTTGCTGTGAGGAGGAAATGTCTGGTAGGTCGTTATGGTGGGAGCTGACCCCTACATGGAGAGGGGTGGTTGAGGTTATATTGGTGAGGGGTGAGGGTGGTGGGTATGGGTGGGGATAAGAGTGCCATTAGGGATATTTTGGGTAAATTATGAGTAGGCACTTAGGTTGTCATGGAATTAATGTAGGTAGTGTATGTGGTGCTGTGTTAGGTAAAAATGTGGTGAAAATGAATTAGGATTAGGGCTCAATTTCTCTCTCTATCTTCCTCTCCTAAAATTCATGCATGCACATATTTACAAAATGCACAAATAACTATCTAATCTAAATGCGTAAAGTTAAGAAATAGCATAAGATGGAATAATTAGCGATGTGAATTGCTATGCAATCAAGTGGCCATCGTAGTGTAACGAGTCACATTGGAAGGAAGGAGGGGGAGGGGAAGGCAACCTGAGCGTGGGGGGGGGCGATTGGCATTCAGTGATCGATTGAGGCCCCAAGCAGGTGATCTGGAAGAGGTTGATGAAGGGGAGCTGAGTGTCCTGTAGCGTAAGACATAGCGATCAAAAAGATTTTCCTTCTTCCTCCTTTGCTTTTAATACCCTATTCTAACTTTTGGAAACTATTCTACTCAAACCTCCTATGTTTCGATGTGGAATAAAAAGGTCAATTAGGTGACGTAGTATGGATAAGATGAATAGAGCCATGGGTTAGTATAAATGATATCTTAAATTTCCATACATAATATATTAACTTACCTATCATGTAACTTTCACTTACTCCACTTTTCAACAAAATAACAATAAAAAGACAACTGAATGTCAATTATAAAATAAATAAGCTACAACTCTATTCTCTATATTTACATAACATCAATTTACAATCTATAATATATCAATTCACCTATTACATCTACTTTCACTATCCTATTACTTACACCAACACTACTAAAACTTATCCCATCCTAAATTTTATCTTGTGGCAAACTCTATCTCTCATCCAAATCTAGAGGTGTTTGGTAAGAAGAATATGTTTGTGAAATAATTAGAGGAATATGAAATAAGTGGTGGAATAAGCAAATTAAACTTATTTCACATAAGAGATAAAGTAAGTTTGTGGAAATGTAGCTTAACTCAATTAACCTGCCTACCAGACACCACCTAAGGCACTGTTTGCTTGTAGGGATTGAGTCATTTATGTTGTGTTGGGTCTTTTAATCACTGGTTATAACAATCTCAGGATAGAGCTTTCAATCCTGAGATTATCCAATTCGAGGGGGAGGGTGAGATGAACTTATCCCAAGATTATGTGAGAGAATTCCATACCTATCCCTCCAAACACCCTATGATTTAACCCATATTTTCCCCAAATACAAAACTTTTACAATTCCATATTTATCTCACAATTCCACTACTTACAAAATCAATTCCTCAAAATCAATCCTTCAAAACAAATGATACCTAAGTGACTCTTCCAAGTTGTGGAGAAGGAGAGAAGCATAAGGGTTGGCCTTGGCTATTCCAAGCAAAGGTGAAGATAATCAAATCCATCTTTAACGGTAAAATTAATTTTAAACTCGTACCTTACTATAGGAGTACAAAAATTAAAATCATATCAAAAATTTTACTCCTCAAATGATTACTATAGTAAATAAATTCTTAAATTCCAATCTAAAAAGGATTTTTTTTTAATCTATATATTACCATATGAGAGTCTATCATAAAGACCATATTTGTTATGCATATTACTTTAGAAAAATAATTATAAATAGATACGATGACTTTAATATTTTTTATAACACCATAATATGTGATTAGTTGTGTTTGCAGAGAGGATAAAAAATTTTGATAATGAAAGAAACAATCTGAAATGATAGTTAGAGATTCCAACTGATTTGATGTTTTCATTCGCATCGGAAAAATAAATTAACATTAAGTCATTAATATTCATCTCTTTCGGCATAATTAATAAAAAAAAATAATGGATAATCTTCGACAACCAACTTCACTGAATTCTCTTAAATTCCTCCTAGAACTTCAACTCAACGAAAGAAGGAAAAATCAAAATAGAAGAAGAAAAAAATATAATACCAATTTCCTATTTAAACTCATCAACTCTATTATATTTAAAAAAAATTAACAAAATGGATGAATGAAAGGGAGCAACCTAAAATTTCTCTCAAGTGAAAAAAACGAAAGTTGACTTAGATAGAGAGAGAGAGAGAGCCGGCATCAGACAAAAAATAAAAACAGAGATGAGATAGGGAGATGACAGCATCGGCAGCGAGACAAAAAAATTTTTAAAGAAAATAAAATAGTAGTTTGAATGCTCATGAATATTGCCTTGTTTACTGATTTTAAGGATGCATCTCACTGTAAGAGTAAAAAATTAAAATCCTATCAAAATTTTATACTTAAAAAATAATTATAATAAAGTAAAAAAATAAAAAATAAAGAAATATATATTATAATATGTGATAATTTCAACTGATATGTTTTATTTCTTTATCAATTAAAAATTAAAATACATAACGATGTATTTTAATTTTTCAAAGGTCAATTGAAAATCAAAATATACCAATTAAAAATCAAATTACATCGTACATTATAAATTGGTGTATTTTAATTTTCAATCAATATATTTTGATTTAGTTAAAAAATACATTGTCCGATATATTTTAATTATTAGTCAGTGTATTTTTATTTTCGACTAATGAAAAATCCAAAACATCGATTAGAAATCAAAATATACCGTACATTTTTAAAAATTCTCAAATTCAAATTTGGAAAATTAAAATACACCAATCCAAAATTAAAATATATCGTATATAGCAAGATGCATTATCCGATGTATTTTAATTTTTAGTTAGGATATTTTTATTTTCGATCAGTGGAAAATCAAGAATATTGATTAAAAAGTAAAATACATAACGTATTATAAAATACATTATCTAATATATTTTAATTTTCAGCTGACGTATTTTAATTTCTTTGTAAAATATATTATCCAAAATATTTTAATTTTTTATTAATAAAAAATTTAAAATATCGATTAAAAATTAAAATATATGTAAAATACGTTTGGAAAGTGAATTTTTTTTAACCCATGCCCTAAAGAAACAAAGAGAGGGGGTGGGGAGGGAGAGCAAAATTCAAAAATGTAAAACAAAGTTACAATTAAAAAAAATAAGAAAAGAGAATAGCGACGGTTGCAAATCAACGCTGAAAAAAATGAATGGGGTTGAGAAATCTCACTACAGTGACTTTTGATTTTCGGTAGATAGAATTTGATTTTATTTAAAAATATATTATTTAATGTATTTTAATATTTGGTTGGTGTATTTTAATTTTCAATTGGTAAAAAATTTAAAATATCGATTAAAAATCAAAATACATCTCATATTTGGAATAATTCTCAAATCCTAATTTAAAAAATTAAAATATATTTATTGAAAATCAAAATATACTGTACATTACAAAATACATTTTCAGTGTATTTTCATTTTTAATAGATGTATTTTGACTTTTATCGATATCAAAAGTATCGATTAAAAATCAAAATATATCATGTGTTGTAAAATGTATTACCAAGTATATTTTAATTTTCGACAAATGTAAAATTTAAAAGATAAATTGAAAATTAAAGTATATTATGCATTGTGAAAATATATTATCATTTTTCTAAAGAAATAATTTTAAAATTATATTTTTTTTAGTCTATACCCTGGAGAAACAAACGTAAGAAAGGACGGGTGGGGAAGGCAAAATTCAGAAGTGAAAAAAAAAAAAAAAAGTTACATTTAAAAAAAAAAAATGAATAGCGACCGTTGCAAATCAATGTTAAAAAAAAATTGAACAGAGTTTAGAAATCTCCCTACAGTGACATCTACGGTATAAACGTGACTCATATGCGTACGACGGCTAATTATATTTATAGATATAGATTACTTCTCCAGTCGATGTGGACTTTGGTTTTCTTCGGATGACGCGCGATAAAGATTCTAAATATTCGAACGGGATGAGGTGATCATGCGGAGGGTGAGAGAGAGATTCTGGCAAGTTGAAACGTGGATCACGCCCTTCAGATAACAGGAGGGGTCGGCGCCCGGTGAGATGGAACGTGGGCTTTGCCTGGACGTGAAACGGCCACACTACCCTTTGGGCAACGGTGGGGGCTCTCCCATGACTTTACGAATCAAGGTTCCCCATCGGGGCTGATTTGATTGATCCTTTCTCTCACAACTCGTGGCGGCTGCATTGACGTAGATTGGAACCTGTATTGCATCCTTAGAATATAAAGTTAGCAAGTAACATTGGAATCCACCCCTTGGGAGGTTCCCTTTTTTGACCACAAAAAGATGTACATTCCTCGCGTAAACGTCCTCCAAGTTGAGTAGCTTTGGAAGGTCCAATAACCACTGCCTTCCGGTTAAGGATTAGCTAAGCATCTTCGGTTTAACTGAAGACATGCATGGCGATATTTTGGCTGAGGGGGGAATTTTGGAAAGGAGGTGTAGTTATGAATGATGGGGTGCAGTGGCGACAGGAAAATGGAGGCATGAGAGGAGCTTATCAGCCAATGATTGGAGACGGACTTAACCTTACCCCCACACCAACACCCCTCCCCTCCACCCCCGACCGCACAACCACACATCATAGCCACCTTACATCTAAACCACCACACACGTCCAAGCATCTCCTTTCTTTTATTCAATTTATTTTCCTACTTTCTTTTATCTCTTCCTCGTTGTATAATTTTTCTTCCCTTGTTCAATGTCTTTGCAATGTTCCTCTTCTTGTTATTTCACTCTTTTTTTTCCCTTCTATTCTCCTCCTCTTTTTTTCATCTTGTATTTTTCTTTCTTCCCTTCCTCTCCTCTTATTTTTCCCTTTGTCATCCCACCATACGCCATCACTTATTATTTTCCTTCATACCCTCTCTACCTTATTTCAATCTCTTTTTATTTCTTTCCCTTCTAGTCATATCATTAATAAAAATTTAATAAAACATGGATTTCATTGCAAAGTTACCCTTTTCTAACTAATAAACTAATTTATTTATTTGTAACAGTTTTTATACAAAAACACATGATATATATGTCCATAAACAAATTTTATTGTCATAGAACTCTTTGAATCATGTTTGTTACTGCAGTACTAATAACAGTAGTCACAACATCTGCAATTCCTCTATGTCGACTAGCTCTTCTCTCTCATCTATTCGCTCATTGCTCTCCTGTAGTGCTCATCTTTCTCCTCTAGATGTTTTGTCTTGTATAGGTCTACTACTTTCTCCCCTCTCAAATATTGTCCTAAACACGACATGTCTATGCTAGAGTATCAGTGCTCCGTCACATACAACAATATCTATTCTAAACAATGTACTGGACGGTTGTGTCCTTGCTCTAAACAACATGCTTGATAGATGTGTCCCTTTTTTGAACAACATATTAGAGGGTTAGGTCTCTACTTTGAACAATGTGCTAGATGGTCGTGTCCTTGCTTTAAATAACGTAGCGTACGGTTATGGAGTTGCTCCAAACAACGCGTTGGACTATTGTATTCCTGCTTTGGAAAACACATTATATTGCTATACCATGCTTCGAATGATGCATTGAAATGCAATGTCCATGCCCTAAAGAACATGCTGGACTAATGTGTTCCTGCTCCGAACAACAAGTTAGAATATTGTGTCCTTGGTCAAGCAACATGCTAGAATGCTGTGTTCCTACTTCAAATAGCACGTTGGATTGTTGTGTCGCTTCTTCGAATAATCTTGTGGATGGCTGTGTTGGCTATGAGGACTGTGACATCCAATATAAATCCTGCATAGTCGGCACTGATAGTAGTTGTGTGAAGCTCAATTCAGGATCGTATGCCGAGATTCCTACATCATGTTGGAAAGATGACCCCCGCTCATACTAAATTGAGTTGTATGAGCTCTCTTGCTGAATTAAGAACTAGGAGTTGTAGATTCCCTACCAGGAGGGGGTGACGTAATAATTGCGGAAATGAAATAATAAACAATCTCACAAAAAGACAATCGCACAAAGGGCACAAAGATTTTTAGGTGGAAACCCAAACCGGGTGAAAATCGCCACCTAACCCTCTCAAGTTAGGATTTTCCGATCAACCAAGTTGATCAAAATCCACTAAACGAATTACTTTAAACCGAGGGTGATTCAACCTCAATTATAACAACGCTACTTAGACGAGGGTAGCGTACCTCAACCCCTTCTCTCCACGAGAAGGATTTTGTCTCGCGAAGGAGACGGGAATTCGCAAAGCGAATACCCAACCAAATAACAAAGATAAAAACAAGTAATCCTATAGAGCTAACAAAGTAATATTTAACCTAAGCTTCTATAGGAAATATGATGCTTCCCTTTAAAAGGAGTGCGTCGACGACGCGGATGCGTATGCCACGCGACGGCGCAACGTCTCTCTCGTGAACAACAGCGGGAGAGCGAGTGCGCAACAGCTTGATGCTCTCAAGAGAATGGAGTTTGAGCTTGGAGAGCAAGAGCTAGCTAGGACACAAGAGAGTGGAAAGTGTAATACAAATTGTTTCTTGTGTATCTTGGTGTCTCTAAGTGTGTTGTTGGTGTGTAAAGGCTCCCCTCTATTTATAGAGGCCTTAGGAAGGCTTTGGAAGGCTTAGAAAAGCTTCCATAGCCGTTGGGTGCAAAGCCCAAGTGAATCAGCTCGAAATCAGGAACAATCATTGTTCTGACAGGCTTATCAGATGTTTAATTCTGGCATCAGATGTCTGGAAGTTCACTTTAAGACGTCTGATTCCAAGGTCATACGTCTGATTTTGGGCGGGACTCTTCCTGACATGGATCAGATCTAAACAGGGTTCTAGCGCAAGTCCATCAGACGACATATAAGACGTATGGCACTATGTCTGGACGTTTGGAAACCTACTTTTTCTGTGGGAATGGATTTCCAAACGTTGCAACGGCTAGAAAATCTCTGAGAAGAGATTTTGGGTCAGCCGAGGCAAAACGGTCAATTATCAGACGTCTGGACAGTCCTATGGACGTCTGATAAGGCTCTAACGGTTATAGCCAACGGTCCACTAATTGGACGTCTGGCAAAGTCATCAGACGTCTGGTCTAAGGTATGGACGTCTGATTTCATCAGACAGAACTAACTATGTCCAGCCTAATAGTTATCAAACGTCTGAAACAACAGTCAAACGTCTTAAAATACTTTATCAGACGTCTGATTTGGGAATTAGACGTCTGGAAACTCTGTTTGAACCCTATATTGGTTTTCTAAGTATTCTACAGAAAACCTAAGTATCCTAGGGTTGTGCCGGTGTTCCTAGGACTATTGTTAGGGTACTTTGAGGCTCTTTAACATAATTTTCTAAGGAAATAAAGAGCAAGAAAATAACGACAAAAGTACATGAAAGGAATAAAAAGAATTCTATCCTATTCTTCTTGTCCTTCCATCTTCAATCTATCGCTCCTCGCGAATCTCCTCTGTTTTCTATCGAGCTCCTCCAATCCGTCCTGGATGCGAGCTCGAACTCCGTCTAATCACATATCCATTTGCGATTGACCTGAAATCTAGGACTCAAAGTGCAAATGTTAAATGACACGTGTTTTGTTATCATCAAAACAAATGATCGTGGTGCTCTAGCACCAATAGGAGTTGTCGTATCGTATTAGTAATCTAGAGATACAAGTATGAACTACATGTGAGGAATATATTGTCAATCAACTCATTTAGAAGAGTTAAGCAAGTACATTTAAATGAAAACAAGAGAAACACTTACCATCTCAAAATGAGTAGCTTCAGCTGTAAAATAAGAAATATTGGGTCTTGCTTGAGTAGCTTGTTGAAAATATGGATGCTAATAATTCATCATTAGATTGAATTCTATTAGGACATTAGTGATGTTTTGAACAACATTTGTCACATTTGAATGAAGCTCCCTCCGCTTAGTGTGATGCGGTCTCTTCATCCACTCTCTAATGTTATCTCTGATACAAAAAGCCAGTTGGACATACAAAAGATAACGATAATTTATAATTAACATATTTTTGCATGAAAAAGAGATGTTAAAATTCAAAATCCTCTCCTTACAGGTCGTTGTGGTTTGTAGGAAACTCTAGGAGGTACTGATTCTTGCTGTATAAACTTCTTTGTTATATCTCAATACCACTGCAAGAATTTCTGATGTACTTCTATCTATGTGCTTGGAATTAACATTCTTAAGAGATGAATTCATATCGAGCATTCCATCATTGGATATATTGGCCATGATGAAGCCCAATATGCATTTTGACGATTTCAACTATCTTGTTGAGGAAGGATATTCATCAAACTTGGAAGATGTCATGTCTTCCTAAATCGTGCCATTACACGATTTATGACATGTATGACAACAATGTTGAAGTAGATGAGGAATGTCCTGGACATCCTAATAACCCGACCTTGTGTGCATATTTCATGAATCATCTCCAAATTAACATCCTAGTAGGGTTTCCAAACAATATGCAAGAAATTAAATATTAATCAACAATTATATTACATAGAAAACAACATTAAAATGAAATTAAAATATGGTATTAGTTGAGTACCTAAAGCTCCTCTTGCATAACTCATTCCGATAATATGCTATGTTAGGATATTGTACATTTAAATGATATTTCTTAACCTCGTTCAATCTATTAAAAAAAAAACTAATTAACTACTTTTGAAAAAGTATTTGAGAATAACATGATTACCTTGCATGGCGCGATGCATGCCAACTTGCGTGAGAAGACTGTTAGGACTGGTCTCCCAATATACAAGTGCTCCAAAGGCCAAACTTAGATATTAAATATACATATAGTATGGATCAATTATAATTGAATAACCGAAAGAAAAATCATCAAAATGAAATGCGTGATTTTTTCTTACCATTAGTAACGAAAAGAATACATCATCTTCCTTTTGTTTTTGTTGGGAGAGTTTGTTTAGCTTATCATAAAGTTTCACTAATGTGATAGCACCCCAAGCAAACTCATTGTGTACTTTCAACTCTTGTAAAAAAGGTAGATGCCTGTAATAAAATTATAGGTTACTATAAATGATTTTATTAAAGTTAAATAAAGTTCACATTTTAGTAATGTATTATTCTTACATTAAAGGTACACTCTCCTATGATACGTAATAAGCTGTAACCAATTTGATAAAGAATAATAGCTCATGTGTACTAAATAGTTTGATCTTGAGTCTACACTGTGTCAACGAGATCGAAAATCTTCTCTCTAATCCATTTCGTGTTCAAGCACTTCTTTATCATCTTCTCACTATCAAGAAGTGGGTTGTGTTTGAGCATTTGCAAGCAATACTCTCCCCAATTGCTAATGTTAGGAAATGAATTGATAATCGCACAACCATTGACACGAAGATTAGCTATCATGTCTACGTCCTCTAATGTAATGGTGGCTTCTCCATATTGCAATTGAAAGATGTGTGTCTTTGGCCACTAATGCTTTAAGAAGGCCTGTAGTCGAGCATCATCAAACTTTGGCCTTTAGAAATAATGAATTACTCTAAAACCAACCATCTCTAGCTATTCCTCGACCAAGTTATTTCTTTTTGCCATTGCTTTCTTTAAATTCGTTATCTTTCCATTAACTTGCACTTGCAGATTAAGGAATTTTTTCGTTAATGAGTAATTTTACTAAGTCAAGTATTAAAAGAACTTTTGCTTTATTATTGACCAACCAAATGTGTAGAGTAGTAGAAATATGAGTTGCCATCTGATGTAGGATGTAGTACTTGAAAGTGCTCATCCATGCACTCATCAACGCCATCTACCATGTATAATGGAAATTCATTTTAGTTTAGCTTAAAGTAAATGACATAAAATGAATAAAATTTTATTGAATAAAATGAATGACATATAAAATAAATGAAACTATATGACATAAAAAGATAAGAATATTACTCCTATCTAATTATATCTTTGGAAACACATTGCTCTATTATGATCGAATTATTTACATATACTGCATTTGATTTGGCAATGACTACTACTCATTTAATCAATGGCATTGTGTATTCTTTGTGTCCCAGTCCTCTTTTGTATGGCTTGTATACTCTCTAGAGGCAACATCTTTTGAGATTCTCTTTGACTCCAAAATCTTTTAACTAGCTAGTATTGAATACACTGTTTCGGAATATGCATTGCAGAAGTACTTTGGTGTATAATACTCTAAGCAACATGCTGTGTACATGCGAAATAGATGTTATAAAGTCGTTATGTTGTAGTATAGTCGAAATCGCTTGTCAGCAAATAAATTTATAAGCTCGAAAATCTAGAAATGAAGTCCGAGGTTGAACATAGGGAGTAAGTAGGAATTCACACACTAATCTTGATTAACATATAAATGAGTACAAGGAATCAAGCCAAGAATGATTATCAATGAAGAATATCTACTCAAAATTTATCTTCAATGCAAAACATGAGTATATCAAGAGTTTAATGAAAAAAATGTTTAAGGCAAAATAATGGTGATTTAAATCACCAATTATTAGCTTAGATGCATATATATACGAATTACTCAATAGTCTAAATAAATGAACAGTATCAACCACTTTAAATTCATACAAGCTTAGTGCACAGTGCACTGTGTTAGAGGCAATCAGACGATGGAACACCCAATCAGATGACTTAAATTGCCTTAAGCTACAGTGCCTCCTCTTATTCTTCTTCTTCCTTCCTTCTTCTTTCAGCATTCTTCACAAGCAGAGCTTCCTTTTCTTATCAGCGGCTAAGTGTTGGGCATATACATAGAGGAGCAAAACCCCCCTCCCTCATTCTCTCTCTCTCTCTCTCTCTCTCTCTCTCTCTTTCTCTCCTCCTTTCCTCTTCTCTCAGATAGCCGGGTAATTAGGTATTCGGATATGCGTACCCAGGTCCAAGGCTACAGGCGTGGGTCGCAGCCGAGGAGTGAAGGCTTAGGTCGGGTCAGGTTAAGTGCGGGTGAGCGAGGACCTCACCCCCGTGTGTTCGAGGCAGTAAGCTGGTATGAGAAAATCAACTTATGCGTGCTCAACGGCTTATCTCCCACTGATGTGGGACTAAACCCACGCCTCTTCTCGCGAGCGAACAACAGCAGTAGGTAGCATCAAATTGAAGTCCTTGGATCGGTCAATGCTCCCAATTGACCACCTGGGGAGATGCCTTAGGTGATTCCGCATCACCTGGAGTGAGCACCTGGGTCTCGCGTGGTTAGAACACCACGAATGACGTCGAAGATAAGGCACGGCGGTGGAGCGTTGACGTGTGACCTTAAACAAAGAATAAGGCCTTTCGGTCGTGTCAAAACACCTCAGAAGATTTGTCGGATGTTGGCAAATGTAACGGTAGTGGTTTCATGGTGGATGGAGGTGCGTGGTGGTCCAGCGGTAATGGAGAAGGTGGTCGGTGATGGGTTTGTTCGGGGGGTCGTGTGAGTGGATGGAATGGGGAATAAAGATGGGGGTTCGGTGTGGATGGATGAGGCAGAGCTCATGGGAGTGTCGGCGAGGTGGTTGGAGTTGTGTAGCGAGCGGAGGTCCTCGCCGGAGGATGGTCGGAGTGGAGGAAGATGAGGGTGTTTGAAGCATCAAGGGGTGTTTTTAGGATTTTTGAATAAGAAAACTAACCTAAGGAATTAAAGGGACCTAACTACCTACTTTAAGGGACGAAAGGGGGTAGGATCTGCGTCGGCTTTGGCATGTCGGTGATGGAGAAGATGAAGCCTTCGGTGATGGAGCGGCGAGGAAGATGTGGAAGAAGACGTCTGCAGGTATTGCGAGACGCGGACAAAGTTGAGGAAGGCAAATCCACCTGCTATTGTCCGTGAAGGTGGACGAGGAAGGAGGGTGGAGAAGCTCGCTGGAGCTCGGTTGGAGAGGGGCCGGAGGTAGGGTTAGGAAGAGGTTTTTAGCCCCAAACCTCAATAAAGATGTAGGCCTGTGCACGAGGGCTTTTTATAGGCCATTGGGTCGAGCTACAAGCTTAGAAACCAAGCTTGAGAGCTTCGCAAATCAGAAAATAGATTTAGCATTTCCAAAAGTTTGTATTAAATCTTGGATGAATTAGGAAGGTCGTGGAAGAGCTCAGATGGAAGGGGATATCCTCAGGAGTCTTCCTTCCAATTTTGGAAGGGTTTCTCCGTGAAATTAGGGAGATCTTCCTAATTGAAGATCAGCTCTAGGTGGGTTCACACGGCCATGACAGTAGGGACCTTTTTGAAAATAATATGAAGAAGTTGGGGGGGTCCTTGCAAAGAATTCGAAAGTGAGGGTCATGTGTGTGAGAGAAAAGAGTCAAACTGGATCAAAATGCAAACTTGGTCAAGATGATCTCTGATTGAGCTCAAATTTTGGTACAAACTTAATTTTAACCCAATAAATTTGATGGTGAAGTCGGATTTAGGTTTTGAACAAGTTTGATTGGGTAAATTATGTAGAAACCCAAATTAGGGCAACTATCTGTTTGAGACTCTGTTTTACGTCAAATTGGGTTCCAATGGTCAAAGCAAGCATGCCAAATGTTATAGAATATTTTTTTATGATTTTTAGAAGGTTTAGGTCAATTTTATCCTGAACATAACCTTAGTGAATTAAGCAGGTCTGTTTTTAAAGTTTTAGATGTCATTTAATTCTCGAAACGCGTGAAAACCCATTTCTGTCAACATAAATCCACTTATTAGGCATTAATGAATATTTGATCATTAATTAACTCCTGAGAAATCCCATGATTGCTCTGCAATTAAGATATTATATTAAAACTGCAGTTTTACCCATATTTTACTATTTATCTCTCAGAATGGATATGCAGTGAATTATGGCTCTTTGGCGGTTATG
Organism: Thalassia testudinum; assembly: GCA_037157565.1. Lineage (NCBI taxonomy): Eukaryota > Viridiplantae > Streptophyta > Magnoliopsida > Alismatales > Hydrocharitaceae > Thalassia > Thalassia testudinum. The sequence goes on along the minus strand of JAZHRO010000022.1, from coordinate 70,426,267 downwards.
TAGGAGCATTTATCAATTGATTATGACTAATTTAAGCTAGATATGGCTGATGATGACGTTATCATCACATGTTACATGGTCTAAAGTCGGAGCTGCACTTAATTTTATGACATATGCACACACTAAATGCTTCAATTACACAAATCCACATGAGCAAGTCGATTGTTTACCATATAACTAGACCTAGTAAGCACATCTTTGTTTATCTTGCACATGATAGTTATTGTATCCAAATCTAGTTGCACATACCCATTTAGATTCTCAAACATTTTTCTAGACAATGCACTACTAGAAAGATGAGCTTTACCGTTGGTTCTTTGTCGTCGTTTTAAAAAGCGATGGCAAATAACATTTGTCATCGCTTATTTTATCAAGTGACGACGAAGGAGTGGTGTAAAATTACCCCTCCCCTCATCGCTAACAAAGAAGAGCGATGGAGTTTAAATTTGTTTTTGCCGTCATTTTTTGATGTATGATGAGGTATGTCTCATCATAGCTAAAATTCCTAAGTTAGGTTAGAAAATAGATTAAACACTGCATAATTAATACAAGAAATTGCTTAAATGTGAGAAATAACAAAAATGACCTAAAATAACAAATCAGTGTTAAAAATGTACAATTATGTTACAAAATAAGATATTCTATTCAAAAGTGTAATATGGTGATCAAATTGCAAATTGAACACATCTTTATGTTCAAAAGTTCAAATTGAAAGTGAAATCATATTCCTAAATGTTCAATTAAACTTCAATAAAAACTTAGTTTCATTTGGGCCTCATTAGGATCTCGAAATCATCACCTTACGAATAGGTCCTTCATTTTATACATTTAATTAAGGTAAAAACTTTCCAGGGACTCTTTTGCAAGCTGCCAGGGACCTACTTGTAAGATCTAAGGAATGCTTTGCCATTATTTCCATCCTCTTTTGGGCCTTCATATAAATTTTCTACCCCTTCACCTTAAGGGCTTCCTTGCAAAATCACCATTACACCTGCAAGTGCAGTGGTCTAATGTTCACAGCAAGAATATGTGCATCCTCAGTCGCTAATTGCTTACACTCTTGATCCAATGGTCAATCCTTCACCAAATTACGCGTGCACCGGCGTGTAGCCTCACCCCCCATCCTAGATCTCATCTGACAGTGGGATATTGATTTGAAATTTCGCACCGTCCTCTCAAGTTCATCTCCATTGTGAAAGCCCTAATGGCTTAATCTCTCCTTTTAGTGACAAAAATCACTCAGCAGCCTACTTAAGGACCTCCTTAAGCTCGCGTGCGAGGATCACCTCCCTACTACATTTCTCGAGGCGATCCCTTCTTCCCTTCGATCTCTCCTCCTCACTCTACTTATATTCCATTGCTGCGGTAGTGGAGACCATCTTCTCCAATCTTTCTTGCCGCTAAGGACTTCGTAGCACCCCAGGGCGACCCAGAGCTCCACTAGAGAACTTTCCCTCCGCCGGAGATCCTCCCCCCTTTTGTTGCTGCACCCGCTAGCTGCAGATCTTCTTCAAAGGTCCCATTCTTCTATTAGATTAGGTTTTTAATGCTTTCTAGGTTAGTGTAGTATCTGTTAGTGTAGTTTAGATTAGTTAGGAGTAGATCAAGTAGCTTAATTCATGGATTTTGTAGTTTAGTTAGGAGTAGAGTAGCATAGATCCATCTTGCCATGTCTGATCAATTCAGATCAGAGAGGTGTTTTCACACTATCGCCTCGACTTGTACATCTCCCTAATCATCTCACGACCATTTTCTTTGATTTCCTTGCATTTTGTTCATCGTTTACCCCTCCATTAAGGTCAAATTTAGATTTGAAGTGTGGGCTTCTAGATCTGAATTTGTGTCAAAAATTCACTTGGGGGGGTCTCCTATTTATTCCAAAAATTCACAAAGATCCCCCTGATTTGGTTTTGATTGCTTTGAATTGCTCGATTCTTTCAGATTTGTTTTTTCACTCCCAATCTCACGATTTGGAGTCGATTTGTTTTTAATTGGATTCATCAAGGTATTCGAGGTTTTAATTGCCTAATTGGGTGTATTGCGATGAATCTTATGTGTTTTAATTCATATTTGAGTTGTAGATGAGCTTATGCCCAATTAATGCCTTGTGTTGAGTAGTTTAGCCAAGGATAAGCAGTGATCCTAATTTGAGGCCAAACAATGACTCAAACGATTTCCTTAAGATCATTAAATCATCTTGAGCACCAACCAATGGAGTGCAAGGTGATATGGTGATCAGATCACCTCATAGCTTTGAAAATGAAAAGCCCAAATAAGGGAAATATGGGTTTTTGATCTAAACAATATTCAATATGAAAAATGATGTTCATCGGTGGTTTTAGGAGATTTCTATGAAGATTTGGAAGTGTTTGAGGTTGATTTTATGGACTAATATGTATCTTTATCTCCACACTGTCTATGGTGTGGAGTGAAGACCATATTAGGGGTTTTAGGGTCATCTAATCCTAGATTTGGTTTTACAAAGATTTGAAATTTTATGATGGTTAATTTGTCACAGTTGAAAGTGGGATTTTAAATGTTTGGTTCATATTTAAGAGTAGGAGTTGAATTTCTCAATGGCCCAATTTTTATGGCAGTAACAGTAGTTGCTAAAGTTTTTTGAGATTTCCATGGAAGCATTAGTTGCTGAGTTTTTGTAGTAGTGCAGTAGCTGAGAGATGTTGATTCTTTTCGATAGTAGTTGCTGCAATTATAGTAGCAATAGCAGCTAAACTAGCCGCTGAAACTGAGTAGCAATTAATGCTGTTTTCATCATAATAGCAATGACTGATGGATGAGAATTTGAAGTAGATTTTGGGATTGAAATGAAGCTGACATGTTGTAAATGATAGAACTTGGTGTATAAGCTTTTTTGTACTAGAATTTGAATTCAAATCTAAAAGGAATAGCTTGTAATCCTTATTTGATTCTTTTGTCAACATAATCATGTGTATAACTGTCCAAAATTAAGATTTAATGAAATTTGAGATGAAAATCATGTTTATTGACTCAAAACTCATGTATGTGGTTTGTTGGTAGTTTTAGTCAGTTTGAAACTAGTTTCCAGCCCCTTAGAATCCATTTGAGGCCTTAGGTTTCTATTCTAAATACTTATCAAGGCCTAAATGGGGTTAACTTGTAAATAAATAAAATACATAAAAAAATCACCAAAGAATAAAATAAAGATTTCTTGAGTAGGATTAGGTACTTTTCTAAGTGTGAGTCAAATTTCAAAATAATCTGAAACCCCAACCTGGTATAACATACTAGCAAACGGTTCAGTATACTTTCGAATTCAATAAAAGAAAAAAAAAAACACCGAAAAGAACTCTCTCTCTCACATCTCACCCTTTCTCTCTCATCCTCTATCTCTACTATATATATAAAAATTATAAAAACTAGAAAACACTTAAAAATACCAAAAAATATCTTGTATAATATATTTATACTTGTAAATATAATTTAAACTAAGCTATATGTATATATTGTAAAATATATAAATAACTTATAAATGTATTCTATATAATAAATTAAGTATTTAGGATGATTTATTGTATATATAACTTATTGTATAACTATATATTAATTTATATTAACCTAAATGTATATTATCCTAAATAATTCTAAATACCTGTTATATACCTATAACCACCTGTAATATTGTACATACGTATTTAACTAAGTATTATATACTAAACCATACTTGTAAATTAATTTAATTATGTAATTAAAGTAGGTAATTAAGTAATTTATTAACTTAAAATAAATTAAATTAGTAATTAAAGTTAATGCCGAAGTAATTTATCATATATATTTGTATAGTATTATTTTAAGTATTTTCAACCTATTTATACTATATTTATAGTGTATTATAGTATTTATTAATTAATTATGTACACAACTAACTTAAACAACTATTTAAATGTAAATAAAATAAAATAAAGTCTCAAAAATACATTGAAAATGTATAATAAATAGTTTATTATATAAATTAACTCTGAATAAAGTCAATTTTGTAATTAAGTTGCCAATTTGTATTTTAATTAGTAAATTAAACCCCGATTTAATGTGTGAAAAATCTTAACTTTAACTAATTTTAATATGTATTTAAATAACTTATTTTCCCAAACTAATTGTACAATTACGTAGCCCTATAAGGGCTTTACGATGATATAATTTAATCATAAGTTGAATCTTAATTGGGCCCTCAAATCGAGGGCCAAAATCGCATGATCAGAACGTTGTGCAATGTAGCATGAATTCAATTAAGCACCACAAAAGGTGCCACATCGTTAGTGGCAGATCGCTTCATGCAGTATAAAATGTTTTCTTGTTGCTGCCCTCCCAGTCGTCACGATGTAGGGTGCCAGCAACCCATTACCCATTTCCTTCTCTGATTTGATACAAGCATATGCATGAATATTTGTAAAGTGGTAGGTCAAGGGTCAAGCACTGTAGCTGGGCCCATATTGGGCCTTTCATGGGCTGATAATCTAATGAAAATGTACTCTAATTAAACTAGGGCCGGTCCCTAGTAGTGGTCTAATCCCACCTCTATGAGGTGTTGTGTAGCCCACACCCATTAAAAACCCGATTTTTGAGTTACGGAACCATAGTTGAGTCGGAGTGAGGGAAAGCAAAAAAAAATCGACTACGTGTGGGTAAGTGTTGAGAAGAGGGAAGAGAGGGAAAGAAAGGAGTACTTACGCCTAAGTGTTTAAAGGCTGTGTGTGCGCGTGCTGGAGTGTGTTGTGTGTGCGTGTATATGTGCAAGTATATGTGTATACATATATGTATAATACAAGTATAACATATATATAAGTATATAAATAAAGTAAATAAGATATGTATATATAGTGTGTATGTATATAGGTAGTGTATATATATAAGTAAAGTTGACATTGTTTGAGTCTTATATGTATGTAAATAAAATACTAATTCTTTAGTGACAGTTACATTCGTCACTGTAAATATGTATATGTGTTAGTATAGATAGCTGCTTTTGCCTTATGTTGTGCATATATTTTGCTAAGGCTATAGCGACACATAATATGTTACTGTATATATAGTAAACGTTACTAAAGATATTAGTATGTTAATATAACTTAGTATGATGTATATTAGTAGCTATTTTTTTACCTATACTTAGGTATTACTAGTATCATGTAACGTATATGCAACTAATAGATTAGGGAAATAGATATCCGTCAAGTAATTGGAAGAAATACCGAGAACGTGAAGGTAATGACTATAATTCACCCATATGACAAATATTAAATTGAAATTGAGAGTTCAACAATGGCATTTGAATGTAAATTTTAATATCACATGAAATAAAGCATTTGCTCTCAAGCACGGCCACGTCATGGAAAAGGTCAAACCGGCGGCGTGGACGCTGGTGCAGGATCTATAGAGTAAGGGCTTCGCTCTGGCTTTGGCGGTGCGTCTCAAGGAGGTCGGAGTTGGCCGGCCGGAGCACCAAAGGCTGGCAGTGGTGGGATGTGTAGATCGACGATGGAGCTGCCGGTTGGTGGTGAGCAATGGTGAGGAAGGCACGGTGGAGCGTGGAGGCGGTGTTGGTGAGGTCAGTGTCGAGGATGGGGATTAGTGGTGGTGGCTGTAAGTAGGTGGCCGACGATGGGTTCGGGTTCCTCTTTGTGGAATAAGATGAACAGTAGTCGGTGGGAGGAGAGGAAGAAGAAAACAAAGATGGAGGAAAGGTGGGTGCGTTGGTGGGTTCTGCTGACTTTGGAGGAGCATGGTTGTGTGTAGGTAAAGATGGCGGTCGTGGATGTTGGGGAGTGGCTGAGGCGGCGGTGTTGGTGGTCTGTGGCGAGTATGGTGGTCAAGGTGATGAAGATGGTGGTCTATGGCGAGGGGGAAACAACTGGTAGTGGTGATGGTGTTGGAGTGATGGTGATGGGGGCCGTGTGCGGTCACCACATGGCAGGTCGTGGTGGGCTCGCGGTGGAGATGAAGGTGAAGGGTGCAAGTGGAGATGCTTAGGCCACTATATTCATTGGGTCCATGGTGCAAGCTTTGTGTCTAGTCCAATATAGGTAGATGCATGGTCGTCGTCTTTTTATAACATTCTATTTGGTTCTTCTATCGAGAATCTTGACCAGCAACTCGACAATGAAATCCAAACAGTTGGGGAGGCGATGCATTGAAATCGGTGTTGTTGTGAGAAGCTCAATCGCCTTGGTTGGTCGTGGGACTTGGTGGCGGTGGATGCACTTAGTTATTGTCAACGTCATTAGACGTCCAGACTGAGCTTTGGGCGTCTTAAAAGTTGAAATTGGATGACTGTAGTTTTATCCGCAACTGGAAGATCGACTGAAGCACGGAATTGGTGTGTGAAAATCCCATTTGCGAATGATTCCTCCATGTTTCGATAATTCTTGCATCTATCCTGCATCCACCAAATAGGTTATTATAACCATATACTATTAAATGTAAAATTGGCATATAAAATTATACGTAGACTAAGATAAATTACCATTTAACTCTTAAGCAATTAGGATCTCAGCACATATAATTAAAGAGTACTTAGGCTAAATATTAGTCCAATATATTGAATTCATCAAATAACCCCATGCCTAAGTTTTCTAGTCCCTAGCAAAAGTGAAAAATACATGCAAGGTGTATGATACATGCTATCATGAAAGTGACAAAAGATTTCTTCTTTACTTATTCAAAAAATTTAGAAATCCAAACAACTGTGAAAATGAAGTACTAGTAGCTTAGGAAATGGATTCAATTGAAAAATCAACTTACATTTAAAGTTTATACTTAACCATTAAAAAAAATTCTATTAGGATAGGCAACTATTTCCCTTGGCGATAAAGCAGAAAATAATTTGTGATTTGACCTCAACTTTTTGGCTTATGTAGAAGATATTTGAGTCAAATGGATTAATATTTGGTGGCTCACACTCATCTGATGCTACATGTAGTCTAGTACTATAGACTCTAGATTTCTAGACCATGAAACAAGTCAACCCAGATAAAAGGTTAAAAAAAACTGTGCTCTCTTAGCGTTCCCTTGCGCTCACTCTTTTTCCTTCTTTCCATTCTGAGATCACAAATCTCACTAGATTTTGTAAATGTACCCAATGTTTGGTGGCTTCACATGGCGTTCACACTTTAATTAGAGTTCTAATAACCTCATAACTAAGTCAGAATTCCTTAGCTAGTATTTGGGCAATCAAAAATACTGAAAAAGTAGGTATAAGTCATATTCGATGGATCGGAATGGGTGTTTTTGTTGCCTCACTGGCATGAACACATGATAAAATCGACACCAAGATATAGCTATGAACTTGAATACTTTTTTTTCTATTCTTTTCTCTCTTTCTTTTTTTTTATTTCTATACATATATATTTTTTTCTGTTTTCTTTTACAACACGACGCAAACTTTTATTCATGAGACATTATTGGGGATAATGATGTAAGAGAATATTGTGTGGCTTATTTGGTGGAAGTGCCTACTCTCGGCATTGGGGAGGGATGGATAGGACAAGCGTATTTCTGACCTTTAACACTACTACCCTCCTTCAGCCGATGATTCTATAAAGGATGATCATAACTATCTACCATAGTCATAGTTTTATTAGAACTCAATCTTTGCATATCTATCTTATTTGGTGGCTCTTAGGAATTCACACACCATGTTCGCACGCAGGAACAGAGAGCGAAAACTATGCCTAACTTTGAAGTATCATCATCCAATTATCCAGAACTTAAGAGTCCTTACACTAGACTTAGCGTACCAGTAGTCACTCTACTTTCACCTCACAAATGTTAGGTGGATCTCATAGACGATAGTTTTGTTGGTGCTAGAGCACCACGATCATTTGTTTTGATGATAACAAAACACGTCTTATTTAACATTTGCACTTGGAGTCTTAGATTTCAGGTCAATTGCAAATGTAGATGTGATTAGACGGAATTCGAGCTCGCATCCAGGACGGATTGGAGGAGCTTGATGGAGAACAGAGGGGATTCGCGAGGAGCGATAGATTGAAGATGGAAGGACAAGAAGAATATGATAGAATTCCATTTTATTCCTTTCATGCACTTTTGTCATTATTTTTTTTCTCTTTATTTCCTTAGAAAATTATATTAAAGAGCCTCAAAGTACCCTAACAGTAGTCCTAGGAACACCGGCACAACCCTAGGATATTTAGGTTTTCTGTAGAGAACTTAGAAAACCAATATAGGGTTTAAACAGAGTTTCCAGATGTCTAATTCCCAAATCAGACGTCTGATAAAGTGTTTTAAGGCGTCTGACTGTTGATTCAGACGTCTGATAACGTTTAGGCTGGACATAGTTAGTTCTGTCTGATGAAATTAGACGTCCAGACCTTAGACCAGCGTCTTAGGAGACGTCTGATGACTTTGCCAGACGTCCAATTAGTGGACCGTTGGCTCTCTTAGCATATACTCAATAATATGACCGTTAGAGCCTTATCAGACGTCCATAAGCCCTTCCAGATGTCTGATAATTGACCGTTTTGCCTCGACTGACCCGAAAATCTCTTCTCAGAGATTTTCTAGCCGTTGCAAATCCATTCCCACGAAAAAGTAGGTTTCCAGACGTCCAGACATAGTGCCAGACGTCCTGTATGTCGTCTGATGGACTTGCACTAGAACTCTGTTTAGATCTGATTCAAGTCAGGAAGGAACTCGCCCAAAATCAGACGTCTGACATTGAAATCAGACGTCTTAAAGTAGTCTTCCAGACGTCTGATGCCAGAATCAGACGTCTGATAACCATGTCAGTGCAATGATTGTTCCTGATTTCGGGTTGATTCACTTGGGCTTTGCATCCAACGGCTATGGAATCTTTTCCAAGCCTTCCAAAGCCTTCCTAAGGCCTCTATAAATAGAGGGGAGCTTTTATACACCCAGAAACACAAGACACACCTTGCAATACACTTTCAAACCATTTTGTGTCTCTCTTGCTCTCCAAGCTCTAGTTCTACATCTTGAGAGCATCAAGCTTTGCGCACCCGCTCTTCCGCCGTAGTTCACGAGAGTAATGTAGCGCCGTCATGTTGTTCACGCATCCGCGTCGCCGACGCACTCCTTTCAAAGGGAAGCATCCTATTTCTTATAGAAGCCTAGGTTTAATATTACTTTGTTGGCTCTATAGGATTATTGTTATTTTATCTTTATTATTTGGTTGGGTATTCGCTTTGTGAATTCCCGTCTCCTTCGTGGGACAAAATCCTTCTCGTGGAGAGAAGGGGTTGAGGAACGCTACCCTCGTACTTGTAGCGTGGTTGTAATTGAGGTTGAATCACCCTCGTTTAAAGTGATTCGGTTAGTGGATTTAATCAACTTGGTTGATCGGAAAATCCTAAATCGAGAGGGTTAGGTGGTGGTTTTTACCCGGTTTGGGTTTCCACCTAAAAATAATTGTGTACTCGTGTGATTGATATTTTGTGAGATTATTTTATATTTTATTTTCACAATTATTACGTCACCCCTCCAACTAGGGAAGAATTCTACAATTGGTATCAGAGCCAGGTTCTTGCAAGATCGGAGTAACACCCGACAAGAAGATCATGGAGGGAAGCATAGCCGCAATCAGAATCTCCGATGGGAAGTCCACCGTCCGACCACCCTATTTCGACGGGAGGGACTTCGGATATTGGAAGTTGAGGATGAAGACGTGGCTCCAAGCCACTGAGTTCGAGATATGGGGATGTTGCGAAACCCCATACGAGATCCCGAAGCAACCCCAAGGAGGCTACTCGCAACTGCAGATTCGAGAGCTTTCACTCAACGCAAAGCCAATGAATGCCTTGTATTATGCGTTGAGTCCGAAGGAATTCGAACAAATCCAAGAGTGCACCACCGCTCACGAGATATGGAGGAGGTTGGAAGGCACTCATGAGGAGACGAGCTCGGAAGAAGATCTCGGGGAGAAGGGGACCGCGTGCCTTGGTTTCATGGCAATCAGAGAAAGTGACAAAGACAGCGACGACGGTGACAATGAGGTAAACTTGGATTTACAAGATGCTTTTAATGAGTTGTATGAGCTTAGTAAATCACTAAAAATAGAAAACAAAAGCATGAAAAAGAATCTTAGTTTTCTTAAATCTGAAAATGATAGGTTAGAAAAATAACTCAAGGACATAGAAACTAGTCCTAAGGATAATAGCCTGTTATTAGAAAATAAAAATTTAATCAATGAAAATACTAAATTGATTGAAGAAAATGATAGTTTAAAATTAGAAATTTCTGATTTAAAGACTAAGATGAATATTATAGAAAAAGAAATTGCATATCTTAGGGAAAACTCTAACAAATTAATCAACAAAATAGATGATTTATATAGCCCTAAGATTGAGAAAGGATCTCCATCAGGGAGACCCGCTAACAGATCCGGATCCAAGCTCACTTGGATACCGAAGAAAAATTTGGAATCTTGTTTTATAGGATTCAGAGATAACTACAACACGAAGGACTGGACCTACAAGCTCAAGGCTGGTCAACTCGAGTTGGGAGTACTAAGGAGTAAACCAAGGAGGAGAACAAGAAGACCGACGAGACGGCGAATAAACGATGGACCCGCTGCACGTCGACCACCAGATTGGAGACCGGCGCCAATGCCCGGGCCTCCAAGCCACGGATGGGAGCCCCATCCGATGTGGCATCCACCACCACCATTCGGGCCATTTTATTGGCCATGGTAGGTGAGGTAAAAACCATTTACCCTATCTTTTTATCATAAGCATTTAGATAGGGGGAGCAAAAAATTATAAGCTAATTGTCAATTTTTAAGGGGGGGATATAAGGTAGCTAAATTTCCTTTAGAAAGGGGGAGAAAAATAATAGCTATCTTGTTGTTATAAAAAAAAGGGGAGGACATTACCTTTGTTAAAAGAAATTTATAGAAGAGCATGTTTTAAGGGGGAGCTATATAAATTTTAAAATCAATCAAACCTTTTTGATAATGTCAAAAAGGGGGAGGATTTTTTGCATTATTATTTATGGTTTTGTCATCATCAAAAAGGGGGAGATTGTTGGTGCTAGAGCACCATGATAATTTATTTTGATGATAACAAAACACGTGTTATTTAACATTTGCACTTGGAGTCTTAGATTTCAGGTCAATTGCAAATGTAGACGTGATTAGACGGAATTCGAGTTCGCATCCAGGACGGATTGGAGGAGCTTGATGGAGAATAGAGGGGATTCGTGAGGAGCGATAGATTGAAGATGGAAGGACAAGAAGAATAGGATAAAATTCCATTTTATTCCTTTCATATACTTTTGTCGTTATTTTCTTGCTCTTTATTTCCTTAGAAAATTATGTTAAAGAACCTCAAAGTACCCTAACAGTAGTCCTAGGAACACCGGCACAACCCTACGATACTTAGGTTTTATGTAGAGAACTTAGAAAACCAATATAGGGTTTAAACAGAGTTTCCAGACGTCTAATTCCCAAATCAGACGTCTGATAAAATGTTTTAAGACGTCTGACTCTTGATTTAGACGTCTGATAACGTTTAGGCTGGACATAGTTAGTTCTATCTGATGAAATCAGACGTCCAGACCTTAGACTAGACGTCTTAGGAGACGTCTGATGACTTTGCCAGACGTCCAATTAGTGGACCGTTGGCTCTCTTAGCATACACTCAATAATATGACCGTTAGAGCTTTATCAGACGTCCATAAGCCCTTCCAGACGTCTGATAATTGACCGTTTTCCCTCGACTAACCCGAAAATCTCTTCTCAAAGATTTTCTAGCCGTTGCAAATCCATTCCCACGAAAAAGTAGGTTTCCAGACATCTAGACATAGTGCCAGACGTCCTGTATGTCGTCTGATGGACTTGCGCTAGAACTCTGTTTAGATATGATTCAAGTCAGGAAGGAACCCGCTCAAAATTAGACGTCTGACATTGAAATCAGACGTCTTAAAGTGGTCTTCCAGATGTCTGATGCCAGAATCAGACATCTGATAACCTTGTCAGTGCAATGATTGTTCCTGATTTCGGGTTGATTCACTTGGGCTTTGCATCCAACGGCTATGGAAGCTTTTCCAAGCCTTCCAAAGCCTTCCTAAGGCCTCTATAAATAGAGGGGAGCTTTTATACACCCAGAAACACAAGACACACCTTGCAATACACTTTCAAACCATTTTGTGTCTCTCTTGCTCTTCAAGCTCTAGTTCTACATCTTGAGAGCATCAAGCTTTGCGCACCCGCTCTTCCGCCGTAGTTCACGAGAGCGACATAGCGCCGTCGTGTTGTTCACGCATCCGCGTCGCCGACGCACTCCTTTCAAAGGGAAGCATCCTATTTCTTATAGAAGCCTAGGTTTAATATTACTTTGTTGGCTCTATAGGATTATTGTTATTTTATCTTTGTTATTTGGTTATGTATTCGCTTTGTGAATTCCCGTCTCCTTCGTGGGACAAAATCCTTCTCGTGGAGAGAAGAGGTTGAGGAACGCTACCCTCGTACTTGTAGCGTGGTTGTAATTGAGGTTGAATCACCCTCATTTAAAGTGATTCGGTTAGTGGATTTGATCAACTTGGTTGATCGGAAAATCTTAACTCGAGAGGGTTAGGTGGTGGTTTTTACCCGCTTTGGGTTTCCACCTAAAAATAATTGTGTACTCATGTGATTGATATTTTGTGAGATTGTTTTATATTTTATTTCCACAATTATTACGTCACCCCTCCTGCTAGGGAAGAATTCTACAAGCTTTCCTGACTCTCTACTAACTGTCCAAGGGTTCAAGAAAAGAAGCAATGCTTCTCTTCGACAAACTAAAAATGTCTATTGATTTAAAAGATCTACTACTTAGTCTATGTGCAAGTGAAGTAAATATACTTGATTCTAAACTAAGAAACAATTTAACAGAAAATCTTCAATGAAACTTCCTTGATAAAAATCTTTTGTTAAGGACTAACCAATTCAGTTTAAGAAAACAAAAGGAAATTTTTTTTTTTCAAAAACTAATGCACTTAACCTAAATGCATGTAAATATTTATAAATACTATACACAACCTTAGGTTATACCTCCCATGCTTAAGATTCACAATGTCCTCACTGGAAAATTAAAGACATAAAAGAATATCACTTGAGGAGGAGAGTGGGAGGAGCTAAGGCTCCTCAAGCCGAGGTGCATCCATAACCTGGCCATCTGAAAGAGTAACATAAGGTTTAAGTCGTTGGCCATTTACCTTAAATCTCTCACTGGAAATAGGGTTTCGAATTTCAACTGCTCCATGAGGGAAGGCCTTAATAACAACATACGGCCCATCCTAGCGAGACTTGAGCTTTCTAAGAAATAATTTAAGTCCAGAATTGAAAAGCTAGACCCACTGGTTGGGCTCACAGGTCTTTCTAAGGATGTGCTTATCGTAGAAGACCTTTTTACATTGCTTGTAAGCTTGGGAGGTTTCGTATGCTTCATTGTGAAGCACCTCAAGGTCACTTAACTCCAGCATGCGTGCCTTACCTGCTTTATCCAGATTTAAGTTGATGTTTTTAAAATCCCAATAAGCTTTGTACTGGATTTTAACGGGAAGGTGGCACGCTTTTTCGTAGATAATACGAAAATGGGACATGCCTAAAGGAGTGTTATACACTATTCTGTAGGCCCAAAGAGCATCATTTAATTTTTTCGACCAATCCTTATGGTCGGGCCTAACAGTTTTTCCAGAATCCGCTTAATCTCCATATTAGACACTTCAACTTGTCTACTCATTTAGGCATGGTAAGGTGTGGCTATCATGTGGTTGACTCCCAAATTTTGGAGAAGTCTTGTGAAGTGCACATTCTTAAAGTGAGGTCGTCCATCACTTATGATAGTCCTTGGGCACTCATATCGAGAAATGATATTAGCCCTAACAAAATCCAAGACCATGGAATGGTCATTGGTCCGGGTGGGTATGCTTCTATCCATTTCGATACATAGTCCACGACCATAGGAATGTACTCATATCTGAAGGACACAGGAAAGGGACCTATGAAGTCAATGCCCCAAATATCAAAGATCTCAACGAGGAGAGTAGGTTGTTGGGGCATCTCATCCCTTTTTCTTATTGTTCCTGTCTGTTGGCATTGTAGACATGCGCCCACATACGTATGTGCATCTCTAAATAATGTGGGCCACCAAAAGCCAGACTGAAGAACCTTATGGGCAGTCTTTTTCCCATTAAAATGCCCTCCATAGTGGAGGTCATGGCAGAAACTCAGAACACTCTTTTATTCTTTGTCAAGGACGTAATGGCGGAATAACTGGTCATGGCCTATTCTAAACAGCTCGGGTTCCTCCGAGTGAAAATTTTGCTTTGGCAAGAAACTTGTCTCGCTTCAGCTTGTCTAAAGAACTGGAGGTAATGCCTGTGACCAGATAGTTCACTATATCAGCAAACCAAGGAGTTTTGGCCTCCACAGCCATCAGAGACTCATCGGGAAAAGTCTCCCGAATACTGCCAGCAGGGGTTCATGCCTCAATAGGGATATTAGATAGATGATCTGCTACCACATTTTCAACTCCTTTCTTATCTTTAATTTGCAGGTCGAACTCCTGGAGTAGCAGAATCCAATGAATCAAACAAGGTTTGGTATCCTTCTTAGCAAGAACGTGCTTTAAAGCAGAATGATCAATGAACACCACAACCTTGGATCCTAATAAATAAGATCGAAACTTTTTCAAAGCAAATACTACTGGAAGAAATTCCTTTTCAGTGACAGTGTAGTTTTGCTAAGGATCCATAAGGGTCTTGCTGGCATCATGCAAAACATGAGGTTTACCATCAACCCTTTGACCTAAGTCTGCTCCCACAACGAAATCAGAAGTATCGCACATAAGCTCAAATGGGAGGGCCCAATCTGGTGCTTGGAGAATCGACGCAGTAATAAGGGCTTTCTTCAAGACTTGGAAAGCCTTCCACATCTGTCATCAAAATTGAAGGAAACATCCTTCGCTAACAGGTCATAGAGTCGGTTAGAGATTTTACTGAAATCTCTAATGAAGCGCCTATAGAATTCATCATGGCCAAGAAAATATCTAACTTGATGAACATTGGTAGGCGATGGAAGTTTAGAGATGGATTCAAGTTTGGATTTATCCACCTCTTATCCTCTCTTGGAAACTACATGCCCCAAAACAATGCCCTACTGGACCATAAAGTGGCTCTTCTCTCAGCTAAGCACCAGCTTTGCCTTTTCGCAACGAGTTAAGACTTTATCAAGGTGCGAAAGGCATAGGTCAAATGACAAGCCATAAATGGAGAAATCATCCATAAAGATCTCTTCAAACTCATCGATCATATCAGAAAAGATAGCCATCATACACCGTTGAAATGTGGCATAAGCATTACATAACCTGAATGGCATTCGGCGAAACGCAAATGTGCCATACGAACTCGTGTAGGTGGTACGCTCTTGATCGTCAGGGAAGACGACTATCTGATTATACCCAGAGTATCCGTTAAGGAAACAAAAATACTTGTTCCCTACCAGTTTTTCCAAAATCTAATCAATAAACGGCAAGGGGAAATGGTCTTTATGGGTAGCCGTGTTCAAACGGCGGTAATCAATGCAGACCCTTTAGCCAATTGAGGGTCTAGGGGTCACCAACTCTCCTTGGTCATTTTCTTCCACAATGATTCCTACCTTTTTGGGGATCACATGTATCAGACTAACCCATTTACTGTTTGAAATGGGATAGATAATTCCTGCATCCAGCCATTTCAGAATTTCCTTTTTAACAACCTCCCGCATATTGGGGTTGAGTCTTCTCTGCATGTCTCGAAAGGGTTTCACAGACTCGTCTATGTATATATTATGCATACAGAGGGAGGGGTTAGCACCCTTAATATCAGCTATCGACCATGCAATAGCTTCCTTGTGCCTTTGTAAACATTCAAGCAAAGCTCCCTCCTGCGATTCAAATAACGCAGATGAGATAATGACGGGGAGAGTGTCGTTAGGGCCAAGGAAATCATACTTAAGGAGCTCCTTAACTGCGAGCATGGGGGATCGCTCCCTCCACCTCTCAGTGATCGTTCTTCCTCTCTAGCTACTCTCCCCACTTCTCCCCATTTTCACGGCCACCGACTGTGAAATCCACCTTCTCTCCGACTCTCCTTGCCGCTAAGGACTTCGTAGCACTTGAGGGCGACCCTAAATTGCACTAGAATGTTTTCACTCTACTGGAGCATCTCCTCCCTCCTTTCTTCCTCGCCATCCACTGGGTGGAGATCCAAAGGTCCCATTCTTCCTGTTTGATTAGGCTTACTGCTTTTTAGATTAGCTGTAGTGTAGTTAGATAGATTAGCAGTAGAGTTTAGATGTAGATTAGAACTGATCTGTGAGGCATGATTGTAGTTTAGCCTAGGAGTAGTTGTATCATAGAGATCCCCCAATTTCACCTCCTTTGATCACTTCAGATCAGAGGGGATGAATTCACCCACACACTGATCATTGTTTCTCTTCCTCTACATGTTTTCATTTTGCTTCTGATTTCCTCGCAATTTAATCTGCAATCCACCCATCCATTTGGAGTCAAATCCCCATCCCATTGCTTTCAAGCTTTGAGATGAGGATTTGCTCTCAAATCCACATAGGGGTCTCCCACTCACTTTAGTTTATTCACAAAAACCCCTGATCTGATTTGAAATGAAATTGGCTGGCTTGATCGAATTTTGATTTAGATTTTAAAGCAAGATTGCAAGATTTTGAATCATTTAGGATTTTCAAGGATTTGTGATCAAGTGAATCAATTTGTTCTTGGGTGATTTAGCTCATGGCTGTGAATATGAGATTGTTAAATTCTTCTCAGATGGGCCATGATCAGATTTGTTCTTAATGAGAATTTGATGGTTGTGAATGCATGGTAGAGCCAAAGAGAATTAACCTTGTTGAGTGGAGGCTCTACCAAGGATTTTTATATATGGATCTGTTTCTGAGAATCTGATTTTCACGTAAGGGATTTTCAGTATCCCTTAAGGTTTTTAACACATTGGGATTCAAATTGAATTTAATGGATTGATTTCAACACCTCCTACATGCTGTCTATACCATTAGGAAGGTGTTAAATCAGTAGATTTAGCTCTAATTTGGAAAGAAAAATGTTGATGAGGGTCTTTGATTTAAAGTTGCATTTCTGAGAATGGTTTTTATGTGATTTTTAGCCCATGTCAGAATGTGTTTCAGAGATTTCTGTGTTTTTTGAATTCCAGCAAACATATCAAATTGCTACATGATGCAACTACATTTCATTTCAGAATCATCTTTTATCTACTGATCAAGTTATTTTGTATCTCTGATCAGGCTTTCACAAGTCTGATTTGAGATATAAATGATTGAATCAGGAGATAAGAGTTGATCTGTGAGTTCCAGACTTGCTGCAGATGATGTCTCTGAATTTTAAATATTGCAGCAAGGTTCTGTGAACATGTTAAGATGTCTGAGCTTTGCCTAGATCTTCTGGAATGGTCTGCAGTTGCTGTCTGCTGTTTGCTGTAGATGGTAGCTGCTGCTACAGTTGATTGTTCTTATTGCAGCTGATGTTGGTCTGAAGACTGTTGGGCAGTAGACTTAGATTTAAATTCTGTAATTGGATGATATGTATTATAAGGTGTATTGTATTTGTACAAGCTTTCATGTATTGTAATTGACCTTAAGCCTCATTTAGAATGCTTGTAATCTAAATTAAGCATTTTCTGTTAGTTGAAAAATGTTACCTAACTGTCCAAAAATCAAAATTAATTGAAATCCAAGTTGAATTTCGTGCTTAACTGCTTGGATCTTTTCCATATCTTGTGTTGAACATATTTGAGGTAGTTCACTACCTATCAAGCCTTTAGAGTCCCATTCTAAGCCTTAAGTTCACTTAGAATACTCTTTAAAGGCCTAGAATGTGTTAACTTTGTAAATAAATAAGAAATTTATAAAAAAATCCAAAAAAATAAAATAAATCTGTCTTGGTGAAGATTAGGTATAATTTTAAGTGTATACCAAGTTTCATGGTATTCTGAACCCTTGGCTTGGTAGAACATACCAGTCGACAGTTCGGTATACCCTAGAATTTAATAAAAGAACTTAACTGTAAAAATACCAAAAAGATTTTCATTTTTCTCATCTATTTCTTTCTTTCTCATCTCTTACCTCCATAAAATATACAAAACCTATAAAAAGTGAAAAAACCTGAAAAATACTTAAAATATAAGGTATATAGTAAGCTATATGAGTAAGTAGTGTAAATTATATGTACATAGGGTATAAATAACTTATGTGTATATTATATAATGTAACTTAAGTATTTAAGTTAGATTAAACTGTACATAGATTATTTATATAACTATTTATTAATTATACTAATTTATGTATACTAATAAGCTATATAAATTAATAAACTCTATAGATAAACATATTTAGTACTAATACTGAACATATGTATTTATATATATATTATGTACATTAGGAACCCTGTACCATAATATAATTATATATATAGAATAAATAATTAATTTATTAAGTTACTAGCTAAGTTATTAAATTAAATTAAAATAAATTAGTAATTTAAGTTAAAACTAAACTAATTTATACTGTATATTTGTACTAATGTATTTTAAGTAAATTAAGCTAATTTAACTGTATTTATAATGTATTATATTAGTTATATCTAATTTATATATAAAATAGTCCAAAAGAAGATATTTAAATGTAAATAAAATTAAAATAAAACCTGTAAAATAGAATAAAAATATTTATTAAATACTTTGATATGTATATTAATACTGTGCAAGATCAATTAGAACATACATTAACTAATTTATACTTAATTTAGAAATAAAACTTAAAAAATAGTATGTATAAATTGGGAACTTTGCATAATTTATTTATATAGTAAATATAATTAATTTGCTAAATTAATTGTACAAATGTGTAGTACTATGTAAATACTATATTATCATATAATTTAATTTTTAATTTTTAATTATTTATGGGCCTCAAATCGAGGGCCAAAAACCTCAAATCAGCACAGTTGCGTTGAATTGTAGCATTTAGACCTGGTGCAAATCATGCCACATCGTTCAGCGAAGAGTGCCTAAAGCGCTATAAATTATTTTTCTTCCCTACTCTCAGTCGTCATGCGCTTGGCGCACAACCAAACCCTTTACCCCTTACTCTGAGCATATGTATGCATGGTTCTGTGATGATGTGTGCGGTGTGGGCTGGGGGCCCGACAATGTGTGATGTGGTGTGAGGGCTTGATTAAGCCTGGTTCTGAGCTTAAACTGATATTAAACAAATAATTAAATAAACTAGGGTGGCCCTAGTAGAGGTCTAGTCCTACCCGTTAAGGGTGCTGCGAATCCCTCGAAAAGGCCGCTCGCCAACCTTAAAACCTAATTTTTGAACTAATGAAGAGTTAAGGGAAAGAAAGGAAGAGAGTGAATGTGGCGAACGTAAATCTGGCTAAGTGTTGAAAAACAAAACAGAGATAAGGAAGAGATGAGAAGAGAAGAAAAGACTTAGTGTTAAACAAAGAAAGAGAGCTGCAAAAGAAGAAGAAGAAGAAAGAGTGACAGAAAAGAAGTATGTGTACATATATACATATATGTATATAGTATATATAAGTGTATATTGTAAATAATAAGTATACGTAGTATAAATGTTTGAGCTATATATGTAAATAAATAACCTTATAGCTTTACTGACAGAAGTAATCCATCACTGTAGATAGAATAAGTGTTACTATAAACGTCACTATAGACCCTATATTTTTGCCTTAGGTTTTGTACATAGTCTTCCTAAGGTTTAGCGACGTTTTTATCTGTCGCTATATGTATATTATAGGTTACTGTATATGTTAGTATATTAAGTTATGTTAGTATCGTATATATTATTATGTATTTTTGTATATATATGTAAGTATTAGTACTATAAGTTATAAATAGATAGCATATGGTATTTAAGTATAATGTTTGATGCTTGTTTATAATTAGGTGTTTACAAGTATTTTAGTTAATTCTTTTGTACATAATTAAGTTATTATTTCATTAATTCATTCATTTATGATTGTATATAAAATTGATCTTTTTGGAATTAAAGAATAATGTTGGACTTAGAGAGTGATGTATGTCAATAACTACCTCCTAGTGAACGACCTGGAATAAACCAGTAAAAATTATGTAATTAAATAAAATTGACGCGATACCGGTTTGTATTTGTGACATATACGACAACAAAGGTGATGACTTTTTTATACGAACCGTGATCGATCACATCAGGTACCACGTACACGAGGGCCAAACAAGAGTCGACGTAGAGTAGCTAAACCCACCCTAGGTCCCAACCCAAGGGTCAGTAAGCTCCCCTCTACTCTAAGGGATAGTTGCTCTCCTTGGTACTGTGTACACAAGGGCAACTCACTTCCCATCTACTTACTAAGTTCTTTTCCGTATACAGGAGTTCTCCTAATTCCCCGTAGGGTTCATTCTTGTATTCCTTTCATTCCATTTCTCAACATTCAGATTTCACTATTCACATCCCGGGTTTCATTTTTATAATAGGCAGCTCATGTTTTACTAACTGAGAAGGCATCACATCAATAAATTAATACACTTGCTAGTAATTAGGGTTTAACATGCATCTCAAAGGAAACAGTGTAGCTCAAGTAATATTCATTCACTTCTGCCCTAGGATTCATTTCACATCCTAGGGTTCAATTAATTTATTCTAAACATGCACTTTGCTTGATTAAATCTTAATATTAAAGCAAATCACTCTACCGGAAAATACGGGAGGAATGGAGGCTAGAACCGTAGGTCCTATCGTCTCTACGGGCCTCGAACACGCTACAGGCTGGAGACTTATACTAGTGATTGAGTCTCATTAGACGAGTTCAAAATAGTATACATTCGACACTAACACGTTGAGAAACTTGAGTGGAAACAATGGTATTTCGTTTGTGTAAAATCAACTTCGTACGGGCCCTAAACGGCCCAAAGATGCACATACTGTCTAAAATTAGACGTCTGGAACTAGACCCAGACATCTTAAATGATCTCATAACCTCACCTTGCTTTCCTGCCTTGCTGACGGATGTCTGGAACCCTTTCACAGTCGTCCTGGGACTTTCTAGACATCTGTCGGTGCGCCCGGACGTCCGGTGTATCTATCAAATGTTTGTGGAGACGTTCCGACATCTTAAAGCACCTTGAAGAGCATGCTTGCATGCCTTTCCAAGGCTTGTACTTACGTACATGCTCGTAGGTTAAAAACCTCGATAGCGCAACGTTACGTACGTAATGTACGTGCATGCATGTGCGTTTAGGATGCTTACTTTGGCACTCCGCGAGTTTTCAGATGTCCAGCTTCAGCTCTAGACGTCCTCTGCTGCACCAGACTTCTGGCAGATTCTCCATATGTCTGATACTAGAAAAATCCAGTACGCAGAACCTCCTTGTGTGGTCCTGCTCCTTCGCTACCTCCGCCCATAGCACGGCAGCGGTAGCTCTAGCAGCTGCAGGGATTCAAGAGGCTCCTCTCCATGAGCCCCTCCTCCTCGTGTGCATACTTGCCTCCTCCCGCATAAGCTCCTCCGAGCTCCTGTGGCTCCTCCCCTCGCAACTCCGGCGCTCGCTGCTGCACCCGCAGCACGGGTGTTCCACGTGCGTGAGCTCTCCCACTGTGCTCCTCTGGCCGCGCACTCAAGCTCCCCGAGCTTCCTCCTCTCTCCCATGCCCTCGCTCTCCCTCTCTCCCTCACTCTCCCCCTCTCCCGATCCTCCGCGCTCTACTCGTCTCCTTCCTCTTGTGGCGGCAAATGGATGGGAAGGGGGGGTGGTGGCTCGCCAACGGCAAGGAGATGGAGGTGGAGGTGGTGGAAGTGGGGATGGAGAGGGTGGAGGGTTTAAGTAGAGGGAGTGGGGTTAGGGTTTGGGGATGGGGAGGATGGAGTGTGCGTGTGTGTGTGAGTGAGCATTTGTGGTGTGGGAGGAGAGCGAGAGGGAAAGTTGCAGAGTTTCCCCCTGCCAAACTCTCTTCTTCCCGAAGAACCCACACATTCAACTCAAAGAGCCAAAATTTTCACGTTTACGTCCCTAACTTTCCAGAAAACTCCCAACGGTCCTTGGAAGGGTCATTTCAAGTAGTCTCTTTAATGATTTCATCAACAACCTCAATATGAGAACAACCTTCAAATCCAGATTACTTGTAGGTATCAAAAACATTCAATCGGATCTTGTTCCCAAAGCCCATTCTAAGTGCCCCTGATCTACAATTGATAGAGGTATTGGCTGTAGCCAAGAAGGGGCGTCCCAGAATAATGGACAACTTGCTGGGCATATTAGATGGGTTGGTATCTAGTATGAGAAAGTCAATAAGGAAGAAGTCCTCCACTCTCACCAAGACATCTTCTAGTAATCCCTGTGGTGTCTTAAGCGATCTTTCTGCAACTTGGAGGATGACCGAACTAGGCTTCAAATCGCCTCCTCCTAAAAGTTGTAGACAAAGCTCGGTAAATATTCACCCCTACGCCTAGATCGAGTAGAGCCTTGTCAATGTGTTGGTTACCTATAACCACTGAAATATACGGGACCCCTAGGTCTTTCATCTTGGGGGGTGATTGCGCAGCAATCATAGGTCTTAATTGACCTAAATTAGGTTAGGATTTAGCATAAGTTAGGGTAATTCATGCATGCATAAGCATTACTAGCACCTTTTCTGCTTTCTTTTAGCTATGCATAAAATAATGCTATAATGTACTGATTAGGTGCACTATGTCAATTGCAGGTAATAAGCTGATCAGAAGCTAGATCTAAAGCTGGATTTGAAGAATAAAAAATAACTGGTGTTGCAGTAGAGCTAGAGCAGAAGACCTAGATTAGATGTAGTAGATAATAATGTAAGGGATTTAAGATATGCTATTCTATTAAGTAGGAATAAAGCAATAAATTGTGAAGAACTTAAGTCCATCATAACCCTAGGACAGCCTAGAAGCTTCCCCAAGCCTTAGCCACCCTTAGATTAGGTCACCACACCCTAGGAAACCTTAGAATCCTAATTTCAACCTCTATCTGGATGTCCAGATGAGTTATAGGACGTCCAGAACCCCTAGCCAACTCCCGCACACCTTAAACCCACTTCTGCAGTGTTATTGGACGTCCAGACACTTGGTCAGATGTCCAATTTCTGCAGAATACCCAAGACAAAACCTAGAAACCTTCCTGACTCTGATTAGACGTCTAGACTTGAAGTATGGACTTCTAATTTTTCACTATAAGTCGTCTGACACTTTTATTGGACGTCTGGAACTACTCTCCAATTCTTGTTTTGGAATTCAAGCCTTGATCTTGAGTTCTTAGCTCCCTAAACCCAATTCCAACCCCTTAGGTGTTGGTGCTAGAGCACCACGATCATTTGTTTTGATGATAACAAAACACGTGTTATTTAACATTTGCAATTTGAGTCCTAGATTTCAGGTCAATTGCAAATGTGGACGTGTTTAGACAGAGTTCGAGCTCGCATCCAGGACGGATTGGAGGAGCTTGACGGAAAACAGAGGAGGTTCGCGTGTAGCGACAGATTGAAGATAGAAGACAAGAAGAATATGATAGATTCTTTTTAATCCTTTCTTGTATCTCTTGTCTTTATTTTCTTGCTCTTTTTATTTTCCTTAGAAAATTATGTTAAAGAGCCTCAAAGAACCTTAACAGTAGTCCTAGGAACACAGGCACAACCCTAGGATACTTAGGTTTTCTGTAGAATACTTAGAAAACCAATATAGGGTTCAAACAGCACTTCCAGACGTCTAATTCCCAAATCAGACGTCTGATAAAGTATTTTAAGACGTCTGACTGTTGTTTCAGACGTCTGATGACTGTTAGGCTGGAGTTAGTATTCTGTCTGATGAAATCAGACGTCCATACCTTAGTCCTGACGTCTTAGAAGACGTCTGATGACTTTGCCAGACGTCCAATTAGTGGACCGTTGGCTGGCTTAGCAAACACTCAAGAATATGACCGTTAGAGCCTTATCAGACGTCCTTAGGCCTTTCCAGACGTCTGATAAATGACCGTTTTGCCTCGGCTGACCCAAAATCTCTTCTCAGAGATTTTCTAGCCGTTGCAACGTTTGGAAATCAATTCCCACAGTAAAAGTAGGTTTCCAGACGTCCAGACATAGTTCCAGACGTCCTGTATGTCGTCTGATGGACTTGCGCAAAAACCCTGTTTAGATCTGATCCAAGTCAGGGAGAGACCCGCCCAAAATCAGACGTCTGACCTTGGAATCAGACGTCTTAAAGTGGCCTTCCAGAGGTCTGATACCATAATTAGACGTCTGATGACCCTGTCAAATGTAATCATTGTCCTGATTTCGGCCTGATTCTCTTGGGCTTTGCACCCAACAGCTATGGAAGCATTTCCAAGCCTTCCAAAGCCTTCCTAAGGCCTCTATAAATAGAGGGGAGCCTTTACACACCAAGAGAAAATAAGATATACACAAGATACACACCTAGAGAGACCAAGATACACTAAGATCAAGTATTTCCACTCTCTTGTGTCCAAGAAGCTCTTGCTCTCTAAGCTCAAGCTCCATCATCTTGAGAGCATCATTCCCTTCGCGCACCCGCTCTCCCGCCGTTGTTCACGAGAGCGACATTGCGCGGTTGCGTGGCTCACGCACCCGCGTCATCGTCGACGCACTCCTTGCAAAGGGGAGTTTCCTAAATCCTATAGAAGCTTAGGTTTATTACTTTGTTGGCTCTATAGGTTTGTTGTTTATTTTATCTTTGTCTTTTGGTTGGGTATTCGCTTTGCGAATTCCCGTCTCCTTCGTGGGACAAAATCCTTCTCGTGGAGAGAAGGGGTTGAGGAACGCTACCCTCGTACTTGTAGCGTGGTTGTACTGAGGTTGAATCACCCTCGTTTTAAAGTGATTCGATTAGTGGATTTGATCAACTAGGTTGATCGGAAAATCCTAACTCGAGAGGGTTAGGTGGTGGTTTTCACCCGGTTTGGGTTTCCACCTAAAAATTCCTGTGTACATTTTGTGATTGCTTATTTTTGTGAGATTGCTTTATATATATTTTATTTTCGCATTTTATTACGTCACCCCTCCTAGTAGGGAACTTTCATTAGGAACCTAAATTAAGGTACCCTAACCCTAGTACACCATCTTTAAACCTTCCCAAGAACCTAATTAGGTTGTCATTAAGCCCAATTGACTTAGAATATAGTCAATCTCATCAGCCTATTTAATTGGACTCATAGAGTCCAATTGAGCTCAGATCTCAACCCATACAAGTCTAATTGGACTCAGTGAGAGTCCAATTGACCTAAGCCCAACCTAATTGAGTTATTTCACTCTCAATTAGATTCACACTCATTCAATTAAACTTGTGTTAAGTTTAATTGCATTTCCCCCTTAGCAATTAGGGTTTGCAACCCTAATTTAAGACCTACACTAACCCAAATCCCTTAGGACCTAACCTAGACCACTTAGCCACATGGGGCACGGCCACACACACACATACACACACCCATTCACACACTCCCACACCACCTAGAGTGTTCTAGGTTCTTCCAAAGGTGGCGCCACTCTTGGTTGCTAAAATTAGCAACCAAGAGACATTCAAATTGTAGATCCACAAATGGTGGATCTAAAAACCACCTTCTCTCTCCTTGGCCAGCCACTCTTGGAGCTCTCTCTAGAGAGTTCCACACTTCTCTAGAGAGTCTCCCTTAGGTCTATAAAAAGACCTAAGGGGTGGCCATTTGCACCCATTCACTCTTGGCTTCCATTTAGCTTAGCTACATTCCACCTCCACTCCACCTTCACGAGTTGCTTCACCATGGCCACCACCATCTCCACGCCAAGATGTTGGATCACCTCCTCAACCTCTCTCCAAGGGTTGGCCTAAGCACCATTGGCCGCCCCTCCTCCTCTCAACCAACTAAAAGGCCATCGGAGCCCACCTCCGAATGCCCTTATTTCCGCTAGATTAGTAGCTTAGTTCTTCATAGTTTGCATGCTTTATTTACTGCTTAATAGTGTAGCTCTAAATTCTCCCCCAATGATGCATGCATAATCCTCCTTTAGATTCATGCATGCGATCGTTTTCTACTAGCCAGATTTTCATGATGAATCAATGAAAGATCATGTTGCAAGCATTCCTCTATAAGCTTGCCACGAGTGTCATGTTGCAAACACCATGATGAATCAATGAAAGATCTTTTTCTATATATATATATATCTATGTGTTGAGAATCATCATGAGCTTATTGCAATATATTTTGTGTGATTAAAGTTGCATGCTTTTAAGTATTATTTGTTGCAACTAGCAAGTCGGTACCTGAAAATATTGAGGATCTAACTATTAACGCATTTTCCATAAACAACCACCACATAACTAGAATCGTGCGTACTAAAACTCACACTCTCACATTTGTCATCTATCTAACACATGTGCACGTAATTAAGGTTCATAATGAAAGTGGCCGAACATTGATCCGACGATTAGAAATCGGCATGCAATTTTAAGCAAGTAGAGCGAGTGAGATAGATTTCAAATCTGCATTTTCATAAACGCCTCCTAGAGATGAACGACCAGGACTCCAAATCTCGTTGTCTTTATAAATAATTTTTGACGAGTGTTATCGTGCACTATACTACGATGAAATCTCTATTTTCAAAACATGCCTGAGAATCGCTCTCCTGTCAAATGGCGCCATTTCCAGGGTGGCAACATCATTTTTTATTTTGATCTCTAGAATTATCACTAATAAATCTTCCTTTGCTTGCCTTTTGATGTGCAGGAAAATAGGAAAAATAAGATCTGCGCACACAACGAGCGCGGAAACAAAATATCAGGTGCACATCTCCTCTTAGATTATGATTTCCCTTTTTTTGAACCCTAGGTTAGATTTCCTTTTAGCAATTTCATTTTAAAAGAAAATCCTATTTATTTTCGTGAAAAAATAAAAAAATAAAAAAAAGTCTAAGCAGTTAGATTAAGTTTCCATTTGAATCTTAGGTTGGTTTGCTTGAAAAAAAAAGAAAAGAATTTTTTGAACAAAAAGCCTTTCCCTTCAAAAAAAAAAATCAAAAGTTTTGAAATGAAAAAAAATTTTCATTTTGGTGGAAAGTTTGAATTTTGAATTCAAACACCTTTTAAAAGCTTTCCCACCATTCTTTGATTTTCGTCCAGATTTCAAATTTTGACCTAAAAATTCAATTGTCGAAAAACTTAATGAGAAAAAAATTCTGAAATTTGGGTTAGACCTTCATTTTTAAACCATCTTTCAAATGGCACCATTCATTTGAAAAAATTATAAGTACCAAATTTTTAAAAATTCATGAAGTACAAGGGGGTCAAATTGACCCATATTTGAAAATTTTGAAAATTCAAAAAGTAATTTCAAGCAATCTGCAAATCTGTTTTGACTAAAAATGGTGGGGTTTGAAAACTAATCTCATTGGCTTTAATTTTCATATTTTTCCCAAATTTTTGAAGATCATTTGATACTATTTCAAAGTAGAAAATCGACCAGGGGTCAAAATTCCAGATCTTACCCCTTGACATTTAAAGATCTCTATAAATTCGGTTGAAATAGTAAAAATTATAAAAAAAATATTCTTTGAAAATATAATTGAAAAAGGAATCTACTTGCCAAATTTCAACTTATTCTGATTCCAATTTTTATCAGAGAATTGGTCTTAATTTCGTGGTTTGCTGAAGAGTAAAAGAAGAAAAGCCCTAGAATTGCTTGAATCCTAGGTTACATCTTTAGGGTTACACTCTAAAGACCATACATTTAGGTTAGACTGGACTTAATTAAGTCTAAGGTATAGTTGGTGAGCTTGGTCACCTTGTGGGCCACTCACCATATACCCCAGTTGAAGAAAAATGGGCTAAAATTAATTTTAAAACACGAAATTAACCCAAAATTGTTGTCATACTACTGGGTGTTCTCAATCTCTCTTGCCAAACCTGGTGACTAAGTCTGCAGGGTAGTGTCAAACGACCGCGGATAAGGGGTAATGGAGCTAGAGGCATAAGCCAAAGGAAGAACCTTCCCCTTAGTCCCCTCGTAACCAGACTGGCTGCGTTAGCTTGAGAGGCGGAAATCACTTTCAGTCGGTTGTACGATGAATTTTTCTTCAGGAATTAGAACTTAAAATGAAAAATATGGTCATCCGATCATAATGACCATCTGATTGACAGGGCCTTAGCCTTATCTGGCTTGGCTACACTAACCCAAGGGTTGGGTGGTGTATGCAAGGAAGGAGGTCACTTAGACCTCGACTGGTTGGACCTTGGGAGCCACTCCCAAGGAGGCGAGTCACCTCACGAGGACCATCTTCTCCCCCCACTTCTTCTACTCCCTTAGCTACAATGGCTAATCCTGGACCTGGACCTAGATCAGGTTAGGATGCTGGTAATCTGGACCCGATGGCTCGTCTAGAGTCCCGGGTGGTTGAATAAGAGGAGTGGCATCAACGGAACATGGACGGTATCTTGACAACGCTTGACAGAATGCAGCACCCACCACGAGGAGAACAACTTTGGGATTTCTATGATCCAGCTGCACCGATCATCGCACCCTTAGTTAGGATTCCCGTAGGTGGAGACGTGTTTGAGCTCAAGCCTAATGTGATTGGTTTGATCAATAGTCATTTTTATGGAAACTCAAGCGAAGATCCGTTTCAGCACTTAAAGGACTTGAGTCGACTTATAGAAACGATTCTACCCAAGAATGTTGATCTTGGGATTGTTCTGATGAAGCTTTTCCCATTTTCTCTGAGGGACAAAGCTTCATACTGGTTCAAGACCATTGGGAGGCCAATTAGAACCTAACCAGAATTACGACATGAATTCCTGCAAAAGTTCTTCCAGATCGGGCGAACGAACGCGATGAGGCATGAGATCATGAATTTCTCCCAAGGAGTTGGGGAGAAGTTGCATGATGCCTGGGAACGATTTGACGTCCTTCTCCGGAAATGGCCGCACCATGGTATACCCAGATGGCACCTAGCTCAGATCTTTTACCATGGGCTGGATGACACACATCGGTATCTGATCGATGCATCTAGTGGCGGGAATTTCCTCGTGAAAGATGAGAATAGCACATTTGAGTTGTTCGAATCTTTGGCGGAGAACTCGATGAATGCCGCATCCATGAACCAGTTCCAGCGGCCTGGTCAGCAGCGGGTTGGTGTCCATGAGGCTCACACTGAGTCTATTCGAGTCGACATGGATATCATCGTCAAGTAGCTGGATGGAATAAACCTGATCGAAAAAAAGATTGACCAAATTAGTTAGGGTCAATCTGACCTGAACTCTATTGCTCCAAGACCCTCCTATGCACCCTGAGCCCCTCCTACTCGAGTTAATCTACTCACTCCAGATGCATCCTCTCCTTAGTTACGAGATCCTGCATATCAGGATCCTGTAAGCAATCCCGATCTGGCACCATATGACCAGGGTTACGCATCACCCGCTGACTATAATACGTATCCCCTTGATGGATATACGTCTCTGATGTCTTCGGCCTACGAGGATGTTTGTGCTATTCAATGATACGGGCGTAATAACCCGTATTCAGAGACGTATAACCCTGGTTGGCGCCAGCATCCGAACTTCTCCTGGTTTGGTGATGAGAACCTCATCATGAGCCCTAACTAGCATATTTTGACCTAACAAAGTGAACAAAAGCTCCTACATAACCAAGAAAAAGGCTTAATTCAAAGGATCACTAATCTGGGGAGAGAACTTGAAACAAGGGGTAAAACTGTAATTTTACCATTGCAGTGCATCAATGGGATTTCTAAGGGTCTATACATAGGTCAATTGAACTTAATAAGAGAAAAAGTGGGATGGTTCAGTCAGAAGAGGGTTATTGTGAAATTTAAGAATTAAATGACATTCTCTAACCCTAAAACAAATCCACTTTAATTCACAAGGTTCTAGGTAGGATAAAAATCAACTAAACCCTCTAAAATTCATGGAAAAATATCCCCTAGGGTTTAGAACCTTCAATTTGTCCTTTGAAACCTGTTTTGGCCTAGATTGGGGTCCATGCCCAATATTTGACCAAATTTAGATTTTTTTGTGCAAAATGTCTAGTCAAACATGGTTAAACCTAAAATTCAACTTCACCATTAGATTCCTTTGGTCCAAATTAGGCTTGTACCAAAATTTGGACCAAAGGGAAGGTCATCTTAACCTACTTTGCAAATTGGTCCACCAAATTACATTCAGACCCTTAACTTTTGGAAACCCTTTCAAATCCCCCCTCAAATTTTTGTCACTTTCTTCATTTTGGTCCCTCTACTATCGCAGCAGGGACCCATGCCGCCGGTGACTTGCGAGGAGATTTTCTCCTCATTTCCATAGGGAGCTGCTCCCAGATTTGAAAGGGAAGCTCCCTGCGAAGCCCCCTATCGCATGGGCAGCTCCACATACCCTGAATCGCCCCATACCTCTCGTGCGAAGGCTTGAGAGGTATGGGTCTCACTCCGACCATACCTCCGACGTGATGTTCACGCCGCTTCCTTGCGATTCCCCCTCTGCCTGTGCCTATTTATGAAGCCTTAGGACCGACTTCTTCTTGGAAGCCTGTTTTGGCCAGAGAATACCCCCCAATTTCGTCTCCTCCTCCTCCGGCCATCTGCCCGCAGGCTCCGGCGACTCTCCCTCCCTCATTTCATCACTCTACCACCATACAAGTGGTCGAGTCCTCTCCGCCGTGCTCCTCCGCCCCGTGCCGTACCAGCGCGCGCCCCTTCGACCCTCTTCCTCATCGTCCTTCTTCACCATAGGGCCTTCGTCTCCAGCGACGGCAGACACCCGCCGCTCGCCCTCCGCCTCCCCCCTTCGCTCCAAGTCCCTCAATTAAGTTCCTCTTTCTCCCCTCTTCATTTCCCCCTTATCGATTTCTATTTTCGACCCCTCAACTGCCACTACCACCACCATCGTTCCCACCTTCGACAAGATCACCGGTGAGGTGTGTCCACCGCCCCACACCTCCATCCACTTCACTAAGCCCCTCAGAAGCTCCGCCACCTTCCACTAATCATTTCCCCCTCTCCATTCACCACCACACGCTCCTAACACGCCCCCCGAACACACCCACTTACATAGCCACAGTAAGCCCTAGGCACGCTCACACAGGCACTCCCACGCCACCCTGACCACCGGGCCACCTTCACCGTGTCACAGCGAAGCTTCCTGAGTGATCTGGTAAGGCTGTCAAGCTATTTTTTCTTGTTGACAGGTACAGGGCCTTGATCGCCATTGGAGCAAGCTTAAAGAAGCTCGCAAGCTTCATCTTCAGCTCTGGGCATCAGGATTCCAGGTCCCTGACGCGCGGGCACCCTTCGCGAACAAACCTCGCCCATCAATTGGAGGCTAAGGCATCTGCAGCCTCTGCGATTGAGCGACGACCTGTTGTGGGCGCGCGCGAGAAGCGAGTGGGACATTTAGTCCCACCTCCGAAGCTAACAAGTGGGAGGCGCAACATAAATTGAAAAAATGCCAGGGGCTTAGCGCCTCTTGACACGGGGTGAGGTCCCCTCGCCCACCACGCCTTGCCCGCGACCCACACCTCCACGGACCTGGTTGCCTGACCCGACTACCCATGCACTCCTTTCCCACCACCGCACGCCGATGGGCTTGGTCCCGAGCACGCATACCCGACTCAATAACTCGAGAAGGCTCTGGGAGAGCTGTCCTGAGAGCAAAATAAAGAGAGAGAGATGCGAGGAGGGTAGGGTTTAGGTTTTGCCTCTGTATGTGCAGGGAAGAAGAAGAAGGAGCTGCGGAAGAAGAAGAAGAAGGAGCTGCGGAAGAAGAAGAAGGAGGAGGCGCAGTAGAGAGAAGCAGAAGAAGAGAAGGAAGAGAGAAAGCAAAGGAGAGAAGCAGGAGTAGACGAAAGAAGAAGAAGAAGAAGCCAAGGAGGCAACCACAGAGAAGAAAGAGGAAGTTAAGGCCAGAGGGGGAAGGAAACTGTAGCAGCAAAGGAGCCAAGGAAGAAGAAAGTCGAAGACAGAGAAGCAGAAGCCAAGGAGAAGGAAGAAAGAAGAAGAAGGCTCGGCTAAAGAGAGAATCAAAGTAAAGGCACTGTAGCAGTCGTCAGTTAAGGCGTCTAATCCATAGAATCAGACGTCTGAAGAAGGCCAAAGATTGAGAAAGAAGAGAATGAAGAAAGAAAGCAAAGAAAAAGAAAGAGAGAAGAGAAGAAGGAAGAAAAGAAAAGAAAAAAGAATTTATTTCTTTTTACATTTTCCTCTCTAGCATTTATCTACATTGCATTATTATTGAACATCTTTCAAGTAAAATTTGAGATTGTGATTTTGCTTCTAAAATACCAATTTGCTCCCTGAGTTTGACCTCAGAAGTTTTTGAATTTCGAGTAATAAAATTGATAATTGTTTATACGACGTTTTCAAATATACTGCAATGAATATCCTTCTAAAAACACGATCTTGTCGTAACAACGATTATCTGGTAACTCACAGAGACCACATCAAGATCCACACTACCAGACCAGGCAATACAGGAATGCGCAAAACACATATCCTAGGCAGCAGCAACCCCGTTCTATATACTACCCGCTGCACCAAGCTGCCAATTACCCTTCAAAGCGGGCTGACCCTCTGGAGGCACTGAAAGAGGAGCTGCAAGAATCGATGAGGAAGTCTACGCAAGATAACTTGCAGATAATGAAGGCGATGGCTGACCAGATATAGACTATACAGAACACGCAAAACCAACTGTTGTAGGAGCATAGGGCTTAGGGAGCCTTGCCCTCCCAACCTGTCCCGAACCCTCTGTATGTGTAGAACCAAGGCTCCCCACCTAGGTTTCAAGCACCATAGGGACAAGCACACGCCATATTACAAGCGCCTCCTACACCACCTGGTTATGCTCAAGGCCAGCCGCCTTTGATGCAGAACCCCGCATACTCTGTCCCTTCCGCTCCCCCACCACCTCATGGACAGCAAGCTGATGCAAATGTTATCTCATTGAGGAGTGGAAGGAAGACATTCGACCCACCACATAGGCTGGCGGGTCCTGATTTTTCTCACCCTTCGCCGCAGGCGGGTTCAACTCCTTCTTCATCTCAGGAGCCACCTATGGTAGATAAGGGTAAGAGACCACTTGACCCTGAGATTCTCATCCCTTTTCCCGAGGCTCTGACGCGAAATGTAATACAGAAGAAGGACATGCGGAATTTTGAGGACCTGAAGTCAATGTTCAAGGAAGTACATATTCAAGTCCCTCTCCTTGAGGCAATTGATCACATCCCCGCTATTGCCGGGTTCTTTGAGGACTATTGTACCTCGAAGCGACAGCCAAGAATTGGACGACAGGCAGTACTGTCAAAAGAAGCTAGCGCTGTGTTTCTAGTCGACTTGCCGCCGAAAATGAAAGACCCTGGTACCCCACTCATATCCTGCTTCTTGCAGGATTCTCCATTTGATCGGGTCCTTCTAGATCTGGGTTAGTCCATCAACCTAACTCCTACTACCGTATTTGATCGATTTCGATTTGGGGAGTTAAAGCCTACCTTAGTCACAATTCAACTGGCTAATAGATCAGTAAAAACACTGAGGGGGGTGGTTGAGAACGTGATTGTAAAAGTCTGTGGATTTTGCTTTCTCGCAGACTTTTTCGTTCTCGATATGGAGGTTCCTCCTAATCTCCGAGATGCACCAATCATTTTGGGTCGCCCATTTCTAGCGACAGCCCGTGCAAACATTGATTGTGCATTCGGGTGTATGGAGATAGCCCTAGGTAATCAGCAGGAATTCACACGCATCCGGATCATCACATTTCCACCTTCGAGTCTTCTCCTATTCCCATCTCTGACTCTGACCCACCCATGGTTGAATTGAAGCCCTTACCCGACTCACTTAAGTATGTGTTCTTGGGCGAAAGTGAGACATACCCGATCATTATTAGTGCCCACTTAACCCAAGAATAGGAGCATCAATTGATTTCTACGCTACAAGACCATAGGGTTGCTATAGGGTGGAGCATTGCTGATCTCCACGGTATTCCCCCCTCGTATTGCACTCATCACATTTACACGGATGAGGGGGTGAAACCTTCGAGACAACCTCAAAGATGGCTAAACCCGAATATGTTAGAGGTTGTTAAGAAGGAGCTCATCAAATGGCTGGATGCAGATATTGTATACCCAATATCTGATAGCCAATGGGTGAGTCCGATCCAGATAGTGCCCAAGAAAGCAGGACTCACCATAGTGAAAAATGATAGAGGTGAATCCATCCCGACCCGCATTGCAACATCTTGGCGGGTTTGCATCAACAATAGGAAACTGAACATGGCTACCTAAAAGGATCACTTTCCTTTGCCTTTCATTGATCAGATCTTGGAACAGTTAGCCGGACGTAGTTTCTTTTGCTTTCTAGATGGATACTCGGGGTATAATCAAGTAGCGATTAACTCAGAAGATCAAGACAAGACCACATTCACATTCCCCTTTGGAACATTCGCTTTCAAGCAAATGCCCTTTGGCCTCTGCAACGCACTAGCAACATTTCAGCGTTGTATGATGGCCATCTTTTCTGACATGATTGGGGACTGTGTGGAGGTGTTCATGGATGACTTCTCCGTTTTCGGAGATGATTTCGCATCTTGTCTTGATAACCTCACCAAAATCCTGAAACGATGTGTTGAACGTATGAATTGCTACGCTAACGTGTTTGGTTTTAAAACCTTGTCCTTGTGGCTTGAAAGCGAAGAACTCGTGTTCAACAAATAAAATTTATACCGAAATTGAAATTCTGGGTCGAACACAGGGAGGCTACGTCGATCTATATTTGCAATTATATTTTTTTTAGAATTTTTCTTGAAAAGCGAGGCGATGTAATTACAATGAAGCTATTACAATAATCAGACTAAAAGGAAAAGAGAGAGAGAGAAAGCATGCATTCAATATTTCAAAATGTTTATACAATAAAACCAAATAAGAATTACACTAGAAAGCAGAAAATCAGCTACACAAGAAAGCAGGAAAATTCTACACTAGAAAGCTGTAGTATAGAATCTCAGCCATCCGATCGCGAGATCGGACAGCTTAAGTTGCGCCTTCCCCGCTCCTCAACGCACGCCTGCCCGCGTGTGTTGCCACGTTACCCCCGCACGTGCAATAGCGCGTAGGCGCTATTGGGCGCGCGCGGCCGTTGGATCGCGATCTGACGCTCCACGCGCCCGCTTGCCCGCGCCTGATTTGAGGCTTGCGGGGGCTCGATCCCACGCCAGCACCTCGCGATAAGGCGTTGGACCGCTGTGCTGCATCGTCCAAATGGTCGCATGGACGTTTTCAAGGCGCTGCATCCATAGCCGTTGGATCTTGATCCAACGGCGGAGAAGCGATGCTCTGATTGAAGAAGAGAAGGTGTGGCGGTGTTGGGGGTCGGTTGGATGGTTGAGATGGTTCCACGTGGCGCCATCTTGGCCGTCCATCTTCTGGATGATGTAGATGGTGCCACGGGTGTCGGATTGATTCGATTTTTACGTCATTAGGCTGCGATCGTCGATTCAAATCCATCCGTGCGGTCGGATTTGTCGTTTGAAGTGTGGATTTACACCATCTTAGCCCTTGATCTTCTAGGGTTCCCCGGTCCCTATTTGATGCTACAGATGCTTGATTAGGGCGATCTTGGAGTCGTTGAACTCCAATCGTTGCCTTGATCACATCTGTACGGTTGGATCTTCGATCCGAGGCCCCGATAAAAAGTTTACCCTGTCCAAGTACATAAAAGGAGACAATTAACCTCCATTTTATTCAAACTACTCTAAATGCAAGATGATGCATGTTATGCAATATTTATAGCATGCAATGCAATCCTATGCTTAAGGACATGCATAAATAGACATCTTAAGTAGTGTAAATGTGTTTACATCATACCCCCATGCCTATCTTTTGCTAGTCCCTAGCAAAAACTATATGCTATGTATAAAAAAATTAGGTTGGATTATTTGAGCATGAGTTATTTTCAATCATTAAGAAACTGTCTACTTAGGATCTGAACTTTCAAAGACACAACAGTGCCCGAGTATCTGCCAAAATGCAGACTACCCCAAGCCCTCGCCTTATTCAAAGAAAAATTTCTTTTTCTCTTTTTCCTCTTTTCTAATTTTTTTGGATTTTCAAGTTTTAGGGTTAAAGAGTGGCTTTCTACGGCCATTCAACTCACCCAAGATTTGATGAGAACACTAAGTTCTAAGCATCTTATTGTGAATGTGATAGACTCGTTGACCGGCAATTAAAAAGGACTTCGGATTTCTACGCCTCTAGGTGACCTAAAAAGAATTCTTCTTAAAGGTGTATCTTTACAATCGGTAGTTTTCTCCCTATTATTTTTTTTACGGGATCAACACAAGGGTGAATCCAGTGTATATCTCCCCGATTTATTCTACTTCTCCGCTTCTTCCTAAGTGTTTTGGGAAATTTCAGTGCATTTATTGAGGTGGGTTCTGGACAATCGGTCGATGAGTTGTTACCACCGACAACTTGCCAGCCATACTCGTGCGGGAAGTGTGGTTTATTTCTTTTTTTCTTTTCTCCTTTTCTTTTTGATTTTTTTTTATTAAGTAGGTGGCTTCCCTGGTCTAAGATTTACCTTAAGGCAGCAAAAAGAGAAAGGTCCAGTGACTAGGCTCTGGACAACCTACCTATGGGCTGTTACCCACGATAACTTGCCAGCCATATCACCCTAGAAGGTTTATTAGCTACCCAATTTTCGTTAGAATCACCGAACAATGAGTCAGTGCAAAGAAAGTGTGTAGATGCTTAAAACTCAAAAATTCCCTCAAATTAGAGGGTGGGTTGATAAGTCGTGTACTTATCACCCAAACTTATTTATTCCAATTACGATAGAATTAAGATGGCGATGACTCGAAAGATAAATCCACATTTTAGTGGATACACGGGCTAATTAAGTCCAAAGACCTATAGGGTCTTTGTGTTCAGATCCTAATATAAAATTTCCTAAGATTGAAAAGTCCTAATGTCCAATTAACCCTTCCTAATTTTGATTTTTTTTTTATGTATAAATAAGAAGAGAAAAATAATTTACATGAATTTCACAAAGCTGACCAAATGATTCAAAAATGAATCCACCCCCCCATGCCTAGCTGATGCAATGTCCTCATTGAAAAAGAGACATGAAAGAAAGGGTAGAATATGAAAGATGTCACCTAAATATGAAGCTCGTATCAGCCTTGTGTCATATGTACAACTACTGAGTTTAATGCCGTCAGCTAGGCGAAGTCCAGCCAAAGAAGTCACAGAATGGCTAGAGCAACTGTGTCTGAGATGGGTTCTGGAAGAATATGGTCAATAACAGGCTTCAGATGTTGACCGTTGACTTTAAATGTGTTACCCGTCTTTGGGTTAGAAATCTAAACTGCTCCATTTAGAAAAATATGGTCAATTATGAATGGGTCATTCCATTTAGATCTAAGTTTGCCAGGAAAGAGCTTAAGTTTAGAATCGAATAACCAGACCTTCTGGTTTGGTTCAAAGCTCTTGCAGGAAATCAGTTGATCATGTAGAGCTTTGGTTCGAGCCTTGTAGATCTTGGTATTCTCATAAGCATCATTTCTAAGCTCCTCCAACTCAGATAGTTGGAGTTTCCTGGTCTTCCTAGCTAAATTCAGATCTAAATTGCATTGTTTGATTGCCCAGAATGCCCTGTGTTCAATCTCTACGGGTAGATGGCGTGCCTTTCCATACACCAAACGGAATGGAGACATGCCGATGGGTGTTTTATACGTCGTACGGTAGGCCCAAAGAGCGTCCTCAAGCTTTTGAGTCCAATCCTTGCGATCAAGCCTAACCGTTTTTTGCAGAATGTTCTTGATCTCTCGATTGGAGATCTCGGCTTGTCCATTCGTCTGGGGATGGTAAGGTGTGGAAATTCGGTGATTAACCCTGTATTTGGCCAATAAATTCTGGAATTGGGCATTAGTAAAATGAGTGCCACCATCATTGATGATAGCTCTTGGAATCCCGAACCTACTGAAGATATTTTTCTTGACAAAATCGATGACCACCTTGTGGTCATTGGTTCGGGTGGGAATCGCCTCAATCCATTTGGACACATAATCAACAGTAGCAAGAATGTACTGATGTCCAAATGAAAGGATAAAGGATCCCATGAAAACGATGCCCCAAACATCGAAAATTTTGACGGGAAGAATAGGGTTTAGGGGCATCATGTCTCTCTTAGTTATGCTCTCGAGTGCCTGACATCAAGAACATGACCTTGAGAAATCCTGGGCATCCTTGAATAAAGACGGCCAATAGAAGTCAGATTGCAAGATTTTTGCAACCGTCTTTTTCCCGGAGAAATGTCCACCACACCCAGATGCATAATAGAACTCGAGTATACTGTTGAATTCATTCTCCGGTATACATCGGCAAATAATCTGATCAGAGCCGATGCGATACAATTCACGGTTCTCTCAGAAGTAGTATTTGGCCTCAGATTTGAGTCTATCCCGTTGTTGCTTAATCCAATCCTGGGGGATTTAACCAACAACCAAATAATTAACAATGTCAGCAAACTATCGGGTGTGGACACCTAAAACTGTAAGAATAGTTTCGTCTGGAAAAGTGTCAGCAATCGGAATGTCAGGATGAGAGGAATCACCTAGGAGTCTCGACAAATGATCCGTTACCACATTTTGTACCCCGATTTTATCCTTGAAGCAGAAGAATCCAACGAATAAGATGGAGTTTACCATCCTTTTTGGCCAAGAGATGTCTCAAAGCCGAGTGGTCGGTATAGATGATAACATGAGACCCTAAGAGATAAGCCCTGAATTTTTTCAAAGCGAACACTACAGCTAGTAATTCCTTTTCAGTAACAATGTAATTCCTCTGGGCTTCATCCAGAGTTTTACTAGCGTAGTAGATGACAGAGGGCTTTCTATCAATTTTTTGACCCAGGACAGCCCCGACCGCGTAATCAGAAGCGTCGGTCATGATCTCAAAAGGGGCTGTCCAAATTGGTGGTTGCAAAATTGGAGCACAGGTGACTGCCGTTTTCAGGAAATCAAATGCCTTTGGCATGATTCGTCAAAAACAAATGGTGTTTCTTTAGCAAGAAGATTGCTCAAAGGACGAGCAACCTTCGAGAAATTCTTGATGAATCTTAGATAAAGTCCCACATGGCTAAGAAATGATTGGATTTGTTTAACAGATGTGGGAGGAGGAAGTTTAGCGATAGCATCAACCTTAGCTTTATCCACTTCAATTCCCCGTTCAGAGATTACATGACCCAAAACGATGCCTTCTTGGGTCATGAAATGACTCTTTTCCCAGCTAAGGACCAATCGTGTTTTGATACATCGCTTAAGAATCATTTCCAGATTATCCAAACAAGAGTCAAATGATTCTCCGAAAACAGAGAAATCGTCCATGAAGACTTCCATAAACTCTCCCACCATGTCAGAAAATATGGCTAGCATACACCTTTGAAAAGTCGTAGGTGCATTGCATAACCCGAAAGGCATCCTACGAAAAGCAGAGGTTCTGTAGGGACAGGTGAAAGTAGTTTTTTCCTAATCCTCGGGATGGATATGCACTTGGTTGTATCCCGAGTAGCCATCAAGAAAATAGAAGTACTTCTGCCCGGCTAATTTTTCCAAGATTTGATCAATGAAGGGCAGGGGAAAATGATCCTTTTTAGTGGCTGTGTTCAGCTTCCTATAATCAATACAAACCCTCCAAGAGGAAGCTGAACGAGTTGTGACAGATTCTCCTTGCTCGTTAGTCACAATGGTAATCCTGGCTTTCTTCGGAACAATCTGAACGGGACTTACCCAGGGACTATCAGAGATTGGATAAATAATTCCTGCATCGAGCCACTTGATGATTTCCTTTTTGACCACTTCTCGCATATTTGGATTCAATCTCCTTTGCATTTGGTGAGAAGGACGGGATCCATCTTCCAAGAATATTCTATGATTACAGTAAGATGGCTCGATCCCCCTGAGGTCAAGAATGGTCCAACCAATTGCTTCCTTATGTTCTTTCAGGACCTTGATCAATTTAATCTCTTGCTCCTTTGTCAATTTAGCACTGATAATCACATGGAGCGTCTTTTGAGGTCCTAAAAATTGATATTTCAAATTCTCAGGCAATGGTTTCAATTCAAGTTGGGGCGGGTTGATGATTGATGGTAGGGTAGATGCTGAAGATTCAATAAGAAGAAGAGGTTGTGAGTGAACAAAATCAACAACCTCTTCCGAAGATGTCAGGTCATCCATAGAGGGTTGCGGGTCAAATTCATCATCCAAAGAGGAGCTTTCGATTGAAGAAATCATCAAACAAGTTTCGATGTTTTCATTATCCTCATCAAGTTCCTCAATAAATCCACAATCCTAAAATTTGTTGATCGCCTTAAAAATATCCAATTTCATTCGTTGATCCCCAAAGGCGATTTCCATGCTACTGCTTTCACAATTAATGTTGGCCTTAGCGATAGCCAGGAACGGACGCCCCAGAATGATGGGCGTGTTCCTCAGATTATCAGCTACATCCATGTCAAGGACAAGAAAATCTATAAGAAAATAGAAATCCTTGACCTTAATTATAACATCTTCAATAACGCCTCGCGGGTTTGTGACCGAGTGGTCCGCTAACTGTAGCGTTACTGAAATTGGCCGAAGTTCACCTAACCCAAACTTCTCGTAAAGAGAAGTCGGAATTAGGTTGATGGATGCACCCAGATCCAAAAGTGCTCTATCAAATGTGTAATCTCCGATGACGTAAGAAATCAATGGAGCACCAGGATCTCTCTTTTTCTGAGGGAGGTAGTGCAGGATAACAGAATTAGCCTGCTCGGAGAGTACCACCTTCCTCGGAACAGATTCTCTCGACTTATGCTTTTGTGTACATAATTCCTTTAAAAATCTTGCGTAAGCCGGTATATGCTTGATAGCATCAAGGAGCGGGATATTAATCTCAACATTCTTAAATAGATTCAGAAGCTCCTCAATGCTATCAACAGACTTCTTCTTTGATTTGGTTAAGGCTCAGGAAAAGGAACATGAGTCAGATCTTTGGAATTAGGTTCCTGAGCCTTGATTTCTCCTTCAGGATTCTCCTCTCTCTCCCCAGGTTCTTCAGGATTCAAAAGATCAGAATAGTGTGTTTGTGGATCCTGAGTCTGCTTACCACTCCTCAAAGTGACATAATTTGCAGATGCATAAGAATTTGGGTCTTGGGGAGGGTTAGGAAAGATTGGAGGGGCTTGATTAACCATGAATTGTTGATTTGCAGAAGAAAAAGAGGACGAGGAACCCTGCTCAACCACCTAAGCATGTGCATGTGGGTCCCTTTGATTTCCATACCCATGGGCTTGGTTGCCCAAATTTATAATATTTCGCGGGTTGGGTACGGGTTGGGATGGTAGAGATCCGGGTTAACAAGAGTTAGCAACGAGCCCGGACTGCAGGTTGTCCAGCGAAGTTTTCATTTGCTGCATGAGTTAGAGCATGGATCCTTGCATCTCTACCATTTGACGG
Source organism: Thalassia testudinum (assembly GCA_037157565.1). Taxonomy (NCBI): domain Eukaryota; kingdom Viridiplantae; phylum Streptophyta; class Magnoliopsida; order Alismatales; family Hydrocharitaceae; genus Thalassia; species Thalassia testudinum. Next base: position 70,384,707 of record JAZHRO010000022.1, on the reverse strand, counting down.
TTCAAATCAGCCTGCCCTGCGGGTTGACGGGTATTCCAAGCTGGCTGATTGACCTGATTTGGAGGCAACTGAGTATATACTTGACCTTGACCCATTGGTCATTGCGGAGCATAGTTGCCTCATCGAAATTGGGTCTGTTGCCCCAGGTTTTTCCAAGAGAAGTTAGGGTGGTTTCTCCAACCTGGATTATAGGCATTAGAGTAGGGGTTGGATTTGACATTCTCTTGTACAGCACAGACCTCATAAGGTGAGGATGGAGAGAAAGAAAGGGAAGGATTAGAAAAACTGGGATCAAAGGCCCCAGATTGGAACCCGTGGGGTTCTGAAAAATGTTGACACACAGGTTGAGCCGCATCGAGTTAATTCACGAACTCCCGTCCAAAAGGAGCTTCGTAAGGAATGGAATCTCGAATTTTGGGATTGAGTGGATCGAGAGTTCAAAAAATTGCCACCATCCACTCTTCCATTCTTTTAGCAACCAAGTCCACCTTATCAAGTTTGTTACAAATTAATTCCATATTAAATGAATGAGAGTCATGGACTTCATTGATAGTTGATCTGGGCTGCTAGGACCAGTTAAATGTATCCATGGAGGCATGATTGATTGAATTCTCACTCATTTCCTCAAATAAATCATGTGCACTATCTACATCTTTATTGAGGAAATTGCCTCCGCAAGAAGCATCCACATGATTTCTGAGTTGCTCGGTCAACCCATGATAGAAGATCAGCACGAGTTTCCATTTCGGTACCTCGTGGTGTGGACACCTTCGCAATAAGTCCTGGAATCGCTCCCAGGCCACATGAAACTGCTCCCCCGGCCACTGGGTAAAGGTAGTGATTGCCCGCCTTAAAGCATTGGTACGTCCGACTGGGAAGAATTTCTTTAGAAAGGCCGATTTCAACTCATTCCAAGTTATAATTGGTCTTTCTATTGTTCTACACCAATGTGCGGCCTTATCCCTAAGAGAGTAGGGGAAGAGCCTCATGATCATTTGCTCCTCGTTTACGTTTCGAGCCTTGGTGGTCTGGACCAAAGTGGTTAAGTATTCCAAGTGCTGAAACGGATCTTCGAAGCCAAGCCCATGATAATGTTTAATCAGGCTTAACACCTGGGGCTTGATTTCTACGTCACCAGCTGGAATCTGGACACCAGGACATTCCCCGTAATTTGAAGGATCATAAAAATCCTTCAAGGGCTGAGCGCCCTGCATTCTCTGGAACCATTCCTGCATTCTTTGCATTTGTTCCAGCTGCCTTCAAAATTCTTCCTGTGGATTTCCAAGCAGAGAAGGCTGTTGGTCAGCGATGGGATCAATTTGACCAAAATCCAACTTGTACCTCTTAGAATGTTCTAATGGTCCTTCCAATCGGGGATTCAATGACCGTCTTCCCAGCATAAACTAGGAGAAGGTCGGAAGGATTGGGGATAGGGACCCTGCAATACAACAAAACAAGGCTGTCCTTAAGTGAGGTAGCCTAAAGATCTACTGACTCCCAAAACCCACCTTAAGACTGTAAATGATTTACTCTACTTGCAATTGTTTAATCCAACCAGTTAGAAGAAGGGACTGGGGAGAAGGTTCTTCCTTCGGCTTTCGCCTCCGGTTCCTAGTGTACCCCCCAGTCGCGGTCGTTTGACGCTACTCCCCTAGCTAGATATCAGATTAATCAGTACAAGTAGGTTAATCAAAGACAATCTCAGACTAGGCTCTGAAGAGCGAATTAGACCTTAAGGCCAACGTCTACTCAATTTTATTAAGGCCTGGGATTGTGGTACTTATGGAATGTGATGTGCCCTTAAAATGGGTTGTGCCCTTAATGATTGATTGAGATTTATGTAAGTGCTTGCACAACCGAGGTTTTCAAGCAAGATTATTTGTGATGCATGGATTTTAATGTTCAAATCTTGCTTAAGTAGCTTTTAGGGTTTCAAACTAGGTAAATTGCAATCAAGTTTCTAGGCAAACCAAGTTGTAAGACACGGGTAAAAATTATTTTCCTTTAAAACCAAAAAGAAAGTGGAGTGCCTAGAATAGACCTAGATTGAAAACCCTAAGGAGGAGCTACTTGATGAGTTGATTTTAAGTAGAGTGGTGCGGCCCAAACAATTCAAACAATTGGCCACAAATGCACCACTAAGTTAGGCACTCAAAGATGGTTAACCTAGAATGATTTCTACTCTTTTATGTGTTGCTTTGTGTGTACCGGTTCCATAGATCAAAACCTGGTTGAGTAGAAACAAATTTATCCGATTAAGTGCCTTGAATGTGGGTGTATGTTGTGTGTTTGTTGAAAATTTGCCCCACAAAATTATCTTTTCGTTATTTTTTTTTTATATATAAATGAGGGTGGAATGAATGTGAGTGAGAATCCAAACAACCAAACTATTCCTAGGATTTATGCAATCACCTAGGTTAATTGGAATTTAGATTTAATGTGGCGAATGAAATCTTTGGAGAGGGGAAGAATGGGGAGCACTTACAGTTGTCTTCAAGTGCACTTTACACTAGTCTGCCGCTTGATGATTCCCTGATGGACGTTTCTGCAAAACAATAGACACAAGAGAAAGCAAGTTAGAAAATAATAAAGTGCAAGAAATGCGAAAAGAAGATCGGAAATCGTTGCCTCCCCGGCAACGGCGCCAAAATGTTGAACGTACGAATTGCTACACTAACGTGTTTGGTTTTAAAACCTTGTCCTTGTAGCTTGAAAGCGAAGAACTCGTGTTCAACAAATAAAATTTATATCGAAATTGAAATTCCGGGTCAAACACAGGGAGGCTACGTCGATTTATATTCGCAATTATATTTTTTTTAGAATTTTTCTTGAAAAGCGAGGCGATGTAATTACAATGAAGCTATTACAATAATCAGACTAAAAGGAAAAGAGAGAGAGAGAAAACATGCATTCATTATTTGAAAATGTTTATACAATAAAATCAAATAAGAATTACACTAGAAAGCAGAAAATCAGCTACACTAGAGAGCTGTAAAGAAGAATGGGAAAGAGAAGTTATCCTCCTCGACGATCGCTTGGAGGACGAGTCGGACAGGACGACGCCTGGACAAAGGAGGACGGAGCAGGACGAAGGAGGACGAAGCAGAAGAACGGGAACGGGGCAGCACGTCGTTGTCATCGTAGGATCCACTTCCGAACGGGGACGAAAATTTGGTCTTTATCTCGCGAGGAGCATCCCGGGTGTGGGACAAGCTTCTCTTGAGCTTTGAAGAGGTAGAGAAGAGAAGGAAGGGATGAGAATTTCGTGTGGAGGGGGTCTCCTTTTATAATTGCAAGGAGTGGGGGCAAATTGGTCATTACATCTTTAAAAACATTAATTTAGGACCTTTAGTAACGGATAAAATCGTCGCTAAAGGTCTGAATGTGGGCGTAGTGGGCGACGCGCTTGCGCCCACTCGCTTGCCTGCGCGCGCAATGCCTACGCATGTCCGCTGAATCTCAGCCGTTCGATCATGAGATCGAATGGCTTAAGTTGCGCCTTCCTCGCTCCTCAACGCGCACCCGCCCACGTGCGATGCCGTGTTACTGTTGCGCGTGGGCGCTATTAGGCGCACGCGACCGTGGGATCGCGATCTGACGCTCCACGTGCCCGCTCACCCGCGCCTGATTTGAGGCTCGCAGGGGCTTGATCCAGAGCCAGCGCCTTGCGATAAGGCGTTGGACCACTGTGCTGCATCGTCCAAATGGTTGCGCAGACGTTTTCAAGGCGCCGCATCCACAACTGTTGGATCTTGATCCAACGGTGGAGAAGCAACGCTCTGATTGAAGAAGAGAAGGTGCGGCGGTGCTGGGGGCCGGTTGGACGGCTGAGATGGCGCCACGTGGTGCCATCTTGGCCGTCCATCTTCTGGATGATGTAGATGGTGCCACAGGTGTCGGATTGAGTCGATTTTTGCGTCGTTAGGCTACGATCGTTGATCTGAATCCATCCATGCAGTCAGATTTGTCATTTGAAGTGTGGATTTACACCATCTTAGCTCTTGATCTTCTAGGGTTCCCCGATCACTATCTGATGCTACAGATGCTTGATAGGGCGATCTTGGAGTCGTTGAACTCCAATCGTCACCCTGATCACATCTGTACGATTGGATATTCGATCCGAGGCCCCGATAAAAAGTTTACCCTGTCCAAGCACATAAAAGGAGACAATTAACCTCCTTTTTATTCAAACTACTCTAAATGCAAGATGATGTATGTTATGCAATATTTATAGCATGTAATGCAATCCTATGCTTAAGAACATGCATAAATAGACATCTTAAGTAGTGTAAATGTGTTTATATCACTGTGTATTGAGGTAAACCTAGTACTATCCTGGGAGAAAAGCCATTTTCTGGTGAGGGATGGCATATTGCTAGGGCACAGGATCTCTAAAAATGGACTCGAGGTCGATTGAGCTAAATCTGAGATTATTTCCCACTTATCCCCACCTAGCTCGATCAAGCAGATAAGATCATTCTTGGGTCACGTCGGCTTCTATTAGAGATTTATATGCGATTTCTCAAAAATTGCACGACCTTTGACGAATCTCCTTGTTGCCGATGCCCCATTCGAATTCGACACCTCGTGTCTTAGCGCCTTCGAGACTTTACGAAGCGCTATCACTGATTCCCCAATTCTCCAACCATCTGACTGGTCGCTTGATTTTGAGATGATGTGCGACGCTTCTGATTTTACTGTCGGTGCTGTTTTAGGCCAGCGTCGGGAGAAACAACTTTTTGTCATATACTACTTTAGCAAGACGCTGAATGAGGCTCAGCCCAATTATACTGTCACCGAAAAAGAACTACTAGCAGTAGTATTCGGGTTGGGGAAATTCAGATCTTATTTATTAGGGTCCAAAGTTATCATCTTTACTTACCACTTCGCCCTCTGGCTTTTGTTGGCAAAGAAGGATGCCAAACCCTGGCTCATCAGAAGGATCCTTCTATTACAGGAATTTGATATTGAAATCCGCGACAAAGCTGGAAAGTAGAATGTTGTGGTGGATCACCTATCCAGATTGGACCCAGCCCACATTCCTTATTCCTTGCCTATCCACGACCAATTTCCGGATGAATCCCTTTTGGTAGTTCACTCTGTTGAGTTCCCTTGGTATGCAAATCTCACAAACTATCTTGCCGTAGGCAAGATTCCCGCGAACCTATCCAAGGACCAAAAACTCAAATTTACTGCAGAGGCCAAATTCTACCTCTGGGATGACCCACTGCTCTTCCGCATTGGAGCGGATCAGATTATTTGAAGATGCATCCCAGAGTCTGAGATCCCCAGTGTGTTATCTTTTTGCCATGATGATGCTTGTGATGGTCATTTCTCGGGATGGAAAACCGCTGCAAAAATTTTGCATTTGGGATTTTTATGGCCAACTATTTTCAAAGATACACACGAATACGCCCATCACTACAAACGATGCCAGTCGGTCGGTTCTATAACCAGGAGTGACATGATGTCACTCCTGCCCATCATGGTTGTAGAAGTGTTTGACGTTTGGGGCTCTTTTCCGAACTCGCATGGCTTTGAGTACATATTATTAGCCGTTGACTTTGTCTTGAAGTGGGTCAAGGCCATCCTGGTGAGACGGGCTGATTATAAGACCGTCATTTCTTTCGTACGGGAATACATCTTCGTGAGATTCGGAATACCTCGCGCTCTGATTAGCGACGGGGGAAGCCACTTCATCATTCCCACTTTAGGTCATTATTAAAGAAATACGGGGTACATCACCGTATAGCCACCCCATATCACCCGCAGACCAATGGGCAGGCTGAAGTGTCTAACCATCAGATCAAGCTGATTCTTTGGAAGACGGTTAGACCAGACAGGAAGGACTGATTCGATAAATTAGTTGATGCACTCTAGGCATATCGGACTGCATATAAGGCCCCACTCAGAATGTCACCATATCGTATGGTATATGGCAAGGCCTGTCACCTTCCTATAGAGCTAGAACACTGCGCCTTTTGGGTGGTGTGAAAATGTAACCTTGACCTCGATGCAGGAGGTCAAGAATGGAAACTCTAGCTCAGTGAATTAGAAGAGATCCGGCGGGAGGCCTATGAGAACGCATTGATATACAAGGATAAGACCAAGGCCTTTCATGACTGCCACATCCAGAGAAAAACATTCACGCCCAACCAGCAAGTCTGGTTGTTTGATTCACGATTGAAATTTTTTTCAAGGAAGCTCAAGTCCAAGTGGACTGGCCCATATGTTGTGATTCACCCATATCCTAATGGGGCGGTCCAAATCAGGGACCCAAAATCTGGTCATGTATCTATGGTAAATGGCTAGCACCTCAAGCCATTCACGGCCCAAGAACCTCCTCCAGCTGACGAACTCATTCATCTTATTGAGGATATCAGAGTAAGTTCTCACCTAGTTGGAGGCGTTAAACTCAGCATGTATAGATAGCATATCCCACATTCTACCATCATCTATACATAACAATTTTTATACATAGCATATTTTTCTTTTAAGCATATTTCTTTTACATATTGCATATTGTCAGGTTGGCCGATTATGAAAGTTAGAATTTCAGGAGCAATTCCAGATGATTTCTACCCATTTACTCCCAGCTATACTTATGTTCTTTTATATTCATGGATGAGGACATGCAAGAACTTAGGCATGGGGGGGTAGATACGATAAAACTGAAAATTTTTATGCCAACATTTAGGAAAACCTCGGAGCTGCATGTCAAACGTACTTTAGGACCCTAAATAAAAGAACAATCGACTCCACCTTCAATGTTCGTATTAGAGCTAGAATTCGTCCATAACAGCCACTTCCGACTCACCCTCTCACCTTTTGTTCTAAATTTAGGGTCAAGCTGAATGTAACCCGAAAGGGAAATTTCATGATGTATGAATATAAGAGGTTACTTTTTTATAGCATATATATAGTGCATCCATGGATAAGATTATCTTATTAAGAGAATGCATTAGGGATTTTATCCTCTAGTTGATTCCTGTAATCTGGAATCCAATACAATTTTTCACACACACGTAGAATTTGTAATGAATTCACGGTGAAGGTTGATAAACGTCTTTAGTCTATCGAGAAGAAGTAGTGCTTCTTCCCCTGAACCCTTGGACGGTGTTTTGAGAGTCAGGCATATTTTCTTCCAAAAATTCACCAAATAGTGTGAGATGAGAATAGAGAGTACTGGTGCTCTAAGATTTATGAAAGGAACCTGGAATCCTAGATAATTAGGTGATGATACTCAGAGATAAGGCATAGTTTTCGCTCTCGGTTCCTACGTATACATTTTGTGTGAATTTTGAGAGCCACCAAATAAGGCAAATACACGGAGAGCGAGTTTTCATAAAACTAGGGCTAAGGTGGATGGTTACGACCATTCTTCACGAAATCCTCGGCTGAAGGAGGGTATTGATGTCAAGGTCAGAAATACACCGTCCTATCCGTCTCTCCTGGTGCCGTGAGTAGGCACTTCCGCCAAATAAGCCACCAAATGTCTTTTGAGTACCACCAATCCATAATAATGTCTCCTCAATAAAGTTCATGGATGTGTGCTAGTTGTGTTGTGTTGAAAAAAAAAGGAGAAAAAAATTTGACATAGAAAAAAAAATGAAAAAAAAGAGAAAAAAAATGATGAAAAGAAAGAAAAATTAAAAAAATTAGAAAAAGAAGAAAAAACAAAAAAAAGAGAGTGAATATTTAGTATTTATTTCAGATGCATTGAGGCAATACCACCAAATAAATTTGAAATCCACCAAATATGGGCTTAACCCACCTTTCTTGTGTTTCTGACCGCCCGAATACTGGCTGAGGAATTCTGACTTAGTGTTAGAGTTATGGGTGTAGTTTGCCTGGTAGGTGGGGGTGAAACAATAAAGTGCGGAATAAAAAATAGACAATCTCACAAAATAAACAATCACACAATGTACACAATTATTTTTAGGTGGAAACCCAAACTGGGTGAAAACCACCACCTAACCCTCCCGAGTTAGGATTTTCCGATCAACCAAGTTGATCAAATCCACTAATGTACTACTTAAATGAGGGTAGTACAACCTCAATTACAACCACGCTACTTTATACGAGGGTAGCGTATCTCAAACCCCTTCTCTTCACGAGAAGGATTTTGTCTCATGAAGGAGATGGGAATTCGCAAAGTGAATACCCAACACACGCAAAGTAAAATATACAAAGAGTAATCCTATAGAGCCACAAAGATATGAGACCTAGCTGCTATAGGAGTTAGGATGCTTCCCTTTGCAAGAAGTGTGTCGAATCGGTGACGCGGGTGCGTGAACCACGCAACGACGCTCTCGTGAACTATGGCGGGAGAGCGGGTACGCAATTTGATTGATGCTCTCTAGATGTAGAACAAGGCTTGGAGAGCAAGTGCTTTCTTCTATTTGATCTTCTTCTTCTTCTTAACACAAAAGAGTGGAAAGTATGTTGCTTGATGTGTTTAGGTTTGTGTATGAGTGGCAAGGGTTCTCCTCTATTTATAAAGGCCCTAGGAAGGCTTTGGAAGGCCTTGGAAGGCTTCCATAGCCGTTGGGTGCAAGGCCCAAGAGAATCTGGCTGGAATCAGGATAAATCATGACTCTAATAGGGTTATCAGATGTCTGGAAAATTCATTTAAGACGTCTGGGAACAAAGTCAGATGTCTGATTTTAGGCGGGTTTCCTTTCTGACTTGAATCAGATTGAAACAGGGTTCTAGTGAAAGTCCATCATACGACACACAGGACATCTGGTACTAAGTCTGGAAACCTACTTTTCTGCGGAAACGGATTCCTAAGGGAGTGCAATGGCTAGAAAATCTCTGAGAAGAGATTTTGGGTCAATCAATGCAAAACAGTCATGTATCAGACGTCTGGGGTCCTCTACGAACGTCTGATATGAGGCTAACGGTCATTTTCTCAATGTTTACTGAGGCAGCCAACGGTCCACTAATTGGACGTCTGGCAAAGGCATCAGACGTCTACTAAGACTTCTGGACTATGATCTGGACGTCTGATTTCATTAGACAGAATTATCTGAGTCCAGCCTAAACATTATCAAACGTCTGAGTCAACAGTCAGACGTCTTAAAAGTCATTATCAGACGTTTGATTTTCAGATTAGATGTCTGATAGGGCTGTCAGAACCTTATTTTGGTTTTCTAAGTTCTCTACAGAAAACCTAAGTATCCTAGGGTTGTGCAAGTGTTCCTAGGACTACTGTTAGGGTTCTTTGAGGCTCTTTAACATGAGTCTAAGAAACAAAAATAAAGAGCAACAAAATGAACAAAAAATACATAGTACAAAGGAAAGGAAATCTATCATATTCTTCATCTCCTTTCTTCTTCAAGCTATTGCTCCTCGCGAAGCTCCTTTGTTCTCCATCAAGCTCCTCCAATCCATCCTGGATGCAAGCTCGAACTCTATCTAACCACGTCTCCATTTGCAATTAACCTGAAATCTAATATTTCAAGTGCAAATCAAACCTTTGAGCCTAACCAGCAAGTCTGGTTGTTTGACGCCCGCCTAAAACTCTTCCCGGGGAAACTCAGGTCCAAATGGACATGACCATTTTGGGTGGTTAAGCCTTACTCTAATGGGGCGGTTGAAATCGCTGATCCTAACACTAGGCACACTTTTACAATTAATGGTTAAAGATTGAAGCACTTCCTGGCCTAGGTTCTCCCAAAGGAGAGTGTCACCCTCGTTGGGGGATGATACGAAGCATCACCCAGCTGGAGGCATTAAACTCAACGCATCCTGGGAGGCAACCTAGAGGATTCAGACTGATCCGGTATTTTACGTCACTCAGGTACTATCTTTTTGAACCCCTATGCATCCATGTATTTGCCAATGAGGACATTGTCCAACTTAACCATGGGGGGTGGTAAATTGCACAATCCTGAGCTCATTTAATCAGTCTGAATAGAATAAAATTAAAAAAAAAAAGAATTTAGGAAGGAACTTAGGCATTAGAAACTTGTCAATAGTGGGAAATAATACAAAAAGAACTTAAATACTTAGACTTTTCAGGCCTTCAGGCTTAATCTGCCCTAGTGTCCGTTAAAATATGGATTTAGCTTCGAATCCTTGCAACCTTAAACTATTCTAATCCACCTACTAAATAAGGTGATAAGTATACGACTTATCAACTCACCCTCTAACTCAGAAAAACTTTGAGTCTAAGCATCTGCACACATTTTTGCACAGACTCACTCCTCGGAGATTTTGACAGAAATTGGGTAGCTAATGAACTCTCTAGGGTGGTATGGCTGACAAGTTGTCGTGGGTAACAACCCATTAGCAGGTTGTCCAGAACCCAGCCACTGGACCACTTCTTCTTCATTGCCTCTAGCTACATTTGAGATCAGGGAAGCCACCTACGAAAAAAAAAAAGAAGAAAAGAAAATAAACCACACTTCATCACACAAGTATGGCTGGCAAGTGATCGTGGGTAACAGCCCATTGGTCGGTTGTCTAGAGCCCAGCTCAATAACTGCACAAAAAAAGAACCAAAACACTTAAGGAAGAAGCGGCGAAGTAGTACAAGCTGGGGAGATATACACTGGAAAAATCCTTGTGTTGACCCCAATTAAAACAAACGTAGGGAGAAAGCTACCAATCGAACAAATACACCTTCAGGCAAATATATTTCCTCTTTCGGTCACCTAGGGTCGTAGAAATCCGAAGTCTGTCTGAATTACCGTTGAGTGAGTCTATCACAATCTTCACACCAAGATGCTTAGCACTTAGGGTTTTAACCGAGTTTTGGGTGGGTTGGATAGCCATAAAAAGTTATCAACCCACGCTGAATTCTGAAAAAATTCTAAAATATATATATATATATACATATACATATGTATAGTTATATACATTAAAGCAAGGATTCAGGCGATTCGTATTTTGGCAGACACCCGGACGTTGCTTAGTCTTTGTAGATTAAGGTCTTAGTATATTTCCTCCTATTAACAAGTGACAAAGTGTCTAACCAATTACTTCTTAAATTCTGAAAGAAAATAAAGGCTAGAATAAACCTTGCTAGGGACTAGCAAGGAGTAAACATGAGGGTATGATAACACGGCATATGGGGGTGATAATTCTGTTAAATAGGGCTCATCTAAAGAACAAAAGGAACAACATAAGTAGAATAGGAGCATTACATGCATCATATACCAAGATTGCTTATAAAACTGTATTAATGGCCATTTGTGTAAGTACTTGTCAAAGCAAGTCTCAGATGAGCAATCAGACCACACGGATGGACTCAGAACGACGAACGGAATCCAACGAACTCAAGATCGGCCAAATCCGACATCCGAAGCTCCTACAATGGGCCCAAGAAGTTCTGGCCATTGATCTGATGATCAACGGCCCTCGTCGCACCACGTCACCCCCCACTCACCGCGTGCCGCTTCCTCCTTCAGCTGGGATCAAATCTTAGCCGTCGATCTTCGATTGGACGGCCGAGAACCGCACTCCAGCTGCTATCGCCGTGACAAAGTAGCGGGCGTGGCGCAGCGGTTCGCGTGCACGCCCACACGCATGCGGCGCAGGTTCGAGCCGCGCGGGGTGAAAAATCGAAGACGAAGAGGCACACGGCAAAATTAGGCCGCCTGACTAGCAGCACGCAGTGCGCCCTCAGACAGCGAGTGCCCACGCACGCGCGCACGCAGGGCGACGAAGCCCGCACGCACGCGCGCCCGAGGAGCGATCCAAGCGCGCCCAAGGGAGGATCTCAGCCGTCCAATCTTTGAACGAACGGCTCTCATGTAGCGGCCACGGATCAGGCGCGAAGAAGAATGCCGTGGGCTTGTGACCGGCGGGCTGGAGGGCTTCACCGACACTTTTGGAAGGGTTTTAGAGACGTCCCGGATGTCGCTAAAACCCCTTCTTCTTTTAGAAAGCCCTTCTCCCTATTTAAACCCCCTCCAACCACTCATTCAAGGCATTCACTTCCCTTGCAACTACTCTACCTCTCTTTTAGTTAGCTTTAGGCCCTCTTGTAATCGTCGGAGATGACGAGCCGCCGATGGAGCCTTCTCCACCGCCGTGGCTGCCTCTCCGCTCTCCCCCCTCTCTCTCTCTTCCTCTCTTTTAAGCTTTCCTTTACTTATGTTTAAGCATGTATCTAATGTTGTAATCTGTGAACTAAAGCTGCATGATTAATGAAGTTACTTTCCATTCAGTTATTTACTTTATTTCCTATTCAAGTTGCATGATCAAGCAAGAAACGACTCTAACCCTAATCTCTCTATCTCTCTCTCACTTTTCAACCGCACCTTTCGCAAGCAAAACTTCATGATTTCCATGACAAGTGATAAGCAAAATCCGATTTTCACGCCTCCCTGAGACTGACACTCGGACTCACCTCCGTTTCTTTACTTTAAAACCGACGTTGCAAGTGTGACTATAACGACAGTTCTTAACACACACGCACGAGCGCACGTCACAGTTTTATTTAGAGGCTTAGGATCAAGTGCTCTAGGAATGTGAAGGGCGTTGTATGTGGGCAATGCCCAAGTGCGTTGATTTTAAAAAGTGTGTAAACCAAGCATGCAACGGGGAAATCTCCCCGAATTGAAGTTTTAGTTGGTGAATGGTTTTTAGAATTTTAGCCTTAAGTAGTATGCATTTTAAGATTTCGCTGAGTTACCAATTCAACTAATCTTCGGGTTTTGAGAAAACACAAGTTCTTCTATGCCCAACAAACCCTTCTTCAATGTGAATTAGTTAATGCATGCTAAAAATGCAATGGGCTTCCCTAGATGGAAATTTCTATGTGTGGATGCACGAGTCTATTTTAAGCCAATGTGAAAGGGAGCCAAAGCACTTCAATTCAAGTGCTCCCAATCACCAAAAATGATATTCCACACACAAGGCTCAACCACAAGATAATGTAAAGAAAATTAAAATTTTGGATTTGAAACATTTAGGATCAAATCTAAGGCACGTGAAAGGTCGTGGTGGGGTTGGAATCAACTCAGTTTCAAGTCTCTCCACCAAAAATGTGATCCCGAAAATGTAAACAAATGAGGCAAGGAGGGATGGAAATCAATTAATTTAAACTTGCCTCAAAGAACACTTCACACAACGAAAGATCTAAAAATCAAGATTCTTGGATTTTCGTTATGCAAAGTTTGGTGGAAAATCAAGGGGCAGTGGGGGTGATAGCAAACAATCAATTAAGTGATTTTTAATCCACTTGCCCCAAGAAATTCCCAAGAAGTGTTTTTAGATTTTTTTTTAATTTAGGTGACAAGTTAACTTAAGTTACTAAGAGAGGGAGAGACCTACCTTTTCAGCAACGTGGGCGACGCTCCAATGTGGTGATGGAAACTTCACGCTCTCACTCTTGGAGTCGCCCACGTTTCTGACCTCCTCTGCTTGTCTCCTCCTTGCAACCGGTTTACTTGCACACAAGCAAACAAAACACCCGTGAAGAGAAGGGTGTGAAGATAGATAATCAAAGGAATGGAGTAGAAACTTACCTCAATTTGTGCCTCCCAAGAAACGGCACCAGAAAAAGAGTGGTTAGACTCGAATAGGTTGCGTTAATATGGTGAAATTATCGTTAAAGTTATTATAGTAGGTTAACCTAAATCGAGTCTAACCATCTTTCACAAAAAATTTCTACCTGGCCTACTTAATTTTATCTTGGTCACTTTTAGGCCCAGGGTCTATCTCAGGGAGGCGAGAATTAAAGGTCAAGGAGTTTCTATGCCTTTCATAAAACGTATCTCTTCCTTACGTTTATTATGTTTTTTTGATTTTTCTATTTAAGATTTTTTTTTGTTGATAATATTGTCCTTGAGGCACACCCTCAAAATCAAGTTCTTGGCTTTGAGCCAAATGGTTCTTGGCTTGTAGCCAACTTGGGGTTTCTAAAAACTGATCCTGTTATTCGCAAGACTGAGTACCTACAAGACAAGAATTATCTTTTCTCTTTTACTCTTTTTTTTCTTTTTAATAGCAAGAAACAAAGGATAAATAAAAACAAGGTAGGTTGCTGGCAAAGAAAGGAATACCTAGCTTAATATGTGTATAGATATATAATAGATAAAGTATCAATATATATATATATGTATATATTATATATAGGGGTGGAGGTGGAAGTGGAAATGAAATATAGCACAGTGCACGTTGGTCCACGTCTAGTAAGATGCAACCAACAAGACGGAGTGCCGCGTGGAGTGTGGGGCGGGGGTGTGTGTGGGGGCGCTTGCTTTGCGCGGATATCGGGGAATATCAGCGACTGGTGTAGATATTCCTGCGATTTGATGCGTGGTGGAGTGACTGGTGCACGGGCGTATGGGTGGTGAAGTGTATATATGGATGCAGGTAGATGGATGTATATGTAAATATATATATATGTAGTTTTGTACATATATATATATATATCTATATATGTATATATGTATGTATATATCTATAAATATATATATATAGATATATATGTATATATATATAGTTGTATATGTATATAGATATGTATATGTATATATATATGTGTGTGTGTGTGTATTTATATATATATGTATATATGTGTGTGTGTGTAGGTGTGAGCATATAAGGGTGGGTGAGCGTGTACAAGTGTGTGTGTGTGCGTGTACAGGTGTGTGTGTGTGCGCGTGTACAGGCGGATGAGGGGGGAGCGCAGCAGATAAGCCGTCTGCTGCGCAGCCCCGTCGTCTGGTGCATGCTGTGGCGGGGATGCAAGAGAAGGTGCGCGCTGTCTTCGCGCACGGGTTGGTGTGGGTGAGTGCAGCGCAGCGCACTACGTAGCACAGTGCACAGCGCTGCGGGCGGGAGCGGGCGTGGGCGCGGACGTAGAGACCGGCTAGAGCGGGTGACACGGAAGAGAGAGAGCGCCAAAGCCACCAGCTAAGTGAGAAGCGAGCCGGTGGCTACAATGTCGCGCAGACCGCGCGCTACAATGTGCTACAGTGTTGCGCAGGCGTGTTGGGAAGCGCTTGCGCGGGCGGAAAGGAGCTGCGTAGGCCTGCTGGCATGCGCGCGGTGGCCGGCAGCTGCTACAGGTTGACGGATGTGCTGCTGGAGCTTTTGAGCTTGGAGCTTTGGCAATGGCAGAGAAGGTGATCAGCGATGACAAGGAAAGGAGAATCCACCACGCCCACCTGCTCACGAAGGAGCTGGGTGGTGGTGGAACTCACAGTGGTGGTTGTGGGACCACTGTGGGTTTTCTCCTGCCCACAATGTGTCTCTTCTCAATGAGAAAAGCTACTGTGTATGGAGAGGGAAAGGGGAGGAGATTGGCCTGACGGTGGATGAAAGTGCCTGTGTGTATGTGTGTAAGGGCATGCCTACATGAGGGAGAGGGCCAAGGGTTTTAAAAAGGAAGATGAATGCCAACACCATGCTACTGGCAGCACACCTCTTTCCATGCTGTTGGCAGGAGGCATGGCGCAAAGAGGCACGCATGCTCACTGTCCTGCAGCCGCGAGAAATTCAAAGTAAAATAAAAATATGAGAAAATGGTGAAATTGCAATGCGCACTTAATGAAGATGTTAATTACTGGTAGTGGAATGGATGGCCAATTATTCACCCTCTCCTCCCCTTTCTATGAATGCATGCAGTCGTCTTTTTTAACAAATGCAATTATAGCTATATAAGATGCAATGTCAGTGCTAGGGAATAACACAAGATGGCATTTTTACTGGTGTAGTTTTGGTGTGCAAATAGCAGGAAGGAATCTGAAGGCAAGAAGAAGAGGAAGCTGAGTGTGCAGCTGTGGCTAAAGCTAAAGAGGAAGAAAAGGAGCAGCTGAAGAGAAGACCAAGTGCAGAAGAGGAAGAGAAGAAGAAGAAGGTGGCTGCTAAAGGTAAAGGAAGACAAAGCCAAGCAGGACTTAGCCGCAGAAGAAGAAAGAAAAGAAAGAAGAAAGAAGAAGAAGCCAAAGAAGGCAAGGGCTAAGGAAAGAAAGAAGCAAGAGCAGCCAAGCAGAAGAAGAAGAAGAAGAAGAAGAAGAAGACAAGGATAGACAAAGAAGAAAAGAAGAAAGACGAAAGGCAGAAGAAGCATAACTGCAGAGAAAGAAGAGAGAAAGAGAAGGCAAAAATCAGAAAGAAAGAGACAGATCAAGCACTGTAGCAAAACTTTTTAAGATGTCTGATTTTCCATCAGACGTCCAATTTTTTAGCATTATTTCTACATTGACATTACTTCTCAATTTTGATTGGATTGGTTATTTCTTTTTATTAAATTGAGAGTTGTGCTCTTAATTTTTTAAATACCCAATTGCTCCCTATGTTCGACCTCGGATACCTTGGTTTTCGAGTTATAAATTCTTATTTGTTTTCATGGTGATTTCATTTATACTGCAATGAACATCTTTTTAAAACACGATTTCGCCTCGTCATCATTTTGGTGCCGTTGCAGGGGAGCAACGGACATTTTAGAAGCTTTGATCACAACTTCTGATTCACTACCGGCTTAATCTCTCTCTTTTGTTGTGTTTGTCTCAGGGAAAGCCGAGGAAAGAAAAGCAGCCGCACAACAATCACACCAAGGAACAGGTAAACTTCCATTAGCCCTCTCTCTTAATCTCCTCATAGTCTGAAAAGTAAAAAATAAAGAAAAATCAATCTTGGGCTACCTGCTTCCATATTTAGTAATTCACCAAAGTTGCCTAATTTTCATTTCAACACATTTTGAATTGCACATCCAATTAAGGTAACTAGGGCTAAAACCTTCTTGATTAAGCCCTAAATACCAATTTTTGATGCAACTAAATTGGACCAACTAGAGCCAACCTAAGGAGTGCAAAGCTAGGGTTTTTAGAGACACATCTTCTCTTAAGCAAAGAGGCAAAAACTTCAAAAAGAGGTGTGCCTAAGCCTTAGTTGAAAAGATTTATACAAGAGAAATCCTAAGCAAATTAGGCTCTTAATCCATTTAAACCCTAAAAGAAAGGACCTAAACGCTCTCAAAGGACAAAGAGGTGAAGTTGATCCTTTAGGTCAACTAACCTTAAAATTAGGTCACTTTTTGCACTCAAAAGGCCTAAAGTTCAAGTGGAACTCTAAGCACCTTGATCTTAATTAAAGAAAGGTACACTTAAGTGGTCAAGGTCCCCATTCTGGTCTACCTAGAATCTCAGTGACAAGAGAGGTCGAGTGGGGCAAACCCTGTAACTCGTGGGGATGCTCTACCGTGTAAGGGTCTTTGCGAGACTCTCCCTCTCTGGCTGCCCAGGTACTTCTCAAGTGGTCGACCTTTCTAACTAAGGGGTATCATCTGCCCCGAACCTCTATAGTCACCCAACAATTTTTGGGTGTCTCGATTGGGTCCGGCACCTTCTGATCTCACTAAATCCTTCGGTGCATGTTTGGTAGGAGGTCCTTAAGATCATCCTTAAGACCTCCTCTAGAAATTCACTCCTACCGAGGCTAAGCCTCGATGCCCTTGTTTGTGCAGCAACCCCACCACATAGATCTTTCCTCTTATTCAGAGCCAAGTTCTCCTTCCATCATGGCACAACCCATTGAAGAAGAGAACAACCTTGAGCACCAGCTTCAGCACCTAAATGATCTCTTCCAAAACTTTGTAAACCCACCGCAGCGTCCTATGATGCGAGATCACTATAATCTCGCTGCAGTGGCAGTCGAGCCTCGAGTCCAAATCCCAGCTGGAGGTCCTGATTTTGAACTCAAGCCCAATATGATTCATGCCATACCAAAATTCCATGGGCTTAACTCCGAGGATCCATTCAGTACATTAAACAACTCAAGCATCTGGCCTAGACCTTCGGGTCATATGCACAAAATCGGGATATTCTGCTCCTGAAGATGTTTTCTTTCTCCCTCATGGACAAGGCAGCTCATTGGTATCAAACTCAGACTCGTCCGATCAACACATGGGATGAACTTCTGTCCGAATTTTTGAAGAAGTTCTTTCCGGTTGGCCGGACAAATGCCTTGCACTACCAGATCACTCATTTCACTCAACAAACGGGAGAACCTCTTCATGAGGCATGGGACCGATTCTTAGATCTCATGCGAAAGTGCCCCAATCATGAAGTTCCTAAATGGGAACAAGTCCAGTCTTTTTACCAGGGACTCCATGAAGACATTCGATTATTCGTCATGCAACTTGCGGAGGAAACATCATGGGTCAACATGAGGACATGGTGAGGGGAGATTCTCGAAAATATGTGCGAGAACTCCATCAATAATGACTCCATGGGCTTATTCGACCGGACGAATGGCCACGCATCGACGATTCTTAGGGGAACACATGAGACGCAGGACCTGTCCACATCCGTCGACCTGGAACTAATAACCAGTCGGTTGGACAAGGTTTCTATCATAGAGAAGAAGGTGGACGAGCTGACTCTGCATCTGCAGCGAGCAACCTCTACGCAGAACTCTTTTACACGACCACCTCTTGCGAGGGAAACTGTGCAAAACGTCTATCACCAATCTTCTCAGTGGATGGACCCATATCCACCCTCGTTTGACTCTCAAACTAGAGGGACCTCCGATCCACTCTATTCTAGTTGGGGGAACTCTGAACCCTTGTATTCTGACTTTCCTGAGGCTCCTCATACCTGCGAGGACCTAAATGCCATCCAGAATGACCCATTCTCCAATACCTACAACTCTAGATGGTGAAATCATCCCAACTTCCAGTGGATGGAAAATTCTCAGGCTCAAAGACCACCTTGTCAACCCCGTCCACAAGCTCCTCATCCATATCAGCCACCTTAGCCTCAGCCTAATCCCACCTATCAATCTAGGCCAAACCAGGATCAAATGACTCTTATCCTTCAAGCATTGGCTGACATTCAGAAGACGAATGCGGCAATGTAAAAATAGCACAAAGACGGGATCACAGAGGTTTGCAACCAACTTGCCCAAATGGCAAATTCCCACCAACCTGGCACCCTCCCTTCACAACCACTGCCAAACCCAAATAACGTGCCGACCCAGAGGCACGTTATGAACCCAAATTTAGGCCACGCACATATGATTTATCAGGCCCGTTCTATTCCATCACCAGACGGGATGGAAGCTTCGACATCTTATGCGGGATTTCAGTAGCAGCCACCCATTCTACCAAACCCAAACCAAAACTAGGCAGGATTAAACTCTGTAACAGCTTGTAGTGGTAAAGCAACCCAAGACCCACATTATCCAAACCACTCTAAGCCTGGTAGTAACCCAAGCCTTAGGATAGTTATCCAGGATACCCCTATCCCAGATTAAGAACCTGGACCTATTCTAGAGGAACCGACTAGGGTTCCATTTCCCGAGGCCTTGACCAAGGGAAAAAGGATAACCAAACCCGTGGCTCCTGAGGAGGATCTGGTCAAGATCTTTGAATAGGTCCAGATAAACATCCCCTTGATGGATGCAATCCGCCACGTACCGGCTTACGCACGATTCCTAAACGACGTGTGTACACCCAAGCGTAAGCCACGAACCAAAAGTGGGAATTTAATCGTACTGTCAGAGCAAGCCAACTTTGTAATCTTGAGTAAACTCCTGCCCAAGGCTAAAGACCCAGGAACTCCCCTGATTTCATGTAAAATTGGTGAAACCCAATTTGATAGAGCCTTGCTAGACCTAGGTGCCTCCATAAACCTAATACCTACATCCCTCCTTGACCACCTTGAAGAGTCCGAACTTAGACCAACTGAGGTGACATTGCAATTAGCCGATCGATCCATCAAGTCACCTAAAGGAATACTCGAGGATGTCATTGTTAGGGTATGGGATTTCTACTTCCCGGTGGATTTCATAGTTCTGGATATGGATGCACCTGAGAACCCAAGGGATACACCAATTATATTAGGGAGACCTTTTTTGGCCATTGCTATGGCCAACATAAACTGTGAGGAGGGCCAAATAGAATTAAAATTTGGGAATCAAAATTTGAAGATTGATATCTTTAAGGCCCAATAAGGGATTAACTGCAGGGTTATAGAGCAAATATGTGATATCAAAGCCGTGGTTGATGAATCGCATATTGAGGACAACCTGATTATCCCCGATCAACCACCAGAAGATCAAAACCCGCAAATAGAGGAGTCTGAATCTGATCTAGACACACCCATAACTCCGACCCTTGTCCCTGATACAGACCCTGAACCGCCCGCTGCTGCTGATAATCCCTTCCTAGAACTCAAGCGCCTTCCCAAGCATCTGAAGTACGTCTTTTTGGGTTCCAATCAGACGTTTCCTGTGATTATCAACTCCCGACTCACACCTGACCAAGATCCCGTTTGATTACTGTCCTCCAGCAACATCGTAGAGCCATTGGATGACTCTCAATGACTTGACTGGTATAAGCCCCTCGTATTGCACACATCGAATCTACACGGAAGAGGGCGCACAACCTTCGTGAGAGATGCAGAGATGTTTAAATCCTAACTTGCAGGAGGTCGTGAAAAGGAGATCATCAAGTGGTTAGATGTAGGAATCATCTACCCGATCTCTAACAGTCATTGGGTGAGTCCAATCTAGGTTGTGCCTAAGAAGGCCCGACTCACCATCATTACAACTGAAATCGGAGAGGTCATACCTACCCGAATAGCTAACTCGTGGAGAGTCTACATTGATTACAGAAGACTCAATTCCTCCACGAAGAAGGATCATTTCCCACTACTGTTTATTGATCAGATCCTCGAGAAATTAGCGGGAAATAGGTTCTTTTGCTTTCTTGACAGGTACTTCGGCTATAACCAAGTGGCAATCCATCCAGAGGACCAAGAAAAGACTACGTTCACCTACCCCTTCGAGTTGTACACGTTTCGAAGGATGCCTTTCGGTCTCTGCAATGCACCCACGACCTTTCAGTGGTGCATGCTTGCCATATTCTCAGATATGGTAGGTGATTATCTGGAAGTCTTCATGGATGACTTTTCAGATTTTGGAGCATCATTTGACAATTGCCTCAAACACTTGGTCCAAATACTCATGCGGTGCATCGATGTGAATTTGGTTCTTTCCTGGGAAAAGAGCCATTTCATGGTACCTGAGGGAATTGTCCTGGGACATCTGATTTCAGATAAAGTCACCTAAGTCGATCGAGCCAAGGTTAACTTGATTTCCAAACTCCCTATGCCTAGCTCGATCAAGGACATTTGATCTTTACTAGGGAACGTCGATTTTTATCATCGATTTATCCCTGATTTTTCAAAAATCACGTGCCCCCTGACTATTCTTCTCTCCAAGGATGAACCTTTCGAAATCTCCAAGGAATGCACTCAAGCATTTGAGATCCTTCGTGATCGAGTTACCGAAGCCCCGATCCTATAGTCCCCTGATTGGTCTCAACCCTTTGAGATCATGTGCGATGCATCCGACTTCGCTATAGGAGCGATTTTGGGGCAGAAAATTGATGGGAAACCTGTGGTCATTTACTACATTAGCAAAACACTAGACGAGGCTCAGCGTAACTACACGGTTACTAAGAAAGAGCTGCTGGCTGTAGTATTTGCCCTAGAAAAATTCAGATCATACCTCCTAGGTTCCTGTGTTATCATCTACTCGGATCACACAGCTGTGAGGCATCTCCTTGCAAAGAAGGACGTGAAACCTCGATTAATCCGATGGATCTTGCTGTTGCAAGAATTTAACCTCTAGATTCACGACAAAGCAGGAAAATAGAACGTGGTAGCTGGTCACTTATCCCACCTTCCTTCTGAGATCATTGACCTTTCCGGACCCATCATAGAACACTTCCCTGATAAGCACCTCCTGACTATCGATACAGGGCTTCCATGGTTCGCAGACATAGTGAACTACTTGGCATCACATTAGATCCCGTCTGATTGGCCGAAGGCCAAGAAGGACAAGTTGCGTTCCGATGCCAAGTATTACCTTTTGGAAGACCCATATCTATTCCGCATTAGTGCTAATCAAATAATTAGACGATGTGTCGCAGAAGCATAAATCAAAGACATACTCTCTTTCTGCCATGACCAGGCATGCGGTGGACATTTTTTAGGACACAAAACCGTATCAAAAGTCCTCCAGTGTGGCTTTTACTGGCCCACCATTTTCAAGGATGCATACGATCACTATAAGTCATGTACCCGTTGCCAGACCTTGGGCAACATGAGCCATCGAGACATGATGCCTTTACAGTCGATCCTGGTATGCGAGATTTTTGACATTTGGGGGATTGATTTTATGGGACCCTTCCCTATCTTAGATGGCTTCAAATGCATCTTACTCGCCGTTGACTACGTGTCCAAGTGGATTGAAGCCATTCCGACTCGAACCAATGATCACAAGGTTGTTATCAGATGCATTTAAATGAAACATCTTTTCAAGGTTCGGGATTCCACGAGCAATAATTTCCGACGGAGGGACCCATTTCACAAATGCTCAGTTCAGACACTGATGACCAAATACGGGGTGTTGCATCGAATCTATACTCCTTACCACCCCTAAACTAATGGTCTAGCTGAGCTATCAAACCGGGAGATCAAGAAAATCCTCCAGGTTACTGTTCGACCTGATAGGAAGGATTGGTCATCCCGGCTTCTGGAAGCATTGTGGGCTTATAGGACTACCCACAAGACCTAATTAGGTATGTCTCCCTTCAGACTGGTGCATGGGAAGGCATGTCACCTCCTTATCAAATTGGAGCATAAAGCCTATTGGGCAGTACGGAATTGCAACTTAGATCTTTCTAAGTTTAGAACCCATAGAAGGCTTCAAATGAGCGAGATCGATAAATTACGCCACGACGCGTATGAGAACTTGCGAATTTACAAAGTGTGGGTTAAAGCCTTCCAAGACAAACACATTTCTAGAAAGATCTTTCATCCTGGTCAAAGGTTCTACTCTTTGATGCCCGACTCAAATTATTCCCAGGAAAGCTACTATCTAAGTGGATCGGACCCTACCTAGTCCGACGAATCTTTAGAAATTGAGCCGTTGAGATCAATCCACTCAGCCACGATTCTGAACCCTTCGTTGTGAACGGTCAGAGACTCAAACCGTTCATTGACATGAGCAATACATATTTAGCTGAGTCATCCTTTATCCTCCATTCTCCCTGAGCTCATCGCGCACTCAGCGCTTAATGGGAGGCAACCCATCATTCTTTGAAAAACTCAAAACCTTTCCTAACATTTCTATGCTGAATTCATATTGCACTTTAGGGTTCATCCATTAGCACAACCTACTCCACCTCAGGTACCCATACTCAAGTCTAGAAATCGTTTGCAAAAGTCACCTCGACCTGTTCGCTCACCCAACACCTATCCTAATGAATGAACTAAGCTGAATTCGAACCCACCTAGTTTACAATGGGGACATTGCAAATCGTAGGCATGGAGGGGTATGAAAGTGCAAAATGTCATGAAAACCCATATCAAGAAAAGGTTTCAACAAAAAAATTGAAAAATCTGGAAAAAGAACAAAAAAAAAAACTAAGGAGGGGGGAGAGAAAAATTTTTTGGGCTATACAAAATATGAGGAGGAAAAGAGCAAAATTGCCAAAAAGGAGCACAAAATGAAAAAGAAAAAAAGAATAGTCATTAGTAAAAGATTAAGGGATTAACTAAAGTTCTAGACCACAACAAGAAAAAAGAGAAAAATGAGAAAAAAGTGCTGAGACACAAAAGAGATTAGTAGGAATGCCAACTTTAGGCCTTTTGGGCTAGACTCTTAGGCTTAAGAATTCAAGTACCCGCTAAAATCTGGATATTACTCAAGAGGTTGGGGAAAATGCGAAGCTTAAGTATTAGGTCTAAGGCTTAGGGAGTATTTGACCTCGTTAACTGACCTTCGATTTGCAGGACTCGGTAACCTAAGCACCCCAATCCACACATAGTCTAGTTCAGTGCGCATAACCATCAAAATCACGCAAAAACGTTTTAATGTTCTGAAGAAGTTGCCTAGATTAGGAGCGGCCGATCAACACAAGTTGATTTGGATGAGTTCCCAACGCGGAAAGGCAGGAAATTCTCCTCGAAGATGCGTAACATATCGTCTCCTTAGTGCTTGTCTCTTAGGATATTTAAATATCCTACCGGGGGCATGTAAGCACTCTGCTGGTTCAGATACCATGGGCGACATTATCACGAAATGTCGATTGCCAGGGTCTGGATTCGGCCACAGAACGCTATGGGAGGGATTATCTCGAAATCTTAAAAATCAGGGTTTTGGGGGTTGCCATGGGTGGTGCTATCACGAAGCATCGATTGCTAGGGACCCTTAAGGATTGATGATGGGAGGGAGGAATCCGATACAGACCGTGTTGAGAAGCCAATCCGAAGCTAGAAATAAAAAGAAAAGAGAGAGAAAACTCTCCAAACAAATAAATCCTCTATTTCTCTCTTACAAAAATGCATTGCAAACTGAACCTAGGCTAAAAATGTCTCAGGCACAGGTGCTTTAACTGCGGAGTCCAACGAACCCTAGGATAGTTTCTGCGAGCCTTAAAAACCTTTGCGAAGGATTGAGGCTAAAGCGGGTCAGGTTTAGATTTTGGTTGGTACTTGAGTACCTCTAAGCCTATTGTTGACATTCTGACCTAATCACAAAAGAAAAAGAAAAAGCACTTATCACAATTGATAGAAGAAACTCATGGTCTAGAACAGATGTTAAAACCTTAAAATTTTGCTAAGGGACTAGCAAAAGCTAGGCATGGGGGTATGATGGCAGCCTCATCATGAGCCCTAACTAGCTCATTTTGACCTATAAAAGTAAACAAAAGCTCCTACATAACCTAAAGGAAGGCCTAAGTCAAGGGATTATTGTTCTGGGAAGGAAACATGAACTAAAGGGTAAAACTATAATTTTACCATTGCAGTACATTAATGGAATTTCTCAATGGTTAAACATAGGTCAAGTGGACTTAATAAGAGGAAAAGTGGGATGGTTCAGTTAGAAAAGGGTTATTGTGAGATTTAAGAATTAAATAACATTCTTTAACCCTAAAACAAACCTGCTTAATTCAACAAGGTTTCGATCTGGATAAAAATCAACTAAACCCTTTAAAATTCATGAAAAAATATCCCCTAGGGTTTAGAACCTTCAAATTGTCCTTTGGAACCTATTTTGACCTAGATTGGGGTTCTAGCTCAGTATTTTACCTAATTTGGGTTTCTGTGCAAAATATCCAGTCAAACGTGATCAAACCTAAAATCCAACTTTTCCATTGGATTCTTTAGGTCCAAATTAGGTTTGTACCAAAAGGTGGGCCTAAGCGAAGGTCATCTTGACCTACTTTGCAAATGGTCCACCCAATTACATTCTGACCCCTAACTTTTGAAAACCCTTGCGCAGAGCCCCCTAACTTCCTCTCCACCCTTACATTCAAGTCCCTCCACCATTACAGCGGAGGAATCCCACTCCGGCAAGGATTTGAGGCTGATATCTACTCGAATCCTCAGAGATCTCCTCCTAGATTTGGAAGGGAGATTCTTTGAGGACTTCTCCATCGTCTAAACAAGATCCCGAGATCAGATTTACATCCAATCTCTCATGCGAACCTTCAAGAGATTTGGGTGTCCTACACACCTTCCTTCTCCGGCGAGCCTTTTGCGTTGGAAGGCTTGCCTTCCAAGCACGAAAGGCTCGGCCAGCGGCTATAAAAGGACCCTTGATCCTTTACACGTCTACCAAGCTTGATTTGGCCGCAGATACCCTCTCAATTTCCTCCCTCCTCATCTCCGGTCAAACGCCCGCAATCTCCGGTGATCTCCCCTCCCTCCTCTCGTCACTCTACCACCATACCAGTGGCCGAGTTAGTTTCGTCTCGTTCCTCTACGTTGTGCCGCACCAATGCATGCCTCTCCGACCTCCTCGTCGCTGTCATCTCCACCTCAAGGCTGTCTTCCCAGACGACGGCACATGCACGCCGCTCACCTCCTCTGCCTCCCCTTCGTCCCAATACCCACAAATAAGTTTCTCTCCTCCCACTCTTCATTTTCCCTCATTTTATTTTAGTAACCGCCCCTCGACTGCCATTGTCCACCTTCATCTTCTCCATCTCTAGCTGACCTCTGGCGAGACGCATCCACCACTTTGCACCTCCACATGTCTCACCACCAACCTCATCATCTCCTCCATCAACCACTGATCACTTTCCACCCATCCACTGATCGCCACACACACCCCACACTTCCACTGAACAAACCTACACGCACGATCACAGTCCGACCTAGGCACGCACGCCTAGGCTGTTCTACACCACGTCGACCCCTGCCTCACTTTCACCGTGATACAGCGAAGCTTTCCCTGTTGCTTGACAAGGCCGCAAGGCAGTCTTCGTGTCGTGCAGGTCTAAGCCTCCTTCCGCCATTAGCGCTAAAGCAAGCTTGCTTGCTTCAGAGCTCCAGGCCACGCGCTCCAGGCACAAGGGCTCCAAGCTACGCGCGTTGAGCATGCGAAGGTATCCAGCCTGAGAGCGGACTTTGTGAGGCTCCCAGGTGCTCCAATTGCATGGCTTCTCTTCCTGCGGGCACCAGTAGAAGCGGGTGGGACATTTAGTCCCACCTCGTAAACTCAGGGGTAAGCGACGTGCCATATATTGATTTTGTGCTTTCAGTTAGTTGCCTCAAGTAACACTGGGGTGAGGTCCCTCGCCCTCACTTGCTCACGCCTCATCCGCGACCCCTGCCCCCGCGGACCTGGCACCCGACCCGATTACCTAGACCTAGCACTCCTCGTGCACTACACCACGCCGATGCGCCTGGACCCGGGCATGCACCCGTCCCGATTACCCGGCTCTAGGAGAGCGTACCTAAGAGAGAATAAAAGAGAGAGAGACGCAGGGAGGGGTAGGGGTAGGTTTTGCTTCGTTGTGCTGTGCAGGAAGGAATCTGAAGGCAAGAAGAGGAAACTGAGGGTGTAGCTGCGGCCAAAGCTAAAGAGGAAGAAAAGGAGCGGCTGAAGAGAAGACCAAGTGCAGAAGAGGAAGAGAAGAAGAAGGAGGTAGCTGCTGAAGGTAAAGGAAGCCAAAGCCAAGCAGGGACTTAGCCACAGAAGAAGAAAGAAAAGAAAGAAGAAAGAAGAAGAAGAAGCCAAAGAAGGCAAGGGCCGAGGAAAGAAAGAAGCAAGAGCAGCCAAGCAGAAGAAGAAGACAAGGATAGACAAAGAAGAAAAGAAGAAAGAAGACTGAAGGCAGATGAAGCATAACTGCAGAGAAAGAAGAGAGAAAGAGAAGGCAAAAATCAAAAAGAAAGAGACAAATCAAGTACTGTAGCAAAACTTTTTAAGACGTCTGATTTTCCATTAGACGTCTAATTCTTTAGCATTATTTTTACATTGACATTACTTTTCAATTTTGATTGTATTTGTTATTTCTTTTTGTTAAATTGACAGTTGTGCTCTTAAGTTTTTAAATACCGAATTGCTCCCTGTATTCGATCTCGGATACCTTGATTTTCGAGTTATAAATTCTTATTTGTTTTCATGGCGATTTCATTTATACTGCAACGAACATCTTTTTAAAACACGATTTCGCCTCATCAACACCACCCAAAAGCACCCCCGAACACACCCACTACACGCCACCACAGCCACCCACACGTCATGAAACCACGCCCATCACATCTTTCGTGGTTCGACGAAGCTCCTTGAGCGCTTTGACGTTGTCACAAGGCTGTTCTCATGTTTTCAGGTTCAGGCACACCGGCCGCCATGGACGAAGGAGCTTGAAGCTCGCTTGCTGCGCTCCAAGTGTTGCTGCTCCAAGCGAGAGTCCCAGGCGGTGGGCACTTGAGGCACGAACGCACTCAGGTTCTCAATCAGAGTCAAGAGACCTTGCAGCCTCACCAATTGAGTCACTCATCTGCTACTGCAGCGCGCAAAGGAGGGTGGGACATTTAGTCCCACCTCGAAACTGGAAGAGCGGCTGTGTGTGCATACGTTGAATTCTTGCCTTAGCCTTGTCGCCTCCAAATCATAGGGTGAGGTCCCTCTCCCCCTTGTCACGGCCTCGTTTACGGCACTGCCCATGCGGACTTGGCCACGACCCGTTTACCCGATCGACTCACTCCTCGCTCACCACCCACGCCGGTGAGCTTGAACCCGGGTCTCCGTTAGGTCTGATTACTCGAACCGGTTGTGGCTCTGGGAGAGTGAACCTGAAATAGAGAAGAGAGAAAGAGAGGAAAGCTACGCAGGGGAATAGGGGTTTTGCCCTAGAAAGTTTGGCTCCACACTTAGCCAAATTCAGAGAAGAAGAGGAGGTCAGGTAGCGAAGAAGAAGGAAGGAGGAAGAAGCCAAGGGAGAGAAGGCTAAAGATAGAAGGAAGGAGAAACCAGAGAAAGGTAAGAAGAGAAAGAAGGAAGGAGAAGACAGAGAAGAAGGAAAAAGCTGAAGAAGAAGAGAAGGCTAAAGATAGAAAGAGGAGCTTAAAACCAAAGACAGAGAAGGAAGAAGTTGAAGAAGAAGACTCGCAAAGGCAGAAGAGAAAAGAAGAAGAAGAAAGAGAAATCAGAGCAAAGCACTGTAGCACATAACTTTTAAGACGTCTAATTGCAAAATCAGACATCCAATTTTTATATGCTCTCAATTATTTTGTCTACAATTATTTTTACTCTTCATATACTCATGCTTTACACTTCTAATTAGATTTTGAATAGTATTATGTGTTCAATTTGCATTTATTGTTGAAATTAGTGTTTGAATTCCATTTTCTCCCTATGTTTGACCTCGTACTTCAAATTCGAGTAATAAAATTGTATTTGTTTTGAATACTTTTTTGGCTGTATTACAATGCGATATTCTTAAATATCGATTCAGCACTCACAAACAGAGTGCTATCAAGTGTGCCAATTTTCTTTCCACTTTTCAACACAGTCACAACTTGAGCGTGCTCCCTGAATATGACCCCTTACCCTTTGGGTTCTCCTCAGTCAATATGCTCAACACAGTCCCAGTGCTCCCTGGATCTCGCTGCCTAAATGCCTCAGTAAGATGACCAATTTGGGATTGCTTATCAATGATCATCCTATTCTGAGATTGGATGACCATATTTTGATGCTCTTGCATCGCTTTCATCATGGCTTTCAGTTCATCCATCTTAGAGGGTTTATTCTGAGGAGGGTTTGTATAGGATGGCTGGTATACAGGTTGGGGAGGTTGGGGTCTTGCATTCCCTCAGTTGGAAGCATCACCTTGCTTCCATGAAAAGTTTGGATGGTTTCACCACCCCAGATTATAGGTATTGGAATAAGGGTTATTATGAGGGGGTAGTCGGAAACCTTGGGCAGCATTCAGGTCGGCCTGAATCAACTCAAGGAATTGATTTGCCATGTGACACTATGCAGTGGTTGATTGCGAAGCAATCATAAGCCTTAAATGACCTAAATTAAGTTAGAACCTAGCATAACTTAGTGTAATCCATGCATACATGAGCATACTCTGCATCTTTCTTGCTTTATTTTAGCTATGCATCAAATAATGTTATAATGTGCTGATTAAGTGCATTATGTGGATTGTAGGTAATAAGAAGATCTGAAGCTGGATTTGAACCTAGATCTGAAGAATAAAGAGAAGCTGGAGCTGCAGAAGAGTTGGAGCAGAAGACTTAGGAATAAATAGTTGAAATAATATAGGGTTGATGTATGCTACTCTACTAAGTAGAAATTAATGTAGAGTTAAATTATGAAGAACATTAGGACAACCCTATCTCTATCCTTAGTCTCTAGGATAACCCTATCCATGTCCCTATCCCTAAGCCACCTCCTTATTAGGCTAATTTAGTTAAAAACCAAAACATGGATAGTGCTATCCATGCCCTTATCCACATTATCCCAACCCTTATCCCCTTCCGAGATACCCTTATCCCTAAATCTCAATTTCCCCACTTTAGCTGAAACCTAGATAACACTATCCAGATTCCCACTATCCACTATCCCTATACTCAATCCTCTTATGCCTAACCCAATTCCCACCTTAGAATCCCATTTAGATCCCTTAATATCCCAATTAGCTCAATTGGAGGTAATTAGGTCAGCCTTGTTCTAATTAGGTCCAGATGAACCTGATTAGGCTAACCCCAATCTAATTAGACTCTGACTAGTCTAATTGGACTCAACCCAAACCCAATTACCTAACCAAAATCCAATTGAGTGCATTCCTACTTGATTAGGTGTACCTAAATCCAATTGGGTCTACCTAGGATCCAATTGACTCATCCCTACCTATTCAAGTCTAATTAGGCTCAATAGAACCTAATTAGGGTTGGACCTAAATCTGATTGATTCAAATCAACCCAAGCAAGTCCAATTGGATCTACGTAGTCCAATTGGCTACCCCTAGACCCTCCTAAGAACCTAATTAGGTTCTCACTAAGACCAATTGACTTGAATCATAGTCAATTACAATTGCCTAGTCAATTAAACTTATAGAGTCCAATTGAGCTCTGATCTCAACCCACACAAGTCTGATTGGACTCACTGAGAGTCCAAATTGACCTAAGCCTAACCTAATTGAGTAATCTCACTCTCAATTAGGTTTGCACTCAATCAATTAAAATTGTGTCAAGTTTAATTGTGCATCTACCTTAGTAATTAGGGTTTCCAACCCTAATTCTATGACCTAACCTAACCCAAACCCTTAGGACCTAACCTAGACCACTAGACCACTTAGCCACACACACACATGTTCACGCACACACACACACACCCTCACCTAGCCGAAAATACACTAAGAGTTCTCTAGAACTCTTATCCAAGTGTGTTACCTTGGTTGCTAAAAATAGCAACCAAGAGTAATTCAAATTTTTAGATCCACATTTTGTGGATCTAAAAACCACCTCCAACGTCTCTTGGCCGGCCACATAGAGCTCTCTCTAGAGAGTTCTACACCTCTCTAGAGAGATTGACAAGGGTCTATAAAAAGACCCCATAGGTGGCCATTTACATCCATCTTGATTCTTGGCTCCATTTAGTATAGCTCCAACTCTATTCACCTCCACCTCCACGACCCCATCACCATGGGCACTCTACCTCCATGCCAACTCAAGATTGTTTATCAAGGCGAAATCGATTTTGAAAAGATGTGCGTTGCAGTATAAGTGAAATCGCCTTGAAAACAAATGAGAATTTTATTACTCGAAAACCTAAGTATCCGAGGTCGAACACAGTGAGCAAATTGATCTTTAAAAACTAAGATCACAACTTACAATTTAATAAAATGTAATAACCAATCAAATTATGAGGCAATAAAAATAGTTTCAATGTATATAGAAGCTCAAAAAAATGTAAAGATAGACGTCTGATGTAAAAATCAGACATCTTTAGTCTTTGATGCTACAGTGCAAAGCTTCTTTTTAACTCTCTCTGTTTTGCTTTCTCTGTTCTTCTTCTTCTGATTTCTGATTTCTCCTTTCTTTGCTTTTGATTCCTTCTGCCTTTTATTCTCTACGGCTACTCTTCCTTTTCTTCTTTATCTTTTCTTGGCTTCAGTTTCTTCTTTGCCTTTGATTCTCTACTTGGTCGCACCTCTGCTTCCTTCTTCCTTCTGCTTTCAGCCCTTGTCTTCTCCTTCTTTTCTTCTTCTGCCTCTGCCTTCAAGTCTTTCTTCCTTCTCCTTCCTTCCTTAGCCGCTCCTGCCTTCAGCTTCTTCCTCTTCTTCAGCAGCTGCCTCCTCCTTCTTCTTTCCCTACATAGCACAGAGCAAAACCTACCCCTACCCTCCCCCGCGTCGCTCTCTCTCTATTTCTCTCTTCGCTCTCCCAGAGCCAGCCAATGGGGTATACGGGTCAGGTTACGTGCGCCTGGGTCCAGGTGCACCGGCGTGGGTGGTGCGCGGGGAGTGCAGGGTAAAGGGGTCAACCAGGTCTGCGTAGGGGTGGTCGCGGACGAGGCGAGCAGAGTGGGCGAGGGACCTCACCCCATGTTACTTGAGGTGATGAGAAAGAAACACAAAAACAATTTAAAGCACTTACTTGCTTTGAGAACTTCCGAGGTGGGACTAAAGTCCTACCCACTTCTGCTTACGCGCCCGCAGGAAGTTTCTTTCAATTGCTGCAGCTAGGGGCTTCGCTAAGCCAATTGCCTGGCGGTGTGTGTGCGCGAGACCAACCCGCGCCTTCTGGACCTGGGAGCCTTGAGTGCTGGGGCCTGGAGCAACCTTGCAAGCTCCTTCGAGTCATCGCTAATGGCGGCGAAGGTGCGAACCTGAAACACACGAACATGACCTTGCGGCCCTATCAAATGCCTTAGGGAGCTTCGCCGTGTCATGACGAAGGTGAGGCGGGGGTTGGCGTGGCATAGAATGCCTAGGCATGCGTGCCTAGGTCAGACTGTGACCGTTAAAGTGTGTGTGTCGGGTGAGGGTGTAGGCATGTGTGGCGGTCAGTGGAGGGGTGGATGGTGATCAGTGAGTGATGGTGAAGGTTCTGAGGTGGGTGGTTGATGAGAACCTCATCATGAGCCCTAACTAGCACAATCTAACCCAGATATGTAAGAAAAAGCTCCTACATAACCCAAAGAAAAGCTTAACTCAGAGAATTCTGAGTTTGAGAAGAAAATAAATCATAAGGGGTAAAATTGTAATTTCACCAACGCAGTTTGCAAACAGGGTAATTAAGGGTCTAAACACAGGTCAAACAATCCTAATAAGAAGGAAAGTGGGATGGTCGGATCTAAAAAGGGTTATAGCAACTTTAGGAAATTAAAGACATTCTGTAACCCTAAAACAAACCCACTTCAATTCACGGGGTTCGAGGTAGGATAAAAATCAACTAAACCCTCTAAAATTTATATAAAAATAATCTCTAGGGTTTAGAACCTTCAATTTGGCCTTAGAAACCCATTTTGACCTACAAAGAGAACCTTGCCCAAACAATGACTTAATGTGGGTTTTTACGTAAATTGGCCGGTCAAACATGGTCCAACCTAGAAATAAAATTCACCATTAAAATCCTTAGGTTCAAATTAGTCTTGTATAAAAACTTGATCCTAAGAGGAGACCTCCTTGACCAACTTTGCAATTTGGTCCTCTTCATTTACTTTTTGACCCTTATCTTTCGAAACCCTTGCATTTTGGACCCATCTTTTTCATCGTTCTTTGCAGAACGGTCCCTCCTGCAAAACTCTGCGCAGCACCATGCTCCAGCGACTTTGCGTGGAGCATGGCACCGCGTAGAGAGGGGTGACCGCCCTGCAAAGCAGACGCGGGGTTCCCTGCGACGTCCTCTGTCGCAGGGACCCAGCCATGCTCTCTGCCGACCCCCATACCTTCCGTGCGAATTCGCGGAAGGTATGGGTCCCCTCTCCGGCCACGCTTCGGCAAGGCTGGCACGTCGCCAGCCCGCGCCTCCCTCTGCGCCAGCCCCTTTATAAGGACCGGCACCCCCTACCGGTTCCCCTAAGCTCTCTTTGACGGAGAACAACCCCCCACTTCATCCCCTCCTCCTCCGTCAGACGACCCACAGCTTCCGGGACTCCCTCCTCTTCCTCCTCGTCGCTCTGCCTCCTTACTTGCAGTAGGGTTCTCCTAGCCCTCTCGTCTGTGCCGTGCTACACCCGCCGGCACCCTCCACCTACTTCCTCGTCGCCGCACTTCTCCTCCAGGGCCCTTTCTTCCCCAGCTCTGGCAGGTACGAGCCGGTGGCTTCGCCCTCCCCCTTCGTCCAAAACCTAGGTAAATAGCTTCCTCTCCTCCTCCTTTACATTTTCCCTCTCTCAATTTGTCTTTTTGCCTCACCACACACGACTCCCACCTCCGCCTGCTCCGTCTCCGACCACCCCCTCCGGCGAGCTCATCCCACCTCCACAGACCTTCTCACCCCTCGCCAGCTACCCTAAAAGCTTCCCCTCACTCCACTCAACAAATCCCCCCTTTCCATCCACTGCCAGACGCCACCTGACGACCCCCCAAACAGACCCATCTCTCCGGCCACAGTCCGACCTAGGGCTATCACCACACGCCGCCTCATGTCTCGCCACCACCCGCACTGCCTTCGCCGCATCCGGCGAAGTTCCCTGCATCCTCTGATTGGGCTGAGAGGCCGTATTCTTGTTTTCAGGTCGACGACCCTTCACCGCCATTACCGAGCTTCTGAAGCTCTCTCACCCAGGCGCACGCCCCAGGACGCGCAGCTTGTCTCCGCGAAGCGTCCCAGGCCTGCAGCTGGGGCGAAGGCCTCGCACGCTGCAGCAATTGCCTGTAGCTTCCTCAGCTGCGGGCGCCAATTGGGGTGGGACATTTAGTCCCACCTCGGAAGTTCTGGAAGCGCCGCAGCCAAATAAAGGGAAAAAGTGTTGTAGGCTTATCACCTTCGAACACAGGGGTTAGGTCCCTCATGCACGTCGCGCACCACGCACTCGCCCTCGCCCGCGCTCACGCCCCGTGGGTCTGGGCCGGATCCGACTATCCTAACCCACGCACTCCTCGCCCACCACCGCACGCCAGTGGGCCTGGTCCCAGGCGCGATACCCGTACCCGAATATCCGGCTCTGGGAGAGCGATTCTATGAGAGAAATCTAAGAAAGAGAGAGACACGGGGAAGGGTAGGGGTAGGTTTTGCTTTCTGATCCTTGTGCGAGCGTGCAGGAGTAGAAGGAGAAGGAAGGAAGGCGGCTGAAGCCTTAGCTGCTCAGGGCAGAGAGGAAGAAGAAGCAAAGAAGAAGAAGAAGAAGAAAGAGAGAAGAAACAGAAGAAGAGAAGCACTGTAGCAAACCTACAGTTAAGTCATCTGACCGCTGCATCAGACGACGGTTGAGCAGCGACCAGAGGAGATAAAGCAAGAGAAGAAAGAAGAAGAAGGCGGAACAAAAAGAAGTCAGAAGAAGAAGAAGATTGTCACAGCCGCAGAAGAAGAGAAGAACAAAGAAAGAACAAAAGAAGAAGAAGAACTCTGCAGAAGAAAAGAAGAGAGAAGACGCAACTGTGAGCAGAGAAGAGAAAGAAGAAGAAAAGAAGAGCAGCTGAAAGAAGGAGAAGGAAAAGGAGAAGAGAAGAAGAAGCCAAGACAAGCTCCCTCTCTCTCTCTTTCTCTCTCTCTCTCCCTTATTTTTGTAATCTAATGGAGAAACTTTGTATTTCTAGAATTCCAGTAGCTCCCTGAGTTCGACCTCGGGAAAACCATTTCCGAGTAAAAAATTTTGTAATGATAACCTGGTAGCTGTCTTATTACTATAACGACTATAACTTGACATATAACAAACACAACAACCAAGTCATCATTTCTTGGCACCGTTGCTGGGGAGCAACGGCTATTCTATAAGCTATAAATTCTCTATTTTGGAATTTTCTAATAATCTCTTTTCTCTTGTGTGTAGGTACAGGAAAAATTAAGAAGTAGCCACACAACAACCACTCCAAGAACAGGTAACTTCTATCCTCCCACTATTAAACCCTAAATTCTAAAGAGGAAGAAAAAGAAAAAAATAATAATATAGGTATAACCTGTCTTTCATACTTAGTAACAGCTGCATGTTTTCAAAACCACTATTCTTGCACACAGTATTAAGGGTAATTAAGGGCTAACATCTTCTTGCCTGAAGCCCTAATTACCCAACAAGGAGTTAACTGGACCAAGTAGAGCCAACATAGGAATTAACACTAGGGTTTTAGAGACACACTACTTAATCAAGAATTGAGAAATCCCAAAAGAAGTGTGCCTAAGCCATTGATTGAATATATCTATTCAAAAAAACCCTAAGCAATTGGCTCTCTAAAAACACTTGAACCCTAAAAGACAAGACCTAATAAGTTCTC
Source organism: Thalassia testudinum (assembly GCA_037157565.1). NCBI lineage: Eukaryota > Viridiplantae > Streptophyta > Magnoliopsida > Alismatales > Hydrocharitaceae > Thalassia > Thalassia testudinum. Next base: position 70,349,051 of record JAZHRO010000022.1, on the reverse strand, counting down.
AAAGGAATTAATAGGTGAAGTTGACCCCTTAGGGTCAACCAACCTTCAACTTAGGTCACTCTTCGCACTCAAAAAGCTAAAAGTTCAAATGAAAACTTAAGCACCCTAATCTTAAACTAAAATTGGTAGACTTAAGAGGTCAAGATCCCCATTCTGGTCTATCTGGAATCTCAGTGACAAGAGAGGTTGGGTGGGGGAAACCCTGTAACCCATGGGGACGCTCTACCGTGTAGGGGTCTTCGCGGGACTCACCCTCTCTGGCTACCCAGGTAATTCTCAGGTGGCCGATCTTTTAATCAAGGGGTCCATCTGCCCCGCACCTCTATAGTCACCCAAGTTTTTGGGTGCTTGATTGGGTCAAGCACCTGCTAAACTCATCTCTTCCAACAGTGTATGTTTGGTAGGAGGTCCTTAAAACCTTCTTTTGAACTTCACTCTCCTCGAGGCCGAGACTCAGTGCCCTTGTTTGAGAAAATAACACCACACATCAACCTCTCCTTCGACTTCGAACCCAACTCACCTTCTTCTTCCACAATGGCTCAACCAGTTGAGGAAGAAAATAATCTGGAGCACTAGCTCCAGCGATTCAATGACCTCTTCCAGAACTTTGTGCACCCACCGCAGTGTCCTATGATGCGGGACCATTATAATCCTGCTGCGGTGGCTATTGAGCCTCGAGTCAAAATCCCGACTAGAGGACCTGATTCTGAATTAAACCCCAATATGATTCATGCCATACCCAAATTCCATGGGCTTAATTCTGAAGACCCCTTCCAGCACATCAAACAGCTGAAGCATCTGGCCCAAACTTTTGGGTCAGATGCACAAAATCGGGACATTCTCCTCATGAAAATGTTCTCCTTCTCCCTTATGGACAAGGCCGCTCATTGGTACCAGACTCAGACCCGGCCGATCACAATTGGGAAGAACTTCAGTTCGAATTTTTGAAGTTCTTTCCCGTTGGTCGGACCAATGCCTTGCGCCATCAAATTACTCACTTTACGCAGCAAACGGGAGAACCTCTCCATGAGGCATGGGATCGCTTTCAGGATCTCATGAGAAAGTGCCCCCATCACGGAGTTCCTAAATGGGAACAAGTCCAGTCTTTTTACCAGGGACTCCGTGAGGAAATCAGGCTTTTCGTCAATGCAACTTGCGGAGGGAATATCATGGGTCAACATAAGGACACCGTGTGGGAGATTCTCGAAAACATGTGCGAGAACTCCATCAACAATGACTCCATGGGCTTATTCGACAGGACGAATACCCGCGCATCGACGAACCTTAGGGGAGCACACGAGACGCAGGGCCTGTCCGCATCAATCGACCTGGAACTAATGGCCATTCGATTGGACAAGGTCTCCATCATTGAGAAGAAGGTGGACGAGCTGACTCAGCACTTGCAGCGAGCCACCTCTGCGCATAGCTCCTTTGTACAGCCTCTTTCTACACGGGAAATTGTGCAAAACATTCTCCATCGATCTTCTCCTAGGATGGATCCATATCCGCCCCCATCTGATTCTCGGATTGGAGGGTCATTCGATCCTTTCTATACCAGTCCGGGGAATTCCATTCCCCCTTTCTCTGATTCTTTGGAGGTTCCTCAGACCTGCGAGGACCTCAACGCCATCCAGAATGACCCATTCTCCAACACCTATAACCCTGGATGGCGAAACCATCCCAACTTCCAGTGGGCGGGAAATTCCCAAACCCAGAGACCACCCTTTCAGACCCGTTCACAACCATCTCATCCTTACCAGCTGCCTCAGCCTCGGCCCAACCCTACCTATCCATCAGGGCCAAATCAGGACCAAATGTCTCTCATCCTTCAGACTCTGGATGACATTCAAAGAACGAATGCGGTTATTCAAAAGCAACACAAGGACGAACTTACAGAGGTTCAAAATCAACTGGCCCAGTTGGCAAATTCTCGCCAACCAGGCACACTTCCTTCCCAACCTCTTCTTAACCCGAATAACGTGTCGACCCAGCGACGCGTTATGAACCCAAACCCGGGCCAAGCACACATGATTTATCAGGCCCCCTCTGTTCCTTCACCCGACGGGATGGAGGCTTCCACTTCCTATGCGGGCTATCAGCAGCAACCCATCTTACCCAACCCTAACCAAAACCAGGTAGGGCTAAACTCTGTAACAACCCGTAGTGGTAAGGAAACCCAAGATCCACCCTATCCAAACCACTCCAAGCCTGGTAGTAATCCCAACCCTAGGACAGTAATCCAGGACGTTCCTATCCCTGTCCCAGATCAAAGACCTGGACCTATCCTAGAAGAACCAACCAAGGTTCCATTTCCCGAGGCCTTGACCAAGGGAAAGAAGACCACCAAGCCCGTGGCACCTGAGGAGGACCTGGTCAAGCTCTTTGAGCAGGTCCAAATAAACATCCCCTTGATGGATGCAATTCGCCACGTACCGGCTTACGCACAATTCCTAAAGAATGTGTGTACACCCCAGCGTAAGCCGCGAACCAAGAGTGGGAGTCCAATTGTACTATTAGAGCAAGCCAGCTCTGTAATCCTAAGCAGACTCCCACCCAAGGCTAAAGATCCTGGTACTTCCCTGATTTCCTGCAAGATAGGTGATACCCAATTCGACAGAGCATTGCTAGACTTGGATGCTTCCATAAATCTGATACCCACATCCTTACTTAACCACCTAGAAGAATCTGAGCTAAAACCAACTGAGGTGACATTGCAATTAGCAGATCGATCTATAAAGTCACGTAAAGGGATTCTCGAGGATGTTATTGTAAGAGTGCGGGATTTCTACTTTCCTGTAGACTTCATAGTCTTAGACATGGACGCACCTGAAAACCCTAGGGATACACCGATCATTCCAGGGAGACCTTTCTTGGCTACTGCTAGAGCCAACATCAGTTGTGAGGAGGGCTAAATAGAGCTCAAATTTGGAAATCAAAGCCTAAAAATTGATATATTTAAGGCCCAACAAGGAATCAATTGCGGTGTCATCGAACAGATTTGTGATATCAGGACTTTGGTTGATGAAACACATTTTGAGAATGACCTGATTATACCTCATCAACCACAAAAAGATTTTGAACCGCAATCAGAGGAGTCAAAACCAGATTTAGACAGACCCATAACTCCAACCCTTAAACCTCACATCTACCCTGAACCACCCGCTGCTGCTGATAACCCCATCCTTGAACTGAAACCCCTTCCCGATCATTTGAAATACATCTTTCTGGGTTCTAATCAGACCTTTCTTGTGATTATTAATTCCAAGCTTAATCCCGAACAGGAATCCCGTCTGATTGCTGTTCTCCAGCAACATCGCAGAGCCATTGGATGGACTCTCGATGATTTGACTGGAATAAGTCCCTCCTATTGCACACACCATATTTACTCAGAAGAGGACGCATGACCTTCTCGTGAGATGCAGAGACGCTTAAACCCCAATCTGCAGGAGGTCGTGAAAAGGAGATCATCAAGTGGTTAGATGCAGGGATCATCTACCCGATCTCCGATAGTCGTTGGGTGAGCCCAATCCAGGTTGTGCCTAAAAAGGCAGGGCTCACCACCATAACGACTGAAATCGGAGAAGTCATACCTACCTTATTAGCCAACTCGTGGAGAGTCTGCATAGATTACTGACGAGTCAATTACTCCACGAAGAAGGATCATTTCCCATTACCTTTCATTGATCAGATTCTCGAGAAATTAGCAGGAAATCAATTATTCTGCTTCCTTGACGGGTACTCCGGTTATAACCAAGTAGCTATTCATCCTGAGGACTAAGAGAAGACCACGTTCACCTGCCCCTTCGGAACGTACGCATTCCGAAGGATGCCGTTCGGTCTCTGCAATGCACCTGCGACTTTTCAGCAGTGCATGCTTGCCATATTCTCTGATATGGTGGGTGATTATCTGGAAATCTTTATGGATGACTTTTCAGTTTTCGAGGCATCATTTGATGATTGCCTCCAACACTTGGTTCATATACTCAGGCGCTGCATCAACGTTCATCGGTTCTTTCCTGGGAAAAGAGCCACTTTATGGTGCTTGAGGGGATCGTCCTAGGACATCTGATTTCTGAGAAGGGCATCCAGGTGGATCGAGCTAAGGTTGATCTAATCTCTCTCCTTCCTATGCCTAGCTCGATCAGGGACATCCGTTCTTTTCTGGGGCACGTCAATTTTTACCGTCGTTTCATTCCTGATTTCTCGAAAATCGCGTGCCCCCTGACGACTCTCCTCTCTAAGGATGTATCCTTTGAAATCTCTAAGGAATGCACTCTAGCCTTTGAAAACCTTCATGAACGAGTCACCCAGGCGCCAATCCTACAATCCCCTGATTGGTCTCAACCCTTTGAGATCATGTGCGATGCGTCTGATTTCACTGTAGGAGTGGTTCTGGGGCAGAAAGCTGATGGGAAACCCATGGTCATCTACTACGCTAGCAAGACACTTGACGAGGCTCAGCGTAACTATACAGTTACGGAGAAAGAGCTGCTAGCCGTAGTATTTGCCCTTGAAAATTTTTGATCTTATCTCCTGGGTTCCCACGTCATCATCTACTCGGATCACACGGCTGTGAGGCATCTCCTTGCCAAGAAGGATGCGAAGCCCCGACTAATCTGATGGATCTTGTTGTTGCAAGAATTCGATCTCGAGATTCGTGACAAAGCAGGAAAACAAAATGTGGTAGCTGACCATTTGTCCCGCCTTCCTTTTGAGATCATCAACCCTTCCGGACCCATCACGGAGCATTTCCCTGATGAGCACCTACTGCCTATTGGTACTAGACTTCCATGGTTTGCTGATATAGTAAACTACTTGGCATCTCATCAGATCCCGTCTGATTGGACGAAGGCCAAGAAAGACAAATTGCGCTCTGATGCCAAGTATTACATTTGGGAAGATCCGTACCTCTTCCGCATAGGTGCTGACCAAATCATCCGGAGATGTGTCCCAGAAGATGAAGTCAATGATATTCTTTCCTTCTGCCATGACCAGGCATGCAGTGGCCATTTCTCTGGGCACAAAACCGCATCGAAAATCCTCCAATGTGGTTTCTACTAACCCACACTATTCAAAGACGCATACAGTCACTGCAAGGCATGCAATCGTTGCCAAACTTTGGGCAACATGAGCCATCGCGACATGATGCCTCTGCAGCCGATTCTCGTATGTGAAATCTTTGATGTTCGAGGGATTGATTTTATGGGCCCCTTTCCTATTTCGGATGGTTTCGAATATATTCTGTTGGCCGTGGACTACGTGTCCAAATGGATCGAAGCCATACCAACCCGAACTTGTGATTACAAAATCGTTCTCAAGTTCATTCATCACAATATCTTCTCACGGTTCGGGATTCCTCATGCTATCATCTCAGATGGGGGGACCCATTTCACGAATGCTCAGTTTAGGTCACTGATGACCAAGTGCGGGGTGTCTCACCGAATCTCTACTCCTTATCACCCCTAGACTAATGATCTAGCTGAGCTGTCAAATCGGGAGATCAAGAAAATCCTGCAGGTCACTGTTCGGCCTGACAGGAAGGACTAGTCGTCCTAACTTCCGGAAGCCTTGTGGGCCTATAGGACTGCCCACAAAACCCAATTAAGCATGTCTCCCTTTAGACTGGTGTACGGGAAGGCGTGTCACCTTCCTGTCGAACTGGAGCACAAAGTCTATTGGGAAGTACGGAACTGTAATCTAGATCTTTCGAAAGCTGGAACCCACAGAAAGCTTCAAATCAGCGAGATCGAAGAGCTACGTCTTGATGCTTACGAGAACTCGCGAATCTACAAGGAGCGGGTTAAAGCCTTCCATGACAAGCATATCTCTAGAAAGATCTTTTATCCTGGTTAGAAGGTCCTACTTTTTGATGCCCGACTCAAACTTTTCCCTGGGAAGCTGCGATCCAAGTGGGTCGGACCATACTTGGTCCGACAGGTTTTTGGAAATGGAGCCTCGAGATCAGTCCACTCAGCCATGATTCCGAACCTTTCATCGTGAACGGTCAGAGACTCAAACCGTTCATTGATGTAACTTCTGCTGATTTGGCTGAATCATCTTATATCCTCCATTCCCCATGAGTTTAGTGCGCCTAGCCGATGGCGTAAAACTCAGCGCTCAACGGGAGGCAGCCCATCATTCTCTTGGAAAACCTGAAACCTTTTTTTGACACCTTTGTGCACTTAAGGTTCACCCTTTAAGACAGCTGACTCCACCTCAGGTGCTTGCATCTGAGATTAGAAATCGTCCGCAACAGTCATTCCGACCTATTCACTCACCAAAATATCTGTCCTATGGAATGAACTAAGTTGAATAAAAACCCCCTAAGTCACAATGAGGACATTGCAAATCTTAGGCATGGGGGGGGTATGAAGGTGCAAAACTTGTAAGAAAAGGTTTTAAACAAAAAATTCACATATGCCAAAAACACCATAAAAATTAAAAAAAAAATCATAATAAGAGGAGGAAAGAAATTTTGTGGAGGAAGGAAAAAGAAACAAAATGAAAAAGGAGCACAAAAATGAGAGAAAAGTGATAGTCATTAGTAAGAAACTAAGGAATTGGTTTGCTATCGGTGATTCGATAGCATTCCTTTCTTCCTCAAAAAAAAAAAAAGAAACTAAGGAATTAACCTAAGTTCTAGACCTCATTCAAGAAAAGAACTGAAAAGTGCACAGTGAGATTAGTAAGAACGCAAACCTTAGGCATTCTTGGATAGACTCCTAGTACCCATTAAGATCTAGACATTCCTCAAGAGGTTGAGGAAAATGAAAAGCTTAAGTATTAGGTCCAAGGCTTAGGAAGTATTTGGCCTTATTAACTAACTTTTGGTTTACGGGACTCAGTAACCTAAGCACCCTAACCTCACACACAGCCTAGTTCAGTAAGCGTAAAAATCAAAATCATGCAGAAGCGTCGCAAAATTCTGAAAATAACACCTAGAGTAGGAGCGGCCGATCAACACAAGTTGATTCGGACGAGTTCCCAGCGTGGAGAGGTGGGAAATTCCCCTCGAAGATGCGTAACAAAATATCATCTCCTCGGCGCTTGTCTCTTAGGATATTTACATATCCTACCGGGGGCATGTAAGCACTTTGCTGGTTCAAATTCCATGGATGGCATTATCATGAAATGTCAATTGCCAGGGTCTGAATTCGACCTCGAAACACCATGGATGGGATTATCTCGAAATCTCAATAGCCAGGGTTCTGGGGGTTACCATGGGCGGTGCTATCTCGAAGCATCGACTACCAGGAACCCTTGAGGATTGATGATGGGGACAAGGAATCTGATACAGATTGTGTTGAAAAGCCAATCCTAAGCTAGAATTAAAAGGAAAAAGAGAGAGAAAACTCTCCAAACAAATAAATCTTCTATCTCTCCTACAAAATGCACTGCGAACTGAGCCAGGGCTAAAATCATTTCAAGCATGGGTGCTTTAACCACAAAATCCAATAAACCTTAGGTTAGTTCTTGTAGGCTTTAAAAACCTTTGCTAAGGACTGAGGCTGAGGCTAGACAGATTCGGATCTTGGTTGGTACTAGAGTACCTTTTAGGCCTATGGTGAGCATTCTAACCTAATCTAGGTTTCAAATGAAAAAGTACTTATCTGAAATCATTAAGAACTTCATGGTCTAGAACAAAGGTTGAAACCTTAAGTTTTTGCTAAGGGACTAGCAAAAGCTAGGCATGGGGGTATGATGAGAACCTCATCATGAACCCTAACTAGCACAATCTAACCCAGATATGTAAGAAAAAGCTCCTACATAACCCAAAGAAAAGCTTAACTCAGAGAATTCTGAGTTTGAGAAGAAAACAAAACATAAGGGGTAAAACTGTAATTTCACCAACGCAGTTTGCAAACAAGGTAATTAAGGGTCCAAACACAAGTCAAACAAGCCTAATAAGAAGGAAAGTGGGATGGTCGGATCTAAAAAGGGTTATAGCGACTTTAGGAAATTAAATGACATTCTTTAACCCTAAAATAAATCCACTTCAATTCACGAGGTTTGAGGCAGGATAAAAATCAACTAAACCCTCTAAAATTCATATAAAAATAATCTCTAGGGTTTAGAACCTTTAATTTAGCCTTAGAAACCCATTTTGACCTACAAAGAGAACATTGCCTAAATAATGACTTAATCTGGGTTTTTACGTAAATTGGCTAGTCAAACATGGTCTAACCTAGAAATAAAATTCACCATTAAAATCCTTAGGTTCAAATTAGTCTTGTATAAAAACTTGAGCCTAAGAGGAGACCTCCTTGACCAACTTTGCAATTTGGTCCTCTTCATTTACTTTTTGATCCTTATCTTTCGAAACCCTTGAATTTTGGCCCCCAACTTTTTCTTCGTTCTTTTCAGAACGGTCCCTCCTGCAAAACTCTGCGCAGCACCATGCTCCGGCGACTTTGCGCGGAGCATGGCGCCGTGCAGAGAGGGGTGACTTCCCTGCAAAGCAGACTCGGGGTTCCCTGCGACGTCCTCTGTCGCAGGGACCCGACCATGCTCTCTGCCGGTCCCCATACCTTCCGTGCGAACGTGCGGAAGGTATGGGTCCCCTCTCCGACCACACTCCGGCGAGGTTGGCACGTCGCCAGCCCGCGCCTCCCTCTACGCCAGCCCCTTTATAAGGACCGGCGCCCCCTGCCGGTTCCCCTAAGCTCTCTTTGATGGAGAACAACCCCCCACTTCATCCCCTCCTCCTCCGTCAGACGGCCCGCAGCTTCCGGCGACTCCCTTCTCTTCCTCCTCGTCGCTCTGCCGCCTTACCTGCAACAGGGTTCTCCTAGCCCTCTCGTTTGTGCCGTGCTGCACCCGCCGGCACCCTCCGCCTGCTTCCTTGTCGCCGCACCTCTCCTCCAGGGCCCTTTCTTCCCCAGCTCCGGCAGGTACGAGCCGGCGGCTCCGCCCTCCCCCTTCGTCCAAAACCTAGGTAAATAGCTTCCTCTCCTCCTTTACATTTTCCCTCTCTCAATTTGTCTTTTTGCCTCACCGCACATGACTCCCACCTCGGCCTGCTCCGTCTCCGACCACCCCCTCCGGCGAGCTCATCCCACCTCCACAGACCTTCTCACCCCTCGCCGGCTACCCTAAAAACTTCCCCTCACTCCACTCAACAAATCCCCCCTTTCCATCCACTACCAGACGCCACCCGACGACCCCCCGAACAGACCCATCTCTCCAGCCACAGTCCGACCTAGGGCTACCACCACACGCCGCCTCACGTCTCGCCACCACCTGCACTGCCTTCGCCGCACTCCGGCGAAGCTCCCTGCATCCTCTGTTGGGCCGAGAGGCCGTATTCTTGTTTTCAGGTCGACGACCCTTCACTGCCATTACCGAGCTTCTGAAGTGCAGGTGCTCTCTCACCCAGGCTCACGCCCCAGGACGTGAAGCTTGTCTCCACGAAGCGTCCCAGGCCTGCAGCTGGGGCGAATGCCTCTCACGCTGCAGCAATTGCTTGCAGCTTCCTCAGCTGCGGGCGCCAATTGGGGTGGGACATTTAGTCCCACCTCGGAAGTTCTGGAAGCGCCGCAGCCAAATAAAGGGAAAAAGTGTTGTAGGCTTATCGCCTTTGAACACAGGGGTCAGGTCCCTCACGCACGCCGCGCACCACGCGCTCGCCCTCGCCAGTGCTCACGCCTCGCGGGTCTGGGCCGACTATCCTAACCCGCGCACTCCTCGCCCACCACCGCACGCCAGTGGGCCTGGTCCCGGGCGCGATACTCGTACCCGAATACCCAGCTCTGGGAGAGCGATCCTATGAGAGAAATTTGAGAAAGAGAGAGACGCAGGGAAGGGTAGGGGTAGGTTTTGCTTTCTGATCCTTGTGCAAGCACGCAGGAGCAGAAGGAGAAGGAAGGAAGGCGGCCGAAGCCTTAGCTGCTCAGGGCAAAGAGGAATAAGAAGAAGCAAAGAAGAAGAAGAAAAAGAAAGAGAGAAGAAACAGAAGAAGAGAAGCACTGTAGCAAACCTACAGTTAAGTCGTCTGACCGCTACATCAGACGACGGTTGAGCAGTGACTAGAGGAGATAAAGCAAGAGAAGAAAGAAGAAGAAGTCAGAAGAAGAAGAAGAAGATTGTCACAGCCGCAGAAGAAGAGAAGAACAAAGAAAGAACAGAAGAAGAAGAAGAACTCTGTAGAAGAAAAGAAGAGAGAAGACGTAGCAGTGAGCAGAGAAGAGAAAGAAGAAGAAAAGAAGAGCAGCTGAAAGAAGGAGAAGGAAAAGGAGAAGAGAAGAAGAAGAAGCCAAGACAAGATCCCTCTCTCTCTCTTTCTCTCTCTCTCTCCCTTATTTTTGTAATCTAATGGAGAAACTTTGTATCTCTAGAATTCCAGTAGCTCCCTAAGTTCAACCTCGGGAAAATCATTTCCGAGTAAAAAATTTTGTAATGATAACCTGGTAGCTGTCTTATTACTATAACGACTATAACTTGACATATAACAAACACAACAACCAAGTCATCAGTGGCGAGGCATGTGGAGGGGGGAAGCGACAGATTTGCCTTGCCGGTGGTCGGCCGGAGGTAAGGGAGACGAAGGTGATTGGTGGCAGTCAAGGGGTGTTTTTCTAAAATTAATTGAGGGAAAATAGAGAGTAGAAAGAGAGAGGAACTCATTGAGAGTAGTTGAACGAAGGGGGGAAGGCGAAGGACGAGCGACGTGTAGGTGTCGTCGTCAGAGAAGAAGGCCCTGAGGTGAGGATGACGGCGACGACGAAGGGGTCAGAGAGGCACGCGCGGGTACGGTGCGATGCGGAGGAGCAAGAAGGAGAAGACTCTGCCACTGGTATTGTGGCAGAGCGACGACAAGAGGGAGGAGGGATCGCCGAGCTTGCGGGCAGTTGGCCAGAGATGAGGGAGGAAGAAATTAAGGGGGTATCTGCGGCCAATTCAAGCTTGAGAGAAGCAGCAAGGATAGGGGGTCCTTTTATAGCTGCTGACAAAGGTCCTTGTGCTTGGAAGGAAAGCTTCCAAGCGCAAGAATCGCGTCAAAGAAGGAAGGTGCAGAGGACACCCATGTCTCTCGAGCTTTCACATGAGAGATATAGTGTGAATCAGATCTTGGGATTCTGTTCAGACGATAGGAAATTCCTCAGAGGATCCCCCTAACAAATCTGAGAGGAGATCTCTGAGGAATCAGGGAGTAATCCTCCTTGAAATCATCTCCGGAGTGGGGCTCCTCCGTTGTAATGGCGGAGGGACCTAAATGCAAAGAGTGGCAAGGAAGATGGGGGGTCTACACAAAGGTTTTCAAAAGCTAGGAGTCGAAATGTAATTAGGTGGACTATTTTGCAAAGTAGGTTAAGGTGACCTTACCTTAGGTCCAAATTTTGGTACAAATCTAATTTGGACCTAAGGAATCCAATGGTGAAGTTGGATTTTATGTTTGACCACGTTTGACTGGATATTTTACACAAAAACTCAAATTAGGTCAAATAATGAGCTAGGACCCTAATCTAGGTCAAAATAGGTTTCAAAGGCCAATTTGAAGGTTCTAAACCCTAGGGCATATTTTTCCATGAATTTTAGAGGGTTTAGTTGATTTTTATCCTGACCAGAACCTTGTAAAATTAAGTGGGTTTGTTTTATGGTTATAGAATGCCATTTAATTCTTAGATCTCACAATAACTCTTTTCTGATTAAATCATCCCACTTTTCCTCTTGTTAAGTCCAATTGAACTATGTTTAGCCCCTGAGAAATCTCGTTGATGTACTGCAATGGTAAAATTACAGTTTTCTTCTCAGAACAGTTATTCCTTGAATTAGGCCTTTCTCTAGGTTATGTAAGAGCTTTTGTTCTCTTTTCTAGGTCAAAATGAGCTAGTTAGGGCTCATGATGGTGTTCCCATCATATCACCCTCTTTTACCCTCTCCAAGGGCTGGCCTAAGCACCACTGGCTGCCCCTCCTTCTTCTCCCTACCACCTCAACCTCAAAGGCCATTGGAGACTACCTTTGATGCCCTTCTTTCTGCTAGATAAGTAGTTCTTCATAACTTTTCTCTGCTTTATTTTCTACTTAGTAGTTTAGCTCTCTCTTCCCCCTCAATGATGCATGTGTAATCTCCCCGTAGATCCACACATGCACTCGTTTTCTGTTAGATAGCTTTTTGCTTTAAGCTTTCCTGTACAAGCTTTCCTCAAGCTGCGCTTTGTAGCAACCATTCTGGACTTAATGAAAATCATCCTTTTATATATATACATTTGTTGCAAAATCACCATGAGCTTCCTTTCCATATTTTCTTGTGATTATAGTTGCCTATTTTAATTTCTGCATCTTTAGCAACAACATGTCGTGCATAAATACCTAAAAATTATTATAAACCAGCATGCATTTTTAAGCAAGTAGAGAGAGAGAGAGGAATCAGATTTCGCATTTCCAAAATGCCTCCCTAAGTTTGACCAGGACTCACCGTCTCGATATTACAAATATTTTTGTTTTGATCGGATTTCGCACTATACTAAGACATAGCGACGATTTTCATATTTGAAAACACGAAAATCCTATCGAACAGTGGCATGCGTAGTGCTTTGGAAAATGAAGCATTCACTTGAAGCTTGAAAGATAGAGGTTACTTGTGGGTTCATGCCGAGGTTTGCTAAAAGCCTATCAAAATTTTTGTTTACTAATTGAATTTGATAAGCCAAATCCTGAGTAGCCCTAGCTTCATGGGCCTCTATCTTCCTCCACAGGATTGATGGTTTTCTTTCTTGATAGGCAAATGACATATGTATGAAATTATCACTTAATGTTTCAAATAAGGCCCAGGCTTCATCCTTAGTTTTGGTTTTGAAGGTTCCAGCACAGGTTGCATCAATGGTTTGCCTGTGCCTTTCAAATAATCCGTTATAGAACCTCTCGACTAATTGCCACCTTGGCACCTGATGGTTGGGGCATAACCTAAGGAGGTCATTAAAGTGATCCCAAGTCTCGTGAAATTGCTCATTTTCCTGTTGAGTAAAACCCATAATCTCTCTCATGTAATGATTGGTCTTACTCATAGGAAAGTATCTTTTCAAGAATTCTCCCTTAAGGGTGGCCTAATCATTTACCCTTGCCTCGAGGGTATGATACCAGTACTTGGCCTTATCCTTTAGGGAGAAAGGAAATAAGGTTCTCATTAGGGCTTCATCAATAAAGCCCTGGAGCTTCACCGTGGAACAGAGCTCGGTGAATTCCTCAAGATGCCTGTAGGGAAGCAAAGATATGGTGTTGCTATTGATTTCGTAAGGGTTATCCACTCCAGGTCTTCGGATAGGTAGGGATTGGTGATTTGTAGGGCGGGAATAGTCTCTCAAGGTTCCTTGATTTTCACCAACCCTAATTTCTTCTTCTGGTCTCTCTTTTGCCATTTTTCTTCTTTCTTGGTTGGCTGTCCTAATAATTCTTTCAGGTTTCAAGTTAAAAACAAGACTCCTTCTAAGAGAGCACCTACCAAGCATACACCAAGCAAACACAAGGCAAAAGGTCTTTAACTTAAAGTAGTTTAAAATCTCTTAGAACTTTCCAGCTTAGCCAAATAGAATCAAGGCAGTGTTTCTCCGTTCCCACGTAAGTTGTATAAGAGAAATGAGGCACTTGAGATTCCTGGTCAATGTCTATTGAGGAGGTTGAGGTTACTTTAGTTCTTCTAGGTGTCCAAACAAGTTGTCAATCTAATTACACACCCTAAATTGACCTTTGAGTGCCCTAAAGATGTACACCTTGTTGTAGTGATATTCTCGAATGCTCAAGTAAAAAGGTACTCCAAGGATGGAACCAAGGAATGCAAGTAGAGCGAACTCTTCCTTTGAGGCAATGTGTTAGTGGTGCCTCTTAACTACCCTTGAATTCCTTTAAGGGGTGTCCCCCTCCTTAGAGTATCAAGTCACTCGGGCAAAAGTTGATACCACTGTCACAAAGCGAAATAGGAGGGTTTGCATTGATAAAGAGATCGATGCCTATAGCCTTAAGAGTTCAAGTCCTAGTGTAGTGCTTATAGTGTGTGCTTGGTGCAGGAAGTGTGCATCACACTGCGAAAAATGATTTTTCTCTGAAAGTCGCAATCAAGTTATTCAGACACTTCGTGTATACTTTACTTCTCTTTTAAAAAGTAATGTAACCATTTGATTAATCTTTTCAAATCAGCTTAAGTGACCTTCTTAAATTATGTCTAGATGCAATGTGTGTATATATAACTGATGCAGAAAGATAGGAAGTACGTACCTTGCTCCAGCACTCTACGATGCAGAAATGCACGTAATGCAGTAAAAAAAAATCTAAATGCTGCTCAAGCACTCCTAGATGAGCGACCTGTGGATATGCAACTTCTAACAAGCAACTCGAATTTTTTTCTTAAATAAATGCGCAATAAAAAAAAACTAACTACCATAGACAGAATGTTTAGCTCGCTGAATCGGGTTTTAAAAGTATTACATTGTAGTACAACCGAAATAGCGTTCAAAACAGATATAATTTTATTACTCAAAAAGATTTCCAAGGTCGAACACAGGGAGCAAATTGGTATTTAGAAATCAAGATCACAATTTAAACTGAAAGAAATTGCAATAATAGCAATATCAAAGTGCAAAAATATGGAAGTAAAATGGTGATGTAGATCACCAAATGCTTCTACAATATCTCCAAATGATTCAATATATAAATATGCAATGGAGACTAGAATCTATCGTCTAATTCCTTAATTAGACAACTTAACGTGTCTGAGTTCTTTTCTTTCTCCTCTCTATCTTCTCCTTCCTTCTTCTTCTTCTTTGGCTTTCTCTTCTTCCTTCTGGCTACGACTAAGTGTTGGCTTGAAGAACCCTGTAGCAAAACCTACCCCTACCCACGTGCAACTCTCCTCTCTTTTCTCTCTTAGGATACACTCTCCTAGAGCCACACAGATAGTCGGGTAATCGGGTCGGATACGTACCTGAGACCAGGCCCACCGGCATGCGGCAGTGGGCGAGGAGTGTAATCGGGTTAGGTCAAGCCAGGACCACGGGGTGTGATAGCGGACGAGACCGGGTCGGGTGAGTGGGACCTCACCCCGTGGATCTGAGGCGACAAGGCTATTCACCTTTTCCTTTTATGCAAGTGCGGGTGGTCTCTCACTTCCGAGGTGGGACTAAATGTCCCACCTTCCTTTCGTGTGCACCTGCAGAGATAGCCTTTGTGATTGCAGCAGCGGAAAATGTCTTTGACTCCAATTGAGGGCCTGAGTGCATGAGCAAGGGGCTTCCGTGTACCTGGGACAGCTACACCTGGGCTTGGTGGACCTAGAGCTGCGGCAAGCTTGCTTCAAGTTCCGCAACAATGGCTGAGTGATGATGAACCTGAAATCACAAGATCGGCCTTGCAGCCACATCAAAATGTTCAAAGAGGGTTGCCGGAGCACGGCGAAGATGCTGGGGGTGTTGGCGTGGCGTGGCATTGTCTGTGCGTGCGTGCCTAGGGCACACTGTGTGCGAGTGTGTGGGTGTGTTCGGGGGGTGGCTTACCTAAGTGATGCGGTGCGTGAAGTGAGGGGAAAGGATCAGTGAAGGGCGGGGAAGCTTATGGGCTTGTCGGCGAGGGTTGGGATGGCCTGTGGAGGTGGAGCGGCCTCGCTGAAGTTGATGGTCGTAGAAGGCAGGAATGGAGGTGATGGAGGTCGACAGTGGTCGATTTTGAAGAATAAAGGGTGGAGAAGAATGTAGAGGGGAGAGGAAGCTTATCTGGGAGGTGAAGAGACGACGGGGGAGAGCGGAGGCGTCGAGTCTGGTGTGGCTGACACCGGAGACGAAGGTGTCTCCGGTGGGTGGAGATCAGCGAGGACGAAGAGAGGGAAACTCCAGGTACGGCAAGGCGTGGACGAAGTCAAGGAGGAGGAATCCGCTGCAGGTATAGCGGTCGGACGAGGAGGAGTAAGGGAGGTCGCCGGACGTCGAGGAACCTACGGTCGTGAAGGGAAGAGAGGAATTAGGAGTGTTCGTGGCCGAATTCGAGCGTGGAGTGATCGAAGGGGTCTGGGCTCCTTTAAATAGAGCTCTGAAGGTCGATTAGGGCTTGGGAAGCTTGAAGGCTCGCTGGAGAAGGAAGTAGTTGAGATACCCATATCTCTCATGCGTTCGCATGAGAGATTGGGAGGGAATCAGATCTCAAATGAGGGTTCAGACGAGAGAGAATTTCTCAGAGGATCTCCCTTCCAATTTTAGAGGAGATCCTCAAGGCAATCAAGGAGATTCGCCCTGTGAAAGTTCACCAAAGTAGGTTTCCTCCACTATAATGGCGAAGAGGCCTAATTGCAAAAATGATGAAGAAGTTAGGGGGCTATTTGTAAGGATTTTTGAAAGACAGGGGTAGAAATGTAATCAGGCTGGACCCTTTTGCAAACTAGGTCAAGGCAAGCTCATCTTGGGTCCAAATTTTGGTACAAACCTAATTTGAACCTAAGGAATCTAATGATGAAGTTGGATTTTGGGTTTGACCATGTTTGACTGAAAAATTTATGTAAAAACCTAATTTAGGGCAAATATCTATCTGAGACACCATTCTAGGTGAAGATGGGTTCTAATTGCCAAATTAAAGGTTTTAAACCCTAGAGAATATTTTTATATGATTTTTATAGGATTTAGGTGAATTTTATCCTGACCAAAACCTTAGTTAATCAAGTGGGTCTGTTTTAGGGCTTTAAGAAGTCATTTAATTCAAATGATACACACAAACCCTTTTCTGTCTGATCCAACTCACTTATAATATTATTAAGACTATTTGACCTTTGTTTAATCCTTGAGAAAACCCGTGGTTACATTGAATTGGTAAAATTACAGTTTTACCCCTAGTTTCTTATGTTTCTCTTAGAAAGGTTATGTAGGAGCATTTATTCTCTTCATTAGGTCAAAATGAGCTAGTTAGGACTCATGATGGTGTTCCCATCATACCCCCATGCCTAACTTTTGCTAGTCCCTTAGCAAAATTTTAAGGTTTTAACTTCAATTCTAGACCATGTAATCCTTTTGATGCTAAAAAACTGTGATGTGTGCTTTCTTCTATAAATTAGGTTAGAATGCCGATATTAGGCCTAGAGGTACTCAAGTACCAACCAAGATTCGAACCTGACCAACTCTAGCCTCAGTTTGCTGCAAAGGTTTTTAAGGCCCATAGGAACTATCCTAAGGTTCATTGAACTCCGCGGTTAAAGCACCTGTGCTTGTAACATATTTTAGCCTAGGTTCAGTTTGCAGTGCATTTTTGTAAGAGAGAGATAGAGGAATTTTTCTTTTTGGAGAGTTTTCTCTCTCTTTTCTTTTTATTTCTAGCTTCGGATTAGCTTCTCAACACGGTCTGTATCGGATTCCTAGTCCCCATCTTCAATCCTCAAAGTGTCCCTGGCAATTGATGCTTCGGGATAGCACCGCCCATGGCAACTCCCAGAACCCTGTCTTTCAAGATTTCGAGATAATCCCGCCCATGGCGTTCTGTAGCTAAATCCAAATCCTAGCAATCAACATTTTGGGATAATGTCGTCCATGTCATCTGAACCAGCATAGGGTGCTTACATGCCCCCGGTAGGATATGTAGATATCCTAGGAGACAAGCACTGAGGAGACGATATGTTATTGCGCATCTTCGAGGGGAATTTCTTGCCTCTCCACGTTGGGAACTCGTCCAAATCAACTTGTGTTGATCAGCCACTCCTAATCTAGGCAACTTTTTTAGAACAACTTAAACGCATTTGCGTGATTTTGACATTTAGGCACACTGAACCAGACTGTGTGTGGATTGGGGTGCTTAGGTTACCGAGTCCTGCAAACCAGAGGCTAGTTAATGAGGCCGGATACTCCCTAAGCCTTAGAACTAATACTTAAGCTTCGCATTTTCCTCAACCTCTTGAGGATTATCCAGATCTTAGTGGATACTTGAATTTTTAAGCCTATGGTCATAGCCTAAGAGGCCTAAGATCAGCGTTCCTACTAATCTCTTCTATGTTTTCATTGGCACTTTTTGCCTTTCATTTTATTTTTCTTGATATGGCCTAGAACTCAGTTAATTCCTTAATTTCTTACTAATGACTATCTCTTTTCCTTTTTCAACTTGTGCTCCCTTTTGATAGTTTTCACTTCTCCCCTTTTCTCCTCAAAATTGATATGCCAGCAAAATTTCTCTCCTCTCATTTTTTGTTCTTTTTCAAGGATTTCTTTTTTTCATTTTTTTGGTATTTTTGGGATATGTGATTTTTTTGGTGAAACGTTTTCTTGTGAGATGATTTTCATGGCATTTTGCACTTTCATACCCCCCCCCCCCCCATTCATACGATTTGAAATGCCCCCATTGTAAATTAGGTGGGTTCGAGTTCAGCTTAGATCATTCATTAGAACAGGTTTTGAGTGGGTGAATGGGTCGGGATGACTGTTGCGAACGATTTTAAGCTCAGGTACGTGTACCAGAGGTAGAGTCGGTAGTTCTAATGGATGAACCCTAAAGTGCAATATAAGTTCAGCATAGGCTGTCAAGAAGGTTTTGAGTTTTTTCAAAATGACGGGTTGCCTCCTGTTAAGTGCTGAGTTTTATGCCATCGACTGGGCGCAATGAGCTCTGGGAGAATGGAGGGTAAAAGATGTCTTAACCAAATTTGTATCAGTAAGGTCAATGAACGGTTTGAATTTCTGACCGTTCACGACAAAAGGTTCTGAATCGTGGCTGAGTTGACTGATCTCGATAGCTCCATTTCCAAAGATTCGTCGGACGAGGTAAGGTCCGATCCATTTTGATCTTAGTTTTCCTGGGAACATCTTGAGTTTAGCATCAAAGAGTAGGACTTTTTGACCAGGGTAAAAGACTTTCTGGATATGTGCTTGTCGTGAAAGGCCTTAACCCGCTCTTTATAAATTCGCGAGTTCTCACATGCGTCATGGCGTAATTCATCGATCTCGCTCATTTGAAGCTTTCTGTGGGTTCCTGCCTTAGAAAGATCTAGATTGCAGTTCCGTACTGCACAATAGGCCTTATGCTCCAATTCGACGGGGAAGTGACATGCCTTCCCGTACACTAATCTGAAGGGAGACATACCTAATTGGGTTTTGTGGGGGTCCTATAAGCCTACAAAGCTTCAGGAAGTCGGGATGACCAGTCTTTCCTATCAAGTCGAATAGTGACCTGGAGGATTTTCTTGATCTCTCGATTTGATAGCTCAGCTAGACCATTGGTTTAGGGGTGATAACGAGCAGAGATTCGGTGTGACACCCCATACTTGGTCATCAGTGACTTGAACTAAGCATTAGTGAAATTGGTCCCTCCATCAGAGATTATAGCACGTGGAATCCTGAACCGAGAAAAGATGTTCTGCTGAATGAATTTGATAACCACCTTATGATCATTGATTCGGGTCGGAATAGCTTCGATCCATTTGGATATGTAGTCAACAACGAGTAGAATGTACTTGAAGTGGTTTGAAATAGGAAGGGGTCCCATAAAATCAATCCCCCAGACGTCAAAAATTTTGCATACGAGAATTGGCTATAAGGGCATCATATCACGACGGCTCATATTGCCTAAGGTCTGACAACAAGTGCATGTCCTACAGTGATTGTATGCGTCTTTGAAAATCGTGGGCCAATAGAAGCCGCACTGGAGGACTTTCGCTGCAGTTTTTTGACAAGAGAAGTGTCCACCGCATGCCTAGTCATGGCAGAAGGACAAGATGCCCTGAATTTTCGCTTCTGAGACACATTGTCGAATGATTTGATCAGCACCGATGCGGAAAAGATACAGGTCTTCCCAGAAGTAATACTTGGCATTGGAAAGCAATTTTTCCTTCTTGGCCTTCGGCCAATCGGATGGGATTTGATGTCATGCTAGGCAGTTTACTAGATCAGCAAACCATGGAAGCCCTGTACTAATAGTCAGGAGGTGCTCATCCAGAAAATATTCCGTAATGGGTTTGGAAGGGTCGATAATATCAGAAGGAAGGTGGGACAAGTGATCAGCTACCATGTTTTGTTTTCCCACCTTGTCGCGAATCTCGAGGTCAAATTCTTGCAACAGCAAGATCCAGCAGATTAATCAAGGTTTCACATCCTTCTTCGCAAGGAGATGCCTCACAGTTGTGTGATCAGAGTAAATGATAACACGGGAACCCAAAAGATACGATATGAACTTTTCCAAGGCAAATACTACGGCTAGCAGCACTTTCTCAGTAACTGTATAGTTACGCTGAGCCTCGTCAAGTGTCTTGCTAGCATAGTATACGACCACGGGTTTCCCGTCAATTTTCTGCCCAAGTACCGCTCCTACAACGAAAGCAGATGCATCGCACATAATCTCAAAGGGTTGAGACCAATTAGGGGACTGTAGGATCGGAGCTTGGGTAACTCGATCACGTAGGATCTCAAATGCTTGAGTGCATTCCTTGGAGATTTCGAAAGGAACATCCTTAGATAGTAGAGTAGTCTGGGGGCATGTGATCTTTGAGAAATCAGGAATGAATCGATGGTAAAAACCGACATGCCCCAGAAAAGATTGGATGTCCTTGATTGAGTTAGGCATAAGGAGTTTGGAAATCAAATTCACCTTGGCTCAATCGACCTGGATGCCTTTTTCTGATATGAGATGTCCCAAGACAATTCCTTCGGGCACCATGAAATGGCACTTTTCCCAGGAAATAACTAGATTCACGTCAATGCGTCGCTTGAGGATCTAGACCAAGTGTAGGAGGCAATCGTCAAATGATTCGCCAAACACTGAGAAGTCATCCATGAAGACTTCCAGATAATCACCTATCATATCTGAGAATATGGCAAGCATGCACCGCTGAAAAGTAGAGGATGCATTGCAAAGACCGAAAGGCATCCTTCGGAATGCGTATGTCCCGAAGGGGCAAGTGAAAGTAGTCTTTTCTTGGTCCTCAGGATGGATTGCCACCTAGTTATAATCGAAGTACCCATCCAAAAAGCAGAAGAACCTATTTCCTGCTAGTTTCTTGAGGATCTGATCAATAAACGGTAGTGGGAAATGATCCTTCTTTGTGGAGGTATTGAGTCTTCTATAATCAATGCAGACTCTCCATGAATTTACTACACGGGTTGGTATGATTTCTCTGGTTTCAGTCATGATCACGGTGAGTCTTGCCTTCTTAGGCACAACCTGGATTGGACTCACCCACCGATTGTCGGAGATCGGGTAGATGATCCCAGCATCTAACCACTTAATGATCTCCTTTTTCACGACCTCCTGCAGATTAGGATTCATACGTCTATGCATTTCATGGGAAGGTCATGTGCCCTCTTCAGTAGAGATGCGGTGTGTGCAGTAAGAGGGGCTGATGCCAGTCAAATCATCGAGAGTCCATCCAATGGCTCTTCGATGTTGCTGGAGAATAGTAATCAAACGGGATTCCTGATCAAGTGTGAGTCTGGAGTTGATAATCATAGGAAACGTCTGATTGGAACCCAAAAAGACGTACTTCAGATTCTTAGGAAGAGGCTTAAGTTCCAAAACAGGGTTATCAGCAGCAGCAGGCGGTTCAGGGTGTGTGTCATGAGCAAGGGAAGGAGTTATGTGTGTGTCTAGGTCAAGTTCGGACTCCTCTGATTGTGGGTTTTGATCCTCTTGTGGTTGATCAAAAGTAGTCAGGTTTTCCTCAATATATGAATCATCAACCACAACCTTGATGTCACATATCTGTTCTATAACTCCGCAATTAATCCCTTGTTAGGCCTTAAAGATGTTAATCTTTAATGTCTGGTTTCCAAATTTCAGTTCAATTTGGCCCTCCTCACAATTTATGTTTACCCTAGCAGTGGATAGAAAGGGTTTCCCTAGTATGATTGGTGTATTCCTCAGATTTTCTGGAGCATCCATATCCAAGACTATGAAGTCCACCAGGAAATAGAAATCCTGAACCCTAACAATGACATCCTCAAGAACTCCTTTAGGTGACTTAATAGATCGATCCACTATCTGCAATGTCACCTCTATCAGTTTGAGCTCAGATTCCTCAAGATGGTCAAGTAGGGACGTAGGTATTAGGTTTATGGAGGTTCCTAGATCCAATAATGCTCTATCAAATTGGATATCACCAATTGTACAGGAAATTAGGGTAGTACCTGGGTCTTTTTCCTTAGGTGGGAGTTTGCTCAAAATTATAAAGCTGGCTTGCTCTGACAATACGATTGGGCTCCCACTTTTGGTTCACGACTTACGCTTAGGTGTACACACATCTTTCAGAAATCATGCGTAAGCCGGTACATGGCGAATTGCATCTATTAAGGGGATGTTTATATGGACCTGTTCAAAGAGCTTGACCAGATCCTCCTCAGGTGCCACAGGTTTGGTTGTCCTCTTTCCCTTGGTCAAGGCCTCGGGAAATGGAACCTTAAATGGTTCCTCTACAATAGGTCCAAGTTCTTGATCTAGGACAGGGGTATCCTGGATAACTATCCTAGGGCTTGGGTTAGCACTACCAGGCTGAAAGTGGCTTGGGTAAAGTGGGTCTTGTGTTTCTTTGCCACTACGGGTTGTAACTGAATTTAGTCCTACTTGGTTCTGGTTCGGTGTCGGTAAAATAGGTGGCTGCTGCTGAAATCCCGAGTATGATGTCGAAGCTTCCATCCCGTCGGGTGATGGAGCAGAAGGGGCCTGATAAATCATGTGGGCTTGACCCGAATTTAGGTTCATAACGTGCCTCTAGTTCGGCAAGTTATTCGGATTTGACAAAGGTTGCAAAGGGAGTGTGCCAGGTTGGCAGGAATTCGCCATCTAGGCTAGTTGATTGCGAACCTCTGTGATCTCGTCTTTGTGTTGTTTCTGCATAGACGCATTCGTCTTTTAAATGTCAGCCAGAGTCTGAAGGATAAGAGTCATTTGATCTGTTTGAGTTGGCCCAGATTGATAGGTAGGGTTGGGCCGAGGCTGAGGCGATTGATATGGACGGGGAGCTTGTGGACGGGGAGCTTGTGGACGGGGTTGATATGGTGGTCTCTGATTCTGATTATTTCCCGCCCATAGGAAATTGGGATGATTTTTCCATCCAGGGTTATAGGTATTAGAGAATGGGTCATTCTGGATGGCGTTGAGGTCCTCGCAGGTCTGAGGAACCTTAGAAAAGTCAAAGTACAAGAGTTCAGAGTTCCCCCAACTAGAGTAGGCAGGATCGGAGTTTCCTCTGGTCCTGGAGTCAGATGGGGGTCGATACGGGTCCATCCCCTTAGAAGATCGGTGATAGATGTTATGCACAGCTTCCCTCCCAAAGGGAGTTGTGCAAATGGATTTTGCGCAGAGGTGGCTTGCTGTAGATGTCGAGTTAGCACATCCACCTTCTTCTCAATGATAGAGACCTTGTTCAAATGACTAGCCATCAATTCCAAGTCAACTGATGAGGACATGCCCTGTGTCTCATGTGCTCCCCTTGGATTCGTTGATGCGCGGGCATTCGTCTAGTCGAATAAGCTTATGGAGTCATTATTGATGGAGTTCTTGCACATATTCTCGAGAATATCCCTCACAGTATTTTTGTGTTGACCCATGATATTTCCTCTGCAAGTTGCATTGACGAATAAACGGATATCTTCACAGAGTTCCTAGTAAAAAGATTGGACTTGTTACCATTTAGGAACTCCGTGTTAGGGGCACTTCTGCATGAGATCCAGGAAACGATCCCATGCCTCATGAAGTGGTTCTCCAAGCTGCTGTGTGAAGTGCGTGATCTAGTGTCGTAAAGCATTCGTTCGACCAATTGGGAAGAACTTTTTCAGAAACTTAGATTGCAGTTCAACCCATGTGTTGATTGGACGCATTTGAGTCTGATACCAGTGAGCTGCTTTGTCCATGAGAGAGAAGGAAAACATCTTCATGAGAAGAATGTCCTGATTTTGGACATTTGACCCAAATGTCTGGACCAGATACTTGAGTTGTTTGATGTGCTGAAATGGATCCTTGGAATTGAGCCCATGAAACTTTGGAATAGCATGAATCATGTTGGGTTTGAGTTCAGAATTAGGATCTCCAGCTGGGATTTGGACTCGAGGTTCGATTGCCACCGCAGTGGGATTGTAATGATCTCGCATCATAGGACGCTGCAGTGTATTCACAAAGGCTTGGAATAAATCATTAAGGCGCTGAAGTTGGTTCTCAAGGTTATTCTCTTCTTCTACGGGTTGTGCCATGATGATGGAAGAAGGAGAATTTGTTTCAGATGAATCAGAGATGTCTATGTGATGGGGTTGCTGTACAAACACGGAAGTCGAGGCTTGGCCTCAACGAGAGTGAATGACTAAAGAAGGCCTCAAGGATGGTCTTAAGGATCTCCTACCAAACATGCACTAATGGTCAGGATGAGAGCATAATGTGATGGACCCAATCAAGATACCTAAAAAATTTGAATGACAATAGAGGTTCGGGGCGAATGATACCCCTTAGTCAGAAAGTTGCCTACCTGAGAAATACTTGGGCAGCCAGAGAGGGAGAGTCCCGCAAAGATTCCTACACGGTAGAGCGCCCTCACGGGTTACAGGATTTCCCCCACCCGACCTCTCTTGTCACTGATGTTCCAGGTAGACCAGAATGGAGACTTGACCTCTTAAGTCTACCAGTTTTATTAAAGAGCGAGGGTGCTTAAGATTTCACTTGAACTTTAGATGTATTGAGTGCAAAAAGTGACTTAATTTCAAAGTTGGTTGACCCAACAAGGTGGGCCAACTTCACCTATTTGTCCTTTGAGAAGTTTTAGGTCTCTCTTTTAGGATTCAAGTGAGATTAAGAGCTTGAATTTTAGGGTTTACTTGAATAAATCACTTCAACCAAGGCTTAGGCACACATCATTTTGGAGAGTTGATTCTTGCTTATTAAAGTGTGTCTCTAAAATCCTAAATTGGAATCCTTAATTTTCCCTAATTTTGATCCAATTTAATTTGCCAAATGTGGTATATATGGCTCAAACAAGAAAGTGGTAGCCGTAGTTACCTTAAATGGGTGCATAAATCAGATTATGTTGTTGAAATCAAATTAGACAACTTGATGAATTAGCTAAGAATGGAAAGCAAGTAGCTCTAATTAATTTTATCCTTATTTTCTTTTTCAGAATGAGGGGCTTAAGAGAGAGAGTAATAAGAAATTACCTGCCCCTGGTGTGTCTGATGTGTGGCTATCTTTCTTTGAATCTTCTCCTTGAAACAACCACAACAAAAGAGATATAGCAAGTTAGTACCAAATCAGGAATTGTAATCGAGAATTCTAAATTACCCATTACTCCATGGCAACGGCGCCAAAAAGTTTAGCTCGTTGAATCGGGTTTTAAAAGTATTACGTTGTAGTACAACCGAAATAGCGTTCAAAACAGATATAATTTTATTACTCGAAAAGATTTCCGAGGTCGAACACAGGGAGCAAATTGTTATTTAGAAATCAAGATCATAATTTAAACTGAAGGAAATTGTAATAATAGCAGTATTAAAGTGCAAAAATATGGGAGTAAAATGATGATGTAGATCACCAAATACTCCTACAATATCACCAAATGATTCAATATATAAATATGCAATGGAGACTAGAATCTGTTGTCTAATTCCTTAATCAGACGATTTAAAGTGTCTGAGTTCTTCTTCTCTTTCTCTTCTCCATCATCTCCTTCCTTCTTCTTCTTCTTTGGCTTTCTCTTCTTCCTCCTTCTGGCTGCGGCTAAGTGTTGGCCTGAAGAACCCTGTAGCAAAGCCTACCCCTACCTGCGTGCAACTCTCCTCTCTTTTCTCTCTTAGGATACGCTCTCCCAGAGCCACACAGATAGTTGGGTAATCGGGTCAGATATGTACCCGAGACCAGGCCCACCAGCATGCGGCAGTGGGCGAGGAGTGTAATCGGGTTAGGTCAAGCTAGGACCAGGGGCATGATCGCGGACGAGACCGGGTCGAGTGAGTGGGACCTCACCCTGTGGATCTGAGGCGACAAGGCTATGTCACTTTTTCCTTTTATGCAAGTGCGGGCCATCTCTTACTTCCGAGGTGGGACTAAATGTCCCACCTTCCTTTCGTGTGCGCCTGCAGAGATAGCCTTTGTTATTGCAGCAGCCACAAAGGTCTTTGACTCTAATTGAGGGCCTGAGCGCATGCGCAAGGGGCTTCCGTGTACTTGGGACAGCTACACCTGGGCTTGGCGGACCTGGAGCTGCAGCAAACTTGCTTCAAGCTCTGCAACAATGGCGAAGGGGCGATGAACCTGAAATCACAAGATCGGCCTTGTGGCGACTTCAAAATGTTCAGAGAGGGTCGCTGCAGCAGGACGAAGATGCTGGGGTTGTTGGCGTGGCGTGGCAGTGTTTGTGCGTGTGTGCCTATGGCACACTGTGTGCGAGTGTGTGGTTGTATTTGGGGGGTGGTTTGCGTGAGTGACACAGTGCGTGGAGTGAGGGGAAAGGATCAATGAAGTGCGGGGAAGCTTATGGGCTTGTCGGCGAGGGTTGGGATGGCTTGTGGAGGTGGAGCAGCTTTGCCGGAGCTGATGGTCGGAGAAGGCAGGGATGGAGGTGATGGAGGTCGGCAGTGGTCGATTTTGAAGAATAATGGGTGGAGAAGAATGCAGAGGGGAGAGGAAGCTGATATGGGAGGTGAAGAGATGAAGGGGATGAGCAGAGGCGTCGGGTCTGGTGTGGCCGATGCCGGAGACGAAGGTAGCTCCGGTGGGTGGAGATCGGCGAGGATGAAGAGAGGGAAACGCCTACGGGTACGGTAAGGCACGGACGAAGTCAAGGAGGAGGAATCCATTGCAGGTATGGCGGTCGGATGATGAGGAGTAAGGGAGGTCGTCGGAAGTCAAGGAACCTACGGCCGTGAAGGGAAGAGAGGTATTAGGGGTGTTCGCGGTCGAATTCGAGCATGAAGTGATCGGAGGGGTCTGGGCTCCTTTAAATAGAGCTCTGAAGGTCGGTTAGGGCTTGGGAAAAGGCTCGCCGGAGAAGGAAGACGTTGAGATACCCATATCTCTCATGCGTTCGCATGAGAGATTGGGAGGGAATCAGATCTCAAATAAGGGTTCAGATGAGAGAGAATTTCTCAGAGAATCTCTCTTCCAATTTTGGAGGAGATCCTCAAGGCAATCAAGGAGATTCGCCCTGTCAAAGTTCGTCGGAGTAGGTTTCCTCCGCTATAATGGCGGAGAGACCTAATTGCGAAAATGATGAAGAAGTTAGGGGGTTATTTGTAAGGGTTTTTGAAAGATAGGGGTAGAAATGTAATCAGGCTGGACCCTTTTGCAAACTAGGTCAAAGCAAGCTCATCTTGGGTCAAAATTTTGGTACAAACTTAATTTGGACCTAAGGAATCCAATGGTAAAGTTGGATTTTGGGTTTGACCACGTTTGACTAGAAAATTTATGCAAAAATCTAATTTAGGGTAAATATCTGTTTGAGTCCCCATTCTAGGTCAAGATGAGTTCTAATGGCCAAATTGAAGGTTCTAAACCCTAGATAATATTTTTCTATGATTTTTAAAGAGTTTAGGTGAATTTTATCCTAACCAGAACCTTGGTTAATCAAGTGGGTCTGTTTTAAGGTTTCAAGAAGTCATTTAATTCACAGGATACACATAAACCCTTTTCTGTCTGATCCAACCCAATTATGATCTTATTAAGACTATTTGACCTTTGTCTAGCCCTTGAGAAAACCCGTGGTTGTACTGCATTGGTAAAAGTGTAGTTTTACCCCTAGTTTCTTGTGTTTCTCTTAGAAAGGTTATGTAGTGAATTATGACCTTCAATTGGTTATGTAAGAGCATTTATTCTCTTCATTGGGTCAAAATGAGCTAGTTAGGGCTTATGATGGTGTTCCCATCACATAATAAACCTAGAATATAAAGAACTAGGGACACTCCCCCAAAAATAAGCCCCAGATTACAAGGGTGAGAAAATAGATGATTAAACTAAATCCTAAAGAGTCTACTATAAAATGCTAAATCAGAAATCTAAGAGGCAGAATCCTCCTAGATGTTCCTCTGTGCGTCTTCACGTGTGTGGGATCAAGGCCCATAGGCTCCTATTGCTGTCCTTCAAGTGGCATCGAGGTCCACTAAAACAAGCGTCCACTGATGCTCCTCCTCCTCAAGAATGTACCTCGCGCAGAAAAATAATAGATCAATGGATGTATAATCTCAATCAGAACTTAATGCAGATAAAAAAAGTACTTGCGAGTTTACTAGGCCCGTTGCCTCCCCAGCAACGGTACCATTTGACAAAAAGATTCTCGCTTAATTAAAGAGATAGCAATACAAATAATGCGTCATTATAGTGTTTTATGTGGTGAAAAATCTCTCAATCAAAATAATAAATAATTAAATCTAACCACGAAATCAAAGTGTCATATCCACAGGGTGGTTTAAGCCCAATAAACTCACAACTAATTCCCTATCATCTTTGCCTCAAATAGATTTGAAAATTTCAATAAGTTGTTAGAATAAGAGAGGGACAAGTAAAGAGAAAGAAGTAGATAGAAAAAGAGAGAGAGATAGGGGCAGTTCATAAATTTGCCATAATATAAATATACTTAAATAAGTGAATAGTGGATTTGGCAATGGCAATGTGTGTAGGCTTTAATTGGAGGAAGAATAGGGGATTTGCTTCCCCTTGGTTGTGCACACGACAGGAGGGATGGCCGGGGGTGAGGTTGCGACTAGAGGTTCGTCTTGATGAGGGCTTCGAATTGATGGTCTCGACATAGGCTGAGATGGCAGCCGGTGGTCGGTCGGAGGACGTGACGCCGGTGGCGATGGGTCCCTAGCGTTGACGTGGAGATGGTCGGGAGGGTGCCGTGGATGGTGTGGCTTTTGGCGAGCACGCGATATGCATGCTAATGGTGATGGCATGACTCAAGGAGGCTGGAGGAGGGCAGACGGCGCGGAGCGGTGGCTGTTGGTTTTGGGTTCCTTTGGGAGATTACAGGTGATGAAGAAGAAAAACAAAGGAGTGGATGGTGTGGGGATGTTGATGGTGGTGGACAGTGCAATTGGTTGCAACGAGAGGTGGCTGTGGGGTTGCCGCGCGAGAGCGGATGTGGTGGGGCTATTGCGGGGTTGGGGCAAGACGGGTAGCTTTGGGTTCCTTTGGGAGAAGAAGGTTAACAGTGGTTGGGTTTTGGTGGTGGTGATGGGGGACACTTTCGGTGGAGATTGAAGAAGATGGTGGCTGGTTGTGGGAACAGTTGATGGTTGCATGGTGCTCTCTGTCACCGAGCACCACTGAGGCATAGGCGGCAACGAAGATGTTGGCTTCAATCCACAGTGCTTGCGCCTGCCATGGTGTTTTACGATGAGCATGGTGCCAAATGAGGAAGAAGATTCAGATCGCCCCCTGTGCAATTCGTTTCCTCTCCTTTAAAAAAATCCTCAATTTGTTCTCTTCCATCGGGATCTTCTTCAACCATTCGGTAAGAATCGCGAGCGGTTGGTTCTGGTAGGTGAGATTGTGGCGGTGGAAAGGTGGTGCAGTTACCATCAACATCATCAAATGTTCATAATGAGTTTTGGACGTCTTAAAAGTTGTAAATGGCAACACCACGACTTCTGGTCATCAGACGTCCAAGCTCAATTTAAATGCAGTTGGACGATTGTCATGTGTCGGTCCTATTTACGAACAATGCCCTCCATGTTTCAATGATTCTTGCATCCATCCTGCATCCACCAAATGGGTAATCATAACAATATGTATTAATTGTGAAATGGTGCATAAAATTTTACGTAGACTATAATGAATTACCCTTTATCTCTTAAGCAATTAGAAACTAAGAATACATAATTAAAGAGTACTTAGGTTAAATAATGGTCAACTAAAGTGAAGTTATCACCGACTAGGCTGTGCGGACTCCTTGCTGGGCTAGCTTGCAAGTGGCGTCCCTTGGACACCGAGATGTTGGATTCAGTCGGGGTCGCCTTCTCGGAATTGTCGCAGTCGGAATTGCAAGTTGTGGAGGCCATTGTTTGGGTTTAAAGTAAGGAAACGATATCAAATGATAGTCGATTCCCGCAGACAATGCCAATTGATCGGAACATTTATTGATAGGGGACTCAAATCAACAAGTCATGCAAACAAACACACAAAAAAGATGCAAAAGAGGTTAGTGACCCAATTCCACCCAAAAGGGTATACGTATGGGAGGTGGGCGATGCTCCCAAATTTCCACTATAATTGTGGGTGATACAATCTCTCTCTAATTCTCTCTTCAAGGTTGCGTAAAGAGAGCCCCCAAGGGCTTTCCTTCTCTATTTATAGTACATTAAATATCAAATAACATTGAATCCCTAAAATGGTCTTCGCAGATTCCCCGCTGTGTCCGTTACTTGGCTATAAATAGCATTTGTAATGCCACCATTAATGCTGATGTGGAGGTTGTTGCCGCCTCTTCAACTTTGGTTAAACAGGTTCTTCGACAGGTCGAGCTTGCCCGGATCTGCGTGGATATAGGCAGGTTGGGTCCGCCCAAATCCGCCTATTTCTTGGATATTCGGGTTAGCCAAATTCTTTGGATTTTGTGCGAAGTTTTAAATCCAAAGGTACTTTTTGACCTTCTTCAGTGATCAATATGATAGATTGATTGATATGTTGTAAAATTATATATTGATAAATATAGAAAAAGAATTGTAGTTTAATAGTTTTATATTGAATATTAGATTATTTTTTATTATTGTTTTGTTGAAAAGTAAAGTAAGCCGTGTTAAATGTGAATGCTCATTGATGTAAACACACTTACACTACTTAAAATGTCTATTTATGCATGTTCTTAAGCATAGGATTGCATTTCATGATATAAATATTGCATTACATGCATCATCTTGCATTTAGAGTAGTTTGAATAAAATAGAGGTTAATTGTCTCCTTTTATATGCTTGGACAGGGTAAACATTTTGTCGAGACCTCGGATCAAAGATCCAACCGTATGGATGTGATCAGAGCGACGATTGGAGTTCAACAACTCCAAGATCGCCCTAATCAGGCATCCGTAGCATCAGATAGTGACCGGGGAACCCTAGAAGATCAAGGGCCAGGATGGTGAAAATCCGCACTTCAGATGACAAATCCGACCACACGGATGAATTCGGATCGACGATCGCAGCCCAACGACACAAAAATCGAGTCAATCCGACATCTGTGGCACCATATACAACTTCCAGAAGATGGATGGCCAAGATAGCGCCACGTGGCGCCATCTCAGCTGCCCAAACAGCCGCTTCATCTTGTGGAGGTCCCGCGCCCGATCGCTCTCCGCTGTTGGATCTTAATCCAACGGCTGTGGGCGCTCGCATTTAAAAGTGTCCGCTCGACCATCCGCGCCCCATAGCGCAGTGGTCGAGCACGCTATTGCGAGCGCGGGGCGCGGGTTCGAGCCGTGGAGAGGGGCTGGAAGGCGCGGCGATTGGGCGCGGGTGGAGCGTCAGATGGAGATCAGACGGCCGCGCGCGCCCGATAGCATTGACGCGTAATCAGACGCGCAATCAGACGCGCGGGCGGGCGCAACGCAGCGGCGCGGACGCATCTTAAGCCGTCCGATCTCGCGATCGGACGGTTGAAAAGCGGTGGACGTGCGCAAGCCGTTGAGCGAGCGAGGAGGCGAGGAGGCGTGCGTGAGCCGGCCACGACGCCCACGTCGGGGTTTTAGTGACAGATTTATCCATCACTAAAGACCCCTCTTTTATTATTTTGAAGTTGTAATGTCCATTTTGCCCCCACTCCTTGCAACTATAAAAGGAGACCCCCTCCATACGAAATTCTCATCCCTTCTTTCTCCTCTCTACCCCTCCAAAGCTCAAGAGAAGCTTGTCCCACACCCGGGATGCTTCTCGCGAGATAAAGTCCAATTTTCGTTCCCCTTCGGAAGTGGATCCCGTGACGACGACGGCGTGTTGCTTCGTTCTCGTTCTTCTACTTCGTCCTCCTTCGTCCTGCTTCGTTCTCCTTCGTCCAGGCGTCGTCCCGTCCGGCTCGTCCTCCAAGCAACCGTCGAGGAGGATTTCTCTCTCCCTATTCTTTTTACTGCTTTCTAGTATAGATTTACTGCTTTCTAGATTAATCTACTCGTCATCCGAGTGACCGTCGAGGAGGACATTTCTCCCTCCATTCTTTTAATACTTTCTAGAGTAAATTTATCGCTTTGTAGTGTAATTGTTTTATACATTCTAATTGTAATGAACAGTCTCTTCTATGATAAATTCTTTGTTTATTCTACATCTCGTTTTGATTTCCATGTGTAATACTCTCTCTCTCTTTTATTAATTGTAAATAATTAGATAGTTTAAATTGAATTACTTCGTGACAAATAAAAAGAAATGCGAAGTTTTTAAATCAAACGTACACCTCCCTGTGTTCGATCCGGAATTTTAATTTCGGTATAAATTTTATTTGTTGAACACGAATTCTTCGCTTTCAAACTACAACGACAGATTTTTCAAAATCAAACATGTAAGTGTAGCGATTCGAAAATCGTTCAACACTCATCTACCTTTATCACATGATTTATCTCTGAGAGTTATCGCTCAATCAGATAAAACCTAAATAAATTTACTTATTTGATAACTTCGTTACTGTTGAGCGTCTGCTCTTTCAGTCATGTTAAATGGCACTTGGCAGCCTTCAAATTTAGTAAATCTCATGCACTAAGTAGCAAGCTGGGGCCTCATTTCCACTGACGTTGCTACCATGCCCAAGCCTGGAAATTGAGCTTAACAACTTGTGCTTGATCGAACTCGGGCTATAGTAACATTTGCAAGTTTATTTGGACTCAGATAAGTTGGCTTGAGCTTTGGCTCACTTCGCTCAAGCCTACCATAGAATTAACTGCGCCTATTTGTTTTCGGGAGTGGTAATTGCAAAACGTGTAATTCTGAGGCTAGAAGCGGTTCATAATAATTTTATTGAACTAGTGTATAATTTGATTGTTTACCGTATTTGCTAGTCTTTATCTCTTTTTACGTCTTATTGATTGCTTTTGAAAAGACATTTGGTGCTGTTCTTTTGGTGGGCATTTTATGCTCTATGGTCATTTATGATTTTTTAAATTGTATATATAAACCTTATGCCCAGCAATTGTCTAGTTGAGCTCGAGCTCAATGAGTTACCAAGTTGGAAACTAGGTTTGAGTTTGGCTCAAATGCTCAATGAACCTGGCTTATGAGCCCTGGTCAAGTTTCGAATAAGATAAACTTCTCAACAAATCTATGGTGAATGCCCACCCATAACAACAATTGTTGGATAAGCATCGACTACAAGAATAACGACCTTTCTAGGTGTTTATTCCCTAAATGACCAAATACCTATGATATTATCTAAACATTTAATTAAAATGAACTTTAAGTAAGATCTTTGTTATCATATCTTTTGAGATGCATTGATGTAAATGTCTTTAAAGGATATGTTACAATTAGTTAGGATTAAATATCTCAAAAAGATATATTACAATAGATCTTAATTAATTGACATTTATCTTAATTAAATGTTCAAATAACTATAATTCATCTGGATATTTAGTAAAATATAAGTATAGAAAGGTCCACGCACCATCACGAGTTTCGTTTATTGGTTGGATCGTTTTTCCTATCTTCCAAATTTCGAATCTTTAGTGGGCCTCGTAATATGATTCTAATCCAGATAAAGTACTAGCTGTTTGTCAATGAGGAAGAATTAAGTATGGGATGTTCATGGGCTTCCTCTTGATAAATTATCAGTTTGGGCCTCACCTTGATTAGGTTTTGCTATTTATCTCCATAAACATATTCTCATCTAATTGATACTTCAAATGAAACGAGAATAATTTTGAAGTGAAAATTCATACTAAAAACGAGACTCGCACCACTGTTTCACTCGAAATTAAATAAGGGAATCCTCTTTCCCTTATTATTTCTTTCTTTTCGAGGCCCTGAAGAACGGATTATTATGTGATATTGCAAGGGCCTGGGCCTGTTTGATGTAATTAATTACCGATTGTCAAGAAAAATAGTTCTTTAAGCTTAATTTTTGTTTTTAAGACTCGGTGATCTGTTAATTTAGATTCAACATTGCGAAATTCCCCAACGCGTAGCTACCTACCAATCCAAAGACCATCATCCTAGGACATGGTAATTGATTTCATTCTTTTGTTAACAATACCAAAAGCCATGAATGTGACATCTACGTAAGATTCAAAGATGTGACATGAACTAGGAAAGAGGAGGAGGGTGAACGCACGAAATGCCGAGAAGCCCACTAACAGTCACGGAATATTGGGCTTCAATCTGCAAATGGGCCCAAAAGTTACTGGACAGGCCTAAGGGGTTTTCTTGGAACCTGATCACCCACGAAGACGTCCGCCCTGTGTCGATATAAATTGCTATTCAAATAGATACAAATTACCACAAACTTGAGTTCGATAGAAGTTACTTCGGGTCGAAATCTTTACTCAGAGGCCAACCTGAACGCTAAGGAGTTATCAATTTTTTTTCCACGAATTTGTGAATGGAAGAAATTAATAAGGTCCAAAATGTAAAGAAACTAACGGGCGCACACATTTCTTCGCGCATTAACCACCTAATATATGACACACCAGCTTCAAGTATTCAGCATCGGTGTTACGAGGTTATATAAAAGTTACACAGCATCGACGTTACAGTATTAATGCTATGGAGTTATATAACGGCGACAGTATATGCATGAGTACTATAGTATTGATGCTATGGGGTTAAACGATACCCAACGCTAGTGTGCATGTGCACATATTAGGAAACTGGAGTTTCCAGGACGTCGTACTTGGAAAAAGAGTTCCCTGCCGATCTTCCAGATTAGTCAAAACAAGGATTGTTATTGTTATTGTTATTACTTTTATAGTCAAAATAAGGGAAAAAAAAGTTCTAACTTGATTTGCTAGCATCCTCTTCACAAGGTTGATTGAGGTTTGATCCAATAAGCCTAGAGCTTTATCTTATTTTCTCCAATTTCAAATCACAAGGAGCTTTGATTTTTCGATGAAGCGCTCTGGTTAAATTGGCGAGAAAAGTGCTTTACATATAACATTTTCTTGGTTTCTATTTTTGCGGCTTCCAATCATTCAAAAATTATGAAGGCATAAGAGCAATCGCTTCCAAAAAGCTCTCAAGAGAAATATAAATGTAAGCCTCTTTCCAAGCTTGATTCTATGCCTCTACCCTTGCCTAAATAGTTGCTTCCACAGTCATGTGGGCTCCAAATCCTTTTTTTTATCAGCTTCTACATATCAAACAAAGGAGGATGTTGGCTTG
The DNA here is from genome assembly GCA_037157565.1 of Thalassia testudinum. Lineage (NCBI taxonomy): Eukaryota > Viridiplantae > Streptophyta > Magnoliopsida > Alismatales > Hydrocharitaceae > Thalassia > Thalassia testudinum. Next base: position 70,313,851 of record JAZHRO010000022.1, on the reverse strand, counting down.
GAAAAAGGTGTAGGATACGTCATGTATTAACTACTACTCTTTCCCAAACCTTCAAACCCTAGCCATTACCATCATTGGCAAGCCCTAGTCGACTGTTGCTCGATCGAGGGCTCACTGACCATTCTCTTCATGCCCTAGCTGACCTTCGTCTCAATCAAGGTCCTGCCCACCCATGGTGGTTCTGAAATTACACTAGATAAGGGGTGAATAGTGAATTTAAAAATAATTGCAAGATAAAAACACAATCACAATAAGGAGGCACAAGACTTTTAGGTGAAAATCAAAATCGAGTGAAAACCACCACCTAAGCTAATCCCTTAACTTAAGATTTATGATCATAAAGTGATCAATCCACTAACCACACTACTTTAACGAGAGTGGTGTACCTCAAATACAAATTCCACATCCGATCCTTAAACGGAGATTTCTCCCTTCACTATGAAGAGACGAGGTTCCGACAAGCTAGATATCCAACTACAACAATGAAGTAAAAATGAAATGTAACCTACAAAGCACCCCAAAATATAAATGATTTGCTTATCTACTAAGGGTAAAAGGAACTCCCTGAAAATTAGCAGAATGCAGTACTTCGGGAGTGTTGGATTGCCCTTTAATCAAAGTGATGGCACAGCACAAGGGCAAGAGAAAGCAATGAGCAGTGAGCAAGTGTTTCCTAGGTGAAGTGTATCTCAAGAGGTGTTTTTCTTGCCTAAGAGGGGTTGTAGTCTATTTATAAGCAAGTTTAGAACCTTCAAGAAGGCTTGGGAGAGGTCTCCTAACCGTTGGAGGCAAGTCCCAAGAGATTGGGACGAAATCCAACACAAATAAAGACAATAATGATTCTGACAGCAATATCAGACGTTTGATTTTTGGGTCAGACGTCTTGTAAGACGTCTGAGTACAATTTTAGATGTCTGATTCTATTAGTCAGGCTTACTGTTTTCATTTGATCGAAACAGGGACGTCTAATATGCTCATATAAGACGTTTAATACAAATATTGGATGTCTAATTATAAGTGGGTTAGTTCCTCTTTTGACCAGATCCAAATAGGGTTTTAGATTTTAAGGAACAGACGTTAGTGTGGATGTCTACCAAGTTTTCTAGACATCTAGAAAGAGATTAATGACTTGCCTTGGTAATCTAAGAGCTGAACTTTGGTTTCTGATAAGTGTGCACAAAATAAATGTGCAACGGTCCATTGTTAGACGTCTGGTGACATGTCCAGATGTCTAAAAGTGTATTTGCTCGTTAGACATGCACAATAATAAAGGAAATAGGAAATGGAGTCTAACGGTAGGTTTAAAGACGTCTGAGGTATGTATTGAACGTCTGGGTAAGGCTATGGATAGCTTATTTGAGGTTGCAACGTCTGGAGCCAAAGTGTTAAGAGTGCAAAGGCATGACTATAGGTGATCAGACATCTGAAACAATTATCAGACGTCTGTCATTAGTGTTGGACGGTTGATATATGTTTAGTGTTAGATTTTTCTTTCTAGTTTTTCCTAAGTGTAGAGAGGCTAATTTAGCTATGTATATGTTATATTTGGAGGCTCTTTACAATATCCCTCGACTCAATAAAAATAAGATTACAACCTTTGAAAGTTTACAAAAAAAATGCCTAAGACCTAAAACCTATTATAATCTGTGTCTTCACACTTCTAATTATCTGTCCATAAAACTTGCAATTATGTCATGACAGAAAAAATATGCTATATCTATATTTTATTTCATTTTCTTTATTTTGTAAAATCATCAAAATATTATTTATAAGGGGTTGAACTAACAGGATCTCCCTTGGCTTCCTCTTGTGACCTGTCGTCATGCTCCTTGTTATCTTCTGTGATGTGGTAGTCCCTAACATGATGATTAGGTTGCTAGTGAGGGATGCCTCACCTTGCCCTGTGGTGTCTTTCCTTTTCTCTTTGGAGCTTGTGGCTTTATTCTCCTCTTGCGGCTTGGGGTGAGATTGTCTTGACCACCAAGGTTGGAAATCCTCTTGGTGATATAGGTTGTTGGTTGTTTGTCCATTTGTCTCGAGCCTCTTAGGGGTGAAGCCAGTGGCTGTTGTGTGAGTCCTCCCTTGTTGCTATTTGGTGGAGTGTTTTTGATGTGCTTCTATGGTTGCTATTGTTGGTCGTTCGATTGCCATGTGCCCGATCATGGTCCTCCGACATCGTCTTGCCGCCACACCACCTTTTGTCCACAATTGATTTTGTGCCTTATTCTTTCATTGTTCTTCTTCTTTCTTTTTCATTGGTTCGTTATTAGTTTGGTTGTGTTCTGTTTTGAGTTTGCTTTAGCAACCTATATGCTTTCCAATTTGCTTTGACACCTTGTGTCCTTGTTGTTAGAGATGTGCGCTATGTATGCTATCCAGATGTCTTCATAACATCTCTAGGGAATATGTTTATCCAATGCCTTGATGACATTGTCGCTTGCTTGCATATCATTTATGGTCCAAATCTTCCACACATGGCCCCTTGGCCGGGACATCTGGTTAACCACTATTCTTGGCGCCTCGTATTGTATGTATCTTCTTTGAGGTCTCGTGTGTAGCGGTGGCCTTTGCTGGATCTTGTAAGTAGATATTCTCTTCGTATAATCTTATGCTATTCTCCTGACGGAGATTGTTTAAATTAAAAATAAGAAAAGAAAACCATATGTTTGAATAATAGATTACAGGTATGAATTGGACAGAGTGAATGTAGGAAATATATTGTTTGACCAATTTTGAACCATGTATTGACCACCCATGCCCTTTCGAGTCACAATTCAGCAAATTCGAACCAATCCTATCCTAAAACCAGCGCGTAGGGGTACGCTCTGTGCTCCTAGGTTTGGGCCCAATAGCACGTGGGCCAAGCTTTAATTGCTAACAGATTGACTTGGGTTTGGGTGCCGAATTTGGTATTCAGGTACAATTTGATTAAGTACACTTAGAATGTGATGATATTATATTAATATTTATAAATGTGTGACATGCCATTTTATTATATTTTCTTCATTTATACGAATCTATCATAAAGCGTGACTCGACGGTCAACTAAATGCATCAAATAAATTCAAATGATTGATGGCATGCGGTCGGAAAGGTCAATCAAATTTCAGTGGATTGGATGAGTTCACCAGCTGGAATTTGGAGAGATGAATTAGTAGCCCATGGGCTTAATCAGCTGGTTGCATTTTAAAAACAGGTCAATCAATTCCCTGTTTACCGTAGGTGATAGGGTTAAGGTAATTTTCAAGTTAACTCTCCTTTTATCTGTGTTCTTTGGCACGTAAATTTTTTCAACGTGACCCACCATTCTAATATAAATAAAACAACATCAATTGGCTTGTCTATCAACTTAAAGATAAATATATCTTTTTCAATTTTATCCTCCAATCTAATCTTTGATATTCAAGTAAAGATTCTTCTTACACATCACAAGTTAACTTTCATTCCTAATCCTTAATTAATAAATACAAATATAAGTTAACCCATTCTCAAGTAAACAAAAATAAGAGTATTTCTAATTTAAAAAAATGCTAACCCAAATTAGTTAACCCTTGACGGTAAATTAGCCCTTAGGCTTTCTAGTTTGGAGTCAAGCTCTAATAGCAAGAAAGAGAAGTTCAGCCTGCTTGTAAATTGGTTGGATTGTGCTAAGGTTTAAAATTATTGGGAGTTAGCCTGACCGGACCAAAAGCCCATGCCTAGATAGTCCTCGGTTTGTGAAATCTATGTGAGTATGTGGGAAGGCGTGTTAACCCCTGAGAAACATATATGGGCTGGTAAATGAAATCACATGTACTCCCTTCGTTAACCCTCAAGCAAGATAAAAACAAAACGATGAATAACCATTGTGGCGCAAACGCAAGTCTGGATTTTGAATAGGAGGTAAACTTTTAGGTCGTGTTTAGTGCCATCATAAATTGCGGCATTATCCCACGTGGACTTCCTGGATGCAGTAGTATACGAACTGCAAAGGAGAGGGAACACCTTCCACTCATCATAGCTACAACCGCATCTATCCCTACCAACCTACTTCTATCTATAACATCTACCCTCCGCTAATCACATATACTTACACAAATTTACTCCCATTCATCACGTCTATCCCACCAATATAAATAAAAATAAAAATCTATAATAACATGCTAACTCAATCATCACATGTACACTTTACTAACCTATCATTTATCCAACCATTCTCAAACTTTATGATTTCCTAAATCTTATCTAGTTTTAAACTTTAAATCTCCATGTGACCTTAGTATTTAAACCGACATTAGGCTAATGTGACATCCGTAAATTCCACATGCGCTACAAACAACCATAGACCTTAAAATCACAAAACCCTTTGCAAGTTACCATCCAAAACTTGGTCTGGGGCATGAAAATCTAGATCTATGCATATCAACAAGCCCTTGCACAAGCTTGCCTCTTGATCGCCCGTCATTTCTTCTCCTCTCCTCTTTCCTCATCGTGTATGACTCAAGCGGTGTCTATCATGCCTCATTTTAGCTCCGATCAATGTTCTTTGGAGGTGCGGTTGGAGCTTTTCTAGTGGGTGCATCCTTTCATGTGGCTCCTTGATTGTCACTGCTTGGGGGTGCACTGTCGATGGGAGGGTGCGGCTTCTCAACTGTCGTCGCATCACAGTCGAGCAGCCTTCAGTCATTGACATCTTCTTGGCTCCTCTTCTCTTTGGTGCAGCTGCTGACTCGATTGTTGATATCAAGGCTCTGCAGCGCTCTTAGGTTCCCTGTGGTGGTTGGGTTGCACTCAATGTCGTTCTCCCATCTCCACTTCACCTTTGCCATGTTCGACATCAATTTTGGTTAAGGGCCACATTGAATCCAGGCTCACTACGACTGAGTAGATGGTCGACCCGTCTCCGATCGCTGATCACTCGTTAGCGCGGTCGTCGATTTTGTTTCGTGGCACTTTGTTATATCTACTACATGATGCAAGCTCACTTGCCAGCTTCGAAGGTGGTGTTGTGGGCACTTCTTTACCTTTTTATTGTACTTTTTTATTTTCTTTTCTAGTGTGATTTGGAGTCTCTCCCTTCTGAGGGGAAGCATCATTCCCCCTTTGCGAGGGGCATTGAGGCATATCTCTTCCTATTGTAATATCTTAATTCCCTTAAGGGAGGTTCTACTTTTTCAAGAAAAAAGAGAAAACATGCCCTTGCATAAGTCTGAAAATTGTTTCTTTTCTTAATGACATGGAATTCCTTGTGGGTAAATTAAAAAAATTGATAATCTTACGATACCAATTCTCAGATAATGCAGGGTTGAAACTTAAAATTGGATCTCTTCTATTATAGTCAATGATTCCCACCAACTGAACAGTACCCTAACAGGTAAGTCCGGATCTTCCTAACTTGTAAGCTGAAAGAGCCCCAACGGCGTGCCTGAGCCCAGATCAGAGCAGTATTAATCTAACCCCTTAAAAACCATCGAAGCCGATGGGTTACGATCCAACGGTGGTAACCTCAGACAATAGAATACGCATATTAACTCCGTCCACCATGCTGAGTCAGAGGCAATGCAACATAATTAGTCATGCATGCTGTGCCCTAAAAGGTACCATCCAAAATCATATCTGCAAATCGTGTACCCTGAACTCTTAATAATAATAATAATAATAATATCCAGACTTTTTTTTTAAATTTTCTTAAAAAGGCATCCGACTTTGGCAGCATTAGGAACAAAAAGAGAGTTGCTGGTCTGATACCCTAATCAGAGTACGGAGCCAACGGATTAACCCGCTAATCAAAGAAGGCACCCCGAGATATATATATATATATATATCCAAATACGACAAAGATCGTTCCAAATCCAAACCTCTTCCAACGCAACGCACTTAAAAGCAAGAGAATCCGCTTATTTATTAGAGAGAAGTTTGCACACATACCCTCCACGACTCCACATTCTCAATTATGCCATCCCACTTGTCACTATTACCACAAGATAACCCCGGACTCAAAGAGTCGTCCCAATGGATTCTAAGCCCAATAATGAGAACAATTACGTTATATGAAATAACTAGCTTAACCATTCAATTTGGCAAATATCGCAAACAAACAGAGCTTGTACTTTGTATCAATATCCCATGTCTAGAAAGGTAGCAGAACGTAAGATACCAAGGTGTGCGAAATTTTTACTAGGTCCATGCTAGAGTATGCCATCTTGCAGGGTTAAAAAGAATTTATTTAGGTCTCAACTTGCTTGACATGCTGGTGAAGGAGATTGTTATACAAGAATTAATTGGTTGGTGATGCTGTGATGGTTGAGGCATTTATTCCTCTTGTTTCTCGATAGAATATTGTTAGTTTGTTGGGTGAGATTTTGAGGCATAGGCTTCAAGATGTAATGATTACTGTGCCCAAAGGTTATGGGTAGTGGTGAACCTTTTAGTTGTCAACTTCTACTAGGGAGATCAAGTTGGTTGGTCCCTATGTTTAGTCGCCCATTTTGGCAGTAAACACTCGAATGAATGGGCATACTAAAGTAGGATCAAATGAAGTCTCAAAGCTTGATCTATGGAGCATAGAACTTAGTTAAAAATTTAGATCAAAAGACAAAGGATTCAAGTATTGTTATTTGCTGGTCACTTTGCTTGGTAGTTGACAATAAATAGGGAAATCACAGTGATATGACCCGTGCCTCCTAGTTTGAAACATTAAAGACCAATCTAAGGCACTTGGTAAATCCATATTTCCCCAAATCATAAGCCTAGCGAGCATAGAAGTTATTCCCTCCTGTTTTAGAACATCAACATTCCTGAACAAGTTAGTAAATAAATACACTTTTCTTTTAAATCATAAGTTGAAGACACAAAAGAAAGCTCCTTAAAAGTTTAAATCCAATATCTAGGTGCAAAAAGAGGCATTACTTCTCAATACAAAAGACATAAGTTTATAATATGCCTAGTACAGGAGGTTACATAAATCATTTAGATCGTACAATGATCTTGTATAAATGTCCAAGATGGGCTTTTGAAACTTTAGTGAGATAAGAGTTTATATCACATCCTATGCAAAGCTTTAGAGAGACACATTAGATACTGTAGGTGCATGGGTGGTCTGCCCTTATTTAAAAGGTTGAGAACTCATCTAGTTTTCACTTATCATGATTGAGGGTGTTAACTTCCAATTTACTAACATAAGATGCTAGTTTGGACTCTTGCAACGTGCTTGAAGGATCGGTTCAGATAGGGCCTTTGGTGATGCTTGACACTTCCTAGAAGATCCTAACCTTATTTGGCAAGAACTTTAGGAGCCTTGAAGGTTCAAGTTGTTGCCGAGAGCATATACAAGTGTACAAACCTTCCAATGCAAGTTGATGGCGGCTTAAAGATCTTCCAAAGCATGACAAATAACTTCCTTTCTAGTATATGTTAACTATGGTAGGTCACCTTTCTCCGGGGCATTGTTTCAACATGGTGGTAACATAGATCATGTCTTTGAAACCCCTTACTTAAATTGTCGCCTTCCAATGTCCCAATGAAACCTAGGGTGAAAGATAAGGCAAGGGTTACATTACCCACGAAGGATAAGGAATTTCAAGTGAACAATGAATGCTTTAGGGGTGGTAACATAGTGAATGAGATGATAAGGGAGGGAAGCCTTGGAACTCACTTTGATGATTGCGTTTAGAGGGAGCATGATGAAGCCCTTCAGAGGGCTAGATTCCCTTCAATGCTAAATAAAGGGAGGGTGGTACAAGTAGACATGTGCTTATGATTACAACACTCAATAGTAAATGACCTTGATGCAACAACGATGAAAGCATGGGATTGGGCACATGATGAAGCAATAATACAACAAAAAGCCAATATGCTCCTATGCATATATGCCTACAAATGACAATAATGATAATATAAGCAAGTCCTTATGGAGGGCCTAAGAACCTTTCCACACACACGCGCGTGCATAAATGAGGGGGGATGCAAGCAAATGAAGGCATATAAAAGTTTTAGTAGATTCATGCTACTAGACTTTTATCCCTTGGAGGGAAGCGAAAACCCCTAAATTTCCTAAAGTGGGTTAATAATAGAGAGTATTAACCATGCCATTTGTTGATGCACAAACTCAATAAGAGATCACATTTTTACTCTTAATTTTAGAGAAAATTATTCCATGAGAATTTACTGTTCGGCATGAGACTACAAGCTTGAATATAACGGGGAATTCATTATTGTAGTTTTTTTATAAGATTATTGTTAGTTCATTGAGTGAAATTCTGTTGTTCGGCTCTTAATTTGGTGCATTCATTGCTAAAATAATGCCTACATATTGTGGATTGGATAACGGTGTGCTATCGAGTCATTTGGTTGCAACTAAAGGAGACCAAATTTGCTGGTCCCTCGCTCTGGGCATTGAAGGTTCTTATAGATTATTCAACGTTACTCTAAGCTCATTGTTAGGAAAGAAAGGTTAGTCCAAAGCGTGTCCTAGTTGGTGACTGTAGCTTGGATCTTGATCTTTGAAGCTCAGGAACAATTCATATTCAAAACATGGGGGGATATAGGAATAATCACAACTGAGATCGATTGTTATCATCGATAGTATTCCACCCTTCTAAACTCCAATGTGTAGTTGATATGGCACACAACGTTGGCGACACGTAGGCCTTCTCCCGAAATAAAACTCGGGCTTAATAATTAGACTCTTGGCCTTCATTTGGATCTACCGCTTGCATTATCCTGCCTTATTATTTCCTTTTGACACGATCCTCTTATAAAGCAAACGTGGCAAAACAACCTCCTACACCTTCAACAGCGAAGGGCCTACAAATATCTAATAACACGCCTTGCACAAATCTTTCTCATTTCATTTTTCTAAATAAGAAAATGCTTCTTTATCAGCACAGCTTCTTTACCTCCTTTCCACACGTTTGATTCCTAAGGATGAAAGCACCATCCAAATCCAATCATCTTTGACTAAATGATGCAACGCAAAATTTAAATTATAAAAAGATCAAGTGCTTATCAACAACTTTTCCCATCATTTAATTTGAGAGGGTGTTTTTGTAATGTTTCTTTAAATCTCTTTGGGATGCCTTGAAGATATGCGTTGAAATTTTTATTTCTCATTTTCATTTTTTATATAAAAATTTTTAGTTGGTAACCCTTTAAAAGGAATTAGCATCGTGATGATGTAGAGGATAAATTGGAAATGAATTGAAAAATCTGGTACTTTCCCCCTCTCATTTTTACTTCTATTTCTCAGCTCTCTGTGTTTGTTTCTCACCTTTTCCTTCATATGGTTATAAATTTAAATTTTCCTTATCTAATGAGTAATAAGTGTAGAAATTAAATATAGACGGTGTAGATGAACATAGAGATACGAGCTTAGCTAAACACAATTCAAATTCAAGCTGTTTGCATGCCTACACCAAACTTCAGTAATTGCCCCCATGACCTTCTCCCTTCTTCTCCTTGAAACCCAAAAAAAACCGCCCACCACCTCCATCACTCTCGACCTCCAAACCATGCTTCTCCTGCACACCACCACCTTCACTCCTCGTATGGCACCTTTGCCAACCTCGCTCCGACCACTCCCAGGTGGGGTCTCCTGCTCCTCCACCCGTCCCAGTCCTCGTCGATGCTCCTTGCCACGGACCGTACACCCCCATGGCCGCCTTCACTGTGTTTTACCATCTCGCGGTGGTTTTTTTCCTTTCGGAATTCTGGTTGCGTCCCTAAAGTAACTCGGAAGTAACCCACAGGTGAAGGAAGGAGGTCACATCCATCTTGCACCTGTTTGCTTCCGAGGAAGGAAGGGCATGGATGCAAAAGTCAGATTTAAGAAGGGCAGTCGTGCAAACAATGCGGGCTTATCCTCATTTTAGAAATGCACGTGCCGGGGTTAACCCCAATTAAACAAACTATCAAAGCTTTCCACTACGGGGGTTGGATTTGCTTCTGCTTTGGATCTGATCGGGCATTAACATGATTGCCTCGTTGTCCCCATCCGTACTCGTGGCCACTCCCTGGCCGCCTGTGCACCCACTCCCTCCCTCCCTCCCTCCCTCTTTTTTCTCGCCTCGGATCGCGGGCACGTGGCCGTGCTGAGCTGGCGACCCCTGATGAGTGGGCCCCACCCCGCTCACCACCCTCCCCACCACCCGGCAGCACGTGATTGACACCTGACGGCAAGGGTGTGGGAATATCATATAATAGATAGATAATGGAGCGCACACATCTCCATCTGTGGCATCGTTTTGTCGTCAATGATAACTTGGAATCTGCCAGCCATTTTGTGGGCTGCAGAGCTGTGTTATCGGGGATAATTAACGACGTGCCGTACTCTCATTTGCTGCGCCACCGCTTTGAGTTGGAGTTTCACACGTTATTGAGTTTCTACGTCAGGAAATCGCGACCTTAACGATTGTTTAGTTCGCTATTAGAAGTACTCCTTGCCACTTCACAGGCTTCAACATCCCATCTTGCGTGCGTGAATCACATCCTGTTGTAGTTGTACTTCGAGTGTAACAACAAAATAGGTTTACATAATTATCGAATATATTTTAAATTGATTCATTTCATTTATCAGAATTAGATTATACTATTCCAATGTGCCAATCAGAAATATATATTAAGCTAAATAGATAAATATGAATGGATATAAATCGGTTAAATCTAACATAAAATGGTTAGCATGTGACACGTCACGGCATATATAAACGAAACGGAAAAAAATTATATTTTATTGTGATCAAAACACTCATACATATGATTCTTATAACATTAGTGTGATGAAATCCGTCGAACTCATCCTATATGACAACATCCGTCTTCAAGAATCGACACACTCTGATCTTAGATGTTCTCAAAAATCATCTTGGGAGAATGCATCCGAGAAAGAAGTATCTTACAATCTTGCAAGCTTGGATTCGCATGCACATGGTGAGAGGATTTGTACATGCACAACAAGAGGGAGATGGGAAGTGAATGACAAGATAGTTGGATGATCTCTATAGGCACTATTAAGACCCGTACTATTAAAACACTTTAAGACGTCTAGGACTTGGGTCAGACGTCTGTACGCTTTCTCAGACGTCTAGAAATCAAATTTTTTTGTGTACATCCTCGCGTCTGAGCACGTGCTGCGTGCAGACAATACGCAACGCATTTCTTCTCTCTCCTCTCGTCGATGAAACCCTAAACCTCACCCTTATAAACCCCCCTCCTCTCCCTCACACCACCCCACTTCCACCCACCCTTCTCCTTCCTCCAGCGAGAGTAGCCGGCAGCAGGCAGCAGGAAGTGACCGTGAGCGGCGTGGGAGGAGAGGAGCGGCGAGGGGAAGAGAGGAGAGCGCGCGAGCTCGTGAGGAAGTTCGTCGGAGAGCTCATGGCCGGTCGGGCGTGTGCAAGGTGGAGAGGTGCGTCGAGGAGGTCCTCCCCGACACTGCTGCAGCCAGAGCAGAGGTCGAGCGGGCGCGGCACGGCCGCGCGCGACGCCAGAAGACGAAGGCAGTCCTTGGTTCTAGGATTTTCCCAGAACCACACGTCTGGAGGAGGCTCCAGACGACTGAGAGGTAAATCCCGCGACATACACCTCCCTTTGTGGATACGGCCATGCAGACCGTTCCGCCGAGGCACTGTTCCATGCCATTTTGAGAAGATTTTACGTCGCACGTGCATGATTCGCTTCGGGAAGGCGTGGGGCACGTCCTCCCACGCAGTTCAAACGTCTGGGCGAGGCACTAGACGGCGAGAAGCATCTCCAGATGTCCGAAGAGGTGGTCGGACGTCTAAAACTAGGTCCAGACGGTTCAGCAGAGTCCCTGGACGTCTGAGGAGTAGCGCAGAGTTGAGGTATGGTTCTGGACTTCATTTAAGACGTCTGGAAGGTGTTCTAAACGTCTGATATGAATCAGAATTTCTGTTTTAACCCGTTTAGGGTCCGTTTGAGGTCCTACTTCCGCGAATAAGATTCCGTTGTTCTCCGTTTAAGTTCCTCTACTTGTTGGAATACCTTTATCCTGTTTTGAGTGATCTCTTGTGATTGATCCTTGTGATAAGACCTCGTTCCGTTGCGGATTTGGGGTTTGCTCAGGCACGTGGACCTGCCGATCAAGCCCCCATTACTCCTGGATTTTCTGGTAGAATGGCTTCCCCTAGTTTAATTACAAACATGAATGCATATCTGGAATAAATATTAGATCTTAGGGTATGGCATGAATCTTAGGACTAGAAACACTGGAATAGTTGTATGGAATGTATGAATTGCAGTCGTGGATGAGTAAATAGAATAATAATAATTGCCTGTAAATGGGTAACAGCTGCCTGTGAAATGTAAAGTACTGTTGTTAGCAACTGTTGCATGTAATTCATGTTGTTTACAATTAAATATGAGTTGCCTGTATATAAATGGGAAATGGAAGATTTAATGTTGAAAACACGAGCTACCTGCAGATAAGCCTGGAATGTGAATAGTAAAGTTGCATGCTACATATGCAGAACCTGAGGAATGGAAATAGAAATGATGAAATCTAGTATGACTTTGCCTGAGAAACATGAGCATGAACACTACGGGGAATTAGGAGTGGAGCTCCTGGAAATAAATGGAATGGAACTGGAAATGTGAATGGGGAAGTGAGCTGGTCCTTGAGTACGGAGTTCTAAAGAGAGCAACTGTCTCCCTGCTTAGTGCAGAGCGGAGCTAGCCGCCCTAGGGTTGAGACCCAGGGTTAGGATTGGCCACTTTTTATTGACTTTTTGGCCCTCGTGTATATAATACCGGGGAGAGTTACTAGTGTAGGGAGAGAGCTAGTCACCCCACGGGACCCGGGGTTCAGCTAGCCGCCTTACACCGAATTATTAGGCTCACTGGGCAAACCAGGGTAGTCATACGAGGGTACGCGGACTGTGGAGGGGCGAGACCCCTGTTTGGTTCTTAGGGGTTAAACCTCTATTACTGAGAGGGCTATGCCCTATACTGGTTCCGTGCAGTGCTTTGGGTGCACTTGTTAACGGAAACGACTGACCGCGTGCCAGTGCAGGGTAGCTACCCATGCGTATATCATGTGTGCCCTAGTCACCGTTACGTCTGTCAGTGACTTTGGGGTAGTTGACTGGGTGTTGGATCACCACAGGATACTCTCCCGCCAGGAGAGCACCACGTGCTACTTCTACTCTTCGGAAAAGACTACAATCAAGATTGTTCCCACGAGGAACACTCGAGATCAAGAAAGTGACCTGATAAATAAACCAAGTGATGAAAGAAAGAATAATTAGTTAAAGAAAGAACGAAATTGAAAAACAACAGCTACTTGTCCACTTTTACTGTTTTAGTTAGCTGGTTGCCACTACTCAGCGTTCGCTGATTTCGTGTACTCATAACCTTTTTTAGGTCCAGGTGTTTAGTAGCCAGAGCCTACGGCTGTAGAGGGTGCTGGGCTCAATAGAGCCCAGTAGTTGTACCTTTTTGTTGTACTCCGTTTCCTGTTATAGTGAGTAACTTATTACACTTCTGTACTATTTTATTGTAAACTCTATATTCCTGTACCTGTTTATTTTTTTACTGTTGTGGTGGTGTGTATTGTAGTAATTTACTTCTTTACTACTGTACTTTTGTTACTGTTAGTTGCTTGCATGGTGAATATGGTTTATTTTAGTGCTTTTTGGTTATTTTCTCGTTAGACGACTGGGTCTTGGAATCAGTCGAGTCGGTCCGGTCTCGTGTCCTGTAGGGATTCGGAAACTGGGTCGTAACAGGCACTCTTGCGACGCTTAAAAAGAACACGTAAGGAGACAGAGACACGAAAGATTAGGTGGCGCAGGTGAGACATGTAAACGTCGAGATTAAACAAATGGATTATCAAGTAACCAATTAATTAAATAATTAATAAATCTCAAAAATCAAAGAAATTTCTATAGGAAAAGATTTCAAGTTCTAAATTGACTCTCATCGAAGTCCAATCTGGATGTATATGGTCTCTAATTTTTCTCTTACTCTTTGCTATATAAGTTATGCGAACCAAAAGTCATACGTATCCTACTTAAGGTTTGCCTACTTTCAATGTGACAGTAATTAAAAGTCACACCTAAATCTCTTTGATTTCAATATGAATTCTCCATGTTATTACCCACCAATTACATCTCAATTGATATAATAAGCCTCCTAGAATCAACACCTTCATTTCAAGTGAAAGGAGCTACTATATATGTTAGCTATTGTATAGGCATTTTAAGGGAGCATTGGTTGAAAATGATAAACCAATTTTCCTCAGTTTGTCATGGTAACAAGCTAGATGGCCATCTCAAGATAAGGATGCTAGAATGCTTTGTCAAGGCCTGCTTATTCTCCTATCCTTAAATTTGTTAGGAGTCATTGATGAGAGGAGAATTTTGTGCCTTACCATAAAGTTTTGCCTCCCTTTTAATTTGACTAATTGTGTTGGACCTCTCACTCTATCCATGTTCCTCAATCAAGCCCTAGCATTCCACATGAATATCACGGGAAAAATGGCACATCCTTTCCACAAGACCCAAGACCCTGAAGTTTTCCTACCAGGAGGGGGTGACGTAATAATTGCGGAAATAAATATAAACAATCTCACAAATTAGACAATCACACAAATACACAAGTATTTTTAGGTGGAAACCCAAATCGGGTGAAAACCACCACCTAACCCTCTCGAGTTAGGATTTTTCGATCAACCGAGTTGATCAAAATCCACTAAACCGAATCACTTTAAAACGAGGGTGATTCAACCTCAATTACAACCACGCTACTTAGACGAGGGTAGCGTACCTCAACCCCTTCTCTTCACGAGAAGGATTTTGTCTCGCGAAGGAGACGGGAATTCGCAAAGCGAATACCCAACCAAATAACAAAGATAAAATAAGTAATCCTATAGAGCCAACAAATTAATATTTAACCTAAGCTTCTATAGGAAATAGGATGCTTCCCTTCGAAAGGAGTGCGTCGACGACGTGGATGCGTGTGCCACGCGACGGCGCAACGTCGCCCTCGTGAATAATGGCGGGAGAGCGGGTGCGCAACAGCTTAATGCTCTCAAGATGTAGAACTTGAGCTTAGAGAGCAAGAGAGACACAAAAAGGTTTGAAAGTGTATTGCAAGGTGTGTCTTGGTGTTTCTAGGTGTATTTTGGTGTTGCAAAGGTTCCCCTCTATTTATAGAGGCCTTAGGAAGGCTTTGGAAGGCTTAGGAAAGGTTCTATAGCCGTTGGGTGCAAATCCCAAGAGAATCAGCCCGAAATCAGGAACAATCATTGCTCTGACAGGCTTATCAGACGTCTAATTCTGGCATCAGACGTCTGGAAGTTCACTTTAAGACATCTGATTCCAAGGTCAGACGTCTGATTTTGGGCGGGTTCCTTCCTGACTTGAATCAGATCTAAACAGGGTTCTTGTGCAAGTCCATCAGACGACATATAGGACGTCTGGCACTATGTATGGACGTCTGGAAACCTACTTTTTCTGTGGGAATGGATTTCCAAACGTTGCAACGGCTAGAAAATCTCTGAGAAGAGATTTTGGGTTAACCGAGGCAAAATGGTCATTTATCAGACATCTGGAAAGGCCTAAGGACGTCTGATAAGACTCTAACAGTCATATCCTTGAGTGTTTATAAAGCCAGCCAACGGTCCACTAATTGGACGTCTGGCAAAGTCACCAGACGTCTCCTAAGACGTCTAGTCTAAGGTCTGGACGTCTGATTTCATCAGACAGAACTAACTATATCCAGCCTAAATGTTATTAGACGTCTGAATCAACAGTCAGACGTCTTAAAACACTTTATCAGATGTCTGATTTTGGAATGAGACGTCTGGAAATGCTGTTTGAACCCTATATTGATTTTCTAAGTTCTCTACAGAAAACCTAAGTATCCTAGGATTGTGCCGGTGTTCCTAGGACTACTGTTAGGGTACTTTGAGGCTCTTTAACATAATGTTTTAAGGAAATAAAAAGAGCAAGCAAAATAAAGATAAAAGTATATGAAATGATTAAACAAAATTCTATCATATTCTTCTTATCCTTCCATCTTCAATCTAGCACTTCTTGCGAATCTCCTCTGTTTTCCATCAAGCTCCTCTAATCCGTCCTGGATGTGAGCTCGAATTCCGTCTAAACACGTCTACATTTGCAATTGACCTGAAATATAAGGCTCCAAGTACAAATGTTAAATAACACGTGTTTTGTTATCATCAAAACAAATGGTCGTGGTGCTCTAACACCAACAGACTCGAACTTGGATTCCCACTATTAAAATCAAAATTCCTAAGCGTTCAACCATTTGCCTTGGTGGGTAGATTTATATTTTCCATTCAATATTGACCCTTTTTTTTTATTCAAATGAACGTAGGTGGTAAAACATAAATTAGGATATTAAGAGCACAATTTATTAGAATGAACATGAGTATAACATATGCCATGCAACAAGGACTTAAAATTAGTGGTGGCCAATCTCCACTTACGGTGATCAGGAACTGCACGTACATTTATTAGAAAGAAAATATATATAGAGTGCGTCCTCTTAATTAACTCATGCTCACATCTGTTATAGAATAAAATGGAGCACGACTTCACACCCTCTTCTCCTCCCATCCTATTTATAAACCCAAATACATGGCCCAATCCTAATGTAACCGAGATTACATTAAACTTTGTAGATAATTTCTAATTCCAAGGTATCGTGTGCGTTTGACATGCATGGATTAATTAGACCACGGCGATTTGAATTTAGTAAAGCAAAGCCTAGCATTTCGGTACAAGAAACACTTTTCGGTACATAAAATCTTTGCTATAACAAAAGTGGGAGATGGATTCGATCTTGTAAAAGCCCCAAGCATAAGAAATTAAAATTGTTACCTTTTGGACTAAATTCTCAAAGATTTTCGATAACTTTACAGCTCAATCACTATTATGCAGATTTTGTCCCTTAATCTAATGCTTTGAAGTATAGGGACCTAAGATGCAAAGGCCTAAAGAAAAGGTCTAAGAACTTTTTTCATCTTTTTCCAATATCAGGACTTCGTATGTTGGCCATGCCCCCTTCTCATTTAATTGACCAAAATAGTTTGCATCCCTGGCTAACTAATTTCGGCATGGGGTAACTTGGTCATTTCACATGGAAAGTAACTAAATAATTGTGTTCATTTTCTTTCCTTAGATGGAAGGTACTTTAGTGCTGGTTGCACACATCCATATAGGGCTAAGTATGACCTAATATTTTAACTTTAAACAACCCTATGTTCCGTCAACTTCCCTTAAACAACGTCATCGCCAAGTGGCAAATGCCAACTTCGGTTTTGGAAACAAACGTATGTGGTAGCAAATAAGTACAAGCGAGCAAAAGAATGTAATTCATTGGTTACGGGTCGATAAAACGTATTAATTAAGATAAGAAAATGGTCAAAAACACATGACCAGTCAAGTAAAGGCCATGAGAACTAGCCAATTAATGATGACCAGGAAAGAACGGTGTGTCATACCCCATTTTGAATGGTCCGGTGACAGAGCATATGAGCTCTCATCTTAAGAGCCAAGGTTCTAATCTTACCTTATTTAGGAAATAAAGAAAATATGTGCTGCAATAATTTAAAGAAAATAATTAAAATTAATTAATTAAAAATTAAAATATATCGATTTAAAATTAAAATTATAAAAAATATATCAATTAAAAATAAAAATATATCAATACAAAATTGAAGACACATTATCTCTCAATCAATATCTAGTCAAGATAATTTTTCATCGATTAAAAATTTAAATAAATTAGTTAAAAATAAAGAATAAAATTATAAATAAATAATTTTTCACTTATTAAAAATAAGTTTTACCGAATATCAAAACATTCTAATTAAAATTACATTGTCATACTTCACATTTTATAAAATATATTACATTCATACATTTCTTTACTTCTAAGAAAAAAAAATCATGGATCATCTTGTATTCGGAAAGAATTTCTAGCTAATAATTTCGTGTTGAAACAGTCCGCAGAAGTGTTGAGTTCACGAATCCAGTTGTGTTAGAACTTCACCGAGAGGGTGTCCTTCGGCAAATGTTGGATAAGGCTGCGAATGACACCATCTTAGGATTAGTTTCGCTAAAAGTCAACCTTGATTGGATTCTATGTGCACTAATCAACGGCAAGAGAAGGCACGATGATGCAATGTGGTGAGCCTAATGGGAAGATGTAGTAAGTCAGAAGTGTGGAAATCTACTCTCCTCGATGATACTTGGTAAGGAAAATATATTTATAATATAAGTAGTAAAATAAAAAATAATATAATAAAATGTTGAAATATGTAAGTTAATCTATTTAAAAATTTGAATGAGTAAATTATTTCACAAAAGAAGTAAAATATCTTTACCTAATCCAACGCAAGTCATAAAGAGGTTAAGTACTTAACTGCAACGAAATAACACCCTAGCGATAGGGCTTGGACGATAATAAGTGAGAATCTTTGGGCAACACTTCGAGCATTTACAAGAGAGCACCCTATCCAACTATTTCGTGATAAGGAATCTCGCAAAAGGAAAAAACGTAAGCCTACTCCTGCCAAATGCTAGTTAAGGGGCCTTTCGAGGGATTGGACAAGGCTAATTACTTCGTTTCTTGCCTATTTCATTTTATTTTAGAGTTTTTATGCGCATAGTCCTGTCTTCTAAACTTGTCATGGTTCTGTTCATGGGCTGCTTGTGGAATTAAATCTCGTTAACATACAAACTACAAGCTGCCAAATGGCACTGAATTCTGCAAGCAATCACTCACAAGTCGACAATCAGGCTCCTGTAACTAAGATAGTTGACACTTGGAAAAGTATGTCGTCATATAAGTTGGCAGGCACTAAGCCATTTCAGGTGCTTTTATGATTTTTTTCCTTCTATGATTTTTTTTTTTTTTTGGGTTAATTTGGAGTTGACTTCCATGGTTAACGATGGGAGGTAAGGTGATTTTCACGAATATTTATTTGATTTTAAGTTGGGAAATAATTTTATTCTTCTCTTTGTTCTTATAAGGGCAATCCAATGGAAAGAGGGGGATGAAATTGAAGTTTGCTCGGGGCAAGATATATAAAAGGTGAAGAAACAAACTGAACTGCAATTAATCAAACCTGGCCAGCATTAATAGATAACTATAAATTAACTTGCATGTATTCACAAATCCAGTTATATTCTAGCAGCTTCTTTAAATCAAAGGCAAAGGTCATGCACATTCCATTAACTTC
The DNA here is from genome assembly GCA_037157565.1 of Thalassia testudinum. Lineage (NCBI taxonomy): Eukaryota > Viridiplantae > Streptophyta > Magnoliopsida > Alismatales > Hydrocharitaceae > Thalassia > Thalassia testudinum. The sequence goes on along the minus strand of JAZHRO010000022.1, from coordinate 70,294,644 downwards.
AATTAATATAGAACTGATTCTGCTTCTAATTACTGTGTAAAGTTGGAACGTGAAAATCCAACCCTACTCAAAAGGTATTATTTATCGAATGTGTCATGTCTCAACGTAATAAAGTGCATAAAACTCATGACTTTTTGATTGAATAATACTAGACCTCTCTGAGATTTCCTTAATTGGTATACTCGTGCAGAGAATTTGATACGTTGCGTTTGAAGCCATCAAGATGAATGACATTGGCCCTTTAACCGTAAGAATATAATCCTGTCCGACCATTTAACTAAAACAAAAAACAAATTACAAACACATTCTTGGACTAGGCGAGACTATATTGCAACATTTATCCTTAATATTTTCCAACTCATTTGTTTCGGAGTTTCCATTGGTTGATATCTTACATGAACATGTATAAAAATGTAAAACATGATATACTTTACGATGTTGGATGTTAGCATTAGGGGCATCCGTAGAGGAAAGTATTAGGATAGGAGGTACAAATTGCAAAATGTATAAAATAAGGTCATAGGTCGTCGGATCATCTAGTGATCCCAGTCCTCGACACAATCGTCTGTGGAGGATCCAGCGACCTCCAAGCAACCATTATATCTCGCGGCCATTGGCGATGATTTAGCGACCTCTGAGCGATCATTTCCTACACCCCACTCCTCCTCTCTCTGCTCAGCTATATAAACACACTCGCTCCCCTCTTCTCATCACACATTCTCCTCCATTCCCTCTTAAAAATTCTCCTCCATTCACTCTTAAAAATTATTTTCTTCATTCATCTTATTGAGATTTAAGATCGCAATTACAGTGAAAGTCTATATGGCAATCTCATTAAAATTCTGAAATTGAGATTGCAATCTTGTTGAAGCTTTGAATTTTCTTCCATTCCAACATCTACATTTACCAATAAGGTAACTTTAACTTTTTTAAGAATAATTAGTTGTAGATTTTTTATGATAAAAAAAATCTTTTTTGAGGTTAACTTTTTCTTGCTAAATAACACTTTTATATTTTATTAATTATACAAACATGGCAGACAATATTGTGGTACTTAGGATTTATTGGGGTGGTAGAGTAATATCTACTTATTCTGGTATTGATTATATTGATGGTTATTCGATGAATACATCAATTAACTATCATATTTCATTCAAAAATTTATTATCTACTGTATATAATATTAGTGGATATTCTGAATCATATTATAAGTTTAAGTTAATATGCAAGTGGGTAAGCAAAGATGGTATGTCAATTCCTTACGATATTGAGAATGGTAAATCAACTCAAATGTTGTTACAGTTATTAGGAAGTATGTAAAGTACAATCGACTTATATATTGTATCGGATTTATTAGGAAGTCAACCGGTATATCCTCAATATGAAAACATATGTTCATGTTCAAATTATGACTTTAGTAGTAACCCATATTCATTATATTATGGGATGTTAAGTTCCTCATAACATATTCCAATGGATAAAACGAGACATATATCAGAAGAACAGTTACATCTAGTAGAAGAAGCAGTTGCTTTAGAATACAGAAATATTGATTTTAACATTAAAGCTCATCAAAGTAATTTACATGAAGAAAATGATGAAAATGAAAATAATGAGCCTGATGATCATGGTATATCAACTATTATGAATGTCGTAGCTAACGAGGAACATCATCAAAATTTTATAAAAAACAACGAAGATGTTGATAACTACGAGGGTGACAATGACGATGGTGATAATGATGACTTAGAAGATGATGACTTAGAAGGGGAACCAATTGATGGAGCACCTTATTTGCCTAATGATAATGATTGGATAAATTGGATGATAGATCAAGATGAGTCGTCATTTTTTCCTCAATAACAAGAAGGAGTAAGAATGAATTGGATGATGAGAAGATGGAAAATTAAAGAAGATTTACAACAAGACTTAAGGTAGTGGAGTGTATAGAAAGGTGTGCAATATAAGAAAATTGCATCGAAAAAAAAACTCTTAACTGTTGCATGCATCGTTAATAGCTGCAAGTGGTGATTGCATGCATCTATAGACAAGTCTTTTAATGATTGAACGGTGATTAGATACAATCAGGAGCATAGTTGCATAACGAATACCTTAGGAGATCATAAACAATGTAACACAAAGTTTATACTCTACCGCATATTGCCACATTTTATGGCAAATCTTAATTCTGGGGATCCCTTCCAGCACATCAAACAACTTAAGCATTTGGCCCAGACCTTTAGGTTAGATGTCCAAAATCGGGATATTCTTCTCATGAAGATGTTCTCCTTCTCTCTCATAGACAAAGCAGCTCACTGGTATCAGACTCAAACACGTCCAATCAACACATGGGTTGAACTACAATCCGAGCTTCTGAAAAAGTTCTTCCCAGTTGGTCGGGCAAATGCCTTACGACACCAGATCACACACTTTATCCAGTAGTCTGGAAAACCACTTCATGAAGCGTGGGACCATTTCCTGGATCTCATGCGAAAGTGCCCCCATCACGAAGTTCCTAAATGGGAACAAGTCCAGTCTTCTTACCAGGAACTCCGTGAAGATATCCACATATTCGTCAATGCAACCTGTGGATGAAATATCATGGGTCAACACGAAGACATTGTGTGGGAGATTCTCGAGAATATGTGCGAGAACTCCATTAATAATAACTCCATTGGCTTATTCGATCGGATGAATGCCCGCGCATCGATGAATCCAAGGGGAGCACATGAGACGTAGGGCTTGTCTGCATCCGTCGACTTGAAATTGATGGTCAGTCAGTTGGACAAGGTCTTTATCATTGATAAGAAGGTGAATGAGTTAACTCGACATCTGCAGCGAGCCACCTCTGCGCAAAACCCGTTTGCACAGCCGCCCTCTGGGAGGGAAACTGTGCATAACATCTATCACCGATCTTCTCAGGGGATGGATCCATATCCACCCCCGTCTGACTCTAGGATCGGAGGAAACTTCGATCCTGCCTACTCTAGTTGGGGGAACTCTGAACCCTCGTACTCTGACTTTCCTGAGGTTCCTCTAACCTGCGAGGACCTGAACACCATCCAGAATGACCCATTCTCTAACACCTATAGCCCTGGATGGTGGAATCATCCCAATTTCCTGTGGGCGAGAAATAATCAGAATCAAAGAACACCATATCAACCCCGTCCACAAGCTCCTTGTCCATATCAACCGCCTCAGCCTTGGCCTAACCCCACCTATCAATCTGGGCCAACTCAAACAGGTCAAATGACTCTTATCCTTCAGACTCTGGCTGACATTAAGAAGACGAATGAGCTATGCAAAAACAGCACAAGGACGAGATCACAGAATTTCGCAATCAACTCGCCCAGATGGCGAATTCCCGCCAACTTAGCACACTCCCTTCACAACCTCTACTAAATCCAAATAATGTGCTGAACCAGAGGCGCGTTATGAACCTAAATTCCGACCAAGCTCATATGATTTATCAGGTCCCTTTTGTTCCATCACCTGACAGGATGGAAGCTTCGACATCATATTCGGGATTTCAGTAGTAGCCACCTATTTTACCAACATCGAATCAGAACCAGGCAGGACTGAATTTTGTTACAACCCGTAGTAGCAAAGCAACACAAGACCCACCTTACCCAAGCCACTTTCAACCTGGTAGTAACCCAAACCCTAGGATAGTTATCCAGGACACCCCTGTCCCAGATCAAGAACCTAAACTTATTCTAGAGGAACCATCCAAGGTTCCATTTCCCTAGGCCTTGACCAAGGGAAAGAGGACAAACAAACCCGTGGCACCTGAGAAGGACCTGGTCAAGCTCTTTGAACAGGTCCATATAAACATCCCCTTGAAGGATGCAATCCGCCATGTACTGGCCTACGCACAATTTCTGAAAGACGTGTGTACATCTAAGTGTAAGCGGCGAACCGAAAGTGGGAGTCCAATCGTACTGTCAAAGTAAGCCAGGTTTGTAATTTTGAGCAAACTCCCACCTAAGGCAAAAGACCCAGGTACTCCCCTGATTTCCTGTACAATTGGTGATACCCAATTTGATAGAGCTTTATTAGATCTAGGAGCCTCCATAAACCTAATACCTACATCCCTACTTGACCACCTTGAAGAATTTGAGCTTAAACCGACAGAGGTGATATTACAGTTGGCTGATCGATCTATTAAGTCATCTAAAGGAGTTCTTGAGGATGTCATTATTAGGGTTCGGGATTTCAATTTCCTGGTGGACTTTGTAGTCTTGGATATGGATGCTCCAGAAAATCCGAGGGATACACCAATTATACTAGGGAGACCCTTTCTAGCCACTTTTAGGGCCAACATAAATTGTGAGGAGGGCCAAATTGAACTGAAATTTGAGAACCAAACAATAAAGATTGAAATCGTTAAGGTCCAACAAGGGATTAATTGCAGTGCTATAGAACAAATATGTGACATCAAGGCTGTGGTTGACGATCCCTATATTGAGGAAAACCTTACTACTTCTGATCAACCATAAGAGGATCAAAACCTGCAATCAGAGGAGTCCGAACTTGACCTAGACACACCCATAACTCCCTCACTTGTTCCTGACACACACCCTGAACCACCTGCTGGTGCTGATAACCCTGTTTTGGAACTCAAGCCTCTTCCCGATCATCTGAAGTATGTCTTTTTGGGTTCCAATCAGACGTTTCCTATGATTATCAAATCTAGACTCACACCTGATTAGGAATCCCATCTGATTTCGGTTCTCCAGCAACATCGTAAAGCCATTGGATGGACTCTCAATGATTTGACTGGTATTAGTCCCTCTTACAGCACACACCATATCTACACTGAAGAGGGCACATGACCTTCCCGTGAAATGCAGAGACGTTTGAATCCTAATCTGCAGGAGGTCGTGAAAAAGGAGATCATTAAGTGGTTAGATGCAGGGATCGTCTACCCAATCTCCAACAGTCGGTGGGTGAGTCCAATCCAGGTTGTGCCTAAGAAGGCAGCACTCACCGTGATCACGACCGAAACCGGAGAAATCATACCAACCCGTGTGGAAAATTTGTGGAGAGTCTGCATTGATTATAGAAGACTCAATACCTCCACAAAGAAGGATCATTTCCCACTACCATTGTTTGATCAGATCCTCGAGAAACTAGCGGGAAATAGGTTCTTCTACTTTTTGGACGGGTACTCTAGTTATAACCAGGTTGCAATCCATCTTGAGGACCAAGAAAAAATCACTTTCACCTGCCCCTTCGGGACGTACGCATTCCGAAGGACGCCGTTCGGTCTCTGCAATGCATCTGCTACTTTTCAGCAGTGCATGCTTGCCATATTCTCAGATATGGTAGGCGATTATCTAGAAGTCTTCATGGATGACTTTTCAGTATTCGGAGAATCATTTGACGATTGGCTCTTACACTTGGTCCAGATCCTTAGGCGGTGCATTGACGTGAATCTGGTTCTTTCCTAGGAAAAGAGCCATTTCATGGTGCCTGAAGAAATTATCCTGGGACATCTCATATAAGAAAAAGGCATACAGGTTGATCGAGCCAAGGTGAATCTGATTTCCAAACCACCTATGCCTAGCTCGATCAAGGACATCCAATCCTTTTTGGGGCACATCGATTTTTACCGTCGATTCATTCATGATTTCTCAAAGATCGCGCGCCCCCTAACCACTCTACTATCTAAGGATGTACCTTTCGAAATCTCCAAGGAAAGCACTCAAGCTTTGGAAATCATCTGTGATCGAGTCACCCAAGCTTCGATCCTATAGTCCCTTTATTTGTCTCAACCCTTTGAGATCATGTGCGATGCATTTAATTTCGTTGTAGGAGTGGTCCTTGGGTAGAAAATTGACGGGAAAACCATGGTCAACTACTACGCTAGCAAGACAGTTGACGAGGCTCAGTGTAACTGCATAATTATGGAGAAAGAGTTGCTAGCCGTAGTATTTGCCCTGAAAAAGTTCAGATCATATTTGCTAGGGTCCCGTGTTATATTTACTCGGATCACATAGCTGTGAGGCATTTCCTTGCCAAGAAGGATGTGAAACCTCGATTAATCCATTGGATCTTGCTGTTGCAAGAATTTAACCTTGAGATTCGCGACAAAGCGGGAAAACAGAACGTGGTGGCTGATTACTTGTCCCACCTTCTTTCTGATATTATCGACCCTTCCAGACCTATTACGGAACATTTTCCCGATGAGCACCTCCTGACTATCAGTATAGGGCTACCATGGTTTGCTGATTTAGTAAACTACCTGGCATCACATCAGATCTCGTCTAATTAGCCGAAAGCCAAGAAGGACGAATTGCTTTCCGATGTCAAGTATTACTTCTGGGAAGACCCGTATCTTTTCCGCATTGGTGCTGATCAAATCATTCGACAATGTGTCGTGAGAACGAAAATCCAGGACATCTTGTCCTTCTGCCATGACCAGGCATGCGCTGGACATTTCTCAGGTCATAAAACCGTAGCGAAAGTCCTTCAGTGCAGCTTCTATTGGCCCACGATTTTCAAAGATGCATACAATCACTGTAGGGCATGCACTCGTTGCTAGACCTTAGGCAACATGAGCCACCGTGATATGATGTCCTTACAGCCGATTTTTGTATGCAAAATCTTCGACATATGGGGGATTGATTTTATGGGACCCTTTTCTGTTTCGGACGGCTTCGAGTACATTCAACTCACTGTTGACTACGTGTTCAAAAGGATCGAAGTCATTCCGACCCGAACCAATAATCATAAGGTGGTTATCAAATTCATTCATCAGAACATCTTTTCACAGTTCGGGATTCCACATGTGATAATCTTTGATGGAGGGACCCATTTCACCAATGCTTAGTTCAGGTCACTGATGACCAAATACGGGGTGTCACATCGAATTTCTACTCTTTATCACCCCCAAACTAATGGTCTAGCTGAGCTATCAAATTGGGAGATCAAGAAAATCCTCCAGGTTACTGTTTGACTTGACAGGAAAGACTGGACATCCCGACTTCCGGAAGCTTTGTGGGCTTATAGGACCACCCACAAAACCCAATTAGGTATGTCTCCCTTCAGATTGGTGTACGAGAAGGCATGTCACATCCCCATCGAACTGGAGCATAAAGCCTATTGGGCAGTACGGACCTGCAACTTAGATCTTTTTAAGGTAGGAACCCACAGAAAGCTCCAAATGAGCGAGATCGATGAATTACGCCACGATGCATATGAGAACTCGTGAATTTACAAAGAGCGGGTTAAGGCCTTTCGCGACAAGCACATATCCAGAAAGATCTTCTACCCTAGTCAAAAAGTCCTACTCTTTGATGCCAAACTCAAGCTATTCCCAGAAAAACTCAGATCAAAATGGATTGGACCTTACCTCGTTCAATGAATCTTCGAAAATGGAGCCATCGAGATCAGTCTACTCAGCCACGATTCAGAACCTTTTGTCGTGAACGGTCAAAGACTCAAGCTGTTTATTAACCCTACCGATATAGATTTGGTTGAGATATCCTTTACCCTCCATTTTCCCTAAGCTCATTACGCCTAACTGAAGGCGTAAAACTCAGCACTTAATGGGAGGCAACCTGTCATTTTTGAAAAACTCAAAACCTTTCTTGACATTCCTATGCTGAATTCATATTACACTTTAGAGTTCATCCATTAGAACAGCCGAGCCCACCTCAGGTACCCGTACCCGAGTTTGAAATCGTCCGCAACAGTCACCTCAACTCGTTCGCTCACCCAGAACCTATTCTAATGAATGATCTAAGCTGAACTCGAACCCACCTAATTTACAATGGGGACATTACAAATTGTAGGCATGGGGGGGTATGAAAGTGCAAAACGCTGTAAAAATCATCTTATAAGAAAAGGTTTCATCAAGAAAATCACATATCACAAAAATATCAAAAAAATGAAAACATTCCTGAAAAGAACAAAAAAAAAATTCTGAGGGGAGAGAAGAAAATTTTGAGGCCATACAAATCTTGAAAAGAAAAAGGGAAAAGAGAAAAATGTCAAAAAGGAGCACAAGTTGAAAAGAAAAAGAAAAGAGATAGTCATTAGTAAGAAATTAAGGGATTAACTGAGTTCTAGACCATATCAAGAAAAAGAAAATGGAAGTACTAATGAAACACAGAAGAGAATAGTAGGAATGCTGATCTTAGGCCTCTTGGGCTACACTCCTAGGCTTAAAAATTCAAGTATCCGGTAAGATCTGGATAGTCCTCAAGAGGTTGGGGAAAATACAAAGCTTAAGTATTAGGTATAAGGCTTAGGGAATATTTGAATGCGTTAACTGACCTCTGGTTTGCGGGACTCAGTAACCTAAGCATCCCAATCCACATACAGTCTAGTTTGGTGCGCATAAATATCAAAACCACGCAAATGCATTTAAATTGTTCTAAAAAAGTCATCTAGATTAGGAGCAGCCGTTCAACACAAGTTGATTTGGACGAGTTCTCGACATGGAGAGGGAAATTCCCCTCAAAGATGCACAATAACATATCATCTCCTCGGTGCTTGTCTCCTAGGATATCTACATATCCTACCAGGGGCATGTAAGCACCCTGCGCTGGTTCAGATGCCATGGGCGGTATTTTCATGAAATGTCGATTGCTTGGGTCTGGATTTAGCTACAGAACACCATGGGTGGGATTATCTCGAAAGCCAAAGTTCTAGGGGTTGCCATGGGGGGTGCTATCACGAAACATCGATTGCCAAGGACCCTTCGAGGATTTGATGATGGGGACTAGGAATCCAATATAGACCGTGTTGAGAAGCCAATTCAAAGCTAGAAATAAAAAAGAAAAAAGAGAGAGAAAACTCTCTAAACAAAGAAAATTCTTCTGTCCCTCTCTTACAAAAACGCACTGCAAACTAAACCAAGGCTAAAATATGTTACAAGTATGGGTGCTTTAACCGCAGATTCAACAAACCTTAGGATAGTTCCTGTAGGCCTTAGAAACCTTCGTGGCGGACTGAGGCTAGAGCTGGTCAGGTCTGAATCTTGGTTGGTACTTGAGTACCTCTAGGCCTACTATTAGCATTCTAACCTAATCTACAAAAGAAAGCACACATCACAATTTTGAACATCAAGGAACTCATGGTCTAGAATTAAAGTTAAAATCTTAAAATTTTGCTAAGGGACTAGCAAAAGCTAGGCATGGGGGTATGATGGGAACACCATCATAATCCCTAATTAGCTCATTTTGACCTAATGAAGAGAATAAAAGCTCTTACATAACCAACTGGAGGTCTTAATTCACTGAATAACCTTTCTGAGAGAAAAGTAGGAAATATGGGGTGAAACTGTAATTTTACCATTGCAGTACAACAACGGATCTTCTCAAGGGCTAAAAATAGGTCAAAAGGTCTTAACAAGATAAAAAGTGGGTTGGATTTGACAAAAAAGGGTTCGTGTGAGTTCTGGGAATTAAATGACTTCTTATAACCCTAAAACAAACCCACTTGATTAAATAAGGTTCTGATCAAGATAAAATTTACTTAAACCCTCTAAAAATCATAGAAAATATCCTCTAGGGTTTAGATCTTTCAATTTAGCCATTGGAATCCATTTTGACCTAAAATGGGGTCTCAGACATATATTTACCTTAATTTAGGATTTTTTACGTAAATTATCCAGTCAAATGTAGTCAAAACCAAAATCCAACTTCACCATTGGATTCCTTAGGTCCAAATTAGGTTTGTACCAAAATTTGGACCTAAGGGGAACTCATCTTGACCCACTTTACAAATAGGTCCAACCTGATTACAGTTCTACCCTATCTTTCAAAAACCCTTGCATTTGACCCCCTAACTTCTCATCATTCTTTGCAATTAGGTCCCTTTGCCATTATAGCGGAGGAATCCTACTCCGATAAGCTCTAGAAGGAGATTTCTCCCTAATTTCTCAGAGAATCCCCTTCAAAATTGGAAGGGAGATTTCTCTGAGAAATTTCTCCATTATAGTGTTCATGTCATAACCTAAGGTTCAATTGAATAGATGTATTCTAGTGCATACATTTATTTCTTCCTAGGGTCCATCTCACATCCTAGGTTTAACTAATTGCATGCATTTTATTAATTTTGGAGATTTAAAGTCAGAACCACTCTACCAGGATAACCGGGTGGAATGGGGGCTCGTAAATAGCTCCCGATGTCTCCGCAGGTCCTGTACGCTCAACGGATTGGAGACCTAAGACATGGATTGACAGGTCAAAAGGATTCAAATGCTACAGACAAGGTACCATTACATGGAGAAAAATGTATGGGAAACAAAGATGTTTTGTTTACGGAAAACTGACATCGTTTGGGCCTTGTATGAGCCTAAAAACATGAGGTCTGACAGAAATCAAACGTCTGGGAGAGGTCCCAGACGTCTTAAACTAACTCGCAGGCATACCTCTCTCAGGGTTCCTCAATCGGATGTCTGGAACGCAGTGCCGACGTCTGAGGGTTCCATCAGATGTCTAGAGATGCTCTCGGACGTCTGAAATTGCATCGGTCCTTGCTCCGACGCACCTCCCAACCTTTGACACATGCGCATGCATTGTCAGGACTTGGCAAAGAAAATACGGGAAAACAAATCTCTACCAGACGTCTCATATTACCTTCATACGTCCTCCCCGACATCTGGAGGTTACTCTGGATGTCTAATTCTGCGGAAAAATGACTTCCGCAGAATCGTTCTGGGCTCTCTTCGCTGCGGAAGCTGCAGCAGAGCAGCACGACGCCCTTCGCTTCTCCGCACTCTCTCCGGCTCCCAGCTCTCCGCTCGCTCTCTCCCTCTCTGGCTCAGTTACGATGGCGTGAGACGATGATGAGTAGGAGGGGGTTTATAAAGGGAGAGGGGGTGAAGGGAACGGCGTGGGCGAGGGAGTGGTGCAGAGTGGGGAGGAGTGTGGGAGGTGGCTGTTGCAGGGGAAGGAGCGGTGAGGCGTGGGGTGAGGGAGAAAGGCGTGGCATGCATACGGTACGCGTGGAAGAGAAAAAGTATTTTTAGATGTCTAGCGATCTCTCCAGACGTCTAGATAGACATCTGGTGAACATTCCAAACGTCTTAAACTACCAAAAGGTGACGGGTCATTTCATCAAGTAATCGTCAACCAAGTAGCAGCGTCCCACGTGCGCATTCAAGGAGTGTGACATGCTTATGTAGAGCTCTAGTTGCACTCAAAGTTTATGGGCGGCTATGGAGCAAAGGTTGAAAGTTTTTCTCTTATCCACACGATACATGCAAATTCCTCAAATGGGCGAATATGAGAGAGGAGCATGAAGAGGAAGATCAGCTACTACAAACCATGAAAGAAGAGAATGTCGGGTTATTAAGAGATTTTGATTACGTATTACACATGATCCATGACAACAACGTAGGAGTTGTGGAGTTGCAGAAAACCTTACATGAGTTAATGTTGTATGTCAAAGTGAGTGTAATGTGCATTATCATAAGCATTGCAATTAAAATGCATTATCAGTAGGCGTTGTCTTGTTGCATTTAGTGCCTATTAATGTGCATTTCACTACAAGAAAAACTACTTTTGCCATAATTACTTTGAAGATGCCATTATGGGATGATATTACATTTCATCCAAAACCCAATTAGGCCTTCGGCAACTCATTTAACCAGTTCCACTCTTGCCATTCTTAAGACCATGACTTGTGCCCATCCTATAGGTTCTAACGGAGGGGGGTGAGAATTGTGTGAAACAAAATAATGCGGAAATAAAAATAAACAATTTCACAAAATGCAATTACACAAGTACACAATAATTTTTAGGTGGAAACCCAAACCCAAGTAAAAACCACCACCTAATGTTATGACCCGATTCTCAAATCCCTACAAGACCCGAGACCGGCTTGACTCGACTAATCCCAAGACCTAGTCGTCCAAAAGGAAATAATCAAAAAGTAGGAAAGTAAACCACATTCACTATGCTAAGTAACTAACAGTAAAAGAGTACAAGCAGTAAAGGAAATAAAAGCTGCTAACAGTACATATTACCACCACAATAGTAAAGTAGAACAAGATACAGAAACAGAAACAGTAACAACAGTCTCACTCACTAGCAAAAAGGAAGTACAACAACAACAGGAGCTACTGTTAGGCTCGACTGGGCCTAGACCCTCTGCAGCCGGCAACTCAGGCTGCTCAATTCCTGGACCTGTAAAGGGGGTACGAGTAAAACGGAATCAGCGAACACTGAGTATAGTGGTAACCAAACTAACTAAAGCAGTAAAAGCTAACAGGTAATTCATCTTTTCCAGTTATTTTGTTTTACAAGTCATTCCTTTTCACCCATTGGCTTACTTTTCAGATCTCTTTCTTGATCTTGCATGTTCCTTGTGGGAATGATCTTGATTGTAGTCTTTTCCGAAGGCTAGAAGGCACACATGGTGCTCTCTTGGCTGAGAGAGTCCCCCATGGTGATCCTACACCCAGTCAACCACCTCGAGGTCACGAACAGACGTAACGGTGACTACGGCACGCGCGATAAATGTAAGGGTAGCTACCCCGCACTGGCACGTGGTCAATCATTTTCGTTAGCGGGTATGCCCAAGGTACAACACGGAACAGTATAGGGCCTAGCCCTCTCAGTAATAGGGGTCTAGCCCCTCAAAACCAAATAGGGGTCTTGCCCCTCCACAGTCCACTCACCCTCATTTGACTACCCCAGTTTGCCCAGTGGGCCTAACAAGTCGGTGTAGGGTGGCTAGCTGAACCCTGGGTCCCGTGGGGTGGCTAGCTCTCTCCCAACACTAGTAGCTCTCCTCGGTACAGTGTACGCGAGGGCCAAAGAAGTCGGTGTAGAGTGACCAATCCTAACCTCGGGTCCTAACCTGTCATGACCTGATTCCAGTTCCCTACAGGATCTGAGAACGGCTTGCTTCGATTAATCCCAAGACCCAGTCGTCCAACAAGAAATAACCAAATAACATTCAGCAAACTACAATCGCACAAGTACAGTAGCTAAGAAAAAAGAAATTGACAACAGGGGAAAAGGAACAGTAATATTATATGCCATAATACAGCCATCACAACAAAATGAGCACATATAGCAGAAGACAAATCTATAGAAACTCACTACCCAACAGTAGAACTAAAGCTAGGCTCAACTTGGCCCAGCGTCCTCAGCAGCCGGTAGCTCGGGCTGCTCAAATCCTTGACCTGTACAAAATTTATTAACTGGAGTCAGCTAACGCTGAGTAAAGTGGTGCCTAAGAAGTAACATGCATTTAACAAGTAGTTAACATAAAATTGTCCGTTTTCTAATTATATTATGTGGGTGTGTAGAGATCTCTAATTAGGATTTATTAATTAATCTTCTTGTTCCCTATAGGAACGATTTTGTTTGCAGCTTCCCGTGATATAGGATGGTCATGTGGCACTCTCCTGGCCGGGGGAGTCCCTCTGTGGTAGTCCTATACTTGGTCTACCACCCTAAGGTCACGGTCGTGACGTAGCGGTGACTACGGCACACGTGATAAGCACGCGGGTAGCTACCCTGCACTAGCATACGATCAGTCATTTTCGTTAACGGGTATGCCTCAACGTACAATGCGGAACAGTGTAGGGCCTTGCCCTCTCAGAATAGAACAAGGATCTCGCCCCTCAGGGGTCTCGCCTCTCAGTTTGCGTACCCTCGTTCGACTACCCCGATTAGCCCAACGGGCTAACCAGAGTCGGTGTAGGGTGGCCATACCTAGCCCCGGGCCCCCTAGGGCGGCTAGCTCCCCCCTACACTAAGTAGCTCACCTCGGTACCACGTACACGAGGGCCAGTAAGAGTCGCCGTAGAATAGCCAAACCCACCCGGGTCCCAACCCAAAGGCGGTAAGCTCCCCTCTACACTACAAGGGATAGTTGCTCTCTTCGGTACCATGTACACGAAGGTCAGCTTACTTCCCTTAACAGCTACCCATGGGTAGCAAATTTTCAGAACCATCCGGTTCTCCATATTACGGTGTTCTTGTCTATATTTCCCGTGGGGTTTGTATAGGAGTTTCTTTTTCACATCTGGGTTGGAATGTACGGAACAAGCAGTTCAATTTCCATTTTTATTATAGTAGGGGTCCATTTTAGAATAAAGTAGGCAGCTTTTGATTACTCAATCATTCACATGTAATTTCCTCTAACCCTAGTGTTCATGCCATGACCTAGGGTTCAAGAATTTATTCTCGAGTATGCGTGTTATTCCTTCCTAGGGTTCATCTCAAGTCCTTGGATTACTTACTTGCATGTATTAAATTAGAGATTTAAGGTTATAACCACTCTACCTGGGTAACCAGGTGGAATGGGGGCTCGTACAGTGGCTCCCGATGTCTCCGCAAGTCTCGTACACCCAACGGACTGGAGACCTAAAACATGGATTGATGAGCCAAAAAGGTTCAGAATGATACAAACAAGGTATCATTATATAGAGAAACTCGTACGAAAAATAGAGACGGTTTGTTTGTCGAAAAGCAATAATATTAGGGCCTTGCACGGGCCCAAAACATGCTGTCAGACAGAAATCAGACGTCTGGGAAAGGTCCCAGACATCTTAAAACAGTTCTCAGGAATACCTCTCTCGGTGTTCCTTTATCAGACGTCTGGAACTCAATGTCGACGTCCAAGGGCTCCATCAGACGTCTGGGGGTGCTCCCGGACATCTGAAATTGCCTCGGTCCACTCTCCACCTTCTGACACATATACGTACGTTGTCAGGACTTTGTCAGAGAGAAAAATACGGAAAGTAGATCTCTACCAGACATCTTGCTCTACCTTCGGATGTCCGATAAGACGTTTGGGTGTCCCTCCAGTTGTCTGATTCCATGGAAAAATGACTTCCGCGAAAACGCTCTGGCTTCCCTCGCCTGCAGGTGCTGCAGCAGAACGACGCAGTACCCTCTGCTCTCACGCTTCCTCTCACTCTGGCTCTCCGCCCTTCACTCGCTCTCTCCCTCGCATTGCTATCTTGTCCAGCTATGGGGTGCGCAACAAAGAGGAGGGGGAGAGGTTTATAAGGGAGAGGAGGTGAGGGGGACGAGATGGCGAAGTGTGGCGTGGAGTGGCATCGCAAGAGATGTGGGGAGGCATGTGAGGGAGGAAGCATGGCGTATGTACGATCCGTGCTGAAGAGAAAAAGCATTTTCAGACGACTGGTGAATATCCCAGACGTCTAGACAGACGTCTGGTGAATATCCCAGACGTCTTAAATGACCAAAGGGTGGTGGGTCGTTTCATAACCTAAGGGCAGCTAGCTCCACTCTACAATAAACAGGGTCAGTCGCTCTCCTTGGTACCACGTACTCATCCCTTCCTTCTTTTCTCTACCTCTCCAAAGCTCAAGAGAAGCTTGTCCCACACCCGGGATGCTCCTCGCGAGATAAAGTCCAAATTTTCGTCCCCCTTCGGAAGTGGATCCCGCGACGACGACGGCGTGCTGCTCCATTCCCGCTCTTCTGGTTCGTCCTCCTTCATCCTGCTTCGTTCTCCTCCGTCCAGGTGTCGTCTTGTCCGGCTAGTCCTCCAAGCAATCGTCGAGGAGGATAACTTCTCTCTCCCAATCTTCTTTACAGCTTTTCTAGTGTAGAATTTTCCTGTTTTATAGTGTAACTGATTTCTCGCTTTCTAGTGTAACTTTTATTTAGTTTGATTGTATAAACAGTTTGAAATATTGAATGCATGTTCTCTTTCTCTCTCTCTCTCTCTCTTTTTCTTTTAGTCTGATAGTTCCATTGTAATTATATCCCTCGCTTTTCAAAAATTCTAAAAAAAATATAATTGCAAATATAGATCAACGTAGCCTCCCTGTGTTCGACCCGGAATTCTTTTCGATATAAATTTTATTTGTTGAACACGAATTCTTCGCTTTTAAGCTACAACGACAGGTTTTCCCAACACGTTAGCGTAGTAATTCGAGCGTTCAACAGGGTCCAAACGTCTGACTGACAATCCAGACGTCTTAAAAGGCTCAGAACAGAACAGGTCTTTACATCATAACAAACTTAAAGGAAGTTTCATCCCCAAAACTTAAAGAGGACCGAAGTAGGTCTGAAAAGACGTACCCCCAAAAAGCTCCGGATACTACTCTCGCATCGCCGCCTCGGGCTCCTAGGTAGCCTCCTCGTACCGCTGGCTCATCCACAAGACCTTCACCAGAGGTACCTGCTTCTGTCTCAAACTTCGGACAGCTCTGTCTAGTATCTACACTGGTCTCTTGGGGTAGGTCAGGTCGTCACCCACCTTGACACTCTCGTGGCTCAAAATGAGATTGGGATTGGCGACGTACTTCCTGAGGTTAGACATGTGGAACACGTCGTGCACACTAGAAAGCTGGGGAGGAAGATCAAGCCGGTAAGCAATGGGTTCTACCTGCTCCAGGACCTCAAAGGGTCCCACAAACCTTGGCGCGAGCTTCCCTTTCACCCCAAAATGCTACAGGCCCTTCATCGGCGAAACGCGAAGAAAGACATGATCCCCAACCTCGAACTGCACCTCTCTACGCTTCCGATCGACATAACTCTTCTGTCTGCTCCTGACAGTGCAAATTCGTCTGTGAATCAGCTCTATCACCTCCTGACTCTGCCGGATCAGCCGGGGGCCAACCTCCCACTTGGTCCCCACCTCAACCAAACTCAAGGGCGCAGTACACCTCTGTTCGTATAGAGCCTCATAGGGTGCCATGCCGATACTCGAGTGATAGCTGTTATTATATGCAAACTCTGCCAGGGGTAAGTGCTCCTCCCAAGAGCCTCTCCAGTCTAGTACACAGGTGCGTAAAAGGTCCTCAAGTGTCTGTATCGTGCGCTCTAACTATCCGTCCGTCTGGGGGTGGTATGCCGTATTAAACCTCGATCGTGTCCCCAAAGCCTGCTGAAACTCGACCCAAAACTGGGAAGTGAAACGGGTATCCCGGTCGGATACAATCTCACGCGGAACTCCGTGCAGCGTATCACATCACGAATATACCTCTCTTCCAACTGCACTGGTCCCAAGGTGACTCGGATCGGCAAGAAACGTGCCGTCTTAGTCAATTTGTCTACAATCACCTAGACTGCATTGTGTCCTCGCTGGGTAACGGGTAAGCCCACCACCAAGTCCATGGTGATGCTTTCCCACTTCCACTCTGGCATAGGAAGTGGCTGCAATGGCCCTATAGGCCTTTGATGCTCGGCCTTCACCTGCTGGCACACCAAATACTGTTGTACAAACTCACCTACATCCCGCTTCATCCCTCTCCACCAAAAGTCACATCTCAGATCATGGTACATCTTCCTGTTCCTGGAATGTATGGTGAACCTGGACCCGTGCACCTCAATCAGGAGCTCTCTCAACAACTCCTCATCCCTGGGAACGCACAAACGTCCCCTCATGCACAGCACCTCATCTATAAAAGAGAAGTCTCCTGGGTCCCCTGACAGTACTTTGTCTCGCAACGATTGCAGGTACAGATTTGTCATCTGTCCTGTGATGATACGATCTATCAGCACTGGTCTCGTCTGCCGTGTCACCGTCACTGCCCCACAATGCCCCTGTAACTCTAGGGGCCGCCAACTGCCCAACTCCTCAAAGAGTCTCCAACTCTGTGCTTGTAAACTGGCCAAGTGGGCGGGCGCCTTCCGGCTCAAAGCGTCAGCCACCATGTTGGCCTTCCCCGGATGATATGAGATGCTGCAGTCATAGTCCTTCAGGAGCTCTAACTAACATCCCTATCTCATGTTAAGCTCCTTCTGATCAAACAAGTACCTGAGGCTCTTATGATCCGTGAAAATCTCAAAGGTCTCACCGTAAAGGTAGTGCCTTCATGTCTTCAACGTGAAGACAATAGTTGCCAGCTCTAAGTCATGGGTAGGGTAGCTATGCTCATGGGGCTTCAATTGCCGCGAAGCGTAAGCGACAACGTGACCCCGCTGCATCAGCACACCCCTATCCCTCCAACGAAGCATCCGTGTAGACAACAAAATCGCCACTGCTATCTGGGATAGTAAGCACAGGAGCTGAGGTCAGTCTCTCCTTCAACTCCTGAAAACACGCCTCATAAGCGTCTGTCCAAGCAAAGGGCACGCCCTTCCAGGTCAACTGAGTCATAGGATGCGCAATCTGTGAGAAACCCTTGATAAACTGCTGGTAATAACCTGCCAGTCCCAAGAAATTGAGTATCTCTGTCACTATACGTGGCCTCTCCTACCTGACTACTGACTCAACCCTGGCTGGATCCACAGCCAAGCCATCCCCTGAAATCACATTGCCCAAGAAAGTCACCTGCCTCAACCAAAACTCGCACTTGCTGTAATTGGCATACAACATGTGCCATCTCAAAGTGTTTAGAACCATCCGCAAATGCTGTCCGTGTTGTGCCTGATCCCGCGAGTAAACGAGCACATCATTAATAGATACCACCACAAACTGATCCAGATACGGTTTGAACACCTGGTTCATCAAATCCACGAAGGGAGCGGGGGCGTTGGTCAACCCAAACGGCATGACAAAGAACTCGTAGTGTCCATATCGGGTGCGGAAAGCTATCTTGGAGACGTCGATCTCCCTGATCCTCAACTGGTGGTAGCCTGATCTCAGATCTATCTTGGAGAAAACCGTGGCACCTCGCAACTGGTCGAACAAATCATCAATCCTCTGTACCAGATACCTGTTCTTGATGGTAACCCTATTCAACTGTCTGTAGTCAACACAAAGGCGTAGGGTACCATCCTTCTTCACAAATAATACAGGGAATCCCCACGGGGACGCACTAGGCCTCACAAAGCCCTTCTCCAACAAGTCCTGCAGCTGTGACTTGATCTCTCACAGCTCAAGTGGTGCCATCCGGTACGGTGCCGTAGAAATGGGGTTGGTCCCCAGTACCAATGAGATCTCAAACTCGATCTCACGCTTAGGCAGTAGTCCTGGCAGCTCCTTTGAAAACACGTCGGGGTATTCTCTGACCACCGGGATGCTCTGAAAGTCTGCCACGGGGCTGGACTCTGCCACCACATAGGCTAGAAAGCCTTCACACCCCTACCCAAAAGTCTCGCTGCTCGAAGCGCAAAAATGCACCTGAAACCTCCGTCCACCGGCTGTCCGTGAAACTCAAAGGAAGGCATCTCCGGTATGAAGAAGACGATCTTCCTCCCAAAACAGTTCACCAAGGCGTGGTAAGCAGACAGCCAATCCATCCCCAGAATCACGCCAAAATCCTCCATCGGTATCACGATCAGGTTAGCGGGGAGGTTGTGTCCCCCAATACTGACCTCACAATCTCTGTAGACCTCCTCAGCTACAAATAGCTGACCACCAGGACCTCTGATTACAAACGGATCCTCTAACAACATGCAGTCCTGTCCCAAACTAACAGCAAAACTCACAAAAATAAACGAGTGTGTGGCGCCGGAATTAAAAAGTACGTAAACTAATCTGCCAGAAACTGTAACCATACCTGCCACCATTGAACCTGATGCCCTGACGTCTCTGTGTGTTAGGGCATTGATACGCCCCTCAGCTCTTGGTGCAGAAGAAGCAGCCACACTCTGCATCGGACGGGTAGCCGCTGGCCGATACCTTCCCCTTGACTGCTGTCCTCCCCCATGCATCTGCGAACCACGACCACTTGCTCGACCTCCAGCCCTAGACGGGCAGTCCCTCCTGATGTGGCTCGGCTGGCCACATTGGTAGCAGAGGGGGACTCGACTCCCTCCCTCGGTAGGTCCCTGTTGACGGCTGGGCGGGGGTCCAGTGCTGACAGCTGGCCCCTGTTGGGGGCCCCCAAAGGTCACTGACGGCCCCGCAAAACGAGATGGCTCTCCCGTGGGCGCTGCGAGCCTCCTCTCTTGTCGGCCCTGTGAATACTCTGGCTGGTAGGGCCTCTTTCATTCGCTGTCGATGTCTCGTGCAGCCGGGTTGGTCTCCTCATACGTCATAGTTGCCTCCACCACTCTCGAGAAGGTGGGCAGCTTCAGGGTTTGACATACCCCCGAATGGCAGGCCGGAGCCCCTCAGTGAACCTCCACAGGCACTACTCCTCTGTAGCTACAGCTATCACACTAAAATGTGACAGCTCTAGGAAGCGCGTACGATACGTGCTAACAGTCATCGTCCCCTAGCGGAGAGCGTGGAACTCCCGCCTCCTTTGGTCCTACAAAGTCTGCGGGAAGTACTGCTCGTAGAAGAGGGTCACGAACTGGTCCCACGTCGGCTCTGCCCTCTCCTGGCCCCTGACTGCCCTCCACCACCTGTGTGCTGCACTCTCCAGCTGGTACGTGGAAAAGGCCACGTGGCACTCCGCAGGGGGGCGAAGGGTGTCAAACACCTTCTCGATCTGCTCTAGCCAGTCCTCTGCCTCAAACGGGTCCTCATCCCCCTTGAAGGAGGGGGGGCTTCAGCTTTCGAAACTATCCGAAAAGCTCGTAGTGCAGCTGTAGTGGGGGAACGGGCACGCCTCCAGGTAGGGAGGGCTCATGCTCAGAAGTGTCAGAGTGTGGTGGGGGCGGTGGAGGACCACTCCCTCCCCCTCGTCTAGCACTACGTCGGTCTCTCGGCCCCACAGAGGACTCCCCCTCCACGTCCCCAGGGAGAGGCTCCCGTGGAGGCGGGTGGAGCGCCTCTCGTACTATGTCTCATATCAATTGAGTGAGGTCCTAGGCCTGAACGCTCGGGAGAAGTGGCTGGTCAACTGGTACCTCGGGCCCGACACGTTCGCCCCTCCGACCTCGTCCACGGTCGCGTCCGTGGCCCGCCTCAAGAACTCCACGTCGAGGCATCTCTTGCAAGAAGACGCGGAAGACAGAACAAAAGGAGTCAACTCTAATGGCCCTCAGGTGCCGTCCTTTGTCGCTATGGTAATTACAGTCGTTGGAGTATATGACAAGAACGGTTACCAGTTTAATATGATTTATTACTCGGAATAGAAAGATTCCTGAGGTCGAACTTCGGGAGCAAACGATAGTTCTAGAAACATATAAGTTCATAATATAATGTTTTAGAAAAATATAAGTCAAATGAGAGAGAGAGAGAGAGATTTGGCTTTTTCTTCTTCTCTTCCTTCCTGCGTCTTCTTCTTTCTTCTTCTTCAGCCTACCTTCTTTTCTTCAGCTTCTTTCTTCTCTGCGGCAGCTAAGTGTCTTCTTCTTCTTTCTTCTCTTTTTTCTGTCTTCTTCTTTCTTCTTCTTCTTCTTCCGCGGTTCTTCTTTCTCTTTTCTTCTTTCTCTATTTTCTTCTTTCTTCTTCTTCTTCCGTGGTTCCTCTTTCTCTTTTCTTCTTTCTCTGTTTTCTTCCTTCTTTTTCTTCAACCTGCCTTCTCCTTCTTTCTTTTCTTCTTCTCTTGCTGCTGACTCTCCTCTTTCGCCGACGTCTGACTCGGCGCTCAGACGGCTTAACCGCTCGGTCGCTACAGTGCAGCTCCCCTTTTCCTTCAGCTTCCTTCCTTTTTCTTCTCTTTTCGTCTGCTTCTTCAGTCTGCCTTCTTTCCCTCCTGTCTTCTTCTTCTTCTTTCCTTCAGCTGCGGCAAGTCCTGCCTGCCGCTTCTCTTCTTCTTTCTTCCTTCCTGCACACACACGCAAACATCAGTGCAAAACCTACCCCCTACCCCTTTCCTGCATCTCTCTCTCTCTGGATCTCTCTTTAGGAAGCTCTCCCAGAGCCGGGTAATCGGGTCGGGTTGCGTGGTGTTACAAACGCACGGCTTTAGACATTTTTAAGACGTCTGGGAGGTGTCCCAGACGTCTAACCAGACGTCTGGAACCCCTTCCAGACATCTGGGATTCGGTTGTTTTCGACATGCGTGTTTCGTCAGCGCGCCTGAGCGCGCAGACCTGCGAGCGTCCCTCTCTCTCTCTTTTTCCCTCTCCCTCCTGCGCCCTCTGTCCCGCTCTCTCTCTCCTCCTCGCGCGGCCTTAAAAGGCCACGCCCTCCCCCTCACTCCTGTCACCTCCGCCCCCTTACCTCTTCTACTTCCAGTCGGTGCGCGAGAGCGGGCGCGAGTGAGCAGCGGCAGCGACAGCCGCGGTGAGCGTGGGAGGAGGTGCTGCGCGTGGGAAGAGGCGCTAGGCCGTGAGGGCGAGCTCGCCGGGGTTGCTACGGCCGGCCGGTGGGGGAAGCAGCGGACGCGGGTGACGCGGGAGGCCTGCTGCGGCTCGAGTAGCAGGCGGACGAGTCACGCCCTGATTCTGGAATTTTCTCCAGAATCAGACGTCTAGGCTTACAACCAGACGGCGTGGTGGACGTTTGGAGGAATGTCCAGACGTCTGAAAGGTGAGTTATTCCGTCTTTCTTCCTCTTCTTCGACTGACCGTACTAAGAGAGAGAGGAAATGGGTACGCGCAGGGTCTGAGATTCACATCCAACGCAAATCAGACATCTGGCTGCAGTGCCAGACGACGGGAACGACTTCCAAACGTCCGGGGTGACCATCGGACGTCTGGGAACTAGGCCAGACGCCCCCGCAGGCTTCTGGACGTCTGAGAGACCACGCAGAGCAAAGGTAACCTCTGATCCACTTTTTAAGACGTCTGGAAGAGGTTCCAGACGTCTGATTTTGCACTGTTTCGTCGTTTTCGACCCGTTTAGGGCCCGTTCGGAGTCCGTTTTACGCATTTCGAGTTGCGTGCTTTTCGGAATTACATCCTCTACTCGTCTACAGTAGTTGTATACTATTTTGAGAAACTCCTTGTGTTTGATCCTTGTGATAGGACCCCGTTCCATTGCAGTCTCGGGGGTTGCGGAGGCACGCGGGATTCCCGACCACGCCCCCAGTACTCCTGTTGTAACTGGTAGAGTGGCTTTTAAGTTTATTAGTATAATCTGTTAATTATGGAACCATAAATAGAACCTAGGACATTGCATGAATCCTAGGAATGAGAAACTAGAATGAATCGTAGATCCTAGGGTGTTGCAAGAATCCTAGGGTTGGAAAACTAGATTGTATGATAGATCCTGAAGGTTCGTCCCTACCAGGAGGGGTGACGTAATAAAATTGCGGAAATAAAAATATAAAGCAATATCACAAGAAATTAAGCAATCACAAAATGTACACAAGTAATTTTTAGGTGGAAACCCAAACCGGGTAAAAACCACCACCTAACCCTCTCGAGTTAGGATTTTCCGATCAACCTAGTTGATCAAATCCACTAACCGAATCACTTTGAACGAGGGTGATTCAACCTCAATACAACCACGCTACTTAAACGAGGGTAGCGTACCTCAACCCCTTCTCTCCACGAGAAGGATTTTGTCCCACGAAGGAGACGGGAATTCGCAAAGCGAATACCCAACCAAGAGACAAAGATAAAAGAAACAATAGTCCTATAGAGCCAACAAAATAATTAAACCTAGCTTCTATAGGAAATAGGAAACTCCCCTTTGCAAGGAGTGCGTCGACGATGACGCGGGTGCGTGAGCCACGCGATGGCGCTACGTCGCTCTCGTTATCTACGGCGGGAGAGCGGGCGCGCGAAGGCTTGATGCTCTCAAGAGAATGAAACTAGAGCTTGGAGAGCAAGGGCCTCAATTGGACACAAAAAGAGTGGAACTAAGTTGCTTAGGTGTGTCTCTTGTTTCTCTTAGTATGTATCTTGTGTGTTTTTGTGTTGCAAAGGCTCCCCTCTATTTATAGAGGCCTTAGGAAGGCTTTGGAAGGCTTGGAAAAGCTTCCATAGCCGTTGGGTGCAAAGTCCAAGAGAATTAGGCCGAAATCAGGACAATGATTACACTTCACAGGGTTATCAGACGTCTAACTCTGGCATCAGACGTCTGGAAGGCCACTTTAAGACGTCTGATTCCAAGGGCAGACGTCTGATTCTATGCGGGTTTCTCCCTGACTTGAATCAGATCTAAACAGGGTTTTTGTACAAGTCCATCAGACGACATAGAGGACGTCTGGCACTAAGTCTGGACGTCTGGAAACCTACTTTTACCGTGGGAATTGATTTCCAAACGTTGCAACGGCTAGAAAATCTCTGAGAAGAGATTTTGGGTCAGCCGAGGCAAAACGGTCATTTATCAGACGTCTGTGAAGTCCTATGGACGTCTGATAAGGCTCTAACGGTCATATTCTTGAGTGTCTTCTAAGCCAGCCAACGGTCCACTAACTGGACGTCTGGCAAAGTCATCAGACATCTCCTAAGACGTCTGGTATAAGGTCTGGACGTCTGAATTCATCAGACAGAACTAACTATGTCCAGCCTAACAGTTATCAGACGTCTGAAACAACAGTCAGACGTCTTAAAATCCTTTATCAGACGTCTGATTCGTGAATTAGACGTCTGGAAAGTCAGTTTTAACCCTATATTGGTTTTCTAAGTGTTCTACAGAAAACCTACGTATCCTAGGGTTGTGCAGGTATTCCTAGGACTACTGTTAGGGTTCTTTGAGGCTCTTTAACATAATGTCTAAGGAAAATAAAGAGCAATAAAATAAATACAAGAGATACATGAAAGGATAAAAAAGAATCTATCCTATTCTTCTTGTCTTCCATCTCCAATCTTTCGCTCCACGCGAACCTCCTCTATTTTCCGTCAAGCTCCTCCAATCCGTCCTGGATGCGAGCTCGAGTTCCGTCTAAACACGTCTTCATTTGCAATTGACCTGAAATCTAGGACTCAAATTGCAAATGTTAAATAACACGTGTTTTGTTATCATCAAAACAAATGATCGTGGTGCTCTAGCACCAACAATCTCCCCCTTTTTGATGATGACAAAACCGTAAATAATAATGCATAAAAATCCTCCCCCTTTTTGACATTATCAAAAAGGTTTGATTGATTTTATATTTCCTATTACTCCCCCTTAAAACATGCTCTTCTATTTATTTTTAACAAAGGTAATGTCCTCCCCCTTTTTATAACAACAAGATAGCTATTATTTTTCTCCCCCTTACTAAAGGAAATTTAGCTAACTTGTATCTCCCCCTTAAAAATTGACAATAAGCTCATCATTTTTAACTCCCCCTATCTAAATGCTTATAAAAAGGATAGGGTTAAGAATTTTACCTCACCTACCATGGCCAATAAAATGGCCCGAATGGTGGTGGTGGATGCCACATCGGATGGGGCTCCCATCCGTAGCTTGGAGGCCCGGGCATCGGTGCCGGTCTCCAATCCGGTGGTCGACGTGCGGCGGGTCCGTCGTTTGTTCGCCGTCTCGTCGGTCTTCTTCTTCTCCTCCTTGGTCTACTCATTGGTTCTCCCAACTTAAGTTGACCAGCCTTGAGCTTGTAGGTCCAGTCCTTTATGTTGTAGTCATCCCTGAACCCTACAAAACAAGATTCTAATTTTTTCTTCGGTATCCAAGTGAGCTTGGATCCGGATTTGTTAGAAGGTCTCCTGGATGGAGATCCTTTCTCAACCTTAGGGCTATAAAACTTATCTACTTTGTTGATTAAATTGTTAGAATTTTCCCTAAGACATGCAATTTCTCTTTCTATAATTTGCATCTTAGTCTTTAAATCAAAAATTTCTAACTTTAGACTATTATTTTCCTCAATCAATTTATTATTTTCATTGATGAGGTCTTGATTTTCTAATAACAGGTTATTATCCTTAGGACTAGTCTCTATATCCTTGAGTTGTTTTTCTAACCTATCATTTTCATTTCTAAGAAAACTAAGGTTCTTTTTAATGCTTTTATTTTCTACCCTAAGTGATTTACTAATCTCAAAAAGTTCATTAAAGGCTTCTTGTAAATCCAGGTTTACCTCATTGTCGGAGTCGCTTTCGCTGTCGATGTCGCTTTCTCCGATTGCCATGAAACCAAAGCAAGTGGTTTCTTCTTCTTTTTCTTCTTCTTCTTCCTCCGAGCTGGAATCCTCATGAGTGCCTTCCAACCTCCTCCATATCTCGTGGGCGGTGGTGCACTCTTGGATTTTCTCGAACTCTTCCGGACTCAATGCGCAATACAGGGCATTCATTGCCTTTGCGTTGAGTGAGAGATCTTGAATCTGCAGCTGCGAGTAGCCTGCATCCGGTCGCTCCGGGATCTCGTATGAGGCTTCGCAACGTCCCCATAGAGCGAAGTCCGTGGCTTGAAGCCACATCCTCATCCTCAGCTTCCAGCAGCTGTAGTTGTTCCCGTCAAAGTAGGGCGGACGGGTTGTGGACTGTCCCTCCGAAATCCTACTTGTGGAACAGCTTCCCTCCATGTTTAGATCCTCGCCGGTTTGTAACGCCGAAAATGCGAGACCTGCTCTGATACCAATTGAAGGTTCGTCCCTACCAGGAGGGGTGACGTAATAAAATTGCGGAAATAAAAATATAAAGCAATATCACAAGAAATTAAGCAATCACAAAATGTACACAAGTAATTTTTAGGTGGAAACCCAAACCGGGTAAAAACCACCACCTAACCCTCTCGAGTTAGGATTTTCCGATCAACCTAGTTGATCAAATCCACTAACCGAATCACTTTGAACGAGGGTGATTCAACCTCAATACAACCACGCTACTTAAACGAGGGTAGCGTACCTCAACCCCTTCTCTCCACGAGAAGGATTTTGTCCCACGAAGGAGACGGGAATTCGCAAAGCGAATACCCAACCAAGAGACAAAGATAAAAGAAACAATAGTCCTATAGAGCCAACAAAATAATTAAACCTAGCTTCTATAGGAAATAGGAAACTCCCCTTTGCAAGGAGTGCGTCGACGATGACGCGGGTGCGTGAGCCACGCGATGGCGCTACGTCGCTCTCGTTATCTACGGCGGGAGAGCGGGCGCGCGAAGGCTTGATGCTCTCAAGAGAATGAAACTAGAGCTTGGAGAGCAAGGGCCTCAATTGGACACAAAAAGAGTGGAACTAAGTTGCTTAGGTGTGTCTCTTGTTTCTCTTAGTATGTATCTTGTGTGTTTTTGTGTTGCAAAGGCTCCCCTCTATTTATAGAGGCCTTAGGAAGGCTTTGGAAGGCTTGGAAAAGCTTCCATAGCCGTTGGGTGCAAAGTCCAAGAGAATTAGGCCGAAATCAGGACAATGATTACACTTCACAGGGTTATCAGACGTCTAACTCTGGCATCAGACGTCTGGAAGGCCACTTTAAGACGTCTGATTCCAAGGGCAGACGTCTGATTCTATGCGGGTTTCTCCCTGACTTGAATCAGATCTAAACAGGGTTTTTGTACAAGTCCATCAGACGACATAGAGGACGTCTGGCACTAAGTCTGGACGTCTGGAAACCTACTTTTACCGTGGGAATTGATTTCCAAACGTTGCAACGGCTAGAAAATCTCTGAGAAGAGATTTTGGGTCAGCCGAGGCAAAACGGTCATTTATCAGACGTCTGTGAAGTCCTATGGACGTCTGATAAGGCTCTAACGGTCATATTCTTGAGTGTCTTCTAAGCCAGCCAACGGTCCACTAACTGGACGTCTGGCAAAGTCATCAGACGTCTCCTAAGACGTCTGATATAAGGTCTGGACGTCTGAATTCATCAGACAGAACTAACTATGTCCAGCCTAACAGTTATCAGACGTCTGAAACAACAGTCAGACGTCTTAAAATCCTTTATCAGACGTCTGATTCGTGAATTAGACGTCTGGAAAGTCAGTTTTAACCCTATATTGGTTTTCTAAGTGTTCTACAGAAAACCTACGTATCCTAGGGTTGTGCAGGTATTCCTAGGACTACTGTTAGGGTTCTTTGAGGCTCTTTAACATAATGTCTAAGGAAAATAAAGAGCAATAAAATAAATACAAGAGATACATGAAAGGATAAAAAAGAATCTATCCTATTCTTCTTGTCTTCCATCTCCAATCTTTCGCTCCACGCGAACCTCCTCTATTTTCCGTCAAGCTCCTCCAATCCGTCCTGGATGCGAGCTCGAGTTCCGTCTAAACACGTCTTCATTTGCAATTGACCTGAAATCTAGGACTCAAATTGCAAATGTTAAATAACACGTGTTTTGTTATCATCAAAACAAATGATCGTGGTGCTCTAGCACCAACAATCTCCCCCTTTTTGATGATGACAAAACCGTAACTAATAATGCATAAAAATCCTCCCCCTTTTTGACATTATCAAAAAGGTTTGATTGATTTTATATTTCCTATTACTCCCCCTTAAAACATGCTCTTCTATTTATTTTTAACAAAGGTAATGTCCTCCCCCTTTTTATAACAACAAGATAGCTATTATTTTTCTCCCCCTTACTAAAGGAAATTTAGCTAACTTGTATCTCCCCCTTAAAAATTGACAATAAGCTCATCATTTTTAACTCCCCCTATCTAAATGCTTATAAAAAGGATAGGGTTAAGAATTTTACCTCACCTACCATGGCCAATAAAATGGCCCGAATGGTGGTGGTGGATGCCACATCGGATGGGGCTCCCATCCGTAGCTTGGAGGCCCGGGCATCGGTGCCGGTCTCCAATCCGGTGGTCGACGTGCGGCGGGTCCGTCGTTTGTTCGCCGTCTCGTCGGTCTTCTTCTTCTCCTCCTTGGTCTACTCATTGGTTCTCCCAACTTAAGTTGACCAGCCTTGAGCTTGTAGGTCCAGTCCTTTATGTTGTAGTCATCCCTGAACCCTACAAAACAAGATTCTAATTTTTTCTTCGGTATCCAAGTGAGCTTGGATCCGGATTTGTTAGAAGGTCTCCTGGATGGAGATCCTTTCTCAACCTTAGGGCTATAAAACTTATCTACTTTGTTGATTAAATTGTTAGAATTTTCCCTAAGACATGCAATTTCTCTTTCTATAATTTGCATCTTAGTCTTTAAATCAAAAATTTCTAACTTTAGACTATTATTTTCCTCAATCAATTTATTATTTTCATTGATGAGGTCTTGATTTTCTAATAACAGGTTATTATCCTTAGGACTAGTCTCTATATCCTTGAGTTATTTTTCTAACCTATCATTTTCATTTCTAAGAAAACTAAGGTTCTTTTTAATGCTTTTATTTTCTACCCTAAGTGATTTACTAATCTCAAAAAGTTCATTAAAGGCTTCTTGTAAATCCAGGTTTACCTCATTGTCGGAGTCGCTTTCGCTGTCGATGTCGCTTTCTCCGATTGCCATGAAACCAAAGCAAGTGGTTTCTTCTTCTTTTTCTTCTTCTTCTTCCTCCGAGCTGGAATCCTCATGAGTGCCTTCCAACCTCCTCCATATCTCGTGGGCGGTGGTGCACTCTTGGATTTTCTCGAACTCTTCCGGACTCAATGCGCAATACAGGGCATTCATTGCCTTTGCGTTGAGTGAGAGATCTTGAATCTGCAGCTGCGAGTAGCCTGCATCCGGTCGCTCCGGGATCTCGTATGAGGCTTCGCAACGTCCCCATAGAGCGAAGTCCGTGGCTTGAAGCCACATCCTCATCCTCAGCTTCCAGCAGCTGTAGTTGTTCCCGTCAAAGTAGGGCGGACGGGTTGTGGACTGTCCCTCCGAAATCCTACTTGTGGAACAGCTTCCCTCCATGTTTAGATCCTCGCCGGTTTGTAACGCCGAAAATGCGAGACCTGCTCTGATACCAATTGAAGGTTCGTCCCTACCAGGAGGGGTGACGTAATAAAATTGCGGAAATAAAAATATAAAGCAATATCACAAGAAATTAAGCAATCACAAAATGTACACAAGTAATTTTTAGGTGGAAACCCAAACCGGGTAAAAACCACCACCTAACCCTCTCGAGTTAGGATTTTCCGATCAACCTAGTTGATCAAATCCACTAACCGAATCACTTTGAACGAGGGTGATTCAACCTCAATACAACCACGCTACTTAAACGAGGGTAGCGTACCTCAACCCCTTCTCTCCACGAGAAGGATTTTGTCCCACGAAGGAGACGGGAATTCGCAAAGCGAATACCCAACCAAGAGACAAAGATAAAAGAAACAATAGTCCTATAGAGCCAACAAAATAATTAAACCTAGCTTCTATAGGAAATAGGAAACTCCCCTTTGCAAGGAGTGCGTCGACGATGACGCGGGTGCGTGAGCCACGCGATGGCGCTACGTCGCTCTCGTTATCTACGGCGGGAGAGCGGGCGCGCGAAGGCTTGATGCTCTCAAGAGAATGAAACTAGAGCTTGGAGAGCAAGGGCCTCAATTGGACACAAAAAGAGCGGAACTAAGTTGCTTAGGTGTGTCTCTTGTTTCTCTTAGTATGTATCTTGTGTGTTTTTGTGTTGCAAAGGCTCCCCTCTATTTATAGAGGCCTTAGGAAGGCTTTGGAAGGCTTGGAAAAGCTTCCATAGCCGTTGGGTGCAAAGTCCAAGAGAATTAGGCCGAAATCAGGACAATGATTACACTTCACAGGGTTATCAGACGTCTAACTCTGGCATCAGACGTCTGGAAGGCCACTTTAAGACGTCTGATTCCAAGGTCAGACGTCTGATTCTATGCGGGTTTCTCCCTGACTTGAATCAGATCTAAACAGGGTTTTTGTACAAGTCCATCAGACGACATAGAGGACGTCTGGCACTAAGTCTGGACGTCTGGAAACCTACTTTTACCGTGGGAATTGATTTCCAAACGTTGCAACGGCTAGAAAATCTCTGAGAAGAGATTTTGGGTCAGCCGAGGCAAAACGGTCATTTATCAGACGTCTGTGAAGTCCTATGGACGTCTGATAAGGCTCTAACGGTCATATTCTTGAGTGTCTTCTAAGCCAGCCAACGGTCCACTAACTGGACGTCTGGCAAAGTCATCAGACGTCTCCTAAGACGTCTGGTATAAGGTCTGGACGTCTGAATTCATCAGACAGAACTAACTATGTCCAGCCTAACAGTTATCAGACGTCTGAAACAACAGTCAGACGTCTTAAAATCCTTTATCAGACGTCTGATTCGTGAATTAGACGTCTGGAAAGTCAGTTTTAACCCTATATTGGTTTTCTAAGTGTTCTACAGAAAACCTACGTATCCTAGGGTTGTGCAGGTATTCCTAGGACTACTGTTAGGGTTCTTTGAGGCTCTTTAACATAATGTCTAAGGAAAATAAAGAGCAATAAAATAAATACAAGAGATACATGAAAGGATAAAAAAGAATCTATCCTATTCTTCTTGTCTTCCATCTCCAATCTTTCGCTCCACGCGAACCTCCTCTATTTTCCGTCAAGCTCCTCCAATCCGTCCTGGATGCGAGCTCGAGTTCTGTCTAAACACGTCTTCATTTGCAATTGACCTGAAATCTAGGACTCAAATTGCAAATGTTAAATAACACGTGTTTTGTTATCATCAAAACAAATGATCGTGGTGCTCTAGCACCAACAATCTCCCCCTTTTTGATGATGACAAAACCGTAAATAATAATGCATAAAAATCCTCCCCCTTTTTGACATTATCAAAAAGGTTTGATTGATTTTATATTTCCTATTACTCCCCCTTAAAACATGCTCTTCTATTTATTTTTAACAAAGGTAATGTCCTCCCCCTTTTTATAACAACAAGATAGCTATTATTTTTCTCCCCCTTACTAAAGGAAATTTAGCTAACTTGTATCTCCCCCTTAAAAATTGACAATAAGCTCATCATTTTTAACTCCCCCTATCTAAATGCTTATAAAAAGGATAGGGTTAAGAATTTTACCTCACCTACCATGGCCAATAAAATGGCCCGAATGGTGGTGGTGGATGCCACATCGGATGGGGCTCCCATCCGTAGCTTGGAGGCCCGGGCATCGGTGCCGGTCTCCAATCCGGTGGTCGACGTGCGGCGGGTCCGTCGTTTGTTCGCCGTCTCGTCGGTCTTCTTCTTCTCCTCCTTGGTCTACTCATTGGTTCTCCCAACTTAAGTTGACCAGCCTTGAGCTTGTAGGTCCAGTCCTTTATGTTGTAGTCATCCCTGAACCCTACAAAACAAGATTCTAATTTTTTCTTCGGTATCCAAGTGAGCTTGGATCCGGATTTGTTAGAAGGTCTCCTGGATGGAGATCCTTTCTCAACCTTAGGGCTATAAAACTTATCTACTTTGTTGATTAAATTGTTAGAATTTTCCCTAAGACATGCAATTTCTCTTTCTATAATTTGCATCTTAGTCTTTAAATCAAAAATTTCTAACTTTAGACTATTATTTTCCTCAATCAATTTATTATTTTCATTGATGAGGTCTTGATTTTCTAATAACAGGTTATTATCCTTAGGACTAGTCTCTATATCCTTGAGTTGTTTTTCTAACCTATCATTTTCATTTCTAAGAAAACTAAGGTTCTTTTTAATGCTTTTATTTTCTACCCTAAGTGATTTACTAATCTCAAAAAGTTCATTAAAGGCTTCTTGTAAATCCAGGTTTACCTCATTGTCGGAGTCGCTTTCGCTGTCGATGTCGCTTTCTCCGATTGCCATGAAACCAAAGCAAGTGGTTTCTTCTTCTTTTTCTTCTTCTTCTTCCTCCGA
The DNA here is from genome assembly GCA_037157565.1 of Thalassia testudinum. Lineage (NCBI taxonomy): Eukaryota > Viridiplantae > Streptophyta > Magnoliopsida > Alismatales > Hydrocharitaceae > Thalassia > Thalassia testudinum. The sequence continues at coordinate 70,262,381 of JAZHRO010000022.1, read as the reverse complement.
GCTGGAATCCTCATGAGTGCCTTCCAACCTCCTCCATATCTCGTGGGCGGTGGTGCACTCTTGGATTTTCTCGAACTCTTCCGGACTCAATGCGCAATACAGGGCATTCATTGCCTTTGCGTTGAGTGAGAGATCTTGAATCTGCAGCTGCGAGTAGCCTGCATCCGGTCGCTCCGGGATCTCGTATGAGGCTTCGCAACGTCCCCATAGAGCGAAGTCCGTGGCTTGAAGCCACATCCTCATCCTCAGCTTCCAGCAGCTGTAGTTGTTCCCGTCAAAGTAGGGCGGACGGGTTGTGGACTGTCCCTCCGAAATCCTACTTGTGGAACAGCTTCCCTCCATGTTTAGATCCTCGCCGGTTTGTAACGCCGAAAATGCGAGACCTGCTCTGATACCAATTGAAGGTTCGTCCCTACCAGGAGGGGTGACGTAATAAAATTGCGGAAATAAAAATATAAAGCAATATCACAAGAAATTAAGCAATCACAAAATGTACACAAGTAATTTTTAGGTGGAAACCCAAACCGGGTAAAAACCACCACCTAACCCTCTCGAGTTAGGATTTTCCGATCAACCTAGTTGATCAAATCCACTAACCGAATCACTTTAAACGAGGGTGATTCAACCTCAATACAACCACGCTACTTAAACGAGGGTAGCGTACCTCAACCCCTTCTCTCCACGAGAAGGATTTTGTCCCACGAAGGAGACGGGAATTCGCAAAGCGAATACCCAACCAAGAGACAAAGATAAAAGAAACAATAGTCCTATAGAGCCAACAAAATAATTAAACCTAGCTTCTATAGGAAATAGGAAACTCCCCTTTGCAAGGAGTGCGTCGACGATGACGCGGGTGCGTGAGCCACGCGATGGCGCTACGTCGCTCTCGTTATCTACGGCGGGAGAGCGGGCGCGCGAAGGCTTGATGCTCTCAAGAGAATGAAACTAGAGCTTGGAGAGCAAGGGCCTCAATTGGACACAAAAAGAGCGGAACTAAGTTGCTTAGGTGTGTCTCTTGTTTCTCTTAGTATGTATCTTGTGTGTTTTTGTGTTGCAAAGGCTCCCCTCTATTTATAGAGGCCTTAGGAAGGCTTTGGAAGGCTTGGAAAAGCTTCCATAGCCGTTGGGTGCAAAGTCCAAGAGAATTAGGCCGAAATCAGGACAATGATTACACTTCACAGGGTTATCAGACGTCTAACTCTGGCATCAGACGTCTGGAAGGCCACTTTAAGACGTCTGATTCCAAGGGCAGACGTCTGATTCTATGCGGGTTTCTCCCTGACTTGAATCAGATCTAAACAGGGTTTTTGTACAAGTCCATCAGACGACATAGAGGACGTCTGGCACTAAGTCTGGACGTCTGGAAACCTACTTTTACCGTGGGAATTGATTTCCAAACGTTGCAACGGCTAGAAAATCTCTGAGAAGAGATTTTGGGTCAGCCGAGGCAAAACGGTCATTTATCAGACGTCTGTGAAGTCCTATGGACGTCTGATAAGGCTCTAACGGTCATATTCTTGAGTGTCTTCTAAGCCAGCCAACGGTCCACTAACTGGACGTCTGGCAAAGTCATCAGACGTCTCCTAAGACGTCTGGTATAAGGTCTGGACGTCTGAATTCATCAGACAGAACTAACTATGTCCAGCCTAACAGTTATCAGACGTCTGAAACAACAGTCAGACGTCTTAAAATCCTTTATCAGACGTCTGATTCGTGAATTAGACGTCTGGAAAGTCAGTTTTAACCCTATATTGGTTTTCTAAGTGTTCTACAGAAAACCTACGTATCCTAGGGTTGTGCAGGTATTCCTAGGACTACTGTTAGGGTTCTTTGAGGCTCTTTAACATAATGTCTAAGGAAAATAAAGAGCAATAAAATAAATACAAGAGATACATGAAAGGATAAAAAAGAATCTATCCTATTCTTCTTGTCTTCCATCTCCAATCTTTCGCTCCACGCGAACCTCCTCTATTTTCCGTCAAGCTCCTCCAATCCGTCCTGGATGCGAGCTCGAGTTCCGTCTAAACACGTCTTCATTTGCAATTGACCTGAAATCTAGGACTCAAATTGCAAATGTTAAATAACACGTGTTTTGTTATCATCAAAACAAATGATCGTGGTGCTCTAGCACCAACAGATCCTAGGGTATGGCATGAATCCTAGGATGGAAAGAACTAGTGGAATATATGAATACTGCAGTCATGGAAAATGTGGAGAGGAAATAATAGCTACCTGTAAATTGGTTTAACAGCTGCCTGTTATGAATAAATGAGCATGTATGGGAATATGGGATGTATGAATATGAAACTGAGAAGGTGAAACCTGAATGTGTTGAGTTAAAAGAACTGGAACCCTACGGGGAATTAGGAGTGGAACTCCTGGAAAGAGAAATGAATGGAACTGAGAAAGAAAGACGTGGTAGTGTGCTGTCTCTTGGGTACGTAGTACCAAGGGAAGTACCTGTACCTGTTTAGTGCAGAGCGGAGCCAGCCACCCCAGGGACCCGGGGTTAGGACTGGCCACTTTGTACCGACTTGCTGGCCCTCGTGTACGTAGTACCGATGAGAGCTACCAGTGTAGGGAGGTACTAGCTACCCCATGGGCCCCGAGGTTCTGCTAGCCTCCTACATCGACTTGTTAGGCCCACTGGGCAAATCAGGGTAGTCAGGCGAGGGTGTGCGGATTGTGGAGGGGCAAGGCCCCTGTTTGGTTACTGTGGAGGGGTTGGACCCCTGTTACTGAGAGGGCTCTGCCCTGTACTGGTTCCGTGCTGTGCTTTGGGCACACCCGTTAACGGAAACGACTGACCGCGTGCCAGTGCGGGTTAGCTACCTGTGCGTTTATCGCCCGTGCTGTAGTCACCGTTACGCCTGTCCGTGACCTTGGGGTGGTTGACTGAGAGTAGGATCACCACGAGGGACTCTCCCGGCCAGGAGAGCACCACGTGCTACTTCTACTGTTCGGAAAAGACTGCAATCAAGATCGTTCCCACGAGGAACATTCGAGATCAAGTGAAGGATCTAAGAAATAAATAAATTTTGAGACAATAGAAAGACGTAATTAAAGAAAGTAACAGAACATAACAGCTACTGTACACTCTATTGTTCCTTTTGTTCTAGTTGCCACTCTACTCAGCGTTTTGCTGACGTGTTACACTCGTTACCTTTCAGGACCAGGTGTTGAGCAGCCAGGGTCAGCGGCTGTAGAGGACGCTGGGCCGAGTAGGGTCCAGTAGAGTTACCACTGTTCTCTTGTACCTCTTTTGGTTCCACTGTAGTGAGTAGTTCTTGTTACCGTTGTACTTTTCTTTACCTGCAGTTTCATATTATGTTATGAATGTTGTTCTACTGTTGTGGTGGTATATACTGTAGTGGTTTCTTTCCTTACTGCTGTATTTTCTTACTGTTAGTTATATTCATGCCGAATGTGGTTTATTTTACTGCTCTTTTGGTTACTTCCTCGTTGGACGACCAGGTCTTGGGATTAGTCGAGTCAGTCCGGTTCTTGTGTCTTGTAGGGACTCGGGAATTGGGTCGTTACAAGATGGTATCAGAGCAAGGTCGTCCCGAGAAGTGAATCAACTGACTGCAAAATAACCAATTCACATGTCTATAACTAGAGTAGCCACCACAACATATCTTTTGACATGAACTTTTAGACGTTTTCGTTAGGTATCATTCTGTATTGACGCGTTTGGTTTTGTTTCGTGTCTCCATTATAGGAGATGCCTCGTCGTGGAACTAGGAGGGTGGGCCGCGGGCGCGGTCGAGGTTGGGGCCCGAGGGACAGATGTGTCGGGCTTGGAGTACATACTACCCCTCCTCTTCTCCTGAGCATACTGTCTCCAGACCTCGTCCAACTGATTCGAGAGGTGGTTCGAGAAGAATTTCAGCTTCCACCTATCTCGCCACCACCTCCTCCCCCTTCCGAGCGTACGACAGGGGAGTTGGTGGTGGAACGAGATTTCCGCCGTCACACTAGGTGTGTTAGGAGAACTCAAAGGAGACTCGTGGCGTCCGCAGGAGAGCTGTCACGTTTTGCAGAGCCATCAGTGGCCTTTGGGGGCCCTCGCCAGGGGCCAGTCGCCAGCACCGGACCCCCGCCCAGCCGATAGCAGGGACCCACTGAGGGTGGGAGTCGGGTTCCCCTCTGTTACCAGTGTGGCCAACCGGGCCACATCAGGAGGGACTGCCCGTCTAGGGCAGGAGGTCAGCAGATACTCCCCGCGCAGAGTACTGGAGGGCGTGCAGGAGGCCGCGGTTCCCAGGCACGAGGAGGAGGACAACAGTCACGAGGAGGGTACCGACCAGCACCTACCCATCCGACGCAGAGTGTGGTTGTTTCGTCCGCACCTAGAGCTGAGGGGCGTATCAACGCCCTGACACACAGGGATGCCAGAGCTTCGGGCTCAGTTGTGGCAGGTATGGTTTCAGTTTTCGGCAAACTCGTTTACACAATTTTCGATTTCGGCGCTACGCACTCGTTTGTCGCAGCCAGTTTCGCAGTTAGTTTGGGCCAGGATTATACGCTGTTAGAGAATCCGTTCGTAATTAGAGGTCTGAGAGGTCAGCTGTTTGTAGCTGAGGAGGTGTACACGGATTGCGAGGTCAGCGTCAGGGGACATAGCCTGCCAGCTGACCTGATTATGATATAGATGGAGGACTTTGGAGTGATTCTGAGGATGGACTGGCTGTCCGCTTACCACGCCTTGGTAGACTGTTTTTAGAGGAAGATTGTCTTCTCCATGCCAGAGTTGCCTTCTTTCGAGTTTCACGGATAGTCAGTGGATGGTGGCTTCAGGTGCATTTCGGCACTTCGGGCGGCGAGACTTTTGAGCCAGGGGTGTGAGGGCTTCCTAGCTTGTGTGGTGACAGAGCCCAGCCCTGTCGCAAACTTCCAGAGTATCCCGGTGGTCAGAGAGTACCCTGACGTGTTTCCAGACGAGTTACCAGGATTATAGCTTGAGCGTGAGATCGAGTTTGAGATCTCGCTAGTACCAAGGACCAGCCCCATCTCCACCGCGCCAAACAGGATGGCACCGCTTGAGCTGCGAGAGCTCAAGTCCCAGTTGCAGGACCTTTTAGAGAAGGGTTTCGTGAGGCCCAGTGCGTCTCCCTGGGGAGCCCCGGTACTGTTTGTGAAGAAGAAGGATGGTACCCTACGCCTTTGTGTGGACTACCGACAGCTGAATAGGGTCACCATCAAGAACAGATATCCGCTGCCGAGGATCGATGACTTGTTTGACCAATTGCGGGGTGCCACGGTGTTCTCCAAGATCGACTTGAGGTCGGGATACCACCAGTTGAGGATCAGGGAGACTAACATCTCCAAGATGGCTTTCCGCACCCGGTATGGACACTACGAGTTTTTGGTCATGCCGTTTGGGCTGACCAATGCCCCACTGCTTTCATGGATCTAATGAACCGGGTGTTTAGACCGTACTTGGACCAGTTCGTGGTGGTTTTCATAGATGATGTACTCATCTATTCTACAGATCAGACGCAGCACGAACAGCACTTGCGGATGGTTCTGGACACACTGAGACGACGTAGGCTGTACGCCAAATACAGCAAGTGCGAGTTCTGGTTGAGGGAGGTGACCTTCTTAGGTCATGTGATCTCAGGAGACGGCTTGGCGGTGGACCCAGCCAAGGTCGAGGCAGTACTCAGGTGGGAGAGATCGCGTTCAGTCACTGAGATTCGCAGTTTCTTGGGACTGGTAGGCTACTACAGACGATTCATCAGAGGTTTTTTACAGATTACGCGTACTATGACACAGTTGACCCAGAAGGACGTGCCCTTTGCTTGTACAGACGCCTGTGAGGCATGTTTTCTGAAGCTGAAGGAGAGGTTGACCTCGGCTCCCGTGCTCACCATCCCTGACAGTAGTGGCGGGTTTGTTGTGTACACGGACGCCTCCTTGTAGGGGTTAGGAGGTGTGCTCATGCAGAGGGGTCACGTTGTCGCTTACGCTTCACGGCAACTGAAGCCCCATGAGCATACCTACCCTACCCACGACCTAGAGTTGGCAGCGGTTGTCTTCGCGCTGAAGACCTGGAGGCACTACTTCTACGGTGAGACCTTCGAGATTTTCATAGATCACAAGAGCCTCAGATACCTTTTTGATCAGAAGGAGCTCAACATGAGACAGAGACGTTGGTTGGAGCTCCTGAAGGACTACTACTGCAGCATCTCCTACCACCTGGGAAAGGCCAATGTGGTGGCTGACACCTTGAGCCGTAAGGCGCCCACACACTTGGCCAGTTTACAGTTACAGAGTTGGAGCCTTTTGGAGGAGGCGGGTAGTTGGCGACCCCTGGAGTTACGGGGGCACTATGGGGCAGTGACGGTGACACGACAGACTAGGCCAGAGCTGATAGATCGCATCATCACAGGACAGATGGCCGATCCGTACTTACATTCCTTGCGCGACAGAGTACTGTCAGGAGACCCAGGGGACTTCTCTTTCACAGACCAGGTGCTGCGCCTGAGGGGACGGTTGTGCGTTCCCAGAGACGAGGAGCTGTTGAGAGAGCTCCTGACTGAGGCACATGGTTCCAGATTCACCATACATCCCGGAAACACGAAGATGTACCACGACTTGAGACGCGAGTTTTGGTGGAGGGGGATGAAGCGGGATGTGGGTGAATTCGTGTTGCAGTGCTTAGTGTGCCAGCAGGTGAAAGCCGAGCATCAGAGGCCTGCAGGGCCGCTACAGCCGCTTCCAGTGTCAGAGTGGAAGTGGGAGAGCATCACCATGGACTTGGTGGTGGGCTTACCTGTTACCCAGTGAGGGCACGACGCTGTCTGGGTAATTGCGGATAGACTGACGAAGACGGCACGATTCCTGCCGATTCGAGCCACTTTGGGACCAGCACAGTTGACAGAGAGGTATATCCGCGATGTGGTACGACTACACGGAGTTCCGCGGGAGATCGTATCCGACCAGGATACCCGCTTTACGTCCTAGTTTTGGGCTGAGTTTCAGCAGACCCTGGGGACACGGTTGAGGTTTAGTACGGCTTACCACCCCCAAACGGACGGACAGTCTGAGCGCACGATACAAACACTTGAGGACCTTTTGTGTGCCAGTGTACTGGACTGGAGGGGCTCTTGGGAGGAACACCCGCCCCTAGCGGAGTTTGCATACAACAACAGTTATCACTCGAGCATCGACATGGCTCCCTACAAGGCTCTGTACGGACGGAGGTGTACGGCACCCTTGAGTTGGGTTGAGGTGGGGACCAAGTGGGAGGTTGGCCCCAGGTTGATCCGACAGAGTCAGGAGGTAATCGAGCAGGTCCATAGGCGACTCCTTACTGTCAGGAGCAGACAGAAGAGCTACGCGGATCGGAGACGTAGAGAGGTGCAGTTCGAGGTTGGGGATCACGTCTTTCTTCGTGTTTCGCCCATGAAGGGCCTGCAGCGGTTTGGGGTGAGAGGGAAGCTCGCGCCGAGGTTTGTGGGGCCCTTTGAGGTCCTGGAGCGGGTTGGACCCGTTGCTTACAGGCTTGCCCTCCCCCCGCAGCTTTCTGGTGTGCACGACGTGTTCCACGTGTCCAACCTCAGGAAATACGTAGCCGATCCCAGTCACGTACTGAGTCACGAGAGCGTCGAGGTGGGCGACGACCTGACCTACCCCGAGCGGCTAGTGCAGATTCTAGACTGAGTCATCCGCAGTTTGAGACGAAAGCAAGTACCCCTAGTAAAAGTTTTGTGGAGGAGCCAGCGGTACGAGAAGGCTACCTGGGAGCCTGAGGTGGCAATGCGGGAGCGGTACCCGGAACTCTTAGCGGGTACGTCTTTTCAGACCGGCTTCGGTCCTCTTTGAGTTTGTTATGGTTATTTTGACGTCTTTCCCGCACCCTAGTTAGCGCAAGTTTCGGGGACGAAACTTCCTTTGAGTTTGTTATATTGTTACGAACGCGCGGCTTCAGACGTTTTTAAGACGTCTGGGAGGTGTCCCAGACGTCTGGAACCCCTTCCAGACGTCTGGGATTCGGTTATTTTCGGCACGCGTGTTTCGTCTGCATGCCTGAGCGCGCAGACCTGCGAGCGTCTCCTCTCTCTTTTTCCCTCTCCCTCCTGCGCCCTCTGTCCCGCTCTCTCTCCTCCTCGCACGGCCTTAGAAGGCCACACCCTCCCCCTTACTCCCGTCACCTCCGCCCCCTTTCCTCTTCTCCTTCCAGCCGGTGCGCGAGAGCGGGTGCGAGTGAGCGGCGGCAGCGACAGCCACGGTGAGCGTGGGAGGAGGTGCTGCGCGTGGGAAGAGGTGCTCGGGCGTGAGGGCGAGCTCGCCAGGGCTGCTAGGGCCGGCCGGCGGGGGAAGCAGCTGACGCGGGTGACGTGGGAGGCCTGCTGCGGCTCGAGCAACAGGCGGACGAGTCACGGCGCGGTCGAGCGTCACGAGCGGAGGGCGAGTCGCGCCCTGATTCTCGAATTTTTTCCAGAATCAGACGTCTAGGCTTACAATCTGACGGCGGGGAGGACGTTTGGAGGACTGTCCAGACGTCTGAAAGGTGAGTTATTCCGTCTTTCTTCCTCTTCTTCGACTGACCGTACTATGAGAGAGACGAAATGGGTACGCGCAGGGTCTGAGATTCGCATCCAATGCGAATCAGACATCTAGCTGCAGTGCCAGACGACGGGAACGACTTCAAGACGTCCGGGGTCACCATTGGACGTCTGCGAACTAGGCCAGACGCCTCCGCAGGCTTCTGGACGTCTAAGAGACCACGCAGAGCAAAGGTTACATCTGATCCACTTTTTAAGACGTCTAGAAGAGGTTCCAAACGTCTGATTTTGCACTGTTTCGTCGTTTTCGACCCGTTTAGGGTCCGTTCGGAGTCCGTTTTCCACGTTTCGAGTTGCGTGCTTTTCGGAATTACATCCTATACCCGTCTACAGTAGTTGTATACTATTTTGAGAAACTCCTTGTGTTTGATCCTTGTGATAGGATCCCGTTTCGTTGCAGTCTCGGGGGTTGCGGAGGCACGCGGGATTCCCAACCACGTCCCCAGTACTCCTGTTGTAACCAGTAGAGTGACTTTTAAGTTTATTAGTGTAATCTGTTAATTATGGAACCATAAATAGAACCTAGGACATTGCATGAATCCTAGGAATGAGAAACTAGAATGAATGGTAGATCCTAGGGTGTTGCATGAATCCTAGGGCTGGAAAACTAGATTGTATGATAGATCCTAGAGTATGGCATGAATCCGAGGATGGAAAGAACTAGTGGAATATATGAATACTGTAGTCGTGGAAAATGTGGAAAGGAAATAATTGCTACCTGTAAATTAGTTTAATGATGAGAACTTCATCATGCGCCATAACTAGCTCATTTTTACCTAATACAAAGGATAAAAGCTCCTACATAACTCAAGGAAAAGCTTAACTCAGAGAATTCTGAGTTTAAGGAGAAAACAAGTCAAAAGGGGTAAAAATGCGATTTTACCAGTATAATCTGCATACAGGTCCAAACATAGGTCAAACAAACCAAATAAGAAGGAAAGTGGGATGATTTAATAAGGGTTACAGCAATTCCAAGGAACTAAATGATAATCTGTAACCCTAAAACAAACCCACTTCAATTCACGAGGTTCAAGGCAAATAAAAAATGGAATAAACCCTCTAAAATTTATAGAAAAATAATCTCTAGGGTTTAGAACCTTCAATTTGGCCTTAGGAACCCATCTTGACCTACATTGAGAACCATACCCAATTAATAACTTAATTTGGGTTTTTACGTAAATTGACCGGTCAAACAAGGTTTAATCTAGAAATAAAATTCACCATCAGATTCCTTAGGTCCTAATTAGTCATGTATAAAAACTTGAGCCTAAGAAGAAACCTTCTTGACCAACTTTACATTTTGGTCCTCATCCATTTACTTTTTGGCCCTCAACTTTTGAACACTCGCATTTTGGCCCCTAACTCTCCTTCGTTCTTTGCGTTCAGGTCCTCCCTGCAAAACCTGCCAGCACCATGCTCCGGCGACCTTGCGCGGAGCATGGTGCCGCGCAGGGTGAGGGGGAGGGCCTGCCAGGACAAATGGGGGTGCCCTGCGTCGTCAGCCGTCGCAGGAGCACCCCCCTGGTCGCTGCAACCCACCATACCGGCCGTGCTAACGCACGGACGGTATGGGTCTCCATCTCCGGCGTCCTCCGGCGAGGGAGACACGTCGTCTCCATCCGCCCTCCTCTCTGATTCCGCCTCTATAAATACCCCCGTCGCTCCGCCGTTCTGAGTAGCTCGGTCCTGATGGAGAAACACCCTCTTTTCACTCTCTTCCCACTCCGACAGGAAGCCCTCCAGCTCCGGCGGTTTTTCCCTCCTCCTCCTCGTCGTTCTGCCGCACTACCAGCAGCAGGGCTACCTTCCCCTGCTCTTCCCGCGCCGCGCCGCACCCAGCGCGTGCCTCTCCAGCCCTCTCCTCGCCGTCGCTCCTTCCTCTGGGCAGCTTCTTCTCCGGCGACAGTCGATACGATTGTCGCCTGCTCCGGCCCCTCCTCGTCCTGCTAAGTAGGTATAACTTCTCACCTTTCTCCCCTCTTCCTTTTCCTCACTTTAAACATTTACTGTCGCCCTCGATTCCGACCAATCACCCACACCTTCTCCGCCTCCGGCCATCCTCCGGCGAGTCGCTCCCATCACTCCAGCACCCCACACGGCTCGCCGACCTGCACATAATCTCCGCCTCCTCACCCTGATCCATTTCCGCCCTTCCAATTCCCGCCACCCGACCTCTGCAAGTCCACCGAACACACCCACTTTCCGACCCACACGCCGCCCCACGCCTCGCCACCACCCGCACGAGCTTCGCCGCACTCTGGCGAAGCTCCCGGCACCTTCTGATTAGGCCGAGAGGCCGTTTTGCTGTGAACAGGTCACCCGTCCTCCGCCGCCATTGCCGTGCAGAAGGAGCTGCTTCCGCCTGCAGCTGCAGGCGCGCCATGCCCAGATTCGACTCCCAGGCTGTGCGAGGCATTTCGGCAAAGCGTCGGGCTGCAGCTGAAGCGAAGCCCTCGCGTAAAGCCGTGATTACCAGCTGCTTCCTCCGCGCAGGCGCCAACTTGGGGTGGGACATTTAGTCCCACCTCGGAAAACTCTGAAGAGGCGCAGCGGTATAAAGTGAAAAAGTGCTGGAGGCTTATCGCCTCAGCACACGGGGTGAGGTCCCCTTCACTCGCCCGGTTACCCGGTCTTGTCTGCGCTCACGCCTCGCGGACCTGGCCCGACCCGACTTAGCCCGACCTGCACTCCTCGCCCACCACGCACGCCGGTGGGCCTGGACCCGGGCTCGACCCGTACCCAACTACCCGGCAGCTCTGGGAGAGCTTTCCTAAGAGCGGCTTCTGTGAGAGAGAAACGCGGTGGGGGGGGGAGGGGTAGAATAGGTTTTTGCCCGCTGACGAAAACTTCGAAGAGTGCAGGCACAGGTGAAGAAGAAGAACCGGAGAAGAAGACTGACGGAAGAAGAGCAGCCAGGACTGCTCGAAGCAAAGAGGAAAAGGCGAAGAAGAAGAAGACGAGCGAGGCAGAGAAGAAGGACGATGAAAGCTGAAGGAAGGAGCACCGAGCGGCACTGTAGCAGCGGCGGTTTAAGTCGTCTGATTGGAAAATCAGACGACGCTCTGAAGGCAGAAAAGAGGAAGAAGAACAGGACAAGGACCGCAAGGAAAAAGAAAAAGAAAGAGACAAAGTAGAAACAAAGAGCTGAAAGACGAAGAAGAAGAACATCACCCACTGCTGCAGATAAAGAAGACAGAAAGAAGAAGAAGGAAGAAGGAGAGACGACGTCCTGACAGCAAAAGAAGAAGACCACAAGGAGATAAAGAAACCAAAAGCCAAAGAGAAGAGAAAAGAAAGAAGAAGACAGACGAGAAAGAAGAAGCCAACAAATTTTCATCTCTCTCTCTCTATCTATATTTTTGTAAAAGAAACTTTGTACCCCTAGAATACGACTTGCTCCCTGAGTTCGACCTCGGGAACTCTTTTATTTCCGAGTAACAAATTGTATTAAACTGGTAATCACTTCTCTATACTATACTACGACGAAATAATAGAACTATAGAGGAAGGTTGTTACCATTTAACAGCTGCCTGTTATGAATAAATGAGCATGTCTGGGAATATGGGATGTATGAATATGAAACTGGGAAGGTGAAACTTGAATGTGCTGAGTTAAAAGAACTGGAACCCTACGGGGAATTAGGAGTGGAACTCCTGGAAAGAGAAAGGAATGGAACTGAGAAAGAAAGATGTGGTAGTGTGCTGTCTCTTGGGTACGTAGTACCAAGGGAAGTACCTGTACCTGTTTAGTGCAGAACGGAGCCAGCCACCCCGAGGACCCGGGGTTAGGACTGGCCACTTTATACCGACTTGCTGGCCCTTGTGTACGTAGTACCAAGGAGAGCTATTAGTGTAGAGAGGTACTAGTTACCCCACGGGCCCCGGGGTTCTGCCAGCCTCCTACACCGACTTGTTAGGTCCACTGGGCAAACCATGGTAGTCAGGCGACGGTGCGCGGACTGTGGAGGGGCAAGGCCCCTGTTTGGTTACTGTGGAGGGGTTGGACCCTTGTTACTGAGATTGCATTGCCCTGTACCGGTTCTGTGCCGTGCTTTGGGCACACCCGTTAATGGAAACGACTGACCGCGTGCCAGTGCGGGTTAGCTACCTGTGCGTTTATCGCGCGTGCCGTAGTCACCGTTACGCCTGTCCGTGACCTTGGGGTGGTTGACTGAGAGTAGGATCACCACGGGGGACTCCCCCGGCCAGGAGAGCACCACGTGCTACTTCTACTGTTCGGAAAAGACTGCAATCAAGATCGTTCCCACGAGGAACATTCGAGATCAAGTGAAAGATCTGAGAAATAGATAAATTTTGAGACAATAGAAAGACGTAATTAAAGAAAGTAACAGAGCATAACAGCTACTGTACACTCTACCGTTCCTTTTGTTCTAGTTGCCACTCTACTCAGCGTTTTGCTGACGTGTTACACTCGTTACCTTTCAGGACCAGGTGTTGAGCAGCCAGGGTCAGCGGCTGCAGAGGACGCTGGGCCGAGTAGGATCCAGTAGAGTTACCACTGTTCTCTTGTACCTCTTTTGGTTCCACTGTAGTGAGCAGTTCTTGTTACCGCTGTACTTTTCTTTACATGCAGTTTCATATTATGTTATGAATGTTGTTCTACTGTTGTGGTGGTATATACTGTAGTGGTTTCTTTCCTTACTGCTGTATTTTCTTACTGTTAGTTATATTCATGCTGAATGTGGTTTATTTTACTGCCCTTTTGGTTACTTCCTCGTTGGACGACCAGGTCTTGGGATTAGTCGAGTCGGTCAGGTTCTCGTGTCTCGTAGGGACTCGGGAATCGGGTCGTTACACGTGGCCAGGTCCAGGGGCACCGGCGTGGGTGGTGCGCGATGAGTGCACAGGAGGGTGTCGGGTTGGGTCACCAGGTCTGCGTGGGAAGTGCCGCGGACGAGGTGGGTGAATAGGTGAGGGACCTCACCCCAGTGCTATCGGAGGCGATAAGCCGATAGCACAAAAACAATTTAAGTGTGGGCATGAGGCCACACACTTACGAGGTGGGACTAAAGTCCCACCTCCGATTTCGGGCGCCCGCAGGAGGAAGCTTCGTGCAATTGGGGCCACAACGAAGACTCGTGACCCCAATTGAGAACTTAGGCATGAGCGTGAGAGTGCTCTGCAGCTGCTGGACCTAGGGGCCTGGGGCACTGCAGCCTGGAGCAGCTCGCGAAGCAGCTTCACTCTGCCCATTAATGGCAGCGAGCAAGGCGACACCTGAAACATGCAAATGGCCTCCCGGCCATGTTAGACAATGCAGGGGGCTTCGCCGGAGTGTGACGAAGGCAGTGCGAGGGGCGGCGAGGCGCCTGCGGCCGTGCGCCTAGGGCACTCTACGTGCGTGCGAATGGGTGTGTTCGAGAGGTGGTCTGGAGAGGTGTTGGCGGCCAATGGAGATGGGGAAACTGGTCAGGGAGTGATGGTGGATCTTCTGGGCTTGTCGGCGAGGGGTGGAAGGGTCTGTGGAAGTGGGGCGATCTCACCGGAGATGGTGGCTGGAGGCGGAGCAGATGAAGGTGGTCGTGGCAGTCAAGGGGTTTAAAAGAATAATTAAGGAAGGAAAAAGTGAGAGGAGAGTAAAGAGACGATTTCTACCTACTTAGTCGACGAAGGGGGAGAGGGAGACTGCCTGGCGTGTGCCTGCCGGAGCTGAGGACAAAGGTGCCTAGGGGAGGAGTGACGGCGACGAGGAAGAGATCTGAGGATGCCAGCTGGTGCGGCCTGACGTGGGACAATGGGGCAGAGTGGGCTCTGCTGCAGTATGGCAGCAGAGCGACGAGAAGGAGGAGGAGAGTTCGCCGGAAGCTTAGGGAAATCTGACTGGAGGGAGCGAAGACGAAGGAGGAGGGTATTCTCGGCCAGAAGTAGGCTTGAAGGAGACGGCAGACCCTGCCGCTCCTTATAAAGGCGTTGGCGAGGGGAGACGCACGAGACAACAGCGTGGAGGGCTCGCCGGAGCATGGTCAGAGATGGACACCCATGCCTTTCATGCATTCGCACGAGAGGCATGGGCAGCCGCAGGTGGCAGGGGTGGGTCCCTGCGACAGAGGACGACGTAGGGAACCCGCCGTTCGTTCCTGAGAACGACTGCCATGCCCTGTGCGGCGCCATCCTCCGTGAAATGTCGCCGGAGGTATGGCGCTGCTCAGAAATGGCAGGGAGGACCGTTCTGTAAAGAACGATGAGAAAGATAGGGGTCTAATTGAAAGGGTTTCAAAAGATAAGGGTCAAAAAGTAATTCAGGAGGACCAATTTGTAAAGTCAGTCAAGATGGTCTTCTCTAAGGCCCAAATTTTTGTACCAGCCTCATTTGAACCTAAGGAACTTAATGGTGAAATTTAATTTTAGGTTTGGCCATGTTTGACTGGTCAATTTACGCAAAAACTCAAATTAAGTGATAAATTGGGCATGGTTCTCAATTTAGGTCAAAATAGGTTGTAAAGGACAAATTGAAGGTTCTAGACCCTAGGAAATGTTTTTCTATGATTTTTAGAGGATTTAGTTGATTTTTATCCTACCTCAAACCTCGTGAATTAAAGCAGGTTTGTTTTAGGGTTACAAGATGTCATTTAATTCCTAAAAGTTACTATAACCCTTTTCAGATCAGATCATCTCACTTTCTTTCTTATTAAGCCTATTTGACCAGTGTTTAGACCCTCAGATACCCTGTTTGTGTACTACATTGGAGAAATTGCAGTTTTACCCCTTATGATTTATTTTATTCTTTACTTCAAAATCCTCTGAGTTAGGCTTCTCTTTAGGTTTGTAGGAGCATTTTCATACTTATTCAGATCAAATTATGCTAGTCAGGGTTCATGATGAGGCTCTCATCAACCTCAGGGAAAGAAACTCAGAACAGATGTCAAGCGGTACGTTGTGGTGGTTACTCTAGTTACATGCACGTGAATTGGTTATTCACAAGCTAGTTGGTTCATTTCTCAGGACGACCTTGCTCTGATACCATCTTGTTACGACCCGGTTGCCGAATCCCAACGGGACTCGAGACCAGCTCGACTCGACTAATCCCAAGACCCAGTCGTTCAACAAGAAATAACCAAAAAGCAAGAAAGTAAACCACATTCACTATACTAAGTAACTGACAGTAAAAGAGTACAAGCAGTAAAAGAAATAAAAACTGCTAACAGTACATATCACCACCGCAATAATAAAGTAGAATAAGGTACAGAAACAGAAATAGTAACAAAAGTCTCACTCACTAGCAAAAAGGAAGTACAACAACAACAGGAACTATTGCTGGGCTTGACTGGGCCCATCACCCTCTATAGCCGGCGACTCGGGCTGCTCAACTCCTGGACCTATAAAGGGGGTACGAGTAAAACGGAGTCAGCAAACGCTGAGTAGAGTGGTAACCAAACTAACTAAAGCAGTAAAAGCTAACATGTAATTCATCTTTTCCAGTTATTTTGTTTTACAAGTCATTCCTTTTCATCGATTGGTTTACTTTTCAGATCTCTTTCTTGATCTCACACGTTCCTCGTGGGAACGATCTTGATTGCAGTCTTTTCCGAAGAGTAGAAGGCATACGTGGTGCTCTCTTGGTTGGGAGAGTCCCCCGTGGTGAGCCTACACCTAGTCAACCACCCCGAGGTCACGGACAGACGTAGCAGTGACTACGGCACGCGTGATAAGCGCACTAGTAGCTACCCCGCACTGGCACGCAGTCAGTCATTTCCGCTAGTGGGTATGCCTAAAATACAACACGGAACAGTATAGGGCCTAGCTCTCTCAGTAACAGGGGTCTAGCCCCCAAGAACCAAACATGGGTCTCTCCCCTCCACAGTCCGCGCACCCTCGTCTGATTACCCCGGTTTGCCCAGTGGGCCTAACAAGTTGGTGTAGGGTGGCTAGCTGAACCCCAGGCTCCATGGGGTGGCTATCTCTCTCCCTACACTAGTAGCTCTCCCCGGTACAATGTATGCGAGGGCGAAAGAAGTCGGTGTAGAGTGGCCAATCCTAACCTCGGGTCCCAACCCAAGGGCAGCTAGCTTCAGTCTACACTAAACAGGGGACAGTCGCTCTCCTTGGTACCATGTACTCAAGGGCCAGCACACTTCCCACTCACATTTCCAGATCCATTCCACTTATCCACAGGAACTCTACTTTTAATTCGCCATAGGGTTCATGCTCGTATTCACCATGTTGTTCCATACCAGGTTTCATCATTCACATTTCTATTCTTATATTACACACATGCAGCTCGTATTTCCATCATTTTACATATACAACAAGTAATGTCACAGGTAACTGTTTAACCAGCACAAGCATTTCATATTTCACAGGCAGCTCATATTCATTAACAGGCAGTTATTTACATTTCTATTCATTCATTTATGACTGCAATCTCAAACACACATACAAACAGTGCAAGCACTTCTTGTCCTAGGATTCATGCCACATCCTAAGTTTCTAGTAATCAAATTTCACATATGTAGTTATGGTTTATAGTTAAAATAGGGGAAACCACTCTACCAGACAATCCGAAAGTACTGGGAGCTCGAACGGCAGGCTCACGAAGGGACATACCACAATGAAAAGTTCAGAATAGTATAAAAGGCTTTCTAACAAGTAGAGGAACTCTCAAGGAATCCATAGATATCTCATTTGCGTAAAACATACCTCAAATGGATCCTAAACGGGTCAAAAATAGGACTGCAGACCTAAATCAGACGTCTGGCACAAGGTCCAGACATCTTAAAAATAACCAGAGTCTCACCTCAAATTCCTGCGTCGACTTCAGACATTTAGAACCCCTTCTTGACTGTCTGGACCCAGCTCCAGACGTCCAACCTCTCCTCCAGTCGTCTAGGAGTGCTTTCGGTCATCTGGTAAGCTGTCCAGACGTCCGAAACGTGTGGTGTTATGATCCGGTTCCCGAATCCCTATAGGACACGAGACCAGACCGACTTGACTGATCCCAAGACCTAGTCGTCCAATGAGAAAGTAACCAAAAATTTGGAAAGTAAATCACATTCACTATGCTAAGCAACTATTAGTAACAAAAGTACAGCAGTAAAGAAGTCAACTACTACGTGATAAATGCCAGTTTATCATCATTCTTATGCATTAAAACAAACCTAGCTCTTAGGATTTTACTCCGCAAGCGGGTTTTTGGGCTGCATTTAGGCATAAATTAGGTTAGGCATGCATTGCATTTGTTATTGTCTTTTTGATATGTTTCTGTGAGTGTTAGGGATGAACAGATATACAGATCCCTAAAACCCTAGCATTCAAGAAGGCAAACGGTGAAGGAGAAGCTCAGACTAGCTGGAACTCATCTTGATCCAGCTCACCACAACTGGAACCTAGCACACTTGAACTAGGGTTAGCTCATCCCAGCTCCATTCAACTAATCTTAGCTGAATGGCAGTTCAAGAGAGTTCATCTTAGCTCACCCTAGCTCAAGTCAGCTCAGATCCAGCTCAACTTAGCTGAGTCTAGCTCATCTCAGCTCCCACTAGTCCACAGGGAGCTCTAGCTAGCTCAGCTGAGTTGACGGGAGTTCACCCCAGCTCAGACCCAGCTACATCCAGCTCCACTCAGCTCCAGCCAGCTGAAGAAGAACTCATCTCAGCTCAGGAAGCTCAAGTCTAGCCCCTGGCGACTCAGCTTAGCTCAACTCAGTTGAGCTAAGCTACCTTAGCTGCCTCAACCAGCTTGATCCTCCCCGGGAGCACCAGACCCAACTCACCTTAGCTCATTATGGTAGAAGCCATCTCACTTTAGCTTGGCTTAGCAGCTAGCAAAGAACTAGCAAGCTAAGCCAGCTAGAGTAGCTCCATGCCAGCCTCTTCAGTAGCAGCCAGCTCCAGTTCCAGCTCCAGACTTCTCCTCCTTAGCTCCTCAATTCAAACCCTAGCTCCAATACCTCCTCCTCTACTCTATAGGTAGCTAAGCTAGCTTAGCTTAGCTTATCTTAGCTAGCACCCAGCTCCTTGGCCATCCACCACCTTCAACTCAACCCTAGCTAGCTCCATCAACTAAGCTCACCTAAGCTAGCGATCCTACTCCAAGTTGGCGCCACCACCATCACACCCCTTCACCCCATCACCACTACCAAAAGCCACCTATTTTCCCTCCAAAATAACCTTCTAGAACCCTTCCCTTTTGGCTCCAACTTTCCCTCCAAAATTCCCTTCATCTCCACCATACACCTCTCCTTAAATCCATCTCCACCATCCACCTAACCCCCCTTCTAGAAGACCCTAGGATGGTGCCAAAATGGTGGTGTCTCTCCACCACCAAAAGCCACCAACACCACCATAACCACCCCCTTAACACCCCTTGAGTTGGCGCCAATTGCCCTTAGCCTTAGGATCCCCAACCACCTCCATCTCTCCATCTTAGCCCTTCATTCCAAGAGTCACCTTGGCCCCCCTTCCTACTCTATATAAACCCACCACCTACCACCATTTTAGAGCATCCTCCATTAGTGCAATTTTCTACCTATACCCACCTACACCTACGGCCAAGAAGAAGGAGTAGAGAAGGAGATTAAAGGGGCACATCACCAGCCCTTTTGGTGCCTTCTTCTCCCCACTCTCTTCAACTTGGGCCACGCCAAGGAGGAGGACTCTTCCACTTCAAGGAGGATGGCCAGGCAAGGGAGAAGGACTTAGGGTGGGCGTCCACCCTTGGAGAGAAGATTAGGGCATGCCCCCTTAGGGTTTGCCTTGGACGACATCACCTTGGTGGAGCACAGCAAGGAAGGAGTTGGAGGATTCTTTTCAAGATTGGGATCTACCAACCTTGGAGCAAGAAGCCCTCTTCTTCACCATCTATCTAGAGGATTTGTGTTTGCTTTTCTTATTTGCAATTTTCTAGTAGTAGAAGCATTCCTCTACTAGGTCTTTTTGTAAAACACTTTTTCATTTATCTAGTTGCCTTCTTTGCAATTTCTTATTTGCATTTCTACTTGCTTTGTTTTTAGTATTCTTCACTCCCTCTCCCTAATTATTCTAGGCCTCCACTTGCCTAGAGTGAGCTTAGGGAGAGGCCCTACTTGCCACTTAAAAGTAGTATTTGAATTTGAAGTGTAAATCACTTTCCCGCCACCATTTCGCATGTTGTCTTAATTCAAAAACAAAAGAAAATGATATATTGAAAAATACCAAAAAGAAAGTTGAGATTTGTGTTCCAAGCAAGAGAATCAATTTTGCAAACATTTGACCTTCTTGGACGACCCTAGATACTCCCCTATCTAAGAATATAAATTTAAGAGTTGATCGGTTTTGCACGTTACAACGACGTATTTAACAAACCACGTGAAATCGCTATCGCTACGGTACACACCACCACAACAATAGAAAAGTAACCAGGTACAAGAATATAAAGTACAGAATGTAAGAGTACAAAGGTGAAAGACTACTCACTACAACAGAAAAGAGTACAACAAGAAGCTACAATTACTGGGCTCTATTGGGCCCAGCACCCATTGCAGTCATAGGCTTTGGTTGCTCAATACCTGGACCTCAAAAGGGTTATGAGTACACAAAGTCAGCGAACGCTGAGTAGAGTAGCAACCAACTAACTAAAGCAGTAAAGGTGGACAGGTAGCTGTTGGTTTTCAATTACTTTATTTAACTAATTATTCTTTTTCACCACTTGGTTTGTTTATCAGGTCTCTTTCTTGATCTTGAATGTTCCTCGTGGGAACGATCTTGATTGCAGTCTTTTCCGAGTAGAAGGCGCACGTGGTGCTCTCTTGGCCGGGAGAGTCCCCCGTGGTGGTCCTACACCCAGTCAACCACCCCAAGGTCACGAATAGATGTAACGGTGACTACGGTACGCACGATAAGCGCACGGGTAGCTATCCCACACTAGCACGCAGTCAGTTGTTTTCGTTAGCGGGTGTGCTCAAAGCACAGCACGGAACCAATATAGGGCCTAGCCCTCTCAGTAATAGGGGTCTAGCCCCTAAGAACCAAACAGGGGTCTCGCCCCTCCACAGTCTGCGCACCCTCGCCTGACTACCCTGGTTTGCCTAGTGGGCCTAAAAAAGTTGGTGTAAGGTGGCTAACTGAACCCTGGGACTCGTGGGGTGGCTAGCTCTCTCCCTACACTAGTAGCTCTCCCCGGTACTATGTACGCGAGGGCCAAGAGGTTGGTACAAAGTGGCCAATCCTAACCCCAGGTCCCAACCCAAGGGCAGCTAGCTCCGCTCTGTACTAAACAGGGGACAGTTGCTCTCCTTGGTACTCCGTACTCAAGGGCTAGCTCACTTCCCCACTCACATTCCCAATTTCATTCCATTTATTTCCAGGAGCTCTACTCCTAATTCCCCATAGGGTTCGTACTCATATTCCTCATGCCATTCCATACCAGGTTTCATTAGTTCTATTTCCATTCTCAGGTTATACACAATCAACTTGTAATTCTATCGTTCACATTTCCATATTTAGGTTATTCACAGGTAGCTCATGTTTCCAACATTCACCTTTCCATTTCCAACTTATATACATGCAGCTCATATTATGTCATTTCACATGTGTAACAGGAAAGTTATATATAACAGTTAATTAGCACAAGTACTACATATTTCACAGGCAACTGTTATTCATTTACACGCAATTGTTATCATTCTATTTATTCATTCAAGACTGCAATCCATTCATTCAATACAGATATTCCAGTATTTCTAGTCTTAGGATTCATGCCATACCCTAGGTTCTAATCATTCATTCCACGCAAGCATTCAGGTTTGTATTTAAGGTAGGAGAAGCCACTCTACCAGTAAACCCAGGAGTAGTGGGAGCTTGAATGGCAGGCTCACGTGGCTCAGCAAGCCCTAAACCCACAACGGAATGAAGACCTATCATAAGGATCAATCACAAGAGAATACTCAGAATAGTATAGAAAGTCTTCTAACAAGTAGATGAATTCATACGAAAAATATCGGTATCCTAATTGCGGAAAACAGATCTCAAACAGACCCTAAACGGGTCAAAAATAGTATTTCTGACTCAAATCAGACGTCTGGAACAACTTCCAGACATCTTAAAAGTGTCCAGTGTCATACCTCAAGCCCTGCACCAATCCTCAGATGTCCAGGAACTCCTCTGGACCTTCTGGACCCAGTTCCAGACATCCGACCACCTCTCCAGATGTCTGGAAGCGCTTCCCGTCTTCTGGTAGGTCGCCTAGACGTCTGAAATGCGTGGGAGGGCATGTCCTGCGCCTTCCCGAAGCAAATCCTGCACGCAGATATCCTATCTTCTCAAATCGGGCATGCAAAAGGTGTATCGGTGGAGTGGCCTACATGGCCGTATCCGCAAAGAGACGTACCTTCACGAGACTTCCTCCTTAAACGTCTAGAACCTCCTCCAGACATCAGCTACGTCATTTGGACGTCGCTCCAGACGTCTGATTCTGGTGAAAACCTAGAACCAGAGCCTGCTTCCGCCTTCTCACGTCGCGCATGGTCGCGCCGCACCCTCTCGCCTGCAGCTCCAGCTACAGCAATGTCGGGGAGGACCTCCCCGACGCATTCCTCCGCCTTGTGCACGCACCGCTCCGACCATGCGCTCACCGGCGAGCTACGACGTAAGCTTGCAAGCTCAACTCCTCCTCTCCGTCTCACGCTGCTCCTCCTCTCCTTCTCATGACACTCCCGCGCTCTCGCTTGCTTTGCCACTCCTGCTGGAGGGAAGAAGGAAGGTGGCTGGGAAGTAAGGGAAACAAAGGTGGAGGAGGGGTTTATATAAGGTAGGTGTTTAGGGTTTTGCAAGGAACGGAAGAGAGAGAGAAGCAAGAGGAAAAATCGAGGGGTACTGTCTGTGCGCAGCACGCGTGCAGACGCGAGTTCGTACCCAAGATTTTTGATTTTTTAGACGTCTAGGAATGAGTCCAGACATCTTACCAGACGTCTGACCTAAAGTCCAGACGTCTTAAAATGCTTAAACAGCACGGGTCTTAACATGTGGGAGGGCGTGCCCCGTGCCTTCCCGAAGCAATCCCTACATGACAAAACGAAATCACCCACTTTTAGCCACGTAGATCGTAGCTGTGGTGCGGCCTGCATGGCCGTAACTGCAAGAGGAATGTACCTTCACAAAGCTCTGCTTTTAGACATCTGGTGTCTTCACCAGACGTTTGATTCTGGGAAAAATCCCAGAACTAGACCGACCACCTGCTTCTCTCGCCGCGCGCAGCCGCGGCCTCTCCTCCTCACCTGCAGCTCCGGCTGCGGCAAAGTGTCAGAGATGTCTCCCCCGACGCGCTTTTGTCCCGCACGTGCTGCTCCTGCCATGCATCCTTCGGCGAGCTCCCACGAGCTCGCGAGCTCAAGCTCTTCCTCCTCTCTTCATGCCGCCTCTCCTCCTCGTCGCTCGCTCTCGCGTCCTCTCTCGCACTCGCCCCTCTCGCTACAATGGAGAGGAAGAAAGAAGGTGGTGGTGGTGGAGTGGAGAAGAGAGGAAGAGGGGAAGAGGGGGCCTTATATAAGGGAGTGGCTAGGGTTTTGCAAGGGAGAAAGAAGAGAGAGAAGAGGGGAAAAGGGCAGTCTGCACATAGCTAGCGTGCAGATGTGATGTTGCGTACAAAAATTTTCAATTTTCAAATGTTTGGGAAGGGGTCCAGACATTTGACCAAATGTTTGACTGACGGTCTAGACATCTTAAAAGGCTCAGAACAGAATGGGTCTTTACACCTAAGTTTCTCGACTTAGGATTTCCTAATCGACCTAATCAATCAAATTCACTATCCGAGTCACTTAGGTGACTCATCCTTAATATAACTATGCTACTTTGAACGAGGGTAGCGTACCTCAAATTCAAGGCAAATCAGGTCGAAATTAGGGTCATTTATGATTCTGATAGGGTTACCAGACCTTTGGTTCTAAGGTTAGAAGTCTAGGTCGTCGTCTGATCTAGGGATCGGTCATCTGATCTAGAAGGGTGAAAGGTTTGAACTGAGTTGGATTGGGATGGATGTCTAAGATTCAATTATAAGATGTCTAGGATACTAATCAGACGTCTAATCCTAAGATGGTTTCCTTCTTGTTTTCACAAGATCGAAATAAGGTTCTAGTGGTAAGTTGCACAGACGACAGGTCGGACGTCTGGCAATAATCTTGGATGTTTGGAAATAGGATTCTCTGCGGGAATTGAATTTTAAATAGTCTAACGCCTATTTATTAGATGAATGGGTTGCTCTACGGACATCTGAAAGCATATGTAAATCAGATCAAGGGTTAATTCTCAAAGATTAAGTCTGACAAGCCAATGGTCTTCTTGTTGGACGTCTAGCAAGCTCCTCAGACATGTAAACGTGTTGACTTTGGCAAGCTCCTCAGACGTGTAGACTTTGGGCTGGACGTCTGAAGGTGGCAAATAGAGATTAGGTTATCAGCGTAAGTGTTTTGGATGTCTGATTAAACAGTCAGATATCTTAAAGTCTAAGATCAGACATCTGATGTCCAAATTCGACAACTAATCAAGTTGTCTGATGCCTATTTTGGTTTTCTACTTTATCTAAGATTTTGTTTAAGTATCCTAGGGAAATGTATGTGTTTCGAGGACTACTGTTCGTTACTTCGAGCTATTTAACAATTAATCTAAGAAAATAAAGAGCAAAAAATAAATAAAAGAGACAAAATACAAGAACAGAATAAACTTCTATCATATTCTTCATCTCCATGCTTCTTCAAGCTCTCGTTCTAAGTGAAGCTCCTTCTCCTCCATCAAGCTCATCCAATCGACCATGGATGCAAACTTGAACTCCTGCACACTTGATTCCATTTACCTCTGCCTAACGTTCTGCTCTAACTAACGGTCGACCATCCAGTGACCTTTCACCGGTGAGCTCTCCCTGACCCTACTTCCCATGCTGTAGGATCCAGTGACCTATGACTCCCTTTTAATAATTTTGAAATTCTAGCTCCCTTTCCCAAATTCCCTTCTCATCCATGCCCCTTTTACCCAAATTCCTTGCAACGGATGTAGTATTCACCATACATGTTGACATGTAATGTGTGAACTTGTTAAGTGAGTTTCACACACATGAAAAATAATGTAAGCATTATTATGTGATAAGATCCAATAAGTAAAGAAATCATCTATGATATTTTTGTTTTGAATGGAAAAGCACAAGTGATTTTTAATTTTGAATGTAAATATATAGGTGTTTTTTATTTGGAATGGAAACGGATAGGTTTGTTTTTAATTCTAAATGAAAATAATTAAGTGATTTTCGATTGGACATGATCAGTATGATATCGTATGTTGTAACGCATAAATCCCTACGAAAATAAGTTTTTGTTAGGAAGGTGGAGAGTAGTTTTTATCTATGGATTTTAGGTTTAAAATTTCAATTTAAAACCTTAAATATTAAACACTAAAACCTAAATGTAAAAGTGTAAAATTATTTTTAAAATATAAAATTACATTTTATAAGTGAAGAATCACTTTACATAGGTAAAAAGTTAGTTGAAAATAAAATTATATTGGTATATTTTTATTTTCAATTTATGAAAATTAAAATATACTAGTTAAAAATCAAAATATTTTGTGTTGTATGATTTACAAAATATATTATAATATGTATTTTCCTACTTACACTAAAAATATATATATTTGTAATGTTGTTTGTTATTTCTTTTATACATATACACACACACACCCTTCAACTTCGGAGGTTTTCCATAAAAATCTATTTATCTTATGGGTGCTTGAGGGATTACTCGTTCTTGTTTCCTCCTCACTTGGATGTGCGGATTGCTATTATTTCTCTTAAATACGGTTTGCCCCCAAATCTTCAAAGTTATTCATGATCACTCCGTTGGTTTTTAGAATCTCGTGGAATATATATTTTCAATTTTTTTAAAATTTCCCTAGAGTATATTGATTTGGATTGGCATTGCAGAAGAAAAGGTTCACACAGTGGTGACAGTACGCATCTAACAATGAATAAAAGATTATTCACATGCACTCGATGGGCTAACGAGCAGGTCTTGATAATGAGATATTGCATGCTAATCTTAATATGTAGTTGCAATTTTCTGTAAACAAAAGTGGAACACTTGGGGTCAAGGCATGTGGCTCTGCGTAAGTCCTACAATTCACCAAGAATCTTTCAGAAAATTCAAAGTTAATTAATAAGTACCAATTAAATAGATAATATATTTCCTTATTTACCTCCATTGGATAAGACTAAGATCAATTTTACATCACCTTAATTACAGGCAGCTGCTTAGTTTGTAGTTTGGGGAAGTAATTATGTTTAACCAACATGCAATTTCATATCCATATATATCCTCTTGAACTTTAGGCTTGCCTAACCCACATGCAAGTTTCTCATCCAACGTTTTTGTTGTTAATTTATAGTATGGGAAAGTAATATCATAGAGGTACTGAAGCACAACTATATATTACCCAACTAGATTCTTAATTTAGAAAAAAAAAAATAAAAGTCCTTTTCTTCGGCAACTATTGATATTAAGTAGTACCAAACATGATATGAATCGGTTGTTTCAAAACATTCCTTATCCTCAATGAGCAATTTAGAATCAGATGACCCAGATGCTTATTGGATTTGAGTAATTAAGGATTACCATATTCCCCTCATTCCAAGATTCTAGTTGGGACTAGACTATGAGATTTGAGGTTTACCATTTGTTAATCTTGCCTTCCACTAATCTAAACATGTCAGCTATCCGACAATTTGACCTAGATAGATAAGGCCCAACTCTCTATGGACAAAGTCAAATTATTAGAGCTTAGTGTATAATCATCATATATGTAGAATCTAGCCATCCAATAGACAAAGTGAATAGTAGGCAAAGCCTAGACACAAAGTTAGAGTTAGATCACTATGTTCCATATAGTGAATAGTAGGCTGAAAGTAGGTTCCTTACGAAGATTGATATCCTATGAAGACTTAAGTTTTGGATCAATTAGCACTGTAGCATCCTAAGGTTAATTATCAACTACTTTTTAAATTGATAACTAAGATCATAAATCATGTAAGTGGGACACTATAAGTTACCTGGCTAGTTGATGCAAGTCTTAAGGTGAGGAATTCATAAATAGTAGAAGAAAGCATTTGGATGGAAACCCTAGATGCCATGGGATTTATGTTTGTGGCTAGCTACAAAAGTAATGTACCTATCTAAGAAAGAGTTATAGCTTGTAATCAATTAGTAATAGGTTATGATAGTAAAAATGAGATATTTAAAATTATTATTTGCTGAATAGATTCAACCTTAAACTTGGCAAGCTCAATGTTGACCGTGAATCTTCCCATTCATGAATATGATTGGATCAAGATTCAAATCTATGCATAGAATACTCAAGTGTGAGGGTGTAATATTCCCTCTTTTCTATCAAGCAAAACTTGTGAACCCTAGCACTTGGCTAGCTAGGCATGTGAGTTGGTGTTGGTGCATGGCAGTAAAGGGTGATGACCTTTTGGCTACACCTATCTAAAGACTAGTGGGATGCTAGGATTGACAATTGTAGAGGTTTTATTAGCTCAAGAGTTTGGTGGAGCTTGAAATGATTGCCTAGAATTTTCTTATGCTTTAGGATATTATAAATTTGTTTCTTAGTTCATGATTTCTCAATGGAATGATCATAAAAGACTATGAGTTGTAAGTTCGGCTATGAAGCCACTACCAGTGTTGATTTTTTCTTGAACTAGCATGCTTAAAAAGTTGTTGTATAGGTGTGAAATTAGCTAGAACCACACTAGATAGAGGGTGAAAATGCTGCTCCTTTAGCTTCAACTTGAATCTAATATTCTTAAGGAGTAAGTTTATCCGGAGCATGTCATTAAAGTGTTTCCCATTGTAAATGTAAACCTCACACAAAATATCCAATAGATGCCCAATCATACACAAGTATCCAACCACAATTGATACAAGGATTTCAGAGTTCCACTTTCAAGTGCTACCTAAGGATCCCACTTAAGGATCTCCAAGTAACTATTAGTCACAAACCTATTATCAAACCTAATTACTTATGGGGATAACCTAATCCTTTACAATGCAACTCAATATCCTCAAGTTTGTTCATGGGTAGTTTATCCCTAAGTAGTTTTAATGATTAGTATGTGGTCTCCGATCATTAATCAATTGATACATGTGACTACACCTCATAGCTAATGTACTAGCAAATGTATTTAGCAATTCTAGTGTAACTGGAATAATGTAATTCCATAATAATCAATCCTATAGCATAATAATATTTACCACGATATTTAAGCATAAGCTTATGTAGTTACTTGATACTAGAGGCATCAGGTCACAGAACGAAGCCCAACTTTCATTGTCCAACACATAAACACAAGACACATAACCTCAATCAAATGAAAAAAAAGTAACCAATATTAAGTTTACAAAAACAAATATAACAATTAGGTCCAAATCTCAATTGGAAAAAGAGCTAGTTACAAATTAAAGGAGATAGGTGAAGGCTAAACCTTATTAGGTGTAACGAGCGCGTGCCCCAGACGTCTTTTAAGACGTCTGGGAGGTGGCCCAGACGTCTGTAAAGACGTCTGGGATCACATCCAGACGTCTGACCAGACGTCCGGGATAGTTTACAGACGTCTGGCGAACAGTTATGCTCGCACGGGATATTCGTCTGCGCGCCTGTGCGCGCAGACCTGCGATCCTGCATCTTTCTCTGCGGCTGCAGGCGACTGCGACCGTCTCTCTCTCCTCTCCGCGCGGCGTTAAAAGGGGGGGGGGGCGCCTCCCCTCCCGTCTCCACCATCTTCCTCCTTCTCTCCTGCCTGTGCGCGAGAGCGAGCGGACGCGAGGGCGCAGCGGCAGCGGCAGCCGCAGTAGGCGCGGAGGAGCTGCGGCGTGCGAGGGCGGGGCTCTGCCGTGAGGGCGAGCTCGCCGGGAGCGGCTTGGCCGGCCGGCGGAGGGCGCAGGGGGCGCAGAGCGTCGCGGAGAGGGACCTGCTGCAGGCGGAGCAGCGGACGCGTGAGGTGCGACGCGGGCGGCGTCGCGAGCGGAGGCCGAGCAAGGTTCTGATTCTGGAAAAATTTCCAGAATCAGACGTCTGGACTGATATCCAGACGGCAAGGTCGACGTCTGAGAGATCATACAGACGTCTGAAAGGTGAGTTTCCGCTTTCTTCTTCTTTTGTCGACTGACCGTACTGAGGGAGGGGGGTTGGCTGTGCGCAGGTGTTCTGATTCGTCATCCTTTGCGAATCAGACGTCTGGAAGTTGTACCAGACGGCGGGAGTGACCTCCAGACGTCCGTAGTGACCATCGGACGTCTGGGATCTAGGAGAGACGTCCCCACAGACTTCTGGACGTCCGGGGAACCAAGCCGAACAGGTAATTCTCTGATCCACCGTTTAAGACGTCTGGAAGGAGTTCCAGACGTCTGATTTTGCACAGTATTGTCTTTCTCGACCTGTTTAGGGCCCGTTTGGGCTCCGTTTTCCGCGATTCGAGTTGCGTTCGTTTCAGAATTTATTCCTCTACCCGCCTACAGTAGCTATACACTGTTTTGAGACACTCCTTGTGTTTGATCCTTGTGATAGGACCTCGTTCGGTTGCAGTCTTGAGAGTCGCGGAGGCGCGCGGGATTCCTGACCACGCCCCCATTACTCCCGTTGTACCTGGTAGAGTGGTTTTAAGTATTAATAAAATCTGTTAAAGTATGGAACCATAACTAGAACCTAGGGCATTGCATGAATCCTAGGAACGAGAAATATATGGAATGATAGCTCCTAGGTGTTGCATGAATCCTAGGGCCGGAAAACTAGATTGTATGATAGATCCTAGGATATGGCATGAATCCTAGGATGGAAAAACTAGTGGAATGTATATTACTGCAGTCTTGGAAAAATGGAAAGGAATATATATAAAGCTGCCTGTAAATTTAATTAACAGCTGCCTGTTATGCATAAAGAATCATGTTGAGATCATGGAATGTGAGAACGTGAATCTGGAAAGTGAAACATATGATGTTCTGAGATAAAGAGCCGGAACCCTACGGGGAATTAGGAGTGGAACTCCTGGAAAGAAAAGGAATGGAACTGAGATGTAGTTTGTACTGTCTCTTGGGTACGCAGTACCAAGGGAAGTACCTGTACCTGTTTTAGTGCAGAGTGGGGCCAGCCGCCCCAGGGACCCGGGGTTAGGCTTGGCCGCTCTGTACCGACTTGTTGGCCCTCGTGTACGTAGTACCGAGGAGAGCTAGTAGTGTTAGGAGAGTACTAGCTACCCCACGGGCCCCGGGGTTCTGCTAGCCTCCTTCACCGACTTGTTAGGCCCACTAGGGCAAACCAGGGTAGTCAGGCGAGGGTGCGCGGACTGTGGAGGGGCAAGGCCCCGGTTTGGTTACTGTGGAGGGGTTGGACCCCTGTTACTGAGAGGGCTCTGCCCTGGTTCCGTGCTGTGCTTTGGGCGCACCCGTTAACGGAAACGACTGACCGCGTGCCAGTGCGGGCTAGCTACCTGTGCGTTTATCGCGCGTGCCGTAGTCACCGTTACGTGTGTCAGTGACCCTGGGGTGGTTGACTGAGGGTAGGATCACCACGGGGGACTCTCCCGGCCAGGAGAGCACCACGTGCTACTTCTACTTTTGGAAAAGGCTGCAATCAAGATCGTCCCACGAGGACATTCGAGATCAAGTAAAGGATCTGGGAAGTAAATGAAATAGTGAGAACAATTGAAAGATGTAAATAAAGGAAGTAATAGAACATAACAGCTACTGTACACTCTACTGTTGCCTTTAGTTAGTTTGCCACTCTACTCAGCGTTTTGCTGACGTGTTACACTCGTTACCTTTTTCAGGACCAGGTGTTGAGCAGCCAGGGTCGGCGGCTGCAGAGGACGCTGGGCCGAGTAGGGTCCAGTAGAGTTACCACAGCTTTGTACCTTCTTTTGTTTCTGTTCTAGTGAGTAGTTTTGTTTCCACAGTACCTTCTTTACCTGCAGTTTTTGTTATATGATAAATGTTGCTTTACTGTTGTGGTGGTACCTACTGTAGTAGTTTCTTTCCTTACTGCTGTACTTTCTTACTGTTAGTTATATTCATGCTGAATGTGATTTATTTTACTGTCTTTTGGTTACTTCCTCGTTGGACGACTGGGTCTTGGGATTAGTCGAGTCGGTCCGGTTCTCGTGTCTCGTAGGGACTCGGGAATCGGGTCGTTACAAGATGGTATCAGAGCAAGGTCGTCCCGAGAAGTGAATCAACTGACTGGAAAATAACCAATTCGCATGTTTATAGCTAGAGTAGCCACCACAACATATCTCTTGACTTGAGCTCTTAGAAGTGTTGTTAGGTACCGTCTGTTTTGACGTTTCCGTTTTGTTTCGCGTCTCCTTGCAGGAGATGCCTCGTCGTGGGACTGGCGAGACTGGCCGCGGGCGCGGCCGAGGGCGAGGTCGGCGAGGTGGACGTGCTGTCGTTGACGTCTCGGTGGACCAGCCACCACTCCCTGGCATCCAGGCCCAGGACCTCGCCAGACTGATACGGGATATTGTACGAGAGGAGCTCCACCCACCGCCCCGAGCACCTCCTCCTGGGGTTGCAGAGGGGGAGTCCTCTGTGGGACCACGCGACGGACGCGGCGCCGGACACGAGGGAGGGGATGGGCCCCTGCCGCCCCCACCTTCCTCCGACACTTCTGTACACGAGGCACCTTCGCCTGGAGGTGCACCAGCACCTCCCCTACAGCACCACTTCGAGCTTTTCGGACAGTTCCGGAAGCTGAAGCCCCCCTCCTTCAAGGGGGATGAGGACCCGACCGAGGCAGAGGACTGGCTTGAGCAGCTGGAGAAGATCTTCGACACCCTTCGCCCCCCGGTGGAGTGCCGCGTGGCCTTTGCCACGTACCAGCTGGAGAGTGCGGCACACCGGTTGTGGAGGGCGGTCCGGGGACAGGAGAGGGACGAGCCGACGTGGGACCAGTTCGTCACCCTCTTCTGCGAGCAGTACTTTCCCCAGACGTGGCAGGACCAGAGGAGGCGGGAGTTCCACACTCTCCGCCAAGGGACGATGACCGTGAGCGCGTACCGCACGCGTTTCTTGGAGCTGTCCCGCTTTGCAGCGACAGCGGTAGCCACTGAGGAGGAGCGCCTTTGGAGGTTCACCGAGGGGCTCTGGCCTGCGATCCGGGGGTATGTCAAACCCCTGAAGCTGCCGACGTTTTCGAGGGTGGTAGAGGCAGCCATGACTTACGAGGAGACCAACCCGTCCGCGCGAGAGACTGACGGCGGGCGGAAGAGGCCCTTTCAGCCAGACTTCTCACAGGGCCGGCGAGAGCGGAGACACGTGGCGTCCGCAGGAGAGCCGTCACGTTGTGCAGGGCCATCAGTGGCCTTTGGGGGCCCTCGACAGGGGCCAGTCGCCAGCACCAGACCCCCGCCTAGCCGACAGCAGGGACTCACTGAGGGCGGGAGTCGGGTTCCCCTCTGCTACCAGTGTGGCCAGCCGGGCCACGTCAGGAGGGACTGCCCATCTAGGGCAGGAGGTCAGCAGATACTTCCCGCGCAGAGCACTGGAGGGCGCGCAGGAGGCCGCGGTTTCCAGGCGCGAGGAGGAGGACCGCAGTCGCGAGGAGGGTACCGGCCGGCACCTACCCGTCCGACGCAGAGTGTGGCTGCTTCGTCCGCACCTAGAGCTGAGGGGCGTATCAACGCCCTAACACATAGGGACGCCAGAGCTTCGGGATCCGTGGTAGCAGGTATGGTTTCAGTTTCTGGCAGACTCGTTTACACGCTTTTCGATTCCGGCGCTACGCACTCGTTTGTCGCAGACAGTTTCGTAGTTAGTTTGGACCAGGATTATACATTGCTAGAGAACCCGTTCGTAATCAAAGGTCCGAGTGGTCAGCTGTTTGTAGCTGAGGAGGTGTACACGGGTTGCGGGGTCAGCATCGGGGGACACAGCCTGCCAGCTGACCTGATTATGATACAGATGGAGGACTTTGGAGTGATTCTGGGGATGGATTGGCTGTCCGCTTACCACGCCTTGGTAGACTATTTTGAGAGGAAGATTGTCTTCTCCATTCCGGAGTTGCCTTCCTTCGAGTTTCACGGGCAGCCAGTGGATGGAGGTTTCAGGTGCATTTCGGCACTTCGGGCGGCGAGACTTTTGAGCCAGGGGTGTGAGGGCTTCTTAGCTTGTGTGGTGGCAGAGCACAGCCCCGTGGCAGACTTCCAGAGCATCCCGGTGGTCAGAGAGTACCCCGACGTGTTTCCAGACGAGTTACCAGGACTACCGCCCGAGCGTGAGATCGAGTTTGAGATCTCACTAGTACCAGGGACCGGCCCCATCTCCACCGCGCCATACAGGATGGCACCGCTTGAGCTGCGAGAGCTCAAGTCTCAGTTGCAGGACCTTTTGGAGAAGGGTTTCGTGAGGCCCAGTGCGTCTCCCTGGGGAGCCCCGGTACTGTTTGTGAAGAAGAAGGATGGGACCCTACGCCTTTGTGTGGACTACCGACAGCTGAATAGGGTCACCACCAAGAACAGATATCCGCTGCCGAGGATTGACGATTTGTTTGACCAGTTGCGGGGTGCCACGGTGTTTTCCAAGATCGACTTGAGGTCTGGATACCACCAGTTGAGGATCAGGGAGACCGACGTCTCCAAGACAGCTTTCCGCACCCGCTACGGACACTACGAATTTTTGGTCATGCCGTTTGGGCTGACCAATGCCCCCGCTGCTTTCATGGACCTGATGAACCGGGTGTTCAGACCGTACTTGGACCAATTTGTGGTGGTTTTCATAGATGATGTACTCATCTATTCTAGAGATCGGACGCAGCACGGACAGCACTTGCGGATGGTTCTGGACACTCTGAGACGACGCAGGCTGTACGCCAAATACAGCAAGTGCGAGTTCTGGTTGAGGGAGGTGACCTTTTTGGGTCATGTGATCTCTGGAGACGGCCTGGCGGTGGATCCCGCCAAGGTCGAGGCAGTGCTCAGGTGGGAGAGACCGCGTTCAGTCACTGAGATTCGCAGTTTCCTGGGACTGGCAGGTTACTACAGACGGTTCATCAGAGGGTTTTCGCAGATTGCACGTCCTATGACACAGTTGACTCGGAAGGATGTGCCTTTCACTTGGGCAGACGCCTGTGAGGCGTGTTTTCTGGAGCTGAAGGAGAGGTTGACCTCGGCTCCCGTGCTCACCATTCCTGACAGTAGTGGCGGGTTCGTCGTGTACACGGACGCTTCCTTGCAGGGGTTAGGAGGTGTGCTCATGCAGAGGGGTCACGTGGTCGCTTACGCTTCGCGGCAACTGAAGCCCCATGAGCATACCTACCCTACCCACGACCTAGAGTTGGCAGCTGTTGTCTTCGGGCTGAAGACATGGAGGCATTACTTGTACGGTGAGACCTTCGAGATTTTTACAGATCACAAGAGCCTCAGATATCTTTTTGACCAGAAGGAGCTCAACATGAGACAGAGACGTTGGTTGGAGCTCCTGAAGGACTACGACTGCAGCAACTCCTACCACCCGGGAAAGGCCAATGTGGTGGCTGACGCCTTGAGCCGTAAGGCGCCCGCACGCTTGGCCAGTCTACAGTTACAGAGTTGGAGCCTTTTGGAGGAGGTGGGCAGTTGGCGACCTCTAGAGTTACGAGGGTACTGTGGGGCAGTGACGGTGACACGGCAGACCAGACCAGAGTTGATAGACCGCATCATCACGGGACAGATGGCCGATCCGTACTTGCAGTCTTTGCGCGACAGAGTACTGTCAGGGGACCCAGGGGACTTCTCTTTCACAGACCAGGTGTTACGCTTGAGGGGACGGCTGTGCGTCCCCAGAGACGAGGAGCTGTTGAGAGAGCTCCTGACTGAGGCACACGGTTCCAGATTCACCATACATCCCGGAAACACGAAAATGTACCATGACTTGAGACGCGAGTTCTGGTGGAGAGGGATGAAGCGGGATGTGGGTGAGTTCGTGCAGCAGTGCTTAGTGTGCCAGCAGGTGAAAGCCGAGCATCAGAGGCCTGCAGGGCCGCTTCAGCCGCTTCCAGTGCCAGAGTGGAAGTGGGAGAGCATCACCATGGACTTGGTGGTGGGCTTACCTGTTACCCAGCGAGGACACGACGCGGTCTGGGTAATAGTGGATAGATTGACGAAGACGGCACGATTCTTGCCGATCCGAGTCACTTTGGGACCAGCACAGTTGGCAGAGAGGTATATCCGTGATGTGGTGCGACTACACGGAGTTCCGCGGGAGATCGTATCCGACCGGGATACCCGCTTTACGTCCCAGTTTTGGGCTGAGTTTCAGCAGGCTTTGGGGACGAGGTTGAGGTTTAGCACGGCTTACCACCCCCAGACGGACGGACAGTCGGAACGCACGATACAGACACTTGAGGATCTTTTGCGTGCCTGTGTACTAGACTGGAGGGGCTCTTGGGAGGAGCACCTGCCCCTGGCAGAGTTTGCATACAACAACAGTTATCACTCGAGCATCGGCATGGCTCCCTACGAGGCTCTGTACGGACGAAAATGCACGGCACCCTTGAGTTGGGTTGAGGTGGGGACCAAGTGGGAGGTTGGCCCCAGGTTGATCCGGCAGAGTCAGGAGGTAGTTGAGCAGATCCACAGACGACTCCGCACTGTCAGGAGCAGACAGAAGAGCTACGCAGATCGCAGACGCAGAGAGGTGCAGTTCGAGGTCGGGGACCACGTCTTTCTTCGTGTTTCGCCCATGAAGGGCTTACAGCGGTTTGGGGTGAGAGGGAAGCTCGCGCCGAGGTTCGTGGGGCCCTTCGAGGTCCTGGAGCGGGTTGGACCCGTTGCTTACAGACTTGCCCTTCCCCCGCAGCTTTCTGGTGTGCACGACGTGTTCCACGTGTCCAACCTCAGGAAGTACGTAGCCTATCCCAGCCACGTACTGAGTCACGAGAGCGTCGAGGTGAGCGACGACCTGACCTACCCCGAGCGGCCAGTGCAGATCCTAGACCGAGCCGTCCGCAGGTTGAGACGAAAGCAAGTACCCCTGGTAAAGGTTTTGTGGAGGAGCCAGCGGTACGAGGAGGCTACCTGGGAGCCTGAGGCGGCAATGCGGAAGCGGTACCCAGAGCTTTTCGCGGGTACGTCTTTTCGGACCGGCTTCGGTCCTCTTTGAGTTTGTTATGGTTATTTGGACATCTTTTTCCCGCACCCTAGTTGGCGCAAGTTTCGGGGACGAAACTTCCTTTGAGTTTGTTATATTGTAACGAGCGCGTGCCCCAGACGTCTTTTAAGACGTCTGGGAGGTGGCCCAGACGTCTGTAAAGACGTCTGGGATCACATCCAGACGTCTGACCAGACGTCCGGGATAGTTTACAGACGTCTGGCGAACAGTTATGCTCGCACGGGATATTCGTCTGCGCGCCGGTGCGCGCAGACCTGCGATCCTGCATCTTTCTCTGCGGCTGCAGGCGACTGCGACCGTCTCTCTCTCCTCTCCGCGCGGCGTTAAAAGGGGGGGGGGCGCCTCCCCTCCCGTCTCCACCATCTTCCTACTTATCTCCTGCCTGTGCGCGAGAGCGAGCGGACGCGAGGGCGCAGCGGCAGTGGCAGCCGCAGTAGGCGCGGAGGAGCTGCGGCGTGCGAGGGCGGGGCTCTGCCGTGAGGGCGAGCTCGCCGGGAGCGGCTTGGCCGGCCAGCGGAGGGCGCAGGGGGCGCAGAGCGTCGCGGAGAGGGACCTGCTGCGGGCGGAGCAGCGGACGCGCGAGGTGCGACGCGGGCGGCGTCGCGAGCAGAGGCCGAGCAAGGTTCTGATTCTGGAAAAATTTCCAGAATCAGACGTCTGGACTGATATCCAGACGGCAAGGTCGACGTCTGAGAGATCATACAGACGTCTGAAAGGTGAGTTTCCGCTTTCTTCTTCTTTTGTCGACTGACCGTACTGAGGGAGGGGGGTTGGCTGTGCGCAGGTGTTCTGATTCGTCATCCTTTGCGAATCAGACATCTGGAAGTTGTACCAGACGGCGGGAGTGACCTCCAGACGTCCGTAGTGACCATCGGACGTCTGGGATCTAGGAGAGACGTCCCCACAGACTTCTGGACGTCCGGGGAACCAAGCCGAACAGGTAATTCTCTGATCCACCGTTTAAGACGTCTGGAAGGAGTTCCAGACGTCTGATTTTGCACAGTATTGTCTTTATCGACCTGTTTAGGGCCCGTTTGGGCTCCGTTTTCCGCGATTCGAGTTGCGTTCGTTTCAGAATTTATTCCTCTACCCGCCTACAGTAGCTATACACTGTTTTGAGACACTCCTTGTGTTTGATCCTTGTGATAGGACCTCGTTCGGTTGCAGTCTTGAGAGTCGCGGAGGCGCGCGGGATTCCCGACCACGCCCCCATTACTCCCGTTGTACCTGGTAGAGTGGTTTTAAGTATTAATAAAATCTGTTAAAGTATGGAACCATAACTAGAACCTAGGGCATTGCATGAATCCTAGGAACGAGAAATATATGGAATGATAGCTCCTAGGTGTTGCATGAATCCTAGGGCCGGAAAACTAGATTGTATGATAGATCCTAGGATATGGCATGAATCCTAGGATGGAAAAACTAGTGGAATGTATATTACTGCAGTCTTGGAAAAATGGAAAGGAATATATATAAAGCTGCCTGTAAATTTAATTAACAGCTGCCTGTTATGCATAAAGAATCATGTTGAGATCATGGAATGTGAGAACGTGAATCTGGAAAGTGAAACATATGATGTTCTGAGATAAAGAGCCGGAACCCTACGGGGAATTAGGAGTGGAACTCCTGGAAAGAAAAGGAATGGAACTGAGATGTAGTTTGTACTGTCTCTTGGGTACGCAGTACCAAGGGAAGTACCTGTACCTGTTTTAGTGCAGAGTGGGGCCAGCCGCCCCAGGGACCCGGGGTTAGGCTTGGCCGCTCTGTATCGACTTGTTGGCCCTCGTGTACGTAGTACCGAGGAGAGCTAGTAGTGTTAGGAGAGTACTAGCTACCCCACGGGCCCCGGGGTTCTGCTAGCCTCCTTCACCGACTTGTTAGGCCCACTAGGGCAAACCAGGGTAGTCAGGCGAGGGTGCGCGGACTGTGGAGGGGCAAGGCCCCGGTTTGGTTACTGTGGAGGGGTTGGACCCCTGTTACTGAGAGGGCTCTGCCCTGGTTCCGTGCTGTGCTTTGGGCGCACCCGTTAACGGAAACGACTGACCGCGTGCCAGTGCGGGCTAGCTACCTGTGCGTTTATCGCGCGTGCCGTAGTCACCGTTACGTCTGTCAGTGACCCTGGGGTGGTTGACTGAGGGTAGGATCACCACGGGGGACTCTCCCGGCCAGGAGAGCACCACGTGCTATTTCTACTTTTGGAAAAGGCTGCAATCAAGATCGTCCCACGAGGACATTCGAGATCAAGTAAAGGATCTGGGAAGTAAATGAAATAGTGAGAACAATTGAAAGATGTAAATAAAGGAAGTAATAGAACATAACAGCTACTGTACACTCTACTGTTGCCTTTAGTTAGTTTGCCACTCTACTCAGCGTTTTGCTGACGTGTTACACTCGTTACCTTTTTCAGGACCAGGTGTTGAGCAGCCAGGGTCGGCGGCTGCAGAGGACGCTGGGCCGAGTAGGGTCCAGTAGAGTTACCACAGCTTTGTACCTTCTTTTGTTTCTGTTCTAGTGAGTAGTTTTGTTTCCACTGTACTTTCTTTACCTGCAGTTTTTGTTATATGATAAATGTTGCTTTACTGTTGTGGTGGTACCTACTGTAGTAGTTTCTTTCCTTACTGCTGTACTTTCTTACTGTTAGTTATATTCATGCTGAATGTGGTTTATTTTACTGTCTTTTGGTTACTTCCTCGTTGGACGACTGGGTCTTGGGATTAGTCGAGTCGGTCCGGTTCTCGTGTCTCGTAGGGACTCGGGAATCGGGTCGTTACATTAGGGTACTTGTTAGTGCTTCATTTGTACGTCTTTTAGAGATAACCTGCATCTGAAATTAGGTTAATGAGAAAAATGTAGGTGCATAAGCAATTAGGCACCACATTAGCCTTTAATAATGGTTTGATGATTACAAACATTGGGATTAAAATTAGATCTTATGTCTAGATGTTGCAAGAATAATTTTTAGGTTGAAACCTTCTTAATGAAATCTAAAGCCAAGAAAAAGGAGAAGACCACGCTCATTAAGTTTATGTCTTTTTGTAACATAGGAAAATGAGTTGTAATCTTATATTTTTAGATTCTAAGAAGAGCTCCAATTAGATTTCATATTAGCAAAATTATAAGGAACTCATATGCAATTTCCACAAGAACACCACATCTAGCCTAAATAGGTCAAAATATGTCTAACTAAGTCTATAGGTGTTAGTGCATGGCCCTGACAATTAGTGAGAACCCAAGATATTAGTTTGGACAGTTAGAGGACCTTTTACAGGTCATCTAACGTTAGGTATATGATACCTAACGTTAGATAATAGGTTGGGTGTCAACCAGGCCATCAAGAGAAACGAATTTTGTGTTGAACTTTGTATCTAAAGTTAGTTCACTTAATGTTAAACAAACATTACCAAAAATTAGACAGTTCACCTAACGTTAGACAAACGTTACTAAACATTGGATAGACTCTCTTCTACCAGCCAAGATGTGATAAGGAGATAGTGAACTTTGTTCCTAATTGAGCACCTAACATTAGATAGTTCGCCTAACATTAGATCACTTTTACTTAGTGTTAGATAAAGCACTTTTTGATCAAATTAGTTAGTCGTTGGCAAATCAAATTAGGAAGCTTTTTAGGCGTTGAAGAAGGGTCTTATGCACATCTAATTAGTCCAAAAACCCCTCCATATATATGAGATGATTTTCCACTCTTTGGTGGTTAGAAGAACACTCAAAACACATTCAAAAGCGCATTCAAGCACTCATTTAGCAAAGACTCTCATTTGGTGTTCTTGAAAGTGATTGAAGCTTTCATTCTCCAACACTCACTTATTTGAAGCTTCATCACTTCAACTCCCAGCAGTAGTATCTTTTCACAATCACTAAG
Source organism: Thalassia testudinum (assembly GCA_037157565.1). Taxonomy (NCBI): domain Eukaryota; kingdom Viridiplantae; phylum Streptophyta; class Magnoliopsida; order Alismatales; family Hydrocharitaceae; genus Thalassia; species Thalassia testudinum. Next base: position 70,222,820 of record JAZHRO010000022.1, on the reverse strand, counting down.
GGAGTTCATTCTAGTATCCTAGATATGAACTGAAAATCTATTTTTACTTCAGTTTGTATTCTCCATCATTTACTTATAATCTGAGAGCCCAGATTGTGGGATCCTTTCCTCTCAAGTGAGAGAGGTTTGCTCTTGATTGGAATATCAAGAGGATTTGTACAAAGGGTTTGGTATCCCATAAGTTCCGATTAGTTTTCTAAGATTGACTCGTGGAAAAATCCTAGATTAGAAGATCTAGGTAGTGATTTTTCTCGATTTGGGTTTCCACTATACGTCTTGTATCTTGTGCGGTAAATTACTTATGAATTGATTAGCTCTTATTTTTGAATTAATTTTTTAATTGGCATTGTTTTACTGCCTTAAGCATTATTCAACCCCCTCTAGTGCTTTCAAAAAACGTGCAGTAGAACATATCTAAAATTAGGTAAATTATATACATAGGGAAATAAGGATCGTTAGAATGAAGTTAGGAACCCTTAGGATTCCTTAAACCTAAACTAAACGCCTCAAAAGTAGAAAAAATAGTAGAAATTGGAAGACCAACAGACTCAACCGATGGCCAATGCTTAAGTCACCAATCAATGGCCTATTGGAGACACTCCAATATTGTTTTTAAGTTGACTAGTGATTTTAGCCAACAACTAATGATTGAAAGGTTAGTCACTCAACATTCATTTGCATTAATTGATATTGAAACTGGATTAGCTTTAATTAATCAACAATTAATTTGACCTTAAAAATTATTAGACATTGTTAATCTATCAAGTGTCACCCCACCTAGTTGGACAACTGACACTTCACACATCAGTCATCATGAACAATATTAGGAGTCGACTCCTCAAGCACCTGTCCAATTCTAGGAACTTCTAGGGAAAATCCCTTTCATGTTGGTCAACCACTTTTCATACAATCAACATTTGACGACACTATTAGGCATTGACGATTGATGAAGGTAGGCATCACCCAACACTTAAGCATGTAGCATTGATTTCACTACTTTGTTCAACCAATAGTGCACATTGACCAGTGTCTTATATAAGTGTCATTGGTGGTTGGTATTGTACGATTGATCTGTAGTAAGTCCAATTAATCTTTTGATTTACTAATTCTATCCATCCACTTGTTTTTCAAATAATTCTCCATGGCCATGAAATGCTCTTATGAGCATTTAAACCCTTCTTAAGCTATCTATAAATACCTTAGGAGACTCTCACTACCTTACACAAGATATGGAGCACATGCTACGCTACAAAAGATCTTCCAATTTCCTGAAGCTCTCACTTTGGACACAACTCCATCTCTGTGAGGGCTCCAAAACTATGCCCCACACTCCACTTCCCATCTAAAGGAAAGCATCCTTAAACCTTAGAAGCTAATCTTATTTTAATAAAACTTTAGGTATCTAGCCTATTGGATCCTCGATTATTCTTCAAAAAGGAAAAGAGAAACGCTTCTGCAGAGATCGGTGTGGGTTATTATAATTGGAACTACACCACCCTCTTTCAAATGATGTTAATTGGTTGGCTTTAATCGGTTCAACTAGTTAGTAAAATTTTAAGTTGGAGAGACTTTACTGGCGATTTTTATAAAAGAATTTTCCACTTAAAGATTATCTTGTCTCTTGGGGTAATTTGCTAATAATTTTCTCTTTTATTTTTACTATTCACACTCTAGTAGTGTTCATTTTCACGTGAGTTAGATGTATCCTTAAAAAATACATATATACGTATATAACATATAGAATATGATAATATAACACCTATAATATATGATATATATATATAAATAACATATATATTATCTAATATATGATATATCATATATTATATGAAGGTAGCTAGAAGTTTAGCTAACTAAATTTCAAGTACAAGGACCCTAAGAATGCATACTAATGGCTTGGAGGCTTGAATTATATGATAAAAGGCATTGCTTCTTTCGTTTTGGATTATAGTTCTACCTAGACCAGCACCAAAGAATGCTATGTTTTCTTTAGTGGTAGAAATGTGTTCCTCATAAATGCCTACTCTAATATGGATTGCTACTCTCCTGTTTTCCTTGTTGCTATTTAGAGCATCACTTATTAAATTGAATTGCCTTTGTCAAACACTATATTGATATATTACTAGGTATGCCTATGAATTAACTATAAAAGTTCATTTATAATCAAGCATATAAACAAAACAAATAATAACAACGCATAGGATATAATAACTTCAATTTATGAGACAAGAGATTATTCTTAGAAATGATTTGTATTGTTGTTTATTATAAAACATCTAACTATAGCTAAAATATAGCACATAGTATATATTACAGGAAAAGCAAGACTGTAGCATGGAAATTGAGTGTTTATGCATATGCCTAAGGGAGAAGGTGTTAGTGAGTGTATGTGTGTGCTATGCTTGTTAGTTTGTTCGTGTTAGTGGAGAGATGAATGAATTTTGAGGTATATATATTAGGGTATAATTATATATAATATATATTGTATATAGTACAGTACATTATATATACTATATAAAACATATATTATAAATGATATATAATTTTACAATTTGCCTTAATACATTGTTTTCTCCTAAACATTCCATAGATCACAACTTAATTCTCATTTATCCTTAGGAAAGCATATACGAGTATACAAAATATAATATAAAAGTAGGAGTTTAGGTACCTTAATGAGTTTTACATCTAAATTTCAAGTATGAGGAGCCTAAGAATACATACTAATGGCATTGGTGTCTTGAATTGTGCGACGTTATTTCTTGAGAAATAGGTAATCCATTGCTCATCCAACAACCAATCCCACGCTCGTTCTCTTTGTCGTTCGATTGGAAAAAGAAGATAAGAAATGAACAAGTTTTCCATCTGACTGTGGATCCTCCCTTTTAGGATATGGGGAAGGGGGTTGGGAGGAATGGTGGTGGAAACGGCTATTGATTTTCTAATTTTCTTATTTCTTTCCCTTTGGATTATAGTTTTACATATCTCATCACACAGGAATGTAATGATAGAAAGATATTCTTAATCAACGTCACCTGTATTCAAGCTACGTTGATTATCGCATATTAAATTGAATCACATTTGTCCTTTTCTTGGCCTAATCATCTTCTTATCTAAAATATTAAAGAAAAGTTGATTTGATTTCAACAATTACAACTAAGGATGTAAATTATGAACTATATAGACGATTAGTTGTTTTGTTTACACTTTTGTAAATATTAGTTTGTTAATTACCAAATTTTTTGGTGAAGATTTTTTTTTTTTCCTTCCTAAGGCTATGAAAATTGTGCTACACAATTAGATGAGACTAATTTAGATACTAGTTATAAATCTAATATCAAGCCTTCAATAAGATAGTAAAGAATCTAAGTTTTCTCACCCTATCTTATATATAGCCCAATGTTGCCTCTTATTTGTATCGTTATTTAGAAGTCATTTCATTTTAATCAATGGGATAATTAAACAAGATAAGGCTAATGGCACCAATTAGAGAATCCCTAAATATTAAGGTACAGATCTATGAGCAGTTATGTATAAGCAATAACAACAAAGCTGCTTATTTATAAGTAAGGATTTACAAGCTTGCACTTTGTAGAAATGATAATTAAGTGAATAAAGAAAATACAAGAACAGGATTGTGATTGCCAATGATTTGACATTGTAGTAAAGTGCATATTGGTTTTTGCTTCTACAAAAAAAAAAGGAAAGCGAAATGTTTATATGCTTCGACAAAGAAGTGGGGATTTTTAATGTTTAACACATACAACAAATTATGTAACTTATAAATCTATACCTCTTCATTGATATGAGTTAAATGTGACATTCAATAAAAGTGGAAACAACCAATAAGTAGGAATCTATTCACTACAAAAAGAGGTAAGTTTGGTGACGATTCAAAATCATCGTCAGAAATCTGAAAACTATCGCAAAAAGTGTCGAGAAAAATAATATGGTGAAAGCTTTTTGACAATAATTTTAATAAAAACCATGGCCAATAGCCCTCCCACCCAATGGTCTAAAGGTGATCTCTAGACAACGGTCAATAACCGTCTGCAAATGCCTTTGGCAGTGGTTTTGTAAAAATTTTGTTTGAAGTATGACTTGTGTAAAGGCAAACTCTGCCAAAGTCTTTCTAGAATCTTCAACCTAATATATATAAGAAACTAAGCCAAACTGCTACCAAAAATTGAGTAAAAGTCTACGGGGTTATTTATGACTAATAGAAGTAAGATATCTCGTCTACTCTTTTCGTTGGTTAAATCATTCTTTCTTACTCTGCATGGTAAAAATATATGTTAAGTTTGTTTTAAGCATTTGCATAAATTTGTTGATTGATGTTATGTTGTCAAGATGATGTATGTGAAAATTCATGAATTTAAGAATGAGGAAGATTTAAGAGCGTCCCACCCCCCAATCCCTCACTGTAAGTGCACACGTTAGCACTCGAATTGGCAACCTTTCCTACAATGGTGATATCAGCTTTACCAGCACCAGCGTGAGGGCTATTAGGCGAAGTCTTGATCTAAGAAGATTTGAACCTACTTTTAGTACCGAGGTTTCATTACTTGCAATTAGGACTCTCTCAATGTTATGTGTGTTGCTTGCTAGCAATCGTGGATGTTTGCATCATTATTTGTGTTGCTTGTGATCGAGGTTATTGATCTCATATTTTTTCCTAGTACTAAGCAAAGGGTAGGGATAGTAGTAGGCAAATTTTACTATCCAGGTTGGTGAACATGCACCTTGTTCGAGTTGGCTTGAAGAGATACAAGTCAAACACTACATCGAGATCTTACGCTTACAGGAGATGACCACATAAGTATCTTAACCACATCTAATCACTACATAGTGTTTATTTAATGACATTATTGCCTTTTTATCTATTTTTCCTACCAAATTTTATGCTCACCATTTTATTGGAGTTATTTAGTTAGTAAAAATGGAAGGCATGGAAGAACATGAGGACTACAGATGAAATGTTTGAATACTTACAAAACATTGCTTCTTACGTCACTTTGCATCTGATATATTTTGAGTTGTAATAATATAAAATGTGCTGCAGTAGGCTTTTGTGTATTGTGATTGCATGTGATGATGATCGGTCCAATGGTTAATGGTTTGGTAATGGTTGAATTATGAAAATATGGACGACCCATGAAAGGGAGTTGTTACATGGGGGAAAGAGATGAACCATGTATAGCAAGGGTTATTGGGGCATCTCAATTGGCATGGGCTTCCATCAACGCTGCAAGGTGTCTCCATAGTTGGGCAATGCTAAAGCTATTAGGATGCCATCCCACTCCTACTTGACCCTCAAGATCAAGCTCGAGAGCAGTTGGGTTGGAACCTAGAAAGGGCCGAGGAATATTCCTTAGGAGACAAAGACAATAGTCTCCCATGTTTGCTTTCCTCCTCCTTAGTTTGTTGTTGAGTGATTGCTGATTGTTTTACTTTTAGAATACTAGACCAATTGTGGGTGCCTAAAGTCTGGTAACGAGTGTATGCCCTACAGTGATTGTATGCATCTTTGAAAATCGTGGGCCAATAGAAGCCACACTGGAGGACTTTTGCTACGGTTTTATGACCTGAGAAATGTCCACCGCATGCCTGGTCATGGCAGAAGGACAATATGTCCTGAATTTCCGCTTCCGCAACACATCATCGAATGATTTGATCTGCACCGATGTGGAAAAGATACGGGTCTTCCCAGAAGTAATACTTGGCATCAGAAAGCAATTTGTCCTTTTTGGCCTTCGGCCAATCGGACGGGAACTGATGTGATGGCAGGTAGTTTACTCTATCAACAAATCATGGAAGCCCTGTATTGATAGTTAAGAGGTGCTCATCAGGAAAATGTTCCGTGATGGGTCCGGAAGGGTCAATGATCTCAGAAGGAAGGTGGGACAAGTGATTAGCTACCACGTTCTGTTTTCCCGCTTTGTTACGAATCTTGAGGTCAAACTCTTGTAATAGCAAGATCCAGCGGATTAATCGAGGTTTCGCATCCTTCTTTGCAAGGAGATGCCTCATAGCTGTGTAATCCGAGTAAATGATAACACGAGAACCCAGGAGATAAGATCTGAATTTTTCCAGGGCAAATACTACAGCTAGCAGCCCTTTCTCAATAACTGTATAGTTATGCTGAGCCTCGTCAAGTGTCTTGTTAGCGTAGTAGATGACCATGGATTTTTGGTTCACGACACTTTGGTTTCGTGTTATTTTAAAGTTCTAGGCGTTGTAGTATATCACGAAAAGCTACTACCAGTTTACAATTTATTACTCGGAATTAAAAGTTTCCCGAGGTCGAACTCAGGGGGCAAACTATGATTCCAGAAGCATATGAATTCACAATATTGTTTTACAAAAATTAAGACAAAGGCGAGAGAGAGAGAGAGAGAAAAAGTTCTCTGCCTGGGGCATGTCTTCTTCTTTCTTCTTTTTTTTCTTTACTGCAGCTGCCTCCTTCTCTTTCTTTCTTTCTTCAGCTACTATGTCCTTCTTCTTCTTCCTCCTTCTTCTCTGATTTTCTTCTTTCTTTTGCGTCTTCTTCTTCTTTGCTGCAGAGGCTCCCTCCTTCTCTTTTCTCTTTCTTTTTCTCTAGCCTGTCCTCTCCTCTTCTCTTCTCTCCGCTCCTTCCTTTCTTTCCGACGTTTGATTCAGAAATCAAAAGGCTTAACTACACTGTTGCTACAGTGCCCCTGCTATCTTCTTTTCTTCTGCTTCTCTCCTTCCTTCCTTCTCCTTTCTTCTTCTCTACGTCTAAGTCCCAGCCGCTACTCTTCCTCTTCTTCTTTCTTCCTTCCTTCCTTCTTCTCTTCAGCAGCTCCTTGCTTCTTCCCTCCTCACCTGTTCCCTGCACATACACACAAGCTCAGCGCAAAACCTACCCTACCCTCTCCCCGCATCTCTCTCTCTCTTTGAATCTCTCTTTGGTACGCTCTCCCAGAGCCGGGTAATCGGGTCAGGTTGCGTGCCCGGGTCCAGGCGCATCGGCATGGGTGGTGCACGAGGAGTGAACAGGAGTGGGGGTAGTCGGGTCGGGTCAGATCCGTGTGGGAAGAGCCGCGGACGAGACCCGGGTGATAGGTAAGGAGGGACCTCATCCCAGTGTTTCGAGGCAAAATTCCTAGAACACGTTTTCAATTTATGTGTGGGCGTGCGCTCACACACTTCTGAGGTGGGACTAAAGTCCCACCTCCGCTCCGCTTGCCTGCACGCAAGAAGCTACGAGCAATTCGGGTAGCAACGAAGGCTCGCGACCCCAATTGAGAACCTGGGCACACTCGCGGAACTGTTCCGCTTTGCCTAGGGTATGCGCCTAGTGCTGAAGGGACCTGGAGCTGCTTGCTAAGCAGCTCCTGCTGTTCGTCAATGGCGGCAAGGGGGTCGAGACCTGAAAGCACGAAAACGACCTCACAACCACGTCAGACAGCTCAAGAAGCTTCACCAGAGGACGGCGAAGGCGGTGCGGGGGTCGGCGTGGCAGGGAAGTGCCTGTGGCCGCGTGCCTAGGGCACACTGCAGAGGTGCTGGTGGGTGTGTTCGAGGGGTGGTCTAAAGGTGCGGGCCGGTGAATGGAGTGGGGGAAATGCTTGAGTGGAGTGAGTGGGAGCTTCTTGGCTTGTCGGCGAGGGGTGGAATGGCCTGTGGAGGTGGAGCGATCTCGCCGGAGTTGGTGGCCAGAGGTGGAGCAGATGGAGGTGGTAGTGGCAGTCGAGGGGTTAAAAGTGCCAATTTAAGAGGGGAAAATTACAGAGAGAGAAAGGGGAAGGTTTTTACCTACTCTATTGACGAAGAGGGAAAGAAGGGCGCCCGGCGCGTGCCTTCCGGAGCTGGGGATGAAGGTGCCCAGAAGGGGGGTAACGGCGATGAGGAGGGGATCTGGAGGCGCTAGCTGGTGCAGCCTGGCGTCGGAAGATGAGGCAGAGGGAGCTCTGCTGCAGGTATGGCAGTAGAGCGACGAGGAGGAGGAGGAAAGATCGCCAGAAGCTTTGGCTATCTGACCGAAGTGAGAGGAAACGAAGTAGGGGGGTTCTCTTCGACCAAAGCGAGCTTGAAGGAAACGGCTACCCCTGCCGCTCCTTATAAAGGTGCTGGCGAGGAGAGGATCTCGAGGGAGCGACGTAGGGAGCTCGCCGGAGATGGTCGGAGATGGAGACCCATGCCTTTCGTGAGTTCGCATGAGAGCCATGGGCAGTCGCAGGTCAAAGGGGAGGGTCCCTGCGAAAGAGGACGACGCAGGGAACCCCCCGTTCGTTGCTGAGAGCGGTCCCCATACCCTACGTGGTGCCATCCTCCGCACAAGGTCGCCGGAGGTATGGTGCCTGCGTGGGGTGGCAGGAAGGACCGTTATGCAAAGAACGAAGGAGAAGATAGGAGGCTAAATGCAAGGGTTTAAAAAGATAAGGGTCAAAGAATAATTCAAGAGGGCCAATTTGTAAAGTCGGTCAAGATGGTCTTCTCTTAGGCCCAAACTTTTGTACCAACCTAATTTGAACCTAAGGAATTCAATGGTGTAATTTGATTTTAGGTTTGGCCACATTCGACCGATCAATTTGCGTAAAAATCCAAATTAGGTCAAAATTTGGGCATGGTTCTCAATTTAGGTCAAGATAGGTTGCAAAGGTCAAATTGAAGGTTCTAAACCCTAGGGAATATTCTTCCATGAATTTTAGAGGGTTCAGTTAATTTTTATCCTGCCTAGAACCTCGTGAATTAAAGTGGATTTGTTTTTAGGGTTACAGAATGTCATTTGATTTGTAAAAGTTGCTATATCTCTTTTCAGATCAGATCATCCCACTTCGTTCCTTATTAAGCTCATTTGACCTGTATTTAGACCCTTAGACACCCTGTTTGTGTACTGCATTGGTAAAATTATAGTTTTACCCCTTATAACTTGTTTTATTCTTCAATTCAGAATTCTTTGAGTTAGGCTTTTCTTTTGGTTTTGTAGGAGCTTTTTCACACTTATTTAGATCAAATTGTGCTAGTTAGGTTTCATGATGTGGCTCTCATCATACCCCCATGCCTAGCTTTTGCTAATCCCTTAGCAAAATTTTAAGGTTTTAACCTTTGTTCTAGACCATGAATTTCTTATCAAGTTTAGATAAGTGCTTTTTCTCTTGTATCCTTGATTAAGTCAGAATGCCAATCATAGGCCTAAAAGGTACTCTAGTACCAGCCAAGATCCATTTAGCTTTAGCCTTAGTCTTTAGCACAGGTTTTTAAGACCTACAGGAACTAACCTAAGGTTTATTGGACTTCGTGGTTAAAGCACCCGTGCTTGAGATAATTTTAGCCTTGGTTCAGTTTGCAGTGAATTTTGTAAGAGAGAGACCGAAGATTTATATGTTTGGAGAGTTTTCTCTCTCATTTTCTTTTTAATTCTAGGTTAGGATTGGCTTCACAACATGATCTGTATCGGATTCCTTGTCCCCATCATCAATCCTCAAAGGTTCCTGGCAGTCGATGCTTCGAAATAGCACCGCCCATGGTAACCCCCAGAACCCTGGCTTTCGAGATTTCGAAATAATCCCGTCCATGGTGTTCCGTGGCCGAATTCAAACCTTGGCAATTGACACTTCGTGATAATGCCATTCATGGAATCTGAACTAGCAGAGTGCTTACATGCCCCCAGTAGGATATATAAATATCCTAAGAGATAAGCACCGAGGAGATGATATTTTGTTACGCATCTTCGAGGAGAATTTCCCACCTCTCCGCACTGGGAACTCGTCCAAATCAACTTGTGTTGATCGGCCGCTCCTACTCTATGTGACATTTTCAGAATTTTTGAAATGCTTCTACGTGATTTTGATACTTATGCTTACTGAACTAGACTGTGTGTGTAAATTTGGGTGCTTAGGTTACTGAGTCCCGCAAACCAAAAGTTAGTTAATGAGGTCGAATACTCCCTAAGCCTTGGACCTAATACTTTAGCTTTTCATTTTCCTCAACCTCTTGAGGAATATCCAGATCTTAATGGGTACTAAGAGTCTATCCAAGAATTCCTAAGATTTGCATTCTTACTAATCTTGTTGTGCACTTTCCTTTTTCTTTTCTTAATATAGTCTAGAATTTAGGTTAATTCCTTAATTTCTTACTAATGACTATCTCTTTTCTTTCATTTTGTGCTCCTTTTTATCATTTTGTTCTTTTTCTCCTCCTTTGTAAAGTCCACAAAAATTTCTTTCCTCCTCTCATTTTATTATTCTTTTTCAAAATTTTTTTTTTAAATTTTTTTTTGGTGTTTTTGGCATATGTGAATTTTTTTGTTTAAAGCCTTTTCCTATGAGTTTTGCATTTTCATATCCCCTATGCCTAAGATTTGTAATGTCCTCATTGTAACTTAGGAGGGTTTTTATTTAGCTTAGTTCATATATTAGGACAGGTATTTTGGTGAGTGAATGGGTCGGGGTGACTGTTACGGACGATTTCTAATCTCGGATGCAAGCACCTGAGGTGGAGTCGGCTATCCTAAAGGATGAACCTAAAGTGCAAAGAGGTGTCAGAAAAGGTTTCGTGTTTTTCAGAAAGAATGACGGGCTGCCTCCCGTTAAGAGTTGAGTTTTACGCCATCGGCTGGGCAAGAAATGGGATGAAGAGGGATGGTCAAATCAGCGGAGTCTTGTAAGACAAGCACCTTGATTAAGAGCCTGGTTGGTCCAACTAGGTGCTTGTTCAGATCAATAGGCTGATGATGTAGCCCAAACCCAATCAATCTGATGGGTTGACAAATGCAGATCAAAAGGTGTGGAACCCACCATATAGTACGGAGCTCGGACAGATGTGGAACTGTCAATGCGGAGTTTGGCTGAGTCGAATCAGCCTAGTCAGAGTAGGGATTCGTAAAATAATCAGTGAATGAGGCAGAAACCCTACAGGGGTGATCAGAAGATGATGGAGCATGGTCTTTAGTCTGATCAATGTCCGATACCCGGTGTATGTGAGGAACTTCTTCCAATGGTTTAGTGGGAGGGGAATCAAAATAGAAACTGAGTCTGGTTGCAGGTCGGGGTTGAAGACGAATTGGTTCTGTATGTGTGGAAGAGGTGGCTTCAATGAGAATTGGGTAATGAATGACTGGTGGTCTTCTGTAGAGAGTTCTCTTAGTAACTATCAAATGCCTGAAGAGTGTCTTTAGGATGAAGGAAATCTGAATCAGGAAAAGAATTGAATTCTGGGTTACAATCACTCTTGGCATTTTCTGATTTTGATTCTTGAGGATCGAAAAGAAATGGTTCCATGTTACTGGAGCCTGAACTTAAATCAGTGATCTCGGGAACCGGGACCTCAAAGTCGGAGTCAGAGAATGAGTCAAGTGAACTGAGGTCGTAGTTTGGCAGAGTCTCTCCGATATCATAGTCAAATTCGAAGTTGTCGTAGAGTTTGCGAGAATGAGATTCAAGATCATGATTTCCACCACAGAATAAATCACATGATGTGGATTCAGCAGCCTGACTGGGGTCTAGCCTAAAGGCGTTCCTTCTAGGCTCAGGCTCCAAACAGGTAAGATAGATCCAATTGAAACCCCATTCGTCCAACTCAATTTCTGTATCGTATATTGGCATGGCTTCCGGAAAGTCGATCTGACTTCCTGAGGAAATTGGAGAGGGATACTCATCAAATAGAGGCCCAAAATCGTATTCTTCATTGAAAATTTGATCTTCATCATGCAGGGCCTCGTAACCTTCCCAATAAGTTTCAGATCCAGATTCTAGGCTTAGGATGTGGGTGGAATTACTGGAATCTAAGTCCGAATAACCTTCGAGGGTCCCCTTATCAGAATAAGAGGCAGGATTTACACCCTCAGGAGGTTCTCTTCTAATCTCATTATTGCAGGAGTTTTGGAATTCTAGGTTTGGTAATTCATGGTCTAGGGTTGGCTCAACATTATGTTCTACAATTTCCCAACCTAATTCACTGTTGTCTTCTATTTGGGTTGGGAATCCACAACCACTCTGCGCCTTAATCCCGAGATCTGGGAAACCGGATTGATCCTCAATACTGTTCCAAGATGGTTCATCCTCTGTTTGTGGTATGTACGGGTATTTCTCGTCGATAGTTTATTCCAGTAATCTCATCATCTCTACCCATTTTTCAAGAGCATCTTGGTGTTGTTTCCAAAGTACAGGATTTGTCATGCATTGAAGGTATTCAGATTTGTGTAATTTTTCTATCTCAATATATCTTGTTATGAGTATGTCTCGAGTTGATCCTTTTGTGGCTTCTGTCAATAGAATTTGGGCACGGTTTATGATCACGACTGTGATTGTTGAAACATCAACCTGAATGTTTTCTATTGATGTTGAGGGTTTATATTTAATTTTATAGAACTCAAGGGCTTCCTCAACCATCCTATCTCTCATGGATCTTTGTGATTCAGGTTTTTTGAAGGGTAATCCTAAGTAATTAGGCTGCATATTTAGATGAGGTGGTGGAATCAAAATGTAGAATCATAATTTGGATGTAGAATTAAGTTGTGCCATGATGGAAGAAGAGAAAGAACTAGGTTCTGAATCAGACGTGGAGGGGTTGTTGCACAAACAAGGGAGCTGAGGCTTGGCCTCGGGGAGAGTAAATTTCTGAAGGAGGTTTCAAGGACCTCCTACCAAACATGCACCGATGGATTAGATGAGGTTAGCAGGTGCTGGACCCAATCAAGACACCCAAAATGTTGGGTGACTATAGAGGTTCGGGGCGAATGGTACCCCTTAATCAGAAGGTCATCCACCTGAGAATTACCTGGGCAGCCAGAGAGGGTGAGTCCCGCGAAGACCCCTACACGATAGAGCACCCCCACGGCTTACAGGGTTTCCCCCACCCGACCTCTCTTGTCACTGAGATTCCAGGTAGACTAGAATGGGAACCTTGACCTCTTAAGTCTACCACTTTTAATTAGGATCAAGGTGCTTAAGATTTCACTTGAACTTTATCCTTTTGAGTGCAAAGAGTGACCTAAGTTAAAGGTTGGGTGATCCAAGGGATCAAATTCACCTATTAGTTCCTTTGAGAGCTTATTAGGTCTTGTCTTTTAGGGTTCAAGTGTTTTTAAGAGCCAAATTATTTAGGGTTTCTCTTAATAGATGTTTTTCAAGCAATGGCTTAGGCACACTTCTTTTGGGAATTTTCCATTCTTAGAAAAGTGTGTTTCTAAAACCCTAGCTTTGAATCTTATATTGGATCTAATTGGTCCAGTTAGTTGCCTCTAGGTTGGGAAATTAGGGCTCAAGCAAGAAGGTTTTAGCCCTAACAACCTTTAATGGATGTACAGATAAAGTATGTTGAAATTTCAAAGCAGGCAACTTTGGTGTTTTACTACATGTGAAAGACAGGTTATTCCTAAATTGCTTTTGTCCTTTTCTTCTTTTTCTTCCACTTTAGAATTTAGGGGTTTAAACGAGAGGATAGAAAATTGCCTGTCTTTGGTGTAGTTGTTGTGCGGCTGCTTGTTTTCCTCTTGATTTCCTGTGCCTGCACAACAAAAGAGAAGAGATTAGTCAATAGGAAATCAAATATTGTGAATCAATAGCTTCTAGAATGGCCGTTGACCCGGGCAACGGTGAGAAAAACTGGTAGCGCGTCGCTTTGGTTTCGTGTTATTTTAAAGTTCTAGGCGTTGTAGTATATCACGAAAAGCTACTACCTATTACGAACCGTGCTTTCAAACGTCTTTTAAGACGTCTGGGAGGTGTCCCAGACGTTGTACCAGACATCTGGTATCACTTCCAGACGTCTGGGATTCATTTTTCTGTGACGCACACCGTTGCATCTGCGCGCCTGCACGCGCAGACCTGCTCCGCCTCTTCTTTTTCCATCTCCCTCCTACGCCCTCTGTCGTGCTCTCTCTCTCCTCCTCGCACGGCCTCAAAAGGCCACGCCCTTCCCCTCACTCCCGTCACCTCCACCCCCTTCCTCTTCTCCTTCCAGTCGGTGCGCGAGAGCGGGCTCGAGTGAGCGACGGCGGCGACAGCCGCGGCGGGTGCGGGAGGAGGTGCTGCACGGGGGAGGAGGCGTCGGCCGTGAGGGCTCGAGCCTGCCGGGGCAGCGGGAGCTGGCCGGCGGGGGTGCAGCGGGCGCGGAGTGGCGCGGGAGGCCTGCTGCAGCTCGAGCAGTAGGCGGAGCACTCACAGCGCGGCCGTGTGTCGCAAGCGGAGGGCGAGTGGCGCCCTGATTCCGGAAAATTTTCCAGAATCAGACGTCTGTGAGTATAGACAGACGACGTGGGCGACGTCTGGAGGACTGTCCAGACGTCTGAAAGGTGAGTCATTCCATCTTCTTCCTCTTCTTCGACTGACCGTACTAAGAGAGAGAGGAAATGGGTACACGCAAGTTCTGAGATTCGCATCCAACGCGAATCAAACGTCTGGCTGTAGTGACAGACGATGGGAATGACTTCCAGACGTCCGGGGTGACCATCGGATGTCTGGGAACTAGGCCAGACGCCCCCGCAGGCTTCTGGACGTCTGAGAGACCATGTAGAGCAAGGTAACCCCTGATCCACTTTTTAAGACGTCTGATTTTGCACTGTTTCGTCGTTTTCGACCCGTTTAGGGCTTGTTCGGGTTCCGTTTTCCGCGTTTCGAGTTGCGTTCTTTTCGAAATTACATCCTCTACCCGTCTACAGTAGCTGTATACTGTTTTGAGAAATTCCTTGTGGTTGATCCTTGTGATAGGACCCCGTTCCATTGCAGTCTCGGGGGTTGCGGACTGCGTTTTGTGACGTGTTACACTCGTTATCTTTCAGGACCAGGTGTTGAGCAGCCAGGGTCAGCGGCTGCAGAGGACGCTGGGCTGAGTAGGGTCCAGTAGAGTTACCACTGTTCTCTTGTACCTCTTTTTGGTTCCACTGTAGTGAGTAGTTCTTGTTTCCGCTGTACTTTTCTTTACCTGCAGTTCATATTATGTTATGAATTTTGTTCTACTGTTGTGGTGGTACATACTGTAGTAGTTTCTTTCCTTACTGCTGTATTTTTTTACTGTTAGTTATATTCATGTTGAATGTGGTTTATTTTACTGCTCTTTTGGTTACTTCCTCGTTGGATGACCAGGTCTTGGGTTTAGTCGAGTCGGTCAGGTTCTCGTGTCTCGTAGGGACTCGGGAATCGGGTCGTTATAAGATGGTATCAGAGCAAGGTCGTCCCGAGAAGTGAATCAACTGACTGGAAAATAACCAATTCACATGTCTATAACTAGAGTAGCCACCACAACATATCTCTTGACATGAGTTCTTAGACGTTTCCGTTCGGTATCGTTCCGTAGTGACGTGTTCCGTTTTGTTTCGCGTCTCCTTACAGGAGATGCCTCGTCGCGAGACTGGTGAGGCTGGCCGCGGGCGCGGCCGAGGATGAGGTCGGCGAGGTGGGCATGCCGTTGCCGAAGCCCCAGTGGACTAGCCACTACTCCCGGGCGTCCAGGCCCAGGACCTCGCCCAGCTGATACAAGACATTGTACGAGAGGAGCTCCACCCACCGCCCCGAGCACCTCACCCTGGGGCTGTGGAGGGGGAGTCCTCTGTGGGACCACTCGACGGACGCGGCGCTGGACACGGGGGAGGGGATGGGCTGCCGCTGCCCCCACCTTCCTCCGATACTTCTGTGCACGAGGCACCGTTGCCTGGGGGTGGACCAGCATCCCCATTGCAGCGCCACTCCGAGCTCTTCGAGTAGTTCCGGAAGCTGAAGCCCCCCTCCTTCAAGGGGGATGAGGACCCGACCGAGGCAGAGGACTGGCTTGAGCAGCTAGAGAAGATTTTTGACACCCTTCGCCCCCCAGTCGAGTACCGCGTGGCCTTTGCCACGTACCAGCTGGAGAGTGCGGCACACAGGTGGTGGAGGGCGGTCCGGGGACAGGAGAGGGACGAGACGACCTAGGACTGGTTCGTCGCCCTCTTCTGCGAGCAGTACTTTCCCCAGACGTGGCAGGAGCAGAGGAGGCGGGAGTTCCACACTCTCCGCCAAGGGACGATGACCGTGAGCACGTACCGCACGCATTTCCTGGAGCTGTCCCGCTTTGCAGCGACAGCGGTAGCTATTGAGGAGGAGCGCCTTTGGAGGTTCACCGAGGGGCTCCGGCCTGCGATTCGGGGGTATGTCAAACCCCTGAAGCTGCCTACGTTTTCGAGGGTGGTAGTGGCAGCTATGACTTACGAGGAGACCAACCTGTCCGCGTGAGATACTGACGGCGAGCGGAAGAGGCCCTTCCAGCCAGACTTTTCACAGGGCCGGCGAGAGAGGAGACATGTGGCATCCGCAGGAGAGCCGTCACGTTTTGCAGGGCCATCAGTGGCCTTTGGGGGCCCTCGACAGGGGCCAGTCGCCAGCACTGGACCCCCGCCCAGCCGACAGCAGGGACCCACTGAGGGCGGGAGTCGGGTTCCCCTCTGTTACCAGTGTGGCCAGCCGGGCCACATCAGGAGGGACTGCCCGTCTAGGGCAGGAGGTCAGCAGATACTCCCCGCGCAAAGCACTGGAGGGCGCGCAGGAGGCCGCAGTTCCCAGGCGCGAGGTGGAGGACAACAGTCACGAGGAGGGTACCGGCCAGCACCTACCCGTCCGACGCAGAGTGTGGCCGCTTCGTCCGCGCTTAGAGCTGAGGGGTGTATCAACACCCTAACACATAGGGATGCCAGAGCTTCGGGATCGGTGGTAGCAGGTATGGTTTCAGTTTCTGGCAGACTCGTTTACACGCTTTTCGATTCCGACGCTACGCACTCGTTTGTCGCAGCCAGTTTCGTAGTTAGTTTGGACCGGGATTATACACTGTTAGAGAATCCGTTCGTAATCAGAGGTCCGAGTGGTCAGCTATTTGTAGCTGAGGAGGTGTACACGGATTGCGAGGTCAGCGTCGGGGGACATTACCGGCCAGCTGACCTGATTATGTTACAGATGGAGGACTTTGGAGTGATTCTGGGGATGGATTGGCTGTCCGCTTACCACGCCTTGGTGGACTGTTTTGAGAGGAAGATCGTCTTCTCCATTTCGGAGTTGCCTTCTTTCGAGTTTCACGGACAGCCAGTGGACGGAGGTTTCAGGTGCATTTCGGTACTTCAGGCGGCGAGGCTTTTGAGCCAGGGGTGTGAGGGCTTCCTAGCTTGTGTGGTGGCAGAGCCCAGCCCTGTGGCAGACTTCCAGAGCATCCCGGTGGTCAGAGGGTACCCTGACGTGTTTCCAGACGAGTTACCAGGACTACCGCCTGAGCGTGAGATTGAGTTTGAGATCTCACTAGTACCAGGGACCAGCCCCATCTCCACCGTGCCATACAGGATGGCACCGCTTGAGCTACGACAGCTCAAGTCTCAGTTACAGGACCTTTTGGAGAAAGGTTTCGTGAGGCCCAGTGCGTCTCCCTAGGGAGCCCCGGTACTGTTTGTGAAGAAGAAAGATGGGACCTTACGCCTTTGTGTGGACTACCGACAGCTGAATATGGTCACCATCAAGAACAGATATCCGCTGCCGAGGATCAACGACTTATTTGACCAGTTGAGGGGTGACATGGTGTTTTCCAAGATTGACTTGAGGTCTGGATACCACCAGTTGAGGATCAGGGAGACCGACGTCTCCAAGACAGCTTTCCACACCCGGTACGGACACTATGGGTTTTTGGTCATGCCGTTTGGTCTGACCAATGCCCCCGCTGCTTTCATGGATCTGATGAACCGGGTGTTTAGACCGTACTTGGACCAGTTCGTGGTGGTTTTCATAGATGATGTACTCGTCTATTCTAGAGATCAGACGCAGCACGGACAGCACTTGCGGATGGTTCTGGACACACTGAGACGACGTAGGCTGTGCGCCAAATACAGCAAGTGCGAGTTCTGGTTGAGGGAGGTGACCTTCTTAGGTCATGTGATCTCTGGAGACGGCTTGGCAGTGGACCCAGCCAAGGTTGAGGCAGTACTCAGGTGGGAGAGACCGCGTTCGGTCACGGAGATTCGCAGTTTCCTGGGATTGGCAGGTTACTACAGACGTTTCATCAGAGGTTTTTCACAGATCGCGCGTCCTATGACACAGATGACCCAGAAGGACGTGCCCTTCGCTTGGACAGACGCTTATGAGGCGTGTTTTCTGGAGTTGAAGGAGAGGTTGACCTCGGCTCCCGTGCTCACCATCCCTGATAGTAGTGACAGGTTCGTTGTTTACACGGATGCCTCCTTGCAGGGGTTAGGAGGTGTGCTCATGCAGAGGGGTCACGTTATCGCTTACGCTTCGCGGCAACTGAAGCCCCATCAGCATACCTACCCTACCCACGACCTGTAGTTCTCAGCTGTCGTCTTCGCGCTGAAGACCTGGAGACACTACTTGTACGGTGAGGCCTTCGAGATTTTCACAGATCACAAGAGCCTCAGATACCTTTTTGATCAGAAGGAGCTCAACATGAGACAGAGACGTTGGTTGGAGCTCCTGAAGGACTACGACTGTAGCATCTCCTATCAGCCGGGAAAGGCCAATGTGGTGGCTGATGCCTTAAGCCGTAAGGCGCCCGCACACTTGGCCAGTTTACAGTTATAGAGTTGGAGCCTTTTGGAGGAGGTGGGCTGTTGGCGACCTCTGGAGTTACGGGGGCATTGTGGGGCAGTGATGGCGACACGACAGACCAGGCCAGAGCTGATAGACCGCATCATCACAGGACAGATGGTCGATCCGTACTTGCATTCCTTGCGCGACAGAGTACTGTCGAGAGACCCAGGGGACTTCTCTTTCACTGACCAGGTGCTGCGCCTGAGGGGACGGTTGTGCGTTCCCAGAGACGAGGAGCTGTTGAGAGAGCTCCTGACTGAGGCACACGGTTCCAGATTCACCATACATCCCGGAAACACGAAGATGTACCAAGACTTGAGACACGAGTTTTGGTGGAGGGGGATGAAGCGGGGTGTGGGTGAGTTCGTGCAGCAGTGCTTAGTGTGTCAGCAGGTGAAGGCCGAGCATCAGAGGCCTGCAGGGCCGCTACAGCCGCTTCCAGTGCCAGAGTGGAAGTGGGAGAGCATCACCATAGACTTTGTGGTGGGCTTACCTATTACCCAGTGCGGACACGACGCAGTCTGGGTAATAGCGGATAAACTGACGAAGACGGCGCGATTCTTGCCGATCCGAGTCACTTTGGGACCAGCACAGTTGGCAGAGAGGTATATCCGTGATGTGGTACGACTACACGGAGTTCCGTGGGAGATCGTATTCGACCGGGATACCCGCTTTACGTCCCAGTTTTGGGCTGAGTTTCAGCAGGCCTTGGGGACGCGGTTCAGGTTTAGTACGGCTTACCACCGCCAAACGGACGGACAGTCTGAGCGCACGATACAGACACTTGAGGACCTTTTGCATGCCTTTGTACTGGATTGGGGGGGCTCTTGGGAGGAGCACCTGCCCCTAGCGGAGTTTGCATACAACAACAGTTATCACTCGAGTATCGGCATGGCTCCCTACGAGGCTCTGTACGGACGGAGGTGTACGGCACCCTTGAGTTGGGTTGAGGTGGGGACCAAGTGGGAGGTTGGCCCCAGGTTGATCTGGCAGAGTCAGGAGGTAGTCGAGCAGATCCACAGGCGACTCCGCACTGTGAGGAGCAGACAGAAGAGCTACGCGGATTGGAGACGCAGAGAGGTGCAGTTTGAGGTTGGGGACCACGTCTTTCTTCATGTTTCGCCCATGAAGGGCCTACAGCGGTTTGGGGTGAGGGGGAAGCTCGCGCCGAGGTTTGTGAGGCCCTTTGAGGTCCTGGAGCGGGTTGGACCCGTTGCTTACAGGCTTGCCCACGCCCCGCAGCTTTCTAGTGTGCACGACGTGTTCCACGTGTCCAACCTCTGGAAGTACGTAGCCGATCCCAGTCACGTACTGAGTCACGAGAGCGTCGAGGTGGGCGACGACCTGACCTACCCCGAGCGGCCAGTGCAGATTCTAGACCGAGCCGTCAGCAGTTTGAGACGAAAGCAAGTACCCCTAGTAAAGGTTTTGTGGAGGAGCCAGCGGTATGAGGAGGTTACCTGGGAGCCTGAGGCGGCAATGCGGGAGCGGTACCCGGAACTCTTCGCGGGTACGTCTTTTCGGACATGCTTCGGTCCTCTTTGAGTTTGTTATGGTATTTATGACGTTTTCCTGCACCCTAGTTAGCGCAAGTTTCGGGGACGAAACTTCCTTTGAGTTTGTTATATTGTTACGAACCGTGCTTTCAAACGTCTTTTAAGACGTCTGGGAGGTGTCCCAGACGTCGTACCAGACGTCTGGTATCACTTCCAGACGTCTGGGATTCATTTTTCTGCGGCACACACCATTGCGTCTGCGCGCCTGAACGCGCAGACCTGCTCTGCCTCTTCTTTCTCCCTCTCCCTCCTGCGCCCTCTATCGTGCTCTCTCCTCCTCGCACGGCCTTAAAAGGCCACGCCCTCCCCCTCACTCCCGTCACCTCCGCCCCCTTCCTCTTCACCTTCCAGTCGGTGCGCGAGAGCGGGCGCGAGTGAGCGACGGCGGCGACAGCCGCGGCGGGTGTGGGAGGAAGTGCTGCACGGGGGAGGAGGCATCGGTCGTGAGGGCTCGAGCCTGCCAGGGCAGCGGGAGCCGGCCGGCAGGGGCGCAGCGGGCGCGGGAGGCCTGTTGCAGCTCGAGCAGCAGGCGGTGCACTCGCAGCGCGGCCGTGTGTCGCGAGCGGAGGGCAAGTGGCGCCTTGATTCCGGAAAATTTTCCAGAATCAGACATCTGTGAGTCTAGACAGACGACGTGGGCGACGTCTGGAGGACTGTCCAGACGTCTGAAAGGTGAGTCATTCCGTCTTCTTCCTCTTCTTCAACTAAACGTACTAAGAGAGAGAGGAAATGGGTACACGCAGGTTCTGAGATTCGCATCCAACGCGAATCAGACGTCTGGCTGTAGTGACAGACGACGGGAACGACTTCCAGACGTCCGGGGTGACCATCGGACGTCTGGGAGCAAGGCCAGACGCCCCCGCAGGCTTCTAGACGTCTGAGAGACCACGCAGAGCAAGGTAACCCCTGATCCACTTTTTAAGACGTTTGATTTTGCACTGTTTCGTCGTTTTCGACCCGTTTAGGGCCCGTTCGGGTTCCGTTTTTCGCGTTTCGAGTTGCGTTCTTTTTGGAATTACATCCTCTACCCGTCTACAATAGCTGTATACTATTTTGAGAAATTCCTTGTGGTTGATCCTTGTGATAGGACCCTATTCCGTTGCAGTCTCGGGGGTTGCGGAGGCACGTGGGATTCCCGACCATGCTCTCAGTTCGCCTGTTGTAACCGGTAGAGTGGCTTTAAGTATAATCTGTTAAATCATGAAACCATAAATAGAACCTAGGACTTTGCATGAATCCTAGGAATGAGAAATAGATTGAATGGTAGATCCTAGGGTGTTGCATGAATCCTAGGGCTGGAAAACTAGATTGTATGATAGATCCTAGGATATGGCATGAATCCTAGGATGGGAAAACTAGTGGAATGTATGAATACTGCAGTCTTGGAAAATGTGGAAAGTAAACAATAGCTACCTGTGGATTGAATTAACAGCTGCCTGTTATGAATAAATGAACATGATTAAGAATATGGGATGTATGAACGTGAAACTGGAAAGGTGAAACCGGAATGCGTTGAGTTAAAGAGCTGGAACCCTACGGGGAATTAGGAGTAGAACTCCTGGAAAGTGAATGGAATAGAATTGGGGAAGTGAGCTGGCCCTTGAGTACGGAGTACCAAGGAGAGCGACTGTCCCCCTGTTTAGTGCAGAGTGGAGCTAGCCGCCCCAGGGACCCGGGGTTAGGACTGGCCACTCTGTATCGACTTGCTGGCCCTCGTGTACGTAGTACCGAGGAGAGCTACTAGTGTAGGGAGGTACTAGCTACCCCACGGGCCCCGGGGTTCTACTAGCCTCCTACACCGACTTGTTAGGCCCACTGGGGCAAACCAGGGTAGGCAGGAAAGGGTGCGCGGACTGTGGAGGGGCAAGGCCCCTGTTTGGTTACTGTGGAGGGGTTGGACCCCTGTTACTGAGAGGGCTCTGCCCTGTACTGGTTTCGTGCTGTGCTTTGGGTGCACCCGTTAACGGAAACGACTGACCGCGAGCCAGTGCGGGTTAGCTACCCGTGCGTTTTCCGCGCGTGCCTTAGTCACCGTTACGTCTGTCAGTGACCTTGGGGTGGTTGACTGAGAGTAGGATCACCACGGGGAACTCTCCTGGCCAGGAGAGCACCACGTGCTACTTCTACTGTTCGGAAAAGACTGCAATCAAGATCGTTCCCACGAGGAACATTCGAGATCAAGTGAAGGATCTGAGAAATAGGTAAATTGTGAAACAGTAGAAAGACGTAAATAAAGGAAGAAAGAAAATTAAAACAGCTACTGTACACTTTACTGCTTCTTTAGTTTAGCTGCCACTCTACTCTACGTTTTGCTGACGTGTTACACTCGTTACCTTTCAGGACCAGGTGTTAAGCAGCCAGGGTCAGCGGCTGCAGAGGACGCTGGGCTGAGTAGGGTCCAGTAGAGTTACCACTGTTCTCTTGTACCTCTTTTTGGTTCCACTGTAGTGAGTAGTTCTTGTTTCCGCTGTACTTTTCTTTACCTGCAGTTCATATTATGTTATGAATGTTGTTCTACTGTTGTGGTGGTACATACTGTAGTTGTTTCTTTCCTTACTGCTGTATTTTCTTACTGTTAGTTATATTCATGTTGAATGTGGTTTATTTTACTGCTCTTTTGGTTACTTCCTCATTGGACGACTAGGTCTTGGGTTTAGTCGAGTCGGTCCGGTTCTCGTGTCTCGTAGGGACTCGGGAATTGGGTCGTTACACTACCAGTTTACAATTTATTACTCGGAATTAAAAGTTTCCCGAGGTCGAACTCAGGGAGCAAACTATGTTTCCAGAAGCATATGAATTCACAATATTATTTTACAAAAATTAAGACAAAGGAGAGAGAGAGAGAGAGCAAAAGTTCTCTTCGTGGCTTTTTCTTCTCTCTTCTTCTTTTCTTTCAGCCGGTTCTCTTCTTTAGCCTGTCTTCTTCTTTCTTCTTTTTTTTCTTTGCTACAGCTGCCTCCTTCTCTTTCTTTCTTTCTTCAGCTGCTATGTCCTTCTTCTTCCTCCTTCTTCTCTTCTTCTTTGATTTTCTTCTTTCTTCTGCGTCTTCTTCTTCTTTACTGCAAAGGCTCCCTCCTTCTCTTTTCTCTTTCTTTTTCTCTGGCCTGTCCTCTCGTCTTCTCTTCCCTCCGCTCCTTCCTTTCTTTCCGACGTCTGATTAAGAAATCAGACGCCTTAACTACGTTGTTGCTACAGTGCCCCAACTATCTTCTTTCCTTTTGCTTCTCTCCTTCCTTCCTTCTCCTTTTTTCTTCTCTGCGGCTAAGTCCCAGCCGCTACTCTTCCTCTTCTTTCTTTCTTCCTTCCTTCTTCTCTTCAGCAGCTCCTTGCTTCTTCCCTCCTCACCTATTCCCTGCACATACACACAAGCTCAGCGCAAAACCTACCCTACCCTCTCCCCACACCTCTCTCTCTCTCTGAATCTCTCTTTGATACACTCTCCCAGAGCCAGGTAATCGGGTCGGGTTGCGTGCCCAGGTCCAGGCGCACCGACGTGGGTGGTGCGCGAGGAATGAACAGGAGTGGGGGTAGTCAGGTCGGGTCAGATCCGTGTGGGAAGAGCCGCGGACGAGACCTGGGTGATAGGTGAGGAGGGACCTCATCCCAGTGTTTCGAGGCGAAATGCCTAGAACACCTTTTCAATTTATGTGTGGGCGTGCGCCCACACACTTCCGAGGTGGGACTAAAGTCCCACCTCCGCTCCGCGCACCTGCAGGCAAGAAGCTGCGAGCAATTGGGGTAGTAGCGAAGGCTCGCGACTCCAATTGAGAACCTGGGCACACTCGCGGAAGTGTTCCACATTGCCTGGGGTATGCGCCTGGTGCTAAAGGGACCCGGAGCTGCTTACTAAGCAGCTCCTGCTGTCCGTCAATGGTGGCGAGGGGGCCAAGACCTGAAAGTAGGAAAATGACCTCACGGCCACGTCAGACAGCTTAGGAAGCTTCGCCAGAGGACGGCGAAGGCGGTGCAGGGGTCAGCGTGGCGGGGAAGTGCTTGTGGCTGTGTGCCTAGGGCACACTGCAAAGGTGCAGGTGGGTGTGTTCGAGGGGTGGTCTGAAGGTGCGGGGTGGTGAATGGAGTGGGGGAATTGCTTGAGTGGAGTGAGGGGGAGCTTCTAGGCTTGTCGGCAAGGGGTAGAATGGCCTGTGGAGAACCCGATTCCCGAATCCCTATGAGACACGAGAATCGGATCGACTCGAATGATCCCAAGACGCAGTCGTCCAACGAGAAAGTAACCAAAAGAGCAACAAAATAATCCACATTCACCATGTATATAACTAGCAGTAAAAAAAAGAATTATTACAGTATACACCACCACAACAATAAAGAAATAAATAGATACATAAACATGATGCTTACAATAAAAGAGTACAGTAGTAACAGAAACTGCTCATTACAATAGAAGGAAAGGTACAGTAGGTACTACACGAGTAAAAACTACTGAGCTCTACTAGGCCCAGCACCCTCTGCAGCTGCCAGCTCTAGCTGCTCAACACCTGGTCGTGAAAAGGTAAAAGGTGACACGTCAGCGAAACGCTGAGTAGAGTGGCAACCAAAAGCTAAGAAAAACAGTAAAGTGGACAATAGCTGTTATATTTTTAATCTCTTTCTTTATTTTTCCATTTACTCAATTATTGCATTATTCCTCAGATCTTTCTCTTGATCTTGAATGTTCCTCGTGGGAACGATCTTGATTGCAGTCTCTTTCGAAAAGTAGAAGTAACACGTAGTGCTCTCCTGGCTGGGAGAGTCGCCCGTGGTGGTCCTACCCTCAGTCAACCACCCCAAGGTCACTGACAGACGTAACGGTGACTACGGCATATGCGATAAACGCACGGGTAACTACCCCGCACTAGCATGTGATCAGTCGTTTCCGTTAACGGGTGCACCCCAATGCACAGCACGAAACCAGTATAGGGCAGAGCCCTCTCAGAAACAGGGGTCCAACCCTCCATAGTAACCAACAGGAGTCTTGCCCCTCCACAATCCGTGCACCCTCGCCTGACTACCCTGGTTTGCCCAGTGGACCTAACAAGTCGGTGTAGGAGAGCTAGCAGAACCCCGGGGCCCGTGGGGTGGCTAGCTCTTTCCCTACACTAGCAGCTCTCCCTGGTACGGTGTACGCGAGGGCCAGAAAGTCGGTGCAAAGTGGCCAAACCCACCTCGGTCGCGACCTAAGGGCGGCAAGCTCCCCTCTACACTATGAGGTAATATGTGCTCTATTTGGTACCATGTACCCAAGAGACAACACGCTCTCCCGTTTTACTTTTCCAGTTTCATTCCATTTATTTCCAGGAGTTCTATTCCTAATTCCCCGTAGGGTTAGTACTCATGTTTCCAAAGGCCAAGCCATACTAGGTTTCATCATTTTAGGTTTATTCGCATATAGTACGTATTTCCAACATTCAAACTTCTCTTCCTTTCCAATTTACATACAAGCAGCTCGTATTTCGATTCCAAACAACAGTAATTACGTGTAGCAGTTATTAGCAACAGTACTCTACATTTCACAGGCAGCTGTTATCCAATTACAGGCAATTATCATTATTCTATCTACTTATCCGAGACTGCAATTCAGGCATTCAAGACATTCATTTCAGTGTTTTTGTTCCTAGGATTTATGCCACACCCTAGGAGCTATTATTTAATCCAGATAAGCGTTAATGTTTGTAATTAACTAAGGGAAGCCACTCTACCCGCAAAATTGGGAGTACTGGGGGCGTAATCGGCAAACCTGCGCGCCTCCGCAACCCCCAGAGCCGCAACGGAATGGGATCCTACACAAGGATCAATTGCAAGGAGCTACTCAGAATAGTATACAATTACTGTGAACAAGTAGAGGAACTAAATCTGAGAAGAACGAAACTTGAAACGCGAAAAACGGACTCCGAATAGACCCTAAACGGGTCAAAAATGACAAGTCTGCCCAAAATCAAACGTCTGGAACATCTTCCAGACGTCTTAAATGATGGCTCAGATCATACCTTGATCCTGCGCGATCCTTCAGATGTCTAAAAGCCTGCTGAACCGTCTGGACTTAGTTTCTGGATGTCCGGCTGTCACTCCGGACGTCTAGAGACCCTCTCCGTCGTCTGGTGCTGTGCCCAGACGTCCGATCTGTGTGGGATGGCGTGCCCTTGCGCCTTCCCGAACAATATCTGCATGCACATGCGATCGTTCTCAACACGAAAAGATGCAGAACCCTTCGACGGAATGGCTGCATGGCCGTACACGCGAAAGAAGAAGGAAAGGTAGAAATGTCGTACCTTTCAGACGTCTGGACCTTCCTCCAAACATCTCCTGCGTCGTCTGGACGTATGTACAGACGTCTGGTTTTGGGAAATCTTCTCAGAATCAGGACCTCCTCGCCCTTCGCCCACAGCGCACGGCCGTGCCGTGCCGCGCCCGCCTGCTGCCTGAGCTGCTGCAGCTCCTCCCCAACACCGCGCACCTGCTGCGCACCCGCCGATCGGCCCTAGCTGCTCCGGCGGGCTTACACCCTCGCGATCAAGCTTTCTCTCCCTCTTTCAGCAGCCCCTCCTCCCCACGCACTCACAGCAGCCGCTACTGCCGCCCTCGCCCGCTCACTCTCTAGCTGACAGGAAGAAGAAGAAGAAGGCGGTGGAGTGAGGGTGAGGGAGAGGAGAGGGGTGTATTTGAAGGCAGCTATGGGGAGAGAGAGAGAAAAAGGGTGTCTGCACCTGCAGGGAGGAAGGAAAGAGAAGAAGGAGGGCGACGGTTCAGTCTGCGCACGCATGCACGTAGACGCAAACCCGTACGTCGAAAAAATTAATTTCCAGACATCTGGGAAGGCTTCCAGACATCTGGACCAACTCTCATACGTCTTAAACGACGTTTGATGCCAGGGTTATAACAACATAACAAACTCAAAGGACGTTTCGCCCTTGAAACTTGCGCTAACTAGGGTACGGAAAAGAACGATATATGCATAACAAACTCAAAGAGGACCGAAGCCGGTCCGAAAAGACGTACCCGCAAAAAGCTTAGGGTACCTCTTCCGCATCGCCGTCTCAGGCTCCCAGGTAGCCTCCTCGTACCGCTGGCTCCTCCACAAAACCTTCACCAGGGGTACTTGTTTCCGTCTCAAACTGCGGACGGCTCGGTCGAGAATCTGCACTGGCAACTCGGGGTAGGTCAGGTCGTCACCCACCTCGACACTCTCGTGACTAAGGACGTGACTGGGATCGGCGATGTACTTCCTGAGGTTGGACACGTGGAACACGTCGTGCACACCAGAAAGCTGGGGAGCTAGGGCAAGCTTGTAAGCAACGGGTCCAACCCGCTCTAGGACCTCAAAGGGCCCCCCCACGAACCTCGGCGTGAGCTTCCCTCTCACCCCAAACCACTGCAGGCCCTTCATGGGTGAAACGCGAAGGAAAACGTGGTCCCCAACCTCAAACTGTACCTCTCTGCGTTTCTGATCTGCGTAGCTCTTCTGCCTGCTCCTTACAGTGCGGAGTCACTTGTGAATCTGCTTGACTACCTCCTGACTCTACCGGATCAATCTAGGGCCAACCTCCCACTTGGTCCCCACCTCAACCCAACTCAAGGGTGCCGTACACCTCCATCTGTACAGAGCCTCGTAGGGTGCCATGTCGATGCTCGAGTGATAATTGTTATTATATGCAAACTCCGCCAGGGGCAAGTGCTCCTCCCAAGAGCCCCTCCAGTCCAGTACACAAGCACGCAAAAGGTCCTCAAGTGTCTGTATCGTGCGCTCAGACTGTCCGTCCGTCTGGGGGTGGTAAGCTGTACTGAACCTCAACCGCGTCCCCAGGGCCTGCTGAAACTCAGCCCAAAACTGCTACGTAAAGCGGGTATCCCGGTCGGATACGATCTCCCGCGGAACTCCGTGTAGATGTACCACGTTGCGGATATACCTCTCTGCCAACTGTGCTGGTCCCAAGGTAACTCGGATCGGCAAGAAACGCGCCGTCTTCGTCAATTCGTCAATGATTACCCAGACTACGTCGTGTCCTCGTTGGGTAATAGGTAAGCCCACCACCAAGTCCATGGTGATGCTCTCCCACTTCCACTCTGGCACTGGAAGTGGCTGTAGCTGCCCTGTAGGCCTCTGATACTCGGCTTTCACCTGCTGGCACACTAAATACTGCTGCACGAATTCACCCACATCCCGCTTCATCCCCCTCCACCAAAAGTCGTGTCTCAAGTCAGGGTACATCTTCGTGTTTTCGGAATGTATGGTGCATCTGGAACCGCGTTCCTCAGTCAGGAGTTCTCTCAACAGCACCTCGTCTCTAGAAATGCACAAACGTCCCCTCGTGCGCAGCACCTGGTCTGTAAAAGAGAAGTCACCAGGGTCTCCTGACAGTACTCTGTCACACAAGGACTGTAAGTACGGGTCGACCATCTGTCCTGTGATGATGCGATCTATCAGCTCTGGCCTCGTCTGTCGCGTCACAGTCACTGCCCCACAGTGCCCCCGTAACTCTAGGGGTCTCCAACTGCCCATCTCCTCTAAAAGGCTCCAACTCTGCAGTTGTAAACTGGCCAAGTGTGCGGGTGCCTTTCGGCTCAAGGCGTCAGCCACCACGTTGGCCTTTCCTGGGTGGTAAAACTGTAATTTCACCAATGCAATTTGTAAACAGGGTAATTAAGGGTCCAAACACAGGTCAAACAAGCTTAACAAGAAGGAAAGTGGGATGATCTGATCTAAAAAAGGGTTGTAGCAACTTCTAGGAATTAAATGACATTCTGTAACCCTAAAACACACCCACTTCAATTCACGAGGTTCGAGGTAGGATAAAAATCAACTAAACCCGCTAAAATTCATAGAAAAATACTCTCTAGGGTTTAGAACCTTCAATTTGGCCTTAGAAATCTATTTTGACCTAAAAAGAGAACCATGCCCAATTAATAACTTAATTTGGGTTTTTACGCAAATTGGCCAATCAAACATGGTCCAACCTAGAATTAAAATTCACCATTAAAATCCTTAGGTTCAAATTGGTCTTATATAAAAGCTTGAGCCTAAGAAGAGACCTCCTTGACCGACTTTACAATTTGGTCCTCTTCATTTACTTTTTGACCCTAATCTTTTGAAACCATTGCATTTAAGTCGTCCCTGCAACTTTTCATCGTTCTTTGTAGAACGGTCCTCCCTGTAACTTCTACGTAGCGCCATACTCCGGCGACCTTGCGCGGAGCATGGCGCCGCGCAGGGTAGGGCGCAGAAGCGGGGTTCCCTATGACGTCCCCCTTCGCAGGGACCCGCCCATGCCCTCTGCCGACCACTGATGAACGTGGCGTTGTGACTAGGTTTGTTGTAGAAATAGCGTTGTAGTACAGCTAGTCGTTGCCATCATTACAGATATTTTTTTACTCGGAAAATAAAAGAGTTCTCGAGGTTGAACTCAGGGAGAAAGTCGTATTCTAGAAGTACAGTGTTTCTTCTTATGACAAAAATAAAGAGAGAGAGAGAGAGAATTTGTTGGCTTCTCCTTCTTCTCTCTCGTCTGTCTTCTTTTCTCTTCTCTTTTTTTCTTCTTCTTTCTTCTTCTCGCAGTCCTTCTTTCTTGGCCTTCTTCTTCTTCTTTTTCCTTCTCTTCTCTTGCGGTCTGCTTCCTCTTCTTATGCTCTTTCTTTTCTCGGCCAAGTGCGTTCTTCTTTCTCTTCATCTTCTGCTTCTCTTCTTTGTCTTCTTCCTTCTGTTCTTCTTCTTTCTGTCCGTCTCTTTCTTTTTCTTCTTCCTTGCGGTCTTGTTTCTTCTTTTCTTCTTCTTCTTCTTTGCCTTCAGGACGTCGTCTGATTTTCCAATCAGACGACTTAAACTGCTGCTGCTACAGTGTCTACCTTAGCTTCCGTCTTCTTCTTCTTTGTGTTCTCTTCTTCTTCTTCTTCTTTTTCTTCCGCAGTCCTTCTTCTCCTTCTTCTTCACTTGTGCCTGCACGCTCAAGGGTTCAGAGTCAGAGGGCAAAACCTACTCTACCCTCCCCCCCGCGTCTCTCTCTCTCAGAATTCGCTCTTAGGAAAGCTCTCCCAGAGCAACCGGGTACGCGGGTCGCACCCGGGTCTAGGCCCACCGGCGTGCGGTAGTGGGCGAGGAGTGCAGGTCAGGCTTAGTCGGGTCGGGCCAGGTCTGCGGGACGTGACCGCGGACGAGGCCGGGTAATCGGGCGGGTGAAGGGGACCTCACCCCGTGATCTGAGGCGAACAGCTTAAGGCACTTTTTGCCTTTAAGCGCCCGCTCGCCTCAGCGGGCGCCTGCGCGGAGGAAGCAGCGGCAGTCGAGGCTTCGCGCGAGGGCTTCACCCCAGCTACAGCCTGGGACTCTTCGCGAAGATACCCCGTGCAGCCTGGGAGCCTGATCTAGGCGTGGCGTGCCTGGAGCAGCAGGTCGAAGGAGCTTCGCTGCTCAGCAATGGCGATGGCGGGCGCAACACCTGTCCACAACAGCACGGCCTCTCTGCCTAATCAAATATGCGGAGGACCTTCGCCGTGACACGACGAAGGTGGTCGGGGGGTCTACAGGTGGCGGGGCGGAGCCTAAGGGCCGCCCTAGGTCAAACTGCAGGTTGGGAGATGGGTTTGGACCGTGGGTCTGCAGAGGGCGATTGGTGGGAACTGGAAGGGCGGAAATGGATCAAGGTGAGGAGGCGGAGGTTATGTGCAGGTCGGCGAGCCATGTGGGGTGCTGGAGTGACGGGAGCGGGTCGCCGGAGTTTGGCCGGAGATGGAGAAGGTGAGGGTGATTGGGCGAAATCGAGGGCGACAGTAAGGGTTTACAGTGAGGAAAAGAAAGAGGGGATAGAGAAGACTAATTCTAATCTAGCTAAAGTGATGAAGGGGACGAAGAGGCTGCCGGATCGTACCTACCGGAGCTAGAGAAGAAATGCCTAGTGGGGGAGGACGGCGGCGATGACGGGGCAGAGGCAGCGCGCGCCGGTATTGCGCGACGCAGAGGAGAATCAGGAAGAAGTCTCTGCTGCTGGTATTGCGGCAGAGCGAAGAGGAGGAGGAGGAGGAACCGCCGGAGCTGGAGGGCTTCTGCCGGAGTGGGAAGAGAGGAAAGTTGTGGGGGTTTTCTCCGTCAGATCCAAGCTCGGAAGAACGGCGGAGCGACGGGGGTATTTATAGGTGCAGAACCAGAGAGGAGGGCGGAGGGAGACGACGTGTCTCCCTCGCCGGAGGATGCCGGAGGAAGGATACCCATACCGTCCGTGCGTTCGCACGAGCGATATGGGTGGTCGCAGCACTCAGGGGGGTGCTCCTGCGGTGGCTGACGACGTAGGGCACCCCCATTTGTCCTGGCAGGCCCTCCATCTCACCCTGCGCGGCGCCATGCTCCGCGCAAGGTCGTCGGAGCATGGTGCTGGTCAGGTTTTGCAGGAGGGACCTGAACGCAAAGAAAGAAGGAGAGTTAGACGCCAAAATGTGAGGGTTCAAAAGTTGAGGGCCAAAAAGTAAATATGTGAGGACCAAAGTGTAAAGTTGGTCAAGAAGGTTTCTTCTTAGGCTCAAGTTTTTATACATGACTAATTAGGACCTAAGGATTCTGATGGTGAATTTTATTTCTAGCTTAAACCTTGTTTGATCGATCAATTTACGCAAAAACCCAAATTAAGTTGTTAATTGGGCATGGTTCTCAATGTAGGTCAAAATGGGTTTCTATGGTCAAATTGAAGGTTCTAAACCCTAGAGATTATTTTTCTATGAATTTTAGAGGGTTTAGTTGATTTTTTCTCTACCTTGAACCTCGTGTATTGAAGTGGGTTTGTTTTAGGGTTACAGAATGTCATTTAATTCTTAAATTGCTCATGAACCCATTTCTGATTGATTCAACCCACTTTTTATCTTATTTAGATCATTTGACCTATGTTCAATCTCTGAGAAATTCCTTTTATGTACTGCAATGGTGAAATTGCAGTTTTTAAACTTTATTTCATATTTTCTTCTCAGAACACTTATTCCTCAATTAAGCCCTTTGCTAAGTTATGTAGGAGCTTTTATCCTTTGTATTAGGTCAAAATGAGCTAGTTATGGCTCATGATGAGGTTCTCATCAACCACCATACCTTCCGTACGAACACGCGGAAGGTATGGGTGTCATCTCCGGCCTTACTCCGGCGAGGCTGGCACAACGCCAGCACGCCCCTCCCTCTGTGCCAACCCCGTTATGAGGAGCGGCACACCTTGCCGACTCCGATAAGCTTCCTTTGACGGAGAATCACCCCTCTCTTCATCCCTTCCTCCTTCGGTCAGAGAGCCCGAAGCTTCCGGCGAACTCCTCCTCTTCCTCCTCGTCGCTCTGCTGCCTTACCTGCAGCAGGGTTGTACCCGTCGGCGCCCTCCGCCTGCTTCCTCGTCACCGAAACCCTCCTCTATGGCGTCTTCGTCTCCAACTCCGACAGATACGAGCCGGCTGCTCTGCCCCTCCCCCTTCGTCGAATACTTAGGTAGATAGCTTCCTCTCTATTTCCCTTGCATTTCCACCCTTTTAAACTGCCCTTTCGACCACTCGACCGCCACTATCCAGACCACCCCCTCCACCTCCGATCACCCCCTCCGGCGAGACCATCTCACGACCACAGACACTCCCGCACCTCGCCGGCCATCCCACAAGCTCCCTCACACTCCACTCTACCGATTCCCCAACTCTATTCACTGCCAAACGCCACCCGACCACCCCCCGAACAAACCCACCTCTCTGGCCACAGTCTGACCTAGGTCAGCCCCTTCACGCACTCCCGCACCCCACCGACCACCACACAAGCTTCGGATCACTCCAGCGAAGCTTCCTGCGTATTCTGACTGGGTCGAGAGGCCGTTGTTGTGCTTTCAGGTGCATGCCCCTCGCCGCCATTATCGACGAACTGCAGCAGCTTCACCTGAAGCTGCAGGCGCCCTCCAGCCCAGGTGCACGTCCCAGGTCGCGCTGATTGTCTCTGTGAAGGCACCCAGGCCTGTAGCTGGGGCAAAGGCGCAGCGGGCTGCTTCAATTGGCAGTAGGTCGCTCACCTACGGGCGCCAATCTTGGAGGTGGGACTTTAGTCCCACCTCGAAAGTGCGTGGCCAAGCGCCCACACTTCAATTGGAAAAGTGCCTAAGGCTTATCGCCTTCGAACACAGGGTTCAGGTCCCTCTCACACACACAGTGCGCCACGCGCTCGCTCACCCTCGCCCGCGCTCACGCCCCGCGGGTCTGGGCTGGATCCGATTACCCAAACCGCGTACTCCTCGCCCACACCGTACGCCGGTGGGCCTGGTCCCGAGCACGATACCCGCACCCGATTACTCGGTTCTGGGAGAGCAGTCCTAAGAGAAAAATATGAGAAAGAGAGAGACGTGGGGAAGGGTAGGGGTAGGTTTTGCTTTGACCCTTGTGTGAGAGTGCAGGAAGAGAGAAAGAAGAAGAAGGCAGGAAGGAAAAGAAGAAGAAGGGAAGCGACTGAAGCCTTAGCCACTCAGGGCAGCTGAAGAAGAAGTGAAGGAGGGAAACAGAAGAAGAAGAAAGGAAGAAGAAAAGAACTGTAGCAGAGCCATAGATAAGTCGTTTGAACGCAGTATCAGACGTCGAAATCCCCACAGCCTCAGAAGGCAGGAAGGAAAAGAAGAGAAAGAAGAAGAAGATCACCACAGCTGTCGGCTAAAGAAAAGAAGGAAAGAAAAGAAGAACAGATGAAGAGGCCAAGAAAAGAAGAAAGAAGGCAAGAAGAAAAAGAAGGAAGAAGACATCATCGCCAGAAAGAAAGAAAGAACAGGAGAAGAACAAAGAGGAAAGAACAAAGAACAAAGAAAGAAAGAAGAAGAAGAAGAAAAGAGAAAGAGAAGAAGCAGCCAAGATCTCCCTCTCTCTCTCTCTTATTTTTGTAACATAATAGAGAACTTAATTAGACTTCTAGAAGCATAGTTGCTCCCTGAGTTCGACCTCGGGAAAACCTTGTTCCAAGTAAAAAAAAATTATAATAGTAATCTGGTAGCTATGTTATCTTATACTATAACAACTGTACTTAAACTATAATAACGTAAAGAAGAAACACAGAACACCTTTAGCCTTACCAGCGTTACCATTTTTGGCGCCGTTGCCGGGGACAGCCTGGCTATTCTAGAAGCTATAAAATCTCTATTTGTGAGTTTCTAATAATCTCCTCTCTTTTGTGTGCAGGTACAGGAAAATCAAAAAGCAGCCACACAACAACCACTACAAGGATAGGTAATTTCTATCCTCTCTCTATTAACCCCTAAATTCTAAAGAGGAAAAAAAAGAAAAGAATAAACAACATAGGTATAACCTGTCTTTCATACCTAGTAACAGCTGCATGTTCTCAAAACACTATTCCTGTACACATTATTAAGGGTATTTAAGGGCTAACACCTTCTTGCCTGAGCCCTAATTACCCAATAAGGAGTTAACTGGACCAAGTAGAGCCAACATAGGAATTAACACTAGGGTTTTAGAGACACACTCGTTAATCAAGAATTGAGAAATCCCAAAAGAAGTGTGCCTAAGACATTGTCTGAAAATACCTACTAAAACCCTAAGCAATCGGCTCTCTAAAAATACTTGAACCCTAAAAGACAAGACCTAATAAGTTCTCAAAGGAATTAATAGGTGAAGTTGACCCCTTGGGTCAACCAACCTTCAACTCAGGTCACTCTTTGCACTCAAAAAGCCTAAAGTTCAAGTGAAAAACTAAGCACCTTGATCTTAAACTAAAAGTAGTAGACTTAAGAGGTCAAGATCCCCATTCTGGTCTACCTGGAATCTTAGTGACAAGAGAGGTCGGGTGGGGGAAACCATATAACCCGTGGGGACGCTCTACCATGTAGGGGTCTTCGCGGGACTCACCCTCTCTGATTGCCCAGGTAATTCTCAGGTGGATGATCTTTTGATCAAGGGGTCCATCTGCCCCGCACCTCTATAGTCACCCAACATTTTGGGTGTCTTGATTAGGTCCAGCACCTACTAAACTCATCTTCTCCATCGGTGCATGTTTGGTAGGAGGTCCTTGAAACCTCCCTTAGAACTTCACTCTCCTTGAGGTCGAGCCTCAGTGCCCTTGTCTGAGAAAATAACACTTCACATCGACCTCTCCTCCGACTCCGAACCCAACTCACCTTCTTCTTCCACAATGGCTCAGCCAGTTGAGGAAGAGAACAATCTAGAGCACCATCTCCAGCGACTCATTGACCTCTTCCAGAACTTTGTGCACCCACCGCAGCGTCCTATGATGCGGGACCATTATAATCCTGCTGCGGTGGCTATTGAGCCTCGAGTCAGAATCCCGACTTGAGGACCGGTGACGTGCTGTTGTGTGTGTGTGTTAAGGAGTGTCGTTATAGTCGCACTTGCAACATCGGTTTTAAAATAAGTAAACAGAGGTGAGTTCGAGTGTCGGTCTCAGGGAGGCGTGAAAATCGGATTTTTGCTTACCACTTGTTGTCACGGAAAGTGCGGGGTTTTGCTTGCGAAGGATGTGGTTTTGAAAAGCGAGAGAGAGATAGAGAGAGAGATTAGGGTCAGAAAGTTCATTGTTTGATCACACAACTTGAACGGAAATTAAGGTGACAATTGAACGGAAAATAACTTCATTAATCATGCACTTGTAGTTCAAAACTTACAACATTAAATACATGCTTCAACGAAAGTAATAGAAAGCTTAAAAGAGAGAGAGAGTGTGTGTGTGGAGAGCGACGAGGCAGCCACGGCGGTGAAGGAGGCTTCGTCGGCAACTCGTCGTCTTCGACGATTACAAGAGGGCTTAAAGCTAGCTAAGAGAGGGGTGGAGCAGTTGCAAGGGGAGTGAATGCCTTGAATGAGTGGTTGGAGGGGGTTTAAATAGGGTTAAGGGCTTCCTAAAAGAAGAAGAGCTTTTAGCGACGTCCAGAGCGTCGCTAAAACCACTCCCAAAAGCCTTCCAGCCGCAGGTCAGCCGCCCGCCTCGTTTCTTCTCCTCGCGCGATCCGCGGCTGTTGAGCGAGAGCCGTTTGATCGAAGATCGGACGGCTAAGAATCCTCCTCGGCTGCACTGGGATCGTGCCTTGGGCGCGCCTGTGCGCGGGCATCATCGCCTGGCGAGCGCGCGCGCGTGGACGCCCATGAGCTGCGGTTGCGCCACGTGGCAAGATCTTGGCCGCCCGCTGCTGATCGGGAGGCCCAATTTCACCGCGCGCGTCCCCCATCTTCAATTTCGACTCCGCGCGGCACAAACCTACGTCGCGTGTGTGAGGGCATGCGTGCTAACTGTTGCGCCTCTCCCGCGCTTTGTTGCGGCGACCGCGGGCGGGAGCGCGATTCTCGGCCATTCGATCAGAGATTGACGGCCGAGATTTGATCTCGGCTGGATGAAGGCGCGGCGCGCGGTGGAGCGGGGGTTGACGTGGCGCAATATGGGCCGTTGATCTCCAGATCAACGGTCAGAACTTCTTGGGCCCTTTGTAGGAGCTCCGGATGTCGGATTTGGCCGATCTTGAGTACGTTGGACTCCGTTCGTCGTTCTGAATCCATCCGTGTGGTCCGATTGCTCATCTGAGGCCTGCTTTGAAAATGCTTACACAAATGGCCATTAATACAGTTTATAAGCAATCTTGGTACATGATGCATGCAATGCTCCCATTCTACTTATGTTGTGCCTTTTATTTTAAAGATGGGCCATATTCAACATAATTATCACCCCCTTGTGTAGTGTTATCATACCCCCATGCTTACTCCTTGCTAGTCCTTAGCAAGGTTTATTCTAGCTTTTATTTCCTTTCAGAATTTAAGAAGTAATTGTTTAGACACTTCGTTACTTGTCAATAAGAGAAAATATACGAAGATCTTAATCTACAAAGACTAAGCAGCGTTCGGGTGTCTGCCAAAATACGAATCGCCTGAATCCTTGCTTTAATGTATAACTATACATATGTATATGTATTTATATATTTTTTATAATTTTTTCGGAATTCAATGTGGGTTGGTAACTTTTTACGGCTACCCAACCCACCCAAAACTCGGTCAAAACCCTAAGTGCTAAGCATCTTGGTGTGAATGTTGTGATAGACTCACTTAACGGTAATTGAGACAGACCTCGAGTTTCCACGCCTCTAGGTGACCGGAAAAGGAAATAAATTTGCCTGAAGGTGTATTTATTCGATTGGTAGCTTTCTCCCTACGTTTGTTTTAATTGGGGTCAACACAAGGATTTTTCCAGTGTATATCTCCCCGGCTTGTACTACTTCCCCTCTTCTTCCTTAGGTGTTTTGGTCTTTTTTGTGCAATTATTGAGCTGGGCTCTGGACAACCGACCAATGGGCTGTTACCCACGATCACTTGCCAGCCATACTTGTGCGGTGAAGTGTGGTTTATTTTCTTTTCTTCTTCTACCTTTTTTTTTTTTTCGTAGGTGGCTTCCCTGATCTCAAATGTACCTAGAGGCAATGAAAAAGAAATGGCATGTGGCTGGGTTCTGGACAACCTGCTAATGGGCTGTTACCCACGACAACTTGCCAGCCATACCACCCTAGAGAGTTCATTAGCTACCCAATTTCTATCAAAATCTCCGAGAAGTGAGTCTGTGCAAAAATGTGTGCAGATGCTTAGACTCAAAGCTTTTCTGAGTTAGAGGGTGAGTTGATAAGTCATATACTTATTACCTTATTTAGTTGGTGGATTAGAATAGTTTAAGGTTGCAAGGATTCGCCGCTAAATCCATATTTTAACGGACACTAGGACTGATTAAGCCTGAAGGCCTGAAAAGTCTAAAGTGTTTAAGTTCTTTTTATATTATTTCCCACTATTGACAAGTTTCTAATGCCTAAGTTTTCTTCCTAAATTCAACATTTTTTTAATTAATTTATTCATTCAGACTGATTAATTGAGCTCAGGATTATGCAATTTACCACCCCCCCATGCTTAAGTTGGACAATGTCCTCATTGGTAAGTACATGGATGCAAAAGGGTCAAAAAGATAGTACCTGAGTGACGTAAACTACCAGATCAGTCTGAATCCTCTGGGTTGCCTCCCAGGAAGCGCTGAGTTTAACGCCTCTAGCTGGGTGGTGATCGGTGTCAACCCTCAACGAGGGTGACACTTTCCTTGGGGGGTACCTAGGCCAGGAAATGCTTCAATCTTTGACCATTAACTGTAAAAGTGTGCCCAGTGTTAAGATCAGCGATTTCAACCGCCCCATTAGAATAGGGCTTAACCACCCGAAATGGTCCTGTCCATTTGGACCTGAGTTTCCCTGGGAAGAGTTTTAGGCGTGCATCAAATAGCCAAACTTGTTGGTTAGGCTCAAAGGTTTTTCTATAAATGAGTCGGTCATGGACGGCTTTCATTTTATCCTTATATAGTCGACTATTGTCAAAGGCGTCCCGACGAATTTCTTCGTGCTCAGATAATTGGAGCGTCCTCTGCGCACCGGCTAACTGGGGATCCATGTTACATTGCTTGACAGCCCAGTAAGCTCGGTGTTCCAATTCGACATGAAGATGGCAGGCTTTGCCAAAGACCAGGCGATAAGGTGACATGCCTATCGGGGTCTTGAAAGCGATCCTGTATGCCCACAGGGCATCATCAAATCGTGTGGACCAGCTTTCCTGTCAGATCTCACAGTCTTCTGTAAAATGTTCCTGATTTGTCTATTTGAGACCTCAGTCTGCCCATTTGTTTGTGGGTTTACCCCGTATTTTCTAAGTAGGGCACGGAATTGGGAATGGATAAAATGGCTTCCACCATCACTGATCATGGCCTTGGGTATTCCAAATTGGGAAAAGATGTTCTTCTTAACAAAGTCCATGACAGTCCTGTGATCGCATCGTTGGGTGGCGACGGCTTCAATCCATTTGGAAACATAGTCTACCGAGACCAGGATGTACTCGAAGCCGTTGGATGGTGGAAAGGGGCCCATAAAATCGATACCCCAAACGTCGAAGATTTCGACAATCAAAATGGGCTGCCGGGGCATCATATCTTTCTTGGTCATGGTTCCTAGCGTTTCGCAGCATAAGCAAGTCCTGGCAAAGATGTGTGCATCCTTAAATAGGGACGGCCAGTAAAATCTAGACTACAAAACTTTTGAAGCTGTTTTCTTTCCAGAGAAGTGGCCGCCACATGCTTGGTCATGACAAAAGGAAAGCACACTCTGAACTTCACCTTCGGGGATACACCTCCTGATGATCTGATCAGTATAGAGGCGAAACAACATGGGATCATCCCAGAAATAGTGCTTGGCCTCAACCAAGAACCTGTCCTGTTGCTGTTTCGACCAGCTGTGCGGGGTTTGTCCTACAACCAAGTAATTGATGTAGTCAGCATACCATGGCATTTTCTTGTCTTGCACGGCTAGGATGTGTTCATCAGGGAAGGCATCAGATAGAGGTAGGGAGGGTCCAATGTGGTTTAGATAAAGTCTCGACAAGTGGTCAGCCACCACATTCTTCGATCCGGCCTTGTCTCGAATTTCCAGGTCAAATTCCTGCAAAAGCAGGATCCATCTGATGAGCTTGGGCTTTGCGTCTTTTTGGCCAACAGGTGCCGGATGGCTGAATGGTCATTGTAAATAGTCACGTGGGATCCCAGCAAGTATGATCGAAAATTTTCATGTCCAAAGACTACAGCGAGCAACTCTTTCTCTGTGACAGTATAATTACGTTGGGCCTCGTCCAACGTTTTGCTCGCGTAGTAGATCACCACGGGCTTCTTGTCTTGCCTTTGTCACAGGACAACGCCTATGGCAAAATCTGATGCATCACACATAATCTCAAAGTCCTGGGACCAGTCTGGGGGTTGAAGGACAGGTGCGGTGCAGATTAAGTCCCGGAGGGTGTGATAAGCCTGGATGCAATCAGGAGACATGTGGAATATGGCGTCGTTAGTGACGTAAACACATTTACACTATTTAAAATGTCTATTTATGCATGTTCTTAAGCATAGGATTACATTTCATGATATAAATATTGCATAACATGCATCATCTTGCATTTAGAGTAGTTTGAATAAAATGGAGGTTAATTGTCTCCGTTTATGTGTGTGGACAGGGAAAACATTCATCGGGGCCTTGGATCAAAGATCCAACCATATGGATGTGATCAGGGCGATGATTGGAGTTCAACGACTCCAAGATCGCCCTGATCAGGCATCCGTAGCATCAGATAGTGACTGAGGAACCATAGAAGATCAAGGGCCAGGATGGTGAAAATTGGCACTTCAGATGAAAAATCCGACCGCATGGATGAATTCGGATCGACGATCGCAGCTCAACGACATAAAAATCGAGTCAATCCGACATCCGTGGCACCATCCACAACTTCCAGAAGATGGACGGCCAAGATGGCGCCATCTCAGCCGCCCAAATGGCCTCCAGCACCGCCTCACCTCTTCTTCTTCAATCAGCGCGTCGATTCTCTGCCGTTGGATCAAGATCCAACAGCCATGGATGCTGCTGGCTAATTCATCCGCGCGACCATTTCGAAGGCGTAGCGCAGCGGTGACGCAGCCGCGGGCGAAGCTCAACCCCGCGAGCCACAAATTGGGCGCAAGCTATCAGGCGCGTGGAATGTAAGATGGAGATCGGACGGCTGCGCTCACCCGATAGCGTCCACGCGCGATTGAACGCGTGGCACGGACGCGCGATCGCACGCGGGTGGGCGCGCAACGCAGCGAGCGAAGATGCATCTTAAGCCGTCCGATCTT
Organism: Thalassia testudinum; assembly: GCA_037157565.1. Taxonomy (NCBI): domain Eukaryota; kingdom Viridiplantae; phylum Streptophyta; class Magnoliopsida; order Alismatales; family Hydrocharitaceae; genus Thalassia; species Thalassia testudinum. The sequence goes on along the minus strand of JAZHRO010000022.1, from coordinate 70,182,090 downwards.
GCGATCGGACGGCTGAGACGTTGTGCGTGTGATAGCGTTGAGCGCGCGGGCAGTTGACGCGGCGCGCGTGGGCGCGGAAGCTACGCCCACGTTGGGGCTTTAGTGACGGATTTATCCATCACTAAAGACCCCTCATTTATTATTTTGAAGTTCTAATGTCCATTTTGCCCCCACTCCTTGCAACTATGAAAGGAGACCCCCTCCATACGAAATTCTATTCCCTTCCTTCTCCTCTCCACCCCTCCAAAGCTCAAGAGAAGCTTGTCCCACACCCGAGATGCTTCTCGCGAGATAAAGTCCAATTTTCGTTCCCCTTCGGAAGTGGATCCCGCAACGACGACGGCGTGCTGCTTCGTTCCCGTTCTTCTGCTTCGTCCTCCTTCGTCCTGCTTCATTCTCCTTTGTCCAGGCATCGTCCCGTCCGACTCGTCCACCAAGCAACTGTCGAGGAGGATTTCTCTCTCCCTATTCTTTTTACTGCTTTCTAGTACAGATTTACTGCTTTCTAGTGTAGTTTTGTTCGTCCTTCAAGCAATCGTCGAGGAGGACATTTCTCCCTCCATTCTTTTAATGCTTTCTAGAGTAAATTTATCGCTTTCTGGAGTAATTATTTTATGCTTTGTAGTTGTAAGAGTGAAATGAACAATCTCCTTAATGAAAAATTCCTTGTTTAGTCTATATCTCATTTTGATTTCTCTGTGTAATATTCTCTTTCTCTCTTACTCTCTCTCTCTTCTATTTATTGTAAATAATTAGATAGTTTTAAATTGAATTATTCTGTGACAAATAAAAAGAAACGCGTAGTTTTTAAAATAAACGTCCGCCTCCCTGTGTTCGACCCGGAATTTAATTTCGGTATAAATTTTATTTGTTGAACACGAATTCTTCGCTTTCGAACTACAACAACAGGTTTTCCAAAACCGAACACGTTAGCGTAGCGATTCGTATACGTTCAACATTTTGGTGTCGTTGCCAGGGAGGCGACGCTCTTTGATTTCTCTTCGCGTTTTGTAACTTACAAATCATTTACTTCACTTTTCTCCTTTCTTATTGTAATTACAGGTACTCTTTTGAGACGAGAAAAAGTGGTAGAGTGGAGTAAAGTGCTCTGGAAGGTTTTGTAAGTTATCCCCCATTCTTTCCCCCTCCATAGATTTCATTCGCCACATTGAATCCAAATTTCAATTAACCTAGGTGTTTGCATAAATCCTAGGAATAGTTGGTTGTTTGGATTCTCACTCACATTCATTCCACGTTCATTTATATAAAAAAAAGACAAAAAGATAATTCTGTCGGGCAATTTTCAACAAACACACAACGTACACCCACATTTAAAGGCACTTAACCAAATTGATTTGTTTCTACTCAACCGGGTTCTGATCTGTGGAACCGGTACACATAAAGCAACACATAAAAGAGTAGAAATCACTCTAGGTTAACCATCTTTGTGTTCCTAACTTAGTGGTGCATATGTGGCTAGTTGTTTGAGTTGTTTGAGCCGCACCACTTCAATTAAAATCAACTCATCAAGTAGCTGCCAATTAGGTTCAACTCTTAGGGATTTACCAGGCACTCCACATTCTTTTTAAGCTTCAAAGGAAAACATTTTCACCCGTGCTTGTAAAACTTGGTGTACCAATGAAACTTGTTTGAAAATACCTAAAGTTGAATCCTAAAAGCTACTAAGCAAGATTTAAACCTTAAAATTCACCACATCAAAAATAATCTTGCTTGAAAACCACTGGTTGTGTACGCACACACAAATCAATCAATCATTAAGGACACAACCCATTTAAAGGGCCCATCACATTCCAAAGCACATTCAAACCTAACTCTAAATAAAACAGAGTAGACGTTGGCCTTAAGGATTGAACTCGCTCTTCAAAACTCAGAATGAGATTACTTTTGATTAGTCTGTTTCTACTGTTCAATATGATGTCTAGCTAAGGGAGTAGAGTCAAACGATCGCGGCTGCGGGGTACACTAGGAACCGGAGGCACAAGCCGAAGGAAGAACCTTCTCCCCAGTTCCTCCTTCTAACTGGTTGGATTGAACAGACAGAAGTAGATCAAATCGTTCCTTTATCTCAAGATGGGTTCCGGGAGTCTGTAGGTCTGTAGGCTAACCCATTTAAGGACAGGTTTGATTGTTTGTATTGCAGGGTACCTTTCTTCCTCCCGTGCCTCATGAATCCTTCCACATATTTCACGCATTCCCGCTCTTTCCCTCCTGTTGTGAATTATCCTCAACATGGCGATTATCCCAACTCGTATTGTAATCGACCATCAGTTAGTTGGGATAATTCGGATTAGGGATACAATTCCGGACCTCCGTGTTTAGGGTCTAACCCTGAACACTTTCATTCTGATTTCTATCCTTCTCAGAGCTACATCGATTATAGATCGTCTTCCTTTCATGAACAGCCTAATACGATCTACAATCAAGAAGGATACACTGATCCTTACCCATCCTCTGATTTCACTACCTTTAGGTCATCACCATCTTTTCAACAATCTGAAATGACCTATTATCAGGAAGGGTATAACGAATCTCAATTCGTTAATTCCCCTGCATTGAGCCCAAACCCGCCCAACCCTGAACCGACTCATTTGGTTTAGGTTAACCAGGTTCAAGATAAGGTTCTGGCAAACTTGAGGAATATCATTCAATCTTTAGAAGTTTAGCCAATACCTTGCATTGAGAGATTGGAGCCCCTAATTGAAATGATTGATGATTTAAACAAGTCATTGTTGGATTGACTCCAGTATGTTAAGGATAAGAACTCGGGTGAGTTTCTACTTGGGAAATTAGCCAAATTGGGGATGAGATTCGTGGTTGCTTTGATTCAATCTTGGAATAATTCCCAAGATGAACCCTCTTTAGGAAAGCCAACGAAAAAACCTGCTCAGGCACCTGTTGGGGGGACACGTGTTACGAGGCTAACCAGATTGAATTAAAACAACCAATTAAGGATGATCTGATTCCTTCACCTGAGATCCCTAAGCCGGGTTACGAGGAAACGTATGTCTCCTTGGAATAGAAAGTGACAAATGATTTTGGGACATACATTGATACGGATCCTGATGGTGAAGATTCAAGTTGCGAAGTCTCACGCGAGTTTTCTGAACACGATTTCTGTGAGACGATTGGGCCTGAGGAATCTGATAGATCATTTGATAGCCCAATAACTGAGGAAACTGATCTTATTAGGGCACACATTACGAATCCAGAATCGCATTTTCTGGAGGAATCAATTCAATGCCCTGATTATCAGTTACACCCTGTTGAACTTATTGATGATTCTAATTATGAGATAATTAGACCCAAGTCAATTTTGATTCTGCTACATCATTTAGACTTGGAGATTTCAGACGGGGTGATGAATATACAAGAGGTCCTGGAATTTGATATGCTGAATGAGGAGGATAGGAGTTGGGAAGTTCTGATTTGGGAAGTTAATTTTGGAGGAAATAGAAGATTGAGTCGAAGGGTTCCTTTTAAGCTGAAACCATCAAATCAGAACCCTTATGACATTTGTTTCGAGGATGTCAAACTCAAGCACACATTCAATGATTATTCTTTTGAGCTTCAATTCTCTGTAACCCGACTTTTCGGTCTTGGGTTGCATCCTCATAAATCGCAGGCCCGACCCCGCTTGCATTCTAATTTTAGGTTTTGGGTAATTTTTATCCAGAACCTAAGATATTCTCGATTATGGGGTGTGGGTCTGTACCACAATCTGGTCCACATCTGTGGACCTCTGTTGACAGGTCGGAGGATTCTTCTGTTCATTCTGATTCTGACCTGCACTTGTGAATTCTTCATTTGTTTTCTTTGTATAGTGTGCCTAACTGAAGGCACTAAACTCAGCACATATACAGTTCTTTTTAATTTTTTATTTCAGAGCGGACCTGACATTCACGCAATTCAGGTGCTTTCTTCGCTTTTCCACTCTGTTTTATGTCTTTTTAATACAATGAGGACATTGCATTAGATAGGCATGGGGGGGTAGATATTTATCTCTGAATTCATTCGTCAGCTCCGTAGATTTATTTTATTTTATTAAAAAAAAAATCAAAATTAGGAAAGATAATTTGGGTTAAAGAAAAATTTCAATCTTAGGAAATACTACATTAAGATCCGAACACAAAGACCCTTCAGGTCTTTGGACTTAATTAGCTGTGTATCCAGAAAAATGTGGATTTGTCTTTGAGTCCTCGCCATCTTAATTCGATTATAATTGGAATAAATAAGTTTGGGTGATAAGTACACGACTTATCAACCCGCCCTCTGATTTGAGGGAATTTTGAGTTTTAAGCATCTACACACTTTCTTTACACTGACTCGTTGTTCGGCGATTCTAACGGAAATTGGGTAGCTAATGAACCTTCTAGGGTGATATGGCTGGCAAGTTATCGTGGGTAACAGCCCATAGGTAGGTTGCCCAGAGCCCAGTCATTGGACCTTTCTCTTTTTGCTGCCTTTAGGGAAATCTTAGACCAGGGAAGCCACCTACCTAACAAAAAAAATCAAAAAGAAAAGGAGAAAAGAACAAAAAGAAATAAGCCACACTTCGCCGCACGAGTATGGCTGGCAAGTTGTCGGTGGTAACAGCTCATCGACCAGTTATCCAAAACCCAGCTCAGAAAATGCACTAAAAATTCCCAAAACACTTAGGAAGAAGCGAAGAAGTAGAATAAACCAAGGAGATATACACTGGATTCACCTTTGTGTTGACCCCGTAAAAAAATAAAAGTAGGGAGAAAGCTACCGGTTGTGAAGATACATCTTTAGGCAGAATTCTTTTTGAGGTCACCTAGAGGTGTAGAAATCCGAAGTCCGTTCTAACTGCCGGCCAACGAGTCTATCACAAATCACAATAAGATGCTTAAAACTTAGGGTTCTCATCAAATCATGGGTGAGTTGAATGGCCGTAGAAAGCCACTCTTAAACCCTAAAATTTGAAAATCCAAAAAAATTAGAAAAGAGCAAAAAGAGAAAAATAAAATTTTCTTTGAATAAGGCGAGGGCTTGAGGCGGTCTGCATTTTGGCTGATACCCGGGCACTGTTGTGTCTTTGAAAGTTCAGTTCCTAAGAAAACAGTTTCTTAATGATTGAAAATAACTTAGGTCCAAATAATCCAACCTAATTCTTTTATAAATAGCATATAGTTTTTGCTAAGGACTAGCAAAAGATAGGAATAGGGGTATGATGTAAACACATTTACACTACTTAAAATGTCTATTTATGCATGTTATTAAGCATAGGATTGCATTTCATGATGAAAATGTTGCACAACACGCATCATCTTGCATTTAGAGCAGTTTGAATAAAATGGAGGTTAATTGTCTCCTTTTATGTGCGCGGACAGGGCAAACATTTTATCGAGGCCTCGGATCAAAGATCCAACCGTATGGATGTGATCAGGGTGATGATTGGAGTTCAACGACTCCAAGATCGCCCTAATCAGGCATCTGTAGCATCAGATAGTGACCGGGGAATCCTAGAAGATTAAGGGCCAAGATGGTGAAAATCCGCACCTCAGATGACAAATCCGACCGCACGGATGAATTCGGATCGACGATCGCAGCTCAATGACACAAAAATCGAGTCAATCCGACATCCGTGGCACCATCCACAACTTCCAGAAGATGGACAGCAAAGATGGCGCCACGTGGTGCCATCTCAGCCGCCCAAACGGCCTCCAGCACCGCCGCACCTCTTCTTCTTCAATCAGCATGTCGATTCTCCGCAGTTGGATCAAGATCCAACGGCTATGGATGCGGCTGGCTAATTCATCCGCGTGACCATTTCGAAGGCGTAGTGCAGCGGTGACGTAGCCGAGGGCGAAGCAGAGGTCGCGGGATCGAGCGAGCCTTAAATTGGGTGCAAGCTATCGGGCGCGTGGAGCGTCAGATGGAGATCGGACGGCCGCGCGCGTCCGATAGCGTCCACGCACGATTGAACGCGCGGCGCGGATGCGGGATCGCATGCGGGCGAGCGCGCAACACAGCGGGCAGAGACGCATCTTAAGCCATCCGATCTTGCGATCGGGCGGCTGAGGATCATTGTGCGTGCGATAGCGTTGAGCGCGCGGGCAGCTGAAGCGGCCCGCATGGGCGCGGAAGCTATGCCCACGTCGGGGCTGTAGTGACAGATTTATCCGTCACTAAAGACCCCTCATTTATTATTTTGAAGTTGTAATGTCCATTTTGCCCCCACTCCTTGCAACTATACAAGGAGACCCCCTCCATACGAAATTCTGTTCCCTTCCTTCTCCTCTCTACCCCTCCAAAGCTCAAGAGAAGCTTGTCCCACACCCGGGATGCTTCTCGCGAGATAAAGTCCAATTTTCGTTCCCCTTCGAAAGTGGATCCCGCGACGACGACGGCGTGCTGCTTCGTTCCCGTTCTTCTGCTTCGTCCTCCTTCGTCTTGCTTCATTCTCCTTCCTCCAGGCGTCGTCCCGTCCAACTCGTCCTCCAAGCAACCGTCGAGGAGGATTTCTCTCTCCCTATTCTTTCTACTACTTTCTAGTATAGATTTACTGCTTTCTAGTGTAGTTTCGTTCCTCCTTCAAGCAATCGTCGAGGGGGACATTTCTCCCTCCATTCTTTTAATGCTTTCTAGAGTAAATTTATCACTTTCTAGAGTAATTATTTTATGCTTTGTAGTTGTAAGAGTGAAATGAACAATCTCCTTAATGAAAAATTCCTTGTTTATTCTACATCTCATTTTGATTTCTTTGTGTAATATTCTCTTTCACTCTTACTCTCTCTCTCTTCTATTTATTGTAAATAATTAGATGGTTTCGCAGGTTCGGTTGTGGTTGGGAAGGTAGGAATCCTTGTTGTTTACAGTCTAAGAGTTGGCTTAACTGTCCCTTGACCAAGGCCATTTCTTCCTGATGTTTCTGGTTCATGTCAGCCATCATCTTTATTAGGGTATCCATTAGGTTTTGTGGGGGAGGGGCCACCCTATTCTGATTATATTGAGGTCTAACTGGTGGTCCTTGCTGATAGGGGGCAAGTGTGGCTGCTGGTTTGGCTAAGCTGGTTTTGGAATTGCGGTGGTTTCTGGTTTGTCCAACCAAAGTTGGGGTGGTTACGCCAGCCAGTGTCGTAAGTGTTGGAGAAAGGGTCAAGTTTCGCATAACCTTGGACAACTTGCACATCTTCTAAGATAGCTGATGTTGATGAAGAGGGAAGGGAGTAATCAAGGGTCGAGGGAGCAAAGGTCCCTCCCTGGAACGTGGTTAGGGGTTGTTCCAGGTTCAGTTGGGTAAAGGGTTGGACCAGGTCAACATTATGTGCTCCCTTTGCTAGGGAGAAAGTCTGCAAGGGGTTCCTGGTCTAGTTCAGTAGCTCATCAATCTTTTTGTCCACCAATTCCACTGGATCCAACTTTTTGGCAATGATGTCCATGTCAACCATTCCAGAATTTGCTTGCACCTCATAAATCCCTCCACGGGGTTGACTGGACCTGTTAAACTGGTTCATGGAGGCATTGTTGAGCGAATTCTTGCTCATAGACTCAAAGAGCTCAAACGCGCTCTCCTCGTCTTTGTTTAGGAAGTTTCCCCCGCATGAGGCATCTACAAAGTTCTGTAGGTTGCTGTCCACACCGTGGTAGAAGATCTGGGCCAATTGCCACCTTGGAACTTCGTGGTGTGGGCATTTCCTCAAAAGTTCATTAAATCTTTCCCACGCCTCATGAAATTGTTCCCTACCTTGGAGTGTGAAGGTAGTGATAGCTCTTCTGAGGGCATTGGTCTTTCCTATGGGGAAGAATTTCTTTAAAAATGCATGCCTCAGTTCTTCCCAGGTGGTGATGGGTCTACCTAGGGTTCTAAGCCAATGAGAAGCCTTGTCTCTTAATGAGAAGGGGAACATATTAATTAGAACAATGTCAAGGCTAATGTTCCTAGGTTTCACAGTTCGTGCTATGCGGTCGAGATCCTCTAGGTGCTAAAAGGGGTCCTCATTTGAGCTTCCATGAAAGTGGCTCTGGATCAAACTTAAGACATTCGGTTTTTAGCTCAAAATCATCTTCCCCCTCGGGGATCGTAAGGTGTGGCTCGACTCTAATAGCAGAGGGATTATAGAAATCGCGGAGGGGCCTCGGTTGATCCTGAAATGGCGGTAAATCAAGTGGTGGTTGCCCTAGTATGTCGTGAAAAGGTGGTGGTGGTTGTTCTTGTGGGTTCTGTAACCATTGTATGGCTTGCATGATGGTGTGGATTTGTTGTTGCTGAAGCCGGTGGTTAGCATTGATTTGAGCTTGGATGATGGCCATAGCATCTGGTGGGGGTTGATCTTCAGCCTCATATACCCTAGGTTCAGCCATGTTTTCAACAGAATTACGTCACCTAGATTCCTGCCCCAAAACACACAACTCGGGATGCAATGAGCGTTTCCCGTGCATACACTAGAGAAGAACAGGAGGGGATGCGGAGGGCGACAGATGCGAGAAATGTGTTTCAATCAAGCACACAAGCCTAGTCCTTATGGTGCATTCCTTAGGAGACCTAGAAATCTCACAAAGGGTGATTAAGTCCGTAAGCACTGGACTCCCCTTCCCAAGGCTAATCTGGCTAGGTTGATTACGAGGGGATTGCAGGGAAGGTTCTTCCTTTGGCTTGCGCCTCCGATTCCATAGACCCCACAATCGCGGTCGTTTGACACTGCCCAGTAGCCTAGTCACCAGATTCTACCAAGGGAATGAAAGCCAAGTGCCTAGCGAACAAAACCTCGCCTTTTGAGACTTAACTCAATCTTGCTTAAGGCACGTCTACTCAATTTTAAAGGGCTAAGATAGTGCTTGTGCTTAGGGTTATGTGATGAGGTGTTGATTGGGATGGTGCCTCTTAATTTTCCAATTTCAAAGTGTGTGCTCTTAGCAAAACATGGTTTTCAAGTAAGGATTTGTTAAGATGTGGTGTCTTTTAGTGTTTCATCCTTACTTTAGTACGTTTTAGGGTTGACGTGTCTTAATGTTTTCAAACAAGTTTTAGTGGGCACGTCAAGTTCTGACACAACCTGGTGAAAGTAGATTTCCTTTTTATTTTGTAGAGGCTCTAAAATCCTAGTGTACTCATCCTAATGATCATGCAGCTTCTATTAGATGAGTCAGTTTTAGGGTTGAGTGGTGCGGCCCAGGTCAACTCATGGTGGCTTTGCAAACACCACTCAAGAAAAAGAAAAGAACACTCCAAGAATTTATTCAGAATGTTAGAGTGTACATTTTTTGTGAGGTGATGTGTTAAGGATGTGGGTCGAGCAATCATACACCACGCCAATTTTTTTTCAGTTTTTACAATTTTTTTTAGTTTTTTTTTCACGCAAGCAAACAATCATGAGAGAAAGATTACTCACTATCAGTCCTCGTTGCGCCTACTCCCTTGCTACCATCGTGGCATGCGTTGCTTCGCCGTCCATGCGCCGAATTCCTGCAACCATCAAGTAAAAAGGAAAATAGGGCATTAGACGATGTGAGGATGAATGTGGAATGGAGGTGATAAAACAAATCCGTTGCCTCCCCGGTAACAGCACCAAAAACTGACGTGCTGTTGTGCGTGTGTGTTAAGGAGTGTCGTTATAGTCTCACTTGCAACGTCGGTTTTAAAATAAGTAAACGGAGGTGAGTCCGAGTGTCGGTCTCAGGGAGGCGTGAAAGTTGGATTTTTGCTTACCACTTGTTTTCACGGAAAGTGCGGAGTTTTGCTTGCGAAGGATGCGGTTTTAAAAAGCGAGAGAGAGATAGAGAGAGAGAGATTAGGGTCAGAAAGTTCATTGTTTGATCATGCAACTTGAACGGAAATTAAAGTGGCAATTGAATGGAAAATAACTTCATTAATCGTGCACTTGTAGTTCATAACTTACAACATTAAATACATGCTTCAACAAAAGTAATAGAAAGCTTAAAAGAGAGAGAGAGAGTGTGTGTGTGTGGAGAGCGACGAGGCAGCCACGGCGGTGGAGGAGGCTCCGTCGGCGGCTCGTCATCTCCGGCGATTACAAGAGGGCCTAAAGCTAGCTAAGAGTGGGGTGGAGTAGTTGCAAGGGGAGTGAATGCCTTGAATGAGTGGTTGGAGGGGTTTAAATAGGGTTAAGGGCTTCCTAAAATAAGAAGGGGCTTTAGAGACGTCCAGAGCGACGCTAAAACCACTCCCAAAAGCGTCGATGAAGCCCTCCAGCCGCTGGTCAGCCTCCCGCCTCATTTCTTCCCCCCGCGCGATCCGCGGTTGTTGAACGAGAGCCGTCCGATTGAAGATCGGACGGCTGAGAATCCTCCTCGGCTGCATTGGGATTGCGCCTCGGGCGTGCATGTGCGCGGGCGTCATCGCTCGGCATGTGCGCGCGTGTGGATGCCCGTGAGCTCCAGTTGTGCCGCGTGGCAAGATCTCAGCCGCCTGCTGTTGATCAGGCGGCCCAATTTCACCGCGCGCGTCCCCCATCTTCAATTTCGACCCCGCGGGGCTGGAACCCGCGTCGCGTGTGTGCGGGCGTGTGTGTTAACCGTTGCGCCACGCCCGCGCTTTGTCGCGGCAACCGCGGGCAGGCGTGCGAGTCTCGGCCGTTCGATCGGAGATCGACGGCCGAGATTTGATCTCGGCTGGATGAAGGCGCATCACGCAGTGGAGTGGGGGCTGACGTGGCGCAATATGGGCTGTTGATCTCCAGATCAACGATCAGAACTACTTGGGCCCATTATAGGAGCTCCGGATGTCGGATTTGGCCGATCTTGAGTCCGTTGGACTTCGTTCGTCATTCCGAATCCATCCGTGTGGTCTGATTGCTCATCTGAGGCCTGCTTTGACAAATGCTTACACAAATGGCCATTAATACAATTTATAAGCAATCTTGGTATATGATGCATGCAATGCAACCATTCTAGTTATGTTGTGCCTTTTATTCTAAGGATGGGCCATATTCAACATAATTATCACCCCCTTATGTAGTGTAATCAACCGGATTCTGAATTAAAGCCCAATACGATTCATGCCATACCTAAACTTTATGGACTTAATTCTGAAGACCCCTTCCAACACATCAAACAGCTAAAGCATCTGGCCCAAACTTTTGGGTCAGATGCACAAAATCGGGACATTCTCCTCATGAAGATGTTCTCCTTCTCCCTTATGGACAAGGCCGCTCATTGGTACCAAACGTAGACCCAGCCGATCAACAATTGGGAAGAACTTCAGTCCGAGTTCTTGAAGAAGTTCTTTCCTGTTGGTCGGACCAATGCCTTGCGCCATCAGATTACCCACTTCACTCAGCAAACGGGAGAACCTCTCCATGAGGCATGGGATCGCTTTCAGGATCTCATGAGAAAGTGCCCCCATCATGGAGTTCCTAAATGGGAACAAGTCCAGTCTTTTTACCAGGGACTCTGTGAGGATATTAGGCTTTTCGTCAATGCAACTTGCGGAGGGAATATCATGGGTCAACATGAGGACACCATGTGGAAGATTCTCGAAAACAAGTGCGAGAACTCCATCAACAATGACTCCATGGGGTTATTCGACAAGACAAATACCCGCTCATCGACGAACCTTAGGGGAGCACACGAAACGCAGGGCCTGTCCACATCAGTTGACCTGGAACTAATGGCTAGTCGATTGGACAAGGTCTCCATCATCGAGAAGAAGGTGGATGAGCTGACTCAGCACTTGCAGCGAGCCACCTCTGCGCATAGCTCCTTTGTACAGCCTCCTTCCACACGGGAGACTGTGCAAAACATTCTCCACCAACCTTCTCCCGGGATGGATCCATATCCACCCTCATCTGATTCTCGGATCGGAGGGTCCTCCAATCCCTTCTACACTAGCCTGGGGAATTCCACTTCCCCATTCTCTAATTCTTTGGAGGTTCCTCAGACCTGCGAGGACCTCAACGCCATCCAGAATGATCCATTCTCCAACACCTACAAGCCTGGATGGCGAAACCATCCCAACTTCCAGTGGGCGGGAAATTCCCAAACTCAGAGCCACCCTTTAAGCCCCGTCCACAACTATCTCGTCCTTACCAGCTGCCTCAGCCTCGCCCCAACCCTCCTTATCCATCAGGGCCTAACCAGGACCAAATGTCCCTCATCCTTTAGACTCTAGCTGACATTCAAAGAATGAATGCGACTATTCAAAAACAACACAAGGACGAACTTACAGAGGTTCGAAATCAATTGGCTTAGTTGGCAAATTCTCGCCAACCGGGCACACTTCCTTCCCAACCTCTTCCTAACCCTAATAACGTGCCGACCCAGCTGCACGTTATGAACCCAAACCCGGGCCAAGCACACATGATTTATCAGGCCCCCTCTGTTCCTTCACCCTACGGGATGGAGGCTTCCACTTCTTATGCGGGCTATCAGCAGCAACCCATCTTATCCAACCCTAACCAAAATCGGGCATGACTGAATTCTGTAACGACCCGTAGTGGTAAGGAAACCCAAGATCCACCCTATGCAAACCACTCCAAGCCTGGTAGTGATCCCAACCCTAGGATAGTAATCCAGGATGTTCCTATCCCGTCCCAGATCAAAGACCTGGACCTATCCTAGAAGAACCAACCAAGGTTCCATTTCCCAAGGCCTTGACCAAGGGAAAGAAGACAAAACCCGTGGCACTTGAGGAAGACCTGGACAAGCTCTTTGAGCAGGTCCAAATAAACATCCCCTTGATGGATGCAATTCGCCGCGTACCGGCTTACGCACGATTCTTAAAGAATGTATGTACACCTTACCGTAAGTTGCGAACTAAGAGTGGGAGTCCAACTGTACTGTCAGAGCAAGCCAGCTCTGTAATCCTAAGCAAAATCCCACCCAAGGCAAAAGATCCTGGTACTTCCTTGATTTCCTGCAAAATAGGTGATACCCAATTTGACAGAGCATTGCTAGACTTGGGTGCTTCCATAAATCTGATACCCACATCCTTACTTAACCACCTAGAAGAATCCGAGCTAAAACCAACTGAGGTGACACTACAATTAGCCGATCGATCCGTAAAGTCACCTAAAGGGATTCTCGAGGATGTTATTGTAAGAGTACGGGATTTTTATTTCCCTGTAGACTTTATAGTCTTGGACATGGATGCACCTGAGAACCCTAGGGATACACCGATCATTCTAGGGAGACCTTTCCTGGCTACTGCTAGAGCCAACATCAGCTCTGAGGAGGGCCAAATAGAGTTCAAATTTGGGAATCAGACCCACAAAATTGATATCTTTAAGGCCCAACAAGGAATCAATTGAGGTGTCATCGAACAGATCTGTGATATCAGGGCTTTGGTTGATGAAACGCATTTTGAGAATGACCTGATCATACCTCATCAACCACAGAAAGATCTTGAACTGCAATTAAAGGAGTCAAATCCAGATTTAGACAGACCCATAACTCCTACCCTTGAACCTCACATTTTCCCTGAACCACCCGCTGCTGCTGATAACCCCGTCCTTGAACTGAAACCCCTTCCTGATCATTTGAAATACATCTTTTTGGGTTCTAATCAAACCCTTCATGTGATTATAAATTCCAAGCTCACTCCTGATCAAGAATCCCGTCTGATTACTGTTCTCCAACAACATCACGGAGCCATTGGATGGACTCTCGATGATCTGACTGGAATAAGTCTCTCTTATTGCACACATCGTATTTATTCAGAAGAGGGTGCTTGAAATAAATCATTAAGGCGCTAGAGTTGGTTCTCAAGATTATTCTCTTCTTCTACTGGTTGTGCCATGATGGTGGAAGAAGGAGAATTGGGTTCTAATGAATCAGAGGAAATGTCTATGTGGTGGGGTTACTGCACAAACACGGACGTCGAGGCTTGGCCTCAGCAGGAGTGAATCACTAAAGTAGGTCTTAAGGACCTCCTGTTGGTGCTAGAGCACCACGATCATTTATATTAATGATAACAAAACACGCATCTTTTAATATTTGCTTTTGAGTCCTAGTTTTCAGGTCAAATTGCAAATGGAGACAAGTGTTTAGACGAAGTTCGAGCTTGCATTCATGGCAGATTGGAGGAGCTGGACAGGGGTGAAGGAGCTTCACGAGGAGTGAAAGCTTGAAGAAGGAAGGAGATGAAGAATAGGATAGATTTCCTTTTATCTTGTTCTATGTAATTTTGTTTCTTTGTTTTTCTCTTTATTCTTGTCTTAGATCTTATGTTAAAGAGCTCAAAGAACCCTTAAAGTAGTCCTAGGAACACCTGCACTACCCTAAAATACTTAGGTTTTCTGTAAAGAACTTAGAAAAAAAAAATAGGGTTCAGATAGCCTTATCAGACGTCCAATCTGAAAATCAGACGTCTGATATTGACTTCTAAGACGTCTGATTTTTTATCAGACATCCAAACCATTTAGGCTGGACTTAGTAGGTTCTGTCTGTTAGAATCAGTCGTCCAGAACTTAGTACAGATGTCTTAGCAGACGTCTGATGCCTTTGCCAAACGTGTAATTAGTGGAACATTGACTGCCTCAGTAAACATTGAGGAAATGACCATTATCCTCGTATCAGACGTCCATAGAGGACCCCAGACATCTGATATATGACTATTTTGCCTTGGCTGACCCAAAATCTCCTTTCAGAGATTTTCTAGCCGTTGTACTTCCTTGGGAATCCATTTCCACAGAATAATAGGTTTCCAGACATCCAGACCTTATTCCAGACATCCTGTATGTCGTCTGATGGCAATACACTAGAACCCTGTTTAGGTCTGATTCAAGTCAGGAAGGAAACCCACCTAAAATCAGACATCTGACATAGTTCCCAGACGTCTTAAATAGGTTTTCCAGACGTCTGATGACCCTGTCAGAATCATGAATAATTCTAACTACGGCCTGATTTACCTTGGATTTGCATCCAACGACAATGGAAGCCTTCCAAGGCCTTCCAAAGCCTTCCCAGGGCATCTATAAATAGAGGAGGACCCCTTGGCTTGTAAGACACACCTTGCAAGAATATTTCCACTCATTTTATGTCAAATTGAAGTAGAAGAAGACTTGCTCTCAAAGGCTTGTTTCCACATCCAAGTGCCTCGTCCAATTTGCGCACCTACTCTCCTTCTACGATTACAATAGCGACAAAGCGCAGCCACGTGGTTCACGCACCCGCATCATCACATCGATGCATTTCCACCGAATTGAAGTTTCCTAACTCCTATAGAAGCTAGGTTTAAATATTTTTGGCTCTATAGGATTGTTGTAGATTTTATTGTCTTTGGTTGGGTATTCGCTTTGCGACTTCCCGTCTCTTTCGCTAGACAAAATCCTTCTTGCGAAGAGAAAGGATTTTGAGGAGCACTACCCTCGGTCTAAGTCGTGTGGTTGTAATTGGGGTTCAGTCATCCCCGTTCAAGTGACTGGGTTTAGTGGATTTGATTGACTAGGTCGATCAGGAAATCCTAACTCGAGAGGGTTAGGAGGTGATTTTCACCTGGTTTGGGTTTCCACCTAAAAATACTTGTGTCTTTTGTTGTGATTGCTTATTCTTGTGAGATTGGCTATTTTAATTCCGTACTTTATATTACGTCACGCACATCTCACCCCCTCCAACTAGGGAATTACGCCTCCTACTGAACATGCACCGATGGTTTGGACGAGAGTAGAAAGTGCTGGACCCAATCAAGACACCCAAGAATTTGGGTGACTATAAAGGTTCGGGGCGGATGATACCCCTTAGTCAAAAAGCCGTCCACCTGAGAAATACCTGGGTAGCCAGAGAGGGAGAGTCTCGCAAAGACCCCTACATGGTAGAGCGTCCCCACGAGTTACAGGGTTTCAGGTAAGCCAGAATGGGGACTTTGACCTCTTAAGTCTACTAGTTTTATTTAAGAGGAAAGGTGCTTAAGATTTCACTTGAACTTTAAATGTATTGAGTGTAAAAGTGACCTAATTTCAAGGTTGGTTGACCTAACAAGGGGGTCAACTTCACCTATTTGTCCTTTGAGAAGTTTTAGGTCCTTTCTTTAAGATTTCAAGTGAGATTAAGAAACTGAATTTTAGGATTTTTCTTGAATAAGTCTCTTCAACAAGGCTTAGGCACACCTCTTTTTGGATAGTTGATTCTTATTTATAAAGATGTGTCTCTAGGGCTCAATCTTAATTTGGCTCTAATTTGGTCCAATTTAGTTACAAAAAATATGGTATCTAGGGCT
This sequence comes from Thalassia testudinum, assembly GCA_037157565.1. NCBI lineage: Eukaryota > Viridiplantae > Streptophyta > Magnoliopsida > Alismatales > Hydrocharitaceae > Thalassia > Thalassia testudinum. Next base: position 70,165,934 of record JAZHRO010000022.1, on the reverse strand, counting down.
CAATCAAGAAGGTGGTAGCCCTAGTTACCTTAAATGGGTGCACAAATCAATATTTGTTGTTGAGATCAAATCAGGCAACTTTGGTGAATTAACTAGAGATGGAAAGCAGGTAGCCCTAATCGATTTTATCTTGTTTTTCCTTTTCAGAATGAGGGGCTTTAAGAGAAAGGGACTAATCAGCGATCACCTGCCTCGGGTGTGTTTGTTGTGTGGCCGTCTTCCTTTGAATCTTCTCCCTTGAAACAATCACAACAAAAGAGATATATCAAGTTAGTATCAAATCAGCAATTGTAATCAAGATTTCTAAATCACCCGTTGCTCCCCGGCAACAGCACCAAAATGTTGACAAGGCGAAATCGGGTTTTAAAATAAAGCGTTGTAATATAGTTGAAATTGCTTTGAAAACAAATGGATTTTATTACTAGAAGTTTTAAGTCCAAGGTCGAACACAGGGAGCAAATTACGGTTTAGAAATCAAGAGCACAATTTGAGAAATTGAATATAATATGCAATAGAAACTAGAGTTATAGTGCAAAAATGTAAGCATAGAAAAATAAAGAAATCAATGTATGAAGACAGGCACAAAAATTGGACAAATCAGATGTCTTAAAATATGGCTACTACAGTGCTGTGCTTTTCTTCCTTCTTCTCTTCTTCTCTATTCGGCTACTTCCTTTCTTCTTCTTCTTTCTTTCTCTTCTTCTGATTTCATGCTTTAGCCTTTCTCTGGCCTTTGATTCCTTCAACTCTTTCTCGTTCTTTCTCTTTCTTCTTTAGCTCTTCAGCTCCTTAGCCTCTCTGACTTCAGCTTCTTCCTCTTTAGCCTTGTCTTATCCTTCCTTAGCTTTCTCTGATTTTAGCTTCTTCCTCTTTGGCCTTCACCTTCTTCTTCCTTAGCTTCACCCTTGGCTTCTTCTTCTCCTTTTCCTGCAAGAGCAAAACCTACCCCTACCCGTGCGCGCTTTCTTCTCCTCTTTCTTTCTTAGGTTCGCTCTCCCATAGCCGCTTTCTCGGGTAATCGGTCGGGTATGGGCCCAAGACCAGGCCCACTGGCGTGCGGTGGTGGGCAAGGTGTGCTGGGTTGGGTATACGAGTCACACCAAGTCCACGGAGGTCAGGTCACAAACGAGGTTGGTGAAGATGAGTGGGACCTCACCCCGTGGTTAGGAGGTGATAAAGCCTACGTAGTTTTTCAATTTATGCAACTGCGGGTGTCCAAGAGTTTTCGAGGTGGGAGTATCTTCCCACCTCCCTTCGTGCGACGTCCGCAGCAGGAGTCTTCGTTTCGGTTGATTACAGTTGCTACTTCAGCCTTCGTTGACAATTGGCTACCTGGAGCTGTGCGCGAGAGAGGTCCGCACAACCTGGGACTATTAGCCTAGAGCGGAAAGACCTGGAGGGAGCTCGCAAGCAAGCTCCTTGTTGACATCAATGGTGACGACCCTCCAAACCTGCTAACACGCAAACGGCCTCGCAGCCACGTCAAAATGCTCAGGAGGCTTCGCCGAGGCACGGCGAGTGTACTGCGAGGGTCAGCGTGGCGTGGGGCTACCAGAGTGTGCGTGCCTAGGGCACCCTGTGTGCGTGTGTGTGGGTGTGTTCGGGGGCCCTTGTGGGTGAGTGATAGCGTGTATGGAGTGAGGGTTTATGTTCAGTGAAGTGTTGCGGAGCTTATGGGATGGTTGGCGAGGCTGATGGAGGTGCAGAGCGATGGGGACGCCCTGCCAGAGGTCTGGCAAAAGGTGGGAAAGGTGATGGTGATTGAGTGCGTCGAGGGGTGTTTTCAAGAAATAAAGAGGGAAAAAGGATTAGAAGGGGAAAGGGAACTTATCTAGGCGTAAAGAGATGAAGGGGAAGGAAGGGATGGTGGCTGGCTCATATTGCCGTCGCCAGAGACGAAGCCCTCAATGGGGCAGAATGGCGAGGACGAAGGGGCAGTAGAGGCATTGGCGGGTGCAGCGCGACGCGGACGAGCAGGAGGAAGAGGAACCTGCCACTAGTATTGTGGCTAAGTGACGAGGGAGAGAGAGGGAAGTCGCCGGAGCTTGTTGAGCCACTGGCTGGAGGAGGAAGAGATGAATATGAGGGATTTTCCAGCCAATTTCATGCTTGAGAGATGCGGGGTGACTTGGGTCTACTTTTATAGGCCCTGGACGATGGATTTGTGCTTGGAAGACAAGCTTCCAAGCACGGCAAGCTCGCCGCAGGTGGAAACTTGAAGGAGACCTGAATCTCTCATGCATTCGCATGAGAGATTGGGTACCAAATAGAGTCTCAAATTGGGTTCATACTGGAGGAGATTTCTCAGAGAATCTCCCTTTCAATTTTGAAGGAGATTCTTTGAGAGATTAGAGAGTTCTTGCCCTCAATATCTCGCCAGAGTAGGATTCCCCCCGCTATAATGGCGGAAGGACCTAATTGCAAAGAACGAAGAAAAAGCTAGGGGTTTCTGTAGAGGTTTTCAAAAGGAAGGGGTAGAAATGCAATTGGGTTGGACTTATTTGCAAAGTGGGTCAAGATGAATTCCCCTTAGGTGCAAATTTTCGTATAAACCTAATTTGGACTTAGGGAAGCTAATGGTGAAGTTAGATTTTGGGTTTGACCACATTTGACTAGGCAATTTATGCAAAAACCTAATTTAGGACAAATATTTGTCTGTGACCCCAATTTAGGTCAAAATAGGTTCCGAGGGCCAAATTGAAGGTTCTAAAGCCCAGAGAATATTTTTTTGTGATTTTTACAGGGTTTAGGTGAATTTTATCCTGACCAAAACCTTGTTAAATCAAGTGGGTCAGTTTTAGAGTTACAAGAAGTCATTTAATTCTTAGAATTCACATGAACCCTTTTCTGTTTGAACTAACCCACTTTTTATCTTGTTAAGATCATTTGACCTGTTTTTAGCCCATGAGAAAACCCGTTGTTGTTCTGCAAAGGTAAAATTGTATTTTTACCCCTTGTTTCTTGCTTTTATCTAAGAATGGTTATTCATGGAATTAGGACCTCCAGTTGGTTATGTAGGAGCTTTTGTTCTCTTTTCTGGGTCAAAATGAGCTAGTTAGGGCTCATGATGGTGTTATCATCAGTTCATCTCACATCTAGGTTTAACAATTGCATGCATTTTATTAATCTTGGAGATTTATAGTCAGAACCACTCTACCAGGATAACCGGGTGGAATAGGGGCTCGTACAGCAGCTCCTGATGTCTCCGTAGGTCCCGTACACTCGATGAATTGGAGACCTAAGAGATGGATTGACAGTTCAAAAAGGTTCAAAATGCTACAGACAGGGTACCATTACATGGAGAAAAACGTATGGGAAACAAAGACGTTTCATTTACGGAAAATCGACATCGTTTGGGCCTTGTATGGGCCTAAAAACACAAGGTCTGACAGAAATCAGACACCGGGAAAGGTTCCAGACATCTTAAATTAACTCGCAGGCATACCGCTCTCGGGTCACCTCTATCAAACGTCTCGAACGCAATGTCGACGTCCGAGGGTTCCACCAGATGTCTGGAGATGCTCCCAGACATTTGAAACTGCCTCGGTTCTCACTCCGACGCGCCTCCCAACCTTTGACACATGCACGTGCATTATCAAGACTTAGCGGAGAAAATACGGGAAAACAAATGACCTTCGGATATCCTGCTCGACGTCTGGAGGTCACTCCGAACGTGTGATTCTGCGAAAAAATGACTTCTGCAGAACCGTTATGGGCTCTCCTCGCTGCAGACGCTGCAGCAGAGCAGCACGGCACCCTCCGCTTCTCCACTCTCTCTTTGGCTCCCAACTCTCCGCTCACTCTCTCCCACTCTAGCTCAGCTGCGACGGCGTGAGACGAAGAGGAGGAGGAGGGGGTTTTATAAAGGGAGAGGGGGTGAGGGAAACGGTGTAGGTGAGGGAGTGGTGCGGAGTGGGGAGGAGTACAGGAGATGGCTATCCTAGGGGAAGGAGCAGTGAGGCACGGGGTGAGGGAGAAAGGTGTGGTGTGTGTACGGTACGCACGAAAGAGAAAAAGTAGTTTCAGATGTCTGGCGATCCCTCTAGATGTCTGGTGAACATTCCAGACGCCTTAAACACCTAAAAGGTGACGGGTCATTTCAACATAACAAACTTAAAGGAAGTTTCGTCCCCGAAACTTGAGCTAACAAGGGTGCGAAAAATAACATAGCAGTGTATAACAAACTTAAAGAGAACCGAAGTAGGTTCGAAAAGTCATACTTTCGAAAAGCTTTGGGTACTGCTCTCGCATTGCCGCCTCAGGCTCCCAAGTCACCTCCTTCTACCGCTGGCTTCTCCACAGGACTTTTACCAGGGGTACCTCCCTCCGTCTCAGACTCCGGACAGCTTTGTCTAGTATCTATACCGGCTTCTCGGGATAGGTCAGGTCATCTCCCACCTTGATGCTCTCGTGGTTAAGGACATGGCTGGGATCAGCGATATATCTCTTGAGGTTGGAAACGTGAAATACGTCATGCACTCCAAAGAGCTGAGGAGGAAGGGCAACTCAATAAGCGACGAATCCTACCCATTCTAAGACCTCAAAAGGCCCCACAAATCTCGGTGCAAGCTTCCCTCTCACCCCAAACTGCTGCAAGCCCTTCATGGGGAAAACACGGAGGAAGACGTGATCCCTAACCTCAAATTGTACCTCTCTACCCTTCAGATCAGCGTAGCTCTCCTGCCTGCTCCTGATAGTACGTAGTCGTCGATGGATCTGCTTGATCACCTCCTGACTCTGGCGCATCAGCCAGGGACCAACCTCCCACTTGGTCCCCACCCGAACCCAATTCAAGGGAGTCGCACACTTCCTCTCGTACAGAGCCTCATATGGTGCCATGCCGATGCTCGAGTGATAACTGTTGTTGTATGCAAACTCTGCCAGGGGCAAATGCTCCTCCCAGGAGCTCCTCCAGTCCAGTACGCAGGCGCGTAGGAGGTTCTCAAGGGTCTGAATGGTGCGCTTCGACTGTCCGTCTATTTAGGGGTGATAAGATGTACTGAATCTCAGACGAGTCCCCAAAGCTCGTTGAAACTCCACCCAGAATTGGGAAGTGAAATGAGTGTCTCTGTCTGAAATAATCTTACGGGGGACCCCGTGAAGGAGCACCACGTCTCTGATGTATCGCTCCGCCAACTGTGCTAGTCCAAAGGTGACTCGGATCGGCAGAAACCGTGTCGTCTTTGTCAATTTATCTACAACCACCCAGACTGCATCATGTCCCCACTATGTTATAGGTAATCCCACTACCAGGTCCATAATGACACTCTCCCACTTCCATTCTAGCACGGGAAGTGGTTGCAACGGCCCTGCAAGCCTCTGGTACTCGGCCTTCACCCGCTGGCATATCTGATGGGAACACTATCATGAGCCCTAACTAGCACATTTTGGCCCAGAAAAGAGAACACAAGCTCCTACATAGCCAAATAAAGGTCCTAACTCAATGCATAATCAGTCTGAGAGAAAAGCAAGAAATAAGGGGTAAAACTGTAATTTTACCATTGCAGTGCAACAACGGGATTTCTCATGGGCTAAATATAGGTCAAATGGTCCTAACAAGATAAAAAGTGGGTTGGTTCAAACAGAAAAGGGTTCATGTGAAATCTAGGAATTAAATGACTTCTTGTAATCCTAAAATAGACCCACTTAATTTCAAAAGGTTCTAGTCAGGATAAAATTCACCTAAGCCCTATAAAATTAATGGAAAAATATCCTCGAGGGTTTAAAACCTTCAATTTGGCCCGTGGAACCTATTTTGACCTAAATAGCGGTCCTAGTCAATTGTTTGCCCTAAATTGGGTTTTTGTGTAAAATGCCCAGTCAAGCGTGGTCAAACCTACAATCCAACTTCACCATTGGATTCCTTAAGTCCAAATTAGGTTAGTACCGGAATTTGGACCTAAGGGGAATTCACATTGACCTATTTTGCAAACCAGTCTAGCCCAATTACACTTCTGACCCTAACTTTTGAAAACCATTGCAGAGACCCCCCTAGCTTCCTCATCATTCTTTGCAATTAGATCCCTCCGCCATTACAACAGAGGAAATCCTACTCTGATGAGGATTCAAGGGAAAGAACTCCCTGATTCCTCAAAGAATCCCTCTCAAATTTGAAAGGGAGATTCTCTGAGAAATCCCCGTTCATGTGAACCTAATTTGGAGTACCAATTTCTACCCAATCTCTCATGCGAACGCATGAGAGATTTGGGTCTTTTTGACCTTCCATCTCCGGTGAGATTGCCATGCCTGGAAGCTTGGCTTCCAAGCACAAGACCCTCTGCCAGAGGTTATAAAAGCTTCCCCTAACCCTTCCGCAGATCCCAAGCTTGAATTGGCCAGAGATACCCCCCAATTTCCTCTCTTCCCCTCCGGTCAACCTCCCAGCAAGCTCCGGCGACCCTTATCTCCTCCTCTCGTCGCTCTACCACAATACCAGTGGCAGAGTTACCTGTAACTCCTTCGTCCACGTCTCGCTGTACCAGCCGATGCTCCTACCACCTTCTCGTCGTCGCCGTCCTCCTCTCACTGGGCTATCGTCTCTGGTGACGGCACATACGAGTCGGTTGCCTCCTCCGCTTCCCCCTTCGTCTATTCCCTCTCAGATAAGTCCTCTCTCCCTTCTCATCTCTTTTCTCGCATTTATTTCTTAAAATCCGTCTCAACACTCGCACACCACCACCATCTTCTCCACCTCTGGCAGACCACCAGCGAGGTGCTCCCATCTCTCCACGCATCCACCCACCTCGCCAACTACCTCACAAGATCCGCCACGCAGCACTAACCATAACCCCTCTTTCCATTCACCACCACTCGTCCCCAGAACATCCCCTGAACACACCCACATCTGCATGCACAAGGCGACCTAAGCAGGCATGCCCAGGCCACGCCACGCCGATCACCATCCCATCTTCGCCGTGCTCAGGCGAAGCTTCCTATGTGTTCTAATGAGGCCGAAAGGCCGTTTGCTTGTAAACAGGATACAAACCTCCGCTGCCATTGAAGCAGGCACGAAGAAGCTCGAGAGCTTCATCCCAGGCTCCAGGCACCAAGCTTTAGGTTCCAGGACGTGCAGGTTTTGCTCTCGCACACTATCAGCCTAGCCATTGGAGTCAAAGCCCCACGCAGCTCTGCAATTGGACGCGACACCTGTTGTGCAAGCACCTGCGAGGAAGGTGGGACATTTAGTCCCACCTTGGAAGATCAGGAGCAGAAGTTGGGGAATAAAAGGATAAAGTGACAGGGGCTTATCACCTCCTGACACGGGGTGAGGTCCCACTCACCCACCACCTTGTCTGCGACCCACGCCTCACGAACCTAGCTCTGACCTGGATACCTGACTACCCGTGCACTCCTCACCCACCACCCACGCCGGTGGGCCTAGTCCCAGGCACGCATATCCGACCCGTTAACCTGAGAAGGCTCTGGGAGAGCGAGCCTAAGAGAGAAGAAAGAGAGAGATCGCAAGGAGGGTAGGGGGTAGGTTTTGCTCTCAGGAGAAAAAGAGAAGGAAGAAGCCAAGGGTGCAGCCAAGGAAGAGGAAGGAGGAAGCCACAGTGGAAGCTAAGGAAGGAGAAGGCAAGGCTGAAGAGGAGCTGAAGTCAGGAGAAAGAAGCAAGAAGAAGGCAAGGGCCAAAATAGAAAGAAGGAAAGAAGAACAGAGAAGAAAGAAGAGAATGAGAGAAAGGAGCAGAAGAAAGAAGACAAAGAGAGAAAGGAGCCAAAGAAAGGAGAAGAAGACAGAGAACGTAAAGAAAAGAGCAAACAAAGAGAAGAAAGAATCAAAGCCAGAGAAAGGAAGAAGAAGAAAGATTGCAAGAAAAATCAGAGAAAGAAGAAGAACTGTAGCATTTGATTTTAAGACGTTTGATTTTATAATCAGATGTCCAATTTCCATAAGCCCTCATTACATCTCTTGCTACATTTATTTCTATTATCTATATACTCATGCATTATAATCTTCATTAGATTTTTGAGTAATACTATGTATTTAAACTGTATTCATTGAGTTTAGTGCATGAATTTCATTTGCTCCCTGTGTTCGACCTCAGGCTTAAACTTCGAGTAATGAAATTTATTTGTTTTCAAAGCGATTTCAACTATATTACAACGCATTATTTTAAAACCTGATTTTGCTTCGATAAACAATATCAGACACGCTAAACGAAAAGTGCCACATCCCGCCTCATGCCCCTCCACCAGAAATCACGTCGTAGGTCGAGATACATCTTCGTGTTCCCAGGATGTATGGTAAATATGGATCCATGTGCCTTAGTTAGGATCTCCCTCAATAGATCCTCGTCTCTAGGAACGCGCAAGCGTCCCTTCATATGCAGGACTCCGTCAGTGAACGAGAACTCTCCTGGGCCCCCTGCCAATACTCAGTCTCGCTGTGTTCGTAGGTATGGGTCCGTCATCTGTCTAATCACGATGCGATCCATCAGCTCTGGTCGTGTCCGCCTTGCCACTATCACTGCCCCGCAATACCCCTATGACTCCTGGGATCGCCAACTGCTCAACTCCTCCGTGAGCCTCCAACTCTATGCTCGTAAGTAAGACAAGTGGGCGGGTGCCTTCCGGCTAAAGGCGTCAGCCACCACATTGGCCTTCCTTGGGTGGTAAGAGATGCTGCAATCGTAGTCCTTCAGGAGCACTGTAACGACCCGATTCCCGAGTCCCTACGAGACACGAGAACTGGACCGACTCGACTAATCCCAAGACCTAGTAGTCCAACGAGGAAGTAACCAAAAGAGCAGTAAAATAAATCACATTCAGCATGAATATAACTAGCAGTAACAAAATACAGCAGTAAGAAAAGGAACCACTACAGTATATACCACCACAACAGTAGAACAACAATTATAACATAAGATGAAGCTACAAGTAAAAAGTACAGGGAGTAACAAGAACTACTCACTACAGTGGAACAAAAGGGGTACAAAAAGAACTGCAGTAACTCTACTGGACCCTACTCGGCCCAGCGTCCTCTGCAGCCGCTGACCCTGGCTGCTCAACACCTGGTCCTGAAAAGTAACGAGTGTAACACATCAGCGAAACGCTGAGTAGAGTGGCAACTAAAACTAAAGAAGCAGTAGAGTCTACAGTAGCTGTTATATTTTCTTTCTTCCTTTATTTACGTCCTTTTTATTATTTCACAATTTATCTATTTCTCAGATCCTTCACTTGATCTCAAATGTTCCTCGTGGGAACGATCTTGATTGCAGTCTTTTCCGAAAAGTAGAAGTAACACGTGGTGATCCTACTCTCAGTCAACCACCCCAAGGTCTCTAACAGACGTAACGGTGACTACGGCACGCGCGATAAGCACACGGGTAGCTACCCCGCACTGGCACGCGGTCAGTCGTTTCCGTTAACGGGTGCGCCCAAAGCACAGCACAGAACTAGTATAGGGTAGAGCCCTCTCAGTAACAGGGGTCCAACCCCTCCACAGTCCGCACACCCTCGCCTGACTACCCTGGTTTGCCCAGTGGGCCTAACAAGTCGGTGTAGGAGGCTAGCAGAACCCCGGGGCCCGTGGGGTAGCTAGTGCTCTCCCTACACTAGTAGCTCTCCTCGGTACTGCGTACGCGAGGGCCAACAAGTTGGTGTACAGTGGCCAAACCCACCTCGGTCTCAACCTGAGGGCGGCAGGCTCCCCTCTACACTAAGAGGTAATGTGTGCTCTCTTTGGTATCACGTACCTAAGAGACAACACACTTCCACGTCTTTCTTTCTCAGTTCCATCCATTCCCTTTCCAGGAGTTCTACTCCTAATTCCCTGTAGGGTTCCAGCTCTTTTAACTCAGCACATTTAGGTTTCACCGTTCCAGTTTTATGTTCATACAACCCATATTCTCAATCATATTTATTCCTTTATAACAGGCAGTGGTTAAATCAATTTACAGGCAGCTATTATTTCCTTTCCACCTTTCCAAAACTGCAATATTATATACATATCACTAGTTTTCCAGTCCTAGGATTCATGCCGTACCCTATGATCTATCATTCAATCTAGTTTCCAGTCCTAGGTTTCATGCAATACCCTAGGATCTATCATTCAATCTAATTTCTCAGTCCTAGGGTTCATGCAGTGCCCTAGACTCTATTAATTATTCCACAATTGTAATAAATTTAATTAAGTAAATTAAAAGCCACTCTACCAGCTACAACGGGAGTACTGGGGGGTGGTCGGAAATCCCGCGCGCCTCCGCAATCCCCAAGACTGCAATGGAATGGGGTCCTAACACAAGAATCAAACAAAAGAAGTTTCTCAGAACAGTATATAATTACTGTAAATAGGTAGAGGATTTTATTCCGGAAAGAACGCAACTCGAAACGCGGAAAATGGACTCCGAACGAGCCCTAAACAGGTCGAAAATGACGAAACTGCCTAAAATCAGACATCTGGAACCTCTTCCAGACGACTTAAAATGTGGGTCAGAGCGTACCTTCGTTCTGTGTAGTCCCTCAGATGTCCAGAAGCCTGCGAGGGCATCTGGCTTAGTTCCCAGACGTCCGATGGTCACCCCGGATGTCTGGAAGTCCTTCTCGTCGTTTGGCACTGCGGCCAGACGTCCGATTCACGTGGGATGGCGAGCCCTCGCGCACTCCCAAGCAGAACCTGCATGCACCCACACCTGTTCTCAGTACGACGAGTCGCAGACGAAGGCGCGGCGGACGGCTGCATGGCCGCACCGTCGTCTGGTTGGAATCCCAGACGTCTGATTCTGGAAAAACTTCCAGAATCAGAGCTCGACTCATCCTCCGCCCGCAACGTACAGCCGCGCCGCGCCCCATCTGCCTGTTGCTCGAGCTACAGCAGCCCCTCCGCGACACTCCATGCTCGTTGCTCCCCCGCCGGCCGGCTCTAGCTGCCCCGGCAAGCTCGAGCCCTCATGGTCGAGCGTCTCCTCCCTCGCGCAACACCTCCCGCACACTTGCCGCGGCCACTGCTACCGCCGCTCACTCGCTCGCTCGCGCTCTCGCACCAGCTGGGAGAAGAAGGAGAGGGACACGGAGGAGATGAGGGTGAGGGAGAGGGCGAGAGGCCTTTTTAAAGCCGCGCGGCGAGAGAGAGAGAGCGCCGCACCCTGCAGGAGGAGAGAGGGAAAAAGAGGAAAGAGAGCGGCGGACGCAGGTCTGCGCACGCGTGCGCGTAGACGCAACCCCGTATGCTGCAAAAATTAAATACCAGACATCTGGAAAGGGTCCCAGACGTCTGGTCAGACGTCTGGGCCACTTCCCAGACGTCTTAAATACCGTCTTGAGGCCGCGTTCGTAACAAGCTCCAACCAACATCTTTGCCTCATGTTGAGCTCCTTCTGGTCAAACAGATATCTGAAGCTCTTATGGTCAGTGAAAATCTCGATTGTCTCTTTCTTGAAGTAGTGCCTCTAGGTCTTCAGTGCGAGGACAGCTGCCACTTGAACGGGAGATCGAGTTTGAGATCTCACTGGTACCAGGGACAGACCCCATTTCTGTTACACCGTACCGGATGACCCCACTTGAGCTGCGAGAGCTCAAGTCATAGCTACATGACCTACTAGAGAAGGGAATCATGAGGTCGAGTGCCCCCCCGTAGGGAGCCCTTGTTCTATTTGTGAGGAAAAAGGACAATACTCTTCATCTGTGCATCAACTACAGACAGCTGAACCGGATCACCGTCAAGAATAAGCACCCATTGCCACGCATAAATGACCTCTTCGACCAGCTGAGAGAAGCTACGATATTCTCCAAGATAGATCTGAGGTCGAGCTACCATCATCTGAGGATTAGGGAGATCGACGTGTCCAAGACACCACTCTATTCAGTGTTAGCTGACTCCAGATGTATAACCTTGTATAGGTGATTGGCCCATATTTGTGGGCTATTTAAGTATTTAGGTGTCTAGACATTAAGTTAATTTTAACATTTAGATAGCATACATTAGGATGTAAATAAATTTATTCATATTTTTAGCTTAAGTGCATAATTTATGCATTTAGAATTAACCTAGGGTTGCATACATTTAATTAGTTAATTAAGTAGGTGTACTATTTTAATTAACATAGAAGTTAAGGAGTTATGTATAAATAACCCTAATAATTTTATTCTTTTCTTCTTCTTCTCCTTTGCAGGAAACTCCTCCGTCTCCGCCTCCTCCTCCTGCGTATCACATTGATTCTACGATAGTTTTTGAATTTCAAATCTTAGCCATGGCTACAAAAGAGAAAGAGAGGCTGCCGTTCAAAGGGAGGCCACCACCCCTTTGTTCCTCACTGTGCGCAGAGAACTTTGCTTCTCAACCATTCCATACCACCGGCCTCCCACCGCAGCAATGCGACTCTACCACCATGGGAGTGTGGGTTGACGGCCCACACCGCCAGGAGTCCCTGCAACTCCTCCTGCCCGCACCTACCACTGCACATTTTCACCTCAGCCATCAGACCCTACTTGCACCTTCATCTCCAGTCCACCCACGCTCCAGCGCATCTTGCTAAGCGCCCCAGCCACCACTCACCCTCACCTCAGCCAGCAACCCACTCCAGTGCCATCTGCCCACCGCGTGCCTTCACTAGCACCTCCAGCGCACACGCCAGCGCCTGCACACCCTGGCCCGTGCACCAGTAGACCCCCGCTCCATCAGACCCCACCGCGCACCCCTCCACGCGCCCACACCTCCTCACCTTCACCACTCCCCAGCGCCCGCACTCCAGCGCCTCCCTGCAGCACTAGCAGTCGGTGCCAACAGACCCCCTCGCGCATGCCTGTGCGGCCCGTGGAGCGCCGCTCCTCCATGCACCCACGCCCCGTGCACGCCTGCAGCGCCTGTAGTGCACGCTCGCTGTCCCTCCTTGCGCTTGCAGCACGCGTGGCCAGCAACAGCATCCTCCATCGCCGCCACTTCTTTCCTCTAGTAGGCTGGCTCCGACCACCATCCATTGAGTCGCCACCACCATTGGGTGCAGATCGGAGAGGGCTACCTCTGGTCGTCAACTCGCCGTCCATCTCTCCTTCATCCATGCACAAGCTTCGCCCAAAGCTAATCCCCTGTTTCAACCTCAATTTATAATTACATTTCATGCCATTGCCACAAAAATGAATTTTGATTTATCATTATTTTATTGTGGTGAATTTATGCCTTCATGCTCATGCTTCTAGAGAATTGTTTAACCTTGTTATTCATCTCTATGTGCATTGAATTTAATTTTGAATGACATCTTCATATGCATGCAAGTGAATAGTACATGGCATACTCTTGCACATGTATAATTTTTTGACGTAAAAATTACATTCACACCCCTTGACTTCTCCATAAATTTAAGGTTTACTTTCAGAGCTACACAGGCATTGTTTGATCTAGCGAATAGTTTAGCGAACTTGATTTTGACCTAATTGCGAGTTTAACTAAGTCATTGCCTCCCTATGGACACGACTCGCTCTCCTGTGAGTGGTTTAATTTTAATTTTAATTTTAATTGCTTTGTTAAGTGGTTTTCCACCACTTTGATCCTACAACAACAAATCATCTTAATACATTATTCAAAAGCGAAAACTGACTTATCAATAGTTTAGGGATTTGAGTAGCCCAAGTCATTAGCTGCTGAGGATGCTGAGCCTAGTCGAGCCCAGCTGTAGTTTCTGCTGCTAGTGAGTTTCTATAGTTACACTTTCCAGTACTTTTCTACTGTATTCTCTCTCATCTATATACTAGTTTTTGGTTGTGATGGCTGTATTTCTGTTCTTGAAGGTATGTAATATTTTAGTATTACTGTCCTGTTTCTCCTTTTGTTGCCAATTTCTTTCTGCTTAGTTACATTTCTTATGTGGTTGTGTATTGATGCATGTTATTTAGTTATTTCTCGTTGGACGAATGGGTCTTGGGATTAGTTGAGGTGAGCCGATCTCGGGTCCTGTAGGGATCTGGGATCGGGTCGTGACACAAATGTTGGTTCTTTTGGCGGTGAAATGTAGGCTCAGTTCAACTTGCATCCCTCCACCAAGGAGAAGCAACCTCCATTTGGCACGATCCTTTTGGGGTCTAAAAGAGGGGAGAGATAATCATACATAGATGCAAAAATGATTGATTATCAAGTACGCGCCATGAATAATTGGTGCTACATCGTGAGAGAGATGCAAGTCTCGCGATTCACTATTTTGTATAGTGGATTACAAAGGGAGAGATCTCTAAATAGAATTTGCTTGAGTTGAATGACCAGGATCAGATGAGTATGATGAGTTATTGCTTATGTGAATAGCACTGAGTGCGAGAGTCCCCTCCTCCCCCTTTTGGGAGCTCACTAACCTTATATATCTAATTGCCAACTGCATACAAGTGAAGAGTTGGCATGGGATGGAGCTTGAAAGTCGCTGCAATTGTTAGTCCTTCAAGAAGGCTTCGTCAAACTAACCATTATATGCCATTACAATGATATCTTATTAGGTGTCTTTGTATTTGCTGGCATATCTCCCGTGACAGGTGGAAAGGGGTGCCCTTGACTATGGTAGTGCCTTGTTCCTCACATAATTTGCTGACTTGGCATTGGGCTAGGTTGTAGAGTCCAAATTCAATTACGTCTAAACCTTGTGTTTGTGTAAACCCATTATTTTCCAAATCGGGTGTTGAATCCAACATTGTCTGAAACTAGCATCCTCAAGGGGACAAGGTCTGAAACTTATGTTCTTGCTAAGGGTGACATTCGAATCTTTTTTGGGATGTTGGGAACACTCAGGCCTATCTCGAACCAACTACTAAACTGGTACAGGGGAGTGGGTTAAGGTCCAACACTTGTCATTTTGAACCTTTAATTTTCGATCTTGTTGAGCCATTTTGATTCTAGCCATGTTTGGAAGCACATTCTCATAGTTGTTTACTCACATCCATTGGACGAGGTAAATCTAATACCCGTTTTTCCCGATTGGCAAGTTGTTTAGTGGTAAGCTCGTTGAAGTTGGCAAATTGAGAAGTCATTTGGCCTGAAGTTAATATCATTAATCATTCTTCAATGTCTAGTTTAGAGATTCCAGTGTAGAGATCAACAATGTTGTCTCAAGCGTGACTTACAGTCAAATAGAAGGGGACTTTGACCCAAAGTAGTAGGTTACATTTGCTGGTGGTTTATCCTACCTAAGTGAGGGTTGTTATTTGTAAAATTAAGGATTGTGTGACTTATGCAATGTAGCCCCCAAGAAGAATACTATTAAATGTAAATCAAATAAACTACAACATTGACTCCTTTTCTTAGCATAACAACATGAAATGTAAAACGAATGAACTACAACATCGACTCCTTTGATTAGCATTATTTCACAATCTATTATTTAAACCATTATTGACCAAAAGATATAATTCAACATTAAATATAAAATGAAAGGATGATAACCTCAAATTATTCAACTTATAACATATCAACTTATATATCACATATAATCTACTATGAACCCTATCACTATCTCTTCTCTTGACTTTGAGTCCTAAATTAACCAATTCAAATATCAACCCTACTGCAACTTACAAATCTCAGAAATCAAGAGCTGGATTTTTTTTTTTCTTTTCATTCCTTTGTTTTCATTGCATTTGGATATCTTCTCGTATCAGGTCAACTGCAAAGTACGGGAAAAATTAAGGTGCTCGATAGGATCTCGTCGAAATTCTTGCACCTCATGACTCAAACTACGTGAAAGCATAGCTCTCCAACCACCGTTCCCGACTTTCGTTACGACGGAGACAGACACGGCGGCAATGCATAACACGAGGATTGTGGAGGGACAGCAACGGAAAACCACCTCCCCCAGTTCTCCTCATCATCGTAATCCATCCCAACTCTATAGTATTGTCTGACTCTTTCCGGTCGGAGCGTGATCTTATCCTCCCGATTAAGACCGGACGCTTAATACCACCCACCAAAAATCACACCCATACCACACGTTCGCAATCGCAGGGTCCCTCCCCCACGATCGCCCACACCCACCGTGGCGCCGAACCACTCCACAACGGGAAACACTTCGGCTTAGAAGCGAGAGCCAGAGCTAGAGCAGAGGGTTATCTCCAAATCCACAACCCACACATAACCAAAACCAAAATAAAAAAAAAAACGCAGAGAGCGGGAGCGAGAGAGAGAGAGAGGGGGAGGAAGAAGAGGGTTCAGGAGGTGGGGGAGGAAAGCAATAATTAGGAGAGGGGGCCATTGCCCATCACCCCTCCCTTGTCGGTTGTCGTGGCGGTGTTGCCCCCCTCCTCTCCTCTTTTCCCCCTCCCCACCCCCCATCCGTCCATTCCCTTGATCTCTCTCTCTCTCTCTCTCTCTCTCTGCTCCACCATGCACCATCACCACCACTTCCACCACAGATTCCTCCACTCCCCTTTCTTTCCAGCCCACACATGCATGTAGATAAAACTTAAAAGCCCTCTACTCTTCTCCCCCACCCTCCTCACCTTTCCCTTTCCTCTTCCCCACCACCACCTCCAAGTCGGCCGCTGGGGAACACCACACCACTTCACCCTTTGTCCTATCGCATCCTCATGCTTCGAACAACAAGCAGCAGTGGCGGTAATTAAGATGGACCAGCGGCTTAACAACCACAACCAGAACCACAGCGTTGGGGGAGGAGGAGAATTAGGGATGACCTCTCCTCCTCCTCCTCCTCCTCCCCCTCCACCACCACCTCCTCCACCTCCACCTTCTTCTCTTTCCTCCCCAACTTACGCCTTCAACAAGAGGGACTTCCCGGGCTCCGATCCCTACGCGTCGGCCCGGAACGGCCCCGACCGGACCCGGATCGGGCAGATGATGGAGCCGGCGGCCCCCCCGCCCCGTCCGGCAGCGAGGTACCGGGAGTGCCTCCGGAACCACGCGGCGAGCGTGGGGGGCCTCGTCGTGGACGGCTGCGGTGAGTTTATGCCCGTCGACTCCGACGCGTTGAAGTGCGCCGTCTGCGGCTGCCACAGGAGCTTCCACCGCAAGGAGGTCGAGGGCGAGCCCCCCTCCGCCGCCGTCCCTCCGCCACCGCCGCCGCCGCCGCCGTACTACTACCACCCCTACCACCTCAGCAACGGCGGCCGGCGGTCGGCCAGGATGCAGCCGCCGCCGCTCCTCGCCCTCCCGCCGCCGCACGGCCGGCACCCGCCGCCGATGAAGCCTCCGCCGATCGCGGCCTTCGGAGCGCCCCGCGGCGGAGGGAACGAGAGCAGCGGCGGCGGCGGTGGCCCCACCACGACGGATTCCTCCAGCGAGGAGATGGAGGCGCACACCCCCGCGGCACCACCCCCGGCTCCCTGGACGACGGCGGCGGCGGCTTCGACGTCGAGGAAGCGGTTCCGCACGAAGTTCACGGCGGAGCAGAAGGAGAGGATGCAGGAGTTCGCGGGGACGCTCGGGTGGAGGATGCAGCGCAGGGACGAGGGCGCCGTCGACCGCTTCTGCGCGGACGTCGGCGTCCCCCGGAAGGTCTTCAAGGTCTGGATGCACAACAACAAGCACAGCTCTCGAAAACCACCACCACCATCGTCATCATCCCAACCTCCGCAGCAACAGGAGCACCTAATTGCAACTCATCCGTCGTTCGCCTCGCCGTCTCCTCCCCCTCCCCCTCCTCCTCCTCCTCCCCCTCCTCCGTAGCGCCGTTTCTTTGTAGAATTTTAGGCCAAGAGAGAAAAAGAGAGAGAGTGAGTGAATGAGAGAAACGAGAAGGAATGAAGCTCACTGCAGCTGCAGCAGCAGCATTTTAACACCACCACCACCACTCAGCCAACCAGCAGTGCTTGTCATGTCACTTGATAGTAAATTATTTCCCAGTTAGTGTTTCAAATATGGTGGCAAAGGTATCGCCCCTCCATATTCTCTCTCGCATTGCTAACACTTGACCAGAAAGAAAGCCTATTCCCAAGCAGATGCGCCCCGCGCGACAACTCGAAAGAGAAAGATAAGACGTCATCTTCCTTCATTTCTCTAGGGTTTGCTCCTAATTGGTTTTATACTCGTCCATTGGGTATTGTTGGCACTTTGGCATCGTAAGCTTCTCGATCACCAGAGGGGATCGCTTCGTCCATTTCCTCGTTTCGCTCCGCTTCACTTCTTATATATGCTCCGGTTTGTGTGCTCGTCTCCGTTTGGACATATTTGTTGGAACTCGATATAGTTGTCTTCTTGATCACCGGAGGGGAGAGCTAGTTCGTTCCTTTCCCTGGGGATTTGTGTTCTGTGTTTGTGTGTGGTACCATTAGTTGTTCCTTTTTGCTCCTCCTTTGGGCATTGTTGTTGGAATCTGGCATCGGCTACTTACGTGGTGCCTTCCATCTGTTTCCATGGCACCTTCTTTTGCACCACCACTCTCTTTTTCTCCACCTTTATTTCGTCCCTGTGCTTCCTCCATTCCATTCCATGGCTTCTTTCGTCTGCTGATCGAGCTTCGTGGTTAATCCGCTGGAGATTCCGCCGGGCGAGTTGTGGGTCACGCTTTGCGTTGCTTTTTGCTGCGGGGCGTGGAAACGAGTTGCACCTTCGTTTGTTTCGCCTTTAGATTTGCCATTTAGCTCTAATGAGCCCTTGTTAGGATATAAAGAACTCCTTGCCTTTATTACTTAACTGGGTTTAGTGCCAAAAATGGTACTTTGTAGCTAGAATGGCTCTTGCTGGTCGGATCTCAGTCTCCCTTTTTTTTTAAAAAAAAAAAAAAATCGTCTCGATTTTTAAAATATGGTTCTGTTGAGTGTGGTTGGGACGTTGTGCATTTATTATCAAAACTTGGTTACATGAGATGAAAATTCGAATTGCAGTTTTTTTGTTTTTTTTTGTTTTTATCAAATCCAAAGGATACTTTTTCATTCATTCAGAGAATCAGAAGGTCCGAGGTCACAAGTTTGAGTTAAGCAAAGCATTGTCAGAGGAGATTGGTTCTCTATTTCTAAAAGTAAAGACTTGTTGCAGGTATATCCTTTGCATTGCAACTTATTTTCGGGTGCTTTGTCATTCAGAAACTTTGAATCTTAGAAAAATCGTAGATTTCATCCGAAGCGCGAGTCTAGAATTATTAAATCGTATTTATGGGAAAACTGTTCGCAAAGATGAAATACACATTTTGTAGGGTCCTATCTTGCGGGAAAATATTAGGCTTTGGATCCCAAGATGTTGTTACAAGAGCACTACTAAATGTTTTTATTGCTTCTATCTTGCACCTCAAATGAAAGAGACACCATCAAATTGGAATCTTTGGTAGCGGCCCGCTTGCTTGTGGATTATATTGGAACGTACGTGTCGAGGAAGCAAAGTTGAAGGGTTTTTTCCCTCACGTTTACTGCACTAGTAAGTTGCATGTCTTCTACAAGGGGGTTGAGGGTAGGTGGTGGTTTTAGTTGCATCTACGAATGGGTGGAGGATGATGCTGCTTGTACGACCATGATCTCCAGCGACATAATCTCTGGACATCACGTTCCATATCTCACATTCTGCAGTGCTTCTGACGTTATTTTCTATATGATGCAGTAATCCTGGTCATTCAATTTATTGTTGAGTTTCTTTGACATTAATAGCTTTCAAAATATGTATTTTATGGTTATATAGCACATCTCTTAATTATCGCCTGCCGATCAGGATGGTTAATAATGTGATTATCAACACTGGCTCTATTTTTGAGGTTTTATATGTTTTGTCAACCATTAAAAAAATTAATTAGGAATTACTTGTTTTAATTGCGTTTATATGAGGAAACCTCCTTTTATGGGGAATTCGGTGGATACGGCATTGATGTCACTGGTCTAAGCAAGAGTGTGTGAGCGAGCCAACCACTTAATAGGTACCTTTATCATTGGTTGGTAGTTGAATTCTACTTTTAGCGTGTCTATCACAATAATATAACTTAAGCCTCTGGTGTTGAAGCCCGACACTTGGTATTTGAATTCCAATGTTTCTTTTGTAGACAGCAATACAAATGTGTGGTTATCTTGACATAAATTGGTTTTATTTGTCTAACTTTTCATATTTTCTAGTAGAAACTTTTGGAACTTTTTAATTTTTATGAAAAAGCAACCTGAAAGTAAACCTAAAAGAATGGAGGAATTTTATCTGGAGACTAAATTTGGGGAAAAAAACAACCCCATGTTGTACCAATATTTCATTATGTGGATAACTAAAAACGACACAAAATCATTTCCTACAAATTACTTGGAGTGGATAGGAAGGTTCAACAAGATAAAAGTCGTGGATGAAGTGACAAGATTGAAGTTTCTGTTTAATTTGCAGACTCACGGTGGAAGCACAGCCCTTCTCTTTTATATTTTCTTGCTGTATTGAGAAAGCTATGGTACATGAGAAAGTTGGAGGGCCAAACCATTCAAATGCTGGTTAATCGCCACCATACATGTTACCATCGATGGCGAAGCCTGTGCGTCCCTCAGAGATAGATAGTGTATACACTTGTCCTGTCAATGAGGGCGTAAAAGAAGCGACCATACTTTGAGTAGGCCTCTAGCCTAGAGCAGTCCTACCTCCTTGGAATTGCTGGAAGCCCCTGCCACGGGTCTAGTAGGTCCAAGCTACTCCTCCATTCTAGTTGAAGGACACCCCACCCTGAGTCCCCATCTTGGCTAGGTAGTCCTTCCTAAGGTAGCCCTGTTGGCCATACTTGTAGCAAGATCACTGCTTTAGTTCTGTTTGTGCTTGTCCCACGGTACCTTGAGTTTGAGTCAGTGCAGTCGAACGAGATTGAATGTACCCTGAAGTCGAAGTCAGTATCTACTACTGAGGTGCCTAAGGCATAGGGGGTGCTTTGTACGACTGGCACCTCTAGTCCCTCCACTTCTAAAATCTATCTTGAAACTCCAACTTCTGTCTTGATCGTTCGCCAAAACTCCTGCGGGTCTCAGTGTTTCCTTGCTCATACCTTATAGCATAATAAACTACATAGGCAAAAGTGTCCAATGGAAGCAGGATAACGTACTTCTGTATCTTTGGTTGAAGTCCCTGAACGAACTTCCAGCACTTGTCTGCCTTAGAAGCCATTGCAGTCAACTTCAAATGCGAGAGCTCGACGAAACAAGTCTGATACTAACAATCATCGAACCCTACCTCAGGTTGTAAAATTCGAGTCTCCTTTGGTCCTGTCAGGTCTTGGGGTAGTACTGGTTGCTAAAAAGTTCAAGGAAGCGATCCCAAGACACCTGAGTGTCCTACTTGAGGACGGACACCCACCAGTGGTGTGATGCACTAGTCAATTGGTATGTCGCAAATGGCACCCTTGAATCCTCTGGTGGGTGGATAGTATTGAAGACCTTCTCGATCGGCTATACCCAGTCCTCTGCATCTGTATGATCCTCATCCCCCTTAAAGGTTGGGAGCTTCAACTTCCTAAACTCGGTGAAAATCTACCGGTACTGATGCAGAGGGTCTATTGGTTCATCCTTCGGTAGGGGAGGCCCACGGTTCTCCCCACTCTCCTCATGCGGAGGAATATGCACAGTTGGGATGGAGGGTTGCTCCTGATCCCCACCACTCCCTCCTCTCGCTTGAGATGCGAGTGGCAGCCTTTACTCCAGCATCCTGAAGAAAGTCTCCGTAAAGTCCTGAAATTGGGTGGCGAGATTCGAATCCTACTGAGGAGGATCCACTTGTGGTCTCCATCAGTCCGACTAGTAGCACTAGCCTGCCTGGACCTTGATGAGGTGTGGCTCATCATAGTTAAAATGTCCAAGTTAAGTTAGAAAATACGTTAAACACTGCATAATTAACACAAGAAATTGGTTAGGTGCGACAAATAACAGAAATGATCTAAAATAGCAAATCAATGCTAAAAACGCATAATAGATCATAAAATAAGATATTCTATTCAAAAATATAATTTGATTATCCAATTGCAAATTAAATACATTTTAGAGTTCAAAAGTTCAAATCAAATATTAAATTAATTTCATAAATGTTCAATTAAACTCTAACAAAAATTTTATTTCATTTGGACATCAATAGGATCTTGCAATCATTAGATTACATTAAGGTCCATAGGTCATTAACATTTTTCTACGTTTAAAACCTTCAGGGGATTGATTGAAAATCGCTAGGGACCTATTCGCAACACTCGAGGACCACTCTGCAAGACTTCTATGCCACTTATGGGCTTGTTTGAAATTCTTCTACCCCTTCACCCTCAAGGGCTTCTTGACAAAACCCCAACACACTTGCAGGTGCCTTAGGCATTGTCGCTCACGATGAACTCACGCTATAGCTATCGTTGATTGCATGTGACCTCGATCTAAGGGCCAATCTTGCATCAAAGCTTCGCACGACCTCGCACGTAGAATCACCTACCTTCTCAGATCCTATCTGACAGTGGGAATTTGATTTAATACCCTTCGCGCCCCTCTCAAGCCCATCCCACCGCCCATACCCTAGAAGTTTAATGCTACCATCACGGTGACCTGATCACCTGGCGCACCCATATAAGCACCTCCTTGGAACCTCACGTGCACTAACCAGCTCCCTCCACCTGAGTGGTTCCTATCGATCTACTCCCTCAGCTTTCCATCCCCTTTCATCACCCACGGTGACAGAGTGGGTTGCTCTCCCTCCGTCGATCGCCTCTAGCTGTTGGCTTCAGGCTCTTGGACACCTCTATCGTTAGTTGAAGGATCTTCTCCCCTTTCGTCGTCATCGGCCACTGGCTGGTCACTCGTGGAGATCACCTTCTCCTCTTAGCTAGATTTATTGCTTTGATAGCTAGTTTGCATGCTTTCTATATTAATTGTAGGTTTTGTTAGTGTAATTATTTTAGTTAGGTGTAGTGTAGATGTCAAATTCTGTGATGGATTAGTTTAGATCTAACTCGACCTCTTTGATCAATTCAGATCATAGAGGAGTTTTTCGCATTTTCATTTCGAGTCATTATTCTTCCTCATCACCTCACAATTCGCATTCTACTGATTTCCTCGCGATTTAATCCATAATCCACCTCATTTTCCCGAGCATGTCTAGAGCTAGAATTCTTGGAATTCGTGATCTAGATAGCGCTCACAATCATCTAGGGGTCTCCTCATCCACATCGGATTATCACAAGGACCCCTAACCCAATGTTGATTCTTACCAAGCTGAATCGCAAATTGTTTCAGATTTGTTTCGATCTGACACTAATCAGAGTTTTAAATTGAAATGTGAATGAGTTTATAGCCTAATCTATTGTTTCTTCTTCATGTTGTTTATGACATAAGAGGAGTATTAGATTTGGATTATTGTGAATTTTGTGAACTTTGATTTCCATTTGGATTTACTGGGATTTATCTTATGTGATTTGAAAAGTGTGGATGAGTAAGTTTTCATGTATTAAACTCTTGAAATGAATCTACATCTTACACTGTCCATAGTGTAAGACGAACATCAAATCTGGTTTTTATTGTTCTTGGGAGAGGAATTTTGGTTTTCAAGATGTTGGAAATGAATTTGAGGTGATTTCTTATGAGATTTTTATGAGATACATCAGATCTGATCTTCTAAGAGAGGTTCGAGATGTTGCATTTGATAAGGATTTTTATGCATGGATTTGAATCTTAAAATTAGTTTGGAGTCCAATCAGTTTTTATATGGGTGTTTAAACATGTGATTGTTGGTAAATCTTCCAAATCAATATATCAAATGCCGCATAGCACCTACATTTCTTCGGTTGTGACTCTAATTTTAGTAAATTTGAGAACTTTCAAAGCTTAAAGAACGCTTAGCTCTAAGTGTTAATTTCTATGGAAGTATTCAAGACCATGAATCAGGACCTTTTAGGTCTGATTTTTAGAATAGCAACACAACAGCAGCAGCTGCTGGACGTCTAATACAGCAGTAGTAGCTGTTACTTTTAATGAGCAACAGTTGCTGTTGTAATTTGTGAGCACCCACTGCCATAGGTTGATTCAAGTCTAAATGAGTTGCTGATGTTTTGTAACGATAAAGTTTCATGTTATACACATTCATGTACTATTATGGGCTTTAAATATCTTTTGAATGTCTTGTAAACCATGTTTTTAGTCGTTATCAGCTCATTCATGCATACAACTGTCCAAATAATCCTTTTAATGAAAAATCTAGGTGAAAATCATGTTTAAATGTTCATATACTTTCATGTGATATGTTGAACATATTGAAATGATTAAATTGATGTTTCACCTATTAGAATTGTTTTGAGGCCTCTGGTTCAATGTTCCAACCATTCATTTAGGTCTAGTTTAGATGAAATTGAATAAACATAAAAATTACAAAAAAATTAAAAAAATAAAATAAACCTGTCTTAAGTAAGATCATGTATTTTTCTAAGTGTTCACCAAGTTTTAAAGTATTCTAAATCTTTGGCTTGGTAGAACATACTGGCCGACAGTTCAGTATACCTTGGAATTTAGAAAAAGAACCTATGTTCAAAAATACCTCTTCGTCTCTCATCTCACCTTTTCGCTTTCATCCCCCACCTCTCTTGTATATACAAAAGCTATAAAACTCAGAAAAAGTTTAAACAAATATTTAAAAATACCTTGTATACTATGCATATACTTGTATGATATAAATTAAACCTAAGCTATATGTATATAGTATATATTATGTAAATGATGTGTAGAAATAACTTATATATGTATTGTAAATATTAAATTAAATATTTAAAATGATTAATTATATATATAACTTTAGTACATTATTATATATAAATTTATATTAATCTAAGTAATTATAGAAAACTACATACATGTACATAATCATAGCTAATACTGTACATACATATTTAACTATATAATATATACTGTATCATACCTGTAATTTAATTTAATTAAGTATTTATAGTTGGTAATTAAGTTATTAAGTTAATTAAGTAGTTTATTATCTTAAAATAAAATAAATTAGTAATTTAAATTAATAATGTACACTTCTATAATGTTATATTAAGTATTTTCAAGCTATTTGTACTATATTTATAGTGTATTTTATTACTTATAAATTATTATGTATAAAAATAACTTAAACGTGTATTTAAATGTAGACAAATCAAAATAATCTCTCTTAAATAAAATAAAATTATATAATAACTATGTATTAAGTCAATTGCATATTTAATTAACTAATTTATACTTTTATTAATAATTTAACCCCTAAAATTAACATGTAAAAACCCCTAACTATGACTAATTGTATTATACATCTAAATAACTTATTTTTGTAAATAAATTATATAATTGTATAGTCCTATATAAGGGCTTTCTTATGGTATATTTTAATTTTAAATTGGAATTATTTATGACTCTGAAATTTAGGGCCAAAATCGCCAAAATCGAATGCATTGTAGCACTAATTAGTGCTAAAACCTGCTTCTGATAGTGCCACATCATGGCCAATGAGAGCACCTAAGCCATATATTATGCCTTTGTGCTGGCGACCCTCTTGATCTTCAACACAGGGCACAAATGAAATGGGATATAGGTCTTAGGGTGCGTGCGTAGGTGCGTGGGTGCATGCGTGTGCGGGTGTGCGGGCATGTAAGCACGTGTGAACCTGATATTGGGCGTAAAAGTACACAAAAATTCACCTAAATAAAACTAGAGCTGGCCCACTAGTAAAGGTCTGGTCCCACCAATATTGGGTGCTGTCTATCCCTCGAACATGGGCCGACCTGCTCATTAAATCAAATTTTTAGGCCAATGAATAGTGTTTGCACATGTGCTTGTGTGTCTGTACGTATATATATGTATGTATAAATGTATAATATACATGTGTATATAAATAAAGTAAATAAAGTATATGTATGTTAGTAAATAAAGTAAATATGCGTACATATAATTAAGTAGAATAGTATAGGTATGTTTGAGGCCGTATGTATATGAATAACGTTGAGCTTTAGTGACAATTACATCTGTCGCTATAGATATGGTAATATATTAGTATAGATAACTATTTTTGCCTTAAATTATGTATGCATGTTACTAAGACTAAACTGATGTACATATATGTTACTGTAAATAGAATATATGTTACTATAGAAATTAGTATGTTAATATACCTTAATATAGTAAATATTAATAGTTATTTTTGTACTTATATTTAGGTATTACTTAGAGTTGTTGTATATACCTAGCATAGTATAATATTACTTATTTTCTTATGCCTGTTATGTGTGAATATGTTTAAGGCATTATAATTGTTACGACCCGAACTCAGATCTCTACAGGACCTGAGACCGATTCGCCACAACTAATCCTAAGACCCAGTCGTCAAACGAGAAATAACCAAATAACATTCATCAATCTACAACCACACAAGTACAGTAGCTAAGCAGAAAAAAAATTAGCAAAAGAACAGTAATTTTAGAATATTACATGCCTTCAAGAATAGGAATACTGCCATCACAATAAAACTAGTACAGATAGAGAACATAATAGAAAGTGCTGAAAAATATAACTACGGGAACTCACTACAACAAGCAGTAAAAACTATAGCTGGGCTTAATTAGGCCCAGCGTCCTCAGCAGCCGATAGCTCAGGCTGCTCAAATTCTTGACCTGTACAAAATTATATAACTGGAGTTAACGAATGCTGAGTAGAGTGGTGGGTAAGATACAAATGCATTTAACAAGTAGTTTAACATATTACTTTCTGATCCAAATTGTCTCATAACGGTTTTCTGTATAGAGATCTCTAATAAGGGTTCATCTCATTACTTAATCTTCTTGTTCCCCAAAGGAACGATTTTGCTTGCAGTTTCCCGTGATGTAGGATGCGTACATGGCACTCTCCTGGCCAGGAGAGTTCCTCCGTGGTAGTCCTACACCCGGTCTACCACCCCAAGGTCACGGTCATGATGTAGCGATGACTACGGCACACATGATAAGCACGCGGGTAGCTACCCCGCACTAGCACGCGGTCAGTCGTTTCCGTTAGCGAGTATGCCTCAACGTACAGTGCGGAATAGTATAGGGCCTTGCCCTCTCAGAATAGAACAGAACAGGGGTTTAGCTCCTCCTCAATCCGCATACCCTCGTCCGACTATCCCAGTTTGCCCAATGGGCTAACAAGAGTCGATGTAGGGTGGCCATACCTAACCTCGAGCCTCCTGAGGCGGCTTGCTCCCCCTACATTAAGTAGCTCACCTCGGTACTACGTACACGAGGTTCAGTAAGAGTCGACGTAGAGTAGACAAACCCACCCTGAGTCTCAACCTAAGGGCGGCAAGCTCCCCTCTAAACTACAACGGATAGTTGCTTTCTTCGGTACCATGTACACGAAGGTCAGCTCACTTCCCTTAACAATTTCAGAACCATCCAATTCTCTGGTACAACAGTGTTCTTATATCGTTCTACATTCCTCGTAGGGTTCGTACAAGAACTTTTCTTTGTTCCATATTTGATTTGTTACATATAGAATTGGCATCTCAGTTTCCACAGTACGAGTTCTTTTTCTTTCTTTCAATAATGTAGTGCATTACAGGAAGCTTATGATTTATTTAATCATCCATCTTCCTATAGATGCATCTTTTCTATCCCTAGTGTTCAAGTCATAACCTAGGGTTTACTTGAATAGCTGTATTCTAGATCATGCGTTTATTTCTTCCTAGGATTCATCTCACATCCTAGGTCTTAACTAATTGCATGCATATTATTTAACTTGGAGAATTAGTTAGAACCACTCTACCAGGATAACCAAGAGGAATGGAAGCTCGTACAGTAGCTCCCAACATCTCCGTTGGTCCCGTACGCTCGACGAACTGGAGACCTAAGACATGGATGGACAGGTCAAAAGGATTCCAAAAGATACAGACAAGCTACCATTACGTAAAGAAATTCATACGAAAAATAATGATATTTCATTTACGGAAAATTGACATCGTTTAGGCCTTGAACGAGCCCAAAAACAAGGGCTCTGACAGAGATCAGACGTCTGGGAGAGATCCCAGACGTTTTAAATCAACTCTCAGGCATACCTCTCCCGAGGTGCCTCTATCAGACGTCTGGAACGCAATGCCGACATCCAAGGGTTCCGTCACACGTCTGGAGGTGCTCTCAGACGTCTGAAACTGCGTCGATCCGCCCTCTAACTTCTGACACAAATAAATACACTGTCAGGACTTTGGCAGAGGAGAAATACGGAAAATAGATCTCTACCAGATGTCTCACTCTACCTTCAAACGTCTGGTAAGACGTCCGAATGTCACTCCGGACATCTAATTCCGTGGAAAAATGACTTCTGTGGAACCGCTCTGGCTTTCCTCGCTGTAGGTGCTGTAACAGAACAGCACAGTGCCCTCCACTCTTGCGCTCAGACTCGCAATCAGCTCTCCGCTCGCTCTTGCTCTGGCTTTCTGCTCTCTTTCTCTCTCTCTTTCCCGCTCGGCTGTGGTGGTGTGAGACAGAGAGGAGGGGATTTATAAAGGAAGGGAAGGTGAGGGGAGAGGGATGGCTGTCGTAGGGAGTGGTGTGAGGTGAGGCCATTTGCAGGGTGAGGCGTGAGGCGTGGGCGAGAGAGTGGCGTGCGCACGATACGCGCTGAAAAGAAAAAGCATTTTCAGATGTTTGGACAAACGTCTGGTGAACATCCCAGACGTCTTAAAGGACCGAAATGTGATGGGTCATTTCATTAATGCATATTAATTGATTCTTTTGTATATAGTTAATAAATTCCTTCATTAATTGATTTATTAATTCATTTTGTAAATAAAATTAACATTTTTAGAATAAGAGAACATTTTTGGACTTAAACAGTGATGTATATTAATAACTGCCTCCTAGTAAACGACTTAGAAACTAACCAGTAAAAATTGTAATAAAATATAAATGACGCAACATCTATTTGCATTATTACAAATACACTACAGTAACGCAACATAAGATTCCATTTTTATTGCAGACAGTAAGTCGCATGCCAGACCTACGTGGAGCCATCTCTCTCTGCATGACGAAAATAAAATTTTTGCAACCTCAAGTCAGCAACAAATCCAAGGTATGTGGATCTTATGCGGATCGGGTTTCTTGTCAATTAACGAATAGGTACCCGTCATTTAATACATTTCAAATGTCTGTATGGCTTTTCCTGACTGTTTTATGACTTAATGGGGTGACTTTGCTCTCATATCATCTGTGATGACCCGAGTCCCGCCAAGTGACGGAACCTGAGTCGTCGTGTGCTACCAACTAACAGGAACACCCACAAGATTGCAGTCACCCAACACATAGCTATAAACGTCAATAGTCATCATTTATTCTTCATGCACTAAATTACAGAAAACTAATGTGCTGATAATATAATTAAAATTTACCATAAAACAGAAACCAAGGAGAGTCTCCTACAATCACTAGAAAGACAGGAAAATAAAATCTAATAGCGGAAAGAACCTACTTCTATGAACTGCTGGCTCAGTTTGAACCGTCTCCTCAGGTAGGACTCGACTCCACAGAAGTCGGACTGACGACAGTCGCTGCACCCCACTACTCAACAATACCTGAGTACGGAACGTGAAACTATACATCAGGGAAAATTGGGTAGAGTAGATAATGAAACAAGTAATAGCATTACCAGAAGTACAGAAAAGGGCATTATTCAACAATTCATCTGTTTATAATTTATTTCTTAGGAAATTCCGTTCATGTACGATGACCACGTTCTTATAGTTCACAATCCGTAAATCAATGTCTCGGGGCATGAGATGATCTCACGTAACTTCCTACAACGCAAGATCAAAATAAGCCATCCTCCTAGTGGAGAAGACTGCTTATTCCCATCGACTCGCCAGACTCCATCATTGTGGGGTCATTGCAGAAAGGGGTGGTGACTATGTCGTGTAGAGTAAACACGTACAAGCACTATGTACGTTGAACCACAGATAGCCAATGACTAACCTTCTGGGTGAAAAAGAACCAAACCACGAGCCCTACATCCCACTATCCCAGTTGGTTGCTAAACCTAACCAAAGAGTCGTAGGGAGGCCAGCAACTTCCTAAACCAACCCCTAAACTAGATTGAAAGACCAAAGCTACAACTAAACTGTGGCGAGTAGCACGACTAAAATCAGTTATCTTATCCTTTCATTTCCGACCGCTAAAACCAGTTATCTTATCCATTCATTTCCAACCAAAAGGTCGTATCAAACTCATTCCAGATAACTATATCTTTTATTTTCATCAAATCAAATCATCCTTAGTAATTCTAGGATTAACAAATATTCACCTTATCCTTCAACTTATCCATTTATAAGTAGTTTCAAATTTATGACGGTTGTCCCCTATTATCTTTCAATTAATAAACATCACGAAACATGTTTCATAAAAATCGGGGTTTGTTTTACACATGCAATGATAGGGGTACATGTGGTCATTAAATTTTACGTAAAAACATATTAATTTTCCTCTGAAGTGCCTATGAATCAGGGAAACTACCAGACGGATTCCAAACCTAGCAAGAAAAAAGGTATATGCTAATTAAGCAGTACATAAGAAAAATCACACCCGACAAGTCCATAGGCACCCGAAAATCAGACAGAATCGAGAGGAGGGGTAGCCTATTCTACCTAATGTCACTAGAGGGTCATAGTGACTCTGAATCGTGCACACAAGGCCTGAGTACTCTCCACGCTTGCCTCGGGATTTGTGCATGCACCAAGGATAAGACTTGGTTCACACTAACCAAATATAGGGTTGGGCATACATGTCAAGTTTCTGATTTTTCACTAAAGGAAAAGAACTCAAAAGTGAAAATAAAATATGCCAACACGTAGAACTTGTCGATACAATTCCAATGGTACCTTGTTTGTTGAAATTCGAGGCTGAAAAGGCCTCGAACTAAATGAAACAGTGCGAGGGCATCCTGAACAAACCTGGTTCAACCAGATCAATCAACACTAACCCACCTCCGACATGTGTCATGTTGTGATTCATCCACCTGCATGCCACTGGAACACGCTCACCACCCGCGCCATAGTTGCTGATCGCGCTACGCGTCGCGATCTGCCACACTCGCCAATCCACCACGTGTTGTCCGCCGGTGCCCCCCGATGCCACATGTTAGCTGGTCATCCCATGGTGCCACCGCCAAAACAATAATTGCAGTAGGAAGTCCCAGTTTTGTGGATTCGCACCTGCGTCCTTGAGAAGGTTTTTGATTTTATGAAGGAAAAGCCTAAGCTTCTCCTTCTCTCTTCCTCTCTTAATTAAAAGACTTAGAGAAAAGATGACAACCCAAGGACCCAAAGGGGTCCTTATATAGGCCCAAAGGTTGTTGCAAATAGGTTTAATATGGTGAAATACCCAAAATACCCCTAGGGCTGGGTCCACTTTACATTTAGGTCTCTTTCGACTCCTTTTGGCCATAACTTGAGCTATACACATCGGATTTGTGCAAAATAAGTATCGACGGAAAGCTTGTGACAAAAGTAATCCAACAATACTATATAGCACTCGAAATGTTTTAACAACATTTCTATAGGGTTTGACTTGAAATATGCATTTTTTTGCAATTTAAAGAGGTGCTGACATCAGCACTGAACTACAACCGGGTATCTAGGTTCGAATTGACCCGGATCACTAACCAGTCGATTCTCGCTTAACAAGATGATAATTAAAATGATTTGTCGTTTATATTTCTAAGTGGTGGATAATCGACTTACCAAAGTATTGAATTAAAATTAAATCACTCGAGAGAGCAGGTCGTGTTCATAGAGGGGAATGTGCCTATTAAAACTCTCAAAATTTGAAAATAATAATGTTCACAATTAGTTTTCCTAAGAAAGCAAGCTAAAACTCCATTTTAATTATTATTACAATGCATGGAATCACTGAACTTGTATTTTAATGAAAGATGAGGGGGTTTTCAAAAAATCACTAGGATATAATATTATTTTACCAAAAATCCCACTCTTCCAATGGCAGTGCAATCTAATTATTAGTGGGGAAAGAAATAGTTGATTTCCTTCAAGTGGAGCTTGCGCACATGGAGGCTCAAGGCCGGTGGCGAGACTGCAGCCGGAGGTAGCCTCGTCTGAGCCGCACCCAGCGAAGGTGGCAGTGCGGCGGATGGCAGCCATCGGTGGCCAGATCGAGCAATAGAAAGTGGTGGGTTGCTCTTCCTGCTGTTGTTGGGCAGTGGTGTGCGGAGAGGAGAGGGGCGCACACTGGATGCTGGTAGGTTGCACGCGTGCGTGAGGCGTGGGGAAGACAGGCGGTGCGCGGGTGATGGCGTGCTCGCCGTGCATGCGAAGCACGCTGGCACGCGCCAGCTGGCGGAGGGCGCGTGCCAGCTAGTCAGAGGGTGCACGAAGGCTGGCAATCACACGCTGGGTCGCGTGCCTGAGGAGCGTTGGTCATGCGGTGGGGCACGTGGCCAAGGTCTGTCAAATGGCGCTGTGAGGTGGTGGAGGTGGGTTGATGCTTGGGTTATTTTTAGTGAGGGAAAAATAGAGGTTGGGGAAGAAGATTAATGGTGGTGATCCATGGAGTTGGTGTAGGGGCTTCAGACGTTTGGGAAACTTCCCAAACAACTTAACCACGCGTGGATGGCTACTGACGCGTGGCTGCGGTGGTGGTGCACAATGTTGCTGCAGTGTGGAGGGATATGGACGCTAAGGTGCTCACGGTAATGCGGCTACTTCAATTTGGTGGAGCGTCCTATCACGATGCATGCCCACAGTGGTGGAGCAGACAAGAAGCTGAGTTCTATGCATAATGGGGATTGGGGTGGAGGCCTCCTTAGCAAGGCAAGAGGTGATTTGCTCTTATAGTCGTAGGGGAGTCGTTGAGGCAGGTACGACAATGGAGATGAAACAGTGGTGGTGTTGGCGGTAGAGATGCAAGTTTTTCACTCACCATCACTGCTGTCTTTAAGCTCCTGCAGCTGTTGAGAAGATAATATTTAAATAATATAAAGAAAATATGTGTGAGTTATTTATGTATAAAACTCATAAGAAATACTAAATCTTATTCCTATTTAAACTATGTATGTAATATATGCATGCAAACTAATTTATAACTAGCCACTTAGATTCTAATGCATGCTATCATATTTACACATGAATATAATGTATGAAAAATATATGAAAGTATATTCATAAATTAATTTATATACATATTAATACATACTATATATATTTAAGTATAAATTTTATGTCTCGGCATTTAAATAATAAATTTAACCATAAATATAAGCTTATCAATCACCTTAAAATGATTTAAAACCTCATATTACAGCAGTCTTACTTGCTATATCAAAAGGATATTCTTTTCGTAGTATGATGGGACCGGTAAAGTTGAACCCCACTTCCCTTGGATATATATTAATATGACGAACCAAAAAAGGCTATGGCATGATTGAAATCAATCCAACAAGATAATCTCTATTTGCATGCATTTAACAAGACTAAAACGAAGACATATTGTTATATTTTTATGTGGTTTCTATGGCTCTCATTGATAGTAATCTGGGAATTGATTAATTATTGTTTCCACTCATGGCACTTTCATGTGGTAATAGAGTTAGGTACTGGTCTACTTTGATCATCTGTCAAGTTAATTAATGTTTGGAATGATAAAGGTTTAACAAGATTTTGTTTTGTTCAATCTTGTTCGTCAAATTTGTAAAAAATTAATCCTAATCCTGCACTGATCGGTTAAATGAATGATAAAGCATTTGATTTTGTAATTAATTAATTAGTTGTATGGATTAGTCAATTGGCTAAATGGTTTATCATACGTAAAAATCGATCGTTACCCATCAATGTGGCTCCAGACCTACCATGGATTTCTGATTGGGCCATGCAACAAACCTTCACAGATCGATTTTGGCCGATCGATCAAAAGGGTAGTTGATCGATCAACCGCAACAACTTGAACCCAATTGACTTTTGACATTATGAGTGCTTTGACAAAGTCAGGCATGCTCTAGTACGTTGCCTTCCTGAGTAGTCATCAACTAAGTCAAATAGGAAATTTCTCGAGGATTTTTCTTAGGTTTTCTAAAAATTTACTATGATGTGGAAGGCTAATGCATTTATAACAAACTCCATGAAAATGATAATTAATCTAGAAAATAATAATGAATTCCTTACAAATTCAATAATGGTATTTGTTATTTCTTATTATTAGTTAGTCACCAAAGTAATCTATCTTAAATGATTCAACACATGTGGTTCGATTACTTATGATTTTTGGATGTTAATTAAACAATGATACAATAAATAATCTGGTAATCAGATTTGTATAGTCAAAGCACTTCAAGGTAACGTAAAGGTGAATGTCTATGGTCATGTACGTTAAAGGGGCTAATCAATAAATTTGACTGATTGTGATGTACATCTAAAGATGACATGTATGTTTTATTTATAATTTTATTTTGATTATCCATAAAATTATATCTTAAATAATTAAGCATTATTTATACATTATAAGAATATTAAGTATTGTCCATTGTTAAAAATGGTAGGTAATGTTAAAATAGTCGTTGATAAAAAAGATTGAGAAATATACTGTCACTGTTAGGTTTTCTCGATCATTTTAGAATAATATTGTTAGGAAAAAGGTAGATCACCACCCGACGTTTGGATATTTCTCGTCTATTTTCGACGATCGTGAAAGTTTTTTTCCAATTATTATAAATAAATGATCGACGAACACATTTACCTCGACCGATATTTAGCCAGTCGAGTAAGATCATATTGTCGACCGTTTATCAATAATAGTTGAGAATGTTTGTATTTTCGTCCGTTTGTGAACGGTCGACAATATTAATATTCTCGACTATTCGCATATAACGGTCGGAAATTACAATATTCTCGTTCGTTTTCGAATGATCAAGAATATTAATTTTGTCGACGTTTTTGAAATAATGGTCAACAATACTAATAGTTTCGTTCGTTAAAAACAACTGAGAAAGTGCTTTTTTTTTAAATGTGTGTAATTTATGTGGAAAACCTATAAAAAACTACAAATCTAGTAAAAATATAATTAATCACACAACTTAAAATATTTTTGCATATATTCAAAACACACGAAATCAATATAAAAATTTTATTTATGAAAATACGTATAAAGAGTTCATTACAAATGATAATGTATATAAAAAATACAATCATGCTGTCGCACCAATGCCTCCAGCACCTCTATTATTTAAATCGTCGTCATCATAATAATCTCTATACTGATGAAGGGGGACGGGTGATAAATACGTCTTTTTTGAAGTAATGACAGTAGCTCCTTGATGGTCTTGTTGGATTCCTTGGTTTGCATCACGTTGTCCCTTACTAGCGTCGTCAGCTAATCGATGCACTGGTCCTCCTCATCTTTGCGACGTAACGCTGCAATCTCCTTCCTCATCTCATGCGCCTCAGCTGAAGAGGATGATGCTCCCCTTCTCTCATACCACCCCGATACGGTCTCGCTCCTCCCTATGCTACAAATGTACCCACCATGCTCAGGTGGCATAACGGTCTGGTAGGCCTCCTCTACTGTCAGTGACTGCTGAACTATAGTAGAGTTGGCGTCTTCAGGAGGATGCATTAAACTGATCATATTATCCTAAAAGATATTGAATTACGTTATATAATTACGTAATTCCAATTAATTATATAATTACAAAATCAAATAAAAGTATTATCCTTTTTAACTTACATGTCTCTAATGGTATGTGTCGTTAAGCTACTCTCTATTTCTGTCATCACTCATCTTGCTATGAGTGACCTCATATACTCCCACCCGATCAAGTTGAGCACCTTGATGCTTGGCCGACTACAATAATTTGAAATAGTTAATTTTAACAAAATTAGAAATTTTTATAAGGTTGAAAAAAAAATAATTAAAGGTACTTACGTATATGGATTTCATTGAGCCTATGCACCTCCAACCCAAGACATAGGTCTTCGGCGAAGCCGTAACCCTATTTTCCTTATTCTTCTTGACTTGCTCTTGAAATAAAGGTATAATTTATTAACTTAGAAATTAGTTAAACAGATGATAACTTATGAAATACTTTTACCTACGTCATTGGATCATGTCAATGCTCACACGTTTCCTTTCAAGTGTGCGGTTGTGTCAAAGGAGGCACATTATACAATGCCTCATCATTATTCATTTTTCTTATAGTACGAAAAAATATAATTGTAATGTTATAAATATTATTTGAATTATGGCAACGGAAATAAATAAATATAGTTAAAATTTATCTTTTACCTTATTCTTCATCTAGAATCTCGAATTTTTTTGAATCTTCGCTACGTGCTTAAGGATATATTTGTAATGTTTGGATCATCACCCCAATCGAAAGTGGCCTGCATTGTAAGAAAATAGAAATTAGTACATAATTTAAACTTAAATAAAGCAATGCAAATAAGTTATTAATTTTTACCAATTACCTCTAACTCTCGAATGAGCTGCATTTTCAGGTCGTTTGTCACCTTCCTCCAATCGAAATAGGACAGTGGGATGATCGCCTTTGTCAATGTACCCAGACTGCTAATGAATGGAAGATAGTCCATTGCTTCACCCGCTGGTATGATCCACACTGAAATGCGGATCTCATGTGCAATTCTCTCTAACTCCCTGTTCCGCGTGGGACCTCTTCCCCTACGTGCACCTATATGACAAAATTATAACATAGAATTAAATAACAAAGAAATAAATAAATCCTAACATTTATCAAACCTTAAATTCATACCTAAACTACAGAAGTGTGGTGGTGGCGCAGAACATCTCGACGGAAAAGGATCTGGGTCAACCGTCTGCTCTAGCTGATCATCCAAGCCAACGTCCTTCTCATCAACTGAAGTACTATCCTCCTCATCGGTGGCTGCATCCTCCTCATAGTCAGAATCCTCTGCTAGTAGATTCGTTGGAGGAGACATCGGACTCCTCCCCTTCCTCCTAACTCCCCCTCTGACTCTGGCCTCAAAAACTGCTGGCGAGGTGCCTAGGACTGAGTGGGCTGCTGCCAGCTGTCTGCCTGAGGCTGAGGCTGATGCTGCTGGCGAGGGGACTCAAGCTGCTGGGGAGGCCTCAAGCTGCTGCGAGGCCTAACCCTCATCCCTGCAACTCTTATTAGCCTTCTTCCTGAAATTAACCTGCGTAAAAACATTACAAATCATCAGATATTTTTTTTAAAAATTCGACAACATTTCCCCTATATATTGTCATATTTCAAAAATCCTGTATAAAATAAGCACACAAATAAATGAAAATGAAATAAATGTATATAAATAAAACTGAAAATAATATGATATCTCCTTTCCCCTTCCCTTCCCCTTAATTTCCCTCCCCTTCTCCCTTATTCTTTCTTCTCCTTCTCCTTTTCTCTTCCCCTTTCCCCTTCCCATTCCTCCACTTCCCTTCCCCTCCCCTCCAATTCCCTTGTCTTCCCCTTCTTTTCCCTCCACTTCTCCCTTCCTCTCTCTTCTCCTTCTCTTTCTCCATTATCCTACCCTTCATTTCCCTCCACTTCTCCCTTCCTCTTTCTTCTCCTTCTCTTTCCCCCTTATCCTTCCCATCCCTCCATTTCCCTTATCCTCCCCTTCATTTCCCTCCACTTCTCCCTTCCTCTTTCTACTCCTTCCCATTCCCCTTCTCCTTCTCATCCCACCATTTCCCTTATCTTCCCCTTTATTTCCCTCCACTTCTCCCTTCCTCTTTCTTCGCCTTCTCTTTCTCTCTTCTCCTTCCCATCCCTCCATTTCCCTTCCCCTCTCCTCTATTTCCCTCTACCTTTTCATACCTCTTCTCTTTTCCTCCATTCTCCCCACCATTTCCCTCTCTCCTTCTCCACATTCAACTGAAAGCATTCAATATACAAAAGGTAAATAAATGCATCATTCCACACAAAAAATAAATTTAAGTGGACACACCACACACAAAAAATAAAACTAAGTGGAAACACACTACATTTAACATGATAACAGCATTTCAAAGAAAAACGTAGTAAGAAACTCACCATAGTGACAAAATGATCCACAAACTGTGCATAAACTGTAGAAGAATGCGAAGAACCTATATGAGAAGGCAATAAAATAAATTTCAGTTTTGAAATATAAATGAACATAAGCTTTGATATAAGATAAAAGAATTTAAAGGAAATTTAAACAAAACAGACAACAAAGAATTTCTTAAATTATTTATATTTATGGTTACAGATTAATATTTTTGACAAATTACCTTATATGTCATTGCACTAGGGGCAAGTTCTTCACTTTATGGGTTTTGTTGATATGCTTTGAATTCAACATCTGGGTGTAGATCATTTCCCGCATCGTATTGTTCACGCAATTGAGCTTTAACTAGTACAATCCACCCATTTCTACTATTATCAGACAAGTAAAACACTTGTGCTACTTGATAAGCTAGTGTGAATGGTTCTGATGATTAGAGGAAGCGACGGTTCTCAGATAAGCTTAAGAAACCATGTTTCTTATCGACTTTGAATCCAATGCCTTCTTTAAAAGCATCAAACCAATCACACATGAATAAAACTACCTTACGGTCAAACGTGAAACTCATTTTCCACAATCTCTTCAATTTAATCGTAATACCCAATACGACCAGTGCTTAGGTCACAACTGACGACAACTCACGCTTGTTGTGTGGCCTTCACATCATTAATAGATCATATTTTGAATCTGAAATCGTTAATTATGTATGCCGAATGGTATCATCTTTATATCAAAGATATATTGGCAGTTATATCAAAATCCTATACCCATCGTTGATCTATCTTCTTTCGGTTTATTTACACAATCCTTGAGCAAATTAAGGAACTGCAAGTCGTGTGTAGATGATACAGAGGATGCTTTGAATTATTGTAAAATTCATCCACTTATGGAATTTGCTTCAGAGTGTACAAGCGTGCCAATCGTCGGTCCATTTTCGAGATGGGCTTAACCTCCGTCTGGAGGATCAACCTTCCTCCGATATTAAATATGGGCAGACAATCTTCATTATTACTATTAAATTCTCCTTCATTGTTCCATTCAAAATGATCAAATCGATTGTCTATTTCAATCATGTACATGGCGAAAAAGTTAATACATTCTTCTACAATATAGCCTTCAACAATTGACCCTTCTCACTTAGCCTTATTCAAGACATAATCTTTCAGTTTGTTCAAATATTGTTCAATCAGACACATCCATCTGTACTACACGGGTTCAGCAATTCTCGCTTGATTCGAAAGATGAAGCATGACATAAACCATCACATTGAAGAAGGCAGGCAGGAAAATCTGCTCTATTTTACAAAGTGTGATCATAATTTGTTTATCCAAATAGTCTAGCAATTCGGGATCTAATGTCTTTGAATAGATGACTTTAAAATATCTGCTCATCTCCGTGAAACAATCGACTACCAGATCAAGCATCACTCCATGTATCGCTAGTGGAAATAAGATTTGCATGTACACATGAGAATCATGACTTTTTAACCCAGTAATCTTCTTTTGTGCTTCACTTACGCAACATGAAAGCCACGATGAATACCCATCTGAAACTCGAATGCCTTTAAGGAACAAGAAAATCCTTCACCTCTGCTCTCCAGTAAGACTGTGTATAGCTTCTGGAAAGTGAGACCCTCCTTCAATGTACAACTCAGGACAAGTACCCAAAATTTTCATATCATTCATTGTTTTAACTATATCCTTTTGGTTGTCTGTTAGGTTTAATATATCAAGAATGTTGTCCATTACATTCTTCTCGTATACATAACATCTAAATTGTGTCGCACTGTCAAATCCTTCCAATATGGAAGCTCCATAAAAAATATACTTTTCTCCCTGAACCTTGAATGGCAAAAATGTATTTTTGACACAATTATATCCCTCCCACAACCTGTTACCTAGGGGTTAAAATTCTTATTGGTTGTTAGCAAGTGCATCTAAATTTGTACATATGTGTGTATCTACAAAGTTGTAATAAAAATTTCATAATTAAACATAAATATCAAATAGTTCAAACAATTTGGGAATGCAATATAAACATGCAGTTCAGTTCAATTCAGTTATTAAAAACACATGACCAGCGTCGTTTCAACATGTAGCTACTTATGACAGTCAATGTCGTCATGAAGTAGCTACTACTGTCCAAACATGAATCATACCACCTCATTCTAATTTAAAGTTCCAATTCTTCATCAAAAACACGTTTACAATCATGAATGTTAAACCTTAAAACACTAACTTGTAACCTGAAACCATAAAATCGAAACCCAAACCCTAATCCTCTAAACCTAAACCTAAATCAATGTTTGAGCAGAAACAGGGACACAAGAATATGCGCCCTAACCAGTTCCCATCTAAGTGAAGTAGCGTTAACCCACTCACCAACAAAGGAATAACGAAATGACATTTATGACTAATGACATTTGTTGTTAAGCTCCCCTTCTTTCCCCGTCCAATCTTTCCATCCAATCAGAGGCTCTAATTTCTACAATGGTAACGACTCCTCCTCCCTTCCCCATCTCGACTCACCCAACATCCTCATTTAAAGCATCCCACTGCAAAACCCTAAACTCCTCGTTTCTGCTAAAACTTTGTTACTTGGTCGAATTCCTTCCAAACATAACATAAATCAAACCTAACCATAAAACCTAACCCCAAACTCTAAACCAAAACCTAAAACCTAAACCCTATGTTTAAAACCTAAACCCTAACTTTAAACCAAAATCTAAAACTTAAACCGTAACTCTAAACCAAATACCAAAACACATCCCACATCTTAAACCCTAAACACATCCCACATCTTAAACCCTAAACACATCCCACATCTTACTACTATAAATAAATCAAATTGAACTTGTGAGCATACCCCACATGTCACATTACATTCACATTCAATTCACACAAGAAATTTAACATCAAATTCAATTAACATGCATTAATTTAGATCAAATTTCGCATTAAATTAAACAACTATGAAATATTTTCATTATCAACAAAAATAATAAAAATGGTCAAATAAAATTTTGCAAAAAATTAAACAAGGGGTGTAGGAGGAGGGGGCAAGGGGGGCTTGCCATGGTAAGGGGGAGGAGGAGGGGGATGTGGTAGGGAGGGGAAGGTGGAGGGATGGGGGAAGGGGGAGGAGGAAGACGGGTGGAGGCAGGGGGATGGTAGAGGGTGCTGGTGGTGGTGGCTGCAAGGTGGTGGTGGTGGTGTTGGTGGCGGGTGGTGGTGGTGGCCTATTACGACCCGATTTCCAGATCCCTACTAGACCCGAGATCGGCTCGCCTCAACTAATCCTAAGACCTAGTCGTCCAATAAGAAATAACCAAAAGTAGAAAAATAAACCACATTAACACATGCAATATAACAAAGTAGAAGAAAAGTATAAAGCAGTCAAGAAAGTAGAACAACTGTCTCAGTACATGCCACTACAACAATAATAGAAAGCGGAAAGGAAACAGAAGTAGCAGAAACAGTAAACTAGGTATCCATTACTTACTACAACAGTAGAGAAAAGGAAAGTGCTGAAAGAACGATTACGGCTAGGCTCGGCTAGGCCCAGCACCCTCTGCAGTCGGAAACTCAAGCTGCTCAAGTCCTTGTCCTGAACAGTGTTGTGAAAAGACAGAGCCAGCGAACGCTAAGTAGAGTGGTGTTTGTATTATTTTAGCACAAGTACAATAAAAATAAGAACAAATTTATTTCTCATTTCTATTTATCTCATTTATGTGTT
Organism: Thalassia testudinum; assembly: GCA_037157565.1. Lineage (NCBI taxonomy): Eukaryota > Viridiplantae > Streptophyta > Magnoliopsida > Alismatales > Hydrocharitaceae > Thalassia > Thalassia testudinum. Next base: position 70,124,335 of record JAZHRO010000022.1, on the reverse strand, counting down.
TCTGTTTCATCTATTTCTCAAAGTATCCAAATATTTCTTGATCTTGTATGTTCCTCATGGGAACGATCTTGATTGCAGTCTTTTCCGTAGAGTAGATGGTACCCATGGTGCTCTCCTGACCGGGAGAGTCCCCAGTGGTAGTACTACACCCAGTCAACAACCTCGATGTAACTGTCAAGATGTAGTGGTGACTACGGCATGAGTGATAAGCGCACAGGTAGCTACCCCACACTTACACATGGTCGGTCGTTTCCGCTAGCGAGTACGGCCCAAAGTACAGCACGAAACAGTATAGGGCCTTGCCCTCCCAGAACAGGGGTCTCACCCCTCAGAACCAAACAGGGGTCTCACCCCTCCACAGTCCGCGTACCCTCTTCTGACTTCCCCAGTTTGCCTAGAGGGCTTAACAAAGTCAGTGTTGGGTGGATAGCTGAACCCCGGGTCCCGTGGAGTGCCTAGCTCCCTCCCTACACTAGTAGCTCGCCTCGATACCGCGTACGCGAGGGCTAACAGGAGTCGGTGTAGAGTGGCCAATCCTAACCCTGGGTCTCAACCCAAGGGAGGCTAGCTCCACTCTACACTAAAAAGGGGACAGTTGCTCTCCTTGGTACCACGTACACAAGGGCCAGCACACTTCTTGTCTATAATTCCAGATTCCGTTTATTTACAGGAGTTCTTCTCTTAATTCCCCGTAGGGTTCATGCTCATGTTCACCTCATTTATCCAGATCCAGATCTCATGTTTCATATTTCGTTCCACACCCATAAATATGCAGCTCGTATTTCCATAATTTAATTCTCAAAAACATGCAACTGGTGGTTTCACAGGAAATTTCTCAATTAAATACAGGCAGCTCATATCTTAACATGCATCTCGTAATTATATTAAAAGATTTGCTAGCAATTTATCTTGACCGTGCATTCAAGTAAACAGTATAACTCAAACAAGCTCATTCATTTCTACCCTTAGGTTCATTCCATATCCTAGTACATTCTTATTTAAATATTAACAACTGAGTTAAACCACTCTACCGGGTATCACGGGAGGAATGGGGGCCTACGCCGCAGATCTCATCGCCTCCGCAGGCCCCAAACACGCCATTGGCTGGTAACCTATACCAACGACTAATGTACATTAGACAAACTCAAAATAGTAGGTACTCAACACGAATACATAGAGGAACTCGAGTAGAAAACAATGGTACTTCGTTTACGGAAATCCGATTCCGTTTGGGCCTTAAACAGGCCAAAAATGCGGTTTCTGATCAAAATCAGACATCTGGGACTAATTAGCGACCGTCTAGGGATAGTTCCAGACGTCAGACAAGATCTTTGGCCGTCTGGAAGCACCTCTGGACATCTGGTGATGTGATCAGACGTCAAAAAGTGCTTGGGAAAGCGTACTGCGCCCTTTCCTAAGGCTACACTTGCGTACGAAAATGCAGGCATGGTCAGCCGACAACAACTCCTGCACTGAGATCTTATGCATGGCGGAAATCAGCACAAGAATGTACGTACCTCACGCGATACGTTCTCTCAGACGTCCGGCGTTAGCTCCGAACGTCCAAGTGCCTCGCCAGACGTCTAGTCTTCACTCCAAACGTCCAATACTAGAAATCATCTAGTATCAGAACCTCGTCGCAGCCCACTCCACTTGCACCTCCGCCCGCGGCAGCGGCTCCAACCACTGCAGGAGCATGGCCAACTCCTTGCCGACGTCCTCTCCTCTCCAACGAGCTCCTCCTTGAGCTCCACGAGCTCCTGCTGTTTCCTTCCTCCTCCCTCGCTCACTCCCTCACACTCTCTCTCACTCCCTCCTCCCTGCTCTCCCCTCGCCGGTGGATCTCCTTCCTTGCCGAGGCTGTAGCAGAGGCGGAGGGGAACGTGGCTGGCAGGAGGAGGTGGAGGTGGCGGTGGCTGAGTGGTGTGTGGAGGAGATGAGAGGAGAAGGGAGGGGGTTTATCTAGGAGAGGGTTAGGATTCGGGGGGTGAGGGAGAGAGAGGGGGAGTGGCCTCTACGCGCTGCCCATGCGCAGAGAGCAAAGCGCAGTATGAAAAGCTCACTTTCAGATGTCTGGGAACGGGTCTAGGCATTTGGACAGACGTCTGACAAAAACTCCAGACATCTTAAATGGCTAAAAAGGTACGGGTCATTACATGGCCGCAGGGAGGGAGGTGGCGGCGGCAGGTGGTCGTGGTACGGTTGGTGGTCCTAGTGCTGTTGGTGGACAAGGCGGAGGGGAAGGGCAAGGCCGGCGACGAGGGGGAGGGGAAGGAGGGCGTGGGTGGCAGGGAGGGAGGAGGATAAGGGTGGTGGCAGAAGGGTGGGAGGAGGATGGTGGTGGCGGCAAGTGGTAGTGGTGTTGGTAGTGGCCGCAAGGGCAGGAGGTGGTGGCCGCTGGTGGTGTGGTACAGCTGGTGGTGCTGGTGCTGGTGGTGGGTGAGGGGGAGGGGAAGGGCAAGGCTGGCGACGAGGTGGAGGGGAAGGAGGAGGCGGGCAGTAGGTATGAAGGAGGATAAGGGTGGTGGTGGAAGGGATGGAGGAGGATGGTGGTGGTGACAGGTGGTCATGGCGCGGGTGGCGGCTGGTGGTGGTGGTGGTGGGCGAGGGGGAGGGAGAGGGGAAGGCCGGCGATGAGTGGGAGGGGAAGGAGGAGGCGGGCGGTAGGTAGGGAGGAGGAATAAGAGGAGGATGGGTAGTCGTTGAGGTCGCGAAGGAGGAGTCAAGGTGAAGGAGGACCCGCAGCAATGGTCGCGAAGGAGGAGCCGTGGCAAAGGAGCCGAGGGGAGGAGGCCGCGCGGCTGTTGTAAGGAGGGTTTAGGATGAAGGCGGAGGGAGTGGGGTGTGGGGTAGGGATTTTACTCGACATTCTCAATCATTACTAATAAACGGTCGAACATAAATTATTACCGACTATTAATAACGGTTGGCAATAATGGTTCTCTCAACTATTACAAATAAACGGTCGGTGATAGACTTTGAAAATTTGGCCACTAGCCCTAGCAGCTTATAAAATATTATCATCGATCGTTAATATAGAAACCGTCGACAATAATATTATTCTCAACCATTATAAACGGTCGACAATGGTGTCAACCAGATATCTTACCATTACTTCACTTGCTCGCCCTTATATATTTCAAGGTCGAGGATGTTATTTATCATCGATCGGTTATATAAGAACGATAAACGAAAGTTTTATTCTCGACAGTTTATAACGATCGAAAATGATCTCGACCTCCTCAACTATTTTGTAGGCAGTAAAGTTAATGATCAGACTTTTAGCAACCGTTTCTCTTATAACAGTAGAGAATATGTTTATTACTGACCATTACTTGAACAGTCGAAAATTTCCATCGCGAATAGTACTTTTTCTACTAATGATATCTGTGATATGTCAATATTCTACCCAACAGTAAATTTTAGTGTACCTTAAATATGGTTTATTTATTTCCCATGTTATTGTAGTTTGAATCCATATTAAACTTACTCAAAGTATGATTGTTTGAGCATATGTGTTATGTTATACTGCACCTGTGATCCTATTTGTGTATGGCAATACTATTATTAGGTTTAATGAGCTCAACTATACATATTGGTTCAAACATATTTAGTTCTATTTAGAAAGGATTGACCTAAATTTAGCACCAATTGTTGATGAGAAGTCAGAAGCCATTATGGAGACCAGCATGAACAAAAGTAGGCTCTATTATCATGCTTGGGGGAGGTATAATTGACTTTGTCTGAAGCTGATGGAGTTTACAATGGCAAAGAATGTGAAGCTGTCTATGCCCAAAACAAACAACACTAAGGAATTCATGATGAATAGTATGGAGTTTCTCGATCAAATATAGTCGATAAGTCCGTTATCGAGACTTTAATACGTGAGCTGACCATTAAGAAATTTAATTGGTCATGTACCATGATGGACCATGTAACCGAATGTCCAAAATTGTAGCTAAATTAAAGATCATGAGAATGGACATTGATGTAAACATGTTTACACTACTTGAGATGTCTATTTATGCATGTTCTTAAGCATGGGATTGCATTACATACTATAAATATTGCATAGCATGCATCATCTTGCATTTAGATTACTTTGAATAAAATAGAGGTTAATTGTCTCCTTTTATGTTCAGGAACAGGGCAAAATTTTTATCGGGGCCTCAGATCGAAGTCCAACAGTACAGATTTGATCAGGGCGATGATTGAAGTCCAATGACTCCAAGATCGCCCTAATCAGACATCTATAGCATCAGATAGATCAAGAGCCAAGATAGTGTGAATTCGCACTTCAAACGACAAATTCGACTGCACGGATGGATTCGGATCGACGATCGCAGCCTAACGACGTGAAAATCGACTCAATCCAACACATGTGGCACCATCTACATCATCCAGAAGATGGACGACCCAGATGGTGCCACGTGGTGCCATCTCGGCCGCCCAATCGACCACATGCATCAGCTGAAGGCCTTCGCATCAACCCTTCCCTGCCGTTGGATCAAGATCTAACAGCTGTGACGTGCCTGCGCTTAAGTTAAGCGCTCGACACAAACGCACCCACAACGCGTTGGTCGAGCGCTCTAGCACGAAGCGCAGGCGCACATTTGAGCCTCGTTGCGCAGCAATTGGAGCCTCGCCCGATCGACCACACGATCGCAATCCAGCGGCTATGATTTGAGCCTCATCATGAGCTATAACTAGCCCATTTTAACATAATAAAGAGAATAAAAGCTCCTGCATGACTTAGAAGAGGGCTTAATTGGAGGAATAAGTATTCTGAGAAGAAAACATGAAATAAAGGTTAAAACTGCAATTTTACCATTGCAGTACATAAACGGGAATTCTAATAGACAAAACATATGTCAAATGGTATAAATAAGATAAAAAGTGGGTTGATGCAATCAGAAATGGGTTCATGTGCAATCCAGGAATTAAATGACATCTTGTAACCCTAAAACAGACCCACTTAACTCAACAAGGTTCCGGTCAGGATAAAAACCAAGTAAACCTTCTAAAATTCATGGAAAAATATCCCCTAGAGTTTAGAACATTCAATTGGCCTTTGGAACCTAGTTTGACCTAGATTAGGGTCCTAGCTCATCAATTGACCTAATTTGAGTTTTTACGCAAAATGTCCAGTCAAACATGGTCAAACCTAAAATCCAACTTCACCATTGGATTCCTTAGGTCCAAATTAGGTTTGTACCAAAATTTGGACCTAAGGGGAGGTCATCTTGACCTACTTTGCAACTTAGTACACCCAATCACATTGTGGTCCCTATCTTTTGAAAACCATCACATAGAACACCCTAGCTTCCTCGCCAATCTTACAATCAGGTCCCTCCGCCATTATTGGGGAGAGATCCTGCTCCGGTGAGGATAAGAGAGGGAATACTCTCTGATCCCTCAGAGATCCGCACCCAGAATTAGAAGGGAGATTCTCTGAGGAATCCCCTTCCATCTAAGCCCGATCACAACCACTGATTTGCACACAATCTCTCGTGCGAACGCACGAGAGATTTGGGTATCTAACCACCTTCCATCTCCGGCGAGACGTCGGTGGCAGAAGACGTGCCCTCCACGCACCAGAATCACGGCCAGCACCTATAAATTAAACCCTAACTCCGACCGCACCTCCTCAGCTCGACTTGGCCAGGATTCCACCTCAAATTCATCTCCTTCTCCGGCCAAGAGGTCCAGCGAGCTCCAGCAAGCCCCCCTCCTCTTCCTCTTCGCTCTGCCACAAAACTAGTGGCAAAACTGTCTTCCACATCCTCCTCCACGTCGTGCAACACCCGCGCACGCTGCCCTAGCCCCGTCGTCGCCGCCGTCTTCCTCCACTGGACGTCTTCTTCTCCAGTGACAGCAAGTACTGCCGTCCGCCTCCTCGTCCCCTTCGTCCCTTTAGTTAGGTTAAAACTCTTCTTCTCTACCCCCTCTTTTATCTCCCCCATTTTATTTCATCAAACATCCCTCGACCGTCACTGTTCACCACCACCCTCCTCATCTTCGGCCACCCTCCGACGAGACGCTCCCATCACTCCACATCCCCACACGCCTCGCCGACCATCGCATAACCTCTGCCTCACCTCACTGAGTAATCTCCGCCCGTCCATAGTCCCTCTACACCTACCCAACAGCCCCCCGAACACACCCATCCATCCGGCCACAGGACGACCTAGGCACGCACACCTAGGTCGCCCCGCAGCCTGCCACCTAGTGCTTCACCTTCGCCATGGCACGGTGAAGGTCCCCAGGTGATCTGATTAGGCCGGAGGCTCTTTTCGTGTCTGATAGATATCACACCCCGACCGCCATTGGAAGTAACTTGAAGAAGCTCCACGCTTGCTCCAGGTCGCAGGACTTCAAGACTCCAGGTGCAGCTGACTCGGGGAGGTATTGCAAAGACTTCTGCTCCAGCAAGAGGCGCTGCAAAGTCCGCAGCTATGGCAATTGAAGGCATGGTCTGCTGCGGGCGCACGAGAGAAGGCAGTGGGTATTAGTCCCACATCAGTAACTTACAAAGTGCTGGCGTGGTTTATAATGTTTTTGTCACATATGCCGGTTGCCTCCGAACACACTTGGGGTGAGGTCCCTCACCTATCTCACTGCCTCGTCCGTGATTTCACCACACGGATCTGGTGACCCAACCCGACCCTATCCTGAGCACACCTCACGCACCACCCTCATGCTGGTGCACCTGGTCCCGGGCGCGAGATCCGACCCGTTTACCCAGCTCTGGGAGAGCATGCTGATGAGTGGTTTATAGAGAGAGAGACGTGCGGGTAGAGGGTTAGGTTTTGCTTTGCTGTGGTTTTTGCAAGGAAGGAAGGAAGAAGCCAACACTTAGCCGCTAAGGAGAAGAAGTAGAAGGAAGGAAGCGTTTGCAGAGGAAAAAGAGAAGAAAAGGAAGAGGCGAAGGAAAAAGAGAAGAAGAACTAAAGAAGGAGAAGAAAAAGAAGAGGAACTGAAGGTAAACAGAACTGGAGCAAAGGAAGCAGAGACAAGGAAGAAGAAGACCCGTAAGGAGAAAGATATTGCAGGAGAAGAAAGAAGCAAGGCAGAAGAAAATAAGAAGAAAAGAAGCACTGCAGAAAAGAAAGAAGAAGCTCAAAGAAGAAGAAAGGAAGAAGATCAGAAGAAGAAAAATAAGAGAAGGGAAACACATTTTTAAGACGTCTGATCCAATAATCAGACATCCAATTTCTTCTTTTCGCCACAATTAATGTTCAAAATCATGCATTTATATTTGAATTAAGTTTTGAGTAATTTAAGTGTTCAATTACATTCTTGAGATTAGTAATAAATTCCAATTGCTCCCTGTGTTCGACCTTGGATACTTAGGTTTTTGAGTAATAAAACTTTTATTTGATGACGACGCTTGATCACCTATACTACGAAGTAATTAACTGTTAAAACACGATCGAGAAAAACGTCGACAGGCTACGCGTGCTCAATCAAGATGACGTGCCCTCGCAGGCCCGTACGTAACGTGGGATCGCACTCGTATGCGCGCACTGAGGAGGCGGGCAAGGGCCCTTCTCAGCCGTTCGATCTCGCAATCGAACAGCCAAGATTTAAAGAATGTGGAAAGGCGTTGAGCACGAGGAGGCGAGCGGGCATGCGGGCGCCGCCCACGAAGGCCACGTTTGAACACTTAGTGACGGTTTTATCCGTCACTAAAGGTCCATAATTAATGTTTTTCAAATTAAAATAACCAAATTTCCCTCACTCCTTGCAACTATAAGATGAGACCCCCTCCATACGAAATTCTCATCCCTTCCTTCTCTTCTATCCCTCTCCAAAGCTCAAGAGAAGCTTGTCCCACACTCGAGATGCTTCTCAAGAGATAAAGTTAAATTTTTGTCCCCCTTTCGAAAGCGGATCCTGCGACAACGACGACGTGCTGCCCCATTCCTGTTCTTCCCGCTTCGTCCTCCTTCGTCCTACTCCGTTCCCCGTCATCCAGGCGGCGTCCCGTCCATCTCGTCCTCCAAGCGACCGTCGAGGAGGATATCTCCCTCCCCATTCTTTTACTACTGCCTAGAGTAAATTTACTGCTTTCTAGAGTAGACTTACTGCTTTCTAGTGTAATCATTTTCTGCTTTCTAATCGTAATGTTTAGTATAACGAACAATCTCTTTGATAATGAATTCCATGTTCATTCTACATCTCCTTTTGGTTTTTGTTTGTAATATTCTCTCTCTCTCATTCTCTCTCTGTCTTCTATTTAGTGCAAATAGATAGATAGTTTTTAATAAATCAATTTACTTCGTGACAAATAAAATAAATGCGGATTTTTTAAATCAAGCGTCTGCCTCCCTGAGTTTGACTTAAGATTTCTATTCCGGTATAAATTTTATTTGTTGAACACGAGTTATTCGCTTTCAAGCTACAATGGCAGGTTTTTCAAAACCAAACACAATAGCGTAGTAACCCGTAGCTTCAACATTTTAGCGTCGTTGCCTGGGAGGCGATGCTATTTGATTTTTTCATGTTTTCCAACTTACGAATCGTTTACATCACTTCTCTCCTTTCTTACTGTGATTGCAGGTGCTCTTTTGAGACAAACAAAAGCGGTAGATTTGAGTAAGATGCTGTTGAAGGTTCTGCAAGTTATCCCCCACCTCCCACCCATTAGTTTTCATTTCACCACATAATAACACAAACATCAATCAACCAAGGTGTTCTTATAGACTCTAAGGTTAGTTTTGTTTGTTTGTTTGATACCCACACCGGCCTTAACCTTCACATTTAAAAAGAAAAATTAAAAAAAAAACTCACAGAGGTACGCAACCTCATATGATTTGCAAACTCAACTAATAAACCAACCTTTGGAGTCGGTACACACATCCAAATACATAATTGAGTAGAAATCAGAATAGGTAATCACTTGTGTGCCTAATTAACTGGTGCAACAGGCCAATTGTTTGAGTTGATTGGGCCGCACCACTTCAATTAAAATCAACTCACCAAGTAGTTACCGAATAGGTTCAACTCTTAGGGATTTACCAGGCACTCCACATTCTTTTAAATTTCAAAGGAAAACATCTTCACATGTGCTTTTAAAACTTGGTGTGCCAACAAAATTTGTTTGAAAATACCTAAAGTTGAATCTTAAAAGCTACTAAGCAAGATTTGAACCTTAAAATTCACCGCATCAAAAATAATCCTACTTGAAAATCACTGGTTGTGCACGCACGCACACATCAATCAATCATTAAGGGCACAACCCAGATAAAGGGCCCATCACATTCCAAAGCATATTCAAACCAAGCCCTAAATAAAACAGTGTAGACGTTGGCCTTAAGGATTTGACTCGCTCTTCGGAGCCCAGAACGATATTATTTTCGATTAATCTGTTTATACTGTTCAATCTGATGTCTAGCTAGGGGAGCAAAATCTAACGATCGTGGCTGGGGGGTACGCTAGGAACCAGAGGTGCAAGTCAAAGGAAGAACCTTCTCCCCATCCCTCCTTCTAACAGGTTGGATTGAACAGACATAAGTAGATCAAATCGTTTCTTTATCTCAAGACAGGTTTTGGGAGTCTGTAGGTCTTTAGGCTAGCCCACTTAAGGACAGGTTTGATTGCTTGTATTGCAAGACCCCTTTCTTCCTACCGTCTCTCATGAATCCTTCCACATATTATACGCATTCCCGCTCTTTCCCTCCTATTTTGGAATATCCTCAATATGACGATTTTCCCGATTCATACTGTAATCAACCATCAGTTAGTTGGGATAACTCGGATTGGGGATATAGTTCCGGACCTCTGTGTTTAGGGACTAACCCTGAACACTATGATTGTAATTTCTATCCTTCTCATAGCCACATCGATTATAAATCGTCACCCTTTCATGGATAACCTAATACGATCTACAATCAAGAAGGATACACTGATTTTTACCCATCCTCTGATTACACTACCTTTAGGTCATCACCACCTTTTGAACAATCCAAAATGACCTATTATCAGGAAGGGTATAACGAATCTCAATTCATTAACTCCTCTACACTGATCCCAAACTCGCCCAACCCTAAACCAACTCATTTGGATCAGGTTAACTAGGTTCAAGATAAAGTTCTGGCTAACATAAGAAATATCATACAATCTTTAGAAGTTCAGCCAATACCTCGCATTGAAAGATTGGAGCCCTTGATTGAGATGATTGATGATTTGAACAAGTATTTATTGGATTGACTCCAGGATGTTAGGGATAAGAACCCGGTGAGTTTCTACTTCGGAAGTTAGCGAAATTGAGGATGAGATTTGTGGTTGCTTTGGTTCAATCGTGGGATGATTCCCAGGATGAACTCCCTTCAGGAGTGCCAATGTCAGAACCCGCTCAGGCACCTGTTGGGGGGGACACGTGTTACGAGGCAAACTAGACTGAATTAGAGCAACCAATTAAGGATGATCTGATTTCCTCACCTAAAATCCTTGAGCCAGGGAACGAGAAAACGTTTGTCCCCATGGACCAGAAAGTGATGGATGATTTTGAGACATACATTAATACAAATTTTGATTTCTTTGATTTTGATGGTGAAGATTCAAGTTGTGAAGTCTCACGCGAGTTTACAGAACACGATTTATGTGAGACGATTGGGCTTGAGGAATCTAATAGATCATTTGATAGCCCAATAAATAAGGAAACTGATCTTATTAGGGCTCACATTACAGATCCAAGATCACATTTTCTGGAGGATTCAATCCAAAGCCCTGATTGTCAGTTACACCCCATTGAGCTTATCGATGACTCTATTCTTGAGATAACTAGACCCAAGTCAATTCTGATTCAGCCACATCTTTTAGACTTGAAAATTTCAGACCGGGTGATTAATATGTAGGAGGTCCCAGAATTTGACATTCTGAATGAGGAGGATAGGAGCTGGGAAATTTTGACTTGGGAAGCAAATTTCAAAGGAAGTAGAAGACTACGTCTAAGGGTTCCATTTCATCTGAAACAATCAAATCAAAACCCTTATGACATTTGTTCTGAAGATGTTCAACCTAAGCATACATTCATTGATTTACCTTTCGATATCGAATTCTCTGTAACTCGACTTTTTGGTCTTGGGTTGCATCATCATAGATCGCAGGCCCGACCCCGCTTGCATACTGATTTTAGGTTTTGGGTAATTTTTATCCAGAACCTGAGATATTCTCGATTATGGGGTATGGGTCTACACCACAATCTGGTCCACATCTATGGACATCTGCTCGTAGGTCAGAGGTTTCATCTTTTTATTCTAATTCTGATCTGCACCTGTGAATTCTTTATTTCTCTTCGTTGTATAGTATGCCAAGCTGAAGGCACTAAATTCAACATGTATACAGTTTTTTTTTTGTTTATCTCGTAGCGAACCCAACATTCACGCAATTCAGGTACTTTCTACTCTATTCCACTCTGTTTTATGTCTTTTCAATACAATGAGGGCATTGCATTAGATAGGCATGGGGGGCGGATATTCATCCCTGAATTTATTCGTCAGCTTCGTAGATTTGTTTTATTTTCTTTTATTTATAAAAAAAAAAATTGAATTAGGAAAGAGAACTTGGGTTTAAGAAAATTTTTAATCTTAGGAAATACTACATTATGATCTGAACACAAAGACCCTTTAGGTCTTTAGACTTAATCACCCTGTGTATCCATTAAAATGTGGATTTATTTTTCGAGTCCTTGCCAACCTGAATTCTATTTTAATTCGAGTAAAGAAGTTTGGGTGATAAATACATGACTTATCAATCTACCCTCTGATTTGAGGGAACTTTGAGTTTAAAGCATCTACACACTTTCTTTGCACTGACTCGTTGTTCGACAATTTTAGCAGAAATTGGGTAGCTAATGAACCTTCTACGGTGATATGGCTTGCAAGATATCATGGGTAACAGCCTATTGGTAGGTTGTCCAGGGCCCAGTCACTGGACCTTTCTCTTTGTGCTGCCTTTAGGTAAATCTTATATCAAAGGAAGCCACCTACTAAAAATAAAAAAGGAGAAAAAGAAAGTCAAAACGACAAGAAAAGAAAAAAAAGAGAAAAGGAGAAAAGAAAAAGAAATAAGCCACACTTCGCCGCACGAGTATGGCTGGCAAGTTGTCGGTGGTAACAACTCATCGACCGGTTGTCCAGAACCCAACTCAATAAATGCACTGAAAAATCCCAAAACACTTAGGAAGTGGAGAAGTAGAATAAACCAGGGAGATATACACTGGATTCACCCTTGTGTTGATCTCATAAAAATAAAAGAAGGGAGAAAGCTACCGGTTGTAAAAATACATCTTTGGCATAATTCTCTTTTTAAGGTCACCTAGAGGTGTAAAAATCCGAAGCCTATTTTTACCACCGATCAACGAGTCTATCACATTCACAATAAGATGCTTAGAACTTAGGATTCTCATCAAATCTTGGGTGAGTCGAATGGCCCTAGAAAGCCACTACAAAACCCTAAAACTCAAAAATCTACAAAAAAAAAAATTAGAAAAGAAAAAGAGAAAAAGAAATTTTTCTTTGAATAAGGTGAGGGCTTGAGGCGATCTGCATTTTAGAAGATACCCGGGCACTGTTGTGTCTTTGAAAGTTTAGATCCTAAGTAACCATTTTCTTAACGATTGAAAATAACTCATGCCCAAGTAATCCAACTTAATTCTTTTATAAATAGCATATAGCTTTTGCTAGGGACTAGAAAAAAAAGATATTCATGGGGGTATGATGAAAACATGTGTACACTACTTAAGATGTCTATTTATGCATGTTCTTAAGCATGGGATTGCATTACATACTATAAATATTGCATAGCATGCATCATCTTGCATTTAGATTAGTTTGAATAAAATGGAGGTTAATTGTCTCCTTTTACATTCAGGGACAAGGAAAAATTTTTATTGAAGCCTCGGATCTAAGATCCAACCGTACAGATTTGATCAATGTGACGATTGGAGTCCAATGACTCCAAGATCGCCCTAATCAGACATCTGTAGCATCAGATAGAGATCAAGGAACCCTAGAGGATCAAGGGCCAAGATGGTGTGAATCCACATTTTAAATGACAAATCCAACCGCACGGATGGATTTGAATCGACGATCGCAGCCTAACGACGCAAAAATCAACAAAATCCGACAATCGAGGAACCATCTACTTCATCCAGAAGATGGACGGCCAAGATGGCGCCACGTGGTGCCATCTCGGCCCCCCAATCAACCGCAGGCATCAGCTGAAGGCCTCCGCATCAACCCTTCCCCGCCGTTGGATCAAGACCCAACGGCTGCGATGCGTCCATGCCTAAGTTAAGTGCTCGACACAAACGCGGCCACAACGCGTTGATCGAGCGCTCTAACGTGAAGCGCAGGCGCACGTTCAAGCCTCGCCGCGCAGCAATTGGAGCGGAGGTGCACGCCCGATCGACCGCACAATCGTGATCCAGCGGCCACGCGCGCTCAATCAAGATGATGCACCCACGCACGTCGGCACGTAACGTGGGATCGCACGCGTATGTGCACGCTGAGGAGGTGGATGAGGGCTCATCTTAGCCGTTAGATCTCAGGATCGAACGGTCGAGATTTAAAGAACATGGAAAGGTGCTAACAGTGGGGAGGCGAGCGGGCGCGTGGTCGTCGCCCATGAAAGCCACATTCGAACCTTTAGCGACGGTTTTATCCGTCACTAAAGGTCCATAATTAATGATTTTCAAATTAAAATGACCAAATTGCCCTCACTCCTTACAACTATAAAGGGAGACCCCCTCCATATGAAATTCTCATCCCTTCCTACTCTTCTCTCCCTCTCCAAAGCTCAAGAGAAGCTTGTCCCACACTCGGGATGCTTCTCAAGAGATAAAGTCAAATTTTCGTCCCCCTTTCGGAAGCGGATCCCGCGACGACGACGACGTGCTGCCCCATTCCCGTTCTTCCCGCTTCGTCCTCCTTCGTCCTACTCCATTCCCTGTCGTCCAAGCAGTGTCCCGTCCGACTCGTCCTCCAAGCGACCGTCGAGGAGGATATCTCTCTCCCCATTCTTTTACTGCTCTCTAGAGTAGATTTACTGCTTCCTAGAGTAGACTTACTGCTTTCTAATGTAATCGTTTTCTGCTTTCTAGACGTAATGTTTAGTGTAACGAACAATCTCTTTGATAATGAATTCCGAGTTCATTCCACATCTCTTTTTGGTTTTTCTTTGTAATATGCTCTCTCGCTCATTCTCTCTCTCTCTTCTATTTAGTGTAAATAGATAGATAGTTTTTAATCAATTAATTTACTTCGTGACAAATAAAACAAACGTATATTTTTTAAATCAAACGTTCGCCTCCCTGAGTTCGACCCGGGATTTCTCTTCCGGTATAAATTTTATTTGTTAAACACGACTTCTTCGCTTTCAAACTACAACGACAGGTTTTTCAAAACTAAACACATTAGCGTAGTAACCCGGTATAAAATTTATAAGTGCTCGAATATAAACTAAGTCTGAGGTCGTTCGCAAAGAGCAAATTGGAATTCACAACGCTAATCACAATCAATAACAATTAGCATAATAGGATGAATATGCAATGAATAAAAATATACTCAAAAATATATTGCAATAGTATCTGTTGACAAGGCGAAATCGAGTTTAGAAAAGTCACGTTGTAATATAATCAAAATTACTTTGAAAACAAATAAATTTTATTACTTGAATTTAAAGTCCGAGGTCGAACACAGAGAGCAAATGTAATTCATGCTCTAAGCTCAATGAATGCAATTTGAACACATAATATTACTCAAAAATCTAATGAAAAATATAAAGCATGAGTATATGGATAATACGAATAAATGTAGCAAGAAATATAATGAGGACTTATGAAAAATTAGATGTCTGATTATAAAATCAGACGTCTTAAAAGTGATGTGCTACAGTGTCTCTAATTTTACCTTCTCTGATTTCTCTTGCAATCTCTCTTCTTCACTTTCTTCCTCTTCCTTTCTCTGTCGTTGGCTCTTTCTTCTCTTTTCTTTACCTTCTATGTCTTCTTTCCCTTCTTCTGATTCCTGCCTTAGCCTTTCTCTTCCTTTGCTTTCTTCTTTAGCCTTTTCCCTCCTTTAGTTCCTTCTTTCTCTTTCTTTGGCGGCTCCTTCTTCTTCTGCCTTCAGTCCTTCCTTCTCTTTCTTTCTCTTCAGCTCTTTCCTCTTCAGCCTTATCTTCTCCTTCCTTAGCTTCTTCTTCGGCCTCCTCCTTCTTCTTCCTTGGCTTCAACCCTTGGTTTCCTCTTCTTCTCCTTTCCCTGCAAGAGCAAAACCTACCCCTACCCGCGCACGCTCTCTTCTCCTCTTTCTCTCTTAGGTTCACTCTCCCAAAGCCACCATCTTGGGTAATTGGGTTAGCTACATGCCTGAGAGCAGGCCCACCGACGTGCGGTGGTGGGCGAGGTGTGCTGGGTCGGGTATACGGGTCACGCCAGATCCACGGAGGTCGGGTCACAGACGAGGCGGGTGAAGGTGTGTGGGACCTCACGTCGTGGTTTGGAGGCGATAAAGCCTATGCACTTTTGAAATTTATTCAGCTGCGGGAGGTAAAGATTTTTCGAGGTGGGACTATCTTCCCACCTCCCTTCACATGCGTCCGCAGCAGGAAACTTCGCTTGATTACAGCTGATGCTTCAACCTTCAGTGCCAATTGGCTTCCTGGAGCTGTGCGCGAGGGACTTCCGCACACCTAGGATGCAAGCCTGGAGCGGGTGGACCTGGAGAGAGCTCAAAAGCAAGCTCCTCGTTGTTCGTCAACGGCGGCGACCCTCCTATACCCGCTATCATGCAAACGTCCTCGCGGCCACATCAAAATGCTCAAGAGGCCTCGCCAAAGCACGGCGAATGTACTGCGAGGGTCGGCATGGCATGGTGATGCCTGAGTGCACGTGCCTAGGGCACGCTGTGTGCGTGAGAGTGGGTGCGTTCGGGGGCCCTTGTAGGTGAGTGATAGCATGTATGGAGTGAGGGTTTATGCTGAGTGAAGTGTTGCGGAGCTTATGGGATGGTTGGCGAGGCGAATGGGGGTGCGGAGCAACGGGGATGCCTCATCGGAGGTCTGGCTCGAGATGAAGGCAGTGATGGTGGTGGAGTGCATCGAAGGGTGTTTGTGAGAGATAAGGAGGGGAAAATGGAGTAGAAAGCAGAGAGAACTTATCTGGGCGTAAAGAGACGAAGGGGGAGGCAAGGATGTCGGCGAGCTCGTATTGCCGATGCCAGAGACGAAGGTGCTTAGTGGGGGAGGACGGCGAGGACGAAGGGGCTGTAGAGCCGTCGGCGAGTGCAGCGCAACGCAGACAAACAAGGGGAAGAGGACCCTGCCACTGGTATTGTGGCTAGGCGATGAGGGAGAGAGAGGGAAGTCTCCGGAGCTTGCTGAGCCACTGGCTGGAGGAGGAAGACATGAATTAGAGGGATTTTCCAGCCAATTTCAAGCTTAGGAGATGCAAGGTGACTTGGGTCCGCTTATATAGGCCCTGGAGGATGGATTTGTTCCAGGAAGAAAAGCTTCCAAGCACAGAAAGCTCGTCAGAGAATGAAACCTGAAGGAGACCCAAATCTCTCATGCATTCGCATGAGAGATTGGATATCAAATAGAGCCTCAAATTGGGTTCGTACTGAACGAGATTTCTTAGAGAATCTCCCTTTCAATTTTGAAGGGAATTCTCTGAGAGATCAGAGAGTTCCTGCCTTTGAAATCTCGTTGGAGTAGGATTCCCTCCGCTACAATGGCGGAGGGACCTAATTGCAAAGAATGAAGAAGAAGCTAGGGGGCCAAATGTAAGGATTTTTCAAAGACAGGGGTAGAAATGTAATTAGGTTGGACTTATTTGCAAAGTAGGTCAACATGAGTTCCCCTTATGTCCAAATTTTGGTACAAAACTAATTTCGATCTAAGGAATCCAATGGTAAAGTTGGATTTTGGGTTTGACTATGTTTGACCAGGCAATTTATGCAAAAGCCCAATTTCAGGCAAATATTTGATTGGGACCACAATTTAGGTCAAAATAGGTTCCAAGGGCTAAATTGAAGGTTATAAACCCTAGAGAATATTTTTCTATGAATTTTAGAGGGTTTAGGTGAATTTCATTCTGACCATAACCTTGTTAAATCAACTGAGTCTGTTTTAGGGTTACAACAAGTCATTTACTTCCCAGAGTTCACATGAACCCTTTTCTGTTTGAACCAACCCATTTTTTATCTTGTTAAGACCATTTGACCTATGTTTAGCTCATGAGAAAATCCGTTGTACTGCAATGGTAAAATTACAGTTTTACCCCTTGTTTCTTAATTTTCTCTCAGAATGGTTATTCATGGAATTAGGACCTTCAGTTGGTTATGTAGGAGCTTTTATTCTCTTCTTTGGGTCAAAATGACCTAGTTAGGGCTCATGATGGTGTTCCCATCAGTATCTAAAAAACATTGGGACAAAAAGAATAAGAAAACTCTAAAAATGGTAATTTAGATCACCAATTAATCTCCCACTTTAAGCACATATCCCAAATATCTCAATCCAATTTCTCAACAGTGGTCCTAGAACCACATGTTTCTCAAATTCCACGTCAGATAAGCATCTCAATATTTCAACAACGACCAAGATCAGACGTCGGCCACAAGAGGCAGATGCCTTAAGTGTCTCCAAACAGCACAAGGCAAAAGCGCACTAGCATAGAGTCAGCCTCTCAAATTCTCGCTAAGTGTTGAGCACATAAGCAAGCATCTCGAGGTGCAAAACCTAACCCTGCCCTCCTCAGATTTTCTCCCCTCCTTTTAAGAACCAAGTAATGGGCAAGCATCATGTCGGGAAATCCTCTATGAACAGTGAACAGGGCGAGGACCTCACCCCTGCTGTGAGATGCGAGCAGCCAATAGCAGCAATTCAATTTATCCAACGTACTTTGCCAACACTCAACACGTGCTACTTCGTCAGTTGCTACTGTGGATTTCTTTATCAAATCGAGCTGCTTCTTCATAACTTCCTTCTTGATTGAAGACGTAGTTGCATTTGCAAGGCAAAGTAGCATCTATTGAATGCGGAGTTGTGGTCGGAGCTGCTCAGAGTGCGGCGGATGGAGACGATGAAGGTGAGGGCAACGACGGTGCTTCGATCAATACTTGTAATTACGAATACGAGTGCTTGGCCCCGATTAAATGGTTCACAAGCATCGCCGAGATGCGTTGTAGGTGATGGTGGAGTTGGCTAGGCAATTGGAGGTGTAAGGCGGTTTGTCGATGACAGTGATGATGAACGGAAGGTGGGTTGCTCAAAGAGCAGTTTTGGTGGTTGAAAGAGCTAATAATGAGAGGGATTTTGATCTGTGAGTCAAGGCGGAAGTCTGGGTGGTGGTGACGTGTGGTTTGGTCAGGTGTAGCTGGTGTACAGGTTCGCTGGAGGCACGGCTGGCCATGGAGAAGACGAAAGGGGAGGATGTGATTCGTCGATCGAATTCCGAATATAAGAGGTTAGGGAGACGCTAGAGAGAGAGAGGGAGAGCTTAGCTACGGACGAAGGGAGGGAGGATCCGTGCCTGTTGTAATTAGTAGGTACCGAAGTAGATGAATTCTCCAGTGATGAGAACGGCGAGTAGGAAGGGTCGAGGCAGCTCCAGCTTTGACCGGTGAGGAGTGGAAGACGTTGTTCGACTTGGTTCGATCGTGTTTTCAAATCGTCGTGTCGTAATATAGTGATCAAAACGAGTCAAGCACTTAAATTTATAACACTCGAATCAAAAACAAATCCGAGGTCGTCTCTGGGAGCAAGTTTAATGCGCGACTATCACTATTTGAAATTTCTGAACTTGTATAAGAAAAAAACTTAAAATGCGCAAGTTCGAGGCTGCACTTGGTTTTAAAAGAAATTGATTAAATTTAATTTTCAAGTGCAATGAATAAATGATACTCAACAAAATAGCGTAATTAAGTGAAAATAAAGTTGAGCACCAAGATATTGAAATAAAGCTCGTTTAGAATTAAATAATAAGCCAAATCATTCAAAATTAGCAAATAGGTTCCTGGAAAGGTTGATTTTCTCACAATTCAGTCCCTGGATGATAACATTTTGGTCCCTAAGAATTTGCATTCAGGTCCCTACAAATTTTCAAGTTGGTCCCTGGCTTCCTTCTTCCTTCTGCTCTCCTTCACCTTCTCTGCTTCCTCATGTGTCGGCAAGCCTCGCCAGAGCAGTGGCGGCGCAACGTCAGAAATGAGCTCCGATGAGAGATTTTCGTAGACGAAGGGCGGAGGAGAGTCAGAGTGGCATCGGCGACTTGATGGCAGCGGTGGATCGTTGATAGGACGAGCGAGGGAGGCAAATGCTGGCGAAGTAAACGATGGATCCTACGGTGGTCGACGGAGCTCCTCGAGGCACGAAAATCCTCGCCAGTAGTCACAGAGCGTTCCTCGTAACGTGGGGGAGCTTCTAACAAAGCTTAGGGGCTCGCAGATGACTGAAGATGGCGCTACGACGAGGTGTGGTCGCCGGTGATGTGGGTTGGTCGGCCGAGGTGGAAAGCTTCGAAGCTTGAACCCAAGGAGTCAGAGAGCTTCGCCGTGGTTTGCTGAAGGTGTTGACGGTGAAGATTTGTTGCGAGAACACCGGAGATGGCCAAACGAAGGCGATGAAGGGGGCGGTGGTGGCATGCGACCGACAGAGGCATGGAGATGTCGAAATGGCCAATAAAGATAGGGCTTTTGCTCGTCGTGGCGTGGCAGTGCTAGTGTGGTGGTCGACGAAGTGGAGGGCGGCGTGAGGCGGGTTTACGAACGTGCGCTCTAGACGTCTTTTAAGACGTCTGGGAGGTGGCCCAGACGTCGTACCAGACGTCTGGAATCACTTCCAAACGTCGGACCAGACGTCTGGGACCATTTCCAGAGGTCTGGAAATCGGTTATTTTGACATGCTTGTGTTCGTCTGCGCGCCTGAACGTGCAGACCTGCATTTTCTCTCTCTCTCTCCCTCTTTTTCCCTCTCTCCTGCGACCGCAGGCGCCTCTTCCACGTTCTCTCTCTCCTCCTCGCGCAGCCTTAAAAGGGCCACGCCTCTCCCTCACTCCCATCACCTCCGCCTCCTTCCTCTTCTCCTTCAGCTAGTGCGCGAGAGCGAGCGCGAGGGTGTAGCGGCAGCGACAGCCGCTGTGAGCGTGGGAGGAGGTGCTGCACGTGGGAGAGGCGCTCGGCCGTGAGGGCGAGCTCGCCGGGGTTGCTAGGGCCGACCGACGGGGGCCGCAGCGGGTGCGGGGCGACACGGGGGGGGGGACTGCTGTGGCTCGAGTAGCAGGCACACGAAGCGCGACACGGCCGGGCGTCGCGAGCGGAGGGCGAGTCGCGCCCTGTTTCTGGAAAATTTTCCAGAATCAGACGTCTGTGCTTCTAACCAGACGACGGGCACGACGTCTGAAGGACTGTACAGACGTCTGAAAGGTGAGTTTTTCCGTCTTCTTCCTTCCCTTCGATTGACCATACTAAGAGAGAGAGGAAATGGGTACGCGCAGGGTTTGAGATTCGCATCCAACGCGAATCAGACGTCTGGCTGCAGTGCCAAACGACTGGAGTGACATCCAGACGTCCGGGGTGACCATCAGATGTCTAGGAACTAGGTCGGATGCCCCCGCAGGCCTCTGGACGTCTGAGAGACCACGCAGAGCAAGGTAAACCTTGTTTCACTTTTTAAGATGTCTGGAATAAGTTCCAGACGTCTGATTTTGCACTGTTTCATCATTTTCGACCGGTTTAGGGCCCGTTCGGGTTCCGTTTTCCACATTTCGAGTTGCGTTCTTTTCGGAATTGCATCCTCTACCCGTCTACAGTAGCTGTACACTGTTTTGAGACACTCCTTGTGTTTGATCCTTGTGATAGGACCCCGTTCCATTGCAGTCTCGGGGGTCGCGGAGGCACGCGGGATTCCCGACCACGCCCCCATTACTCCCGTTGTACCTGGTAGAGTGGCTTTAAGTATAATCTGTTAAATTATGAAACCATAAACAGAACCTAGGACATTGCATGAATCCTAGGAATGAGAAATAGATTGAATGGTAGATTCCTAGGGTGTTGCATGAATCCTAGGGCTGGAAAACTAGATTGTATGATAGATCCTAGGATATGGCATGAATCCTAGGATAGGAAAACTAGTGGAATGTATAAATACTGCAGTCTTGGAAAATGTGGAAAGGAAATACTAGCTGCCTGTGAATTGAATTAACCGCTGTCTGTTATGAATAAATAAACCTGATTGAGAATATGGATTGTAAGAACGTGAAACTGGAAAGTGAAACCTGGATGTACTGAGTTAAAAGAGCTGGAATCCCACGGGGAATTAGGAGTAGAACTCCTGGAAAGTGAATGGAATAGAATTGGGGAAGTGAGCTGGCCCTTGAGTACGGAGTACCAAGGAGAGCGACTGTCCCCCTATTTAGTGCAGAGCGGAGCCAGCCGCCCCAGGGACCCGGGGTTCGGACTGGCCACTCTGTACCGACTTGCTGGCCCTCGTGTACGTAGTACCGAGGAGAGCTACTAGTGTAGGGAGGTACTAGCTACCCCCCGGGGTTCTGCTAGCCTCCCACACCGACTTGTTAGGCCCACTGGGGCAAACCAGGGTAGTCAGGAGAGGGTGCGCGGACTGTGGAGGGGCAAGGCCCCTGTTTGGTTACTGTGGAGGGGTTGGACCCCTGTTACTGAGAGGGCTCTGCCCTGTACTGGTTCCGTGCAGTGCTTTGGGCGCACCCGTTAACGGAAATGACTGACCGCGTGCCAGTGCAGGTTAGCTACCCGTGCGTTTACCACGCGTGCCGTAGTCACCGTTACGTCTGTCAGTGACCTTGGGGTGGTTGAATGAGAGTAGGATCACCACGGGGGACTCTCCCGGCCAGGAGAGCACCACGTGCTACTTCTACTGTTCGGAAAAGACTGCAATCAAGATCGTTTCCAGGAGGAACATTCGAGATCAAGTGAAGGATCTGAGAAATAGATAAATTGTGAAACAATAGAAAGACGTAAATAAAGGAAGAAAGAAAATTAAAACAGCTACTGTACACTTTACTGTTTCTTTAGTTTAGCTGCCACTCTAGTCAGCGTTTTACTGACGTGTTACACTCGTTACCTTTCAGGACCAGGTGTTGAGCAGCCAGGGTCAGCGGCTGCGGAGGACGCTGGGCTGAGTAGGGTCCAGTAGAGTTACCACTATTCTCTTGTACCTCTTTTTGTTCAGTTATTGTGAGTAGTTCTTGTTTCCGCTGTACTTTTCTTTACCTGCAGTTCATATTATGTTATGAATGTTGTTCTGCTGTTGTGGTGGTATATACTGTAGTGGTTTCTTTCGTTACTGCTGTATTTCCTTACTGTTGGTTATATTAATGCTGAATGTGATTTATTTTACTGCTCTTTTGGTTACTTCCTTGTTGGACGACTAGGTCTTGGGATTAGTCGAGTCGGTCCGGTTCTCGTGTCTCGTAGGGACATGGGAATCGGATCGTTACAAGATGGTATCAGAGCAAGGTCGTCCCGAGAAGTGAATCAACTGACTAGAAAATAACCAATTCACATGTCTATAACTAGAGTAGCCACCACAACATATCTTTTGACCTGAGCTCTTAGACATTTCCATTCAGTATCATTCCGTAGTGACGTGTTCCGTTTCGTTTCGCGTCTCCTTGCAGGAGATCCCTCGTCGAGGGACCCACTGAGGGCGGGAGTCGGGTTCCCCACTGTTACCAGTGAGGCCAGCCGGGCCACATCAGGAGAGACTGCCCGTCTAGGGCAGGAGGTCAGCAGATGCTTCCCGTGCGGAGCACTGGAGGGCGCGCAGGAGGCCACGGTTCCCAGGTGCGGGGAGGAGGACAGCAGTCGCGAGGAGGGTACCGGCCAGCACCTACCCGTCCGACGCAGAGTGTGGCTGCTTCGTCCGCACCTAGAGCTGAGGGGAGTATCAACGCCCTAACACACAGGGACGCCAGAGCTTCGGGATCGGTGGTAGCAGGTATGGTTTCAGTTTCCGGCAGACTCGTTTACACGCTTTTCGATTCCGGCGCTACGCACTCGTTTGTCGCAGCCAGTTTCGCAGTTAGTTTGGACCAGGATTATACACTATTAGAAAATCCGTTCGTAATCAGAGGTCCGAGTGGTCAGCTGTTTGTAGCTGAGGAGGTGTACAAGGATTGCGAGGTCAGCGTCGGGGGACATAGCCTGCCAGCTGACCTGATTATGATACAGATGGAGGACTTTGCAGTAATTCTGGGGATGGATTAGCTGTCCGCTTACCACGCCTTGGTGGACTGTTTTGAGAGGAAGATTTTCTTCTCCATTCCGGAATTGCCTTCTTTCGAGTTTCACGGACAGCCAGTGGACAGAGGTTTCAGGTGCGTTTCGACGCTTCGGGCGGCGAGACTTTTGAGCCAGGGGTGTGAGGGCTTCTTAGCTTGTGTGGTGGTAGAGCCCAGCCGTATGGCACACTTCTAGAGCATCCCGGTAGTCAGAGAGTACCCTGACGTGTTTCCAGACGAGTTACCAGGACTACCACCCGAGCGTGAGATCGAGTTTGAGATCTCACTAGTACCAGGGACCAGCCCCATCTCCACCGCGCCATACAGGATGGCACCGCTTGAGCTGCGAGAGCTCAAGTCCCAGTTGCAGGACCTTTTGGAGAAAGGTTTCGTGAGGCCTAGTGCGTCTCCCTGGGGAGCCCCGGTACTGTTTGTGAAGAAGAAGGATGGGACCTTACGCCTTTGTGTGGACTACCGACAGCTGAATAGGGTCACCATCAAGAACAGATATCTGCTGCCGAGGATCGACGTCTTGTTTGACCAGTTGCGAGGTGCCACGGTGTTTTCCAAGATTGACTTGAGGTCTGGATACCACCAATTGAGGATCAGGGAGACCGACATCTCCAAGACAGCTTTCCGCACCCGGTACGGACACTACGAGTTTTTGGTCATGCCATTTGGGCTGACCAATGCCCCCACTGCTTTCATGGATCTGATGAACCGGGTGTTTAGACCGTACTTGGACCAGTTCGTGGTGGTTTTCATAGATGATGTACTCGTCTATTCTAGAGATCGGACACAGCACAGACAGCATTTGCGGATGGTTCTGGACACTCTGAGACGACGCAGACTGTACACCAAGTACAGCAAGTGCGAGTTCTGGTTGAGGGAGGTGACCTTCTTAGGTCATGTGATCTCTGGAGACGGCTTAGCGGTGGACCCAGCCATGGTCGAGGCAGTGCTCAGGTGGGAGAGACCGCGTTCAGTCATTGAGATTCGGAGTTTCCTGGGACTAGCAAGCTACTACAGACGATTCATCAGAGGATTTTCACAGATTGCGCGTCCTATGACACAGTTGACCCAGAAGGACGTGCCCTTCGCTTGGACAGACGCCTGTGAGGCGTGTTTTCTGGAGCTGAAGGAGAGGTTGACCTCGGCTCCCGTGCTCACCATCCCTGACAGTAGTGGCGGGTTCGTTGTGTACACGGACACCTCCTTGCAGTTGTTAGGAGGTGTGCTCATGCAGAGGGGTTACGTTGTCGCTTACGCTTCGCGGCAACTGAAGCCCCATGAGCATACCTACCCTACCCACGACCTAGAGTTGGCAGCTGTTGTCTTATCGCTGAAGACCTGGAGGCGCTACTTGTAAGGTGAGACCTTCGAGATTTTCACAGATCACAAGAGCCTCAGATACCTTTTTGATCAGAAGGAGCTCAACATGAGACAGAGACGTTGGTTGGAGCTCCTGAAGGACTACGACTGCAGCATCTCCTACCACCCGGGAAAGGCCAATGTGGTGGCTGATGCCTTGAGCCGTAAGGTGCCCGCACACTTGGCCAGTCTACAGTTACAGAGTTGGAGCCTTTTGGAGGAGGTGGGCAGTTGGCGACCTCTAGGGTTACAAGGGTACTGTAGGGCAGTGACGGTGACACGGTAGACTAGGCCAGAGCTGATAGACCGCATCATCACAGGACAGATGGCCGATCCGTACTTGCAGTCTTTGCGCGAGAGAGTACTGTCGGTAGACCCAGGGGACTTCTCTTTCACAGACCAGGTGCTGCGCTTGAGGGGACGGTTGTGCGTTCCCAGAGACGAGGAGCTGTTGAGAGAGCTCCTGACTGAGGCACACGGTTCCAGATTCACCATACATCCCGGAAACACGAAGATGTACCACGACTTGAGACGCGAGTTTTGGTGGAGAGGGATGAAATGGGATGTGGGTGAGTTCGTGCAGCAGTGCTTAGCGTGCCAGCAGGTGAAAACCGAGCATCAGAGGCCGGCAGGGCCGCTACAGCCGCTTCCAGTGCCAGAGTGGAAGTGGGAGAGCATCACCATGGACTTGGTGGTGGGCTTACCTGTTACCCAGCGGGGACACGACGCAGTCTGGGTAATAGTGGATAGACTGACGAAGACGGCGCAATTCTTGCCGATTCGAGTTACCTTGGGACCAGCACAGTTGGCAGAGAGGTATCTCCAGGATGTGGTACGACTACACGGAGTTCCGCGAGAGATCGTATCCGACAGGGATACCCGCTTTACGTCCCAGTTTTGGGCTGAGTTTCAGCAGGCCTTGGGGACGCGGTTGAGGTTTAGTACAGCTTACCACCCCCAGATGGACGGACAGTCTGAGCGCACGATACAGACACTTGAGGACCTTTGCGTGCCTGTGTACTGGACTGGAGGGGCTCTTGGGAGGAGCACCTGCCCCTAGCGGAGTTTGCATACAACAACAGTTATCACTCGAGTATCGGCATGGCTCCCTACGAGACTCTGTACGGACGAAGGTGTAGGCACCCTTGAGTTGGGTTGAGGTGGGGACCAAGTGGGAGGTTGGCCCCAGGTTGATCCGGCAGAGTCAGGAGGTAGTCGAGCAGATCCACAGGCGACTCCGCACTGTCAGGAGCAGACAGAAGAGCTACGCGGATCGGAGACGCAGGGAGGTGCAGCTTGAGGTTGGGGACCACGTCTTTCTTCGTGTTTCGCCCATGAAGGGCCTGCAGCGGTTTCGGGTGAGAGGGAAGCTCGCACCGAGGTTTGTGGGGCCCTTTGAGGTCTTGGAGCGGGTTGGACCCGTTGTTTACAGGCTTGCCCTCCCCCCGCAGCTTTCTAGTGTGCACGATGTGTTCCAGGTGTCCAACCTCAGGAAGTACGTAGCCGATCCCAGTCACGTACTGAGTCACGAGAGCGTCGAGGTGGGCAACGACCTAACCTACCCCGAGTGGCCAGTGCAGATTCTAGACCGTGCCGTCCGCAGTTTGAGACGAAAGCAAGTACCCCTGGTAAAGGTTTTGTGGAGGAGCCAGCGGTACGAGGAGGCTACCTGGGAGCCTAAGGCGGCAATGCGGGAGCGGTACCTGGAACTCTTCGCGGGTACATCTTTTCGGATCGTTTTCCCGCACCCTAGTTAGCGCAAGTTTCGAGGACGAAACATCCTTTGAGTTTGTTATATTGTTACGAACGAATGCTCTAGACGTCTTTTAAGACGTCTGGGAGGTGGCCCAGACGTCGTACCAGACGTCTGGAATCACTTCCAAACGTCGGACCAGACGTCTGGGATCATTTCCAGAGGTCTGGAAATCGGTTATTTTGACACGCTTGTGTTCGTCTGCGCGCCTGAGCGCGCAGACCTGCGTTTTCTCTCTCTCTCCCTCTTTTTCCCACTCTCCTGCGGCCACAGACGCCTCTGCCGCATTCTCTCTCTCCTCCTCGCGTGCCTTAAAATGTCCACGCCTCTCCCTCACTCCCGTCACCTCCGCCTCCTTCCTCTTCTCCTTCAGCCAGTGCGCGAGAGCGAGCGCGAGGGTGCAGCGGCAGCAACAGCCGCGGTGAGCGTGGGAGGAGGTGCTGCGCGTGGGAGAGGCGCTCGGCCGTGAGGGAGAGCTCGCCGGGGCTGCTAGGGCCGGCCGGCGGGGGGCGCAGCGGGCGCGGGGCGACGCGGGGGGGGACTGCTGCGGCTCGAGCAGAAGGCGCACGAGGCACGACGCGGCCGGGCGTCGCGAGCGGAGGGCGAGTCGCGCCCTGGTTCTGGAAAATTTTCCAGAATCAGACGTCTGTGCTTCTAGCCAGACGACGGGCACGACGTCTGGAAGACTGTACAGACGTCTGAAATGTGAGTTTTTCCGTCTTCTTCCTTCCCATCGATTGACCGAACTAAGAGAGAAAGGAAATGGGTACACGCAGGGTTTGAGATTTGCATCCAACGCGAATCAGACGTCTGGCTGCAGTGCCAGACGATTGGAGCGACATCCAGACGTCCGGGGTGACCATCAGACGTCTGGGAACTAGGCCAGATGCCACCGCAGGCTTTTGGACGTCTGAGAGACCACGCAGAGCAAGGTAAACCCTGTTTCACTTTTTAAGACGTCTGGAAAAAGTCACAGATGTTTGATTTTGCACTGTTTCGTCGTTTTCGACCAGTTTAGGGCCCGTTCGGGTTCCGTTTTCCGCGTTTCGAGTTGCATTCTTTTCGGAATTACATCCTCTACCCGTCTACAGTAGCTGTATACTGTTTTGAGACACTCTTTGTGTTTGATCCTTGTGATAGGACCCCGTTCCGTTGTAGTCTCGGGGGTCGCGGAGGCACGCGGGATTCCCGACCACGCCCCCATTACTCCCGTTGTACCTGGTAGAGTGGCTTTAAGTATAATCTGTTAAATTATGAAACCATAAATAGAACCTAGGACATTGCATGAATCCTAGGAATGAGAAATAGATTGAATGGTAGATTCCTACGGTGTTGCATGAATCCTAGGGCTGGAAAACTAGATTGTATGATAGATCCTAGGATATGGCATGAATCCTAGGACGGGAAAACTAGTGGAATGTATGAATACTACAGTCTTGGAAAATGTGGAAAGGAAATACTAGCTGCCTGTGAATTAAATTAACAGCTGTCTGTTATGAATAAATAAACGTGATTAAGAATATGGATTGTAAGAACGTGAAACTGGAGAGTGAAACATGGATGTTCTGAGTTAAAAGAGCTGGAACCCTACGGGGAATTAGGAGTAGAACTCCTGGAAAGTGAATGGAATAGAATTGGGGAAGTGAGCTGGCCCTTGAGTACGGAGTACCAAGGAGAGCGACTGTCCCCCCTATTTAGTGCAGAGCGGAGCCAGCCGCCCCAGGGACCCAGGGTTCGGACTGGCCACTCTGTACCGACTTGTTGGCCCTCGTGTACATAGTACCGAGGAGAGCTACTAGTGTAGGGAGGTACTAGCTACCCCCCGGGGTTCTGCTAGCCTCCCACACCGACTTGTTAGGCCCACTGGGGCAAACCAGGGTAGTCAGGCGAGGGTGCGCAGACTGTGGAGGGGCAAGGCCCCTGTTTGGTTACTGTGAAGGGGTTGGACCCCTGTAACTGAGAGGGCTCTGCCCTGTACTTGTTCCGTGCTGTGCTTTGGGCACACCCGTTAACGGAAACGATTGACCGCGTGCCAGTGCGGGTTAGCTACCCGTGCGTTTACCGCACGTGCCGTAGTCACCGTTACGTCTGTCAGTGACCTTGGGGTGGTTGACTGAGAATAGGATCACCACGGGGGACTCTCCCGGCCAGGAGAGCACCACGTGCTACTTCTACTGTTCGAAAAAGACTACAATCAAGATCGTTCCCACGAGGAACATTCGAGATCAAGTGAAGGATCTGTGAAGTAGATAAATTGTGAAACAGCTACTGTACACTTTACTGTTTCTTTAGTTTAGCTGCCACTCTACTCAGCGTTTTGCTGACGTGTTACACTCGTTACCTTTCAGGACCAGGTGTTGAGCAGCCAGGGTCAGCGGCTGCGGAGGACGCTGGGCCAAGTAGGGTCCAGTAGAGTTACCACTGTTCTCTTGTACCTCTTTTTGTTCCGTTATAGTGAGTAGTTCTTGTTTCCGCTGTACTTTTCTTTACCTACAGTTCATATTATGTTATGAATGTTGTTCTACTGTTGTGGTGGTATATACTGTAGTGGTTTCTTTCCTTAGTGCTGTATGTCCTTATTGTTGGTTATATTCAAGCTGAATGTGGTTTATTTTACTGCTCTTTTGGTTACTTCCTCGTTGGACGACTAGGTCTTGGGATTAGTCGAGTCGGTCCGGTTCTCGTGTCTCGTAGGGATTTGGGAATCGGGTCGTTACAGGCGGTGGGGTGTGGTCGTCGAAGTGGATGTCGACACGTAGCCAGCTATGAAAAAGATAACCACAGGGAGGGAGCTACGTTGGTTGTTTCCTACAAGAAATAACATAGAATGATCCAGAGGGTGAGGTGAAGAGAGAGATACCTGTGCGGCGAGGAAGTGGTGAGGAGGAGGTGATGTAAACATGTTTAAACTACTTAAGATGTCTATTTATGCATGTTCTTAAGCATAGGATTGCATTACATACTATAAATATTGCATAACATGCATCATCTTCCATTTTGATTAGTTTGAATAAAATGGAGGTTAATTATCTCCTTTTATGTTCAGGAACAGGACAAAATCTTTATCAGGGCCTCAGATCGAAGATCCAACCGTACAAATATAATCAAGGCGACGATTGGAGTCCAACAACTCCAAGATCACCCTGATCAGACACCTGTAGCATCAGATAGAGATTGAGGAACCCTAGAAGATCAAGGGACAAGATGGTGTAAATCCGTACTTCAAATGACAAATTCGACCGTACAGATGGATTTGGATCAACGATTGCAGCCTAACGGTGCGAAAATCAACTTAATCAGACACCCATGGCACCATCTACATCATTCAAAAGATGGACGGCCAACATGGCGCCACATGGCGCCATCTCAGCAGCCCAACCAGCCTCCCTCAACCACTGAAGCTTCTAGCACCCATGCATCTCTGCCGTTGGATCAAGATCCAACAGCTGAGAGAGGAGCTCAACCGGTGCTTGAAGACCTTGAAGAATCACTCGAAGGCGCTATCTCGACCGTTGGATCTCAATCAAACGGTCCTGGTCACGTGCTCAGAAGATCGACCCCCCGCCAAACCACCCGCACAACGTAGTGGATAAGGCGCTCGGTCGCCTTAAGGCACGAGTTCGAATCCTCATGATGCTATGGTTAAGCATGGGCGAGCAAGTGCTTCCGACCGTGCGAAGAGGATCGAGTGGTTGTGGGCGCTAAATCCATTTCACGCGTTATCGCACGCCCGTGCGTGACGCGAGATCGCACGCGGGTCTCGCGACGACGACGACGTGCTGCCCCGTTCCTATTCTTCTCACTTCGTCCTTCTTCATCCTGCTCCATTCCCCATCGTCCAAGCGTCGTCCCGTCCGGCTCGTCCACCAAGCAACCGTCGAGGAGGATATCTCTCTCCCCATTCTTTTTACTGCTTTCAAGAATAGATTTACTACTTTCTAAAGTAGATTTACTGCTTTCTAGTATAATCATTTTCCCACTTTCTAGTAGTAATTTTCAGTGTAACGAACAATCCTTCTGATAATGAATTCCACATTCATTCTACATCTCTTCTTGGTTTTTGTTTGCAATATTCTCTCTCCCTCTTATTCTCTCTCTCTCTTTCTTCTATTTATTGTAAATAGTTAGATAGTTTCTAATCAATTATTCTACTTCGTGTCAAATAAAACAAACACGTATTTTTAAATCAAACGTCTGCCTCCCTGAGTTCAACCTGGGATTTCTATTCCAGTATAAATTTTATTTGTTGAACACAAGTTCTTCGCTTTCATACGACGACAGGTTTTTCAAAACCAAACACATTAGCGTAGCAACTCGTAGCATTCAACAATTTGACGCCATTGCCGGGGAGGCGACGCTATTTGATTTTTTTTTCGCGTTTTTATAACTTACGAATCATTTACCTCACTTCTCTCCTTTCTTATTGTGATTGCAGGTACTCTTTTGAGATGAGCAAGAGCGGTAGATTGGAGTAATGTGCTGTTGAAAGTTCTGTAAGTCTTCCCCCACCTCCCACCCATTAGTTTTCATTTCATCACATAATAACACAAACATCAATCAACCTAGGTGTTCTTATAAACTCTAAGGTTAGTTTTGTTTGTTTGTTTGACACCCACACCCCCCCAACCACATTTAAAAAGAAAAATTTTAAAAAAAAATCTCACAGAGGTGCACAACCTCATCTGATTTTCAAACTCAACCGGTAAATCAATCTTTGGAGCCGGTACACACATCCAAACACATAATTGAGTAGAAATCAAATTAGGTAATCACTTGTGTGCCTAATTAAGTGGTGCAATAGGCCAATTGTTTGAGTTGATTGTGCTACACCACTTCAATTAAAATCAACTCATCAAGTAGTTATTGCTTAGGTTCAACTCTTAGGGATTTACCAGGCACTCCACATTCATTTTAAGGTTCAAAGGAAAACATCTTCACTCGTGCTTTCAAAACCTAGTGTGCCAACAAAACTAGTTTGAAAACACCTAAAGTTGCATCCTAAAAGCTACTAAGTAAGATTTGAACCCTAAAATTTACCGCATCAAAAGTAATCTTACTTGAAAATCACTGGTTGTACATGCACACACACATCAATCAATCATTAAGGGCACAACCTAGGTAAAGGGTTCATCACATTCCAAAGCACATTCAAACCTTGCCCTAAATAAAACAGAGTAGACGTTGGCCTTAAGGATTTGACTCGCTCTTTGGAGCACAGAACGAGATTATTTTCAATTAGTCTGTTTCTACTATTCAATCTGATGTCTAGCTTGGAGAGCAGAATCAAACGATAGTGGCTGGGGGGACACTAGGAATCGGAGGCGCAAGCCAAAGGAAGAACCTAATCCCCAATCCCACATTTTAACTGGTTGGATTGAACAAACAGAAGTAGATCAAATTGTTCCTTTATCTCAAGATGGGTTTTGGGAGTCTGTAGGTCTTTAGGCTAGCCCACTTAAGGACAGGTTTGATTGCTTGTATTGCAAGGTGCCTTTCTTCCTCCCATCTCTCATGAATCCTTCCACATATTATACGCATTCCCACTCTTTCCCTCCTGTTTTGAATTATCCTCAACGTGACAATTATCCCGATTCGTACTGTAATCAACCATCAGTTAGTTGGGATAACTCGGATTGGGGATACAGTTTCGGACCTTCGTGTTTAAGGTCTAACCCTGAACACTATGATTGTGTCTTCTATCCTTCTCAGAGCCACATCGATTATAGATCGTCACCCTTTCATGAATAACCTAATACGATCTACAATCAAGAAGGATACACAGATCCTTACCCATCCTCTAATTACACAACCTTTAGGTCGTCACCACGTTTTGAACAATTCGAAATGATCTATTATCAGGAAGGGTATAACGAATCTCAATTCGTTAACTCCTCTGCACTGATCCCAAACCCGCCCAACCGTGAACCAACTCATTTGGCTCAGGGTAACCAGGTTCAAGATAAGGTTCTAGCTAACTTGAGGAATATCATACAATCTTTAGAAGTTCAGCCAATACCTTCTATTGAAAGCAATCCAGCCCCTGATTGAAATGATTGATGATTTGAACAAGTATTTGTTGGATTGGCTCTAGGATGTTAGGGATAAGAACCCCAGGGAGTTTCTACTTGGGAAGTTAGTGAAATTGAGGATGAGATTTGTGGTTGCTTTGGTTCTGTAGTGGGATGATTCTCAGGATGAACTCGCTTCAAGAGTGCCAATGTCAAAACCCGCTCAGACACCTGTTGGGGGGGACATGCATTACTAGGATGACCAGATTGAATTAGAGCAACCAATTAAGGATGATTTGATTTCTTCACCTGAGATCCCTGAGCCAGGGTACGAGGAAACCTATGTCTCCATGGATCAAAAAGTGATAGATGATTTTAGGGCATACATTAATACGGATCTTAATTTCTTTGATTCTGATGGTGAAGATTAAATTTACGAAGTCTCGCGCGAGTTTACAAAATATGATTTCTGTGAGACGATTGGGCCTGAGGAATCTGATAGATCATTTGATAGCGTAAAAGCTGAGGAAACTGATCTTATTAGGGCTCACACTACGGATCCAGAATTGCATTTTCCAGAGGATTCAATCAAATGCCCTAATTGTCAGCAACACCCCATTGAGCTTATCAATGATTTTGTTTTTGAGATAACTAGACCCAAGTCAATTCTGATTCAGCCACATCTTTTAGACGGGGTGATTAATATGTAAGAGGTCCTGGAATTTAACATTCTGATTGAGGAGGATAGGAGTTGGGAAGTTCTGATTTGGGAAGAGAAGACTAAGTCTAAGAGTTCCAATTCATCTGAAATCATCAAACCAGAACCCTTACGACATCTGTTTTGAGGATGTCCAACCCAAGCACACATTCATTAATTATCCTTTGGAGCTTGAATTCTCTGTAACCCGACTTTTTGATTTTGGTTTGCATCCTCATAAATCGTAGGCCCAACCCTGCTTGTATATTGATTTTAGGTTTTGAGTAATTTTTATCCAGAACCTGAGATATTCTCGATTATGGGGTATGGGTCTGCACCACAATCTGGTCCACATCTATGGACATCTGCTGGCAGGTCTGAGGTTTCATCTTTTTATTCTGATTCTGACCTGCACTTGTGAATTCTTTATTTCTCTTCTTTGTAAAATGTGCCTAGCTGAAGGCACTAAATTCAGCACGTATACAGTTCTTTTTAGTTTTTATCTCGGAGCAGACCTTACATTCACGCAATTCAGGTGCTTTCTACTCTATTCCACTCTATTTTAACGCAATCGATAAGGCACTCAATTGCCTTAAGGCGCGGGTTCGAATCCGCAACATGCTGCAGTTGGGCGCGGGCGAGCGGGCGCATCCAACCATGCGATGAGGATCGAGCGGCTGCGGGTGCTTAATCCGTTGAGCGCAAAAGAGGCGGGCAGAGGGGCGAGTTAAGTCGTCCAATCGTGAAGATTTGCAGATCATGAACGCACGTTTCACGCGCGAGCAGGCATGCACGTGACGTGGGGCCACGTCGCCCACAATGGGGCATTAGCGACGGTTTTATCCGTCACAAAAGACCCCTTGTTTAATGTTTTGAGATTTAAAAGACCAATTTTCCCTCATTCCTTGCAACTATAAAAGGAGGCCTCCTCCATACGAAATCCTCATCCCTTCTTTCTCTTCTCTCCCTCTGCAAAGGTCAAGAGAAGCTTGTCCCACACCCGGGATGCTTCTCGTGACATAAAGTCAAATTTCCGTCCTCCTTTCAGAAGCGGATCCTACGACGACGACGACGTGCCACCCCACTCCCGTTCTTCTCGCTTCGTCCTTCTTTGTCCTACTCCATTCCCCGTCGTCCAGGAATCGTCCCGTTCGGCTCGTCCTCCAAGCGACCGTCGAGGAGGATATCTCTCTCACCATTCTTTTTACTGCTTTCTAGATTTGATTTACTGCTTTCTAGTGTAATCATTTTCCCGCTTTCTAGTAGTAATGTTTAGTGTAATGAACAATCCTTCTTATAATGAATTTCATGTTCATTCTACATCTCTTTTTGGTTTTTGTTTGTAATATTCTCTCTCTCTTCTATTTATTGTAAATAGTTAGATAGTTTCTAATCAATTATTCTGCTTCGTGATGAATAAAACAAACGGGTATTGTAAATAGTTAGACCTAGGATTTCTATTCCAATATAAATTTTATTTTTTGAACATGATTTCTTCGCTTTCATACCACGAGACAGGTTTTTCAAACCCAAACACGTTTGCGTAGCAACTCATAGCGTTCAATAGGAGGCCGGCATCGCCGACCGAACTTGGGGAAGAAGGGGAACTCCGACGAGGGAGTTTGAAGCGACGATGAGGCTAGGAAACCGTGTCCTTTGATGGGGAGCATGACGAAGAAGAGGGGAAGGCAGCTGTGCCCTTGGTTGGCGGTGAGGGGCAGCGGATCGATGGTGAGGAAGAAAGTGAGAGTTGAGCGTGATTTTTGGACGACAGCATTCGTAGGAGTCATGCGAAGATTTTTAGGATCTCTCTAGAGCAAACGGAGGCCGAAGGTTGCGAGAATAGTTCGCAACAACCCACAACGACCGCGCTTGATTTGACCGACAATAGCGGGCGACAAAGGCGATGGTTGATGGCGAGATTACCGCCGTTGGGTGCATAGCTTTGAGGGGAAGAGATCTTTAAACACCAAGGTCAGACAAGGCCTGTGGTGGCGAGAATCCACGAGTGAAACTCACCATTCTCGCACCATTGTTGCCAAGAAGGTCGAGGGACCTTTTTGTGACGAAGATAAAGAAGTTGGGGGGGTAAATGTAAGGAAATTAGGACATAGGGATCAAGATGAAAATTTGACCAAGATAAAGTCTAAATGAACCCAAATTTTTATGGTAGCCTAATTTGGATATAAGGAAGTTGATGGTGAATTCAATTTTGGGTTTTGATGTCGTCTGCATGGTCAATTTACATATAGACCCAAATTATACCAAATACCCATCTATAATTCTGTTTTACGTCAAAATGAGTTTCAATTGTCAAATTGACTATGTCAAACCTTATAAAATATTTTTAATTGATTTTTAGAAGGTTTAGACTACATTTAATTCCATCAAAATTATTTTAATTGAAGTGGGGTTGAAATTAGGGTTTTAACTAGAATTGAATATTCGATTTGAATGTAAATCCTAAATTCCTCAATACCAACCCACTTTTAAGATTTTTAAGCTCAATTGACATTTAATTAATCAAAGGTTCTCCCTCCAGCCATTCTGCATTCATAATTGTTCATGAAAGCTGCAGAATTAACTCCGTTTTATAATAATTCCTCTCTTTAGCCCTGACTAAGTAATACCCTTTTAATATGTTAATTAAATGAATTTAACTTTAGAACTTAGCTAAATTAAGTTAGTTATAGAGGATGATGGAGATGCCATTAGACGTTAGGGTAGAAGTTCCCTCTACCTATCGTATGTGGCAGAGGGCGCTGAAGGAGAATTGAGGAGCTCGCCGGAGTCACGGCAGAAGTGGCTGAAGTGAGAGAAGGAAGAAGATTTTGCGACCGAACCGGACTGAGAGCATCCGCAGATGGGTTTGTCTAGGTTATGTTTAGGCTCCTCAAATTGCGGGTTTTGATCTTCTTGTGGTTGATCAGAAATGTGTAGGTTTTCCTCGATACATAGGTCGTCAACCACGGCCTCGCTATCACATATTTATTCTATAACCCCACAATTAATTCCTTGTTGGGCCTTAAAGACGTCAATCTTCAGCTTCTTGCTCTCAAATTTTAATTCAGTTTGGCCCTCCTCACAATTAATATTGGCCCTAGCAGTTGCCAGAAAGGGTCTCCCTAATATGATCGGTGTATTCTTCAAGTTCTCAGGAGCATCCTTGTCTAAGACAATAAAATCCACAGGAAAGTAGAAATCATGTACCCTAACTATGACATCCTCGAGAATTCCTTTTGGTGACTTAATAGATTGGTCGGCTAACTACAAAGTCATTTCTGTCGATTTAAGCTTAGGTTCCCTAAAGTAGGCTAGTGGGTATGTAGGTATCAAATTTATGAAAGCTCCTAGGTCCAATAAAGTTCGGTCAAATTGTATATCACCGATTGCACAGGAGATTAGAGGGGTGCCTAGGTCTTCTGCCTTAGGCAGGAGTTTGTTTAAAATGACTAAGATGGATTGTTCTAACAGTACGATCACGTTCCCACTTTTGTTTCACGGCTTACACTTAGGTGTACACACGTCTTTTCAGGAATCGCGCGTAACCCGGTACATTGCGAATTGCATCCATCAAGGGGGATGTTTATTTGAACCTTCTCAAAGAGCTTAACCAGGTCCTCAGGTGCCACGGGTTGGGGCTTCCATTTTCCTCTGGTCAAGGCCTCCGAAAATGGAACTTTCGCAGGTTCCTCTAGAATGGGTCTAGGTTCTTGATCTGGGATAGAGGCATCCTGGATGACTATCCTAGGGTTTGGGGTTGCACTACCAGGCTGAAAGTGGCTTAGATAAGGTGGGTCTTGTGTTGCCATGCCACTATGGATAGTAACAGAATTTATACCTGCCTGGTTCTTGGTTAATGTAGGTAAAAGAGGTGATTGCTACTGATAACCCGCATATGATGTCGAAGCCTCCATCCCATCAGGTGGAGTAGAAGGGGCCTGATAAACAAAGTGAGCTTGGCCCTGAGGAGGGTTCATAACGCACCTCTGGTTCGGCATGTTATTCGGGTTTGGAAGAGGCTGAGAAGGAAGTGCACCAGGCTGGCGAGCACTTGCCAGCTGAGCCAGTTGATTTCGTAACTCAGAGATCTCCCCTTTGTGCTATTTCTGCATGTTAACTAAGGTCTGGAGAATCAAAGATGTATGATCTTCTGTAGGTGGTCCAGGTTGGAAGTTTTGAGTGGGCCTTGGTTGGGTGTGCTGATAAGGTCGTGGAGCCTGTGGTCGTAGTTGGAATTGAGGTCTTAGATTTGGGTTATTTTCCGACAACGGAAAGTTAGGATGATTACGCCATCTAGAGTTGTAAGTGTTGGAGAAAGGATTATTTTGGATGACATAAAGATTCTCGCAGGTCTGAGGAGCTCTGAGATAATCGGGGTACGGGGGTTCAGAGTTCCCTCAACTGAGGTGGGCTGACCTGGAGTTGCCTCCGAAGCGAAAATCAAACGGGGGTGGATATGCATCCATCCCCGGGGAGTGGTAGATGTTGTGTGCAGCCTCCCTTCCCGTGGGAGGGTGCGTGTATGTGCTTTGAGGTGCAGAGGTGGATTTGTGTAAATGACGAGTGATGTCGTCCACCTTTTTCTCGGTAATGGAGACCTTGTCCAATTGACTGGCAACTAACTCCAGATCAACGGATGCAGAAAAGCCTCAGGATTCGTGTACGCCTCGATTATTTATCAATGCGCGGGTGGACGTCTGGTCGTACGCACAAAATGACTCATTTCTTAGGGAGTTCTCGCACATGTTCTCGAGAATTTCCCAGATCATGTCCTCATGTTGACCCATGATGCTACCACCACAAGTTGCATTGGCAAAGAGCTTGATATCCTCACAGAGTCCGTGGTAAAATGATTCGACTTGTTCCCACTTCGGAACTCCGTGATGGGGGCACTGACGCATGAGATCCAGAAAGCAATCCCACGCTTGGTGTAGAGATTCTTCTACTCCTTGGGAGAAGTGCATCATTTGGTGCCGCATCGTGTCGATACGACCAGTGGGGTAGAATTTTTGCAAGAAGGCGATTTGAAGTTCTCCCCATGTGTTGATCGTACATGGTTGAGTCTGAAACCAGTGAGCGTCTTTGTCAACCAGGGAGAATGAGAAGAGCTTCAAGAGTAATCCGTCCTGATTCTATACATCTGCCCCAAAGGTGTGAACCAGATGTTTTAGGTTTTTGATGTGCTAAAAGGGATCCTTGGAGTTCAAGCCATGAAATTTCGGGGTCATATGAAGCATGCTAGGCTTGAGATCTACTTCGGGTCCTCCTACGGGAATGTTTATTCGGGGTTCGATCTCCATCGTTGCGAGATTATAGTGATCTCGCATTTGAGGATGCGACTGTGACAGAAAGCCATTTTCGCGCATTTGAAAGTCGTCGAAAATCGTAGTATAGTCGCGCAAAAACGTTCGTCAAAAATATTATTTTGTAAAATAACGAGACTTGAGTCCCGGTCGTTCATCTCTGGGAGGCGTGTTTCTGTTTTTGAAATCGATCTTAAAGCCGCTCTACTTAGTATTCTGGTGCGCATATATAGGTGGTTAAAGAACAGGCACTTAAACCACGCAAATAAAATAATCATTCAGCTCATGGTGATTTCAAACACATAAAGAGACATATATATATACAAATGCATTTTTCATTCATTCATTGGGGGAGAGTTGTTTGTACAGGAAATCTAGAGGAAAGCTTATACAGGAATGCTTTAAATTAAACCTAGCTACCAGAAAATGATTACATACAAGAATCGACTGGGGGATTTCGCATGCATCATTGGGGGAGAAGAGAAACTACTCTACTAAGCAGTAAATGAAAGCAGTAAAACTTATGAAAAGCATGATCTAGAGCTAAAAGAGTAGAGGGCATTCAGGGGTGGTCCCCGATGGCCTTGGAGTGGTCGAGAGGAGAATGAGGGGCGGCCAATGTAGCTTAGGCCGACCCTTGGAGAGAGGTAGGGATGATCCAACATCCCGACATGGTGTCCTCCATGGTGGTGGTAGTGAGCTCGTGGAGGTGGAGTGAGTGGCTAAGTGGAGGTGGCGTGAATGGCACCAATGGAGAGTAATTGCCAAGGGAGTGAATGGGTGCAAATGGCCACCCATGGGGTCTTTTTATAGACCCAATGGAAGCTCTCTAGAGAATTATGGAATTCTCTAGATAGGCCTATGGTGGGAGCTCGTGGGAGAGTGAGAGAGAGAGGGTGGATGGTGGTTTTTAGATCCACAAAATGTGGATCTAAAAATTGAATGGTTCTTGGTTGCTATTTTTGGCAACCAAGGCAACCACACATGGTAGACAGTTCTAGAGAACTCTAGGCTAGATATTTTCGTGTGGATGGTGTGTGTGGGTGTGTGTGGGTCGAAACTTAGGTGGCTAGGTTGATTAGGTTGGGTTCTAGTGGGTTTAGGTCAAGGTAGGTCTCAAATTAGGGTTATAAACCCTAATTCACTAAGGTAAACTGCAATTAAACTTAATACAAGTTTAATTGGGTATCTGGAAACTTAATTGAGAGTGAAACAACTCAATTAAGTCAGGTCTAGGTCAATTGGACTCTCACTGAGTCCAATTGGACAGTGTATGCTGAGATCAGGGCTCAATTGGACTCAATGAGTCCAATTGAATAGGCTGATGGATTTGACTAAGATCCAAGTCAATTAGGTTTAGTGAGGACCTCATTAGGTCCTTAGGGAGGTCTAG
The DNA here is from genome assembly GCA_037157565.1 of Thalassia testudinum. Taxonomy (NCBI): domain Eukaryota; kingdom Viridiplantae; phylum Streptophyta; class Magnoliopsida; order Alismatales; family Hydrocharitaceae; genus Thalassia; species Thalassia testudinum. The sequence continues at coordinate 70,084,547 of JAZHRO010000022.1, read as the reverse complement.
AGGTGATGTACTAGGGTTAGGGCACCTTAATTTAGGTTCCTATGGGGTTGGAATTGGGTTTAGGGACCTAGAGATCCAAGATCAAGGCTTAAATCTCAAAACAGGAATTGAAGAGCAGTATCAGACGTCCAATTATAGAATCAGACGTCTTATACTCAAAAATTAGAAGTCCCGACTTGTTGTTTGGACGTCCAATCAAAGTTAGGAAGGATTTCGGGTTCTGTTTTGGGTATTCTGCAGAAATTGGATGTCTAACAAAGTGTCTGGACGTCCAATAACACTGCAGAAGTGGGTTTGAAGTGTGCGGGAGTTGGTTAAGGGTCCTGGACATCTTAAAACTTATCTGGACATCCAGAGAAGGGTTGGAACTAGGGTTTTAGGGCTTCCTAAGGTGTTTTGACCTAATCTAAGGGTGGCTAAGGCTTGGGGAAGTCTTTAGGCTATCCTAGGGCTAGGATGGACCTATGCTCTTCACATTTTACTGCTTTATTTCTACTTAATAGAATAGAAAACCTTTAACCCCCTTACATTATTATTCCTACATCTAAATTAGGCCTTCTGCTCCAGCTCTGCTACAACTCCCGTTATTCCTGATCCAGCTTTAGACCCAGCTCCTGATCAGCTTATTCCGTGCAATCGACATAATGCATTTAATCAGCACATTATAACATTATTTTATGCATAGCTAAAGGAAAGCAGTAAAGATGCAGATAATGCGTATGCATGCATGAATTACCCTAACTTATGCTAAGTCCTAGCCTAATTTAGGTCAATTAAGACCTATGATTGCTGCGCAATCATACCCCCATGCCTAAATCTTGCTAGTCCCTAGCAAATGCAAGACTAAATTACTTACAGCAAGGGTCCCTAAGGGACTGGTTATTTTATCAAGTGTTTGCATAGAGATTTTTCTCCCTTTTGTTTTCATCCTATGCTCTAGAAATCCAGACAATCGTGAAGGTGCAGCTATATAGCTTTTGCAACGGATTTGAGTGAAAACTAATACACCTCTAAAGCCTGTACTTGACCCCTAAAAATTCTAGCGGGATAGGCGGATTTCTTCCCTCGGGGTATTCAAGATATTCTATGAATTTCACCCCGACTTTAGGCTTAGGTAGAGAATCTTTGAGGGAAAGGATTATATATTTGGTGGCTCATTCTCACTTGGTGCTACATAGAGACTAGTACTACAGAATCCAGATTCCCGAATTACTAAGTAACTCAACTCAGAGAAAGACGAGAAAAACTATGTCCCTTTTGATTCCTTTGTATTCATTCTCTCTTGCACTTTTTCTTTATTTTTCTTAGAGCTCACAACCTCACCAGATTCACACATATGTTCTATATTTGGTGGTCTCACTAGGCATTAACACTTTAATTGAGTTCTCATAACCCTAACACTAAGTCGGAATTCCTCAGCCATTATTCAGGCGGTCAGAAACACAAGAAAAATAGGTTAAGGCCATATTTGGTGGAGCTCAATTTTGTTTGGTGGTATTAGCTCAACGCAAATGAAATAAATACTAAATATTCACAAACTCTTTTTCTTCTTCTTCCAAAATTTTTTTTTCTTCTTTTTCTTTTTTTTTCAATTTTTCTTCCTTTTCATCTTTTTTTTTTTCAGCATAGCACAACTGGCATACATCCATGAACTTTATTAAGGAGGCATTATTAGGGATTGGTGGTACTCAAGAGACATTGGGTGGCTTATTTGGTGGAAGTGCCTACTCACGGCACCGGGAGAGACGGATAGGACGGTGTATTTCTGACCTTGACATTAATACCTCCTTCAGCTGAGGATTCCGTAAAGAATGGTCGTAACCATCCACCTTAGCCCTAGTTTTATGAAAACTCGCTCTCCGCGTATTTGCCTTATTCGGTGGCTCTCAAAATTTCGCACAAAAATGTATACGCGGGAATCGAGAGCGAAAACTATGTCTAATCTCAGAGTATCATTACCTAATTATCTAGGGTTCCAGATTCCTTGCACTAATCTTAGAGCACCAATACACTCTACTCTCTCACACTATTTGGTAGATTTTTGGATGAAAATCAGGCTGACTCCCAAAACACTGTTCAAGGGTTCAGGAAAAGAAGCACCGCTTCTTCTCGACAAACTTAAGACGTTTATCAGCCTTCACCGTGAATCCATTGCAAATTCTACGTGTGTGAGAAAATTTGTACTGGATTCCAGATTACAGGAATCAACTAAAGGATAAAATCCCTAATGCATTCTCTTAATAAAATAATCTTATTCATGAGTGCAATATCTATATATGCTATAAACATGTAACCTCATATAATTTGTACTTCGTGAAATTCCCTTATCGGGTTACAATCAGCTTGACCCTAAATTTAGAACAAAAGGTGAGCAGTTGAGTCAGAAGTAGCTGTTGCGAATGATTTCTAGCTCCAATGCAAGCATTGGAGGTGGGGTCGGTTGTTCTTTTTATTTAAGGTCCTAAAGTACATTTTGCTTGCAGCTCCGAGGTTTTCCTAAGTGTTGGCACAAAAAAAAAAAATTCAGTTTTTGCTGTATCTATCCCCCCTATGCCTAAGTTCTTGCATGTCCTCATGCATGAATATAAAAGAAAATAAATTCGACAGAGGATGAGTGGGTAGAAGTCACCTGGAATTGCTCCTGAAATTCTATTCAGCACCGGCCAACCTGTTAATATGCAATATAAAAGGGAAATATGCTAAAACAAAACTATGCTATGTATAAAAATGATGTGGAATGTGGGGTGAATGGTATCTATATGTGCTGAGTTTAACGCCTCCAACTGGGCGAAAGCTCAATGAGATGTGTCAATTCTTGCATAAGAGCCGGTCAAAATTAAGAGAAAGATGTGCTCGTATGCTCCTAGAATCAGTGGTCCAGAGATGCGGACCAGCTGATTATGCACCCCTACTCCAAAAAGTATATCTATAAGAAAGTGTGGAGTGGTGGTGGAAAATAGAGGATAATCAGAGGGGGGATCATGATGTTGATTCAGCTGATTTATCATGTCCCACAATTCAGCAGGAAGTTGCTGAAGGAGTAGATCAACATGTATCTCAGAACCAGAATCTGAGTCATAGGGATCCTCATAACGATAATTGACATCAAAGATCATGCCCTCTCCAGGATCTGGGTCATATGGGAGTATCCGTGAAAGTAGAAGATCTGTGGGGAGGTCACTGAAATCCTCATCAGAAATTACTTCGTCCTCATCGATACTCATCTCTGATTCATCAGAGGCTGTCTCTTCAGGCTCGAGGTCGAGCCATTGACTAGGATGGTAGGTGTGTCCCTAGCTCATTCTGCTCGAAGCTTCACCCTCATATGCATTGGGCACCTCAGTAATTCCTACCTCAGATAGCATATTTATTTCTTTGTTCGAGTTATCCATAGCTACTTCTAGTTTTCGGATGTTAGGATCAAGGATAGAAAGTGTCATCTTAAAATCTCCAATATCCGAATTAGGGATGTAGGTGAAAGAAGAAGAGTGCAGATCAAAAGATGTTGGCTCTAGCACAGGTTCACCTACAATGGGAAGTGGTTTAGATTGATCAGTAGTGTTGCATGTAATGTTTGCCTTAGGATCCATATCCTCAATTAGATCCGCTTCCCTTATCTCGATTGGGTTATCCAACCCAAAAGGTGTCTCCCAGGATTCAGGATAATCTGATTGCGGCTCAGTCCTGGAGATATCAGTCCTTTCCTCCTCAATTTCAGATGAACCCATTCGGCATACTTCCTGCTCCTATCTCATATCCATGCTAGATTCTTTTCCCCTTGAGTGGTCTTCAGGCATCTGCTCCCGAGAATCTTCTATGTGTTCTTCCGGCGTAGTTGTTTCAGATTCTTCAAGGTCTTCAATGCTATTTTCCACTTGATATCTCAAAAGCAATAGTTCTTGAGTTTCCCGATTTTGTCCCATTCGCCTTGTAATCTCTGTCGTTTCCTGAAGGAGCTCCATCACAGCTTGTTGATGCGGAATCCGGCTTTGTCTTTGGTTTGGCTCAATGATAGCCTGGATTTCGCGTAGATAGGATGCGGCCTTTTCCTAAGCGCTCACTATAGCTCTCTGTATTCTATAATGTGGCCGCATATGCACCGGTAGCTCTTCAGGGGTTCCAAGGGGTGAATCAGGTCAAGCCATGTTCCATGGGTGAGAAGCAGGAGTATGAAATCCATATCCTGGGTTATAAGATGCGATCCTTTGAGGGACCGACTGGTATGGGTCATAATATCCAGGGTTAGGATATGGGTTAACCATTTTGGTAACCCGAGGAGAAGGATCAAGCGAAGCGAAAAGTCATCTTCGCCACCTTGGGTTCTGATCCCAAGGTTGAGCGATTCAGTGACCCGAGCTCTCAGATAAGCTCGTGGGTCCAGCTCTTCTGGATCTTGATTAGGTCCAAATCCAATGTTAGCCATTGCGGCATAGCAGATAGAAGAAATGGGGCGAGAAGATGGTCCGGGCGAGGTGACTCGCCTCCTTGGGAGTGGCTCCCAAGGTCCAACCAAGTGAGGTCGAAGTGACCTCCTTCCGTGCATACACCGCCCAACCCCTGGGTTGGTGTAGCACGTAGAACAAGACTAAGGCCCTGTCAATCAAATGGTCCTTATAAAACAGGTGACCAGATTTTTCGTTAGGGATTTGAATTCTTGAAGGTAAGTTCGTCGTACAACCAACTGAACGTGAATCCCGCCTCTCAAGCTAACCCAGCCAGTCTGGTTACGAGGGGACTAAGGGGAAGGTTCTTCCTTTGGCTTACGCCTCCGGTTCCGTTGACCCCCGAGCCACGGTCGTTTGACACTACCCCGCAGACTTAGTCACCAGGTTTGGCAAGAGAGATTTAATTTGTTCAGTAGTACGACAACAAACTCGGGTTGAATTCGTATTTTAAAATTACTTTTAACCCATTTTCTTCAGTGGGGTTTGTGGTGAGTGGCCCACAAGGTAACCAAGCTCACCGGCTAACTAGACTTGATTAAGTCTAGGTTAGCCAAAAGTGTGGTCTCTAGTTGTGACCCTAAAGGTTCAACCTAAGTTGCATGCACTTCAAGGGTTTTTTTTTTTTAATTTCAACAAACCACAAAAATAATGTAGATTCTCTGATAATAATTGCAATCTAGTTAATTTGAAATTTTGCAAGTAGATTCCTATTTCAATTAGTTTTTCAAATAATATTTTTTTCAAATTTTTATTGTTTCAACCGAATTTTTAGGGAATTTTAAATATCAGGGGGTTAGATTTGGAACTTTGACCCCTGGACGGTTTTTCGCCTTCAAACAGTATCAAATTATCTTCAAAAATTCGGGAAAAATATGGAAAATAAAGCCAATTAGATCATCTTTCAAACCCCACCATTTTTAGTCAAATAGATTCGTAAATTTCTTCGAATCGCCTTTTGAAATTTAAAAATTTTTGAATCTGGGTCAATCTGACCCCCATGCAATTCGCGAATTTTTAAAAATTTTATATTTGGAGTTTCTTCAAAGTAACGGTTACATTTGAAAGATGGTTTGAAATTGAAGGTTTTGCCCGAATTTTTGAATTTTTCGCTAACAGATTTTTCGGAAATCGAATTTTCAAGTGAGATTTGAAATCTGGCAGAAAATCAAAAGGTGGTGGAAAAGCTTTTGAAAAGGTTTGAATTTAAATTCAAGTCTTCCACCAAAAATGTTTTTTTTATTTTTTAAATCTTTTTCACTTTTTTTTTATTTTTTATTTTAAAAAAAAAGAATTTTTAAAAAGATTCAAACGGAAATATCTCTTTCTTTTTCTTTTTTCTTTTTTTCTAACCTAGATTCAAAAGAAAACCTAATCTAGATTTTTTTCAAAATTTTTTCTTTTTGATTTTTTTTATTTTTCACGAAAATGAGAAATTTTTTTTTTTCACAAAGAATTTTTCAAAGGAAATTGTAACAAGTAAATCTACTCCGACGGTTCAGAAAGAGAAACCTAATCTAAGATAGATGATGTGCACCTGATTTTTCTTCGCCGCGCTCGGTGTGTGCGCAGATCTCGTTTTTCTTCCATGTTATCCTGTACATCAAAAAAAAATGAAGTAGAGGCATATTTGTCAATGATAAGTAAAAGATCGGAATCAAGAAAAATGATGTTGCCTCCCCGGCAACGGCGTCATTTGACAGAAAGCCATTTTCGCACATTTGAAAGTCGTCAAAAATCGTAGTATAGTCGCGCAAAAACGTTCGTCAAAAATATTGTTTTGTAAAATAATGAGACTTGAGTCCCGGTCGTTCGTCTCTGGGAGGCGTGTTTCTGTTTTTGAAATCGATCTTAAAGCCGCTCTACTTAGTATTCTGGTGTGCATATATAGGCGGTTAAAGAGCAGGCACTTAAATCACGCAAATAAAATAATCATTCAGCTCATGGTGATTTCAAACACATAAAGAGACATATATATATACATAAATGTATTTTTCATTCATTCATTGGGGGAGAATTGTTTGTACAGGAAATCTAGAGGAAAGCTTATACAGGAATGCTTTAAATTAAACTTAGCTACCAGAAAATGATTGCATACAAGAATCGACGGGGGGATTTCACATGCATCATTGGGGGAGAAGAGAAACTACTCTACTAAGCAGTAAATGAAAGCAGTAAAACTTATGAAAAGAATGATCTAGAGCTAAAAGAGTAGAGGGCATTCAGGGGTGGTCCCTGATGGCCTTGGAGTGCTCGAGAGGAGAATAAGGGGCGGCCAATGTAGCTTAGGCCGACCCTTGGAGAGAGGTAGGGTTGATCCAGCATCCCGGCATGGTGTCCTCCATGGTGGTGGTAGTGAGCTCGTGGAGGTGGAGTGAGTGGCTAAGTGGAGGTGGCGTGAATGGCACCAATGGAGAGCAATTGCCAAGGGAGTGAATGGGTGCAAATGGCCACCCATGGGGTCTTTTTATAGACCCAATGGAAGCTCTCTAGAGAATTATGGAATTCTCTAGAGAGGCCTATGGTGGGAGCTCGTGGGAGAGTGAGAGAGAGAGGGTGGATGGTGGTTTTTAGATCCACAAAATGTGGATCTAAAAATTGAATGGTTCTTGGTTGCTATTTTTGGCAACCAAGGCAACCACACATGGTAGACAGTTCTAGAGAACTCTAGGCTAGATATTTTCGTGTGGATGGTGTGTGTGGGTGTGTGTGGGTGTGTGTGGGTCGAAACTTAGGTGGCTAGGTTGATTAGGTTGGGTTCTAGTGGGTTTAGGTCAAGGTAGGTCACAAATTAGGGTTATAAACCCTAATTCACTAAGGTAAAGTGCAATTAAACTTAATACAAGTTTAATTGGGTGTCTGGAAACTTAATTGAGAGTAAAACAACTCAATTAAGTCAGGTCTAGGTCAATTGGACTCTCACTGAGTCAAATTGGACAGTGTGTGCTGAGATCAGGGCTCAATTGGACTCAATGAGTCCAATTGAATAGGCTGATGGATTTGACTAAGATCCAAGTCAATTAGGTTTAGTGAGGACCTCATTAGGTCCTTAGGGAGGTCTAGAGGTGATGTACTAGGGTTAGGGCACCTTAATTTAGGTTCCTATTGAGGGTTCGTCCCTACCAGGAGGGGTGACGTAAAAATAATTGCGGAAATAAAAATATATAAAGCAATCTCACAAAATAAGCAATCCCAAAATGTGCACAGGTAATTTTTAGGTGGAAACCCAAATCGGGTGAAAACCACCACCTAACCCTCTCGAGTTAGGATTTTCCGATCAACCAAGTTGATCAAAACCACTAACCGAATCACTTTGAACGAGGGTGATTCAACCTCACTACAACCACGCTACAAGTACGAGGGTAGCGTTCCTCAACCCCTTCTCTCCACGAGAAGGATTTTGTCCCACGAAGGAGACGGGAATTCGCAAAGCGAATACCCAACCAAAATACAAAGATAAAATAAACAACAGTCCTATAGAGCCAACAAAATTAAACCTAGCTTCTATAGGAAATAGGAAACTCCCCTTTGCAAGGAGTGCGTCGATGATGACGCGGTGCGTGTGCCACGCGACGGCGCTACGTCGCTCTCGTTATCAACAGCGGGAGAGCGGACGCGCGAAGGCTTGATGCTCTCAAGAGAATGAAACTAGAGCTTGGAGAGCAAGGGCCTCAATTGGACACAAAGGAGTGGAACTAAGTTGCTTAGGTGTGTCTCTTGTTTCTCTTAGTGTGTATCTTGTGTGTTGTTGTTTACAAAGGTTCCCCTCTATTTATAGAGGACTTAGGAAGGCTTTGGAAGGCTTGGAAAAGCTTCCATAGCCGTTGGGTGCAAAGCCCAAGAGAATCAGGCCGAAATCAGGACAATGATTACACTTCACAGGGTTATCAGACGTCTAACTCTGGCATCAGACGTCTGGAAGGCCACTTTAAGACGTCTGATTCCAAGGTCAGACGTCTGATTCTGTGCGGGTTTCTCCCTGACTTGAATCAGATCTAAACAGGGTTTTTGTACAAGTCCATCAGACGACATAGAGGACGTCTGGCACTAAGTCTGGACGTCTGGAAACCTACTTTTACCGTGGGAATTGATTTCCAAACGTTGCAACGGCTAGAAAATCTCTGAGAAGAGATTTTGGGTCAGCCGAGGCAAAACGGTCATTTATCAGACGTCTGTGAAGTCCTATGGACGTCTGATAAGGCTCTAACGGTCATATTCTTGAGTGTCTTCTAAGCCAGCCAACGGTCCACTAACTGGACGTCTGGCAAAGTCATCAGACGTCTCCTAAGACGTCTGGTATAAGGTCTGGACGTCTGAATTCATCAGACAGAACTAACTATGTCCAGCCTAACAGTTATCAGACGTCTGAAACAACAGTCAGACGTCTTAAAATCCTTTATCAGACGTCTGATTCGTGAATTAGACGTCTGGAAAGTCAGTTTTAACCCTATATTGGTTTTCTAAGTGTTCTACAGAAAACCTACGTATCCTAGGGTTGTGCAGGTGTTCCTAGGACTACTGTTAGGGTTCTTTGAGGCTCTTTAACATAATGTCTAAGGAAAATAAAGAGCAAGAAAATAAATACAAGAGATACATGAAAGGATAAAAAAGAATCTATCCTATTCTTCTTGTCTTCCATCTCCAATCTTTCGCTCCACGCGAACCTCCTCTATTTTCCGTCAAGCTCCTCCAATCCGTCCTGGATGCGAGCTCGAGTTCCGTCTAAACACATCTTCATTTGCAATTGACCTGAAATTTAGGACTCAAATTGCAAATGTTAAATAACACGTGTTTTGTTATCATCAAAACAAATGATCGTGGTGCTCTAGCACCAACAATCTCCCCCTTTTTGATGATGACAAAACCGTAAATAATAATGCATAAAAATCCTCCCCCTTTTTGACATTATCAAAAAGGTTTGATTGATTTTATATTTCCTATTACTCCCCCTTAAAACATGCTCTTCTATTTATTTTTAACAAAGGTAATGTCCTCCCCCTTTTTATAACAACAAGATAGCTATTATTTTTCTCCCCCTTACTAAAGGAAATTTAGCTAACTTGTATCTCCCCCTTAAAAATTGACAATAAGCTCATCATTTTTAACTCCCCCTATCTAAATGCTTATAAAAAGGATAGGGTTAAGAATTTTACCTCACCTACCATGGCCAATAAAATGGCCCGAATGGTGGTGGTGGATGCCACATCGGATGGGGCTCCCATCCGTAGCTTGGAGGCCCGGGCATCGGCGCCGGTCTCCAATCTGGTGGTCGACGTGCGGCGGGTCCGTCGTTTGTTCGCCGTCTCGTCGGTCTTCTTCTTCTCCTCCTTGGTCTACTCATTGGTTCTCCCAACTTAAGTTGACCAGCCTTGAGCTTGTAGGTCCAGTCCTTTATGTTGTAGTCATCCCTGAACCCTACAAAACAAGATTCTAATTTTTTCTTTGGTATCCAAGTGGGCTTGGATCCGGATTTGTTAGAAGGTCTCCTTGATGGAGATCCTTTCTCAACCTTAGGGCTATAAAAATTATCAACTTTGTTGATTAATTTGTTAGAATTTTCCCTAAGACATGTGATTTCTTTTTCTATAATATCCATCTTAGTCTTTAAATCAGAAATTTCTAACTTTAGACTATTATTTTCCTCAATCAATTTAGTATTTTCATTGATGAGGTTATGATTATCTAATAATAATAGGTTATCATCCTTAGGACTAGCTTCTATGTCCTTAAGTTATTTTTCTAACCTATCATTTTCATTTTTAAGAAAACTAAGGTTCTTCTTCATGCTTTTGTTTTCTATTTTTAGTGATTTACTAATCTCGAATAATTCATTAAAAGCTTCTTGTAAATCAGAATTTACCTCTTCGTCGGAGTCGCTTCCGCTTTCACTGTCCCTATTGGTTCCTCTAGCCATGAAACCAAAGCAAGTGGTTTCTTCTTCTTTTTCTTCTTCTTCTTCCTCCGAGCTGGAATCCTCATGAGTGCCTTCCAACCTCCTCCATATCTCGTGGGCGGTGGTGCACTCTTGGATTTTCTCGAACTCTTCCGGACTCAATGCGCAATACAGGGCATTCATTGCCTTTGCGTTGAGTGAGAGATCTTGAATCTGCAGCTGCGAGTAGCCTGCATCCGGTCGCTCCGGGATCTCGTATGAGGCTTCGCAACGTCCCCATAGAGCGAAGTCCGTGGCTTGAAGCCACATCCTCATCCTCAGCTTCCAGCAGCTGTAGTTGTTCCCGTCAAAGTAGGGCGGACGGGTTGTGGACTGTCCCTCCGAAATCCTACTTGTGGAACAGCTTCCCTCCATGTTTAGATCCTCGCCGGTTTGTAACGCCGAAAATGCGAGACCTGCTCTGATACCAATTGAAGGTTCGTCCCTACCAGGAGGGGTGACGTAATAAAATTGCGGAAATAAAAATATAAAGCAATATCACAAGAAATTAAGCAATCACAAAATGTACACAAGTAATTTTTAGGTGGAAACCCAAACCGGGTAAAAACCACCACCTAACCCTCTCGAGTTAGGATTTTCCGATCAACCTAGTTGATCAAATCCACTAACCGAATCACTTTGAACGAGGGTGATTCAACCTCAATACAACCACGCTACTTAAACGAGGGTAGCGTACCTCAACCCCTTCTCTCCACGAGAAGGATTTTGTCCCACGAAGGAGACGGGAATTCGCAAAGCGAATACCCAACCAAGAGACAAAGATAAAAGAAACAATAGTCCTATAGAGCCAACAAAATAATTAAACCTAGCTTCTATAGGAAATAGGAAACTCCCCTTTGCAAGGAGTGCGTCGACGATGACGCGGGTGCGTGAGCCACGCGATGGCGCTACGTCACTCTCGTTATCTACGGCGGGAGAGCGGGCGCGCGAAGGCTTGATGCTCTCAAGAGAATGAAACTAGAGCTTGGAGAGCAAGGGCCTCAATTGGACACAAAAAGAGTGGAACTAAGTTGCTTAGGTGTGTCTCTTGTTTCTCTTAGTATGTATCTTGTGTGTTTTTGTGTTGCAAAGGCTCCCCTCTATTTATAGAGGCCTTAGGAAGGCTTTGGAAGGCTTGGAAAAGCTTCCATAGCCGTTGGGTGCAAAGTCCAAGAGAATTAGGCCGAAATCAGGACAATGATTACACTTCACAGGGTTATCAGACGTCTAACTCTGGCATCAGACGTCTGGAAGGCCACTTTAAGACGTCTGATTCCAAGGTCAGACGTCTGATTCTATGCGGGTTTCTCCCTGACTTGAATCAGATCTAAACAGGGTTTTTGTACAAGTCCATCAGACGACATAGAGGACGTCTGGCACTAAGTCTGGACGTCTGGAAACCTACTTTTACCGTGGGAATTGATTTCCAAACGTTGCAACGGCTAGAAAATCTCTGAGAAGAGATTTTGGGTCAGCCGAGGCAAAACGGTCATTTATCAGACGTCTGTGAAGTCCTATGGACGTCTGATAAGGCTCTAACGGTCATATTCTTGAGTGTCTTCTAAGCCAGCCAACGGTCCACTAACTGGACGTCTGGCAAAGTCATCAGACGTCTCCTAAGACGTCTGGTATAAGGTCTGGACGTCTGAATTCATCAGACAGAACTAACTATGTCCAGCCTAACAGTTATCGAACGTCTGAAATAACAGTCAGACGTCTTAAAATTCTTTATCAGACGTCTGATTTGGGAATTAGACGTCTGGAAGTGCTGTTTGAACCCTATATTGGTTTTCTAAGTATTCTACAGAAAACCTAAGTATCCTAGGGTTGTGCAGGTGTTCCTAGGACTACTTTTAGGGTACTTTGAGGCTCTTTAACATAATGTTCTAAGGAATCAAAAAGAGTAAGAAAATAAATACAAGAGATAAATGAAAGGAAAAAAAAGAATCTATCCTATTCTTCTTTTCTTCCATCTCTAATCTTTCGCTCCACGCGAACCTCCTTTGTTTTCCGTCAAGCTCCTCCAATCCGTCCTGGATGCGAGCTCGAACTCCGTCTAAACACGTCCTCATTTGCAATTGACCTGAAATCTAGGACTCAAATTGCAAATGTTAAATAACACGTGTTTTGTTATCATCAAAACAAATGATCGTGGTGCTCTAGCACCAACAAAACTAACTTAGTAGCATCGCCGGATGACGAAAAACCTGATGGTGGCCATGTGGTGGTGTTTGGCAAGGTGAGGAGGTCGTACGACCTTAAAACGTGGGTGCGGTGAGCGTGGAGTTCAAGGGAGTCGTAGAGTGGCAAATAGGGTGAATTGGTAGAGGCCTTTTGCCCTTCATGTGATGGCGGAGCTTTTGGAGTCAGTGGCAAAGTGGATGGAGGTGTGGAGCGGTGGTTGGGCGTCGCTGAAGTTTCACCGAAGAGAAAGGAGATGAAGAGGGTGCAAGTGGTGCAGCAAGTGTGAGTGAGTTGTGCGTGCAGGAAAAAAGTAGACTGAGAGAGAGTGTGATAGAGGGACCTAGGGACATGGTAGAGAGGCGGAGGGCTCCGGTGTTGGTTGACTGGACCCGGGGAAGGAAGTAGAGGTGGTGAGGCGGCGACATCGACTGGGGTAGAGGCACACTCTCTCGTTGGTAGGAGAGGTTCGCAAGGATGAGGGGAAGCTAGTCGGCCATCCAATTTGATGGTTGGATGATCAGAGGAAGAGAGGGGAGAGGAGTCGCCGAAGCTAAGTTTGAAGGTGGTCGGAGATGGAGTAGAAGATGATTTCTCAGGACAAAACTTGCTGAAAAGCTTGGCCGTGCGACAGGTGTTCTTTTATAGGCCATAGGAAGCCCTTCAAAGCTTGGAAAGAAGCTTCCAAGCTCCGAAGGTTTTTTTGAAATAAGATACCTGAAGCTTTGAAAGGTTCGCATGATCTTTTGGGAAAGAATAGGAGCCCAAGGAATGGCTTAGATGGAAGGGAATTCCTTCACGAACTTCCCTTTTAAATCTAAGAGGTATTCGCTAAGGAATCAAGGAGTTCTTGCCAAATTTAGGCTGTCGAAGTTTGTAGGAATATGATTCATAGCAGCAGGGACCTATTTGTGAAAATGATGACAAAGCTAGTGGCGTTTTTGCAAAGATTTTAAAAGTTAAGGACATATGTGTGATATAAAAGAATCAGACAAGACTAAATTGCAAACTAAGTTAAGACAGGCTCTAATTAGGCCCAAATATTGGCACAAACCTAATTTTGACCTAAGGAATCCAATGGTAAAGTTGGATTTCGATTTTGACCCAATTTAACTGGGTAATTTATACAAAAATCCAAATTAGGGCAAATGTCAATCTGATACTCTGTTTTGGGTTAAGACGGGTTATGATGATCAAATTGAAGGTACCAAACCCTAGAAAATATTTTTATATGAATTTTAGAGGGTTTAGGTAAATTTTATCTTGGCCAGAATCTCAATTAATTAAGTGGGTCTATTTTTAGGGTTTCAGAAGTCATTTAATTCTCAACGGCGTCTTCTTCCTCCACGGAGGGAGAGCCCATAGACCACAACGGCGTCTCACCCACGTCTACGACTCTAACCACCACGACGTCTCATCTCCACTCTGACACTGCCATCGCATCCGCTACTGCGTCTTCGACATCACCATTGCATCTCATCTCTACTGCGACAACTCTCACAACCATGCAATCCACCACTGCGAGTCACTATGACCTCGAACCCCCCAACCCCCACGCACAGCAGCCAAGCGTGGCACCAGTGCACACAGTAACGCATGTACTGCCCTCAGCCTCCTTTCCTCTCCCGCACCGTCCGCACAACCACGCGCAACCACTAGCGCTAACCACCCACAGGCACGTCCTCCGCAAGGGTGCCACTACCCACTGCGCGCAGCACGCACCACCGCCTCCACGTGACAATCGTAGCCGGCCCTAATACTCACGCAATAGCCCATCGAGCGCCCATGGCTTTGCACGCCCTTGCCCTCTCACATCCTCTCCCTCATGTGCCCACAACCGTTGTAGCAGCCTCAACAGTGCATTCTCCCTCAACGCACACAACACTATTCATTTGCTTCTTTAGAAAAGGATGCAACGCCGGTGTGCATCTCCTCCACGCAACCATCTACTCTAGCCACCATCCTTCACACCATCAACTCCCACGCGCTTGCCATGACACCACGATCTCCGCTATGCCACCAGAGTCGTCAACAACAACCAACGCACACAATCGGAATACCCCATTCTGTCGGCCATCCTTCCCTTCGACCAGTGATTTCCGACGACCGTCCATCGTGACACCACCATCATCGAAAAGCCCTCGTCATAATAGGCCTCCTCCAAGATTCCATGACTTTCCATTGCTTCTCCTCTACACACACACTGATGTAAATACATTTACACTACTTAAGATGTCTACTTATACATGTTCTTAAGCATAGGACTTCATTGCATGATATAAATATTGCATAACATGCATCATCTTGAATTTAGAGTAGTTTGAATAAAATAGAGGTTAATTGACTCCTTTTATGTGCTTGGACAGGGCAAACTTTTTATCGGGGCCACGGATCGAAGATCCAACTATACTGATGTGATCAGGGCGACGATTACAGTTCAACGACTCCAATATCGCCCTAATCAGGCATCTGTAGGATCAGATGGTGATCGGGGAACCATAAAAGATCAAGGGCAAATATGGTGTAAATCTGCACTTCAAACGACAAATCCAACCGCACGGATGGATTCGGATCAACGATCGCTACCTAATGACACAAAAATCAGGTCAATCCGACATCCGTGGCACCATCTACACCATCTAGAAGATGGACGGCCAAGATGGCGCCACATGACGCAATCTCGGCCTCCCAATCGCCCGCACACACCCGCTGAAGCCCACGCATCCGCCCTTCTCCGTCGTTGGATCAAGATCTAATGGCTGCGACGCACCCGCGCTAAACTCAAGCGCTCGACACAAATGCGCCCCCAGCGCGTTGGTCGAGCACTCTAACGCAAAGCGAGAGCACGCGTTCGAGCCTCGCCACGCAGAATTTAGAGTGGGGGGGCACCTTCAATCGACCGTCGGATCACGATCGAACAATCACGCATGCTTGATAGCGACCACGCACTATTGCACGCGCGGCGGTAACACGGCATTGCACATGATCTGGCGTGCGATGAGGAGGCGAGCGTAGCGCGATCTGAGCCGTCCGATCAATGCTTGCGCACGTTCAGCCATCCTCAGCCATCCAATCTCGCGATCGGACGGCTGAGGATGGCTGAACGGGCTCGCTTGCCCGCGCGTGCCGCCCACGACGCCCACGTTCAGACCTTTAGCGACGGTTTTATCCGCCACTAAAGGTCCTGAATTACTGTTTTTAAAGATGTAATGACCAAATTTCCCCCACTCCTTGCAACTATAAAAGGAGACCCCCTCCACACGAAATTCTCATCCCTTCTCTTCTCAACCTCTCCAAAGTTCAAGAGAAGCTTGTCCCACACCTAGGACGGTCCTCGCGAGATAAAGTCAAAATTTTCGTCCCCCGTTCGGAAGTAGATCCCGCGACGACGACGACGTGCTGCCCTGTTCCCGTTCTTCTGTTTCATCCTCCATCCTACTCCGTCCTCCTTCGTCCAGGCGTCGTCCTCCAAGCGATCGTCGAGGAGGATAACTTCTCTCTCCTGTTCTTCTTTACAGCTTTCTAGTGTAGAATTTTCCTGCTTTCTAATGTAATTCTTATTTGGTTTTATTATATAAACATTTTAAATTATTGAATGCATGTTCTCTCTCTCTCTCCCCCCTTTTTTTTTAGTCTGATTGTTGTTATAGCTTCATTGTAATTACATCGCCTCACTTTTCAAGAAAAATTCTAAAAAAAATATAATTGCGAATATAGATCGACATAGCCTCCCTGTGTTCGACCCGGAATTTCAATTCTGGTATAAATTTTATTTGTTGAATACGAGTTCTTCGCTTTCAAGCTACAACGACAAGGTTTTAAAAACAAAACACGTTAGCGTAGCAATTCGCACGTTCAACAAGCACGAAGGAAAATTTTCCTCTATTTTGGGTTGAATTTGTATTTACATTTCATGCCATTGCTACCTCCTTATAATTATTATTTTATTGAGGTGAATTTGCGATGTTGCACTCATGCTTTCTCGTAATTGTTCAACTCATGTTTATCCCTTTTGATTGTATCAAATTACGACTCAAATTTACACTTTAATCCGCATGCAAGTAAAACTTACATGGGGTGCCACTACACATGCACTATTCATATATTTGAAGCTTTGATTTTTTACGTGAAATTTACATAAACAACCCTTGATTTCTCTATAAATTAGAGATTCACATTCAGAGCAGCATGTCCATTGATTGATTTGATGAATATTTCCGCAAACATGATTGTTACATATCTGTGATCTTATTAGTCTGTTCCTCCGTATGAATATGACCTAATCCACCATGGTTTACAATCGTGTGACGACGTATTTTTCTTACAAGCGAAGACTTTTGATCAATAGTCTATTCTCCCCTCTTCTTCTAAATTAGATTAAGACCTCTAGACATAGGGTTCAACTCCATACACGCCCTCCACACCATTTTGTTCTCCAACATCGAGCACACCCTCGTCATTCCATGTCACCTCCCACATCTACAACCACCTCACAAGCTTCGCCTAAACACGACGAAAAAAAACCCAAGTTGATTTGAGGTTTCAACCACTCTCCTGATCCACTGGACTCCCACTGTCGCTGTCGCCTTCCTCGAGTTCACCAAGCACCTCCTCCTCCGACCTCCTAGCACCAATTAAACGCCACCACCACCTTTGCCAAGTGATGTAGACACATCCATTTAGGTTAAAAAGCCTATTTATGCATGTTCCTAGGAATAGATTTGCATTCCATATTATAAATATTGAATAGCATGCATCATTCTGCATTTAGAGTAGTTGTATATATTTTAGGTAAATTACGCCATTTTTGTGGTCAGGAGAGAAGGAGATTTATTTTGGAACCTCAGATTGACGATCCGACCGTACGGATCTGATCAGGACGACGATCGGAGTCTAATACCTCCGAAATCGCCTTGATCGAAGTCCCGTAGCATCATATGCAATCTGAAGAAGATCAACAGCCAAGGGACTCGGGGATGTAATTCAGAGCTTCAAACAACAAATAAGACCGCGCTGATGGATTCGGAGTAACGATCGCATCCCAACGGTAAAAAAAATGACTCAATCCGACCTTTGTAGCACCACGTGGCACAACCCAAGCCAACCCATTCGCACGCATGCGCCACCGCACGCACACAGCAGCGCGAGCACGTGCACATACGCGGAGGACAAAATATTCACCACTACAACAAAAGAACGTACTAGAACAAAAACAACAACAGCTAAGGCAGCTAGGGCTGGGCTCGAGTGGGCCCTACTCCTGCAGCCGGTGGTGCTGGCTACTCAACTCCCTGACCAGAACAAGGTTATAAAATTCCGTAGTTAGATAACGCTGAGTAGAGTGGTAACGAAGCCATTTTCATGCAATTAAGACAAGCAACTAATTAATTATTCATTTTCATTTATCTCAACCAAGTAGAACTAATTTGTTTGTTCTTTTATTTATCTAGTCATTTCTTGGTCTTGTCTGTTCCTCAAGGGAACGATCTTGATTACAGTCTTTCCCATGATGTAGGATGTACACATGGTGCTCTCCTGGCCGGGAAAGTCCCCCGTCATAGTCTTACACCAAGTCAACCACCCCGAGGGGACCACGTGATGGGTGTACACATGATGTAGGATGTGTGCTCATGCAGAGGGGTCACGTTGTCGCTTACGCTTCGAGGCAACTGAAGCCCCATGAGCATACCTACCCTACCCACGACCTAGAGTTGGCAGCTGTTGTTTCGCGCTGAAGACCTGGAGGCACTACTTGTACGGTGAGACCTTCGAGATTTTTACAGATCACAAGAGCCTCAGATACCTTTTTGATCAGAAAGAGCTCAACATGAGACAGAGACGTTAGTTGGAGCTCCTGAAAGACTACGACTGCAGCATCTCCTACCACCCAGGAAAGGCCAATGTGGTGGCTAACGCCTTGAGCCGTAAGGCGCCCGCACGCTTGGCCAGTCTACAGTTACAGAGTTGGAGCCTTTTGGAGGAGGTGGGCAGTTGGCGACCCCTAGAGTTACGAGGGTACTGTGGGGCAGTGACGGTGACACGGCAGACTAGGCCAGAGTTGATGGACCGCATCATCACAGGACAGATGGCCGATCCATACTTGCGGTCTTTGCGCGACAGAGTACTGTCAGGAGATCCAGGTGACTTCTCTTTCACAGACCAGGTGCTACGTTTGAGGGGACGGTTGTGCGTTCCCAGAGACGAGGAGCTATTGAGAGAGCTCCTGACTGAGGCACACGGTTCCAGATTCACCATACATCCCGGGAACACGAAAATGTACCACGACTTGAGACATGAGTTTTGGTGGAGAGGGATGAAGCGGGATGTGGGTGAGTTCGTGCAACAGTGCTTAGTGTGCCAGCAAGTGAAAGCCGAGCATCAGAGGCCTGCAGGGCCGCTTCAGCCGCTTCCAGTGCCAGAGTGGAAGTGGGAGAGTATCACCACGGACTTGGTGGTGGGCTTACCTGTTACCCAGCGGGGACATGACGCAGTCTGGGTAATAGTGGATAGACTGACGAAGACGGCGCGTTTCCTGCCGATCCGAGTCACTTTGGGACCAGCACAGTTGGCAGAGAGGTATATCCGTGATGTGGTACGACTACACGGAGTTCCACGGGAGATCGTATCCGACCAGGATACCCGCTTTACGTCCCAGTTTTGGGCTGAGTTTCAGCAGGCCTTGGGGACGAGGTTGAGGTTTAGCACGGCTTACCACCTCCAGACGGACGGACAGTCTGAGCGCACGATACAGACACTTGAGGACCTTTTGCGTGCCTGTGTACTGGACTGGAGGGGCTCTTGGGAGGAGTACCTGCCCCTGGCAGAGTTTGCATACAACAACAGTTATCACTTGAGCATCGGCATGGCTCCCTACGAGGCTCTGTACGGACGGAAGTGTGCGGCACCCTTGAGTTGGGTTGAGGTGGGGACCAAGTGGGAGGTTGGCCCCAGGTTGATCCGGCAGAGTCAGGAGGTAGTTGAGCAGATCCACAGACGACTCCGCACTGTCAGGAGCAGACAGAAGAGCTACGCGGATCAGAGACGCAGAGAGGTGCAGTTTGAGGTTGGGGACCACGTCTTCCTTCGTGTTTCGCCCATGAAGGACTTACAGCGGTTTGGGGTGAGAGGGAAGCTCGCGCCGAGGTTCGTGGGGCCCTTTGAGGTCCTGGAGCGGGTTGGACCCGTTGCTTACAGACTTGCCCTTCCCCCGCAGCTTTATGATGTGCACGACGTATTCCACGTGTCCAACCTCAGGAAGTATGTATCCGATTCCAGTCACGTACTAAGTCACGAGAGCGTCGAGGTGAGCGACGACCTGACCTACCCCGAGCGGCCAGTGCAGATTTTAGACCGAGCCGTCCGCAGTTTGAGACAAAAGCAAGTACCCCTGGTAAAGGTTTTGTGGAGGAGCCAGCGGTACGAGAGGCTACCTGGGAGCCTGAGGCGGCAATGCGGGAGCGGTACCCGGAGCTTTTCGTGGGTACGTCTTTTCGGACCGACTTCGGTCCTCTTTGAGTTTGTTATGGTTATTTGGATGTCTTTTCCCGCACCCTAGTTGGCGCAAGTTTCGGGGACGAAACTTCCTTTGAGTTTGTTATATTGTAACGAACGCGTGCCCCAGACGTCTTTTAAGACGTCTGGGAGGTGGTCCAGACGTCTTACCAGATGTCTGGGATCATTTCCAGACGTCTGGAAATCCGTTAATTTCAACACGCGCGGGTCGTCTGCGCGCCTGAGCGCGCAGACCGGATATTCGCTGATTCCCTCTTCCCTGATGCAGACGCCTGCCGCGTCCTCTCTCTCCTCCTCGTGCGGCCTTGAAAGGCCACGTGCTCCCTCCCGTTGTCTCCACCGTCTCCTCCCTCTTCTCCTTCAGCCAGTGAGCGTGAGCGCGAGCGCGAGGGCGGCAGCGGCGGCCGCAGTGAGCGCGGAGGAGGTGCTGCGTGCGAGAGCGGAGCTCTGCCGTGAGGGCGAGCTCGCCGGGGCTACTAGGGCTGGCCGGTGGAGGGCGCAGGGGGCGCGGAGCGACGCGGAGGGGGGACTGCTGTGGTCTGAGCAACAGGCGCGTGAGGTACGACGCGGGCGGCGTCGCGAGCGGAAGCCGGGTGGTGCCCTGTTCTGGAAAAATTTCCAGAATCGGACGTCTGGGTTGATAGACAGATGGCGAGGGTGACGTCTGGTAGATCTTCCAGTCGTCTGAAAGGTGGGTTTTCCGTCTTCTTCTTCCTTCCTGTCGATTGACCGTACTGAGGGAGGGAGATGGGTGTGCGCAGGCTCGGTGATTCGCCATCCAACGCGAATCAGACGTCTTGCTATTGTACCAGACGGCTGGAGTGACCTCCAGACGTCCGGGGTGACCATCGGACGTCTGGGATATAGGCCAGACGTCCCCGCAGACTTCTGGATGTCTGCGAAACCACGCTGAACAGGTAATTCTCTGATCCACTTTTTAAGACGTCTGGAAGAAGTTCCAAACGTCTGATTTTGCACAGTGTCGTCATTTTTGACCCGTTTAAGGCCCGTTAGGGTTCCGTTTTCCGAGATTCGAGTTGCGTTCTTTTCAGAATTAATTCCTCTACCGGTCTACAGTAGCTATACACTGTTTTGAGACACTCCTTGTGTTTGATCCTTGTGATAGGACCTCCTTCAGTTGCAGTCTTGGGAGTCGTGGAGGCACGCGGGATTCCCGATCACGCCCCCATTACTCCCGTTGTACCTGGTAGAGTGGCTTTAAGTTATTAATAAAATCTGTTAAAGTATGGAACCATAACTAGAACCTAGGACGTTGCATGAATCCTAGGAATGAGAAATATATGATAGCTCCTAGGTGTTGCATGAATCTTAGGGATGGAAAACTAGATTGTATGATAGATCCTAGGATATGGCATGAATCCTAGGATGGGAAAAAAACTAGTGGAATGTATAATACTGCAGTCTTGGAAAATGGAAAGAGATATAAAGCTGCCTGTAATTTGAATTAACAGCTGCCTGTTGTGAATAAATAACGTGGTTGAGAACATGGATTGTAAGAATGTGAAACTGGAAAGTGAAACCTGGATGTTTGAGTAAAAAGGATGGAACCCTACGGGGAAGTAGAAGTATAACTCCTGGAAAGTGAATGGAATAGTATTGAGAAAGTAAGCTGGCCCTTGGGTATGGAGTACCAAAGAGAGCGACTGTCCCCTTGTTTAGTGCAGAGCGGAGCTAGCCGCCCCAGGGACCCGGGGTTAGGACTGGCCACTCTGTACCAACTTGCTGGCCCTCGCGTACGTAGTACCGAGGAGAGCTACTAATGTAGGGAGGTACTAGCTACCCCACGGGCCCCAGGGTTCTCCTAGCCTCCCACACCGACTTGTTAGGCCCACTGGGGCAAACCAGGGTAGTCAGGTGAGGGTGCGCGGACTGTAGAGGGGCAAGGCCCCGGTTTGGTTACTGTGGAGGGGTTGGACCCCTGTTACTGAGAGGGCTCTGCCCTGGACTGGTTCCGTGCTGTGCTTTGGGCGCACCCGTTAACGGAAACGACTGACCGCGTGCCAGTACGAGTTAGCTACCTGTGCGTTTATCGCGCGTACCGTAGTCACCGTTACGTCTGTCAGTGACCTTGGGGTGGTTGACTGAGGGTAGGATCACCACGGGGGCTCTCCCGGCCAGGAGAGCATCACGTGCTACTTCTACTTTTTGGAAAAGACTGCAATCAAGATCGTTCCCACGAGGAACATTCGAGATCAAGAAAAAGATCTGGGGAATAAATGAAATAGTGAGACAATTGAAAGATGTGAATAAAGAAAGTAATAGAACATAACAGCTAGTATACACTCTACTGTTGTCTTTAGTTTTAGTTGCCACTCTACTCAGCGTTTTGCTGACGTGTTACACTCGTTACCTTTTTGAGGACCAGGTGTTGAGCAGCTAGGGTCAGCGGCTGCAGAGGACGCTGGGCCGAGTAGGGTCCAGTAGAGTTACCACTGTCTTTTGTACCTCTTTGTTTCCGTTATAGTGAGTAGTTCTTGTTTCCGCTGAACTTTTCTTTACCTGCAATTCATGTTATATGATAAATGTTGTTCTACTATTGTGGTGGTATATACTGTAGTAGTTTCTTTCCTTACTGCTGTACTTTCTTACTGTTAGTTATATTCATGCTGAATGCGGTTTATTTTACTGCTCTTTTGGTTACTTCCTCGTTGGACGACTAGGTCTTGGGATTAGTCGAGTCGGTCCGGTTCTCGTGTCTCGTAGGGACTCGGGAACCGAGTCGTTACAGTGTAGAGTGATTAGGCCTAACCATAGGTCTCAACCCAAAGGGGCGACTAGCTCTCCTCTACACTAAAGGGACAACTACTCTCCTTGTTACCAGGTACACAAGGGCCAACTTACTTCCCTTCTACTTACTAGGTTCTTTCCATACACAGGAATTCTTCTCCTAGTTCCCCGTAGGGTTCATGTTTGTATTCCTTTCATTCCATTTTCCAACATTCAGATCTCACAATTCACATTATGGGTTTCATTCTTATAACAAGCAGCTCATGTTTTACTAACTGAGAGACCATCACATCAATAAACTAATATATTTGCTAGCAAGTTGGTTTAACATGCATCTCAAGGAAACAGCGTAGCTCAAGCAACATTCATTCGTTTCTACCCTAGGGTTCATTTCACGTCCTATGGTTCAATTAAGTTATTCTAAACATGCACTTTGTTTGATTAAATCTTGATATTAAGGCAAACCGCTCTACCAGGAAACACGGGAGGATTGGGGGCTAGAACCGCAGGTCCTATCGTCTCCGCAGGCCCCAAATACGCTATAGGCTGGTGACCTGTACCAGCGACTAAGTCAAATCAGGTGAATTCAAAATAGTATAAACTCGACACTAACATGTAGAGAAACTCAAGCGGAAAACAATAGTACTTCGTTTGCGAAAATCCAATTTCGTTTGGACCCTAAACAGGCCCAAAACATGCATATTGCCCAAAATCTGATGCCTGGGACTAAGCCCATACGTCTTAAAAGACATCAGAACTCACCCTGTGTTTCCTGTGGCTTCCTCGGACATCTGGATCCTTTCGCAATCGTCTGAGAGGGGTCCCAGACGTTGGACTCTCTTTCCGATTGTCTGGGAGTACGGTCAGACATCTGGCGATGTGCCCAAATGTTCGAAAGTACCTCGAAAAGGCACACCGCACGCCTTTCCAACACTCTGCCCATGCGTATGACACACAGACCCAAAATCAGCTAAGGGTCCAGTCTGCATGGCCGGAACCCATGCAGAAATAAGTACCTCAGCACTAAACGTGCTTTCAGACGTTCGGCTTCAACTCCAGACGTCCCGCTGCTACTCCGAACGTCTGATAGATGCTCCAAACATCTGAGACTAGAAAAGATCCAGTACGCAGAACTCCTCGCGACGCTGTCTCCTCTGTGAGCTCGCCCACAGGAGCTGCAGTAGTGCCTCCAGCGGCTGCAGGAGGCTGAGGCTTCTGCCCACGTGCTCCTCCTCCTCGCAGGCGTCCTCGACCCCTCCCGCACGAGCTCCTCGGAGCTCCTGCAGCTCCCTCTCAAGGTCACTCCCCCTTTCCCACGCTCTCTCTCCCTCTCTCCTCCTCTCACTTGCTCGCGGCAGGGGACGATGACGAAGATGGTCGCCGGTAAGGGGAAGAAGATGGAGGTGGTGGTGCCTAGTAGTGATGGAGAGGGTGGCGTGGGTGTTTGGGGGTTTAAATAGATGGTTATTAAGGTTTTGGGTGAGGAGGTCGGAGAGGGGGGAAATAGGGCATGCATGTCGCATGCGTGCTTAAAGGAGTAGAAAGTATGGTTTTCCTTACTTTCAGATGTTCTGCCATCTATCCAGATGTCTGGACAGACGTCTAGCAAACACTTCAGACTTTTTATCCAACAAAAAAGAGGTGGGTCATTTCAAAAAAGAAGGCCAGGGACTTCTTAGAAAAGAAAGAAACTTGTAAGGCCCTTGTCGCAAGACCGCAGGGATCAGAATGCAACAATTCTAGGATTGGTTTGCAATTTTCAATTACTGACTCATGTGTTAGTTCTAAATAAGTTTTTATTAGCATAACTTGTTCAAACGTTATTTCTAATGTCTATTTAATGCCTAATCAATGGAGTACTTGAATATTTCTTTTAATTGAGCATTAAATAAATTTCATTGATGTATCTTCATTGCACTTGAATCATGAACTTTAACTTCGCATTTTATAAGATTAAGGTGCGATTATGAACCTGTGATTTTCAAAGAATTCAACTCATATAAGTTCACACCCTAAATAGTAGTATTCTCGTATTTTAATTGCTCAGAGAGATGACCTCGGAATACTTTTATTTCGAGATATAAATTTTAAATATTAATTGTACTTTTATCATCTATACTATGATGCATACATTTTTAAAACTCGGTAGAAGTTCGTTAACACCACCTTAATGAAAAATCTATGTTTCAACAAAAAAGAAAACTGAATGTTGCGAGGTGAGAAAATCATAAGAAATCTACTCCAATATCTTTTTGATTTCTAATATATCATATGTGAAGTGATCCAGTTAGACAGTTAGGTCGAATTTACTTTAGGGTTTAACCTCTTAAAATAGGGGGTTAACATCATGTTTACTTCACTACTTAACAGCCCTTTACTTAGCAATTGTTTTTACCTCCTAATAATGATTTGCCTAACTTTGATTTGTCTAATATCTGTTGTCACTAGTATCAGGTAAACTCATGCTTGATGATCAGAATCATACTTACGATTCTTTCGTTATGAATTTTTTGGTGTATTTTTCGGCCGCAACTTGTCAGACTCGTGTATAAAAATTGTATTTGTTACATTTGCTTCGAGTAAATATACTTAATGAAATAACATGGCACGTGTACTTAGCAACGTATCGCTCGTGTACTCGTGCGATTGTGTTCTCTTTCCTTTCATCTAATATAAAAATATATGAATACGGAAATACCTATTGTAATATATAAGTTAATCATATCAATTTCAGATTAAAATAGGTCGATAGAAAATAATTTTTAATTACTTCAAAATAAAAATATACTAATTGATAATAAAATCATACGAATCGAGAATAAATATATACGGATATATTTTATATAGTAAATAATGTTTCACTTACAACATACTTTTAAATCTATAAAAAGTGATTATAGATAAAGTCTACAAAAAGTGATTGTAGAATGAGATTTATATATGTAAAAAAGTAAAATATAATAGATAAAATTATCACCCTCCCTTCGTATATTATAAAATATATTATAATATATGTTTGTTTTATTTGGTTGACAGCGCAAAATGCTCATTAGAGTTCGATGTGCATTATATTTCATGAGAAACTGCTTGTTTATTAGGACATTGAATGTTAAATGCTCCAATTTAATCAGAGTATACTATGCACATGCCTTAGATAAGGGCTTCTGTTTCTGGGGTGGGGGTCTTCGACATATTTTGTGTGGCTTACACCCGCGACGTTATCTTGGCGTTATTTTGGCATTAATGGCATGATTAAATCTTGACCACAATAACATGTGACCGCGGTGAGGGTAAAAATGTCCATCGTCGAAGGTGGTCGGCGAGGCCCACATCATCGGACTAAATTTATTTTTGAGCATTTTGATCGATGGCCACTTCTAATTTTCAAATGACAAGCTTGAATTAAAAATATACAATTAATTTAGGGTATTTAATTTAAACAATTTGTAAACGCTTAACCCCTTCTCCCAGTACAGAGAGACGGATGCGAAGACCATGCTCGCTTTTGCTCCACCCCGTATTACTTATGAGATTTGTTAAAGAATTATCCAAATAACCAATGGGCTAGTTTATGCAAGGGACTAGCTAACTTAGATTTAAAAAGTTGTGTGGGGGCCATGTTTGTGGTTACCAAAATGAAGGTTAAATTGCATAGATATCTTTTAAAGTTAATTTACTTAAGGTGTTATGAAATCTAGGTTCACGCAAGTGTAAGTGATGTTAACTCTTCTTTTTATTTACTTTGAAAAAAGAGTTAACACTTGTTTTTATTTATTTGAAATATGTGTAACCTATGGTGTGAAAAAGGAGAAACGTAAAAAATAGAGGGTTAACATCATTGCCAACTAGGGTTTTGCAAAATTCATGATCTCTCTCCAAGACATGGATTTGTAAGCAGGCGTTAACCCACAAAGTAAATGGAAATTAACCATCCAAGTAAATTACTAGGCCTTAGATATTTACATAAAGTCAAAACGTAAACAAACATGCGTAGTAATGCTTTTTGCAACATGTAGGGTGAGTGGAATGTAGTTTTAACTGTTGTGTTTTGATTTTTCTCTGATGGAAATCACTTTCTATAGGTGAAAAGTCGCTTTCTATGTGAAAAATCACTTTCCATAGATGTATTCTCTATTTTCAACCAGTGTACTTTAATTTTCAACTGATGGAAAATCATTTTGAATGGATACTAATTGAGAGGCAAAACACACTAATGTGTTTTTATTTTCAACCGGACTATCCCGATTTGCTTAGTAGGCCTAACAGGAGTCAGAGTAGGGAAGTCAATCCTGACCCCAAGTCCCAACCCAAAGGTAGGATAGCTCTCTCCCTTCACAAAAATGACGGTAGCTCTCCTTGGTACCGCGTACACTAGGATCAGCTCACTTTCCATACCCAAGTTTAAACAGCCAACTAACATGCCTGTATAGGCAAAGTGTTCAATCATACATCAATATCCATGTCACTGTACTTTGATTCCTTTCCTAGTTCCCCGTAGGGTTCCTACATAGCACTCGTCTCATTTCAATACATGGCATGCATCTCTATTCACATTCTGGTTTCATAATCAAAGAATAGGTAGCTCATGATTCATCAGGATAAGCATTCAATCTTATCAATGTACATATTCAATTGCTTACAGTAGGGAAATGTAACAACATGCGTTCTCAAATTATAACAAACGAGGTTCAAATAGTGTACATACAACATTATCAGCCCTAGGGTTCATCTCATGTCCTAAGTTTCAAGCAGATATTTCTAATTAAGTATGCACTTAACAAATTAAATTATATGAGTAGAGAGGACCACTCTACCAAAGTGTACGAGTGATATGGGGGCACGAATGGTGAATCTTGATGTCTCCGCAGGTCTCGTGTGCACTACAAACTGAAGATCTATTTTGCATGGTTGGTCAAACCATATAGTAATAATGTTGACCAAAATTCCAACATGTCAAAACAAGCTCAAAACAATATAGAAATGATCCTAACACATAGGAAATTCTGAAAGAAAACCAACGATACTTCGTTTGCACAAAATCGACGTCGTTTGGACCCTGAACAGGCCTAAACGCTTTTGCCGGTTCACCTGAACTGGACCAGGCAGGCTGGTCAGGCTGGACCGGCTGCCTGGTGGCTGCATTAGCGCAATCAAACCATAATCAGACTTTTGGGACGTCTTAAAAGTGCGCAGAGTCTAACCATGCTCTCTTACGTCTGTTTCAGTCATCCACTACCCCTCACAGCTGTCTGAGGGTGTTACCAGACGTCTGACACTACGCCCGGTCGTCTGGGAGGGTAGTCGGACGTCTGACACCACCTCCAGACGTCCGAAAGCGCCTCAAATATCGCACCAGCGTGCCTTCCCAACGCCTCTCGTACTTGCACAGATGTTCGTAGCTAAAGCCATGCTCAACAATTGTTAAGGCAGCGGAAACTTGGTTTCCGCGCCTGCACACACCATGAGTAGAGCTGACCACAGTACTCTGCATGCTTCCAGATGTCTTGAGCTCCCTCTTGACGTCCGACGATCCCTCCAGATGTCTACCCAATGTTGCAGATGTCTGATAACCATGGAAATTGCAGCCAAACTCCACGCGCAAGACCTTCCTCACAGCAGCTCTCCTCCTCTACGTGCTGCTGCAACTGCAACAACGACCCCCGCAGCAGCAGCTCCTCCTCCTGCCGCTCTCCCTCTTCCTCCCTCACACACACCTCTCCCCCGAGCTCCTCATGCTCCCTGCTCTCTCTCTCTGGAGCTCCTCCTGCTGCTCTCCCTCTTCTTCTCCCTCACTCACGGTTGCAAGGGAAAGGAGGGGATGTGGGTGGCTGCTCGATGGGGCAAAGTGGAGGAGGGGGGGTTGTTTTATAGGGGAGAAAATAGGGTTTGTGGGTTTACATGGGGGCTTGTGTGGGATAAGGTGAGGTCGGGAAAATTGCACCCGACCCTGCAAAAAAAATTTCTGAGATGTTGGAATTACACAAGAACTCTCCCAAAAGTCAAAAACTTTATGCAGGATCTTTTTGGTGTGTAGAATTTACGAAAAAATCCTTAAATTTTCAGAAAAACCCAAATGACCCTCAGGATGGGTCATTTCAACAAATATATTTTAATTTTCAACCAATGTACATTTTACTTTTTTTTTTAAACGAGGATATGAGTAAGGGTCACACATTGCAAACTACATTATAACTCGTGTTTCCGTGCTTGTATCATCAAGTAGAGGGGGTATATCCCCTATTTATCTTTATACGTAAGATGTTATATCAAGCTACAATAAGGGTGAGCCTAACCTTTGCATTAGCATAAGTTTGGCGAACCCAAAATAAGTAACCTAACGAGAGTAAGGATCTTGAGGAGATATCTCCCAATATAAAAAGGGATAACTATAATTTTAAGGGGATATTCCCCAACTTAATAGGCCTGGGGAGGTCTTCAAACAAAAGGGAATAAATAGATAAAAATATATTAAAATTGTATGATTAGTGAACAAAAAATAATCTGACTAGACTATTGAGCTAACATTCAATCGGCTAATTATATGGCAACAAGAAAGGTGACTAAGAAAGCTAATTAATCAGCCAGTCAAGTTAACTAGTCAACCAAACTTCATTTGCAACATGAATCTAAAGTTTTTCATGTGAAACTCAACACCAATAACTTATGAATTAACCAAAGTTCACTTTGACTATCAAACATAGGAACCTTAAATTGCGTAGATAGAGGAGGGTCAGAAAAGCAAGTTGGATGAGGGAGAAATAAAAAGGAGCTCTAGCTGTTGAAATCGATTAGCCTAATCAACTAGGTGACTGTAATGATGGAAAACAAAGCATACAAGCAATTAGCAGATAACGAGAAGCCACTAGCATAGAGAAAATGTTCAAATGATAAAATAGAGGTGACAGATCAACAGAAACAATGTCATATAAAAAGCCATTGAAAGCCATTGTTCTCTGAAGTTTGATCTTTGAGACAATGTAAACGAAACTGAAGAAGCTTTGAAATTGAGTGAATCAAACGTTCCACACGAGATTTTCATGGGTTATAAACAACTCTGATGAACCTGATGGATAATTTATTTACTTCAATTTTGTGTTTACATCTCTTTTTTATAAGTAGAATAGTTCTTCCCAGTTTTTCCATATTTTCATGCTTTATTAGTATATACTATAGATTTTGATGTTTAGACGGTAAACTATGGAAAACTGTGAAAAGATTTGAATATAATTTGAAATATCTACCGAGCAATAAAGATCCAAATAGTGTAGTTAACTTCAAGTTTTGAAACTTGATGAAATCGTTTTCCAAATTTGATGCAAAAAGTTGATTAGTCAACATATGGAAGATGACATAGCACATAAAACATTAAGTGTTCAATCAATTAGTAGCATTCATGATCGTTGACCAGCAAAGTCTAGTTTAGGCTTTTTTGATAATAAAGAGTGAAACCACATAAGTACTCAAGTAGATAGACCAAGTAATTTGTTGAACCATTGCGGAGCTTGGACAATCCTGTCACTAAAATTTACTAGTCAATGAATAAAAATTTCAAGATGGAATCAAGCTGACTAGGGAAATCGATTAGACAACCATTTCTTTTCAGTTAAATACGGTTTCATCTGGGTAATGAACTTCGGAATGAGAATAATGAATTTGGCTGTGCCAATTATGACTTCTAAATTATGATTTTTCTCTTCTCATTAAACTCGCAATAGGAACTACCGTTGTATCAATGTTGAACGGTTTTCGCATGCTACGCTTACGTATTTAGTTTTGGAAAACCTATCATTTTAGTTCGAAAGCGAAGAATTCGTGTTCAACAAATAAAATTTATACCGAAAAGAATTTCGGGTCGAACACAGGGAGGCTACGTTGATCTATATTCGCAATTATATTTTTTTTAAGGATTTTTGATAAGCAAGGTGATATAATTACAACGGAGCTATCAGACTAAAAGAAAGAGAGAGAGAAAGAGAACATGCGTTCAATATTTCAATTGTTTATATAATCAAACTAAATAAAAGTTACACTAAAAAACGGAAAATCAATTACACTATAAAGCAGGAAAATTCTACATTAGAAAAACTGTAAATAAGAATGGGAGAGAGAAATTATCCTCCTCGACGATTGCTAGGAGGACGAGCCGGACGGGATGACGCCTGAACGAAGGAGAACGAAGCAGGACGAAAGAGGACGAAGTAGAAGAACGGGAACGGAGCAGCACGCCGTCGTCGTCGCGGGATCCACTTCCGAAGGGGAACGAAAATTGGACTTTATCTAGCAAGAAGCATCCCGGGTGTGGGACAAGCTTCTTTTGAGCTTTGGAGGGGTAGAAAGGAGAAAGAAGGGATGAGAATTTCGTATGGAGGGGGTCTCCTTTTATAATTGCAAGGAGTTGGGGCAAAATGGACATTACAACTTCAAAACAATAAATAAGGGGTCTTTAGTGACAGATAAATCCATCACTAAAGCCCCGACGTGGGCATCGTGGCCGGCTCGCTCGCGCCTCCTCGCCTGCTCGCGCGCTCAACGGCTTACGCACGTCCGCCGCTTTTCAGCCGTCCGATCGCGAGATCGGACGGCTTAAGATGCGTCCGCGTCCAGTGCGTTGCGCGCCCGCCCACGCATCTGATTGCGCGTCCGATTGCGCATCCAATCGCGCATCGACGCTATCGAGCACGCGCGGCCGTCCGATCTCCATCTGATGCTCCACCCCCGCCCAATCGCCGTGCCCTCCAGCCCCTCTCCACGGCTCGAACCCGTGCCCCACGCTCGCGATAACACACTCGACCACTGCGCTATGGGGTGCGGATGGTCGAGCAGACGCTTTTAAATGCGAGCGCCCACAGCCGTTGGATTAAGATCCAACGGCGGAGAGCAATCGGGCGCGGGGCCTTCACAAGATGAAGCGGTCGTTTGGGCGGCTGAGATGGCGCCACGTGGCGCTATCTTGGCCGTCCATCTTCTAGAAGTTGTAGATGGTGCCACGGATGTCGGATTGACTAGATTTTTGTGTCGTTGGGCTGCGATCGTCGATCCGAATTCATCCGTGTGGTCGGATTTGTCATCTGAAGTGCAGATTTTCACCATCCTGGCCCTTGATCTTCTAGGGTTCCCCGGTCACTATCTGATGCTACGGATGCCTGATTAGGACAATCTTGGAGTCGTTGAACTCCAATCGTCGCTCTGATCACATCCATACGGTTGGATCTTTGATCCGAGGTCCCGACAAAATGTTTGCCCTGTCCAAGCACATAAAAGGAGACAATTAACCTCCATTTTATTCAAACTACTCTAAATGCAAGATGATGCATGTTATGCAATATTTATATCATGAAATGCAATCCTATGCTTAAGAACATGCATAAATAGACATTTTAAGTAGTGTAAATGTGTTTACATCATACCCCCATGCTTATCTTTTGCTAGTCCCTAGCAAAAACTATATGTTATTTATAAAAGAATTAGGTTGGATTATTTGGACTTGAGTTATTTTTCAATCATTAAGAAATTGTCTACTTAGGAACTGAACTTTCAAAGACACGACAGTGCCCGAGTACCAGCCAAAATGCAGACCGCCTCAAGCCCTCACCTTATTAAAAGAAAAATTTCTTTTTCTCTTTTCTAATTTTTTTTATTTTCAAATTTTCGGGTTTAAGAGCGACTTTCTACGGCCATTCAACTCACCCAAAATTTGATGAGAACCCTAAGCTTTAAGCATCATATTGTGATTGTGATAGACTCATTGACCGGCAGTTAGAACGGACTTCGGATTTCTACGCCTCTAGGTGACCTCAAAAATACTTCTGCCTAAAGGTGTATCTTTACAACCGGTAGCTTTCTCCCTACTTTTATTTTTTACGGGGTCAACACAAGGGTGAATCCAGTGTATATCTCCCCGGGTTATTCTTCTTCGCTTCTTCCTAAGTGTTTTGGGAATTTTTAGTGCATTTTCTGAGCTGGGTTCTGGACAACCAGTCGATGAGCTATTACCACCGACAATTTGCCAGCCATACTCGTGCGGCGAAGTGTGGCTTATTTCTATTTGTTCTTTTCTCCTTTTTTTTTTCAAATAGGTGGCTTCCCTGGTCTAAGATTTACCTAAGGACAGGAAAAAGAGGAAGGTCCAGTGACTGGGCTCTGGACAACCTACCTATGGGTTGTTACCCACGATAACTTACCAGCCATATCACCCTAGAAGGTTCATTAGCTCCTAATTTCCGTTAGAATCGCCGAATAACAAGTCAGTGCAAAAAAAAGTGTGTAGATGCTTAAGACTCAAAATTCCCTCAAATCAGAGGGCGGGTTGGTAAGTCGTGTACTTATCACCCAAACTTATTCACTCCAATTAAAATAAAATTCAAGTTGGCGAGAACTCGAAAAATAAATCCACATTTTAGTGGATACACGGGCTGATTAAGTTCAAAGACCTGAAGGATCTTTGTGTTCAGATCTTAATGTAGTTTTTCCTAAGATTGAAAATTTTCTTAAACCCAAATTCTCTTTCCTAAGTTTGATTTTTTTTTAAATCAAAATAAAACAAATCTACGGAGCTGACGAATGAATTCAGAGATAAATATCCACCCCCCCATGCCTATCTAATGCAATGTCCTCATTATATTAAAAAGACATAAAAACAGAGTGGAAAAGCGAAGAAAGCACCTGAATTGCATGAATGTCAGGTCCGCTCCGAGATTAAAAAGAACTGTATATGTGCTGAGTTTAGTGCCTTCAGCTAGGCACACTATACAAAGAAAAGAAATAAAGAATTCACAAGTGTAAGTCAGAATTAGAAAAAATAGAAGAATTCTCTGACCTGTCAGCAGAGGTCCACAGATGTGGACCAGATTGTGGTGCAAACCCACACCCCATAATCGAGAATATCTTAGGTTCTGGATAAAAATTACCCAAAACCTAAAATCAGAATGCAAGCGGGGTCGGGCCTGCGATTTATAAGGATGCAACCCAAGATCAAAAAGTCAGGTTACAGAGAATTGAAGCTCAAAAGGATAATCGTTGAATGTGTGCTTGAGTTGAACATCCTCGAAACAAATGTCGTAAGGGTTCTGATTTGATAGTTTCAACTTAAAAGGAACCCTTCGACTCAATCTTCCATTTCCTCCAGAATTAACTTCCCAAATCAAAACTTCCCAGCTCCTATCCTCCTCATTTAGCATATCAAATTCCAGGACCTCATGTATATTCATCACCCCGTCTGAAATCTCCAAGTCTAAATGATGTGGTAGAATCAAAATTGACTTGGGTCTAATTATCTCAGAATTAGAATCATCAATAAGCTCAACAGGGTGTAACTGATAATCAGGGCATTGAATTGATTCCTCCAGAAAATGCGATTCTGGATCCGTAATGTGTGCCCTAATAAGATCAGTGTCCTCAGTTATTGGGCAATCAAATGATCTATCAGATTCCTCAAGCCTAATCGTCTCACAGAAATCGTGTTCAGAAAACTCGCGTGAGACTTCGCAACTTAAATCTTCACCATCAGGATCCTTATCAATGTATGTCCCAAAATTAGTAGTCACTTTGTGTTCCCCAGAGACATACGTTTCCTCGTAACCCGGCTCAAGGATCTCAGGTGAAGAAATCAGATCATCCTTAATTGATTGCTTTAATTCAATCTGGTCAGCCTCGTAACACGTGTCCCCCCAACAGGTGCCTGAGCGGGTTCTGTCATTGGCTTTCCTGAAGAGGCTTCATCCTAGGAATTATTCCAAGATTGAATCAAAGCAACCACGAATCTCATCCTCAATTTCGCTAATTTCCCAAGCAGAAACTCACCCGGGTTCTTATACTTAACATCCTGGAGCCAATCCAACAAAGACTTATTTAAATCATCAATCATTTCAATCAGGGGCTCCAATCTCTCAATGCAAGGTATCGATTGAACTTCTAAAGATTGTATGATATTCCTCAAGTTAGCTAGAACCTTATCTTGAACCTGGTTAACCTGAACCAAATGAGTTGGTTCAAGGTTGGGCGGGTTTGGGATTAATGCAGGGGAATTAACAAATTGAGATTCGTTATACCCTTCCTGATAATAGGTCATTTCAGATTGTTGGAAAGATGGTGATGACCTAAAGGCAGTGAAATCAGAGGATGGGTAAGGATCGGTGTATCCTTCTTGATTGTATATCGTATTAGGTTGTGCATGAAAGGAAGACGATCTATAATCAATGTAGCTCCGAGAAGGATAGAAATCAGAATCAAAGTGTTCAGGGTTAGACCCTAAACACGGGAGTCCGGAATTGTATCCCCAATCTGAATTATCCCAACTGACTGATGGTTGATTACAATACGAGTTGGGATAATCGTCATGTTGAGGATAATTCACAACAGGAGGGAAAGAGCGGGAATGCGTGAAATATGTGGAAGGATTCATGAGACACGGGAGGAAGAAAGGTGCCCTGCAATACAAATAATCAAACCTGTCCTTAGATGGGTTAGCCTACAGACCTACAGACTCCCAAAACCCGTCTTGAGATAAAGGAACGATTTGATCTACTTCTATCTGTTCAATCCAACCAGTTAGAAGGAGGGACTGGGGAGAAGGTTCTTCCTTCGGCTTGCGCCTCTGGTTACTAGTGTACCCCCTAGCCGCGATCGTTTGAATCTGCTCCCCTAGCTAAACATCAGATTGAACAGTAGAAACAGACTAATCGAAAATAATCTCGTTCTGAGTTCTGAAGAGCAAGTTCAATCCTTAAGGCCAACGTCTACTCCGTTTTATTTAGGGCTAGGTTTGAATGTGCTTTGGAATGTGATCGACCCTTTAAGTGGGTTGTGCCCTTAATAATTGATTAATTTGTGTGTGCATGCACAACCAGTGATTTTCAAGCAAGATTATTTTTGATGTGGTGAATTTTAAGGTTCAAATCTTGCTTAGTAGCTTTTAGGATTCAACTTTAAGTGTTTTCAAACAAGTTTCATTGGCACACCAGGTTTTGCAAGCACAGGTGATGATGTTTTCCTTTAAAGTTTAAAAAGAATGTGGAGTGCCTAGTAAATCCCTAAGAGTTGAACCTAATTGGCAGCTACTTGATGAGTTAATTTTAATTGAAGTGGTGCGGCCCAAACAACTCAAACAACTGGCCACATATGCACCACTAAGTTAGGCACACAAAGATGGTTAACCTAAAATGATTTCTACCCTTTTATGTGTTGCTTTATGTGTACCGGTTCCACAGATCAGAACCTGGTTGAGTAGAAACAAATCAATTTGGTTAAGTGCCTTTGAATGTGGGTGTACATTGTGTGTTTGTTGAAAATTGTCCCACAGAATTATCTTTTTATTTTTATTTTTTTATATAAATGAAGGTGGAATGAATGTGAGTGAAAATCCAAACAACCAAACTATTCCTAGGATTTATGCAAACACCTAGGTTAATTGGGATTTGGATTTAATGTGGTGAATGAAATCAATGGAGGGGGAAAGAATGGGGGAGCACTTACAGTTGTCTTCAACAGCACTTTACTCAAGTCTACCGCTTGTTGATTCCTTGATGGAGGTCTCTGCAAAACAATAGACACAAGAGAAAGCTAGTTAGAAAACAAATAAAGTGCAAGAAATGCGAAGAAAAGATCGGAAATCGTTGCCTCCCCGGCAACGACGGCAAAATGTTGAACGGTTTTTGAACGCTACGCTTACGTGTTTGGTTTTGGAAAACCTGTCGTTGTAGTTCGAAAGTGAAGAATTCGTGTTCAACAAATAAAATTTATACCGAAAAGAATTCCGGGTCGAACACAGGGAGGCTACGTTGATCTATATTCGCAATTATATTTTTTTTAAGGATTTTTGATAAGCAAGGCAATATAATTACAATGGAGCTATCAGACTAAAAGAAAGAGAGAGAGAGAGAAAGAGAATATGCGTTCAATATTTCAATTGTTTATATAATCAAACTAAATAAAAGTTACACTAAAAAGTGGAAAATCAATTACACTATAAAGCAGGAAAATTATACACTAGAAAATCTGTAAATAAGAATGGGAGAGAGAAGTTATCCTCCTCAACGATTGCTTGGAGGACGAGCCGGACGGGACGACGCCTGAACGAAGGAAAATGAAGCAGGACGAAGAGGACGAAGCAGAAGAACGAGAACGGAGCAGCACGCCGTCGTCGTCGCGGGATCCACTTCCGAAAGGGAACGAAAATTGGACTTTATCTCGCAAGAAGCATCCCGGGTGTGGGACAAG
The DNA here is from genome assembly GCA_037157565.1 of Thalassia testudinum. NCBI lineage: Eukaryota > Viridiplantae > Streptophyta > Magnoliopsida > Alismatales > Hydrocharitaceae > Thalassia > Thalassia testudinum. The sequence continues at coordinate 70,047,518 of JAZHRO010000022.1, read as the reverse complement.
CTTCTTTTGAGCTTTGGAGGGGTAGAGAGGAGAAAGAAGGGACGAGAATTTCGTATGGAGGGGGTCTCCTTTTATAGTTGTAAGGAGTTGGGGCAAAATGGACATTACAACTTCAAAACAATAAATAAGGGGTCTTTAGTGACGGATAAATCCATCACTAAAGCCCCGACGTGGGCGTCGTGGCCGGCTCGCGCGCGCCTCCTCGCCTGCTCGCACGCTCAACGGCTTGCGCACGTCCGCCGCTTTTCAACCATTCGATCGCGAGATCGGACGGCTTAAGATGCGTCCGCGCCCGCTGCGTTGCGCGCCCGCCTACGCATCTGATGGCGCGTCCGATTGCGCGTCCAATCGCGCGTCGACTCTATCGGGCACGCGCGGCCGTCCGATCTCCATCTGACGCTCCACCCGCGCCCAATCGCCACGCCTTCCAGCCCCTCTCCACGGCTCGAACCCGTGCCCCGCGCTCGCGATAGCGCGCTCGACCACTGCGCTATGGGGCGCGGATGGTCGAGCGGACGCTTTTAAATGCGAGTGCCCACAACTGTTGGATTAAGATCCAACGGTGGAGAGCGATCGGGCACGGGGCCTTCACAAGATGAAGCAGCCGTTTGGGCGGCTGAGATGGCGCCACGTGGCGCTATCTTGGCCGTCCATCTTCTAGAAGTTGTTGATGGTGCCATGGATGTCGGATTGACTCGATTTTTGTGTCGTTGGGCTGCGATCGTCGATCCGAATTCATCCGTGCGATCGGATTTGTCATCTGAAGTGCGGATTTTCACCATCCTGGCCCTTGATCTTCTAGGGTTCCCGGGTCACTATCTGATGCTACGGATGCCTGATTAGGGCGATCTTGGAGTCGTTGAACTCCAATCGTTGCTCTGATCACATCCATATGGTTGGATCTTTGATCCGAGGTCTCGATAAAATGTTTGCCCTGTCCAAGCACATAAAAGGAGACAATTAACCTCAATTTTATTCAAACTACTCTAAATGTAAAATGATGCATGTTATGCAATATTTATATCATGAAATGCAATCCTATACTTAAGAACATGCATAAATAGACATTTTAAGTAATGTAAATATCCTTACATCAATCAATAATTCTACTAAGTTGCCAACAAATAGCCATAAATGAATCCTAGACTTCTAGTTTATAGCATCACCAAAATATGCTAGCATCTATAATCCCATGATGTGATATCTGATGGCATTATCATCATACGCTATATCTAATCTAATTTAACTAGGTTATAAAGTTAAATTAACTTAATTAACTCATTAAATATGTATAACTCAATCAGGACTAAAGAGAGAGGAATTGATAAAAGTAAGGGTTAATTCTTCAATTTTCACGAATAATTCTAAAGGCAAAATAACTGGAAGGAAAGCTTATGGTTAATTAAATGACAATTGTGCTTAAATGTCCTCAAAGTGGGTTGGTATTGAGTAATTCAAGATTTCATTCAAATTGAAAGTTAATTTCTAATCAAAAATCCTAATTTTAACTCCACTTCAATTAAAATTGATCCGATGTAAATAAATGTAATCCAAACATTCTAAAATTAATTTAAAATATTTTATAAGATTTGGAACAGTAAATTTGATAATCGGAACCTATTTTGACCTAAAACAAAAATGGAAGAGAGAATTTGGCACATTTTAGGTCAAAACGTAAATTGACCATGCAAACAACATCAAAACATAAAATTGAAGTCACCATTAAATTCATTAGTCTAAATTAGGCTACCAGAAAAACTTGAGTTTATTTGGACTTCATCTTGGCCTAGTTTGCATTTTGATCCTTGAAAACCCAATTTCATGAGAAGAGCCCCCTATCTTTGAACTTTACTTGCAATGAGCCCCCCAGCTTCTCATCTTCCTCACAATCAGGCCCCTGATGCCATGGCAACCCGCAGCATCTCGTAAGGGCGAGATTCGCACGTGAATTCCCATCAACTCCATCCATCGTTCTCCACGAAACTTGGAAGACCAACTCTCCACTCCTCCCCGCGTCGAACGGCAGTGTCCTTGTTGCCAACGGCCACTTCACGTCGATTTTCGCGATCAAAAGCACCACGCGCAACTCACATTTTTCGAGAGCTGTTCTTGCGAGTTTTAGAGCCATCTCGCACAGCTCCTAGGCTATAAGCTCTCGCGAAGTGCCATAAAGTTGAGTCGTCTAGAAATCACACCCTTTCCTCCTCTCCTTCCTTGGGTGACACCATTAATGGACCTTGGAGCCTTCCTCGACTCACTTCTTTGCCGGTCGTCGTAGCCAAACGAGGCCACAATCCACTTCCTTGCTTCCTCGCCATGCTCCCTGCCACCTGACACGATTGCTTAGCCCCATCCTTGGCTCCAAAGGCCAATGCCGGACTCCTCCTTCCCCACATCCGGCAACCTCCTCTCACATCGTCCTTCCCCTTTCATCCTCTCCTAGGTATCTCTTCTTCCTCCTTTTACTCGATAGCATAGTTTATGCCACTTAAACATGGGATTCGATCTCCGTTTCTCCCTCCTCACCACTTTCTTCTTCGCAACCGGCCACACACCAACCACACTTCAGTGATCCACACTGTTACGAACATGGCCTCAAGATGGGTTTTTAAGACGTCTGGGAAGTGGCCCAGACGTCTGGAACCCTTTCCAGACGTCTGGTATTAAATTTTTGCGGCGTACGGGGTTGCGTCTGCGCGCTTGCGCACGCAGACTGCACCCACCGCTCTCTTCTCTCTTTTTCTCTCTCCTCCTGCAGACACGCCATCTCCCTCTTTTCTCTCTCCCCTCACTGCCTATATAAGCTCTCGCCCTCTCCCTCACTCTCATCTCCTCCGCCCTTCTCTTCTCCTTCTCCCTGCCAGTGCGAGAGCATGAGCGAGTGGGGGAGTGGCGGGCGTGGGGTGTCGCAGAGGGGCTGCTGCAGCTCGGGCAGAGAGCGAGTCGTGCTCTGATTTTGGAAAATTTTCCAGAATCAGACGTCTGGGCTTACGACCAGATGACGGTGAAGACGTCTGGAGGACTGTCCATACGTCTAGCAGGTAAGATATTTCTATCTTCTTCCTTTTTTGCGTGTACGGCCATGCGGCCGTCCGCCACGCCTTCGTCTGCGAACCGTCGTGCTGAGAGCAGGGTGGGTGCGTGCAGGTTCTGCTCGAGAGGGCGCAAGGACTCGCCATCCCACGTGGATCGGACGTCTGGCCGCAGTGCCAGACAACGGTAAGGACTTCCAGACGTCCGGGGTGACCATCGGACGTCTGGGAACTAAGCCAGATGCCCCGCATTTTTCTGGACATCTGAAGGACTACACAGAGCGAAGGTACACTCTAACCCACATTTTAAGACGTCTGGAAGGGGTTCCAGACGTCTGATTTTGGGCAATTTCGTCGTTTTCGACCCGTTTAGGGCCCGTTCGGAGTCCGTTTTTCGCGTTTCGAGTTGCGCTTTTTCCAGAATAAAATTCTCTAGCCGTTTACAGTAATTATATACCGTTCTGAGAAACTCCTTGTGTTTGATCCTTGTGTTAGGACCCCGTTCCATTGCAGTCTTGGGGGTTGCGGAGGCACGCGGGATTTCCAACCACGCCCCTAGTACTCCCGTTGTAGCTGGTAGAGTGGCTTTTAATTTAATTAGCATAATTTGTTACAATTGTAGAATAATTAATAGAGTCTAGGGTATTGCATGAACCCTAGGACTGAGAAACTAGATTGAATGATAGATCCTAAGATATTGCATGAATCCTAGGACTGGAAAACTAGATTGAATGATAGATCCTAGGATACGACATGAATCCTAGGACTGGAAAACTAGTGGAATATATATATTGCAGTCTTGAAAAAGTGGAAAGGAAATAATAGCTGCTTGTAAATTAATAGCTTCCTGTTATGAATGAATAAATATGATTAAGAATATGGGTTGTATGAATGTAAGACTGGAACAGTGAAACCTACTATGGCCAAACAAAAAGAATACGAACCCTACGGGGAATTAGGAGTATAACTCCTGAAAAGAGAATAGAATGGGACTGAGAAAGTGAAACGTGGAAGTGTGTTGTCTCTTGGGTACGTGGTACCAAAGAGGGCACACATTACCTCTTAGTGCAGAGGGGAGCTTGCCGCCCTCAAGTTGAGACCGGGGTGGGTTTGGCCACTGTACACCGACTTGCTGGCCCTCACGTAAGTAGTACCAAGGAGAGCTACTAGTGTAGGCAGAGCACTAGCTACCCCACGGGCCCCAGGGTTCTGCTAGCCTCCTACACCGACTTGTTAAGCCCACTGGGCAAACCAGGGTAGTCAGTCGAGGGTGCGCGGACTATGGAGGGGTTGGACCCCTGTTACTGAGAGGGCTCTGCCCTATAGTGGTTCCGTGCTGTGTTTTGAGCGCACCCGTTAACGGAAACAACTGACCGCGTGCCAGTGCGGGGTAGCTACCCGTGCACTTATCGCGCATGCCATAGTCACCGTTATGTCTGTCAGCGACCTTGGGGTGGTTGGCTGGGGGTAGGACTACCACGGGGTACTCTCCCGGCTAGGGGAGCACCGCGTGTTATTTCTACTTTTCGGAAAAGTCTGCAATCAAGATCGTTCCCACGAGGAACATTCAAGATCAAGTGAAGGATCTGAGGAATAAATAAATTGTGAAATAATAGAAAGACGTAAATAAAGGAAGAAAGAAAATATGACAGCTACTGTACACTCTACCGCTTCTTTAGTTTTTAGCTGCCACTCTACTCAGCGTTCCGCTGACGTGTTACACTCGTTACCTTTCAGGACCAAGTGTTGAGCAGCCAGCGTCAGCGGCTGCAGAGGACGTTGGGCCGAGTAGGGTCCAGTAGCGTTACCCGCAGTTCTTTTTGTACTTTCTGCTACTGTAGTGAGTAGTTTCCTTATTACTTCTTGTACTTCTTTATTGTAAACTTTATGTTATGTACATATTTATTATTCTACTATTGTGGTGGTGTATACTGTAGTAGTTCCTTTTCTTACTGCTGTATTTTGTTACTGCTAGTTATATTCATACTGAATGTGGTTTATTTTACTGCTCTTTTGGTTACTTCCTTGTTGGACGACTAGGTCTTGAGATTAGTCGAGTCGGTCCGATTCTCGTGTCTCGTAGGGACTCGGGAATCGGATCGTTACACACACCGACCCCCTCGCACATCCTCGTTCACGTACACTGACCCCATAAGCTCTGTCTCTCCACGACAAACAAAATCCCTCTCCTAATGGAAGGTTTCGAGCGCCCACGACCTCCACTAGACGCCTACGATCGCCGTCGTCATCCACGTGTTTGGTGGCCCTCCTTCGACCGCGTTGCACCAAATCTCCATCCTCACCACCTTCATCGAAGTTCGGCAAAGGTTCCACGATATTTGACGAGGGCCAGGAGCCCACTCTTTCACCATGCTGGTACATGCCGAAGCCCGATCGACATCTTCAACTCCGGCAACGTCATCCGCTCGTCTACGCTATGTCGACCACCAATCCGCCATCGCCATTACATTCGCGACTGTCCAACGATGTCCTTCCGCCTCTCTCCGGAGACCCATAGCCACCGAAGCTCAACTCCGACAGAGCTCCAACAACCCTTGCCAGCTATGAAGAAGAAAAGGTCCTTCTTACAGAAAAAGGACTGGATTGACATAATTCTCGAGGTCCTAAATGCACAAATCAAGGATCAAATTGCAACAGTCCACGTTTGGATTATACTGTGGTTTAAATTGAGTTAAGATCAATTTCTGACATTATTTTTAGTGTAATATCTTATTCAACATTCTCATTAATGCTTAGTGATTCCTAATTAGATGAACATTTAATATTACTTAATTATTAATTTTTATTGAGACCAATTGTCGCATTTGATTTTATTTTTGCATTGTAAAATATAATTGTAAATTTACTAAAATTATAAGATAGACTCTATATTACAAGTTCACCAAGATCATTTGTAAATAAATAAAATAATGATAGTCACATATTATTTACTCCCAAAAATAACACCAAATATTTCTATTAATTTAAATATTAAAAATCTAAATATTAGTTCACTTTGGTCGTTTTTACTACAACGTATAATTTTAAAATCCGATCTAAGTTCACTTTAACAATATCTCACGTCAATAATGTATGGTCAATTAGTTTTAATTCTTTATTTATTAGCTATGCAAATGTAAAAAAAATTTATAATTTATTTGCCTTCTTTGTAACTAATTATAATGTAGTGACATTTCATTTTTTACCATGAGAATGCAAGCCAATTAATTGTAGCTATAAAATTTGATCATAATTATAATTTATCCTTCCTTTTGATCTAGATAGTATTATCAACTAATAACAACATAAATATAAGAATAGTGAAAAACATAAAGCAGGAACTAAAACTTACCAATATACGAAGAACGAAAGGAGACATCAAAAGATGCATTATCACTCCAGCACTCCATCCGTAAAAAGTGTGAGCTTTCTCTTAGTAAAGAAAGGAGATAGGAACTAACTCAATTTGTATTTACTATATTACCTATTTTGTTACCCATCCATACCAAGTCCTATCACATACCTACGTAAACATATATACTAGGTTGTATTGCTAAATATGTATTTTCTTTTTACTTGCACTACGTATTTCTACTGGTAGACACAACTGACCCTTCACCTCAAGGTCAACAAGCTACATAGTAAGGTTATCTCATAATGAATTCATCATTATTACAGTACTAACTTGACCTCCAAGTCCCGCAATCAGACCAAGGTCAACTGGTACTATAACCCTTTGAAGTCTAATGACTCAGAAAAAACATAGTCATGTCCGCTTGGCCAATCCTGTAGATCATTATCTCTTGGCCAAATCTCGGAACACACATCGTTCCGAAGCATCTTCCAAGGGGAAGTTCATCACGGTTAATAGGTCTTGTCATTTTCTCTAAAGTCTCGTCACATGATATCCACGAACTTTAACCCTATTGTGGAGGTCATCACTGCCAAGTTACAGTGACCTTCCAGAGTTACACAAACCGATGCACATAATAGTTCCTTTTAATTATTTAGATTTTATTTGATTGATGAATTAAATATTTAATCAATCATTTAATTTATCTTTTGTTTATATCAGATTAAGTAGATTTAATTTAATGTAAAATTATTTTATGTTTTCTTTTAATTTATCAAAATATTTAAATAAATTAACTTATTTATTCTATTATTTATTTTATTTCTTTAACTTATTCCCTTATCAAATATAAGTTTAGGTGTTAATTTTGGAATGCTAGATTAGGTAAGCTCATGGAGGTACCACCCCAAATTAGGTCTCTTTTCCTCCATTATTGTGGTGCCTTGGAGTTGCACCCAATCATGATTGAATAGGATGGGTTTGACAATACTAAGTCTTTTCGTCTAAGTGATATCTAATAAATCACAACTTATGTCATCCCTGGCATGTAGCCAAACAATGCATAACTTATGGTCGACTACCTATGCACTATTCATAGTGGAATACTTTGGCATGCATGTGAAAATGCTAGTTTGTACCTTAGTTCTCACTTTTCAACACCACAAGATCCATGCCACATAACCAACCAAGCTACAAATGTGGCTAAGTAAGCACATAATTTGATTAGATAATAAATTATATATCAATTAACCTAGGTCATTATTAATATTTTACCTTTCATAGCAAGTTACATCCAGGAAAACATGGCTACAACTCATCAAAGTCATCCCTTACCCAAGGTTCTGTGAGTATCCAAGTGCATAATCCACATAGCCAGCTGCACCAAAGAAAATATCCTGGTGTAATTTGGGATTTTATCCTTTAATTGCACCTACACAATATGATGTCTATCTCATAGGATTTCATGTCCTTTTTAACCCTCTAAACTACACTTACAAGATTAATATTGATTCCAAAACTAAATCAAATCGAAAGGAATCAAAAAAATTGTAAATAGAGATCAAAAATAAAGAGACGTGCAAAAACTCATAAAAGTAGAGTATAAGGGTTAATCTAAGTTTGTAGAGGACAAGCCTCAAAAGTCATTTAGACACCAAACAAATTTGGTAGAATGGTCGAAATTTCCTTAGAATCATAACTTCCAAGCTATATATGGACACGCCTTCTATTGTAAATGCTTTTTAAGGGCTATGGTTCATTACTTGATTCTCAACCCACTTAGTCATTAACTTCACAAGAAGTTCTCGTATCCTTTTTCACAATGCACCTCCCCATCACCCAGTGCTTCCAAGCATCTTCACCAACCCATGCCTAAACCACCAATCATAGAAATCTACTCCATGAAACTAGCTTGCAAAAATCATGCATAAAAATGAGTAACTCTATCTATTCTTACCCTATCTATTGGACGTTTACTCGCCACACAATTCACACAGTACTTGTCCATGAGCTATTGCATTAACAATGGATGATTTAATGCAAAATCCTATTGGTCCTTATGTTACTGTGTGAACCATTATTGCAAATGACGACTACCACCACTACTATAGCTAGCTATGCCAATGAATAACAACTACGAGTTTCCCTGAATGCACAATCGAACTTATTTTGGTCATAACTTTCTCCTCTAATATTTGATTGACTATATTTTTTTTCACATGTTTCATTCTCTTTGAAGAGAATATTTCTAGAAAGTTGGATCTATGTTTTAATAGTTTGATTTCAAAAGATCACCCAAAACCTTCAGAGGGAAAAATCACAATCTTAGCAATAATCAACCAATTCCTCTAGTTAACTTAATGCTTCTCCCTTATCTGGAATTATTTTATCATTCTTAAGCAAATCATAGGCTTTCTTCATCATTTCACAGTTCCTCTCTTAATCTTCATGTTTAAATGCTTAATTATTAAGTTAATTGATATTTAACAATAGCAAAATTTTCAACCACATTACTTATACTCACTGTTGATTGAGGTTTTATGACCTAATTGGGTTAGAATTACATATGGCCTAAAAATGCTCATGTTCAGCTAAAGGTCATTGCCTTTCATATTTCACAATGTGGCATGCATGCCATGATGGTTGATGAGCTTGGCCTAACTAGCTAGATTACACTAAGAGCATATCTATACAAGAAGATTGCACATCAGTCATTCACACAAGCATGATTCCAAAAATAAAGAATGTGCATGGAAAAGGAAGATCAACGTGTTTCTCACTATTCAAGATGCTGATTGATGAGTAGTTATGTGCATTAGAAAGCTCTCAATGTTATCCTTTCATGGAGAACCTTCTTTGATGGGTTAGCATACAAGGAAGGAATTTACTTTAGTTGTTTTTCAATGTTCAAAATCGAGATTTTTGGATTCTATTAGGGATTTGTCAAAGATATTCACGTTGAGCTTCTTCTGGAGTATTCCATGGACTTTGAGACTTTATTTGGTTTTGCAGTGAAGCCTACTCTGTGGGTTCGTTGTCACTTGCTAAATGTGTGCTTTCCTAAAAATGTGATTGTAATTGTCAAAACATATAAATAACTTGTAAAAAATTCTTTACTCAAAGATAGGAATACTAAAGAAAAAAATTTGAGTCAACCAAACCTCAAATGAAAACTAAGACCCAAAACAAGTTACATTTGGCAAACTAGTAATCTATTGTCTAGGCATATATCTAATCGACTAATCGATCCAAAGAAGATGACTTTTAGTGTGTTGGAGGTTCTAGTTGACTAACAAAGGAAGATAGTTGAGTAGGCAAGGAAGATTTAGGGTTTTAATGATAAAAATTAGTTCAAGAAAATGATTAAGTTCATAATCACCTATCGACTTAAGGTTAGTCCAAATGGTTAATCAACTGTTAAAAGGATGTCAACTAACCAAATTGAACAAGAGATATAAGTTTAAAACCGCATGGTGGAAGTTCTAGTCAACTAGATTAGAATGTGTGATAAGGGTTTAAAGGACTCATGACCTCTTTTGCATTATATTAAGGAATAATTATTTCTCCATAAATCATGTGAATCTAATGGTAGAAGTTAGGTCCAGATTAAGTTAATGGAATAAATAGAAAAATAAAAAAGAAATCATAAAATAAGTAAATTTTGATATTTAGATGATTAAACAAATTAACTTTATTCTACGAAGGAAATTGATTAATTTTACATCAAATTAACTTCCTTTCACCCAACACAAATAGCAAGCAAATTAAATGGCAAATAACTCCAAGTTAATCCACTTCACCCACCTGCCAAACATATCCTAAATAAATTAGAAGTCAAATACATCTAGCACGTGGTGCCAATGAATTTGTGATAAGCATGATGCGAAAGAGGATCTATTTGTATTTTTTTCTCCTATCAAATCTTGTTTGACAACAATATTAAAAATCGACCAAGGGTGACGCACGCACCAGTTGTCAGGGACAAATGGACCGTTCGTGCATCTAAACGCAGAAAGCACCACTTCCTCCACGGTTGACCTTTGCAGACGCTTATAATAATATATATAGCCGTTGTCGAACAAGTAACGTTATCCAAGTTATATACGATTCATCGACCGTGAAATTAAGCACCACCCTTGACTCAATCCGAATTGATTCGAAACAGCCCAACACCTCTAGTACATGCAAATCTTACCAATGCACACGTATGCATGGGGATCTACTACCATTGCAATTACCTCAAACGAAGGGGTCATGATCACGTCCAATTAAGATGCCTCAAGGTGATCAATTAATAAATAATTCGAGCAAGGAAAATTATTAAATTAAGAACCTCACAGGAGAATGATCAATGAAAATGATCGTCATTAATTTCCAACTCAGGCTACAACCAAAGGGAGATGGATATATACAGCTGATCTATCTCGATCGGTGCTGTTGATCGGGCTATATATCCATGCAGATCCCAGGTCAGCTAGAGGGAGGGGGCACATCTTGCCACTGCGCATATGTCCGCAGATCCGTGGGTGGGCAACAAGTAAAGCAAAGGCAGCAAGAAAAAGCAAAAGACCGGCCAGATGGGGTTTGAGAGGGTCGGTCGTGGCCTCCCATCACCACTGCCACCGGCAACAGTGGTACTACACCACACTAGTTCCCACCCACACCTCTCCAACTGCTGCTGCTGCCGCTGCTGAGATGGTCAGACCCCCTTTGTTGCGCATGGCACGTCAGGGCCCACGCACCATAAAGTAAAGGCGACGGAAGCGGCTGTGGGCCCCCACCGCTGCCACGGCTGCTTCTCTCTCTCTCTCTCTCTCTCTCTCTCTCTCTCCCGGCTGTCCTCCATTTCCAACCACACTCACTTCACCAAAGCAACATCTTCGTTTCCAACCCCACCCCACACCCCACCCCCCGACAATGAAACCTCTATCTCTCTCTCTCATGGTACTACGATGGCGTTACAATGGAGAGACCATTGGTGTGCGCATATGTGTGTGTGAGAGAGAGGGAGAGAGAGATGGAGACATCACTCTGTGATGAATAGTCATTCATAGATCAGCAATTTATTGATTGAGAGATGGGGAGAGCACTGTTCTGATTGACCAGACTGCTGTCTCTCTCTCTCTCTCTCTCTCTGCCCATTTATTGCTAGCTGCTTTTATGTGCCATTTGCGCCATAGCAGGGGGACCGGCGTGAATTATCCTCGTGTGGAGTCAAAGATGAAGCTTTATATATATATATATATATATATATAATATTGCCATCTGATGAAGTACTTAATTACCAAAAGTAAGCGCGGTAGGGGCTTTGGCCGTGGTGGTTTAACTCTGTCTCCTAACCCGTTTATCAATTAGAGGATATTTGGTTAGTGGATTAATTAGTTTTATATTGAATTAAATATTTAATTAATTATTTAATTTAATTTTTATTTACATTGAATTAATTAAATTTGACCTAATGTAATGTTATTTCATATTTTATATGAAATAATTTTAATCTATCCAAATATTTAAATAAATTAATTCACTTACTCACCATTTATTTCACTCTTTTCAAACTCTTTTATTTATTCCATAAATTTATTTCCCTTACCAAACCATATCTTAATCTATGATAAATTATTTCGAACTTCTTTATAAAATAATTTTGATCCATCAAAATATCTAAATCAATTAAATATCTAAACATATTAATCCACTTATTATGTTATTTTATTCTACTTTTTTATTATTTGTTTACTTATTCTACAAATATATTTTCTTCACCAAATACCACCTTATTGTACCTTAACATAAAAGTCTAAAAAATAAAGTTTAACCATAATATTTATTTATGGATAATTGCTATTTAAGTTTTATACTAAATTATATTAGTAATATTTTGATTCTAAATCAAATATTATTAATGTAATATGACAAATATTATAGATAATATCAGGCTTTTTAAAAGAATACGTAAATTTTTATATGAATTATTATAATTCTAAATTACAATCAGCTTATACAAATTATACGGTTGGCAATTTTCAATCTTAAAAAAAAAAATAATTTGAGGCCAGAATTGATGTGATTTATAGGTTAACTCTTGTACATGTAAGAGGTAACGAATGTCTACCTTTGGGAAATTCTCCCACGTTTAATCTCTGATGTAACATGTGACTATTGGATAAAGATTTTGGGTGCGAAATCATAGAAAATGACCGTTTGTGGGTTGGGATAATTTAGGATGATCCAATCCACCTTTTATATTTAGGAATCACTTTTTTCTTTTTTAGAGAAGGTAGGTATATTGGACGTAGGATTTAATTTCATGACTACTAAGATGTCAATGGGATATTTTACCACTGACCCAATCGATTAGCGAATATCTTTGGGATAACTTGACTTGGAATAATTTGATCTTTTTAAGATCCACATCGTTAAGATAGCATCCGGTAAATAGGATTGGAAGAAAGGGATGAGTTTAGTTGGATTGTGGGAGAAATCAAAATAGTGGAATTGGATCATTTTTTCTATTTAGGAGTAAATTATAGAATAAGCAATTTTATGGAGATGGTAAAATTACACAATCTGATGATGCATTCTCAGAATTGTGCAATCCCAAGATTATAAGTAGCCAAACATGAGATCATAGGAGAGGTAAACTCTCATTCAAAATAGGATGGATCACATCTTTCTTTGCAAAGAAAAAATAGATAATCTACAAAAATGATCTTTAATTGTAAGGATGTGAATAAAGAAGACATCAATTGCCGCACAAAAACTATTAAGTGCAACATTTAGGAATCTATGTCAAAGTATCGATGCCTACCATGTAAGGATCCTTCGTGTCTTTCTTGCATTTGAAAACCACTCATCCTATTTTGCAAGCAACAATGTTACTTGTAAGAGAAGTTGATTAAATAAAATATTTTAATGTGATGAGAGAAGAAAAGTCAAACACACTATGAATGACCTACAATGTCCAACAAGCCCTGAGTGAGCCAAAAAGAGAGCTAGCCTGACACAAACACTAGAAAAGCTCATGGCATAGATCGTAGATACGCTGTCAACACCTCAGGTGGTCCGCCTGATCATCCAGATCACTCGGCTCACTTACCTGCTAAAGCCACTTGTAATGACATGCCTACCTCATCCGCCTAATCCTCAACCAACAAGGTTTGCCAAAAGGACTAAGGCTAGCAACTCATTACAGAGCCATGTAAGATGACACTAAGCAAGAAGGTGATCGACGGCCCAAAGGATAAGGTAGTGGCTCAGAAAATGAAGCAATGTATGAAACGATTACACTCCCTGAGGAGCAAATAATTATTGGCCTTAATTACAATCCTAAACCCTTATAAAAAGGGATCCATGCACACAAGAAAAGGGTGATCACCCTTATTGTACTCCAACAAATAGAAAGGAAACTTCTATAGTGAACTGTTGAGGGTCAAATCCTCTCCCCAAACATACACCATTAAAGTCGAATAGGGTTAGCAGCTCTCTATCTATTTCTATGTTTTGTGTTGTGGTTTGCAAGTTCTTCAATGGTATCCTTAAGCAACAATCATTTGGCATTCTCTATGAGAATCTCGAACGCTCTAATCGGTTGAAAACCTACGGTTGGCGACCCAAGGATATGACCCCAAAGGCGAAGAAACTATTTGACCTTCGCAAAGGGGTCGAGGACAAACTATGTGTTCCCCTCAAGGACATAAGAAAACACTTCAAGGAGGAGGAATTCCCTTCCTTTTAACTGGCAACACCTACGAGTGGTTTAGCAATCTACTAGCTGGGCAGATCAGGTCAGATCAAGTCCTTTTAGGACCTGACAAAAAAGTTCTATCGATATTTCTTTGGGAAGCAAAGAACCAGGGACAACCCCTAGAAACTAGAAGAGATCCGCTCAATACTTCCGTTGTAGGAGGCCACATGACCAAATAGTAATCTAGTTGTTCAAGGAAGCCCTCTTAGGCCACGACTTTTGGAATAGCACGGAGGACCTCTTGTAAATAGAGACAAATCCATTCTCCCCTACTTGAGAGTGACTAGTATGCTTGAGGAGACCCAAGCAAACAACTCAGGCAAAGGAGGCTAGGAGCACCAAGATAACTAAGAGCCCAATCAACGAGAGGGCCTTCGACAAAACTAATTCAATTGAGAAAATCGACACCGCTAAGATGATTAGGATAATAGCTACTGCTAAGACAATTGAGGTGACAAGCAACAGTAGCAGCTAAGGAGAAAAGCATACCAAGAGTACACCCACCTTATGTGCAATCAAGAAGATATCTTGGCGAAGATCCTCAACACAAACCAAGTGAAACACCTTCCTCCTCACTCTCCTCTGCGCAGGCCTCCCATGAATGGCCCTTACTACCAATACCATCAGGCAAAGGGCCATTCAACTAAAATTTCCAAGACCTTTTGTAACGACCCGGCTCCCGAGTCCCTACGAGACACGAGAACCGGACCGACTCGACTAATCCCAAGACCTAGTCGTCCAACGAGGAAGTAACCAAAAGACAGTAAAATAAACCACATTCAGCATGAATATAACTAACAGTAAGAAAGTACAGCAATAAGGGAAAGAAACTACTACAGTAGGTACCACCACAACAGTAAAACAGCATTTATCATATAACAAGAACCTCAGGTAAAGAAGGTACAGTGGAAACAAAAACTACTCACTAGAACAGAAACAAAAAGGGGTACAAAAGCTGTGGTAACTCTACTGGACCCTACTCGGCCCAGCGTCCTCTGCAGCCGCCGACCCTGGCTGCTCAACACCTGGTCCTGAAAAAGGTAACGAGTGTAACACGTCAGCAAAACGCTAAATAGAGTGGCAAACTAACTAAAGGCAACAGTAGGGTGTATAGTAGCTGTTATGTTCTATTACTTCCTTTATTCACATCTTTCAATTTTTCTCACTATTTCATTTATTTCTCAGATCCTTTACTTGATCTCGAATGTCCTCGTGGGAATGATCTTGATTGCAGTCTTTTCCAAAAGTAGAAGTAGCACGTGGTGCTCTCCTGGCCGGGAGAGTCCCCCGTGGTGATCCTACCCTCAGTCAACCACCCCAAGGTCACTGACAGACGTAACGGTGACTACGGCACGCGCGATAAACGCACAGGTAGCTAGCCCGCACTGGCACGCGGTCAGTCGTTTCCGTTAACGGGTGAGCCCAAAGCACAGCACAGAACCAGGGCAGAGCCCTCTCAGTAACAGGGGTCCAACCCCTCCACAGTAACCAAACCGGGGCCTTGCCCCTCCACAGTCCGCGCACCCTCGCCTGACTACCCTGGTTTGCCTTAGTGAGCCTAACAAGTCGGTGAAGGAGGCTAGCAGAACCCCGGGGCCCGTGGGGTAGCTAGTACTCTCCTAACACTACTAGCTCTCCTCGGTACTACGTACACGAGGGCCAACAAGTCGGTACAGAGCGGCCAAGCCTAACCCCGGGTCCCTGGGGCGGCTGGCCCCACTCTGCACTAAACAGGTACAGGTACTTCCCTTGGTACTGCGTACCCAAGAGTCAGTACAACTACATCTCAGTTCCATTCCCTTTTCCTTTCCAGGAGTTCCACTCCTAATTCCCCGTAGGGTTCCAGCTCTTTATCTCAGAACATCATATGTTTCACTTTCCAGATTCACGTTCTCAAAATCCATGATCTCAAACATGTTTCTTTATTCATAACAGGCAGCTGTTAATTAAATTTACAGGCAGCTTTATATATTCCTTTCCATTTTTCCAAGACTGCAGTAATATACATTCCACTAGTTTTTCCATCCTAGGATTCATACCATATCCTAGGATCTATCATACAATCTAGTTTTCCGGCCCTAGGATTCATGCAACACCTAGGAGCTATCATTCCACATATTTCTCATTCCTAGGATTCATGCAATGCCCTAGGTTCTAGTTATGGTTCCATACTTTAACAGATTTTATTAATACTTAAAGCCACTCTACCAGGTACAACGGGAGTAATGGGGGCGTGATCGGGAATCCCGCGTGCCTCCGTGACTCTCAAGACTGCAATTGAACGAGGTCCTATCACAAGGATCAAACACAAGGAGTGTCTCAGAACAGTGTATAGCTACTGTAGGCGGGTAGAGGAATTAATTCTGAAATGAACGCAACTCGAATCGCGGAAAACGGAGCCCAAACGGGCCCTAAACGGGTCGAGAAAGACGATACTGTGCAAAATCGGACGTCTGGAACTCCTTCCAGACGTCTTAAATGGTGGATCAGAGAATTACCTGTTCAGCTTGGTTCCCCGGACGTCCAGAAGTCTGCAGGGACGTCTTTCCTATACCCCAGACGTCCGATGGTCCACACGGACGTCTGTAGATCACTCCCGCCGTCTGGTACAACTTCCAGACGTCTGATTCGCAAAGGATGGCGAATCAGCGAACCTGCGCACAGCCAACCCCCCTCCCTCAGTACGGTCAGTCGACAAGAAGGAAGAAGAAAGCGGAAACTCACCTTTCAGACGTCTGTATGATCTTACAGACGTCAACCTTGCCGTCTGGATATCAAACCAGACGTCTGATTCTGGAAATTTTTCCAGAATCAGAACCCTGCTCAGCCTCCGCTCGCGACGCCACCCGCGTCGCACCTCGAGCGTCTGCTGCTCAGCCCGCAGCAGGTCCCTCTCCGAGTCGCTCCGCGCCCCCTGCGCCCTCCGCCGGCCGGCCAAGCCGCTCCGGCGAGCTCGCCCTCGCGGCAGAGCCCCGACCTCGCACGCCGCACCTCCTCCGCGCTCACTGCGGCTGCCGCTGCCGCCCTCGCGTCCGCTCGCTCTCGCGCACAGGAAGGAGAAGAAGGAGGAGACGGTGGAGACGGGAGGGGAGGCGCGCCCCCTTTTACGCCGCGCGGAGAGGAGAGAGAGAAGGCGGCAGGCCGCCTGCAGCCGCAGAGAAAAGAGGGAATATGCGGCCTGCGCGCTCAGGCGCGCAGGCGACTCGCGTGTGTCAAAAATAACGGATTCCCAGACGTCTGGAAACGATCCCAGATGTCTGGTCAGACGTCTGGATGTGATCCCAGACGTCTGTTCCGACGTCTGGGCCACCTCCCAGACGTCTTAAAAGGCGTCTGGGGCACGCGTTCGTTACACCTTTATGACCAGATCAAGTCTTAGATCCAGGATGGCAACCTCACATAATACGTACAGTACAACGAGGTTGAAAAACAGAAGCAACCACCTGAAGACCCGCAAGTATTGCATTAGGCCCGGATGCATACTTTAAGGTAGCAAACACTAGTAGAAAAATAGGTTTTTACGATGATTTTGTAGCAACACAGCAAAATATATAGATGATAGTTTTAAAATCGTCTTATTAATGATTTAGACAATAGTTTTAATTGAAATCGCCATTTATATTTACCGTCAATACCTCATCTTGTGTGAGGAGGTCCCTGCATTTATATACACGATAGTTTTACATAAAACCGTCATGTATATCATTCGCCAAAATTTCCTTCGTCGCGAAAGCTTGCGCCCTAACCCGACTTTAGACAATGATTTTATATAAAATCGTCGTTAAATGTGGAATATTAGCAAGTGATGATAACGTCATCATCAGCCATATCTAGCTTTAATTAGTCATAATCAAGGATTAACTGCTCCTACATAACAGTCAGAGGACCATAATTCCTTGCATAATTATTCTGAGAGAAAGACAGTAAAACAGGGGTAAAATTTCAGTTTTAACAGTATATCTCAATTGCAGAACAATCACTAGTTTTCTCAAGGGTTAATCAAAGGTTAAATGATCTTAAATGTCAAATAGGTAGGTCTGTGCAGATAGAAATGAATTTTCACATGTTTCGAAAATTAAATGATATCTGAAACCCTAAAAACATACCTGCTTAACTAGCTAAGGTTTCAATCAAGATAAAATTCACATAAACCCTCTAAAAATCATATAAAAATATTCTCTAGGATTTGGTATGCTTAATTTTACCATCAAAACCCATATTAACCTAAACCTGAGCCTCGGACGGACAGTTGCCCTACTTTGGGTTTTTACATAAATTACCTAGTCAAACTAGGTCAAAGCCAAAATCCAACTTCACCATTGGATTTCTTAGGTGCAAATTATTTTTATACCAAAATTTGAGCCCAATCTGAGATCATCTTGACCTAGTTTGCAATTTGGTCCTATCAGAGTCTTTTCTCTCACACACATGCCCTTAACTTACAAAATTCTTACAATAAGCCCCCTACCTTTGTCGTCATTCTTTTCAAATAGGTCCCTCTACCATTATCACGGAGGAATCCTTCTCCGATGACCTCTGATTGAAGAGAACTCCAATTAATGAATCCCTTCCAAAATTGGAAGGGAGATTCCTTGAGAAATTCTCTTTCCAATGAATCCGATCTTGAGCCCAACAACCTTCTCAATCTCTCATGCGAACGAATAAGAGATTCGGATATCTCATAGGTTTCCTACTCCGACAAGCCTTCCAAGCCTGGGAAGCTTACTTCCCAAGCTCTAATCGCTCCCTGAGGCCTATATAAGGATCCCCTCGGCCTGCCCATTCTTCTCAACTAGGTTCAAGGACAAAAATCTCTTCTTTTCTCCATTACCAGCCACCTCCAACCTAAGCTCCGGCGGACCTTCTCGATCTGTCTCCTTCGCGCCTCCAACGGCCAAATTGAAAGTGCAGCAACCTTCCCCATCTTCCTCCACGTCTCGCCGGTTACAACAGCCGCCATCTTCCTGAAATGACCTGTTGCTCTTGGACTGGATAAGACGTCTGGAGTTTTCATCAGATGTCTATCTAGACGTTTGGATTGATGGTCGGACGTCTGAAAGTAGGGAAAACCGTACGTGTTTTTGCTTTTCGCATGCATGTGACATGCATGCATTTTCTCACTCCTCTGGCCTCCTCACTCGAAACCCTAAAAACCTCCTATTTAAATCCACACACCCTTCATCCTTCACCCCATCACCACAAGCCACCGCCCCTCCATCTCCTTCCCCTACCGGCAACCACCTTCATCACCGCTCTCACCCCCTACCGCGAGCGAGGGCGTGAAGGAGACAGGGAGAGAGCGTGAGCGAGTGCGTGGGAGGGAGAGGGTGTGAGCGAGGGCTCAAGCCGGAGGAGCTCGGAGGTATGAGGAGAGGAGTCATGCGAGGAGGAGGAGCTTGTGAAGGGGAGCTTCATGACCTCCTGAGGCTGCTAGTGCAACAGCTGCAGACAACGCGAAGGGTTCCGCGCGGAGAAGAAGCTCGCGAGAGAGTTCTGTGTACTGCATATTTTCCAGTATCAGACGTCTAGAGCTTCTACCAGACGTCTGAAGCAGCAGTGGGACGTCCGGAGCTGAGGCCGGACATCTAAAAGCACGCTTAGAGCCAAGGTACGTGTTTCTACACGATTTCCGGCCATGCAGGCCATACCGCTGGAGACTTTTAGTCGTTTTGGCTCTGCGTGTGCGTACGCAGGTGCAAAGCGTTGGAAAGGCACACAGCGTACCCTTCGAGGCACTTTTGAACGTCTAGGCACATCGCCAAACGTCTGACCGTACTTCCAGACGACCGGAAGGTAAGTCCGATGTCTGGGACTTCCCTCAGACGATTGCAGAGGGGTTCAAACATCTAAGGAAGTCGCAGGAAACAAGGGGTGAGTTCTAACATCTTTTAAGTCGTCTGGGCCTTGTCCCAGACGTCTGATTTTGGATAGTATGCCTGTTTTTGGCCCATTTAGGGCCCAAACGGAATCGAATTTCTGCAAGCGAAGTACCATTGTTTTCCGCTTGAGCTTCTTTATGAGTTAGTGTAACTTGTATACAGTTTTGAACTCGTTCAACGTGGTTGGTCAATTGTATAGGTCTCCAGCTAGTTAAGCACGCAGGACCCGTGGAGGCGACAGAACCTGCGGTTCTAGCCCTCATTCCTCCCGTGTTTCCCGGTAGAGTGGTTTGCTTTAATATCAAGATTTAATAAAACTAAGTGCATGTTTAGAATAATTTACTTGAGCCCTAGGGCGTGAAATGAACTCTAGGGAAGAATTGAACGAATCTTGCTCAAGCTACACTATCTTCCCCAAGATGCATGTTAAACTAATTTGCTAGCAAATGTAATATTCTATTGATGTGATTCTTTCTTTAGAAAAACATGAGCTACCTGATATATGAATGAAACCCATAATGTGAATAGTGAGATCTGAATTATGGAAAATGGAATGAAAGAAATACGAGCATGAACCCTAAAGGGAATTAGGAGAAGGACTCCTGTACATGGAAAGAACTTAATAAGTAGACGGGAAGTGAGCTGGCCCATGTGTACGTGGTACCAAGGAGAGCAACTGTCCCTTCAGTGTGGAGGGGAGCTAGCCACCCCTTTGGGTTGAGACTCGAGGTTAGGTCTAGTCACTCTACACCGACTTCTGTTTGGCCCTCGTGTACGTGATACCGAGGTGAGCTACTTAGTGTAGGGAGGGAGCTAGCCACCCCACAAGACCCAGGGTTAGGACTAGCCACCCTACACCGACTCTCGTTAGGCCCACCAGGCAAACCGGGATAGTCGGACGAGAGTACGCGGACTGTGGGGGGGCGAGACCCCTTGTTAAGACCCGTGTCTTTAAGCCTTTTTAAGACGTCCGTACTTTAGGTCAGACGTCTGGTAAGACGTCTGGACTGAGGGTCAGACGTCTTGCAAGACGTCCGGACTCATTCCCAGACGTCTGAAAATCAAAATTTTCGTGTACGTCCTCGTGTCTGCGTGCGTGCTGCGCGCAAACAGTACGCAACCCTCGTTTTCTCTCCTCTCTCCTCTCGCCCGACGTAAACCCTAACCCCACACCTTATATAACCCCCTCCTCTCCCTCACACCACCCCCACTCCCAGCCACCCTTCTCCTTCCTCCAGCGAGAGCAGCGAGCAGCAAGTGTGAGCGGCGTGGGACGAGAGGAGGAGCAGTGAGGGGAAGAGAGGAGAGAGAGCATGCAAGCTCATGTGGGAGCTCGCCGGGGTGCTCACTGCCGGTTGGCGCGTGAGCAGGGCAGAGGAGTGCGTCAGGGAGGTCCTCCCCAACACTGCTGCAACTGGAGCAGCAGGCAAGCAGGCGCGGCGCGGCCACCCACGGTGCGAGGAGGCAAAGGTGGGTTCTGGTTTTGGGTTTTTCCCAGAATCAGACATCTGGATCGACGTCCAGACAATGTAGATGACGTCTGGAGGAGGTTCCAGACGACTAAGAGGTAAGCTCCGCGACGTACATCTTTGCGGATACGACTATGCAGGCCGTTCCGCCAAGGCGCTGTTTCATGCCTTATTGAGAAGATTTTCGTTGACGCGTGTAAGATTCATTTCGGGAAGGCACAGGACACACCCTCCCACGTAGTTCAGACGTTTGGGCGAGGCACCAGACGACGGGAAGCGTTTCCAAATATCCGGAGAGGTGGTCGGACGTCTGGAACTGGATCCAGACGGTCCAGTGGAGTTCCTGGACGTCTAAGGAGTGGCGTAGGACTTGAGGTATGGCTCTGGACTCTTTAAAGACGTCTGGAAGGTGTTCCAAACGTCTGATTTGAGTCAGAATTACTGTTCTTGACCCGTTTAGGGTCCGTTTGAGGTTCGATTTTCGCAATTAAGATACCATTGTTTCCCATATGAATTTTTCTACTTGTTGGAATACTTTATATACGATTCTGAGTATTCTCTTGTGATTGATCCTTGTGGTAGGACCTGGTTCCATTGTGGGTTTGGGGTTTACTGAGGCACGTAGACCTGTCGATCAAGCCCTACTACTCCTGGGTTTACTGGTAGAGTGGCTTTCCCTTAATTTAATTTCAACTTAATTGCATGTGTGGAATGAATGATTAGAACCTAAGATATGGCATGAATCCTAGGACTAGAAATGCTGGATTGTCTGTATTGAATGAATGAATTGCAGTCTTGAATTGGTAGATAGAATGATAACTATTGCCTGTAAATGAATAACAGTTGCCTGCGAAATTTATAGTGGTTGAGTTAGTTAACTGTTGAATGTAACATTTCTGTCATACCCGTGAAATGACGTAATATGAACTGCATGTATATAATTTGGAAATGGAAAGGTGAATGTTGGAAATACGAGCTATCTATGAAAAAACTGAATATGACATGGAGTACAATTTCATGTGTATAACCTGATAATGGAAATAGAAATGATGAAACCTGGTATGGCTTGGCCTGAGGAATATGAGCATGAACCCTACGGGAAATTAGGAGTAAAGCTCCTGGAAATAAATGAAATGGAACTGGGAATGTGAGTGGGGAAGTGAACTGGACCTTGAGTACGAAGTACCAAGGAGAGCGACTGTCCCCCTGTTTAGTGCAGAGCGAAGCTAGCTGCCTTTGGGTTGGGACCCGGGGTTAGGATTGGACACTTTGTACCAACTTTTTGGCCCTCGCGTACACAGTACTGGGGAGAGCTACTAGTGTAAAGAGAGAGCTAGCCACCCCACAGGGCCCAGAGTTCAGCTAGCCGCCTTACACCGACTTGTTAGGCTGTTACGACCCCGGTATCAAACGTCTTTTAAGACTTCTGGGAGTTGGTCCAGACATCTGGAAATTAATTTTTTCGGCGTACGGTTTCGTGTCTGCACGCATGCGCGTGCAGACTGAACTGCCGCCCTCTCTTCTTCTCTCTCTTTCCACCCCGTCCTACAGGCGCAGCTTTCTTCCTCTCTCTCTCCCCACGGCGCCTTCAAATACCTCCCCCTCTCCTCTCCCTCACCATCACTCCACCGTCTCCTTCTTCTTCTTCCTGTTAGTGTGAGAGTAAGAGGGAGAGGGCAGCAGCTGCTGCCGTGTGTGCGCGGGGAGGAGGAGTTGCAGCGAGAGGGAGAAGAGCTAGAGCGCAAGAGTGCGAGCTCGCCGGAGCAGCCAGGGCCAGTCGGCGGGTGCGCAACGGGAGCGTAGCACTAGGGGATGCTGCTGCAGCTCAGGTAGCAGGCGAGCGCGACGCGGCACGACCGTGCGCAGCAGGCGGAGGGCGAGAAGGTCCTGATTCTAGGAAAATTTCCCAGAATCAGACGTCTCTACCTACGTCCAGACGATGCCGGAGACGTCTGGAGGAAGATCCAGACGTCTGAAAGGTACGACATTTCCATTTCTTCTTCCTTTCACGTGTACGGCCATGCAGGACGTTCCGCCGAAGGGTTCTGCCTCATTTTCGTGTTGAGGTCAGTTGCGTACGTGTGTAAGTTTCGTTCGGGAAGGTGCAAGGGCACGCCCTCCCAAACAGATCGGACGTCTGGGCACAGCACCAGACGGCGGAGAGGGTCTCCAGACGTCCGGAGTGACAGTTGGACGTCTGGAACTAAGTCCAGACGGTTCAACAGGATTCTGGACGTCTGAAGAACCGCGCAGAAACAAGGTATGACCTGAACCATCGTTTAAGACGTCTGGAAGATGTTCCAGACGTCAGATTTAGGGCAAACTTGTCGTTTTTGACCCATTTAGGGTCCGTTCGAAGTCCGTTTTCCGCGTTTCAAGTTTCGTTCTTCTCAGAATTAGTTCCTCTTCTTGTTTACAGTATTTGTATCATGTTCTGAGTAGTTCCTTGTGTTTGATCCTTGTGTTAGGACCCCGTTCCGTTGTGGCTCTAAGGGTTGCGGAGGTGCGCAGACCTACCGATCACGCCCCCAATACTCCCAATTTTGCAGGTAGAGTGGCTCCCTTTAATTGTTTATCAACAATTATTCACTTGTGAGATAATTGATAGATTCTAAGGTATGGCATGAATCCTAGGATTGGAAAACTAGATTGAATGATAGATCCTAGGGTATGGCATGAATCCTAGGACTGGAAAACTAGATTGAATGATAGATCCTAGGTTGTGGCATGAATCCTAGGAATAGAAACACCAAAACGAATGTCGTGAATATATAAATTGCAGTCTTGGTAAAGTAGAAGGAGAAATGAAAATTGCCTGTAATTGGATAATAGTTGCTTGTTTATGAATGAATATTAGCTGTTGAGAACATGAGCTATATGAAAATAAAGTTGAAATGATGAAACCTAAATTGGCTTAGTTAAAGAAATATGAGCATGAACCCTACGGGGAATTAGGAGTAGAGCTCCTGAGAAGTGAATGGAATAGAATTGGGGAAGTGAGCTGGCCCTTGAGTACAGAGTACCAAGGACAGCGACCGTTCCCCCTGTTTAGTGCAGAGCGGAGCTAGCCACCCCAGGGACCTGGGGTTAGGTCTGGCCACTTTGTACTGACTTTTGGCCCTCGCGTACACAGTACCGGGGAGAGCTACTAACGTAGGGAGAGCACTAGCCACCCCACGGGCCCTGGGGATCTGCTAGCCTTCCTACACCAACTTGTTAGGCCCACTGGGCAAGCCAGGGTAGTCAGGCGAGGGTGCGCGGACGGTGAAGGGGCAAGACCCCTGTTTGGTTACTGTGGAGGGGCTGGACCCCTGTTACTGAGAGGGCTCTGCCCTATACTGATTCCGTGCTACGCTTTGGGGCGCACCCGTTAACGGAAATGACTGATCGCGTGCCAGTGCGAGGTAGCTACCCGTGTGGTTATCGTGCGTGCCGTAATCACCATTACGTCTATCAGTGACCTTGGGGTGGTTGACTGAGGGTAGGACCACCATGGGGGGAATCTCCCGGCCAGGAGAGCACCGCGTGCTACTTCTACTTTTCGGAAAAGACTGCAATCAAGATCGTTCTCACAAGGAACATTCGAGATCAAGAGAAAGATCTGAGGAATAGTTCAAGAATAAGTAAATGGAAAAATAAAGAAAGAGATTAAAGATAACAGCTACTTGTCCACCTTACTATTTTTCTTAGCTTTTGGTTGCCACTCTACTCAGCATTTCGCTGACGTGTCACCTTTGTCACCTTTTCAGGACCAGGTGTTGAGCAGCCAGAGCCGCCGGCTGCAGAGGGTGCTAGGCCTAGCAGAGCCCAGTAGTTTTACTTGTGTAGTATCTACTGTACCGTTTCTTCTGTTGTAGTCAGTATTTTCTGTTACCACTGTACTCTTTTATTGTAAGCATCATGTTTATGTACCTGTTTAATTCTCTACTGTTGTGGTAGTGTGTACTGTAGTAGTTCTTTTCTTTACTGCTGTACTTTTGTTACTGCTAGTTATATACATGGTGAATGTAGTTTATTTTACTGCTCTTTTGGTTACTTTCTCGTTGGACGACTGGGTCTTGGAATCAGTCGAGTCGGTCCGATTCTCGTGTCTCATAGGGATTCGGGAATCGAGTCGTAACATAGACCCACTGGGAAAATCAGGGTAATCAAGCAAGGGTGCGCGGACTATAGAGGGGCGAGACCCCTGTTTGGTTCTTAGGGGCTAGACCCCTGTTATTTAGAGGGCTATGCCCTATACTGGTTCCGTGCTGTACTTTCGGCGTACCCGCTAACGGAAACGATTGACCGCGTGCTAGTGCGGGGTAGCTACCCGTGTGTTTATCGCGCGTGCCGTAGTCATCGTTACATCTGTCAGTGACCTTGGGGTGGTTGACTGGGTGTAGAACCACCACGAGGGACTCTCCCGGCCAGGAGAGCACCACGTGCTACTTCTACTATTCGAAAAAGATTGCAATCAAGATCGTTCCCACGAGGAACATTCGAGATCAAGAAAGAGACCTGATAAATAAACCAAGTGATGAAAAAAGGAATAATTAGTTAAAGAAAGAAATTGAAAAACAACAGCTACCTGTCCACCTTTACTGTTTTAGTTAGTTGGTTGACACTTTACTCAGCGTTCGCTGATTTCGTGTACTCATAACCCTTTTCGGGCCCAGGCGTCGAGCAGCTAGAGCACACAACTGCGGAGGGTGCTAGGCCCAGTAGAGCCCAATGGTCGTAGTTCTTTTATACTCATTTGTAGTAGTGAGTAGCTTCTTGTACCTTTATATTCTGTACCCTTTCGTTCTGCACTTTATATTCCTATACCTGTTTAATTTTCTACTGTTGTGGCGATGTGTACTGTAGTAGTTTACTTCTTTACTGCTTCTTGGTTACTTTCTCGTTGGACGACTGGGTCTTGGGATCAGTCGAGTCGGTCTGCTCTCGTGTCCTGTAGGGATTCGGGAACCGGGTCATAACAAGATGGTATCAGAGCAAGGTCGTCCCGAGAAGTGAACCAACTAGCTCGAAAATAACCAATTCACGTGCTTGCAACTAGAGTAACCACCACAACGTACCTTTTAATATATGTTCTGAGGTTCTTTTGCTGAATGTGTGTGGAATTAACGTCTTTCTATTCTGTGTTTGCGTCTCCTTGCAGGAGATGCCTGATTGCACAGCAAAAATACACCAATAAAAATGTCATCTTGTGTTATTTCCTAACATTGCCATTGCTTATTAGGTAGCCATAGTTGCATTTGTAAAAATTAACACATGCATGCATTTATTTGACAAAGGAGGAGAGTGAATAATTGGCCATGTAAATAACATCTTCTTCAAGTGCTGCCTCGCAATTTCACCATCCTCATTTTTTATTTGATTTGAACTTCTTCTCTGCGCGGCTCAGGGCATGGGGCTGGCCTTTCTTCGTGCCATTCTCTGCCAGTGCATGCCCTGCCAGCTACATGGCCGGTCATGCACACTCAGGGCATGGCCGTGCATGCCCCACTATCCTTTAAGAAGCCCTGCCCTCTTCCTTGCGAAAGGGAGCCTGGCACATAGAGAACACAGCAGCCACCTTCGTCAAGCCATCTTCCTCCCTTTCTCCCCTCCATACGCAGTACCTCTTCCCCCTGAAGAGATACACTGCGAGCAGGAGCAGGCTCACAGTGGTCCCACGACCACCACTGTGAGTTCCACCACCGCCCAGCTCATCCAAGAGTAGGTGGGCCTGGTGGTTTCACTCTAAGATTCCATCACTCAGCACCCTCCCGCCATTGCCGAAGCTCCAAGCTCCGAAGCTCCAGTAGCAGCGCAGCAGCCTCCAGCCAGCACACAAGCACCCACGCACATGCTAGTAGCCAGCGCAAGCTCCTTCTGCACACACAGACGCCTTCTAGCGCGCCCGCACAAGCAGAACCGGCCACAACCAGTTGTCGAAGCCGCACGGCACTATAGCTACTGTTCACGCATTTCTACGCGACATTGTAGCTATAGTACGGTGACCGGAGAGTTTCTCACTTATTCGGTCACCGCGTGCTCTCTCTCCGCGCCGCTACCGCCTCCAGCTAGTTGCCACGTCAGCGCCTGCGCCCGCATGCGCACCCATCCGCTTCCGCTCCAGTGCCCGCACTTGTCTGCGCCCGCGTCCGCGTCTTCGCCCGTGTTCACTCCAACCTACAGTGCAGTGCGCTGCACTACACAATGCGCTACGCTGCACTCTCTCGCCCGCACGCGTCCTCCAGCACCCGCGTGAAGCGCCTGTGCGCATGCACGTGCCTTGGCATTCAGACGGCGCCTGCATCCTCCAGACGGCTTAAACGCCCACGCTCTCTCTCTCACAGCCACTCCCTCACTCTCCAGCAGACACACACACAAACACACACCACACTCGTACACACACGCCACACTTGTACACTCACACTCACTTGTACACACCTATATATACAACTATATATAAGTATATATACATATATACATAAATATATATATACATATCTATATACATAGATACTTATACTAATATATCTATATACATACATACATACATACATACATACATATATATATATATACACACACACAAAACTACATATACATCTATATAATTACAACCCTATCTATATATACATATATAACGATGTATTTACATATAAACATATATATATATATATTTACATTCATATCACCTACCTGTATCCCTACGCACTAGTCACTTCACCACGCGTTATATCGCGGGGATATCTGCACCAGTTGTTGATATTCCCCGATACCCGCGTAGAGAAAGCGCCTCCGCACACACTTCCACACATCCATCCTACACTCCACGCGACACTTCGTCCTGTTGGTTGCGTCTTCCTAGACATCGACCAACTCGACATAGTGCTACACGCCATTTCTACCTCCACCCCAACCCCTATATATATAATATATATATGTATATATATATAGACTATACTTATTTCTTTACACGCAACCTATCTAGTTTCTATTTCTCTTGTGTTTTGTGCTATTAAAAAGATAAAAAAAAAAAAAGAGTAAAAGAGAAAAGATAATCCTTGTCTTGCAGGTACTCAGTCTTGCGAATAGCAAGATCAGTTTTTGGAACCCTACATTGGCTCAAAGCCAAAGACCTGATTTTGAGGGTGTACCTCAAAGACAAAATTGTCAGCAAAAAAAATCTTAAATAGAAAAAAAATCAAAAACATAATAAACGCACGGAAGACATTCGTTATAGGAAAGGCGTAGAAACTTATTCACCTCTAATCCCCGCCTCCCTGAGTTCGACCCTGGGCCTAAAAGTGACCAAGATAAAATCAAGTAGGCCGGGTTAAAAATTTTGTAAAAAGATGGTTCGACTCGATTTAAGTTAACCACTATACGCATTTCAACAATAATTTCACCATTTTAATACTACCTATCCGAGCCTATCGCAATGCCTCGATGTGGAATCAGTGAGGCGGGCCGCGGACGTGGCCGAGGTCGAGGTCGGAGGGGCGGACGTGTCGAGCTCGACGTCTCAGTGGACCAGCCACTACTTACAGGCGTTCAGGCCCATGACCTCACCCAACTGATACGGGAGATTGTACGAGAGGAGCTCCACCCGCCTCCATGAGTGCCTCTCCCTGAGGCTACGGAGTGGGAGTCCTCTGTGGGATCGCGAGACAGACACAGTGCTGGATGTAGGGGAGGGGGTGGCCCTCCACCGCCCCCACCGTCCTCTGACACTTCCGAGCACGAGCCCTCCTTGCCTGGAGCCGTATCAGTTTCCCCACTCCAGTGTCATTACGAGCTTTTCGGACAGTTCCGAAAGCTAAAGCCCCCCTCCTTCAAGGGGGATGAGGACCCGACCAAGGCGAAGGACTGGCTCGAGCAAGTCGAGAAGGTGTTTGACACCCTTCGCCCCCTACAGAGTGCCGTGTGGCCTTTGCCACGTACCAGCTGGAGAGCACGGCACACAGGTGGTGGAAGGCGGTCAGAGTTCAGGAGAGGGCCGAGCCAACTTGGGACCAGTTTGTCACCCTCTTCTGCGAGCAGTACTTTCCTAGACATGGCAGGATCAGAGGAGGTAGGAGCTCCACGCTCTCTGCCAAGGGACAATGACCGTGAGCACGTACCTCACGCATTTTCTGGAGTGTCTCGTTTCGCCGCGACAACTGTAGCTACTGAGGAGGAGCACCTTTGGAGGTTCACCAAGGGGCTCCGGCCTGCTATTCAGGGGTATGTCAAACCCCTGAAGCTGCCTACGTTCTTGAGAGTGGTGGAGGCAGCTATGACATATGAGGAGACCAACCCGGCCACACATGACACTGACAGCGGATGGAAGAGGCCCTACCAGCCAGACTACTCACAAAGTCGATGAGAGAGGAGGCATGTGGCACCCATAGGAGAGTCATCGTGTTTTGCAGGACTGTCAGTGGCCTTTGGGGGCCCCCGACAGGGGCCAGCCGCCAGCACCGGACCCCCGCTCAACCGCCAGGAGGGACCTACTGAGGGCAGGAGTCGAGTCCCCTTTTGTTACCAGTGTGGCCAGCCGGGCCACATCAGGAGGGATTGCCCGTATAGTGCTGGAGGTCAGCAGATGCTACCTGCCCCAACCGCTGGACGACGAGCAGGAGCCGTGGTTCCCAGGCGCGTGGGGGAGGTCAACAGTCACGGGGAGGGTACCGACCAGCAGCTACCCGTCCGACACAGAGTGTGGCTGCTTCGTCCGCACCTAGAGCTGAGGGACGTATCAACGCCCTGACACACAGAGACGCCAGAGCTTCAGGTTCAGTGGTGGCAGGTATGGTTACAGTTTCCGGCAGAATAGTTTACACACTTTTTGATTCCGACGCCACGCACTCGTTTGTTGCTACTAGTTTTGTTGTTAGGTTGGGGCAGGACTGTATGTTGTTAGAGGATCCGTTTGTGATCAGAGGTCCGGGTGGTCACCTGTTTGTAGCTGAGGAGGTTTACACAGGCTATGAGGTCAGTGGTGGGGGACACAGCCTCTCCGCTGATCTGATTGTGATACCGATGGAGGACTTTGGCGTGATTCTAGGGATGGACTGGCTATCTGCTTACCATGCTCTGGTAGACTGTTTTGAGAGGAAGATCATCTTCTCCATACCGGAGTTGCCTTCTTTTGAGTTTCACGGACAGTTAGTGAATGGAGGTTTCAGGTGCATATCTGCACTTCGGGCGGCGAGACTTTTGGGCAGGGGTGTGAGGGCTTTGTGGCTTGTGTAGTGACAGAGCCCAACCCCGTGACAGATTTTCAGAGTATCCCGGTGGTCAAAGAGTACCCCGACGTGTTTCCAGAGGAGCTGCCAGGACTACCGCCTAAGCGTGAGATCGAGTTTGAGATCTCACTGGTACCGGGGACCAGCCCCATTTCTACAGCACCTTACAAGATGGCACCACTTGAGCTGCGAGAGCTTAAGTCCCAGTTGCAGGACCTTCTGGAGAAGGGCTTTGTGAAGCCCAGTGCGTCTCCATGGGGAGCCCCAATATTATTTGTGAACTACGCCTTTGTGTGGACTACAGACAGCTGAATAAGTCTACCATCAAAAATAGGTATCCGCTACCAAGGATTGACGACTTGTTTGACCAGTTGTGAGGTGCCACGGTATTCTCCAAGATAGACTTGAGGTCTGGCTACCACCAGTTGAGGATCCGAGACACCGACGTCTCGAAGACAGCTTTCCACACCCAGTACGGACACTATGAGTTTTTGGTCATGACGTTTGGGCTGACCAACGCCCCTGCTGCTTTCATGGACTTGATGAACCGGGTGTTCAGACCATATCTGGATCAGTTCGTGGTGGTATATATTGATGATGTGCACATCTACTCGCGGGATCAGGTGCAACACGGACAGCACTTGCGGATGGTTTTGGACACATTGAGACGGTGTAAGCTGTACGCCAAGTACAGCAAGTGCGAGTTCTGGTTGAGGGATGTGACCTTCTTAGGTCATGTGATTTCAGGGAATGGCTTGGTTGTAGACCCAACCAAGGTTGAGGCAGTGCTCAGGTGGGAGAGACACGTATAGTGACAGAGATTCACAGCTTCTTGGGACTGGCAGGCTACTACCGGTGGTTTATCAGGGGTTTCTCGCAGATTGCACATCCTATGACACAGTTGACTCGGAAGGACATGCCCTTTTCTTGGACAAATGCTTGTGAGGCGTGTTTTCAGAAGTTGAAGGAGAGGCTGACTTCGGCTCCCATGCTTACCATTCCAGACAATTGTGGCGGTTTCATTGTGTACACGGATGCCTCTTTGCAGGGGTTAGGGGGTGTGCTCATGCAGCGGGGTCACGTTGTCGCTTACGCTTCACGGCAACTGGAGCCCCATGAGCATAGCTACCTTACCCACAACCTAGAGCTGGCAACTGTCGTCTTCGCTCTGAAGACTTGGAGGCACTACCTGTATGGTGAGACTTTTGAGATTTTCACAGATCGTAAGAGCCTCAGATACTTGTTTGATCAGAAGGAGCTCAACATGAGGCAAAGACGTTGGTTAGAGCTCCTGAAGGACTATGACTGCAGCATTTCCTACCATCCGGTGAAGGCCAACGTGGTGGCTGACGCCTTGAGTCGAAAGGCGGCCACCCACTTGGCCAGTTTACAGGTACAGAGTTGGAGACTCATGGAGGAGATAGGTAGTTGGCGACCTCTAGAGTTACTGAGGTACTGTGCGGCAGTGACTGTGACACGACAAACGAGGTCAGAGCTGATAGACCGCATCATCACAAGATAGATGGCAGATCCATATCTGCAGTCGTTGCGTGACAGAGCACTATCAGGGGACCCTGGAGACTTCTCCTTTACTGACGAGGTGCTGCGGATAAGGGGACGTTTGTGCGTTCCCAGGGACGAGGAGCTGTTGAGAGAGCTCCTGACTGAGGCACACGATTCCAGGTTCACCACACATCCCGGGAACACAAAGATGTATCATAATCTGAGACGCGACTTTTGTTGGAGGGGAATGAAGCAGGATGTAGGTGAATTCGTGCAGTAGTGTTTAGTGTGCCAGCAGGTGAAAGCCGAGCATCAGAGGCCTACAAGGCCATTGCAGCCACTTCCAGCGCCAGAGTGGAAGTGGGAGAGCATATAGGGATCAGTCGAGTTGAGTCGGTCCGCTCTCGTGTCCTGTATGAATTTGGGAACCAGGTCGTAACACCCTATTCTGTTTTGAGGGGCAAGACCCCTGTTCTGAGAGGGAAAGGCCCTGTACTGTTCTGTACTATACCTTTAGTCATACCCACTAGCGGAAACGACTGACCGCGTGCCAATGCGGGACAGCTACCCAAGTGCTTATCACGCGTGTCGTAGTCACCGCTACGTCACGACCATGACTTCGGGGTGATTGACTGGGTGTAGGATTACCACGGGGGACTCTCTCAGTCAGGAGAGCACCACGTGTACATCCTACATCATGGAAAAGACTGTAATCAAGATCGTTCCCATGAGGAACAGGCCAGATTAAGAAATGATTAGATGAATAAAGGAGCAAACAAATTAGAACTACTTGGTTGAGCTAAATGAAAATGAATAATTAATTAATTGCTTGTCTTAATTACATGTAAATGGCTGAGTTATCACTCTACTCAACATTCGCTGACTCTGAAATTTTATAACCTTGTTCATTTTAGGGTGTTGAGGAGCCAGCACACCAGTTGTAGAGGGAGCTGGACCTAGTCAAGCCTAGCCTTAGCTGTTGACGTTTTCTGTTCCTGCACGTTTCTTTCTGTAATAGTGAGCTTTCTGTTATATGTAATACTGTTTCAGTTATTTTTTCCGCTGTACATTCTGCTGATGTTGTTTTGATGGCCTATAACATTGTGAGACTATCCGTTCTATTTCCCTTACTATCTCTTACTTTTTTCTACTTAGCAACATTGCATGTGTGATGGTGGAATATTATCTGCTTTTGATTATTTCTCGTTGGACGACTAAGTCTTAAGCAGGGGGTCCTGTAAGGATCAAGGATCTGATCATAACAAGAAAGTATCAGAGCAAAGTCATCTTAAGAAATGAAACAAATGGTCTGAAAAACAACCACTCACATGCGCGTAACTACCATAGCCATCACAAAGTATCACTTTGATCTTCGCTTCGAGTCTCACCTCTTGATGTAATCTGTTATCACTGACTGTTCTTGCTCTTTTCTTGCATCTCCTTATAGGAGATGCCTCATCGGAGAGTTCTCGAGGCAGGTCATGGACGTGGCTGTAGGCGGGGTCGAAGGGGCGGACGTGCCAGACCTAAGGCATCAGTAGACCCACCTCTCCTTCTGGGCATCCGAGACCAGGATCTTACCCAACCGATCCGAGATATCGTACAGGAGAAGCTCCAGCAACCTTGATGAGAACCTCATCATGAACCCTAACTAGCACTTTTTGACCTAATTAATTATACAAAAGCTCCTACAAAACCTAAGGGAAAGCCTAAATCAAGGAATCACAAATCTAAGAATAAAATAATTCACATGGGATAAAACTACAATTTTACCATTGTAGTGCATAAACGGAATTTCTAAGGGTCTAGACACAGGTCAAATGGGCTTACTAAGAGAAAAGTGGGATAGTTTGATCAGGAAAGGGTTATGACAAAATCAGGGAATTAAATGACATTATGTAACCCAAAAAATAAATCCACTTTAATTCACAAAGTTTCAGGCAGAATAAAAATCAATTAAACCCTCTAAAATTCATGAAAAAATATCCCCTAAGGTTTAGAACCTTCAATTTGGCCATTGGAACCTATCTTGACCTAGATTGAGTACCATACCTAATTTTAGACCTAATTTGGATTTTTGTGCAAAATATCCAATCAAACAAGGTCAAACCTATAATCCAACCACACCATTGGATTCCTTAGGTCCAAATTAGGGTTATACCAAAATTTTGACCTAAGGAAAGGTCGCCTTGACCCACTTTACAAAACGATCCCCAACAATTACTTTTTGACCCTTAGCTTTTTGGACTCTTGCAGATACCCCCCTACATTTCTCGTCTCTTTCTTCAGACAAGTCCCTCTGCCCCTGCACTGCGTAGGCCGTACCTCCGGCGACCTTGCACGGAGGATGACGCTGCACAGACTTGGGGAGCCAGTCCCAGACTTTAAAGGAAGATTCCCTGCGTTGTCCTCTTATGCATGGGTCGGCTCCCATGCCCTGCCGGCCACATACCTCTCGTGCGAACGCTTGAGAAGTATGGGTCTTTTTCCGACCATACCTCCGGCGAGGAGCCCACGACTCCTCGCTTTTCCCTCCCGGCCAGCACCTATTTAAGGAGTGACAGGGGCTGCCGCTTCCTTCAAACCTGTCTTGGCCAAGGAATTCCCTCAAAATTCGTCTCCCCCTCCGCCGGCCATTTGCCCGTAGGCTCTGGCGGCCCTCCTCCTTCGCTCCCGTCGCCCTGCCACCATACCAGTGGCAGGGTTACCCTCACCGTCGTCCACTGTGCCTAGTCGTACCAGCAAGCACCCTCTAGCACCTCTTCTTCATCGCCATCTTCTCCCCTGGGCGCTGTCTTCTTCGGTGACGGCATCACAGCCGCTCGTCACCTCCTCCCCCTCTTTCGTCTACTAAGTAGGTAACAACTATTCCCCTTTTTCCCCTCTTCATTTCCCCCTTATCTATTTCCTAAATCACTCATTGCCACACGCTGACCACCATCACCTTCTCCACCTCCGGCAGACCACCAGCAAGGCGTAGCCATCGTGTCACACCTCCACACTCCTCGCTAAACACCCCACGAGCTCCGCTATGACTCACTGATCACAACCCCCCTTTCCATTCACCGCCACACACTCCTTACACGCCCCCAAACAAACCCACCTGCATAGCCACAGGGTGACCTAAGCACGCACGCCCAGGCCACCCTGAGCTACTCTGACCACAGGGCCATCTTCGCCGTGCTCCGACAAATCTCCCCGAATGATTTGACGTGGCTGAAAGGCCGTGCTATTGATTTCAGGGTCAGGTCGCTCTCTGCCATTATCACTGAGCTTGAAGTAAGCTTCAAGCTGCTCCAGGTTGCGCTCGGCTCCAGGTGAAGCCCTCAGGTGGTGCAGGTTTGCAGCACGCACCCAGACGCCAAGTGGAATCGAGAGACTCCACGCCTGCTGCACTTGTGGAGCTTACCTCCTGCAAGCGCCAGCAGAAGTGGGTGGGACATTTAGTCCTACCTCGTTAGTTTGCAAGAGCCTTATCGCGCTTAAGTTGAATTTGTGTTTTAGACTTATCGCCTCGAAACACACTGGGGTGAGGTCCCCCCCCCCCCCCCCCCCCCCGCCATGCGTCGTCCGCGACACTTCCCCCGCGGACCTGGCACCCGGATCTGACTAGCCCTGCCTGTGCACACCTCGCGCACCACCCACGCCGGTGCGCCTGGTCCCGAACGCGTCACCCGACCCGCATATCCGATTCAGGCTCTAGGAGAGCGAACCCTCGAGTGAATTTGAGAGAGAGAGAGAGATGTGGGGAGGGTAGGGGTTAGGTTTTGCCTAACCGTGCACTGTGCAGGAAAGCAGGAGGAGGAAGGAGTGCAGCAGCGAGAAGAAGAGAAGGAGAAAGAAGGAAGAAGAAGAAGTCAGGAAAGAAGGACTCGCACAGCAAAGGAGAAAGAAGCAAAGGAGGAAGATGAAGGCGGCACTGTAGCCGCAGAGAAGCTGAGGCGAAGAAAGAAAGAAAAAGGACTTGGCGGAGCAGAGAAGAAGAGAAAAGAGAGAGCAGAGGCGCAGGACAGAAAGAAACGAAGAAAAAAAGAAGGAGGAGGCACAGCTCAACAGAAAAGAAGAAGAAGCCAAGAGAAAGAAGAAGATCTAGCAGCAGCGGCAGCTGAAGAGGCAAAACACTATAGCAAGTGGAGTTTAAGTCGTCTGACCCTTGGAGTCAGACATCTGAAAAGAGAAAGAGGGGAAAACAAAAGGAGGAGAGAGAAGAACAGAAAAATCAATTTTCCTTTCTTTAATTTTTTTTGTAAAATAGTATATATATTATAAATTGTACTTTTGTACGCTTCTAGAATCGAGTGTTGCTCCTTGAGTTCGACCTCGGAGATTTTCTATTTTCGAGTAATAAAATACACAAACAAACCGATCGGTCTCTAGCCGTTACTAAGCCTCCTCGGTCACCCCTCCCTGAGGGCGTAGAGGGAGAGTCCTCCGTAGGATAGGGCAACTACTTGTTATGACCCGGTTCCCACATCCCTACAGGACTCGAGACCGGCTCGCCTCAAATAATCCCAAGACCTAGTCGTCCAACAAGAAATAACCAAAAGCAAGAAAGTAAACCATATTCACACATGCAATATAATTAAGTAGAAGAAACGTACAAAGCAGTAAAGGAAATAGAACAGCTGTCTCAGTACATACCACCACAACAACGACAACGACGAAAAGTGAAAAGTAAACAGTAGTAGTAGAACAGTAACTAAAAGTCCATTACTTACTACAAGAGTAGAGAAAAAGAAAAGGAAGTGCTGAAGAAAACTACGGCTGGACTCGATTGGGCCCAGCACCCTCCGCAGCCACAAACTCGGACTGCTCAGCTCCTGGTCCAAAACAGTGTTATGAAAAGATAGAGTCAACGAACGCTAAGTAGAGTAGTATCTACATTATCTAAGTACAAAATAGTAAAAGCAACAGGTTAAGAAGGAGAGCGGGTACATATATAAACAACAGGTTAAGAACCAAGCATTGGCACAGCAGCGCTCTCGTAACGTCGGCGGGAGAGCAGGTGCACAGCAGGACAAAGCTCTTAGGTGTGAAGTGAGTGCTTGTAAAGCTAGAGCTTCTTCTATTTGATCTTCTACTTTTTGACACAAGAGAGTGGAAATATTCTTGCAAGGTGTGTCTTGGGTGTCTCTTCAAGCCAAGGGGTCTCCTCTATTTATAGAGGCACTAGGAAGGCTTTGGAAGGCCCTGGAAGGCTTCCATAGCCATTGGGTGCAAGCCCCAAGAGAATCAGGCTGAAGTCAGAAATAATCATGATTCTAATAGGGTCATCAGATGTCTGGTCTTGGCATCAGACGTCTAGAAAACTCGTTTAAGACGTTTGGGAACTAAGTCAGACGTCTGCCTTTAGGCAGGTTTCCTTCCTAACTTGAATCAAACCGAAACAGGGTTCTAATGTAAGTTCATCAGACGACACACAGGATGTCTAGCACAAGGTCTGGACATCTAAAAACCTATTTTTCTGCGGAAATGGATTCCCAAGGAAGTAAAACTGCTAGAAAATCTCTGATGGAAGATTTTAGGTCAGTCGAGGCAAAACGGTCATGTATCAAATGCCTGGGGTCCTCTACGGACGTCTGATACAAGGCTAACGAACATTTCCTCAATGTTTACTAAGGCAGCCAACGTTCCACTAATTGGACGTCTGGCAAAGGCATCAGACATCTGCTAAGATGTCTGGACTAAGGCCTGGACGATTAATTCTAACAGACAAAACCTACTAAGTCCAGCCTAGATTTTCTGGACGTCTGATCAAACAGTCAGACGTCTTAAAATTCAATATCAGACGTCTGATTTTCAAATTGAACGTCTGATAAGGTTGTCTGAACCCTATTTTCGTTTTCTAAGTTCTTTACATAAAACCTAAGTATTCTAGGGTAGTGCAGGTGTTCCTAGGACTATTTTAAGGGTTCTTTGAGGCTCTTTAACATAAGATCTAAAACAAAAATAAAGAGAAAGACAAAGAAACAAAATTACATAGAACAAGATAAAATGAAATCTATCATATTTTTCATCTCATTCCTTCTTCAAGCTTTTCACTCCTCGCGAAGCTCCTCCGCCTCTGTCCAGCTCCTCAAATCCGCCATGGATGCGAGCTAGAACTCCGTCTAAACACTTGTCTCCATTTGCAATTTGACCTGAAAACTAGGACTCAAAAGCAAATGTTAAAAGACACGTGTTTTGTTATCATCAAAATAAACGATCGTGGTGCTCTAGCACCATTAGTATGGTGAACTTGAACCCGTGCGCCTCAGCGGGAGCTCTCTCAACAACTCCTCATCCCTAGGAACGCATAAGCGTCCCCTCATGTGTAGTATCTCATCTGTAAAGGAAAAGTCTCCTGGGTCCCCTATCAACACCCTGTCTCGCAGCGTCTGTAAGTACGGATCTGTCATTTGCCCTGCGATGATGCGGTCTATCAGCTCTGGTCGCATCTACCGCGTTACTTTCACTATCTCACAATACCCCTGTGACTCCTGGGGTCGCTAACTGCCTAACTCCTCCATAAGTCTCCAACTCTGTGCCTGTAAACAAGCCAAGTGGGTGGATGCCTTCCAGCTCAAGGCGTCAGCCACCACATTGGCCTTCCCTGAATGGTAGGAAATGTAGTAGTCGTAGTCCTTCAGGAGCTCTAACCAATGTCTCTGTCTCATATTCAGCTCCTTCTGGTCAAACAAGTACCTGAGGCTCTTATGATCCGTGAAAATCTTGAAAGTCTCACCGTAAAGGTAGTGCCTCCATGTCTTCAGCGCAAAGACAATAGCTGCCAGCTCTAAGTCATGGGTAGGGTAGCTATGCTCATGGGGCTTCAGTTGCCGCGAAGCGTAAGCGACAATGTGACCCCACTGCATGAGCACACCCCCTAACCTCTGCAAAGAAGAGTCTTTGTAAACCACAAAACCGCCACTGCTGTCCGGGATGGTAAGCACAGGAGCTGAACTCAGCTCTCCTTCAACTCCTGAAAACATGCCATGCACTCATCTATCCAAGCAAAGGGCACATCCTTCCGAGTTAGCTAGGTCATAGGACGTGCAATCTGAGAGAATCCTCTGATAAACCGCCGATAGTAACCTGCCAGTCCCAAAAAGCTGCGTATCTCTATCACTGTACGTGGCCTCTTCCACCTGAGTACGGCCTCAACCTTGGCTAGATCAACAGCCAAACCATCCCCTGAGATCACATGGCCCAAGAAAGTCACCTACCTCAATCAAAACTCGCACATGCTGTACTTGGCATACAGTCTGCGTCGCCTCAAAGTGTCTAGGATCATCCGTAAATGCTATCCATGCAGCGCCTGATCTTGCGAGTAAATGAGCACGTTCTCGATGAACACCACCACAAACTAGTCCAAGTACAGCCTGAAAACCCAGTTCATCAAATCCATAAAAGAAGCGGGGGCATTGGTCAACCCAAACGGCATGACCAAGAACTCGTAG
Source organism: Thalassia testudinum (assembly GCA_037157565.1). NCBI lineage: Eukaryota > Viridiplantae > Streptophyta > Magnoliopsida > Alismatales > Hydrocharitaceae > Thalassia > Thalassia testudinum. Next base: position 70,007,891 of record JAZHRO010000022.1, on the reverse strand, counting down.
TGCCCGTACCGGGTACAGAAAGCTGTCTTGGAGACGTTGGTCTCCCTGATCCTCAACTAGTGGTTGCCCGACCTCAGATCAATCTTGGAGAACACTGTGGCATCTCGCAACTGGTTGGAGAGGTCATCAATCCTCGGCAGCGAATACTTGTTCTTGATGGTGACCCTATTCAGCTGTCGGTAGTAGACACAAAGTCGCAAGGTGCCATCCTTCTTCACAAACAGCACAGGGGCTCCCCACGGGGACACACTAAGCCTCACAAAGCCCTTCTCCAACAGGTCCTGCAGTTGTGACTACAGCTCTCACAGCTCAAGTGGTGCCATCTAGTACGGTGCAGTAGAAATGGGGCTAGTCCCCGGTACCAATGAGATCTCAAACTCGATCTCACGCTCAAGCGGTAGTCCTGGCAGGTCCTCTAGAAAAACATCGGGTTACTCGCAAACCACCAGAATACTTTGAAAGTCATCCATGGGGCTAGGCTCTACCGCAACACAGGCCAAAAAGCCCTCACACCCCTGGCTCAAAGGCCTCGCTACCCAAAGCGCGGAGATGCATCTGAAACCTCCGTTCAACAGTTGTCCATGAAACTCAAAGGGAGACAACTCCGGTATGGAGAAGACGATCTTCCTCCCGACACAGTCCACCAGGGTGTGATAGGCGGACAGCCAGTCCATCCCTAGGATCACGCCAAAATCCTCCATCTGTATCACAATCAGGTCAGCGGGGAGGTTGTGTCCCCCTATACTGACCTCGCAATCTGTGTAGACCTCCTCAACTACAAACAACTGGCCACCTGGGCCTCCAATCACAAACGGATCCTCTAACAGTACACTGCCTGCCCTAAACTAACGGCAAAACTCGCAGCAACAAAAGAGTATGTGGCGTTGGAATAAAAAGGTACGTACACTAATCTACCAGAAACAGTAACCATACCTGCCACCATAGAACCTGAGGCCCTGGCGTCTCTGTGTGTCAGGGTGTTGATACGCCCCTCAGTCCTCGGTGCAGACGAAGCAGCTACACTCTAGGTCGGGCGAGCAGTCGCTCGCCGATACCCTCATCATGACTGCTGCCCTCCCCCACGTGCCTGGGGACCACGACCACCAGCTCGGCCTCCAACGCACAGTGCGGGGAGTATCTACTGTGCTCCGGCCCTAAATGGGCAGTCCCTCCTGATGTGGCCCGGCTAGCCACACTGGTAGCAGAGGGGGACACGACCTCCTCCCTCAGTAGATGTAACGACCCGGTTCCCGGGTCCCTACGAGACACGAGAACCGGACCGACTCGACTAATCCCAAGACCTAGTCGTCCAACGAGGAAGTAACCAAAAGACAGTAAAATAAACCACATTCAGCATGAATATAACTAACAGTAAGAAAGTACAGCAGTAAGGAAAGAAACTACTACAGTAGGCACCACCACAACAGTAAAACAACATTTATCATATAACAAAAACTGCAGGTAAAGAAGGTACAGCGGAAACAAAACTACTCACTAGAACAGAAACAAAAGAAGGTACAAAGCTGTGGTAACTCTACTGGACCCTACTTGGCCCAGCGTCCTCTGCAGCCGCCGACCCTGGCTGCTCAACACCTGGTCCTGAAAAAGGTAACGAGTGTAACACGTCAGCAAAACGCTGAGTAGAGTGGCAAACTAACTAAAGGCAACAGTAGAGTGTACAGTAGCTGTTATGTTCTATTACTTCCTTTTATTTACATCTTTCAATTTTTTCTCACTATTTCATTTACTTCTCAGATCCTTTACTTGATCTCGGATGTCCTCGTGGGACGATCTTGATTACAGTCTTTTCCAAAAGTAGAAGTAGCACGTGGTTCTCTCCTGGCCGGGAGAGTCCCCCGTGGTGATCCTACCCTCAGTCAACCACCCCAAGGTCACTGACAGACGTAACGGTGACTACGGCACGCGCGATAAACGCACAGGTAGCTAGCCCGTACTGGCACGCGGTCAGTCGTTTCCGTTAACGGGTGCGCCCAAAGCACAGCACGGAACCAGGGCAGAGCCCTCTCAGTAACAGGGGTCCAACCCCTCCACAGTAACCAAACCGGGGCCTTGCCCCTCCACAGTCCGCGCACCCTCGCCTGACTACCCTGGTTTGCCCTAGTGGGCCTAACAAGTCGGTGAAGGAGGCTAGCAGAACCCCGGGGCCCGTGGGGTAGCTAGTACTCTCCTAACACTACTAGCTCTCCTCGGTACTACGTACACGAGGGCCAACAAGTCGGTACAGAGCGGCCAAGCCTAACCCCGGGTCCCTGGGGCGGCTGGCCCCACTCTGCACTAAAACAGGTACAGGTACTTCCCTTGGTACTGCGTACCCAAGAGACAGTACAAACTACATCTCAGTTCCATTCCTTTTCTTTCCAGGAGTTCCACTCCTAATTCCCCGTAGGGTTCCAGCCCTTTATCTCAGAACATCATATGTTTCACTTTCCAGATTCACGTTCTCAATTTCCATGATCTCAAACATGTTTCTTTGTTCATAACAGGCAGCTGTTAATTAATTTCACAGGTAGCTTATATATTCCTTTCCATTTTTCCAAGACTGCAGTAATATACATTCCACTAGTTTTTCCATCCTAGGATTCATGCCATATCCTAGGATCTATCATACAATCTAGTTTTCCGGCCCTAGGATTCATGCAACACCTAGGAGCTATCATTCCATACATTTCTCATTCCTAGGATTCATGCAATGCCCTAGGTTCTAGTTATGGTTCCATACTTTAACAGATTTTATTAATACTTAAAACCACTCTACCAGGTACAACGGAAGTAATGGGGGCGTGGTCGGGAATCCCGCGCGCCTCCGCGACTCTCAAGACTGCAACCGAACGAGGTCCTATCACAAGGATCAAACACAAGGAGAGTCTCAAAACAGTGTATAGCTACTGTAGGCGGGTAGAGGAATAAATTCTGAAACGAACGCAACTCGAATCGCGGAAAACGGAGCCCAAACGGGCCCTAAACGGGTCGAGAAAGACAATACTGTGCAAAATCAGACGTCTGGAACTCCTTCCAGACGTCTTAAACGGTGGATCAGAGAATTACCTGTTCGGCTTGGTTCCCCGGACGTCCAGAAGTCTGTGGGGACGTCTCTCCTAGATCCCAGACGTCCGATGGTCTCTCCGGACGTCTGGAGGTCACTCCCGCCGTCTGGTACAACTTCCAGACGTCTGATTCGCAAAGGATGACGAATCCGAACACCTGCGCACAGCCAACCCTCCTCCCTCAGTACGGTCAGTCGAGAAAAAGAAGGTGAAAGCGGAACTCACCTTTCAGACGTCTGTATGATCTCACAGACGTCGACCTTGCCGTCTGGATATCAATCCAGACGTCTGATTCTGGAAATTTTTCCAGAACCAGAACCTTGCTCGGCCTCCGCTCGCGACGCCGCCCGCGTCGCACCTCGCGCGTCCGCTGCTTCGCCCGCAGCAGGTCCCTCTCCGCGACGCTCTGCGCCCCCTGCGCCCTCCGCCGGCCGGCCAAGCCGCTCCCGGCGAGCTCGCCCTCACGGCAGAGCCCCGCCCTCGCACGCCGCAGCTCCTCCGCGCCTACTGCGGCCGCCGCTGCCGCTGCGCCCTCGCGTCCGCTCGCTCTCGAGCACAGGTAGGAGAGAAGGAGGAGGATGGTGGAGACGGGAGGGGAGGCGCGCCCCCCCCCTTTTAACGCCGCGCGGAGAGGAGAGAGAGACGGTCGCAGTCGCCTGCAGCCGCAGAGAAGATGCAGGATCGCAGGTCTGCGCGCACAGGCGCGCAGACGAATATCCCGTGCGAGCATAACTGTTCGCCAGACGTCTGTAAACTATCCCGGACGTCTGGTCAGACGTCCGGATGTGATCCCAGACGTCTTTACAGACGTCTGGGCCACCTCCCAGACGTCTTAAAAGACGTCTGGGGCACGCGCTCGTTACAATATAACAAACTCAAAGGAAGTTTCGTCCCCGAAACTTGCGCCAACTAGGGTGCGGAAAAAGGATGTCCAAATAACCATAACAAACTCAAAGAGGACCGAAGCCGGTCCGAAAAGACGTACCCGCGAAGAGCTCTGGGTACCGCTCCCGCATTGCCGCCTCAGGCTCCCAGGTAGCCTCCTCGTACCGCTGGCTCCTCCACAAAACCTTTACCAGGGGTACTTGCTTTCGTCTCAACCTGCGGACGGCTCGGTCTAGGATCTGCACTGGCCGCTCGGGGTAGGTCAGGTCGTCGCTCACCTCGACGCTCTCGTGACTCAGTACGTGGCTGGGATCGGCTACGTACTTCCTGAGGTTGGACACGTGGAACACGTCGTGCACACCAGAAAGCTACGGGGGAAGGGCAAGTCTGTAAGCAACGGGTCCAACCCGCTCCAGGACCTCGAAGGGCCCCACGAACCTCGGCGCGAGCTTCCCTCTCACCCCAAACCGCTGTAAGCCCTTCATGGGCGAAACACGAAGAAAGACGTGGTCCCCAACCTCGAACTGCACCTCTCTGCGTCTGCGATCTGCGTAGCTCTTCTGTCTGCTCCTGACAGTGCGGAGTCGTCTGTGGATCTGCTCAACTACCTCCTGACTCTGCCGGATCAACCTGGGGCCAACCTCCCACTTGGTCCCCACCTCAACCCAACTCAAGGGTGCCGTGCATTTCCGTCCGTACAGAGCCTCGTAGGGAGCCATGCCGATGCTCGAGTGATAACTGTTGTTGTATGCAAACTCTGCCAGGGGCAGGTGCTCCTCCCAAGAGCCCCTCCAGTCTAGTACACAGGCACGCAAAAGATCCTCAAGTGTCTGTATCGTGCGTTCCGACTGTCCGTCCGTCTGGGGGTGGTAAGCCGTGCTAAACCTCAACCTCGTCCCCAAAGCCTGCTGAAACTCAGCCCAAAACTGGGACGTAAAGCGGGTATCCCGGTCGGATACGATCTCCCGCGGAACTCCGTGTAGTCGCACCACATCACGGATATACCTCTCTGCCAACTGTGCTGGTCCCAAAGTGACTCGGATCGGCAAGAATCGTGCCGTCTTCGTCAACCTATCCACTATTACCCAGACCGCGTCGTGTCCTCGCTGGGTAACAGGTAAGCCCACCACCAAGTCCATGGTGATGCTCTCCCACTTCCACTCTGGCACTGGAAGCGGCTGAAGCGGCCCTGCAGGCCTCTGATGCTCGGCATTCACCTGCTGGCACACTAAGCACTGCTGCACGAACTCACCCACATCCCGCTTCATCCCTCTCCACCAGAACTCGCGTCTCAAGTCATGGTACATTTTCGTGTTTCCGGGATGTATGGTGAATCTGGAACCGTGTGCCTCAGTCAGGAGCTCTCTCAACAGCTCCTCGTCTCTGGGGACGCACAGCCGTCCCCTCAAGCGTAACACCTGGTCTGTGAAAGAGAAGTCCCCTGGGTCCCCTGACAGTACTCTGTCGCACAAAGACTGCAAGTACGGATCGGCCATCTGTCCCGTGATGATGCGGTCTATCAACTCTGGTCTGGTCTGCCGTGTCACCGTCACTGCCCCACAGTACCCTCGTAACTCTAGAGGTCGCCAACTGCCCACCTCCTCCAAAAGGCTCCAACTCTGTAACTGTAGACTGGCCAAGCGTGCGGGCGCCTTACGGCTCAAGGCGTCAGCCACCACATTGGCCTTTCCCGGGTGGTAGGAGATGCTGCAGTCGTAGTCTTTCAGGAGCTCCAACCAACGTCTCTGTCTCATGTTGAGCTCCTTCTGGTCAAAAAGATATCTGAGGCTCTTGTGATCTGTAAAAATCTCGAAGGTCTCACCGTACAAGTAGTGCCTCCATGTCTTCAGCGCGAAGACAACAGCTGCCAACTCTAGGTCGTGGGTAGGGTAGGTATGCTCATGGGGCTTCAGTTGCCGCGAAGCGTAAGCGACCACGTGACCCCTCTGCATGAGCACACCTCCTAACCCCTGCAAGGAAGCGTCCGTGTATACAACGAACCCGCCACTACTGTCAGGAATGGTGAGCACGGGAGCCGAGGTCAACCTCTCCTTCAGCTCCAGAAAACACGCCTCACAGGCGTCTATCCAAGTGAAAGGCACATCCTTCCGAGTCAACTGTGTCATAGGACGTGCAATCTGCGAAAACCCTCTGATGAACCGTCTGTAGTAACCTGCCAGTCCCAGGAAACTGCGAATCTCAGTGACTGAACGCGGTCTCTCCCACCTGAGCACTGCCTCGACCTTGGCGGGATCCACCGCCAGGCCGTCTCCAGAGATCACATGACCCAAAAAGGTCACCACCCTCAACCAGAACTCGCACTTGCTGTATTTGGCGTACAGCCTGCGTCGTCTCAGAGTGTCCAGAACCATCCGCAAGTGCTGTCCGTGCTGCGTCCGATCTCTAGAATAGATGAGTACATCATCTATGAAAACCACCACAAACTGGTCCAAGTACGGTCTGAACACCCGGTTCATCAGGTCCATGAAAGCAGCGGGGGCATTGGTCAGCCCAAACGGCATGACCAAAAACTCGTAGTGTCCGTACCGGGTGCGGAAAGCTGTCTTGGAGACGTCGGTCTCCCTGATCCTCAACTGGTGGTATCCAGACCTCAAGTCGATCTTGGAAAACACCGTGGCACCCCGCAACTGGTCAAACAAATCGTCAATCCTCGGCAACGGATATCTGTTCTTGATGGTGACCCTATTCAGCTGTCGGTAGTCCACACAAAGGCGTAGGGTCCCATCCTTCTTCTTCACAAACAGTACCGGGGCTCCCCAGGGAGACGCACTGGGCCTCACGAAACCCTTCTCCAAAAGGTCCTGCAACTGAGACTTGAGCTCTCGCAGCTCAAGCGGTGCCATCCTGTATGGCGCGGTGGAGATGGGGCTGGTCCCTGGTACTAGTGAGATCTCAAACTCGATCTCACGCTCGGGCGGTAGTCCTGGTAACTCGTCTGGAAACACGTCGGGGTACTCTCTGACCACCGGGATGCTCTGGAAGTCTGCCACGGGGCTGTGCTCTGCCACCACACAAGCTAAGAAGCCCTCACACCCCTGGCTCAAAAGTCTCGCCGCCCGAAGTGCCGAAATGCACCTGAAACCTCCGTCCACTGGCTGCCCGTGAAACTCGAAGGAAGGCAACTCCGGAATGGAGAAGACAACCTTCCTCTCAAAGCAGTCTACCAAGGCGTGGTAAGCGGACAGCCAATCCATCCCCAGAATCACTCCAAAGTCCTCCATCTGTATCATAATCAGGTCAGCTGGCAGGCTGTGTCCCCCGATGCTGACCCCGCAACCCGTGTACACCTCCTCAGCTACAAACAGCTGACCACTCGGACCTCTGATTACGAACGGGTTCTCTAACAATGTATAATCCTGGTCCAAACTAACTGCGAAACTGTCTGCGACAAACGAGTGCGTAGCGCCGGAATCGAAAAGCGTGTAAACGAGTCTGCCAGAAACTGAAACCATACCTGCTATCACGGATCCCGAAGCTCTGGCGTCCCTGTGTGTTAGGGCGTTGATACGCCCCTCAGCTCTAGGTGCGGACGAAGCAGCCACACTCTGCGTCGGACGGGTAGGTGCTGGCCGGTACCCTCCTCGCGACTGCGGTCCTCCTCCTCGCGCCTGGAAACCGCGGCCTCCTGCGCGCCCTCCAGTGCTCTGCGCGGGAAGTATCTGCTGACCTCCTGCCCTAGATGGGCAGTCCCTCCTGACGTGGCCCGGCTGGCCACACTGGTAGCAGAGGGGAACCCGACTCCCGCCCTCAGTGAGTCCCTGCTGTCGGCTAGGCGGGGGTCCGGTGCTGGCGACTGGCCCCTGTCGAGGGCCCCCAAAGGCCACTGATGGCCCTGCACAACGTGACGGCTCTCCTGCGGACGCCACGTGTCTCCGTTCTCGTCGGCCCTGTGAGAAGTCTGGCTGAAAGGGCCTCTTCCGCCCGCCGTCGGTCTCTCGCGCGGACGGGTTGGTCTCCTCGTAAGTCATGGCTGCCTCTACCACCCTCGAAAACGTCGGCAGCTTCAGGGGTTTGACATACCCCCGGATCGCAGGCCGGAGCCCCTCGGTGAACCTCCAAAGGCGCTCCTCCTCAGTGGCTACCGCTGTCGCTGCAAAGCGGGACAGCTCCAAGAAACGCGTGCGGTAGGCGCTCACGGTCATCGTCCCTTGGCGGAGAGTGTGGAACTCCCGCCTCCTCTGGTCCTGCCACGTCTGGGGAAAGTACTGCTCGCAGAAGAGGGTGACGAACTGGTCCCACGTCGGCTCGTCCCTCTCCTGTCCCCGGACCGCCCTCCACCACCGGTGTGCCGCACTCTCCAGCTGGTACGTGGCAAAGGCCACGCGGCACTCCACCGGGGGGCGAAGGGTGTCGAAGATCTTCTCCAGCTGCTCAAGCCAGTCCTCTGCCTCGGTCGGGTCCTCATCCCCCTTGAAGGAGGGGGGCTTCAGCTTCCGGAACTGTCCGAAAAGCTCGAAGTGGTGCTGTAGGGGAGGTGCTGGTGCACCTCCAGGCGAAGGTGTCTCGTGTACAGAAGTGTCGGAGGAAGGTGGGGGCGGCAGGGGCCCATCCCCTCCCTCGTGTCCAGCGCCGCGTCCGTCGCGTGGCCCCACAGAGGACTCCCCCTCTGCAACCCCAGGAGGAGGTGCTCGGGGAGGTGGGTGGAGCTCCTCTCGTACAATATCCCGTATCAGTCTGGCGAGGTCCTGGGCCTGGATGCCAGGGAGTGGTGGCTGGTCCACCGAGACGTCAACGACAGCACGTCCACCTCGCCGACCTCGCCCACGGCCGCGCCCGCGGCCAGTCTCGCCAGTCCCACGACAAGGCATCTCCTGCAAGGAGACGCGAAACAAAACGGAAACGTCAAAACAGACGGTACCTAACAACACTTCTAAGAGCTCAAGTCAAGAGATATGTTGTGGTGGCTACTCTAGCTATAAACATGTGAATTGGTTATTTTCCAGTCAGTTGATTCACTTCTCGGGACGACCTTGCTCTGATACCATCTTGTAACGACCCGGTTCCCGGGTCCCTACGAGACACGAGAACCGGACCGACTCGACTAATCCCAAGACCTAGTCGTCCAACGAGGAAGTAACCAAAAGACAGTAAAATAAACCACATTCAGCATGAATATAACTAACAGTAAGAAAGTACAGCAGTAAGGAAAGAAACTACTACAGTAGGCACCACCACAACAGTAAAACAACATTTATCATATAACAAAAACTGCAGGTAAAGAAGGTACAGCGGAAACAAAACTACTCACTAGAACAAAAACAAAAGAAGGTACAAAGCTGTGGTAACTCTACTGGACCCTACTTGGCCCAGCGTCCTCTGCAGCCGCCGACCCTGGCTGCTCAACACCTGGTCCTGAAAAAGGTAACGAGTGTAACACGTCAGCAAAACGCTGAGTAGAGTGGCAAACTAACTAAAGGCAACAGTAGAGTGTACAGTAGCTGTTATGTTCTATTACTTCCTTTTATTTACATCTTTCAATTTTTTCTCACTATTTCATTTACTTCTCAGATCCTTTACTTGATCTCGGATGTCCTCGTGGGACGATCTTGATTGCAGTCTTTTCCAAAAGTAGAAGTAGCACGTGGTTCTCTCCTGGCTGGGAGAGTCCCCCGTGGTGATCCTACCCTCAGTCAACCACCCCAAGGTCACTGACAGACGTAACGGTGACTACGGCACGCGCGATAAACACACAGGTAGCTAGCCCGTACTGGCACGCGGTCAGTCGTTTCCGTTAACGGGTGCGCCCAAAGCACATCACGAAACCAGGGCAGAGCCCTCTCAGTAACAGGGGTCCAACCCCTCCACAGTAACCAAACCGGGGCCTTGCCCCTCCACAGTCCGCGCACCCTCGCCTGACTACCCTGGTTTGCCCTAGTGGGCCTAACAAGTCGGTGAAGGAGGCTAGCAGAACCCCGGGGCCCGTGGGGTAGCTAGTACTCTCCTAACACTACTAGCTCTCCTCGGTACTACGTACACGAGGGCCAACAAGTCGGTACAGAGCGGCCAAGCCTAACCCCGGGTCCCTGGGGCGGCTGGCCCCACTCTGCACTAAAACAGGTACAGGTACTTCCCTTGGTACTGCGTACCCAAGAGACAGTACAAACTACATCTCAGTTCCATTCCTTTTCTTTCCAGGAGTTCCACTCCTAATTCCCCGTAGGGTTCCAGCCCTTTATCTCAGAACATCATATGTTTCACTTTCCAGATTCACGTTCTCAATTTCCATGATCTCAAACATGTTTCTTTGTTCATAACAGGCAGCTGTTAATTAATTTCACAGGCAGCTTATATATTCCTTTCCATTTTTCCAAGACTGCAGTAATATACATTCCACTAGTTTTTCCATCCTAGGATTCATGCCATATCCTAGGATCTATCATACAATCTAGTTTTCCGGCCCTAGGATTCATGCAACACCTAGGAGCTATCATTCAATACATTTCTCATTCCTAGGATTCATGCAATGCCCTAGGTTCTAGTTATGGTTCCATACTTTAACAGATTTTATTAATACTTAAAACCACTCTACCAGGTACAACGGAAGTAATGGGGGCGTGGTCGGGAATCCCGCGCGCCTCCGCGACTCTCAAGACTGCAACCGAACGAGGTCCTATCACAAGGATCAAACACAAGGAGAGTCTCAAAATAGTGTATAGCTACTGTAGGCGGGTAGAGAAATAAATTCTGAAACGAACGCAACTCGAATCGCGGAAAACGGAGCCCAAACGGGCCCTAAACGGGTCGAGAAAGACAATACTGTGCAAAATCAGACGTCTGGAACTCCTTCCAGACGTCTTAAACGGTGGATCAGAGAATTACCTGTTCGGCTTGGTTCCCCGGACGTCCAGAAGTCTGTGGGGACGTCTCTCCTAGATCCCAGACGTCCGATGGTCTCTCCGGACGTCTGGAGGTCACTCCCGCCGTCTGGTACAACTTCCAGACGTCTGATTCGCAAAGGATGACGAATCCGAACACCTGCGCACAGCCAACCCTCCTCCCTCAGTACGGTCAGTCGAGAAAAAGAAGGAGAAAGCGGAACTCACCTTTCAGACGTCTGTATGATCTCACAGACGTCGACCTTGCCGTCTGGATATCAATCCAGACGTCTGATTCTGGAAATTTTTCCAGAACCAGAACCTTGCTCGGCCTCCGCTCGCGACGCCGCCCGCGTCGCACCTCGCGCGTCCGCTGCTCCGCCCGCAGTAGGTCCCTCTCCGCGACGCTCTGCGCCCCCTGCGCCCTCCGCCAGCCGGCCAAGCCGCTCCCGGCGAGCTCGCCCTCACGGCAGAGCCCCGCCCTCGCACGCCGCAGCTCCTCCGCGCCTACTGCGGCCGCCGCTGCCGCTGCGCCCTCGCGTCCGCTCGCTCTCGCGCACAGGTAGGAGAGAAGGAGGAGGATGGTGGAGACGGGAGGGGAGGCGCGCCCCCCCCCCCTTTTAACGCCGCGCGGAGAGGAGAGAGAGACGGTCGCAGTCGCCTGCAGCCGCAGAGAAGATGCAGGATCGCAGGTCTGCGCGCACAGGCGCGCAGACGAATATCCCGTGCGAGCATAACTGTTCGCCAGACGTCTGTAAACTATCCCGGACGTCTGGTCAGACGTCCGGATGTGATCCCAGACGTCTTTACAGACGTCTGGGCCACCTCCCAGACGTCTTAAAAGACGTCTGGGGCACGCGCTCGTTACAGTAGATCCCTGCTGGCGGCTGGGTAGGGGTTCGATGCTGGCAACTAGCCCCTATCTGGGGCCCTCAAAGGCCACTGATGGCCACGTAAAATGAGATGGCTCTCCTACGGGTGCCGTGTGCCTCCTCTCCTGAAGGCCCTGAAAGTACTATGGCTGGTAGGGCCTCTTCCGTCCATTGTCCGTGTCTCGCACGGTCGGGTTGGTCTTCTCGTGGGTCATGGCTGCCTCAACCACTCGTTAGAAGGTGGGCAACTTCAGGGGTTTGGCATACCCCCTAATAGCAAGTTGGAGCCCCTCAGTAAACCTCCACAGGCACTCCTCCTCCGTAGACACGGCTGTCGAGGCAAAACGTGACAGCTTCAGAAAATGCATGCGATACGCGCTAACAGTCATCGTCCCCTGGCAAAGAGTGTGGAACTCCTGCCTCCTTTGGTTCTGCCAGGTCTGCGGAAAGTACAGCTCGCAGAAGAGAGTCACGAACTGGTCCCACGTCGGCTCTCTCCCCTCCTGGCCTATGACTTCCCTCCACCACCTGTGTGCTGCGCTCTCTAGCTTATACGTGGAAAAGGCCACGCGGCACTCTGCGAGAGAGAGAAGGGTGTCGAACACCTTCTCTATCTGCTCCAGCTAGTCCTCTGCCTCAGACAAGTCCTCATCACCCTCGAAGGAGGGGGGCTCCAACTCCGAAACTATCCGAAAAGCTCGTGGTGCAACTACAGTGGGGGAACGGCCATGCCTCCAGGCAAGGAGGGTTCATGCTCAGAAGTGTCAAAGTGCGGTGGGAGAAGTGGAGGACCACCCCCTCCCCCTCCTGCTCGTCCGGCGCTGCGGCGGTCTCTCTGTCCCACCGAGGACTCCCCCTCCACGTCGTCAGGGAGAGGCACTCGTGGAGGCTGAAGGAGCTTCTTTCGCATAATATCTCTAATCAGCTGGGCGAGATCCTAGGCCTGAACGCCCAGAAGAAGAGGTGGGTCAACTGGTACCTCAGGCCTGGCACGTCTGCCCCTCCGACCTCATCCACTGCTGCGACCACGGCCTGCCTCAAGAACTCCCCAACGAGGCATCTCCTACAAGGAGACGCAAAAGAGAGAACAAGAGGGTCAACGATACTGAATTACTTCGAGAAAAAACTCGAAACGAATATCAAGGCGATACGTTGTGGTGGCAATTCTAGTTATATGCACGTGAATGGGTATTCCCAAGCCAATTAGTTCATTTCTCAGGACGACCTTGCTCTGATACCATCTTGTTATGACCCGGTTCCCGAATCCCTACAGGACCCGAGGCCGTCTCGCCTTAACTAATCCCAAGATCTAGTTGTCCAACAAGAAATAACCAAAAGCAGCAAAGTAAACCATATTCACACATGCAATATAACTAAGCAGAAGAAACGTACAAAGTAGTAAAGGAAATAAAACAGTTGTCTCAGTACATACCACCACAACAACAACAACGGAAAGCAGAAAGCAAACAGTAGTAGCAGAACAGTAACTAAAAGTCCATTACTTACTACAGCAGTAGAGAAAAAGAAAAGGAAGTACTGAAGAAAACAACGACTAGACTCGACTGGGCCCAGCACCCTCCGCAGTCGCAAACTCGGGCTGCTCAACTCCTTGTCCTAAACAGTGTTATGAAAAGACAAAGTCAGCGAATGCTAAGTAGAGTGGTATCTATATTATCTAAGTACAAAACAGTAAAAGCAACAGGTTAAATTCTCATTTATATTTCTCTATTTTATATATTTCCATTTCACCTATTTCTCTCAAGCATCCAAATGTTTATTGATCTTGCATGTTCCTCACGGGAACGATCTTGATTGCCATCTTTTCCATAGAGTAGAAGGTACACGTGGTGCTCTCCTGGCCGAGAGAGTCCCCCGTGGTAGTCCTACACCCAGTCAACCACCCCGAGGTCACTGTCAAGACGTAGCGTGACTACGGCACGCGTGATAAGCACACGAGTAGTTACCCCTCACTGACACGCGGTCAGTCGTTTCTGCTAACAAGTACGCCCAAAGTACAACACAGAACAATATAGGGCCTTGCCCTCTCAAAACAGGGGTCTCGCCCCTCCACAGTCCGCGCACCCTCATCTAACTACCCCGGTTTGCCCAGAAGGCCTAACAAGTCAGTGTAGGGTGGCTAGCTGAACCCCGAGCCCCGTGGGGTGGCTAGCTCCCTCCCTACACTAGTAGCTCACCTCGGTATCACGTACACAAGGGCCAACAGGAGTCCGTGTAGAGCGGCCAATCCTAACCTCGGGTCTCAACCTTTGGGAGGCTAGCTCCACCCTACACAAAAGGGGATAGTTGCTTTCCTTGGTACCATGTATTCAAGGGCCAACACACTTCTCGTCTACATTCCAGGTTTCTGTCTATCCACAAGAGTTCTACTCCTAATTCCCCGTAGGGTTCATACTCATTTTCACCTCATTTATCCTGATCCAGATCTCATCTTTCATAATTCGTTTCTCATCCATATACAGGCAGCTCATGTTTTCATAGTTCAATTCTTAAAAACTTGCAACTGGTGTTCTCACAGGTAGTTTCATTAAACACAGGTAACTCATATTCTAACAGACAGCTCATAATTATAATACAGGAATTTGCTAGCAATTTATCTTAATCACACATGCAAGTGAACCATACTGTACAAACAGGCTCATTCATTTCTCTACCCTAGGGTTCATGCCACATCCTAGGGTTCCATTCAGCCATTTCCACAAGCACATTCTTATTTAAATATTATTAACAGAAATAAACCACTCTACCAGGAAACACGGGAGTAATGGGGGCTTGAACCGCAAACCCAGACGTCTCTGTGAGCCCCAAATGTGCAGCAGGATGAAACCCTATACCAGGGAATACATCACAAAAGGAGATCTTAGAACAGTGTAAAACAGACTCTAGTACGTAGAGGAACTCGAGAGGAAAGTACAGGTATTTCGTTTGCATAAAACGGACCCCGATCAGGCCCTAAACAAGTCAAAAACGTGCCTACTATTCAAAATCAGACATCTGGGAATAATCCCAGATGTCTTAGAAGGCGTCAGATCTTACCTTATGTTCCTATGGTATCCTCAGACATCCAGACCTTCTCTGCGATCGTCTGAAGGTAGTTCCAGACGTCGAACAATGCCTCCGATCACCTGGATGCACCTCCGGACGTCTGGTGATGTGATTTGACGTCCAAAAATGTGTGGAAAGGAGTTCTGCGTGCCTTCCTAAGGGCCTTTACCTGCATACAAAACCACAGGTCCAAATCAAGCCAGACCAATCTTCTGCAGTGAGGCCTGCATGGCCGTAACCGCGAAAAAGAACATACCTTGCACTATAAGTGCTTTCAGACGTCTGGTCTCAAACCCAGACGTCCAGCTGCCGCCACGGTCGTCTGGTCTACTCTCCAGACATCTGATACTCGAAAAATCCCAGTATCAGAACCTCTCCCACAACCTGTCTCCTTCGAGAGCTAGCTCGCAGGAGCTTCCACTGTCCCTCCCGTGGCTGTAGACGGTCAAAAGCTACCTCCCCGAACCCCTTCGAGTCCCGCCGAGACTCCATCGGAGCTCCGCCGAGCTCCCACCAAAGGTCCACCGACCTTAGGCCTCCTCCTCCTCCCACGCTCGCCACCTTCCTCCCTCTCGCCCCTCCCGCACAAGAAACCGAAGGTGGTGGTGGTTGTGGTGTGTGGAGTGGAGAGGAGAAAGGAGGGGGGTATATATATAAGAAGGTTTAGGGTTTTATAAGGCGAGGGCGAAGGTGAGAGTGGGTCTCTGCACCGCTCGCGCGCAAAGCACAATGCATAGTACGAAAAATTTCACTTTCAGACGTCCGGGAACGAGTCCTTACGTCTGGACAGACGTCTGACTGAAACTCCAAACATCTTAAAAGGCTAAAAAGTAACGGGTCCTTACACCGCCGTAGCACCGTACAAGCTGAAGGGGGAGGGGGTGATCCTCTACCACCTTTAGACACTTTTGAGCCCGAGTCCTCCTTGCTTGGAGGTGTACCTATTCCCCCGTTGCAGCTCCACCACGAGCTTTTCGGCAAGTTCCGGAAGCTGAAGCCCCTTCCTTCATGGGGGATGAGATCCCATCTGAGGCAGAGGACTCGTTGGAGCAGATAGAGAAGGTGTTCAACACCCTTCGCTCTCTTGTAGAGTGCCGCGTGGCCTTTGCCACGTACTAGCTAAAGAGTGCAACCCGCAAGTGGTGGAGGGTAGTTAGAGGCCAGGAGGGGAGAGAGACATCGTGGGACCAGTTCGTGGCTCTCTTCTGCAAGTAGTACTTTCCGCAGACCAGGCAAGACCAGAGGAGGTGGGAGTTCCACACTCTCCGTCAGGGGGCGATGACAGTTAGCGCATACCACATGTGTTTCCTGGAGTTGTCACGCTTCGCCCCGACAGCTGCGTCTACTAAGGAGGAGCGCCAATGGAGGTTTACTGAGGGGTCTCGACCTGTGATTCGGGGGTATGTAAAACCCCTGAAGTTACCTACTTTCTCTCGTGTGATTGAGGCGGCCATGACTTATGAGGAGACCAACCCAACTGTGTGAGACACTGACGGCGGACGAAAGAGGCCCTACCAGCCAGAGTACTCGCAGGGCTGTCAGAAGAGGAGGCACACGGCGGCTGAAAGAGAGCCGTCTCGTTCTACAAGGCCACTAATGGCCCTTGGGGACCCCAGACAAAGGCCTGCTGTCAGCACCGGCCCCCCGCCCAGCCACCACCAGGGACCAACTGAGGGAGGAGGTCGTGCCCCCCTCTGCTACCAGTGTGGCTAGTTGGGTCACATCAGGAGGGACATCCCATCTAGGGTCGGAGCACAGCAAATGCTCCTCGCACCGAGCGCTGGAGGCCTAGCTGGCGGCCGGCGTCACCAAGCACGTGGAGGAGGATAGCAGTCACAAGGAGGGTACCGACCAACTGCTGCTCGCCCGACCCAGAGCGTGGCCGCTTCTTCTGCACCTAGGGCTGAGGGGCATATCAATGCCGTAACACACAGAGACACCAGGGCACCAGGTTCCGTAGTGGCGAGTATGGTTATCATTTCTAGCATATTAGTCTACGTTCTTTTCGATTCTGGTGCCACACATTCTTTTGTCTCCACGAGTTTTGCCATCAATTTGGGGCCGAGCAGCATACTGTTAGAGGTTTTGTTCCTGATTAGAGGGCCAAGTGGATAGTTGTATGTAACAGAGGAGGTCTTTACAGACTGCGAGGTCGTTATAGGGGGGCATAGTCTTCCCGCCAACCTAATTAAAATCCCATTGGAGGACTTTGGCGTGATCCTAGGGATGGACTGGCCGTCTACCTATCATGCCTTAGTGGACTGTTTTGGGAGGAAGATTGTCTTCTCCATACCGGATTTGCCTCCCTTTGAGTTTCACGGCCAGCCGGTGGACAAAGGTTTTAGGTGCATCTCCACACTTCAGGCAGCGAAGCTTTTAAACCAAGAGTGTGAGGGCTTCTTAGCTTGTGTGGTAGTAGAGCCTAGCCCCATGGTCGACTTTCATAGTATCCCGATGGTCTACGAGTACCCCGACGTTTTCCCATAGGAGCTTCCAGGACTACCACCAGAATGGGAGATTGAGTTTGAGATCTCACTAGTACCGGAGACTAGGCCCATTTCTACTGCACCATACAGGATGGCACAACTTAAGCTGCGAGAGCTCAAGACACAATTACAGGACCTGCTAGAGAAGGGCTTTGTGAGGCCCAGTGCATCCCCATGGTGAGCCCCGGTGTTGTTTGTGAAGAAGTAGGTCGGTACCCTATGACTTTGTGTCGACTACCAACAGCTGAATCGGGTCACCGTCAAGAACAAGTACCCGCTGCCTCGTATCGACGACCTTTTTGACCAGTTGAGAGATAACATAGTGTTCTCTAAGATAGATCTGAGGTTAGGATACCACCAGTTGAGGATCAAGGAGACCGACATCTCTAAGACAGCTTTCCATACTCCGTATGGGCACTACGAGTTCTTGGTCATGCCGTTTGGGCTAACCAACGCCCCCGCTGCTTTCATGGACATGATGAACCATGTTTTCAGACCATACTTAGACCAGTTAGTGGTGGTGTTCATCGACGACGTCCTAGTCTACTCAGGGGATCAGGCACAGCATGAACAGCATTTACGTATGGTCCTGGATACATTGAGACGACGCATGCTGTATGCCAAGTACAGTAAGTGTGAGTTTTGGCTGAGACAGATGACTTTCTTGGGTCACGTGATTTCGGGAGATGGATTGGCTGTGGATCCAACCAAGGTTGAGGCCGTGCTCAGATGGGAGAGACCATGCACAATGATAAAGGTACGCAGCTTCCTGGGACTGGCAAGCTACTATCGGCGGTTTATCAGAGGGTTCTCTCAGATCGCGCATCCTATGACTCAACTGACCCGGAAGGACGTGCCCTTTACCTGGACTGACGAGTACGAGGTGTGCTTTCAAGAGTTGAAAGAGAGACTGACTTTAGCTCCTGTACTTACCATTCCAGACAGTAGTGGTGAATTCGTGGTTTACACCGACGCATCGTTGCAGGGGTTGGGTGGTGTGCACATGCAACGGGGTCACGTTGTTTCTTACGCTTCGCGGCAACTGAAGCCCCATGAGCATAACTACCCCACCCATGACTTAGAGGTAGGTAGTTGTCTTCACGCTAAAGACATGGAGGCACTACCTGTATGGTGAGACATTCGAGATCTTCACTGACCACAAGAGCCTCAGGTACCTATTTGACTAGAAGGAGCTCAACTTGAGACAGAGACGTTGGTTAGAGCTCCTGAAGGACTACGACTGCAGCATCTCCTACCACCCAAGGAAGGCCAATGTGGTGGCCGACGCCTTGAGCCAGAAGGCGCTCGCCCACTTAGCAAGCTTGCAGGCACAGAGTTGGAGACTCATGGAGGAGGTGGGCAGTTGGTGACCCCGAAAGTCATGGGGGTACAGCGGGCCAGTGATAGTGACCCGACAGGCGCGTCCAGAGCTAATAGACCGCATCATTGCAGGAATGATGGCCAATCCGTACTTACAGACACTGCGAGACAGGGTGTTGATAGGAGACCCAGGAGACTTTTCCTTCTCAGACGAGATACTGTGCATGAGGGGACACCTATGCATTCCTAGAGAAGAGGAGTTGTTGAGAGAGCTCTTGACTGAGGCGCACGGGTACCAATTCACCATACATCCCGAAAATACAAAGATGTACCATAATCTGCGATGCGACTTCTGGTGGAGAGGGATGAAGTGGGATGTTGGTGAGTTTGTCCAACAGTGCTTATCATGCAAGCAGGTGAAGGTCGAGCACCAGAGGCCTGCAGGGCTGCTACAGCCACTTCCTGTGCCAGAGTGGAAGTGGGAGAGTATCACCATGGATTTGGTGATGGGTCTACCAGTTACCCAGCAGAGACACGACGCAGTTTGGGTGATAGTAGACCGATTGACTAAGACGGCACGGTTCTTGCCGATCCGAGTCAACTTTGGGCCAACACAGCTAGCAGAGCGATACCTCAGAGATGTGGTGCGTCTGCACGGAGTCCCTCGCTAGATCGTATCCAACAGGGATACTCGCTTCACTTCCCAGTTTTGGGCAGAGTTTCAGCAGGCATTAGGGACTCGTCTGAGGTTCAGAACCGCCTACCACCCCCAGACCAACGGGCAACCAAAGTACTCCATACAGACACTCGAGGACCTCCTACGCGCTTGTGTACTAGACTAGAGAGGATCCTGGGAGGAGTATTTGCCCTGGCAAAGCTTGCATACAATAACAGCTATCATTCGAGCATTGGCATGGCACCTTACGAGGCTCTGTACGAAAGGAGATGCACTGCATCCTTGAGTTGGGTCGAGGTGGGGACCAAGTGGGAGGTTAGTTCCAGGCTGATTCGTCAGAGTCAGGAGGTGATATAACAGATTCACAAACGACTCTGCACTGTCAGGAGAAGGAAGAAGAGCTATGCAGATAGGAAGCACAGGGAGGTGCAATTCGAGGTTGGAGATCATGTCTTCCTCCGTGTTTCACCCATTAAGGGCTTGTAGCATTTCGGGGTGAAAGGGAAGCTTGCATCAAGGTTTGTGGGACCCTTTGAGGTCTTGGAGCGAATAGGACCCGTTCTTACCGGCTTGCCCTTCCTCCCCAGCTTTCCGGGGTGCATGACGTGTTCCACGTGTCCAACCTCAGGAAGTACGTCGATGTTAAGACCCGAGACATCAAACACACTTTAAGACGTCTAGGAATCGGTCCAGACGTCTAGTCAAACGTCTAGACGCCTTCCCATACGTTTGGAAATAAATTTTGGCGTGCGTACGATCACGAGTCTACACCCGTGTCGCACGCAGACTGCAACCCGCCGCCCTCCTCTTTTTCTTTCTCCCCTCGCCGACCTGCACATGCCCCCCCATGCCTTCAAATACCCCATCCCCTCTCCCTCGTTCACCACCCCACCGTCTTCTCCTTCCAGCGTAAGTGCGAGAGCAAGAGCGAGAGCAGCAACTGCTGCCGAGTGCGGTGCGGAGAGGAAGAGGTGCAGCGAGAGGGAAGAAGAGGGAGAGCGTGCGAGAAAGAGAGAGAGAGCCCGCTGGAGCATCTCGAGGCCGACCGGCGTGCGCGCGGAGGAGCGTCCTGCTGGGGAGATCCCCCTAGTGTTGCTGTAGCTCGAGCAGCGGACGAGTGGCTGCATGGCGAGCTCGAGCACAGCGAGAAGAAGACAAGGAGGTTCTGATTTTGGGAAATTTTCCCAGAATCAGATGTCTGGATCTACATCCAGACGACGCGGGCGACGTCTGAAGGGAGCTCCAGACGATTGAGAGGTACGAAATTTCTCCTCTACCTAATTTTTGCGAATGTGGCCATGTAGGTTGTTCCGCCGAAGTGCTGAGATGTGTCGTGTTGAGGAGGTTTTCGTCACGCGTGCAGGTTTCATTTCGGGAAGGCGTGGGGACACACCCTCCCACACAGTTCAGACGTCTGGGCATGGCACCAGATGGCGGAGAGCGTCTCCAAACATCCGGAGAGGTGGTCGGACGTCTGGAACTGGGTCCAGACGCTTCAGTAGGATCCCTAGACGTCTGAGGAGCAGCGCAAAGTGAGGTATGACCTAGACCACTTTTTAAGACGTCTGGAAGGTGTTCTAGACGTCTGATTTGAGTCAGAGTTGTCATTTTTGACCTCTTTAGGATCCGTTCGAGGTCCGATTTCCACGTTTAAGATTCCGTTCTTCTCAGAGCTAGTTCTTCTACTTGTTTGAAATACTTGTATCCTATTCTGAGTGGTTCCTTGTGATTGATCCTTGTGTTAGGGCCTCGTTCTATTGCGGCTTTGGGGGTTGCGGAGGCACGTGGACCAGCCGATCGCGCCCCCATCACTCACGATTTTGCGGGTAGAGTGGCTCCCCTTAGTTACTTACAAGCATTAATGCATCTCTGAAATAAATGATAGATCCTAGGGTATGGCACGAATCCTAGGACCTGGAAACTAGATTGAATGATAGATCCTAGGGTATGGCATGAATCCTAGGACCTAAAAACTAGATTGAATGATAGATCCTAGGGTATGGCATGAATCCTAGGACCTGGAAATTAGACCGATTGACAGATCCTAGGACGTGGCATGAATCCTAGGAACAGAAACACTCAAACGAATGTCTTGAATGCCTGAATTGCAGTCTTGGATAAGTAGATAGAATAATGATAATTGCCTGTAATTGGATAACAGCTGCCTGTGAAATGTAGAATACTGTTGCTAGTAACTGTTACATGTAATTTCTGTTGGTTGAAATTAAATACGAGCGGCTTGTATATAAATTGGAAAAGAAGGATTAAATTATGGAAACACGTGTTATATGCAAATAAAAATGAAATGATGAAACCTAGTATGGCTTGGCCTGAGAAATATGAGCATGAACCCTACAGGGAATTAGGAGTGGAGCTCCTGGAAAATAAATAGAATGGAACTGGGAAAGTGGGTGGGGAAGTGAGCTAGCCCTTGAGTACGGAGTACCAAGGAGAGCAACTGTCCCCCTGTTTAGCGCAGAGCGGAGCTAGCCACCCCAGGGACCTAAGGTTAGGTCTGGCCACTTTGTACCGACTTCTGGCCCTCGCGTACACAGTACCGGGGAGAGCTACTAGTGTAGGGAGAGAGCTAGTCACCCCACGGGCCCCGGGGTTCAGCTAGCCATCCTACACCGACTTGTTAGGCCCACTGGGCAAAAAAGGGTAATCAGGCGAGGCTGCGTGGACTGTGGAGGGACAAGACCCCTGTTTGGTTACTGTGGAGGGGCTGGACCCTTGTTACTGAGAGGGCTTTGCCCTATACTGGTTCCGTGTTGTGCTTTGGGCGCACCCGTTAACGGAAACGACTGACCGCGTTCCAGTGCAGGGAAGCTACCCGTACGTTTATCGCGCATGCCGTAGTCACCGTTACGTCTGTCAGCGACCTTGGGGTTGTTGACTGAGGGTAGAACCACCACGGGGGACTCTCCCGGCCAGGAGAGCACCACCTGCTACTTCTACTTTTCGGAAAAGACTGCAATCAAGATCGTTCCCACTAGGAACATTCGAGATCAAGAGAAAGACCTGAGAAAAAAATCAAGAAAGAGTAAATAAAGAAATAAAGAAAGAAATTAAAAACAACAGCTACCTGTCCACCTTTACTGTTTTCTTAGCTAGCTGGTTGCCACTCTACTCAACGTTTCGCTGACGTGTCACATTTGTCACCTTTTTCAGGATCAGGTGTTGAGCAGCCAGAGCCTACAGCTACGGAGGGTGCTGGGCTTAGTAGGACCCAGTAGTTGTACTTTTGTTGTACCATTTTTCTGTAGTAGTGAGTATTTCTGTTTCACCTTGTACTCGTTTATTGTAAACATCATATTTATGTACCTGTTTTTAATTCTCTACTGTTGTAGTGGTATGTACTGTAGTAGTTCTTTTCTTTACTGTTGTACTTTTGTTACTGTTAGTTACTTGCATGGTGAATGTGGTTTATTTTACTGCTTTTTGGTTACTTTCTCGTTGGACGACTGGGTGTTGGGATCAATCGAGTCGGTCCGATTCTCGTGTCCTGTAGGGATTCGGGAACCGGGTCATAGCAAGATGGTATCAGAGCAAGGTCGTCCCGAGAAGTGAGCCAACTGGCTGGAAAATAACCAATTCACGTGCTTGTAACTAGAGTAGCCACCACAACGTACCTTTTGACATATGTTTTAAGGTTTCTCCGTGGAATATCGATTAGTATTGATGTCTTTTTTGTTCCATGTTTGTGTCTCCTTGCAGGAGATGCCTCGACAAGGAGATAGCGAGGTGGGCCGCAGACGTGACCAAGGACGAGGTCAGAGGGGCGGGTGCATTGGGCCCGACGCCTCAATGGACCAGCCACTGCTCCTAGGCATTCAGGCCAAGGACCTCACCCAGTTGATATGAGACATCGTGCGAGAGGAGCTCCTCCCACCGCCACGAGCGCCTCTCCCTGGGGCGGCGAAGGGGGAGTCCTCTGTAGGACCATGAGACGGACACGGCGCTGGACGCGGGGGAGAGGGTGGGCCTCCACCACCCCCACCTTCCTCCGGCACTTCCGAGCATGAGGCTTCTTTACCTGGAGGCACACCAGCTTCTCCACTTCAGCGCCACTATGAGCTTTTCGGACAGTTCTGGAAGTTGAAGCCCCCCTCCTTCAAGGGGGATGAGGACCCGACCGAGGCGAAGGACTGGCTCGAGCAGATCGAGAAGGTATCTGACACCCTTCGCCCCCTATGGAGTGCAGCGTGGCCTTTTCCGTGTACCAGCTGGAGAGCGCGGCACATAGGTGGTGAAGGGCGGTCAGGGGTTAAGAGAGGGACGAGCCGACTTGGGACCAGTTCGTCACCCTTTTCTGCTAGCAGTACTTCCCCCAGACGTGGCAGAACCAGAGGAGGCAGGAGTTCCACACTCTCTGCCAGGGGCCGATAACCGTGAGCCGTACCGCACGTGTTTCCTAGAGCTGTCTCGTTTCGCAGCAATAGCCGTGACTACCGAGGAGGACGCCTTTGGAGGTTCACCGAGGGGCTCCGGCCTACCATTTGAGGGTATGTCAAACCCCTGAAGCTGCCTACGTTCTCGAGGGTGGTGGAGGCAGCTATGACGTATGAAGAGACCAACCCGTCCGCACGCGACACTAACAGCGGGCAGAAGAGGCCCTATCAGCCAGACTTCTCACAGGACCGACGAGAGAGGAGGCACGTGGCGCATGCAGGAGAGCCGTCATGTTTTGCAAGGCTGTCAGTGGCCTTTGGGGGTCCTCGACAGGGGCCAGCTTCTAACACCAGACCCCTGCCCAACTGTCCGCAGGGACCCACTGAGGGCGGGAGTCGAGTCCCCCTTTGCAACCAGTGTGGCCAGCCAGGCCACATTAGGAGGGACTGCCAGTTTAGGGCTGGAGGTCAGCAGATGCTCCCCACGCCGAGCACTGGAGGGCGAGTAGGAGACTACGGTTTCCAAGAGCGAGGAGGAGGACAACAGTCGCGGGGAGGGTACCGGCCAGCGGTTACCCGTCCGACGCAGAGTGTGGCTGCTTCGTCCGCACCTAGGGCTGAGGGGCATATCAACGCCATGACACACAGGAATGCCAGAGCTTCAGGATCAGTGGTGGTAGGTATGGTTTCAGTTTCCGGCAGACTTGTTTACATGCTTTTCGATTCCGGCACTACGCACTCATTTGTCGCTGCCAGTTTTGCTGTTAGTTTGGGGCAGGACTGTATGTTGTTAGAGGATCCGTTCGTGATCAGAGGTCTGAGTGGTCAGATGTTTGTAACCGAGGAGGTGTACACAGGTTGTGAGGTCAGTGCTGGGGGACACAGCCTTCCCGCTGACCTGATTATGATACAGATGGAGGACTTTGGTGTAATTCTGGGGATGGACTGGCTGTCCGCTTACCACGCCTTGGTGGACTGCTTTGAGAGGAAGATCGTCTTCTCCATACCGAAGTTGCCTTCTTTCGAATTCCACGGGAAACCAATGGACGACGGTTCAGGTGCATTTCTACACTTCGGGCGGTGAGACTTTTGGGCCAGAGGTGTGAGGGCTTTCTGGCTTGTGTGGTGGCGGAGCCCAGCCCTGTGGCAGACTTCCAGAGTATTCCGGTGGTCAGAGAGTACCCCGATGTGTTCCCAGATGAGTTGCCAGGACTACCGCCCGAGCATGAGATCGAGTTTGAGATCTCACTAGTACCGGGGACCAGCCCCATCTCTATAGCACCGTACAGGATGGCACCACTTGAGCTGCGAGAGCTCAAGTCTCAGTTGCAGGACCTTCTGGAGAAGGGCTTTATGAGGCCCAGTGCATCTCCGTGGGGAGCCCCGGTATTGTTCGTAAAGAAGAAGTATAGTACCCTACGCCTTTGTGTGGACTACCGATAGCTGAATAAGGTTACCATCAAGAATAGGTATCCGCTGCCGAGGATCGATGACTTGTTTGACCAGCTGCGAGGTGCCACGATATTCTCCAAGATAGACTTGAGGTCTGCATACCACCAGTTGAGGATCAAGGAGGCAGACATCTCCAAGACAGCTTCCGCACTCAGTACGAACACTACGAGTTTCTGGTCATGCCATTTGGGCTGACCAATGCCCCTGCTGCCTTCATTGATTTGATGAACTGGGTGTTCAGACCGTACTTGGACCAGTTCATGGTGGTATTTATTGATGATGTGCTTATCTATTCTCAAGATCATACGCAGCACGAACAGCACTTGCGGATGGTTTTGGGCACACTGAGACGACGTAGGCTATACGCCAATTACAGCAAGTGCGAGTTCTGGTTGAGGGAGGTGACCTTCTTGGGTTATGTGATCTCCGGGGATGGCTTGGCTGTGGACCCAGCCAAGGTTGAGGTAGTGCTCAGGTGGGAGAGACCGCGTACTATTACTGAGATCCGCAGTTTCTTGGGACTGGCAGGTTACTACCGGCAATTTATCAGGGGCTTCTCGCAGATTGCACGTCCTATGACACAGCTGACCCGGAAGGACATGCCCTTTACTTGGACAGACGCTTGTGAGGCGTGTCTTCAGGAGCTAAAGGAGAGGCTGACTTTGGCTCCCGTGCTCACCATCCCAGACAGTAGTGGTGGGTTCGTTGTGTACACGGACGCCTCTTTACAGGGGTTAGGGGGTGTGCTCATGCAGAGGGGTCACGTTGTCGCTTATGCTTCGCGGCAACTGAAGCCCCATGAGCATAGCTACCCTACCCACAACCTGGAGCTGGCAGCTATCGTCTTCGTGCTGAAGACTTGGAGGCACTACTTGTACGGTGAGACCTTTGAGATTTTCACAGATCATAAGAGCCTCAGATAGTTGTTTGATCAGAAGGAGCTCAACATGAGACAGAGACGTTGGTTGGAGCTCCTGAAGGACTATAATTGTAGCATTTCCTACCACCCGGGAAAGGCCACCGTGGTGGCTGACGCCTTGAGCCGGAAGGCGCCCGCCCACTTGGCCAGTTTACAGGCGTACAGTTGGAGCCTCATGGAGGAGATGGGTAGTTGGCAACCCCTAGAGTTATTGGGGCACTGTGGGGCAGTGACGGTGACACGACAGATGAGGCCAGAGCTGATTGACCGCGTCATCACTGGACAGATGCCCGACCCGTACTTACACTCATTGCGTGACAGAGTGCTGTCAGGAGACCCTGGGGACTTCTCTTTTACAGACCAGGTACTGCGCATGAGGGGACGTTTGTGCGTTCCGAGGGATGAGGAGTTGTTGAGAGAGCTCCTGACTGAGGCACACAGTTTCAGGTACACCATACATCCCGGAAACATAAAGATGTACCATGATTTGAGACGCAACTTTTGGTGGAGGGGGATGAAGCGAGATGTAGGTAAATTCGTACAGCAGTGTTTAGTGTGCCAGTAAGTGAAGACCGAGCAACAGAGGCCTGCAGGGCCGTTGCATCCACTTCCAGTGACAGAGTGGAAGTGGGAGAGCATCACCATGGACTTGGTGGTGGGCTTGCCCGTTACCCAGCAATGACACGACGCAGTCTGGGTGATCGCTGACAGATTGACGAAGACAGCACGTTTCTTGCCGATCCGAGTCACCTTGGGACCAGCACAATTGGCAGAGAGGTATATCCGCGACGTGGTACGTCTACACGGAGTTCCGCGGGAGATTGTATCCGACCGGGATACCCGTTTTACATCCCAGTTTTGGGTTGAGTTTCAGCAAGCCCTAGGGACACGGTTGAGGTTCAGTACAGCATACCACCCCCAGATGGACGGACAGTCTAAGAGCACGATACAAACACTTCAGGACCTTTTGCATGCTTGTGTACTGGATTGGAGGGGCTCTTGGGAGGAGCACTTTCCCCTCGCGGAGTTTGCATATAATAACAGTTATCACTCGAGCATCAGCATGGCACCCTACGAGGCTCTGTACAGACGGAGGTGTACGGCACCCTTAAGTTGGGTTGAGGTGGGGACCAAGTGGGAGGTTGGCCCCAGGCTGATCCAGTAGAGTCAGGAGGTGATCGAGCAGATTCACAGGCAACTCCGCACTGTCAGGAGCAGACAGAAGAGCTATGCAGATCAGAAACGCAGAGAAATGCAGTTTGAGGTTGGGGACCACGTCTTCCTTCGTGTTTCACCCATGAAGGGCCTCTAGCGGTTTGGGGTGAGAGGGAAGCTCGCGCCGAGGTTCGTGGGACCCTTTGAGGTCTTGGAGTGGGTGGGACCCATTGCTTACAAGCTTGCCCTTCCTCCCTAGCTTTCTCGTGTGCACGACGTGTTCCACGTGTCCAACCTCAGGAAGTACATCGCCGATCCCAGTCACGCCCTTAGCCACAAGAGCGTCGAGGTGGATGACAAACTGACCTACCCCGAGTGACTAGTACAGATTCTCGACAGAGCCGTCCGGAGTCTGAGACGGAAGCAAGTACCCCTGGTGAAGGTCTTGTGGAGGAGCCAACGGTACGAGAAGGCTACCTGGGAGCCTGAGGTGGCGATGCGGGAGCAGTACACGGAGCTCTTTGAGGGTACATCTTTTCGGACCGGCTTCGGTCCTCTTTGAGTTTGTTATGCGTATATTGTTCTTTTTCCGCACCCGAGTTAGCGCAAGTTTCGAGAACGAAACTTCCTTTAAGTTTGTTATGTTGTTAAGACCCGAGACATCAAACACACTTTAAGACGTCTAGGAATCGGTCCAAACGTCTGGTCAGACGTTTGGAAATAAATTTTGGTGTGCGTACGATCGCGAGTCTACGCGCGTGCCGCGCGCAGACTACAACCTGCTACCCTCCTCTTTTTCTCTCTCCCCTCGCTGACCAACAGACACCTCCCCACGCCTTCAAATACCCCATCCCCTCTCCCACGTTCACCACCCCACCGTCTTCTCCTTCTTCCAGCGTGAGCGCGAGAGCGAGAGCGAGCAGCAGCTGCTGCCGGGTGCGGTGCGAAGAGGAAGAGGTGCAGCGAGAGGGAAGAAGAGGGAGAGTGCGTGAGAAAGACAGAGAGAGCCCGCCGGAGTAGCTCGAGGCCGGCTGGCGTGCGCTCGGAGGAGCGTCCTGCTGGGGAGATCCCCCTAGTGCTGCTACAACTCGAGCAGCAGACGAGTGGCTGCGTGGCGAGCTCGCGCGCAGCGAGAAGAAGACGAGGAGGTTCTGATTCTGGGAAATTTTCCCAGAATAAAACGTCTAGATCTACATCCAGACGACGTGGGCGACGTCTGGAGGGAGCTCCAGACGACTGAGAGGTACGAAATTTCTCCTCTACCTCCTTTTTGCAGATGCGGCCACGCAGGCCATTCTGCCGAAGTGCTGAGACGTGTCGTGTTGAGGAGGTTTTCTTCGCGCGTGCAGGTTTCATTTCGGGAAGGCGCGAGGACACACCCTCCCACGTAGTTCAGACGTCTGGGCACGGCACCAGACAGCGGAGAGCGTCTCCAGACGTCCGGAGAGGTGGTCGGACGTCTGGAACTGGGTCCAAACGATTCAGCAGGATCCCTGGACGTCTAAGCAGCAGCACAGAGTGAGGTATGACCTAGACCACTTTTTAAGACTTCTGGAAGGTGTTCCAGACATCTGATTTAAGTCAGAGTTGTCATTTTTTACCCTTTTCGGGTCCGTTCGAGGTCCAATTTCCGCGTTTAAGATTTTGTTCTTCTTAGAGTTAGTTCCTCTACTTGTTTGAAATACTTGTATCCTGTTCTGAGTGGTTCCTTGTGTTGATCCTTGTGTTAGGACCTCGTTCTGTTGCGACTTTGAGGGTTGCGGAGGCACGTGGACCTGCCGATCACGCCCCCATCACTCACGATTTTGCGAGTAGAGTGGCTCCCCTTAGTTACTTACAAACATTAATGCATCTCTGAAATAAATGATAGATCCTAGGGTATGGCACGAATCCTAGGACCTGAAAACTAGATTGAATGATAGATCCTAGGGTATGGCATGAATCCTAGGACCTGAAAACTAGATTGAATGATAGATCCTAGGGTATGGCATGAATCCTAGGACCTGGAAACTAGACTGAATGACAGATCCTAGGGCGTGGCATGTATCCTAGGAACAGAAACGCTGAAACGAATGTCTTGAATGCCTGAATTGCTGTCTTGGATAAGTAGATAGAATAATGATAATTGCCTGTAATTGGATAACAGCTGCTTGTGAAATGTAGAGTACTGTTGCTAGTAACTGTTACATGTAATTTCTGTTGGTTGAAATTAAATACGAGCTGCTTGTATATAAATTGGAAAAGAAGGTTTAAATGATGGAAACATGTGCTATATGCGAATAAAACTGAAATGATGAAACCTAGTATGGCTTGGCCTGAGAAATATGAGCATGAACCCTACGGGGAATTAGGAGTAGAGCGCCTGGAAAATAAATAGAATGGAACTGGGAAAGTGGGTGGGGAAGTGAGCTAGCCCTTGAGTACGAAGTACCAAGGAGAGCAACTGTCCCCCTGTTTAGCGCAGAGCGGAGCCAGTCGCCCTAGGGACCCAGGGTTAGGTCTAGCCACTTTGTACCGACTTCTGGCCCTCGCGCACACAGTACCGGGGAGAGCTACTAGTGTAGGGAGAGAGCTAGTCACCCCACGGGCCCCGGGGTTCAACTAGCCGTCCTACACCGACTTGTTAGGCCCACTGGGCAAACCAAGGTAATCAGGCGAGGGTGCGCGGACTGTAGAGGGGCAAGACCCCTATTTGGTTATTGTGAAAGGGCTGGACCCTTGTTACTGAGAGGGATCTGCCCTATACTGGTTCCGTGTTGTGCCTTGGGCGCACCCGTTAACGGAAACGACTGACCACGTGCCAGTGCAGGGTAGCTACCCATGCGTTTATCGCGCATGCCGTAGTCACCGTTACGTCTGTCAGCGACCTTGGGGTTGTTGACTGAGGGTAGAACCACCACGGGGGACTCTCCCGGCCAGGAGAGCACCACGTGCTACTTCTACTTTTCGGAAAAGACTGCAATCAAGATTGTCCCCACTAGGAACATTCGAGATCAAGAGAAAGACCTGAGAAAAAAATCAAGAAAGAGTAAATAAAGAAATAAAGAAAGAAATTAAAAACAACAGCTACCTGTCCACCTTTACTGTTTCTTAGCTTTCTGGTTGCCACTCTACTCAGCGTTTCGCTGACGTGTCACATTTGTCACCTTTTTCAGGACCAGGTGTTGAGCAGCCAGAGCCTTCGGCTGCGGAGGGTGCTGGGCTTAGTAGGGCCCAGTAGTTGTACTTTTGTTGTACCGTTTTTCTATAGTAGTGAGTATTTCTGTTTCACCTTGTACTCTTTTATTGTAAACTTCATATTTCTGTACCTGTTTTTAATTCTCTACTGTTGTGGTGGTATGTACTGTAGTAGTTCTTTTCTTTACTACTGTACTTTTGTTACTGTTAGTTACTTGCATGGTGAATGTGGTTTATTTTACTACTTTTTGGTTACTTTCTCGTTGGACGGCTGAGTCTTGGGATCAGTCGAGTCGGTCCGATTCTCGTGTCCTGTAGGGATTCGGGAATCGGGTCGTAACAGTCGTCGATCCCAACCACGTTCTGAGCCACGAGAGCATAGAGGTGGGAGACGACCTTACCTATCCCGAGAGGCCAGTACAGATATTAGACAGAGCTATCCGAAGTCTAAGACAGAAGTAGGTATCACTGGTAAAAGTCTTATGGAGAAGCAAGCAATACGAGGAGGCCACTTGGGAGCCTGAGGCGGCAATGCAAGAGCAATACTCAGAGCTTTTTGAGGCATGTCTCTTCATATCTACCTTGATCCTCTTTAAGTTTGTTATGTGTTTTTACGTCTTTTTTTTCCCACAACCTAGTTAGCTCAAGTTTCGAGAACGAAACTTCCTTTAAGTTTGTTATGTTAAAATGACCCGCCGCTCTTGGGTTGGATAAGATGTCTGGAGTTTTCATCAGACGTCTAGATTGATGGTCGAACATCTGAAAGTAGGGAAAACCATACGTGTTTTTGCTTTTCGCACGCATGCGACATGCATGCATTTTCTCTCTCCTCCATCCTCCTCACCCGAAACCCTAAAAACCTCCTATTTAAACCCCACACCCTTCATCCTTCAGCCCATCACCACAAGCCACCGCCCCTCCATCTCCTTCCCCTGTTGGTGACCACCTTCATCACCGCTCTCACCCCCCCTGCCACGAGCGAGGGAGTGAAGGAGAGATGGAGAGAGCATAAGCGAGTGCGTGAGAGGGAGAGGGTGTGAGCGAGGCTCTAGCCAAAGGAGCTCGGAGGTATAAGGAGAGGAGTCATGCGAGGAGGAGGAGCTCACGAAGGGGAGCTTCACGACCTCTTGAGGCTGCTAACGCAGCAGCTGTAGGCGACGGGGAGGAGTCCGCGCGGAGAAGAAGCTCGCGGGAGAGCTCTGCGTACTAGATATTTTCCAATATCAAACATTTAGAGCTTCTACCAAACGTCTGGAGCAGCAGTGGGACGTCCGAAGCTGAGGCCGGGCATCTGCAAACATGCTTAGAGCCAAGGTACATATTTCTGAACGGTTTCCGGCCATGCAGGCCTTACCACAGGAGACTTTTAGCCATTTTTGGCCCTGCGCAGGCATACGCAGGTGCAGAGAGTTGGAAAGGCGCACGGTGCACCCTCCGAGGCACTTTTGGACATTGAAAATGGTGGCCAGAGATAACTAGGTTTTATTATAGCGTTATAGTATAGCCAGTTATTGCCATCATTTCAAATATATAATTTTTTTTACTTGGAAAATAAAGAGTTCCCGAGGTCGAACTCAGGGAGCAAGTTGTATTCTAGGGGTACAAATTCTTATTACAAAAATAAAGAGAGAGAGGAGGAGAGAGATGAAAATTTGGCTTCTTCTTCTCTTCTTTCTTCCTCTTTGTTTTCTCTTCTCTTTGGCTTTTGGTTTCTTCTTCTTTGTTTATCTCCTTGTGGTCTTCTTCTTCTGCTTTTTGTTCTTCAGATCTTCTTTTTACTTCTTTCTGCTGATCTCCTTCTCGTGCTCTTCTTCTGCTTTTGCTGTCAAGACGTCTCTCCTTCTTTCATCTTTTTCTTTCTGTCTTCTTTATCTGCAGCAGTGGTGATGTTCTTCTTCTTTCTTTTCTGCCTTCAGAGCGTCGTCTGATTTTCCACTCAGACGACTTAAGTCGCCGCTGCTACAGTGCCGCTCGGTGCTCCTTCCTTCAGTCTTCTTCTTCTCTTCAGCCCTTCCGCAGTCCCTTCACCTGTGCCTGCACACTCAAAGTTCCAATCAGAGACGGCAAAACCTACTCTACCCTCCCCCCCCCCCCCCCGCGTTTCTCTCTCACAGAAGCCGCTCTTCGGAAAGCTCTCCCAAAGCTGCCGGGTAGTCGGGCACGGGTCGCGCCCGGGTCCAGGCCCACCGGCGTGCGTGGTGGGCGAGGAGTGCCAGACAAGTCGGGTCGGGTCGGTCGGATCCGCGTGATGAGCTCGCGGATGGGCCCAGTGAGACGGTGTGAGAGGGACCTCACCCCGTGTGCTGAGGCGATAAGCCTCCAGCACGTTTTCAATTTGTATCGCTGCGCCGCTCCAGAGCCTTCCGAGGTGGGACTAAATGTCCCACCCCAATTTGGCGCCTGCGTGGAGGAACCAGCTGGTAACTGCGGCTTTACGCAAGGCCCTCGCCCCTGCTGCGAACCTGGGGCTCTTCGCGAAGACACCCCACGCAACCTAGGAGCCTGATCTGGGCGTAGCAAGGCTGCAGCTGCAGGTGGAGGCAGCTCCTGCACAGCAATGGCGGCGGAGGACGGGTGACCTGTTCACAGCAAAATGGCCTCTCGGCCTAATCAGAAGGTACCGGGAGCTTCGCCAGAGTGCGGCGAAGCTCGTGCGGGTGGTGGCGAGGCGTGGGGCGGCGTGCAAGGGCTGCCCTAGGTCGGACTGTGGGTCGGGAAGTGGGTGTGTTCGGTGGATTTGCAGAGGTCGGGTGGCGGGAATTGGAAGGGCGGAAATGGATCAGGGTGGGGAGGCGGAGATTATGTGCAGGTCGGCGAGCCGTGTGGGGTGCTGGAGTGATGGGAGCGGGTCGCCGGAGTGTGGCCGGAGGTGGAGAAGGTGAGGGCGATTGGTCGGAATCGAGGGCGATAGTAAGGGTTTAAAGTGAGGAAAAGGAAGAGGGGAGAAAGGTGAGAAGTTAAACCTACTTAACAGGACAAGGAGGGGCCGGAACAGGCGACAGTCGTATCGACTGTCGCCGGAGAAGAAGCTACCCAGAGGAAGGAGCGACGGCGAGGAGAGGGCTGGAGAGGCGCACGCTGGGTGCGGCGCGGCGCGGGAAGAGCAGGGGAAGGCAGCCTTGCTGCTGGTAGTGCGGCAGAACGACGAGGAGGAGGGAAAAACCGCCGAAGCTGGAGGGCTTCCTGTCGGAGTGGGAAGAGAGTGAAAAGAGGGTGTTTCTCCGTCAGGACCGAGCTAGGAAGAACGGTGGAGCGACGGGGGTATTTATAGGGGCCGAACCAGAGAGGAGGGCGGAGGGAGACGACGTGTCTCCCTCGCCGGAGGACACCAGAGGAAGGAGACCCATACCGTCCGTGCGTTCGCACGGCCGGTATGGTGGGTTGCAGCGACCAGGGGGTGTTCCTGCGACGGCTGACGACGCAGGGCATCCCCATTTGACCTGGCAGGCCCTCCCCCTTCCTCTGCACGGCGCCATGCTCCGCGCAGGGTCGCCGGAGCATGGTGCTGGCAGGTTTTGCAGGGAGGACCTGAATGTAAAGAACGAAGAAGAGTTAGGGGCCAAAATGCGAGGGTTCAAAAGTTGAGGGGCAAAAAGTAAATAGGTGAGGACCAAAATGTAAAGTTGGTCAAGAAGGTTTCTTCTTAGGCTCAAGTTTTTATACGTGACTAATTAGGACTTAAGGATTCTGATGGTGAATTTTATTTCTAGATAAAACCTTGTTTGACTGGTCAATTTACGCAAAAACCCAAATTAAGTTATTAATTGGGCATGGTTCTCAATGTAGGTCAAAATGGGTTCCGAAGGCCAAATTGAAGGTTCTAAACCCTAGAGATTATTTCTCTATGAATTTTAGAGGGTTTATTCTATTTTTACTTTGCCTCGAACCTCATGAATTGAAGTGGGTTTGTTTTAAGGTTACAGGTTATCATTTAGTTCCTTGGAATTGCTGTAGCCCTTATCAGATCATCCCACTTTCCTTCTTATTCGGTTTGTTTGACCTATGTTCGGACCCTGTATGCAGATTATACTTGGTAAAATTGCATTTTTACCCCTTATGACTTGTTTTCTCCTTAAACTCAGAATTCTTTGAGTTAAGCCTTTCCTTGAGTTATGTAGGAGCTTTTATCCTTTGTATTAGGTCAAAATGAGCTAGTTATGGCTCATGATGAGGTTCTCATCAGACATCTGGGCACATCGCCGACGTCTGACCGTACTTCCAGATGATCGGAAGGAGAGTCCAACGTCTGGGACTTCCCTCAGATGATTGCAGAGAGGTTCGGATGTCTGTGGAAGCCGCAGGAAACAAGGGGTGGGTTTTGACGTCTTTTAAGACATCTGGGCCTAGTCCCAGACGTCTGATTTTAGACAGTATGCCTGTTTTTGGCCCATTTAGGGCCTAAACGAAATCGGATTTCCACAAACAAAGTACCGTTGTTTTCCGCTTGAGTTTCTCTACGAGTTAGTGTCACTTGTATACATTTTTGAACTCGTTCAATGTGGTTGGTCAATTGTATAGGTCTCCAGCTAGTTGAGTACGCGGGACCCGTGGAGGTGACAGGACCTGCGGTTCTAGCCCCCATTCCTCCCGTGTTTCCCGGTAGAGTGGTTTGCTTTAATATCAAGATTTAATAAAACTAAGTGCATGTTTAGAATAATTTACTTGAACCCTAGGGCGTGAAATGAACTCTAGGGCAGAAACGAACGAATCTTGCTCAAGCTACGGTGTCTTCCCTAAGATGCATGTTAAACCAATTTGCTAACAAATGTAATATTCTATTGATGTGATGCTTTCTTTAGAAAAACACAAGCTACCTGATATACGAATGAAACTCGTAATGTGAATAGTGAGATCTGAATGATGGAAAATGGAATGAAAGAAATACAAGCATGAACCCTAAAGGGAATTAGGAGAACTCCTCTACATGGAAAGAACTTAGCAAGTAGACGGGAAGTAAGCTGGCCCTTATGTATGCAATACCAAGGAGAGCAACTATCCCTTTAGTGTAGAGGGGAGCTAGCCGCCCCTTTGGGTTGAGACCCAAGGTTAGGTCTAGTCACTCTACACCGACTTCTATTTGGCCCTCGTGTACGTGGTACCGAGATGAGCTAATTAGTGTAGGGAGGGAGTTAGCTGCCCCACGGGGCCCGGGGTTAGGACTAGCCGCCCTACACCGACTCTCGTTAGGCCCACTAGGCAAACCAGGATAGTCGGACAAGGGTACGCAAACTGTGGAGGGGCGAGACCCCTATTCTGAGAGGGCAAGGACCTGTGATGTTCCATATTGTACCTTTAGGCATACCCACTAATGAAAACGGCTGACCGCGTGCCAGTGCGAGATAGCTACCGTGCACTTATCGCACATGCCGAACCACCACTACGTCGCGACCGTGACTTCGAGGTGGTTGACTGGGTGTAGGATTACCATGGGGGATTCTCCCAGCCAGGAGAGCACCACGTGTACATCCTACATCATGGAAAAGACTGCAATCAAGATCGTTCCCATGAGAAACAGGCCAAACCAAGAAATGATTAGATGAATAAAGGAGCAAACAAATTAGAACTACTTGGTTGAGCTAAATGAAAATGAATAATTAATTAATTGCTTGTCTTAATTACATGTAAATGGCTGAATTACCACTCTACTCAGTGTTCACTGACTCCGAAATTTTATAGCCTTGTTCAGGTCAGGGAATTGAGCAGCCAACACCAAAGGTGCAGAGGGAGCTGGGCTCAGTTGAGCCCAACCTTAGTTGTTGACGTTTTCTGTTCCTGTACATTTCTTTCTGTAGTAGTGAGTGATGAGAACCTCATCATGAGCCATAACTAGCTCATTTTGACCCAATACAAAGGATAAAAGCTCCTACATAACTCAAGGAAAGGCTTAACTCAGAGAATTCTGAGTTTAAGGAAAAAACAAGTCATAAGGGGTAAAAATGCAATTTTACCAGTATAATCTGCATACAGGGTAATTCAGGGTCCAAACATAGGTCAAAGCAACTTAATAAGAATAAAAGTGGGATGAGATGATCTAGCAAGGGCTACAGCAATTCCAAGGAACTAAATAATAATCTGTAACCCTAAAACAAACCCACTTCAATTCACGAGGTTCAAGGCAAAGCAAAAATGGAATAAACCCTCTAAAATTCATAGAAAAATAATCTCTAGGGTTTAGAATCTTCAATTTGACCTTAGGAACCCATCTTGACCTACATTGAAAACCATACCCAATTAATAACTTAATTTGGATTTTTGCGTAAATTGACCAGTAAAACAAGGTTTAATCTAGAAATAAAATTCACCATCAGATTCCTTAGGTCCTAATTAGTCATGTATAAAAGCTTGAGCCTAAGAAGAAACCTTCTTGACCAACTTTACACTTTGGTCCTCATATATTTACTTTTTGGCCCTCAACTTTTGAACCCTCGCATTTTGGCCCCTAACTCTCCTTCGTTCTTTGCGTTCAGGTCCCCCCTGCAAAACCTGCCAGCACCATGCTCCGGCGACCTTGCGCGGAGCATGGCGCCGCGCAGGGTGAGGGGGAGAGCCTGGCAAGTAAACCGGGGGTGCCCTGCGTCGTCAGCCGTCGCAGGGACACCCCCCTGGTCGCTGTAACCCACCATACCGGCCGTGCGAACGCACGGACGGTATGGGTTTCCATCTCCGGCGTCCTCCGGCGAGGGAGACACGTCGTCTCCCTCCGCCTTCCTCCCTGATTCGGTCCCTATAAATACCCCCGTCGCTCCACCGTTCTTCCCAGCTGGGATCTGACGGAGAAAACCCCCAACTTTCCTCTCTTCTCACTCCGGCAGACGCCCACCAGCTCCGGCGGTTCTTCCTCCTCCTCTTTGCTCTGCCGCACTACCAGCTGCAGGGTTGCCCTCCCTCGCTCTTCCCGCGCCACGCCGCACCCAGCTGGCGCCTCTCCGGCCCTCTGCTCGCCGCCGCCCCTTCCCCTGGGCATCTTCTTCTCCGGCGACAGTCGATACGACTGTCGCCCTGCTCCGACCCCTTTCGTCTCCGTAGCTAGGTCAGAACTTCTCCCCATCTCCCCCTCTTTCTTTTCCTCACTGTCTTTTATTTGATTAAACCCTTGACCGCTCCTGTCCACCGTCACCCCCTTCGTCTCCGGCCAAACTCCAGCGAGACCCCCCCATCACTCCACAGCCCCACACGCCTCGCCGACCCTCACAGAATCTCCGCCTCCTCACCCTGATCAACCTCCGCCCTTTCACGTCCCGCCACTCGCCCTCTGCAGACCCCCCCGAACAAACCCACTTCTCCACCCGCAGTTTGACCTAGGGCAACCCTCACGCTCCGCCCCGCCGCCTGCCAGACCCCCCACCACCTTCGCCGTGCCACGGCGAAGGTTCTCCGCGTATCTGATCAGGCCGAGAGGCCGTTCCTCTGTGTACAGGTGTCTCGACCGCCGTCGCCATTGCTGCGTGGAAGGAGCACCTTCAACCTGCAGCTCCAGGTGCGCTTCGCCCAGGCCTGACTCCCAGGCTGCGCGGGGCGCTTCCGCGAAGAGTCCCAGGCTCACAGCTGGGGCGAAGGCCTCGTGTGAAGCCGCGATTGCCCGCTGCTTTCTCCGCTGTGGGCGCTCAATTAGGGTGGGACATTTAGTCCCACCTCGGAGAGCCACTGAGGCGAACGGGCGCTTAAAGGCAAAAAGTGCCTTAAGCTGTTCGCCTCAGTTCACGGGGTGAGGTCCCCTTCACCCGCCCGGTTACCCGGTCTCATCCGCGCTCACGCCCCGCGGACCTGACCCGACCCGACTTAGACTGACCTGCACTCCTCGCCCACCACGCACGCCGGTGGGCTTGGACCCGGGCGCGACCCGCGTACCCGATTACCCGGATGCTCTGGGAGAGCCTTCCGAAGAGCGAATTCAGAGAAAGAGAGACGCGGGGGTGGGGGAGGGTAGAGTAGGTTTTGCCCTCTGACGTAAACTCTGAAGTGTGCAGGCACAGGTGAAGAAGAAGGACCGCGGAGGAAGAAGAAAGCTAAGGGAGACACTGTAGCAACAAGCGGTTTAAGTCGTCTGATTGGAAAATCAGACGACGTCCTGAAGGGAAAAGAAGAAAGAAGGAGAGACGACGTCCTGACAGGAAAAAGAAAAGAAGAAAGAAGAAGATCTGAAGAACAAAAGAACAAGGAAGAACAACAGAAGAAGAAGAGGACCACAAGGAGATAAACACAGAAGCAGAACAGGAAGAACAAAAGCTAAAGAGAGAAAGAGATAAAGAGAAAGAAAGAAGAAAAGAAGAAGAACTCAAACTTTCATCTCTCTCCCTCTCTCTCTCTCTCTTTATTTTTTTTGTAATAAAACATGTATATCTCTAGAATACAACTTGCTCCCTGAGTTCGACCTCGGGAACTCTTTTATTTTCCGAGTAAAAAAATTTATATATTTGAAATGATGGCAATAACTGGCTATACTACAACGCTATAACAATAAAACCCGGTTATCTCTCGAAGCCAACGTTTCAGTGAGTATTTTGTTATATGTAATATTGTTTCTGTTATTTTTTCCACTGTACTTTGCGCCGATGTTGTTGTGATGGCCTGTAACATTATGAGACTGTTCGTTCTATTTCCCTTACTGTCTCCTATTATTTTCTGCTTAGTTACATTGCATGTGTGATGGTGGAATATTATCTGCTTTTAGTTATTTCTCGTTGGATGACTAGGTCTTGGGATTAGTCGAGACGGGCCGGTCTCGAGTCCTGTATGGATTAGGGATCGGATCGTAACACTTTCCCTCTCCTTACCGCCGTCCCCATCACGGAGGATGCATCTTCACCGACACCAGGCGATCTAAGCCGGTGGCGTTCTCCCTCCTTTCATCCACTTAGAATAGGTAGTTAGTTTCCTTAGTTCTCTTAGGTTAGTTTTACACCCTCAAAAACCAAAAATATCCCCTCAACGTCTACGCAAGCCGCCTTCGTCTCCACCTCCAGTGACATCACCGGTGAGGGTTTCCACTTGCTTCACACACTCAAACCCCTCGCCAACAGGTCTACAACCTCTGCCTCGCCTTCCCGCACAAAACCCCCATATTTATTCCACCTTTCACCTACTCACATCCACCACCAAACAATGCACCATCATGTCATCTTCTCCGTCACCGACCGCTCTCTACACGCCACCATCCTCCACAAGACCGTCACCATCAGCTTCGCTGTGCTACAGCGAAGCTAAGGAGCCATTTAACTGGGGCCTTCAAGCCCATATTCATGTTCCAAGTCTTTGCCAGTTCGCCGCCGCTGCTGCCACCATCCCCGACCACGACCAAGCTCAGGGTTAATTCTGTAATTTTAATAGCACATCACAAATACAGATTAACCACGAGATCATTCAGGAGTTAATTGAAGGTCAAATCAGCTCAAAAGTCCAAAATGTGGGTTAACACTGACAAAAACGAGGTTTCAAGCATTTCGAAGATGAAAACAGTACACAAAACTCTAATTATCAACTCACTTAAATTGAAAAGGTTTTGGTCAGGATAAAGTTCATCTAAACCTCCTAAAATTCATGAACAAATATTCTAAGAGGTTTGGCACCTTTGGTTTGACCATCTGAACCTATTTTGACTTAGAATAGAGTTTCAGACGGGATTTTACCTTGATTTGGATTTCTGTGCAAATTACCCAGTCAAACATAGTCACAACTCACATCCAAGTTCACCATTAGATTCCTTGGGTCTGTATGCATGAATGTGGGGTGTACCCACTTTAATTTCAATGATTAGAATGTGGGGTGTGCCCACTTAGGTTTAGAATATGAATTGTTTTTATGATTGTGGAGTGTAACCACTTGATTTAGTAAATTAAGTTTGTTTGATTGATCATAAGGTGTACCCACTTTTTTCTAAATGTTTATTTGATTGTATTATGTATGTTTGATTGATTTAGTAAATTGACAAATTAAATCCACATTTCACTTGTCACAATCACTCTAAGAACAATATGAAACTCACTGAAAATCAAATTAGAGGTTGGCAAACCCTAATTTGATTTTCACATCATGCTATAGATAGTGTGAACATGAGAGCTGAAATCAGGCCTTACCCATTTCCTCCTACATGCATGGTCTACTTGGGAATGGTCCCTCTTCCCAAGCTTTCATCAAAATGGTCCCCACGCTCCTCCTCATCATTTAATGATGTACATCATTTGAAGATCTCTTCATGCATTTGCAATCTCCTGCCCTACGACTCGAGGTCTCCACATTCAAAAATGACCCTCAACTAGATATTTGGGTAAATAGCTTGGTGGGGTTGCCACCTCAGAGCCACATGGCACTATAGCTGGGCACATATCACCTCCTCCTTTGTCTGTTGATGGTTG
This sequence comes from Thalassia testudinum, assembly GCA_037157565.1. NCBI lineage: Eukaryota > Viridiplantae > Streptophyta > Magnoliopsida > Alismatales > Hydrocharitaceae > Thalassia > Thalassia testudinum. The sequence goes on along the minus strand of JAZHRO010000022.1, from coordinate 69,967,242 downwards.
CCTCTATCTCCCTGAAAGAAGCTTGTGCTGCTGTTATAGAGTTTGTCAGTTGGGTGATGATTATTTCTCCAGCCATTAGATTTTACTTCTTCGACTGTTGGAACAAGCACTTAAAATACTTGGTTTTCATCTTTTTGATTTTGGGCTCTAATGGAGTACGGAAATTGGGTTTACTGATATCTGATTTGAAATTTTGGTTTCAAGTTAAACTTGGTCTTCGACCTATTTGAATGCAATGTAGACCAAGTTGACATTTAAATTAGTCCAATGTGCCATTTTTGAATTGATAAAATTTCTCGAATATTTTGGTTGAGTATGGAATTTACGTGATAGTCTATGTTTGAGATTTAGGTCTTCATTAATGAGGCACTTTCACATCATGCTATAGACATCAATTAAATCTGTTTTAAACCAAATTGAATCCCAAACTCTCGATTGGGCATAATCTCTTAATTCACTCTTGATTGTGTGGTGTGCCCACTTTCTTCTAACTATTTATTTGATTATGTTTAATTGATTTAGCCAATTAAATTTGATTCTATTATGCACCCATTTTATATTTGTTTGATGTTATTATTTTAATGAATTTATAGATACACACACTTGCACAAATCTAAATACATTTGAGGCCAAACAAAAGGTATTCTACCCTTAGGTTATAGGTTTTGGGAGGGAATAATCGTGTCAAAATACTTGTCCATCGACACTTATAATCTGCTATACGGACAATGCAAAGTATTTGTATACCTCACTTATATTCACGAAGCTTTGTCTTTATAACATGCTAGAAGAGTCGTCCTTTATTCAAAGAAGTTCTGAACAAAGGGGGGTCCTTGAAGATTTGATCACAACTTAATGTTACTTGTTACATGAAACTGATGTCTAAAGGAATTTCAGTAATATCTTTTCACTCTTCTCGTGTATACCAACTGATCTTATCTACGTTCCTAATACACCCTTCAATGGGAGTTATTGGGATGTAGATAAGATTAGTCTTGGGGAGTATACTGGAGAAGTGTGAGGAGATACTGCCGAAATTTCTCCAAACATCGGTTACATGTAACAAGTAACGTCGTGATCAAATCTTCAAAGATGGGCTATTAAGTGAAAAGCTTAATCAAAATACAAAAACTGTTATAAAATCAGATTATAATTATTGGGTGGTTTTATTTCATTTTTGTAGATTATCATGGATAAGTCTTGGATTAGTTTGAGAAACTCGGATTACTCTCGATACAAGAATGGAGTGAGAGAATTCCTAGATTGAGCATTTCATGATGATAGGAAGTCATTCAAACAAGGAGACAAGTTCGACAGGATATTTTGCCCATGTAGGAGGTGCTTGAATGGATATTCACATGATAGAAACATTGTATACGAGCACACGATTTGCAACGGTTGGTTGCAATATTATACTAAGTGGATTGCTAATGGAGAAGATCTTACAGAGGAAGTCAGACGATCTCCGATAGATTTCAATGAGATAGCTATTGATATTGAAGCTAATGGCATTGATGAAATGCTTGATGAGATGATAGTAGGAGTTGAAGATCTGCCTAGTGGGGAAACTTGTAATCAGTTTTATGATGCTATTAGGGAAGCGGATGACCCTATTGCTCCCGGTATCATGTCCATTTCTAAGTTGTCATTTCTTTTGAAGTTATTTCGGATGAAGATTATGAATAGAACAACAACTAAATTGATGTCCGAGGTGCTTGAATTCATTGGAGAGCTTTTAAATGATCCAAAAGGTTATCCAAAGTCATGGTATGAAGCAAAGAAAAAGATTCGTGGATTTGGTTTAAATTGCAAGAAAATTGATGCTTGTCCAAATAATTGTGTGTTATATAGAAATAAATATGAAGAGTTAACTAATTGTCCACAGTGTGGTGTTGAAAAATTTAAAGTGAGAAATTCACTAAATACAAGGGCCAAAAATAGTCGGAGAAGGTTCTACGTTACTTTCCATTGATTCCTAGGCTTCAACGCCGTTTTATTTCAAGTAGAACTGCAAATTTGATGACATAACATAAGGATCACATGTCACGAGATGGTCGCATTCATCATCCTGTAGATTTAGAAGAGTGGAAAATGTTTAACAGCACTCATTTAACATTTGCAGAAGACGCAAGAAATGTCAGATTGGGTCTTGCAAGCTATGGGTTTAATCCTATCAAGAACATATACCCATTTTATTCAATTTGGCCAGTCATGATGATAACTTACAACTTACCTGCGTGGCTTTGCATGAGATCATCGTTTATAATGTTAACCATCCTCATCCTTGGTCCAAAGTAACCAGAAAATGTAATTGACATTTATCTTCAACCATTGATAGATGAACTGAAACTGTTGTGGTGTAACGGCATTCGTACATATGATACACACTAAAAAGAATTCTTTAATATGCATGCTGCATTATTGTGTATCATTAAGGACTTCCCCGCATATGCAAATTTGTTGGGATGGAGTATAAAGGGAAAGTCTACTTGTCTAGTATGTATGAATGACACTCGCCATTTTCAATTACCTGAAAGCAACAAGTTCTGTTATTTGGGACACCGTAGATTCCTGTCAATTGAGCATAGATAGCAAACAGCGGTATTTAAGGACAAATTCGACAGTAAAACTTGTCAATATTCTTCCAAGAATCCGAGGAATAAGATAAATACAAATTCAATAAGGTTAGGTTTTCAAATAATTTAGAAATTACAACAACTTAGCAACATACAATTAGGTCGCCTATTCAAGAAAGATCAAATAGCTTTGAAACATGCGGGTTTTAAAAAAAAAGATCATTTTTTTCATGGAACTCCCGTATTGGAAAGATGTAACTATTCGACATAATCTTAATGTCATACATATTGAAAATAATGTTATGGAAAACATTTTGGATGTGTTCAATTTAAATGATAGTCTAAAGGATACAGTGAAAATGTGAAAAGACATGATAACTTTAAGTATTCGTCCAGAGTTACATGTAATTGAAAAAGATGACGGCAATTATGACTTTCCGAAAGCCATTTACAGCCTAAATAATGATCAACGAGAGAAAGTTTTCACCTTATTGAAAGAAGTACGGGTGTTAGATGGCTATTCTTCACAACTTTCTCGATATGTAAATGAGGCTCAAAAGAAAATTACTGGATTAAAGAGTCATGATAGTCACGTTTACATGCAAGTCATGTTCCCACTAGCTATTCGTAGAGTGCTACCTGATCCAATTGTGGATTCATTTACAAAAATGAATCGATATTTTAAAGCTATTTGTTCGAAAACTGTAAATTCTGATTTATTAGAGTATTGGGATAAGCAAATAGTCGTCACATTATGTAAAATGGAGCAGATATTTCCACAGGTGTTCTTTGATGTCATGGTTCATTTAACTCTACATCATGCAAATAAAGCGAAAGTTGCTGGACCTATGCAATACAGATGGATGTATCCAGTTGAACGGTTTCTGAAGAAACTTAAAGATTAAGTGTTAAATAAGGCTAAGCCTAAATGATCTATTGTGGAAGGATATCTTGTATAAGAGTCCATTAATTTCTGTGCCATGTATATGGATGACACGGACAATCAATTTAATCGATTATAGAAAATTTATGATGGAGGGTACAATGAAAATGGCGAAGATTGTCTTTCCATATTTGATATTCCAAGAAGGTCTATCCTCCACACATAGTACAAATCAATCTCTAAAATCAATCAGCATCTAACTTACTTGTACATTAATTCTTAAGCAGATTCCAGAAGTTGATGCATTTTATAATGAATTTAAGGAGTGTTCACATCCAGAAACACGCAAGGTCAACTTTCTCGAGTGGTTTAAACAACGTGTTATTCAAATGAAAGAAGAGAATGACCTACGATGGTTGGAGGACTTTGACGTAATATTGGATCAACCATTGAGTTATAGACATTACCATTCAGGTTACATTATAAAAGGATTCAGATTCAGGACAAAATCCATAAATGATACGAAGGCCTCACAGCATACTAGTATTGTAGTCAGTTGCGATTTGAACACTGGTTGTGATGGTTACTACGGACATATCGAAGAAATCGTTGAGATGAGCTTCAGATACAATTGTAGAGTTATCATTTTCAAGTGCAATTGGTTCGACGTGTTTAAAGAAGACATTGGCTTCAAACTTGACAAGAAGCATTATTTTTTAAGTTTAAATAAGAATTATCGAATTCTTGATTCTTCAAAATCGTTTACATTAGTATATCAAGTATGTCAAGTCTTTTACGTCCCTAACAACTGTAGAAATAGATGGATTATACCCGTACGGACAATTCCACGTAAATATTTTAATACGCAAAAAGATGTCGAACATGAAGTAGAAGCAAATAATTATCAAGAACAATTACAATAAGTTGGTGCAGATGCAATGTATATTGATATGTAAGGTATAATTATCTTTTATGTCATTTTTCTTTTCTACCTTGCTTTATTATTTCAACTTGCAATGATTTGTCTCATATATCTCATAGTAGCAAAGTTGAAGCCTTGAAGTAGTCTTTTTCTTTTTTAAGAGGTATAAATGTAAGCACACACAGTTCAAGGAGTATCATATAAAAAACTTAGTCAAGTTGTTCATTATGTTTTTTAGTTTGTGTAAACTCTCACATAGTTGGATTAGGAAAAAATAACGAGTTAAGGAAAAAAATTTTGACTGCTTCATGATTTTTTTAATCCATAAAAGTCAAAAATTTGACTGTTCCTTAGTTTCTTTTCTCCTTCCAAATAGCTTAAAAAAAAAAATGGAGATTTTTCTTTTTTGTTCTTGTGAAGACATCCCCATTCCTTATGTTTATATTTTCAAAATTCCATTATGTTTATATTTATGTTTTATTTTAGAATGTGTAATTTTCTACCATGTAAAATGTGCCATTTCCTTTTTACAAAACTTTGGAAAATATCCGTAATATAGTGGAAACCCTGTTGAATTTTTACGAATATTTTGGCAAATATCTGTAACCCGACCCCCCCACACCTAGACTCCCCCATCCATTCTAAGTACATCCCTCTACGTATTCCTCACACACACCTGGTTATCATGGTATCTAATCTCGCATTTATCCGGCAGCGTGAATATGCCCGGCCTGGCGATCTTGCCCGACAGTACCAAAATAAGAGTAAGAAGGTGGTTACCAATATAGTGTAAGAGTCAGAGCTAGAAATTGTCACCCACTACCCTGACGACAACGAGGATGAGGACGAGGGTGACAACGGCGGCGAGGATGAGGACGAGGAGGGTGAGGATGATGCTGAGATATAGAAGCCACCTCAGCAGGATCCTCAGGCTGTGGCAGGGACCAGTTCTGCTGGTAAGAATTGCCAGTAGGTTTAGTTTTTAGTGTTTAGAGTTTAGGTGAACCTTAAATCCTATGTTATAAATCTTAAACCCAAAGGTGAAAAACTAATTTCGAAGTGAAAGTTCACTTTTCATAGGTGAAAATCGGTTGAAAATCAAAATACACCGATATGTTCATATCCGTGTATTTTGATTTTCAATCGGTGAAATATCAAAATACAACGGTTATGTATTAGAATGCACGAGTGTTATTTTTTAAGTCAGGACATGCATTACAAAATACGATGCAACACGTATTTTTCTTATTCTCACGTCCAATATAAATTATGAAATTTGTGCATCATCATCCTTTTTCAAGGTTATGTAAGTTTTGGACAGTTTAGTTGAAGTTAAATTGCTGAGTTTATTCAATCCAAAGATAATTGATATTAAAAGATTAATCCATCGATTTGTTGATAATCGTTCTCGTTCAAGTTAAAGGGCAGAATAACGAACCAACAAGACTAATTTCCATCAAACTAATGTTACGTGCATGGATTTCTCAAACACGCACGTTGACTGGTAAAGGTTGTGTCCGAATCCTCCACCCATCTGCCAAATCTGTTTAAGAGAAAGGTCTCGTTGTCTTTGAAGTGTTGAGAAGACGTCAAACACGGTCCAGGCACGTTGTCGAGGCCCAGCTCAGCAAGAGAATAAATTTGCTTGCGGGAAGTGGCGAACCTGTCCGATGTCATTAACATCGTTGCCTCACAGCAGTTGAATCGGAGATCACGTTGGTTAATCCAGCTTTACCATTCTTTGTTTAATTCTAATGCTAGGTTTCCCTTGTTTAAAGTTGATAGGAATATGGTTCAGTTGACCCATGTGCCGACGCGTCATAAATTTGTGGAATAATTAGGAGGATAAAAAATAAATAAAATAAAATAATAAAATTAATAAATCAACTAATTAAGCTGAAAGCCTACTTAAGTAAGAAATTAAATAATTAATCCGATGCAAATCCAGTGAAACTAAATAGGCGAGAGAGTGATTGGCTTCATGCATGGGTGAGTTCGGGGGAAAACCTTTCCACTTTTTGTCTTTTCCCCCTTCTTTACTTTTGAACTCGTCGATGCCATTTCGGAAGCGGCACCAAATTTCAAAGATCCTTTCTATCAACCTCGCATTCATCTCCGTCTTTGTACAACACGGCAATTTCATCGCTAAGATTTGTTGGTGGCTGTAGCCGAACCATGCAGAAGCACGCTTCTTTTCTTTATCAGGCTTTCCCCTCCATTGGCATATTGTCTTATGATATTTCTTTGTTAACAAATACGAGAGAAAAATTATTTAAGGAAAATTATCAAAATAAATAAATATATATTTTGTAATATATTTTACAATATATAAAATAAAAATAATGATACCAATGGTTGTATTTTAATTTTTTATTTGTGAAAATTATTATAAAAAATTTTTTTTAAAATAAAAATTTATTTTCACATATGACAAATTATGTTATATGTGAAAAATTATTTATCGTAAATAAAAGGCTAAAAGATTTTCAATCTATTACTTCTAATTTTAAATCGGTTACATTTCACTACTCATCTAAAAAAAAAACTACCATTATTCAATATTACGGATTTTACCCCCTACCATTCTTCGGAACTTCTCAGATCTGAGAGCAAATACGTGCAGATGGTGACGTGGTTGTCGCTGTGATGGCGACTTAGCATATGCCTATGTTGCTTGTTCTGGCCATCTCCCACGGGCGATAATTAATGGCTTGGCTCTTTTCAAATGGATGCTTTTGTGTTTAGGTTTGGCTTTACAGATACTGTTTCTGCTGACCGTAGCTCCAAACCTATTGGTACGTGTTAGTCTCCCGAGAGCTTTCCCCCTTTTTCCCTCTGCCTTCGGGAAAATCCTAGCTGCTACAGTTAGCCTCGATGGGTCACCTTCGGCCGATGGCCCCCCGCCCACCCCCCCCACCTTCCGCAATCATGGCAGGGGCGGTGGTCGATGGAGTGTGTTGCGGTAATCGTGGTCGTGGCGGTCGACGGCGCATGCTGCGGTCGAGTGGTCGTGAGCTGTGGTCGTGATTGTGGGCTGATGTAGGTATGGGCTGCGATGGTGATCGTGGAGCTGCGGTTGTGGTCGCGGAGCGCTCGCAGTCGTGGGTCGAGATTGCAATCGCGACGTGCTACGGTCCGGTGGTGGTCGTCGAAGCTGCGGCTGACCGACCTTGTTGCGAGTGGTAGGCCTGTTTGGTGTGGTAGACCTCCGTTGATGAGTTGGACTCCTTTTTTTTTTTCTTATTGCTTTTCTTATTTCGTTTTATTATTGGGATCATATGTGACTTTGTATTCATTACGATCCAGATTTCTAACCTAAGTTAATAGTTAATTAATTTGATTTTCTAATTAATATTATTTTTTAAGATTTTATTTCATTGACACTATCCTGTAAACAAACATGAAGTTGCTCTCCTTATCTCAAAGGAGGTCAACTGATTCTCGTTCATCAGATGCTTTTTTTTTTCTTTTCTATGTTTTGATCTTTTCTTCACTTCTACGAGACGTAACCTTCACTTTTTAAAGGTATTAGGCTTATCTTTCTACTTCTCTCCCTTTCCCTGTCGGGGTACATCTTTATACATGGGGTTCTTTTCATTTAAATGAAATATTTATTCCCTTATGTGAGGGGGCAAGATCGGCTTGTACTTGAGGTCAACTTAGCCATGTTTTGCATATGCTAAGATGCAATTTATTTGAGGGCTTCACCCTTTAAAAACAAAGTTAATTTTTATTTATTTTACTACTTAACATTTTAATTGGTAACTCAGACTTGTCCACTTTAACGTAAAGTTATTTAACATCATTTTTGATTGGTGTTAGTCAAATTTATATTAAAATCATATACTAATTAAATCTTTAACAACCCTCATGTTTCGTATTTCTAACATCACTGTTAAATAAATGTCACAATAGTTAATACCACAACTTAACACTAATTCAAGTAAATACAAACTAATGTTAACATCACTCTGTAACTAAATATAATTATAAGTGAATACTAATTTCACGTTTCTTAACATTACTTTCCCAACCTCCGAGGTAAATTATCCTTAAGATCTTACTTGGTAACATGAATAAATTTGTTAAATTAAATAGAGGAAAAGGAAAAAGTGGAATAAATGAGTTAACTTGTTTAGAGATTTTAACAGGTTAAAATTATTCTACAGAGAGAGCAAAATAACTTTATCCCATATTAAGTGGAACTTAACCTAGTGCAAGTGTGGACTTAGTTAAGTAACAGGTTAAATATTTAACCCGTGCAACTCCACTTAACCTACCAACCAAATAGGGTCTAATTGTCGCAACATCTCCATCCCTAAATCTGGCTTATGATTTGCCTAAATTCATTAGGTTCGTAGTTTGAAAATACAATAATTCACACAAAAGCTCAGGTATCTCTTCAAAAGTAACTATCACAAGTGATATTTGTTATATTATATTGTTGATATTCAAAAGTCAACGATGATATTTTAAAAAAGATGAGGGTAGTAAAATGCACGGTACAACACGTAGGCCCCCACTCAAGTCAGTGATTTCAACTACTTTTCATAAGTGGAAAACATTTTTCATAGCTACCACACATAAGTGAAGTGGAAAGTCATTTTCCACTTGTGTGTTTTCATTTTTCCTTAGTGTTCTAATTTTACACTAGTTGAAAATCACATTTGAATGAAAAAAAAATTTGAGTCAAAGTAATGAGTTATCAACTTACAACTTCACTTTTTGGTGAATTAGAAAGACATTTCTCATTAGTGGAAAAGTAAAACATACCAATATATTTCTATTTTCTATCAATATATTTTGATTTTGTACCATTGGAAAACTACCTTCAAATAAAAAATAATTTCTTTTAGATTAAAGTTGTGGGTTAGCAATCTACAACTTCAACGTTGAGTGAATTGGAAAGTCATTTTCCATCGGTGGGAAAGAAAAATACAAATGTGTGTTTTATTTTTCCATTGCTTCAAATAAAAAATAATTTATTTTGATCAAAGTAGTGGATTGGCAAAGCCTATAACTTCACCTAAAACATATCGTTTAAAACTAAAAACATATCGATGTGTTTTGATTTTGGACACGAGAACTGAAATGCACGTTGCAACATGTTTTGCAATGCACAGTTAGAATCAACCAGTTGACAATCAGAATTAACAGATTGAAAATAAAAATTCACAGTTGAAAATCAAATAGACCAAAATAAACCAGTTAGAAATAATTTTCACTCGATTGAAAATCAAAATACACTTGTTGAAAATCTAAATACATCCGTTGAAAATGAAAATACACCGTTATATTTTTACTTTCTATTCGTGGTAAATAATTTTCACTTGTAACGTAACTGTTCACTTGTTAGAAGTGATTATTCGTTTAGAAAGTTATTTTTAATATATAAAAATTAATTTTCATAAATAAAAAGTTAAAATACACCGATTAAAATCATCCCTTATTTTATACATTATAAAATAAGTTACAACCTCTATTTATTTACCTTTAACTTTTATTTTTTCCCAAAAAAATCACCTTTAAATATAATTTAATATCTTTTCTGTTAAAATCATGGCAACAAAGAAAACTTTATCCAAAATACATCATTAAAAAAATTAAAATCCATCCATATATTTTATGTTAAAAATATACCAGCATATTTTACATGAACTTGGAGCATGCGTTACATGACGCTGTGCAATGTATTATTTTTTATTTTTTCACTTTTAAGTATCACCAAACACATTTAATTCAAAATTAAAATATTAAAATATTACTCATAATATTAGATTCAATATTAAATATCTTGTGTGATATTTTAAATGTCGTCGGTGATATTTTAAATATCATTGATAAAATATCATTGATTATATTTAATTAATAATTAAAATATCACCAATAAAATTTAATTATCACCGACTCATGTCTAAATATCAACAGAGGAAGCCTAAGCCCTCCTCCATTATTCAACTGATCCATATAATTATTCTCTATCCATCTGAATTTTGAACTGGTGTCGGCTCAATGGTTTATCGAATTCTTTTAATGGAAATAGTTATCATACTCTCAACCTCATCGCCAAAATATTTAACTGTTTGTTTATAGAAATAAGAAAGCTTGTCCTTTATTTAGATACGACATATAAAAATAAGAAATTTGTGAATAAACCTCTCAATTACAAATAAAATTTATTCCACTAAATAAATGAAATAAAAGTGGAATAGGTTTATATTATTATTGTATTTCTTAATGTTACACAAGTACAACTTATTCACTCGTTAATATGGCAAGAAATATAAGTGTATCCAATCCCTCATCCCACACCATTCCTTCTTTAGTTAAACTGTCAGAGTCTACAAAGCACGACTACCCCATGTCTAACCCCCTTGCTTGTGTAGGAGGAGGGTAGGATAATGTGCAAGTAGGGCGGTTAATGGTAATTGAATCAAATTATTTAAATTTAATTTGATAATTATTTGATTTAATTCAATTCAAATTAAATGAATTGAATATAAATTTGATAGCTTAACAAATCAAATCTTTTTTTGTTGAATTTAATTTAAAAAAGTCAATTCAATTGGATAATGTATATGTATTTAATGTATATATATGCCTGTGTAGTGGAGAGTGCCTTTAGACTTCATTGGTGGAGAGAATATAAAAATTAAAAAAATAAAAAAAATTACATAAGGAATTATGAATTTGGTAAATAAATGGAGGAATTAGGTGTTTTTTTGTGTTTAATTAAAATTAAAATAGATATTTGAAACAAAAAAGTGTCACACTGTGAAATTATTAAAGATAAAGAGGTGGAATTAAATAATTTCACCTCTAGAGTAAAATTATTTTATTTTAAAATAAGAGGCCCAATTTAAACATTTTCAAAATTTCTACACTTATATAAAGCATGTCACCAAATAGGTCATTAAAGTAATTTACATTATTTATTTCAATTACGTGATATACTTGTAAGAAGTTTATGCATTTCCTCTAATAATTTTGTTATTTGTGTCTGTTTTTTTTTGTATTTATTAGTTCTTGATGGTTGTGGTTTATAACCTATGTAGTGTAACAAAAATTTATTAAAATTTAAACTAAACTTACAAATAAATTATTTGCAAATAAAGAAATAATTAGCAGTATACACTTATGTATTATGTAAAGATTCATTCGATAAATATTTAAATTCTTAACTAAACAAATGTGAATCTAGATTTTTATATTTAAATGAGACTCAAATTCAATTTGAATAAAAATATTTTTAATGAATTGAATCTAAATTTAAGTGAATTTGATGATATTCTGTTCAGTTAGAATCCCTAAGTACCAGAAGAGAGTGTAAAAATTATTTTTCACAATATAATCATCTAACTCATAATTATGTCTTATCCTCTAAAGCAAATACTTTTTTAAATTTATTCCTTAATATAACTCAATCACTAACTAAAATCAAAGAAAAATTAATTATTCTAGAAGAAGCTTTTATTTCTCGGGTGATCCCTTACCAGTGCTAATATAGTAAATCAAGGCATTACCCTATTTGGCATAGATATCTAATACGGCAAATGAAAAATACAAGTATTAGTGTTCATTACATCAACTCTCACTATTAATAATATACCAACCCATCCATCTACTTCTCCTTAACTCGCTGACAACATAAATAAAAGCAAAAACTATTTATACCATATACTCACCTAATACATCCATCCATCAGCTCCATTTAAGTATAAAAAAAATTAAAAATTAATAACAACATATCAATTTAACCATCACATTTATTTTCACTAACCTACCACTTACCCCACTACTCCCAAACTTTATGACTTCCTGAAGTTCACTTGGTTTTTAACTTTAAAACTCCTCCATGGAGCCTTAAACCATATTCTTACACCCCAAACATTAGGATTTTTTTATTTTTTTGAAGGGGGATTGTTCATTAACAAAGGAAAAGTAATCAATACAAAGGACACACCAAAAAAGGAAAGGGAGAGAAGAAAAAAAAGCCTAATGCCCTCGAAAGAAGAAGGTTACGTCCCATAACAACAGGGGAAGGCCAAAACTCAGAAGACATTAAGACAAGAAATAAAAAGACCAAGAAAAAGAAACACATCCCCAAAAAGAAAACCAGAAGACCTCCCGAAGAGCGTGACTTCAGGCTTATAAATACGACAAGTACTAACAAGATAAAACTCGAAAATCACGTTAAATAAGAAAGTTGAAATATATCGACCCAAAGGTCGACCTCTTAGTCACATTAGATACTCGACCGTAGAAGTTCAAGGCCACACGTGATCCCCAACAAAACAACCAAAAAAAACCAAAGAAAAAGAATGGAACCATTCAACATCGAACAAGAAACAAACAACCGAAGTGTAATACGACCTACATGCAAAATGAGACAAACAACATCACACATTGACATCCAACCAATCCAAGGCCATGTGAACACTGGACCCGTCCTTACTCCACCGCATGCCGCCGCATCATCCCCACTGTAGCACGCCATCGCACACGACACCTCGCGCACGGCCAACGAAGAGGCACTGCGTCTGTCATAGCAACAAACAAAGAGGCGCCGCATGCAGCACCAGCATCATCAGATAGGACAACCCTCGCCCCCGCCAATCGACTTGCCACTGCTACCATCGCCACCATGCCCGCACCCAGTCACAACACACCGTGCATGTTGCTCTCGAAGTCGAAGAAGACTTTCTAAGAAGGAAAAAGAAAGCCGACAAAAGAGGAGAGATCCGATTGATCCATTGGAGTCTCGTACGGATGCACAAACTTAAAATGGAGATTGATCTCCGGCATAAAGTCAATTGATCAATGAAAAGAGAAAGGGAGGGGCATCATGGCCCTTTTCATTGACTTTAAACAAAGGCAATTCTTTTTCTTTTTTTTTACATGAAGAGAAAATTTTGCAGGCAGATCTTGAGTGATAATGAAAATTATCGCTTGTCCACGTCTCAAATTTAAACCTACAATCCTCTAATTTTTCTTTAACAAATAGTGTAGTGCTGACCACCGTCGAGACAACGCGGAGAGGGTTCATTTGACTCAAAGTGAGTAATTTTTGGTAATAATTACTGCTTGCAGTGTACAGGGATGTTTGGTGACAAGTACAGAGCAGAGGAAATGCTGCATTTATGAAGGATACATATGGTGCTGCTCGAAACAGGTCTAACATAAACTATAGGGGATCCGTAGACTTGATGGAACTACTGAAAATCCGGTCAGAGCAAAACCTGCCATTTAAGTCATGGCCCTGGAAGTTTGGATAGATTTTGGTATGGTCCCTGAATCATGAAAGTTTCCCGAAGGATACCCGGTGTTGATATCGGCCATATTTAGGACCCTCGTGTGAATTTTCATTACGATTTGGTCCTCTGTCCGTGCAGATGGTGATCTCCAGTGGAAACCTCAATGTCATCGCACAAAGTCGACTTTGACGAAATGTCGTGCCGAAAGTTCGATGGTGGATGCAATTATTTCAAAGATTTTTTTTTTACGTAACCCTCGGAAATTTGTTATTGCAAAAAAACTTCTTCATGACCACCTAATATAAAAGTCCTGTGGTTAATCTCTTTTGAAACTGAGTCCTGTGGTTAATCGTAGACACCTTATAAATTAAAATTTGAATTCTTAACTAGATCACCCTGGGATTATTAAGTTCTGTAGGATACCGAATAATACAAGGTCGAGAATATGTGCCAAAATATATAGCACTCCAGAAATAACCAAACAGCAAGTGCAAAAGCAAAATCAGATATTTACGAGCAGATTCCTTCAATTATTGAGAAAGTTAAACCAACTTAGGACTCGTTCATCTCATCTAACTCGTTTCTCATAAGCTTCATCCACTCCAATAATTTTACAATCTACATCTTTAACAAATTCGTCCATTGCTACATCTGATCCATCCACAATTCCAATTAAATGATACACTTTGAGAATTGGAATGATCTGTGCCTTCTAGAGCTGATAATTTGTTGCCGCAAGTTTGAATGGAACACATGTATCAAAGGTTCATGGTGCACTTCCACATCGAGCGGTTAATGTAGAAGGATGATCAGAAGAGGAGGAATCAGATGCCATATCTTGTAGGAATCAAGCTCCTTGGCATAGGATGACTCTATTCGCCACAATAGAACTAGAATTTGGCATAGAATAAGTATAATTTGTCAAAGAAAAGACACAATTTGCTATAGTAATATAGCAATCTAACCAAGTAAAGCTTCAATCATGTTGTAGACTTTGTTCACTTGCCTAGAAGTGGATCCGATACCATCTTAGATCAGGGACCAAAAAAAAAAGAGGAGTGAGGAATAGAGGGAGAGAGAGAGGAGATGAGATGTGTAACATCAACCAACTCTATGGTATCACTCTTATTTATAGGGAAAGTTGTTGAAGGTTTGTTATACAAGAGCCAATCACAAGATGACACATCAAATTACAAATAATTATACAAAACACCAATTGCAAGTTGACACATCAGCATTAGTTAACAATTTTGTCAATGGCAATCATTTACTTTGATGGAAAACATCAGAAAATCAAATTATACAAAACACAAATCCCTTCTTCAATCAAACATTGAACTTAATAATCTTTACTTCATCTCAATGTGGATTGAACTCTGCCTAACATTCTATCTACCAGCGTAAGCAACAACCTCGTTGATGAGGTCGATGGGTTGGGAAAGGCCTACTTTTACCCATTAGGGATAAATGGTGCCTTCTTTTTTGTTGTGCTTTTGTTGGTGGGTTATCCTAATGGAACTTTAGTGAAGAAGAAGGCAGAGATAAGTGTAATGAGGTCGATGAGGGGTAAAGGAGAGAGGTGGCAACATTGGGAGAGGAGGGGGTGTCGAGCAAACATTTGCAAACAAAGAGAGGAAGATAGATCTCGATAGCATTCCTCATCCTTTCAAAAAAAAGAGAGGAAGATAGAAGGTGGTGCATGAGAACCAAGTAGAGGGAGGAGAGGTGGTGGAGGGTTGTTACGATCTGATTCCGGCTTCCTACAGAACTCGAGATCGATTTGCCTAGACTAAATTTCAAGATCCAGTCGTCCAACGATAAATAACTAAATGCAGAAACATTCCACAACCATACATGCAATGTGATTAAGCAAAAATAGATAATAGATAGCAATGGAACTAAAATAGAATATCTCAAAGATATTACATGCCACAAGTGGAGGAGTACTATTATAGACATAGCCATCACAACTACAACAGAGAGAAATATAACATAAACATAGTAGAAACAATTACTACATGTTAAAATTACTCACTATTAATAGAAGTCTCTATAACGAAAAAAGAGAAAGGACTACAGCTGGGCTCAATTAGGCCCAGCATCCTCTGCAGCCGGTGACACTGGCTACTCAACTCCCTGACCTGAATATGGTTATATGAATTTGTGATCAGCTAACCCTGAATAGAGTGGTGATTAAGTCGTTTACATGTAATTAACATAAAGGAAACAAGCAGCTAATTAACCATTAAATTTCCAGTTATGTATTATTATTTGTTTCCGTTTAAACATCCACGTGTTTCTAATTCAGTTTCTAGTGAGGGTCCACAACATTTTTCAAATCCACTTATTTCCTAAGGGAACGATCTTGATGCAATTTTCCCACGATGCAGGATGTACACGTGGCACTCTCCTAGCCGAGAGAGCACCCCGTGGTAGTCCTACACTCAGTCTACCACCCTTGGGTCAAGGCCGCAACGTAACAGTGACTACGACATGTGCAACAAGTATATGGGTAGCTACCTCACACTGGCACGCGGTCAGTCGTTTCCACTAACGGGTACGTCCAAATATACAACACAGAGCAGAACAAGGGCCACACCCTTCAACAGTCTGCTCACCCTCGCCCAGCTATCCCAGTTTGCCTAGTGAGCCTAACAAGAGTCGGTGTAGAGAAGTCACTCCAATCCCCGAGTCCCAACCCAAGGGTGGCTAGTACTCTCCTACACAAAAGTAACCGTGGCTCTCCTCGGTACCACGTACGCGAGGGCCAACCTATTCTCTTTACACAAGAGGGGAATAGCTCTCCTCGATACGTGCGTACACGAGGGCCAACGTATCTTTTGAGGGAGGGTATTTAACTCTCCTTTGCACGTCCATACACGAGGGCCAGCGTATCCTCTGAAGAAGGGTAATTAGCTCTCCTCAGTATAGGCGTACACAAGGGCCAGCTCATGCCCAAGTTAGAGCTCAACTATCCGTCATGCTTCACAGTAAGCGAATTATTCTGTAACCATCAGAGTTTTCAAGTCGCTGTGCTTAAGCTATCTTTCTAGTTCCCCATAGGGTTCGTTCATAATACTCATCTCATTTCATTACACGACGTGTATTTCTATTCACATTCTGGTTCTCAATCATATAACAAGCAGCTCATGATTTAATAAATTAAGCAAGCACCACATCACTTAACTATTCAATTGTTAACAATAAAGACTTTAACATGCATTTTAGAGTATTATAGTGTGGCTCAAGTAATGTACATTCATTCCTTTTATCTTAGGGTTCATTTCATATCCTAGCGTTCAATCAGATCATTCTAATATAGCATGCACTTTAATCATTTAAATCACAGTATTAAAAAAGATCACTCTACCAGGGTATACGGGTGGAATGGGGACTCGTACGGTAGATCCCGATGTCTCCGCGAGTTCTATGTACACTACAGACTAGAGACCTATACCATTGACCAATCATGTCAAACGAGTCCAAAATAGCATAAGGGTGACATTAACATGTAGAGAAATCTGAACGGAAACCAACGATACTTCGTTTGCGTAAAATCGACTCCGTTTGAGCCCTGAACCGACCAAAAACACGCGTACTAACCAAAATCAGACATCTAGGGCGAGTCCCAAACGTCTTAAACGAACGCATGAGCTCACCTTATTCTCTTGCGCCTGTATCCATCATCTGCTACCCCGTACAACCATTTGAGGGGGTTGCCAGACGTCTGACACTGTTCCCGGTCATCTGAAAGAGTAGTCAGACGTCTGACATGATCTCCAGACATCCTAAAGTGCCTCGAAGAACGCGTCACATGCCTTTCCAATGCCTCGTACCTGTGCATGCACGCGCAGCTTAAAATAGCGACATCTTACACCACCGTACATGCATGTAGGCTCGTCCAGAGTACGTACCTTGGCACCTTACATGCTGTCAGATGTCCTAAGCCCTCTCCAAACTTCCAACGACCCCTTCAAATGTCTGATAGAGATTGCAGACGTCTAATAATATGGAACTGTCTGCGCGCAGAGCTTGCTCGTGAAGCTCTTCTGCAGCTCCTTCTCTGCGTGCTGCTGCAACCGCAGTATAGCTCCTTCAACTCCTCCGGCCGCACTCGCCGCCCCTTCTCTTGAGCTCCTCCGAGCTCCTCTCCTCTCCTCCTCCTCGCACCTTCTCGCCCACGCTCTCTCTCTCTCCCTCACCCACGCTCTCTCTCTCTCCCTCTCCTCCGTGCTCCTCCCCTCTCCTTCTTCCCCACTCACGACTGCAAGGAGATGGGGGAGAAGATGGTCACCGACAGAAGGTGGTGGAGTGGAGGTGGAGGTGTTGGTGGCGATGGTGTGGAGATGGAGAGGTGAGGGGGTCTTTTTAAAGAGGAGGTTGTAGGGTTGTGTTGTGTGTGTGCGTGGGTTGGGGGGGAAAATTATAGGGTTGTCCCCGTAGATGTCTCATTTTCCCGTAGAGCTCACAAATTAAAATCCAAGGAGTTTAGAATTACGTCAACACCCCTAAGATTTTGAAAATTTTCCAAATGACCCTTGGAAAAGATCATTTCAAGGGTCACTAAAGGAAGAAGATTGAGTGTGAGAAAGAGAGAGAAAGCAAGGGATTTGCAGAGTAGGAAGAGGAAGAGTAGAAGGTTGAGGGTTGCAGGAGGAATGGGAGGAGAGTGAAGAGGAGATAGACAAGGAAGGAGAGTGAGGATTTCTTTTAAACATTAAATGAATTCATAATGCTATTAAGATTCAAATCAATCCAATGTAGCTTTATGATTAACAGCACCTCTAACCTCAACTTGAAGAAGTTTCTGTTAGTAGGGATTTGATTATTCCAGGGAATGTGTAATTATCAAGAACCCAGGGTTTTTATATTAATCCCAAAACTTATTTCAAGGCACAAACGTCAAGATTGAATTATTTCTCCTGGTAATTAGATCAAGGCTAAAATGTTATTCAAAGCTTTCATTTTAGATATGAAGGTATCTGATTCATGAACAATGTCTTTTTCATATATAAAAGAAAAAAACGAACGATGTCTAAAATTATGCATTCCGTCATTGTGGATCTGGTAATTTTAATAAAGATGTTATCTAGTAAAAAGCATACCTCCTCAATTAAAACTAACTCCTCAGGCTTTTCTTGTGTCTTTGTCTACGTCATTCTAGAAAATGCACATCTTCCTATTTAGTGACCGAAACATATCTTGGGCCTCTTATTATAGGCCTCGAAACCCGGCTGCATCTAGTGTATCTGAAATTAATGACAAAACCGTATAAAAAGAAAATCCATACAGATCAATGGAGAAATAAAAGGAAATTTCACCTAAGCTAATGGGAAATGTGGGACAACATTTTTTGATAGGACCGAAATATCGGTCTGGTCTAATTTGAACATAACTTTGGTTAACTTAGAAGTGAATTAATTAAAGCAAGGATCAGCTTTCCCAATTCGACTTTTAACCAGTTTAAATCAAGGTAGTTTCGGTTACAGCTGTTTTAAACATAGTTGTCAATTTTTCGTACCAATGACAAATCAAACAAGACTTTAGAATCTTTCAAGTAAGATGATGCTTTGGAATTCAGAGCCCCTGTAATTTACATTACGTTATAGCAATATACATCGGTGCGCTTTTGCTATAAACAGGTTACACAAACGCACGCGGGTTAAGTAAGAAAAATTGGTTGGTTTCGTTCTAACTAGCGAACCAATCAATGAAACCAAAACCTAATTTCTGAACAATAGCCGAACCGGGTGACAGAAAATATAAAAATCAACTTTTCAGTTTGGCCCAATCTAGTTAGCATTACCCTGTTGATCTTTCACTTTTTTGGAAGGCCGCAATTTTTGAATCTTTAGCAATGAAGTACAGAGGGGAGGAAAAAGGCCATGTGGGCCGAACATTTCCGGAGCTCTTGCAATGACGTCTCAAAGAGAGGTACGGAGGCCGAACGCCCTGACGTATAGGTAGTAGCGTGCACATGGACCCGTGCGTAGACATGTTTCCCGTCTGAGTCCATTCGTCATTAATAAACTTTTACGTACCGTCCCATACCACAGATGCTGTCTCTTTTTCTCGAAAAAACTGGTACGGGTACGCCAGGAATCCCTACAATTACGGTTTGCCTGAGTTGCGACTTGGTCAAAAGTCTATCCAACAAATAATTTCTTCGCACTGGTTGATTCAAGAATTTTTTGGATTTTTTACCTAAGCTTTTGCATCTCAACCCTTTCTTTTTTTTTTATAAGTGAGGAACTTGAAAAGATCTGGACAAAAACTTTACGAAAAGTTAAAAACAGAAAAAAAATGTAATTTCCCCTATCCTATCAATCACTATCAAAATACATTCATTTTCAAATTATCCCCTAACAAAATATTAACATAAATATATATTAAAATATACTTAATATAAAATATTTATTTAAAAACATTCATCATATCACATCATAACATTAAAATATCTTTTATTAGCATTACGATACCATACCATTCCTTTCCATCCTACTATTTATCCCATCCCCCTAAACAAACATCGTTCCCACCTTAATCCCTCTTATTCTATCCCGGGATGAGGCATCCACAGTGCACCCTAAGAAACCATGGATGAAAAAGAAGCTTTACAAGTCCATGAGAAACCTACCTATCTTAGCCGTACTAAATTCAAAGCATAAGCCATCTGCAAACCATTTCCATGGATATTCTTGCATTTCTAACCAGACTGACACCCAAGGCTCTTGAATATTCTTGCATTTCTCCCATTTCGAAGAGTACTTTTGATGATAAAAAGGTTCTAGACCTGGGAACGATAGCTGTAACAAGATCACCGAAACACACCAGCAAATACTACATGATTAAAATATTGAAAATAAAAAACTTAAGCCCTTTTCCAAGTCCTTTCCCACGCCGCAACCAACACACACACACACAACCCAACCCCCAAACAACAAGACATAGGAAATCGCCTCCCAAAGCAGGCCCCGCACCCCATCTTTGTCTGTTTGCCAAAAACGGATTGTGGGGATCTACTGCATGATTGGAAAAATATTCCTGAGAAACAATAATTGCTTACATCATTAACGGAGCTCAACAAGGTTTCCATAGACCAGATATGAACTTAGCTCATACAGAGGATGTTGTAGATTTTGAGGCTGTCGTTGCATGCCCTGCAAAGTCTAGCTTAGAGATGGATATGCCTTTTATAAATAGACAATCTACCAATCCTGCGATAACGTGAGAATTTAGATAGAAAAGGAACTACAATGTGGAAGCCATCGAAGATAACTGTAAATAAAACAGGAAGTGAAAGGAGGGATACTGAAGATGACACTTATAACAAGAATTTCAGATGTTGATTACCAGAATGATTGCTGGAGTAGATGTAGATGTGTTCAGCCCTCCATAATGAACTTTCAGGGCCACATGCATGCTCGCAAGCTGGAGAAACCATGACTACCAATGACGGTTATGGTGCGTGCCAATTGTGACAAATTCAAAAGCCTTGCATCATAACCTATCTCTGAGGTTTCCCAACGTTAATTTTCTCAAACGGTTCATCTGGGGAGCATTTGCTCAAAGCATCTTTGCTTCAACTCATGACCCAAATGCCGCAATTTTGGGGTTTCGGCCTGCCAAACACTGCATTTAGCATAAGCAGAACAGCGCCTATATATTGATCACAAATCCCCAATATCTGAGAGCTTGAAAATGGCAAAGCTTTAGCCAAGGGGGCATGAAGATTTCGCATCTGAAAGCATTAACAATTAATCCAAGAATCATCATAAGAACCTGTAATTAATCTTTTCGGAGGAAACCCAGTACGAAAGCCTATTCTTCGAAGTATCATAGCTGATGTAATTGCACTGCAATTCTCAGATGGCCTTCTTCTAGCCTCAGAGCAATTACTCTGCGACCTCCTCTTGTTGCCTTTCTGAACCATGAAACAAGGAATTCTTTAAGTTCGTCTAAATGGAACATACAATCCTATTTCAGTTCAGAAAATCACAAAACAGTATATCTCGTAAGTATATCTTCCTAACTACCTTTTTGCCTGTTAACTAATAATGCTGCAGATGAAGACCCATTTCTGGCAAATTCTTGCCTTATCTAGATATAATAACGGTGCTATTGATCAATCAGCACATAAGAATGGGAAACATGCTTTTATCCAGATCTTGAAGCTTCACAAGGTTTACCGAACCTTGCAATATATTGCATTTAAACATGCAGAATGAAACCTGGGAATAATATTCTTTTGAGTCATTAGAAAAGGACTCTAGGCCTTCCACGTAGGACTCTTCTCTTTCCTTGTTAGCAACAGGTTAGGGGACCCATTAGTACCACCCGTTTTGATATCATTCAATGATTTATCCTTGCCAAGTTTCATACAAATGAAAACCCTCAAGCCAACTCTTAGTTGCATGGTCATAGTCCTAGGGTCAACCCATCGACACTTTTGGAGAACGTCAAGCCTTAATGCTAGAACCCTAATCAGAATAACCTGCAGCTGTGGCTTTTCATTGGAGCAGCAGGAAGTTCAGTTCTGTCACATTCATCAGGTAGATGATCTAGAGGCTGTACAGGGGCAGACTTGGAGCAAATAACACTTTTAAAAAAAAAAAAAAGGTAACAGATGGCTACTGGAGGTCAGTTACCATCCACTTCATTTCACCAAACCAAGTAAATTGCAAATTTTCTAACATATACAATGCCAAAACATCCTTCACAACATTTTTAACCCAAGATCGGTCCCCACAAAATCCACCAGACTGCATTGTAGCCAAATCGACCTCAAAACAACAGCTGCCTTGTTCCAAGCAAGAAACTTTTGACTGCACGTGGTTGCAACTTGCAAGTAATGGTCTTAGGGAACCAACATGACGTGGGACCTAGTTTGTTATATTCAACATTACTTTGCTTCTAAAATTTTGGGGGACATTAAGAAACAATGTCGGGGTCTGGTTCTTTGGTTAAGTAACTTTTCAAAAAATTACTCTTTTTTATCAAGAAATCTAAGCATAAGATGCAACCTGAAAATCAAAGAAAGACCAAGAAGTTATGAGCATCCAATCCGAGTGACAGACCAAGCAAAAAATCCATGCATTCTCTCCTGCGCTTTAGGTGGCTAAGCTGGTACATTCTCTTCGGAAGCAGTAATACCAGCCTATTTGTTAATGCCTCATCCCTGCATATAGAATAATACGAGTACAAACATAAAGGCGAAATTAAACAGCCAAGATAGTAGGTAATTCAGATGATTTACTTGCTAAGCTCTCCTATGCATTTTTGCATAATTTAGGTATTCGTTATATTATCAGATGGCTCGTCAAAGACACAACTCCAACAACATCTAATTCATTTACTCATTATGCAGAAGAGGAATTGAAAAATAAAGGAGAAAAGAACAGAAAAGATCAAGTTTGAAATAAAATAATATGTTTACACTGCTTTTAGATGCCTAGAAGAGTTTGGTTAGGCATTTAATCTTGGGCAAACATACAACAAATGCAAATGCAAAACTGTTCACCCACCTAACTCATTTAGATGTCTTAAGTGAAGAGTTTAACATGTGTATATTGGGATAGTCCAAGCATCTTCTTACTCCAATCCCAAAACACCTTCGATCCCAGTATGTAAGATGCATTTCCTAAGGTTTGGGATAACCAAGCCTTCACACCAGTCAACATTCCCACATTATTCCCAATGAGTAGGATACCTTCTACATACAACACCAAAAATGCTATTGCACTTTCCCCATTTTGATAATATAAACTTATAACACATTCGTTCACTAACATATTCAAACTTCTACTTATCCCACAAACATAGGCCCTTTTCCAACTTATCCCACTCGGTTTGGCTACCCTGAGAAATTGTCTCACAATCACATGCAGGCTAGCTAATCTTGCATCATAGTGAGGATTAAAAAGTTATGCTTGGTGGAGATGATATGAAGGCATAAAGAGGCTATAGGTTGGACTATTTCCGACCTTGGAAGTATCAATACCTTCATTTACATGCATCACAATATTATGATGAGAATGCCAAATCAATCCAAAAGATGACGAGGAGATTGAACCTGAATATGAATGAGGTCGTGAAAGGAAGTAATTAAGTGGTTCAATACAGGTGTAAGGTCATGCCTTCTTAAGTGGTTCCAAGTTAGAACAAATGGTCATCATCTTTGTCTTGCAAATGTGGAGACATCAACTTCATGAGAAACTTTTGATATCCATATAAATCATAAGAATTTGAAGTATCTTCTTGATGTTGTGAAAGAAAATGATCGAGTGGCTCGACGCGGGTAATATTTACCCAATATTTGCTAGTTAATAGGACATTCCTTCTTAGGTGGTTCCAATTTAAAGCCACAATCATCATCTTTGTCTTGCAAGCATGGAGACTAACACCTTCCTGAGAAACTTTTCAGATCTATACAAACCATAAGAATTTGGAGTCTCTTCTTGATCAAAAGAGAACTGAACATGATGTGCAAATGATGGATAACCCTACTAATGGACTATGACTGCACTGTAATCTTGATCGCCAATACTCTAAGCCATTGCATTTGAGATGGAGTCCTCAAGCTTTAGGCAGGTCATTTGTCCTACAAGATACGAAACATTGCAAAGGATTCGTATATCCAAAGTAACTTTATTCCAGCACGGGCTTATACATTTGTCACCAACTTATTACAAATTAGTTTTTTTTTTTTTTTGAAAAGGTACAAAATTAGGTTATGGGAAAAACAGGTGTATATCCTCGTCATTGCTTCATCATGTTCTGAAGAACATGTTACAAAAGTTCAGATAACCGGACAGTATTATGGTACTAAACTCAAAAAATAGTGGTAAGTTATAGATAGCTCCGCTTTAACACCTCCCAAAAAATAATCCACATAGGAAACTCATAAAAATGAAAAGTGGGATATAAAGAATTAAGAATTATTACTTGACAACTTGATCTTAAATATTTTAGGTGATTATCCTAGGTCTATTTAATCTATACCCAATAAGTTTGTCGAGGCTAATTTTCTCAATTTGTCTCAAGTTTACACTCGAGTTGTTACAAATAGTATCAAAACAAAACTCCCTCTAGAAGGAAAGGATTGTCGTTAGCACTACCAAAGAGTGTACTATGAGGTAGAGTTGCCACTAATACTAGGAGTATATTAATAGATTGATTGAACCTTGATAAGGACATTAGGATTTCAAGTGAGTAAGATTATAACACTACTAAAAAATAATCCTACATAGGAAACTCATAAAAATGAAAAGTAAGATATAAAGAATTGAGAATTACTAAACAACTTGAGCTTAAGCATTTTAGGTGATTATCTTGAGTCCATTTAGTCCATACCCAACAAGTTTGTCAAGTCTAATTTTTTCTCAATTTAGCTCGAGTTTAGGCTTAAGTCCTTACATCCTATTAAGAGAATTGAGTGATTATTTAGTGCCACATTGGAAAGTGTACACTTTGTGTGTGTGTGATGGCCTACAAATAAGCGTGTACTCCTCCCATTTTACTTTGAGAAGAATATAGAGAAAACACGTCCATAGAGTGCTTCTCCCGTTGTTTTCTCCCCGCTTCTCATGAGTGGGATTTCCATGTAAACCTAAGCGTTCCATGCTTGTCTTTTATGCTTTGATATTTATGTTTCCGCTTTATTTTAGATTTTAACTTGGTATCAAAGCAAGTTTGTTCTTGGGTTATCATTTTCGTTCTTAAAGTTATCATGTCTATCATTATTTCTTTGGAGTTCCAATCTCTTGATCTGAAGGAGACGTCATGAGACACGAGGCAAAGCAGCGAGTGTCGATCTCATGCGAGATTGAAGGACTCCTACATGAGGAAGCATGCCCAACGATGATGTGAGGACCCTGTGGCGCTTGAAGCACAATCCAGGAGCTTCGTGGCAGAGGTGAAGGGGAGTCAAAGTGGCTGCCTTGGAAGGTTCTAATTGCTTCATGGTGCTCGACGTTGCAGACGACGGCATCCTCAAGGATGAACTTAAGGGTGAGGATGCTCCCGACCATGAGGTACCCATTGCTCTCCCCAAAGTCCAGTGACCGGAACCACACGAGGCCCTTGCGGTGATGAGTGTGAGCACGGAACACCAATCTCGCTCCCTTTATGCGTGGATCACGTGACCCATCTCCCCTCCTCTCTATGACTGATGACGGCAGGTAGGATCTTCAAGGAGGTGCGACTCCTGTGGTCGTCGCATAAAGAAGACGAAGGAGGTACCTATGGTCGAGAGAAAGTGGCGAGATCGCCACATCAGTCCAAGTGCGGAACTGCTAGGACTCAGCGAAGATTTCGACAGAGATCTCGTGGCATCAAGCTCACGATAACGCGACAATGATCTCGGTAGAGATCTTGCGAGAACAACTGGCGCACGCAATTAGCGAGGAAGGCGACAATGATCTCGCTACGAGGATCGCGTGAAGTAGCAGGTGACGAGCCTCTTCCACGCAGTTTTGGAGAAACTACCGACGAAAATAGGTTGCCAAGTTATCAAAAGGGTTTTATTTTTGGGTAGTTAATCTCTTTGCCCTTTAGATTTCTTTTTATATGTTTTATGACTCTTCTTTGTATTACCAAGGAGGGGGCAGAAAGAGGAAGAGAACAAAAAAAAAGGGGAGAAAAAAAACAAAAAATAAATAAAACAAAGAGGTAAAAAAAATGATGAGGTTTATGATCAAGAGAAGATGTGGAAAGTCCTCTAATTTTTAATGTTTTATTTTTCTTCTCGTCATTATTTTTTCTCCCATATGAGTATGAGAGAAAGGGAGAGTGTAGGAGCTTATTGTAGTCACCCCTGCGTAGGAGTCCCTTTTGTTCATGGACTCCACATGAGAAACCCAACTCTTAGAGGTCCAGAGTTTCGAGGTCCTCAGAGGAAAGACTCACTTCAGGTTTCTATGTGGAAGATCCAGTTTCATGGACTCCAAATAAAGAGATCCACCTTCGAGGTCTTCAAAGGAAGACCCAATTTCAGGGATACTAAACGGAGAGTCATCAGCACCAGATCTTCAGAGACAGCCACAGATCTTTCAACAGCTCTAGCCTTTGTTCCCACCTATGTAGAGTGGGTTTCTTTGTGTTACAAGCTGAGCATTCCATGCTCCAGCTTGAGGGGGAGTGTTGAGAGAATTGAGTGGTTATTTAGTGCCACATTAGAAAGTCTGCACTTTGTGTGTGTGTGATGGCCTATAAATAGGTGTGTACTCCCATTTTACTTTGAGAAGAAATATAGAGAAAACACTCCCATAAAGCGTTTCTCCCGTGGTTTTCTCCCCGCTCCTCGTGAGTGAGATTTCCACATAAACCCAAGCATTCCATGATTATCTTTTATGCTTTGATATATATGCTTCTTCTTTATTTTAGATTTTAACTCATCCACTTACAATAAAAGCCTCCTTTATTGATGGGCTACGAATCGAAAGATCATGTTTAAGTTGCAAACCGTTGAGAACAATCAAGTTGATACCTTTATGGAAGAAAACATGCATGTCTTTAAAAGAGACAGGTGAAAATGCATAGAGAAGTTCATAAAGAAATAGAAAAATTCAAACATGAAATAAACTCTACCAACAACGTCCATGTACGGC